>OZ007591.1:36293258-39203258 GCA_963931845.1 Maratus michaelseni | reverse complement strand
TTTTTTTTTTGTATTACTATGTTGGGATTTTTGATTTCTTCTGAATTTTTCTTCCTTTCTGTATATTAAGAAATTTACACTCTTTTCTTTTTATTTATTTATTTATTTATTTTGTATTACTATGTTGGGATTTTTGATTTCTTCAGAATTTTTCTTCCTTTCTGTATATTAAGAAATTTACACCTTTTTCTTTTCTTTCTTTTTTTTTTTTTTTTTTTTTTTTTTGTATTACTATGTTGGGATTTTTGATGTCTTCAGAATTTTTCTTCCTTTCTGTATATTAAGAAATTTACACCTTTTTCTTTTTTTTTTTTTTTTTTTTTTTTGTATTACTATGTTGGGATTTTTGATTTCTTCAGAATTTTGCTTCTTTTCTGTATATTAAGAAATTTACACATTTATCTTTTTTTTTTTTTAACATGTGCACATGCACACCATGCTGATTTCTAATTTTATCATAATTATAAAAAATATAAAAATCCTAATATTTTTATGTGTTGCTCATGTAAA
Organism: Maratus michaelseni; assembly: GCA_963931845.1. Classification (NCBI taxonomy): domain Eukaryota; kingdom Metazoa; phylum Arthropoda; class Arachnida; order Araneae; family Salticidae; genus Maratus; species Maratus michaelseni. The sequence continues at coordinate 39,202,748 of OZ007591.1, read as the reverse complement.
GTGAGAAGTGCACATTTTAAATGCTTTTGGTAAATCTTTTATGCTACATAAGGAATATTTCTACATGGGGAAATCATTTCTATGTTTGTGTTCTTATTGATGACCATCAGTTTCTTCTATTGATTTTAAACTTCATATGCATTAAAACTTTATTTTAAAAAGAAAATACGTAGAAAAAGAAACTATTATTGAAATATATATATATTTACAAGAGGTTAACTGATCAGAGATAGCTATACACAAAGTATTTGAGTTTTCTAGGCCATTTTAGGTTTTGAATACAAGTATTTCTGATTGTAAATTGTTTGATTATCATTGGTTTTATTTATTACCCCTAGTAATTTTATTTTTGGTGAGTTTAATTAATTTCTGTTTTTTGTAAATTTATAACACATTGAATGTATATTTAAATTTTGCTGGAAATAATTAATAGTTCTTAAATATGTTTAATTTCAAACTTAAAATCTAATAATTTTATAAAGTATTTTTGTACATCTAAAATTAGTATAACTTGGTAATTTTTTGTAAATTTATTTCATTTAGTTATTCTGTATCTCTAACTTCCAAAAAAAAAAAAAAAAAAAAAAAGAAAGTTAATGTAATTTAAATATATTTTTGCGGAGTATTTTTAAATAATCTGGGAGCTATTCAGTTTTCGACACTTTAAATATTCATTAAAGATTCTTAGTTAAAATATCAAAATTTCAAAATCTCTCTCTCTCTTTTTTTTTTTTTTTTCAAAAACTTACTTGCCTAACATTTATTAAATTTAGCCATTACCATCTTCCATATGTCTGCTGAAATATACTTTTTAGAAGATATGGGAAGGATATATTTAACTAAAATTTGATCTACTAAAACTTGTGTAACTAAAATTTGTGTGTTTAGTAATTTTCTCTGAAATAGAAATGTGTGAGGAAAAAGTTTTAAAAGTGTGAGGAAAGGGGGGGGGGGATTGTGGTGAAATTTGGATTCAAAGTCTGCATTTAATATTAGATTATTGTTGACATATTTTGGTCATTTATTTATTTTAGCAAAAGTTAATTTAAAGTTGATATATTTGTCTATACCAAAGTCACAAATTAAATCTTTACGTACCTTAACTGTTAAAATGATATATATATATATATATATATATATATATATAAACGTAAAATATAGCAAATTATTACCAAAAGTTTACCCATCTCCTAACTGCTCAAAAATTCAAAAGAAATAAAAGAATTTAATTTAGTTAACTTTTTTAATTAAAAAAGGATTTTATTCATATTAGTACTAATGTTATATTTAAAACTAGTTTTCCCTTGCATATCAATTTAAAGTAAATTTAGTTTTTCCACTTTAGACTTTTGCTTTTGTATTTCCTGAAATTTTTAAATTTAAAGAATTTATCTTAAAATTTATCATTTACTTTCAAAAATCATTGATGGTATAGTAAATATGTTCTTATTTTTATAAATATTAGGGTGCAAGGATGTTCAATTCAGTAGTCTGGTTATGCAACTGGCATCTGATTTGATTATCTTATAAACCCTCTTTTTTTTTATTATTGTGCTGCAAATAAATTGTGCTAACCTTAATCTGTTATTTACATCAACTTTTTTTGAAGCAGTCCCTATTTTTTTAATTTTTGAAAAAAATTTTGAACAAAAAGATTTTATATAAATATCTGAGTAAATCTTGTGTATTAACTAGTGGGTATAAATGGGCTGTTAAAAATGCTAAGTTTTGAATATGTAAATACTCTTTTTGCTAACATTTTATTGTTGATTTATCTCAAAAATTAAATCTCATTTTGCTTGGAATTTTTATTTATTTATTTATTTATTTATTTTATTTTATTTTTGTAAAAAATATTTACAATTGAATTTTTATGGTTAATGCATAAGAATTTACAATATTTTTTCATAATTTTTCACAATTATTTACTTTATAGGGACTTAAAAAGTGATTTTTTTTCTTTTTTTTTTTTTTTTTTTTAAAGAAAATAAGGTTAACGTATAATTTTTTTAAGGTTAGCATAATTTTCTAACATCAAAACAAAATTAATATTTATGATCAGGTTAATATTAGAATAGGGAATAACATAATTATCCAACATTTTAAAAGTAAAATTTTGCGAGAGTTGATGTATTTGTGCATGTCCTGTTATCTGTGTTTTATTGAATCAGGTGGGAGATGTTAACTAAAGCGTCTCCGGGGTGACATGCATTGGCTGGCCAAACTATCTTAATTATTGCCTAATATTTATCTCCGAAAAATTGGTAAGTGCTATTACTGGTAGGTTCTTCAACTCATTACGTTTTGTTTTCAGGCACTTATTGCCTGCCGAATTTATCATTGAAGTTACAAGCAGAGGACAAATGTTCTCAATGCTTAAACTCAATTTCTTCTAGTGTAAAAAATGCACAAGTATAGAAAAGATAGTAAAATTTTTAGTCTTTGTCAAACTTAATGTGTTCAAAAATTAAAAAATAAATTATGCATAATATTTTTTGTTTCTGGAAAGGATACATTCCCTTTTCTATTATTTTTTAATGTTTTAAGATTTTAACCATTTTTAAATTTTCTTTGCCAACTTTTTTCTTTATTTGTGCATTTTTTATTTTCGTTCATTCGACTTGAGTGTACCTATATTTCTGGAAGGAGATGCATGTAAATCTGTTTTTTTTTGTAAATATCAAGTTTTATTTTCCAAAATCATGATTATTTACTAAAGTACTTAATGTACACGTAATTGCACAAGCATTACCATACCTAAATGAAAAAAAAAATTACTTTCATCATATTTGAATTAAAACTTACTTGAGTGATTCTCATTTCGAACTACAAATTAAATCAAGTATTATTACTCAATTTTATGTTGAAATTTTATAGTTTGTTGTAATATATTGATCACTGCCAGAAAGAATATCTGCTATTTCTTAGCTCTTTTTTTCTTCTTTTCCCTAACTAATTGTACACATATATATATAGTGTATTTTTCTCACTAACAATTCTAACCATTTTACATCTAGGTAAAAGTGTGAATAATCTTTTTTCCTTCTATTAAAATTTAGCATGAAAATAGTTATGTCTATTTTTCTTTTTGTCATTCAAAATTTTATTAAATTTCTAATTATTAATGACTTTTATTCTAGAGCTATCTACAATTTTTTCACTTGTTTTAAAATTTAATTAGAGTAATTTAGATTTTATTGTTAAAAAACATATGTGATTTTTTTTTTCTAATTATTATTTTACTCCTCTCTTCCCTTTTAAAGGAAGTTAATTTTTATCCCTTGTCAATCCTTCTTTTTCTTTTACTTCAATCCTGCTTTTTCCTTGCTTGTTCTTACTTTTTTATTGGTCAGAGGGGGGTTGGGGCAGGCTATTTTTAAGTAACTGTTTAATTTCATCTGTTGAATAATAAATAAAACTTATATTTCATCTTGAATAATGTTTCTCTTTGAAAGACATTTGTAATTTTCTTCCTTTTATTAACACTTCTTCAAGCAAATGTTCTTTAATTATTTATCACTGTCTATAAAATATTTATTAGCCTTTTTTAATTGGGGGGGGAAAAGCTCATTATTATTGAATTTTCACTAAGGGCTTTTATATTGTCATTTGTTATCTCTAAAAAATTCATATCTTATATTTCCATTGCTAAACTTTTGCAGATTTATTTAATAGAAACATTGATTTCTGTTACCTTTTCAAAAAATAGCTTTTATCAAAGAGGAAAAAAACAAAGCAACCTGTGCATTTTAATAAATTAGGAATTTGTGAGGAAATAAATATGTATTATTTAAAAGCAACGTAATTTCACCACATTTCCTTATATTTTGATATATGTAGTGACATTGGTATTAATGCAAAATTCAGAACTTCTCAAAGTAGTATAATAATAATAATAATAATAATAATAATTCTAGATATACTTAATGTTTCATGGTATCCTCATAGATTAAATATTAAACAGGAAATTCATGCTCTTTCTGTAACACATCTAAACATTAATCTCGGTGATATATTATGATGGCTACTTCACTCACGTAAAAACAACCACTCGCTAATGTTAATTCTATGGGAGAAATTTTTAAAAATATCTCGTTTGCATTTCAGTACTTGTAATTTTTTTTTTTTCTTTCAATGGATAGCCGAGTTTGATCTCTACAAAGGCTCCTTTCTACTTTTTTGATTTAGTTTACAAGTTTTTTTTATAAGGATACTTTCACTTTCAAAACGAATTCAGAAAGTAAAAGTATCCTAATACAAAAAAACCTGTAAAAAAAATTCAAAAAAGTAAAAAATGGCCTTTGTAGAGATCAACCTCAGCTATCCAATGTAAAAAAAAAAAAAAAAAAAAATCATTTAAAAATATTGAAATGCAAACGAGATAGTTAAAAAACTTTTTCTCCCATTAGCAAGCGGATGTTTTCGCGTGAGTGAAGTAGCCTCTTAAGAAATTCTCTTATTACTTTTAATGTCAACTTTTTCTTACATCAAGTAAAAATTTTGTGGTATCATATTGGCATTTCAATAATTCTTAACATGCGTATGTGAAAGCTTGCTTCAGAAAAGAATATTTACTTTCATGTGATTTAAATATTTTATTTTCTATGTTACATTGCTTAAAATAAACACTTATAGTGTGTTCCAACACGTCTAAGTATCTCAAGATGCACAAGGACTTAAACAATCCATATAAGGACATTTGTTGGTATCACTTGAATAAATTTCATTCAGTTCACAAAGTTAGTCAATCAGCACCTATGGCAGTCATGTTAAAAATTAAAGCAATGGCCATTGTTGATTGCTGTATTTTTAATCATGTGACACACTAATTTGGTTTACCATGTACATATCAAGTGGAGCTTATTAATTTGAAAAGACTACAAATGTTCTTGTTTGGATTTAGGTAAATTCTCATGCTTCTTGAAATGCTTTAATCCATTTTTGATCACACATCAGAGCAAGCATTTATTTCTCAGCTACTTTTTAAATTAATAAAAGAAAATTTTAAAAAAATTTGTTCATTTTATTCAAATCTTTATAATTAAATTAATAAATCCTTAATTAATTTAACACACACACACACACACACATATATATATATATATATATGTGCGGAAAAAATAATATTTTTATTAAAAAAATAATAAATCTTAAAAAAAAAAAAAAAAAAAAAAAAAAAAAACCTGGTGTGTTAATATTTTTGCTTTTAAAATATAAAGTTGTGTCAATTCTTCAGTAAATATTTTGTAAGCCGTTATTTTTTATTATTGTGAGCAAAAAAACATCAATATATAAACAATTGTCTTATTCTTTAAGATCTTAAGTTTTTTCTTTTAATATTTAGCTTCCAATTTTATTCCAGTTTCTAATATTGAAAAACATTTTATTTTTGTTTTGAAAAAAATCTCAAATTTTTTTAAATAGTACGATTTTTCTCTATAAAATTATATTTTACAAATTTTCACCACTAAAAATTCCATTTGTTTAAAAATTCAATTTATTTGCTATTTGAATATTCAATTACTAGTTTTTCTGGCATGTTAATATTTTGAGCATGCTTTGATATTGTACAAATAATTGTTCAGATTGTTATTTTTGATTTTGTCTAATTTTTTCTTGTGTTGTGTGAAAGAGTGAATGATTGGAATGTGTTAATATGCATATTAACATTTATTTCTTCCTATTTATCTTCTACTATTGATAAATTTGTTGATTTTATTGAAATGATATAACATATGTAAACTTGAACGTTTTTATATTTGCTATTTATTGCTATTATGTTTATTTCAAACAAATACTGTTACACATGATTTTATTTCATTTCAAAGCATGTTATTGATATTAGAATTTTTAGTTTGCAACATTTTCTATAAAATGCTTTTTAAGGAAATTATCTTTTGCATGTATCTTTTATGCCAATTTTAACTTTATAAAACCTTTCCTGCTTGAGTAATTATATCTATGTGTAAAAAAAAAAAATCTTTGAAAAATGCTACAACTTGTTTATTTATATTATAGGCACATTGTTGAAACCGAAGGTGCTAAAGCATTATTCAAAGGTTTAGGTCCAAACCTTGTAGGAGTTGCTCCATCCAGGTAATTTTTATTTTTAATCCTCAAATTGTAATTTTAATTTCTTTAACTTAAGCTGAGATTAGGAATCTTGATACATATACCAAGCATTCAAGTACCGCTGTGAATATTTTAAGTTATTTTAACTAAATGTTCTACATATTTAAATTTACTGTCCATCTGTATTTGCCACTTGGAAAGTTTGTTGCTGACCTTTCTTCTCAACTCCCCTCTACTTTTATGATTGATATTGTATAATATAAAAAGGGCTTCAATCAGGACTTTAATCTATATTTTTTCTACTTTGGATTTTTATTTATTTTTTGGTTACCTCTTAATTTCTGTTTTTAACTGTATTAATAAAAATATAATGTACAGTCGAACCCAGTTAAGACGCATTTCAAGGTACTGGACAAAAGTCGCATATTCAGCGGGATCACATATTAAACATGATTTGCTTAATGTTACAGGGACTGAGCTTACTTATGCATCTAATCGTCTAAATGAACTTTTATATGTTTTTGGCTGAAAATTGTCTTCTACGCATGTTTATATAAAAATTTATCGGTGTTAAAGTTTAACTCGTTTGTTTTTATGAAACTGATTGGAATAATAACTGAAAATAAATATGGATTCAAATATGACTTTATTATGGATTAATACGTTACAATAAAAAATAAACAACAAAATAATTTTATCTGTATCAGTCTTTGTGTGGAAAAATATTATTAGCATGGAAAAAACTGAACTAAACTAAACATAGAAAACCTAAAAGAAATTTACAACTGCAATCACATTTGTTTATTCTTCACAAGTTTGTCTCTTTTTTTGTTCGCCCTGGTATTTGTTCAACATCTGACTTTCATAACATGCTATCTATTGTGATTAACACACATCACGATTGCTATAACATGCATTATAAAACATAGTACTGATATAACATATATAAACCTCAATAACAATAAACATAATTATCTCTCTGATAATTTTTGACATATCTGAACAAGAAGTTGAAGGCGACACACAAAGAGTTATCTTTTTTGCCTCTTTGATAATGTCTTCTAAAGTTGCGAGTACTGATGCCTTCGTCAGTGTCAATTACTCTTTGAGGAAGTTCTGTTTTTGCCCAATGCATTGTTACACAGAAATTCAATATTGAGACTGGAGGTGGTCATCCAATTCCTTCCGTTGAGCATTACTTTTGTTTCATATAAAACCAGACTCCCAGAAAAAGGTTGCATTTGTTTTTGGTTTCATGCTACCCCAATATGTATTGAAGCTGCATTCTTTCCAGCAAACTGACAGATACCTGTTGTTTATTTTTTATATCATTCCACGAGGAACTGCTGAACTAGACACTTTCGCTAGTTCTGCTTTAGAGCCTTAATTAAGGCCTGATCCACCCCCTGGGACACACCCCTTGAATCTGGTGACAAACATTCAATGTGGAACGTTGTTAAAACCTGGAATGTGCTTCGGGTGCGCTGAGCAGTTTTCCATAAATGACACAACCTTCCCAGATTTTTCCTTCATTTGGAGGTTGAAATTGCACATGTATGAGACTGAAAGATCAGCCAGTCATCCATCTATGTCTGTTTCTAATTTACATATACATGAAGCAAACTCTTTATTTTTATGAAGTATTGGAGATTTCGTGATTTATCGATTACGAGGAGCTTAATTTTTCCCATGCCATCTGCATTTCTACAGACAAGCAATCTTCTGAACTTCCAGTAACATGCTTATATATACTATTCCATATAGATTTTTAAATCTGCCGAACCATTCACTTGACAGTTCAAATTTTCTGTTGAGTCTTTGCTATCCATGAACCCTTCTGTTTTGCCACTGGCCATTAAGAGATAAGTCTCAAAGCTTGAGCTCGAGTATACCAGTCAAACAATATCTTTTATATGACATTGTATTTCTTAGTTTTTATTTTCATTCTCTTGGATAAAGAAGCAGCTGCAATTTTATTGATTGTTTCTGGATTTTTTAGAGCATGATACATACATTGATTTTGAAATATTGATTTATTTTGCGAATGTTTCTTTAAAAATTTAGCATGGCCTTCAGAGTCATATTTTTGTATAATGTCCAATTTATCTGACACGGGTAATGCTTTCCTGTTAATTCGATCACTGTTCTCCATATTAACAGAAAATTTGCTGAAACTCTCAATACAATTAGAGATGATTTGACTCTACTTACTTTGTGTTACAAGTAACTCATGGTAAAATAAAATACCATACTGATATCTGAAGAAAGTTACGAAGAAATAGAATTTAAAACGAAAGCCCCTTTTCCTTTCTCTTCAACTGCGTTTAAAAACACACAGTACTGGGAAAGCTTTATTTCCTACATTGTATAAGAGACAAAAAATACTGTTTCCTATTAGTAATGTTTGCATTATTTAATCAGCAGTACCAATTTAGTGGATTGTTTTTTCGAATATCTACCATTTTTTCCAAATAATAATAGTCAATTTCATTAATCTGTCAATAAATAAAGCATTTATTACCATTGGGAAGTAGTGATAGATATCTGAATGAAAAATAATCTGCTAAATTGGCTACAATGGAGAAGAGAAAATAAATTCATATCTTGGTCTATGAATCCATGTCTTAAGTGAGATTTTTTTGCAGCAAGGGGCTGAAACTCTATCGCATATTAAATGTGATATTTTTTCATTAGTCTTATGGCGATGTTCAAGGTACTGGAAAAAATCTGCATTGCATATTAACTATGAGCGTCTTAACTGGGTCTGATTGTAGTTTTTAGGTAGATTTCGTAAGAAATACTACCTATTACATTCTCCCGTAAGTTGGAATTTTTTAAACCTTTTTGCAGATCTACGCCGATCATGACTCCCAGAACCCAAAACCACCCCCAGTTAAAAACTTTATATCTATCTATCTATCTATGTCACTTTTTTATGGACACGATAACTGCAATAATTCTGCACAAATCTCTTCCAAACTGATACATAAAATCAAGGGGCATAAAATCTCAGTTAAGTTCGTTAATGGGCAAAATTGAACCAAGATTGGGGGGGGGGGGGCTTTTTGTGAAAACAGAAAAAAACCCATAATTTCTTAATTATGATACGTATGGAATCCGTTTAAAGTTATTACTTCTAGGAAAAGGGCCTAAAATTTATGTGTGACAGATTTTTGATATCATTAAAAATGACCCCAAGGGGGGGGGGGGGGTTAGAAGAAAAAAAATTCATAAAAAATTCATAACTTCGTTCAGTTCACAAGATATCAAATCTGCTTAAATTTATTATAAATCCTCAAACTTTTATATTGCCAAGTTTTTTATAGGACCAACCCTTATAGCAAAAAAAAAAAAAATCACTGCCGGCTCCGTCTGTAAACAAGTTAGGTTTCGAAGTGGGTGGTTCTAACTGCCGCATCATGGCAAAAAGGTCATTTCTTCTGCAATTCCCAACAAACAGGCGCCCAACGGTCTGCATCTTTGAAATCTACCTGTGCCTGTAGGCCGAACCGTCAGGGATTTTTTTTAATTTGTAACCTTGTATTACTAATTTGTAGTTGGTTTTAGATAATATTATTGGTGTATTTTTCACCTCACCTTGCTTATTAGATTCTCAATTACATGACCAATATTTTGTCATGACAGAATGTATTATTACATCAGAAGATATTATTTCACCAAATCTGTAGGATAAATAGCTAATTGCAGAATTAGGATAAATTTCCTTTTGCAAATTAATTTGGTCAGAATTCCTGCTGCTACTGCAACCAGCCTTAAAAAAAATGTTCTGTTAATTAAAATGTTTTAGCATGACATTAAAGCTAAGACTCAAATATTTTATAACCAAATAATTTAATTAACTTTTCAACAAAACTGTGGTGAACACACTCTTTCTGCTTATTATGATTATATTGATTGAATTATTGCTTATTATTACTGCTTATTATGATTATGTTGATCACTTTGTTTTATCTTATATATTTTCTTAGATTTATTTAGTACTTGAGAACTGCCTTAATATACATCTTGTTGTTCTCTTATCTGTTGAATAATATGTGAATTTGTGTGTATACATGTATTTTTTTTCTTTAAAAGGAATTTATTATTGTAAAAGTAGATTTTATATAACATGAGTAATTTTTGTAACATTATTTTTCAGAGCCATATATTTCTGTACATACTCTCACACAAAAAGTTTTTGTAATCAGAGGCTTCCATCTGATACTCCTATTGTTCACATATGTTCAGCTGCATGTGCAGGTACATTATTTTATGTTTATTCTGTAGACAGTGAGATCTAGCTTTTTATTTTATTTTGCACTATAATGATAATATAAAGGACTTTTAACTTAAATGTAGGTTACTGTGTTAGAATTTAATTCTTGTAATACATATAGCTTAAGAAAGTCGTAAAAATAAATAATGATTTTTTAAATTAATTATAATTGTATTGTATATACATGAAATTTCAACCTATATTCATTGTAGGTGGAGGTCGAAGTTGATAAATTTTCTCCAACAGATTGAAAAGTACCTAAACATGGAATCTAACCTGGGAACTTTGGTATACGCAATAATGTACTAGCGCAAGTGAATTGTGTCTGGCTGATTATCACCTGGGTAGCTCAGTAGTTAGATTATTGGCATGTATAGCAAAGCTCCCAGGTTCGAATCCAGGCCTAGATACTTTTCAATTTGTTGGAGAAAATTGATTCAAATTTGACCTCCACCTACGACGAATATAATTATAATTATTTGATATTGTTGAATTTTAATTGGTGTGCGTAGGGGGGGGGGCGACCTTATTGTGATAAATCTGCTACATGTTTTAATGAATTCTTATCTAATTTAAAATATTGTTGTTTAAAATATAGTTGTTTTCAGGATTTAAGATTAGAATATCACTACCTTAATTAGTTTTATTCATTTTTTTAAAACAGCTTAGCATGATTTTAAGTTATTATGTTTTGTTTTTTTCTTATTCTCGTGTTCTTTAATCAACATTAACCTGTATTGGCTAGTTGCACCCAACTGGGAACGTTACTTTGTATTTTTCAGTTTAGTGGGAGTAGCTTGAATATTGTAAGGCATGTGAGTTACAAAGTCAATGATTTCCAAAAACTTTGTAATTCATACATGCCTTGCAACATTCAAGTGACCCTCATTAAGCTTTAAAACATAAGTGTTCTTAGCTACAGCTATCCAAAATATGGGTTAAAAGCCTTCGTGTTCATTAATTTTTTTGTATAATTAAATACGCTACAATTAAAATATAACGACATAAATTATAACTTGAATTATTATGTACTAGCTAATATCCATATAATACTGAAAGAATTGTTTTATACACATTATTTTTAGAATATTTTTTCTCCATGTTGGTTTAAAAATTGTATTGTGTAATATGCTTTTAAATTTGTATGTTAAGAATCTACACTCATCAGCATATAACATTTACAAGCTAATGTTAAACCAATAGAAATATTCTCTACAAATTTTCTCATTTGCATTTCAAAGTTTTTAAATAATTATTTTTGAATAGGCTATCAAAGTTCAAAGGCTAAAGAAGTGCTTTTGTACTTTTTTAATGCTGTTGCAGTTTCATTTTAAACTGGTAATCCTCACTGGTACCCCCCGTGGCAGAATGTACGCGACATTGCGACGGGCGTCGCAGACTTTTTAGAGCGCCTGCAGACTACAAACATACAGCAAATGTCGCGGGCGCGCTATAGCGTGTAAATTACGCGAAAAAACGTCAAATTTCGTAATTTCGTATCTCGAAAAAACAGCGAATTTTGTCCAAAGACTAAGGGGGCGAAGAAAAGCGAAAACGCGAAATTCATTAAAAGGTCGCAGAAAATGGCTAATTTCGTTGACAGATCATGAAAAAAACGCAACTTTAGTCGACAGACCGTGAAAAAAATGTGAATTTCGTCAAAAGGCCGTCAAAAAAACATGAATTTCGTTGAAGAATCGCTGAAAAAAAGCAAATTTTGCCAAAGGGCCACAGAGAAAATGCCAACTTCGTCAAAGGATCGGTGAAAAAAAGGCTAATTTCGTTGAAGGATCACCGAAAAACGGTCAATTTCGTCGTTGGATCGCAGAAAAACGGAGAATTCTGCCGAAATATCGCGAAAAAACGGCAAATTTCGTCGAAGGATCGCCCAAAAACAGCAAATTACGTCAAAGGATCGCCAAAAAACGGCAAATTACGTCGAAGGATCTCGAAAACACTGCAAAATTCGTCAAAGTATCTTGAAAAAACGGCAAATTTCGTCGAAGTATCTCGAAAAAACAGCAAATTTCGTCAAAGTATCTCGAAAAAATGGCGAATTTCATTAAAGGATTGCGGAAAAAACGCGAATTTCGTCCAAAAGGGCCTAGAAAAAAAAAAAAATTCATTGAAGGATCTGGGAAGTGGCTAATTTCATTGACAGATCGCGATAAAAATGAAAATTTCATCAAAGGGTTGCGGAAAAACGTGAATTTCATCAAAAGACTGTAAAAAAAAAACATGAGTTTCGTTGAAGGATCGCGGGAAAAAATGCGAATTTCGTAAAAGGGCCACAGAGAAAACGCAAATTTCGTCAAATGGCTGCAGAAGAAATGCTAATTTCGTCAAAGGATCTCAGAAATACAAATTTCGTCAAAGGGCCACGGAAAAATCATGAATTTCACCAAAGGATCGCGGGAAAAAATAATGCTAATTTCGCCTAAAGGTTCACGAAGAAAATGTGAATTTTGTGAAATAGTCCCGGAAAAGATGCAGCATTCCTTTTAGAAAGCAGCACATACACAAAGTTCTATGCTTGTTAATATAGGCATAGTTTTTAATCTGAAACAATATACGGAACTAACTTTTAAAAAATCGGGTTAACCCGAACTCAATGTGTAGGAATCTACACTCAGCCTGAAATTGACTCGAATCAAAAACAGAGTTATTCCGACCTGCAACAAGAATAATTATTGCCGAGAGGGGATTTCCCCCCCTCCCCTCCCTCTGCTGTAACCTTCAGAATATTTGCTGTGCATTTAAGAATTTTTTTTACTCAGAAATGCTGATAAATGCTGATGCCTTAATTAATTAGCACAACAACAGCAGCAAGAATAGATTTATATGATAATTGCGTATTGCAGACTATTTTTGAAAACATTATTAGCATTGCAGACACTTGAAGATAGTTCTGCCACTGGGCTGGTACCAAATTGAAAGAATACTCAACATGAAACTGAAACAGAAATTGAAAAAGTACATTAGTTTAACAGTTATGTATCATGTTAGACTTCTACCTCAAATATCCTTAAAAATAAATAAATAAATAAAAGTACACTTCCATTGGTTTAATATTAGCTGCTGAGTAGCACATGCTGACAAGTGTAAGCTCTCAACATGACGGACAGGTACAGAGAAAACACTGATAATCTTCAGCTATTTACTTTGAAGCCAAATCATCAGCTAATGAGCTAATTATTTTAAATTTTAAAAAGTCATTTTGTTTAAATTTACAAATTATTTTTTACAAAGTTAATTTACTTTAAATCATTTCTTCCTCCTTATTGCTAATGGATTAAATGACTTAATGCTGATAGAATAGTCAGTGTTCATGTTTTTATGAAATGTTGAAACTATTTATTAGATTTATAACTTTGTCTCATTTTTATTTTTAGTGACTAAATACTTTTGGCAAAGATTTTAGGTTGATTAAAGTAGCTGAATTTTAAATGACCTTGAATTTTTTTTTATATCTCTTCTTGAAGCTTATCTTTGTTTTTTCCAAAAGAAATACGTTCTCACCCACATTGATAAAACTATTTCATGATAAATGTTCTGTTCATGTAACATAAATAATCTTGGAGAATTTTTTCAACAAGTTATGTATTTTAAGAGATTATGTTATCTCTTTTCCAAAAGTATCACTTGACACATTTTACTTGATAATTATATTTTCATTTCATTAGTGTATGAAAACTTCTTAACTTATAATGGATCTTTTAGTATATCTATAGAAAGATAAGCATTATATTAATACTATTAGTATATAGCAGCAGGGTTCTCACTGGTTCACAAGGCAGAGTAATTTGGTATATATATAATATTTATATCTTACTGTCTGAAATAATTTTTTGTATACCAGAGGTGGTTGATGAATTTTTTTCTGGATTATTTTAATAACTGTTGTGTGGATAATATATTTTAATGTTCATCCAAAATTTAATTAATTCCATACTATTTTTAAGTCCTATTTTGCTGGTTACAGTGTAAATTATAAATACTCAAAAAGTATCAGTACACCTACTTTACTATTATCATTTCATATAAATTTTGATTTAAAAAAAAAAACTAGATAGTTAAATGGAAATAAATTTCACTTTGTTAACTAATCACTTGTCTCTTAGACCGCTAATCTAAAACATATGAATTATATTCAATAGGTTACTAGAAGAATGTTTACATAAGATAAATAATAATCATTGATTAACCACTAGCACACTGTTGTGCATATTGTTTGAAATGCCGAATTCTGTTCTTTCATTTTTACTTTGTTTCATTTTTTCTAGTGTACATAAAAAAAAAATTTAAGGAAATATTAATACAAATATGATGCGTTTGGTTCATTCTCTTTTTTAAATTGTGTCTTTTCTATTTAGGCTTTATGTCTTGCTCTCTTACAAATCCCATTTGGTTTGTAAAAACAAGATTACAGCTAGATCAAAGGTATCATATTTTAATATCATTTATGCTTTTATGTATTGTAGTTTTTAATTCATGTTATTATGTAACATTTTTGTTTTGTAGTTTAAAGTTCCAATCCTAAATTCTAAAGTGTAAATGATAATAAATTATATCTTAAAGGAAGATTGATATCACATCTCAGGTCTTCAATGGAGTTAATTCATTAGCAGTATCCTGTCTAAATGTAATGATGTTTTGTGTTGAAGAATGTTCAGTTTTAAATTCATAAAGCATGAGAAGCTATGCATCGTACAGCTTCATCATTTTACTTAACACTTTTTAGCCAATCTAAATAAAAGAAAAAAAGGTAATTAACTAGATTTAAAAAGCAGAAAAATCATGAAATAAATACATACTGTTCAGAAGTAGGGACCCACATATTCCAATTTCTGCAAAGTAATTGCTATTAGAAAAATTAAAAAGTTTTCTACTTGTACAATAATTGTATTTGAAGTTATGTCTTGAACAAGTTTAGCCTAACTTAAAGAATTGGAATTCTTGTTATCATATCTAAGAACAGTAGTCAGAAAAAACACATTATAAGTAGCAAAGCTACAGTAGTTGCTACTCTGCCTGCAGTTTGTAGTATACTGTACTACATTTTGAAAAATGTAATGTGAGTAGCATGATACAAAAAATCAGTAGTTTGTAGTGAACTCTGATGTTATTTTTAATGCTACTTTTAGGAGAGGAAGGGAGGGGCGGGCTTCTTTTATTCACATGATTGTAATTGCTCCTTTTGTGCAAAATGTGTTCTGCTCAACAATTTGTGAATGTCGGCAGTTCAGCTGCAGCGTTTAGCAATGCATCGTATGAAGTCATGGATTTTTTCCACTGACACTTGCTGGTAAATCCAAGTGGCAAAATACAAATTAAAAAAAAATTAATTTGCTTGCTGGAAACACTTGTCTACTTACTCATTATTAGATCTTCCTGTTTTAATGTTTTGTTTTCTTCTTTTGGAATTGCTCTATTTACTTATTTATTATTTTTTGCTATTATGACAGACAAAATTAAATGTTGAATTGCCCTGGTCAGCATATAACATGTAATATGTGCTTAAACTAACATTTTAGACAAAGCATTTTCTTGTGTATTATCTTTCTCAATTTTTTAATGTCCTTCATTTTATTGCATTTATATGAGTGTAGATTGCATACTTTGACAAAATCTGAAAGTAGTGAAGTAGTAACTACTTTGAAGTAGTTGCTACTTTTCAAGTAGCTGTAGTTAACTTCATTTTCTATAAAGTAATTGTAGTTCGACACAAAAATAAAGTAGATTTTCCAACCAGTGTATGAAATACTTACTTTAGCAAATCAACAAAATAGGTATTTTTCATTATTTTTTATTCACCTGTGAA
The DNA here is from genome assembly GCA_963931845.1 of Maratus michaelseni. Lineage (NCBI taxonomy): Eukaryota > Metazoa > Arthropoda > Arachnida > Araneae > Salticidae > Maratus > Maratus michaelseni. The sequence continues at coordinate 39,186,579 of OZ007591.1, read as the reverse complement.
TCTGACATATTAGGATAATGGTAAACCTATTAATGCAGTAGTAATTAGAATTTCTTTGTATATGTTCTTTTTATTAAGTTGCATGTATTATTTTTATTTTTATTTTTTTAAATGAATATCGATTTGCATTGATTTTACTGTAGAAAATATAGTTCAAATGTCTTCCAAACTGTAGTTCTCGTGATTTACTAGTTAGAGGTACTTACTTAAATAGACATTTACTTATTGTAAAAGAGAATAATTAATGAGATTTTTATAACTGTGCCTGTCTGTCAAGAATTGTTAGCGTTTGTGCATCAAAAGCTCTGAGTTCTAATTATTATTATTATTTTTTTTTTTTAAAGAAACAAAATTATAATCAGTTATTTGGACCTCTATATAATATTTTCAGTATATTTCATGCATGAGAAGGGAAAAAAAAAAATCTCGTTTGTATGCAGTCTGCCGGGTCTCTGGATCTATTAAGATTCTATAATGAAAGATTTTGTAGAACAGTCAGTGGTCCCAAAACCAGAAAGTTTCTTGGCTTGATATAAACTATAATACTATAAATAATTCACACACTGGCAGATTTTTTTTTTTTTCGTATGCCACATCTGATACACATGCCAAGTGTTCATCATTGACTGTTATACTTGTACACACGCGCACACACACACACACACACACATATATATATATATATATATATATATATATATATATATATATATATATATATATATGTATATAAATTGTCTGAGTATCTATATCATAAAAATGTTTGTTCCAGAGAATGCCATTAACAGAATTCTTTTTTCTGTTTAGGACATATGGGAGAAGCATTTCCACAATTCAGTGTATTAAAGACATATATAATTCCAAGGGAGTAGTTGGATTTTATAAAGGCATAACTGCCTCCTACTTTGGTATCTCAGAGACTATCATTCATTTTGTTATTTATGAATTTATCAAAGCCAAACTACAATCTAGAAGGCCGAAGAATTCTGCCTATCAAAGTGATCGCAAATCAACCCGCGACTTCCTAGAATTCATGTGTGCGGGAGCAGTCTCCAAAACTTGTGCTTCAAGTATTGCCTATCCTCATGGTAATTATTTACTTAATTTTTTATCTTCTGTACAGTAATTATGAATTTTGGCTTTTTGTTTGCAGTCTGTTTCAGTAAGGGGACTCACAAGGAAGGTCTCCATAAGCGCATACTAAAAAAATTTTCAAAAAGTTACAGCATATTCTTCTCGTGTGAGGTTACATACACTTCTATAAAAAAAAAAAAATTGCTGCGAAACCTTGATATAACATTTGTAAAAAAATAATGAAAATTTCGTGTTCTTGGCAATTTATTGCTGGTTCGCGACACAATGGAATAATAATTTAAAAAAAAAAAAAACACAATGGAATAATAATTTTTAAAAAAAAAACACAATAGAATAATAATTAAAAAAAAAAAAAAACGCTTTTGTGATAAACACTTTTTTATGAAAAACTTTTCTACTCTTTATACTGAACAAGTTTAAGTAAGTTTAATGTAAATAAATACACTTTTACAACTATGATTTTGCCACATACATTTATATGTATATGTAAAGAAAATTAATGATTGTATTCTTAAATTTAGAACAAAATTTAAATTGATTTAAAATGTTTCAAACTAAAAATTAATGTTCAATACTGAGCACTGTCAATTTGAGTTCGATATTGTTAGTGTCAGATACAACAAGAGAAAAGTATTGTTGCCATGGAAACAACGACTTATTCAATATCACAATACAATGAGAGTGTTCTTAATCAGGCAGTTACTGTTAAAATTATCTGGCTGGCGAAACCATGTAAAATTAAATAATTTCAGCAATATGCAACTTGTATATATATTATATAAGCTTATAGAAAAAATAATAAACTATTTAATTGTTTAAGTTCATAAAGTACTACGCATTTAAACACTCATTTAACCAGGAATTTCCACATACATTAAAATCGTTTGCATTTGGGGAGGAAATGTGTTATCACTACTAAATTTGAAATATCTTCTAATTGAACATTATAACTGAAGTACTCAAGATTTTTTTTTTTTCAAACATATCATAGTAACTTAGTTTATTTTCCAAAATTTATTTTGCCTCACCAGTGATTGAGAGGTTCTGCTCTCAAAGCTGGTAGACGGGAGGTGCTGGGTTCAAACACCTGTCGTGCTCGTCGACCTAACCATTCAGAGTTTTCTGTGGTTTTCTACAAACCTTGCCATAAATACGGATTAGGATCCTTTAGAAAGACTCCCAAGGAGGGCACTCCCCCTAGGGCCTATATCCCTCGAGTAGATAATTAGCCATCATAAAATCAACCAACCAACCAAAATTTATGTCATTAAACAAAAAATTTGATTATTAATTTTGTTAATTATACAATGATTTACAAACGATAGAATATTGAAGCAAAAGAGTTAAAAAATGTAAATGTAAACATTTTCAAGTTGGTAGAAAAAATTCTACTGGATTTAAGAAGAATTAGAACTTGAAAAGAATTAGTGAAACATCAGGCATCAACTTCATAAAAAAATACATATAGTCTGTGAAGGTTTCAAGTTTCAAACCTTTTTTAATAGTTTCATTTTGAGCTGATATAAAAGTTTGTAACCTAATTCAAATGATTATTAAGAAGCCCGACAAAAAACGGCTATCATAATTTTAAGTGCCTTTGTTAATAGATTTAAGGTTGATTCATATGAAATTGCGTACATCAACTTGCATAATATTTCACTTATTCTTATGTTGTTTTGTACTCGTCTTAGTAAATCACTCAACTCAAAATAATCTGTTATACTTTTGTGGACTGTAAAACAATTTTTTAATTTTCACTCTCTAAGTAATTCTCATACATCATCACTTCACGAAAACAAAACACACTCTGCCTTTACAATAGAAAATGATGAAACACAAAGGGTTGCCGGATTTGTCTACATGCCAGCTCTGAACATCCCGCTGCGCCTTGCAATGTTTTTTAAACATTCAAGATAAATGTATTACACAAATTTACACTATAATCATAAATGCAGCAGTTCTAATATTACATTACATAAACACTAATAAACAATCAGAAAGAATACCATAATAATAATAATACATTTTCAACAAGTTTAATTATTCATAGGTAGGAGACATAGCTTTGAAATTGGGCACTTATATTTATCCAAGGCAGTTTTCACTTCTACTACTCTAACCTTTGTGTCTTTTCCAGGATAAATATTACAAATTCTCCCTAAAGACCATTTAACAACTAAGTCTCCAACCTTTACATTATTTTTCTCAAATTTCCACTTGCCCCTATACTTGATAAAGAAAGAGCCGCAAAAATCTGCCCCAGTTACATTAAAGGGAAAGGTTTTCCTGACTCTTTCTTCAGGCAATTCTCCCATTAACTGATCTAGTACCCGTGGTTTGGCCTTAAAACAGGTAATGCAATTATGCACAATTTTCCTACATACACTTCTCCCATTAATTATCCAGAACTGCTGTCTAATTTGATGCAGTAATGCTTGGGGTCCTGAATAAAAATACTTTTTATGAAAATAATTAACAATTAATTCTGTTAATTTATGTTTGGCTGGCAACAAAATTGGATACTTTTTATCATAATTTAAATCACTGTTGCTCAACCTACCTCCTACTCTTAAAATCCCATTTTGATCTAAAAATGGATTCAAACTACTTACTGAATTCATTTTTGATATTTGTTTGGACTTTTTTATATCACTCAGCACCTCCTGGAAGCTTTGCTTCTGTACTAAACTTACCAATTTTAATTCTGAAGCTCTTAATTCTTCAGATCCTAAAGGTCCTGTCTTAGGGTGGTGCCCTTTGGAGTTACCGATGAACCTAAAAATATAACTCAAAATACGTACAATAGTTATATAGTTATTACTTAGACCAATTAACTCATTTACAAAAGAATCGTTAATAATAGAAAGGATATGTTCATTAATGTTTTTAGGAGGTCCATCAGAGCATTTGAGTTCATTTTTGAACTCTTCACTGGTTTCTGTCACACGTATTGGACGGTAAGGATAGTCATTGTTTTTAAGAAACGCCGGGCCTTTCCACCACAAGTCACAGTTTAGCAGTCTTTCTGGATTCATACCTCGGGATAAAAGGTCAGCAGGATTTTGTTCTGAATCAATGTGACGCCACTGGTCAATGTTAGAGTTCTCTTGTATTGTAGCCACTCTACTTCGAACAAACTGCTTCAGATCTATAAGCTCCTTTTGAATCCAGGAAAGCACAATCATGGAATCTGACCATAAGAATATTCTAGTCACTGTTCCTTTAATAGCTGATGAAACTCTTTTTACCAGTTTTGTTAACAGGACGGCGGCACACAACTCTAAACGTGGTATCTTTAGACACTTTATCGGAGAGACTCTCGACTTGCTGGCGATTAATGCTGTCATAACGTTTCCCAGCACATCACTAGATTTGCAATATACAGCTGCTCCATAGCAGCGCTCTGATGCATCCGCAAATCCATGTATTTCAATACTAGTTGGATGTTCAATTACAGTACGTCTGTCAACCTTAATATTGTTTACACCTTTAAAGGACGTAAGAAACTGATGCCACTCTCGAAATTCTGACGCAGGAAGTGCATCGTTCCAATCGATTTTTGTTCTCCACAATTGTTGCATTAATATTTTAGCCTTCGCTATCACGGGTCCAAGCAAAACCCAAAGGATCGAAAATCCTTGCTATAGTTGACAGTACTTGTCGTTTTGTGTATGAATCGCAAAGTTCCACCTTTACTCTAAAGGCAAAACAATCCTCCTTCGCGTTCCACGACATGCCTAAAGTTTTCGTTTCGGATTCGTTTTCAAAATTATATCCCTCTCCAGGGGTTAAAGATAGATTTTTATGATTTGAGCTCCACTTATGGAGACTCATTCCTGCTTTCTGCATAATTGCTATGAGTTGCTTCTGCAACTCGTCAGTTTCCGCTAGCGTAGGTGCACCACACAAAACGTTGTCCATATAAAACTGTTCTCGCAGCATCAATGCTGCTTTCGGAAAGTTTTTCTCTTCATCGTTCGCAAGCTGGTTTAGTGTTCTCATCTCTAGAAAAGGTGCACTAACAGTTCCATATGTGACTGTTTGTAATTCGAAAGTTTTAGGCTCCTCACCATAATTATCGCTCCACAAAATTCTCTGTAGGGCATGCTGACTAGGATTGATATTAATCATGCGGTACATCATTTTTACGTCGGCCGTTAGGGCATAAACATGTTCTCTAAATTTTATCATTATTGTGAATAGATCGTTTTGAATCACTCCTCCGTTATACTGTAAATCATTAAGCGATGTGCCATTGGATGTTTCAGCCGAACAATTAAACACCACTCGTAATTTAGTGGAAGATTTTTCTGGCTTGTATATGCCGTGGTGAGGGGCATAATATGCTACCTCGGGTTCTCTAATATCTTTCATTTCTTTCATGTGCCCTAGTCTTTCATACTCCTGTAAAAACTCTTTATAGAGTTTCAAATATTGTTCATCCTTTGATAAACGAGTCCACAGCGATCTGAGTTTTTTATGAGCAATATCCATAGATTTACTTAAACACGATGGATTTTCTTTTAACAGCATTTTTAATACGTACTTGCCTTCCTTATTTCGCCAATGTGTACGCGCAAAATGTTCCTTACATATGTCGTGTTCTCTACTCTTTGTTAATTCCACTTCAACATTTTCTATTTCACAAAACCTTTTTAAAGTTTTATTTAAATCCTCCTCCCGAATTAACCCACAATGGATTTTTCTCTCACTTTCCTGTTCTACACATCCACTAGCTACATATCCGAACACAGTGTTTTGTAAAAATAGTTTCGAATTCTATGAATATATTTGTCCTGGTCTCAACAACTCATAAAAAATTTCTGCGCCTATCAACATGTCGATTTTGTCCGGAATATTAAATCGATAATCTGCTAGCACAGTTAAATCCGAAATCTCAATATCTACACTAAACATACTTTGCGGAATCAAATCCGTTATTTTATTTACGACCAACATATTTAATACCCTTTCAAAGCTTTTATCTCTATTAGCTATCATTGTCTGAACGCAACCCTTGGAGACCCTTGGAGACCACTGACCAGGCCCCTACCTACTGGGATTCGACCCAGTTTGACGGGTTTGAGTGCCTGGTCATTGGGGCGAAATTCGCCTGATCGCCCTATTGGGGCGGTCCACAAAGACAAGTACCCAGTTCGGCCAATCAACTGAGTCCAGATTTTTCTGTGTTGTTCACTCCTAAAATTAAATGTTCTGAGATCTGACGCCGCACACCACGTACTCGTCATGTCAGTTGAAATGGGGCTGGACAATTTAGTGCCGAAACGTTGGTACTGAACTTAGCTTGAAAAAGGGGAGAGAATTTTGAGGGAAACTAAATAAAGAAATTAAATAGATAATGAAACCACTGAAATGAAAATATAATCAGCCAATAGCTAAGTCGTACCATCGGGGAAAATTTTTGGGCCGAGTTGCAAGGCAGACGAAAACGCTGCGGGGGCTGACGGGACTGCGCCTTTCTACCGTACCCCACCTGGTAAAAACTGGCTCCGTGGGCTGTCCCATTAGAGCGGGTCCGGTAGCTTTTGCGGACAATGTCCAATTGCACCTAATAAAGAGGCGAACAGTCAAAAATAAAATGAATAAAAAAACTGCTGCTAAAAAAAAAAAAACCTTGTGCTACCAGTTGGGGCCGGCCATTGGCTCGTCCCAACCGGCAGCACGAGGAACTGCAAGGGGAACCTGGAAGAGAAGAATGTTACATTTTAAACTGAACTTATTCTGAATTACACTTTAACTACATTATTGAAATTAATTTACTTTTATTGTGCTAATTGACTTGGCTACCCGTCCATTGGGCCCATGAAAGGTTGTTAAATAATTAACAATTTGTAATTTAAAATATGTACTATTGCCGTTAACTGACTAAACCATAATGGGTTGTTGTTGTTGTTGTTGGTTTGGCCCAAGAGCCCGGTTTTGCAGCTTTTTATTTCTATATAGCTGACATGATCCATATAACTGTGAAACTAGTCTCCTAATTTTGAACCAATTCCAGATGAGAGACCTGCATCTGGATTGGCACCCCCAGAGGTAGCGCTTATATAGAACTTGGAGGACATTAGAGCCACGAACAGATTTAACGTGCACCAGCTCCCATTAACGTACACGGTCTACTTTCCATACTTATCCTTTATACTTATCACCTCTTTCCTTCCAGTTCTTCTTTTTCTTCTTCTTTCTCATCTGTCTTCTTCCCCTTCTTTTTATAATATTTTTTAACACAAGGACGGACAAACAGTGCCGGGGGCTATTATAAGCTTCTTACTGTGTCATGGTGCACAACTTGCTGGACCATTGATGACATGCGTCGTGCTGGTAATACTGTTTAACAGTCATCAAGGAATCATTTAAACCAGATATCAAAGTATTTGTTTTATTTATTTTAAGTTGCAATCTATTAGCGCACTGCGATGAAATTAAACAAGTTTGAGATCCCACATCCAAAAGACATCTAATTTCCTGCCATTCAGAATATTTATCTTTAACGAGAATTCAAGCCGTACTTAATAAAACATTTTTTGTTTTATTTTTCATGAAACTCGAAGCTACCGTTTCGTGCGTAGGTAAAGAATTCTCGCTTTGCACTCCATTTATTCTGCTTAACTCATCACTCGCTTGACCTACATTTTTATTACTCTGATTTTCTTCTCTCGGGAAATGTATCAATTTATTATGTGGTCGTCCACAGAAGCAATTTCTAGCTGCACATTTTTGCACATAACAATTCTAATTTAAACATTTAAAACATGCTTTATTGGATTTCACTATCTCAACTCTCTTCTTTATAGGAATTCTTTTGAATTGCGGACACTCATGTAATGTATGAAATTCATTAGTCTTACATAACACGCATTTAACATTTTTTATCTCAGATAAAAATACACTTGGCATTCCCTTTTGCGATCGGAAATTTTGGAATTTATTTCCCCGTTTGTTTTCATTTAAATTTCTCATGCCTGCATTTGACTCACTTTTGGTTTTATTTCTAACAGATAAGAAAATATCGCATTCTTTCGCAAGTTGCTTCGGCTTAAAATATGTTTCCTCTTGTTTAATTGCAATGTGATTCATTAATTCACGATCCAATGAATCAAAAATTCTATCTGATACAATTAATTCACATAATGATTTAAAATCAGATACCTCACGCAACTGACAATAATATTCGAACGTAGCACTTAATCTCGAAGCAAATTGTACATAATTCTCCGAAGGTAATTTATAAGCTTTCCGGAAATTATTTAAACACTCTTGCGGTGTGGGTTGAAACTCCTTTAAAACTATAGTTTTCAATTTATCATAGTTACTCAAATCTTCCTCAAACATATAAATCATTAAATTACTAGCTTTCTCACCCAGAACGTTCAAAAGAATTTCGGCTTTGAACTCATCCGGTACGTTTTTTGTTCTAAATGCTTTCTCCAGTGACTGGAAAAACAGATTAAAGGAGTCTGCTCTCAAAGGAACCGGAATAGTTAAGGTTTTAATACTTTTAATAAAACTTTCTATGTTATTGTCCGTTTCCGATTTTAAAACTCCTGAAAGCGAAGCGCTTTCATTCGATTCTTTGCGAAACTTAGCTAATTCTAATTCCTTTTCTAATTGTGCCAATTTAATTTTTTCAAGCTCAGAATTTTGAGAGGGTTCCTTACGAATATTCGGCAATTCTACCTCTTTCTCTAATTGCGCTAATTTAATTCTCTCTACTTCTAATTTCGTTTTTTCGGCTTCCTTCCGAGATTTAATTTCCTCAACTACATATTCCACTACGTTTTTCATTAATCCCTCATTTTCATAATGCTCGCTTTCCTCTATAATCCTCCTTAAATCTACCACTTTACTTCCCTCCTGTACTGTTAATCCCAATTCTTCAGCTACAAACTTAAGCTGATCCTTATTTAAATTATCTATAATTGACATAATTAATTATCGAAAACAAAACTAGGAAAATTGCTCTTACCTCAAATCGCTGCGACAGACACTAAAACTTCTTTTCTTGCACGCTCACTGTTGAATCACTAAATATAAATATTATTACACAAGTATCTCCGTAGCACTAAGTCTTTATCCGTAGCACTAAACATTTTATGAACCACAATATTACTCTCTGTTTTAATCACAATAAATATAATATTCTCACAAATTTTTATTACTTTACTCCGGCTCACAGGGCCAGATGTTTTGTACTCGTCTTAGTAAATCACTCAACTCAAAATAATCTGTTACACTTTTGTTGACTGTAAAACAATATTTTAATTTTCACTCTCTAAGTAATTCTCATACATCATCACTTCACGAAAACAAAACACACTCTGCCTTTACAATAGAAAATGACGAAACACAAAGGGTTGCTGGATTTGGCTACATGCCAGCTCCGAACATATGTTATGTTTTTATTTTTAACTTTAGCATAGGTAGATACAGTAAAATCTCCTAATAACGGACACCCCAAGAGCATGGAATTTGTCTGCTCAGAGGTAAAAATGTACACATATATAGTGTTATGGAGATTTTACTGTATTTCACTTCAAAAACTAGTAAAATTATAATCACTACTTAAGATAATTTGCCATTAAAAACGTCAATAAAAGTGTTATATAGATTGAGATTTACATGCATATAAAAATTCTTCTGTAGTCTGTTCAGGGAAAGGAGATAACGAAAGTAAACAAACGGGTTGCAGAAAAATCGCCAATTAGCCACACTCTTGGCACAAATTCCTAGTTTGGCAAATTTTATATTTTATTTTGATTTGAAAAAGCAGAAGGCCAAACACTTCAGACAGTCTGTTTGGCGCTTCTGGCAAAGCGCCAGGTTTAAGCATCGCCAATCTGCATGTGCATTTGCTTACTTCTGTTATCTTCTTTCAGCGAATGGAGTATAGACGTTATTCCATGTTATGTGTTGGTATGAAAAAAAAAAAAAAAAAAATGTAAAATTATGAACTTGTCATGTCTCTTTTGATTTGGGCAAAATGGGAGAAATTGGAAGATATATTTTTTTTTATTTTGATATATCTGGTCTATTTATTAAAAATTTGAGTGTAAATCAGATTTTGTAATAATATTTGTCATGTAAACACTATATTGTTGTTGTTTAAAGATAAAATGTGTTACTTCCTAGTTAACCTAAGTTGGGATTTGGTATAGTCAATCTGTTAATGTGCTTTGTTTTCCTGTTGCACTTTATTCTTTTTAACTCAATTATACTGATTGATAAAGATATATGAATTGACATTTTTCCAACTGAGTGAAAAAGTGTTCAGGACAAGAATCCAACCAAAAACCTTGGCTTAAATTGCCAATGCTCTGCCTATTGAGCTACCTGAACTGACAGACACAATTCACTTGGACATCCTTTTGGCAAAGCATCTGGTCTGTTATCTGAAACAGATCAATATAATGTATTGCAGGTAAAGGAACTCCATCAAATGATATACAAATGATACATAGATACATTTATAAGTGTATCTATGTATCCATCATTTATTGTCAGAGGGAATTATTGTGTAAAGTAGCTCAATAGGCAGAGTGTTGGCAATTTAAGCCAGCGATCTTGGATTCCACAAGCAAAGATTTCTTAGACCTTTTAAGTTGTCAAAAAATGTACTTTTAACTTTTACAATCATATAAAAATTGTAAGAGTTCAGTGTTTCAGAGAATGTCTAATATAACTTGAAACTAAATTATATAAAATATTTTTTTCTTTTTGTTTGCGTATCTGTTGTGTTTAATAATTGATAAACAAATGCTTTTAGTTTTTGATTCTTTGAACATACAAATGCAAATATATTTTGGAAATAGAAAACATCATAATAAACTTAATAAACATATTTAAATTTCTCATGATTATAATTTAACTTCAAATGGCAAGTGAGGGAAAAAACGCCCCTTGCCTCTATTTTGTCATTGCCCTACATTTTGGTTTTGTTGGGAAACTTTTTATTTTATTCAAAATAAGTGTATTTCAAAATATATTTGCTTTTAAATTACTAACCTTAACCCTTTCCGACACAGTGGTCCCACTCCGGGCACACCTAACTGTAATTCCAAACTTGCATTCGGCACCAAGAATATTTTAATAAAATTTTGCTTCTGTAATGGAAGCTTAAAATAAGGAATTTTTCTTTTCTAAAAAAGTCGTTTGTAAATTACGGTGTCAGTCAGTAATTTCGCATTTTACAAACAGAATTTGTTTGTGCCGGAAAGGGTTAAGTATTTGAATTACAAACCTTTAAGCATGAGTTTCCTTGTATTTTACAAGATCTAATTTATCATTTTTTTTTTCTGCTTTTCAGAGGTTGTCAGGACAAGACTACGCCAAGTTGGTGACAAATACAGGTCCTTCTTTCAGACATTACTTTTAGTGTATAAAGAAGAAGGGCATCAAGGGTTATATAGAGGCCTTGGTACGCAGCTTATTCGCCAGATTCCAAACACAGCTATCATGATGGCAACTTACGAGGCAGTTGTCTATTTACTAACAAGCTATCCTTGTCCTGTTTCTGCTGTGCCTTCCATCCAAATATGTGATGACGAAGAAAATTGTTAAGTCCTTTTGTTAGCCAACATGCAATGTAAATGTCACAGTTTTTGCCACAAGTATCATTCAAAGCCGTTTATAATATTCGTTTGTATTACATATTACAAACTTAGTGCAATTTAAAAATATGATTTCCTATTTTTTTAACCAAAAGAAATGTTATTATTTTTATATTACTAAAGTAACAAATAATCATTCTTGTAACAATTCTACTCCTGAAATTTTCACTTCCCCTTTCTCTCTTAATAATGTGCTGTGAAAGATTTATATGGCCTCCTTTCTGAAAAGGGCCTTTTTTTTTTCTTGTTAATCAGAAATCCTGTTTAATTTTGAGCTAGTGTATTTGGTGACATTTAAATTCACTAAAAAATAATATTTGATGCTATATTTTAAAAATAATTGCACAGTTGATTCCAAAATATTCATTGAATTTTTTCTTTAAATTGATTTTTTTAATTCTGGCTTTCTGTAAATATATTTTTTTACCTCAAAATTCTTTATTTATTTTTTTTTAAATCTTCTGCATATTTTTTATTTTCTTGTAACAAAAAATAAATAGTCAAAATTGAAACTTTTTCTGTTCTATTTGTCTTGTCGTTTTGGTGAGGGAAGAGGGGAAGACTATCCCGCTTGCTTTCCAGAAAAAAAAAATAATTTCTGTATATTCGGGAGCTGGGCAAGCAAAACATTTTCCTCCCTTTTTATAGTTTGACTGTTCTCACTTCTGATTTAAATTCACTAATAATACTATTTGATGCTATATTTTTTTAAAAATTGTACAGTTGATTTCAAAATATTCATTGAATTTTTTTCTTAAAATGGATTTTTTTAATTCTGGCTTTCTGTAAATATATTTTTTAGTATCAAAAATCCCCTTTCTGAAAATTGTAAATATTTATGAGCACAATTGTTTTTTAAATATAATTTTTTAAATATGAAGAAAAATCTATATGATCTTTAATCTTTTTTTATATACTGTGTGGCATCTGTACGTAAAAGATTTGGTTTTTGATATCTTGCAATGAAAGATTAGCTGTTTTAGCTTTGTACATAATTGTAATTAGATGTAAATATTCCCTTTGAAAATTACATAATTGTTATATTTGTTGTTTAGCTTAATTTTTACGTAATAAACCAATTTATAGATTACATCAACAACTTTACATAAGAAATAAAGAATTTATTAGCCTAAGTTTTAGCAATAAGAAATTATGAACTAATAGTATATTTTGAGCTTATCAGAATTTTGAAATATCACTTTATTAAAAACTTTTGGTGTACGTATAGGGTTTCCTCTATCCTTAAGAGCTCCTTATATTTTTTCAAAATTCAAAACAGCTTATGAAGCAGAATATTTCAAGAATATTACCTTTTTATTAAAGCATAAAAATCGCAAAAAAAGTTATAAAAATATAAATAACTTTTAATAATAATAAAATAAAGAGATACCTTATGGGAATTTAATATGGAAAATGTATGCAATTCATGATGATTGATAAAAATTATCATACTCGAGGAAAAAAAAAAAAAAGTCTTGAATGGTATTTTCTTTTAAATGGCAAAACTTTTTATACTTTATTTAAGTTTGCTATTATTCCTTGTTTAGCTCTTTTTTAGAATCTACACTTTTTAATAAATTTCTAGTCCAGTAATCAATATATTATTCTAATAGATTGCCATAAATCATATCTTGGGTGATTAACTGTTGCATGAGGTTGCTAGTCTGTTAATTATTTTAAATTCAAACTGCTTGATTGCCATGACTTTTTTGAAATAATAATATTTGCCTTGTTCTCTCCTTATTGAATCTGTCATTAAATAGGGCGAATATTACTATTTGAAAAAAGCGATCGCAATCAAGCAATTTCAATTAAACAAAAGTTGCAGAGTGGCAACACTGACTTGTGACTAATATGAAAGTACCAATTATTAAAATACTGTAAATATTTTAATCACAATAACTGGTATTGTGCAAAAGCTGCATATTAATGAGCAAACAAAATTTTGTTAGATTTGACATCTGCAAATATAACTTCAGTTAATATGTTATAACTCCAGCAAAATGCCCAAGTACCCAAATCTGTTATGAGCATCTCGCTTAATTGCTGTTCCTGTATTAAAAGGAATAGTATGGTTTATATTACATTTCAAGAAATTTCTTAAAAATCCTCTTTTTTTTAATGTTCTGAAGGATAATTGTGAATTCTTATACTCTGTTGCCATTGTACTTGATTCACAATTATAAAAGTAAACTTCTTAAGTAAATTTAATCATGCAAGGTATTTTTTTAATTTATTTATCAGTTAATTTATGCATTAATTTAAAGCAAAGATAGTTTTTTAAGTTAATTATATTCTATTTGTATAATGATGATTTTTAATCCACCTTTAGAAAAATCTAGTCTGATTTTATCTATCCATTTTCATTTTTTAAAATGATCAAAGCAATTTCTATTTAATCCAAAAAAATTTTAAGGCCTTTCAACATGTATTATACGTAAAATATGCATGCTAGTAAATACTGTAAAATTTTCTTATTGACATAAGAATTTTTTTTTATTTTTTTTTATTTTATTTTATTTTTTTTTTTTTGGGGGGGGGGGGGGGTGCATTGCATCCTTGTCCAAAAGTTTCCATTGTAAAACATGGAAATTCTTGGGCTCAGTTTGGCATCCTTACAAAAAAAAAAGCTGCAATGTGATAAATGGTTTGCAGGAATTGGTGCTTGTTGTATTTAATGTGAATGGCTCTTGTAAATATATATTTTTTTATTTATATATCCATATTCATCATGTGTTCAGATCTAGTCTTACTTTTGCTAGGTTCATCTCTGCTTTGGGTTTTATGTTTTAGAATTGTAACAAGCCACTGCAGAAAGTAGTATAGAAAACATTCCTTGTTTAGCTCTTTTTTTTTTAACTAACTCTTTTTGATAAAATCATTAATTTCTAGTCAACTTAATTAGTTTCACTGCATTTAGAAAATCTGTTAAGGTTACATTCATCATAAACTGAATAATGGAGTTTTTTCTCGAAGAATTAAAGTAAATATTAGTCTAGTCTAGAAGGAAAAATGAATATTTAAAATTGGAATGTTATAAGGCATGCATTTTGAAGTCTGTTTTAAATGAAATATTAAAATATATATATATAGTTTCTCATTTGTTCTATATTGCTGTTTCATTTCATTTTTATTTTCTTTGTGTAGCTGATTAATGTTACTAATACTACTTATTTTCATTTTGTACCTTTTATTTGTAAAATGAGTTAACAGACTATAATATTCGAAAACATTGTTTTCAAAAGATGCTTTAGTTATATTAATTGCTATGTGTTATTCATTGTAAATATCTCACCATATTTGTTGAAGGCTTGTAAAAGATTGAATATTCTGGCAAAGCAATTCTGAACATTTATTTGTAAATACCTTTGAACTAGAGCTTTAGCTGAACATTTGTTTGTATAGTGTATAGAAATTAAATAAAGAATCATCTCTTTCTAAATAGCTGTTTTAATGTTGTATTTAACATACAGTATACTACTAAATCCTTATATATATGCATAGCTGCCATCCTTCTTTTTGTGTGTGTGTTTAATTCCATAAATATATTTTACATCAGAAAAATTTTGTAATCAAATGTTTCTTGGTTCTATGTGATTATTTATTAATTTCTTTTACTTAATAAAATTTCTGAGTTTAGTTTAAAAAAAAAAAACTGAAGGTGGGCAGCTATGCAGCTATGACTATGTCTCACTCATTCTAGATGTCTAAGCTGTATGTGGCTCATAATGTAAATATTTCACCTTTTTATTAAAATATCATTGGAGGGGAGAGAGGAAGAAGGCAAAATCATGCACCACTCTGATATTATAAAGCTTTCCAACCTTTTATGAGAATATACAAAATTTTCATATATTATGTATCATAAGTAATCTGATCTATTCTCACTATTTCAGCTCCACTGTGTCACAGAGTCTTAATTTCCCAAATTTTATCACTAATTTGCCAAGTTGTCATTAAAGTATAAAAAATATTATCAAAGTTGTGTCACCAAGTTCATTGCTAATATTGACCTGTGGTTCAACAAATTCATTTTCTGCATTATTTAAAACAGACACAGCATACATACAGCAAACATTTTACAGCAACAATCTAGAAAGGCATCTTTAATACTTTGTATTGTGAATAATATTTCATTTAGTCTAAAAATAAATGTGTAACATGACTGCAAAGTATTTTAAGAAATAACAGCCTATAGATATACTGTATGTAATCTCAATTGACTCCTTATCTAAAGTTAGTAATTATGGTAACACTGCATTTGTCTGATTGACTGCTTTTTTTTTTTTTTTCTCATGACAACAATGAGATGAAGTGGGGAGGACAGATGTCTTTGAGAAGCCAATTGAAATTACATAGAGTATAGTAATGTTTTATTTTAGTTGGCTCTGTAAAGGAACTATTGATTATATGCACCATGTAAAATTTATTTATTTTAATTTTAATATTTTTGTGTAGCCCCGTACACAAAATATAGATTTTATGCACAAATTTAGTGTTATTGAAAATCGCATAGCAGAATCAAACACACACTTTTAGCAATTATTTCTTATAACAAATATGCTATAGTAATCCTCAATAACACATTGTGTCATTCCTGATAATTTATCATAAGCAGCAGTTTTAAGCAATAACTTTTTCATTGCAAAATGTGTTATTACTAAGGGCGTTGGTCAGTCAAATCTTTAATTCTCATCGCTAATGTTAAACCTATTCTTATTTTTAAAATATCTGCTCAGGAAATTAATATTTTAAACTTTTTTTTTTTCAGTATATTCTTCTCAAAGAATGTCTTTCTTCTTTAGTTCACAAAATATTTACCAAAATGTATGTTTAATTTAATATTTTATGCATTGAAATTTGACAATCTGAGTAAGATTTGAACACTTCAAATAAAATTATGCATATATTTTAGAAATATTTTTTAAATAAAAAAGAAAGACATTCTTTGAGAAGAATATACTGAAAAAAGAAGTTAAAAATAGTAATTTCCTGATGAGATATTTTAAAAATAAGAATGCATTTCATGCCCATAGATTTAACATTAGCGAGGGGAATTTGAGATCTCACTGACCAAACACCCTTAAGAAACATACTGAGATCAGTAGTGAATAAGATTTTCAAACACCTCTCACTCACAATTAATATTTTGTCACTTACGATAATTTGGTGGGAAGGACTCAACATACCAATTTCATTCAATCTGAAGCTGTTTAACGTTTTAAAAACACACTTCAAACTATTATGACCTATGGATTATGGCTATCTTAACTCTTTTGTTTCCCTGCATTTGAATGATATATTCTGTATACAGCATTTTCAACAGAAGAAATGCTGTAGGGAATCTCAATAACAATAAGATTTTTAAACACCTCTCATTGACAATTAACATTTTGTCACTCATGATAATTTGGTGGGAAGGACTCAATATACCAATTTTGTACAAACTGGAGCTGTTTAACATTTTAAAAACACACTTCAAACTATTACAACCTATGGATTATGATTATCTTAACTTTTGTTTCCCTGCACTTGAATTATATATACTATATACAGCATTTTCAACAAAAGAAATGCTGTAGGGAATCTCAATAACATATACATTTTGTTCCAATCAAAGCATATTTATGAAAGTTAGTGTGCATGGACATGGACATACAGGTAACAGATAATCCAAATGCTTTTCAACTCTGTTTGAAAGCAGGAAAAAATCATGAGATTAAAAAAAAATTTTTTTTTTGAACATATTAAGTAAAAATTTACAATTAACCTATATATTGGCATGGCACTTTAACTGAACTTGTTTAGTGGACCCATCTAATTTGCATGCTTGTGTAAATTCTATCCACCACAAATTTTTGTTTTGAGAGAGCAGTAGTTCTGTCAATTATGTTGTGAGCACATTTAGCCAAATAATATTCAGTATCAAAGGAAGGGCACTATAAGGATGTTTAAAAAAACATTAGATACTAAACCATTAATAGAATAGAATACGTTTTTGCATTTGGAATTGTTTATAAGAGCAATGCATAATTCTTAAATATAAGAAAGAAAGGAAATGCTATTCATATCTAAGCATTAACAAAGGAGTTTAATTTGAAGGACTACTTCACTCTCGCGAAAACACCTGCTCGCTAGAGTTAATCCTATTGGACAGTTCTATTAAAATATCTTCTTTGCATTTCAATATTTTAAAATTATTTTTTTTTTGTATTGGATAGCTGAATTGTATTTCCACAAAGGCAGTTTTTTTTTTACTTTTTAGATTTTGTTTGCACATTTTTTATTTATGAGGATACTTTCATTTTCAAAAGCGGTTCCAAAAGTGAAAATATCTTAATAAAAAAAACTTATAAACAGTTATAATCAGCCATCCAATGCAAAAAAAAAAAAAAAAAATCAAAAATATTGAAATGCAAAAATATTTTCCATAGGATTAACATTAGTAACTGGGTGTTTTCGCATGTGTGAAGAAGCCTCTTAAAGAGAACATGCTTACATTATCATATCTTAGACAATAAAATCAAAATGAGTACTTTTACTTTAATTTTTGTAAAAGAGAAGTTGACTTTTTTTTTTCTTCAAATTATAAATAAATTTTAGTGTTTTAATTTTCTATTTATTTCACTTCATCAAAGATTTTTTTTTTTTTACTGCAGTGATTATAATTTTATCAATCCCTAGGGATTGTGTATATAATACACTTTTTGCTTGTTTGATCACTTTTCTCATTTTTAATCACTTTTTTGGCAGAAATTGTATCTTGCTTTTCTGATTTTCATTTATAAGTACAAACTAACAATCTGGCTTCTTGGCAATTTCTTTCGAAACTTGGTGAAACACTTCTGCTGACTTAAAGCAAGATGAAAAGCTAGTGTCTGAAATCTTGTAAATGCTTTAATAATAACCACAATATTGGTAACATTGTGCATTGGTGCAAAGTTTCATTTGATGCCCTAGATCAATTCTGCCCACCAAAAGAAAAAAAAAAAATATGAAAGTAGTTTATCAGCGAGTACAAGTGAAATAGGAAATATATTCGTGTTGTGCATTATAAGTGTAGTAGTAATGCATGTGTAATGTACATGCATTATAAGTGTATTGAAAAAAATAAACATACTAGAACAATACAAAAACAATAAAATTCCTGTTATGTGTCAAGAAAATCATTTGAATATTGCATCTTACATAGTTTTATGCATATTAACAGCTGTACAAAAACAAAATATTAAAATTTTATATGCATATTTTATTTGAGGAAAATATTACTTTTGTCATTTGTACATGTATAAATAAGAAACAGATAGCTTTGCAAGTTATCTATTTATTACCTCAATAAACTTCACTTGGTATAGAAATATATAGGAAAGGAATCACTTAGTAGATTGAACTATTCATTTTCTCATTCATTCTTATTTGCATTCATCTTCACTTTCATTCATGAAAATTCTCTAATAGTATCATGTACTGGGTATCCATCGATTAGTGTGGTTAATTAATACCACAACATTGCCACACTAATCGAAACATACATTGAATGCTAAAAACTACAATTGATTTGCAGTCAACTTTCTCAAAAACCCAATCTACATAAATAGACAATGCAATAATGTAACTACGACATTGGTTTTTAAACTTTAAGAAAAGTTTATCAAATTTTTATGAACTTCCATTAAAATAAAACGTGTGAGCTAATGTAATGAGTATAATTAATAACAATCGAGAAGCATTCAAAAGTCAATTTTAATTTTAGTTCTGCATTACTACAATTCTTTATTTATGTTAGGTTACTTACCATTAGATTAATTTTTAAAGTCTTGCATAATTTGATTTAAAACTTATTGTAATACAATTTGATTACTTCAAACTTAAAACATTTTAATTTATTTAAGATAAAACTTGCTAATTGCACAGTTTTTTTTCTTATTTTCGAAATTCATCCTTCGGTAACACAAAATTAGATTTTCTAATTCTTGGAGCAGTTGAATATACTTCTACTGATGTTTGGGTGTACAGCTATCAAGTACTGTCTAAGGAATTCCAGTTTTTGAAAAGCTTAGAATTCTTTTAATGTTATATCTGTTTTTTGGCATTTTCTGCAAATTTAATTTTCAAAAAATTGGTGCCATCTTCGTGGAAAAAAAATTAATTACCCATTTTGTGCTTTGCGCACTAATTGAAACTTTGCATATACTAATCGAGGGGACAGTTAAAAAATGTTTACCACACTAAGCTAGGGATACCTTTATATCAAATTGATCCAAATTTTCTAATTTTGGTGGAGTTCTGGAAAAATTTGGAAGTCTATCTTGTGGCATTGTGGAGTGTAAGTAGTTTCTAATAATTTAAAGATTAAAAAATGGACGTTTCACAAATGTTACCAAATGCTGCAGAAGAAACCAAAGAGCTATTGCAAAGTGTGTATTGGCTGGCAATGAAATCATTTGAATACTGTTATCTGATAAGAATGTTTTTAAAATCAGATATAAAATTATATCTATACTAATATTATAAAGGAATAAATCTTGTTTGTTTGTTTGTAGGGGGTAATCTCTGGAACTACTGTACCGATTTCAAAAGTGATGGTGACAACCCCTGCTCCAACATAGGCTATATTTTATGTCGGTGCCACTAACCCCAGGGGGTGCAGGAGCAAAAAACGTTCTAAAATTGCGATTTTTCAGTTATCACACTGGCTGTCAAGCCCTGAGAGCTTGGCAGCCGGTTCTGTATGTATGTATGTACGTACGTAATGCGATAACTCTTCATAGAAATATCCGTTTTCCTTCAAATTTTGTTTATAGGTTCACTCTGTTAAGGCGCTTCCCTGATTAGTTTTCGGGATTGATTGGTTAAGTATAAAAGGGGGGGAACAAGGGGCTAATTCCCCCCCCCCCCTTAATTTATATAAATGGGTTTTTCATGCAGAATTATTCCGTTTTCCTTCAAATTTTGTTTATAGGTTCACTGAGTTAAGGCGCTTCCCTGATTAGTTTTCTGGATTGATTGGTCAAGTATAAAGGGGGGAACAAGGTCTAATTCACCCCCCCCCCTTAATTTATATAAATGGGTTTTTCATGCAGAATTATTCCGTTTCCCTTCAAATTTTGTTTATAGGTTCACTGAGTTAAGGCGCTTCCCTGATTAGTTTACAGGTTTGATTAGTTAAGTATTAAGGGGGGGGGTCGGGGGGCTAATCCCCCCCTTAATTTATATAAATGGGTTTTTCATTCAGAATTATTTCGTTTTCCTTCAAATTTTGTTTATAGGTTCATTGGGTTAAGACGCTTCCCTGATTACTTTTCGGGATTGATTGGTTAAGTATAAAGGGGGGAACAAGGGGCTAATTCCCCCCCCCCTTAATTTATATAAATGGGTTTTTCATGCAGAATTATTCCGTTTTCCTTCAAATTTTGTTTATAGGTTCACTGTGTTAAGGCGCTTCCCTGATTAGTTTTCGGGATTGATTAGTTAATATAAAGGGGGGGGGGATCGGGGGGCTAATTCCCCCCCTTAATTTATATAAATGGGTTTTTCATGCAGAATTATTCCGTTTTCCTTCAAATTTTGTTTATAGGTTCATTGGGTTAAGACGCTTCCCTGATTACTTTTCGGGATTGATTGGTTAAGTATAAAGGGGGGAACGGGGGGCTAATCCCCCCCTTAATTTATATAAATGGGTTTTTCATGTAGAATTATTCCGTTTTCCTTCAAATTTTTTTTATAGGTTCACTGTGTTAAGGCGCTTGCATGATAATTTTCGGGATTGATTGGCTGAGTATAAAGGGGGGAACGGGAGGGGGCTAATCCCCCCCTTAATTTATATAAATGGGTTTTTCATGCAGAATTATTCCGTTTTCCTTCAAATTTTGTTTATAGGTTCACTGAGTTAAGGCGCTTCCCTGATTAGTTAAGTATAAAGGGGGGGGGGATCGGGGGGCTAATCCCCCCTTAATTTATATAAATGGGTTTTTCATGCAGAATTATTCCGTTTTCCTTCAAATTTTGTTTATAGGTTCACTGTGTTAAGGCGCTTCCCTGATTACTTTTCGGGATTGATTGGTTAAGTATAAAAGGGGGGAACGGGGGGGATAATCCCCCCCTTAATTTATATAAATGGGTTTTTCATGCAGAATTATTCTATTTGCTTCAAAATTTGTTTATAGATTCATTGGGTTAAGACGCTTCCCTGATTAGTTTTCGGGATTGATTGATTAAGTATAAAGGGGGGGAACGGGGGGCTAATACCTCCCTTAATTTATGTAAATGGGTTTTTCATGCAGAATTATCCCACTTCCTTCAAATTTTATTTATAGGTTCACTGTGTTAAGGCGCATCTCTGATTAGTTTTCGGGATTGATTGGTTAAGTATAAAGGGGGGGAACGGGGGGCTAATACCCCCCTTAATTTATGTAAATGGGTTTTTCATGCAGAATTATTCCATTTCCTTCAAATTTTATTTATAGGTTCACTGTGTTAAGGCGCATCTCTGATTAGTTTTCGGGATTGATTGGTTAAGTATAAAGGGAGGGGGGAACAAGGGGCTAATTCCCCCTTATCTATACTAATATATAAAGTAGTAAAGATTGTTTGTTTGTTTGTTTGTTTGTAGGGGGTAATCTCTGGAACCACTGAAGCGATTTTAAAAGTGATGGTGGCAAATTAATGGTGACAATCCCTGCTCCAACATAGGCTATATTTTATGTCGGTGCCACCACCCCCAGGGGGTGCAGGAGCGAAAAACGTTCTAAAATTTCGATTTTTTGTGTACTGAAGGAGATAGAAGCATCAAATTTGGTATGGTAGTTACTTATAAGATGTAAATGCTCTCTAAGAACAAATTATAAAAACATTCGCAATTTAAAAGGGTGAGATGAGGAAGAAGCGTTCTAAGAACATTCTAAATTACAATTTCTATGGAATCTCTGAAACTACAGAACCGATTACAAAATGGATGGTGACAGTCCCTGCTCCAACATATGCTAAATTTTTTGTCGGTGCCACTGCACGCAGAGGGTGCAGGAGCGAAAAACGTTCCAAAATTATGATATTTTCAATAATGAAGGAGTTAGGAACTTGACATTTTGTATGGTCGTTACTTACAAGATTTAAATGCTCTATAAGAACAAAGTCTAAAAAAATTTGAAAT
Source organism: Maratus michaelseni (assembly GCA_963931845.1). Classification (NCBI taxonomy): domain Eukaryota; kingdom Metazoa; phylum Arthropoda; class Arachnida; order Araneae; family Salticidae; genus Maratus; species Maratus michaelseni. Next base: position 39,163,710 of record OZ007591.1, on the reverse strand, counting down.
TTAAAAGGCTGAAATAAGCAAAAAATTTTCTAAAAACATTCTAAATTACAATTTGTATGGAATCTCTGGAACTACTAAAGCGATTTCAAAAGTGATGGTGGCAAATGGATGGTGACAATCCCTGCTCCAACATAGGCTATATTTTATGTCGGTGCCACTACCCCGAGGGGGGTGCAGAAGCGAAAAACGTTCTAAAATTGCGATTTTTGCGATGCTGAAGGAGCTAGAAACTTCAAGTTCGGCATGATTGTTATTTATAAGATCTAAATGCGCTCTAAGAACAATTTCTAAAGAAAAATGATCTAATGATTCTGCGATTTTTCAACTATTGAATTTCTAAAATTACCAAATTTCACAATAGAGTACCATAGCGAAACCTTCACGCGTAAAAAGATAATGATAAGGGCGACGTGTCCTGACGTGTATATTGCCTATAACACGAGTCACAAATTATAGTATCCTTATTATTCTGTTAAAATATAAAAGTGAATTATGAAATGTCAATATTTTGTTTGATTAAAGGTTCGTTAAGAGAAATTGACCAGCGTAGCGGGCGTAGCTTGCTAGTATTGTATATTTTATTAGTATACAAATAGAAATAAAATGGCTGACAATGTAATTGTTCTTCACATAAATCCTCTGCTTCATTGTCTGTCTGATTCTCATGTGTTAATTTCTGTTGTTTCATTTTAGAACTAGATAGTAAATGTTATTCAATTTATGAAATACTTAGAAAATACAAAAACTGAAGTGAATTCACACACTCTTTTAATAAAGTAGACCTTCCCTGCAAAGAAATGCATGTTTATCGACCACACAGACACAGAGAATAATTTTACTGTAAATGGAATTTTAGTGTCATTTCATTTTCATGTTCACAATCAAATTGTGCTATCATTTTACGTCGTCTTAATGGTGCTGTATTAATAATATAGATTCTGCGTCAATTTCAGCTACAGTTAATCTTTAGTTTAGCTTTGTTCAATGTCTTTGAAATTACATCAGACCTATAATCATTTAAAAATTAATTCAGATTCTCTTGTGTATCTAAAAGCAAGTTGAGCGTCCACAGACAAAAAAAATGCAGCTTTTTTTTTTGAACAAAATTAATTTTATTTAAAACATATCCAATTTTAATAGAACAAATAAATGTAAAGGTAACAACTTTTCTAGCTAAACATTTTGACTAATATTTGTACAGTTCATCCAGTTTTGAAGAGTCATTACACATTTAAAATAAAGCATCACATGCTTCATGTAACTATTTTTAAAAAGGTCTTACGGCATTTAGTTCTGTCATCCACATGTTTCAGATAAGGATTTTAAAGTAAATCAGCAATATAAATAGTTAAAATAATAAATCTGCAAACAGAAGAGGGGGGGGGGGGTGTATGTACTATAGCAGAGAGACCAACAGTTTCATAACTCGTATTGTAGCATCACTATCAGTTTTATATGTGGCACTCAAAAGAATGCTGTTACATTATGGTCTATAGGGGAAAAACCTTTGCAGTGTGTTTAGTGACATTACACTATTTCAAATATATTGAAATTGATATACATCACTGAAAGATGCTTACTATCGAATGTGAAACGTGTAGCACTTATAATTAGTTAAGAGGGAAATTCAAAATAATTCTGTTATACTATAGTCTATGGGGAAAAGTCATTTGTGGTGCATTTTATCATGTTACACTATTACAAACATAAATGAAATTTATATAAATTTCTCGGGTGCATTAAAACATGCTTTCTGTAGAATATGGAGTGTAAAGCAGTTATCGTTCATTTACAGTGTCACACAAAAGTATTCAGTTACATAAAATGGTTTCTCTCTATATTAAAAAAAAGTAACCACCGCCGCGGCCGCCGCTGTCAATTAAGATTTTGTGCCTTGAAGTCTTTCTGGACTGATATCCAGAAAACTATTGCATATAAAAATTTAAAAATTGGTAGTTTTATAAAGAAATGTTCGATAAACACGCTGAAACAAACAGTTTTTAAATTGAAGAATTATTTTAAGAGATATTTAATGTTAAAGTTGGTCAAAATAATTTTCTTATAAAAGTTTTATAGAAACGAAAACTATGCACAGGAATTTAACCATAATTTGTAAGGATATAGTTGACAAGGTTGGGGTGTGCAGACTGCAATTATTTTTTCAATTTGACTCATTTTTTGAGGTTATATTACAATTTTTTATTCAAAATTTTCATTATTTTGACGAAGATATATTTCATATTTCATAAATTCCATTATTTGAATCGTTGCCAATTTGTAAAATAGGGCACGTAATAATATTCCCTTTCAATTAAGAAATGTATTAACACGTGACTATTAAAAACAGAAATAAAACTTTAAAATAATAATTAAATGATCACGTGTTAAAAGCAATAAATGTAGAAAATAACGGAATAAAAAATATACTGAATATTAAAAAGATAAATAATTAAATTATTCCGCGTTTTCAAAGCATTAAGTAGAGTAAGATTAATTTATTTCAACAAAATATTTTACCTATTATTGCAAATTTTAAAACAGTGTAATTAATAATATTTCCCTTCAATTAAAAGCTATATTTTTAAGTTTAATTCAACGAAATAACTAATAAATTGGTAAAATATAATTAAAAATACAGAAAACGTTGAATCAAAGATCACTCGATGACATAACTACCACGCGTAACGCATCTGGTATCAATTGAATGCGACGCCACAGATATGAACTTTTGGCTTTAAATCCTATATTTTGGCGACAGTTCTTTTCTTTTATAGAAAGTAGTAGTCGGGACAATGGAGTAATACCCAATTTTCTATAGCATCGTTATAAAATTTCTCGATGCAATGACATTGCTTACTTAACCATTTTGCACGAGTTGATTTTCAAATGTTTAATTAACCTTATTTTATCAACAGTTGTTAGCTGTCTCGACAGCAGTTGATTCGGCTTTAAAATCCCTTGGTCAAAGGAAAATGAATGGAAACCCGATTATAGCAGATATTACAGCGAGCAGCCGATTATAGCAGCCGATTACAGCAGGTCGTTTAATTATAATTCAATCTTCCGCAATCGTTTTAAGGTTGATCAAATCAGAGTGTTTTTACAGTTTGTGGGGTCAGAACGGGGGTTGGCGAGCGTAGCTCGTAGGGGGCAGAGCCCCCTAGTTCGGAAAAAAAACTGCAGCGTATTTTAATTACGTTACACTATTTCAAATTATAATGAAATTGATATGTCTGTGGTTTACTACAAGATACCTGTTGTATAATATGATGTACATAGCATTTATTGTTCATTTACAGGGACACACAAAAGATTTCGGATACCGTACTGTATCCAAAGTATTGTCTATAAGCGATAATTGCTGGAAGTACGTTTTCATTTAGGTGTGCGTTTAACTACATTTTTGTTTACTATGTGGTATGCATAAATGCTATAGATCATATACACCACATAAAAGAATTCGTAAGCATTACTCTGTATCGACGTAAATTGCTTAAAAGGTTTTTGTTAATCTAGTTATGCATTTTAAATGCGAAATATGTTTAGTATATGTTTGTTGAATGGGCCACAAAAAAACTGATACAAATCCGCTTATGTATAATAATTTCTGAAAGTGCGATTTTAGTACTTTACAGCGTGTTTTTGCCTGAATTAAACTTTAGCTTAATATGTATCGTGTATAAAACTCTTTAGGTAATATACAGGGCTGTACAAAATAATTCAAATATGTTCCCGTCTATTGGTAGAAACTACTGAAGGTGAATTTTCAACTGTGTTGTGTTTTCTTACTAAACTAAACTGTAGCATACTACAAAGAGTATATAGAAATCTATAGATTATATACAAGGCTGCAGAAAAGAATCTGCGTACTTTTCTGGCTATCGCCTTTAATTGCTGAAATCTGGTTTCCAAATGTGTTTTGAGCTTTCTAAAATATTTACTTAGGTATTTTATTTACCTTATTAAACAGCGAAGGTTTGTTGAAGAATTCTGAAATGTTGGAAAGTGTTTCATAATTTATGCTTGATGCACGATTTAAAATTTGTTTTCCATTTGTTAATAAATAACATTTTTATTTTGAGCCCGCAGACTGGTATAATCGAGCCTGAGTTCGGGCCGAGCCCGTTTCACCTCTAATACGTGCTGCTCATCGAGAAAGGATTACTGTTATAAAATAGATTTGAATTAATTATTATTCTAAAAATATTTGAAATACATTTCAATGAAGTTAATTATTTCCGAACTCTGTGTCTCCACCAGTGGCTGAGAGGTTTTGCTCTCAAAGCTGACGGGGGGTGCTGGGTTCAACCCCTGTCGCGCTCGTCGACCTAACCGTTCGGAGTTTTCCGTGGTTTTCTTCGAACCTTAGCGTAAATACGGGTTAGGATCCCTTAGAAAGACCCCCGCACTCCCCCTAGGGCCTATATCCCTCGAGTAGATAATCGGCCGTCATAAATCAACCAACCAACCGAATTCTGTGAAACTTTGTTTCTTAAGCGGTCTCTTACGTTCTGTACGGAAAATAATCTTTATAATTGTTTCAGTTTTCTTTGAAAACAATTTTTTTTTTGTCCCGATTGCAGTTTAATAAGCTTAAATATGTTTCTAAGAAATTTAATGTGCCATTCAATCATTAGCAAAAGAGTCCAGTAGGTGACATGTACTTTTAACCCATATTGAACCGCTCTTTCATAATTAGGAGAACTATACTAAATGTCTTCAAAATAAAAACAAAAACTAATTCAGATAAAATGTTTCATAATGCTTTGAAATAAACCCAAGTTTAAAATACAAGTGAAAAATTAGACTGTCAAACTTCAATTAATTAAAAAATTATTATGAAAATGTCTATTTTTCACGTTATTTAATATCAATCTATTTTTTCCCCCTAAAGAAATGCATATATTTATTTTCTAAGAAGAAAGATATATTTCTATATTAATGAAAGATGTTTATCTATTGTGTGTATGTTGCTCTGTTCGTGATTGGCTAAGGAAATCTATCGCACGTAGACGTCTGAAAATTTGGATAAGGATAGACGAAGACAGGTCCCAATGTACATCAGACTCAGATTTTTCATTTTCAACACTTTCCAACATAGTTGAACTAAAGATTTCGGTTACTTGACTAAGATCATAATGTTGCGTTTTCAGCTGTAGTACGCATTTTTAAAGAGTGTATTAGATGCATAAAATCTATAGATATCATACACGAAATCGATTTTTACTGAGTTGTGTGTGTTTTTTTAAGTTACTTATTTAGATATCTCATTTCATTTTAGGTATAAAAGAAATTTCTTAATAATATGTTAGTGTTGGAAAGTGTTTCATAATCTATGCCTGATTTTTAGTGTTCTTATTTGATAATTAGCCGAGGTATTAATTAAAAACTCTTATTGAATGAGCTTCAATTTTTCCGCAGTTCGCCGACAGTATGATCACTGCCACGTATGGCTAGGTAAAAAGTAGTTCTTTTTAGGCCATTATATAATACAAAGTCTTACTTCAAGCGCAGAAGTAGTAAATGTTCCGTGTTTTGTGCCCAGTGACAGAACTATCTTCAAGTGTCAGCAACTCTAATGTTTTCAAAAATAGTCTGCACTACGCAATATATCATATAAATCTAGTATTGTTGCTGCTGTAGTTGTAGTGCTAATTAATTAAGGCATCAGCATTTATCAGCCTTTCTGAGTAAAAAAAAAATTCTGAAATTCACAGCAAATATTCTGAAAGGTTACAGCAGAGGGGGGAGGGGAGAATCCCCTCTCGGCAATAATTATTCTTATTGCAGGTCGGATTAACTCTGCTTTTGATTCGAGTCGATTTCAGGCTGAGTGCAGATTCTTGCAAATTGGGTTCAGGCTAACCCGATTTTTCAAAAGTTAGTTCAGTATATTGTGTCAGATTAAAAACCATGCCTACATTAATAAGCATAGAACTTTGTGTGTCTGCTGATTTCTAAAAGAATGCTGCATCTTTTCCGGGACTATTTCAAAAAATTCACGTTTTTTTCCGAGTAACTTTGACGAAAGTAGCGTTTCTTTTTTCCCCCGCGATCCTTTGGCGAAATTCACGTTTTTTTTTTTTCGTGGCTCTTCGACGAAATTTGCACTTTTTCCGTGATTCTTTCACTAAATTAGCAGTTTTTTTCCACGATTCTTTGGCAGAAATTGGCATTTTTTCTGCGGCCATTTGATGAAATTTGCGTTTTTTCTGTGGCCCTTTGATGAAATTCGCATTTTTTCTACGATCCTTCAACGGAACTCATTGTTTTTTTTTTTTTTACAGTCTTTTGACGAAAATCAAGTTTTTCCGCGGCCTTTTGACGAAATTTGCGTTTTTATCGCAATCTGTCAAAGAAATTAGCCATTTTCCCAGATCCTTTGATGAATTTCACGTTTTTTCTTTGGCCTTTGGACAAAATTCGCTTTTTTTCCGCGATCCTTCGACGAAATTTGCCGTTTTTCGAGATACTAAAGCGAAATTTGCCGTTTTTTCGAGATCTTTCGACGAATTTTACCGTTGTTTGGCGATCCTTCGACGAAATTTGCCGTTTTTCGCGATTTCTCGGCAGAATTCTCCGTTTTTTTCGCGATTTCTCAGCAGAATTCTCCGTTTTTTACGCGATCCGACGACGAAATTTGCCGTTTCTTCGACGAAATTGACCGTTTTTTCGTGATCCTTCGACGAAATTAACAGTTTTTTCCACAATCCTTTGACGAAGTTGGCGTTTTCTCCATAGCACTTCGGCAAAATTCGCATTTTTCCGCGATCCTTCAACGAAACTCATTTTTTTTAAGGCCTTTTGACGAAATTCACGTTTTTTCACGGCCTTTTGACTAATTTTGCGTTTTTTTCGCGATCTGTCAACGAAATTAGTCATTTTTCGCGATTCTTAAATGAATTTCGCGTTTTTTTCCCGCGATTCTTCGATGAAATTCGCCTTTTTTTCGCCATCCTTCGACAAAGTTTGCCGTTTTTTCGCGTAATTTACGCGCTATAGCGCGTCCTCGGCATCGCCGATAATGTTTTTAGTCTGCAGGTGCCCTAAAAAGTCTGCGATGCCGTCGCAGCGTCGCGTACATTCTGCCATGGGGGTTTTGTGTATTTTAAAATCACGATCGCCGGAATTCGTATAGAGTGGAGAAAAAAAATCTATTTAAATGATCGAAATTACGAGGCAAAACTTAAACACTGATTTATAATTAATAATTTACTTTTGTACATTTATTAAAGGGCTAAAGTTACCTCTATACAAGTGTGTTAATTCCTCTGTTTCATTTAAACTTTCACGTATTCTCTCATTTCCGATTAGAATAAATGAACAGAAGCATGAACTCACTTATTGCGAGAACTTTGTTGTAACGAGTAAATACATTGGTTTCCTTTCATTCTCGTTATAACCAAGTACAACTGTATAAGCAAAAACTGCAACATTGGTCTTTGCATAGACTGATTTCACAAGTTAAATTCATAATCATATTCTTGATATAAGTTATATGCTATAAAATATTCTTATTATCATTTCGAATACTTTTCAATGACCCAATATTTGCCCTCTCAGAAGAAAAGTGTACAGAGCTGTAAATTACGAGGGATGTTCGGAAAGTAAGTTTCGTCATTATTTTTTTTTAAGAGAAGATGGTACACCAGGTGAGACAAACAATCGTCATAAGAATCCACACCCGTTGCTGGTTCAACGACAGAAGGAGAGTCAGCGGAGGAGGAATGACGATGACGCATGCGCAGAACGCCGAAGAAGATAGAGTAGCAGCAGACCGGTGTGCCCGAGGTTATTCGAATACAAATTTTACCAAACTCAGATCCGCTATTCGACGAAAGAGACTAGGGCTTTTGAATGAAGGTATGTTCTTGAACAACGCAAAACCACAAACAGCAAGGCTCACACAAGATCAGATTAGTCGCTTCGGATGGGAGAGATTGGATCACCGGCCTATAGCCCCGATCTTGCCCGATCGGACTTTCACTTGTTCCTTCCATTGAAAGCCGCACTCTCGAGACGTCACTTCCAAAACGAGGCTGAGCGTATTCCTTGTATCGCAGGATACCAGAGTGGTTTCTTCAAACTAATTGCACGCTACGACAAATGTCTCAATCTCGGTGGCGACTTTGTCGAAAAATAGTGCAAGGTGTATAGTTCATGATGTCATGGTGTATTTTATTGGCAATAAAATTTCTGTGTGGAAAAAAAAAAGTGACGAAATTTACTTTCGAAACGTCCTTCGTAGTTTGCAGAATGAGACTTAGGTCAAAGAAAGATAGTCTCTGTTACAAGCATGATGCAATTGATTCACATTGTTGCAAACCGTAAACTGCAGCCTTGCAAATGTCGTCAAGTAGCTCCCATTTGTACAAAATAGTGTCATGATAGATGACATTTGAAGCATCATATTTATTAGATGCGTTGAAGAGATTTCCGTTTTGGAGTCTATTAGTTGCAAAGTTTCTATAACCCAAGTCTAGTAATTCAACTTGCACCTCTTGTCAGCATCCTAAATGATCAAGAAGTTATAGCTACAAGCAAGAATTTTTTTTTAAAGTGTATGTTAGGGGAAATAATTTGCGATATCTCGCATTTCCATATTTTTAAACGATTTTTTTTTTTTTTTTTTTTTTTGGGGGGGGGGGGGGGGGCATTGGATAGCTCAATCTCTATGCACGCTCATTTGTACTCTTTCGATTTTGATTACAAGTTGTTGTTTTTTTTAATTGAGGATACTTTCACTTTCGAAACCGGTTCCGAAAGTCATAGTATCTTAATTAAAAGAAAACTTGTAATCAAAATCGAAAAAGTACAAAGGAGCGTGCATAGAGATTGACCTGAGCTATCCAATGAAAAAAAAAAAATCGTTTAAAAAATATTGAAATGCGAACGAGATATCGTAAATTATTTCCCCCATAGGATTAACATTAGCGAACGGGTGTTTTCTACTGAGTGAAGTAGCTTCTTAAAACTGGAGAGTAATCGTTCTGTTCTAGGGGGAAAAATTGATTTTGAACAAATTTGTGGCCGTTCAAAGTTAAGGTACCGATTTTCACAATTTTTTTTTTTTTTAACTTTGTTTATAAAAAACAGAAAAAAATCATCAGATCGCCAAAAGAAACGATCATTCTCCAGGTAACATTGTTGGTAAAAATTGGCCAAAATTTGAAGAAGCTTGGTAGAGATTTGTTTGAGTCATCGTGATCACGACTTTAAATACATAGTTTTGAGATAATCACACGTTTAAGTATTTAAGTTACGATTTATGTACGATAGAATAAAGTAACTTAAAGCGGCGTGTGTTTATCAGATCGACTAGAAAATGTAACTGGATATTCTTTACTAAATGTACTTTCAGAAAATGAAAAAAAAATCAGTTTTTTGAAAGTTTGCAAATAGGTATAACCCCTCAAATAGTCTCGCTTAGAGTAAGGTGACATGACATCCAATACTTATTACATTAAATATATAGTATCGTTTCAAACTACTTCAATCAATTTTAGAAGAAGATAAAGATGTTACAATAGTGAACAAGAAAATAACCAATACTCTACAAGAAATTGCAAGGAGGATAGCTGGTGAAGCAGAAGTATATATATATATATATATACTACACACATTACAACAGGGTGGTTGAAATTTGTGTGAGAAAATTTATGAGATGTGTATGATGGATAAGAGAAATAAAAACAAGACAAGGGTTTATGTTTAAACAATATATATTAAAACATCTGAAGTGAATTATATTTACATCTCAAATATATAAATCTAGAATCACATGGTATGTTTATATATATAAAATTTCTTGCAATGGAAAATAATCCTATATACAAATAAAGCTCGCTTTAAAAATGAAAATTCTAAAATGAAATAGATAAGTCAAAGTATGACCGAATCTTAAAAAAATGCTTTCACGCAGTCTGGCCGAAAAAACTGGCTTTTTCTCGGAAAGCTGCTATCCTCTGCTTTTTCTCTTCCTCTTGACGCTTTCTTTCCTCTTGCTCAGCTTTAATTTCGTTTTCGAATTTTGCTCCGGCAGTTTGCTCAGCAATCTGAAAGTACATAATATTATGCGTTCTTAGAAAATTTTGAAAGTTAAGAGTTTTTCAATGGTTCATATACAGGGGGGAAAAACAACTGGGAAATTCGGTAAAATCTGTGAAAGCGGAACTTGTTTATAAGGGAATCCAGTTTCAAACGAAAAAATTAATGCCATACAATTTTCCGTTCCGAGAAGGCAGAATGTCTACAAAATAAAATTTTCTATGGTCCGTAGCATTTCTGTTTTCACAGATTTTACGTAAGATTAAAATTTTGATACTTTTCCAGTGTTGGGTTATTGAGAAAAAGGGCTTGGCAAGAGAAGGAAATTTTCACGCATATCTTCTGGCAATTTATTCACCGTTTCATATCAAAAGCAATTTTTTTAATGTTTATACAATTTATTTCACATAAACAAGCCATTTATCTATTTTTATATACAAACAGAAGTACATTGTATATAAAAAACAAGAATATATAAATAAAATTTATACATATATACCTATATAAACAAGCATAAAAGTTCATCAGGTTTGTTTTTATATCATTTGCAACAAATATCACTTTGTAAATCCCGAATTGCGAAAAGCTTTAAAAAAAACCCTCCAAGGCTCCGACACTGGAAAAGTACCAAAATATTTATGATTAACTGTTACTGAAATGAATAAAACATACCAAAAGTTCTCATAAATATTTAAAATATTCCTAAAGGTACTTCCTAAATTTCCATTATAAATATATTTCTCTTAATAACTATTGGAAAATAATTCTAAAATTCCTTAAATCATGAAACTTATAAAGCAAAACACCACGAAATCAACAGAAATTCAAAAACGGTGATTTCTGGTGGCTGCAGGATTTACCGTTTTCGTATAGAAATAAATGTCGTAAATTAAAAAAATGTGTTCTATTTTCGAATTGTTAGATCAGATTTCAATAAACTTGAGGAACGTGTTTTCTGTAACTTTCACATTTCTATATTACATTAAAAAAGAATTTTAGTTTCATTTGAAAACGCTAGATAGCAGCACTAAGGATTCAGTAGAGTTTACCCATAGATGGCAGCACCAAAGTTCTCAGTAGTGCACTTCCTATGAAGTTTAAAATAGACGTTCTTATTCAGATATATACGAAAATATATTCACGTTCAAAAAGCAAAGAATATGCGAGGCATTTTTTTTATTCCATCATCATCAATATAAAAATATGATATAAAAATGATACCAAATGTTATTTTGAAAAAGTTTAAAAAGGAATCAAGCGATTATAAGAAAATCAATAGTGATATTTAACTTCTTAACAATCTAATTATATTGCAGAAAAATCGCAAAAAAGTTAGAGCAAGAAAAATTCACTGTGCAGATGCAAAATAGTCTAACATTCACCACCACATCAAAAAACAAAGTATTTATAACCTGTATTTTTTTCTTTTCAAGCATGGATAAGTTAGATAACAGTAAAAATCTGTAATAGGAAAGATGAAAAATTAGATAGATAGTCTTGTTTTTCTAACACCAAGTTCTTTTTTTTTTTTTTGTTATACATTTACAACTAAACACAGCTAGCAACCAATCTCATTATACAAAAAATATTACTAACTAATCTCAAACATTGTTTAATTTTTTCAATAAGCACAGAGGATGGATGGTAACGAAATAATTTGAATAGTAATTGAGACATTAAAAATGGAAAGCTGCGTTTTAAATGCCTGAAAACATTGATAATTCATAAAATTCACAGTATCATAACTCTGTAAATTTATGCTTTTAGACGAGCAACATTTTTCTAAATATAAGTTACATGAAAATGATGGCGGCATAAAAAATATTAATTTTATTTTAATATAATATGTATACAGCCCCTTGTAAAACAAATGCCATGCCTAAAAGCTATACTTGATTTGTATACTATAAGTTATTGGAAATGTGTTTCTATTATCAGCGATTTAAGGAACAATCGCCATACATCTATTTTGAATCACCCGTTATACATTTAAAAAGAATAAAAGTACAATAAATTTAGAAAAATATAAACAAGAGACGATACAGAGGGGAAATTATTAAACTTATTATAACTGTCCGGACCGGCGCTAGTTCGGATAAGCAAAAGTCTAGCTAATTGGACAGGCAATTTTAGGAATGTTCCCGACCATTCCAAAATGGTTAAAATGCATTTTTTACGTGTAAAAGTATTTTTTTTAATGGAACAAATTATTTTTTAAATATAGTAGTGGATAGTTAGATTAAAAAAATTCTTTTGTGTGTACACAATTTTCCTTCACATTTTAACAAGGCTCAGGGACTGGGCTGTTTGTGCTGGCATTTTAAAAATATTGTTTTTTTTTGTCTTTATCATTTCCTGAATTGCAAAATTTGAAATTTAAGCAAAAAAGCTTTGATTGTTTTTTGTTTTAAAGAAGATGCTGCCCTATCACGAATTATTCTTAAGTTGAATAGGATCAGCATTCTCCTGCAGTTCCAACAATTTTATAGCTGTTTCCAAACATTCAAAAGCTTCGTTATGTGTTGGGCTTGGATCATTTTCATAACATTCGTTTTCATTTTCCTCGATCCACTCATCTGAAAAACGCTTTCGATTTCTAGGGCCGCCCTGAAAAAATTTCAGACAAAAAAAGAAGTGTTCGGATAATTAGACAATTCGGTTAATTGGAGTTCGGATAATCGGCGTTTTGCTGTAATTAGCTTGTTACACACGATAAACTACGGACAGTGACTAGTGCTGCCAGGTCCACCGGCACAAAAATGCAGGACAGTGGCTTCTATATCGGAAGAAAAAAATTAAGTAATTCCCATGAAAACGGAACTTGCCTATAACGGTATTCTGTCTTAAACGCAAAAAGTCCATCTATATATTTAAAACGCTAAGCGATTTCTTTCGACAATCCGTGAGAACAAACTACTGCATCAAATTACACCATTCTTTTTTTAAATGAAAGATATTTGGACACAGATTTGTTATCGTACATTCGTTTGTTCGAAAGTTTTAATAATTAGCCGTAATTTTAAATCAAACTTTTACTTCTGCATATGACGTCATAAAGTCGGCAATCGGATTTGCGAGGCACAGAGTAACGAGAAACTCTATGGTTTTGAAGATAACAGAGAAATAATAAATATTAAAGGCACATGGCTTTTATACTATTTTTTTTTATTTGCAAGTATAATTTCGGTAAAACTATTTATCGCGTGCACTTTATATTTATAAGCGAATAAAAATTCATATTTATTGTGACGTCATGGGAATATTGTCCATTGGATTTATTTTATCATTATGCATTATAACTTTGTTGGTGCCATTTTTTCATTACAATTAAATACAAAATATATTTTTATTTGTATACATGGTGTTTAAGCATAAAAGTAACGTATATAAAGTACGTGTGAAAAGTTTGCGCCGGTGAAAATGACGTTATGCTTAGCTTGAAATGCGTTTTAACATTGATAAAACTAAAGAGAAAAATTTACATGATTGTGTCAACATAGCGCAATTTTAACTGATTTTTCCATTCTTAATTATAAAGATTAGAATTGGAGCCTTTATTGATTGCTTCACCTTGATTGCATACCTTGATTACATATTACCAATTACTTTTTTTTTTTTTTAATTATAGGCTAGACGATTTCATTTTTTAATAAAAATATTCACAAAAGTAAAGGATTTCAGGAAAATTAAAATTATTAAAAATAGTGTTGTAGATGTGTGTTTTATTTACTATGTTCTTTTATTTACTGAATATGAGATGAACGTAGGAATATACTATTTGTATGAGTCTTCATAGGGCCATGAAATTTTCTTTCTTGCCGTGGAAAATATGGCGGAAATGTCAAACTCATTTGCATTACACAGTTGTTTACGGATTGTTTGTTTGGAGTTTGCATCGGAACTAGTACTGTATTTCACTGGGGAAAAAACTTTTAAAATAAAATATTTGAAAGAATGTTTCAAACAATTCTGAAATAATAAAGAAGCTTATTTTACTGATATTGTTATTGTTTTTTTTCCGTCAAGTTTTGACGGGTTCCATCTAGTATAAATTATATCTGTTAAGTCGAAAACCACCCTGAAACGTAATTTTTCCGGTCAATTGATATTCCGTCTTAGTAAATTTTACTGTATTAAATAAATACATAAATTACAGAGAATAAAGTCTGCGAAAGCAGAATCGCTAGTGACCGAAAGAAAATGATGTATTGGAGAAGTTTTCGATTGAGCAGTTATAACTGTAAGGTAGTCATTGCGTATAGAGACCATGGATGTTTTACGCATAATACGGGATTTCTTACAAAAGAGGTTCCGTTTTCTGAGGATTTACTGAACTAAGTACAGTAAAACCTGTAAAAACAAAATAACCAGTGACCGAGAAAATATTCCGTTTTAGATAGGTTTCCGTCTGAGCATATGTAGATTCCTTTCGGCGAAACCGTGAAATTTTTCCTTTATAGACAGGTTATGTTTTAATAAGTTTGCTGCCTAAAGTTCCACTCGACGCAGGCTAACGAAAAGCACGCTACTAAAAGAAATTTAAAAGAATTTCTGCATCATGAAAAATCGGCACTTTTGACGTTCTACGGGACGCGCCTTAAAAGCCTGGTAAAGCGACACACTTGGGAACGCTAGCTATGTATGACACTAGAGACTAGATTCTGGAACGCAAAGAGTTAATAATTAGAACATCCTTTCCCCCTTCCCAACCAAAGATAGGGCTCGACTAGATGTATGCATGGGCCCGGGACAGGCTAAATTTTATTCACGAGGCTTGGGCCAGGCCTTAAATTTTTCTACAGACTCGAGCCGGCCAAGATTTCATACTCCATAGAGGTCTGCACGGGTAGAAATTTAAATGGCCCAGTCCCGACCCGGTATAAAAACAAAGTTTGGCCCAGGTCAGATTCGGCCCGACCCGACCCACCAGACCTCTAAATTCTTTTTCCTGAGCTCATGTTGAGCAGGCATTTCATTTATTTATTTTTGTAAAAATTATAGTGATGTTGTGCATTTGTTTAGCGAAATCTCTAGAAATTTAATTTAGTTTAATAAATTACAGATACATATTTTTTAAAATCTACTTTTTTTTTCTGCTTTGTAGAGCTTTAAAATTATGATTTTCTTTTACAATATTTTTCTTTCATTCTAAACTATGTTTTAGGTAGCTTTCAATACAAAAAAGTATAAAGCTACCTATTGCAGCCGTTCGGAGGAAAGCAGTTCCGGATAATTTCGATATATTTTCACCGATCATGACCCCCAGACCCCAAAACCCCCCTCAGTTCAAATGTTGATTTATATATATATATATATATATATATATATATATATATATATATATATATATATATATATATCTGACCTATGTCATACGATAACGCTCGTATTTATAAATCAATTTTGATGAAACTAATTGTGTGTATTAAGCTCACCAATGTCTCGACCGAGTTCGTTGGGCAGCTTGGTCTGCCATTTTGTTTCAAGATGGCGGCCATTTAAAAATTTAAAACTAAAATAAATATACAAAAAAGTTAAAAATTCAAATTTATTTTTTAATTAAGTGTTAGGCCTTGATACGAGGATTCCAGATCATTTTTTGGTTTACCTCTATCTTAAAAAATGGCTGAGATAGAGCAGTTTGAAATTCTAGGGTGGCTGACATTTTGAAACAAGACAGCACATTACAAAACTTTTCATTGTTGTAATAATTTTTCCAATCATTCTCATAAAACTATATATTCATATCCGTTAGCGCCAAATTCTCGCCAAACTTGGCGACATTTTGCGAAATATCGCCAAATTTGGCGACCAAATTTGATGATGAAGCCAATTTGGCTATTGCTCAATAATTTGGCGAATTTCTTATTCAAATTCAGTATTAACGAATCTTTTGTAAACGTTTTCTTTGCATTTTAGTTTGCTGTTTTCGTGTAACATTAGCTAAAATTTTTAAACGAAGATATAGGAAAGCTACCTTTTCCTCCCGGTACAGGCCGGAAGGACTTTTTTCTTTTTTTTTCTTTCTGAATCTTCATTTGAATGTGTTAGAGTCAATTTTTAATCATCAGTGTTTATGTACGTAACTGTCTAAATAGTCATTATTAATATTGTTGTTATTCCGTATTCCCTGAATTTCGAACATAATCTAAAAAAAAGTCCTTCCGGCCTGTACCGGGAGGAAAAGGTAGCTTTCCTATATCTACGTTTTAAAATTTTAGCTAATGTTACACGAAAACAGCAAGCTAAAATGCAAAGAAACGTTTACAAAAGATTCGTTAATACTGAATTTGAATAAGAAATTCGTCAAATTATTGAGCAATAGCCAAATTGGCTTCATTTATGAAGACTTATTTTGATCGCCAAATTTCGCGATATTTCGCCAAATGTCGCCAATTTTGTCGCCAATGTCGCCAATTTTGGCGCTAACGGATATGAATATATAGTTTTATGCGTATGATTGGGAAAATTATTACAACAATGAAAGAAAATAATTTGCGAGTAATCGCGTTAATGTGCTGTTTTGTTTCAAAATGTCAGCCACCCTAGAATTTCAAACTGCTCTATCTCAGCCATTTTTTAAGATAGAGGTAAACCAAAAAAGTTCTGGAATCCTTGTATCAAGGCCAACACGTAATTAAAAAATAAATTTGAATTTTTAACTTTTTTGTATAGTTATTTTAGATTTTAAGTTAATTTAAATCTTTAAGTGGCCGCCATCTTGAAACAAGATGGCGGACCAAGCTGGCCAACAAACTCGGTCGAGACATTAGTGACCTTAATACACACAATTAGTTTCATCAAAATCGATTCATAAATGCGGGCGTTATCGTATGACATAGGTCAGATATATATATATATATATATATATATATATATATATGGATATATCTATATATATAAATCAACATTTGGACGGAGGGTGGTTTTGGGGTCTGGGGGTCATGATCGGTGAAAATATATCGAAATTTTCCGGAACTGCTTTCCTCCGAACGGCTGCAATAGGTAGCTTTATACTTTTTTGTATTGAAAGCTACCTAATAAAAGCTATGCATGATTATGCTTTTTGAATAATTGTAATAGAAGGATAATATTGTTTCAGAAATATCGCCATGTTTTGTAGAAATTTACTCGGGCCGGGATGAGCTCGGGACGAAATTTTAGCTTTTATTGTAAAAATAATAAAAGTTTAAGAGTTCTGGTGCCATGTTGTAGTTATCTTCAGGATAAAAGTCTTGAAAGCCTTTTCTTTTTATTAACAAAAAACAACACAACAATTAAAAAGTCCTTCCGGCGTGTACCGGGAGGAAAAGGTAGCTTTCCTATATCTACGTTTTAAAATTTTAGCTAATGTTACACGAAAACAGCAAGCTAAAATGCAAAGAAACGTTTACAAAAGATTCGTTAATACTGAATTTGAATAAGAAATTCGCCAAATTATTGAGCAATAGCCACATTGGCTTCATTTATAAAGACTTATTTTGGTCGCCAAATTTGGCATATTTCGCCAAATGTCGCCAATTTTGGTGAGAATTTGGCGCTAACGGATATGAATATATAGTTTTATGCGTATGATTAGGAAAATTATTACAACAATGAAAGAAAATAATTTGCGAGTAATCGCGTTAATGTGCTGTTTTGTTTCAAAATGTCAGCCACCCTAGAATTTCAAACTGCTCTATCTCAGCCATTTTTTAAGATAGAGGTAAACCAAAAAAAGCTCTGGAATCCTTGTATCAAGGCCTAACACGTAATTAAAAAATAAATTTGAATTTTTAACTTTTTTGTATAATTATTTTAGATTTTAAGTTAATTTAAATCTTTAAGTGGCCGCCATCTTGAAACAGGATGGCGGACCAAGCTGGCCAACGAACTCGGTCGAGACATTAGTGACCTTAATACACACAATTAGTTTCATCAAAATCGATTCATAAATACGGGCGTTATCGTATGACATAGGTCAGATTAATTCTCATGTGGTCCAATTTTCCATTGTGTATGGTTCATATTTAATTTGTTAATCCATTTGTGTTTACTTAATTGCAACTCCAATTTATAATTTTTTTTTTTTCCCCTTTCTCTCTATTTCTTTTTTCAATATTCTTTTGGTATGAGTAAAATTTGGCCAATTACCATTGAAGCATCAGCTATGGTAATATTATGTTTGCACATGTTAATTATTAGCTATGTGGTATTCTGTATACACAGTATCATTGATTATCTCTTTGGAGATTTAAGTAGAATAGAACTTGATATGTTTTTTGAAATTCATAGATATTATAATTATATATATATATATATATATATATATATATGGATATATCTATATATATAAATCAACATTTGGACGGAGGGTGGTTTTGGGGTCTGGGGGTCATGATCGGTGAAAATATATCGAAATTTTCCGGAACTGCTTTCCTCCGAACGGCTGCAATAGGTAGCTTTATACTTTTTTGTATTGAAAGCTACCTAATAGTAATAATTAAATAAACTTGATCTCAATTCCAGAGGGGCACATCGAGAAAGCTCCTTCTTCGAGATAAATTTATTCCATAACAAAAAAAAAAAAAAAAAATAGCTTTCTCGCCAATTCGGGTTAATACGTAACGGCGGGCGTGAGATACAGTCAAACTCCGCTCACAGGCATAATGTGATCAAATCAATTCTCAACATCTATATAGGGCTGGGCCAATAAATGTTGTGAACGGTCCGGCCCGGGCCGAACTTTTAGCTTTTAAACCGAGCCTGGCCTTGTCAATAAATAATTTTTTGTACAGGCAGACCGGGCTGAACTTTTATCTTTTATACGGGGCCTTGCCGGGCCAAGAAATTTTTTGTACGGATCGAGCCGAGCCCGGAAATTTCGAGCCGTGCAGACTTCTAGCCTCGACTGCGAGGTATATGCCGATTATAAGCGGATTTTGCATTACATCGTTATCAGTCAGACGTCAAAGTTCACTTTTTAATATTAATCGTATGGGCTTGAAATGCATCGGTATTTTTTCGAATTTCTCAGTCAAATTAATACATTTTTTTTTCGTTCTCTTGTATTTTCTTTTTAAAGATATTTCTTTTTCTCGCTTAGCAAAATATTTCTAAACTATAAACATAATTTTATATTTCAATGTTAAAATCCTAGTGGTTGGTTATATAGGGTTTAATTGCACACGGTCCCATTGGGTACAAGCTGCGCCAATAAAATCCTAGTGAAGCTGTTGAGCTGGGAATAAGATTTTAACACTTCAAATATAACTAAATATAAATATATGTTTTTCAAATATTTTGCCAAGCAAAAGCAAAAGAAATATCCTTTCCTTCTCGAAGAGTATACAGAAAAAATAAGTTAAAAATGTAAATTTTTGGAAAAGAAATTCTTAACAAGTTGGAAATTGTACGTTAAACGTGATAAATGAAGTGCGTCCGTACTGTAACTAGTTTTACAATGTAAAAAAAATATTTACGTTTTTTTTTTTTTTTTTTTTTCAGTGAAATGAATTAATTATATTGTCTGCTATGAGCGAAATGAGCATGCCCATTTTTTTTTTCTTAACGTATGCCACGTTTACGATTTTTTTTTTTTTTTTTTTTTTTTTTACACCAGACAGCGTTGCAAAATTCACCATGGAGATCTTACTTTGCGAATGATTACCTCCGTTGTTTAATATTTCTATGACTCGCACGACGAACGAATATCTTGTGTTTATGTACTTTAATGGATTGAGATATTCGGCTGTTAACCTAATTTCCACTGAAGTTATCTCAGAATTATTTTTGAATGCAATTCATCTCTCAAGCAAACAATTTTTTTGAACGATCTTTCTAAAAATGAATCTTTTATATGCAATTTTATTCGAAAAAATAATTTTGAATAAAAATGGCCGCTTGGCATATGAAAAAAGAAGTGGTTAGCTCGTATTTGATTTCCTTCGGTCACATGACTTGCGCTTTTATTATATAGATTACGTATGATAGGATTTAATAGAATAAAGAAAACTTTTATTAATATCTTTTAGGTAGCTTTCAATACAAAAAAGTATAAAGCTACCTATTGCAGCCGTTCGGAGGAAAGCAGTTCCGGAAAATTTCGATATATTTTCACCGATCATGACCCCCAGACCCCAAAACCACCCTCCGTTCAAATGTTGATTTATATATATATATATATATATATATCTCCATATATATATATATATATATATATATATATCTGACCTATGTCATACGATAACGCTCGTATTTATAAATCAATTTCGATGAAACCAATTGTGTGTATTAAGCTCACCAATGTCTCGACCGAGTTCGTTGGCCAGCTTGGTTCGCCATTTCGTTTCAAGATGGCGGCCATTTAAAAATTTAAAACTAAAATAAATATACAAAAAAGTTAAAAATTCAAATTTATTTTTTGCTTACGTGTTAGGCCTTGATACAAGGATTCCAGAGCATTTTTTTGGTTTACCTCTATCTTAAAAAATGGCTGAGATAAAGCAGTTTGAAATTCTAGGGTGGCTGACATTTTGAAACAAAACAGCACATTAACGCGATTACTCGCAAATTATTTTCTTTCATTGTCATTTTACCAATCATAAGCATAAAACTATATATTCATATCCGTTATCGCCAAATTCTCGCCAAAATTGGCGACGTTTGGCGAAATATCGCCAAATTTGGCGACCAAAATAAGTCTTCATAAATGAAGCCAATTTGGCTATTGCTCAATAATTTGGCGAATTTCTTATTCAAATTCAGTATTAACGAATCTTTTGTAACCGTTTCTTTGCATTTTAACTTGCTGTTTTCGTGTAACATTAGCTAAAATTTTAAAACGAAGATATAGGAAAGCTACCTTTTCCTCCCGGTACAGGCCGGAAAGACTTTTTAAGTTTTGATTCGATTTCCATAAAATTTGAAATGACTCGACAAAATTCTAAAACGATTATATGTATTCAATTTCAAACCATTCGGTTGGGTAGTTTTTACGCTGTTATATGCGGACGGACGGACGGAGACCAGACGACGACTATATAGGTGCTACGTATTTATAACAATTACGAGCGCACCTAAAAATACGAATGCATTCCACAGAATTAACATTACACTGCAAAAAACTGTTGATTTTACGGTATAATACTGGCATCTCAGCTGCTAGTATTATACCAAAATCAACCATTTTTTCCCCCTCTTCTTTGGCAGTGTAGAGGAGCGAATTTCAGATTTGACTGATGAGGAGTCTTAATAAAAATTTCTATACAAAAGGGGACACCAAAAGGATGCAGATTTTTCAGCTAAACGATGAAAAATATATTTACCTTTGCTTCGAAGAAGTTTTTCGCTCCACCAACACCAGTTTCTTCGACATTGATTTCGGTAAGATTGGCCAGCTGTGACAATCCTCCGTCTATCTCTAGCTCTCCGGAGCGGGCTTTCCGATAAATGAGCAGGAACTGCAAATAGAGGAAAACAAAAACAGAATGATATAAGTGAATTTTGAAAATGAGGGAATACAAAATATGAAACTGAGCCTGAGCCGCAGCAAGGGTGGTGCGAGCGGTAGGTGCTAGGTGGTGCCGTCAGTTATCACAAATGATGGGCATAACGATTATTTTGATTATTCAAATGAATCATTCCGGCATGCGCAGAAGCATATCTGTCAATTTTTTTTTAATTCAATTACTACCAAAAGTTAAAAAACATTTTTTTTATATTTACCTGGCGTTTAATCTAATTAAAATCAGAAACTTTGACAGATATGCTTCTGCGCATGCCTGACTGATTTATTCGAATAATTAAAATAATCATTATGCCCATCACTAGTTATCTCTTCTGATGCCTGTACGATCGGTAGAAAACTAAATAAAACTTTTCGCACCAGATGCCAAATAGAGTTGCTGAGCAGCCAGTGTTGAATTCAGAGGGTGGCCTGGGGGGGAACATCCCCCCTGAAAGATTTGAGATTTTATGCTTTTAATGGTAAAAAAGTGCAATTCCCCTCCCCCCTCGGAAGTGTACAATGCTCCCCCTCCGCCCCCCGGAGAAAAATGTCTGAATTCAGCACTGTGCGTTGAGTTACAGAGGTCTTAAAATTAACTCTCTACACATTCCTAAAACGTTTTCTGACATAGTCACACAATCATTTTCATCCCAATTTTTTTTTATTTAAAAAGGCTCTCAAAAACTTCCCCGTCAACCACGCGAAACATTCTGAGACATTTTCCGACTCATTTTTAAACATAAAAGCACGATATTTGTAGACATGATTATTGAAAGGGTTTGTAATCAAATAGTTTTTTTTCCCCCCCGATAAATGAATTACATCTTGAGTTATAAAAGCGATTGTTGTCTCAAGGAGGCTTTTAACTTTCTTGCTCTGTCGCGTCTGGAAATTCGGTTCAAAACGTCAATTTTGACAGCATTATTTGAAAAATTATCTGCTTTTTCTGGAAAACTGATTAAACAGTCCGATTGCATAAATTTCTTAATAAGAGCACCTGGCAATTTGATACGTTTGCGAACAAAAATAAATTATAAAACGTGTCAGAAAGTAGCCTGTTTGTATTCGGAACAGCCTTAAATGACCAATAATTTAAAAAAAAAGTTATAATTTTCTTACAAAATAAAGCATCTTTCAAAAAATATTATCAAACATGCCGTGCGAGTTGATTTTCGGAATATGGTAAGTCTAGAAAAGGTGGTCATCTCAAAGAAATCGACTATAATAAAATGAATCCCATTTATAAAAAATCTTTTATATATATTTGTAGGATTCCAGTTTGAACACTTCATGTAAATGATATGAACTGACACTCTAGTGCTATTATCCATGGTTAGACACTTCACTTCATCAAATGAACTAAATACTATTATTATCCATGGTTAGACATGCGCGAGTTGTAAATAGTTTGAATCGCGAGATTTGGCTAAGAGCCAGTCTTCTAATTTTTGTTATGAAGCAAAGGTATATAAAATGGATATAGCCGGTAAAGGCACTATTAGGCCTAGTTGGATTATTGTAAGCTAAATTTGTTATATAGTTTTAACCAAAAGTGTATTAGTTGAAATTAAAGTTCGTATTTTGTTGTTTATTGATTATTGATTCAGTAAAGCGACTATTTACATACATACATACATACATACATACATAACACATACATACATACATACATACATACATACATACATACATACATACATACATACATACATACATACATACATACATACATACATACATACATACATACATACATACATACATACATACATACATACATACATACATACATACATACATACATACATACATACATACATACATACATACATACATACATACATACATACATACATACATACATACATACATACATACATACATACATACATACATACATACATACATACATACATACATACATACATACATACATACATACATACATACATACATACATACATACATACATACATACATACATACATACATACATACATACATACATACATACATACATACATACATACATACATACATACATACATACATACATACATACATACATACATACATACATACATACATACATACATACATACATACATACATACATACATACATACATACATACATACATACATACATACATACATACATACATACATACATACATACATACATACATACATACATACATACATACATACATACATACATACATACATACATACATACATACATACATATATATATATATATATATATATACACTAGGGGGCCTACCCCCTGCGAGCTACGCTCGCCAAGCCCCGCTCAGACTTCGAGGCCTCTAAAAACATGACAGCGTGCTTTACTTTAAAAATATTGGTAAATCTGTAATTGCGTTGCCGTGCTTTTAACGTTTTAATGGGCTCTATTTTAGTGCACCATCATGCATATTTTCATGTTATTTTAAATATGTAAATTATTTATTTTAATTAATATGTATATACGAATTTTCTAATAATTATTTATCATACAAAATTAAATAAATATTTTGTGCACGCATGCCTGCATTTATTCGGCATCAATTGAGGAGATATTTAAACAAATTTGCTATCCGCGATAATTTTACACCATGTTATGTCACTTGAATATTGTCCATAAGAAAATCGGGTACTTTTCCAGTATAGGATCCTTTGCTTTTAGGTTTGGCGTAATTCGAGCTTCAAAAAGGGATAGATTCGTTAATATTCATAGATTTGTTGCCAAAAGTTATAAAAACAAACCCAATGAACTTTTGGTGCTTTTCTATTATAGGGGTCTTGACGTTTTTTTTAAAAGCTTGGCGGATATACCAAGCAGGATAGAAAACCAAGCAGGATATTTTATTCTCCTTCCTTCAGTTGGGCAATTATTATTTTATATATTCGTTTCAAATATCCGAATTAGTGATTTTATAAATTCGTTTAATTAAATTTTACAAAAAAATAACAAAATGATATCAATAAATAATAATTACTATTAATTCCTTTCCCCCCCCCCCTTTCTTTTGCGTTTACATAAATGACGTCATTTGGACGAATTTATTCAAAATATTTTCAGTTCATAAATTAAATTAAATGCTGACAGACGACTGAATCCTAACGATAGAAATGTGATTTTTGTTTTCAAATTTTCCTGAAAAACATATTTAATCACAATCTTGTCTTCATTATCGATTGAAATAAAAGATAAATCCAATTTCAATTTGAAAATGACGAATAAAAAGAAATCAATAATCCCTATCGGGATACTTTTCAATTTTTTCCCCTTTTTTGTCACAAAAAAACTGAGTAATTAGTTGCCATCATTACAGAAATGTCATTAAAATTAGAAAAAAAATAATATCTCGAAAACTAATTCCAATTTCAAAATTCTATTACCAGTTTTGACATCCGCGGATTTTTATGGACAATTAGTATTAATTTCACAATCAAGCATTTAATATTTTATTAAAAATAGCCCTGAAACATAATCAGCCGTTTAATCAGTCGTTTCATAAAATCGTTTCATAAATTCGTTTCATAAAATCGTTTCACAAATTCGTTTCATTAGGATTTTATATATATACAGTGTCTCACATAAGTGATGGGACACTTGTGCTTTACAAAAGGAAACTAATCAAATAAATTAAAAAAACATGTACACATTTTTTTTGTGGGTGTGTTTCATACTTAAATTTAGTAAAGATTATTACATAACATACATTTTGTCAAAATATTAAAATATTAATTTAATAAAAATACAAATGTTTAGAACGGAGCAAAAAATAGCTCACATAAGTGATGGGACACCATTATATATGCAACAAAAATCGCCTGAAATAAGCAATAAAAATATTTTTTGGGGTTTTATTTTTACTTAAAAGCAATTGGCAATAATTTATAAAATCGTCTGCAGTATTTCTCTCCAGTTTGTTTTGGAATTTTTGTGTTTTTTAGCTCTGTGTAGTCATGAATGCTAAACGAAAAGAAACTTCGCCTGAAATTCGAAAATTAGTTATTAATTTGCATATTGAACGTGGAAAATCTATTAGAAAAACTGCTGAAACAGTTAACTTGAGTCGTTCAACAGTTTTCAATATCATTAAACGATATAAAAAGAATCATATGATTCAGGATAAAAGAAGACCTGGCTGACCATCAAAGCTATCCAATGGAATAAAGCGAATTATCGTTCGAAATATTAAAAAAAATCCAAGAATTAGTGCTTCAAAAGTTGCTGCTGATTTACAAGCATTATATGGAATAATTGTTAATCCTGAAACTATTAGAAGGGTAATTCGATCTGCTGGATATCACGGTAGAGTAGCCAGGAAAAAATTCTTCGTAAGTGAAAAGAATAGAAAACTCAGACTAGCTTTCGCAAAATCCAACATAAATAAGAATTCTGATTACTGGAATAAAGTTATATTTGCTGATGAGAGTAAATTTAATATATTTGGTTCTGACGGTAGAATCTTGGTGTGGAGAAAACCCAGGGAAGAACTTCGCAAACAGAACTTGGTACCAACAGTAAAACATGGTGGAGGAGGAGTTATGGTATGGGGGTGTATGTCGTCCGCTGGAGTTGGTAATTTTGTTTTTATTGACAGTATAATGGATCAGTACAAGTATATTGATATTTTAAAGCAAAATTTGAAATCTTCAGCACGAAAATTGAACCTTCATAACGATTTTAAATTCTACCAGGACAATGACCCCAAGCACACTGCTCTGAACGTTAGACTCTGGCTGCTATATAACTGTCCTGAAATAATAAAAACACCACCACAATCTCCAGACTTAAATCCCATAGAGAATATTTGGCAAGAATTGGAATCAAGAATTCGCAAACACACCATTTCTTCAAAACAACAACTAAAATCGGTGCTTCAAGAAGAATGGGGTAAAATCACTCCAGAAATCACAAAAAAAATAGTCGAATCCATCCCAAAAAGATTAAATCATGTTTTAAAAGTAAAAGGAAATCCAACAAAATATTAAAACCTTTTAAAAAGTAAAATTTGTGGATAAATATTTGATGGAAAAGTAAGTGTCCCATCACTTATGTGAGCCATTTTTTGCTCCGTTCTGAACAATTGTATTTTTACTAAATTAATATTTTAATATTTTGACAAAATGTATGTTATGTAATAATTGTTACTAACTTTAAATATGAAACACACCCAAAAAATTTTTGCACATGTTTGTTTATTTATTTTATTGCAGTTTCTTTTTATAAAGCACAAGTGTCCCATCACTTTTGTGAGACACTGTATATATTTGGAGAATGTCAGAAAAATTTTCATGCAAGTGGAGATGAAAACAATTTTGCAATTACGTTAGAAAACATGTAAATAATTTAAAAACTAGTCGGATGTGTCAATCCCAAAACTTTCTTCTATCTCACACAGGTTTCGCATACACTAAAAAGAATCAGCACCCATTTATATCAATGTCTAACTGAAGCTCAAGTTTTATTAAATTCCGTGCAGTATTTCTTGAGATAAGACTATCGCCAAAAATCGTGTAAATCCTTCAAAATGCTGCATAGCAGCGCCACCTGCTGGGTGATTTTTACCAAAAACTAATCAGCACCAATTTATATCAGGGACTAACTGAATCTAAAGTTTTATTAAATTCCGAGCATTAGTTCTTGAGATAGAGCTATTGCGGAAATCGCGAAAAATGCTGCATAGCAGCGCCACCTGCAGGGCGATTTTTACCAAAAACTAATCAGCGCCAATTTATATCAGGGACTAACTGAATCTAAAGTTTTATTAAATTCCGAGCATTAGTTCTTAAGATAGAGCTATTGCGGAAATCGCGAAAAATGCTGCTTAGCAGCGCCACCTGCCGGGCGATTTTTACCAAAACCTAATCAGCATCAATTTATATCAGGGACTAACTGAATCTAAAGTTTTATTAAATTCTGAGCATTAGTTCTTGAGATAGAGCTATTGCGGAAATTGCGAAAAAAGCTGCATAGCAGCGCCACCTGCCGGGCGATTTTTACCAAAACCTAATCAGCATCAATTTATATCAGGGACTAACTGAATCTAAAGTTTTATTAAATTCCGAGCATTAGTTCTTGAGATAGAGCTATTGCGGAAATTGCGAAAAAAGCTGCATAGCAGCGCCACCTGCCGGGCGATTTTTACCAAAAACTAATCAGCACCAATTTATATTAGGGACTAACTGAATCTAAAGTTTTATTAAATTCCGAGCATTAGTTCTTGAGATAGAGCGCCCACAAAATTTTTGTCACATACATACAGACAGACAGACAGAGTCACAGACAGACATTTTCTAAAAATAGTCAATTCGTGTTCAGGACCTTCTAAAACGTATAAATCCGTCGAAAACCGGAAGTCGAAAATTTTCATGAATCCAATACTTTCTTCTTGTAAAGATAGAAGAAAGTAATAAAGTTTGACAAGCTTAAAAATAATATATATATATATATATACTAGGGGGCCTACCCCCTGCGAGCTACGCTCACCAACCCCCGCTCAGACTTCGAAGCCTCTAAAAACATGACAGCGTGCTTTGTTTTAAAAATATATTGGTAAATATGTAATTAGGTTGCCATGCTTTTAACGTTTTAATGGGGCATTTTTTGATTATCATGGCCTCATACACAGCTGTTGTGACAACTGACGACAGTTTTCGGGATTGATAAGCAAAATCAATTACAACTTGAAAACCAGCTTGTATAAAATGGTTAGGTTTAAATTGTGGCTACCTCTTGGACTTTTATAACAACAATCTGTATTCTATTCTTCCTTTGCGTTTAAGGATGAGAAAAATTCCATCTGATTATGAATAACATTAAGAACCGCGGTATTGAAAAGTACTATGTTATAGACATTTTCAGTAACAGGTTTTAATTTTCTCCCTATTTTAGTGCACCATCATGCATATTTTCATGTTATTTTATATACGTAAATTATTTATTTTAATTAATATGTATATACGAATTTTCTAATAATTATTTATCATACAAAATTAATTAAATATTTTGTGCATGCATGCCTGCATTTATACGGCATCAATTGATGAGATATTTAAACAAATTTGCTATGCGCGATAATTTTACACCATGTTATGTCACTTGAATATTGTCCATAAGAAAATCGGTTACTTTTCCAGTATAGTATCCTTTGCTTTTAGGTTTGGCGTAATTCGAGCTTCGAAAAGGGATAGATTCGTTAATATACATAGATTTGTTGCCAAAAGTTATGAAAACAAACCCAATGAACTTTTGGTGCTTTTCTATTATAGGGGTCTTGAGGCTTTTTTAAAAAGCTTGGCGCAATTCGGGCATCAGAAAGCGAGATTTGGTGCCAAATGACATAAACAGCCATGAAAACAAATTCGACGATTTTTTTGTTTTTATGCCTATTTTAATTATACGTATATTATTATTGTTTAATATTATTGTTTAATTATATTACTTCTGATCATACATAAAATAGGATAAATGACATTTTACGCTAAACAAATTGTATGTAAAACAAAAATGTAAAATAAATTGTATGTATAACAAATTGTATGTATAACAAAAAGTAATGCTACTGAAATATTCATTTGTTTTAAACTTTAAAAGTCCTTCCGGCCTGTACCGGGAGGAAAAGGTAGTTTTCCTATATCTTGGTTTTAAAATTTTAGCTAATGTTACACGAAAACAACAAGTTAAAATGCAAAGAAACGTTTACAAAAGATTCGTTAATACTGAATTTTAATAAGAAATTCGCCAAATTGGCTTCATTTATGAAGACTTATTTTGGTCGCCAAATCTGGCGATATTTCGCCAAATGTCGCCAATTTTGGCGAGAATTTGGCGCTAACGGATATGAATATATAGTTTTATACGCATGATTGGGAAAATTATTACAACAATGAAAGAAAATAATTTGCGAGTAATCGCGTTAATGTGCTGTTTTGTTTCAAAATGTCAGCCACCCTAGAATTTCAAACTGCTCTATCTCAGCCATTTTTTAAGATAGAGGTAAACCAAAAAATGCTCTGGAATCCTTGTATCAAGGCCTAACACGTAATTAAAAAATAAATTTGAATTTTTAACTTTTTTATATATTTATTTTAGTTTTAAATTTTTAAATGGCCGCCATCTTGAAACAAAATGGCGGACCAAGCTGGCCAACGAACTCGGTCGAGACATTAGTGACCTTAATACACACAATTAGTTTCATCAAAATCGATTTATAAATACGGGCGTTATCGTATGACATAGGTCAGATATATATATATATATATATATGGAGATATATATATATATATATATATAAATCAACATTTGAACGGAGGGTGGTTTTGGGGTCTGGGGGTCATGATCGGTGAAAATATATCAAAATTTTCCGGAATTGCTTTCCTCCGAACGGCTGCAATAGGTAGCTTTATACTTTTTTGTATTGAAAGCTACCTAATAGCATTTCTTTAATATATAGGGAGCATTTTTTTCCTTGCTGTCAATAAAAGAGAGAAAGGACTAAATGTCATTTTACCATAATTGATGTCATATTCTCATTAAAATTGGAAAGAAAACCAAGCAGGATATTATTTTCTCCTTCCGTTCAGTTGGTCAATTATATATTCGTTTTAGTGATTTTATAAATTCATTTAATTAAATTTTACAAAAGAATAACAAAATGATATCAATAAATAATAATTACTATTAATTCCTCCCCCCCCTTTTTTTTGCGTTTACATAAATGACGTCATTTGGATGAATTTATTCAAAGTATTTTCAGTTTATAAATTAAATTAAATGCTGACAGACGATTGAATCCTAACGATAGAAATGTGCTTTTTTTTTTAATTTTTCCTAAAAAACATAATTTAATCACAATCGTGTCTTCATTATCGATTGAAATAAAAGATAAATTCAATTTCAATTTGAAAATGACGATTAAAAAGAAATCAATAATCCCTATCGGGATCCTTTTCAATTTTTTTCCCTTTTTTGTCACAAAAAAACTGAGTAATTAGTTGCCATCATTACAGAAATGTCATTAAAATTAGAAAAAAATTAATATCTCGAAAACTAATTCCAATTTCAAAATTCTATTATCAGTTTTGACATCCGCGGATTTTTATGGACAATTGGTATTAATTTTACCATCAAGCGTTTAATATTTTATTAAAAATAGCCCTGAAACATAATCAGTCGTTTAATCAGTCGTTTCATAAATTCGTTTCATAAATTCGTTTCATAAAATCGTTTCACAAATTCGTTTCATTAGGATTTTATATATATAGGGTAGATATATATATTTTTTTTTTTTTTGTGCGGGGAGGGGAGTGATTCTCTAACAATATATGTATAAAATTTAAGCTTTCAATGTATTTTCTTTTTTTTTTAGTTCTCATATGACGGTAGAGAATGATGGAAATGAAAAACGATTTGGAAACTGGAAAAGAAGCACATTGAAGAAAAGCGAAAGAGAAAAAAGTATCGTGATTTTGTGGAGGGGGCCTTTAAGCAGAAGGGACCGTTTAAGAGGTTACTTCACTCACAGCGAAAATACCCGCTCGCTAATGTTAATCCTATGGAGGAAAGAACTTACGATATCTCGTTCGCATTTCAACATTTTTAAATATTTTTTTTTTGCATTGAATAGAGCTGAGGTCAATCTCTATGCACGCTACTTTGTACTTTTTCGATTTTGATTACAAGTTTTTTTTATTAAGATACTTTGACTTTCAGAACCGATTTCGAAAGTAAAAGTATCCTCAATAAAAAAAAAAAAAAAAAAACTGCAACAAAAATCGAAAAAGTACAAAGGAGCGTGCATAGAGATTGACCTCAGCTATCCAATGCAAGAAGAAAAAAAAATCATTTAAAAACATTAAAATGCGAACGAGATATCATAAATTATTTCCCCCATAGGATTAAGATTAGCGAGCGGGGGTTTTCGCCTGAGTGAAGTAGCCTCTTAACAAAAACTCCTTGAAGGTGAAATCCTATGTTAACTTATGAGGAAATTTAATTAGGTGATTGCTCATTCATTACCTAATATAATTGTCGAAATACTGTTTCCACTATCAGAAAATAGACGCCAGATGCCTGCGTTTTGTTTTTTAAATGTCTCCTTCAATTTTAAGTATTTAAAGAACTCTATAAACTTTTAGAATTCCACTTGATAAAATTTTATCACATTCTTAAAAAATACTTAAAATTGAAGGAGACATTTTTTTTTAAAAAACGTTGGCATCTGACGTCTACTTTCTGAAGGTGGGAACTGTATTTCGGTCATTATATGAAGTAATGAGTAATCACCTAATTAAATTTCCCTATACGGAATGGGATTTCGCCATAGAGGAGTTTTTCTGAAGCGGCCCCTGAAGGTCTCGGGATAGAGTTTCTTAAGAGTTGAAGTTGCATACACTGCAAAAAAAAAGTGTTGCGCGGCAGCGTATTGCTGCTTATTTTACTGTTTATTACTGTTAATTTTACGGTATAATACTGGCAGCTAGGATGCCAGTATTATACTGTAAAATCAACACTTTTTTTTTTGCAGTGTATAAATATTGGGTTGTCGAATGTGTTATCCATTTTCCTGATTACTTATATATCTTCTTTGACGTTATCAAACAGTGACGAGTATTCTGGAAGTGTTGGAAAATGTTTCATAATCTAAGTTTGACGTATAATTTTTTCTGTCTTATTTTAATTAAAAAAAAAGCAAAGTTTTGCAGCTTATGTGTAAGGTTTTGCAAAAATGATGAACTAGATTTTCATGAAATTTCAACAACTCATTAAGTAAATTAATATACACGAAAGGAACTGGAATTTTTATCAGTCAGTTAATATTCATAAAATTATGTTTTTAAAAAGTGTGAAATTTTCTGACTTTTATGAAATGTTTACATTTTATTCTTGAAATAATTAAAGCTTTGTTTTGATAGTAGGTCATTTTAATTAACCACAATTTGTCTAAAAAGATTAGCTTATATGGAGGGGGTTAGAATGACAGCGGAGCAAGTCAATATTTAGTAATTTGAGAAATGGAGGGTTTTGTGAAACTTGTCGTATTGCCGTTGCATTGAGTGGTCCAACTTGTTTTGCCCTCTAGCGACTCCCTATGTGAACTATGACTTATTTGACTGTCACACTGAACAGAAAGTAATATATATACGTTCAGTGAAAGTGTGGTTATCTAGATTTTTCAAATTTTTGACTTACCCCACTGTTGTTCTAACCCCCTCATATATGGTTAAGTTATATGAGTTGTTATGCGCGCAGTAGATCAAGTCTTAGGAAAATTTACGACCTTAGAATTATTAAAAAATAAACGTTTACACTGGGGGGAAAAAAAAAAAAAAAAAAAAAAAAAAAGAAAAAAAAAAAAAAAAAGATTGTTGATTCTACGGTATAATACTGGCAGCTGGGATGCCAGTATTATACCGTAGAATTATTATTATTATTATTAATTAATTAATTTATTTATTTATTTATTTATTGCAGTGTAGTTTATTTTAAAAAAATTCAAAAGAGTAGGGCTGTTTATATAGTTCTTTAAAATTAACAACAAATGAGCTTAATTTTTAAGATAAGTTTTTTAAACTTTCGCTAAATTCCGACACTTTAAAAGGGGGTCTGACTTCTCTATAAATTCTTGTACAAAACTGAGGAGATGGAAGAAAGAAGGCGTTGTTAGTTCTTCACGTACCTCCCTGAAACTGATTTTCTTGTCGTTATCCTCATCCACTTCTTTGATCATGTCTTTGAGGGTGAGGTGGGTCTGGGGGGCCCCGAGCAGCTCCATCATCCGCTTCAGCTCCTCCAGGTCGATGAAGTTGTCGTGGCCCACATCGAACCTGAAAAGGGAAAACATACGTGAAGAAACGTGCCTCACAATAAAATAATAACAATAAAACATGGTAATCATGGATAAATATACACCAAGAAATTAGTCTTCAAAGATACGTTACTGGTCCGAAGTAAAAAGAGAAAATATATTATTGAATACGATAACGCTTAGCCAATACTATATATTGTCCTTGTTTTCTAAATCCCTTTGCAGATTGGAGTACTCGAACAATTTAATTTTACTCCAGTCGAACCGAACCTGCAAATCAAGTATGTTCCGACCTGCAGATGACGTAAAATTACTTGTTGTAGTTAATTTAAAAAAAAAAAAAAAAAAAAAAAAAGTTATTTTTGATTATCGTGCGGGGTATCGAGTGAAAGATCTCGTAATACCAAACTCAAAAATATATTTGTTTTAATTCTAGGTATTATATTTTCAGAGATATAATTGAAAATGCACTGCAAAAATGTGTCCCTCACCCCCTCTATTTCCGAATCTACTGAAAAAAAAAAAAAAAAAAAAAAGAAAAAATTAGGGTTAATAGAAGTTTATTTAAGCCTTGGACGAAAACTATAGAAATTTTCCTAAGCAAGGTAACAGTTTTTGAGAAAAACGCATTTTTCAGTTACACACAAACTTCATTCTTCGGGCCGGCAGCGGGGGAGTTGACGGGCGCTCGAGGTATCTATCGACGCAGAATCGCCCAAGAATATTTGATAATGATTTTCGAAAACAACTGTCGGTAATTAGCCGAGATATTAATTAAGTTACTAGAAAAAAATCATTTTATATATCGTATAGGATATCATTCGCAAAATCTCGTAACATCGAACTCAAAAATATATCTCAGAGATACCGTCGACAGTACTGGAAAAATATGTCCCCCTCCCTCAACTAAAATTATGATTTTCAAATGAACAGACAGACAGACAGATAGATAGAGAGATCGATAGAAAGATAAGTTAAAATTGATGTTAGAGATGTAATTGTAGCATACTTTTCCATAATTGTATTTAAACATGGATTATTTTTCTTTCACTTCAGTTAGTTGGTTGGTTGATTTATGACGGCCGATTATCTACTCGAGGGATATAGGCCCTAGGAGGAGTGCCCTCCGTGGGGGTCTTTCTAAGGGATCCTTTACTTTTATTTACGGCAAGGTTCGAAGAAAACCACGGAAAACCCCGAACGGTTAGGTCGACGAGCGCGACAGCGGTTTGAACCCAGCACCTCCCGTCTACCAGCTTTGAGAGCAGAACCTCTCAGCCACTGGTGGGGCTCTTTCACTTCGGATTTGAATATTTTGTGATGGGTTTCGGGATGACTAAGAAAAACTTTCGGGTTCGGGTCGGGGTACAACCTGACCTATGCAGGTCGTGTTATGGGTCGGTTTTGAAGCGGTAATTTTGAAGTGTTCGGGTCAAGTTGATTTTAAAATTTTCTTTGTGTGTTACCCGAGACATATAGGATTCTAGTCCAGATCATGCTAGACATTCTGTAAGCTTACAGATTAGCAATATCGGACATCCCAATTCGTGGCCCGAAATTAAATGTACCATCATGGATTTTTTAGACCACATTGCATCTGATATTTTAGCTGGGCTTTTCGTAAGGAGCGCAATTGAGTTTGTTTTATGCAGTTTTACCGCAAAAAGCAAATGCAATGCATGCGGTGTACTTATCATTGAAACCTTAGAGTATTGAGGAATCACACGCTGTTCATGAAATAAAAATCTTCAGCGAAATACTAATCAGCACATTCTTAAAAAAATACGTACTTGTTAAATATTATTTTGACAGTTAAATATTTTCTCTAACATTTGTTGTTCGTTCAACAACGCGAAACTTTCTAATACATTCTCCGACTCATTTTTAAACATATAAGTACGATTCTTCAAGGCACGATTATTGGAAGTGATTTGTAATCGAACAGCTTTTGTTCATTTTCCAATAAATGAATTACCTCTTAAATTATAAGCAATTATTGTCTCCAGGACAGCAGTTTTTTTTCTGCGCTGTCGCATCAGAAAATTCGGTTTAAAGCACCAACTTTGAAAGCACTGTCTGAAAAATCATCTGTCTTTAACCGAAAAACGGAAAAAGCAGTTCGATTACATAGTTTCTGAATAAGAGCACCTGCCAATTTGATACGTTTGCAAACAAAAATGAATTAAACAAGTTGGAAATTGTACGCCAAACGTGACAAACGAGGTGCGTTCGTACTATAGCTAGTTATATAAATATTCCGATCTTGATAATTTTTTATTCTGCGAAATGAATTCTATCGTCTGCAGATTAATTTCTGTCATAAAATAAGTATCTCGGTCGCTTGACGATTAAACCTCGGAAACTCCTATAACAAGAAAGCACCGATTAAAAAAAAAAAAAAAAAAAAAAAAAAAAAAAAAAAAAAAAAAAATCAGATTTCTTAATAAATGTTTTTATTAATATCTCCTAAAGTTTTGATTCGATTTTTATAAAATTTGAAATGTCTCGACAAAATTCTGCAAAGGTAATATATCTTAAATTTCAAACCATTCGGTTGGGTAGTTTTTGCGTTGTTATATGCGGACGGACGGACGAAGCGACGACAATAGGTGCTACGTATTTATATAATTACGAACGCACCTAAAAATGTGTCAGAATGTAGACAATTTGGATTTCAGAACAGCCTACATTTAATGAAACATATATTTCATAAGTGTTTAAATTTCACATGCTTATTGTACCTAAATACTGTGACAAACACAACAAGATAAGAGGGCAGTATAAGAGGGCTGTTTCGTGGAGAAACCCTTTGGAGGTAAACTCAAATTAGCTTGAATTCTCACAGGTTTGGTCAGTACACTGGAATAAGGCATTAAGAAAATGCCACTAACAAAACAATCAACAAGAACACATCCCGTTCCATTACATTTAATGTGCACATTTATGGCTTGTACACAATAGCATTTATTTAGAATGTTCATCATAAACAAGCAACTTTTATGGGCTTTAGTAAATAATTTTATTTTGGGTGGCGGGGAAGGGGATTCAATTACAAAAAAGCTGTGATAAAATTTTAAAACCCAAGGGTGATAAAAACATTTTAAGTATTAAAAATTATGGTTCAACGAATGATCATTTTGATTAAAAATCAAAGATCATTTTGTACAAAAAACTTTCAGGGGTCTGCCTCGCCTCCCCAGCTAACGCAGCTAAGTTAGCTAAGCTAAAAGAAATTCATTAACACATTTTGAACAATTGTAGACAATGCATTTTAAAAACAACAGCATTTGAAAAATATAACATGCAAAAAATTTTAAAAATAGAAAACAGGAAAACACTTCAGTATATTCAACTAAGTGTCCTTTTCACGGATAGTTATATAGTACACAGACAAATGACTGTACACAAATACCATTTATTATTTTTTAAATTTGTTTAAAAAAAATTTTTAAAGGGAAAGGGAAAAAAAGTTCAACAACATTAAATAGCAATACAGTTTTGTAAGACGGTGTCCTGCTTCTTATAATACACTACTTCTAATTATTTGAGATTTTTTATGGCTTTTATGCAATTTTATTTCTATTGCTTAAACTAGATTTTCTAAGATGAAAAAAAATCTTTAGAAAGTATTTGCATGGAACTGATTTTGAAACGAATTCCAATAAAAGAAAAAACTAATAACTGTAACCGAACCGAATCCTAGGTATGTGGGTCTGGAGGAAAAATACGAATAAGATTATTATAACTTTTAAACAATAAGTTAACGAGGGAACATTGCAAAAAAACTATTAGACGTTCAAGGCATTTTTATCCATTGCACATATCCCAAGTCCACGAAACCGTGGAAACGAACCTATAAAATCAAGCACCGAAACTTCAAATAAAGAAAATCAATTTCACTTGTAATAATAGCACGACTAAATAAATAAATAAAAAATAACTCGCGCGAAGTCATTGTAAATCCCGCAAGGTTGATGCAATGTATGTCATCGTGTGACAGTTACACTTTCATCTGCATGCTGTATAACGGGGGTTAGAAATATGCCAACTGTTTTATGATGCGAGCATTCTATTCAGCGATCACAAATATTTATTGTGTAATAAAAGCTAATTAATAAATATCGATAAAGGGAGGGAATCTAATTTCATTCAAGATGTAGAAAAAAAAAAAATAAGATTAATCTTGTTGGATTTATAATAATAAACAGAAAATTATATTTGATCAATATCTACAATATAAGATAGCTTTAATAAAAATTGCAAAAATTACATTTTGAAAATTACGAAATTTTGATGCAATTATAGTAAAACATTACGGTTTTCTCAATGAAATGCAAGTTTTGACTGTCGTCATTTTCACAAGAGAAACAAAAAACATTTCGTTTCTTGAAGTTTTAACGTTTAATTGCGAAGCTAGTGGAACGAAAATCATTTGAAAACGAGATAATTTTGACGCCATTATAGAAATTTTTCACTTTCATGTAGAGATCGACCGAAATTTCGGTTTCGGTGCAAAATCGGAGTTTCGCCG
This sequence comes from Maratus michaelseni, assembly GCA_963931845.1. Taxonomy (NCBI): domain Eukaryota; kingdom Metazoa; phylum Arthropoda; class Arachnida; order Araneae; family Salticidae; genus Maratus; species Maratus michaelseni. Next base: position 39,125,817 of record OZ007591.1, on the reverse strand, counting down.
AATATTCGTTTTCGGCGAAACTGCTGCCAAAATTTCGGCCTAACCGAAACTCGACCGAAACTATCTGTATTTCAAAATCTCATTCCTTCTTTCGGAAATTTTCCACTTTACTCATTGATATGAGTTGTATCGGCTCAAATGAGACAAAATTTATTGCTGTGAACTCTACTGTTTATCATTATCCGTCATGACTGTTTCATGATGCAAGTGTAAATTATAAAGCAAGCTATGCATATATGACTAAACTTAAAAGACGTTTATCACGTGATCTTTAAAAGCTGCAAACTTAACAGTAATAGAAAAGTTTTACTTTGAAACCCCAGATTGTTTCGAATGCTTTATGAGAAAGGTGGTGTTAAAACATATGAAAATTTACGAAATTTATTACAAAAGATATATCGAGGTATGTATACATAAAATATTTTTTTATTAGATGAAATTCGTATAATTGGAAACTATTTCTGTCTTATTGATTAATTAATTATGTTTTATTTTGTATGAAAATAAATAATTTTGAATAGAGGCACAGAGAGTCAACTTGGCACCGGAAATAAAATTTTCAAACAGGGGTGCCTTTTCATTACTTTCTTAGAAAGGCAGGGAGTGGCAAAGCTACTTTATTAAAAAAAAAAAAAATGAATATATGTATAAATGTGAAATAAGTTATATAAGTAACGTGATGAAAATAAACATATTTCATGTGAGTAACATAATATGAATCTCTTTTATTATCAAAATGTTACTTGAACATGTAAAAGCATTAAATATTTTATATAAATACTGTCAGGAAACTAAAATATTATGTTTCATCTGAGTGATATATTATAATAAAAATATTACTATCATTAAAAAATTACAATCATTAAAAAATTACTATCGTTAAATTTTTTTTACTATCATAAAAAATTATCATAATGAATTTACAAAACTATTAAATATGTTTTATAAATATTGTGATTTAATTAAAAATTTCTTGTGAGTTATTTATTCATAATTCAAATTTTATAAAATTGTTTATAATATAATGTAAATAAAAAGTTACCGTATGAATGTAGAAAAAACGGTCAAGTAAACATGTTATTTAAACATATGTACCATAAAAATGTTCGTACAAAATTTTAAATAATTAATAATCATATTCAGCAATATTTAAATATATATATCTATATTTAAACGTCTATTAAATTAAGAATATTTATAATTATATTGTTAAAACATAATGAATGTTAATTTCCTAAAAAACAAACTTTTAAGTACTTTATTTCAACCAATTTAAATGTAAAATATTAACGAACTGAAAATATGAATATATTTAAAAATTAAATATTCATTATTGAATTCGTTTTACATTACTTAACTACATTGTTAATTAATTATTGATAAATACCTATAATTATTGGTTTTTATAAAATAATAAAATATAAAAGTTGTTATTTATGTTTCATTTTTGTTTGAAACCTATACACACACATATATATATATGTACGCTTGTTTATTAGAAATGTGGTTCAATACACGTATAATTAATAAATTAATTAGTAACGCAATTAGTTATTATTAATTAATAAATAAATTAATAATTATATGTAGTTATGTATGCATTAATCAGTTTTTGAATTTTTTTGACACTTTTGGTTTCGGTTTCGGCCGAAAGTGGGGAGATCGCCGAAATTCGGTTTAGGTTACGTTCTTAAAAACCTGTTTCGGCCGATCTCCACTTTTATGACATTTCATTTAAAAATAACATTTTCACAAGCGAAACATTTCACGCTTAGTATCTTCGAGGACAATCTCAAATACAGTCTACTTTTTTTTGTTGTTGTTATCTACCAACTATTACCATTTGAATTTATTACAGAATTTTTCTTGAAAATTAAAAATAAACTAATATTTCGGAAATTAACGTAAATTTTCAAATACTGAAAGCTATTTAGAAGATTCTCGGCGGAGTAGAAGTGCAATACACACACACACACACACACACACACACACACACACACACACATATATATATATATATATATGTTACGGTCAATTTGATTAATCCGGTCATTATTAATAATAAATGATTATTATTAATAATGACCGGATTAATCATATTGACCGTAACATATACGCACATATAATTCGATTTTAGGACGATATTTAAACAACATCCTTAATACGATTCAAATTTAAAATACTATTCATTATCAAACTTTATATTTCAGCGAAACAAATACATTAAAAGTGAAAAAAAATATTCTAATCATGATCACTTACATTAATCTCAAATAACAAAATATTGCTCAGTTTATTCCGGGAAATAGATATGTCAACTAAATATTTCATATGTAATTTAATGAACATAAATATAAATATCTCACATATGAAAATATCGACAAAACTGAAGATCAAATAATTAAAAACAAAAACAATTTTGCTTTTTACATTTATTAAAAAACTAACTACATCAGTATCAAGTGTCAGAAAAAATTTATGTTTTATACAACAAAATTTAAATACATTTTTTTTTCGAATGCTAAATTTGAAGATGGAATGAATGTAACTTGTCTGCTTTTTCACTCCCAATCAGTTTAAATTGAACAACAACCAGACTAGAAAGGATTCTTTCTAATAAAACTGTAAACAGCAGATTACCTAAGTTAAACAGTTTATCTTTCAATGGCTCTTCTAAACCGCTCTTGCCGAATACTAATTATTTTGTATTTTAGGTTTAGATTTTAATTAAGTTGTTAAGCTCTACATAACATTGCATATAATGATAATTAAATAAAAATATTTTTCAAGGTGTTTGAAATATTACAAGAAATACACTAAGTTATTAAAAATTTTAAATACAAAAATAATAAAACATATGTTCCTTCATTCTTTTTCTATTTGATTATATATCTTCTAAGTTAATATTGACACACATGATTATTGCATCTGCATTTAAAAATTCAGCTTGGCCGAATACTGCGATATATCTTGCCGAATATTGCTGATAACGCGCCGAATCTTGCTAGATATCGCGCCGAATAAATTCATAAGTTTTCTTTCGTTTTTTCAAGTTGTTTTTCTCTATCCAAACTAGCTACTTTCAGACACATACATGAATTGTATAAAATGTACAGTTATTCGGATATTAAAAAATCATATAGCATTTATCTATTTCCAAAAATAAGGATCTTTTAGAAAATGATGTCCAAATTGGTGATTTAACTTGATTTAGAGACACAACTGCAGGGAAATATCGTCATTAGGGAATGATAGATTACAACTCAAGATGTAAACACTCTGATAGCAAAATGAAAAACACTGTTCGATTCTAAAACACTTTAATATTTATTAATGTCTGCCAATTCCATGCACGTATAAAAAGGGGTTTAGGAATGTGTCAAAACATTTATTTTCTATGTATATATGTGCAGCATTTTTTAAGGAACATTTAAAAATTTATTTAATACAAAATATTGCAATATTACATTTCGGTACAGTACAAAAAAAAAAAAAAAATGCCGAACACTAACTTATTTTTTTAAAGCTTAGATTTTAGTATTAAGTAAAGTTCTACATAACAGTGCATATAATGATAATTAAATAAAAGTATCTTTCAAGGTGTTTGAAATATAACAAGAAATACACCAAGCTATTGAAAATTTTAAACACAAAAATAATTAAAATATTTGGTCTGTAATTCTTTTTCCATTAAAAATATATATATATATATATAAATTTCTTCTTTCGGAAAAAAAAAAAAATGGTATTCGATCTAAAATTCAGCCAAATATTCGGTATTCTGCCAAATCACTATATTTGCCACATCCCAATTACATATCCTAATAACAATGGAGTTACGTAAACAATTGAATCGCCGTAACTTCCAAAAGAGCTACCTAAATACAGGAGAGCAAGAATTTCCGTTATGCACGGAAAAATCGATGGACAAACTCAAAATAGTCTACCTTCTTACACACCTCCCACTGAAGCTTAGACAGCTGCCACCGTATAAAGGGAAACTCCCCCGCAAGTATCTATTTTAGATTTTGAGAAGAAAAGAGTTAAACAACACAGAAAATTACTGGAAAGTAAAAATAAATCTATTTTGAAGTGTAAACAATATATCACTGCGCTTTTCAAAACGTGGTAAATAATACCAGAACGTGAGGACGGGGTCTGATTAAAGTTAGGGTCGTTTGCTACCCATAATTTTGGGAGCCCTACTATTTAGTATACGTTTATTAAACAATGAGTAAAAGACGAAAAAAGCTCATCAGTGAATTATTAAAAGTTACATAAATTACTTACAATAAAAGCACAATTTTAGGGGTCAACAAAAAACTTGCTCATCATCAGGGGGGTATAGCATTTGGAGAGCTAGCACGGTCTTATGTGCACTATGCGTATATACACTTACACTTTAATTTTTACACTAGATTTATACACTAGATTCAAAATAAACAATGTCATTTCCACAGGAGGGAGTTTCCCAAAAAACCCGTATTATCGGTAATGCCTGTTGAAATGACATTGTTTATTTTGAATCTACACTGCAAAAAATAATTGTTGATTTTACAGTATAAAACTGGCACCCCAGCTGCCAGTATTATACCGTAAAATGAACAGTATTAAACAGTAAAATAAGCAGTAATACGCTGCCGTGCAAGCAGTAACCCCCCACCCCTGATGATGGGCAAGTTATTATTCTTTTTTTTTACTTGAAATTGTCGGGATATAATTGTGCTTTTATTTAAGTAAATTTTAATATATCTACTATTTATACACTGATGGGCTTTTTTCGTCTTTTACTTATATATAACACAGGGTAAAATTTTTTTAAGTCATTTCTTATAGTTTTATTAACCCTAGATGACTTCATTAACCATATTCGGATAGTGGAAGAGACTAAACGCTCGTGAAAATTACGAATTCTGTAAATTTTGATGATTAATGTGGGAAAAAATGTTCATAAATTGTTCTAATGCATTTCTCAACATTTTATTATCAGTATACTTAGAAAAAAATATTTTTATTCGTATAATTGTACTCCTACTCGTCACTCAGCTGTCGCCCGTCGAAACAAACATAGTCATAATTATTACGACTGTCTAATCTTCTAGGGGGTTAAATACTCTAAAAGTATTTCTAATTAAGGTACAATATTTCACAAAGCTTCTAAAAGCATATGATCACAAAGTTGTTTTATTTCATCCATAATATGCAATGTATTTCTAAGTATATATTTTACTGACCGAGACGGACTGCTCAGATATTTTTTGTACACTCACTTTACTACTAGTTACTTTTCGCATTTGCCAATTCGATATTATTTTCATAATAAGCATGTATGCTGATAACATGTACAACTGGTAAAATCATAGCTTCATAATTTACATTAACATAAAAATCCAAGTGTTTCGATCCCCCCCCCCCCCCCCCCCCGAATATCGGCCAAAGCGTCTCCTACTGTGGCTAGCATGTTATCACTGCGTTGAAAAAAAGAAAAATCTTTAAAAAAAAAAAAAAAATTCCTTAAAATTAAAAATGTATAAATAAGGAGTTACAAGGATTTTCTCATATTGATATTTGTTTTTCTTTTAATTGATTTACATAAGGAATGGGTGTGCGATTGGCTACCATTTATAATTAAAAGTAGAATCATTCATATTATAGATTGTTTTGGTTTGTCTGCTTAACATTAGAAAACCTTGCTATTTCTAGTCCTTTATCCGAAAGCCTAAATATCAGAAGTTTAAAAAAAATGTTCAATAAAAGCAACTAATATGTTGGGGCCATCACAAAACTTTCTTCTAATGTAAATCAAAATCGTCTGCAACCAAAATTAAATAACAATTTATTCGTTCTGGATATATAGCTATCGCGGAAATTTTGAAAAACAGAGCACAGCATCGACACCTATTGGGCGGTATACACAAAAAACTAATAAAGATCTATTTATGTCAAGGTAACAGAATATGAAGTTTGATGAAATTCCGTGCATTAGTTCTTGAGATATAGCTCTCGCGGGAGTCGTGAAAAAATGCAACATAGCAGCGCCACCTGCTGAGCTATTTACACCAAAACCTAATCAGCATATATTTGTGTCATGGTCTAACAGAATGTGAAGTTTGATGAAATTCCGTGCATCAGTTCTTGAGATATAGCTCTCGCGGGAGTCGTGAAAAAATACAACATAGCAGCGCCACCTGTTGAGCTATTTACACCAAAACCTAATAAGCATATATTTGTGTCATGGTCTAACAGAATATGAAGTTTGATGAAACTCCGTGCATTAGTTCTTGAGATATAGCTCTCGCGAGAGTCGTGAAAAACTGCAACATAGCAGCGCCACCTGTTGAGCTATTTACACCAAAACCTAATCAGCATATATTTGTGTCAAGGTCTAACTGAATCTGACGTTTGATTAAATTCCGTGCATTAGTTCTTGAGACAGAGTGCCTACAAAATTTAAGTCACATACAGACAGCCATAGACACTAAGACTCGCAGACAGACATTTTCTAAAAACAGTCAAATCGTGTTCAGGACCTTCTAAAACTCATAAATCCGTCGAAAATTTTCACGAATACAATACTTTTTAGATGCATTCGTAATTATATAAATACATAGCACCTATAGTCGTTGTCTGGTCCGTCCGTCTGTCCGCATATAACAGCGCAAAAACTACCCAACCGAATGGTTTGAAATTAGTATATATAATCGTTGCAGAATTTTGTCGAGTCATTTCAAATTTTATGAAAATTTAATCAAAACTTTAAGATATTAATAAAAATATTTATTAAGTAATTTGGATTTTATAAAAATCGGCACTTCCTTGTTATAGCAGCTTCCGAGGATTAATCGTCAAGCGACCGAGATGTATCGGCAAGTTATCTGACATGTATGGCGTTATAGTCGTATATGACATTTTATAACCTCTATGACCAATTTATAGTCACATTCTTCATTCTATTAAATCCTATCATACATAATTAATTCAATGATATCCCATGATAGGTAATAATTCTAGGTTGCCATGATTACGTCCTATTTAAGATGGAGTCATTATTTCCGTATTACTGAATTTGTATACTAAAATTGTTTGATTATAGCATTCATATAATCAATCGACAGTTTTTTGGATAGATGTTTCCGGAGAAATAGATATTAAATGGAAAGACAGTCTAAATATGGATTTCAAGTTCTGAATATTTTCAAAGGTAGGCTTAAGTTTACCATTGGAATTTTCAGTAAATGTCAACAAAAGATAAAATGTTGCCAACTTAAAATGTACTTATTTTATTGCGGAAATTAATCATATTATAATAACAGACGATACAATTCATTTCACTGAAGATGTACAATTTCCTACTTTTTTCTTTTAAAGATAGAAGAAAGTAAAAAAGAACGGAGCACTACATAAATCTAAAAAGGTATTCTACAAATGATTTTTCTAAAAATAATGCTTTTGTCGCTTGGCTTTCAATTAATATTATTTTTGAAAAAATGACAAATATTTTTTGAAAAATAAACAGGCTGAAATTCATAAATATCGAGATTAGTGACCCAGAAGATTCCGAATAGCCAATCATAACATAAATGACCTCAAAACATTACAACACGTTGGTTTGTTTACAGTGAGGCAGATGATAACGTGTACACTGACCCTGAAAACACAAATTGGTACAAGGAGGGGCGCCGCGCACACTTAATGCACCATTCCACTGCATGAAGTAAAAAACATTCACTCGTAAGTACTTCTTATTTCGTTATTATTTTTTCTTTCTTAAAGGAAAAACTGTTAGCTTTCCCCAAGACCTTGAAAAAAAAATAATGAATATAACAAAAGGGAGAATTTGTGCATTCTTTTGAAGAGATGGCCGAATTTCAGGAGGACATGCAAAACCCAGAGGCGCAGACGAATTTGCATTGATTACTGTCGAAAGATGGAATTATGTGGGGGAAAAAAATTATACGGGAGAAACTGGGTCACTCGACCGGTATGATGTGGAGTAGAGATGTTTTTATGATGGTAAGAATTCTTATTATCCATCAGTAAACAGCTGATAAAAATGAAAATCAAACTTGATGCTTCATTTTTTAACAACTCATTTCATGGAAAGTAAATAACAAAACACGAACAGCTTTTAACGGCAGATTTTTAAATGTTCTACTGAGTGCAGAGTTTGTATTAAAATTATATTTAAGGGGAAAATTTTTGTTTATTTAGATTTGTTATTAATGGAAAATAAAATGAGACAGCATGAAATTAGGGAAACGCGAAAATACATTTTCAGGAATAATTTTATGTATGTTGGCAACACTGGTTGCATGCGATTGCGTTGAAATTAAATTATAGATAATTAAATAAAAGGTTCCCTAAAATGCCATTTACTTTAAAGAGGTTTTTTTTTTTTTTTTTTTTTTTTTTTTTTTTCAGAAAAGCACGCTTTGTAAAAAAAATAAGCAAAAATGATAAGTATCGCTTAATTTACTTTAAAATTAATTGGGGAAAATGTTGCATAACTTCAAACATTTGTTTCAAAGGATGTTAAAGCACACTTTTTTTTTTTAATTACATTCGTCAGAAGAAAACATATCCTTTTTTAGATATTAGAAAAAAATATTATCTAAACAAATAATTACTCTAATACATTGCGATATCGATAAGAATTTCAACAATTATTTTATTCAAACTGCCCCGTTACGGCACGCTGTAATGACACCGGAACAAAACACGCTGCTGAATGCAGACTGGTTGCAAAAAGAACTAAAAGAATTCCATTTGACATAGAAGCACTGTACGTTTAAAATTGTCTCTATTAAAACAGGTTACACTTAATTATATATTTCAAAATTTTAAGTATTTAGATTTTTTCTTCGTTAGAAACTATCAGTTGTTTAATGGCAGTTTAGAAGTTTTCTTTTTTCTAAGATTATTAATCAAGGCTTTTGATAATTTCGCTAACAAATCTTTTAGTTAAATCAGAGTTTAGGGGAAAAAAATAAGTCAAACAATTTTAATTAGTGTTTCAATTTTTTTCGGCAGCAGCACAAATAAAAAAGTAAATTGTAGTAAATGTTTATAACCAAGGGGATAAGACTATAAACTAAGGAGTAAGTCAAATAATAACCTAAAGGGTAAGTCAAATAAGAAAGGGCTTTAAGAGAAAAAAAAAGAAGAAGAAGATGCTTAGTTATATTTTTGAAATTTTTTTTAATCGGTAACATATGAGAAAAATGTTTTGGTGACAGATGCAGTCGTTACATTTGTGGTTTTTTGGAAGATGCGAAAATTTACCGAATAAAACTTTTAAAGGATTTTGATAACAGTCTCCAAAAACATTTAGGAATTATCAAGTTGGAAATTGTACGTCAAACGTGACAAATGAGGTGCGTTCGTACTTTAACAAGTTTATAAATATTCAGATCGTGGCGCAATAGCTGTTGCACTCTTATGCAAAAACGCATGCATGCAAAATTTTATGTGCAGATTTTCATATTATAGATATTAATTTTATGAAATTAAGTTTCAATACACTTTTACAAACAATTAATTACAATTATGTTACATCAAAATTATACTATGCGCAAAATATCCAATACAAGACAACGTAAAAGAAAAAAAAAAACATCATCATTATTAGATCAGTGAAATGAATTATATCGTCTGTTATTATGATACGATTAATTTCCGTAATAAAATAAGTACATTTTAAGTTGGCAACATTTTATCTTTTGTTGATATTTACTGAAAATTCCAATGGGAAACTTAAGCCTAATTTTGAAAATTTCAGAACTTGAAATCCATAATAAGACTATTTTCTATTTATTATGTATTTCTCCAGAAACATCTATCCCAAAAAACTGTCGGTAGATTATAGGATTGGCTATAATTAAACAATTTTCGTATACAAATTCGGTTTTAAATTCAGTAATACGGGAATAATAGGACTCCATCTTAAATAGGACGTAATCACCATGGCAACCTAGAATCATTACCTATCATGGGATATCATTGAATTAATTACGCATGATAGGATTTAATAAAATGAAGAAAACTTTTATTAATATATTTTTAAGTTTTGATTCGATTTACATAAAATTTGAAGTGACTCGACAAAATTCTAAAACGATTACATGTATTAAATTTCAAACCATTCGTTTGGGTAGTTTTTGCGCTGTTATATTCAGACAGACGGACGGACCAGACAACGACTATAGGTGCTACGTATTTATACAATGACGAACACATATAAAAAGTAAGTTTTATTTATGTAAAAAGAAATTCTTTAGTGTCATTAAACTTTTTAGAAAAAGTTTAAGTAATGCGTTCTAAATAATACATAATATCTATCTAAAGTATAAAATCATAAGCTAGAAAGCATAATTTTTTTCAACACTTTCCACAACCTTAAGTTGAAAAGTCTTTATGACTTCGGTTTGTCTGGCCGTGCTCTAACTCCCGTAAATATGCTCGGATTGCCCTGAAATTTTTGTATGTTATTGTCGTTATCTATAGCATGTTCCCTATTTCAACTGAAGTGTGTAGCACTTATAGTTTTTTTACAGGGACACTCATAAGAATTCCGTTACATGACGGTCTATGGGGAAAAATCATTTGCGGTTTATTTTAATGATGTTACACTATTTCAAATACATTGTAATTGACTAAGGTGCATTACAAGAAGCTTAATATGGAATACGGTGTGCATAGCACTTATATTTACTTTACAGGGACAGTCAAAATAATTCCGTTACATTACGTTTATGGAGAAAAATCGTTTGTGGTTTAATATATATCACTAAGGTACATTACAAGAGGCTTACGACAGAATATTGTGTGTATAGCAGTCATCGTTCATTTACAGGGACACACAAAAGAATTCTCTACTGTCTGTTAAAAATAATTCCTGGAAGTGTGTTTTAATTTGCTGAACGCGATATTAAACTTAACTCACTTTTTGTCTGTTACTTGGTAGCTATAAATTCTGTAGATCATATAAAGGGCAGCACAAGAATTCGCGAACACATTTCCGGTCATTGACATAGAAACTCCAGAAGGAGCTACTGTGCTACGCGTTTCCTAACTGAACTAAAATTTAGCATCCTATGTAGTATATATACAAATCTATTGATCATATACAGGGCTGAATAAATGTATTCGGATATTTTTCCGAATATTGTATATGTTGGAAATTCCTGAAATTACGCTTTTAAATATGTTATGAGTTTTCCAAATTGTTTACTTAGATGTTATCTTTCAGCTTATGAAACAGTAATGATTTGTAAAATTATTTTAGAAGCGTTGGAAAGTGTTACATAATCTATGCTTGACGCATGATTTTTCGTTCTTGTTTTATTATTATTATACATTTCTTGTAACGCTATGAATCGAGGTTTCTAGAACAAGATTGATTAATTCTGCTTATGTCTTGTTTCAGAGAATAAAATGAGGAAAAATTCCTTATTTAATTTACGTTTTCAATATTTTTTTCGAGTGCATTTAACATCAATGGATGTTTTTTTTTATTAATGCTTTAAAAGATTGCAGTTTGAAAGCAATAGTAATAAGAGTGATAATAGATAAAATCTTTCTGTCATTAAAGTAAGTCATCGAACTTGAACTAATAAATTGTGTGCAATAAAACTGTATTTTACTTTTATTCATGCCTTAATAAATGGTGTTATGTTCATTGATTTGACAACTTTGGGTAAAGTAACATTGGAAATATTGAGGATAGTTATCTCAATCTGTTTTTACCTTGCCGGATAAAAACAAGTTTCATTCCTTATGCGGAATGTGTGATTTATTATAGTTTGAGTTGCCACGCCTAATGATTTATCAGGGAAAACAGAAAAGCTTAATAGATTTTCTGAACTAAGAGGGTGCATAACAAATTAGAAAAATCATTACGAAATCATTTTTTCATTATTTCGTAATGATATTAAAGAATTTATTTCATTTATTTATATATATATTTTTTCGTATTTCAGGAGTAACATTGATCTTATTACTACAACAACATGAAACAAAAGTCTCTTCTCCCTTCCTACCCGACTAAAACAAAAACGTTTTAACAGCATGAAGAACGTATCTCTGTAACAGCCCGTAAGAAATTACATTACAACCCAAATATTTGGACACATTTCGACAAATGGGATAACGTTGGATTCGGTTGAAAACTATGTCGCGCGATTTATTGAAAGATCTTAAAAGATCTAAAAAATCTAGTCGTGCCCATGCGGACATCGGAAGTCAATATGCCGAAGAAAATTTTCCCCCCAGTATTCCCCAAGACGGGTATTAAACGCAAGAGTTTGTATAGAGACGATTATAAACATAAATTATGTATCATTACAAGTAAATCAAAAATAACAACAAAACAAAAACGAAATGCTATTTTACAATTTCTCATCCTCCAACCTATGACATCACGAGCTGATCAATTTGGCTGCAAATAGTACTTTATTGAAATTAATTAAACAAGTTAAATAAATTAAAAAGCAACTCTCATTTTTAGTGCAATATACTGTCTATAAATTGTGGTAAAATGAGGCCATAACTAGTTGGGACTAGGAGAGTGTGTTCAGCCCCCCCCCCCCTCTCCTAGCAACTTCTTAAACCTCCTTTAGCCCGGGCCTATGTGAGACCCGGGGCATACAGGTCATGTAGGAGCTCCCCCCCCCCCCCACCCTCCACACACTACTCAAGAAAATTGCATTATAAACATGACAAATAGTTTTATGTATTGTTTAATATTTAAACCTAGTTTTATGAAAAAATAATATATTATAGACACGTGTAAAATTGCATTAAAAATTATGGGAAGGTAAAATTTTTTGCACTATATGCCAGTTAGAGTAAGTAAAACTATAAACATAAGGAATGGAGTGAAGCATGTTTGATGTAATATCTGCTCTTCTCAAAATTTTGAAGTTTACATTACATTTCATTGTCGTTAGTGAAGAATATTGAGATATATAAAAATAGAATATTGAGATATATAAAAATAGAATATTAAGATATATAAAAATAGAATATTGAGATATATAAAAATAGAATATTGAGATATATAAAAATAGAATATTGAGATATATAAAAATAGAATATTGAGATACATAAAAATAGAATATTGAGATATATAAAAATAGAATATTAAGATATATGTAAATAGAATACTGAGATATATATAAATAGAATACTGAGATATATAAATAGAATATTGAGATATATAAAAATATGGTCTTTTGACTATTGAGATAGTTTAGTTTACATGAATGGGAAAAATTATTTTTTTCTGTAAACTATAAATGATAATTTACATTAATTTGTATCTTCAGAGAATAGACAAAATGCATTTTGTAGCCCCCTGAAAATGGGGGCCTGGGACACATGGCCCATGAGCCCCTGTGATAATCAGACCCTGCTCTAGCCTTCGTAATCTTTTAACAATAAATAGCATTCATATTACATTTTAAAATTTTTACACTTTGTAATCAAAGGTTTTGTGACGGGTAGGCTTGGTCTTTACTTCTGTTTGTATCTATGTATATCTATCATCTGTCTTATTTGTTAATGATTAAACTCGAAAAAAAAAATCAAACGTCAATTAGCCCGCTAAAAAAAAAAAAAAAATTCAGAGTTTCCTCCGACTTTGGCAGCTGATTATGGTCCAATAGTACATACAGTATAGGTACTTCCTACACTAATTTATTAACATAATCAGTCGCCTTTAGTCAAAATCAAATAAAATAATTGCGGACAAAACGCAAATCATGGTATTTTTACCGGGTATTAAATAAGGCGCTTAACTACATCCAAATTCAGCAGCATAGGTGCGGTTCTATTGTGCTTATGTTGTATATGGGTTACTTATTTTCGTCGTAATCCGCTTTATTTTTTTGCTAACTAATTTAATTTCGAATTAAAAATGCTGAGCAGATAAAAAAAAAAAAAAAAAAAAAAAAAAAAAAAAAAAAATCAAGACAGAATTAGAAGCTTTTAAAATATCTGATGAACTTCAAAAATAAAATAAGTCTTGAAAGAATTCATTTCAAGAGATAATTAAAGAAACTGGATGCTCAGATTGAAAGAAATTTAAAACTTGAGCACACAGAAAATATTTACCAATAGGGATGAGCGATTTTTTTCCTTTGTGTATAAGATTATTTAAATCATTATTAATACGGAAATGGCCTCATACTCAAATCTTTAAAGCGGATACAATGTTATACAAATTTAACTAACACCGCAAAATTTTTATTTTGCAATATTCACAGACTTTAAAAGAAAGGTCCTCTCAGTTTGACTGATAATCTGTATATTTATTGTATTTTATAAATTTGGCCTATGAGATATCCACATTTGGTATGCTACACACCAGTAGCGGGGAAAACTACTTTATTTTGGTAGCGCACTACTACTTTATCTTAAAAAAAAACAGCGGCTACAAACTACTTTTCAAAAGTAGTCGCCATACTGCGCTATTTTCAGATTATGCCAAAGGATTCTATCTACACTTGAAATTGCGGACAAGGATTAAGTAATACAATGGTTGCTCGTTATATCGCGTTTACCTGGATCCAATCAAATAAATGCAATAAAACCGAGGACATTAAAAAAATCAAGAAAGATAACATTACAAAAAAATACTTTGAATTACTCTCTAAAATATTAGTTTAAGCACGTATTGCTCTTTATATGCCGACCAGGGCAATTAAATATTAATTTTCTATCTTAATATAAAAAAATAATAAATCTACCTAAATAAAGCATTAAGTCTTTTTGACGTACACTTCGCATTGAAATAACAAGTGAGTGCGGAGAACACTAGTATTCTAGGATGATATGAATTCGATTTTCGACAATGTAGTATCGTTTTATTAGTTTTAACTACGTGATAACAAAGGCTATTAAAATTCTGGAATTTTTAAAATAGTGGAGTGGGAAGACCGAATTTCATATATTCGACAATAGCTGAAATTATCAAACCGATTGTATTTTTTTAATACTTTCCAACATAGTTGAAGTTGAAAGTTTGTTTCTTATTACGCATTAGGGTGGAGCGAAATTTTTTTTCTTCAAATCAAAAATGGACGGGGTGGGAAAGTTGCTGTATCAGATCCTCATTCTGAATATAAAATATCTTTCAAAAATATGAATATTAAATACTGCCCCAAGGCCATTGAAAATTGAGAAAATTGTAAAAGTTGTGCATTTTCCCATTTTTTTGTCAAACATAAAATGCACAAATATTATTAATATTAAATTAATTTCAAAGTATTCTCCTTAAATTATTATTATTATACGCTTATAGTGAAACTATGTAATATTTCTATCAAATCCAGGTGTCTTATACTGCCCCAATGACTTCAAATTTTTGAAAAATGTATAAAAATTGGGTAATTGTAAAGCATAATCAAAACAACAAAATTGTGTTATATTTTATACTTCGTAAGAATATATTTTTTAAATTATACTTGAAGATGAAGAATAACAAGAAAAAAAAATTTATTATTGCAATTTACAAGCATTATAAGCTTAATCAGGGCTAGCACTAGGATTTTTCAAAATTTTAGGGAGGAATTTTAGGAATTTTTTCCCAAATTTTAGGAAAATTTTAGGGGCATTTGCGATATTTTTAACATTACAAGTATGTAATAACAGTATTTTTGTGCTAGTCAGGCACATGTGGTACACTGCCAAAGAATATTCCCATCATTCCAATGAATTCAGCCCTTGTTCCATGTGCTTGTGTTGTTTGTTGCGAATGAGAGCATTTAAATTTGCACAATAACCGGCTTCATATTACAAACCGTTTTGACAGCTTATGCTTACTGCAATTGTATTAATTAGAATTTTCAATTCCTGAATCATTGAGCCTAACCAGAATGAATGCTCTCCTTCTCTCTCTTTTGGATGTTCTCGGTGAACCTAGAGAACAAGAGGCAGGAAGCAGGGGTGATTATGAGAAAAAAAAAATTCTGAAAGGTTTTTTTTCAGACGTTTTTTCCGTGATATTTTGACGAAACATGCATTTTTTTTAGATTCTTTCACGAAATTCGCCTTATTTGCACGATTTATTGACAAAATCCCATGTTTTTTCGTGATCTTTTGATGGAATTCGCTTTTTTTTTTTTCGCGATCTTTTGACGGAATTCTTTTTTTTCCGCGATTCTTAGACGAAATTATCTTTTTTCCTTGATTTTTGGATGAAATTTGAGGGGTTTTTCACGATTTTTTTAATCTAAATTCCTGTTTATTCTGAGATTTTTTTAAGAAATTCTAGTTTTTTTCCCCCGAGATGTTTTTAAAAAATTTGCGATCCTATGAAGAAATTCGTGTTTGTCACGATCCTTAGATGATCTTTAGAGTTTTTTTTCAGGATTGTTTATCGAAATTTCCCCCCCCCCCCCCCACGATATCCTTGGATGAAATTAAGTTTTTTTCCCGATTCTTTGTTGAAATTTGCTTTTATCCGTGATCTTTTGACGAATTTTGCGTTTTTTACATGATTTTTTGACAAAATTTGCGTTGTTTTAGCAATCTTTTGACGAAATTTGCGTTGTTTTAGCAATCTTTTGACGAAATTTGCGTCATTTTAGCAATCTTTTGACGAAATACGCATCTTTATCGGTGACCATTTGTCAAAATTCATGATATTTTTTGGTGAAATTTTGGCGATCTCGAATTTTTAGGAACAAGAAGAAAATTTTAGGAGAATTTTAGGAATTTTAGGGGATAAAATAATATTTAGGAAATTTAGGAATTTTAGGGGGAATGCTAGCCCTGGCTTAATATAAGGAACCAGGTTCTGAGTATTTGGGGCACCTTTCGTTACAATCTGGAAAGGCTTTAAGTGCAGAAAATAATAATAATAATAATAACTACAAAAAATATTGGTACCAGTAAGCTTGTTGCAATTGGCTGTGACGGAACTACAATTAACATGGGTTACAAGGAAGGTGTCATGCGATTTCTAGAAGAAAAAGAAGGAAAACCTATTCAATGGCTTATTTGCCAAAAACATGCCAATGAGCTTATCTTGAGCCATTTGCTCTAGCATCTTGATGGTACAACAAATGGGCCTCAAAGTTTTACATGATCTATTGGCAAACCTCTAAAATATTGTGAACTTCTTCCTTTTGTACATTATAAGAGAATAGGCTGTGCTTTGCTAGAAATTGCTAATAGAAAGGATTTAAGCACGGATCAACTCTATTTGCTTGTGTAGTAACTCCTCTATACCGACCCGATAAAAGATGGTGTGTGGTAGCGAGATCGGATCGTTGGCACAGAGAATTTCTCGCATAAATTAGAAAATAGAATTTTATTGTATAACAATGTTAATTCTAATGAAAAATATATACAAGACGTCAATACAGCATTTAATTATTTTTCGTGAGTCAATCGCTTATAAATTAATGACCTCTTGACTCCAAGTGTAACTGAAACAAACAAAAGTCTCTAAACATTACAGTCAGTCGTGACTACAAAATAAAGTTCATTCGGACCAAGGCTCGTCCGTTCCTTCTCTTCGGAAGATCTACTAATACTCGTTAATTCTGAGTCTAAGAACTCTCACTCTCGCACTTGGTGTGCTTTTTCACTTCGCTGGGATTTTCACCGGATACCTGCTGTATCAATTCTAGAGGTCGGACCTCACTAGCGCTTACACCACGCTGAGTTCGAAACTGACGTTTCCTTTTCCCTTCTCCAGAGAGTCAACACTCTCGTCCAGATCTATTCAAAAACTGTCCTCTCTCACTTTTTCATTCTCGCAGGAGAACTCCTTCTAGGGGCGGGGGCTTTGTCGAGGCGGGCCCCTCGAAACTCTCCAGCCTCTTAGCAGCCTTGAGATCCCTCTGTTTCGTTTTCACTGAGTCCGTCATTGGACGTTCTAAGACAAAGGGCAAAGTTTCGGGCGCAAACCTAAAAATCGTGTGCAGAGATCGCTTCTCTCGCAGATGAACTCTTTCCCACGAACTCGGCAAGGATCAAAGCATAAGACCCCTCTTTGGGTAACGCCTTACCACTTCATCACTGTCCGAACTTTCCGCTCACAGTACAATAGAATTCGGCGTCTGCTAGTCTTCAAGGCAAAAATAGCGAGGGAAGGTATGCAGTTAAGTGTACTCACAGGAAATGCTAGAATGACACATAGTGCAGCTGGATGTCGAGGCTCAATTCTTTACACTTGAGATAATGTGAAGCAATTTCTTCGGGATTGTGTCCCGAAAAATTGTATAAAAGAAATCCTGGTAAAATTGAGCATTCCAGGGGGCTTACAGTGGCAAATAAAATTCTTAGGGTATTTGTTTCTTCAAGTGAACCGTCTGAAAATTTGTTAATTCTGATAAATTTTATACTAAGAGTTTATTCAACTATATGGTTTCAAATTAAAACCAAGCCTTCATGCAATTACGGAGCTAAGCATTTGCAACAAACAGTTATGTTATCATGATATTTACCAAAGGAATTACAAACAATAATAGATCCCGTAATTCAACGAAATGGTTATTTTTGCCATCCGGAAAATATTTTGATTGCCATGTTGGCTGACGATAGGAACTATGTAAGAGTGTTCGCACTACGTAGAATAATAAAATCTTGAAAGTCAAGAAATTCTTTACGTACGTTCAAGTTACCCGAGATCAATTTTGAAGCCAAAGACTATATCGATTTTATAAATTGGGCTGAAGTGACCGTGACAGAACCACCATTAACTAAGTAATTAGATCATAATATTCTTACAAAGTGTATCCTAAATCCAAAGGCAATAGATGAAGACATCTTACCTAAGATTAAACTAGTCCCTTGTCACAATCAAGCCACTGAAAGATGTGTGAAACTTGTTACGTAGGCTTCTTCAACTGTTTGTGGTCCTTTGAGACGCGATGAGTTCATTAAAACTTGTCTGGAGTCTCGGAAAAAAATGCCAGTTTTTGAAACCAAAAAACAGTATGGACTACTATAAAATGGCAACTTCATTGCTTGTAAATTGTAATAGTAAATTATTTTTACCTTATTACAATAGTTCTTTAAAAATAATTAGAAATTATATTTTCTTACATAGGTTAAGTAAAAAATATAAAACAATTACAATTACCCACATTTCATATATATTTAAAAAAAGTATAGTAGTTGAGTTAGCATAATAAAATCTAATTGGAAATAAATATTACATAATTTTACTATAAATATATAATAATAATAATTCGATGATCATCCTTTTAAATTAAATTATTATTAATAGTTTGTATATTTGAGGAAAAAAATGGAAAAATGCACAACTTTTACGTTTTTTCTCAATATTCAATGACCTTGGGGCAATATTTAATACAGTAAAACCTCCATAACGGACACTCCCGAATAGCGGACACCTCTATTTAACGGACACTTTTCCAATCCCCACTCCCAAAATCTAACTTTTTATATGTTTAACCTCTGAATAGCGGACATTCCGAATAGCGGACAGTAGTTTTGGCGATAAAGAATGAAAAATGATTTTTTAACGGGTTAGAAAAAGGAAGAAAAAGTAAAAGGCCTCTAAATTTACCACGGCAATTAGAGCTACGGCAATGTGTCACAGATTTTGTGACCACAGATAAATGTATGGGGGTGGTCTGAGGAAAATCCCCAGTGGCCTAGGAATCCCCTAATTTCGCAATGTATTTTGTATCGATTATTGCTTGATTCTGTAGACTTAATTGACATACATTATTCAAAGCTTCAAAATATGTTAACACCATTTTTATCGTTTTCTGAATACATTGAGTTCTACGTACTCTGAATTTAGTATTTTGTTTGTGATTAATGTTTTGAGAATGACCTCAAAACGAAAGCGATTAATTTGAAAAGTAAAATTTGAAATTGTAAGTGTAAATGAATTTGAAAAACCAAATTTAAGTTTACGGATACGTGCTGAACGTTTTAAAATAGGTAAAATACAAGTGGGAGAGATTATACAAGATAATGAAAAATAAGGAATTTGTGGTTTACCAACTCTAAAGAGAACACCAAAAATGTGAAATTGAGGTATACTGATTCTCTTGAAATATATTCTATTATTTCTGAATTAGTTTACCGAACTTCGTTCCAAAAAAATCCTACCAGCAGACCTTTGATTCAGGAAAAGGTTTTAGAAGTCGCCAAAGAACTCGCATTACATGATTTTAAGGCTTTGAGTGGATGGCTGGAAAAGTTCCGGTATCGGTACAACAACTCTTTAAAAACAATATCTGGAAAAAAGTATGCAGTTCTTAAAAAAAGTGGAGGATTGGCATGATCGACTGCAATCAATTTGTGAAGGTTATGAGGATAGAAACATTTTTAATGCGGAGGAAACCGGACTCTTTTTCAGAATTATTTCGAATAAGACTGTTAAAAATGACTGTTCAACAAAGATGACTGTATCGGCGAAAAAATGTCAAAAGAGCGAATCTCTATTTTATTATGTAGCGATGTATTAGGATAATTTAAAATCCCTCTTATAATTTAAAATATCTCTGAAACCTATGTGTTTCTCAAAGAACATCCAATTTAATAAATTCGGTGTTCTGTTGAGAGCTAATAAAAAATCATGGATGACCAGCTCTTTAGTGATTAAATAGTTAACTTCCTTTGATAATAGGATAAAAAATAAAGAAAAGTTCTCTTGTTTTTGGATAGTGCAACTTCTCATCTAAAACATTTGAAACTGGACAATGTTAAAACAGTGTTTTCCCATCAAAACACAACTTCGTATACCAGCCCCATGATCAAGGCGTTGTACACAATTGTAAAGCATGGTTTATTAAGCCACATACTTTCGAAGTTAGATTCTATGAATAAAATTAGTTGATTTTCCCGATGCTCTCGAATTTGGATTTCTTCAGCTGTAAAAAAACATATCCGGAAAGCGTATGATAATGTTTCAGAAAGCAGGCTTTATATTAAAAGAAAATGAAACACTTATTTCCGATAGAAGTAAAGAATTAAAGGCAATAAGTGAATTAATGAAATGTATCATGAGTGAAGAAACTGTCGAAATGTTCATCAACATTGATGATGACTTACTGAAAAAGAATCAGTTGATGTAGGCGATTATATTCTTTCAGAATCTTCGACAAAAGCTGACTCTATTAGTGATATGAATTAGATACTGAAACCAGGGGATGTTGATAATTTTTAGAACTACGGTAAATAAATGATTCTTTTAATTTTATTCTTAAAATTCACTTTAAGACTTCATGAAAATAAAAGAAAGGTAGAGAAAGTTTGTCCTACCTTTTGAATCCGCGAAGGTGTAGTGAGTAATTATCCAACTTGCGAATTAATCCAGCGATAATGCACATTTGAAGTAGATATTAACAAACACAATCTTGTTAAAATAAAGTATGGCTTCATTGTATAATTTCTAAGTTAATTATTTAATTACTGTTGAAGAAAAAGAAAGATTAATTTTACATTATAAAATTTACATCACACTATAAAAAGTTAACACATTTAATTTTAAGAGAAGTGTTCAGCAGGTCTGCATTAAATAAAAGTTACTCAGAGACTGAAGTATTAGTTCTTGGATGAGAGAAAAAACACAGTCAAGTTTACGTCATTTAGCCTTGAACCCTTGAGGTTACACGTGTAAGTTCTTTAATGAGAATCTCACAGAAAACAGAAAAGTACTTTGTCAGCGCACACGTGTTTCGTTTCACCAGCTTGAAGTCGGATGGATGAATATTCAGGCTCACAATAATAGATGAAATGTTTATATCAGAAATCACTCTTCTAACACCCCTGCTTGATTTCTGAAGTATAAATGTTCTTGAGATTTAAACCTGTTCTGTGTTTTGTAAAGTCAGGTTTGGGAAGGGGCTTCGTTAGAATGTCAGCTGTCATAGTTTTGGTTGGGCAATATTGTAGTTCAATTATTCCCTTTTCCTTAAGATCTTTTATGCTGTTGTATTTTATATCGATATGTTTAGTTTTCGAATGATGTTTATAATTTTTAACCATGTTTATACAAGCTTGATTATCTTCGAATAAAGTTATGGGCAAATTTTGTTGTAGATCAAGGTCCTTTAGAAGATTGATAATCCAAACTGTCTCTTGTGCTGAAGTTGCTGCTGAGATGTATTCAGCCTCAGCGGATGATAAGGCAACTGAATTTTGTTTCTTAGTTGACCAGGAAATTGGTGTATTTCCTAATTTACATAAATTTCCCGTTGTTGATTTACGGTCATTTTTATCCCCTGCCCAATCGGAGTCAGCATATGTTGTTAGTATTGGCTCATTTTCTTTACTAATAATTAGTTTTAGTTCTTGTGTTGTTTTTAAATATCTAATAACCCGCTTTACTGCGTTCCAATCCTTTTCTCTGGGTTTTTCGTTTCTACGACTCAAAATGTTCACAGCGGCGGCTATGTCTGGTCTGGTTATTGTAGCTATATATAACAATGTTCCGATAGCTTGCCTATATTTACTGTTATTAGAAAGTAAATTTTCCCCATCAATTATGTTTAAGTATCCGGGTTCCATCGGAGTATCACAGGGTTTCGCTTCCTTTAAATCGAATTTTTCGATCAGTTCTTTTATTTTGTTTCTTTGATCAAGTGCGAAATTTCCTTCTTTACTTCTTTTTATGTTTATCCCCAGATAATAATTTACAAGTCCTAAATTTTTGACTTCATATTCCTTTTTTAGTTGTTCTATTATTCCATTTATTTCTTTAGTTTCCCCTGAAATTAATAAATCATCAACATATATAATGATGTATGTTGTATTATCCCTTAATTTTCGTGTGAAGAGACATGGATCGGAGGTGCTTTGCTCAAAACCAAGTTTAGTTAAACTTTCTTCTAATTTAATGTTCCATGCTCGTGCGGATTGCTTCAATCCGTAAATTGATTTTTTTAGTTTGCAAATTTTATTTTCCTCTCCCGGTATTACATGCCCTTCTGGTTGTGACATATAAACTTCCTCATCTAAATTTCCGTGGAGGAATGCAGTTTTGATGTCTATATGATTAACATCTAAATTTTTATACGCTGCACATGCTAGGAACGCTCTTATAGTTGTATACGTTACTACTGGAGCGAAGGTTTCAAAATAATCGCTTCCGTATTTTTGAGAAAAACCTTTGGCTACAAGACGTGCCTTATATTTTTCTATTTCATTATTTTCATTATATTTTTTGGTGAATACCCATTTATTCCCAATTACTTTTATTCCAGGTGGTGGATCAATTAGTTCCCATGTTTTGTTTTTTCTTAATGAATTAATTTCTTCATTAGTTGCTTCGTACCATTTGTTTCTATCATATGGGTTTTCGATTTTCGCTATATCTTTCCACTCTGTTGGTTCAATATTTTCTTTTTGTATTTTAGTAATATAAGAGAATCTATCGGGTGGAACTCCCCTATTTGATCGTTGAGATCTTCTAGGTTCGTTTTCGTTTAAATTTTCCTCATTGTCTGTTTGTTTATCTTCCTGCATGTCTATAAAGAATTTTGAGGAATCTCCCCCTGCTTTTTCAGGTTGTTTCTGAACTTCTAATTCTTCTCTCATATCAATGGATTTTTTTTCGTTTTCATTTGAATTAGAGTTTTCTATAAATTTAACAGTTCTTGCC
The DNA here is from genome assembly GCA_963931845.1 of Maratus michaelseni. Taxonomy (NCBI): domain Eukaryota; kingdom Metazoa; phylum Arthropoda; class Arachnida; order Araneae; family Salticidae; genus Maratus; species Maratus michaelseni. The sequence continues at coordinate 39,102,224 of OZ007591.1, read as the reverse complement.
CTTATTACTTTATTATTGCCAATGTAGATCCTATATCCTTTTGATCTATTATCATAACCGATAAATGTTCCTTTTATTGCTTTATCATCGAGTTTTCCTCTTTGGGATTTATCGAGATAAGCATAAGCTTTGCAGCCAAATATTTTTATGTTTGATAAATCCGGTTTTTTGTTTGTCCATAGCTGGTATGGAGTTGAATTGTGTGATTTTGTTGGTAATCTGTTTATAAGATACACAGCTGTATTTAAAGCTTCGGCCCAAAATTTATTTGGCAGCTGCGCTTCCGATAATAGGCACCTTGTCATTTCGACTAAAGTCCTATTCTTTCTTTCCGAAACACCGTTCTGAGGTGCACAATGCGGAATAGTGAACTGGTGATGAATACCTTCATATTTTAAGAATTTTTCTAATTCTTCGCTAGTGTATTCACCCCCATTGTCTGATCTGATTTCTTTAACTGTGCGACCGAATTTATTTTTCGTTATGGCTACATATTCTTTCACTTTGGTAACTACCTCACTTTTATTCGATAAAAGAAATATCATTGTGAATCTACTAAAATCATCTGTGAATGTGAGAAAATATTTCTTCCCTCCTATGCTTTCTGTTTGCATCGGACCACATACATCCGTATGCACCAGATCGATCGCCTTCTTAGCTCTGTTCTCACTCTGTTTTGGATACGGTGCATTTGTTAGTTTTCCCTTTATACAACTCTCACAAACTATGTCATGTTTGCAATTTTGAATTTCTAGACCTGTTGCTAAATTGTTGGATAAGAGTTGTTTAATTGAATTAACATTTCTATGACCTAATCTCTTATGCCAAAGCTCAATGCAGTTTTTATTCTTGCATTGTTCAGCAAAATTGACATAGATTTCTTGCTTAGGTTTATATAGGTTAATTTCATATAAATTTTCTCTCTTTTTTCCTTCTAAGAGAGTTTTTCCATTATAGGATAAGTTACAGGTGTTATTTTCAAACATGAATTCATAACCATACTTTGTGGCTTTCGTAACCGACATTAAATTTGATTGAATATCAGGGACATATAAAACGTCCTTTAAAGTTATGTCATTTGATTGTGTCCGTAATTTTATTGTACCTGTCCCGTGCGATTTTAGTGTTGTTCCGTTTGCTATCGTGACAGTATTTTTGTTGTTATTGTCAATGTCAACAAATACATTTATGTCATTACAAATATGTGAACTGCTTCCAGAATCAACAATCCAAGTAGATTTAGATTCATTATGTGCGATTAATGATAATTGCCTTTGAGACATTGTTTTTTCGTTTTGATTTTCTTCGCTTTTACTCTCTTGAATTTGTGTGTTTTTTTCTGCTTTAGTTTTCGGAGTAAAATTACTTGCTTCAAAGCATAAAGACGAATTTTGTCTGTATTTTTCATTTGTTTGGTTCTTAGAATTTTTATTCTTAAGAAACCAACAATTTTGTCGCACATGGTTTTTTCTTTTGCAATTCGTGCAAAAAAGGTTTTGTTCTCTTTTTGGATATGCCCTAGTGTTTTGTTTTTGTTTATTAAATGTTTTGTATACATTTTCATGCGATGAATTGGAGCTTTCTTGTCTCCTTTGAAATTCATCTGTTAGTTTTCCTTTTATAAATTCCGGATTTAATTCGGTCTCTGATCGGGCCTCTAATGCCGTGATCAGAGTATCATAGCTAGGTGGAAGGGAGCACAACAAAAGTGCAGATAGATGAGAGTCCTTAATCTCTTCTCCTATTGCTTTTAACCTATCAGCGGTTTCTAATATTTTAACAATATGGTCGTTCATATTACCATTTTCAACTAGTTTTATACTATATAGTTTTCTTAGCAAATATAATTTACTAGATAAATTCGCGCGCTCATGTATAGTTTTTAATGCTAACCATGTAGCTTTAGCTGATGTTTCGTTTTTTATGTAAATCAGCTGTGAGTCTTCTAAGCTTAAATTTATAATAGCCCTGGCTTTATTGTCTTTCTTCGTCCATTCGCCTGTTAAGGGGTTTGGCGGATCATCAGTTATCTGGTTGATTAAATCCTCTTTCATTAACAGCATCTCTACCTTGAACTTCCAAATCGCATAATTATTGGAGTTCAGTTTTTCTATGCTACACATTTCTTTCATATTTGAAGCCATGATGTTGTATTTTTATTAATTTTACTAATACTTTTATAGTTTCTATTATTTAAAATATAGTTTTTTATTTTATTTATTTTTCTTATTAGAGAGCGGTTTTACCGTGTTCATTCCTCAGCGCTCATAATCTGATAATTTTTAGAACTACGGTAAATAAATGATTCTTTTAATTTTATTCTTAAAATTCACTTTAAGACTTCATGAAAATAAAAGAAAGGTAGAGAAAGTTTGTCCTACCTTTTGAATCCGCGAAGGTGTAGTGAGTAATTATCCAACTTGCGAATTAATCCAGCGATAATGCACATTTGAAGTAGATATTAACAAACACAATCTTGTTAAAATAAAGTATGGCTTCATTGTATAATTTCTAAGTTAATTATTTAATTACTGTTGAAGAAAAAGAAAGATTAATTTTACATTATAAAATTTACATCACACTATAAAAAGTTAACACATTTAATTTTAAGAGAAGTGTTCAGCAGGTCTGCATTAAATAAAAGTTACTCAGAGACTGAAGTATTAGTTCTTGGATGAGAGAAAAAACACAGTCAAGTTTACGTCATTTAGCCTTGAACCCTTGAGGTTACACGTGTAAGTTCTTTAATGAGAATCTCACAGAAAACAGAAAAGTACTTTGTCAGCGCACACGTGTTTCGTTTCACCAGCTTGAAGTCGGATGGATGAATATTCAGGCTCACAATAATAGATGAAATGTTTATATCAGAAATCACTCTTCTAACAGATGTTTCCTGCAATATCGAGAATTTCCAAGAAGCGAAAAAATACAGTGTGCAGTTACACATTTTTTTTTGTAAAAAAAGATGATTTAGAAGGATTAAAACTACTGAAAGAATTAAAACTTCATATAGAAAAACAAATTACATACAATCGCAAGCAAAAGTAAACTTTTGTAACAGATTTTTTTCGTACGAATGTAATAAATAGTGGAAAAATGTTTGAGGACGTGAGTTTCAAAACTCGCCTTTTCCAAAAAATCAAATTCGAGGAAATCGTGAAAAACATCTGACTGCTTCAATTAGTTTTCATTGTAAACCAAGATTTTAGAACGCCAGAAATACAGGGTGATTTTTTTTAAAGTTGTGAAAGTAAAACCCTATAACGAAAGAACCACAGATGATTAGATATTAAGTCCTGAATTGAATTAAGTCCTGAATTGAATGAAGTCCTGAATGAATTAGTCCTGTATATAAAAACTATAATGACTTTTTTCACTACTTCTTTTAATTGTTAAAAGGCGTAAAATGGAAAAAAAATTTAACCAGTAAAATAAGTTTTATTTACCTGTTGACATATTTCGGCTCCATCGGAGCCATTATCAAAACAAATAAGAATATTCTATACAATTGCACGGTCTAAGAAGTTATTTGAAACGCCATCATTTAATTTTTCCCGTACTTTTTCAAACTACGCAAGTTATTTTTTATTTTTACTTGGATGTTTATGTCCATATTTGTAACTATGGAGTAACTCTTTTAAACTCTTAAACTTTTTTACTATTAAATAAGTATTTTGAAAAGAAAAAAAAATAGTGGTATACAGTTTCAAATATACATTTAAATTTCGTTATGATACCAATCCTTTTTTTTTAAAAGAAGGAAATATTATAGGATTAGTCTCATACGTTTGTGTGTCGTCCAAAGTTCGGATGTTCCATTACAAATAACGAACAATCATACTATTTTTACATTTAATCAATACCGTAATATCCGGCATATAATCGGATCAAATAAACATGTTTGGAGTCTGGAATTTTAATTAATAAAATATAACCTATTGATACGCGGTACAGATTAGATTACATTTAAAAAATACAATTTCCCATATCTCGTTCAAACGGATTCATTTAACCCGTGGTTTATCAGCTAAAAATCATGGTAACTGTTCATTAACAATAATGCCTTAAAAAAAATTTTGTTTGTGAAAAAATAAATAAATAAATAAAATAAAATAATCCTTTGTCATTTTTTGAAGTCACTCAAGTGTCTGAACTGCAGACAGAAAACTTTAGAACAATTTTCATATATTAAAGTAACTGTCGCATTGAAGGCAAAAGTATATTTACCTCTAGAAGATAAACAGTTTTCCCCATCGTAAAATAGTTCTCACGAATTTTAGAGAGTTAAAGAATGGTGGGAAAAACGAAGCAAATCCCTCTTTTGAGAAAAAAAGAACAACTCAATGCCCAAAATCTTGTACTAATTCTTTTACGCTAATACGGCTAGAGAGAAAGAATGAAAAACAGACAAAAGAGAATCGATATACTATCGGGAAAACCTGCCGTTAGAGTAATCCTCAACCTTTGGCTGCACTCCAAATTTATCAGACTGATGTAGCAGAAACCTCCACAAGACAATTCAAGTGATAGCAAAAAAGAAGTGACAAGAGGAGAAAGTGACAAGATGTGTGAAAATAGCAAAAAATGTATTTTGTGCACATGTTTCCATTGCTCAATATTTATAGCACGCTCGTGACATTTCGCTTCTTTCTAATAAGTACTAAAAAATGTTTTACTTAAGAGGGAGTAAAGATTTATAAATAAAACAATAGTAGACTCAGATTTAGCGTACATTATATGCCTTATGCATTTTGAGGTGAATATTGGTGTGGATAAGACATGAGCCAAAGATTTATAAAGTTAAAAACACACAATTTTAACTACCACAACATTAAACTACATAGGGCCGTTTCAAGGACGCTCCTTCATCATCATCAGTGTAAAATAAAAATGCTGAAAATTCAAGTTATCACGAATACAATAATTTGTTCTTGTAAAGATAGAAGAAAGTAAAGAGTAATTACTAAATATACAGTAATGAAAATACATGAGATATTATGTCCCGCAGTGGCGCGGACGGTTAAGCTCGGTTCTCGTAAGATCACCGAAAGCGAAGCAGCATCGACCAAGGTCAGTCAGTGCTTGGGAGGGTGACAACCTCTCTCGACTGCCGCTGCTGTGGGAAATGGGAGCTGGTGCACGTAAAATCTGTTCGTGGCTCCAATATCCTCCAAGTTTAGTATAAACGTTACCTCTGGGGGTGCCAATCCAGGTGCAGGTCTCTCATCTGGAATTGGTTCAAAATTAGGAGACCAGCTCTAGAAGTCCAACCTCTCGAGGCTCTAGCACCCCTTCTTTTAGAGAAGTGCCTTGGCACTTTCTCTGACACGCCAACAACAACATGAGATATTTTTATAGCTGTCAACCTCAAGTCAAACTTACTTTTAAACAAATTTTACTACATAAACGAAATTAAATAGGTACAACAAAGAGACACGACTCGCTTTATTAAGTAAATTTTCTGGTTCAAAAATAAGAAATGTTGGCAGCGATATATTATCCAATAATTTTCATCCAATGTGTCTTAGAAGCTCTCCCTTCCAACATTTTTTAGCCCAGCAAAAAAAAAACTTGAATGTTAGCAACTACATTTCATTCTAAATTAGAATATTAGAATTTGAATGTTATGGATGAATGTATGAATAATTATCTCGTGATTGTGGCTTACAGTAACTCGATAAAGTGGATCGATTTTAAGAGCAAGACTTTTAAGAAAAAGAGATTACGGTTGGATTAAAGATGTTTTACATTGTAAAAAGTCATCAACCGGATTAAAAAACGACGTTGTCTTTGCTTTTACCTTCACATTGCGGTGTAGTCTTAGCTATAGCTACATCAAAGAACTTGAATACATTATCGTCTATTTTCGACTGCTTCTGGACACTATTTCTATCATAGATGTCATGTGACACCTTTTAAGATTTATGGGTTCTGATTTCTTGTTATTTCGTTTATAAAATATTTTTTTAAACACTTTCCAACATAGTTGAAAAATGTTTATGAATTTGGTTTGTCTGGCCGTCTGTCCGTGCTCTAACTCGCTTAAATATACTCTGATTGCCATGCAATTGAAATATGTTAATGAGGTTTACTATAGCATGTTCGGTATTGAAAATGAAGTGGGCAGCATTTATAGTTCATTTACAGGGACACTCGAAAGAATTCCATTACATTACGGTCTATGAGGAAAAATAGTTTGCAGTGTTATACTATTTAAAACATATTGAAACAGATATATATCATCCAGGTGCACTAGAAGAGTCTTACTATAGAATACGGTCTACATAGCATCCATTTACAGGGACACACATTACAGTACTGTCTATTAACAATAATTGCTGGAAGTGCGTTTTAAGTTGTGGTATACGCTTTTTTAAAATTAAACTAGATTTTTGCCTATTTGGTGTGTACAAATTGTATAGATAATTTACAAGTCTGATCAAAAGTATTCAGATATTTTTCCTTCCGCCTATTGATAGCAATTGCTGAAATTGGGTTTTCAAATGTGTTATAAGTTTTCCAAATTGTTAACTTATATATTATATTTCATCTTATTAAACGATGAGGTTTTGTTAAAGTATTCTAGAAATGTCGGAAAGTGTTTCATAGTAATGAATTCGCATGATTTTTCGCTTTTGTTTTTTAATACATCGAATAGAGTGCGTATGATTTCTCCTACAAATTCATCTGAAACATTTTGACAAAATATATAGGTATTCAAAAAGGGCGGTAGAAATCATTTTGTACATATACAATAATTGAAATCAAAATTAGCTTAGTTTAAAAGCTCTGACTACATCAACTCACTGAAAAAAAAAGATGCTGATTTTTAGTATTATACCGTAAAATAAACTTTTTTTTTAATTTGCAGTGTAGCTACAGGGACGGCAAACCTTTTTCGCATGCGAGGGCCAAAATCTCAGGAAATTTGTTTGCCGACATTCTATTGCGCCAGAATATTCTAACTTAAAATATAATTTAATAACGAATTAAATTTTACATAATTTTTATTAAAATGGTTCTTACTTGTCCTAAATTAGACTCCTAAGTTATTTAGTATGATGTTTCAACTCAATAATTTAGAGTTGAAATTCCTATTTATAACTTGTAACAAGAAATAACAAGTTGGAAATTATACGTTAAACGTGACAAATGAGCACTGTAAAAAATGAAGTACTCAAAAATGAGTAAGTCCATGTACTCATTTCGAAATGAGTATTTTTGGATCAAAAATGAACATGTGCATTCTCAAAAAAGAGCAAGTCCATGTACTCATATCGAAATGAGTATTTTTGGATCAAAAATGAACATGTGCATTCTCAAAAATGAGTAAGTTCATGTATTCATTTCGAAATGAGTATTTTTGGATAAAAAATGAACATATGATCAAACCCAACATACTTGTATATTTCATAATGTGTAATGAAGAAATTACGGAGCCTAAAAACTTATTATTTGAAGGAAAAACGAAGAATAAGAGAAATGAAAAGTGGATCTGGTTGTTCGGGATTTTCATCAAAGTGGATCCACTACAACACATTTACTCTTTTTTTTTTCCCTCACATTTTACACATCTTTTTTTTTTTTCTTGATAGTACTTCAAAATTATGATTTTTTTCCCCACTAATTTTTTTAAAATTTATTTTAACTTTTTTTAACGTGAGACAATATTGTGTTATTTAAAAGTTTCATAACATAATATCTTTGCAAATTACAGCTATGCAAATTGGTATTAAACTAAACTGATTTGGCTTACAAATTTATGAATTACGCTAAAATTTATTATTTTATAAATTATAATTTTACAAAGTTTATAATTTTAGTATTTCAATCTATGATCTTTTCTAATGTCATTTTTTAATTAATAATTCTTCGAACTACCTGTTACTTCAGACATTATTTTAATATTTAACACATATAGACAGGCACTGTACATCCTTAAAAACATATTTAAAACCTCTATCCCTTCCTAACAGATGGCGCCAGATGCCAGATACTGTTAGGAAGGGATAGAGGGAGAGTTTCAAAGTAACTAACAACATTTGAGAAGAAGGCGTGTCCTCTCATGGCGCGTTGGTTTGGGTCGTCAGGTTAGCAAACAGGACATCGCGGGTTAGATTCCTCTCTTGGGCAAGGTTTGGTTAATTACTATACACTCACGCAGGAATGAAAAAAATGAGCAGAAATGTATAATCCCTTATAAGGTTGTCCTCGCGAAGTAACTTTTTTTTTTTATCCTATACATTTTATTTTAACGACATAAAAATTTTTAAATTTGAATACATCCATGGGATCAAAAATGAGTACATAGAAGTTCATATTTTAATACATCCATGGGATCAAAAATGAGTACATGTGTTGCTCAATTTTGAGTACATTTGGATCGGAGCTATTTTGAGTATGTGACGTATTCAAAATTGAGTACTTTTTACTCAATTTTGAGTACCCATTTTTTACAGTGATGCGGGTTCGTTTCGTGCTATAACTAGTTTTACAATGTAAAAAATCATCGTTATTATTTCAGTGAAATTAATTATATCGTCTGCTATGAACGGAATGAGGACGCCTTTTTTTTTTTCTTATTACGTGTGCCATGTTTACAGATGCAATTTTTTTTCTTATTACGTGTGCCATGTTTACAGATGCGATTTTTTTTTCTATTCCAGACACAGCTGTAAATTCCCCATGGAGATCTTGTTTTGCGAATGATTATCTCCATTGTTAATATTTCTATGACTCACGATGAATGAACATTTTGTTTATTTACTTTAATGGATTGAGATATTCGACTGTTAACATAATTTTCACTGAAGTTATCTCAGAATCTATACATTTTTTAATGTAACTCATCTCTCAAGCAAACAATTTTTTTGAACGATCTTTCTAAATATGTAACTTTTATGCAATTTTATTCGAAAAATTAATTTTGAATAAAAATAGCCGTTTGGCATACGGAAAAGATGTGGTTAGCCCGTATTTATGTTTTCCTCAGTCATACGACTTGCGCTTTTATCATATAGATTACGTATGATAAGATTTAATGGAATAAAGAAAACTTTTATTAATATTTTTATAAGTTTTGATTAGATTTTCATAAAATTTGAAATGACTAGACAAAATTCGGCAACAATTATATACATTAAATTTCAAACTATTCGGTTGGGTAGTTTTTGCGCTGTTATATGCGGACAGACGGACGGACTAGACAATGACTATAGGTGCTACGTATTAATATAATTAGGAACGCACCAAAAAATCATGCATCCGGCATAGATTATGAAACACTTTCTAACACTAATAGACTATTATTAAGAAATTTAATTTTTTCATATACGATGAAATGAGATATCTAAATAGCAATTTAAAAAACACATAACTCGGTAAAAATCCATTTTCATCAATTGCGCCCATATTTGAAGTCTTTCGTGCAGCCCTGTATATGATCTACAGAATTTGTAAACAACACTTAACACACTAAAAATTGCATACCACAGCGGAAAAAGCAATTCCAGATCACAAAATTTGAAATGACTCGACAAAATTCGGCAACGATTATATATATTAAATTTCAAACCTTTAACCGAATTCTCTTCTGCGTCTCTGTAAATGATCGATAAATCCTACGCACTCCACAATCTATAGAAAATACTTTGTAGTGAACCTTATCCTCTTAAATTTCATTATGTTTCAAGCATCATAACATGTTAAAAATGCACCACAAACGATTTTCCCCCCATAAATCATAATGTAAGAATTATTCTGTACGTCCTGGTAATTGAATTATAAATACTTACTAACTGCACACTCCGGTGAAAGCATACTGTAATTCACCCAAGTAATGCACAATAATCATGTTTGAAATATCGCAACATCAATAAAATGAGACACAAACGATTTTTTACCCATAGACTATAATGCAATGGAATTATTTGTGTACCCATGTAAATGAACTATTAATGATGCACTTCAGTTTCAATACAAAACATTCTATAGTAAAATTCATGCTTCAAAGCTTATACTTTACACAATGCTTAATGAAAAATCACACAGAAAACATTTCATAAACTATAAATTGGGGTGTCGTTTTCGAAACAGTATGCAGCAATCTGTAGCTGAAAAAAAAAAAAAAAAAATCTTTTGAAACCTTAAAAATTCTCTCAGTAATATCAGAATAATTATCTTCTTTCAAAGCGTTGGGAAAAGCATAAAAAAAAATTAAAGAATAACTTCGAATCTTGACACTTTCTTTTCAATAAACATTCGTTTTCTGCAGAATAAAGTTACGAACATTCAGGTCAACAGAGGCTTTATTTTAAGAAGATATGTCTATTAAGGAAGAAAGTGATAGTATTATACTCTTATTAAGATTATAAAGTAAGATTAAATGCTTAATGTCAATATAAAACCACGAGAAAAAGAAATCAACCGAAGTTCATAAACCTCCTATAGCTTGATTCTGCAATCGAATGTCAAAATAAATTTATGCCTCAAGCATTAGTTTATGGCCCACTTCCATCCTGTAGAAATTATAAGTACAAAAAGTCATCTAACCGTTTCCCCTATAAAACACCCGTGCCTAATATAATGCTGTACAAAAATATCCTCAAAAATAAATAAATGAATGAATAATAAAAGTAAACTAGTCGTTGGGGGCCACCGTAATACTTACCCATTATGGATATGCATAATGTAAAATATTAAAATAAAAAATGTATAAACTACTTATAAAATGCATTGCAATTCGAATAAAATCGTGGCTTGATGAAGTCAAACTTTCAAGGCTCGATTACTGAACTGCTTAAAAGAAACATCCTTATAACTCCAAAAACAATAATCCTATTAACTAGCGGTTCATTGCATCTGATTAAGCGTCTCATTTCCAATTAAAATATATCTTTGAATTGAAATTTGGATGAGATACAGGGTCATGAAAAACCGAAGAGTGTGGAAATTGGATTACATAAATATCTCGACAACTCATTATCCGATCGACTTCATGCTTTATGCAAAATTTATGTTTTTTTATTGTCTTTTATATTCACTCCTTAAAATAAACAATTTCGAAAAATTTTATATACCTTTTATCAGAACGAATATTTCGAGAGTCCGAAAAAAATAGTTCCGGATAATCGAGGTTACTGAAATTCAATAAGCTTCTTCCCATTATTACATACTAAGTGCATACTAAATTTCAAGTCTCTGTCTCAATTTGTTCGGGAGGTAGAGCGATTACAGACACACAGACGGACGGCAATTTTTTTTTTCTTATAAAAATATGTTTTTCGGAATCTCTAGTGTCTGAAACGTGTAAATCCGTCAAAAAAATGTTTTTTCGATTTTTAAAACGATTACAAGACTTACCCTATAGTACGTATGATGGGTAAGTAAAATAGTTATATAAAAAAAAATTCTCTCTTTTATAAGAATATTTGATGTTTAACTAAAACATTGCACCTAATTTCATGACAAATTCATGCAGTTACAACAAATGTCTGTTACAATACGCAAATTTGGCGTGGGCTCTGATTATTGAAAATTCTTTCGCTTTGATTTACGCCTAATAGAAAGCGCGAACTATTGAATTACAAAAAAATATATATACAATTTTTGCTTTGAGTTTCTTTTTCCAGATTTGGTAACAGAAAAGAGAGCATTTTAATATATTACACTCTTTATTTTTATTTTTTATTTTTTAGTGTTTAAAGTATTTCGTTGTTGCGGTTTCATAGGCAGTTGGCCTACTTTGGGTACTATGGTTTCTCGTAACATTAACTCCATTATGTTTTAGCGAACAGCATAAACAGTTGTAACCATAAAGAATATTTGGATATTTACCACCAGCGCTGGCTAACGGAAAAATGCCTTAAAATTAATATGTTATTTTATAATTAAGTTCTAAAAAATATTAAAATGTTGTATTGTTATCGGATACACACCTGTGTACATAATTTTTGTACTTCTAGCCTATCATGGAGTGAGGAAAAAATGGATTACAAAATTCATACAAAAACCAAGGAATAAGGAACCTACGTAGATATTAGTTCCATTACAAAAAACAAGTTAAGTCAAATAAACGAGAGTAATAAGTTAAGTCCCTCCCTCAACAAAAATAGAAAATACCTTTAAGGTCGATGCAAAAAATCCATATAATTTTATTTTTTATTTTTAAGAAGGCATGTCTATTAAGGAAGAAACTGATAGTATTAATCTCTTATTAAGATTATAAAATAAGATTAAATGCTTAATGTCAGTATGAAACCACGAGAAAAAGAAATCAACCGAAGTTCATAAACCTATAGCTTGATTCTGCAATCGAATGTCAAAATAAATTTATGCCTCAAGCATTAGTTTATGGATCACTTTCATCATGCAGAATATATGCACGATCGATAAAACGGACCTCGCCGAAAAGATTCGTAAGTGTAACAAAAACATTTTAAATGAGCAGATTAAGGCACAAAAGGGTTCATCCACTGTACGGCGCAGGCATAGAAAATTAAGTGTAAGTTGAAAAAAATATATATCAAGTATATTTTTTTTTCTCGCGATTTTCTGGAAACTACATATTTCAACAGTGGCAGCATGATAACTTGAACAATTTTTAACATTTTAGGATAAAATTTACGCTCATCTACGCATAATTAAATTGTCTAAAAGACATCGAGCCATTTAAAAATATATATATTTGTTTATATTGTTTTAATAAGTTTAAAGGTCAAACTTTTAGAGGTAGACGAAAAATGAAAATGTTTTTTCCCCAATTAGCACACTTTTCTTAATTTTCAAAAATTTAAAAATGTAAACCGATGGCTCTTAGCTACAACCTTATTTTACAAGAAGAAACTGAGATTATATATATATATATATATTTGTTTCTACAGCAAGTTAGTTTGCTGCCCATCGAGCTCGGATATTTTGGTACAGGTCAACGCGGCTGCAGGTTTCCGACGTAATATGTGACCAAACTTAACAACAACTAATATTTTTAAATACTTGAAGCAATAAAAAACAACGTGGAATTTAGTTTTTCGATTAATTTTACCCCCTTCCTTAAAAAATCAAATCCAAAATATGTCAATATTTTGCCGACGAGAACGTATGTAGTGACCGATTATGTTTAAGCAGTAGCTCAAAGTAATTATTTTCTAAGGATTATAGGCAACTATTGGAAATTGATGTTTGTCATGTTTAGCTGCTACTTTTCTAGTAGCCAATCAATTTGAAAACGCACTTCCAGCCATTATTGCTCATAGACAGTCCGATTTTTTTTTGTATCCCCCTGTAAATGAACGATAATCTGTAGTAAGTATCTTGTAATCACCAACGTGATGTATATTAATTTCAATATGTTTGAAATAGTTTAACATCATTAAAATACATTGCAAACGACCCCCCCCCTCCCCCCACAAATAGACCACAATCTAACGGCATTCTTTTGAGCGCCCCTGTAAGCGAAGTATTAATGCTACACACTTCATTTTCAACACCGAACGTGCCATAGTAAACCTCAATAGCAATTAAATGATAACCAGACTGTATTTAGGCGAATTAGAGCGCGGCCAGACAGACGGACAAACCAAATACATAAATACTTTTCAACTATATATTAGAAAGTGTTTTAAAAAGATTTTAATTAAAATTATTATTTTCACAGTGTAGTTAATTTTTTTTAAGTTGATATTCGGATGCCGAACTTTCGATATTTGACCTGAATCACTGCCGAACATTCGGTATTGGCTGTTCAGCCAAAACACGATCACTACTGAAAAGATATTTTCACGGAAGTATGATGACGAGTTCCTACATAAATCGCTCCATTAGCTTTTGGGAAAAAACTAAATTAGAGCAACTTTTGACACTTCTATTGTCATGATCACAATATATTACTATTATGATACTGTTGAATAGTGCGAGGAAAATTCCTGACAACTTTTTTTTTCCTTGCTAGAAAGGAATGCTCCTAATAAAATGTACAAAAGCAGCCAGACCAGGGATCCGCCTCAACCCTGATCCGTTGCTCTCGCAACCTTTTGCAGCTGACTCATCGGAGGTTGCGAACTGGCATCTGTGTTTGCAGAGAGAAATGCCACAGGTGAAGACATTTGACAGTCTGAAGAATGTACACGGATAAAGTACATGGAACATCGGAAAGTTCAGAGTTTTTAAACTTCGGGGACGGGGATTAAAATAATCAGGACCTGTTTACCGAATAGGCCTGTGAAGCCCGAGTTTATCCCCTGAAATACAAAGGGGCCCCAAATTTACTTTTCAAAATTAATTTTTAGGGGGGAAAATTTCCCTCAGGTAAAAAATGTATTTTTTTTTTTCCTTACGAAACTTTATCTAAATTATGAAACTCACTCTTTCTCCTATCAAGCCTGTAGTTCCATATTTGTAAATTCATTTATAATTATTAAATTTGTCATGTATAATTATGTATATAATAAAATACTTTTTCATGTGTATATAGGGGGTTAATATTAAAAGTGTTGTTTACTCGTAATTTTGATAGTAAAATTTCAAATTGTTGAAGCATAATTGGTAGAGTAAAAAAAAAAAAGGGGTGGGGGGGGCTGTGTGACGTCGCGCTTTCCCTACTTCTAAGTCTGAATGGGCCATGAATACGGTTAGTGTTGCCAGGTGTCCCGATTTACGCGGAATGTCCAGATTTTCAGAGGCTACAAGAGCTGTCCTAGAACCACTGCGGAACGTCAAAAGTCCCGATTTTTCCTGACACATAAATTATTTTAATTACTTTTCGCACAATGATATTTGTTAGTCGGCATCGAATTTAATACAGTAAAACATGTGAAGACTTAACCTGTCTATAATGGAATTTTTTTATAGTCTCTTCGAAAGCAATACCTTAAAAATCTACCTGCCTAGACGGAAACTTGTATAATACTGAGTTTTTTGTGGTTCCTAGTCATTCTGTTTTCGAAAGTTTTACTGTACTTAGATCAATTCAATAAACTGTGAAAACTGAACCTGTTTTTAAAGGAGATCTATTTAAATAGTAAAAATTTTACTGTCCCTATGAACGAAAAGGGAATAGTATACAATTAGTGTTTCTAAATTTGAATTTTGTTTCAGTCCCTCTCAATTCCGATTTTACTGTATATAAGATTGTTGTGTTTATTTACTATAGTAAAGCCTGCTAAGATAAAATCACAAAATACCGGAGAAAAATTTAATTTTAAACAGGTTTTTGTCTTATCAATCAGTATAATTGTATTGTATCCCTACAATAAAATGTTTACAGTTTACACTGAAAAAAAAAAAAAAGAAAAAAAAAAGAAAAAAGTTGATTTTACGGTATAATACTGGCAGCTGGAATGTCAGTATTATGCCGTAAAATCAACATTTTTTTTTTCAGTGAGGACAGGATTCCGTTATAGACAGGTTTCATATGATAGAATGGTGTTTTTGCGACACTGGACCTGGTAACACTAATTACGAAACACAATCAAATATTAAATGTATTTCATGGCTGCAATTAGAGGTGAAAAGAATAATGTTTTAAACGAATACCATATATTCGATTAAGTATGTGCCGAAAACCTACAATTTTTTTTTTCATTACATTTATAAATAAAAGGTGTTTAATTTTTAAATAAAACTAAGAATAATAACTTTAGCGATTAAAATAGATTGTATTATTTACATAAAAATTTAAAGAAAAAGTAAGCATCGCATCTGTGTTTGCAGAGAGAGATGGCACTAGTGAAGACATTTGACAGCCTGAAGAATGTACATGAATAAAGTTAAACAGAACATCGTCGGAAAGCTGAGTTGAGAGTTTTCAAAGTTCGGGGATTAAAATAATGTTTCATGTTATTAGTTAATTTTTCATGTTAGTATTTAAATGTGCCATTTAGTTTAATTGTTTCGCGACGAACGTCTCGTATACGTGACGTATAAGATGCATACAATTCTCAAATTTTCCTACCAGTAATTTTAAATCGCAAATTTCGCCTTACTTAATCACAGAAGACTGAACTCCTGCGATTAAATCAGGCAAAGATTTCTATTATGAATTACTAGTGCTTAAAGATTATATAAAAAATGTGTATGGAACGCTCGTCACGAATGAATAAAATCGCACATACGGTAAATTTGTATAAACGGAATTGGTGTACGACGGAAACTTGCGTTAAACAGAATTTTTTTTTGTCCTGGCAATACAATTACAACGGAAATGCGATTCATCCTGAGCAGGTTTTACTGTAGTCGAAAATAACACAATTGTGTTTTATTCTTAGAAAAAAAAAATGTACTAATAAAAAAAATGACTAATTAATCTTTTAGAAAAGTGCTAGTTTGCATATTTTACAGCAGTAACTGTAAGAGAGATTTTATCAAATGGAATGAAAAACAGTACAGTAAAACCTGTCAAAAAGGAAATTATAATGGAAAATTTTCCTGGTCCCGAACAGAGGAAACCAATAAATATACCTATTAAGATGGAAACATGTCTAAAACTGAGTTTTTTCCTGATCCCTAGAGACTCCGTTTTCACAAGTTTTACTGTATTTTACGATTTTGCTGGTAACATTTGAATTAGAGCTTCTATATATAATTCTAGAGGCTCTAATTTGAATATCGCTGAAATTTTGAGAGCATCATCATCAAACATGGGACAATTGGACTATTAGGACCCTTTTTAAGCATAACACTCTCAAAAATTGTTTCCACGTATCTTAATGAGAACATTTTTAACACTTTCCAACCTAGTTGAAACATGTTTATGACTTCGGTTTGTCTGGCCGTATGGCCGTCTGCCGTCTGTCCATCTGTCCGTGCTCTAACTCCCGTAAATATGCTCGGATTGCTCTGCAATTTTTATATGTTATATTCGTTATCTATAGCATGTTCCCTATTTCAACGGAAGTGTGTAGCACTTATAGTTTCTTTACAGGGACACTCAAAAGAATTCCGTTACATTGCGGTCTATGGGGAAAAATCATTGACGGTTTATTTAAATAATGTTTCACTATTTTAAACGCATTGAAATTTATATATATCAATCACTAAGGTGTATTTCAAGAGGCTTACTACAGAATAGTGTGTGTACAGCAGTCATCGTTCATTTACAGGGACACACAAAAGAATTCTCTACTGTAAGTTAACAATAATTCCTGGAAGTGCGTTTTAAGTTACTGATCGCGATTTTAATTTAAACTCGCTTTTTGTCTATTATGTGGTGTGTATAAATTCTGTATATCCTATACAGGGGAGCACAAAAGTTCGCGAACACATTTCCGTATTATTTAACTCCAGACGGAGAATTTTAAACTGTGCTACGCGTTTCCTAACTGAACTAAAATTTAACATCCTATGTAGTATACAAATCTATAGATTCTATACAGGGCTGAGTAAAAGTATTCGGATTACTTAGATGTTATCTTTTAGCTTATTAAACGGTATGATTTGTAAAATTATTTTGGAAGCGTTGGAAAGTGTTACATAATCTATGCTTGACGCATGATTTTTCGTTCTTGTTTTAAATTATTAACGAGTAAATAAATTTCTTTGTGCAATTCAAAAAAGAGTTTTTTGGGGAAAACTTGGGGAATCTTTTTATTATTTTATGTTTTTAGGTTAAAGTTTACTTTTTGTCACCTGTCAACACAGCATCTCGATTCGTCGCTTCGGAAATAGAAATTTATCAATTATTATCACTCATTTCATCATCCTCGTGCTCGTCGTTAACAGTTTACACGTGTTTTAAGTTCTAATTTATTATTTATCTAATTCTAATATCTTATTTATCTTTTCGTAACTCGTGTTATTTTTTCAAGAAAATAATCGATCACAATAAAAATGTCGGTTCGCAAGTTCGTAAATTTTTTTATTTTTTGTAAATGGGAAATTCTTCCGGGGAGGAAAAGAAAAATTCGGTTTGATGTGGGGAAATTTTTTTTTTTAGCTTAAATTAGTTAAATATTTTTTTTTTTTAGTAGTAAATTTGAAATTTAGAATATACTTTTTTGAGTAGTGACTAAGTTGGAGGCTTTTTCCGGCAAAACCACTGATTTGGGAGAAATTTTTAGAACTTTTGAAGAAATCGACTTTCGATTATCTAGAAACACTGATTGAAAAATTCATGCATAACAGTGTCAGTAATCGAGGTCATTGTGCACGTAAAAGGGAAAAAAAAACGATCAAGAATTGATCCTATAACGGATATAAAATATAGATATTTCTATTGGAATATCCTTGCTTATGCATAAAATCAGGAGATAAATACGGGGAAAAAAAGTATCTAATAATAGAGAGAAAACTCTAAGTAAATACGAGGTGACAAGTAATAAGCCTCAATTTGAAAATTCAATAATTCATTAACTATAATAAATATGAAGATGAAAAAAGTGACATTTATATCTGGTAACTCTTAAATTTCATATGCTGTAATTTTAAAAACAGTTCAAATTTTCGTCAATAGAGGGCACTGCACTGTTTCAAATTGTAAGAAGACCCAAACTAACATGTAAAATTACATAAAAAATTTCTCAAGTTTTATTCTTTACTCTATTCAGCGATTAAAAACCCATAAAAAAGTTTGAATTTTGAAATTTATTTGAGCATTTTTAATGTATCAGACGCTGCACCGCCATCTATTGACGAAAATTCCAGTTGTTTTTAAAATTACGTCATGTAAAATTTAAGATGTGCCAGATATAAATCTCACTTATTTCACCTTCATATTTATTATAGTTAAGGTTCTCAAATGACTTGCGCAACAATGCGAAGCTTTCTGACACATTTTCTGGCTTCCGTTCAAAATTTATTATAGTTAAGGTTCTCAAATGACTTGCGCAACAATGCGAAGCTTTCTGACACATTTTCTGGCTTCCGTTCAAAACGTCGACTTTGACAGTATTTTCTGAAAGATATTCTATCTTTACCAAGAAATGGAAAACGTGTTCAGTTTGCAGATTTTTTGAGTAAGAACACCTGCCAATTTCTTGCGTTTCCGAACATAAATGAATTAAATAAATATGTCAGAAAGTAGCTCCTTTGGATTTGAGAACAGCTTTAATGGATTATTGAATTTTCGGTATTTTTATGTTAGCTGGGCGCCAGTGATAACTCGCCAAATATTGTTTCAATTGGCATCATTTGAATTGCAACCATTTCAATTTAAATGATTTGAATTCAATGGTTTGGATTTTGATTTCAATTCAATTCTTGAGATTTTGATATTTGTATTGATGTGTTTGAGTTTACGTATTTTAGCTATTTTTAAGCAAGTTATTATATTGCAATGTTAAAATATTGGTTAGTTGTTATTAACTAATATTAAAAGATTGGCGAGAAAAAAAAAAAAGGTTGGCCGAGATTCGAAAAATTTTGGCGATCACTGGTGCCCGGCTAACATAAAAGTACCAAATTTTTAAATTGAGGCTTTTATTTCTTGTCACTATGTATATACAATTATGATGATGTTTCCTTAAAAACAGGATATCTTTAAAAGTCTTAAGAGTTACCAGTGTTTAGCTCAATAATTGCAATACTCTCAAAGGTTAATTGTTAGGCCAAACGAGGTATTCTGTTTACATCATTTGTCGTATTTGTAATAAGGGAATTACGTCGATTTAGAGCTGTATACGAAATTAAAAAGCGCAGTCTCATGAGCCCCCAACCACGAACTGACTTCCACTCAACTGAAAATTTTATTTTTCACTAGAAAATGCGAAATGGAAATTAATCAACATGACATCCCTTGAACTTTCATCCGTCTCATCTGAAGAATTTCATGACACCTGTAGAGTGTATAACATCACATGTCGTGAGCCTGTAACAGTTAACTAGTCACGTAACAGGCTATTTAACACGCTTCCCCGCTCATTCAGAATACCTGGAAGAGATAAGGATGCTTTTTTTTTCTTCTTTTTTTCGGTAAACATATCATATATAAATGAAATTTACAAATAAATAATGAGATGGCTGCTGGATCATTTATCTTTTAGTGCCCTACTGCTGTTAATCACTGCTGAAAAATCACGCGTCAAGCATAGTTATGAAACACTTTCCAACACATTCAAAACATCCGCGTTTAATAAGGTGAAAGATGATATCTAAGTAAACAATTTGGAAAACAAATTTCGGCCATTACCAGCTATAGTCGGTATATAATTCAAATTATTCTGTGAATCTCTGTATATAATCTATACATTTGTATATATATACTAGATAGTATGCTCAAATTTAGTTCAGTTAGGAAATGCATAATACAGTTGAAAATTCCATTTCACCAATTTCCGCCAATAAACGGAAATGTACTCGAATTGTTTTGTTCAACCCTGTATGCGATCTATAGAATTTATAGATACAATATGTAATAAGGAAAAAATTACTTTCATTTAAAAATGCACATACACAACTGAAAATGCACTTCCAGCAATTATCGCTTGTAGATACACTGCAAAAAAGAATTGTTGATTTTACAGTATGGAACTACGCTACCGCGCTATACGCTACCGCGCATGCGCGGTAGCGTATTACTGCTTGCACGGCAGCGTATTACTGCTTATTTTACTGTTTAATACTGTTAATTTTACGGTATAATACTGGCAGCTGGGGTGCCAGTTTTATACTGTAAAATCAACAATTCTTTTTTGCAGTGTAGTCACTGTAACAGAATTATTTTGTGTGTCTCTGTAAAGGAACGATAAATGCTATGTACACTAACTTTTATGCAATTTTATTCGAAAAAGTAGTTTTGGATAAAAATGGCCGCTTGGCATGTTAAAAAAAAGTTGTAGCCTGTATTTGTTTCGCTCAGTCACATGACTTGCGCTTTTATTATATAGATTTACGTACGGTAGGATTTAATAGAATAAAGAAAACTTTTATTAATATCTTTTTAAGTTTTAATTCGATTTTCATAAGCATTGAAATGACTCGACAAAATTATGCAACGATTGTATAGATTAAATTTCAAATCATTCGGTTGGGTAGTTTTTGGGCTGTTATAAGCGGACGGACCTGACGACGACCATAAGTGCTACGTATTTATATAATTACAAACGCGCCTAAAAGGGGGAAATTTGAAAACAAAAATGTTTTTATATAAAGTAAAATCAAACTCTGACTAAGGAAAAAACATTTTGCAGTTAAGGCGGTATTAAAAAAATTCCACACTCAACAACTCAAAATTTTCTGGCACATTTTCAGACTCATTTTTAAAAGTAAAAACATGAAACTCGGCGGCGTGATTTATGAAGAGATTTATAAGGGACCTGCGTTTTTATTTTTCGTTCTAATAATTAGAAATTGATTTACAAACAATTATTTTCACAGTACGATAATTTTCTTTTGTTTCCAGCGCTATCGCTTCGGGAAATTCGGTTCAAAATGTCCACTTTGACAGCATTTTTTGAAATATATTCTGCCTTTATCAAAAAATCGACCAATACGGACATTATAAAGTTTCTGAATAAGAGAACCTGCCAATTGAATGCATTTCAGAGCAAAAATGAATAAAATGAATTTAAAAATGAAGTCTCAAAATAAGCAGTTTGGATTTGAGTACACCCTTAAGAGCCTTACGTTAGTCATGCGAAAAAAAAGAAAAACTAATGTTAAGTCTATGGCAGTGGTTCCCAACGGGGGGCGTACGCCCCACAAGGGGGCAATTTGGAAGGCAAGTCCAGATTTATTACTAAACAATTCCTTGTCATTTTACATTTGTCTTTCTTTGGATAACTAATGTTGTAGGCTAAAAATAAATGTAATATCAGCAGATTTTTTAAATAAAGTAAAAAAAAAAAAAAGATTTTAATTCAATTTTCAATTAAACATTTTTTAAACATTTTCCGGTTTTTGTTGAATTTTAGTTCTTTTTTCCAAAAGTTTTTCGACTAGCTTTTATTGGAGAAGACCTGTATTTTTATTTTCCTTGCAATATGTCAAAGTCATATGAAGAAATTTGTACACTTGTCTACTTAAAATTGATAAATATGAGAATACAGAACCGCTTCTGGTAGATTGTGCATTCAGAGAGAGACCTTATTGTCCAAAAATTCATAGTTCCTAATGAAATGTTTAAGTCAATTATAAAATGTACGAATATTACTTTCAAGTTTAATGCAAAAATGTGAGAGTTTCTTCAAGAAATATGGTGAAAATAAAAAAGGTGACCACAATACACTTTGTTTTCACACTCAGGTAAATTGACAAAGGACAACAAAACTCTTTTGGACATGTGTGAAGATGCATAACTTTGTTGCATTTATAGAATTATGTTCAAAACATATTCGAGAAAATATTTTACCTGTTTGATAACATAACAAACTGTGAAATGACTTGTCATTTTTAATGTTCTTCCAGTCTTCCACCATATGAATAATAAATATCCATTTTCTTAAACAAGAATTATATGTTACATAAGAACGGCGATGAGGAGGGGGGGGGGGCATCAGGAATTTTGAGTTCTTTTGGTGGGGCGCGGCCAATAAAAGGTTGGGAAACACTGGTCTATGGGAAGGTTCTTGCGCGATTTCTCGCTCGCATTTTAATATTTTTAAATGCTTATTTTTCATAGGATAGCTAACGTCGATCTCTAACGTTGTTAGTTTTTACTTTTTCGATTTTGGTTCCAGTTGTTTTACATAAGGGTACTTTCACTTTCAGAACCGGTTCCAACCGGTTCCAAAATTGAAAACAGCCGCTTATAAAAACCTACACTAGTCACGAGAAGAAATGCTCAAGCTTAATGTTAAGTCTATGGGAAGTTTGTTAAGGTAATGTTAAGTCTATTTTTTTGCATATGATAGCCGAGGTCAATCTCCAACGTTGTTAGTTTTTACTTTTCCGATTTTTGCTGTAGTTTTTTTTTTTAAAGTGGACATTTTTAATTTTGGAACCGGCTCTGAAAGGGAAAGTACCTTTATATAAAATAACTGGAACCAAAATCGAAAAAGTATAAAATAACAACGTTGGAGATCGACCTCAGCTATCCTCTGCCCAAAAAAAAAAAAAAAGCATTTTAAAAATATTAATATGCGAGCGAGAAATCACGCTAGAACCTTCCCATAGACTTAACATTAGCTTGAGCGTTCTTTCGGATGACTGATGTAGGCTCTTAAGAGCAAAATTATGATGTGCGACAGTTTAAGAGTTGTCCAGGAACACAGATTTTAGATGCACTACGGCCACTATTATGCTACTGCAAATGGCCCTCTTCGATAAAAATCAGTCTCATATTTAACACGCATACATATAAACAAGGTCGGAAAAACTACTTTTCTATTGCAGCGAACTTCATCTACAACTACTTTATCGAAAATGTAGTTAACTACAACTACTTGTTTTAAAAAGTAGCGACTACAAACTATTTTTCAAAAGCAGCCGCTACTTCGCTACTTTCAGATTTTGTCAAAAGGGTTCAATTTACACTAAAAAGTGAAGACAGGGATTGAAAAATAAAGTGACTCTTCGTTATATCGCGTCTGCCGGGATACAATTAAATAACTGCTACATAACCGAGGGCATTAATAAATTAAGAAAAATAACAGACAAGAAAATGTTTTGTATTTGTCTCAAGTTGTTAGTTTATACACACATTACCAATTTCGTAGAAAAATTGAGAGATATTATAATCTAGAAAATTATAGAAAAACAACTCTAAATGCAAACAATAAATAAATTCGTAAATGAGACAAACATAAGAATTCCGAATAATAAGAAACCCAGCGTTAAAACATGAAGACCTAATAACAAGTAAATAGACAAGTATTGCCAGCAAGACAGTAATTAAATATTTTGGTGCGATAGTACTTGAATTTAGCAGTGAGAAATATCTGACTTCATGCGATGCGTTGCTATATACTACAGCCGAGATTTGCCGCTGAGATTAGCAAATTGTGGAGCAGAACAAATTTTGCACAAAAGAAGCAAGTTTCGGCCATGCGATTTGCAGAATGGTCCCCCCCCCCCCATTTTTAAGGAAAAAATGCCTTAAAATTAATTTATTAAGTTCTAAAAATATTAAAATGCTGTATTGCCATCGAAAACAAATCTGTATACATATTTTTTATAATTCTAGCACATCAGGAAATGAGTGAAATATAAATTACAAAATCCCACCTCTACACAGATGAACCAAGTTAAGTTGAACTAGTTGGAAATTTACGTTAGACGTAATAAATGACGATATGACAAATGACATTCGTACGATAACTAGTTTTACAATGTAAAAAAAAACATCGTTATTATTTCAGTGAAAGGAATTAAATCGTCTGTTATGAGAGAAACGACCATGCCTTTTCTCTTATTAAATATATGCCACGTTTACAGATGCAATTTTTTTTTCGACAACAGACAGTGCTTCAAAATTCACCATGGAGATCTTGCTTTGCGAATGATTACCTCCATGGTTTAATATTTTTATGACTCACGATGAACGAATCTCTTGTGCTTATTTATTTTAATGGATTGAGATATTGGGCTGTCAACCTAATTTCAACTGAAGTTATCTCAGATTCTATACATATTTGAATGTAATTCATCTCTCAAACAAACAATTTTTTGAACGATCTTCCTAAAAATGTAACCTTTATGTCAATTTTATTCGAAAAAATAATTTTGAATAAAAATGGTCGCCTGGCATATGTAAAAAGAAGTGGTAAACCCGTATTTGTTTTCCTCAGTCACATGACTTGCCTTTTTATTATATAGATTACGTATGATAGGTTTTAATAGAATAAAGAAAGCATTTACTAATATCTTTTTAAGTTTTGATTCTATTTTCATAAAATTTGAAATGACTCGACAAAGTTCTGCAGCGATTATATATATATTAAATTTCAAACCATTCGGTTGGGTAGTTTTTGCGCTGTAATATATGACGGACGGACCAGGCGACGAATAGGGGAGTACAAGGTGGCCATAATTAAACTGACGGTACTCAGAGTGTTCTGTAGCGCGATCTAATTGCAAGAATGGCGCCAAATTTTGTAGGAAGATTAAACAAGACGGGGGACGAAGAATTCCGCGAAAAAAAATTCAGTTCCAAAAGTCACCGCCAGGGGAATATGTGGCGCTGTGTATTCGAAAAAGAGTTTCAAAAAAGAAGAATCAATACTGAAATAAAATTACCGTTTATTTAGCACATCCAACTCAGGTTCGATGTGGCTGTCGTTTTTGTGGACCACATATTGCATTCTGTGCACAGCATTTACAACAGCAGAGAATAACATGCCTGCAGGAATCTTCCGTATAGTTCGCGATAGGTTATCCTTCAACGTAGCCAGGTCCTGGACACCTCCGTAATAGACCTTGGACTTTGGGTAACCCCATAGCCAAAAGTCGCAGGGTGTAAGATCAGGGGACCGAGGTGGCCATGTAGTTGGAAAACAGCGGCTAATGACTCTTTCCGTTGTGAATTTCTGTCGTAGCAGCTGCTGTACCCGCAAAGCAATATATGGAGGGGCTCCATCTTGCATGAAAATGATTTTCTCCAGGCACTGTCTTTGCTGAAGTGCCGGAATAACAAAGTTGTTTAGCATTTGGCGATATTTGTCTCCGGTAACAGAACAAGTTACAGGTCCTGTCGAAGTAATGTTCTCATAGAAGAATGGACCTATGATCATATCTGCTGTGAAACCACACCAAACAGTTATCTTTGGTGAATGCAAAGGAATTTTCTTGAATGCTCTTGGTGACTTGTTATCCCAAATTCGGCAGTTTTGGGTATTTACTGTTCCATTCAGGTAAAAGTGGGCCTCGTCTCCCCATAAGATTTTCCAGGGCCAAGCATCATCCAACTCCATTCTGGCAAGAAAAGTGAGAGCAAAAGTCAATCGCTTATCATGGTAGGTGTGACGTAACTCTTGTACATGGCTGATCTTGTACGGGTAGAAGTGGATAATCTTTCGTAGGATTTTCCATACCATACAATAAGGCATATCCAGATTCCGAGCTATCCCACGAGCGCTTTAAGTGTTAGCAATATTGTTTGGTGCTCTGTCGATAATCGTCGTTGCCACTTCTTGGATTGTATCCTGTGATACGGGTTTTCGTCCTCTGCCTGACAGAACATTTAGAGAACCAGTTTTCTCAAACTTCTCAACCATTACTTTTAAATCATTAACTGACAAAGGACGGTTACCTTTACACATTTTTTTGTGGTTTGTAAAAGCACGAAGAGCGGCTGGCGCATTGCACTGGTTGAGGTAAAAGAATTTGACTAGTAGAGCTGGCTCGACTAAAGAAGGAGACATTATGAAAGATAACTTCCAATGAAATTGCTTCTAACAGTAGCACATTACCTTTTAAAGCCGAACAAGCTGGCACTGGGCCAAAAGATGTAACGTGAAATTTGAATAAAGAACTTCTTCTGCTTTTGTTTTCATTGGGATGAAGTTGCAGATAAAGAAACTTTAGCAGTGTTTATGTAAATTTTTAGCTTTTTATAAACTGTTACCATTTTGAACTTGGATTAAATTGCTAAATTCGTTAAATAAACGGTAATTTTATTTCAGCATTGATTCTTCATTTTTGAAACTCTCTTTTTCGAATACACAGTGCCACATATTCCCCTGGCGGTGACTTTTAGAACTTTTTTTTTTTTTTTTTTGCGGAATATCCTTCATCTTTTGTCTTACTTAATCTTCCTACAAAATTCGGCGCCATTCTCGCAATCAGATTGCGCTACAGAACACTCTGAGTACCGTCAGTTTAATTATGGCCACCTTGTATTTATACACTATATTGCCAAAGGTGACCGGTCACTTGCGATTTTAGACGTTTTGTTAACTATCTAGAAAAATACATGAGGAATTAACCTGAAACTGCAGGTGTGTAAACAGTATAGTATAGGTTATATATTTCCGCAAAGATTTTTTCACGAAACCCCATAGGGGACTGTCAACAAATTGAAAAAGAACGAATATCTTTTGGATAACCCTGTAAAAACTAATGTAGCAAAGGCGTACAAACTCGTGATTATTAATAAGTGGCTTATTGTAATATACTGTGTTTATTTTTATGAGGATAGCATGTATACTCGTAGAGAAATTAAGGTTTTTATAAAAACAGTCCCAAATTTCGCCTATAGTTTTTTGCTTATAATTTGCAGTTCTTAATATAAAAAAAAGTTATTTTCAGAATTAAAAAATAATAAAAATTGGATGAAAAATGTTTCACTGCGCATGCGCGAATGCAATCAAAATATAATATGCATGATTTATTAGATAAGTATATAGACAACTTTTGTGAAAGTCCCAAAATCATAGCTTGAAAATTCAGAAATTATCGTCGATAGAATAAGCTCGAAATCCGTTGTTCCCAAAAAGAAGCAAAAAGATGAGGGGTTGTATCAAATATCTGTTGATTAGTGCCAAGATAGCGTACACAATATTGGATACAACCCTTCATCTTTTTGCTTCCTTTTGGGAACAACGGATTTTGAGCTTATTCTATCGACGATAATTTTCTGAATTTTCAAGCTATGATTTTGATACTTTCACAAAAGTTGCTCTATATACTTATCTAATACATTATGTATATTGTATTTTGAATGCATTCGCGCATGCGCAGTGAAACATTTTTTAGTAAACCTGCTCATTTTTCATCCATTTTTTATTATTTTTTAATTCTGATTGCAGAGTATTATGTACATTGTTGTTTGTCATATTTTCTGAAAATAACTTTTTTTTATATTAAGAACTCTGCAAATTATAAGCAAAAAACTAGGCGAAATTTGGGACTGTTTTTATAAAACCTTAATTTCTCTACGAATATACATACCATCCTCATAAAAATGAACACAGTATATTACAATAAGCCACTTATTAATAATCTCGAGTTTGAACGACTTTCCTACATTAGTTTTTACAGGGTTATCCAAAAGATATTCGTTCTTTTTCAAATTGTTGACAGTCCCCTATGGGGTTTCGTGAAAAAATCTTCGCGGAAATATATAACCTATACTATACTGTTTACACACCTGTAGTTTCAGGTTAATTCCTCATGTATTTTTCTAGATAGTTAACAAAACGTCTAAACTCGCAAGTGACCGATCACCTTTGGCAATATAGTGTATAATTACGAACGTATACATAATAAAAGAGTGTCCAGAAAGATAAAAAGAAAGATGACTGTCGTAACTAAAATATGCTTGCTAATCATACACCTTCTAATAAGTTCTAGTTATTCTTACTCTGAGTTGCTAATACACAGAACTCAAGGAATAAGGGGAGGGAGAGAAAAGAAAACATAAAAAGAAACGAAATTAACGTATTGCGATTTTGTTGTGGCGCACATTCCAGTTTAAAATAAAGTAAAACCTATCAAAACAGAACATGTATATAACGGAAACTTGCCTTAAATGTAAAATTTGCATGGTCCCGACAAAAAGAATACAATAAAGTTAAAATAGGCTATGTAACTGGTAAGAAAAAAAACTTATGTAATAAGGAATTTTTCTCCGGTCCGTAGCGAGTTCGTCTCGGTAGGTTTTATTGTACCAATTACAGAATAAACTGCGCCTATATAAAATGAATAAAAATATCACAGGGTGTTGTGTCGTGCCAAACTAATCACTGTATTCTACACCAGACATTATTTGGGCCTCTACTCATATGAACACGAACAGAGAAATAATTAACGAAATAAATTGCTAGTACACTGCAAAAAATAACTGTTGATTTTACAGTATAAAACTGGCGCCCCAGCTGCCAGTATTATACCGTAAAATTAACAGTATTAAATAGTAAAATAAGCAGTAATACGCTGCCGCGCAAGCAGTAATACGCTACCGCGCGCGCCAGTTTTATACTGTAAAATCAACAGTTATTTTTTGCAGTGTAAAAGTTGTGTGTTGTGCATTCATTACAGACCAAAATCAAAAGTATTTTTTAGCAGAAAATCAAACTGTGATTTGCCACCAAGACTAATGTGAGCATGCAAAGTTTGAAACAAATAAAGTCAGACTAAAAAGTACTTTAAAATCGCGAAAAATAGGAAGAAGTTGAAAACTTTCATTCCTAATTACTCTAAAATCATCGATTTCTCTCTCAACACAGGCACCTCTTTTAAGTAATTATTTAGATACCTCCGAAGCCAGAAGGGCACATTTCGCAAGGAATTGCAATAAACGCACTTTGTTAGAAGCTGAAAAAGCAGTCGCAGAGTTAATGAGAGAATATTTCGAAAACAGCGAGATAATGAAATGCAAAAGTGGGGGAATATTTCGATATTCTACATTTATTATTTAGAGCATTTCGAATTAAGTTCTCTGTATTTTTGAAGAGTAATGAACGTATTTGAGAATTCCAAAGGAAAATTTTCTTTACAAAAAGGTCCATTAAGTAAGAAACTTCAAGCTTTTTGATAAAACTTTATTAATGGTATAACATAAATGAAAGCAGAAGCAAAATCATTGAAATAAACCCTGCTACTTTATCGTCTTTTGAAAATTTATAATAATGAATACATTTTTCTCTCACCCATTTTTAGCTGCGTTCGTAGTTATATAAATACATAGCACGTATAGTCGTCGTTTGGTCCGTTTGTCTGTCCGCATATAACAACGCAAAAATTATCCAACCAAATGGTTTGAAATTTAATATATATAATCGTTGCAGAATTTTGTCGAGTCATTTAAAATTTTATGAAAATCGAATCAAAACTTAAAAAGGTACTAAATATACGTTTTCTTCATTCCATTAAATCTTATCATACGTAATTAATTCAATGATATCCCAACGATAGGTAATGATTCCAGGTTGCCATGGTGATTACGTCCTATTTAAGATATTCATTATTTCCGTATTACTGAATTTAAAAAACATTTGTATACTAAAATTGTTTAATTATAGGAATCATATAATCTACCGACAATTTTTTGGATAGTCCAGAAAAATAGATATTAAATGAAAAAAGAGTCTAAATATGGATTTCAAGTTCTGAAATCTTTAAAGTCAGAATTAAGTTTCCCATTGGAATTTTCGGTAAATGTCAACAAAAGATAAAATGTTGCCAACTTAAAATGTACTTATTTTATTACGGAAATTAATCATAATAACAGAGAATATAATTCATTTCACTGAAATAATAATGATGATGATATATATATATTTTTTTTACATTGTCTTGTATTGGATATTTGCGTAAAGTATAATTTCAATGTAACAGAATTGTAATTAAAAATTGTTTGTAAAAGTGTATTGAAACTTAATTTCATAAAATAAAATTAATATCTATAATATGAAAAGCTGCACATAAAATAAATTTTGTATTTATGCATTTTTGCATAAGAGTGCAACAGCTATTGCACCAATATCTGAATATTTATAAAACTAGTTATAGTGCGAATGCACCTCATATGTCACGTTTGATGTCACAAAAAAAAGGTACAATACAACATGGTGAACATACAAAGGTGAAATAAACATTCCACTTTTCTTCTTTTTCAGTAATTTTAAAAGTTGACTTTTTTTTATGCGTATTTTAAAAAAAGACTATTTTTGGACACAAGATTAATAAAATTAATATGAACTGTAATTACATAAATTCATAATTTACCTTTAAAAAAATATCTCATCACATATTCATAAAACCAGCAGCAAACAATTTTATTGTATTATTGTTACTACATTGTACATTAGATATGTAGTGAGTGCGCACGAATATACTAACTGAACTATTGGAAATATCTAGGAAGTGTCCACACTGCAAAAAATAATTGTTGATTTTGCAGTATAAAACTGGCACCCAGCTGGGTGCCAGTTTTATACTCACCAGTTTTTACACTCAGACGAAAACACTCGCTTGCTAATGTTAATCCTATGGGGGAAATAATTTACGATATCTCGTTCGCATTTTAATATTTTTAAATGATTTTTTTTTTTTTTTTTTTTTTGCATTGGATAGCTGAGGTCAATAACTATGCACACTGCTTTGTACTTCTTTGATTTTGATTACAAGTTTTTATTATTATTATTATTATTAGCCACACACAGGGTGGCTTATTATTAAGATACTTTCACTTTCGGAAGCGGTTTCGAAAGTAAAAAAAAAAAAAAAAAAAAAAAAACTATCGAAAAAGTACAAAGAAGCGTGCATAGAGTTTGACCTCAGCTATCCAATGCAAAAAAAAATCATTTAAAAATATTGAAATGCGAACAAGATACCGTAAATTATTTCCCCCCATAGGATTAACATTAGCGAGCGGGTGTTTTCGCCTGAGTGAAGTAGCCTCTTAAGAACCAGTAAATCAGTGTTTCTTACAAGGAAGGTCTCCATCAGCGCATATTCAGAAATTTTTGAAAAAACAAAATACAGAATATTCTTCTCATGAGGACATATACGTTTAAAGAATTGCTGCGGAACCTCGATATAACGTCTGTAAAAAATTATTAAGATTTCGGGTTTTAGGAGATTTATCGCTGGTTGGCGACAGAAATACAAAAAAATACTCTTATGATAAATGCCTTTTAAAGAAAAACTTTTTCTGCTCTTCATACTGAGCTACTTTAAGTGAGTTTAACTTAAATGAATACACTTTTACAATATACATATATGTATATAAAAAGAAAGTTGTATTCTACGTTTTAGAAATGATTCAAACTAAAAATGTCCGATTCTGAGCACTGCCAATTTGACTTCGATATTGTTAGTGTCGGAAACAACAAGCGAAAAGTATTGTTGCCATGGAAACAAATACTTATTCAATATCGAAATGTATCATAAGAGCGTTCTTAATCGGGCAGTGACTGTTAAAATACACTTAAAATTTATCCAGCCAGCGGAATCGTGTAAAAATAAATAACTTCAGCTATACGCAACTTGTATAATAGGTTATATAAGTTCATAGAAAAAATAATAAACTATTTAATCGTTGTTTAAAAACAACACAAAATGTCACAAAAACATATATGCATCATTTATTAAAAACTTTTACTTTAGGTGTTCTTAAAATATACAAAACTGCATTTCACATTAAAAACCTAGCGCTTTCGAGCCGTCCTGGCTCATCATCAGGGTTAAAATATCACCACGCAGATATACACAAAAAAACACAACTAGTCTGAAACAGTTGTGTTTTTTTGTGTGTATCTGCGTGGTCAGACATTGATGTTTTTACGGTGTTTCAGACTAGTTGTGTTTTTTTGTGTGTATCTGCGTGATGATGTTTAAACCCTGATGATGAGCCAGGACGGCTCGAAAGCGCTAGGTTTTTAATGTGAAATGCAGTTTTGTATATTTTTAAAACACCTAAAGTTTTTAATAAATGATGCATATATATTTTTGTGACATTTTGTGTTGTTTTTAAACAATTATTATAGTACAGAGGTGAATTTGATTCAATTGAGTGTTGTGTTTTTCATGACTCAAGTTTATTTAACTATTTAATCGTTTAAGTTTAAATTCATAAAGCACTAACGCACTTAAACACGCACTTAAAAAAGCAATTTCCAAATGCATTAAAATAGCTTGCAGTTGGCGAGGAAAAAATGTTGCTCGTCAAATCGCTTCTTTTGGCGCTAATTACTGCAAAGTTTTTTTTTTTTTTTTTTTTGCAGATTTTCTACTGGGATTCCACAGCTAAATTAGACTGATCATTTATTATGTACATAAATAGTTCCATTAGCATTTTTTTTTTCAAAATATTCCGAGTATGCGCTTTAAAGAGACCTTTCTTGTTAGCCTCTTTTTCATTTAATAACTATATTATTTTTATTCCTCATCTAGCGTATTTTATCGATAATTACCTATTTTAATGCACTGAAAAAAAAAACCCTGTTGATTTTACGGTATAAAACTGGCAGCTGAGGTACCAGTTTAAAACCGCAAAATTAACAATAATAAATCGTTAAATAAGCAGTAATATACTGTCTTATAAATGAATTAAACCGTAAAATTAACAGTAATAAACTATAAAATTAACAATAATGTACAGTTCTGCAAGAGATTAAAACCGTAAAATTAACACTAATAAACCATAAAATTAGCAGTAATGTACAGTTTTGTAAGAGATTAAAACTGTTCAATTAACAGTAATAAACCATAAAATTAGCAGTAATATACCGCCTTGTAAATGAATTATTATGTAAAATTAACAGTAATAAACCATAAAATTAGCAGTAATATACCGTTTTGTTTAAACCGCAAAATTAACAGTAATAAACTATAAAATTAGCAGTACGGCATATTATAATGCACATATGAAGATAAATAATACAACAGGGTGATTCAACTCTCTCAGTTGTAAGCTTTTTTTTAATCTTCGGTCATTTTAAGAATCGTATAAGTGAGTGGTCGCTGTAATAGTAAATGAATAAAAGAAACACAACTTAAAAATCACAAGAAAACTATAAAAAGAAATCGAAAATGACAAATCTTAGAGCGTGAAAAACAAGATTACATAATGTAATACAATATGGTTTCTTTAGATGCAAGGTTAACGAATATTAAAAAAACAATTTATAACCGACATTGATTGAGCAGCACAAATATAACCCTTAGAAATGCTGAGTGAAAAAAAACAAAGTACGAGGAACGCAAAGAAACGTCGTCTTCTTCCCCCCCCAGCGATAAAACCTTTAAACGGCTTCTTCATTTTTTTTTCCTCCCATGGAATTCTCTAGTAAGAATATAATAGAAATAGATATTCTTTCTTCAAAGCTCCATCTATTAAATTTATTTCATATAATGTATGTCGCATAAAACAACAAGGACGCTTTTGTCTTCCACCAACGAACACTTACACACACACACACACACAGTCCGAATAGGAGACGTCACTGAGATGGCATAAAGTGACCTTACTCAGGAATAAAAAAAATCTAAACTACTCATTTAACAGGAAAAATACAGTGTACCACAGCTCGCAGTTTTTCTCTAGTCCCTGTAAATGAAAGATAACTATTATGAACGTCATATTCTATACACAGAAAAAAATAAAACCCAATTTGGGTCGAAAGATTCTTAGGAATGTGCCCAAATTCGGCCATGCCTGTTTTGGTTACCACTGTGTATCCATTTTGGGCACTGTTAAATACCCATTTTCAATTTTTTTTTTTTTTTTTTTTTTTTTTTTTTTTTTTTTTCTTTTGAAAATGGGTATTTAACAGTGCCCATAATGGATACACAGTGGTAACCAAAACAGGCATGGCCGAATTTGGGCACATACCTAAGAATCTTTCGAACCAAATTGGGTTTTATTTTTTCCTGTGTAGTAAGCATCTTGTAGTGCACCTCAATAATGTATTTAAATTTCATTATGTTTGAAATGGTGTAACATCAATAAAATACGCTGAAAACAATTTTTTCCCCGTAGACAATTATGTAACCGAATTCTTTTGAGTGATCCTTTAAAGGAATGATAAATGCTTTGTACTGTATATTCTACAGAAATCATGTTTTAGTGCACCTGAGAAATGCTTATCAATTCTATTATGTCTGGAATAGTGTAACATAATTAAAATCCACGGCAAACGACCCCCCCTCCCCCCCCCAACAGACCGTAATTTAACAGGATTATTTTGAGTGTCCCTGTAAACGAACTATAAATGCTACACACTCCATTTTCAATAGCTAACATGCCATAGTGAACATCTATTAATTGAATGTAATTACGAGAATTAGCGCACGGTCAGACAAACCGAAGTCAAAACAATTTTCAACTATGTTGGAAATTTTAACAAGAACGAAAAATCATGCGTCAAGCATAGATTATGTAACACTTTCCAACGCTTCCAAAATAATTTTACAAATCATGCCGTTTAATAAGCTGAAAGATAACATCTAAGTAATCCGAATACTTTTATTCCGCCCTGTATAGTATCTATAGATTTGTATATATACTACATAGGATGCTAAAATTTATTTCAGTTAGGAAACGCGTAGCACAGTTTAAAATTCTCCGTCTGGAGTTAAATAACACGGAAATGTGTTCGCGAACTTTTGTGCTTCCCTGTATAGGATCTATAGAATTTATACATACCACGTAATAGACAAAAAGAGAGTTAAAATTAAAATCGCTTTCAGTAACTTAAAACGCACTTCCAGGAATTATTGTTAACATACAGTAGAGAATTATTTTGTGTGTCTCTGTAAATGAACGATGACTGCTATACACACACTATTCTGTAGTAAGCCTCTTGTAATGCACCTTATATAAATTCCAATGCGTTTAAAATACGGAAACATTATTTAAATAAACCGCAGACGATTTTTCTCCATAGACGTAATGTAACGGAATTCTTTTGACTGTCCCTGTAAAGTAACTATAAGTGCTATGTACACCTTATTCCATATTAAGCTTCTTCTAATGCACCTTAGTGATATATATAAATTTCAATGCGTTTAAAATAGTGAAACATTATTAAAATAAACCGCAAATGATTTTTCCCCATAGACCGCAATGTAATGGAATTCTTTTGAGTGTCCCTGTAAAAAAACTATAAGTGCTACACACTTCCGTTGAAATAGGGAACATGCTATAGATAACGACTATAACATATAAAAATTGCAGAGCAATCCGAGCATATTTACGGGAGTTAGAGCACGGCCAGACGGCAGACGGCCAGACAAACCGAAGTCATAAACACTTTTCAACTAGGTTGGAAAGTGTTAAAAAATGGCGGCTGATAAGGCTAGAGCGTTACGAAAAAAAAAAACTAATTATTTTGTTACATTGTTCTAGGTTATGTCTAAGAGAAATATGTAGTCTTTTTTTTTTTTTTTTTTTTTTTTTTTTTTTAATGTATTTTTAGTGAAATAGCATTGATCTAAAGTAAAATGTAAATTTTCAACCGCAAATTTTGTTAAAGTTACACAGAGCAGCGAAATATTATTTAGAAAAATATGTGAAAATTAATTTTCAAAAAAGTCCTTCCGGCCTGTACCGGGAGGAAAAGGTAGCTTTCCTATATCTTCGTTTTAAAATTTTAGCTAATGTTACACGAAAACAGCAAGTTAAAATGCAAAGAAACGTTTACAAAAGATTCGTTAATACTGGATTTGAATAAGAAATTCGCCAAATTATTGAGCAATAGCCAAATTGGCTTCATTTATGAAGACTTATTTTGGTCGCCAAATGTCGCCAATTTTGTCGCTAACGGATATGAATATATAGTTTTATGCGTATGATTGGGAAAATTATTACAACAATGAAAGAAAATAATTTGCGAGTAATCGCGTTAATGTGCTGTTTTGTTTCAAAATGTCAGCCACTCTAGAATTTCAAACTGCTCTATCTCAGCCATTTTTTGAGATAGAGGTAAACCGAAAAATGCTCTGGAATCCTTGTATCAAGGCCTAACACGTAATTTAAAAATAAATTTGAATATTTATTTTTTTTGTATATTTATTTTAGTTTTAAATTTTTAAATGGCCGCCATCTTGAAACAAAATGGCGGACCAAGCTGGCCAACGAACTCGGTCGAGACATTGGTTAGCTTAATACACACAATTAGTTTCATCAAAATTGATTTATAAATACGAGCGTTATCGTATGACATAGGTCAGATATATATATATTATATATATATAGGATCCAGGACTAATGCTCGGTACAGGAAGATTATTAGGGATCTTCCTGGATCGTTATCAGATAACCTATTCTATTGTCCCAAGCCTGTACTATGTTTTCGAGAGTGTGAATCTAAGCGTTGTCTTACATGTCCATTAGCTGATAAGTCACAGATTTCAAATAATAACAATCTTAATTTGGTAAAATTTTGCAAAGCATACAATGTAATCTATTCATTGAAATGCAATTCGTGTAACATGGAATATATTGGACAGTCTTGTCAAAAATTACATAAGCGGCTAAATTTACATCGTTCTCATATTGATAAATATAAAAATTCTAAATTTCAAACAACTCATAATATTGAATATACTCATTTCAAAAATCATGATTTTAAAAATATTACTATTAAAATACTTAAAATACAAAAAAAATTTACTGAACGACTTTTTCTAGAATCTAAATATATAAGACATTTTAATACTACATATCCTTATGGATTAAATCAATTAGTATACAAAAAATCACATCCTGTATTTTCAGATTTAACTAAATATGAAAATTATAAAAATCTTTATTCCGGATTAAATTTTTCAAACTTAAAAAAAACTTCTAGATCTGGTAGAGGTAAACATAATAACAAAAAATTCACTGATGATATTGTGATTCAACAGGAGCTTGATAATCTTAAGGCACAATTTTGTAATGATTATTGTTGGCTTGCTATAAGAAAACATGTTTTTAGTATAAAAAAGAAATATATAAACCAATATTTCAAGGTATTTAAAAAGAATCAATATTCTCCACATTTTTGTGATATCTTTTATGATATTCTACATTATAGAGCAAACCTATTAAATACAAGTCTTTCTAATAAACCTAAATATAAAACTAATAATACACAATTAATTATAAATTTTTCCAATCATGTATTTAATAATATAAATTTACACAATATAATAAACAACATTAATAATAATTTTCCAATAAAAAATTTTACCATTCACAAGACATATAAATATAATCGCACACTTGGACGTAAAATTTTTAATTACAATTCTTTTGCAAAAAATTTGGTCTCTTCAAAGAATTACCCATGTTATTGTAATGACCCAAAATATCAAAAGTATATAAATACAACACATGGTCATATCATTACTGGTGATCTTAATATTGTAGAACAACCTATTTTACAAAACTTAATGCATAATGGCACAAAATTTCGTCTTCCATATAAGTGTAATATCAAATCCATAATATTGCAGTTTATTCAAGATATTGATTTGTTTATATATAAAATTGCTGTTGATTACAATAAACCAATCGAATATTTCAGTGAATGGAGATTTTCTGTAATTGATAAATTAAAAAATGAAATTATAAAAAATTATCATCATATTTCACATGCAGCTTTTAAAAACATAAATAAACATATATCAGATTTACAAAACAAATTTATAATTACTTATGTAGATAAATCTCCAAATAATTATGCTATCATTTGTAAAGAATACTATAAAGTGTTAATTCACAATGCAATCAACACAAGTAATATTTTTAATAAAACTAAATTAAATATTGAAATAAATAACAGAAAATTATTAAATTATCACAAATTACTAAAAATCAAATGTAATAATTTTAATTATCCTTATCTTGTTATAATTCCAAAATTTCATAAAAATCCTATTAAATTTCGCACTGTTACCATCGGTTGTAACACATATAATAAAAATGCAAGCAATTTACTACTTAATATTTTAAAGCAGATATATGATATAACGCTAAAACATAATAACCAACATTGCCTAAAAAATAGTTTTCAACTCATTAATAAAATACATAATATCAATCCGGTAAAATTCATAAAAACATTGGATTTTAATGATTTATTTAATAACATTGATATAAAAGACTTACATAAAACAATGTGTATATTATTTAAAGAATTTAAATCTCAATTAAAATTAAAAGAACATATTTCAGTAAATTTTTTTAAAACTTTACTAAATTTTACATTGCATAATAATTACATTATATATGACAATATTATCTATAAACAATGCCAGGGAATTCCGCAGGGCGGAACCGCATCTAGTATTCTCTCTGACCTTTACTTATATTATTATGAAAGAAATATAAGTCCGAACAATGATTATGTATTTTATCGCTATATTGATGACATTATCATATTTTATTTCAATGAAAAAAATTGCACATCACCACTCAATTTTTATCCTACTCAGCTTAAATTAAGCGAAAATGATTTAATTAATAATAATATAAACTTTCTTGACTTAAAAATTAATATTACTAATAATTATAAATTAATTTTTGATATTTATGATAAGAGATTTGATTTCCCATTTAAAGTAAATATTTTTACCAATTATGCTTCATGTTTACATAAATCTGTTTATAAAAATATAATTATCAATTATCTACATCGTATAAAATACTTATGCTCAGATATAAATAAAAACAAAAATATTAGATATATTCGAGATCAAGCAAAAATATATGGATATCCTATTTTTATGATAAATTCAATCATCAACTCTTTTAAATAACATTTATTATATAATTTAAATATAAACATGGTACGTAATAAATTATTGTTTTAGTGTGCGATAACATATAACAAAAGATATAGAAAATAATAATTATAACATACATTATTACAATTATAACATATTAGGAAATTTAATATTTAATATTTGTTTGAACATTATATACACTTTATGTAGAAAATTACAAATATAACATACATAATTACAATTATAACATATTAGGAAATTTAATATTTGATTGAACATTATTTATACTTTGTATAGTTGTGATTGTGCGTTGCCGATCACCTCTGTTTAAGGTATTATTGATGTGCAGTTTTCATAAATTTATAAATTAACTTATACAATAACAAATTAAATTATACAATGATAACATTGGTGATTATAACTCATATATATATATCTATTTGCAATATATATAAAAATAAATATATATAGTTTTTATTTTTGTCTATGAATAATTAAAATTAACAAGTATTTTAATTACTGCATTGCATTAATTTGATTGAAAAACAGTAGTAATACTATTAATTATCAACATTATAAATTTTGAGATATTTTGAATTGTTTATGAATTATTTAATTAGATATTTAAATTAATCTATAAATATAAAATATATTTACAATGTAGTATAAATTAAACATTAATTATTTAAAAACAAGTCTAATATATATTTAAGTAGTAGTAAAAATAAAACATTAATTATTTAATAAATGTCTATAATATCAGTGGATTAACACAGCTGGCAGCAAAAATAATTTGAATTAAAATAATATCTCTTTTACATAATATATTCTTGTTAAGAATATCTGAAATGCTGTGCAAGTTGAATTAATTCTGTGTAGATTTATTCATATAGTAGTATTATATTTTATTTGAATTTTAAGTAAAACTACAAGTTAGTATTGTTTTTTAAAGTTTATTTATATAAATAAATCTAATGAAGTGAGTATGTAACTAATAAAGTGGATATTTAACTAAATATTAATTATGAACTATTATAATACCAATAGATGGCGACACTTTACCTTTCAGGTAGTTGTAGATAATATTGTTAATATTATATTTAATTTAACTATAGAGGGAGCTATTGATTGTATATTAATTTTACTTTCAGGAATTAAAATTGGATGGAGTAATATATATTCACGGATAAATTTGTTATAAGTGTATTAAAACCAGAATTATTTTGAGTGTTTTTGAATCATTTTGTGATTGTGTGTCATTTATGGGGTTGTGTTTTAAAAAAAGTGTGCTCTCAACTTGTCTTACAAATCATTTCTCTCAACTCGACTTAGTTAACATGTATGATGCATTGCCATGTGGATGTGAATATTATGTAGACGTTGTGACATTTTAAGGATTCTGTATAATTATTGTGAGTAAAATATTTTATCTACACTTTACGCGTTCATATTTCCAATTTTATTATTTCAAAACTGTTATCTCGTGGTAATTTAGTGAGGTGTTAATTACAGTTTTTTGGATAATCGATGTGAGTGAAATATATTGTATTTTCTTAATGGTTTTTTATTTCCTATTTAAATATTTCCAAATTTTAATATTTCCAATTGTTGTCTGGTAATAATTCAGTGTACCTGGATGATTCTACTGATCTTAGCATTATGCCAGTAGAATTATGAAACACTGAATTATTATTTAAAACACATGTGGGTGCATCCAGGCTGATGAGTACATGTGCATGTGTTTTTCCATGTCCAATTCATATTTAATTCTCATGTGGTCCAATTTTCCATTGTGTATGGTTCATATTTAATTTGTTAATCCATTTGTGTTTACTTAATTGCAACTCCAATTTATAATTTTTTTTTTCCCCTTTCTCTCTATTTCTTTTTTCAATATTCTTTTGGTATGAGTAAAATTTGGCCAATTACCATTGAAGCATCAGCTATGGTAATATTATGTTTGCACATGTTAATTATTAGCTATGTGGTATTCTGTATACACAGTATCATTGATTATCTCTTTGGAGATTTAAGTAGAATAGAACTTGATATGTTTTTTGAAATTCATAGATATTATAATTATATATATATATATATATATATATATATATATATATATATATATATATATATATATGGATATATCTATATATATAAATCAACATTTGAACGGAGGGTGGTTTTGGGGTCTGGGGGTCATGATCGGTGAAAATATATCGACATTTTCCGGAACTGCTTTCCTCCGAACGGCTGCAATAGGTAGCTTTATACTTTTTTGTATTGAAAGCTACCTAATAACAGAAGTTTATCGAGTGAAAATTGGTGGAGGCAGAGTGCAGCTTAGAGGTCTGGATGGACCGAAATTTTCAGACCTAGCCATGTATAAAAATTCGGATCAACTCAATTCCTCTCATTTAGAGTGTAAGGAATTGATTACTCAGTTTGCAAATGATAATTTAAAAAAAAAAAAAAAAAATTGTAAATGATAATGAAATTTTTAGAAAGTTGCGAATCTAAAAATAAAATAGATAAATTATTATTTATGAAAAAAGGAGAGACAGTAA
Organism: Maratus michaelseni; assembly: GCA_963931845.1. NCBI lineage: Eukaryota > Metazoa > Arthropoda > Arachnida > Araneae > Salticidae > Maratus > Maratus michaelseni. The sequence goes on along the minus strand of OZ007591.1, from coordinate 39,060,636 downwards.
AAAAAAAAAAAAAAAAAAAAAAAAACAATCAGATGAATTAAATTTCATGAATTAATTGCAATAAAGATCATTTGTCTTAATTAAATATATTTAAATATATCGTTCTTTTTCCCAAGAAAAAAAAATAAAAATGTAAAATTAGTGAAAAAAAAAAAAATGCCACTCTTGAGATACAGTACAACACATTAGTAAATTTTGTTTCACACTGCACTTTTAACAGATAACAAAATCATAAAATATAGTACATAATTCTCGAAAAACTATGTACGTAAATTGTTTTTCCGCGACACTGAATAATTCTCCGTTGCGACAATTGATACTGCACGGCGACAAAGTTTGATGGCAGATAAAAAAAGGTTTCGCAGGTCATTGTGCAACAAGACAATCGGAAGGATGTAACGTTCGGAAGGAAACTAAGAGTATTTCAGAAAAAATTAATCTAATACAGTGAAGAGGAGAACCGTTTATATACGTCTCATTTGTAAGTTTCCGACCTTAAGAATCTATAGAACGATGAAACAAATCGGTTTTATGATTTTAATCATTGCTCAACACGGTGCGAAAAACCGCTTTTAAATACATGCATTATTACCGGAGTTAAAACATAAAAAGTTAGAAATTGTACGTTAAACGTGACAAATGAGACGCTCATTTTACAATGTAAAAAAAATCATTGTTATTATTTCAGTGAAATTAATTATATCGTATGTTATAGGCGAAATGAGCATGCTTTTTTTTTTTTTTTTTCTTATTACGTATGCCACACGTTTACAGATGCAATTTTTCTTTTCGACACCCGACAGCGCTGCAAAATTCACCATGGAGATCTTGCTTTGCGAATGATTACCTCCATGGTTTAATATTTCTATGACTCACGATGAATGAATCTCTTTTGTTTATTGACTTTAATGAATTGAGATATTCGGCTGTTAACCTAATTTCCACTGAAGTTATCTCAGAATCTATACATTTTTGAATGTAACTCATCTTCTCACGCAAACAATTTTTTCGAAAGATCTTTCTAAAAATGTAACTTTTATGCAATTTTATTCGAAAAAATAATTTAGAATAAAAATGGCCGCTTGCCATATGAAAAAATAAGTGGTTAGCCCGTATTTGTTTTCCTCAGTCACATGACTTGCGCTTTTATTATATAGATTTACTTATGATAGGATTAAATAGAATAAAGAAAACTTTTATTAATATCTTTTTAAGTTTTGATACGATTTTCATAAAATTTGAAATGACTTGACAAAATTGTGCAAAGATTATATGTATTAAATTTCAAACCATTCGGTTGGGTAGCTTTTGCGCTGTTATATGCGAACAAACGGACCAGACGACGACTATAGGTGCTACGTATTTATATAATTACGAACGCACCTAAAAAGTAATTAATTGCAATAATAATAACGGCTATATAAGTAACTAGTCGTTGGGGGCCACCGTAATACTTACCCATCATGGATATGCATAATGTAAAATATTAAAATAAAAAATGTGTAAACTACTTATAAAATGCATTGCAATTCGAGTAAAATCGTGGCTTGATGACGTCATAAGCTTTGAAGGCTCGATTACTGAATTGCTTAAAAGAAACATCCTTATAACTCCAAAAACAATAATCCTATTAACTAGCGGTTTATTGTCGGAGCAAAGCTCCGGCTTCCCATGAAAAATTACACTTTTGTGTACACGATAGCGGCCAAAATATTTGCCGCATTGATACCAAAATTGGACTGGAAGTCGGTAGTGGCAAAATCTCGCCGGGGATTGAAAAACAGAAATATTCATCAACTCTAACGCCCGGAATCATCTGCTCTAGAATTTTCCATTTCCCCATAGAGATAACATTGCGATTGTTTGAATTAAATAAAAAGAAAATTGAAATAATTTATAGTGTTGCCATTTTTTATCATGAAAAACTTTTGAATTAAATAAAAAGAAAATTGAAATATTTTATATTGTTGCCATTTTTTATCATGAGAAACTTATTTAAATAACAATATACTCGGAAACAACCTTTTAGTAAAAGCTCTTAATCTCGGTCCCATATAGTTTACTTTTATATATTTTACATATATTTTACTTTTCTGAAATAAGGACTCCATACATTTTTATCTTAAAACACGTGCAATGAAATTTAAATCGTATTAAGTACATGAATTTAGTTTTTTTTTAATCGAACTCAGCAATTGGTGTAATTAAATTTTTTGTTTCCATTTCAAAATATTTTTTTTTCTTTTCATTCAAGCTTATTGTATAAAAGAAGTATGAGAGTAAATCTGTTTATTTTGATATAGTCCAGCCAATCCAGGATAAAAAAAATATATATTAAGAAACATTTTATATATGAACGGATTATATGTTTTTATTATATAGAATTTGCAAGGATGCCAATTAAGAGAAAGCAATCAGCTGAAATAAGAAGAATTGCGAATCGTAATTCAAAGCGGAGAAGTCGCACAAGTCAGTTACCTTCAGATTTTTTTGCCGAGTACCGGTATACTGACAACTCAAATGAATGAAGCAATCAGGTTTGATAGAGAGGTATCGCAAATCACCTATGTGTCCTGTAATACGTGTCACAGAGCTTTTCCTGATATCATATTAAATACTGCTGGGCTCTGCCAGACATGCAAGTGTAGAGACGGTGCTTTCAAGTTTTCTGCCACTAATTCGATGGACCCAGGTCCAGTTCCTATTTGTCTCAAAGATCTGAGCTACATTGAACAAATGATGATCGCTCAAATACATCCAGTGGTTTCTCTTTACCGTATACGAGGATCACAGTATGGATACAGCGGAAATGTAATCAGCTTTAAACAAAATATTGAGAGTTTTATTTCGCGCCTGCCTGTCAATCCTTCAGATATGACTTCAACTGTGTTAGTGACAAAAGATACTTTATCAGGATGTGCAGAGTTTTCTGTTCGCTCACAACGCCTTCTAGAAGCACTCAGATGGCTTAAAGCTCACAATCCTTATTATTCAAATATCACAATTGATGAAGATTTGATCGCTACATTACCTGAGAATGGTGACGTATCTCAAATGTTACCAACAGCAACCGATATTACTGAGGATATTGATACTTTGAACGAGGAAATAAGGCGCGAGTCATTTAGACCACTACTTGAACCGGTAGATCAAAACAACTTAATAAATGACGCAATTCGTGTGCCTCACCCTTCATTAAATTCACAGCCTATCAACGAATTTCAAGAAGAGGGTTACATAGCACGTGCTTTTCCTCATCTTTTTCCACATGGTACAGCTGACTTACGACAACCTCGTCAAAAAGCAGTCTCTCCTGATGAGTATTTTAAGTTCCTAATGAAGTATGAAAATGGGCGATTTGCTAAAGACCCCCGATTTCGCTACTTTGCCATGAATTCAATTCTTCGGTGGCAGTCTTTGGCTAAAGGGCGTTTTTTCGTTCAGCGAAATAGGTTCAGCAATAAGACGGTAGAGCAGATGCGTGATATTCTGAATAGGCAACCAGAAATGGCAAAACACATTATGATTTATGCTAGCAAATTAAGATCCACAAAATGATACTGGCGTGCACGTTGTGGGGAACTTCTTTCCATGGTAGGACAAATTGGAGCACCAACAATTTTTTTTTACACTGTCTGCAGCTGATTATCACTGGCCTGATCTTTTCAGACTTTTAGAGCCTAACAAAGATCCAAATGAGCTGACTGATACAGAACGCAGACAATTAATGCACGACAACCCTCTGTTGAATGGTTGGCTCTTTCAAAAACGTTGTGATATATTTTTGAGAAAAATCTTGACGCCGTTATTTTTAATAGACGACTACTGGGTTCGTTTCGAATGGCAGTGGCGTGGAAGTCCTCACATGCATGGATTGTTGTGGTTAAGAGGGGCGCCAAACATGGAAACACTAGACATGACTAACGCTGAAAATGTAGCAGCCGTAACAGCATATTTTGAAAAACTATGCAGTGCTGTTAATCCTGACAAGGACGTCCTCGTAAAATCCAAGGAATTGTTATCTGAGATTTTAAATAAGATGAACGAAACAAATCCAGCGGTTCAAGCAGTCCAAAAACTTATTTTGTCTTCTGTTTCTGAAAGGGATTACTCAGCCCAAGAGGTAGTACACATATTAATCTGATGGCCAATGTACCACAGTAGTTGGGAAGTAGTTACAATACGGCTTCATGATAAGAACTTGGAAGAAATCAACTTTTCAAGCGACGAAAGACCATCAAAAAGCATGCTTCAGAAATATTGCGCGCGGCCGGAGAAACTTATTTCCTGTACGCTTCTTAAGTTTGCAAAATCTTTCTCAGTAAGAGGAGTCGATTATCACCAAAGAAGAAAAGATGCAGTTGTCAGAGTTTTTCCTCTTACATCACTCAACCACGACACAACTCTAGCCGAAGAATACTATAGGCAACAAGTATTACTCAATTATCCTTGGAGAGGTAATTCTGACTCTTTATTGCAAGAAAGCCTGCCGTCTGCATATCACTCATGGGAGGAAGCATTCAATGATCTAAATATTGATGCACACGAAGAAATAAATTTTCCTGCTGTTAGCAGTACTCATGACACAGAAATCCTGCAAGAAGAATACCGCGAGATTGATCCATATATGGCAGCAGCTGCCATAGTTCCTGTGCAGACAAACGAGGATACTTTGGGGCAACGCGTGATTGATCATGCATGTGAGTGGAAAAGTGAGAGTTACAAGTACCCTGATCACAATTTTACTTCATTTTTAAATTACTGTAAAGAACAACAACTTACAGTGCATCAAAATTACGATACGTCTGAGATCAGATTTACAGATGAGCAGCAAAAAATACTTCACTTATGCACGCAACAGCTTTCGTCTTTGCAATCAAGATTTATAAATTGCCCTAAACATACTTTTATTATTGGGAAAGCTGGAGCTGGAAAAAGTACGGTAATAAAAGAAATTCGTAAAAGAGTTACCGAGCAGTTAGGACCGGAAGCTATTATGGTTTTGGCTCCAACAGGTGCTGCTGCAATTAATGTCGAGGGCAAAACAATTCACTCTGCACTAAAAGTACCAACATGTTTTAAAGCGTTTGCTGATTTAGGAAGTGAAGCAGCAAGAAATCTACAGCTCAGCATGAATCCAGTTTCATTTCTCATTATTGACGAATTTTCAATGATCGGATGCCGTCTGATGGCTGCACTTGAGCAAAGATGTCGCGAAGGTAAACCAGACAGCATTGAACCTTTTGGAGGCTTATTTGTTTACCTGATTAGAGATATTAGGCAGCTACAGCCTGTAAAAGACACACCTCTATATAGGAGACATTCTATAAAAGACATTTTGGCTTTACGTGGACAAACAGTTCTTAAGATGTTTGAAAAATGTTTCACCTTAACAAAGTCAATGAGACAAAGCGACGATCAGCAAATACAGTTTAGAGAGAATCTTGATTCGCTTTCCGCAGGCGAAGTTACAGGCGACCAATACGCATCCCTTATGCAACGACGTAAAGCTATACAGCCTCCGGCTGAACTTGAAAGATTTCAAGATGCCATACGCCTTTTTCCCACAAACCAGCAAGCTGAAGAACATAATCAAGAAGTACTTCGTAAATCAAAATGGCCAGTGGCAAGAATATTAGCAGACCACAATAATCAAATAGCAAGATGGAGTGAAGATGAGCACGCGTCTGGACTTCAGGCTGAACTTTTTTTAGCAATTGGATGCAGAATTATGTTGCGTACCAATCTGTGGACAGACGGAGGATTGGTCAACGGTGCACTTGGTACGGTAAAATATATTGTCTACGGACCAGGATTACGGCCTCCAGGCTTGCCACAGGCAGTAATGGTTCATTTTGATGATTATCGGGGACAATTTCTCACTGAAAGACTTTTTCCTGTCACACCTATTACAAAGTCTTGGAAAGAAAACAATGTCTCATGCTCCCGTACTCAGTTACCTTTAACAGTTTCATACGCTGTCACCATACACAAATCCCAAGGTTTAACTTTGTCAAAAATAGCTGTGGACATTGGTGAAAAGGAGTTGTCACTTGGAGCAACTTATGTCGCGTTTAGCAGGGTTCGACGTTTAGAGGATGTTCTGATTGAAGTGCCTTTCGCAAAGGATAGGCTAGACCAAATTAGAAGAATGGGGGCACTTGCTGATAGATTAGCATTTGAGCAGCATCTGAGGCAACTGTTGACCGAATAAACACTTGAAGATTCAACAGCTGTTATTGTAAATTTTCTTTTATACTATTAAACAGTAAATATAAAAATAAAAAATATATATTATATAATGTTAATGTTATATTTTATGTTTATCCCACTCAATGCTCCGACATTTCGGCCTGACGGATTCTAGTTGTCGGAGCAAAGCTCCGGCTTCCCGTGAAAAATTACACTTTTGTGTACACGATAGCGGCCAAAATATTTGTCGCATTGACACCAAAATTGAACTGAATGTCGGTAGTGCCAAAAGCTCGCCGGGGATTGAAAATCAGAAATATTCGTCAACTCTAACGCCCGGAATCGTCTGCTCTAGAATTTTCCATTTTCCCATAGAGATAACATTGCGATTGTTTGAATTAAATAAAAAGAAAATTGCAATAATTTATATTGTTGCCATTTTTTATCATGAGAAACTTTTGAATTAAATTAAAAGAAAATTGAAATAATTTATATTGTTGCCATTTTTTATCATGAGAAACTTATTTAAATAACAATATACTCGGAAACAACCTTTTAGTAAAAGCTCTTAATCTCGGTCCCATATATTTTACTTTTATATATTTTACATATATTTTACTTTTCTGAAATAAGGACCCCATACATTTTTATCTTAAAACACGTGCAATTAAGTTTAAATCGTATTAAGTACATGAATTTAGTTTTTTTAAATCGAACTCAGCAATTGGTGTAGTTAAACTTTTTGTTTCCATTTCAAAATATTTTTTTTTCTTTTCATTCAAGCTTATTGTATAAAAAAAGTATGAGAGTAAATCTGTTTATTTTGATATAATCCAGCCAATCCAGGATAAAAAAAATATATATTAAGAAACATTTTATATATGAACGGATTATATGTTTTTATTATATAGAATTTTCAAGGATGCCAGTTAAGAGAAAGCAATCAGCTGAAATGAGAAGAATTGCGAATCGTAATTCAATGCGGAGAAGTCGCACAAGTCAGTTACCTTCAGATTTTTTGCCGAGTACCGGTATACTGACAACTCAAATGAATGAAGCAATCAGGTTTGATAGAGAGGTATCGCAAATCACCTATGTGTCCTGTAATACGTGTCACAGAGCTTTCCCTGATATCATATTAAATATGCTGTGCTCTGCCAGACATGCAAGTGTAGAGACGGTGCTTTCAAGTTTTCTGCCACTAATTCGATGGACCCATGTCCAGTTCCTATTTGTCTCAAAGATCTGAGCTACATTGAACAAATGATGATCCCTCAAATACATCCAGTGGTTTCTCTTTACCGTATACGAGGCTCACAGTATGGATACAGCGGAAATGTAATCAGCTTTAAACAAAATATTGAGAGTTTTATTTCGCGCCTGCCTGTCAATCTTTCAGATATGACTTCAACTGTGTTAGTGACAAAAGATACTTTATCAGGATGTGCAGAATTTTCTGTTCGCTCACAACGCCTTCTAGAAGCACTCAGATGGCTTAAAGCTCACAATCCTTATTATTCAAATATCACAATTGATGAAGATTTGATCGCTACATTACCTGAGAATGGTGACGTATCTCAAATGTTACCAACAGCAACCGATATTACTGAGGATATTGATACTTTGAACGAGGAAATAAGGCACGAGTCATTTAGACCACTACTTGAACCGGTAGATCAAAACAACTTAATAAATGACGCAATTCGTGTGCCTCACCCTTCATTAAATTCACAGCCTATCAACGAATTTCAAGAAGAGGGTTACATAGCACGTGCTTTTCCTTATCTTTTTCCACATGGTACAGCTGACTTACGACAACCTCGTCAAAAAGCAGTCTCTCCTGATGAGTATTTTAAGTTCCTAATGAAGTATGAAGAAAGGCGATTTGCTAAAGATCCCCGATTTCGCTACTTTGCCATGAATTCAATTCTTCGGTGGCAGTCTTTGGCTAAAGGGCGTTTTTTCGTTCAGCGAAATAGGTTCAGCAATAAGACGGTAGAGCAGATGCGTGATATTCTGAATAGGCAACCAGAAATGGCAAAACACATTATGATTTATGCTAGCAAATTAAGATCCACAAAAGGATACTGGCGTGCACGTTGTGGGGAACTCCTTTCCATGGTAGAACAAATTGGAGCACCAACAATTTTTTTTACACTGTCTGCAGCTGATTATCACTGGCCTGATCTTTTCAGACTTTTAGAGCCTAACAGAGATCCAAATGAGCTGACTGATACAGAACGCAGACAATTAATGCACGACAACCCTCTGTTGACTGGTTGGCTCTTTCAAAAACGTTGTGATATATTTTTGAGAAAAATCTTGACGCCGTTGTTTTTAATAGACGACTACTGGGTTCGTTTCGAATGGCAGTGGCGTGGAAGTCCTCACATGCATGGATTGTTGTGGTTAAGAGGGGCGCCAAACATGGAAACACTAGACATGACTAACGCTGAAAATGTAGCAGCCGTAACAGCATATTTTGAAAAACTATGCAGTGCTGTTAATCCTGACAAGGACGTCCTCGTAAATGATATACACCGCTGTCGAGTTCGCTTTTTAGACATTTCCAGTGAAGATGGTGAAAAAGATCTCGCTCAGCTCTTAAATCAAGTCCAACGTCACACAAGACATGGAGATTATTGCCTAAGGGAAAAAAGAGGTACAGTTATAGCTGCAGATTTGGTTTTCCAAAAGCAGAATGCGACTCTCCAAAGCTTCAAGTAGAAAATGGCATAATTAGCTTTTTGCCAAAAAGAAACGATTCTGAAATGAATACCTACAATTGCTTCGTGTCACAAGTTTAGTCCTATTACATCAAAGGATGCGGTTTTGCATTACATTGCCAAATATGCCTCAAAATCAGAAACAGCTTCTGTTCCTTACCAGGAATTGTTATCTGAGATTTTAAATAAGATGAACGAAACAAATCCAGCGGTTCAAGCAGTCCAAAAACTTATTTTGTCTTCTGTTTCTGAAAGGGATTACTCAGCCCAAGAGGTAGTACACATATTAATGGGATAGCCAATGTATCGCAGTAGTCGGGAAGTAGTTACAATACGGCTTCATGATAAGAACTGGGAAGAAATCAACTTTTCAAGCGACGAAAGACCATCAAAAAGCATGCTTCAGAAATATTGCGCGCGGCCGGAGAAACTTATTTCCTGCACGCTTCTTAAGTTTGCAAAATCTTTCTCAGTAAGAGGAGTCGATTATCACCAAAGAAGAAAAGATGCAGTTGTCAGAGTTTTTCCTCTTACATCACTCAACCACGACCCAACTCTAGCCGAAGAATACTATAAGCAACAAGTATTACTCAATTATCCTTGGAGAGGTAATTCTGACTCTTTATTGCAAGAAGGCCTGCCGTCTGCATATCACTCATGGGAGGAAGCATTCAATGATCTAAATATTGATGCACACGAAGAAATAAATTTTCCTGCTGTTAGCAGTACACATGAGACAGAAATCCTGCAAGAAGAATACCGCGAGATTGATCCATATATGGCAACAGCTGCCATAGTTCCTGTGCAGACAAACGAGGATACTTTGGGGCAACGCGTGATTGATCCTGCATGTGAGTGGAAAAGTGAGTGTTGCAAGTACCCTGATCGCAATTTTACTTCATTTTTAAATTACTGTAAAGAACAACAACTTACAGTGCATCAAAATTACGATACGTCTGAGATCAGATTTACAGATGAGCAGCAAAAAATACTTCACTTATGCACGCAACAGCTTTCGTCTTTGCAATCAAGATTTATAAATTGTCCTAAACGTACTTTTATTATTGGGAAAGCCGGAGCTGGAAAAAGTACGGTAATAAAAGAAATTCGTAAAAGAGTTACCGAGCAGTTAGGACCGGAAGCTATTATGGTTTTGGCTCCAACAGGTGCTGCTGCAATTAATGTCGAGGGCAAAACAATTCACTCTGCACTAAAAGTATCAACATGTTTTAAATCGTTTGCTGATTTAGGAAGTGAAGCAGCAAGAAATCTACAGCTCAGCATGAATCCAGTTTCATTTCTCATTATTGACGAATTTTCAATGATCGGATGCCGTGTGATGGTTGCACTTGAGCAAAGATGTCGCGAAGGTAAACCAGACAGCATTGAACCTTTTGGAGGCTTATTTGTTTACCTGATTGGAGATATTAGGCAGCTACAGCCTGTAAAAGACACACCTCTATATAGGAGACATTCTATAAAAGACATTTTGGCTTTACGTGGACAAACAGTTCTTAAGATGTTTGAAAAATGTTTCACCTTAACAAAGTCAATGAGACAAAGCGACGATCAGCAAATACAGTTTAGAGAGACTCTTGATTCGCTTTCCGTAGGTGAAGTTACAGGCGACCAATACGCATCCCTTATGCAACGACGTAAAGCTATACAGCCTCCGGCTGAACTTGAAAGATTTCAAGATGCCATACGCCTTTTTCCCACAAACAAGCAAGCTGAAGAACATAATCAAGAAGTACTTCGTAAATCAAAATGGCCAGTGGCAAGAATATTAGCAGACCACTATAATCAAATAGCAAGATGGAGTGAAGATGAACACGCGTCTGGACTTCAGGCTGAACTTTTTTTAGCAATTGGATGCAGAATTATGTTGCGTACCAATCTGTGGACAGAGGGAGGATTGGTCAACGGTGCACTTGGTACGGTAAAAGATATTGTCTACGGACCAGGATTACGGCCTCCAGGCTTGCCACAGGCAGTAATGATTCATTTTGATGATTATCGGGGACCATTTCTCACTGAAAGACTTTTTCCTGTCACACATATTACAAAGTCTTGGAAAGAAAACAATGTCTCATGCTCCCGTACTCAGTTACCTTTAACAGTTTCATACGCTGTCACCATACACAAATCCCAAGGTTTAACTTTGTCAAAAATAGCTGTGGACATTGGTGAAAAGGAGTTGTCACTTGGAGCAACTTATGTCGCGTTTAGCAGGGTTCGACGTTTAGAGGATGTTCTGATTGAAGTGCCTTTCGCAAAGGATAGGCTAGACCAAATTAGAAGAATGGGGGCACTTGCTGATAGATTAGCATTTGAGCAGTATCTGAGGCAACTGTTGACCGAATAAATACTTGAAGATTCAACAGCTGTTATTGTAATTTTTCTTTTATACTATTAAACAGTAAATATAAAAATAAAAATATATATTATATATTGTTAATGTTATATTTTATGTTTATCCCACTCAATGCTCCGACATTTCGGCCTGACGGATTCTAGTTGCATCTGATTAAGCGTCTCATTTCCAATTAAAATATATCTTTGAAGTGAAATTTGGATGAAATACAGGGTCATGAAAAATCGAAGAGTGTGGTAAATAGGATTCCAAATATCTCGGCAACTCATTTTCTGATCGACTTCATGCTTTATGCAAAATTTATGTTTTTTATTGTCTTTTATATTCACTCCTTAAAATAAACAATTTCGAAAATTTTTATATACCTTTTATTAGAACGAATATTGCGAGAGTTCGAAAAAAATAGTTCCGGTTAATCGAGGTTACTGAAATTCAAAAGGCTTCTTCCCATTATTACATACTAAGTACATACCAAATTTCAAGTCTCTATCTTAATTTTTTCGGGAGATAGAGCGTTTACAGACACACAGACGGATGGCAAATTTTTTTTTTCTAAAAATATGTTTTTCGGAATCTCCAGTGTCTGAAACGTGTAAATCCGTCAAACATTTTTTTTCGATTTTCAAAACAATTACAAGACTTACCCTATACTACGTATGATGGGCAAGTAATATATCTAGATGCTGCAAGTGACTTCTAAATTATTTAAAAACTATTATTTTTATATTAGTTCAGCTCTTATAATAATAGCTTTATTACATTATTTGAGAAATTTAAAAATATTTTTTTTTCTGCAGTAGTTAGCACGAAATATTTTTAATCTTTACAGTTATTTTAAGACCGCATAAAATAAGCTTGAGTTTTATTTTAATCCGATCAAGCATTAAACTAAAATGGAAGTAAATCTGCACAATAATAAAAAAAAAGTTTAAGCTGAACATTAATTTTTGGTAACTGATTTATTTTAATATTATTAGTTCAGCTCTTGTAAATAGCTTTATTACATTACTTGAGAAATTTGAAAAGAACTATAGAAAAAATAATTAACACGAAATATTTTTAATCATTAGAGATACTTTAACACCGCATAAGTAAGCTCGAATGTGATTTTGATCCGATCAAATATGAAACTAAATTGATGTAAATCTGGAAAAAAAAAAAAAAAAAAAAAAAAAAAAAAAAACAAGAACGAAAAATCATGCGTCAAGCACAGATTATGAAACACTTTCCAACACATTCCAAATACTGTAACAAAACGTCACCGTTTAATAAGTACAAAATTTAGAAAACGCATAGCAGATTTGAAAACCCTATTTGAGCAATTACTACCAACAGTGAAACAAAATATCCGAATTATTTTGCGCAACCCTGTATATGATCTATAGATTTGTATGTACGCTACACAGTATGCTAAAATTTACTTCAGTTAGGAAATACATAGCACAATTGAAAATTCCCCTTCAGCAATTTCCGTCAATAATCGGAAATGTACGTGATAACTTTTGAGAAGCTCTGTATAGGATCTATAGAATTTATATGCATCAATTAAAAAGCAAAAGTTTAGTTACATTTAAAAAAGCGTACCATAAATGAAAACGAGCTACCAGCAATTTTTCCTCATTATTTTAGACAGTACTGTAACCAAGTACTTTTGAGTGTCCCTGTAAATGAACTACACCTTCTATGCATACCATATTCTACAGCAGGGCTGTCCAATGCGGTGCCCTCTGGCGCCATGACGCCCTTTGAAGTTTTTCTTGGCGCCACTTCAAATGTTTCATTTTTCTAGATTTCTTTTAAAACAAATTTCCATCTCCAAAGTTACATTGCCTTAAAATAATTAATATTTACATACTTTATTTTTATTACAGGTGTTAAAGGTTTTTGTCTCCTTTACATGCAAAAGTTCTTGAGACACCCCCCCCCCCCCCTTTCTCATCCCCAAACCTCAGAAAAATGTAACGTTAAATTCACTATGTTTTTTTGTTCGATTTTTTAGATGACCCACCTGCACCTTAGGACGCCAATGATACCACTGTTCTTACCATTTTGATAACGCATACCACTTTGTCTGTGTATCCTGCAGACAAGTGAGTATCGCTATCGCTGCTAAAGGGAAATAATATTCTTGCATTTTTCGAATCATATGAATAATGACGCCCTTGATTGTGTGCCACAAGCTAAGGTGCACTCTTTGCTTACTGAAAGATTGGACAGGCCTGTTCCACAGTAAGCGCCTTATAGTGCATCTCAGTGATATGTATCAATTAGGATAAGTATAAAATAGTGAAACATCATTAAAATACGCTGCAAACAATTTTTCCTCATAGTCTAAATGTTACGGAATTTTTATGAGTGGCACTGGAAATGAACGATACTATCTATGCACACCATATTCTGAAGTAAGCGCCTTGTAGATATGTATCAATTTGAACATGCTTAAAATAATGTAACATAATTAAAATAAGCCGCAAACGATTTGCCTCATTGACCGTAGTGTACCGGAATTATTGAGTGTCCCTGTGTAAAAGGAACCATAAATGCTACATACTTCATTTTCAATACCAAACATGCCACAGTACACCCCCAATAACATTTCAATTTCAAGGCAATGTGAATATATTTACGCGAATTAAGAGTACGGACAGACGACAGACAGGCCGAATTCATAAACACTTTTCAACTATGTATATGTTGGAAAGTGTTAAAAAGATGAAGCTGAACATTAATTTTTGGTGACGCTTTTTATTTTGAAATGAACAATTCTGCGCAAATTAAAAGTTTACCATTCCTTCAAAAATTTCATCGCACACAAGTTTACAAATATTCTGCCCACATACTCTAATAGCATTTTGTAACTGTTTACAAACAACAATTTATATTCATGTAACAGGAGAGAGTGGGTGGGGTGGTGTGAACTGACATAAATTAAGGGCAGTTCCCACTTTCCAGATTGGGATAAAGAACATTTCTTATAACACTGAGACACAGACGATATAGATTGATCTAAATTCTAAAATTTGAACATTTATAAGAAAAAAAAAATTACAACAGAACTCCAGCATATTCTATTTATCACCGGCGGTTACCATGGAGATAATTTCAGGTACTTTGTCGAGTGTCGAGTCGCAGCTTACAATAGATAATTTGGTTGGAGTAATACTGGAGTATCAGCGTTCAAATTAAATATTCGAAATAGATATATTTTAAAATCTTAATAATTGAGATGAAGTAACATATTTATCATTTCAATTAAAACTAGTCGTTGGGGGCCACCGTAATACTTACCCATCATGGATATGCATAATGTAAAATATGAAAATAAAACATGAGTAAACTACTTGTAAAATGCATTGTAATTCGAATAAAATCGGGGCTTGATGATGTCATAAACTTATAATCCTATTAACTAGCGGTTTATTGCGTCGGATTAAGCGTTTCATTTCCAATTAAAATATATCTTTGAATTGAAATTTGGATGAAATACATAATCATGAAAAATCGAAGAGTGTGGAAAATAGGATTACAAATATCTCGGCAACTCATTATCCGATGGACTTCATTCTTTATGCAAAATTCATGTTTTTTTATTGTCTTTTATATTCACTCCTTAAAACAAACAATTTCGAAAATTTTTATATACCTTTTATCAGAGCGAATATTTCGAGAGTTCGAAAAAAATAGTTCTGGATCATCGCGGTTACTGAAATTCAATAAGCTTTTCTTCCCATTATTATATACTAAGTACATACCAAATTTCAAGTCTCTATCTCAATTTGTTCGGAAGATAGAGCATTTACAGACACACAGACAGACAGACGGCAATTTTTTGTTTATCTAAAAATATGTTTTTCGGAATCTCCAGTGTCTGAAACGTGTAAATCCGTCAAATTTTTTTTTCGATTTTTAAAACGATTACAAGACTACTACTTATGATGGGTAAGTAATAATAACTACCTCGGATAACTTCTCAATTGCATCCATTGCTAATAAATGCAGAGATGGAATCGAATCTAAGATTCCGCGGCGGTTGGAGTTCATTGAATTCTATGGTTTTCTCACTTGACTTGTCATTCGGTCTTAAAAAATAATTTCTGGCACAGACACACACGATAAAAACAAAATTCTTAATTTTTAAAAACGTAAAGGATATGGATAAAATAAAATATTTAGCTGTAATTAAAAAAAAACCTATAAAGCCCAAGTGACTTTAAATGTTTTGGTTTGACCCGATTTTTCAAAAGTAAGTCCTGAATATTTTTGAAATGTTAAAAACTACATATATTTGAATGTTAATGAGTGTGTATGTGTTAATTTTTATACAAAAAAGATAAAATTTATATATTAGTCATAGAATTGCAGACAATATTTCCATAATATAATTTGTATTAAAATATGGATTGATTTTCTTTCATTTCGGTTGGGTTCGGGTTTGAATATTTCGGGTTGACTTTAAGCCGGATATTCGGGTTCCGGGTCCCGCGCAGGACTCTAAGCTGATTTAATATCAGAGGTTGCCAGAGAGATAAGCTCAGCAGAATTATATGTCTATGAATAATAAAAGCAATTATCTGGACAACAAATAAATAGATGCGTTTCAAATGGATCACGGATGAACTACAGCAATAAATCTATACAGTCTCTAATTAAAATTTATCCCATAAAATTGTTACAATCAGCCTTCTCCATGACTGTGAAAAATAAATCTGATTTGTAGACGCAATTTTAGTTTCTGAACTGCAATTTATATTAATTTTGGAATGCGAGGCAATAAGTAGTTTAGTTGCGATATTGCAAATGTAAAAGGCAATTCATCAAAACTACAATAGACGCGGCAAATGAGAAACACCTAAAGGGAAGGACTCGGAAAGACGAGATTGAATTTAAATTTTGTATAACGTATTAGAACTGCGTGGAATAACTAAACATTTAAAAGCTATATAAGGAAAAAAATAAATTGAATTTTTTTTCTTTGACTTTTTAGGTAAGTTTTAACCGAAGAAAATTGAAAAAAAAAAAATCATTTTCACCTAATTTTTAATATTTTATGAATGTGTTTCTTTTAATTGTTACTACTGCAGTGGGATAATTTGGAAAAGGGGGGGGGGCGAAGCAGAATGAAAGGAAGAGATATAGTAGGTTAGTGTTTCATACTAGTATGCAATATTTTTTACTTTCCAGATTTTAAAAGAAAAGGTGTGCAAATGGATGCCGCAGCAAAGACGGCGATGCCCGGATACCAGGCGCCAAACCTGATAAGTGCTTTACCAGCACCGTTAGTTACCACTGTTAATATACATTGGTGATCGATGGAGAAACTAACAAATTTGCGCACTATAGGCGCCAAATTTGAGTTGTGGCGACAATAAAGCAATTGCCTCTAGAAGAGTAACAGCCACGTTCTGAACAGGTAATTGATAACATCAACTGTCAGGTGTTTACAAGAGGGAAAAAAAAAACTATTTACCCAGATATTGTGAGGCAGCAAGCATATAGGGCATAGAAAAAAATTCTGGAGAAATGTCTCGGACTGGGTCGGGTCGACTGGGGCCATTTGGCATTATTCTTTACAACTATCTATCACGTCTTCCTATTTCTTATTCTCTTTCAAAAGCATGCAATTATTCCGTTTCACCAACCCTTTGCATTCGGAATGTCCTCCTGGGGGTCCCGCATACCGGTCAGTTGTGAATTGGATTTTAGGATAGTGTTGCATCCCTCCCGACATATCCCATCGAGTTTAAGAGAGTAAAAAAAAGCATAAAACTGCAAACATAATAGGAAAAAAATAATAAAATTTAATTATGGCGCCAAACAAATTATTGCTTGACATGAATGAAATCTTAATATGTATGACCGACTTCTCCACCGGTTTTGTTACATAGAGAGCTTTCTTGCTTACAAAAGAAGTGCATTTCAAAAATCTTACCCGTATTATAAATATAAAATGTCATACAGAAGGATGTTGCACTACATCGTGGAAACTTGCCGGTTTTTGTGAAGAATTTTCTCATATTCTTAATAAAAATTATATAAGAGCACATATATGAGATTAATTTTAAATCATCGCTGATTTTAAAAGATTTATGATGTGCACGGAGCATTTTATAATAAAGCGTATCATAGCATCATTAAAATGCACCGCAAACGATTTTTTTTTACCATAGATCATAATGTAATGGAATTTTTTGTGTGTTCTTGTGCTTATTCTATACTCCCGAGAAAGCATGTTGTAGTCCTTCTCAGTTATGCATATCAATCTTATTTTGTTTGAAATATCGTAACATCAATTAAATGCACGGCAAACTGTTTTTTTCCAATAGACCATAATGTAAAAAATTCTTTTGTGTGTCCATGTAAACGAACTATAAATGCTACACACTTAATTTTCAATATACTACCAGTCATTCTACAGTAAATCTCATTAACATATAAAAATTACATGGAAATCAGAGCATGTTTACGAGAGTTAGAGCACATCTAGACGGCAAACAGAAAAAAAACGAATTCAAATAATTAACCGAATTCATTAATCCTTTTAAGCAATAAAATGAATAAAAACAGAAAATATTAAACTAATTAATAACTTTAAAAAATAATTTTCAGTAAATTACTTTTTATTTCCGAACTAATTATTAAATTCATGTCACAGAATAATTCTTTGTGGAATTTCTTGTTATAACATAAATAATGAAAAATAAATTTTAAAGTCCACGGTCCTCTTATTTACTTTAGATTGAAAACTCAAACGTTTAAGCATAAGAATATGGATAACATTTTTAGAGACATTTTCTCCAATATTTTACGAAAATTTAGAAATTTTCAGGTTAACATCTCGGCATTACGTGGTGCATGGAGCATTTTATAATAAAGCGTTTCATAATATATCATTAAAATGCACCGAAAACGATTTTTTACCATAGATTATAATGGAATGAAATTATTTTGTTCGTTCTTGTACACGAACTATAAATGCCAAAAAACAAATTCGTTTATTTTTTCTCACTATGCACTGCAAAAAATAACTGTTGATTTTACAGTATAAAACTGGCACCCCAGCTGCCAGTATAATACTGGCAGCTGGGGTGCCAGTTTTATACTGTAAAATCAACAGTTATTTTTTGCAGTGTGTCCATTCTCAACTTCGAATATGGGCTTACAAATGTGTAATAATAATAGTTGGAGAAGAATTACTTACGATAAATAAAGGTCACCAGTTAAGCTCAGCAAAACATAAAATGGTAAACTTACCTAGAATTAAAAAGAAGAAGAAAAAAAATTAGAAAACTGCAAACAAGTAATAATTATATAGAATTAATATCACTGACCTGCACCAAAATTTGCATGCAAAAAAAATATTTATTCTTATATTATGCATTTCTCTTTACTAAATCAAAATATGACCATGATATTACAGTATTGCGTACCATTTTTCAGCGGGGAAGACTTCCATTGACAATTAAGGTATAATTAAGCACAGGCAGGGCTTGACAAATGCGGTCGCATTAGTTTTCTTAATCTGACTTTTTTTGTTTTATTTATTTTTATTTATTTTTACAAAATTTGAATTAAAAAATGAGAACAAACGACATTTTGTGTAAAGCAAAGTTTAAAAGACATTTTCCATTTGACGCACACGAAATGCCCTTCTTTTCCGCTCTAGTCGGCTAGCATGTCACGTGATTAGAATGTGGGGAGAGGGAGAAGTTTCAATAAGAAATATTGTCAATCCAACCTATGTGGCATCTAAAAATTGGATGCAATGATAAAAGTCTTACGCTTTTTTATATGTTTCAAATCAGATATTTGTGTTCAGCATTAAAACTGATTAATCTATCACATTCATTTTAAAGAATAATAACATATGAGCGATTATAAGTAATTCTTTCGAAGTAAATCTATAAAATCTAATTAAAATTTCAAGATTAATTAATTTTAATAAAAATAATATGTATTTTTCAATTCCTATATTAGTTAACACTCTCCCTATATATATTTATATATCGTGTTCAAACTTTCAATCGTTAATAAAATACTTTTTATTCATCCACTCAAGTTCAAATACATTTTTTAAAACTTGTAGTGGATGACACTTGATGTTAATACAGTTTTTTCAAATATTAAGTCATCAATTAAATTAAATTAATTAATTTTATATGGAAGTAAAACAATTCTCAAAAGTAACTAAAATAAAAATTTTCTTTGTTGACCTAAGTAGGAATTGACTTAATTTTTTTTTTTTTTTTTTTTTTTTTTATATTACTTGTTTAAATATTTCTTCCCCGCTTAAATTTTTTTACTGGCGACTAGAATTTATACCTGGCTACCAGATTTTTTCAAATTTGTAAAGCCTTGAGCATAGGTACTAAACTTTCTGAACAGAAATATTCGCTTTATTCAATATTAGACATTTGCAATTAAATAAGACAATGACTATTCGAGAACAATGGTGCTTAAAAATAGGAAAGTTTGGCTGTTATAGATAACGCGAATTCTGCTTACCTGGAGCCCCAGATTGAGTTATAAGGCACAGGATCTGCTGTCCCATGTTTAAAAATTGTACTGAATAAGACTTTAAAAATTCTAAACCGTTGTCGTGCATTTAATTACATATTAATTAGTTACGTTTTCTACTAGCACACTTTTTAAGTACTCGAGTTAAATCACGTCCATGCGTATAAACTAAGAAATAATACAACACAACAAGTCTTATCTTATTCGGATATAGCACGCAATCTTGGAAGGAAAATAAAATTAGTTTCGTGTACTTTAAGTGCAGGTTGCGATGATAGATGAACCAAAATCAGTTCCAGTTCTAGCAGCAAATCATAAAACTAAGAAAGATCCTCTACTTTTTAATGCTTAAATTAACGTCATTTCTAATTCTGCTCATGTCCGTTATATACACCCATCAATACGGTAAATTACAATTAGCTTTATCAACTGACATCGGAAAAGAGCAATTAAGGCACTTTCCCTGACAGACATAATGACTAATTCATTCCATTTTAGTGGCCTCCGCGACTCATGAAAAGGCCATTGTTATCGCGTTTGGCAAATCCGATAAAACGCGGGTTCGATATCCTACTAAGCGGACGTTGGGTGTCTCGTTATTAAGCGATTAATTTGGCGCGAAAAAGATACAATGAGGATGTAATGGGGCAGTAAGAGTAAAATTAACAGATTTTTATAAGAGTGCTTGAAATACTTTCGATTATCCGATAGCGACACTCACGGAACGGGGGGTTGCCGGAAAATTGAAGTAGTCGGATAACGAGGAGGGTATTAATGTTTGTACATTTAGATAGTGTGCCCGAGAAACCATAATTAAAATTACTATAAATGAAATTAATAGATATCATGAAGTAAAATACTATAAAAATAAATAACTCATCATAAAAGAAATATTATTATTATTAGTCAATACTATATATATATATATATATATATATATATATATATATATATATATATAAATAATATTATAATTATATATATATAATATTATAATTATATATATATATATATATATATATATATATATATAATTCATGCTTGAAAATTATTTAAAAATCTACAAAAATCAGTAAACTGAGATACAGTTTCTAACAAATTGAACTTGAAAGTACATTTCCCCCCCATATTCGACGATATAAAAATTTAAAATTTGCAGTAAAAGCAAAATTTATTGGACTGGTTGTTGCCACCGTCAGTGTTGAATTCAGGGGGTGGGCCGGTGTGGAACATCCCCCCCCCCCGGAGCATTGAAATGCCTCCCCTCCCGCAAGATTTGAGATTTTATGCTTTTAATGGTTAAAAAGTGCAATTACCCCCCCTCCCGTCCGGGACGTTTCAATGTCCCCCCCCCCCGGAGCCACAGAAATCCCTCCCGGAAAAAAATGTCTGAATTTAACACTGCACCGTCAATAAGACGTCAGCATTAACGGACAGATTTTTGCTTTTTAATATAGATTTTCAGCACACATGCATGGGTTTGTTCAACAGTTCATAATAAAAATTCCTCTCAGAGATCGTGTGATATACTTAATAGGTCAATTATTTCATTTGAAACATTTTTTTCTTAAAACTACTAAATACATACCAAGTACAATAGTTTAATACTAACTGAAGTTAAAAGCATAATTTTCTTCCATTTCTACACAAATGTCGTCATTTCATTCAACGGCTAAGTTAAATTGCTCCTTTCGTGCGTAGAAAACTTAAACTTTGTGTTTGTGAGACCGCTTTCTGGTTATAGTCCCCGGTGGCATATGTGAGGGAATCTGAAGGGGATAAATCTGTATATACATATATATTTTTAACTCATCCTTGAAAATTATTTTAAAACCCACAAAAAATCAGTAAGTTGAGAAACAGTTTTCAAACAAATTACATTTAAAAGTATTCCAATTTCCCCCATCCCCTATCCGACAGTGTAAAAATTAAAATTGTGCTATGCCTAAAAGTTAAAAAAAAATTGCAGCAATAGCGAATTTTACTGGTCAATTCGTTGCCACCGTCAAAATGACGTCAGCGTAAACATTTATTTGCAACAAAACTTACATTGTTTCGTTCAAGAAACTCTAATTTGCAAATAGTATATAGGAAACATTTTAATTTTTTTTAATATTTTCGCTATTTCGAGAAATACACTCTTGTAATCTTTCTTAAGGTAATGGTACACATTGTCCCATATACATAACAAACCCATAATAAAGAGTTTCCACTTCATAATTTTATTAAATTCACCTTAAGTCGGTTATTTCGATCTCAAATTCCCCATCAATACACTGTTAAAAATAAATCCTCAAATTCACGGTAAAACTACTGGCAGCAAAGTAGCCGGACTTTTTCCGTTCCGTTAGTAGATTTTCCGTTTTGAAAGATAAAAGAAGGACAAACTCCGTTTGCAGAAGCGGTAACTTTCCGTTAACGATCTCAGAAATCACGGAAATATACCTGGCAGCACTGGCAGGAAAGGAAATTATCCGTAAAGAATGCACTCGGCTTTAAAAAAATTACCGCTCTACATGTGCTGCCATCTGTCGACTATGACAATTGTGGGAGCATTTACTATCTGATATACTTGAAGAATATTTTCCGGCCGACATCGGGTTTGAACCAGGGATGACCACATCTCGAGTCAAGTGTCTTGCCCGTTAGACCAGTGGGCGCTTGTTAGAGTAGCAGTTTTAAAGGATGATATGGGGGTTTTCAAAATGGCGGCTTAGAACTTGGAAGCTTGGTAATTTTGAAGTTAATAGCGGGAAGATTTCGTTATGAGATGATGGTTAAAATTGTAATATTAATAGAGGATAAAAATATGAATTATATATATTCTTAATTTGATTGTTAGATGTAAAATATGAATGTTATATTTTGAAATAAATTCGATAAAAAATGTTTGCTTTTTTGAGAAAATCGATTTTTTTTTCAACTATTATATATTTTTAAAATGTGTTCGCTTAGAATATATTTTCAGTGCGAGTGCTTTTTATTACTTTAAAAAATAAATTTCGAATAATTTTAAATGAATGAAAAAACTGTTATTATTATTTTTTTTAATTCGAAAGCATTATTATTATTATTATTATTATTAAAATCGATTTTTTTTTACTTAATTTAACTTATTATATATTTTACTTAATGTATATTTTTTAATTTGTTTGTTTAGAATTTATTTTAAGTGCAAATATTTTCTTATATCTTTAAAAAATAAATTGCAAATAATTTTAAAAGTAACAATTTTCCCATTCTTAATGGGAAAATTGTTACTTTTTTTTAATTCGAAAGCACTATTTTGTTGTTTTAAATAAACTCGAAATTTTAATTTATTGAATTTTTAGTTTTTCTGTGCAGCTACATGTCAGTTTAATTTTTTTTTTTTTTTTAAACATGCAGCAGATAACGGAATATCTCCGTTGGCCCCTTTCGTCTCCGTCCGTTCTGTTGTTTTCAGGAAATATGAGAAAATTTTCTGTTTTTTAACGGAAAATATCCTTTTATCGCGAAAAGGGATTTTTTCTGTGAAATTCAGGAAAAAAATACCCGTGAATTTCAGATTATTTTTAACAGTGTATGTTAATCCTATATGAGTTTGGAATGCATTCATATTTTTAAAATTCCTCATCAGAAAATTAATATTTTGCAAGTACACTCTTCATGAAGGGTGTCTCTTTGTTTTATAGTTGATAAAATATTCTTTAAATATGCTTAATTTTATTTGAAGTGTTAAAATCTTCCAACCGGTCAGCTACGTTAAGATTTTAACACATAAAATAAAACATACACATTGTGAATCATCTTTAGAAAAAAATTTATTTTTACTGATAACTAACTAGATTTCATAGGACTGATGTCCGGGAAATTTAGGGGCCATTAAAGTATTGAATTCTACGATTCCCAAGAAATTTCACTGTTTGGTACTTTTGGAGGACCTATTTAAAATAACCAACATGATTCAAAATTCTACCATCGAAATATTAAAGCATTGGGTTTGGATTTTTAACCTTTGCAATAACGTTTAAGCTGCGTTTTGGTTGAAAATTGTCAACTTCCCTAGACGATGTCAATCATTAGCAGTAAAAAATGTTCAAGTCATGATCTAGCCTTTGTTTATA
Source organism: Maratus michaelseni (assembly GCA_963931845.1). Classification (NCBI taxonomy): domain Eukaryota; kingdom Metazoa; phylum Arthropoda; class Arachnida; order Araneae; family Salticidae; genus Maratus; species Maratus michaelseni. The sequence continues at coordinate 39,036,724 of OZ007591.1, read as the reverse complement.
AATGCCTTCATCTTAGCTCAAAACTTGTCACCCCTCGATTACATGTTCTAACAAGTATCCCTGTTTTCAGATCAGCCACTTTTTAGGTAGATTTCGTAAGAAATACTACCTATTACCTTCTCCCCTATGTTGGAATTTCTGGAAAATTTTTTGCAGATCAACGCCAATCATGACTCCTAGAACCCAAAACTACCCCCAGTTCAAAACTTTATCCATTTATCTGTATCACTTTTTTATGGGCACGATAACTTCCATAATTCTGCACAAATCTCTTCCAAACTGATACATAAAATCAAAGGGCATAAAATCTCGATCAGGTTCGTTAATGCCAAAATAGGACCAAGGTGGGAGAAACGAGGGGGCTTTTTGTGAAAACAGAAAAAAAAACCATAACTTCTTAATTATGATGCATATGGAATCCGTTTAAAGTTATTATTACTTCTAGGAAAAGGGCCAAACATTTATGTATGACAGATTTTTGATATCATTAAAAATGGCCTTAAGAGGAAGAAAAAAATAGGGGTTTAAGAAGGAAAAAATTCATTACTTCGTCAATTCACAAGATATCAAATCCGCTTAAATTTATTACAAATTTTCTTAATATTATCTACTATTTTTATATTGACAAGTTTTTTATAAGATCAACTCTTACAGCAAAATAAATAAATAAATAAAAATAAAATAAAAATAAAAACAAAAAATCCATGCATGCTCCAACTACAGGTATAGGTAGATTTCGAAATGGGCGGTCCCACCTGCCGCATGGCAATTCCCAATAAACAGGCGCCGCCCCACGGTCTGTGTATTCGAAATCTACCTGTGCCTGTAGGTCGAGCCGTCAGGGATTTTTTTTTTCTTCTCTCGGACCATCCTAATACCGAGCTTGCTTAGAAGTAAGAGTCTGTTTCGGATTTTCTATTTTTAAAACGTTTTGAGTGTAATTCTATCTTTATAATTAAAAAAAAATCTTTACTAAAATAAAGTTACGGTATGCAGTCAATAACTTTTCTTATGTAGTGTGTTTGAATATTAAAAATAAACCGCAATATTTTTTATAAAATTTTGAATCAAAAGAATTTTTAACCGCCTGCCCCCCACCATTTTTTTTTCTCCCTACTCTATAATATACATTAAACTGGTGCACTCGTTAATTTAAAAAAAAAAAAAAAAAAAAAAATGCTATCACTTCAAATTACGTTAGAGGATTGAATTATTTTTAACGCTTTTGAACTATTTTTATTCGAATAAAAATATTAAATATAAATAGTATATATTTTATAAAGGAGAATTATCTAATCAAGAAAAAAAAGCAACTCCTGATAAAAAAAAAAGAAAGAAAAAAGAAAACTTTTAAAAATTTGAACCCTTTTTTTTTTTCTTTTTTTTTTTTACGAGTGTGTTCTATAACGGTAATGATCGGATTTCCAAAAATAAGTTTAAGAAAAAATACATAAAATTCATGACGTGTATACATAAGAGAGTAAAAATGACTATTCACTTAACATTAAAAAATATATATATACTTATGATTTATGAATATACGATCTCTAATTTAATGAAATGCTTAGGCTGTTGGTCAATCAGATATCAAATTTCCCTCTACAATGTTAATCCTAAAGCTTGGAATGCATTCGTATTTTTTAATTTCTGATCAGAAAATTCCTATTTTTAATATTTTGTTAGTTGTATACTCTTTCTTGAAAGATGTCTTTAAATTGAGAAAATATTTCTAAAATATATATGCTTAATTTTATTCGAAGTTTTAAAATCTCATTCACAATTGGTCAGCTACGCTAAAATTTTAACACGCAAACTGTAAAATCAACCCTTAACTGCTGTTAGCGGTTTAACAGACCGCTGCTTTTATTCAATACTTCTGTTAGCGGTTTAACAGACCGCTGCTTTTATTCAGTCTCCACAGTTTGTGTTCAGGACCTTCTAAAACGTGTAAATCCGTCGAAAACAGGAAGTGGAAAAATTTTACATGAATCCAATACTTTCTTCTTGTAAATATAGACGAAAGTAAAAAGGGCAGATAGAAAAATGCTGTGGCCAAATAGGCCGAATATACAGTGTCGGCCAGATTAACATCCGTTGCATCTGTAGTATTAGACAGTGGGATTTCACCTATGGGCATGTGTTTTTTAATGTTTAACTTCTTTTTTCCGTGTTCTCTTCTGAAAGGATGTCTCTTTCTTTTTTAGTTGACACAATATTTCAAAACTGTATGCTGAATTTAAAAACCTGTGTGTTAAAACATTAGCGAAGCTGACGAGCTGCGAGTAAGGTTTTAACACTTCAAATAAAATTAAGGATGTATTTTAAAAATATTTTGCAACTAAGACATCCTTTAAGAAGAGAACACAGAAAAAAGTTCAAAACATTAATTTCCTGAGGAGATATTTTAAAAATACCAATGCATTCCCCTGACCAACAAACAACCCTTAAGGTGGTTCTCAAATTCCTTGCTCAACAACGCGAAACTTTTGACACATTTTCTGACTCATTTTTAAACGCAAAAGCATAAAATTGGCAGGTCTGTCTATGGAAGCGATTTGGAATCGAAATGACTTTTCCATTTTTTGATAAATAAATTACTTATCGAGATATAAGAGATACGTATCCGTTGACGATACGATTTCCCCCCTTTCTGGCTCTGCTATCTCAAGAATTGCACTGAAGCAAGTGGGTAAGTGTCATCGAAGACCGCACAAAGGGTTTCGTTTAATGTTCCTTTCAAAACACTTTATCCTTTCTTTAATAAATGCCAAATGTTTTTTAGAAAGTAAAAATTCAAATAATATCTGTCATGTGGACTAAATGCGATATTTAAAAAAAAAAAAAAAAATCAATTTCAAAATTAAACATGTTTCAAAACAAACACTACCTTCAAAATGTTAAAATACGCCAATATTTCCATAATCGGGTTTTTATCATGCTTTAATACGTTCCTCAAACTCATACGACGTTGTAACCACTTGCTGACGTCATATCTACTTGCTTTCTCTATTACTCATATTGATACTCTCTTTGTATTATTCTCAAACATTTGAAAAAGTCCGTTAAACTTCCAATATGACGTCAGATCAATTTTCTTTTTAATTCTCTAATGACATCATATTAACTTGCTTTCTGTACTTACACACATACTCATACTCTTTGTATTATTGAGAAATGTTTGAAAAATTCAGTTTTAGAGACGGGACGAATAGGGTTTCGTAAGATGAACAAAACCCTAAAAATTGTTGATTTTACGGTATAATAGTGGCATCCCAGCTACCAGTATTATACAGTAAAAACAATTTTTTTTTTTTTTTTGCTCAGTGTAGATTTAAAACGCCGACTTTGGCACTTGACAGTATTTTCTAAAAGATTTTCTGCCTCTACCAAAAAATGAAAAACTCATTTCGATGACATAGTTTCTGAATAAGAACACCTGCCAATTTCATCCGTTTCCGAACATTATTGGATTCAAAATTGTGTCAGAAAGTAGCTCCTTTGGATTGAAAACAAACAGCCTAAGCAAAAAATTGGAAAATTAATGTTTTCGTCATTTTTCGCCAAATGAAAGATTTGGTTCCCCTTAACCTTAGGTGCTGTCAAAAGACAAGTTGAAACATCCATTATCAAAGGATTTTCAAAGTAAAATTTAAATATTTCGAAACGAGATCACCTTCAGATAGAAGGAAAAGGGAGAAGCAGGAATGATACAACAAGTAAGAAGTGATTTCATCAGGGTCAGCATGGAAATTTGCGAACTGGACAACAAGACATCACAGTCAGCGACCGTGAATTCCTTTTACAGTTGAGTTCACTCTGAAAATAATTTTTTAGGAAGTGCCATTATTTTTATAAACAATGGTTTTCTTTTAATAAGAATGCGTACCGCAGCCTTAGAAAAAAATTTCTTACCTAGAATTCAATGTGCTTAAATTACTTTCATAAAGACTTCTTTAAAATAAAAGCGCAAAATTACCTTGAAGTAGACCTAATTAATAAAATACAGTATAATGCATCTATTTCGTGCAAATCTCAAATTATGTAAAGTATTATTTTTGGCAATAGCCTTGGCAAAAACTTTCATGGCATGCCGTCAGGCAGAAAGTTTTAGAGAATTCAATAAAATAATTTTTGTTTAGCTTATATACACACACATGTATTTAATTTACTGACAGAAACTTAAAATTTCTTACTAAGTAATAATAAAATTAATAATTTTTTTTCCAAGCTAACTGATAGACATTGATTGTGCTTGAAAGGTCGCATTGTTAAGGATTTTTTAATTCTCAATTGATAGATGGAAACTGATTTCTTCTGTGAACTAATTTGTCGATTACATGAGCTGTCTCAAACACTTACTTTCTATCTTTAGTATTTCAGAAATCAGTTCTGAAAGAACAACTCAAAATATTGATTATTATATTTCTTAACACACAGAAAACAGAACTCATGTCTTTCTGCCATAGTTGTACAATGACATTTTAACCCTTTATGCACCGACGGTACTTTAAAGTACCATTAAAAAAATCTAAATAAAATATTTTTAATTCGTCTAAATATAAAATATATTTTACTTTTCATACCAAATACGTTTCCCGATCACATTTAGAAAGCGCAGCAAAACAGTTGCAGCTAAATATATTTTTTAAGTGTTTGTTTTCTCAACCATTTAAATAAGTGTAGCTTTTCTCGTATTCAAAAATGTTACAGGAAAAATTTGCAACTACAAAAACCTTTCCATTTATAGAGAGGATCACAATACGTTTATTTACATTGTTTATATAAGAATTGCGAAATTTTCTTAACAGTATTTTTTTGTTATTTAATCTACTATTCTTGTAAATCTTTTATAAAAAGAGCTATAACTACCAATTTATTAAATCAGTTTCAATGAAGTAACATATCTAGATTTCATATTATTGCTATATATATATATATATATATATATACTTTCTAATATACCTTCAGACATTACACAGAAAAAAATAAAACCCAATTTGGGTCGAAAGATTCTTAGATATGTGCCCAAATTGGGTCATGTCTGTTTTGGTTACCACTGTGTATCCATTTTGGACACTGTTAAATACCCATTTAAAAAAAAAATTGCAAATGGGTATTTAACAGTGCCCAAAATGGATACACAGTGGTAACCAAAACAGACATGACCCAATTTGGGCACATACCTAAGAATCTTTCGACCCAAATTGGGTTTTATTTTATTTTTTGTGTACAGAAGATAATTATTGAGGTGACGCAATATCTCGACTCATAATTTGGTATACAAAAAGTTAAAAAGAATATTTGAATAAGAATTATGACTTTTGTATATTCCTGCCGCAGTGGTTGGGTATAAATAACAGATTTGCTATTTTAAACAGACTTTCAGGGACATGAAAATTACGAAACGTCGTCATGGGAGAGTATTTAGGATTAATAGTTATTTTTACATAAAAAGAAGAACATTTTAAATGAGAAAATTAATCTTGAAACAGTTATAAAAAGGTTAAAAATTTGCTACTGTGTACTTTCGGTATCGAGCTCGGGATCTGACGATACAAATTTTTTCGGACTTTGATTTGGAATAGCCAGGCTCGGGGCTCCGAAATAAGAGCCAGGACTCATCTCTAATTGTATTAGGCTATATCAAAAGTATTTTCGTTTTCTGAATGTTTTTATACCAAAACCTGTAGCTGGCGCTTTATCACCCCTATTTTAATATTTTAAGTTCAACATATCCCTCTATATTCTATAATCATACAGGTTTCTTTCAATGCATTTTTAGGTTACGTAAAGAGTGATACAAATGTTAAGATTTTATGCATCTTAAGGCATGATTTTAAACTAGGCCTTAAAACCAATGAAGCTGTCCTCAAAATTCGTGCAGTTGGGAGACCAGGACAAGAGTAGTGTCCGGACAGTTCAAAACAAATCCGAACGTTTTAAGGAAGGAGATCTCAGCCTTGAAATCAACCCAGAAGCGGCAGGAGAATTTAGACCAGTTTAAAAGAAAAAGAGGAGAATCCATTCTTCACAATAAATTTTTATGCTAAAAATTAACAAAACTACACATTCAACAATTATTAAAAGAACGTGTAGTTTGTGTAGTAAGTTGAATGTGTAGTTTTGTTAATTTTTAGCACCAAAATTTATTGTGAAGGATGGATTCTCCTCTTTTTTCTCTTAAACTTAAAATTTACCTGTCACTTCTGAGTTTGATGGTCTTGTAACTATTGTCTTGTAATATTCTAATGGCGAATTGTTACGCGAAATACAATTACATCCTTTTATCAGGGCTGTTTATTTTCATATCTATAATTATGCAAGAGTCTGTCCAGACTTTTCTCCCAAGGTCCTGATTTTGTAAAATTGTGAGCAGCTTTTTACATTTGTGAAAAATCTAGTCATAATTTTGCGAATTTAAAATGATCGTTATATTCAGGTTCTTGTTTATACATTTTTAAGAAGATATATGCACATATTTTCTTTATATATGTAAAAGTGACAACCAGTGTTTATTTTTAAATGATTAAATTTGTGAAAGGGTTCAGTTTTGTGAAAGGTCTATTTTTATGGCGAAGAATTTTTTGAAGTATCCTGCTTTAAGGTAAAAAGTTTTATGAAGGGTCCTGTTTTGAAACGGGGGGAAAAAAGTGAAGGGTTCTTTAAAGGACCCAACTGCTTCCAAAACAGATCCCTGTTATGAAAACTTATTACATCAGGGGAAATCTGCATAGCTCTAGTATTCAGTATCTCACATATTCTAAAATAATTAAAATATTGATTTCGTGATAGTGGCATTAATAATTAGTTTGAACGATTATTTATTCTCATAAATATTTTATAATTTATTATTGATAATATCAATTATTCAATTTATTTCAAAATGATTATCGTTTCCCTGCCATATTTCTTGAATTGTTACGCCACTGACTCGAGTTGTCCATTAACAAAAGAAAAACAAGAAGTGTGAGAAAACACGTTTTAGAATGTACGTTTCTGCCAATTTCACCCATTCGAAATGTAATCAAGAGAAAACAAGCAAACGGCCTACATCTTCATAACTGGCGATATTCTTTCTATTTATGCCAGTTTTTGTCACGGATGGAGATGAAACGAGTGCGTTTCCCTAGAAGAAAAAAAAAAAAAAAAAAAAAAAAAAAAAAAACAGGACGAAGAAGACCCATTTTCCAAGTTCGCCGAATGAATTATGCTCGTATTTCGGATAGGTAGTCTATTCGGAAACATTGGATGCGGTTTCCTACTTCTAATACGAAATGGGCCACTGCAGTAAATTAAACTAGAAGCAGGAAGTTTGATAATTTATTTTGGTAAAAACCAGAGGGAACAACTGTTTTAACTTAAATTTAAAGTCAGCTGGATCTTGAAAATTAAACGATTAAAATATTCAAACGATTAAAAAGAAACCCCAAAAAACATTAAATGAATGGCCTGTTTAACCGACTTAACCCTCGCAAAATTTGTCAAGATTAGGTCAGATATAAATATCTATTACAGGTGGAACACATTTTCTATTTTGAAAATAATCATCTTCCAAGAAAATAATTATCTTTCAGGATAATTTCTAGGTGGTAATTATACTGAAAGTTCTATTCTAGAATCCGAAAAATAATGTATTGAAAGAATGAACTTTAAGTTTAACATAGCTAAAAAGTGTTGTCTTCAGCTCGTCTCTGAGCAATGATGAATTCAGAGACTCCCCCCCCCCCTTTCACACAAACACACACACACACACACACACACACACACACACACACACACACACGCACACAACCACACCGGGAGCATCAAAATGTCCCCCCGGTTTTATGTTTTTTAATAGTCTAGAAGTACAACCCCTCCCCTCCACCGGAAAAACCAAAATGTCCCTCCCGGAGTAAAATGTCTGGATTCAACACCGTTTATCTGTCTGTCTGCCCGTCCGTGCTCTAACTTTAATGAATATACTTGGGTTGGCATGAAATAGGTATATGGTATTGATGCTTACTAAGGCTCCCTATTGGAAATGGAGTGGATAGTATATAACCCGCTCCCCGCTTTTTTTTTTTTTTTTTTTTTTTTTTTTTTTTACAGGACACACAAAATAATTATGATACATTACAGTCTATGAGTGGTAATAGTTTGAAGTACATTTCAATGACGTTATTTTTACTTGATCCATAATGAATGTGATACCCAAAATGCATTATAACAAGTTCACTGTGGAAAATAGTGTACGTTGCACTTATTACTTTACACACGAAAGAATTTTGCTACCGTGACATTATTATTTTTATATTTTCACCTTATTTCCCATATGCAATTTAAGTTTCATTTCAAAATTAGAGTTGCAAGAGGTAGAAAAAACCAGATTTAAACATGAGGAGCTGGGTTTGGAATTTCGAAAATTTTTTAAAACATTACGAATTTTGAAGTATATTTTCGTATTTAAAAAAAAAAAATGCTAACTTCTAATTGAAGATATTTAAATCCGATAAATTTTTGCTTAAACTGTTTAAATTCAGATATCAGATAATTAGATTAATGTTTTTCTCATACTACTAAAATTATTTCTATGAATTTATCCTTTTTTATATAAATATGTATATATATATATATATATATATATATATATATATATATATATATATATATATATATATTGAAAATATAAAAATTATATAAAATTTTTAATAGCTGTAGCAAAAGTGTACTAAAATGAGTTTGAAAAGACTCAATTTTTATTAAAACTTATTTGAATTTTATTTATTTTTTAAAGTCTAAGCAAAAATGACATAGTATAACATATTCAGTAAAACTAGTTCAATATTAAACACCACAAGATAATGATAGTCAATCAGATAGGTAATGAAAAATCTCTTCACACTTTCGCTATTTAAAAGTGACGAGCCCAGTTAAATAAGGGGCCTGATTTCCGAAAGGTTTGTCAAGTATGAGCTTCGCGTCTAAAATTCATGAGGGGTCCCAAAATAGCTAGCTGTAAAATGGGAAATTCACATTTATATATTTAACTTTTCTTTTTTTTTTTTTTTTTTTTTTTTGGGGGGGGGGGGGGGGGAAGTTTACCTAGTATAGAAAAAATCTACAATACATCAGGAAGTTTATCTAAACGGGAAATCTGAATGTGATCTGAATATCTGTTAACCGTCTGATTACGGTCCAGGAATGGCGATTATTTTTACGTTCAATCGTACCACAATTTACAAAATAAATAAATAAATAAATAAAATTATGGTAGATTTCTCTTGAAAATATTTTATATAAGTGTATGACAGATTATTTTTCAAAAAGTTGTGCGAATAGAATAAAAAGATAGTCCATTGAGACGTATATGTCCCAAGCCGTAATCAAAGGGTTAACCAGTTATATGGCACCCTAATGTGCTGGTTAGAAACGACCTGGGGTAACAGAAAATACAAGTATATGTACTAACAAATATTCTCTATCTATATATACACTCTCTGTATATAGGGTATATATAAATAAATATATATATTTACAGCACTTTTGAATTTTTATATAAGTAGAATTTAGAAATTTTTTCCCGGATGAAAGGCGCCCCAAAAATGATACTGTGCTTCCCCTAGATTCCGAGGTTAATCAGGTCCTGCTGTTAAGAATTGCGAAAGTAAATTTAATTTGAATTAGTACAATGGTGTTGAAATATCTTCTTTCAGCTGACTTTGTTTTCATAATTTTATAAAATACGCGCACACGCACACGAGTGCGCAAAGCCAACGCCTTCTAGGCATCGATAGAGCAGGGATGTGTAGTAGTCGATATCAACGAAAACAAAATCAATAAAAATAAAGCTCGTTTAAAAAAAAAAAAAGAAAAAGAAAAAGAAAAAAAAAAAAACACTATTTACAGGTGTGTGAACAAAATAAAGTAGTAACAGCCGTATGGATGCGAAAAAAATACAAATGAGTAATGCGGGTCGATAATCTGTAGAACAAGCGCTGTGTTAGAAAAACCACAGGTCTATAGTACAGGTAAGCAAGAATGAATCATAACTGGAATGTACCTGGAAACGCGCAATAATATTACTCATTTAGCAGTTGGCGACGGAGTACGTTTTCCCGCCAACCTACATAACCGTTGGCCAAAACCTGTTGCTGATGGCCATTGCAAAAGAAAAATTAACCCTAAAGATAAGATGCTTCCAAAACAAACTTTACTCGAAAAGAAAATTGTTTTGTTTGTTTTCCATCAGATATTTAAAAAAAATGTAGAGATAAGAACGAGTAAGACTATCGTTATGAAGAATAAAGCAAAAATATTTTAGGCGTTCTTTTACTTTTTGGGCACTATCCAACAGGTGGAAGGGAAATGCCCTTGACAATAAAATTTATCTAAATTCTTTCAAGAGCACGGGATAACGAGAGCCTTTAATATTACTAGGTTTGGCACTTGTCAAGTGTTTTATTTCCCAGAGTTTCCAATATAGTATTTGTTAGACGCTGTACCACAATAACGGGACAAAAGACTTAAAAAAAGTGAAACGACTGCTAATGGGTTTAAGTCATTCATTTCAAACCACCACTAGAAAAAAAAAAATTTAGATGAGCCAAAAAGGAGTTTAAATTACAATACCCCTCCCCCCCACCCCGTTATAACGCCCACATTTTACAATTACTTTGGATATAGCGTTCTTTTTTTTTTATGTTTTTCGAAAAATATGTTCTTAACCGTTTATTTATTTTTAATTATTATAAATTGTATTTTCTATTGTCAATTTTCTTGGGAAAATTGTAATATGTGCATAAACTAACGCAGTAAAAAAAAAAAAAAAAAAAAAAAAAAAAAAAAGCATATATATTTTTTAATTTTAATTTTTAAATTTATATCAAGTTGTTTTTCCGGCATGTGCGATGTAACAAGGGACTCATTTAGTACTTTCTATTTATTTCTCAAGGGGTGTTAGCAAATACTGCAAAAAATGTTACAAAAACAATTGTTCCATTCTCACACTGTTCATTTTTTGCGTTCATACATTTGTGTAAAACGAGCTTTTCTATAATGAAGACTATTAAAGAGAAAACAAACACTCAAGTTAGAATCCTTGAAAGATACATTTAAGAGTATGTCGATGTAACAATATATATATATATATATATATATATATATATATATATATATATATATATAAGTAAAATACAGATTTAATCTGTCTCATTAAATTTTAAAATTCTGTAAACAAAAACAAAATAAGTTTTTAAAAGAGTGTTAACTGTTGTCTAAATTTAAAATTGTGACAAACTGTTTTATTTTCACATTTAGTCGTGATATTTCAAACAAGTAAATGAAAACAAGACCGAAAAATCATGCATCAAGCACAGATTATGAAGCACTTTCCAGTACTTTCAGGATACTGTTAAGGATGCCATCTAAATAAACAATTTAAGTTTATATAAAAATAGTTTAAAAAAAAATTAAAGCATTCAATGTTCATATTAAAAATCACGCCTAATTTCATGACTGCACTTCATGTTGTTCAAAAATTTTTTTGTTACAATACGTTAATTTGGCGTGGCACGTGAATTATGGAAAATTCACCGCTTTCATTTACGCTTAGTAGACAGCGCTAACTATTGAATTTATTTTTTTTTTTTAATAATTTTTGCCCTTCCGACATAAGGCAAAGCTAAAAATAAAGCAGTTTTAAATAAATCTGAATTAATTATTCGGGATTTCTAATCTTTCTGATTAATCCTGCTTTTGTTTCTTTTCAATTTGATCCGATCAATTTGATAAGATAACTATATCAGAAATGTTAAAAAAAAAAAATATGCTTTCAAATGATTTTAAAAAGTCATTAAATTGAGCTACAAATTTTAAACAAATTTCATCCGAACGTACACATTTTTGTCCCATTGATGATGTAAAAATTGAACTTATTCGATATTTAGATGTTGTGTAGGAGCAACAAAAGCCAAAACGAAAGCGCAGTTCATTGCCACCCATGTTATATACCCATTTAATAAAAATAGCAAACGATTTTGGCAGCTGACCAAAAGAGAGCTATGATATTATGGAGAAGACAAAAAAGTCTGTAGTAAATGAAATAGGACTTTGTCGTTAGAAAAAAAAAATCCAATTTTTTAAAAGTTTCAAACTTGGCCCGCTCTCCACCCCTTTATATGTTTCATTTCACATCATTTCTATTAAGGTTTTTTTCAAATACAAAGGGACTACTTTCAGACAAATTTTGTAATTCGTTTTGTTCGGAAAGGCGTGAAATGAGCAGCTGTTATTCAGAAACTATGAAATCGAAACACGTTTTTCATTTTTTTTTTTTGGAAAAGACAGAAGAGCTTTTAGAAAATACTGTCAAAGTCGACGTTTTGAACCGAATTTCCGGACGTGAGAGCCAGAAAACGGAGAAAACCAGTCGTCGCATGACACGAATAGCTTATAACTCGATAAGTTATTTATCAAAAAATGGAAAACTCATTTCGATTCCAAATCGCTTCCATATTCAGATCTGTCAATTTGATGCACTTGCGTTTAAAAAGGAGTCAGAAAATGTGTCTGAAAGTTTCGCGTTGTTGAGCAGGACAGAGGACACTTACATTCGCAATATAGCAAAATAAGAGATCTTTGAGGGTGGAAGGCATCCGGGCACCACGCTTATACGAACCCTCCAATATGACTAAAAGATCTATTTTTTATTTTTAAAGTGAAAAAAAAAAATTGCGTCCTAATAAAGTTTACACCGGTGACCATCTGCTTACAGGGATCCCCTTACATGATTTAATTAAAAAATAAAAATAAATAAAAGTAAGGCTTTAAAAATGCTTTTTGCATCAAACCCCTTTAAGGAGATGGCCAGCCCTGATAACAAAAGACTATTTAGTTTACTAATAAATGTAAAGAAGTCATGGAAGGAGCTTCAAAATTTCTACATAGGGAATAAACAGGCGCAGTAAGGCAATACAGAGTGTAACTAAACATTCGTAATATTACAACTTTGATAAGACAAATTTCACAGATTCGTGATTGTAGTCATACAAAGAAATTATATCAAAACTTTAATTTAACCCTCCGTTACATGGATCTTTGAAACAATTTAACAGGTTGGGTACATTTTACTAGTTATATCTCAAGAAGTAATGTGCGGAATTTCATCAAACTTTATATTCTGTTAGACATTGACATAAATAGACGCTGATTAGGTTTGGTTGTAAATCACCCAACAGGTGCTACTTCTATGCTGTGTTTATCCGGTTTTCCGCGATGGCTATACCTTAAGAACTAATGCACGGAATTTCACCAAACGTCATAATCTGTTAGACCTTGCCTTAATATATCTTTATTAGTTTGGGTGTATACCGCCCAACAGGTGTCGTTGCTATGCTCTATTTTTCACGATTTCCGTGTCAGCTATATATCTCAAGAACGAATAGTTTGTCATTTTTGTTGCAGGCGATTTGATTTATACAGAATAATTTTGAATTAATTTGTCTTTATGTAAATTTAATTTTGTTTTAAATTAAATAAACAAATTTCAATAAACGAAAAAAAAAAATTATATATATTTTACAAGAGTGATTTTTTTTTTAAACCAAATGTTTGCTGAGTGTACTTCTTGAGTAAATTTTAACCAACCCACAAAATGGAAAGTTAAACCAACGGAAGAAAAAAAGACAAAATAAACTTTATGAAAAATTAGACACCAACTCTACTCTATTAAAAATTTTCGGCCAGTATTGAATAACTTCGAAGTTAGAAAGAAAGCAAATGGGTGTCCTTCAGGCTCAAACCAGCTGGATTTCCGATTTCGAAACAGAGGTCTGGGAGGGGCTAAAGAAAATAAAAAAAAAAGACCCAAGCTAAGCTATTCCATTGTTTTCCAGCAACAAGATAGAAAGCAGGAAAAGGTTGCTCAAGAAGTTTCAAGATTTTAAAATAAAAGTAAAATAATATGTAAACAAAACTTAAATGTGGGGATTAGTGTTGCCAGGTGCAGTGTCACAAAAAGCGGGAGAGAGGGACAAGAAAAAAAAAAAGTGAGACAACGGCTTTTAAAAATCGGGACATAAAATTTCAATAAACTTTATTAAAATGTAACCTGTATATAACGGAATCCTATTTTAAACGTAAAAAATTACGTTATACCTACGGTAAGAATGCCATACAATTATACCTAATGAGACGAAAGACCTGTTTAAAACAGAACTTTTCTTCGGTCTTAGCAGGTTTACTACAATAAAACTATCTTATACAGTGAAACCTGTCAAAACGAAATCGCAGAGAGAATAAAATTTTTACTTTTACAGGTTCGTTTTCACAGGGTTTACTGAACAAAGAAGTACGGTAAAACCTGCGAAAACAGGATCGCTATGAACTGCAAATAATACCGTTATAGACAATCTTCCGTCTAGGCATGGGTACGTATTCCTTTCGGAGATATATGAAAATTTTCCGTTATAGAGAGGTTCTGCCGTTACAGGTTTTACTCTATTAAGTTTCACTTGATGCAGTGCAGTCGAATAGTATGTTACGAAAAGAAATTTAAAAAGAATTTGTGCATCATGGAAAATCTATTGGCGTCCGGAGTCCCTGAAAATAGGAACACCTGGAAATACACTGCAAAAAATAATTGTTGATTTTACAGTATAAAACTAGCACCCAGTGCCAGTTTTATACTGTAAAATCGACAATTATTTTTTGCAGTGTACTAGTGGGGACTAACTGGAAATTACAAATGGTAATTTTATAGAGGGGTGGGGAAGGCTAATAATTTTTGTCACAAAAGATTAGACAGCAGAAATTTGACAAAATAAACTAGGTTTAACACAGCGGTTTGCGATTTGAAGGAATAAATCCTCACCTTAATGGTAATTTATTTGGAAATTGTGAACTTTCTATACCCAAAATATTTTTACCTGGGGTCGATGCAGGGATTTTTTTCTTGGGGCCCATTTTGTGAAAAGTAAAAGTTATTTTTTGTGAAATCTATTTGCATAGAGAAAAATTCGGATTCATTATAGAAAATCTGATTGTTATTTTTTATCTTTAGAATTTGGAAATTCTGCATAATTCTATTATCTAGTTTTATACTTATTATATAGCTGATGCTAATTTACATTAATTTCGTTCCACTGATTTTATGTTTCTATTTTAAATACATATTTTTACAACTATAGTGTGTTGCAGCTCACCTAATGAAGCAAAGTTATGTATGCGGCCCGCGAAAAAAAGTAGGTTGGGGGCTGTCCATAAATGATGTCACACTTTTTTTCAATATTTTTGACCCCCCTCCCCTCTTTTGTCACAAAGTGTCACACTTCACCATACCCTCTCCCCTCCTCTTGTCACATGTCACAGTATATTACATAAACATATACTTGCAGTTCAGAAACAAAGCACTACGTTATAGATCATATTTCAAATTTTACTTTTAAATTTTAAGTATGCGTTTTAATGACATTTGGGAGCATAACAACAAAAATGATTCGTGCACTTATTTTGTATGATATAAGATTAAGGTTTACAAAAAAAAATATAATTAATTACAATAGTAATAAAATATTATATGAAGGAGCAATTGATTTTTTTTTTAGAAGAAAGGAATATAAGTAAAAACAAATCACATGAAAGTTGTTTTAGCCTCGATTAAAAAATACCCTGAAATTCTGGTAAATTCAAAATAACTTCAAAATTTATTCTGCTGATTTTAAATGATTTTATTTAAATCAAAACGTGTGATGTCACACTTCTTCTTACCCCCTCCCACCCCCTTGTCACAAACTGTCACAATTTCATGAACCCCCTCCCCCCCCTCCAAGTGTGACATCATTTATGGATGGCCCCTTGGTTGTTGGTTGATTTTATGACGGCCGATTATCTACACGAGGGATATAGGCCCTGGAGGGAGTGCCCTCCGTGGAGATCTTTCTAATTGATCCTAACCCGTATTTACGGCAAGGTTCGAAGAAAACCACAGAAAACTCCGAACGGTTCGGTCGACGAGCGCAACAGGGGTTTGAACCCAGCACCTTCCGTCTACCAGCTTTGGCAGCAGAACCTTTCGGCCACTTGGGAAAAAAAAAAGGTTGAGTATAGCTGCACTAGACTAATAAAGTAGAAATATAAATAAAAAAATAACAGTAATATATTTTTAAATACTCTTATTATTTAATAGTTTCATACTAATTAAATGATGATTATACGTTGAGAAAAATTTTAAATTTCAATTTTTGAAATCTGGAGTAGGTAGTTTAAATAACGCTTTTTTTCAGCGCATCAATTACAAACAGAATTTAGAACTTAAATCAAATTCCATTTCAACAGCTAATAAAAATTCTCAAATAAACATATTAGAGTTCATATTGACTCAGAAACATGCATACGTATTATTCACCTAAACCAAATATACAACGGAAGAACATTTCCACGAGTGCGGAAAACGACAGGCTAACTAGAACAAAGACTAAAATGTCGATATAGAAAAAAAAAGTTCCTCCTTTATTTATCCGCTCGTAAAATATAGAAGCATTTAGAATTTATAGGCATTTTCCTTTGGAATATATCCAGCTATCGATTAGTTTAAGATCTATTAAAGGAAGTGCACAATTACCTGGAACCTTAAAACTTAAAATATACAGAAACGCTATGAGAAATGACTAGCTTACTGATTTATTAAAATCCTGATCGAATTTAGCTCAGACATAGTAACCTCTGGCTTTTCGTAACCGAGTTAACTTCTGCACTTGGCAGGATGTTTAAAATTTCATAAATTTTAAATGTTTATAAACTGGGGTGCTAAGTTACATAACTTAAACGAATAAAATACTGAACAGGCGTTCTTTTACCACAACAGCAGTAGTTTACAGAATAACGTAGTGTCGTTTCATGCGAATTTATATAATTATATGTGGCGCGCATGTATAAAAAAATATAATATAACTGGCCACGTAATGCGATTTGTGCGTTAAATTAGCATAGATTTTAGATAGTCATGTGACTTATGTTTTAATCCCATGTGTACAATGTTCACAGGAAGTGCGCATTCGTGAAACATCTGAAAGTATATACGGCAATATTTAAAAAGTATGTCTAAAAGGAATTTCAATCAAGAGAAGTTTAAGAGAGTGGAATGTTGATGGTTCAATCTTATGTGGGGAGGTTCATGTAGGAGTATAAATTGTTCAACGTGTATAAAATAAGTTCTAGTTATGTGAGGTAGTTTAAGAAGTATGTTTAAAAGACAGTGAAAGGCTAGTGTTTATATAACATATGGGTAAACAGTTGTGTGAGTACAAATTGTGTGGACTCGCTACTCAGAAAGGCTTGTACAAAATTAGATTCAGCTATAAATATGTAGAGTGGTAACTATCATTATACAGGATATACAAATATTTATGTATCACTTAGATTATTTCCATCTATGAAATCATCTTTCCTTTTCTATTTTAGAAACAAATTATTTAAACAAGCAGATAGAGGGGGTGAGAAAATAAAAACCTCCAACCTTTTTAACAATAAAATTAATAAACATGTGGAAAATAAATATTTAAAATACAGTGATCACTCACTTATACGACTCTCTCGATAATATGTTTTTTTTTCAGGTCCGAACAGCGCCTTAGGGAAAATAACGCAAAACTTCTATATAATATGTGAGACGTTTTAAATTTGTTACTAGTATTTTTTATTTTAGTTTTTATCCGATTTAATTTTTATTTAATTTTAATTCTTCTTAATTTTGGGATTAAATAATTTATTCATATCAGTTACAATTGCGCTTGAGTCCCAATACACCCCCCCCCCCCCCCCCCCGATTGATTGCCAGTGAAATAGACAGTAAATATGTAGTATTCTATAACAAAATAAGAATTCGGAAGCTGAACATATATGAACAAATTTCGTATCACAGACGATAATGAAATATTTGTCTAATCTACTTCCTTTATTTATGAAAATAAAATTTAAAAATAAGACGAAAGTCAAAACAACACATTTGTGTTGTGTCGAATGGCAAACAATAAAACTTTTAGAGTGCATTCAGAAAATTATTCACGCATCTCTCTATAATAGAATTTTGATATCACTTTTGCAAGTTTATTTTTTAAACCATTGTAAGTCGATTAGTGAGCAGTCGGCTCCGTGGGAGGTCAAATTAAACCGGTTTTATTATAGAAATTTTTGCTCGTCAAACGTCGTTGATGTGACAGTTCAAAATTTACAAACAATAAGGGTTTTCATTTTATTTTTATCGTTACGAAAGTAGATTGCCCAAGGTCTTTTTTTTTTATTTTTATGAACTTGAATGAAAATAAATAACACTCATTCATTTACAGGAAACATTATTTAATACGAAATTTCGGAGTGCGATACGTGCAATAAACGTTATGTCCTTAAACGTTAAAAAGTCATTTTTTTAAAAAATAATAGAATACACATTTTTTGAAGGATGATATCATAAATTAATCAAGCTGTATATTAAATGTCATATTACATATATTTATTAATAACACTAGTTTACAGTACATCTGTTGCCGAAAAATTTTTAGCTGTTGCTGACTATATATGATATGCTATTTTCAAAAATATAATTAGAATATTTTAATCAGCTCTAGTTTCTAAGTTTCAGCTATGTAGGTATTAAACAGAAAAAAAAAAAAAAAAAAAAAAAAACATGTATTTACTAAGAAAAACTTTACTAAAAAAAATAATTAATCATTGAGTTCTAAAAAACTTCGTTTTAAAGCTCTTCTCCGATGTGTAGACTTTGGAAAATGTCAGAGATCAACAATAGTCAGACATCATATTCGTATCCCAGAAACCCTGATAGCGCTCTTCCATGACGCGTAAGTCCTGATGCATACGCTCTCTCTGCTCTTCGATTATATCTCCTAAATTTTCCGGAAACCTGTCCAGGTGACTATGGAGGAAGTGGAGTTTTATGCTCATATTGCACCCCATATTTTTTAATTGTAGCAGAAGGTCTTCTACAAGTTCAATATAATTTTCAGATTTTTTATTTCCGAGGAAATTCTGCATCACAGAGACGAAAGCTGTCCAAGCCTTTAGTTCTAACTCAGTCATAGAATTTCTAAATTGAGTATCTTTCGTAAGTTGTCTGATTTGGAGGCCATCAAAAATACCGGCTTTAATCTTTTCCATAGTGAGCTGAGGAAATTTTTGGCAAATGTAAGAAAAGCAGTTCCCGTCTTTATCTAGTGATTTTACAAACTGTTTCATGATGCCAAGTTTTATATGTAATGGTGGAAGGATAATTTTGTCACGAGCTACTAATGAATTGTGGACTATATTGTGCTTTCCAGGCTCCATATTTTCTCTCAAGAGTCAGTTTTTTCTTACCCAATGCTCTTGTTTAACTCTACTGTCCCAAAGACATATAAAACAGGGAAACTTGGTGTAACCACTTTGTTGACCGAGAAGAATGTTGACCATTTTTAAATCGACACAAATTTGCCACTTATGGTCATTGTATTTTATTTTGTTCAAGACTAGCGAAATGTTACAATATTCTTCCTTTAACTTTGTACTGTGGGCAATAGGTACCCCAGCGTATTTATTTCCATTATGTAATAGAATACATTTTAGGCTACGTTTTGAGCTGTCAATGAATAAACGCCAGTCGTTTGGTTCGTATTGTTTCAAGCCCATTTTTAACAACAAGTTTTGTATATCTGAACAAAAGGTAATAACGTTTTATTCTGAAAAATAACGCCGTAATTCTGTATCTCTTTCACGATAAAAACTTATTTTAGTATCTGAGGAAAGCAATTTTATTTTCTTTTAGTCTTGATGCTAACAATTCTGAAGCTTGTTTAGAAAGATTTAAATCTCTTACAAGATCATCTAACTCATTTTGGGAAAAGCATTTTGGCTCATTTGACATACCTTCAAAATCAGCATCATTTTGTGATGAGCTTAATCCTTCACAATGTCTTGTTCTAATGGCTCAGATATATTTTTAGGCTCTGAAGAGTCTGGTGAACGCTGCACTGGACATTGAACAAAACTAGTACTTGGGTACTGCCATTTAGCTCGATTTTTAGTGTTTAAACCGTTTACGTTCACGCTACAAAAATAACAGAGATGATTTCGAGATGATTTCGTAGTTCTCGCCAAATAGTCGGTGTTCCAAATGTAAAGGCACTTCTTTTACCACTTTTCCATAATCTTAAATATTCCACACACGATTTACAAACACAATTGGGAGCCCAAGACTTCTCATTTTTATCCAAGAGCATCCCAAAATACTCAAAATAGGTATTTTTCACCAACTCTTTCTCATAACTTTTCTACAATTGTTAAACATATATTCTCCGCATATGTAGCAAAAATGATCTGGATTGTTTAAACAACGTCTCCTTGAACTACTCATGACGCAAAAACTTGATAAACTAATCTTAACACAGTAAAATACGCCTGTTATCGATTAATATATATGCTTAAATGATAAAAATCAAAAACAAAGTAAATCGAGCTGCTCAAAAAATTTTCTGGTTAGATTTGACAAAAACAAGTCATAAGTGAACATTATCAACCACAGAATTCGCGGCAACAGACAAAAAGTTTAATTTTGTAAACTAGTGTAATTAATATTTTAATAATTATTAAATATAGACGGGAATTAGTATGCAATAGTTTTTCAAACAGAAATATATATTTTTTAAAGTAACTAATACATTACGATTTGGTGGGCAGTAATGAAAAACTGGAAAATATTTATTTAGAATTTGTAGATTTCATAGTACACTTGATGAATGGTTGTGCAAATTCTTCATCGGTAGAAAGATTATTTTCAAAGATTGATCTTATCCAGAATAATCTATGAAATGGTCGTATGCAGCAACACTCGTTACTGGTAATCATTTATTTTATTTATTTATTATTTTTATTTATTTTTAGTTCTAAATGAAATTTTAACAATATTTCTTTTATTTAATGCGATATTCTTACACTTTTTATATAAAATTAGATATGTAATCTAATTATTAAAAATATTTCAATTCTTACGATAACTGCTTATCTTTAGAGAGTTTTGTGCTTTTACATTTTAAAGAATGAAAATTAAAGTACAGTACTGAGTAAAATATTTGCAAACACTTCCAAATGTCGTACAAAATATGTTGTTAAATATTATTTTGATGAACCCTTCCAAATGTTGTACAAAATTTATCATTTAACAAATAATTTTTTTTTCTCACAGTCAAAATGAGTTTTGACCACGGATGGTCAAAACACATTTTGACCAGGACGGTTAAAAACGGGTTTTTCGATAGTTAAAACCGTACTTTATTAAAATCAACACAACCCTGACTAGAATAAATCTATGCATCCGTTTTGGAATGTTGGTTTATTAAGGCATGTTATAATTTTCTTTTTCTTGAAAAAAATCGATTTTTTTCTTTTACATATTTTGTCCTTTAAACCCTCAAAAATTTTGTGGTAAATCAGTTTTTTTTTTTTTTTTCGAAATTCGTATTAGTTCAAAAGTTATCAGCCTTTCGGTGTTGTAGTGAATAGGCTCATTTTTAGCGTGTTGTGTATAGAATCCCATGTACACTGCAAAAAAAAAGTGTTGATTTTACAGTATAATACTGGCAGCTGGGGTGCCAATATTATACTGTAAAATCAACACTTTTTTTGCAGTGTAGAAACAAAAGATTTGAGAAAGAGGAAGTCCAAGAGGGTTCATTATATAGGCCTGGTACAGATGATTTAATGCAAGTTGAAAATTGTCACTGTTATCTATGTTTGTTTAAAAACGTTGTAAAACTTTAAACTTGTTTTTCTCGAAACTCTGTTTTACAAATCGGTACCAGGTGGAAATCGAGATTGGATGGAAAGATTTGGTTGAAATTTAGTATGTACTATTTTGTAGTCCCTCACGGATCAATTTTCCAATATTCGAATTGTAAATATTTTTTTGCGCGATTTAAATCCGAAAATGTTTGTCTAAAATCGACAACTAGAAATATGAACGACTACCATTTTCTCCAGGATGAAAAAATAGGCCTTAAGGTACTAAAATTATTAATATCTATTAGCATGCAAGATTTTAATGAACATTCAGTGTCGTGCCCATTTTATATACATTTTCTAAATAACTGTATGTCGGATTAAAAAAAAGAACAAATTTTTTTTAAATACAGTATTTTTAACAAATAAAGTAAAAAATGAATAAAAATAGAGAAAATCTTTTAAAAATTGGAAAGGATGGAAAATTTTAAAAAATTAAGAAAGGTAATTAATAGCTTAACCTTAAATTTCCAGTAAATTGAATTTTTTTCTTTAATATTAATTTAACTCATGATGCAGGACACTTCTTTGAAGAATTTCTTGTTTGGAACAACATTAATAATGAAAAATAATTTTAGTATACCTGAATATAAATTAGTATACCTGAAGGTGGCTTGACGCTAAATTTAATATACAAGAAAGATCACACCAAACCGTACGAACTGCATTTCGACAGCTGCAAAGCCAACTCATTATTCAACAAAATTATTCCTGTAAAACTACTTTTACAACAACAACGGTGTCTCCACAGGAAAGCGTTTCTGATATTACTTTATTCTATCTTTACAAGAAGAAAGAATTGCATTCGTGAAAAATTTAGACTTGTTTTCGACGGATTTATACGTTTTAGAAGGTTTTTTTTTTTAACTCGACTTCCATGTCTTCAGAAAATGTCTGTCTGTGAGCCTGTCTGTATGTACGCGACAAAAATTTTGTAGGCGCTCATCTCAAGAACTAATGCACGGAATTTAATAAAACTTTAGATTCGGTTAGTCCTTGATATAAATTGGTGCTGATTAGTTTTTGGTGTAAACGGGCCAACAGGTGGCGTTACTATGCTGCATATTTCACGATTTCCGTTATAGCTCTATCTCAAACACCCCAAACCTAATCCGGTTTTTACAGATTCAGTTAGACCTTGACATAAAGTTGTTGTTTTGGTTTGGGGTGTAAATTGCACAACAAGTAGCGCTGCATTTTTCAGCATTTACACGAATTTAGTGATAGTCCTATCTCAAGAACTAATGCACAGAATTTCACCAAATTTGATATTCTGTTAGACTTTGGCATAAGTTGATGTGGATTAGGTTTTCGTGTAAATCATAACATGTGGCACTGGTATGCTGCTTTTTTAACACTTTCCAACCTAGTTGAAAAGTGTTTATGACTTCGGTTTGTCTGGCCGTATGGCCGTCTGTCCGTGCTCTAACTCCCGTAAATATTCTCGGATTGCTCTGCAATTTTTATATGTTATTGTCGTTTATAGCATGTTCCCTATTTCAACGGAAGTGTGTAGCACTTATAGTTTTTTTACAGGGACACTCAAAAGAATTCCGTTACATTGCGGTCTATGGGGAAAAATCATTTGCGGTTTATTTAAATAATGTTTCACTATTTTAAACGCATTGAAATTTATATATATCACTAAGGTGCATTAGACGAAGCTTAATATGGAATAGGGTGTGCATAGAACTTATAGTTACTTTACAGGGACAGTCAAAGGAATTCCGTTACATTACATCTATGGAGAAAAATCGTCTGCGGTTTATTTAAATAATGTTTCACTATTTTAAACGCATTGAAATTTGTATGTTTCACTAAGGTGCATTACAAGAGGCTTACAACAGAATATTGTGTGTATAGCAGTCATCGTTCATTTACAGGGACACACAAAAGAATTCTCAACTCTCTGTTAACAATAATTCCTGGAAGTGCGTTTTAAGTTACTGAACACGATTTTAATTTTAACTCGCTTTTTGTCTATTACGTTATGTGTATAAATTCTGTAGATCCTATACAGAGAAGCACAAAAGTTCGCGGACACATTTCCGTTTAGTGACAGAAACTCCAGACGGAGAATTTTAAACTGTGCTACGCGTTTCCTAACTGAACTAAAATTTAGCATCCTATGTAGTATATATACAGATCTATAGATCCTATACAGGGCTAAATAAAAGTATTCGGATATTTTTCTGAATATTGTATATGTTGGAAATTCCTGAAATTATGTTTTTAAATATATTATGCGTTTTCCAAATTGTTTACTTAGATGTCATCTTTTAGCTTATTAAGGTATGATTTGTAAAATTATTTTGGAAGCGATGGAAAGTGTTACATAATCTATGCTTGACGCATGATTTTTCGTTCTTGTTTTAATTCTAAAATACGTAATAATATATATATATATATATATATATACGCTTTTTGAAGTATTAACATGTATGAGATAGAAGAAAGTTTTGAGACTGCCACATCCGACTAGTTTTGCAACATTTTTTCTTTCTTTTTTCATTGCTATTGGTAACACGTATAAGTGTGCAATGAGAACATCCATTCGTCACAAGACGATTAAACTAAAAAGTGGCGACAGAATAAAGTAAACAACCGACCCCCATTCTCATCTCCCATGATTATCATAGTAATAATTGCTTTATGACAAAGAATTGCTTGGTAGAAGCATATTTTATGTTGGTAGAAAGTATAGATTAAAATATTTTATCCAAACACACATACACTGCAAAAAAAATAGTTGATTTTACTGTATAATACTGGCATCCCAGTTGCCAGTATTATACCGTAAAATTAACAGTAATAAACAGTAAAATTGCCGCGCATGCGTGACAGTGTATTACTGCTTATACTGTTTATTACTGTTGATTTTACGGTATAATACTGGCAACTGGGATGCCAGTATTATACTGTAAAATCAACAATTTTTTTTTTTTTTTTTTTTTTTTTGCAGTGTACATATTAAAGTTTATTGAAATTTCCAGGTATACTTATATTGTATACACACACAAAAAAGATAAGAAATAGTGTAACAGAAAATTTCTTTAAAATCTTTATTTTTCTAATCTGAATTTTTAAGGTTTTTTTTTTTTTTTTTTTCATATAGAGGACGACGTCAATTTTGTTTTTTCAATGTTTTGTTTGGTCAGTCACGTCTCTAATTCCCTTCGCTAATGTTAAACCTATGCGCATGGAATGCATTCTTAATTTAAAAATATTTCATAAGGAAACTAACATGTTTAACTTCTTTTTTCTGTGTACCCTTCTTTAAAAGATGTCTCTCTCTTCTTCAGTTGTTAAAATATTTCTAAAATATATGTACTTAATTTCATTTGAAGTGTTAAAATCTGCTCGTCAGCTTCGCTAAGATTTTAACACATAAAAACGAAGATGAACGAAAATAACACAATTAAATGAAAAGAGTAATGTGATGATATATGGAATTAAAATCATTTAAACATTAGCGAGGAGAATTTGACATCTCATATAGACCCATAGGCGTAAAGTTTTGAAAATTATTGGTGGGACTCAACTCCTTTTTACACAAATATGTGCATGTGAGTGTAAAAATGATAGATTATCAATTTACTGTTGCTGTTTTAACTCCCTTTTAAAGGAATTAAACAGAATCGTATACCGATGATAAATAATCACAAATTAAATAAAACATTAAGATAATATAAAAATTCGAATGCACAGACCCATTTATATTATTCGCGAATTGTTTATAATAAAATCACATCAAAAGTTGACTTTGAATAACGTCTTTTTTTTTCGGAATATGGATTTTTTTTCTATTTTCATTTTAGGTAGATTTCGTAAGAAATACTACCTATTACATTCTCACCTATGTTGGAAATTTTGAAAAATTTTAGCAGATCTACGCCGATCATGACTCCCAGAACCCAAAACCACCCCCAGTTCAAAACTTTATCTATCTATCTATGTCACCTTTTTATGACCACGATAACTGGAAAAATTCTGCATAAATCTCTTCCAAACTGATACATAAAATCAAGGGACATAAAATCTCGGTCAAGTTCGTTAATGGGCAAAATCGAACCAGGGGGGGGGATGGGGGGGCTTTTTGTGAAAACAGAAAAAAACCCATAATTTCTTAATTATTATACATATCGAATCCGTTTAAAGTTATTATTACTTCTAGGAAAAGGGCCGAAAATTTATGTATGACATATGTATTGATATAATTAAAAATGGTCCAAAGGGGGGAGGAAAGGGGGGTTTTAGAAGAAAAAAAATCATAGCTTCGGCAATTCACAAGATATCAAATCCGCGTAAATTTATTATTAATCCTCTTAATATTATCTAAAACTTTTATATTGACAAGTTTTTTATAGGACCAACCGTTATAGGGAAAAAAAAAATCCCTGCCGGCTCCGCCTGCAAACACGTTATTTTTCGAAGTAGGCGGTTCCAACTCCCGCATCTTTTCGAAACTGATACATAAAATCAAGGGGCATAAAATCTCGGTAAGTTCGTTAATGGGCAAAACCGAACCAAGGGGGGGAGGGGGTCTTTTTGTGAAAACAGGAAAAAAACCCATATTTTTTTAATTATGATACGTATCGAATCTGTTTGAAGTTATTATTTACTTCTACACTGTAAAAAATAACGGTGAAAAATACAGTGAAAAACGCTGTGATTATTTCACGAAAAGGAAAAAGCACAATTTACAGCATATTTTGCTGTAATTTGTAAGCGCCATCTACTGATGAAATCGCGAAAGATTCGAATTGGAACTTTTCAACCCACAGACTTCTAATACAAATACCAGTGTTGAATTCAGGGGGTGGCCCGGGGGGGGGGACATTCCCTCCCGGAGCATTGAAAGCCCCCCCCCCCAGAAAGATTTGAGATTTTATCCCGCTTTTAATGGTTTAAAAGTGCAATTCCCCCCGGAGCCATAGAAATCCCTCCCGGAGAAAAGTCTTTGAATTCAACACTGCATACTGCATTCATACTATAATACTTCTAAAAGTTACTATATTTATGCTCTGAGTATGAACCACATGAACATAAACTATCTTCATGCACATAACCATGGATGACTACCAGAGATCATTTTTTTCCTCTGCCTTTTCGAAAAAGCGAAAAAGACGATTTTCTTTGCCTCTGCACGCATGCGCTAGCTTCGGCTCGAATGTAAGCGTCGTTGATGAAACCGCAAGATGCCTGTTGCTATTATTTTGGATTGGAAGAAGTCAACCTTGGTGGAAATTAGCTATTTATTAAAAACTAAAAGGTAAGTGTTAGCTTTATTTTCTTGTTTATGATATTATTGTAATACTAGGGGGCCTACCCCCTGCGAGCTACGCTCGCCAACCCCCGCTCAGACTTCGAGGCCTCTAAAAACATGACAGCGTGCTTTGTTTTAAAAATATTGGTAAATCTTTAATTGGGTTGCCATGCTTTTAACGTTTTAATTGGGCATTTTTTGATTATCATGGCCTCATACACAGCTGTTGCATCAACTGACGACTGTTTTCGGGATTGATAAGTAAAATCAATTACAACTTGAAAACCAGCTTGTATAAAATCCGTTCAGTCTCCTTCCGTTCAGTTGGGCAATTATTATTTTATATATTCGTTTCAAATATCCGAATTAGTGATTTTATAAATTCGTTTAATTAAATTTTACAAAAAAATAACAAAATGATATCAATAAATAATAATTACTATTAATTCCTCCCCCCCTTTCTTTTGCGTTTACATAAATGACGTCATTTGGGCGAATTTATTCAAAATATTTTCAGTTTATAAATTAAATTAAATGCTGACAGACGATTGAATCCTGACGATAGAAATGTGATTTTTTTTTTCACATTTTCCTGAAAAACATAATTTAATCACAATGTTGTTCTCATTATCGATTGAAATAAAAGATAAATTCAAATACAATTTGAAAATGACGAATAAAAAGACATCAATAATCCCTATCGGGATCCTTTTCAATTTTTTCCCTTTTTTGTCACAAAAAAACTGAGTAATTAGTTGCCATCATTACAGAAATCTCATTAAAATTAGAACAAAAATTAATATCTCGAAAACTAATTCCAATTTCAAAATTCTATTACCAGTTTTCACATCCGCGGATTTTTATGGACAATTGGTATTAATTTCACCATCAAGCGTTTAATATTTTATTAAAAATAGCCCTGAAACATAATCAGTCGTTTCATAAAATCGTTTCATAAATTCGTTTCATAAAATCGTTTCACAAATTCGTTTCATTAGGATTTTATATATATAGGGTAGATTTGTCGTATAAAACTTAGTAACCCTTTTCCTATAATCACCTGTCGGCGAAACATGCTTGGGCCTGAGATGTCTGAGTCAGTAAAGATATATCACTTCCCGCCAATAAAACGTAATTTTTAAAGTATTGTTTTTAATATTTCCCTTTTAATCATCGTAACCGGTAAAATGTAAATGTTTTAGAAGAATTTTTAAAATGTATTTTGTTGTCCTTACTTAGGGTAACATTTTGAATGAAGCTTAACGGTTTGCATTTATTAAACTGCAAATCGGAAGTTAGAATGTAAAGGAATGTTTTGGCGTTTACGATAATTTTGTTGTTCCTATAGGAAAACTAGTGCGCCATATACTATGCATTTCGAAGGCCACTATTAAAAATAAATAAGTACTTATTTACTTTAAAAAAAAAAAAAAAAAAATTATAAAATATTTACTCTCATACAAGGCACAGCTTACAGCTGTATTTATTAAATTATTGAAATTTGAACTTTTGAATTATGAATATACCGAAAAAAAAAATGAAGACCTGATTTTTTGAAGTAATTAAAAAAAAATGATTATATGCTCAAGATCCATGTTAATCCATATAGATTAGATATATAGGGTAGATGTGCCAGTAATGGACACTTTTAAGGAATTTCTTTAAACATTATTTTTTAATTAATAGTTATAATTGTTATATTCCACATTTTTTAATATTATATTAATTTACCAACAATATTTAACCATGCTCACTCACATTTCCCAAATCTAAATTTAATTGTAAATAACAGAAATAAATCAAAACACCCTAAATTCCAGTAATGGACACCCCACAAAAAGTAATAGATAATTGATATTATGATTGTATTTAAAACTAGAATTTTGAAGAAAGCATATTAATGAGTTAAAAAAAAGCTGAATGTTTATTGGTTATTTTTTTATAAACCAAAAACATTGAGGGGTGTCCAGTACTGGCACATCTACCCTAGTATATGTATGTATACAGATAGATATGCATATAAATATACATAGATGTATGTTTGTGTATAATACTTAAACACATACATACATAGTATTACCCCCTAAGCTCACTTCATGTTCGAATTGGTAATTGTTTTCTTGCACACAATTACTCGGTACTCAGCTATTTGGCCAAAGTACTACCACACCACTAACTCAAAATGATTGTTTTTAAGGCGGTTTTGGAAAAAAATATTTCTCCCACCCAACAACGCAAAACTTTCAGACTCATTTTTTTTTTCCACTCTAACATAAAATCATGATAGTTGCATGCATGATTATTAAAGTGATTAGTAATCAGTTTTTTTTTAATTTTCTAATAAATGAATTATATCTTGAGTTATAAGCAATTGTGTCAGGTTTTTTGTCGAAATGTTGAAGCTTTTTAATGTTTATAGATTTTCCCGCCCTATTTCTCACTGTATAATAATGATAAATAATAATCTAAAACTATCTCTCCCCTTCTCCCCAATTTTTTTTCTTTGCTTCTCCCTAATTACCCCCCCCCCCCCTCCTTTCTTACTTTCCTTTTCTTACAGCACACTAAGTTTACAATGCTTTATTTGTTAGTTTTTGAAATAACTATATAAGTAAGTCTTCCAAATTTCTACTGCCACATGCTGAAATCTCCCCCTCTCCCCCACACACCATTTGCAGGGACTGCGCTAAGATTTTTAAAATGCTAGCAAATAAATTAGCGGAATTTATCTATAATTAGCCAAAAATATATAATACATTTTTTATCATCAACTCTTTCAGCCCTGATGTTATTGAATGGGTAAAAAAGCATTTTCTCACTGTATTACATTTGCTGCGCGCATGTCCAAAAATTGTGCCCATTTTTTTTCTTTTTAACCATTGGGAAAATGGTTGTTTTTGATAGAGAATGGACCTCTTGACATCGTCACTTTTTTTAAAAAGCATTTTTAACGAAATTCTTTAACATTAGAAGAATTTTTCTTTGAATATGCAATAGAAATGCATAAAATCGTTACAAAAATGTTAAATTTACAAAAGGATAGATGCAAATTATCAGATATGAAAAAAAGCCGAATTCAAAAATTGACGTCTGATGAGAAATAGTCTTATAAAGCAAAAAACGTGGTCTTCAACTTTTATTTCCTCAAAATACCTTTAGCTCGGACATCAATCTAAACAAGAGTTAAAGTTATAATTTTTTTTAGCTATACTCCATCCAAAAATAAAAGTATTACCTTAAAGCATGGCTGCCAACTGTTCCAATTTTTGTCTACCGCTAAAATTTAATAGAAATTTTTGTCTTATTTAATCGTCGAAATGCTGTGGTTAAATACGGCAAATATTTATATTAAATTTTAGTGGTATCCAAAAAATCGGAAGAGTTGATAGTTGTACCTTAAAGTAAAGATTAAAATTAAACCATCGCCAACTAAAAAAAATAATAAACTACTGATTAACTTTGAACTCGGTACTGTTTTTGTTATTGTAACTTTAGTGGGCATAAAATATGTATTTTTCACTACAAACTTGGAAAAAAAAAAATTCCTCAGTGTTTCAAAACATGAATACAACAATGAAAAGATCCGATAAATCATTCGCCAGTCTTTTCGCCATAATAATTTTTTGTTCACCAATTTCATGATGTATTCGTATTTGGTGCATAGCCGAATGTCAAGCGCGGCCCCTGATTTGAATGTTTAAAAGTTGTATTTACAAAAATGAAACCCTGTATTAAAAATTTTGTGTTATAATTCAATACTTTATAGGTCCTTGTATTTTTTTCTTGTCCTTAAATGTCCTTGATTTTTATTTAAAGAAATGTGTATGAACCCTTTAATCCATTAACGCTGTTTCTGATATTAATTTGGTTTATCATAAATTACTATTGTTTGGTATAATAGTTTTGATATTAAGAATATAAATTTATTGAATATTAAATATTTTGTAATTCTATCTTAGCAACTCTTCATTTCAGAAATTATTTGTTTACAAAAAGTATGTATTTGCTTTTCCTTAACATTTCTCATGTGCAGAAAATTTACGATAGTTGCATTTAGATTTTTTTAATACTCAAAAAATTTTAAGATTTACATATTATTTATAAACTGTACCATTAAAATTGCTTTTTGAAATGAGATAAGATGCACAAAATGCATGCTACAAATTATTCCCACTTGTCAAATTTAATGCTTAGCTTTTTTTTAAACATTTGTTTTTGTAACTCTTATTGGCTGTGTTGTTCTGTAGATAAATAATTTTTGCTCTTATAGTCGCTTTTTTTTTTCTTTTTTTTTTTTTTTTTTTTTTTTTTTTTTTTTTGCACACCCACCACCTACGAAAAGAACCCAAAAAACTTTTCCAAGCTGTATGTTGGAAGCTGAATTTTTAAATGTAGCATCAATAATTATGTAGGACAATATTTACTTAGAAAAGCCACTGAAAGATAAACTATCTAATTTAGATAAACTTGCAACTTTAGAAATAATTTTGCCTCGTTTTGGTTTTGTTGAGTTAAGCAGACCATGTTTACTATATTTATGTTCAAATTTTTCAATAAAAACAAATTTTGTGGTATAAAACATAAAATTTTCTTAACTTGATTACCAAATAGTAGTTTGTTTAATAGTTTGTTTTTTGTGAGTGTAAAAAGCAAATTGTGTGTTTTCAATTAGTTGATCTTAAATTTTGTTAAGTAAAAAAATAAATAGAAAAAGACATTTAGAATATTGATTTATTAAGTTTTCATACTAAATGACATATGTTTGTCTAATTTATATCAACTCTGAAAATATTTATAATCATCAATAAGTGGACTATTTTAAAAATATCAGGTATATATATAAAAAAATATCAGATATTTTTGAAAATATGATATTTACAAACCCTAAGTCAAACATTGTTAGCATTAAATCACTTAATGTGAAATTTTTCGGCACAAATTGATGCATTCCCAACAAAAAATATACTATTATTTTAACAGTTAATATAAAAGAAATTGGTGTACTTTTTATTTTATGTTAATAAGATTCGACTATAGTTGCATTATATGGTGTTTTACTAAAATAAACTGTAATTATCAACATAGGACAAAATTTTGTTTCTGACTTGCTAGGTTGGGTTGGGTTGAATATTGACGGCCAATTATCTACACTAGGGATATAGGCCCGGGGGGAGTGCCCTTCGTGGGGGTCTTTCTAAGGGAACCTAACCCGTATTTACGCATGGATAAATCCACGGTTCGAAGAAAACCACGAAAACTCCG
The DNA here is from genome assembly GCA_963931845.1 of Maratus michaelseni. Classification (NCBI taxonomy): domain Eukaryota; kingdom Metazoa; phylum Arthropoda; class Arachnida; order Araneae; family Salticidae; genus Maratus; species Maratus michaelseni. The sequence goes on along the minus strand of OZ007591.1, from coordinate 39,004,395 downwards.
AACGATTAGGCCGACGGGCGCGATTGGGATCGAACCCAGCACCTCCCGTCTACCAGCTTCGAGAGCACAACCTCTCAGCCACTGGTGGGGCCCTGACTTGCTAGGAAGTTATAAAATTTAAATTTTGTTGTACATGATTAAATGCATTTTTTATTAATTTCTAAATAATAGTAAATAATTAAAAATGCTCTATATTAGTTTCACAGTTGCTTCAATTAATATAATCTTGTAGATTAAGAACTTCCATAATTTCAAATAACAGTAAAATATCAGTGCTTTTCTAAAAAGTAGCATGCAATGTTAGTTATGTTCAGGGGTTGGGTATTTTCAGAAAATCTTACCAGCCAAGGATTTATTTTACCAGCCAGCAAGAAGGAACGTACAGTTGAAAATTGTTAGGGCAGAATTTACGCAACTGCACAAATAAATCATTACTACTACAAGACATTTTCGTATTTTTTCCCCCATGAAATTAAGAAATATATACAACAGAGGAAAGTTTGGTATAGAATAGAACTTAGTACCATATTTACATTGCGGTAATTTGAAGAGTTGCAAAATATAGCTGACAAGCAAAAAACATATATTCTATAGCCTGAAATATAAAAGATTTTTTATAGATTCACTCGCCTTGTCAATAAATCCACTCGCCAATGGCGAGTAAAATTATGTATTTCCCCAGCCCTGGTTATGTTAAAAATGAATTTTAGAAATTGTAACTAAATTTTAATTAGGAGCCTTAAGATATTTACAGTAGGTGTCATTTGATGCCTACTTTTTAGGTGTGTTCGTAATTATATAAATACGTAGCACCTACAATCGTCGCTTGGTCCGTCCGTCTGTCTGTCCGTCTGCATATAACAACGCAAAAACTACCCAACCGAATGGTTTGCAATTTAAAATATAATATCTTTGCAGAATTTTGTCGAGACATTTCAAATTTTATTAAAATCTAATCAAAACTTCAGGAGATATTAATAAAAATATTTATTAAGAAATTTGAATTTTTTTTTTTTTTTTTTTTTTTTTTTTTTTTTTTTGAAATCTGTGCTTTTTTGTTATAGGAGCTTCCGAAGTTTAATCGTCAAGCGACTGAGATACTTATTTTATTACAGAAATGAATCTGCAGACGATATAATTCATTTCACAGAATTAAAAATCATCAAGATCTGAATATTTATATAACTAGATATTGTACGAATGCACCTCATTTGTCACGTTTGACGTAAAATTTCCAACTTTTTATTTCCCAATTTCTATCACTGTTTATGGGGTCTAGCCTCCCAAGTTACTCCCCCGTATTAGCAGTGGTGGGGAATTTTCAGATGTCTTTAACAGTAAATCTTTAACATTAATTGCATATACAAAATGATGGGGGGAAAACAAAGTTGTCCTCATTAACCAGAGATGTAGACATATTGGCGATAATTCTTAGTATTATATTTAAAAAAATTAATATGTATAATGAAATTAAATTAACCTACAACTTTAAACTGAAATAACTTCTCAGAGCCTCACTAGATGGCGGCGGCACAGATGCATGTAGCATGTAGTCAGAGAGAGCATAAAAGGAATTTGTTTAGTGTCAGTTGCACGCAATTTTGAAAATGTCTCCAAAAGTACAATATTCAACTGAAGATTGTATTTTATTGTTCAAAATTGGTATTTATGTGGTGAAAATGCAAAACTATTTCTAAGGGAGTGGTTTTCAATGGTCAGAAAACGACCTGAGCCTTCTACAGCAATTTCAAGAGATCTGATAAGAAAATTGGCCACCTTATTCACCAGATATCGATCCCTGTGATTTCTGTCTTTGTAGTCATATGAAAGATTTTGTTTACAAGAAGCCGACACACCTTATTAGCTTCAAAAGTTCCATAACTGACCCATTTTCAGGCATCAAAAAAGAAATGCTTGATTTTGTTACTGACAACTTTGTGACTATGTTGCGCTATTGTATTACCTCTGCAGTTTCTCACTTAGAAAAACCTTATCCATTAAATTCCTTTTCCAGTCTTTTCAATATAAAAATATTTGTAGTATTGTAGTAATTTGCCATCAACAACTCAAGTTATTTCAGTTAAAAGTTGTAGGTTAATTAAAAATCACCCTGTATACATTCAATATCTTTAAAATTTTAATCGTGCTTGAAACAATAGTTTTGAAAGTTTGTTATTTATTAATGAATGAATTTAAAGCTGCTTATAATTTTATTTTAGGTCTCAACAAATCAGCTGTGTCTACATAGAGTTATAAAGTAAATTTGCCCTCATGCAGTCTAGTTTGTGGTATGTATAATTGTTGTAACTATTTAAAAATGTATTTCATGAGACATTGTACAGTGAAATTTTGGATTTTTTATATATTTACGGTTCGGGTTGCCTTCTTAATTGAATTTTTCAGCTCTGGTCTGGTTTAAAAGGTGAAAATAAGCAGTCGCCATTCGTCGATTAAACTTTAAAAACTGGCAATTAAAAATGTGGAAAGAACTGGCCAAATGCAGGATTTCCTGATTACCATTTCCCCCCTAAATTTCATGATTTTTCAGCGTTCGTTCGACGAAATTCTTAATTTTTATGCGCCCGTTTTGAGAAATTTAAGATTTTTCGTGCATAATCTACGAAAATCATTATTTTTTATGCAGTGATCGACAAAATTCATGATTTTTACACATTCGATTGACAAAACATGATTTTTATGCATTCGGTCAACGCAATTCAGGATTTTTTTCACTCCCGAATGATGAAATTTGATTTTTTGTAGCCGATCGACAAAATTCATTATTTTCCTGTGCCCGATCGACGAAATTCTTATTTTTTGCACACAATCGACAAAATTCATGAATTTTACGTGCCGATCGATAAAATTAATGATTTTTACTCGTCTGATCGATAAAATTAATGATTTTTTACTCGTTCAATCGACGGAATTCATGATTTTTATGCGTTTGATCGACAAAATTCATGATTTTTATGCGTTTGATCGACAAAATTCGTGATTTTTATGCGTTTGATCGACAAAATTCGTGATTTTTATGCGTTTGATCGACAAAATTCGTGTTTTATATGCGTTTGATCGACAAAATTCGTGTTTTATATGCGTTTGATCGACGAAATTCGTGATTTTTATGCGTTCGGTCGACGAAATTCGTGATTTTTATGTGTTCGGTCGACGAAATTAGTGATTTTTTTCACTCCCGAATGACGAAGTTTGATTTTTACGTAGCCGATCGACAAAATTCATTATTTTTCTGTGCCCGATCGACGAAATTCATTATTTTTCTGTGCCTGATCGACGAAATTCATTATTTTTTCGCACCCGAACGACAAAATTCTTGAATTTTACGTGCCGATCGATACAATTAATGATTTTTACTCGTTAGATCGACAAAATTCATGATTTTTACTCGTTCGATCGACAAAATTCATGATTTTTACTTGTTCGATCGACAAAATTCATGTTTTTGACACGCACTGTCGACAAAATTCATTATTTTTACACGCACGGTCGACAAAATTAATTATTTTTACACGCTCGGTCGACAAAATTAATTATTTTTACACGCTCGGTCGATAAAATTCATTATTTTTACACGCTCGGTCGATAAAATTCATGATTTTTAGATCAGATTGAACTATTTTATCCTGATTGGTTGTTTTGAGCTTCTAAAAGTAAAATTTTTTAGCATCATATTTTTATTTTTTTAGTAATTAAAGGTTGTAGATAAATAAAATAAAACAGCTTTTTTGCAAAACTAAGATACTTGTTTTTATTTTAAAGTTAATATGTTTAAAAGAAAGCTATAAACAATATTAATATGATTGTTTATTGAACTTCAATATGGGGTACAGTGGTCCACAATCCACTCTGCTCCTGTAATGCAGAATGTTTCAAATATTTAATAATTGCTTATTTTCTATAAAGAAAGTGTGTTTTAAAGTAGATTTAACTGTAAAATAAAGTAAACAAATAAAAATAACAATTTATTTAACATAGTAAGAAATATTTTGTTTTGTATTTACTTCCTTTGATAAATATAACTGTAGTCTAATTTGTTGATGATTCTATTCAAGTAAGATTCATGAGACGCAAATTGAATGGAAATCAGTTTATTTCTCCCGAAATTGTAGATGAATCTGCTGTTGATGTCAATGATTTCATAATGTTGTTCTCAGACCCAAAATTATTTCTTGAAAATTCCAGGCTCAATCTTACTCATAAGTACTTTGGAATTTCATTTGGAAATTTTAATGTGCGCTGATTTTTTTGTACTTAAGTAATAACTTCAACTAAATTGTAATTGTTCCTGTATTAATCTGTTATTATTTTCAAAATATAATTAATTTTTTGTTTTTGTTTCAAAATTTATATTATTATGTTATTTTGCGGGTGAAGAGGCAACAAAAAAGAATTAGATTAATGAAAAATAGATTTATATTGTATTTTAGATAAAACCTAATAGTGGTCCACTGTATCCCGGTGGGTGGACCAGTGTACCCCGCTTCCAGGGTACACTGGTCCACTTTACAAGTGTATATATATATATATATTTATTTTTTTTTTTGAAAAATGTGTTGAAAACTATGTTGTGAGAAAATTATGATGGATGTAAGAAGGTTTAAGGAATATTCAAAAATATTTTCATACAGATCGGTCAGTCTGTTAAAGAGAAAAAAAATGTTAAATGAAAAAAGTGGTCCACTGTGTACCGGTCTCCCCTATTATATTTCATGGCATTCTAATATTGTTTAGTATCATTGTTTTAAATTACTAGGGCATTTAAAATATTTTAAGAAAAAAAGAAATGTGCAGCTTATGTAAGCACAATTTTATCCAACAAATTTTTTAAATACAAATTTTACCAAGTTAAGAAATTGCATGTAACAATTACAGTAATAGACTTTTTAAACATTACATGTAATGTTGTACTTGTTTCATGTAATATGTGTGACATTTAATGCAATTTTTTTTTCTTGTTCACATGAAAAAAAAAGGGGGGTGGGGTGAAGGATCAGGGTCCATTAGCCGTGTGTTTTGCCCATGAAATAAGACTAAAATTCGATTTTGTTATACTGATTTAATTATTTCACTTTTTAATATTAGAAGGTTTATCCTGTACAATTTCAACAATATGTTTTGCATTTTGTTCGGATTTATATAATTTACACAAGCTCAAAGTTCATATTCGTAGTTTTTGATGAAAAATACTCAATTTTGCCTAATTTTACCTCAATTTTTAATATTTTACTATGAGCACAGCTTTGTAACACTTTTATTTTTACATATATTGTACATTTTAATTTATTTTATAATACCTGTAAAGAAGAAAGTGTTGCACGATTGCGCTCATATAAATAATTGGTAAAATTAGGAGAAATTGCGTATTTTTCATAAACTACGAATAATACGAACTTTGAGCTTGTGCAAGTCCTATAAATCCGAACAAAATACAAAATCTATCATTGAAATCGTAGAGGATAAACCTTCTGATATTAAAAAGTGAAATAATTAAGTCAATATATCAAAATTGAGTTTAGGCTTATTTCATGGGCCGAAAACATGGCTTATGGACCCTGATCCTTTACAATTTTGGCGTTAATCCTGGTCCTACAGACCCGAAGATTCTTGGGGAAAAGGTTTCTATTACAATATTTCGGGCTCTATGGACTCCAAAAATGGCAGAAATTTCCAATTTTCGCATTACCTCGAGTTCTGCAAATCTAAAAAAACTGAGAGAAAGGTCTATATACGAAATGTAAAATATCAACTTACTAGAGTTTTCAATTAAAACAGTTTTCATATATGCTGCACGCTAGACAGTATATTGGGCCTGTTTAACCTGGGTTGCCTGGTATGTATAGTCTAAAAATAATTCAGTTTATAAATTTTAAAATTACATAGAATTGGTTTAATTTCACTTATTGTCTAAAGAAACAGTAGTTGTTGGCCTGTTAGACTCGCTCTTTTGCCCAAAATTGGGCCTGACTCAGATTCCAAAGCACTGGAAATATTGTCAACACATGTGTATGATTCACTCATATAATATGATACATTGATTTAAGTGGAAACTTTGGTTTGATTTTTGAGCAATTGTTTGGGTTAATCGGTCGGTCAATTTAAGTGCAGTTTCTTTTCGTAGCTTTTTTCTTCTAAATATGATTTTTCCAAAGATATAATATATCTTTGGGAATATATATGTGTGAGATTAGAAATTTTACATGTGATTTTTGTTTGTTTCAGATGTATAATGAACAGATCATCAATTTGATGTTTAATGATCCAGCCGAGGACACAAGGAACAAAAGATCAAATTGTGCAAAGAATGAACTTTGTTCAATAACATTACTGACTACTGTAGTTAATGTATTTGTAATTACTGTAAAAATTAAACTTTTTTAATTGCAATTTTCATGTTTTTTATCCCATTATATTTCAAACATACTTAAAAAAAAAAAAAAAAAAAAAAAATGTATGCAAAGGCAGCATTTTTATATTATTGAAGCAAACAAGTGCTCATTCTTGAGGTAGATTAAAAAAAAAAAATGTTTAAACAGTCACTAAATTGAGCTAGTTTTCTAGCTCAATATATGCAAAAAAAGTGATAGCACTGATGGATTCCACTATCATTATTTCTTTATTAAAATAGTAACTGCAGTTATATTCGAACAAATGCTTTAGATAAATTTAATAAATGATTTTATTCTTATATAAATGTATAGTTAAATAAATGCTATCATCTTTCAATCAATGATAGCATTTTCATTATTCTGATTAAGAAAAACTGCAAATTATATGCACTTGTAGTTGAAAATTATCAGAATGTGGCAAAAAACAAAGAAAAGTGCAAAAAAGGCTGTTAATATCAGCTCTAATATAATAAAATTGAAAGGAAAACAATAGAGTTTATAATTAAATCCTTAATTGTTTTGTTTTGTTATTAAAGTTTGAGTGTATGAAGATTTGTCATTTATAACAAAGTTTACCTCCCCCCCCCCCTCTTTTTTTTTAAATGCCCAGCTAAAATGGGCTCTTTTGCATGTTTGTTACAAAAATTATTTTATTACTAAACTTATGATAGTATATATACATTAATATACACTATGTATTTAAAAAAAAACTTAGTTTATTTTAAAAGCAAATTGACAAACAAAAGCTCTAGTCTCATCATTTTATATGTATATATAATGAAGCTTTTTATTAACCCCTTCGCGACGAGCGTCCTTTACAGAATTTTTAATCTTTTACCACCGGTTTTTCAAAACAGAAATTTTTGCCTACTTAAATCTCAGAAATGCTAGGATTACATAAGGCAAAGCTTACAATAAAAAATAACTGGTGGGAATAATCAAGGATTCTGAGCATCTTATCCGTCATGTATACATGTCGCTCGTCCCCAAGGGGTTAATAACTATTAAATCTCAGGAAAAAATAAAAATAAAGTATATGGAGAAAAAATCCTTATATATATAATCTTTTAGATAAATCGTCCAAAATGAAGAAGAAATATAACATCCCTTCAACTTTTAAACATTGCAACATATTTTTTCAATTGAAAACTGTCACAATTCCTTGAAAGGGAATCGGTCATCAGAATTTAAATTTATTTTTTAAAAATACTGCAGAAAATAGCTTAAATGTTACATAAAACTTTTATTTCAGTGAAATGAATTGTATCGTCTGCTGTTGTGATTAAGATTGATTTCTGTAATAAAATAAGTACATGTTAAGTTGGCAACATTTTCTGAAAATTTCAGATCTTTAAATCCATATTTATTCTTTTTCCATTTAACATCTATTTCTCCGGAAACATCTATCCAAAAAACTGTCGGTAGATTATAGGATTGCTATAATGAAACAATTTTAGTATACAAATTCAGTTTTTAAATTGAGTAATACAGAAATACTATGACATAATCACCATGGCAACCTAGAATCATTACCTATCATGGGATATCATTGAATTAATTACTTATGATAGGATTTAATAGAATGAAGAATATGACTATAACTTGGTCATAGAAGTTATAACGTCATACATGTCAGATAACTTGGCGATACATCTCTGTCGCTTGATCATTAATCCTTGGAAGCTGATATAACAATTTTTAAAAAATTCAAATTACTTAACAAGTATTTTTAATATCTTTTTTAAGTTTCGATTAGATTTTCATAAAATTTGAAATGACTCGACAAAATCTGCAACGATCATATATATTAAATTTCAAACAATTCGATTGGGTAGTTTTTGTGCTGCTATATTGGACAGACGGATGGACCAGACAACGACTATAGGTGCTATGTATTTATATAATTACGAATGCATCTAAAAGGTAAACTTAACACTTTCCTCCTTTAAAACAACAAAAAATAAATAAAACCCATTTTTAAATGGGGTGTTTTGAAAAGAATTGGGGGGGGGGGGGATAGACAACCCAGGTTTATAGAGTTTTTTACTATTTTGTGAGATTACAATTTTTAACCTACATAAAACTTACAATAACATTTTGATGATATGTAATATTATATATGTTGAAATACAAATGCCTTGTCTTCAATAAAATGATCTTGCCTTTCTGGCAATATGGTAACATTTTACTCAGTGTGTAATATATTTAGAAACCTTAATTTCAACAGAGGCGGTAACATTTCTGTAGAATTTTTTGCTCTTAAAGTAGAATTTTTCTAAGTAGGACCTGATCAAATCAAAGAGAGACTCAAGGCATAGTATTAATTTGGAACCCTCCTCCCCTTATAATTAAAAAAAAAAAAAAAAAGATACCTTGAAACAGTGTAAGGTAAGTGCTGGACTGATGTCTAATAGCAAAGAAAAATTTGCTGTTTAACATCTTTGCAAAAAGCATCCTGTTTACTCCTTTTAATGTTTGGCTACCACTATTTCCGTATAAAAAATTTTTCTTATTTAATTGCTGAAATTCTGTAGTTAGATAAGGCAAAAATCATTGGTCGAAAATAGTGGTGTTCAAACTCAAGAATTTTGTACATCCTTCAAGGCATACTACATGCTGCTCGTCGCAAAGTAGCTGAAAATAGTAATACAATTTACAGCAAAATTTCACTCTAAAATGTATGATTTAAAAAAAAAAAAAAAAAAAAAAAAAGATAATTTAACAGAACTTTTGTAGATTTTCATTAACAGCAAAAAATTCTGAAAATTACAAAAGTTCTGTAAAACCTAAAAAACAAAATTGATGTTAAATTAACAACAAAAAATTTTGAAATAAAAATGTTCTGTAGAACCTAACTAACGAGATTAACAGCAAAAAAATGGTGAAAGTCTACAAAAGTTTTGTAAAATCTAAAGAATCAAACTGCTGTTAAATTAACAGCAAAAAATGTCAATTTACAAAATTTTTGTAAAATCTAAAAAAAAAAAAAAAAAAACTACTGTTAAATTAACAGCAAAAAATGCTGAAAATGTACAAAAGTCCTGTAAAATTAACAGCAAAAAATGCTGAAAATCTACAAAAGTGCTGTATAATATAAAAAACAAAAGTGCTGTAAAATTAACAGCAAAAAATGCTGAAAATCTACAAAAGTGCTGTAAATTTACAGCAAAATATGCTGGCACCCATATTGCCAGCATTTTTTGCTGTAAAATTACTGTGGGTTTTTTTACAGTGTAGGAGAAGGGTCGAAAATTTATGTATGACAGATTTTTGATATAATTAAAAATTGCCTTTAGAGGGAGGGAGGAGGGGGGTTTTAGAAGAAAAAAATTATAACTCCGTCAATTCCTAAGATTTCAAATCCGCTTAAATTTATTATAAATCCTCTTAATATTATCTAAAGCTTTTATACTGACAGGTTTTTTATTAGACCAACTCTTATAGCAAAAAAAAAAATTATATTATATATTATATATATATTATATATATATATATATATATAAATCCCTGCTGGCTCCGCCTGCAAACAAGTTAGGTTTCGAAGTAGGTGGTTCCAACTGCCGCATCATCGCAAAAAGGTCATTTCTTCCGCAATTTCCGACAAACAGGCGACCCACGGTCTGCGTCTTCGAAATCTACCTGTGCCTGTAGGCCGAGCCGTCAGGGATTTTTTTATTTTATACCATAGATGTAGATAATCGAAAAGGGGGGAATAAATAATAATAAAATAACTCCCAGGATTTAGATTTAAACATTTATAATTATTTGAACAACTAATTTTTATGCTTCAGTTTATCATATATTCTAATACGAGCAAATCTTGTGGGTGGTTATATATATATATATATATATATATATATATATATATATATATATATATATATGCAAAAATTATCTTAAAAACGGCTCTAACGATTTTGACGAAATTTCGTATCCTACCGTTTTGGGGCACCAGAAAACCATTGGGCTGGGTCACATGCTCGAGAAAATTCGATTAGTGGGTCATTTTGGGTCATGGTCTAGCTAATTGTATCTAAAAAACGGTTCAAACGATTTTGACGAAATTTTGTTTCCGACCATTTTCGGGCATGAGAAGTCAATTGGGCTGGGTCACATGTTCGAGAACTTTCGATTAGTGGGTCCTTTTTGCGTCAACGCGGGTCAAATTAATTTTATCTACAAAACGGCTCTAACGATTTTGATTAAATTTTGTGTCCTACGAGTTTCGAGCACGATAAAAGCATTGGGCTAGGTCGCATGTCCGTGAAAATTCGATTAGTGGGTCATTTCTGGGTCATTGTGGGTCAAGATCTAAAAAGCGGCTTAATTTACACTAAAGTTTGCATCCAATGGTTTTCGGGCACGAGAAGACTGTTGGGCTACGTCACATGTTCGAGAAAATTCAATTAGTGGGTTATTTTGGGTCATTTTGGGTCATGGTCAAGCTAATTGTATCTAAAAAACGGTTCAAACGATTTTGACGAAATTTTATATCCGACCATTTTCGGGCATGAGAAGTCAATTGGGCTGGGTCACATGTTCGAGAACTTTCGATTAGTGGGTCATTTTTGGGTCAACGCGGGTCAAATTAATTTTATCTAAAGAACGGCTCTAACGATTTTGATTAAATTTTGTGTCCTACGAGTTTCGAGCACGATAAAAACATTGGGCTAGGTCGCATGTCCGAGAAAATTCGATTAGTGGGTCATTTCTGGGTCATTGTGGGTCAAGATCTAAAAAGCGGCTCAATTTACACTAAATTTTGCATCCAATGGTTTCCGGGCACGAGAAGACTGTTGGGCTAGGTCACATGTTCGAGAAAATTCAACTAGTGGGTCATTTTGGGTCATGGTCAAGCTAATTGTATCTAAAAAACGGTCCAAACGATTTTGACGAAATTTTGTATCCGACTATTTTCGGGCACGAGAAGACTATTGGGCTGTGTCACATGTTCGAGAACTTTCGATTAGGGGTCATTTTTGGGTCAAAGCTGGTCAAATTAATTTTATCTAAAAAACGGCTCTAACGATTTTGATTAAATTTTGTATTTTACGAGTTTCGGGCACGCGAAAATCATTAGACTAGGTCACATGTTCGAGAAATTCCATTAGTGGGTCATTTCTGGGTCATTGTGGGTCAATATCTAAAAAGCGGCTCAATTTACACTAAATTTTGCATCCTATGGTTTTCCGGCACGAGAAGACTGTTGGGCTAAGTCACATGTTCGAGAAAATTCAATTAGTGGTCATTTTGGTCATGGGTCATGATATTTGAACTCAAATTTAATTTTGACCGAGCATAGCTCGGTCTTCTCTGCTCGTCTTTAACAGATACGCTATAATGAGTATGTAATTCCTCCCCTTTTTTGTGTTTATTAATAAGTTTTATTTGGTTCATATGTTTTTTACATTTTTAAAAAAAATTGTAGGAATTTTAAAGGATTACCTCTACAAATTTTAACTGTAAAAATTATAGAAATTCAGATGAAGAAAAAGTGAAGATTGATTTGTTTGTTGCAAAAACGCACACACACACATATATATGTGTGTGTGTGTGTGTGTGTGTGTAATAGCTTTGCAACAAACAAATCTCCAAATCAATCAATCTCCATTTTTTCTTCATCTGAACCTCTATAACTTTTACAATTAAAATTTGTAGAGGTAATCCTTTAAAATTCCTACAAATAATAATAATAACAATAATAATAATGTAAAAAGTATATGGACCAAATAAAACTTATGAATGTGTGTTACAAAGCAACTTTTAATGTAGAATTGTTGTCTTAAATAGTTATAGTTTTCTGGAATGTATAAATTGTAGATTTAAAGGTTTTTAATTACACACATATATGTATAATTTTGAATATTAAAGATGACATTATACTAAAGTGAGAAATGAATATTTTTATCTCGATGCAACATGTAACTTTTTTTACATATTAGATGTTTTTATTTAAAATGTTTTACTTTAAATGTTATCATCAACAAAATTAACTAAAATTGTTTTAAATTAATATCAATGAAATACAAAATTAATGTTCTGATTTAAATCTGTCATATTATGTAAAAAATTATATAGTTCGTTGTAGTATATTTTTTATACCAGCCATTTTTTCCATTTTTGCCAGTTTTTATCGGGTTTTTTCTAGTTTTTGTCACTATCCTAGTAAAAATACCATTTTGCCGGCAAAATGACCAACTCTACTGTGTAACCATACACCAACATGGTCCACCATGGTCTGTGTAACCATATACCAACATATAGTTTGGTCCATATACCAACTCTACTGTACTGTCTCCTCTGATTTTTAGAGGTAATTCATAAACAAGGTCCTCAAAACTATATCTTGCATATTTAAAAAAACTGGTGTGGGAAAAAGTAAGTCATCGAATTTTGAATAATATTTTCCACAGCATTGTATGAAATCCGCTCAGCTAACGCATAGTAACTCTATTGTACTAATACATTATTAATGTCTGATTTTCAACGGGATAATTTTCTATCTTTTATGATTATGAGTACTGGAGTTAGCTTCTTTTTATTAAAAAAAAAAAAAAAAGGCAACAAAATCTTGTCTATTTACCACGAAAGTGGGTCATGGATGCACCTATAACAGGCCAATGTTGCATCCTTTCAAGAATATTTATTTGAGGAAGATTTTTTAGAGGCTACCATGACAGTCTTATCGTTTATTACCTTGAAGTTTTCTAAAATGAAGACACTTAACTGTAAAAATGCCTATTTATCATTTTGTAATCGGTCATGACATGTTTTCGTAAGTAGGTTTACAGATTTTAAATTGTATTTAAATTTATTGAACCTTAAAGCTATTTTCACCATAAAACATAAAAACTATCTGTAATGCAAGAAGTTTCAGATAGTCTAATTTACATAGTATCCTAGAGAAATGAAGTACTTAGGAAGGAATGAGTAATATGAGATAAGGATGGATAAGGTCTGTTTTTAGATTGTGACACACTCATTCTTTTCCCTGTCTTTATAGTACATTTCTGATATCGTTTTGTAACTTGGGATACTGCACCTTAAGGCGATTCTCTTCCCCCCCCCCAAAAAAAAAAAAAAAAAAAAAATTCACCGCTCAACAATGCGAAACTTTCTGGCACACTTCTAGCCTCATTTTTAATCACAAAAGCATAGCACTTGCACGCTTGACTATTGAAGTGATTTGGAATCGAATCGTGTTTTCTACTTTTTATAAATGAATTACTTACCGAGTTATAATCGATTGATGTCACTTGACAACAGGTTTTTATCTTTTTCCCGGGCTGTCGCATCCGGAAATTCGGTTCAAAACGCTAACCTTGACAGTATTTTCTGAAAGTTCTTCTGCCTTTACCAAAAAATTAAAAATATTTTTCGATTACATAGCCAATTTAATACGTTTCCCAACTAAAATGACTCCAGAAATGTGTCAGAAAGTATCTAGCTCCTTTTAAATTTATTTTTCAGAAAAGGATAAAAAAAAAAAATTCGATCTTGAAAACTAATTGTTTTCTAAATAAGCTGCATTAAAATTTTCTTCTTTATTTTTTAAAAATAAAGGCTCAAAAGTGTATTATTTATATTCATATGAGTTAGGTTACAACTTTTTTTTTGTGACGAATTGTAAGCAAAACATCTTTATTGCACCGAACTGAAAAATGATAAAATATCTTTAAATCGCGCGTTTTAAAAGAACCCTTTTTCAGGGACTGGAACGTACTTTTTTTTTTATTCACTTGTATTGATATGTGGAAATTCACGTTTTTTAGTTGTACCACGCTGCAAATAAGTGCACGATGTAATTAAAAAAATTGTGTTTGATATTGCTATGATTGCCTGTATTTAAAATATTTCAGACAAAAAACAGACCACCAGAGTTTGGATATCTGTCAGCTTTTATTTCATTGCTTTCTGGCATCTATAAAACCTGTCACTAGTAGGAAATAAAATTATATTGAGGATTACCAGAGAATGTGTTTCAACGTAATAGCTTCCAACAAATAGATATTTTAAAATATTACAGAACTGTGAGATGTTATTTTTGCATTATATGGCAGGTGTATAATTAGAAAAACAGCGTTGTGGTACATATGCCTTCAACAAAAGTCTGTTATAAATTTTTAAAACGATAAGACATTTTGAAAATGTCACTATTTTATAGTAAAAAAAATAATAAATGCTAAGTAAAAACACAGGCTTTCTTGAATTTTTTTTTTTCTTTTTATTCACAAATATAGTGCAATAGATTGGGAGTCATTTTAGGTATGTTTCAACACGGAATACGACAATGAAAAAGATACATATGATCGATAAATCAAAACACAACGTTAAAAAAACAAATTAAAAAGAAATTTTTATTATTTTTTTTTCAAACATATCAAGGAAAGTACTGCGTCTAGTTCTACAAAAAATTTCATTATGTGTCCCATATTAGAACTGAGGATTCTAAAATTATGAAACTCAATTTTTGTTTACCAATTCTTCCCACTGAAATTTGCTTATGAAACTTTATACTTCCTAATGGCAATTTTTTATAACTGATATATCTTTACAATTTGCAAGACTAAAATCCCTCAAATTTGTGGTCTATACGTTGTTTTGTTAGATATTATTACGGTTTTGGATAATTACGAATGGCATGCATATACACACACATACAAATGTTTGAACTAAGAAGTAAAAACTTCAAACTGAAACTAGAAATTTTAGTTTGAATTTCAGCCAAGGATTCCATTAGTTCGAAAATAATTTTCAAGCATTTCAGTTCGTCTAATATGAATTAATGTTACATAATTTGCTAAAATGCCAGAACGTTTTTAAGAAAGCGTTTTCCGCAGAAGTTGTTTCGTCATTTATGGCTTCTTTTCGTGATTATATCTATTGCAAAAATTTTCAAAGCCTGTTGGTAACGCTGATAAATATGAATTTCTTCCTTTTTTATCTGTATATCGTACTGATATTGAAGATTTTATTGCTGAGTACCTCTGCCTACGTAAAGATAACCTGATATTTATTTTGCTCTTAATGCTTCTAAAAATTTGTCAATAGTTCTAAAATAGGTTAAATTAAGCCCTTCAACATTTAATGGTTGATAAAACACTCTATTTTACCTTTCTTTAAAATATAAGTTTGGCTCTCTGAAATTTTTTTAATTTAATTTAAGTCCGTGTGAACACATGTGCATAACTGTCGTCAGCATAAGGCACTCGTTCCCAGTAACTCTTGTAGACTTGCCGAACTCTAATAAATCCTCCAACCACATCCCCTCCTCTTCCCCCAAATGTGTTAATATTCTATTTTCTATTAATCTTGGCGATAACTTTTACTTCTCACAAAATGCCGCCCCCTCCCCCCCAAAATAAATAAATAAATAAAAATAAAATAAAACCTGTATCGACTCCTGACAACGAAACTCCATAATCTGTAGTAAGCATCTTGCAAGGCATTTCAGTGACATACAGGATGTTTTTTCTTAAACTGACGCTATTCAGAGGCATCTGTAGCTCGTTCCAATAACCGGAATGGCAGTAATCTCGGTAAGGGGAATAATGACGGGGCGGGAGGGGGGCATGGGGAAAAATCCAACATATATATATATATATATTAGTTCAAAATATCGCTGATAGGGAGAAATGTGGCGCTGTACAATAAAAAAAAGTGCTTCAAAAACAGGCAAATTTAATAACATACATGAAACGACACGTTTTATTCACCACATTCACTTTCCAGGCAAAGAATTTGACCACATTCAATATGACCGCCCGCCATTCTCTTGGATAACCCGATCTCTTGGATCTTTGTTTCTCTGCATAACATTCTCTACGGCCGAACATAAAATAAACTTTTCGCATGCGTTTAAAGCAGGGTTGCGGAGTCGGTGGGAAAAATGACCGACTCTGACTCCTGAAATTTTAAAGGAACCGACTCCGGGATGGATAAAGTACTAGTTTTGCATGTTGATTCCTATTATTCAGATTGCTTCATTGCTGTCATTTGTTTTGAAATAGTAATAGTCGCTTTATTAAATGTCATTAATAAAGGAAATATTACTATTTTTAAAAAAAGTGGCAGCAATCAAGCAATCTGAATTTAAAAAAAAAAAACCTCAACTGGCAACACGTCAACCTGCTGTTACATTTCTGTTTGACCTTGAAGCATACGATGCGCGTATCAACCGATATATATATATATATATATATATATATATATATATTTCACGTTTAATTTTTTTGAATGAATTATGGGTGTAAGCTGTGATAGGTAGTCAAGACTAGGACTCATTCACTGCAGCGGCAAACTTCCGACAGTATTTTAGTATAAAAAGTTTCACCTTTTTTTAAATGCAGATTTTTTTTTTTTTTTAAATAAGGCAAAAATATTCTTATAAAATGCCTGTGAAACTTTGCCCATACATTAATCAGCTCTGGTCAAGACTGAAAATATTTTGAACATCCCCCCCCCCCTCCTCCCAGATAATCTATGCACATGCACTCACACAAAAACACAATATCCATTAAATTTTATATGTGGTAAAATTTAATTATGTCAAAACTCTGCAAAAACTGCATGTAAAATATTTATATGCATGTAAATTGCAATCGAAAAGTTAAATTTGAAGCTATTAGATAGAAACAACAGTTGAAATCTAATAAATCTCTAAAATTTACTTTAAACACCACATACAAAGGTCTATCAGATGAATCCAAACAACGTATATTATGTTGGTATACCATTTTAAGACTACAACCAAAATATTTTATGCCAAATCAAACATATATTATACCAAAATATGGGTGAAAGGATTTTTAATTTTGGTTTTATATCTATTCCTCCAGACCCAAAAAATAGGAGGCAAAAATTTTACAATTTAAGCATCATTTGGGGTCTCCAGAACCCGAAAAATTCTGAGAGAATGGAAGAAAAATAAAGATGAAAATTTTATATTTCCTGCATTAATTTTATAATTTTGGCTTTATTTTGGGTCTGCAAGGCCTGAATATCAAAAGTGAAAGATAACAGAAATTTCACAATTTCATCATTATTTTGAGTACTGCAGACTCAGGGAAAGAAAAATTACAATTTCACTTTTTTTTGAGGGGGCGGGGAGGGGGGGGGGAGGTCCCATGCACACGAAAAAAGGGGAGGAAATTTACAATTTCAGCATTACTCCTGGTCCCACAGACCTGAAAAATCTGAAGGGAAACAAGAAACAAGTGGGTAAGTGTGATCGAAGATCGCTGAAAGGGTTTCGTTTAATATTCCTTTCAAAACACTTTATCCTTTCTTTAATAAATTCAAACAAATTTCATTTAGCAACAACAACAAAAAAAAAGTCATGTTTTTTATAAAGTAAAAATTTACCGGTCTATTTTTTCGTTTTTTCGAATATCTAAACCAGCCGGATAGCGGGCCAAGCGCGCTATTATATTCTGTTATAATAATATCCGTCATACGGACTAAATGCAATATTTAAAAAAATAATTTCAAAATTAAACAAATTATACACCTTCAAAATGTTAAAATATGCGAATATTTCCATAATCGAATTTTTATCACGATTCAATATGTTTCTCAAACTCATATATTTACTATTCTCTATTATTCATATTGATATTCGCTTTGTATTATTCTCAAACATTTGAAAAATTCGTTAAACTTCCGATATGACGTCATATTTTCTTTTTAATTCTCTAATGACGTGATATTAATCTGCTTTGTGTACATACACATACTCATACTCCTTGTATTATTGAGAAATCTTAGACATTTTCCGTTTTATTACGACTATGACGTCAATCAATTTTATTTCACATTAATCTTTTTTTCAATTGGTGAAACTTTTTATTTCATTTTTCACGTGAAAATCGTCTGATAGAAAATTAATTATTGTAGAAAGAATTTGATCGTGGATTTTTAATTTTTGGCATCGGCTATAACGAAAAATGCTTCAATTTAATAGGGAAAGGCTGTTAGAATTTTGGTTTTTTATCTCTATTTATCAAAATACGAATTTTTCAAATTTTAATATTTTGAGCTCTTTACAGCTGCTATTCAGGTTTATACACCAAGTATCAACTCTGTAAGTTACATAGTTTTTGAGAATGGCTCTGTGACAGACAGACAACGGAGCGGGAGTAATAGGGTTTCGTGAGATGAACGAAACCCTAAAAAAAGGGGAAAATTTCAAATTTTCGCATTACCTCGGGTTCCGCAACCCCCCCCCCTCCCCCTCCAAAAAAAAAAAAAAAAAAAAAAAAAAAAACGAGGGAAAGGACTATATACTAAATATAAAATATAAACTAGAGATTTCAATTGAAAACAGTTTTCATGTATGCTGTACACTGGACTTTATATTAGGCCTGTTTAACCTGAGTTTCCTTGTATATATAGTCCAAATATAAAAATAATAATTCAGTTTATAAATTTAAAATTGCATAGAATTGGTTTAATTTCACTTCAAAACTGTCTAAAAAACAAGCTGGAGTCTGAATCGGCCTGTTTTTTAGTGACTCCGAGTCTTTTGCCCAAAAATAGACCTGACTCAGACTCCACAGCCCTGGTTTATAGCCCAAATTATTGGCTTATTGGCGTTATCGTCGCATAACGTAGACATAAATTTGCATTTTCGTTTGTTACACGTGTTTTACGCTAATTCTCGGATGCGTGGACTTCAACAGCACCACATTTACCCTTATTGGCGGTGTTTTGAAATATTGTTTTTTAACGGTATCTTTTTTTCTGCCCCCCCCCACCCCCCACCCTCCCATGGCGTCTGTCATAGGTCCCCTTACCAAGTTTACTGACATCCCGGTTATTAGAACGAGCTACTAATGGCTCTGAAGAGCGTCAGTTGAAACACTCTGTACATCAATTTCAACATGTTTGAAATATATTAACCCTATACACCGCAATCGATTTTTCCCCATAGGCCGTAATGTAACGCAATTCTTTTGAGTGGCCCTGTAAATCTATATTATAAAGGCCAAACACTTCATTTTCAATACCGAACATGCAGTAGTAAACCTGAATAAACATATATCGATTGCACGGCAATCTGTGTATATTTACACGAGTTAGAGCACGGACAGACAGACTGAGAAACCGATTTCATAAACACTTAACTTTTTTGGAAAGTGTTAAAATTGAAAGTTGCTCCGGTAGATTTTTTGTGGGAACTGAACGATTAAGGGAGTAAATGCTTTTCCTTCACCTCGCGAAAAGAGTTTCTAACTAATTGCTTTCGAAACTATTGTTTACCAATTTTTTTCGAGAAGGGAATATGTATTTACAAGTATTTTTAAATTATGAATGCTAACAGGAATAATGGGAAACTTCATACATAATTCAGCTTTATGCTTAGTTTTATTTTATAGATAAATAAAATTTCTTACCATACGTTTAAAATGTTTCTTCAATAATAAATATATATAAATGATGTTGTAAGATAGATATGCTGCATATTTTATAAAAAACGCGAATGTGTTCTGAAAATCCATTTTTTACTAATGAATTATTTTTCTGTTCTTTCATGAAGTATTCAAATCCAATTCTTTTCGTACTGGGAGGGGCAGATTACAAAAGAAAACAGACTTAAATGTCAGAAGTTCACCTATTATTTTTTGATGCGCCAGAATTTATTTTTCAGAAGAAATGGGAATATTTTGTTGGAGCACGTATTAGCGTCTATTTTGAGTTGGGAGTTGTACGCTTAAAAATTCTGCGTAAAATTTGCATTTGTTATCGATTTTTTTACGGTTTAGCTCTGCGTGAATGAGATTGTGCGTTGAATTTTCTAAGGTGCTTCTAAGTCTAAATAATTAGTTCTGTAGATTGTCATATAATGCTTTTTAAATAAATATATATATTGAATAATACATAAAACCAAATTTAAAAATGATTTTTAGTACATATGTTGGAGAATGTTATTGGCACCTTTTTAAAATGTATTAAAGCTGCATTTCTAGGTTAAGGGTGTTGGTCTATGCATAGGCGTAGAGTTGTATGCGCTCATGATGCCCGATTATTTTAAGGGCAATTCCATAAAAGTGTCAACATATATCAAAAAATAATTTTAATCATTTTTATAAATTACTAGCTGTTACCCGTGACTTCGTTCACGCAACATTAAAATAATAAATACATTAATTAAGCAAAATATTTCACTACCGATAATTAAAAACGTTAATAATTAACTAACTTTTTATCACATTTCATAGGAGTTACTTGCGGTATTTTTTACGGTATTTTTTGTTATAGGGACCTTGACATAACTCAGTCTTAAAAAAGGGAAATTTTGTGCCAAATAATCGCGAAAATGAAATTGCAACCAATGCAAAAAGGAGGGCGAAATAAAATAGTGGAAATCGAGGAATTGGATAAAAACAACTGTGAATTTTAGCTGATAAACAATTTTACTTTTAACGCCTTTGTGAAACGTTTTAACAGCCATCCTTCAAAAAACATTAATTGGAATTAGTATATGCTTTTTCTTTAAATTCAATTCTGCCTCCGTGGTTTAATGTATAGCTGAAACAAATCTTGTTTTCTAAATGACAGTATGTTGACAGGCAATTTTTGTTCTCCCGAATAAATTGATTCATGAAGTTTGAATATGTGAAAATATGTTTTTATTTTTCGGATAATTTACGGAAATCAAGATTTTGTTTTCACCATCTGTCTATTCAAAGTGAAAATAAATTCTGTTTTTCAGTTTTAATGAGAAAATGGTATAAAAAATATACTTATCTGTTTTATTTCTCCTTTTTCATACACAAATATGGAGTATGTTACTTTCCGTTTTTAGAAAAACTTCATTAAAATTTACAAAAAAAAAAAAAAAAAAAAAAAAAAAAAAATCTTGGTATCTAATTTTTTTTTTTTTTAATTCTGAGAGTTAAGTCTTCGGATCAATGGTAACCGGTATGAAGTAAATCGCGTTGCGTTCGATAGTCTAGGTGTAGTATCGAAATACAAACACACGGTCAGATTTTAATATAATAGATTCGTGTTCATTTCCCTTTTCTTAAAATTATGATGTGATTTTTAGCAGAAAACTCTCATCTGTATATATAATGAATACTCATGCTTAATAACCAGTGTAGATAAAAAAATAAAATAAAAAAAAAACACTTAAATTTTTCGTTATAAATATGGCGTGAAACTCATCTACTTTATATGCTTACTAATCCTTGTATTATTAATGTAAGGGATTGATTCACATTCATTTTAAAACATATCGGAAAATTCCCGTTTTATTTCAAATATATATTTCCCCAGAGAAATCTCTTTTAAATGACATAATTCTTGTTAATTTTCTTTTCCAGGCAATTAATTTCAATACTGGCATAGGGGAAATTATGTTATTTTAACGAAATAATATTAAATCTTTAGGTTTTATCAACAAAAATGGAACTATTAACATTCGTCATTTTTTTAGGTAATCGAAGTATTTCTTTTAGTTTTAAGAATGAAAATATTTTTTTCTCGCTATCCATGACATCATTTTCGACATGGATAATATTGCGGAGCATATTATTGACATTTGCTAACCATTTTCTTTTGAAATTTCTTTTTACTTTTTAAAAATTTAAATAAAAAATACGGTATAGTTATATTAGCCGTGCGCAGACGGTAAAACACCACGTAATGTTACCATACAAAAGAAAAAAAAATTGAAGAAAAAAACCCTAAGATAATTTTATTTCCCCAATCAAAGCATATCCGCTTTATTTTCCATGTATGACGTCATATTAGCCTGTTTCCTATGGTTACTCATATTGAAACCTTGTATTATTATCAAAAACTAATAAAAGTACGTTTTATTTCTAATAATATTATTTAATCTTTTTAATTCTTTAATTTTTTTTATTTCATTTTCATTTTTCGCGTGAAAATTTTTGAATTGAATCTAAATTGTTGAGTAAAAATTATTTTGTCGGGTTTTGAATTAGTTTTGGCAACGATAAAGTATTAGCAACGGTAAAGTAAATTTAACCATTTTAAAATATTATACGAAAAAATGTCCATTGTTTCTCTATGAAAATAACGAAATTTGAAATTATTATGAAAAATATTTGAATAAAATTAACAAAAACCAGCCTATGTTCATAAGAGTGTTATAATCCACCTATATGCAAAAACACAGGATCATTAATGCTCCATTTTGACGCTGGCTTTAGCCTAACATTTGCACACAATCAGATTTATAATATTATTAGGATGTTAGAAAATAAATATATTGAAATATATTCCAATTTTTCAAATTATTTTAGATTCGAAACGCGTTTAGGTTATAGCTGAAAAATAAAATATTTGCAGTTTTCTACACAAATAGCATCTTTGAAAAAAAAAAAACTGTGAAAAAGAATGTAATTGTTGTTTATTTTGTATTTTCTAAATAAATAAATGCACGTAGGGAAATATTTAATGGTTTACAATAGTCTTAAAACCATATACTTGATACCATACTTGAAACCATATACATGCAAAATAAAACATGTAATCGTACTCGATATGCTTTTAAAAAAGCTGTCACATGTGAATAGTTATATAATGTAATTTCTTATGATCATTCTGGATAATGTAAAATGTATAAAATGTATTAGTTTAGTCGATTTTCTTTTAATAAATGTTTAAGAAACTTTCCGTCATTCGGTCACAGTTATTCCGTCACGTCAAATGATAGTTAATAACTACAACCCTAGGACAGGTAGGTTGCTCTACATTATAATTTTATATCGCTTATACATCATATTTAAGATATTTATTAGTTTAAAAACTGAATGGCTTCTTAATTCACAAAAGTTTCCAGTTTTAAATACCAGGTTAGAGTAATGGTAGCAAAAATGTCATTCCGTTACACTATAAGAAATTGTTAAAAAATGAAAGAATAAAATAGCTAAAAAAATTGTTTCATATATATTTTTTAATCTTTTAATCAATAACAGTCATGTGCAAACTGAAAAGTCAATTTTCATTTGCAAATAGCTTCAATGTAATTGCTTTAACTTAATTTTATAACTCAAAACGTTATTCCGTCACATATAAAATTGCCCTTAATATTAGAACTAGGCCACCGTAATACTTACCCATCATGGATATGCATAATGTAAAGTATTCAAATTAAAACTACTTATAAAGGGCATTGCAATTCACATAAAATCGTGGCTTGATGACGTCACAAACTTTAAACTGAATTGCTTGAAAGAAACATCCTTATAACTCCAAAAATAATAATCCTATTAACTAGCGGTTTATTGCAGCTGATTAAGCGTCAAATTTCCAATTAAAATATATCTTTGAAGTGAAATTTGGATGAAATACAGGGTCATGAAAAATAGGATTCCAAATATCTCGGCAACTAATTATCCGATCGACTTCATGCTTTATGCAAAATTTATGTTTTTTTATTGTCTTTTATATTCATTTCTTAAAATAAACAATTTCGAAAATTTTTATATACCTTTCATCAGAACGAATATTTCGAGAGTCCGAAAAAAATTGTTCCGGTTAATCGAGGTTATTGAAATGAAATAGGCTTCTTCCCATTATTACATACTAAGTACATACCAAATTGCAAGTCTCTATCTCAATTTTTTCGGGAGATAGAGCGTTTCCAGACACACAGACACATACACACACAGACGGACGGCAAAATTTTTTTTCCAAAAATATGTTTTTCGGAATCTTCAGTGTCTGAAACGTCTAAATCCGTCAAAAATTTTTTTTCGATTTTCAAAACGATTACAAGACTTACCCTATACTACGTATGATGGGTAAGTAAAAAAGTTTTTTTTTCTACTATTTTATAGAATTCTTAAATGTTCCATTTTTTTCATATTTTTCTTTTGTTATAGGGATAAACGACATCAGAAAAACTTTTTCACTTTATGTTCAATTTTTTTTTATTTATTAAAATGAAATGCTCAACGTTTGAACTTTTTATATAAAAAAAAATCCCTGACGGCTCGGCCTACAGGCACAGGTAGATTTCGAAGACGCAGACCGTGGGGCGCCTGTTTGTCGGGAATTGGGAAAGAAATGACCTTTTTGCGATGATGCGGCAGTTGGAACCACCTACTTCGAAACCTAACTTGTTTGCAGGCGGAGCCAACAGGGATTTATATATATATATATATATATATATATATATATATATTTGCTATAAGAGTTGGTCCTATAAAAAACTTGTCAGTATAAAAGTTTTAGATAATATTATGAAGATTTATAATAAATATAAGCGGATTTGAAATCTTAGGAATTGACGGAGTTATGATTTTTTTCTTCTAAACCCCCCCCCCTTTTAAGGCAATTTTTAATTATATCAAAAATATGTCATACATAAATTTTCGGCCTTTCTCCTGGAAATAATAATAACTTCAAACAGATTCGATACGTATCATAGTTAAGAAATTATGGGGTTTTTTCTGTTTTCACAAAAAGCCCCCCTTCCCCCCCCCCTCCCCCCTGGTTCGATTTTGCCCATTAATGAACTTGACTGAGATTTTATGCCCCTTGATTTTATGTATCAGTTTCGAAAAGATGCGGGAGTTGGAACCGCCTACTTCGAAAAATAACTTGTTTGCAGGCGGAGCCGGCAGGGATTTTTTTTTTTTTTTTTTAATGCTATAACGGTTGGTCCTATAAAAAACTTGTCAATATAAAAGTTTTAGATAATATTAAGAAGATTAATAATAAATTTACGCGGATTTGATATCTTGTGAATTGACGAAGCTATAATTTTTTTCTTCTAAAACCCCCCCTTTCCCCCCGTCTTGGGACCATTTTTAATTATATCAAAAATCTGTCATACATAAATTTTCGGCCCTTTTCCTAGAAGTAATAATAACTTGAAACGGATCCGATATGTATAATAATTAAGAAATTATGGGGGTTTTCTGTTTTCACAAAAAGCCACCCCCCCCCCTTTTTTTTTCGATTTTGCCCATTAACGAACTTGACCGAGATTTTATGCCCCTTGATTTTATGTATCAGTTTGGAAGAGATTTATGCAGAATTTTTCCAGTTATCGTGTTCATAAAAAAGTGACATAGATAGATAGATAGATAGATAGATAGATAAACTTTTGAAGTGGGGTTGGGGTGGTTTTGAGTTCTGGGAGTCATGATCGGCGTAGATCTGCAAAAATTTTTCAAAATTTCCAACTTAGGTGAGAATGTAATAGGTAGTATTTCTTACGAAATCTACCTAAAAAGTATATTTTGCTAAAAACAATGCAAACAATAACGTTTAGATTGCTGTTTAAATGATGCACTGAATATTCTTGAATATTCTAAGTTAGAAAATTCGAAGTTACATATTGTTAAGAGTTCAAATTAGTAAAAATAAAACAACTTTATTACATTCGCGTAAATAAAACATACCTATTTTTGCCACTTTGGCAAAAAATAGTAAAAACCTATTTCAGTCAAGACGGTTTTTACTAGTTTTTTCCACCTTTGGCAAAAACGTGCTAACCCTACTACACAGTAAACAGAACTTTTTGGAAAGAAAAGTGCATTTTTATTTGAAATAAAAACCAGAAAAGGGAGGACGAAATAGTGCACAATGTACAGAAAACTTTTTAGGAAGAAAAACTTACAGTAATACTTGCTTACTTTCCCGTCGACCATTTCTGGTACATAAAACAGGGTTGCATGTCAACTGGTTTTGTTTCTTTTGTTTTTTAAGTATACATTTTTTTTTTTTTAATATTTTAAGGAAAATAATTTTATTTTAATATATTTTTCTTATAATCGAACTTATTAGAAGCTTTTTGTTTCCTTTAATAATTAATCTTTGAACCTCAATTTCTGACGGTTATTTCAGCAATGTTATGTCTAGAAATCTGTGTAATATCTAGTACCAGAAATTTGTATTCCGAAAAGAACGCAGTAGGGAAAATTGTTAATAACATTTAAAAATGTTTGACGTTTCATGATTAATTGTTACTTTGTCCGAACCCGCCCAACCGCGATGACTGCTATAAAAATAGAGCCAGAGCTCATCTCTACTTTTTAGGCTTAGACATATACCTCCCCCCCCCCCCCCCCCCCAAGAGTAGTTCCTCAAAAATTCATTCATATTCCCAATAGTGAAATTCAATTCAAAAGCAGACTAGTAACTTTTTCAAAAGTATTTATATTTTTAATATGCCATTTTAAGTGAAATAACAAATTGGTAATAAGATTGTGGAAGGAGAAATTAAAAAAATTAACAACATTTTATAATAATTTAATCAGCATAATTTAATAATTATTTACAATATCTCATGGTATGCATATCAGTAAATTCGAGAGAGACAGACACTGTTTACAACAGAGGCAAACTTCCAACAATATTTCTAAACAGTAATTGTGTGACCTTCTTTAAACAACAATTTCTGTCATAAATAAGGCAAACATTATTTGAGAATAGTGGTAGTTTGCCCTTGTGGCAATCACGCTCTATCTTCCTCGAATTTACCAGCATGCCTACTAATGCGGGAGAATACGGTACTTTTAGACAAATCAACAAAGTCATCTGCAACAGCTAGCTAAATTATTTTTAATTCATAACAGTAATAATTAAAACAAATTCAACGTATGTTTTTACGAAATAAGCGTGTTTTTATATTGCAGTATCTGTTCAGTTTTTTTTTTTTTTTTTTTTTTTTTTTTGCTTGGTTTTTAAGTAATTATCTATCTTATACTGTTTACAAAAATGTCTAAATGCAATAACATTTAAACTACTGTATTTTACAAAAAAGAATAAATTGTACTATAAACAATAAAAATTTCATTATTCATAAATTATAAAATCACATTTTTAATATGTGGTTTTCAGAGATTCTAATTATATTCAATAATAAATATGCTATCAAAAAATGAAATTATAATATTGATTATATAACTAAAAAGTCATTTAAACCAAAAAAACTGGTTTAAAACAAACCTGGTTAAAACAAAAAAACGGTTTTTCGGTATATATATTTGTTTAAAAACTGCAATCCTGAAACAAAATCAGTCTCCAATCACAATGCGATTTAACGTTAAAAATAGATAAACGTGATGTCAGAACATACTTATAAGATCTCTCCTTGATTTTATGTAACACGGATTAATTTTCCAATAGCAAAGTTTTAAAGGTTTCAGATAAATGTGCGGATAGTAATCAGACAATAATCAACTCAAATAGTGGAAAATAAGTTTGAAAAAGCGGATTAAGTTTTATTTAGCCAAACAAAAAATGAACAAATTTATATCTTATATTATAAAGGACAAACGTGTCCGTGCGTAACGCATACGTCATTTTGCGAATGGCAACAGTTGACGAGGAAATTTCAGTTTTGCGATTTTTACTATTGCAATTTGTTTTTATTTTTAAACATCTCACATTTTTAATTTTTACACCGTTAAATAGGGAAAAAAATCTACTTTGAAATGCAATTTGTTTGAAAACTGTATCTTAATTCGCTGATTTATTATGGCTTTTAAAATAAAAACAATTAGTATTTTTCAATTTTTTCGTGCTTAGTGGTTGCCATTGGTAATTTTTCTTCCCCTCTTGGCGACCTCATATTATCGTTGATTAAAGAATTGAAATTAGTATTATTAGTTAGAAATTTAATACAGACACGTTGAAAAGTATAAAGAAAAAAAAAACTTTTACTGATTTTATATAAAATGCAAAATAATAATAATAATAATAATAATAATAATAAACGTTTTGATGAGCGATAATTTTATAAATCAAAATAATTTAATTTAAAAACCAAAGGAATGTTTGTGATACATAAAAATATTTTTCAACATAAAAATTGTAATTTAAAACAATATTTGGCTATTTATCGTTTGCGCCAGGATTATCACGTTCAAAAATCAATTTATGGTGAAGTTTCGCTTGCTGTTTTAAATGAAAATTCTAAGGTTTATTTTATTGGCGCGCCAGGACTGACAAAACATTTTTACTTAATGAGTTTTTAAAATGATGAGATAATATAATATGGTTGTGTTAACTGTTACATATTCTGGGATCGCAGCTTTGTTATTAGATCAATGTAATAGAACATTCAAAATTCAAAATACCGCTGAATTTGAACAAAACATCTATATGCGCCATTAGTAAACAACCTGACCTTACTGAATTAATAAGAGAAACGAAGTTAATAGTCTGGGATGAAGCCCCCTTGATGAGTAAATTAGTATTTGAATGTGTAGACCGTATGGTTAAAGACATAAAAAAAAACAATGATTCGCTATTTGTTGGAATAGTAGTTGCATTTGCTGGCGACTTTAGACAAATTTTGCCTTGATTCAAACATATAGAATAACATTCTTTTATTAAATTTTGATTCTAATCTTACATAATCGGGTCCATGTCAAGGGAGAGTTACACATAAATGATGCTGTCAATAATAGAGTTTAATAATAATAAAAATCTATATTATAAACCAACACATGTCTGATTATTTCTGAAGTCATTTTTATGGTAGCAACGAACTGACTGTTAAATTTCGCTTTCACTGCATATTTTTAAACTTCTAAATATCGCACAATTTCAATTTCTACACCGTCGAATCAAAAAAAAAAAAAAAAAAAAATGCAATTTCGTTGAAAACTCTATTGAATTTACTGATTTTTTTATGATTTATGGAATGCTTTCCAAGCTTGAATTAATTTTAAATCTATCTCTATCACGTGCAGTCCGATTGCGGAAGACTAATCCGTTTGCATTTAAAACAATATAAATAGATCCGCATTTATTTCCGGATAATATTACAGAACGAAATTAAAACTTCATCAAAATATAACCATAAAAAATAATATACACTATAAATAAAATGCAAATTTAACAGAGATGTTCTCGAATTACGCGCCTAAGCAGTTGAAATTTTCAGAATAAAAAACTTGCAGTCACAGCGAACTCTTGAACGATTCCTT
This sequence comes from Maratus michaelseni, assembly GCA_963931845.1. Lineage (NCBI taxonomy): Eukaryota > Metazoa > Arthropoda > Arachnida > Araneae > Salticidae > Maratus > Maratus michaelseni. The sequence goes on along the minus strand of OZ007591.1, from coordinate 38,975,066 downwards.
TGGGAGCCGTTAACTCTTGGCATGCGGTTAATACAAAAGCTTTATTAAATATCGCCATTTTAATTGAATATATCATTGATATTTTACTTATAAAAATTCTTTTTTTTGCGTTGTTAATGAATTACGTTGTTATTAAATATAAAAAATCTATTAGAATTAGAAAAAAAAAATGGATTTGATATGTTCTGTAACCCGGGAAGCCCGGGTTCGATTCCCTAGTTATTATAAAATAAAAACATGTTCGTGAATAACGCTGACATCATACTGACTGTGCCAACCGCCTGACTCATAAAATTTACTGCAATTCTTTTAACTTCTAAACATCACACAATTTCAACAGCATCAAATAGGGCGAAAAAAAATGTTCCTTCAAATGCAATTTGCTTGAAAACTATCTCAATTGGCTGATTTTTTATGGTTTTCAAAATAATTTTCAAGCACGATTTTTTAAAAAAAACAAACAATCACTATCAGCTCCGTTTGCGCTTAAAACAATATAAATAGTTCAGCATTTGTTTCCAGATATTATTGCATAACGAAATTAAAACTTTATCGAAATACGCACTGAAATTATGCACCACTGAAACCACTGAAATTATCAGAATCGGAGGTTGCAGGAAGTAGCGATCTTTGGCGAATTTTTCGACTAATAAACTAATACGAAAGTATCGGTTTTAATACATTTCTAACATAGCTGTACCATTGTTAATCGATGTTCATTATTTTGATGCGCTGTAAATAAACCCTACTGCAGATACAAATGCAATTTTAGAGCTGCTGTACCTTTTTAAAATAGATTAGTTGTAATTTTTTCACATTCCATCGCCATTAGTGTAATGAAAGGTAAAAAAGTGGTGACAAAAAAAAGTAGCATTTAGCAGCTATGACAACTGCATATCTTCTTTCGTTGTATGACGTGAAAAATTAGTATATTTATGAATTATTTTTTACATCAAATTGAGTCTTTATATTAAAACTTCTCAGCCAAAACTTCATATATATTTTATGTGACAACCAACTAGAGCCCTGCATAGGATCCGGTTATCCGCTTTCACCCACACCCGACACGCACGGGTCTGGTTGACTGTCATTGTTTCGGGTTCGAGTCGGGTTTTGACTCTTGCGGGTTGGGTTCGTGTTGACCCGATTTTTCAACAGAATGCCCAAAATAATTTTTCAGATTAAAAATCTATATACAATAAGATCTCCATAATGGACACTTCCGAAAAGAGGACAACTCTGTTTAGCGAAAACTTTCTCAATTCCGAAACACTTATATATTTGGACGCTTTTACTTTTCTGAATAGTGAACACCTCCCAATCTAGACACACGTAACTGTGTATCCGTGCATAAACTATCACAAATACGATACATGTGTTCTTTGCGTATCAAAAATGAAATGACGGTAATATTTTTCATATTTCGATAGAAGAAAACATGATTCTTAACTGCATCGTAAAGAAAGAATCTATGAACACGTTTCTTATAGACATTTTATTTCTCATGCAGTAAATTGAATATACATTCTTATTCATATTCAAATACGTATTTATTTTCATCTGAAACATAGTCCTGCTCCAACTTTGTGAAAATCCCAACAACCCGACTTACAAAAAATTTAAATCTAACCCGCAAGAATTATTCTAGGGTGAATCCGATCCACAGAAAGAAAATTAGAGTCACCCCGACCCGGAAAAAGAAAATTAGGGACAACCCGATCTGATGCAGGACTCTATTCAGCGATCCTGAGGTGTCCGCTATTCAGGTGTTACTATATTTGAATATTAAAGAATATAGATGTTCATTTTTCTATATAAAAGATAAAATTGGTATTAGAGATATTAACTGCAGATTACTTTTCATAATTAAAACGCGATTTACTTTCCTTTCATTTCGGGTTGCGTTGAAGTATTTCGAGTTCGGGCCGGGAGAAAATATATCGGGTCCATGTCGGGTTGCTGGTCAAACGAAAATTATTTTGTAGGGTTCGGGTCGGGTTGAGTTTAAATGGTTGGTTGGTTGATCTATGTCGGCCGATTATCTACTCGAGGGATATAGGCCCTCCGTGGGGGTCTTTCTAAGGGATCCTAACCCGTATTTACGGCAAGGTTCTAAGAAAACCACGGAAAACTCCGAACGTTCAGGTCGACGAGCGCGACAGGGGTTTGAACCCAGAACCTCCCGTCTACCAGCTTTGAGATGAGTTTAAATGGAATTTGTGGGCTTGGGTTGGGTACAACCCGACTCGTGCAGGACTCTACAACCAATCTTAAACATTGTGAACCCATGACTGGGGCAGGTTATGACCTAATATTTCTAAGATTTTCAAAATTATAAAAAGTAGGGTGTCAACGATTATAATCATCTAATTAAAATCATTGATATAAATCACAATTTAAATCAGATGATTTAAAAAAAATCATTAATTAAAATCTCATTTTCTCATTTAAAATCATGTGAAAACGTATAAAAATCTAAGATGAGCATAGTTGGCAATATTATTAAAAATATTTTACAAAACTACTAAAGATATTTTATTACTAAAGATATTTTATTAAATAAATGAAATAACTTTAAATAATTGCTTATGAGCTTAATTCCTTAAGCTAGTAAACTAAGTCCAATATGCTTGTAAAAAGTAAAGTTTTTATCAGGCATAAAAAAGCATTTTCACTTTTAAAATTAATATTCAATTATATCTGTTATAATTAATATTGTTATAATAACTTTCTTTGTGAACTTTCTAAAAAAAAAAAAAAATTGAAAATGGGTATTTAACAGTGTCCAAAATGGATACACAGTGGTAACCAAAACAGGCATGGCCCAATTTGGGCACATACCTAAGAATCTTTCGACGCAAATTGAGTTTAATTTTTTTTCTGTGTAATTACAAGTTTAATTGTTTTAGAAATCTACATTTCTTAGTAGCCATTCAATACCCTAAGAAAGGGGAAAAAGAAATCTAAAAAATCAAATTTTAATCACATAAATGAGGTTTTTTTTTTTTTTTTTTGCATTAATAAAAAGTAAATTTTTATCAAAAATTTTAGAAATCGACAGAACTAAAACTGTAAAAGTTTAGACTAGAGTAACTTATTTTTAAAAAGAGTATTTAATTTTTTGAAAATTGAAAAGAATATTTTTTGCAACAATTAGCCACGGTCTACCCTACAACGAAGTACAAAAACGTGTTATACAGAAAAATTCAGGTATCCAAATGATTGGAGATATCACAGTACAGAAAATCCCAGAGGCAAGCGGAAAATCTCACAAAAGACTGGAGTAGCCTTCAAGACTACTCCACAAAAGATATCAACTTAAACATTTACTGCGAACGATAAATAGCACGTAAGGCCTGCGAGATACAACATCAGATTAGAGAGAAAATCGTTATTTCGATAAAGTCGTATCAGCAAAAAAGTACTAAATCTTAAACGGCAGGTTTCAAAGATATTCTTTTACTATTGGCGAAATTCAGGATATCTTTCTATACGATAAACGCCAGATTTTAATATTTTTGAGGCATTTTTTGTTTTGTAGTTTGTCTTTAAAAGTCCACCCCCCCCCCCCCCCCGAGATCCAAGAAAGTAATTCTGAAATCGAATTTGTACTTATACAATTACAATATAAATATTGCATAAGGCAAATATTACTTTTATTATTGGTACCAAAAACAAATCCTGTACGCACCTTTTGAAAGTGCATATATTCACCCATCGTTCGGAAGGAGTTGAACACGTTTATGGTCATTCTGTATTTATTTACAGGGTGTTTCATGAAAGATTCTCTTACTTTTAAAATGCAATATTTCATTAGATGTATTAAATATGAAATAAGTGGCATGCTTATCAGGTAGTATACGCTGTATATCGTATATAAAGTAATTTTAAAAATATTTCAATTTATCGTCACTAGATGATGTTGAGCTGTTTCAAACTGCTAGAATGCTCACACTAATGTGTAAAACCGCATCAAAGATCTTTGAGTGTTCCCTTTTTATTCTATTTAGGTGTTAATATGCGAAAAGATGAAAAAAGTTGTATTTTGAAGGCTATTTGAACCATAGAAGTAGAAGGAATTTTTTTTTCCTTTTGAGACAGAGCAAGACCATCTATTGAGAAAAACAACTGTAAACAAAATTTATGAGCTACACTGATAAGCATGTCACGTATTTCATATTTATTTTTATTGCGATTAATGAATTATTGAATAAAAGTCAGGGAGTATTTAATAAAACCCTCTGCATATGCACAAATCAATTATCTAGAAACTATATAAATAAGAAACAATTAAATCCACGGAACCTCCAGTTTTTGGGATATGTTATCTTGAAACTTTTGAAAGAAATTGGCAAGGAAAAAACAAAAACATTTAGTTGTTTTCTATAATATTCATAGAGCTATTTATCCTACACCATGTTCCAAACTTTTTTTTTTTTTTTTGGTAATAAATAAATTATAAAACTCTCCAAACATAACTTAATATACACAATTATTATACAGACATACATACATTAAATACAATAATCCAACATGGAGTGAAAAATTAGCCAGAGCCAGGAATCGATCCTGTGGACCCAGGTTCGATTCCTGGGCTCTGGCTAATTTTTCACTCCATGTTGGATTATTGTATTTAATGTATGTATGTCTGTATAATAATTGTGTATGTTTTAAATGCTGAATGCAAGCGATATTTATGTGTGTTTTAATATAACTTAATATATTGCAAAAAAAAAAAAAAAAAAAAAAAAAAAAAAAAAAAAAAAAAAAAAAAACGCAACAGCGTGATATAAAAATTGATTGCTGTTATTTAAAACATACAAAAAATTCTTAAAGTATGGCACCATTTTTTTTTCTATGTCCAAACTGCTCCCCTCACACTTAAATTGAAATGCATCATAAACACACTCATGAATAGAATTACCATTCCATTAACTTAAAATGTCATTTATCTCACAAACATTTCTCAAAATATATGTAGAACAATATACAATGCGCGCCCACAAAATTCCACAACCTCATACCGCATCAGAAAGAAAGTGAGAAAAATAATGAAAATATTTTAAATTCCGGCAGATAGAAACGTGCCTGTCATTCAATATTGAGCCTCAGAGTCAGATGGAAAAGATTACATTGAAAATCGGTATCTATACAAGCAAAAGTGGGCCATCTGCAATGGAGAAAAAGAATTATGCTCTTAAAAGGTCATTGTTTTATTATTACGATCATTGAAAACTTATTCAATAGACGCAGATCAACTTCTCCCCATTAAAAAAAAGGGAAAGCACAGCTTTTATAAGAAGGGAAAGTGCGGTATATTATCGTACTTAGATCTCATGAAAACTTCATTCGGATTTTTTTTTTAAAAAGAAGAAAAAGCAAAGACACCATCCAAAATATCAAATATTTGATTAGTCATCAGCATTTGAAGAGTGTTATTTTTAAAAATACCTCTATTGCCGCAATATTATACGATAAAACTTTGTTTTAAAATTAATAATTCATATTTTTTAATAGAGATTTCTTGATAATTTTCATGCCTGGATTATGTGTTGGTCCATTTACTGTATCTCAATAAAAATAAAACTTTTTAATCGAATGATATTTTTTTTAAATTTATTTACTCATTTTATTTATTATTATATTATTGATTTAACTTTTTATTTAACTTTTTTTTAAACTTTAATTTTATTATTTTTATTTTTTGTATTATTTTTGGGGGTGGGTGCAGGGGGTTAAATACGATACAATTGAATCGGCGATTGCAAAAACTACATAAGTCTACTTTTTTAAAAATGCCTTTTTTCCACTTTTCTTTTTTAATTTTTAATTTATTTTTTAAAGCAAACGTGTTCTTGAATTCAAACTGACATGTGTAGATAGAAATTGCATAGAATTATTCATCCGTCGCCAAAATCGTCGTTTATTGCAAAAACAGCATTAGTTGATGCCGATACCAAGATATATTCCAATGACCAACTACAGAACAAGAAGAAAATGATGATGACTGACACATAACTGATAATATGACGAATATGAAATACGACATGATGAATATAACTATGTGCTTTAATGAATAGGTGGCAAGGAATACAGATTTTGTATGATTTAATAAGGCGAATATGACTATTCGGAAATAGGCGTATTCAAAACCTGTAATATTTGGCACCTATCCACTTAATTCTTAACCCTTAATAACAACTCGCGCTGGTATATTTTGTACACCATTGGATGTTACAAATTTACGTTGTTCGAAAATATTGTCACATATACCTTTGTTTTTTGTAATATTGTATTACGTGCTACTTGTATCTGACTTAAAATTAATCAAACATTAATTTAGTTTCCTAGAAATTTAGAAATATATGGTGTACAAAATACACCGCGCGAGAAGTTTTGCTGTGAGAATTTGAGCGGGTATGTAAGGGTTAAGATGCAGATGTAAATGATTTATGTCCATTTTGTGAAATACCTAATAAAAATAAGTTTAATATAATTTTTTTGTAACATTTGTAGGGCGCTAAATAAAAACAATATACAAGTTTTTAAAATTTTTAATTCTTATAAATAAACAACTGGCAACCGATATATATATTTAAAGATTTAATAAATATAGTAAGCACAAAAAAGTTCTTAAAATATCTACCATGTGTGTGAAGAACAGTTTTTATTGGATTTCTGAAAAAAAAAAAAAAAAAAATCTTAAAACTTGGACTTGTGTAGTTTTTAAAATCACTGATTCAATTGTAAGTGAAGGTGTACAATCGGCTAAGGTGGAAGCTAGTATGATGTTGCACAGTTACATTTTTAGTACAATTAGTTATGTGAATCTGTATAAATATGTTCTTTCTAATAAAATCTTAATAATCTCTAATAATATCTCTAATAAAATCTTAAATCTTGGACTTATGTAGCTTTTAAAATCACTGATTCAATTGTAAGTGAAGGTGTAGCATCTGCTAAGGTGGAAGGAAGCTAGTAGAATATTGCACAATTACATTTTTAGTACAATTAATTATGTGAATCTGTATAAATATGTTCTTTCTAATAAAATCTTAATAATCTCTAATAATATCTCTAATAAAATCTTAAAACTTGGACTTATGTAGCTTTTAAAATCACTGATTCAGTTGTAAGTGAAGGTGTAGCATCTGCTAAGGTGGAAGGAAGCTAGTAGAATATTGCACAATTACATTTTTAGTACAATTAATTATGTGAATCTGTATAAATATGTTCTCTAATATTTTTTGGTTCAGGAAGTCATGACACTTTGGGTCGACTAAAGATGAGTTCGGGCTCTTTTTAAAGAATCCACGCCCGACTATTTGAAATCAGAGCTCGAGCCTGAAAGCAGAAGTACGCAACAGAAAACTGTTAATATTATTTAAAAATAGTTTCACGATTAAATGTCTCGTTAAAAATGTCTTCTTACATAGAAATAAGTATTAATTCTAAATATTCCCTTATGACAATGTTTCGTGCTTTTCATGTCCTTGAAAATTTATTTAAAATATCAAATTTCTTATTTACATTCAACCACTGGAAGAAATCTGCAAAACCACTATTGACAATTCTTATTCTTTTAAAACGTCATTGTACAACTATGGCAAAAACACATGAGTTCTATTTTCCAATAATCCCGGAAAAAGAATTCCAAACAGAAAGCGAGGATAAGCAAAGGATATCCCAAGGCTTATTTATGTTAATAACACTGACCATGCTAAGGCTTCAGAATCAGATTATTTCGTTTTATATCCTATAAATAACAATTAAATTATCTTTCAAACTGATTTTTAAAGTATTGTAAAACCTTTTAAGAAATTTATACTCAAATTCTTCTTTCTCAAACATCATCCCCTCCCCCTCTTTTTTTTCAGTTTGTGAATAAATACCAGACCCCGAAGATTGTTTGATCAAGCCAGTTTCAAGTCCGAGCCGAGCCTATCTGATCACTGTCGTCCCTTGATGAAAATTTTAATGACAAATTAAGAATATTTTTGAAGTCACATGAGTCCCAAAAATTGTTATTTTTGTTTTCAATATTTAATAATTCATCTCTTAAAAACACTCCATACGTATAAAAACATAAATATTGTTTACATGTATTTTTAAGTGTAAATCTGCAAATCAAGATTCTTATTTTGAATTTATTTAACCTGTTATGACAAAATATTTCTTCATACATGAACTACTACTGCAATGGGCATGGCGACATTTTTTGTCATAGAAATTTGCCGTAATATTTTGAACACTTCCACCAGTAAAATTTAATAGAAATTTTAGCCTTATTAAAACGCTCAATTCATGCAAAATTACTGACATCAATAAGGAAAAAATTTCTATTTTCTTTACTGGTGGAAATGTGCCCCGTTGATAATCAGGCCCTGATGATATTACCTATCACTATGAAGAAAAAAGTCCCCACTGTGAAACGAGTTGAACAAAAGTTTATTCCCCAGTTAACCCCTTCAGGGACAAAGTACTCTTGTAGCTAAAATATTGAAATGATTGATTGACACCAGGATTCACGAACGAATTTATTTTAAAATAAGTAAAAGCTTTTCCTCAGGTACCTTATAAATTTAAAATTTGATTATAAAATTCTGGTGTCATTGTGGCATTTTGGGATTAAAAGTAAGTGGTATATATAATATACCGGTGCCCTTCAAGGGGTTAACAGGTTAATATTTGAAACTCTCAGAGTTAAGTTTTTTAATATTAGTATAGTGATACTGAATAAATAGTTTCAGGACATTTAAATTTGCGAGTTGTAACATGAAATACGATTACTTAAAATATCTTTTAAAATGACAGAGTTACAGCAGTTTTATCAGTTTTCACTAGTACATTACACAGCCCCCTGTCAACAAATCTTTACATGGTAACTTGGCTCATATTGAGGTAAATAAGCTACTTTTTACTCTACTAACAAATATATATAAATAAAGGAATGTGTGTCTGGAAGATGGGACTACGTGTTACAAATATAATTTTTGAGAAATGGGCAGGGGGAGGGGGGTGAGAATCCCTGACGGCTGGGCCTACAGACACAGGTAGATTTCGAAGACGCAGACCGTGGGGCGCCTGTTTGTTGGGAATTGCGGAAGAAATGACATTTTAGCAATGATGCGGCAGTTGGAACCGCCCATTTCGAAACGTAACTTGTTTGCAGTTAGAGGCAGGGATTTTTTTTTTTTTTTTTTTTGCTATAAGGGTGGGTTCTATAAAAAACTTGTCAATATAAAAGTTTTAGATAATATTAAGAGGATTTATAATAAATTTAAGCGGATTTGATATCTTGTGAATTGACGAAGTTATGATTTTTTTTCATCTACCCCCCCCCCCCCCTTTTTCCCCTCTTGGGGCTATTTTTAATGATATCAAAAATCTGTCATACATAAATTTTCAGCCTTTTTCCTAGAAGTAATACTAACTTTAAACGAATTCGATACGCATCATAATTAAGAAATTATGTTTTTTTTTTCTGTTTTCACAAAAAGCTCCCCCCCCTACCTTGGTTTGATTTTGCACATTAACGAACTTGACCGAGATTTTATGGCCCCTTGATTTTATGTATCAGTTTGGAAGAGATTTGTGCAGAATTATGGGAGTTATCGTGTCCATAAAAAAGTGACATAGATCGATAGATAAAGTTTTGAACTGGGGGGGGGGGGGGGGTTTGGGTTCATGAAGTCGTGATCGTTTTTTCAAAAATTCCAACATAGGGGGTGAATGTAATAGGTAATATTTGTTACGAAATCTACCTTAAAAACTATTCATATCATTGATTAGCGATGTCCTGAGCACACCTATTTTAGTGCAACATAGGTCCTTCTTCCGATCCTCCACTTTTGACTTCTTGCTGAGCATTGACGAGTCATAAAAAACTAGTTAGCGTGTAGAGAAATTAATAATATTTTTAGTTTATTGTTTTAATTTTTTATTTCAAATAAACAAACTTATATACTATGAAATCGCATTTTTTAACACTGGGTAACCACCAATCATCACAAATAGGCCTTTCCCCAACAAAAAAGCCAACTTTCCAAAATTTGTAACATGGCCTTTCTTCCAGACTCCAATTCATATGTTGAGTTATTTCCTGAACCATTTTAAATAAAATACAATTTGTTTTTATGGTTGAAAACTTTTTTCCCTTTCTGGAATAAACTATGTCTGAATAGTGTCACTTTACGAATAAACGTGTGATAGCATATCTGTTTGAATCAGCAATTAAAATATCTTTACGATAAATGCACTTGATAATATTGAGCAGCAATAATGAGTTTATATTTTAGTTACAATATTACAAGTATCGATAGATAAAATTATGCTATTCTAATTACAGTGATACCACGTCTAACGAGTACCTCTGCTGACGAATATATATTTCTTTGTTTTCTGACTCGGCTAATGAATGTTTTATTAGATGTGTGCACATAAGGCTGCCCTGGTGTGAATTAATTAGGCGAGAAATCACATTCAGGTCCGGTTAAAGCAGACTTCGACTAACGAATGAGAGTTCAAAAAGAATTACCTTCATTAGCCGAATTATCACTATATTTAAATTTCCTAAAATGATATCTATTGGCATTAGAGGTCTGCACGGGCCAGGGACAATTTTCATTTCGAGACTGGGGCCGGGTCTGGTCTTTGCTCTTTTTCCGGCCCGGGCCAAACTTTTTTTCTGCAGACTCGGGAGGTGACGGACTAGACTTATTTTTCTGTGCCAAGCTGGGCCTGGACTCCATTCTTCCTTAGAGGTCTGCCTGCACGAGTCAAAATTTTCAGGCCTAGTCCCGACCCAGGACCTAGCCGTATGAAAATCATTACCCAGCCTAGACAGTTTAAAAATGAGGACAGGCAATTTTTTTTTTCAAAAAATGCAGAATTTTAAATGGTAATTATTCTACAATTAAAATTATTTTTAAAGAAAAGTAGATACGTTTCTAGGCAAAAAAAAAAAATAAATAAAATAAAGTATAGTAAAGCCTGTGAAATAGAACCTGTCTATGACGAAAACCAGTCTTAAACGGAAAAATGTCTTGATCCGTGCAAAATAAATATAATCCGTGCGAAAAGAATATAATACATATACAACACACGATGTTACCTGCTAAGAATGGAACCTGTCTATATAACGGATTTTTCTTCTCTCCTGATTTCTCTACTCTTACTGAATCTTCATCTGAATTCAATCTTCATTTGAATGCAATTGTCCAAGTCAATTTTTTTAATCAGCGTTTACGTAATTGTCCGAGTGTTTACTAATATTGTGGATATTTTGTATTCCATGCATTTCAAACATAATCTGAAAATAAAAGTGCATAAAAGTGCTTTTTGAATAGTTTAAATTCTAGGATAATATTGCTTCAAAAATATCGGCATCTTTTCAGTCGGGCTGGACTTGGGCCGAACATTTAGCTTTTCTACTGGCCGGGCTCGGAGCCGAAATTTAGCTTTCATGCCGGGCCGGGCTAAATAAAATTTTACGGACCGGGAAGAATTTTTGTTTTTATACCTGGCCGGGCCTGAAAATTTCGGTCCGTGCAGACCTTTAATTGACATTAAAGAGTTTATACAAATAAATAAAAAATCAAGTAGTCGCATTTTTAATTAAAAATATGTTATTTACAATTGAAATTATATTTTTAAATTGGTATTCGGTTTAAATTTGGTGTTCAGCTATTCCGATGAATCGCAAATCTTCGCATCCCTAATAAATAACAAATATTTCGTAATAGGAGAGACTGAATGTAACAGCATTGAACTAAATGTAGCAGTTAAATCATGCATTTCAGGTTTATTATCATCAACATCATCTTTGTTATTCTTGTAAATGCTTAGAGATTACTTCACCTTTGACACACGAGTTCAGGGATAGATCACGTATTCAATTTTTCTCTATACATACGTTTCTCAATGACGTATCCGGCTTTTCTACAGTCGACACCAATCAATGAGAAAGAACACGTGCTTAAAATTTCTACCACCAATTAATAAACACACACCTATGAATTATTCAGAAACTCTCATCAAGCCCGTTCTCTACAGTTGGCGATCTAATTTTAGACAAAGCTCAACGGCCTTGGCATATAACGGAGATACACTACTTCAGATTCAACAGCTGTTGTTGTCCAACAAGTGGAACGTTGACATCGCGTTAGAATGTGTGCATTTATCGGACGCGGATCATTGATACAATGAAGAAATACACTTGTCCGCAAAAGAAACAAAAAATGAGCATTACAAGTGACAACACTTTAGACAAGCACTTGAGAGCTAGCTGCAAAAACTGCGGTTCACACGTTTTACTTGCGCTACTGACTGCTACTGTGGACTGTGGCTGAACTGATCATGCAAGACTCTCTCCATAAGGGATGTGCCGGTGGGTGTAGTAGTAGTATACACTGCAAAAAATAATTGTTGATTTTACAGTATAAAACTGGCATCCCAGCTGCCAGTATTATACCGTAAAATTAACAGTATTAAACAGTAAAATAAGCAGTAATACGCTGCCGCGCAAGCAGTAATACATTTAATTTTACGGTATAATACTGGCAGCTGGGGTGCCAGTTTTATACTGTAAAATCAACAATTATTTTTTGCAGTGTACACCTGAGATCCGCAAGTATTAGATGCCCCCCTAACCAAGCTAAGACTTTTTGCTTTCTAAAAAGAACAAGTTGAAAATTGTACGTTAAACGTGACAAATGAGGTGCGTTCGTTTTATAACTAGTTTCACAATGTTAAAAAATCATCCTTATTATTTCAGTGAAATATCGTCTGCTATGAACGAAATGAGTATGCCTTTATTATTATTATTATTATTACGTATGGCACTTTAGAAATGCGAATTATTTTTTTCTACACCAGACAGCGCTGCAAAATTTAGCATGGAGATCTTGCTTTGCGAAAGATTACGTCCATGATTTAATATTTTTATGACTCATAATGAACGAATCTCCTGTGTTTATTTACTCTAATGGATTGAGACATTCGGCAGTTAACCTAATTTCCACTGAAGTTATCTCAGAATCTATACATTTTTTAAGGTAACTCATCTCTCAAGCAAACAATTTTTTTGAAAGATCTTTCTAAAAATGCAACTTTTATGCTAATTTATTCGAAAAAAATAATTTTGAATAAAAATGGCCGTAGGGCACATGAAATAAAAAGAAAACTGCCCAGTTAAACTGAGGGCATTGAGCTCACAGACTATTCACACTAATTGTATATTATACTCTTATTTCAAAGAATTTGAAATATGCCCCTCGAAAAATAAAGAAATCAACAATATATTAAGGGGGGGTCATCCCCCCGTTACCCCCTCATAGTTAACTAATGAACCCCTTAAACTAATCAGGGAAGTCTCTAATTACAATGAATATATATACAAAATTTGAAGAAAATCGGATAATTCTGCATGAAAAACCCATTTATCTAAATTAAAGGGGGATTAGCCCCCCTTTCCCCCTTTATACTTAACCAATGAACCCCCAAAACTATTCAGAAAAGCACATTATCACAATGAACCTATATACAAAATTTGAAGAAAATCTGATAATTCTGCATGAAAAACCCATTTATCTAAATTAGGGGGGGTTATCCCCCCTTTCCCCCTTTATACTTAACCAATGAACCCCCAAAACTATTGACAGAAGCACATTATCAAAATGAACCTATATACAAAATTTGAAGAATATGGGATAATCTGCATGAAAAACCCATTTATCTAAATTTAGGGGGGTTAGCCCCCCCGTTTCCCCCCTTTATGCTTAACCAATGAACCTCCAAAACTAATCAGGGAAGCGCCTTATCACAAGGAACCTATAAACAAAATTTAAAGTAAAACGGTTAGTTCTATCAAGAGTTATCGCGTTACGTACATACATACATACATACATACGTACGTACGTACATACATACATACAGAACCGGCGGGCACATAAGCTCTCAGGCTTTGATAGCCTGTGAGCTAATGAGCTAAAAAGAAGTGGTTTGCCCGTATCTGTTTTCCTCAGTCACATGACTTGCTCTTTTATTATGTAGATTATGTACGATAGGATAGATTCGTTACGAAAATAATTTAATAGAATAAAGATAATTGATAATTGAATAAAGATAATTGATTTAATAGAATAAAGAAAACTTTTATTAATATCTTTAAGTTTTGATTCGATTTCCATCAAATTTGAAATGACTCGATAAAATTCTGCAACGATTAGATATATTAAATTGCAAAAAAATCGGTTGGATAGTTTTTGCGTTGTTATATGCACGCGGACGGATGGAGAAGACGACGACTATAGGTGCTACTTATTTATATAATTACGAACGCGCCTAAAAATGGGCTTCCAAAAAGTTTTGCACTCAGGATCTCAGCGTTCATAGAGATGATACCTTTGAAAAAATATACAGGGCCAGGGCCCCAAAAGTGTTTCTTGCATCTGAATCATTTAAGGCTGTTCTCGAATCAAATATGGCTACTTTATGACATACTTTTTAATACACTTTTGTTCGGAAACGCGTGAATTAAGCAGGTGTTCTTATTCAGAAACTTTAAAGTCGAAAGACGTTTTCCATTTTTTTGGTAAAGGCAGATCTTTCAGAAAATACTGTCAAAAAGGGCATTTTGAACCAAATTCCCTTTCTTGAAAATAAATCCGTATTAAATACGCTACACACAATAACATAAAAAAAAATCCCTGACGGCTCGGCCTACAGGCACAGGTAGATTTCGAAGACGCAGACCGTGGGGCACCTGAAAATTGGGAAATGCAGAAGAAAGACCTTTTTGCCCCGATACGGCAGTTGGACCGCCCACTTCGAAATATACCTGTGCCTGTAGGCGGAGACGGCAGGGATTTTTTATTTATTTATTTTGCTGTAAGATTTGGTCCTATAAAAAACTTGTCAGTATAAAAGTTGTACATAATATCAAGAAGATTTATAATAAATTTAAGCGGATTTGATATCTTGTGAATTGACGAAATTATGAGTTTTTTTCTTCTTAAAACCCTATCCCCCCCCCCCAACTTGCGGCCATTTTTAATGATATCAAAAATATGTCATACATATTTTTTTTACCCTTTTCCTAGTAGTGATAACAACTTTAAACTGATTCGATATGTATCAGAATTAAGAAGTTATGGGGTTTTTTTCCGTTTTCACAAAAATGGTGATATATCTTGTGGAAAAAAATGGCGATATCTCTTGGGGGGGGGGGGGGGGGATGGAGATATCTCTTGAGACAAAATAGAGATACCTCTTGAGACAAAATAGAGATTATCTCCTGAGATAAAATGGAGCTGCTATCTTTCTAGGGATCTGTATCTCTCTAGAGATCAGAAAGCTCGAGATACATACCATATTTCCCCGAAAATAAAGATATAAACGGAAAATAAACTCCAGTATTTTCTGAAAGCAATTAATGTAAGCCCTACCCCCAAATTTAACCCCTACACCAAAATAGACCAGTATTATTTTCTTAAGATAGTCAAGTTATCCTAGCTTTAACAGGGACAAAAATGTTTGAAATGACGAAAATTGACTGAAGCTTTATCGTCGATTACGAAGCCTCTAACGAAGCTCCCGTTAGACTCACGCGAAAACACCCGCTCGCAACAGTTATTTTACGCTACCTCGTTTGCAATATGTTTAAGAGGGTCCCATTTGTTAAGAGGGACACATTTTAAAAACACTTTTATTTATTGAATTTTTTTTTTTTTTTTTTTTTTTTTTTTTTTTGTGTTGTGATTGTTAACCATATAATTTGTAAACAAAATCAAATCATAAAGCTTCCCATAAAGTTTAAAAAATATATATATATTTAATAAAAAAAAAGTGAGATAATTTAAAATCGTTATAACTCGAAATATTCGTCAAATTATTTTTTTTTTCCATTTAATTAAACAGAAATATATAAGTTTTAATTAAGATTCAGCCTTTTTTTTAAATATTAATTAAAAAATATATATTTTTTATATTTAAAGTAAAGAAAAATTATGTAACTTATTTTTTAAAAAAAACCCTATAAAAATTAAAGTAAAATAACTGAAAAAGACATGTTTCAAGTTTGAACCATTTATCTTTAACTGTTCTTGACTTATAACAACTTAAAGACGAGAATAGTTGAAAAAACTGTCATGCAGAAAAATGCAAAAACGTTTCCATGACAATCAGTACTTGAAAGCTGGATTTTGAAAACAAAAAATAGTATATCCTGTTCTAATTAAGATAGAAACATGATTATTTGAAGGTCCATTTTAAGCAGGAAAAAACAGAATTTTGTAATAGAATAAAATATTTAAAAAAAAAAAAAAAAAAGAAGGTTTTTGTGTCCCGAACCTTGTTAAACGAATTTTTTGCATTAGATAGTTGAGATAAATCTCTACAACCGCCGTTTTTTTTTTTACTTCCCATAAGATTATATTAGTGAACTGGTGTTTTCGAGTGAGTGAACAGGAGTCAAGAGCCTATGCTAGTAAGGCGAAGACACTTGAAGCTAATGTTAAACCAATGGCAGCGTTGTTTTCAAACTTACCGTTTGCATTTAAATATTCTCGATTATTTTTTGCAAAGGATACCTGAGGTCGATGTCTAAACGGGTTCTTTCGTATACTTTCGATTTTGGTTACATTTTTTTTTTTTCCTTTATGAGGACACTCATTTCAGGTACGGATTTCGAAAGTGAAGGTGTCCCCAAGAGAATGGGAGATGCAAAGCAAGTTTACAGATTGCACCTAGAAATGGTAGCAAGTTTCATTGTGGGAAATAAATCCTTATTAAATATGCTACACACAATAATATAAAAAAAAAATAATAGCTTTAAGTGCGTTCACATTTAAGACTTTTTAAAGCTTGCAAACGTTAGAACGAAAAAATAAATAAATAAAATAAACTTCCCAACACAGAAACTACATAAATGTCATTATGGAGATATCTTAATAGTTGCTTCTTGCCTACAGCTAAGTATTTCAACCATTAGCGGCAGCAGGGCTACCCGAATTGAGTCAAAATGAGATATCCTGTTTTTACATGACTTTACGGTTTTACCATACCCCTTTCATTAGATTTATATTCATCTCATATCTTTTATTAGTATAGATATACATGATAAAGTTGTTTGTCTGTATGCGTGCGATGGCTAGCGAAATCTACCGCGCGTAGAAGTGTGAAAATTTGGGTGCGGATAGCCCAAGGCAGGTCCTGAAGCACCTGAGGCTCGGATTTTTTATTTTTTGAGACCCGCGCAAGGACCTCTTTAAGATTTTTGCCCTAAATTGTTAATAACTTTCCCAATTTTTATCCGATTCACTTCGTTTTTGGGACCCTTTCCCCATTTCCAACGTTCCAGTACGCTAAGTACTAGGATCTTTTAAGATGTTTTCCTTTTAGGGTCCTGCTCAAAATTATCAGTTGCCCCCTTTTGGGTCCCCAATTATAGCTCCCTTTTAAAAATCGTCCAATTCACTAGCTTTTTTTTTTTTTAACAACTTCTTAAGATATATATATATATATATATATATATATTTCTTTTATTTCTTTCTTTTTTAGTTTATACATTAGTTGCATTTTTTCGATTTTTAAAGGAACTAGAGTCAAACTCCATATGACAAATATTAAATTCCTTTTTTTTTTAAGGTGGGGGGGGGGGCTTAAAATGAATTTAGACATCCGTAGTATAATATTCTGAAGACCATCCCTTAAATTTAGACAGTTAAAAAATATATGAGAAAAGCTTTTTACTGCATCCGTTTATACCTTTCGATGGGGAAAAATCATTTGCAGTGTATTTTAATGTTGTTACACTATTTGAAATATAGTGAAATTGATATAGTACATCACTTAGGTGCACTACAAGACGCATACTATAGAATAGGGTGTGCATAGCATTTATCGTTCATTTACAGGGACACAGAAATATATTCGGTTACAGGACTGTCTAGGAGCAATAATTGCTGGAAGTGCGTTTTCAATTGTAGTATGCGTTTATAATTGTAACTAATTTTTTTCATATTAATTGGTGTGTATAAATTCTGAAGATCATATACAGGTATGCCGAAAAGAATTAGAGTACATTTCCGGACAAATTTTTAACTGTTTATACTTTTCCTAACTGAACAAAATGTTTGCGTAGTATGTAGTAGAAGTCTGCATGGACTTAAATTTCTGAGCAAGGCTTACTTGTACAAAAAAAGAAAAAAAAATGGCCGGTATAAGGATTAAAAGTTCGACTTGAGTCACACCCAGTATAAAAGTAAAAAGTCCGGCCCTACCTGGTATAAAAGCTAAAATCGGGGCCCAAGCCCGGCCGGAGCGGTCTGGCTGAATTTCTACAAAATATTGATATTTTTGAAGCAACATGATCATACAATCGAAATTATTCAAAAAGCACACTTACTCTTGCATAGATTTTATTTTCAGATTATGTTCGAAATGCATGGAATGCAAAATATCAACAATATTAATGATCACTTACACAATTACGTACATAAACAGCGATAATTAATAACACGTACATAAAATTTGACTTAGACAATTACATTCAAATGAAGTATCAGTAAGAGAAGAAAAATTCATTATAGACAGGTTCCATTCTTAGCAGATACATCGTCTGTTGTATATATATAGTATATTCTTTGCGCACGGATTATTATATTATTTTTGCGCGGATCAAGATAGTTTTCCGTTTAAGACAGGTTTCCGTCATAGACAGGTTCTATTTCACAGGTTTTACTGCACTTTAATTTTCTTGTCTAGAAATGTACTTACTATTATTTAAAAAGAATTTTCACCGTAGAATAATAGCCATTTAAAAATCTATGCATTTTTTGCAAAAATTCTTGTGCTGGGTCTTATTTTATTGATTTTGGCACGTGCCAATGATTTTCATACAGGCTGGGTCGGACCAGGTGTATAAATTTTGGCTCGTGCAGATCTCTAGGAAGAATAAAGTCTTAGGCCCGACCTGAGCCTGCAGAAAAAAATAAGACCCGGACTCGTGCTGACCACTACTATATAGTATATATATACAAATCATCACATAGATCATATACAGGACTGCACAAAACAATTTGGATATTTACGGACTATAGATAGAAATTGCTGAAATTGGGTTTTCAAATGTGTTGTTTACTTAGACATCAGCTTCACAAACATTGAAGTTTTGTTAGAATTATCTGGATGTGTTGGAAAGTGTTTCATAATCTATGCTTGACGCCAATGTCCAAGAATAGCAAATAGTCGTTAATTCACGGTCTAGAGCATAATTAAAATCTGAAGATGAGAAAAAAAATTGTTGCCGTTGATATATCCAAAACCTTTAAAAGCGATTGGAAGTTTAAAAAGATTTCGTGACAATGAGTGGTCAATTTTTTAGAGAACAATGCTTGATTGGGAAACAACAACAACAAAAAAAAAAGCCTATACAAATAGCGATTAATCTACCGCTAAAAATGTAGATTTTATAATAGCATTCTAGTGTTTTTATGAAACTTTATAGAATTATTTGTACAATCTTAGCAAATTTCTTTAGCCAAACTTTCGGAGAAAGCACGGAAAACAAATACGAGGACATATCACATAATAGCGCGAATTTTCAAAACACCAGTAAAGAGTGACAGTTTTCTGCGGGAGGGAAATTTCACTCGTTAACCATTAAAAGCATAAGATCTCAAATCTTCCGGTGGGAAGGGGTCCCCCTCCTGAATTCAACACTGTATACAATCCTTTCTATTCAAGCGAATATGCAGAAACCAATAAATATATGCTAAAATATATTAATTATGCAGTATAAAAGTGGATTTAGTGCCAGTGTGAATTCATATATTTTTCTGAGGGAGGTGGGGGATTCTTGCAGCTCCGGAGGGCGGATGGGTGAAATTTGTACTTCTATACCATTAATAAGCATAAAATCGCAACTGATGGTCCGGAGATAAATGTACCTCCGGGCAGGGATGTAGTGGAGGGTATACGCTGCGTACCTTCAAATATCTCTGGATATCTCCGTAGCTATAGCATATATACACTGTCCGGTATATACGCCTATACTATAGCATATACTCTGGGTTTTTTTTTTTTTTTTTTTTTTTTTTTTTTTTTTTTTTTTTTCACTATTGCGTCCCGAGTTATCCATCCCCGAATTCATCAACGTTAGCCCTCATGGATGATTATATTCCTCCCCCTCCCGCACTCAAAAACAAAATCCATTGACTTTTTTGAGGAAATTAATATTTTACTAAAGGATGAATAAGGAGGCTGTTAAGAAATATAACCCTTCTCTCCACCGTGTGTGTGTGTGTGTGTGTTGGGGGAGCGCAGTGGTGTAGAGAAAGGAACCCAGGGGACAATATCCGATGCTAAATTTATAATTGTATGGAATTATCTCCAGCATTATGTTAACTGTCAAACTTGTCAATGACATAATAACGAAAACATGTATTTAAAAGATAATTTTGCTATTTGTCAATAAAATGTATTTAGAATGGACACAAATAAATGTTTAAAAACTACACTATACTGTACCAGAGGCTCAGATATTTTCAAATTTCAGAGAAAGCACAGCCGATCATAGAGGTTGTAGAAGTCAACCGAAGAGATGAACCTCCTTTTTTTTTTATGGATGGCCTGAAATTTTACAGGGAAGGGAGGGGGCATGTGCTCTTTTGTCACCCCCCCCCCCATAGTTGGCGCAAATGTAATGTACCTTTCTATACTTTCATATTTCCAGAAAAATCAACGAGTAAATAAATAATACAAATTTATACACAAGATACCACGAAGGATCAGTCGGGAAATGGTTAGGCTATTCCTCTGTGTGTGTGTGTGTGTGCGGAAGAAATCAAGAAATATATGACATCTACCAAAACTAGATGATCCCCTAAGTGTTTTTAATATTAAAAGTTTTTAGATGTCATTCAATGTCAGAAAAATCGATTACCGGACACAAAAATGCATTTTATAAAATCCTCCCTCAAACGGTGAAACATACTTTTAAATATAAAATATTAATAATAATAAAAGTCAACATTACTTTTTAATAAATAATAAAATAGCACACTACGAAATATTGATATATGCTGAACATGATTTCGAACAAATCAAGAAGCTAACAAATATATTTCAACATAAAATAAAAATTCACACCGATAATTACGAAAATGTCAGTAAAATTACTCGTAATCAAAATATAAACAATCATAAAAGCATTCGATCATAATTTAGTTTAGTTTATTATTTAAAGATAATAGATTTCCCATCGTAATTTTATGATTGAGGGAAATCGTGCAATATTATTTTTCATGAAACATCAGCTGACAATGTTTACATATTACATTAAAATATTATTTTTTTTTTTTTTAAATAATGTCGGTCATTAAGTATAAATGCATAAAAATAATTTTAATTGCAGAAATAGCAATATTATTTTTCATGAAACATCAGCTGACAATGTTTACATATTACATTAAAATATATATATTTTTTTTAAATAATGTCAATCATTAAGTATAAACTCATAAAAATAATTTAAATAACAGAAATAGTTCAATGATCACTTACTTTTTGAACATCTTCTCATATTCTTTGATTTCTTTCAGGCTGAATTCCTTAAATTCTGTATAAGGATTAAAATATTTCTTCCTATTAGGTAATTGAGAGACATCCACATTTCCCTCATTAACAATTTGTCGATGAGTTAAAATTGCAGAGAGCTCGGAGTCTGCCATATTTTAAAAACAAACGTTTAAAATGCAAGAGAAGATTAAAAACAAACGTGTCCGACAACACCGGTACTTATTAGAAAAGTGAACTACGAAAATATGTTCTTCCTTTTACTTGTAACTGCTGACCCGCTTTAATAAGTTCACGTGCTATTGCTATATTTCCACCAATAGCACACGATAGATTGCAGTTGTTCCCATAATCATATTTTTATCGCCATCTTGGCTTCTTTATCGTTATCGCCAAACCGCGGCTGCATATCCGTTCAGTTTGATTCTGTTGTTTCCGGTACTGATTATTATCCTGTGTTTTGACTCAAGAGAAAAAAAAAGATATAATCGCTTTTTTATTAATGCATTGTAATATGGTGAGTTTGAAAAATATCCTGTTTACGAAGGTCCTCTGAATCATTCAGAATTATTCAAGAACGTTTTACTACTTTCACACACAAACGTATCAGGTTGCCACATTTTATTTTCGCTGACGATATTAAATTACTTGGAAAATGGTTTTAATTTTTGTAAAAAGAGTAGAAATGATAGTGGTTAAAGAAAACAAACAAACCGAAAAGAATAAAAGAAGAAGAATGATTGATTGATTGGTTGGTTGGTTGAAAACACGTGTTACTTTTCTATTTAATTATTTCTTATTAATTATAATTATTTTTTTACATTAATGCGATGTTTCAGAAACATATACGCAATTAAATAATTAAGAAAAAAAAAGTTCGAAAAAATGAAGTGCTTTGTACGGTTGTATTTGTTTACGCAATTCATAGGATATTGTTTCTGTACTAAACTTTATGTACAGGATTTATACTAGTAAATCTGAAGATCAGGAGCCTCAACGTCAGCTCTGAAAGTCATTTGTTTTTTTAAATCTCATTTTTGATATCATTTAAAATCGTACAATCCGCAATTATTATTTTTTCAATTGCATGCATATTTATAAGCATATAAAATTCTTCGAATGTTCCAGAAATTAGAATCATCAAATTAAACACGGTGTTATACAATGATATTCTGAGATTCTGATGAACTGCTTATTCATTTAATTGTTTTTAAATAAATAGGCATTCATCCCCCCGTAGTCTCATTAAATTTACATTCGTTTTGATTTAAAAGAAGAAAAAAAAAAAAAAAAGGATATTTTACCAAAATAATACGAGTTCCTTGAATTTTATTATTTTACACTCTTTGTTGCTAAGCAACGAATAAATTAAAGTGGAAAGTAAAAATAACCGTCCAGCAAACCGTCCAGTCATTCAACCTTTTATTAATAACTATTTCCTAACCATATTATGAAGCTTTCTCATTCGTCATAATAGAGATAAAATTACGATTGCTATATTCAAGAAAAATTGCTGAATGATTTTTTTTTCTGGTCTTTGTTAATTAATGGTGTTTCTACTACTTTTTAGGTGCGATCGTAACTATATAAATATGTAGCACCTACACTGCAAAAAATAATTGTTGATTTTACAGTATAAAACTGGCACCCAGCTACCAGTATTATACCGTAAAATTAACAGTATTAAACAGTAAAATAAGCAGTAATACGCTGCCGTGCAAGCAGTAATACGCTACCGCGCATGCGCGGTAGCGTATTACTGCTTGCACGGCAGCGTATTACTGCTTATTTTACTGTTTAATACTGTTAATTTTACGGTATAATACTGGCAGCGCGGTAGCGTATTACTGCTTGCACGGCAGCGTATTACTGCTTATTTTACTGTTTAATACTGTTAATTTTACGGTATAATACTGGCAGCTGGGTGCCAGTTTTATACTGCAAAATTAACAATTATTTTTTGCAGTGTATAGTCGTTGTCTGGTCCGTCCATCTGTCCGTCTGTCCGCACATAACAGCGCAAAAACTACCCATCCGAATTGTTTAAAATTTAATATATATAATCGTTGCAGAATTTTGTAGAGTCATTTCAAATTTTATGAAAATATAATCGAAACTTAAAAAGATAATAATAAAAGATAATATAAAGATATAATATCTTCATTCTATTAAATCCTATCATACGTAATTAATTCAATGATATCAGTACTTGACATCATCTTTCATATTATTTAACGGTGAAGTTTTGTTGCAGTTCTGTTTTGGCAGTGTTTCATAATCTATGCTTGACACGTGATTTTTCTTTCTTGTTTTAATAATCCCAAATTTTAAACAAAATATTTTAATATTTTTTTACACTATTTATAAAGCCTAAAAACCTTTAGAAATTGTAAACACTTTATTTACCAGCATTAATTATTTATTTAATAAAATATCTTATTCATTAAGAAAATATGATTTTCTACCAAGTTTCCCCCCCCCCCCCTCACACACACACCGAGAAAAATGACCACGACTGAATATTTAAAAAATATATCCGTGTATTTTTTCACCTCTGTTCTTGCACTTGAAGAAACGTCAAATAAAGTTCGAAAAATATGCGAGTAAATACGGTAGCTAATTTCAAAACACGATGCATTTTTCATGAGATTTTGATATCAAGTTTCGTTCTGGCAAGCGTACGCAATGGAATTTTTTTTTTTTCTGAAATATTTTAGTTTGCGAAGTTAAAAGACTTTATTTTGTTTTATTTAATCATTTATTTATTTATATTTATATTTATATTTATTTATTTGCATCAGGCAAAGTTCTATCTATAATAATATATCAATAAATATAGTATATCATATTTATTGTCAAAGTATAATGATGTTAGATATTTTCAATGTTTTCATATAATTTGATATTTATTTTTAAAATTTCATTGTGTATGATACATTCGATATTTTTTCAGACAAAACAAGTGTAAATGAATTTTTCAACTGTTATTGACTGTGATCATTATATAGCCCTTTAAGACCTGACCTACACAATTGTGTAGGTGATCCTAAGGAAAAAGAAAAACCAATTTCCTCTTTACCTGCTATTTAAAGCCGAGCCTGCACCACACAATTGTGTGGATCTTCCTTGACGTAACCTGACAACGTAATTTTTTTTTCTTTTTTATCGAATATTATTCTATTAATTAGGTTTAAAAACTAATCTTTTTTAATTTCTACAAAACTCTTCAGGTCTTAAAGGGATAGATAAAGAACTTTTGCACTGGCAGTGATTTTTTTTTTTTCTTTTTTAGCCAAAGAAGAAAAGAAATATATTTTCTAAGCTTTACGTTTGAAGTTGTAATTTAGTTTAAATGTAGAAATAATAATTATGCGGGAAAATATTTATTTATAACAGCCACTGAAAGATATATTGTCTAGTTTAGATAATATATTTAGAGCTTCATTAGAAAATATCTTTTCAGGTGCGTCCGTAGTTATATAAATAAGTAGCACACCTATAGTGATCGTCTGGTCCGTCCGTCTGTCAGCATATAACAGCCCAAAAACTACCCAGCCGAATGGTTTGAAATTTAATATATATAATCGATGCAGAATTTTATCGAGTCATTTCAAATTTTATGAAAATCGAATCAAAACTTAAAAGTATATTAATAAAAGTTTTCTTCATTCTATTAACCCCTGTCATACGTAATTAATTCAATGATATCCCATGAGAGGTAATGATTCTAGGTTGCCATGGTGATTACATTCTATTTAAGATGAAGTCATATTATTACCGTATTATTGAATTTAAAAACCGAATTTGTATACTAAAATTGTTTACTTATAGCAATCCTATAATCTACCAACAGTTTTTTGAATAGACGTTTCCGAAGAAATAGTTATTAAATGGAAAAAGAGTCTAAATATGGATTTCAAGTTCTGAAATTTTCAAAGCTAGGCTTTAGTTTCCCATTGGAATTTTCAGTAAATGTCAACAAAAGATAAAATGTTGCCAACTTAAAATATACTTATATTATTACGTAAATTAATCATATCATAATAACAGACGATATAATTTATTTCACTAAAATAATAATGATGTTTTTTTACATTGTCTTGTATTGGATATTTGCTCATAGAATAATTTTAATGTAACAGAATTGTAATTAATTGTTTGTAAAAGTGTATTGAAACTTAATTTTATAAAATAAAATTAATATCTATAATATGGAAATCTGCACATAAAATAAATTTTGGATGCATGCATTTTTGCATAAGAGTGCAACAACTATTGCACCAAGATCTGGATATTTATAAAACTAGTTATAGTACGAACGCACCTCATTTGTCACGTTTGACGTACAATTTCCAACTTGTTTGTTTTTGTTTGCATAACAGGTTAGGGTGTGAAAAACCAAGCAATGTTGCATTTATGTTTACATTTTTCAATAAAACAAATTATTTTATATTTAACATTTTGTGGTATAACACATAAAATTTTCTTGATACTTGATACTAAATTCTATAGTTTTTTTTTTTTTTTTCGTGATTGTAAAAAGCAAATTGTGTTTGTTTTCAATTAATTGATCTTCAATTTTGTTACGTAAGTGAAAAAAAAAAAAAAAGAAAGAAAGAAAGAAAAAAGAAAGAAAAGGCATTTAGAATATTGTTTTATCAAGTTTTCATGCTATGTGCAACATGTTTTAATTTTTGATTTATTTTAAGTCAGAAAATATTTATAATTCATCAATAAGTTAATTGTTTTAAAAGTATTGGATATATATCAAAATATCGAATATAGTTTTTTATATTTTTTGAAAATATCATGATATTTACGAACCCTGGCAACAGAGCATTACTTAAAATTGTTCAAAAATCTTTGCTACAATTGAGATATTTTTAATTTTATTGTAACCTGAAAAATTGAGGATATTAATATTGATGAAATAAATTAATTTCCGCTTACTTAAAAGTGTAAATAATTAATGTAAAATTTGTTTTAATAAGTTATGGGACATTTAACTATGTAAAAATGAACATGAAAATCACGAAACGTTGTCATGAGGGAGAGGGAGTATATATGATTAATACTTATTTATGTAAGAAGAGATTTTTTAAATGAGTAATCATTTTTAAATGAGTAATTAATCTTGAAACAATTTTTAAATGTTATTAACAATTTTCCACTGTGTACTTTCGCTATCGGGTTCGATCATTGATGACACCAAATTTTTCTGGTTTGGATTTCAAATCCGGGTTGTTTAGAAATTATGAAAGTTTAAAGTTTGAAACTCCCAATTTTAAATTCATTTGTAATTCATTGGTAATTTGTAAAGCATAACTAAAAAACTACTTGACGGAATCACTGCAATTTTGGATTCGCCTATTTTAAGCTTCTAGAAATCGATTTCGGTTTTTTAAAAACATTATAGGTTCAAACTTTTATTTTTCTTTTCGAAAATCACTTTTAAAATATGTACATTTTCGAAATTAGTTTTCGAGACAATTTTGAATTTTAACCTATGAATTTTTTGACAGGGATAGATTTCTAGGAGCTCCAACTACGCGAATCCAAAATTGCGACTCATTCTGATAAACATAGTTTTCGAGTTATGCTTTAAAAATTACATTTATTGCAATATGTTTTTCTATGATTAAAAATAAATTTAACATTCCGAGTTTTAAGCTTTAAACCTTCATAATTCCTTAACTATTTGCCCGAATGACTTTCCATTTGGTGTCCGAAGGTAAAATGTTACCGAAATATCGAAATATGTTGTCAAAATCGGGCGTCCGTATTGAACATTTCCGAGAGTTTGGTGGAATTTTATATGAAGACGGTCCCCTAAACTTATTTTTTTAGCATAAATTAAAAAAAAGACAATTCCTAATCGAATGGCTATTTTCGTTTTTTTCTGCCATAACTTGGCGCTTAAATTTTATGAGGTGCTTCTTCTTTTATTTTTATTTTTACACTGACTATACATTCATTGACCTGCTGTTACTTTATAACACATTTTTCCTTTTTTCTTTTCTTTTTCTTTTCTTTCTTTTTTCTTTTCTTTCTTTTTCTTTTCTTTTTCTTTTCTTTCTTTTTTTCTTTTCTTGTTTTGTAAATGAGCAATTGTTTCTTTGTAAATAAAAACCTATGTAGAAATATTCAAAAAACTATAGACATCACATTGAAAATTCTTGCAGTGTAACGAAGACATTAAACCTTTTTCTGAGAATTGTAAATTTCTCTACGTCTGGAAGCCGTCTACCCCTTTTCTCTCTTTTATCAGCGGATAGGTCATTACCCTCACTGTAGAAATCCACCATAGAGTTTTATAGATCGCCATGTGAGTTATTGAACATTTTCTAGAGAATGAAAAAAAAAAAAAACTCTTTGTAGAATTAACTGAGTCATCCGTTTCCTATATCCTGTCTTTGAAAAAAGCTGACAATTGATTCTTTAGATTAATTCTGATGTAACAATTGCGTTAAATAAATTTTGCTCTAAGTCAAAGTGAATTTAATTGAACAAGACAAGTCAGAAAATGACAAGTAAAAAATAAATAGTGTTTATTATGGTGTGGCTTCCTTATATTACATTTTAACGACAGGATGATTGCAATCTTTATACAATTGACGAAAAAAAAAAGACGAAATATATAAAAAAAATGTTTTACTTGTACGATTTTAAAAATATAGTAATATATAATATAATATATATAATATAATATATGTATAATATAATATAATATAATATAATATAATATAATATAATATAATGTAATAGTATAATATATATATATATTATATATATATATATATATATATATATATATATATATATATATAATATAATAATATTAAACCAAATTTTGGGATTATATGGTCTGTTTCAAAAGCTTAGACACACGCTAAAATATGAATTTAAATGAAACATTGTAGAGACCATAACCAGATTTTTCAAAAACAAACAAAAAAAAACAACAACCTAGAATATTGTTTCAGTTGAAAACTATGTATCTGAATATGAACTGAATATGAATAAGTCTTAACATGTTTATTTCGCTACATAAAATATTAAATCGATATTAGAGAAATGATTGTAGACTAGTTTTCCATATGTGTATTAAATTGTGAGTCAATTTTGTTTTATTTCGGGTTTCGGGTTGAAGTATTTCAGATTCGGGTCAGGTTTCGGGTTGACTTTAAATAGTATTTCCGGGTTTGGGTCGTACAGGACTCTAATTAGAGCCTGGTGCCTCTAGGCTTGTAGCCAGTTTTCTAGCAACTAAGACAAGCAAGCTGATAGCTTATGGTTGGGCTTATGGTTTAGTCAGTTAACAACAATAGTACTTATTTTAAATTGCAAATTGTTAATTATTTAACAACCTTTCATGGGCCCAAAGAACGGGTAGCTAGTCAATTAGCACAATAAAACTAAATTAATTTCAATAATGTAGTTAAAGTATAATTCAGAATAAGTTCAGTTTAAAATGTTACTAACATTCTTCTCTTCCAGGTTCCCCTTGCAGTTCCTCGTGCTGCCGGTTGGGACGGGCCAATGGCCGGCCCCAACTGATAGCACAAAGGGTTTTTTTAGCAGCAGTTTTTTTATTCATTTTATTTTTGACTGTTCGCCTCTTTATTAGGTGCAAATGGACATTGTCCGCACAAGCTACCGGAGCCGCTCCAATGGGACAGCCCACGGAGCCAGTTTTTACCAGGTTTGGTACAGTAGAAAGGCGCAGTCCCATCAGACCCCGCAGCGTTTTCGTCTGCCTTGCTATTCGGCCCCAAAATTTTCCTTGCTGGTACGACTTAGCTATTGGCAAAAAATAAATAAATAAATAAATAAATAAATAATAATAATAATTTCAGTGGTTTTAATTGTCTTCCCTCAAAATTCTTCCCCCTTTTTCAAGCTAAGCTGAGTACCATAGTTTTGGCACTAAATTGCCCAGTCCCATTCCAACTATCATGACGAGTATGTGGCGTGCGGCAACAGATCTGAGAATACTAAAACCTAGGAGTGATCAACCCAGTAAAATCCGGACTTTAATAGTCAGCCGACCTGGGTACTTGTCATTGTGGACCGCCCCATGAGGCGATCAGGCGAATTTCGCCCCACTCTCCAGGCACTCAAACCCGTCAAACTGGGTCGAATCCCGGTAGGTAGGGGCCTGGTCAGCGGTCTCCAAGCAAGCTGATAGCCGCGTGCTCTAAAGAAGCATATTGGGAGTGCATAGAATTGTTTGTTCTGATTGGCTGGTAAATAATTTAGTTTTTAGGTGAAAATTGAAATAATTTTTGAGATTGTACCAAGAAAAAGATTTTTAGGATAAGAAGAACAATCTTGTGGTAGATATGGGCAAAGCCGAAGTCCGGGCCCGAAACAGGCTTGGACTCTTATTTTTATATCAGTCTCTCTATTTTTATATCAGTCTTTGGTCTCGTGCTGAAAGTGAAATTTTTGTTATTCCCAAATTGAAAAAAGGAAAAATACCTGACTATTTGAGAAACAAGTAAGTAGTCTAAATTTCTTAAAGTGCTTTACAATCCTTTAAAAATCAGTTTGGAAGAGAATTGAGTTGCTATTGATGCGATAAAAAGAAGATATAACGTATTTAATCGCATAATTTGCGCCTACGGCTATTTTTATTTTGTGTTATTTATTTTTGGTTGGGGGGGGGGGGGGGCAACAAAAAATAAAGATTCGCATAATTTTTGAATTTTTTACTTTTGAGAAAATTTCTGAAAAAACATAATTAAAAAATAGTATCTACTTTTCAAATGAGTGAATTTGTCGATAGTCTGAAATAATGAAATAGGATTTTATATTTACTCTACCCGCATATATATTCTGGCCATTTTGATTGCATAATCAGATCTAAAGTCAACTTTCAGTTTAGTTCTGTGTATCCAAAGGAGTATATGTGGTTTTTTTGTTTCCCGTAACTTTTTATTTTCATCTGCTCCAAGAATGCAGGTGATTTTATGACCAATAACGCTGCATCAACAAGCGTGATATATTGGTGCTTTCTGTCGAAAAGAGTCAAGACATTCGAACAGATTGTTTTGTTTGTGCTGAGAAATTATTATGTCAAAAAGGAAATAAAATAAAATAAATACAAATAAA
This sequence comes from Maratus michaelseni, assembly GCA_963931845.1. Lineage (NCBI taxonomy): Eukaryota > Metazoa > Arthropoda > Arachnida > Araneae > Salticidae > Maratus > Maratus michaelseni. The sequence goes on along the minus strand of OZ007591.1, from coordinate 38,944,376 downwards.
ATAAAAATAAAAAGAGTTTTACCGCAGACTATAAATTTAGAATGTATATATTTGCGAAAAAATACAGCAAAAGAACCCCTGGAAGATAATTTGGCGTAAATGAATCCCTTGTTTGAAACTGGCGTAACAACAACAACAACAAATTTAGCAGAGCAAATAAAAGCATTAGAGCTTTCCGTTATCTTATATCTAGGTAATTCCCCGAAATAGAAGAGGGCCTTATGAAATATCTTGAGAAAATTCAAAATGATAGTTGCACTGTGTATCATCAGAAATGTTGAAATGATTTTGAAACAAAATATCTAAAACAATTTTGTTTTTTAATATTAATTGTCTATTAAAATATCATAACTATCATAAAGAGAGTCGTACCATTAATTACCCCCAAGTTTTCTTCAAAGAAAATTTAATACCAATAATTACTTTTGAAAACTTGCGTATTTTATGCAGCCTCTGCTTTTGGCACCAAGAAACGGGGGAAAAAGTGCGCAAAATACGCTAGTACGGTATTATATCTGATTCTGAAACCTTTACACGGGCAGTGTTAGCAACATAAAGCAGGCCTGTCCAACCTTTCAGAAGGAGCAGGGGCTCAGCACGTGACAAACAATGAAGGGCGCCACCATTCACATGATTTAAAACATATAACAATATTAGCACTTTGTGGTAGTGGTAGCTATACACACACGCCTTATACAATGCATATACGTCCCACAATGGTAGCTGTAAGCTCCTTTTGATGCAGGAACTCCATGTGATAGAAGCGATGCTTAAAAGGCGGCTAATTAATTTCGAAACAACACAACGCCGTATGCCTACTATTTAAGCAATTAATTAATGAGATATTAGGTTTAAAATTCGAAAGTGTTGGTTTTTATTAATTTACCTAGTTCACTCTTATTTTCTTAAATTTATTTATATGCTAATTATCTATAAGACTCCTGGTGTCCTTCATGTTGGTTGAATACAGAAAAATCGTATAACCTTTAACTATAATAAATAAACCTCTTCGACCTATTTTATCTCAACCAACAGTAAAAAAAAAATAAATAATAATAATAATAATAATAATAATAATAATAACATAAACATATGAAAGGGGGGGGACTATCTCAACTATTTTCGTTGGGGGAGGGGCCATAAATCTTAATCGCACCTAATAATAATAATAATAATAATAATAAATCAAATATTATTAAACAAAGCATCTTTAAGATGGATTTTTATTTTTTAAAGCTAGTAACAGGAAGAATACGAAAGGGGGTCATGGCGCTCGCGACAGTCGTGTATGACAGTCGTAGACAGTCGTGACATAAAGAAGTCGTGGGATATCCCATGTCTATCCACTTTTTTTTGTCTGAAATCCTTTTTCAGAAGTACTGAAAAACAGAACTCATGTCCTTCTATCATAGTTGTACAATGGTATTTTAAAAGAATAGGAGCTGTGACATTTGCAAATTTCAGCCACTGCTTGGGTATAAATATCAAATTTGTTATTTTACACAATTTTCATGTACATGAAATTTGCGAAACGTCATCCTGGTGGAGTTATTTAGGATCAATAATTATTTCTGTGTAAGAAGATATTTTTTTAATGAGAAAATTAATCTTGAAACAATTTTAAAATGTTATTACAAATGTTATTAAATTTTTAAAAAGTTATTAAAATATTAAACATTCTTGTTTAATATAGAATAGAAGATTAAATATTCTTGTTATATTATAAAAGATGTGTTCTTGTTGATATAGAAGATTATTATTATTATTATATTATTATTATTTATAACAAAACTGCATCCTTAAAAAAAAAAAAAAAAAAAAAAAAAAAAAAAAAAAAAAAAAAAACCTAAAACATATTATATTTAAACGTATATTTTCTGAGAAAAGGGGGGGGGGGGATTATCTCAACTATTTTTGTAGGGGAAGGGGCCATAAATCTTAATCGCACTTAATAATTAAAAAATAAATAAATAAAATATTATTCATTTTAAAGAAATCATCTTTAAAATAGATTCAGATCTTTGTGCAATAGCTGTTGCACTCAAATGCAAAAATGCATGATATTATGTATCAATAATATATATAATAGATATTAATTTTATTTTATGAAATTAAGTTTCAATACACTTTTACAAAGAATTAATTTCAATTCTGTTACATTAAAATTATACTATGCGCAAATATCCAATACAAGACAATGTAAAAAAAAAAAAAAAAGTCATCTTTATTATTCCACTGAAAAAATGAATTATATTGTCTGTTATTATGAAATGATCAATTTCCGTAAGGGCAATCAATTTGTTGAAATAATATGTACGTTTTAAGTTGGCAACATTTTATCTTTTGCAAGCATTTACTGAAAATTCCAATAGGAAACTTAAGCCTAGCTTTGAAAATTTCAGAACTCGAAATCCATATTTAGACTCGTATTCCATTTAATATCTATTTCTCCGGAAATTTCTATCCAAAAAACTGTCGGTAGATTATAGGAAAGCTATAATTAAACATTTTTTGTATACAGATTCGGTTTTTAAATTCAGTAATACGGAAATAATAGGACCCCATCTTAAATAGGACGTAATTGCCATGGCAACCCAGAATCATTACCTATCATGGGATATCATTGGATTAATTATGTATGATGGGATTTAATAGAATGGAGAAAACTTTTATTAATATCTTTTTAAGTTTTGATTCGATTTTCATAAAATTTGAAATGACTCGACAAAATTGTGCAACGATTATATATATTAAATTTCGAACCATTCGGTTGGGTTGTTTTTGCGCTGTTATATGCGGACGGACGGACGCACCAGACGGACCAGACGATGAATGTAGGTGCTACGTATTTATATACTACGAACTACTTACGTTACTTAACGACTTTATGGTTGAGTTTCGAAACTGAGAAAAACAATTTAGATTCATTTCCGGCTTTCGTTGCATCTAAATAACGGTTTTTGCAAATTTCGTTTCGAAACCATATGGCAAGGACGACGAACCTTTTCACATTCGCGAACCAATTTTTTTTTTCAAAAAAATATTTTACGTGACCGTGAGGTGCAAAAAAAAAAAAAAAAAAAATAAATTTGTGGATCAATATTAATGAATCAAAAGTACTTGAACTGTTGTTTATATGAAGATGAAAAAATATGGGTTAAATACATCATGTAAGTATTACACTGTAATAAATATAGTAAAAACTAATTTTAGAAAGTAATAAAAAAGTAAATGCGATTTCTGCTATTGCATTTTGGGTGCCAAATAATTACTATCAGGTTCATATATAATTACTTTATACGGAATGGCAGCTACAAAAATGGCTTTTATTTGAGTTTTTTATACCATAATAATGACTCGCAGACATAGGTAGATGGGAAAATTATCTAAATGGCAATTTTCATACCAAGTCGTCATAATTTCATCATTGGCATTCTTGCTTTGTAATGCCTGGTATGGTAATCTATCGTTTCAATTTTCCCCCACTTTCTTCATTTGATAAATTGTTGAACCCATAAAGATTAGAATTCATTGAGTTGCATGTTTATTTATTTATTTTATTTATTTATTTATTTATTTTAAATTTCAGAAATAATTTTTTTTTAAATGACACCTTTAATTTATGTAAATTTGTTTAATTTCATTCAATTTTGATTTAGAACCTCAATCAACGCCATGCCGAAAATATTCTGTTGCGTACCACTTATGGCACGCGTGTCATAAGCTCGCCATCATGGCCCTAAGAGAAAGCCAGGAGGTTCAGCTTCTTATAAACGGTGAAGTTTCGTTCCTTGAAGCCTATCCTTGGCAATAAGGGATAATATTTATTCAGGTTTTCCGGTAGGTCTTCACATATCCGGATATAACGATCGAAAAGCTTTTCTCCAAAGAAGTTAAAAAGAATGAACAGGGGAGAAACCGCTCTGAGAAAGGTTAACAGGAAGAGCGGGTTACCTTTTTTGTCAGCCTAAACAAAACTGATCCGAACAAAAGTGGCATCTTCGAGTAAGCGAGATGAATTTTAAATTTCAATTCAAACTCGGGGATATTTCGAAGAGAGGATGTTCCGTTTTTCCGCTAAGGGAGGATTCATACAACTGCGATAATGTTTTGAAAATAATTTCAGAAGATGTATAAGAAATAAAAGAAAATTACCTCGCATTACAAAGGGTAAAAATTGTTTGAAAAATATCGTTTTATTTTTTAATTTAACTTACAGTAAATTGATATCAAACTGACAAGGGAACCATTTTTGGTGCAGCTCGCACCTAGCATTTAGACCTGCAGCATTTTAAAACCCTATATTACGAAGTTTGAGAATCGGTAAAATTTTTCTGTTTAAATCATATATTTTTATTTTACAGCAGCATAACTTTCTGAAAGTGTACTTTTCGAGACCACTTATCGGACTATTAACATAGAAGTTTCTGTTTTAAAAAAGGCAGTTAAAAATAGAAATTAGTCAATAATAAGTATAAAATATTGAAAAAAGTTTAAAAATTCCTTCAAGAACATACGTATTTGATTTTGTAAAAATCCAACATTATAATTGCATTTTTGGTTGCGCGAAATTGGCTTTATTTGTTTCCGTAGAATTTTTCTCCCCAATCCTGGGCAAATGTCATAGTCGTCTGATGTATATGAGTAGTAGATTGGATTCGTAGCACCCTATTTGGCTACTTAACTCACTTTTGGCGTAAAATTAACAATTAAAAATCCACTAATAAAAAATAAAAGTATAAAAAAATATATAAAATATGATTTTAACAGAAATTTTTTATCAGTTTTCTAACTTTCATGTATAGGGCTACAAATGCATCAGGTCTCGATGCTAGGTGTGAGCTGCACTAAAAATGGTTCCCTTGTGAGTAGTTTTTTTTTTTTTTTTTTTTTTTTTTTTTTTTTTACATTTATTATACGATATTTACTCGTAACTTTTCTCACTTTCATTTTGCCTGACCTCATTTCATACTCATTAAAATAATATATACATATATTAATATTAATAAAAATGCAAGTATATAAAGGTATCATCCATTAGTTATGACACACACATTTCAAGGTTATTTTTTTAAGCACCTTCCTACCCCTATGTCACAGGTTATCGCACTTTAGTCCAGTCAATCTAGGCTTCTGCCTGGAAAGTTTTGGAGAAGTTTTTTTCTCTTTCTTCCTTTATGTTTTTGGGTGTGCTGAACACGAATTTCAACTTTGTCACCTCGTATCTGGTCTGCTTAAAAAATTATAAGCGAAAAACCATGAAAAAATCGGAGTTTTTTCGGTTTTCCCTTGTCTTCCGAAAAGGGTTAAAATTTTTTGAAAAAATTATTGCACCAAATTAAACTAGAGAACATTTCCTATATTTTTCATATACAATTTTTTTCCTAAGATGAATAGTTTTGCCAAACGAGTAAAAGGAACTTTAGTGATATAATCGAAATTCCATCATCGGAGGGCGAAAACGTGATCCAATCACTATGCATCCATTTTGAACACTAATTTGAAGCTGTTCAGTTATTTCCGGTTGCATTGCAAATATGTTTACATTTTCTTACCAAGTTTTAAACCTTTTATAGCACTAAGAAAATAAATTGAAATCAGTTGATTAGAAAAGATATAAAAACACAATCACTCTGCATAGATGAGAGAATCAATTTTCATTCTAGTAATCTGATTTAAGTACAATTATAAGTATTGTCAGTTTAATATAATAATAACATACATGGAAGATTATAAACAGAAAAAAAAAGAGGAAAAGAGGAAACTTTGAAGGGCCTGGTTGATGTTCTTCAACAGGAGGTTCATCCTGTATTGGGTCGTCAACTTCTGCTTCCAAATCATCTTCGGCGATGAAGAAGCTGAGATTGTCACAATAGCCATCGCAGTTCACGCAGAGGAGCGAACAAAATAAACCTGCTCTCCTACAGCCACACATTCCACTACAGTTTGTTTTTGCGTTTGCAGGATATTTTTTGCAGAATAGTTTCTGGTGCGGGAGGTTTGGTAGTTGTTATGGGTATGATGCCTCTCTTGGTTTTATTCCAGCCCCATTCCTCAGCATTTTTACAGTTACCTAGTCATAGCTGTTCTTGGTGGTAAATTCGCAGACAGTGATATCGAGCTGCATCTTCTGTTGGAGGTTGGAGGGAGCAATGCAATATTTGCAGCGGTCTTAAAAGCAGATTTTATGTAGCACCTGTACTTCAGGCTGCTTAGGGAAGGTGCTTCTTTCCCTCTGAATCCGTACAGGTGTACCAGAAACAACAGCCCAGCTTTAATAACATCGTTGGCTACAGCACTAGGGTTTTTAAATATATAGAACCACATGTTGCAGGTCGACAAATTTCTTCAAAGTTTGAAGGTATATATATATTTTTTTATTTGACTGTACAATGCAGAAATGGTATCGCATCCACTCATGGCATGTAGAAATAGGATGTGTTTGGAAATTAATTTGTCGACTGCACCCAAAGGTGAATAAATCTTCTGGGGACTTTCCCATTTTCATGGTTTCAGGAAATAAACATTGGGAACGATGCAAAGTCCAATTAAGATTACCAGAAGGTCTACATCTTCACTAATGACTATCACGTTCTCATGGTTAGGTACCAACTTGAGAGTAGTGTTGATAATAAATGCGTCGGCGTCTTGTTTTGCCTACTTGCAAATCATATTTTCAGAGCCAAATCTACACATCAGCAGGGCAATTGAACGATTTTTGTTCTTGTCGTTTGCTAGAAATTTTCCCTGAGAAACCGTTTGCAACCGAGTCTCATTCAAAACAACCTCATTAGATACCGTTTTGCGAGATCGTCTATTACGCAAATTTAGTGCTCATTTCAGTAATGTTTTCTGGGTATCCATCAAAGATTACTAGAGCGTTCGCTGCGTATTTCGACTTAACAAAGACCACATAGCTGTCACAAATTGATCCAAATGATTGACTACCCTGCCATAAAACTCTGTTCAGTAAATCCCTGCAATCTATGACATATATACATCTGCTCCCAAAAGTGATGTCTGGTAAGAGTGGAGGGAATCCCTTGTATAAAGAGGATTTGGGAGTTTTTCGCATTCTGGATTCGTCAAAAAGAGACAATGGATAAGCAGAGAGCTCGTAAGTCAAATATTCCTCAAGTTCTTGGTTAGATTGCTTTGTTACACTTTGGAAGAGTGCGGACGAGTTGATGTGAATTTTTTCTTCACCCATCTTGACAGCGCTATTCAACACAGCTAATGGCTGCACTCTTTAATTACGCTTGAATGTAACGGAATGAAAATTGCTGTTAATGATAAAAGAGAATTTCGTAAACTTTCTTAAATCATACAAGACAATAAAAGTAAATAAAAGGTTTGATCTCACCTAATTTTCTGGTTCGTGGTCTATGAGCTTCTTTAAAGGTAGAAACATCTTTTACTAATGAAGATTATTTATTGGACAGGTAGACACACTTAATGACGATACAGAACGAATACACGACAAGCTATGTACAAACGTAAAGTAAACAAAACAGTCAGTCAGTCTAAAAGTTCTACGCGCTTAGCGTCATCTGGTGGTTCCTTTTCATTTTGCAACAACTTCCGCCGGGCGAAGTTCGTCTGGAGACGAAAGTGTTGAAAGTTCAAGTGGGCAAAGAAGCTGCACCGGTCTTCTGATGATGGCTCCGTTTGGCAACCTCACTGTGCATGCTCTTGTCCGACCATCACGTCCAGGATGAGTCTAGATTATAACACCCATTTTCCATATGAGGCGTGGGGTGTTTTCCTTTATAAGAACGACGGTGTTTTCTTTAAGTTCGCTTGGTCGATCAACCAGTTGGTGCTGGTGAGCAGATTTCAATTCTAGCAGATAATTGGATTTCCATCGTTTCCAAACTTGAGTCAAAATATTTTCTTGATATTTCTTCATTTTTATTATTTGATATTCATTGGATTGGGGAACTGTTATCTTTGATTGAGGTAGAGTTAACAATCTTCTGCCAATTAAGAAATTACCAGGTGTGAGGTGTTCTGGCTCACGAGGATCGCTGACTACATAGGTGAGAGGTATTGAATTAAGAATCGCTTCTACTTCAATCACAATTACTTCCAGTTCTTGAAAGGAAACTGAAGTTTTTCCAAGAATTCTTTTTAGAGACGTTTTAACTGATCTTACAAGACGCTCCCAGAAACCTCCCCACCAAGCTGCTCTTTCAACTATGAAATTCCATTTGATGGACAATCCACTAAACAAATCTTTCACTTCTTCATTTTTCGTAATCTTCCATAGTAAATTTAATTCTCGTTTTGCCTTATGGAACGTTTTCGCGTTATCACTGTAGATAGTGCTGCATATTCCTCGTCTTCCTACAAATTTTCGGAACGCTTGAATGAACGTTTTTGTGGTCAAGTCCGGGGTTAATTCTAGGTGTACTGCTCTTGTTACAGCACATGTGAAGAGCAATATGTAAGTTTTCTTAGTCTCATTGTGATCTTTAATGTACAACGGACCTAAGTAATCTAGGCCTGTAACTTGGAATGGATAGGCTTCATTTATTCTGTCGGCAGGTAGAGGTGCAGGAATCTGGGTGGCAGGTTTAACACGAAGTTTTTCACATAAATTGCATCTAAATATCAAACTCTTGATTCTTTGTCTTGCTTTCAATATCCAAGTTTTTTCTCTGAGTTGTGTTAAAGTTTCCGATACACCACCATGCCTTGTTTTTTCATGACAATATTTGATGATAAGATTTGATAAATGGGATTTACCAGGTAGTAAAACGGGATGAGCTTCATGGTATGAGATATTAGCTTGCTGTAATCGTCCACCAATCAAGATTATTTTTCTTTCATTTAAAATTGGATTGAACGGTCGAATAACTGAGTTTGCTGGTACTGGTTTTCCTTGCGTCAGCGCTGAATATTTTTCGGGAAAATGCTCCATTTGTGTAAGTTTAATCCAGTATTCTTCGGCAAATTCAAGTTCTTCTGTAGCCAAGGGACCACTTCTCTTACTCTGAGGATTCCTTGTATTGTGGATGAATCTTTGAATCCATGCAGTAATTCGTAATATTTGTTTAAGTTTGCTGAATCTTCGGATATCGAAAAGATCTTCAAGTTTCGTTGTCAGGAGCATATTCACCACTTCATATTCGTTGGATTGTGGCCATTGACTTTCGCACTTCCTTAGCCACGGTGGCCCAAACCACCAAAGCTCCAGGTCCTTTAGACTGGTTAAGTTTTCACCCCGTGTTAAAATATCAGCAGGGTTATCATTCCCAGGACAGTGATTCCAACAATCAGGTTCAGATATTTTCTTGATTTCATCTACTCTGTTCTTGACAAACATCTTCAATTTTCGAGAATTATTCTTGATCCAGTGAAGAACAATCGTGGAATCTGACCAAAATATAGTCTTCGTATCCTTCGGTGTACTTGAATGTAGTCGAATATGATCGAACAATCTGGCTTTTATAAGTGCAGCAAGAAGCTCTAACCTCGGCAGAGTTATTTCTTTAACTGGTGCAACCCTAGTCTTTGAAGTGACTAAATTGGAATGGAAAATTCCGTCAGAGTTGCGAAAACGTACATAAATAACTGCTCCGTAAGTTCGTTTGCTGGCATCTACGAAGACGTGAAATTGACAGCCCGTAAGTTCTTCCATTCCTTTCATTGAGAATAGATGTCTTGGTACAGATATCTGCTTCAAATAAAACAATTCGTCACACCAATCTTGAAATATTTTTGCTAAGTTGGTTGGTAAAGCATCATCCCAATTGAGTTTTTTCTTCCATATGTCTTGCAGTAGTATTTTAGCTCGAACTGCAAATGGTGATATTAAGCCCAACGAGTCGTAGATTCTTCCCATAGTTTTTATTACGCTTCTCTTCGTAAATTTTAATTCTGCCATATCCTTATCCCTTAAAAGTTTATCACTATCAACGCTTAAGACATCATCTGATGAATTCCAGCAATAGCCAAGGACCTTGCATAACGTGGATTCATCGTTAACTTCTTCCTTAAATCGATCTTGCAATGAGCGTACATTTGTTTTCCATTTTCTCATATTAAAGCCTGCTTCTCTCAAAATGAGCCTTATTTGTTCGTGGACGGTGTACGCTAAATCTGTGTCTTCTAAACTGTGTATAAGGTCGTCTACATACAATCTACTGCTCAAAACGCTGAAGGCAGTTGGATAAATATCCTCATACTTCTTGATGTGATGTTTAATTGTCGCATTCAGTAAAAATGAGCTCGATCTTGCTCCAAAAATTAGACGCGTCATCCTCAAAACTTCGGGTTCAGCGTCTAAATCTTCCGTAACCCATAGAAATCTAACTGCGTCTCTTTCTCCTGGCGCCAGGGCAATTTGCAAACATGCACCTTCTATATCCGCCGTTATGGCAACCTTATTCAGACGGAACTGCAAAAGAAGTATTAGGATATCGGGCGTTAAATTCGGACCTGGATTCAAGCAGTCATTAAGGGACGGAAAATTATGTTCACTCGAGGAGGCATCGAAAACTATTCTCATTTTCGTCGTTGTTTTATCTTCGCGTATTACTGCGTGATGTGGCATGTAATAGATCTTAGAATTATCACCACATTCATTTTCATTGACCCTTTCAGCTATTCCTTGAATTAGGTACTTTAAAATAATGTCCTTGTACTGACTATGAAAATTTCGATTTTTCTTAAATCTTTTGACAAGTGTTCGCAAACGGTTGTTAGCATTACTATAGTTATCATGTAGCGACTCAGAATATTCATTCCATGGTAGTTTAACTTGGTAGCGACCTTCGATTAGTTTCGTAGAATTTTCAAATTCTTTCATAACTTCGTCATCTTCATTCAGATTGTCACTACGCGATATTTCCAAACCTTCTAAATCGAACAATCTTTTCAAAATGTCTGATTCTTCTAAATTTTGATTACGCACTATAGCATTCATTACGCTAACATCCTTAAAATCCTTGCGTTTTGCTTCAGAACCATTAAATACATAACCTAGTTTCGTTTCCATTCCTACTAAAGCACCGGAAACTCTTTTGACTTTCCCTGTAGCTATTTTCCAGAAATAGTCCGACCCAATTAAAAGAGAAACCCTTAAATTTTCAGACCCTTCAATATCAGCTATCTGTATTTTGGCTTCATTACAAAATTTATGAATTTCTTTACTAGGACCTTGTATATCCGCTTCCGAAATAGAAGATATTTCAATTGCTTCAATCGAAATAATTTTCTTTGGATCATAAATACTTCTTAAATTCACCTTTACCCTATTTCTTATAATAGATTTCTTTGGTTTTGACCCAAAAGCATAAATTGTTATTTTTTCTTTTCCTATAACTTCTAAATTAAACTTACGAGATAATGTTTTATCGATAAACGTATTTTGCGACCCCGAATCCATGATAATTTTTATTTTTCTTTCCTGAGAATTATTACTTAAAAAGGCGACAGCTGTTTGTAAAAATACATTTTCATTTACTGCAGTTGTTGCACAATTGAGAGCATTGGAATTATTTTTTCTTTCGGGAGACTTTGAGACGCTTTCCTTTTTGTTATGTTGCTTTTCAGTTTCGTCACAAATTAAAACATTATGTCTTCGACCACAAATGTTGCAACGCATTTTTTCGCGGCAAAATTTTGATACGTGGGATTTGCGAAGGCAAAGGAAACAATAACCCTTTCGTAAAAGACTCGATCTTCGTTCATTAATGGTTAAGGGACAGTTAAAATTTTCGTGTTCCCCTGCACAAAATAGGCAGTCTTTCTTGATAAGTGCATTTAATGTAGCTGCTGTGGGTATATTATTATGAGTTTCATGTTTTCGATAAGGTAATTCTTTAATTTTATTCTTTTCAAATACTTCATCATTTCGAAACATATACGTTTTTTCTCGCGTTTCGATTTCATGTTTCAGAAATTCTAATAATTTGGCACAGTTCCAAGAATTTTCGCCAGCAGAACGATTGAATCCTAGAACAATTTCTTCAGGAATTAATTTGACTAAAATAGCGAATAAAATTCCCCCATAGTTATTTAATTCTACTCCGGCTGTTTCGAGACTTCTGATTTGAATAATACAGGTATCATGCAATTGTCTAAGCTCTCTTAAATTCGCTCCAGATTTTACAGGATTTAGGCTTAATAGCTTGTTTACATGCGATCGTATTATTAATTCATTTTTTCCGAATCTTTCTTTTAACAATCCGATCGCGACATCGTAATTATTTTGTGTTAAAGCTAAACCTTGAATACATTTTAAAGCTGCTCCTGTTAAGAAATTCTTTAAGTAATTTAACTTCTCTATGTTAGTTAACTTTACATTTTCATGTATGGCTACTTCAAATTGCCCCCAGAATTCCTGCCAATTTTCATATTTCCCATCGAAAGGTTGTATTGTAAGCTTCGGCAATCTTACGTGAGAATAATTCTTTGATTCATCAGGTTCTGTGGACAATAGAATAGAAGAGTTTATTTTACTTTCGTTAGGAGCATTACGCTTTAAATATCGATCAATTTTAGCTTTCGTTTTCGTAATTTTTTCGCGATATTCTTGACTGGATGATACATCTTTTTCTAGCGTTTCTAAGTTATCTACAAGTTTCTGAATTTCTGAATCTAATTTGTAAACTTGTTCTGCATTCTCGATTAATTGAATTTTAAGATCTTCAATTTCGTCTATATCTTTTTCGTCTCCTGCCAAATATTCAGTTATTTTGTTAATAATCTTCGTTAAAGATGTTCTAAGAGACTTACGCATACTTTTTGATTTATCTAATTCGCTAGGTTGCGCCATTTTCTAAATTTCAACTCTTGGGAATTTCGGCACCATAAAAGAGAATTTCGTAAACTTTCTTAAATCATACAAGACAATAAAAGTAAATAAAAGGTTTGATCTCACCTAATTTTCTGGTTCGTGTTCTATGAGCTTCTTTAAAGGTAGAAACATCTTTTACTAATGAAGATTATTTATTGGACAGGTAGACACACTTAATGACGATACAGAACGAATACACGACAAGCTATGTACAAACGTAAAGTAAACAAAACAGTCAGTGAGTCTAAAAGTTCTACGCGCTTAGCGCCATCTGGTGGTTCCTTTTCATTTTGCAACAAATGATTCGTGATATGCCAGCAGTGCCAACTTCCTGTGCCATATGACAGTTTATTTTCTCATCTCCAACAACCCCAGTACAGATTAAAATGAGATCATTTGTTTCTCGGAAAGGAGTGTGTTGGTGAATCCATTCCAATAATTTATTCATATCAGCGTTGTCCCGGGCAACACTGGAGTTTCTCATCTCTACATGTTGTTCAGAAGTTGTAAAAGCTGTCCCGCTGAACTCTTCATTTTCTTCGCATATCCATTGCAGTGGCGTCATACCCACGGTCCATCTTGCCAAAACTCCTTCACTGACCCCACGCCCATGAGTGAGTCCACCTGCTGCTTTCATGGTCTTCTTTAAAGATTGCTCTATCGCCATGTCAGTTCATGTTCCTGACCAGAATTTGTCTGTACGGCGAATGGTGAATCCCCCATCAGTTGTGAAATTTTCAAAGTCATCAGCAGTCATTTTTTCCTTCAAATGATGCATATCTTGAAGATATAGGTAAGAGCACTTGATATACAAATACCGACTACTGGCGTGGAAGTATGGCAACATTCTGTATATAGTTTGAAAGATGCAAATCCCAATCACCGTTTCTTTCAGATTCAATGAATTGTTTGACAACAGTCACCATATCAAAGTACTGGATCCACAGTTTTGCTGTAGGGTCTGCTGCTCGACTGATATCTTGTGCGTGGTGCCATGGGTGTGTTTCAAGGACACCCTCCACGCGTTTTGCATTCACAAAAACATTACATTCAGCGTTTTCGCCCTGCGATGATGGAATTTCAATTATATCGTTAAAATTCATTTTACTCGTAGTCCAAAACTATTAACCATAGAAAAAAAACTGTATATGAAAAATGTAGGAAATTTTTTCTAGTTTAATTTGGTACAATAATTTTTTTTAAAAACATTTAACCCTTTCCAGAATACAAGGAAAAAACCGAAAAAACTCCAATTTTTTCATGGTTTTTCGCTTATAATTTTTTAAGCAGACCAGTTACGAGGTGGCAAAGTTGAAATTCGTGTTCAGCACCCCCAAAAACATAAATGAAGAAGGAAAAAAAACTTCTCCAAAACTTTCGAGGCAGAAGCCTTTTTTGGTCTAAATTTACTGGATTACTTGTTGAGTGATATCCTCCCATCTGTTGTAGAGTCACGTTTTTTGCAACGGTTAATTTAGAACTAATATTAATTGTGATACTTTGTGATTACATTGTGATTGCTAGTCTTTATTAATTTTTATGTTTTTTACGACTGTGTTACACATTCAAATTAATCTATTACTACTTCCTTTACCTCACTACTTTAAACCTGGACTTTTATACCTGACTTTTTATTATTTATCACTGTCATAAAATCGTTAAGATCTTGCGGGCTTTAAAACTTCAAGATGTTGAAGAACAAAAAGGGAAAATATATCTAATAAAGGAAATCTTGTGAAAAAGGAAGGGACAGGGGAAAAAATTTCTTTTCTATATGTTTCCGTCTTAGCAGATATAATTACAGTCAAACTCGTTTAATACGAGCACGTCTAAAACGAGCAATTTTCACATTAAGAATGGTTCATCATTAAAACTATATTCAGATTTTCACGCTTTTTGCGAACTACAAAAACAGCTAATACGATGGGGCTATCTTATCGAATACTGTTTACTCTCAGCGATAATACATTACAACTGTTTATCAAAATATAGTAATTTATCAGTTTTAACGGACAGAATTTCAACCTTCAAAAAGCTCCCCCCACTCTACCCAAGAAAATGCAAAGGAATGTCCTGAGGTCTTGAGAAAATAAAATAAAGAAGGTAGAGATAAGGATGTTTGAAATACCGTCTCATTTCAAGATTTACAACTGAGCCACCTAAAGGTTGGAGCATAGAAGAAAATCTTTATTTGTTGCTTTCTTTAAATCCCGTCTCTAGTCTATATTAACCAGCCTTTTCAAGTCTCTATTAAATTGAAATGGATATGTGAAATCAATAGCTTAAAATTGCAGTGACTATTGCAATGTTAGCTTGTTTTTCCGGGAAACTTTACGATATTATGTTAGTTTTAGCATTGAGATAATTAGCACAGTTAAGGGGACCGTGGACCTTTATTTGATCAAAAATCGACCCCAAAATCGAAATTTATTTTTATGTGTATTATTATTATTCAGTTTGTATTGAACCATTTGAGAAAAACTGCATACAGCTGTGATGAGTTTTCACAAAGTTACAAGCGTTTGAATTTTGTACCCAAGCAATTTTTTGGTGATTTAGTAAACTTTATACCTGTTTTTCTCAATACTGATTTTACACGTTTTTTAGATTTTTGAAATACTTCATGTGTCTTATTTTTTGTACAAAATTTATGAAATTGATAAGGAAGAAGAAACCAAGACAAGAAATCGTTTACAAAGAAATCGTGTATGCATTTTAGAATTAGACTTCGTTAAGATAATTAAATTTTATTTATAACTTATTAAAATGCTAAATTTTAATAAAAATCGGAATGGAATAAGAAAAAAAAAAAAAAAAAACTCAAAAATTAACTTTTCAAGGGATTCAATAACTGATACAGTTTGTAATATAATTGTATAATTGGAATATAGGATCCAAATAAAAAATCGAAGAAATATCTTAAAAATTAAGACGCAAGGAACATTTTAAAATTTGGTTTATAAATTTTAATTTTTTTAAAAAAATCTTAAAATTATATTGAGATTAGTAAAATTTTTTAAGTTATTCTATATACTTATGGTGGTATGTATACATAAAATTTTACATATATATGATGAAAAATAAATAAAATTCAATTTAACGTCCACCGTCCCCTTAACTGTTGTAATAAATTTATTTAGGTGTGCGTATTTAAGATTTTTATAATCATCACGGGTATTACGAGCAACGGGTATTACTGGTTAATACGACGACTGTTATAATTTCCTTACTTCTCGTAAAAACAGAGTTTGACTATATATAGTTTTATCTCCGTTTCTTAATGCACGAAAAAATTCTCGGAGAGAGGGAGGAAAAATTAGAAACTTCTTCCTTTCCTCCAATAGAGACAATTTTAAACTTGACTTCAGAATAGATTTTCAGTGGAAATGAAGAGAGGCTAGTCACGTGGCTAGAGTGTTGTGAAATTCAATTTCTTCAACCAAATTACTTTACATTTCTTCAAGCGAAAATTTCATGATTGGCTTTTCCTTTTCCGCGAACCATCTTTTAAAAGGAGGGACTTACTCAAATATACCCGGTGGAAAAAAATTAAGCGCATAACATATGGCATCTCGCCAAGAGCTGCTCTTGTTTGCCGAAAACGGTAAACATAAGAATTAATTCAGACATTTGCGAGAGATGTTTTATTGTTGCCTTTCATAAAAAGAGGAACAAGGAGACACAGATTAAATAATAATAAAAAAAAAAACGAAAGCGGGACAGAGGCTTCTAAATTGGGACATCACTAAATCCTATGAAAATGGAACCTATCAATAACGGAATCCTGCCTTAAGAGCCTACACTAGTCACGGGAAGAAATAATTGTTGATTTTACAGTATAAAACTGGCATCCCAGCTGCTAGTATTATACCGTAAAATTAACAGTATTAAACAGTAAAATAAGCAGTAATACGCTGCCGTGCAAGCAGTAATACGCTACCGCGCTACTGTTTAATACTGTTAATTTTACGGTATAATACTAGCAGCTGGGATGCCAGTTTTATACTGTAAAATCAACATTTATTTTTTGCAGTGTAGTCACGGGAAGAAACGCTCACGCTAATGTTAAGTCTATGGAGCGTTTCTTCGCGCGAAGAAACGCTCCAGCTAATGTTAAGTCTATGGGAAGGTTATCGCGCAATTTCTCGCTTGCATTTTAATATTTTTAAATGATTTTTTTTTTTTTTTTTTTTTGCATAGGATAGTTGAGGTCGATCTCTAAAGTTATTAGTTTTTACATTTTTCGATTTTGGTTACGGTTTTTTTATTCGCGGACATTTTCAATTTTGGAACCGGTTCTAAAAGTGAAATTACCCTTATATACAAAAACTGGAACCAAAATCGAAAAAGTAAAAACTAACAACGTTAGGGATCGGCCCCAGCTATCCTGTGCAAAAAAAAATCATTTAAAAATATTAAAATGCGAGCGAGAAATTACGCGATAACCTTCCCATAGACTTAACATTAGCTTGAGCGTTTCTTTGCGTGACTAGCGTAGGCTCTTAAACATACAAATTTAATGGCCTGTATGGAAGGAATACCATACAATTATACCTGCTAAGAAGAAAAACTGTCTGAAACGAAAAAATTCTAGGATACCTCGCGATTCCGTCTTAGCAGGTTTTAATGTACTTTTGATCAAACACAACAACCTTATACAGTAAATTAAAAACACGATAATTAAGGATGCCGATGAATCGCCTATTAGGTTTGGTGTCTGGGTAGCATGAACCTTGGTGTGGTTCTGTAGTATAAACTGCATATTAACGCATCATATTTTTTTTTTAAAAATGCTTCAATTTTAAGTGAAAATAAAAAACGGCTTTCGTATTTTTGATACATAAATCACAATTTCAGGCATATAAGAATTAAAAAATTTTAAATCTATCACAAAACTTGGAGCTGGGAAAAAGAAAATATTGAGAAAATCCTAAATCCTCTTCTGCGATCGTTCCCGATTCCGAAATCCCATGTTAATCAATGGGAAAATTTTAAACATTTAGATGGTTATTCATCACGTGATGTAATTACCGAAATACGGTTTTCCGCTACAGAAAAAAGACGCCCTACGCCGACTTAATGCGTTTTAAAAACTTGTTTCCTTAAATTTCAAGTATTTTTAAAGCGATGATAAAAATTGAAAATTTTCCTCAAATAGAAATTTCAAAGTTTATAAGTTTTTCAATACATCGAAAATTTAAAGAAACATTTTTTAATAACCCACTGCATTGGCATCGAATGTATACTTTCTGATGGTGAAAACCCTATTTTTAACCTTTTCCAACATAGTTGAAAACTTTATAAATTCAGTTGGTCTGTCTGTCCGTGCTCTAACTCTCATACATACTTCATATAGTATAAAGTCGGACTGCCATGAAATTGATATATGTTATTGAAGTTTACTATCGCATTTTCGTTGTTGAAAATAGAGTGCGTAGCGTTTGTAGTTCGTTTGCAGTGCAAAAAAATACTGTTACATTACGGTCAATGCGGAAAAAATTGTTTGCGGTCTATTTTATTGATGTTAAACTATTTCAAAAATAATGAAATTGATATGCTTATACGTGCACTAAAACATACTTTCTGCGTAATATGGTATGCACAGCATATATGTGCACTCATTTATCGGGTCACTCAAAAGAGTTCGGTTACATATTGTTCTATGGGGAAAAATGTTTGCAGCGTATTTTAATATAGTTACACTATATCAAAAAAATGAAATTTTTATACAATATTAAGAGGTCATATAAGATACTTTACTGTAGAATATAACGTGCATAATTGTTATCGTTCATTTACAGGGACATACAAAAGATTTGGCTACAGTGCTTTCTATACACATTTTAATAGCTGGAGGTGCATTTTGCGACGTGATATCGTTTTTATGTTTAACTATAAATGTTTGCATACTACGTACGTGGTATGCATAAATTGTATAGGATCATATACAGGGCTGCACAATATAATTCGTAAGCATTACTGTGTATAAGCATGAACTGTTTAAGGAAATTTTTAATTGAGTTATACATTTTCTAGCTGAACTGTATTTGATATACTAAGAAATTTTTGTAAAATATAAATATATTATTTCATATACAACACTAAAGAACCGGTTACATTGCAGTCTATTAATAGTAATTTCTGAAAGTACGTTTTCAGTTGTGTTGTGCGTACTTTTCCTAAATTAAATTTTAGGTTAACATATACAAAATTATTCGAACACATTTCAGTCTATTGGGTGGAAATTGCTGAAGGTGAATTTCTGACTATGTTAATGTGTTTTGTAACTAAGCTAAATTTTAGCACATTATGTAGTGTATATATTAGCACATTAGGTAATACATATATTAGCACATTATGTAGTGTATTTTAGTATACTATGTACTACATATACAGATAATATACAGAGATGCCCAAAATAATTTAAGTACCTCCACAACTATAGATGGTACTTGCGAGAATCTGGTTTCACCTTTTTAAACGACAAGGTTCCGTTGCAGTAGTCAGAAAGTGTTGAAACGTGTTTTCATAATCTATGCTTGACGCATGTTTTTTTTTTTTTTTTTTATAATTATCCAAATAATCATAAACATTAGTACTTCGCGATCGGCGAGGGGAACACCGGTTGTGGTGAAGCACCCCTCAAATTCCCTGCTCAAGAACGCAAAAGTTTCTGACACATTTTCAGATTCACTTTTAAACGTTAAGGTATACAGTTGACATGCCTGACTATTGAAGCGATTTGGAATCGAAATAAGTTTTCCATTTTTTGATAAATAAATTAGTTACCGAGTTAGAAGCGATTCCTATCAAGTGATAACACGTTTTTCTCCTTCCTCGTGCTGCTGTTTAAGAAATTCGGTTGAAAACGCCGACTTTGCCAGTACTTTCTGAAAAATCCTCTACCTTTATTAAAAAAAAAAAAAAAAAAGGAAAACATTTTTCGATTACAAAGTTTATGAATAAGACCACCTGCCAATTTCATCCGTTTCCGAACAAAAAATAAATTAAAAAATATGTCATAAAGTAACCAGTTTGCATTTGAGACCAGCCTTAAGGCTCTTCTCAGATCCAGAGGAGCTACTTTCTGCCAGATTTCTGAATTCATTTTTGCTCGGAAACGCATGAAATTGGCAGGTGTTCTTATTCAGAAACTATGTAATCCAATCCAATGGCGTTTTCCATTTTTTAATAAAAGCAGATCTTTCAGAAAATACTATCAAAGTCGGCGTTTTGAACAGAATTTCCGGACACGACTACACCGGAAAGGTAAAAAACCCGTCGTCACTTGACAACAATCGTTTATAACTCGATAAATAGGTAATTATTAATCAAAAAATGGAAAACCCCATTTGATTCCAAATCGCTCCAACAGTCAGGCCTGCCAATTTTATCTTTTTGCATTTAAAAATGAGTCGGAAAATGTTCCAGAAAATTTTTGCGTTGTTGAACAGGGAATTTGAGAACCGCCTCTAAACATAAATTTTAGACTTACTAATGCGTGGTTTATAAAGAAGTAAATGTGGAACTCTAAATTTCAACAACTATACCTCATAGTATAAAAAACGGCAATAGGTATAAAATCTGGAAAAAATATATAAAAAAAGACACTGTATTGGCAATACTGTTTTAAACTACGCGTTACATGCTTTAATAATGCCTAAAAATTAATTTTTCAATCATAACAATAATTTTCCCTCCTATATTTTAAAACTCTGAAAATAAACAACAGATGGCAGCACTATAAAGTTTGTAGATATCCTTTATCAGGTTTGCTGTTTTCTTTTCTTTTACAAATTCAGAAAACAATAGAGATTAAAAGGAAAAAAAAATCAGAATATAAAATCCTATTGTAATTAAAATATTAGATGGTAAATGAAAGGTGAAAAATTCAAAATATTTTGCATAACTTTTTTTCAATATGAGGAATGTTCTGCAATTTATCATTATCACTGTCAGAATTAGACTATTTCTCTCTTGTACTTATGGCTGTGTACTCATTCTCTCTTGTACTTATGGCCGAAATAGGGACCCTTTGTTAAGGATCTTTAAGTTGAAACAGAGTTGGGCAAATTTCTAATTATAATTATCTGCAATTATTCTGTATTTTATCATTGTCAGAATTAGACTCTTTCTCTCTTGTACTTATGACTGCGTACCCTTTCTTTCTTGTGCCTATGGCCAAAACAGGGACCTTTTGTTAAAGATGTCTAGGTTGAAACAGAATTGGAAAAATTTGTATTTGCAATTAAGAACAGATGTACCATTCGTCCGCAGTCCGCCATCTTGTTTATTAAATCAAAACAGATATGTTTTGTTTCTCATTTCCAAAATAATTTTCATCCAAACTTACTTATTATAAACACATTATTTAATTTAATTGACTAATTTATTTATATTTAATAATAAAAGTTTAATAAAAAACAAGAAAAAAAAACAAGATGGCGGACTGAGGGCGAATGATACATCTGAGCCTGCAATTACCTGCAATGTAGTTACAATTTAATTGTTTATAATTGATGATAGTTACACACATTCAAGTACAGAAATTTCGTCAAATAATGGGAGGGGGAGAGGAGACGGTTCCTGCTACAGTGGTGCAAGAGTTTTTTACGGCATGTAATTGCAACTATAATTAATTTCATACAATTAAATTGTTATTGTATTGCAGATAATTGCAATTACAAATTTTCCTCTAACTCTGGATTAAAATTGTGATCCTGAATGGCTGTAAATGATGGCTCCTTATGTAAGGTCACTAGGCTAAAATACAGAATCCATGAAAATGACATTTCAGCAGCATTTATTTTGGTAGTACAACCAGTACTGTCAATTTAGTGGATTTTTTTTAATTAATTAAAAATCTACTACTATTTTAGAATAATAATGTTCACCTTCATGAATGAGAGATTAAATAAAGCAGGTCTTACTATTCGCAAATGATGGAATAATTTTTAAATAAAACAAAAAAAAATCTGTTAAATTGATAATACTGGTTGTAAAATCAAAAATCTACCACTATTTTGAATAATAATATTTGCCTTATTTAATGACAGATTAAATAAGACAAATTTTTCTATTTGGAAATAATGGTAGATTTCTGAATAAAAAAAATCAGCTAAATTGGCAAAACTGACTGCACTTTTTTTACTTCAGAATTAAGAGAAATTGCATATTTAATTAATATTTTAATTTATTTACTGTTAATAGTTAAACAATTAAAAGTAATAATAATAATAAAATTGAACTTTAATCAAAATGTTTAATTTTGTTGAAATTTTCTTATATTTATCCTAATATAATCTTCCGCGATTCTCTGGAGTGAGAATATTGGGATATTTTACGTGTGTAGGAAAAGAAATGGGTTTATAATTATGTCCGACAAATTCACATTGACTTGTAGGGGAAACGTAAGCCTGTGCTTCGATATATGTTGGTAGACTATAATGATTCGTTGTTCATATTTGATAGTTCATAATAATTCATTCATCTACAGAATTCACAATATTCTTTTCAGTAAAATAGCTGTCATATATATAATTAACTGGAGTTTTTAACACATGTAAACTAAGTAAGGGTTCAGGATATTGAGAATACAAAGCTGGTAAGCCCAACTCCTTTAAACGTTCGTTATTAGATTAGGCAGACCTAACTGCACGGGGTCATTTTTTCTTCAAATTGTTACTTTTATAGCCACTAGATAGCAGCACTATATATATAAAAGATTGCTGGGTTGTATGTATTTTAATAATAGGATATTTGTTGTCAGAAAAGAATTAAATTCATATAAACATATCAAAATGAAATAAATATTAAAGGCTTAAAGCCTTTTTACATTCCAAACGTTTATTTGGAATTGAACTATTTAAAATCAAATAGTAAAATTTCTTATGCTATTAAACTAAAACTCTTACTTATTTATTGAATTTCGATTATTTAACTCTTACTTCAATGGTTATATGTTACATTACTCCTAATTGTATAACGTACTCAACAATACATATAAATATATTTTCCCGCTCAAAAACGCGAAACTTACTGATACAGCTTCTCATGATGCATATAAAAGCATAATACTTGCACTTGCAAGCATGATTATTGAAGTGATTTGTAATCGAACTGTTTTTTCCATTTTCGAATAAATGAATTAGGTACTTCTCTATTATCTCGTCGACCACTTTTCATAACAAAAAACTATCGCCAAACTGTAACGCCAAACAAATGGGAGAACATTACCATTGGAATATCAAAATAAATAAATAAATAAAATATAAGATTTTAAAGGACACAATTGTTATTTTAATTAATGAAATAACTAATAAATCAGTCAAACACAATGAAAAATACACGCAAATGTCGAATTAAAAACCACTTGATGACATAACAAACACGTATAATGCTTCTGACATCAAGTAAATTGGACTGCATTTTTGGCGTTTAATTTTACAGTTTGGCGATAGTTTTTTGTCGACGGGATAATAGATAAGTACCCAATTTTCAATGTCGTCGTTATTAAGTCGTTCCTGTACAGATTGTGCTGTATCTTTTATTTTGGTACTTTTCCGTTATACCAACACCATGCCAAAATGTTTGCTAATGCGCCAATTATTTCAATGAATTACATCTTGAGTTCAGGGCCCGACTTAGACTATCTGGGGCCCCGGTGCAAGCATAATTCTGGGGGGGGGGAGGGGCTTCTATCTATCCATGGAAATTGTTCGGGAATTATGTTGAAGTGACTAGTATTAAACTTCATAATCATACCTATTGTATGTATACACAAATTTCGAACAAAGTATCATTTACGCCTGTATACAGGGTATTACAAGAAAGATGGTCACAACTTTAACAGATGACAGAATACTTCTTTTTTTTTTTTTTTTTTTTTTTTTTGGTATAGGAATATAACGATTCATGCGAGCTTTTGAAGTGTAAATGCAGGTCTTTCAGTCACTCTTGGTTATTTGTTATAATATAAAATTTTCTACCACATTATAAATTTAATCTTTCTACTGCATCAGCATGCATTTGGGGGATTTCACAATATGGAAAGACAAGTGCACATTCTTCATGCTTTAAAGTATTTTTATGTAAAATTTTATAACATTAGTTTTCTGATGATGTAGATTGTTCCTTTTTAGGGAGGAGGGGACTTGGGGCACAGGAAGGAGAGGGTGGAAGTGGAAGACTACACTCTGCCTTCCTAAATCTTTTAAAATGTAATCATTTTGGTCACTTTTGGCCAATTTAAACCATTTTGCATTCTTTTAGCAAAAATCCTAATTAAGCACAGAGGGGGCCCCCTCTCAAGGGGGGGGGCTATTGCCCCACATGCCCCTGCATAAGTCAGGCCCTGCTTGAGTTATAGGGGATTGTTGCCTCAGGTCTTAGTGCGGCAGTTTTTTTTTCCTTTTCTGCGCTGTTTCGTCCAGAAATTCAGTTCAAAACGCCCACTCATTCAGGGTCTCATCAACTTTATGCAGGACTCGGGGCGATCCGGTTCTCGAACAAGATAACAAGATATTCGATTGAGTTCTCAAACGGGATATTCTAGCGAAATTCGATTCGATTCTCAAACAAGATATTCGAGTGAAATTCGATTGGATTCACGAATAAGATATTCGAACGAAATTCGATTCGGTTCACGAACAGTGAAAATTCCGCGCAAAATCTACCGAATGAACAAACACAGCAAGAGCGAGTGCTTTTTTATTCATGTACAAGCAAGCTACGCCCGCTACGCTGGTCAATTTCTTATAACGAACTTTTAATCCAACAAAATATTGACATTTCATAATTCACTTTTATATTTTAACAGAAGAATAAGGCTACTATAATTTGTGACTCGTATATATACACGCCAGGACACGTCGCCCTTATCATTATCTTCTTACGCAAGAAGGTTTTGCTATGGTGCTCCATTGTAAAATTTGGTAATTTTTCAAATTCAATATTTGAAAAATGGCATAATCATTAGATTTGAAATTTATATCAAGAAAAATACAATTTTTTACATTTCAAACGCAGTTTGCCTAACAATTTTCTGACAAATACTTTTCGAGCTACTGTTTTTTTTCAGTAACTTCAAATGTTCCATTTTCCGAGATTAATCTGTGGCAACAATTAGCGAAAAACCCAGTCGTCAGAAACGCATGAGCAGGGATTGTCACCACCAATTTGCCACCATCACTTTTGAAATCGGTTCGGTAGTTCTAGAGATTCCATAGAAATTGTAATTTAGAATGTTTTTGGAACGCTTTTCGCTCATTTCACCGTTTTAAAATTCGATTTTTTTAATTTTGTTTTAAGAGAGCATTTACATCTTATAAGTAACTACAAAGCCAAATTTCAAATTTCTAGTTCCTTCAGTATAAAAAAATCGCAATTTTAGAACGTTTTTCGCTCCTGCACCCCCCTTGGGGTTAGTGACACCGACATAAAATATAGCCTATATTGGAGCAGGGGTTGCCACCATCACTTTCGAAATCGGTTCGGTAGTTCTAGAGATTCCATAGAAATTAGGTAGATTTCGTAAGAAATACTACCTATTACATTCTCACCTAAGTTGGAAATTTTGAAAAATTTTTGCAGATCTACGCCGATCATGACTCCCAGAACCCAAAACCACCCCCAGTTCAAAACTTTATCTATCTATCTATCTATCTATCTATCTATCTATCTATCTATCTATCTATCTATCTATCTATCTATGTCACTTTTTTCTGACCAAGATAACTGGAAAAATTCTGCATTAATCTTTTACAAACTGATACATAAAATCAAGGGGCATAAAATCTCGGTCAAGTTCGTTAATGGGCAAAATCGAACCAAGGGGGGGAGGGTGGGGGGGGGGCTTTTTGTGAAAACAGAAAAACCCCCATAATTTCTTAATTATGATACGTATCGAATCCGTTTAAAGTTATTATTACTTCTAGGAGAAGGGTCGAAAACGTATGTATGACAGATTTTTGATATAATTAAAAATGGCCCCAACGGGGGGGGGGGGGAAAGGGGTGTTTTAAGAGAAAAAAATCATAGCTTCGTCAATTCACAAGATATCAAATTCGCGTAAATTTATTATTAATCCTCTTAATATTATCTAAAACTTTTATATTGACAAGTTTTTTATAGGACCAACCGTTATAGCAAAAAAAAAAATAAAAATAAAAACAAAAAATCCCTGCCGGCTCCGCCTGCAAACAAGTTATTTTTCGAAGTAGGCGGTTCAAACTCCCGCATCTTTTCGAAACTGATACATAAAATCAAGGGGCATAAAATCTCGGTCAAGTTCGTTAATGGACAAAATCGAACCAAGGGGGGGGGGATGGGGGGGGCTTTTTGTGAAAACAGAAAAAAACCCATAATTTCTTACTTATGTTACGTATCGAATCCGTTTGAAGTTATTATTACTTCTAGGAGAAGGGCCGAAAATTTATGTATGACAGATTTTTGATATAATTAAAAATTGCCTTAAGGGGGGGGGGAGGGGGGTTTAGAAGAAAAAAATTCATAACTTCGCCAATTCTCAAGATCCAAATCCGCTTGAATTTATTATTAATCCTCTTAATATTATTTAAAACTTTTATATTTACAAGTTTTTTATAGGACCAACCGTTATAGCAAAAAAAAATTAAAAACAAAAAAATCCCTGCCGATTTCGCCTGCAAACAAGTTTGGTTTCGAAGTAGGCGGTTCCAACTGCCGCATCATCGTAAAAAGGTCATTTCTTCCGCAATTCCCGACAAACAGGCGCCCCACGGTCTGCGTCTTCGAAATCTACCTGTGCCTGTAGGCCGAGCCGTCAGGGATTTTGTAATTTAGAATGTTTTTAGAACGCTTTTCGCTCATTTCACTCTTTTAAATTTCGATTTTTTTTATTTTGTTTTTAGAGAGAATTTACATCTTATAAGTAACTACAATGCCAAATTTCAAATTTCTAGCTCCTTCAGTATAAAAAAAAAATCGCAATTTTAGAACGTTTTTCGCTCCTACACCCCCCCCCCCCTGGGGTTAGTGACACCGACATAAAATATAGCCTATGTTGGAGCAGGGGTTGTCACCATCAATTTGCCACCATCACTTTTGAAATCGGTTCTGTAGTTCCAGAGATTCCATAGAAATTGTAATTTAGAATGTTTTTAGAACGCTTTTCGCTCATTTCACCCTTTTAAATTTCGATTTTTTTTTAAATTTTTATTCTTAGAGAGCATTTACATCTTATAAGTAACTACAATGCCAAATTTCAAATTCCTAGCTCCTTCAGTATAAACAAAATCGCAATTTTAGAACGTTTTTCGCTTCTGCACCCCCCTGGGGATATTGGCACCCACAAAAAATATATCCTATGTTGGAGCAGGGTTTGTCACCATCAATTTGCCACCATCACTTTTGAAATCGGTTCGATAGTTCCAGAGATTCCATAGAAATTGTAATTTAGAATGTTTTAGAACGCTTTTCGCTCATTTCACCCTTTTAAATTTCGATTTTTTATTTTATTTTATTCTTAGAGAGCATACACATCTTATAAGTAACTACAATGCCAAATTTCAAATTTCTAGCTCCTTCAGTATAAAAAAAATCGCAATTTTAGAACTTTTTTTGCGCCTGCACCTCCCTCTGGAGTTAGTGATACCGACATAGCCTATGTTTGAGCAGGGGTTGTCACCATCAAGTTGCCCCCATCACTTTTGAAATCGGTTCGGTAGTTTCAGAGATTCCATAGAAATTGTAATTTAGAATGTTTTTAGAACGCTTTTCGCTGATTTCATCCTTTTAAATTTCGAATTTTTTTTTTTTTTTTTGTTCTTAGAGAGCATTTACATCTTATAAGTAACTACAACGCCAAATTTCAAATTTCTAGCTGCTTCAGTATAGAAAAGATCGCAATTTTAGAACGTTTTTCGCTCCTGCACCCCCCTGGGTTTATTGGCACCGACATAAAATATAGCCTATGTTGGAGCAGGGGTTGTAACCATCAATTTGCCACCATCACTTTTGAAATCGGTTCGGTAGTTCCAGAGATTACCCCCTACAAACAAACAAACAAACAAAAAAACAATCTTTACTCCTTTATAATATTAGTATAGATTTATTTATTTTAATGCAAATCACACAATCATGAGTATAGTGTTCGCAGCGTTAACGAAATTCGTGCATTTTCTGATTCCTATTCAGCGAGGTTCCACAAATATTTTATTAATTCACTTTTTCTAATTTGATTTTTTTTTCTTCCTTATTTTTTTCTTTCTGAATATTATTGAAACATGTATGCGTTCATATTTAATTTTGGTTTTTATTCCCCCATTTGTGTATGATGTTTCTGTGATGTCTCTTTACTAGTAGTATATATCTAGACACACGGCAGTGTGTCAGCAAAGTTCCCAAAGCAAAAAAGTCGATACACCGGCCGTGGGTATATTTGCAGGAACCATTTCGAGCTGTTTTCGCCAAATTTCGACACTCTACTACTGAAAATCTATTTGACCTACGTACTTGTAATTTTAAATGTGTTGTAAGGCTCCCTTAATTATCCAGAATCCAAAATTTTATAAATAACGCATAATTAGTTTCCGAGATAATGATATTTAAAAATGTCTGATAATCGATAATTTTATCAGTGACTCACTCACTCATCAAAAAGATTTCATATATCTACTGCACTGACAGACTTAAAATTTGGTAAGAAGTTCGTTTACACTATAAGAAATCGAAAAAAAAATAAAAAAAGTCTGAAAATCTATTAATTACCCATTTGGGGGTGTCCATTTTTACTTTAACGTTACGTCTATTAGGCGAAATTTTAACTTGCCAAAAAAAGCGCCAAATGTTGAATCCCGGCTGACCTTGCAGCAAAATATTTGATTATCAGCCATTTTGGGCTAATTTCAGAGAATTAATTTTTTGAGTAATGGTGCATAAAATTGACCTTTTTAGACACATTGTGAAAAAACAAATAGGGGAAGACGGGGTACAATGAAACATTACTTATAAAATCAGTAAAATTTGTCACAGAATGTTGTAATTTATATATATGTTACACAACTGTATGTCTCAGTTACTGATGTGATTTGGATACATTCACACTTCTACAACATTAGCAATAAAAGATTATTGATTTTTCACCGTTGAAAGTAAGTTTCTTTACTAAAAGTAATTTTGTTTCTTTTTCGTTGTTGTTATAAGTAATAATTACTTTTTTTTATAAATTGTTATATTTGGGTTGTTGTCTTCATACCCCTAAAAGCAAAATAAAAAAAATAAATATTAGAAGTTTGTAAATAATTTTTTACTTAGTAACCTCAGTGCGGGGTACAATGAAACACTTGCAGACGGGGTACAATGAAACATGTTGGAATATGGCCTTTCAATAGAAATTTTTTTTGTGAAGAAGATTATTTGTGTTTGTATGTGTCACATAGGCCTTGTCCTTCTGAAAATTATTTCCGTTGTCAGATTAATGAAACTGAAGAGCTGACTAATGAAGCTGCATAGCAGACTAATGAAGCTGAAGACCAGACTGACAAAACCCAAGAATCAGAAGTGGTGGACCTTGCCATAAGTTAAGTAGATCATTGCAGGCTTTTCAGCAACTGTTCATACACCATGCACAAAATCTGATCTTGTGTGGAAATACATTTCTCCTCAAGAGATAAAACCTTGCCCCAAGGCTGGTCCCAGAAAGGAACAAAAGTAGTAAAACAGAAAAAAAAAGTTTTTTTTCTAATCACGCCAGTAAAAAATGCTCTTGTTACGCAATTAAAAAGAGGCAAAAAAGCTAAGAAGAGATTGTTTTCAAAACAAATTCTGCCTGCTACACTCTGAAACTGACGATGATCCACATTATTTTCCAGCTCAAGATGATCATCAAAGTGCTAAGAATGAAATATCAACACAACATGTGTGACACAAGCAATATCTGTATAAATGATTGTTTTAATCAAGGGGCTGAACTGAAACATAAGGAAATATATTTTGTTGGAGAAATCATAAATTTAAATGAAGTCAAATGTGAAGTATACTTCACATAAAAATACTTTAACCCTTACTTTAAATTTCTGCATTCTGCAGAAACTAACATTTTTGAAAAAAACTCAGATTGTGCTGAAACTTTCACCCCCTATCCCTTCAGGAGCAACTAAAAGAGAACCAGAAATGCTAATTTTTGAAACTGACTTGAATCAATTTAATATAAAATGAAAGATATTTCTTAAACTAATAGAATTTTCTTTCTTTCATCTAGGACTATAATATCTATATCAAGTTCCTTTTTTGTCTTTTAAAGAAGTTCCTATTTTATATTTTAATCAAATTTCTTTTTGGTATTTTAATCAAATTTCTTTTTTGTATTTTATTAATTAAGTTTTGTTTTTGTATTCAGCTCATTGTTCATAAAATAAACTATTATTGGGGGAAAATTGCTTGCATCATTTGGAGTGTTTCATTGTACCCCAGTATGTGTTTTATTGTACCCCGGCATACGGGGTACAATGAAACACTGTAAGACATTTACTTTTTGTTATTTTTCAAGCATAAAAATATTGTTCAGAACCTAATAAAAATTTATATAGATGGGGAAAATACAAGATTAAAAGTATGCATTAATTATATTTTTGTGCATGCAAAATTGTGGATAGGAAAAAAAAAATAATGAATTTTGTTTCATTGTACCCCGTCTTCCCCTACATCTTGAGAGAATACATATATCGAAATACGCATATATTTCGAGACATCCGCAGTTGAAATTCGTTTAATCCCAGAATTAAAAATGTAAACAAAAGAGAGTCATTCCTATGATTAAAATAAATATTGATTATGGATGTGTAGCTACCATGGGTCTAGGCAGTGTAGCTGTGGCAAAATATCTGCTCATTTATTCCATCAAACTTACAAAAAGGCATGCGCGAGAAAAAAAAAATAACAATCGTATTTTAATTGCATCGAAAAAAACATGGGACAATCCATGGTGTCTTTCTCTCCTAAACACTGCAATTTCAATTTTGCTTTTTAATCATCTCTATCTCTATAAAAGAACAGATGTCTGTCTGCCTGTCCGCGGATTGCACCGTAATTATAACACCTAGGACTCTGAAATTTTTGTCATGTGTAGATGCTGTCACCGGAAAGTGTACCTCGCCGCCGGATTTTTAAATTTGAATTTAGATTTAAAAAAAAAATTAAAACGTGCATATGAAATTCTGGGTTTGAGGCTTTTTACAGCTCTCCAGCCAATGAGAGCAGCGGTTATTACGGGATATAGCGAGCGACAGCATTTCCTGTTTGGCCAACACGGAGCTTTTGTAGAAACAAATTGTACAGTTATATATTTACAGTTATATATTTACAGTTATATATTTATTTATTGCTCATTACTATCTGTTACGAATATAGATTCACGTAAGTTATTTTCAAATGTATTTCTTCGTATGCGTAGTCGCCCCCATATATTATGGGATATATATATTTTGCAATTTATTGAAAGTTTTTATAGCGCTAGGCATATCATTTCAAAGCTGAGGCCTACTTCAGTGATGCGAAAATTTTGCGAGTATTTATTGCTAAAAGATGTATGCTTTATAGATTGCTGTAAGATGCATGTTTTATGAAGAGTTTCATATGATATTAAAACATTCAGTAAATAATAATTAAAGTCTATTTAAATTCTTGGGTGAATTTTTTATTTACTGAATGTTTTCACTAAATGTCACTAACTTTTTAAGTTATTTTTTATTGTTATTTACAATCTCGCTTCCTATTGCTGTTTTTGACTACATATGTAGTCATATTTTGTTTGTTTGTCATACATATTTTGTTTGTTTCATAATCGAATGATTTTCTTGAACTTTACTTCCTATAAAATGAAAACATTCAGTAAATTGCTGTAAGATGCATGTTTTATTAAGAGTTTCATATGAAATTAAAACATTCAGTAAATAATAATTAAAGTCTTTATTTAAATTCTTGGGTGATTTTTTTTATTTACTGAATGTTTTCACTAAATTTTTGAGTAATTATTTATTGTTATTTAAAATCTTACTTCCTATCATTGTTTTTGACTACATTTTTAGTCAGTTTGTTTCATTTAAGAACATTTTTAGTTGCCCAAGAACTGAATGATTTTTTTAAACTTTACTTTCTATAAAATGAAAACATTCAGTAAATAATTTTTAAATTGTTTTGATGAAAACATACATCTTCCACAAAATTTTTTAATATTTATTTACTGTTATTTACAATTTTTCTTCCTATTACTGTTTTAGACTACATTTTTAGTCAGTTTGTTTCATTTAAGAACATTTTTATAAATTTTGTGGAAGATGTATGTTTTTATCAAAACAATTTAATTATTATTTACTGAATGTTTTCATCAAAACAATTTAATAATTATTTACTGAATGTTTTCATTTTATAGAAAGTAAAGTTCAAGAAAATCATTCGATTCTTGGCCAACTAAAAATGTTCTTAAATGGAACAAACGGACTAAAAATTTAGTCAAAAACAGTAATAGGAAGAAAGATTGTAAATAACAATGAATAAATACTCAAAAATTTTGTGGAAGATGTATGTTTTCATCAAAACAATTTAATAATTATTTACTGATTGTTTTCATTTTATAGAAAGTAAAGTTTAAGAAAATCATTCGATTCTTGGGCGGCTAAAAATGTTTTTAAATGAAACAAACTGACTAAAATTGTAGTCAAAAACAGTAATAGGAAGTAGGATTGTAAATAACAATAAATAAATACTGAAAAATTTAGTGACATTTATTGAAAATATTCAGTAAATAAAAAATTCACTCAAGAATTTGAATAAATACTTTAGTTATTATTTACTGAATGTTTTCATTTCATATGAAACTCTTCATAAAACATACATCTTATAGCAATAAATACTCAAAATTTTCGCATCACTGAAGTATGCCTCAACTTTGAACTAATATACCTAGCACTATGAAAACTTTCAGTAAATTGCAAGATATATATAACTGATATTATATGGGGGCGACTACGCATATGAAGAAATACATTTGAAAATAACTTATGTGAACCTTAATTAGTAACAGAAAGTAATGAGCAATAAATAAATACATAAAATAATTTGTCTAGCCAAGCTCGGTAAAGGAAATGCTGTTGCTATATCCCATATTTACTGCTGCTCTCATTGGCTGGCTGTTTCGTTGTCGCGGATTGGCGGAGAGCTGTAAAAAGCCTCAAACTCAGAATGTCATATGCACGTTTTAATTTTGAAAAATCTAAATTGAAATTTAAAAATCCGGCTGGGAGGTGCACTTTCTGGTGACAACATCTATACATGTCAAAAATTTCAGAGGCCTAGGTGATCCTTAAACAAAATTTGTCGCGATTCGTGTTTTTTCAGTGATCTTACGACGTAATTTATGTTTTTTCAGCAATCCTTTGACAAAATTCGCGTTTTTCCTGTGATCCTTTGACGAAATTTGCGTTTTTCCTGTGATCCTTTGACGAATTTCGGGTTTTTCCTATGATCCTTTGACGAATTTCGTGTTTTTCCATGATCCTTTGACAAAATTTGCTTTTTTCGCGATCCTTTGACGATATTCGCATTTTCTCTGCTGCCTTTTGACGAGATTCGTGTTTTTTCAGCGATCCTTCGACAAAATTCATGTTTTTCCAGCGATCATTTGACGAAATTTGCTTTTTTGTGATCCTTTAATGAAATTTGCATTTTTCCGCATCCTTTTGTTGTGATTCATGCTTTTTCAGCGATCCTTTGATGAAATTCATGTTTTTCTGTGATCCTTTGATGAAATTCGCGTTTTTCAGTGATGCTTTGACAAAATTTGCTTTTTTGCAATCCTTTGACGATATTCGCATTTTTTCTGCTGCCTTTTGACAAGATTCATGTTTTTTCAGTGATCCTTCGACAAAATTCGTGTTTTTTCAGTGATCATTTGACGAAATTTGCTTTTTTTGTGATCCTTTAATGAAATTTGCGTTTTTCTGCATCCTTTTGTCGTGATTCATGTTTTTTCAGCGATTCTTTGATGAAATTCACGTTTTTCCTGTGAACCTTTGATGAAATTTGCGTTTTTCAGTGATCCTTTGACAAAATTTGTTTTTTTCGCGAACCTTTGACGATATTCGCATTTTCTCTGCTGCCTTTTGACGAGATTCGTGTTTTTTCAGCGATCCTTCTACAAAATTTGTGTTTTTTCAGCGATCATTTGACGAAGTGCATGACGTTCTTTAGGTCAGAATTCTTCATGAAGAGAATCGCATCTAAAAAAAATAAATGAATAAAATATCCTTACTTGTTCTTCAAAATAAGACACACATACGAAAAGCAATACTCCTTTAGAATTGAATCCAAATTCTTTTATTTTTCTTTCTTGCAATAGGAGGAAGGAAGACTCAAGACAATGACGGTGGCTGCACATCATTTTTTTGAAAGTTCTGGCTGGAACATCACGAGTAAATGACGATGATTCTTTTAAATATTCATTCTGGCCGAATCCATGAAGATATTAGAAATTAACTTAGGAATCTATTGAATTACCACTTAATTTAAACTTTTTTAAAATATTAAATTTGTTTACAACAGCATTCTAAAGAAAATTAAAAAACTTTGAAAAACGAGCGATCCCCAAAGAATTCAGCGCAACGGCGAGATTTTCGGATACGGAGAGCCGGCACTAGGCCAGGTCTCAGATCAGACCACGTTTTCAATAAATTCTTACAGCATCATTTTTAATTAAAATTCTGTTGGCGATATTCTCATTATTATGATGGGAAAAAGCCGGCTTCGCCCGCTATCGGATCGGGGCTTTAAATATAATTAAGAAACATTTGTAATATTTTTGTGTGAATGGCGAGATGAGTAGGGGGGGGGGATGACTTTTTATTAAATATCACATTTATTCTACATCAACTTTGACTCACCACCAGGGGACGCTTTGCTATCTCTGTTTCTATGGGCTGGATTACGACGGGGTATGGCTCTTTCCACTCAACATCGATAGAGCTTACCGATTTTAGTTCAGATTTTCAACATCAGGGGGCGCTTTCGTATCTCTGGTTCTATGGGCTGGATCACGACAGGGTACGACTCATTCGACTCGACATAGATAGCCTTAAAGATTTCAGTTATGTTCGTATATAACAGATTGCGCCCCCTGGCGATGGAAGGTGTAACTAAAGGATTTTGCAGCTAACTGTGGTTTTATGGGTCACATCACGACGCGGTTTGGCTCATTCAACTC
The DNA here is from genome assembly GCA_963931845.1 of Maratus michaelseni. NCBI lineage: Eukaryota > Metazoa > Arthropoda > Arachnida > Araneae > Salticidae > Maratus > Maratus michaelseni. The sequence goes on along the minus strand of OZ007591.1, from coordinate 38,909,337 downwards.
GACATCAATAGAGCTTACCGATTTTAGTTCTGAGTTTCACCACCAGTTGGTGCTGTTCTATCTCTGGTTCTATGGGCTGGATCAAGACGGGGTATGGCTCATTCGACTCAACATCGATACAGCTTATCGATTTTAGTTCGTAATTTTCACCACCAGGAGCGCTTTCCTATCTATGGTTCTATGAGCTGGATCACGACGGGATATGGCTCTTTCGACTCGACTTACAGTAACATATGGGAGTGTGCATGGCACGCAAAGTGTATGCTGTCTGAGGTTGTGGGGCCCACAACATTAGATTTGTTTAAAAAAAAAAAATTCGACACTTATTTCAGGTACATTTAAGGTTGTTGGCACGGGCAACGCCGGGCGGGTAAGCTAGTAAAATATAAAATAAACACGCGCGGAGATGTCCCACTTTATCTCTTTTGTGCTATTTATTTTTTTATAATCATTGTTGAGCATGATGTACTCCAGAATTTTATTTTTGTGGCAACACTACTATGAAAACAATGCCGATTTAATTTTCAATTATCTATAAATTTTATACTATTTGTTTGATGTTATTTGGATAGTTTCGTTATTTTATTTGTAAATATGAATCGGACTGTTGATTTATATGTTAATGAGTCTGTAATGGTAAAACATAAAATTATGTCAATATGATTATTGGGCACAGATGTCATATACGCACCACATTGGCGCGATTGCAACAAAATGGCCACTTTATGCCAAACATGGTAACCCGGTTATTTTGTTTATGTGTTAATAAGTGTTAATATTTACGATTTATTGTGATATTTATATTTATTATTATATTTATTATTATGTTTATTATTTATAACTGTTTATTTATTATTGCATGCTATTTGCAACAAATATTCAAAAACAAAGTTTTCGCCAAATTGGAGGGGTAAAAAAATCGTGCCAATGTGGTGCGTATATGACATCTGTGCCTATTAAAATACAAATTACTGCCGCAAATTGACAGCCAAATATTTTGTTGTAGGAGATTTAAATTAAATTGAATGTTGCCTGGTAAATAAAATAGTCACTTCTAAACACATTAAAAACCATTAAGTATAGTGTTTAAGTATATTGTAACTGCACAAAAAGTAATGAAATCCCATCAAAAACATACTTGTGAAAGAAGGCCAAGTTCGTTAACGGTTTCGCTAATAAAAGAAGTGAGATCTAACCGGAAACGAAGTTTTTTCGAAGCTCCTTAAATCATAGCTCCTGTCATGCATAACGTTCTTCAATTGCTTAAAATGATTTGTTATGTTATTTGCTACTCAATAGAGCGATTTGGCAAGTTTTCTCTTATTCAAATTTCTGTACTTGATTGATCTGAACTTAAAGTTAATCACTTCCTTAACTTATCAATACCTTAACTTCGACATACTTATTCGAATACTAGATTGACTGCATCTTTGCCAATGACATACTAGACTAAATTGTACTCAGACTCAAAGATTAAAGTTGGTGGGTGAAAACTTGCCAAGTCGCTCGATTGAGTAGCAAATAACATAACAAATCATTTTAAGCAATTGAAGAACGTTATGCATGACAGGAGCTATGATTTAAGGAGCTTCGAAAAAACTTCGTTTCCGGTTAGATCTCACTGCTTTTATTAGCGAAACCGTTAACGAACTTGGCCTTCTTTCACATGTATGTTTTTGATGGGATATATATATATATATATATATATATATATATATATATATATGACCAAAACTCACAGGACACTTTTGATTTTAGACGTTTCGTCGAATATCCAGAGAAATACTTGACAAATTCTTCTGTAACTTCAGGGATATAAAAAACATGTTTGACCTCACATTATGCAGTGAAGATTTGGTCACGAAAACAATCAGGGAAAGAAAAACAAATTGAATAAAACTTGTGATAGCATTTATATCAAATAACTTTTAGCATGCGCGAACGATAACAAAATTGTTTTTGCATAATTTGGCAGTTAACTGCATAGGGCAACTGATATAAAAAGGTCTAGTCGAATAGCATGAAAATTAAGAAAGATTATACTGAGTTGAATTTTAATTATTTCTAAAAGTAGCTGCATGATAAAACAATTTCCACAAATTGTCATTTTTGATTTTATTTTTTCGATTTTTATTGATGGTTTAGTTATCCTTGGACTGAGATTATACCACATGTAATTATTTAAACTTGAGAACAGAATTTTTTTTTTCTTTGGATAATGTGAGTCATAATTACGCCACCTATTGGTGAAAGTCGGAACGATTTTTTCCATCTTCTCAAAAAATACGACAAGTCTTATGGTGTAATCCGCACTGCAATACAACGATCTGTTAATATTTTTTAAATTAATATTTGGAATGTGAACGGACTTATGAGTGACTCTCTGAATGTGTTATAGAAAAAAAAATAGTGAGTATAACTCGCGCTCAAAGGGTTCCGTACATGAAATTGATTAATTAATAAGCTTTTACTACCCCTAATTTTTTCATAATTTTAGTTTCAGTAGAATCGGAAATAAGCGGGGGGGGGGGATATTTTTCCAGTATACTTTCGACGACATCTCTGAAAATATAATACCTAACATTAAAATAAGTGTATTTTTGAGTTCGATGTAACCAGATCTTTCGAAAAATACCCTATACGATATATAAAAGGAAAGTTTTCTTTCCAAGTAACTTAATATCTCGGCTAATTACCCACATTTTTTTCGAAAATCATTATCAAATATCGTTGGATGATTTTGCGTCGATAGATATTTCGAGCGTCCGTCAACTCCCTTGCTGACCGCCCGAAAAGTAAAGTTTGTGTGCAACAAAAAAATGCGTTTTCCTCAAAAACTATGTAACTTGGGAAAATAGCTATAGTTTTCCTGAAAGGTTTAAATAAACTCCTACTATCCCTATTTTTTTTTCATAATTTCAGTTTCAGTAGATTCGGAAATAGGAGGGGGAGGGGACATATTTTCCCAGTATACTTTCGACGATATCTCTGAAAATATAATACCTAAATTTAAAACAAATATATTTTTGAGTTCGATGTAACGAGATCTTTCGAACGATACCCTACACGATACATAAAAAGAAAGGTTTTCTTTCAAGTAATTTAATTAGCCTCCTAAATTTTTCCTAAATGTATTTGTGAATGGCTAATAATCTGAAAATATGTGGGTAAAAAGGCTTTATAACTTTCCCATTTGAACTTTCCACGTCCCATAGTATACGAGAAAAAGGGCTCTGACAGACGGACAGACAGACACAGGAGTGATGTTATAGTGGTTCCATTTTTACTTCTTAAGTACGGAACTCTAAAAAAAAACATTCATATGCGTCTCAACCATATTTATTTCTAAAATCGATCACACGAATTATTGTGAACATTTTCCCTATCGAAAACATGCTTTTCCTTTTAAAGTCCTTCAAATCTGGAATGCTTTCTAGCTGGCTTCTCACCTCCCAAATGTAACCATGGTTACCTGTCATCCTTCTGAAATATCTCTCTTAATGTATGATTTGGTTACACAAATTTAATGTAGCATTCTTCTTCAATTTAAAAAACAGGAAATAATTTGGAAAATTAATCTGCTTTACATAATAGTGTAGTGCAGAGGTTCCCAAAGTGTGCTCCGCGGAACCCTTGGGGCTCCGCCTATACTTTTCAGGGGCTCCGTGGCGTTTCAGGAAATTAAACAAAACATGAAATAAATTAGCATATTGCAAGGGAAAATTTTTCGAAGGTATGTAGGGATTTGTGTGTGTGTGTGACAAAAATAAATACATCTATCACCGGGTTGAAAAATACTACAATATATTTTTTTAAATCATATAAAAATTTGCATCATACATGTATCGATTTTCTATATAATATTTTTGGTTTGTGTAATGAGAAGTCGGTTCAGGAGATAGAGCAAACAAGAGATTCTTAAAATGCCTAAATTAAGACAGAAAATTAGAATAAATGTTTACTCTAAATCCTACTCCAACTCCTCAATACAGGTCGCGCGTATAGTGGAAGCACCAAATACGATGTTAAACCTAGCACTAAGAAAGTTTAATGAAAACTCTAAAAATTATAATTTATCTGAAAATTGAAGAATTTGAAAATTTACTTCAATGTAAAATATGAATTACATTTGCTAATTAAAAGATACTTATTTTCATAATAATCTTAACATTACGATGAGATGAAAATATCTGAAAAATAAATAGGAAAAATACAACTCACCCAAATAAAGATGATGACAGGAATATAAGTAAATAATTGATTTTATTCACACAACACATTTTATCTAGTTTAATTGTGGCCACTTCAATAAAATACATACAAATTATTTAAGTAAATAAACTATCTTCATCATAATTTTTTCAGTTCAAATCCATATTAGTAACTTAAATAAACGCTCTAGATCAGAGGTTCCCAAAGTGTGCTCCGCGGAGCCCTTGGGGCTCCGCCTACACTTTTCAGGGGCTCCGCGGCGTTCCAGGAAAATAAACAAAACATGAAAAAATTAGCATACTGCAAAAGGGAAAATTTTTCGAAAGTATGTAGGAATTTGTGTGTGTGAAAAATAAATACATCTATCACTGGCTTGAAAAATACTATAATATATATTTTTTAAACATATAAAAATTTGCATTCTGTATGTATCCATTTTCTATATAATATTTTTGGTTTGAACTACTTTATTTTATGTTTCAGCATTTAATGTGTTTTAAAAATTCGATTCAGAATAAGCTACAAGAAATAGCATTCTGAATCGAATACACAGCTTGAATCGAAAGAGCAAAAGCGCTGTTTAGGTTATTTGTATTAATTTTTAGTTATTTAAATTTTCTATACTGTTTTACATAGTAAAACAATGTTTGTCGCTTAAAACATCTTTTTTATAACAGCTTATATCATTTAAAGCCCCTCATTAGATTCATTTTACATTTGTGTATACTGTGGACATGGTGTTGGGCAGATGTGAGGTACACTGCTCAAAACAATTAAAGGATATTGCAGTTTTAGGTGGATTTTGTATCTGGGAAACTTTTTAGCTGATTGATACATGGTCGACAGACATAGTAGGTTATATGAGAATAAATTACACATGTTTGGCAGAAAAAAATACATTTTATTGCGCATTTGTGTACAAAAGGAAAAAAACACAATTTGTGCATATGAAAAAAAAAGAATAAGAAAAGGTGTTTTCTTCAAAGAAAATCATTTTCAGTAGGAGGTATGGTTTCCACGGGCGGCCAGCAACGTTGAACACCTTTGAGGCATGGACTCAATGAGGCTATTAATGACGAGTTGGGGTATTCTGCCCCACTCTTCCAGAAGAGCTCTTTCCAGTTCTTGGAGAGTTTGTGGGGGTTGTTGGCGGCCAGAAACCCGTCTTCCTAGAGCGTCCCAAACGTGCTCGATTGGATTCATGTCTGGAGAACACGCTGGCCATTCCATTCGAACGATTCCTTCCTCGAAAAGGAAATCCTCCACCAAGTTTGTACGATGTGGCCTGCAGTTATCGTCCATTAAAATGAAGTTATCTCCGATTGCTGCAGCGTAAGGGACTACAATAGGTCTGAGGATCTCATCCCTATATCGGCGACCAGTCAGAGCTCCATCTCGAATGATGTAGAGGTCAGTGCGCCCGTCAATGGAGATGCCACCATACACCAACACTCCTCCACCGCCAAATCTGACACTTTCGTGCACGAACGCAGGATTATTCCTACTGCCACGGTCCCTCCAGATGAAAATACGCCTATTATCCGGATGCACAGAAAAACGGGACTCGTCAGAAAACAGAATATTGCTCCATTCATTTCTCCTCTAGTTGACATGCTCGGTTGCCCACTCCCTGCGGTCGCGACGATGCCTTGATGTTAATCTAACACATACCATCGGTCGGCGAGCATACAGACCTACAGCATGGAGCCGGTTTCGGACAGTCTGAGTTGAAATCGTGGTGCCTGTAGCCGAGCGAAGGTGTTGTTGGAGAAGAGTAGCGTTCATGTTTCGGTGTCTCCGAGCTGTTAACGCTAAATACCGATCTTCATTGGGCGTTGTTGCCCGTCTACGACCTTGCCCTGGTCTTCGGCCTGCACATCCACTCTCCAAAAAACGGTTCCAGATCCTGGAAATGACACTTTGTGACACTCCAATGGCTTGCGCTACTTCGGCTTGAGTTTGGCCCCCTTCTAACCTACCAACAATTCTCCAAGCTTCTGAATCTGTCAAATGACTTCGCTGAGACATCGTAGTCATCGAAACAAAGCAATCACTGAATGCCGATCATCCTTGTCTTCATTCTCTTTTATCCAGTTGAAAGTCAAATTTCATTCGCTGCCGCTGAAGCGACGTTTTTGACGTCGAACTCAAAATTTGCATACCCCACAGTTTGAAAACCAGAAAAAGTTGCATTTGTGATTCTCTTCTTCTATTTTCGGCAAAAAAAATTTCGTTTATATCTTTATTTTATATAAAACTTTAAATATCCTTTAATTGTTTTGAGCAGTGTATATTTCTTTTTTTATATATAACTTTAATTTCTTTAATATCTTTATGTTATTTGTATATTTAAATTTTCTATGCTGTTTTTCACAGTAAAACAATGTTTGTCGATTAAAACGCCTCAGTTTTTGTAACATCTTTTATCATTTAATAAACCCCTCATTAGATTCATATAATATACGTTGTGTATATAGTTTTCTTTTTTCTTTTTCTAACTTTAATTCCTTTAATCTGTTTATTTTACTTTAATTAATTTTTAGTTATTTAAATTTTCTATGCTGTTTTATATAATAGTACTTAATTTTTAAAGCAATGTATTTTGCTAAAATTGCATTTTTTTAACATCTTGTATCACTTAAGAATCCCTCTTTAAACTTATGTTTTAATTGGTCACGGCATTGGCTAAGATTCTTATGTTATAATGCCACATTTTCCTATCAGAAAAAAGGCTGTAGCAATTAAAAAATATATATTGGTTCTTTCCATTTGTCATCACATTGACAATATAAACTTTTGCTCAACTCCATCCCTTGCTTAGACTTTTCGTTAATGAGTACCCGCCCTGATATAAATTTAATCCAGCCATATATTCCCTTATGTTAGTACAGTTTTTCTACTAGTTGAAGTTCTTTTAATATGTATAGTTTTAACCGTATATCTATTCTGAGGCAAAAACAATGGTGAAAGAAAGTTTCTTTCAAAATTATAATCAATAGCTAAATACTTCAAACAATACATCCAAAAATTTAACAATGCTCCACCTACCACTACAGGTTATAGATTTTGCCCGCCCAATCAAACAGTAAAACGATGATCTGCTTCTAAATGTATTTTTAAAAAATGGTTCAAAAGAAGAATCTTAGAGGCCAGTCGTTTTCGTGGCATGTTTAGAAGTACAAGAAACGTAAAGAAGAACAAAATAAGAATCCCTAATCGCATGATTCTGTTACGGGTGGGTGGGACTAGCGAAAACGTGTTATATAATTATTCATGGGCAACTGGGCCTACGCATTTTTCTTTCTTTGTGGGAGTAGCCTATTGGGATTATACAGAAGTCTCTCTTTGTAAACGAAAACTGTACAACTTACCTTTTTTTCTGTGTTCGCCATAAATAATAGTAGTTTCACGTAAGCCCCAATGCAATTTCATGACCAAGCCAGGGTTACCATTTTAATCTTTAATTCCGAGTTCGTACTGGAAATCCCGAAAGAATATTTTTGATTTTAAAAATGGATGTTATTAACTCTTTAACAGTATTGTTCGAACGTCACACGGGTAAGAAGAGTTTGTTTTCTTCGTTACTAAAAGCTTTCAAAAACCACACATTTTTAGCTATAATTTTTGCTGTATTTGGCGGACATGTCTCGATTATACAAGGCAGATATTTTAATTAAAAAAAAGTGGTTTTAGTCCTTATTTTTAATTTATTGTGTCCAATATTAGTAATATTAAATAAAACTGTTAAGGGGTTAAATAATGCAAAATTTCTAGTATGAATTCTGAATTTTGTATCAATAAAGGGGCCAAACTGAGAACCTTGGCCTCATGTTAGAAACTACTGGTTCGGACTTTTATCCAGCAGATATTTCTCTGCTCCATAGGCATAAAAAAACATTAATTTGTAAACTATAGAGTACAATGGGGTTAAGGGGCTCCGCCTTAGAAATTCTTCCCAAAAAGGGCTCCGCGAGCCCAAAGGTTTGGGAACCACTGCTCTAGATAAAAGAGATTACTAGGTTCTTCGTTAAAATTAATCGTCTATGCTAAAAATTAAGTTAAATTAGAAATTGTTCTTTTTTATAGTTATATTCAGAATTGATCTTTAACCGCACTTGAGAAGATCCTCATTTTTCTGTGTTATCTGGACTGACGCGACGGAACGATGAAAAGAAGCACTTACTATAAATGGCGATATTCTTTATTCATATCTAGCTGGAGAATTAATGCTGGAGAAATTAGCATGAGTAGGAACACTCACTTTACTTGGTGGCATTATTATAGAATCTTTAATCACACCAGTCTGATGAATCTAATATGTTACGCGGATGACATCTTTATCGCTGACAGAATATCCATTCAAGTCGTAATACACTGGATATCTAAATGAAGAGGAATCTGCACGGATTTTGTAGAAATCTATACGAATATCGCATTTAGGCTATGAAGAATTGACGCGGAAGAATTGACGCTGAATTATGAAGAATTGACGCTGGTGAAGATAGTCTCTTTTAATTAGAGAGACATATTCTGGATTAAAAATATAGAAAAACTTCGAAATCTTAGCAGTACATTAACGGCGTTGAAGATACCAGCAGCACATCTGTACTCTACTCAAATATTTTACATAGTGTCTGGCCTTCCGGCCAAACAACGATTTTATACTTGTAGATTACATCCTCTCTCTAGTAAAGCAACGTAACCGACTGACCAATTTTTTAAATCAAACTCCAACAGATCTCACGAACGCCTTCGGCAAAACCATCCAATCAGAAAACTCGAAATTTTCTCTATCACTTTTCCTACCGCTTAACTCTCAACCGTAACTGCTAAAAAGCATTAGTGCGACAACTCAACTCTACACGCGAACGATACTGGCGAAACGAAAAACACTTACTCCCTAGCAACAAGCAGCGGAAATTAAGATCGCTCGTTCGCGAAGGTTCTAGAACGAATTTGAACTCCCCTTTTTCCCCACTGAAAAATGCACCCCTTAACCTTGGATGCCCACATGACTGACCCCTAAACAAAAATGGAAGGCGATTTTATGCTAAGCTGTTGTTTCTTGAACTCACGAAGATGCAATCCAAAATGTCCAGGCATCACTCCGAAAACAATCGAAGTAAACATTGAGATTAGAGAAAATGTTTAAAAAATCATATCTGCCAAGATTTACGTTGAATCTTGCTAGAATTTTGGCAGACTGCATAAATAATTATGTTTAATCTTTTGAATCAATTTTAAAACAAAAATAATTAGTATTTACAAAGTAGAAATTATATATTTTAACTTAGAAGAAAAATCGCGGTACTTTACCGGAATCGATGTCAACAAACGGAAATCCTTAATTCTCTATCCAGAGATTTAAATGCATGATTATAATTTAATTTACAAGTGATTATTGATTTTTTAAAAAGTGATTTAATTATAGAAGTTGATTTTAATTAATGATAATATCTTAGAAGAAAAGTTAAAAAGATTAATTTTAAAAGATAGAAATATTTGACTGTTTAAATAATAACGATTAAATAATTAATTTAAATGTTAATTAATATGAAAACTTTTAATTAATGATTAATAAGGATTAAATATTTAATTTAAGTAAAATAATTAATGAAAACTATTGAATTTAAAAGTAGAAATGGAATGTATCATAACAGTTTGAACTATTTTATTTTACGTTTCTGAATTTAATATGTTTTAAAAATTCGATTCAAAATAAGCTACAAGAAATAGTATTCTGTATCGATTTAAAGCCCCTCATTAGATTAATTTTACATTTGTGTATATTGTGTACATATATTTCTTTTTTTTATAACTTTAATTTCCTTAATCTGCTTATGTTATTTGTATATTTAAATTTTCTAAACCGTTTTTCATAGTAAAATAATGTTTGTCGATTAAAACGCCTCTTTTTCGCAACACCTTGAATCATTTAATAAACCCCCCATTAGATTCATTTAATATTTGTATACGTTGTGTATATAGTTTTCTTTGTTCTTTTTGTAACTTTTATTCCTTTAATCTGTTTATTTTATTTTTATTAATTCTTAGTTATTTAAATTTTCTATGCTGTTTTACATAATTGTACTTAATTTTTAAAGCAATGTATGTTGCTGAAAACGAATTTTTTTAACATCTTGTAACACCCCCTCTTTAAAATTTTGTTTTAATTGGTCTCGGCATTGGCTAAGATTCTTATATTATGATGCCACATTTTCCTATCAGAAATAAGGCTGTAGCAATTTAAAAAATATATATTGGTTCTTTACATTTATCAGCAGACTAACAATCTAAACTTTTGCTCAGCTCCACCCCTTGCTTAGACTTTTCGTCATTGAGTACTTGCCCTGATATAAATTTAACCCCACCTATATATCCCGTTTTGTTAGTAAAGTTTTTCTACTAGTTGCAGTTTTTTAACATGTGTAGTTTTTAACCGAAAATCTATTTTGAGGCAAAAAAATGGTGAAAGAAAGTTTCTTTCAAAACTATAATTAATAGCTAAACATTTCAAATAAAACCTCCAAAAAAGTGAAGAATACAGGTTATAGATTTTGCCCCGCCCACTTAAACACTAAAACGATGATCTGCTCTAAATGTATTTTAAAAAAATTTTCAAAAGAAGAAGCTCAAAGGTGATTCGTTTTCGTTGCATGTTTAGAAGTACTAGAAACGTAAAGAAGAACGCAAAAAGAATACGTAATCGAATGATTCTATTACGGGTGGGCAGTGCTAGCGAAAACGTGTTGTATAATTACTCATGGGCGACTGGGTCTAAGCATTTTCTTTCTTTTCACGAGTAGCCTATCAGGATTATACAGAAGTCTTTCGTAAAACAAGGTACATGTGCTATGTATTACGAAATAATACATAAAAAAATCATGTATTAATTTATCTATATATATTATACAAATCAATTAAAGGTAAATTGTTAATTGCAATTAGCAATTGGTTCTTTTATGACCTAGTCACGTGATCTCTGACGTCATTGGTGACGTATTGAATGATACCACATGGTCACGTGATATCACTTAAACAGTGACGTCACATGTCACGTGATCAAGTCTTATCAGTGATTATATTAGCTGATAAGGCCCTGAACAAGCATTCACTTTTCTCAGAGCCTTGGTGTGAGACGGTTGGGTGCTTAGCTAGCTGGCGTGTTAGGTAAGAATAGTATTTGTATGTATATTTTTTTAATATGACTTTAAATTAATTTGATACTTACTATGTAAAACGATATGAATATGTTTTGAATATTAGAACTAAAAAATAATACTTTGAAATAATAGACTTACTAAACAGTAAAATTTAAAGCTATGTAGATAAATTTCCTAAAACTAAGTTGAAATGAAAATGGTAAAAGTTTAGTCAGTCTCATGTTAGTGTTTATCATATTAAATCTACAAAAGAAATTTTTAAGTGGGAATACTAATAATCCAAGTTACCATATAGATATTACAAGTTAGTAGATTCATAAACTAATGAGAATGTATATAATTTTAATAAACTATGCTGATTTCTGCAGATATTTAAGAAAACACAAGTGAGTTTTCATGGGAAATGTACATAGTTTACCAATTTACTTCGCAGCTTTATCTTACTATAGGCAATGGTCTAAATCAAGTTAGGACATATACCTTGGAAATCATATTCATGCGACTAAATAACCTGGGGCTCACTCAGCCCAGTAGTTAGCGTGATGGGTATAAAATACCTGGGGCTTAATCAGCCCAGTAGTTAGCGTGTTGACTATATAATAAGCGGGGGCTCACTTAGCCCTGTAAGCGTGGTGGGTATAAAATAGCCTGGGCTCACTCAGCCCAGTAGTTAGCGTGGTGGGTATAAAATACCTGGGGCTTAATCAGCCCAGTAGTTAGCGTGTTGACTATATAATAAGCGGGGGCTCACTTAGCCCTGTAAGCGTGGTGGGTATAAAATAGCCTGGGGTTCACTCAGCCCAGTAGTAAACGTGGTGACTATAAAATAAGCGGGAGGCTCACTGAGCCCTGGGGTTATCGTAGTAGCTATAAAATAAGCGGGGACACACTAAGCCCAGTAAACGTGGTGGGTAGAAAATAGCCTGGGGCTCACTCAGCCCATTAGTTAGCATAGTGGGTATAAAATAGCCTGGGGCTCACTCAGCCCAGTAGTAAACGTGGTGACTATAAAATAAGCGGGAGGATCACTTAGCCCTGGGGTTATCGTAGTAGCTATAAAATAGCCTGGGGCTCACTCAGCCTAATACTTAGCATGGTGACTATAAAATAAGCGGGGGCTCACTTAGCCCTGTGGTTAGTATGGTGGCTATAAAATAAGCGGGGGTTCACTAGACCCAAAAGTTAGCGTGGTGGGTATAAGTTAGCCTGGGGCTCACTAAGCCCAATAGTTAGCGTGGTGGATATAAATTAGCCTGGGGCTTACTAAGCCGAATAGTCAGCGTGGTGACTATAAAATAAGCGGGAGCTCACTTAGCCCTGTGGTTAGCGTCCTGGTTATAAAATGACAAGTCTGATTATATGTTTGTGGGTTCGAAACTTGTGCGGTTTAGACGATGGGATTTCGAGTATTCAGAAAAGTCGAAAAAATCATGATGGTGCTCCATATCCTTATAAATATTATGTGTTTGAATATGATAAGTTAAGGAATCTATATCCGTAAAGAGTATAACTGCACGATCTTTGTATGTTTTCTTTATAAAATTGTAATGAAAATCATACATGACTAATTTAGATAATTCTAAAATTGTGAATCCAACATAAATAGGTCGATTCATTAAGATACAAGTATTAAGCTTTTCTACAGCAGCCAAGCCTTCATCATATGTCTTGAATGATTTAAAAGTAGGCGAAGCTACTAATTTTTTTAAAAATACATTTCCAGTATGAATTATTAAATCTAATTCACTTATTTCAAATTCTTAACGATAGTCACATAGCATTGGAAAGTGTTTCATAAAGTATACCATGACTCATGATTTTTCCTTCATATTTATTTATTGTCACTTATTGTAGATCCTATTTTATAATTTACGTTAAAATTTTTCATTCATTCCTATCATTTTCTGGGTACTCTGTATATATTTTTTTAGGTGTGTATTGTTAGTCTAAATTTTATCGAAGTTATTTCTGTGATAATATAAGTGAGGTAGCGCATTGTGTAATACAGTGTAATACTGTATAATTAATGTGTATTTTAACTATAATCTCTGTTTTAACAAGACTTGTATCGAATTAGATTCATTAACCTATTTAATTAAAACCAATCTCCTATCGCAATAATTCTTAAGGGTATCTCTTAATTACTATTTTTAATTTTATTTCTTAGTTATTATTTTTTATTGAATACTTAATAAAGCACATATAACGAATCGAGTTGAATGTTTAGGAATAAATTGTGCGTTCTTAAGTCATTTCGAACAGGATCCTTCAAACAGACCCCTTCACGAAACTTTTAACCCTAACACAGGACACATCACACAACGTTTCGTATTAACAATAGGCCTTTCACAAGCATACTAATGTATATACTTTTAATAGGATTTTAAAATGTTAAACGATATAAATATTAGATCTAAATATAAATCTTTTTTTTTTACATTCAGTAAATAATTCTAGTCTAAAAATAATCTTGCTCACGCATATGAATTGTATATAGGAGCTTGTATAATATAAAAATAAATTTCATATATCATCCCATCATGCTGTGTGACTCATCGCATAAATTGTTAGTATGTATTTTTAAAATAATTATTTTTAAAATGAATTAGAGGAAACATGCAATAATACCTATTCTTTTTTGCTTACCTATTCCTTTTTGCCTACCATACATATTGAAAAAATACATTAATATTATATCTATTCATACATTATAACTTTAAACATATAAAGTAAGGATACTTACCTAGATCTTACAACCAACTCATACACTTGCTTTTGGGAGAAATGAATTGAAATGTATTCTTATCAGTAAATCTTATATAGAACGTTATCGCAATCAGTCACGTGATGCTACTAATCTATAGATTAACAATAAGATAATGGACTGGTAGTGAAATCATTTCTGGTCTAGTTGCTATACAAGTAGCACGCATGTTTTTTCATGCTGTAGTCATATATTGAAGACGGGATTGCAAGTTTGTGAATAAGGTAAGATTAATTTATGTATATATTTTTAAATGTTAAACGATATACATATTAGATCTAAAAATAAATCAGTTTTACATTCAATGATTAATTCTAGTCAAAATTCACGCATTTCAAGCCTGTTGGTTAAATATAACATACACTAATAAGATTCGTTGATGATTCATTTTCTCATATAGGCAATAGTAGCAATCATTTCACATACTACAAGTGTAAAGTATGCAAAATTTATGATTCTGCTTTATAATACCTATTCATTCTGTATTCTACCCTATGCTTTATCCATGGCGTCACGATATCCCGTAATTTTAAGAGATAAGCGAACACGTTATACCGTTTAGTTGTTGTAAGGCATGCATGCAGTCGAATTTGGATGAAGTCCACAGTACATTAGGGTTTAAATATTTAGGTAAGATAACTTTTTTTTCAATATTAAAAACAAAATTTTTTAAAATAATACCCTAACTATTTAGTACAATATATATTTTATAAAAACAAAGCTTAGTTATTATATTCATTCCTCAAAAGAAATTTTTAAGTTAAAATACTAAAAACACAATTTAGTATAATTTTTCTATACAAAAAAGCATAGACTAATGTAATTTTAAAATATTTAAAGTTTAATTCATATATCTTATAGGGGACCCTGTATTTTTTTTTACCATAACATGCGTCAAATTCATTTAAACAGGTTCAAATTCATTTAAACATCTGTTTGCCTCAAAATTCTTAAGGGTATCGCTTAATGACTAGTTCTTATTTTTCATTGAAGCATTTGAAAACTTAACAGATTAATAATTATATAGGACTACACGAAATAATTCGTATACATTGACGGTTTTAAATAGCTCATTTACCTACAAAAAATGTGTCAGAAATTACGAGTCTCAGGTATTTCTTATCGCGAGTGATTCACCGTGTCAAAGCAAGATCTTCGCTTATCTGATAATATGACTCATTATGATTCAGCGATATGCATGTTGAGGGGGTAACACTCAAATCTTAGTTGCAGTTATAAATATGTATTTTAAAGCATAATCATTCGAAAATTCAATTATTTTTCATGAAACGATCTACCCTATTTTACAGACTTGTATGATAAATTTGGTGAAATATGTACTTTTTTCTAAAATCTATATTTTGAACGTTATACTAAAAATGTATTCGTGTAAAACCTATTTTTTACATTGCATGAATTCGTATTCATTTGAGATTAGTACTCTATTTCTTAAAATATCTGTGGAATCATAATATTTTTACAGGGTATATTGTGAAGGGAGGCCTTTTCATTCAAACAGCGGACCTTGCATTTTTATGAAAGGTCAATATCCCTAGTATTTCTGTCGTTGTAATATAATATGAATCTATTGGATTTATTTTGTGAAGGGCTCTGAGATTCGAATAAGGTTATATTATTTGTGAAGGGCACTGCGTAGTCGCATTATTTTATGAGCAGGGCTTAAATCTTTAACTTTTTCTAGTTTCTTTTGAAGGATTTCAATATTTTGAACCTATCGATGTGTAAGCTTTACTTTTAGCCTAACTTGAATTGAAAAAAAACAGGGTAAAGTGTAAATTATCTGATTTTATGAAGGGTCCTTATACATAAATGGATTTTTGTGAAGGGTTCCTTTTTATTTAAAAGGGGATCTGTTCACTATTTTAATTAACTACGCACTAGCTGTTAAAATTATATTTTCTTCACATAACATTTCAATGATGTTGGAAAGTGATTCATGAATTATGTCGCTACGCATGATTTTTCATTCTTGTTTATTTTATATATACGTTAAAATTCTTCGTTTTGTAGCACTCTGTATTTTTTGAAGTGTGTATTGTTAGGCTATCGAAGGACTCCTCTGGGTAAAAAAAGGGAGGGGGCGAGGGGGAGGGGGAGGAGGCGAGCTGTTAAATTTAGTACTGTATAATTCATACGGGACCCTGTATTTTTTACTATAACCCCTGTGGTGATTCCTGGGACCAGGAAGTTTTGACTCTAGGTCACTTCTAGCTAAAAGCTCACACCTTAAGGTAAAATTCATTTCAGTTGAGAGTTTATATCTTAGATTACTTTCAGTTGAAAATCCTACTTTTGGCGACTTTTAAAATTAAAAATTCTATTTTAACTCTAAATTCTATTTTTGGTTTAAAAGAAAAAAAAATCTTAATACCTTTTTTAATGCATGAATCATTATTTCTAACATATATATTGAATAGGCCATTCTAGTTGAAAAAAAATCACAAAAAAATTTCTAAGTTCCCCAATTAAAATTAATGAATGACCCTTTTTAATTAAACCCTTATTGACTTTTAAAATTCTCCTCAAATATACTCTAACATGTATATTGAATGGCGTACTCTAGTTTAGAAAAAAAATGTTTTCGAAAAATTTCTAAGTTCTCCAATTAAAATTAATTAAATTTCTAATTCGCTAAAATAAATCCATTGAAACACACCTCGTACTCTAGTAGGAAATTCACCGCGAAAAAAAAAATTTTGCTTCAAAAAATTTCTAAGTTCCCTAATTAAAATTAATTAACACTAATCCTTAATTAATCCCCTTATCTTAGGTGGTGGAGGAGGACACTTCGGGAGGAGCTGAGCTGCACTTTGGGAGGAGGAGGGCACTTCGTGAGGAGGAGCTGAGCTGCACTTTGGGAGGAGGAGGTGGGCAGGTGCACTTTGGGAGGTGGTGTGTGGGGCAGGTGCTGCACCTTGCACCAGCACCACACACCACCTCCTGAGGCCGGACGCTCATTTTCTCTCTACTTCGACGGAACTCTCCGCCTTAAACGATGACAAGCGGAGGTCGCGAATATTCTACAACTCACCTGATGGCCAGTCTACGCTGTTCCTGCCCACAAGGAGCATGACGAGGTTGCGTAAATCGCGTTTCGCATAGCATATTAAAGAGCGTTTTTTTGTTGAATTTCGAATTAAAATATCACTGTAAAATTAATTACGTCTGCCTATCACACTACCGTTATCGTGTCGAGCTCAACTGTTCTGCCTTGCTTATCATTGTTTTGCCGTCGACATTCCACCCAATGGTAGATACTATGTTTCACTCTGTATTTTACGATATACAAGATCCTTTAAATATTCATGGTAAATGAAAATATTAGTACACGTTCGCATAATTTATCAGAATCATTTTATAGAAATTCTCTGAATTTCAAAATTTGCAGTCTTCGTGACAGCCGTATTCATGTGTATTGTTGCAAGTGTATGAAAGCACGTTAGCCCGAATTTTTATATAGCTTATGTAACGACTGTTCTACTGTACTGGCAGACGGATCAGAGTTCCGTAGTCGATTCCTCTGGTGTTCTAAGTAATGTATAAAAACACTTTTGGGAAATTTTTACATTTATTGTTAAATCTGCGGCATTTATGTTCAATAACTTTCCTTAAGAACAAGTTTTTATTCAGATATTATTTTCAAGAAAATTCCAGTTATAAAAGCTATTACTGTAACTAACATGATGGTCAGCTTTCGAAAGTCTAGGGGTAGAAGCACAAAGATTTTACTGGATTTGACGCAAAAGAGTTTACTTCATTTGTATCAATAAAAGAAAATAGCGATATTTTATACATTAAAATACAAAACTATCCACGAAGAGAACAGAAAATTTAAAAAGAATGAAAAAATGTGAAAACAAAAACTATAGAATGATAGAAATGCATGTTACCTGTCTTAATCGATTGCATTCCATGAATCACGCAGTTGGAGATTTCATGTCCAATCTCCCACTCCTTTCACAATTTAGATACCTAAAAAGCAGAATGAAACGGGGCGGCGACCCTCGTATACACAGTAACACACAACATGAAATAGTATTTGTGTACACAGTAACATACATATATATCAAACTAATTTAAAAAAAATAATTAAAATAATTAAAATTAAAAGAATTACGTGTTACGTATCTTAATTTTGAAGGTTTTTCTCGCTTGCCTCTCGTGGTAGTATAAAAGTGTGCAGTTTATTTTGTCTGTCTCACTCACACGACATGTCGAGGGAACACTCCGCCTCAAACGATCACAAGCGGAGGTCGCGAATACTCTACAACTCACCTGATGGCAAGTGTACGCTGTTCCTGCCCACAAGGAGCATGACGAGGTTGCGTAAATCGCGTTTCCCATAGCATATCAACGAGCGTTTTTTTGTTGACTTTCGAATTAAAATATCACTGTAAAATTAATTACGTCTGCCTATCACACTACCGTTACCGTGTCGAGCTCAATTGTACTGCCTTGCTTATCATTGTTATGCCGTCCACATTCCATCCAATGGTAGATACTATGTTTCACTCTATATTTTACGATATACAAGATCCTTTAAATATTCATGGTAAATGAAAATATTAGTACACGTTCGCATAATTTATCAGAATCATTTTATAGAAATTCTCTGAATTTGAAAATTTGCAGTCTTCGTAACAGCCGTATTCATGTATATTGTTGCAAGTGTATGCAAGCATGTTAGCCCTAACTTTTATATAGCGTAACGACTGTTCTACTCTACTGGCACACGAAGCAGAGTTCCGTAGTCGATTCCTCCGGTATTCTAAGTAATGTATAAAAACACTCGCGGGAAATTTTTACATTTATGTTAAATCTGCGGCATTTATGTTCTATAACTCTTCCTTAAGAGCAAGTTTTTATTGAGATATTATTTTCAAGAAAATTCTAGTTATAAAAGCTGTTACTGTAACTAACATGATGGTCAGCTTTCGAAAGTTTAGGGGTAGCAGCACAATGATTTTATTGGATTTGACGAAAAAGAGTTTACTTCATTTGTATCAATAAAAGAAAATAGCGATATTTTATACATTAAAATACAAAACTATCCACGAAGAGAACAGAAAATTTAAAAAGAATGAAAAAATGTGAAAAGAAAAATTATAGAATGATACAAATGCATGTTACCTGTCTTAATCGATTGCATTCCATGAATCACGCAGTTGGAGACGTTCATGTCCAATCTCCCACTCCTTTCACAATTTAGATACCTAAAAAGCAGAATGAAACGGGGCGGCGACCCTCGTATACACAGTAACACACAACATGAAATAATATTTGTGTACACAGTAACATACATATATATCAAACTAATTTTAAAAAAATAATTAAAATAATTAAAATAATTAAAATAAAAAGAATTACGTGTTACGTATCTTAATTTTGAAGGTTTTTCTCGCTTGCCTCTCGTGGTAGTATAAAAGTGTGCAGTTTATTTTGTCTGTCTCACTCACACGACATGTCGAGGGAACACTCCGCCTCAAACGATCACAAGCGGAGGTCGCGAATACTCTACAACTCACCTGATGGCAAGTGTACGCTGTTCCTGCCCACAAGGAGCATGACGAGGTTGCGTAAATCGCGTTTCCCAGAGCATGTCAAAGAGCGTTTTTTAGTTGACTTTCGAAGTAAAATATCACTGTAAAATTAATTACGTCTGCCTATCAAACTACTGTTATCGTGTCGAGATCAATTGTTCTGCCGTGCTTATCATTGTTTTTCTGTCGATCTTCTACCCAATGGTAGATACAATATTTCGCTCTATATTTTACTATATACAAGATCATTTAAATATTCATGGTAATTGCAAATATTAATACACGTTCGCATAATTTATCAGAATCATTTTATAGAAATTCTCTGAATATCAAAATTTGCAGTCATCGTGACAGCCGTATTCATGTATATTGTTGCAAGTGTATGAAAGCACGTTAGCCCGAACTTTTATATAGCGTATGTAACGACTGTTCTACTGTACTGGCAGACGGATCAGAGTTCCGTAGCCGATTCCTCCTGTATTCTAAGTAATGTATAAAAACACTCGCGGGAAATTTTTACATTTATGTTAAATCTGCGGCATTTATGTTCTATAACTCTTCCTTAAGAGCAAGTTTTTATTGAGATATTATTTTCAAGAATATTCTAGTTATAAAAGCTGTTACTGTAACTAACATGATGGTCAGCTTTCGAAAGTTTAGGGGTAGCAGCACAATGCTTTTATTGGATTTGACGAAAAAGAGTTTACTTCATTTGTATCAATAAAAGAAAATAGCGATATTTTATACATTAAAATACAAAACTATCCACGAAGAGAACAGAAAATTTAAAAAGAATGAAAAAATGTGAAAAGAAAAATTATAGAATGATACAAATGCATGTTACCTGTCTTAATCGATTGCATTCCATGAATCACGCAGTTGGAGACGTTCATGTCCAATCTCCCACTACTTTCACAATTTAGATACCTAAAAAGCAGAATGAAACGGGGCGGCGACCCTCGTATACACAGTAACACACAACATGAAATAGTATTTGTGTACACAGTAACATACATATATATCAAACTAATTTTAAAAAAATAATTAAAATAATTAAAATAAAAAGAATTACGTGTTACGTATCTTAATTTTGAAGGTTTTTCTCGCTTGCCTCTCGTGGTAGTATAAAAGTGTGCAGTTTATTTTGTTTGTCTCACTCACACGACATGTCGAGGGA
The DNA here is from genome assembly GCA_963931845.1 of Maratus michaelseni. Lineage (NCBI taxonomy): Eukaryota > Metazoa > Arthropoda > Arachnida > Araneae > Salticidae > Maratus > Maratus michaelseni. Next base: position 38,888,460 of record OZ007591.1, on the reverse strand, counting down.
ACACTCCGCCTCAAACGATCACAAGCGGAGGTCGCGAATACTCTACAACTCACCTGATGTCAAGTGTACGCTGTTCCTGCCCACAAGGAGCATGACGAGGTTGCGTAAATCGCGTTTCCCATAGCATATCAAAGAGCGTTTTTTGTTGACTTCCGAATTAAAATATCACTGTAAAATTAATTACGTCTGCCTATCACACTACCGTTATCGTGTCGAGCTCAACTGTTCTGCCTTGCTTATCATTGTTTTACCGTCGACATTCCACCCAATGGTAGATACTATGTTTCACTCTATATTTTACGATATACAAGATCCTTTAAATATTCATGGTAAATGAAAATATTAGTACATGTTCGCATAATTTATCAGAATCATTTTATAGAAATTCTCTGAATTTGAAAATTTACAGTCTTCGTGACAGCCGTATTCATGTATATTGTTGCAAGTGTATGAAATCATATTAGCCCTAACTTTTATATAGCGTAACGACTGTTCTACTCTACTGGCACACGGAGCAGAGTTCCGTAGTCGATTCCTCCGGTATTCTAAGTAATGTATAAAAACACTCGCGGGAAATTTTTACATTTATTTTAAATCTGCGGCATTTATGTTCTATAACTCTTCCTTAAGAGCAAGTTTTTATTGAGATATTATTTTCAAGAAAATTCTAGTTATAAAAGCTGTTACTGTAACTAACATGATGGTCAGCGGTCGAAAGTTTAGGGGTAGCAGCACAAAGATTTTATTGGATTTGACGCAAAAGAGTTTACTTCATTTGTTTCAATAAAAGAAAATAGCGATATTTTATACATTAAAATACAAAACTATCCACGAAGAGAACAAAAAATTTAAAAAGAATGAAAAAATGTGAAAAGAAAAATTATAGAATGATAGAAATGCATGTTACCTGTCTTAATCGATTGCATTCCATGAATCACGCAGTTGGAGACATTCATGTCCAACCTCCCACTCCTTTCACAATTTAGATACCTAAAAAGCAGAATGAAACGGGGCGGCGACCCTCGTATACACAGTAACACACAACATAAAATAGTATTTGTGTACACAGTAACATACATATATATCAAACTAATTTAAAAAAAATAATTACAATAATTAAAATTAAAAGAATTACGTGTTACGTATCTTAATTTTGAAGGATTTTCTCGCTTGCCTCTCGTGGTAGTATAAAAGTGTGCAGTTTATTTTGTCTGTCTCACTCACACAACATGCCGAGGGAACACTCCGCCTCAAACGATCACAAGCGGAGGTCGCGAATACTCTACAACTCACCTGATGGCAAGTGTACGCTGTTCCTGCCCACAAGGAGCATGACGAGGTTGCGTAAATCGCGTTTCCCAGAGCATGTCAAAGAGCGTTTTTTAGTTGACTTTCGAAGTAAAATATCACTGTAAAATTAATTACGTCTGCCTATCAAACTACTGTTATCGTGTCGAGATCAAGTGTTCTGCCGTGCTTATCATTGTTTTTCTGTCGACCTTCTACCCAATGGTAGATACAATGTTTCACTCTATATTTTACAATATACAAGATCATTTAAATATTCATGGTAATTGAATATATTAATACACGTTCGCATAATTTATCAGAATCATTTTACAGAAATTCTCTGAATTTCAAAATTTGCAGTCTTCGTGACAGCCTTATTCATGTATATTGTTGCAAGTTTATGAAAGCATGTTAGCCCTAACTTTTATATAGCGTAACGACTGTTCTACTCTACTGGCACACGAAGCAGAGTTCCGTAATCGATTCCTCCGGTATTCTAAGTAATGTATAAAAACACTCGCGGGAAATTTTTACATTTATGTTAAATCTGCGGCATTTATGTTCTATAACTCTTCCTTAAGAGCAAGTTTTTATTGAGATATTATTTTCAAGAAAATTCTAGTTATAAAAGCTGTTACTGTAACTAACATGATGGTCAGCTTTCGAAAGTTTAGGGGTAGCAGCACAATGATTTTATTGGATTTGACGAAAAAGAGTTTACTTCATTTGTATCAATAAAAGAAAATAGCGATATTTTATACATTAAAATACAAAACTATAAACGAAGAGAACAGAAAATTTAAAAAGAATGAAAAAATGTGAAAAGAAAAATTATAGAATGATACAAATGCATGTTACCTGTCTTAATCGATTGCATTCCATGAATCACGCAGTTGGAGACGTTCATGTCCAATCTCCCACTCCTTTCACAATTTAGATACCTAAAAAGCAGAATGAAACGGGGCGGCGACCCTCGTATACACAGTAACACACAACATGAAATAGTATTTGTGTACACAGTAACATACATATATATCAAACTAATTTTAAAAAAATAATTAAAATAATTAAAATAAAAAGAATTACGTGTTACGTATCTTAATTTTGAAGGTTTTTCTCGCTTGCCTCTCGTGGTAGTATAAAAGTTTGCAGTTTATTTTGTCTGTCTCACTCACACGACATGTCGAGGGAACACTCCGCCTCAAACGATCACAAGCGGAGGCCGCGAATACTCTACAACTCACCTGATGGCAAGTGTACGCTGTTCCTGCCCACAAGGAGCATGACGAGGTTGCGTAAATCGCGTTTCCCAGAGCGTGTCAAAGAGCGTTTTTTAGTTGACTTTCGAAGTAAAATATCACTGTAAAATTAATTACGTCTGCCTATCAAACTACTGTTATCGTGTCGAGATCAATTGTTCTGCCGTGCTTATCATTGTTTGTCTGTCGACCTTCTACCCAATGGTAGATACAATGTTTCACGCTATATTTTACGATATACAAGATCATTTAAATATTCATGGTAATTGCAAATATTAATACACGTTCGCATAATTTATCAGAATCATTTTATAGAAATTCTCTGAATTTCAAAATTTGCAGTCTTCGTGACAGCCGTATTCATGTATATTGTTGCAAGTGTATGAAAGCACGTTAGCCCGAACTTTTATATAGCGTATGTAACGACTGTTCTACTGTACTGGCAGACGGATCAGAGTTCCGTACCCGATTCCTCCTCTATTCTAAGTAATGTATAAAAACACTCGCGGGAAAGTTTTACATTTATTTTTAACTCTGCGGCATTTATGTTCAATAACTCTTCCTTAAGAACAAGTTTTTATTCAGATATTATTTTCAAGAAAATTCTAATTATAAAAGCTATTACTGTAACTAACATGATGGTCAGCGGTCGAAAGTTTAGGGGTAACAGCACAAAGATTTAGTTGGATTTGACGCAAACGAGTTTAGTTCATTTGTTTCAGTAAAAGAAAATAGCAATATTTTATACATTAAAATACAAAATTATCCACGAAGAGAACACAAAATTTAAAAAGAATGAAAAAATGTGAAAAGAAAAATTACAGAATGATAGAAATGCATGTTACCTGTCTTAATCGATTGCATTCCATGAATCACGCAGTTGGAGACATTCATGTCCAATCTCCCACTCCTTTCACAATTTAGATACCTAAAAAGCAGAATGAAACGGAGCGGCGACCCTCGTATACACAGTAACACACAACATAAAATAGTATTTGTGTACACAGTAACATACATATATATCAAAATAATTAAAAAAAAATAATTAAAATAATTAAAATTAAAAGAATTACGTGTTACGTATCTTAATTTTGAAGGTTTTTCTCGCTTGCCTCTCGTGGTAATATAAAAGTGTGCAGTTTATTTTGTCTGTCTCACTCACTCGACATGTCGAGGGAACACTCCGCCTCAAACGATCACAAGCGGAGGTCGCGAATACTCTACAACTCACCTGATGGCAAGTGTACGCTGTTCCTGCCCACAAGTAGCATGACGAGGTTGCGTAAATCGCGTTTCCCAGAGAATGTCAAAGAGCGTTTTTTAGTTGACTTTCGAAGTAAAATATCACTTTAAAACTAATTACGTCTGCCTATCACACTACCGTTTTCGTGTCGAGCTCAATTGTTCTGCCGTGCTTATCATTGTTTTTCTGTCGACATTCTACCCAATGGTAGATACAATGTTTCACTCTATATTTTACAATATACAAGATCCTTTAAATATTCATGGTAAATGAAAATATTAGTACATGTTCGCATAATTTATCAGAATCATTTTATAGAAATTCTCTGAATTTGAAAATTTACAGTCTTCGTGACAGCCGTATTCATGTATATTGTTGCAAGTGTATGAAAGCACGTTAGCCCAAATTTTTATATAGCTTATGTAACGACTGTTCTACTGTACTGGCAGACGGATCAGAGTTCCGTAGTCGATTCCTCTGGTGTTCTAAGTAATGTATAAAAACACTTTTGGGAAATTTTTACATTTATTGTTAAATCTGCGGCATTTATGTTCAATAACTTTCCTTAAGAACAAGTTTTTATTCAGATATTATTTTCAAGAAAATTCCAGTTATAAAAGCTATTACTGTAACTAACATGATGGTCAGCTTTCGAAAGTCTAGGGGTAGAAGCTCAAAGATTTTACTGGATTTGACGCAAAAGAGTTAAGTTCATTTGTTTCAGTAAAAGAAAATAGCAATATTTTATACATTAAAATACAAAACTATCCACGAAGAGAACATAAAATTGAAAAAGAATGAAAAAATGTGAAAACAAAAACTATAGAATGATAGAAATGCATGTTACCTGTCTTAATCGATTGCATTCCATGAATCACGCAGTTGGAGATTTCATGTCCAATCTCCCACTCCTTTCACAATTTAGATACCTAAAAAGCAGAATGAAACGGGGCGGCGACCCTCGTATACACAGTAACACACAACATGAAATAGTATTTGTGTACACAGTAACATACATATATATCAAACTAATTTAAAAAAAATAATTAAAATAATTAAATTTAAAAGAATTACGTGTTACGTATCTTAATTTTGAAGGTTTTTCTCGCTTGCCTCTCATGGTAGTATAAAAGTGTGCAGTTTATTTTGTCTGTCTCACTCACACGACATGTCGAGGGAACACTCCGCCTCAAACGATCACAAGCGGAGGTCGCGAATACTCTACAACTCACCTGATGGCAAGTGTACGCTGTTCCTGCCCACAAGGAGCATGACGAGGTTGCGTAAATCGCGTTTCCCATAGCATATCAACGAGCGTTTTTTTGTTGACTTTCGAATTAAAATATCACTGTAAAATTAATTACGTCTGCCTATCACACTACCGTTATCGTGTCGAGCTCAATTGTACTGCCCTGCTTATCATTGTTATGCCGTCCACATTCCATCCAATGGTAGATACTATGTTTCACTCTATATTTTACGATATACAAGATCCTTTAAATATTCATGGTAAATGAAAATATTAGTACACGTTCGCATAATTTATCAGAATCATTTTATAGAAAGTCTCTGAATTTGAAAATTTCATGTATATTGTTGCAAGTGTATGAAAGCATGTTAGCCCTAACTTTTATATAGCGTAACGACTGTTCTACTCTACTGGCACACGAAGCAGAGTTCCGTAGTCGATTCCTCCGGTATTCTAAGTAATGTATAAAAACACTCGAAGGAAATTTTTACATTTATGTTAAATCTGCGGCATTTATGTTCTATAACTCTTCCTTAAGAGCAAGTTTTTATTGAGATATTATTTTCAAGAAAATTCTAGTTATGAAAGCTGTTACTGTAACTAACATGATGGTCAGCTTTCGAAAGTTTAGGGGTAGCAGCACAATGATTTTATTGGATTTGACGAAAAAGAGTTTACTTCATTTGTATCAATAAAAGAAAATAGCGATATTTTATACATTAAAATACAAAACTATCCACGAAGAGAACAGAAAATTTAAAAAGAATGAAAAAATGTGAAACGAAAAATTATAGAATGATACAAATGCATGTTACCTGTCTTAATCGATTGCATTCCATGAATCACGCAGTTGGAGACGTTCATGTCCAATCTCCCACTCCTTTCACAATTTAGATACCTAAAAAGCAGAATGAAACGGGCGGCGACCCTTTTATACACAGTAACACACAACATGAAATAGTATTTGTGTACACAGTAACATACATATATATCAAACTAATTTAAAAAAATAATTACAATAATTAAAATTAAAAGAATTACGTGTTACGTATCTTAATTTTGAAGGATTTTCTCGCTTGCCTCTCGTGGTAGTATAAAAGTGTGCAGTTTATTTTGTCTGTCTCACTCACACGACATGCCGAGGGAACACTCCGCCTCAAACGATCACAAGTGGAGGTCGCGAATACTCTACAACTCACCTGCTGGCAAGTGTACGCTGTTCCTGCCCACAAGGAGCATGACGAGGTTGCGTAAATCGCGTTTCCCAGAGCATGTCAAAGAGCGTTTTTTAGTTGACTTTCGAAGTAAAATATCACTGTAAAATTAATTACGTCTGCCTATCAAACTACTGTTATCGTGTCGAGATCAAGTGTTCTGCCGTGCTTATCATTGTTTTTCTGTCGACCTTCTACCCAATGGTAGATACAATGTTTCACTCTATATTTTACAATATACAAGATCATTTAAATATTCATGGTAATTGAATATATTAATACACGTTCGCATAATTTATCAGAATCATTTTACAGAAATTCTCTGAATTTCAAAATTTGCAGTCTTCGTGACAGCCGTATTCATGTATATTGTTGCAAGTGTATGAAAGCACGTTAGCCCGAACTTTTATATAGCGTATGTAACGACTGTTCTACTGTACTGGCAGATGGATCAGAGTTCAGTAGCGGATTCCTCCGGTGTTCTAAGTAATGTATAAAAACACTCTTGGGAAATTTTTACATTTATTGTTAACTCTGCGGCATTTATGTTCTATAACTCTTCCTTAGGAGCAAGTTTTTATTGACATATTATTTTCAAGAAAATTCTAGTTATAAAAGCTGTTACTGTAACTAACATGATGGTCAGCTTTCGAAAGTTTAGGGGTAGCAGCACAATGATTTTATTGGATTTGACGAAAAAGAGTTTACTTCTTTTATATCAATAAAGAAAATAGCGATATTTTATACATTAAAATACAAAACTATCCACGAAGAGACAAGAAAATTTAAAAAAAAATGAAAAAATGTGAAAAGAAAAATTATAGAATGATACAAATGTATGTTACCTGTCTTAATCGATTGCATTCCATGAATCACGCAGTTGGAGACATTCACGTCCAATCTCCCACTTCTTTCACAATTTAGATACCTAAAAAGCACAATGAAACGGGGCGGCGACCCTCGTATACACAGTAACACACAACATAAAATAGTATTTGTGTACACAGTAACATACATATATATCAAACTAATTTAAAAAAAATAATTAAAATAATTAAAATTAAAAGAATTACGTGTTACGTATGTTAATTTTGAAGGTTTTTCTCGCTTGCCTCTCGTGGTAGTATAAAAGTGTGCAGTTTATTTTGTCTGTCTAACTCACACGACACGTCGAGGGAACACTCCGCCTCAAACGATCACAAGCGGAGGTCGCGAATACTCTACAACTCACTTGATGGCAAGTGTACGCTGTTCCTGCCCACAAGGAGCATGACGAGGTTGCGTAAATCGCGTTTCCCAGAGAATGTCAAAGAGCGTTTTTTAGTTGACTTTCGAAGAAAAATATCATTTTAAAACTAATTACGTCTGCCTATCACACTACCGTTATCGTGTCGAGCTCAATTGTTCTGCCGTGCTTATCATTGTTTTTCTGTCGACCTTCAACCCAATGGTAGATACAATGTTTCACTCTATATTTTACAATATACAAGATCATTTAAATATTCATGGTAATTGAATATATTAATACACGTTCGCATAATTTATCAGAATCATTTTACAGAAATTCTCTGAATTTCAAAATTTGCAGTCTTCGTGACAGCCTTATTCATGTATATTGTTGCAAGTTTATGAAAGCATGTTAGCCCTAACTTTTATATAGCGTAACGACTGTTCTACTCTACTGGCACACGAAGCAGAGTTCCGTAGTCGATTCCTCCGGTATTCTAAGTAATGTATAAAAACACTCGCGGGAAATTTTTACATTTATGTTAAATCTGCGGCATTTATGTTCTATAACTCTTCCTTAAGAGCAAGTTTTTATTGAGATATTATTTTCAAGAAAATTCTAGTTATAAAAGCTGTTACTGTAACTAACATGATGGTCAGCTTTCGAAAGTTTAGGGGTAGCAGCACAATGATTTTATTGGATTTGACGAAAAAGAGTTTACTTCATTTGTATCAATAAAGGAAAATAGCGATATTTTATACATTAAAATACAAAACTATCCACGAAGAGAACAGAAAATTTAAAAAGAATGAAAAAATGTGAAAAGAAAAATTATAGAATGATACAAATGCATGTTACCTGTCTTAATCGATTGCATTCCATGAATCACGCAGTTGGAGACGTTCATGTCCAATCTCCCACTCCTTTCACAATTTAGATACCTAAAAAGCAGAATGAAACGGGGCGGCGACCCTCGTATACACAGTAACACACAACATGAAATAGTATTTGTGTACACAGTAACATACATATATATCAAACTAATTTTAAAAAAATAATTAAAATAATTAAAATAAAAAGAATTACGTGTTACGTATCTTAATTTTGAAGGTTTTTCTCGCTTGCCTCTCCTGGTAGTATAAAAGTGTGCAGTTTATTTTGTCTGTCTCACTCACACGACACGTCGAGGGAACACTCCGCCTCAAACGATCACAAGCGGAGGTCGCGAATACTCTACAACTCACCTGATGGCAAGTGTACGCTGTTCCTGCCCACAAGGATCATGACGAGGTTGCGTAAATCGCGTTTCCCAGAGCATGTCAAAGAGCGTTTTTTAGTTGACTTTCGAAGTAAAATATCACTGTAAAATTAATTACGTCTGCCTATCAAACTACTGTTATCGTGTCGAGATCAAGTGTTCTGCCGTGCTTATCATTGTTTTTCTGTCGACCTTCTACCCAATGGTAGATACAATGTTTCACTCTATATTTTACGATATACAAGATCATTTAAATATTCATGGTAATTGAATATATTAATACACGTTCGCATAATTTATCAGAATCTTTTTACAGAAATTCTCTGAATTTCAAACTTTGCAGTCTTCGAGACAGCCTTATTCATGTATGTTGTTGCAAGTTTATGAAAGCATGTTAGCCCTAACTTTTATATAGCGTAACGACTGTTCTACTCTACTGGCACACGGAGCAGAGTTCCGTAGTTGATTCCTCCGGTATTCTAAGTAATGTATAAAAACACTCACGGGAAATTTTTACATTTATTTTAAATCTGCGGCATTTATGTTCTATAACTCTTCCTTAAGAGCAAGTTTTTATTGAGATATTATTTTCAAGAAAATTCTAGTTATAAAAGCTATTACTGTAACTAACATGATGGTCAGCGGTCGAAAGTTTAGGGGTAACAGCACAAAGATTTAGTTGGATTTGACGCAAACGAGTTTAGTTCATTTGTTTCAGTAAAAGAAATTAGCAATATTTTATACATTAAAATACAAAACTATTCACGAAGAGAACACAAAATTTAAAAAGAATGAAAAAATGTGAAAAGGAAAATTATAGAATGATAGAAATGCATGTTACCTGTCTTAATCGATTGCATTCCATGAATCACGCAGTTGGAGACATTCACGTCATATCTCCCACTTCTTTCACAATTTAGATACATAAAAAGAAGAATGAAACGGGGCGGCGACCCTCGTATACACAGTAACACACAACATAAAATAATATTTGTGTACACAGTAACATACATATCTATTAAACTAATTAAAAAAAATAATTAAAATAATTAAAATTAAAAGAATTCGTGTTACGTATCTTAATTTTGAAGGTTTTTTCTCGCTTGCCTCTCGTGGTAGTATAAAAGTGTGCAATTTAGTTTGTCTGTCTCAGTCACATGACACGTCGAGGGAACTCTCCGCCACAAACGATGACAAGCGGAGGTCGCGAATATTCTACAACTCACCTGATGGCAAGTGTACGCTGTTCCTGCCCACAAGGAGCATGACGTGGTTGCGTAAATCGCGTTTCCCATAGCATATCAAAGAGCGTTTTTTTGTTGACTTTCGAAATGAAATATCACTGTAAAATTAATTACGTCTGTCTATCACACTACCGTTATCGTATCGAGATCAATTGTTCTGCCTTGCTTATCATTGTTTTGCCGTCGACCTTCCACCCAATGGTAGATACAATGTTTCACTCTATATTTTACGATATACAAGATCCTTTAAATATTCATGGTAAATGAAAATATTAGTACACGTTCGCATAATTTATCAGAATCATTTTATAGAAATTCTCTGAATTTCAAAATTTGCAGTCTTCGTGACAGCCGTATTCATGTATATTGTTGCAAGTGTATGAAAGCACGTTAGCCCGAACTTTTATATAGCGTATGTAACGACTGTTCTACTGTACTGGCAGATGGATCAGAGTTCAGTAGCCGATTCCTCCGGTGTTCTAAGTAATGTATAAAAACACTCTTGGGAAATTTTTACATTTATTGTTAACTCTGCGGCATTTATGTTCTATAACTCTTCCTTAAGAGCAAGTTTTTATTGACATATTATTTTCAAGAAAATTCTAGTTATAAAAGCTGTTACTGTAACTAACATGATGGTCAGCTTTCGAAAGTTAGGGGTAGCAGCACAAAGATTTTATTGGATTTGACGCAAAAGTGTTTACTTCATTTGTTTCAATAAAAGAAAATAGCGATATTTTATACATTAAAATACAAAACTATCCACGAAGAGAACACAAAATTTAAAAAGAATGAAAAAATGTGAAAAGAAAAATTACAGAATGATAGAAATGCATGTTACCTGTCTTAATCGATTGCATTCCATGAATCACGCAGTTGGAGACATTCACGTCATATCTCCCACTTCTTTCACAATTTAGATACCTAAAAAGCAGAATGAAACGGGGCGGCGACCCTCGTATACACAGTAACACACAACATGAAATAGTATTTGTGTACACAGTAACATACATATATATCAAACTAATTTAAAAAAAATAATTAAAATAATTAAATTTAAAAGAATTACGTGTTACGTATCTTAATTTTGAAGGTTTTTCTCGCTTGCCTCTCATGGTAGTATAAAAGTGTGCAGTTTATTTTGTCTGTCTCACTCACACGACATGTCGAGGGAACACTCCGCCTCAAACGATCACAAGCGGAGGTCGCGAATACTCTACAACTCACCTGATGGCAAGTGTACGCTGTTCCTGCCCACAAGGAGCATGACGAGGTTGCGTAAATCGCGTTTCCCATAGCATATCAACGAGCGTTTTTTTGTTGACTTTCGAATTAAAATATCACTGTAAAATTAATTACGTCTGCCTATCACACTACCGTTATCGTGTCGAGCTCAATTGTACTGCCTTGCTTATCATTGTTATGCCGTCCACATTCCATCCAATGGTAGATACTATGTTTCACTCTATATTTTACGATATACAAGATCCTTTAAATATTCATGGTAAATGAAAATATTAGTACACGTTCGCATAATTTATCAGAATCATTTTATAGAAAGTCTCTGAATTTGAAAATTTCATGTATATTGTTGCAAGTGTATGAAAGCATGTTAGCCCTAACTTTTATATAGCGTAACGACTGTTCTACTCTACTGGCACACGAAGCAGAGTTCCGTAGTCGATTCCTCCGGTATTCTAAGTAATGTATAAAAACACTCGCGGGAAATTTTTACATTTATGTTAAATCTGCGGCATTTATGTTCTATAACTCTTCCTTAAGAGCAAGTTTTTATTGAGATATTATTTTCAAGAAAATTCTAGTTATGAAAGCTGTTACTGTAACTAACATGATGGTCAGCTTTCGAAAGTTTAGGGGTAGCAGCACAATGATTTTATTGGATTTGACGAAAAAGAGTTTACTTCATTTGTATCAATAAAAGAAAATAGCGATATTTTATACATTAAAATACAAAACTATCCACGAAGAGAACAGAAAATTTAAAAAGAATGAAAAAATGTGAAACGAAAAATTATAGAATGATACAAATGCATGTTACCTGTCTTAATCGATTGCATTCCATGAATCACGCAGTTGGAGACGTTCATGTCCAATCTCCCACTCCTTTCACAATTTAGATACCTAAAAAGCAGAATGAAACGGGCGGCGACCCTTGTATACACAGTAACACACAACATGAAATAGTATTTGTGTACACAGTAACATACATATATATCAAACTAATTTAAAAAAATAATTACAATAATTAAAATTAAAAGAATTACGTGTTACGTATCTTAATTTTGAAGGATTTTCTCGCTTGCCTCTCGTGGTAGTATAAAAGTGTGCAGTTTATTTTGTCTGTCTCACTCACACGACATGCCGAGGGAACACTCCGCCTCAAACGATCACAAGTGGAGGTCGCGAATACTCTACAACTCACCTGATGGCAAGTGTACGCTGTTCCTGCCCACAAGGAGCATGACGAGGTTGCGTAAATCGCGTTTCCCAGAGCATGTCAAAGAGCGTTTTTTAGTTGACTTTCGAAGTAAAATATCACTGTAAAATTAATTACGTCTGCCTATCAAACTACTGTTATCGTGTCGAGATCAAGTGTTCTGCCGTGCTTATCATTGTTTTTCTGTCGACCTTCTACCCAATGGTAGATACAATGTTTCACTCTATATTTTACAATATACAAGATCATTTAAATATTCATGGTAATTGAATATATTAATACACGTTCGCATAATTTATCAGAATCATTTTACAGAAATTCTCTGAATTTCAAAATTTGCAGTCTTCGTGACAGCCGTATTCATGTATATTGTTGCAAGTGTATGAAAGCACGTTAGCCCGAACTTTTATATAGCGTATGTAACGACTGTTCTACTGTACTGGCAGATGGATCAGAGTTCAGTAGCGGATTCCTCCGGTGTTCTAAGTAATGTATAAAAACACTCTTGGGAAATTTTTACATTTATTGTTAACTCTGCGGCATTTATGTTCTATAACTCTTCCTTAGGAGCAAGTTTTTATTGACATATTATTTTCAAGAAAATTCTAGTTATAAAAGCTGTTACTGTAACTAACATGATGGTCAGCTTTCGAAAGTTTAGGGGTAGCAGCACAATGATTTTATTGGATTTGACGAAAAAGAGTTTACTTCTTTTATATCAATAAAGAAAATAGCGATATTTTATACATTAAAATACAAAACTATCCACGAAGAGACAAGAAAATTTAAAAAAAAATGAAAAAATGTGAAAAGAAAAATTATAGAATGATACAAATGTATGTTACCTGTCTTAATCGATTGCATTCCATGAATCACGCAGTTGGAGACATTCACGTCCAATCTCCCACTTCTTTCACAATTTAGATACCTAAAAAGCACAATGAAACGGGGCGGCGACCCTCGTATACACAGTAACACACAACATAAAATAGTATTTGTGTACACAGTAACATACATATATATCAAACTAATTTAAAAAAAATAATTAAAATAATTAAAATTAAAAGAATTACGTGTTACGTATGTTAATTTTGAAGGTTTTTCTCGCTTGCCTCTCGTGGTAGTATAAAAGTGTGCAGTTTATTTTGTCTGTCTAACTCACACGACACGTCGAGGGAACACTCCGCCTCAAACGATCACAAGCGGAGGTCGCGAATACTCTACAACTCACTTGATGGCAAGTGTACGCTGTTCCTGCCCACAAGGAGCATGACGAGGTTGCGTAAATCGCGTTTCCCAGAGAATGTCAAAGAGCGTTTTTTAGTTGACTTTCGAAGAAAAATATCATTTTAAAACTAATTACGTCTGCCTATCACACTACCGTTATCGTGTCGAGCTCAATTGTTCTGCCGTGCTTATCATTGTTTTTCTGTCGACCTTCAACCCAATGGTAGATACAATGTTTCACTCTATATTTTACAATATACAAGATCATTTAAATATTCATGGTAATTGAATATATTAATACACGTTCGCATAATTTATCAGAATCATTTTACAGAAATTCTCTGAATTTCAAAATTTGCAGTCTTCGTGACAGCCTTATTCATGTATATTGTTGCAAGTTTATGAAAGCATGTTAGCCCTAACTTTTATATAGCGTAACGACTGTTCTACTCTACTGGCACACGAAGCAGAGTTCCGTAGTCGATTCCTCCGGTATTCTAAGTAATGTATAAAAACACTCGCGGGAAATTTTTACATTTATGTTAAATCTGCGGCATTTATGTTCTATAACTCTTCCTTAAGAGCAAGTTTTTATTGAGATATTATTTTCAAGAAAATTCTAGTTATAAAAGCTGTTACTGTAACTAACATGATGGCCAGCTTTCGAAAGTTTAGGGGTAGCAGCACAATGATTTTATTGGATTTGACGAAAAAGAGTTTACTTCATTTGTATCAATAAAGGAAAATAGCGATATTTTATACATTAAAATACAAAACTATCCACGAAGAGAACAGAAAATTTAAAAAGAATGAAAAAATGTGAAAAGAAAAATTATAGAATGATACAAATGCATGTTACCTGTCTTAATCGATTGCATTCCATGAATCACGCAGTTGGAGACGTTCATGTCCAATCTCCCACTCCTTTCACAATTTAGATACCTAAAAAGCAGAATGAAACGGGGCGGCGACCCTCGTATACACAGTAACACACAACATGAAATAGTATTTGTGTACACAGTAACATACATATATATCAAACTAATTTTAAAAAAATAATTAAAATAATTAAAATAAAAAGAATTACGTGTTACGTATCTTAATTTTGAAGGTTTTTCTCGCTTGCCTCTCCTGGTAGTATAAAAGTGTGCAGTTTATTTTGTCTGTCTCACTCACACGACACGTCGAGGGAACACTCCGCCTCAAACGATCACAAGCGGAGGTCGCGAATACTCTACAACTCACCTGATGGCAAGTGTACGCTGTTCCTGCCCACAAGGATCATGACGAGGTTGCGTAAATCGCGTTTCCCAGAGCATGTCAAAGAGCGTTTTTTAGTTGACTTTCGAAGTAAAATATCACTGTAAAATTAATTACGTCTGCCTATCAAACTACTGTTATCGTGTCGAGATCAAGTGTTCTGCCGTGCTTATCATTGTTTTTCTGTCGACCTTCTACCCAATGGTAGATACAATGTTTCACTCTATATTTTACGATATACAAGATCATTTAAATATTCATGGTAATTGAATATATTAATACACGTTCGCATAATTTATCAGAATCTTTTTACAGAAATTCTCTGAATTTCAAACTTTGCAGTCTTCGAGACAGCCTTATTCATGTATGTTGTTGCAAGTTTATGAAAGCATGTTAGCCCTAACTTTTATATAGCGTAACGACTGTTCTACTCTACTGGCACACGGAGCAGAGTTCCGTAGTTGATTCCTCCGGTATTCTAAGTAATGTATAAAAACACTCACGGGAAATTTTTACATTTATTTTAAATCTGCGGCATTTATGTTCTATAACTCTTCCTTAAGAGCAAGTTTTTATTGAGATATTATTTTCAAGAAAATTCTAGTTATAAAAGCTATTACTGTAACTAACATGATGGTCAGCGGTCGAAAGTTTAGGGGTAACAGCACAAAGATTTAGTTGGATTTGACGCAAACGAGTTTAGTTCATTTGTTTCAGTAAAAGAAATTAGCAATATTTTATACATTAAAATACAAAACTATTCACGAAGAGAACACAAAATTTAAAAAGAATGAAAAAATGTGAAAAGGAAAATTATAGAATGATAGAAATGCATGTTACCTGTCTTAATCGATTGCATTCCATGAATCACGCAGTTGGAGACATTCACGTCATATCTCCCACTTCTTTCACAATTTAGATACATAAAAAGAAGAATGAAACGGGGCGGCGACCCTCGTATACACAGTAACACACAACATAAAATAATATTTGTGTACACAGTAACATACATATCTATTAAACTAATTAAAAAAAATAATTAAAATAATTAAAATTAAAAGAATTCGTGTTACGTATCTTAATTTTGAAGGTTTTTTCTCGCTTGCCTCTCGTGGTAGTATAAAAGTGTGCAATTTAGTTTGTCTGTCTCAGTCACATGACACGTCGAGGGAACTCTCCGCCACAAACGATGACAAGCGGAGGTCGCGAATATTCTACAACTCACCTGATGGCAAGTGTACGCTGTTCCTGCCCACAAGGAGCATGACGTGGTTGCGTAAATCGCGTTTCCCATAGCATATCAAAGAGCGTTTTTTTGTTGACTTTCGAAATGAAATATCACTGTAAAATTAATTACGTCTGTCTATCACACTACCGTTATCGTATCGAGATCAATTGTTCTGCCTTGCTTATCATTGTTTTGCCGTCGACCTTCCACCCAATGGTAGATACAATGTTTCACTCTATATTTTACGATATACAAGATCCTTTAAATATTCATGGTAAATGAAAATATTAGTACACGTTCGCATAATTTATCAGAATCATTTTATAGAAATTCTCTGAATTTCAAAATTTGCAGTCTTCGTGACAGCCGTATTCATGTATATTTTTGCAAGTGTATGAAAGCATGTTAGCCCTAACTTTTATATAGCGTAACGACTGTTCTACTCTACTGGCACACGGAGCAGAGTTCCGTAGTCGATTCGTCCGGTATTCTAAGTAATGTATAAAAACACTCGCAGGAAATTTTTACATTTATGTTAAATCTGCGGCATTTATGTTCTATAATTCTTCCTTAAGAGCAAGTTTTTATTGAGATATTATTTTCAAGAAAATTCTAGTTATAAAAGCTGTTACTGTAACTAACATGATGGTCAGCTTTCGAAAGTTTAGGGGTAGCAGCACAAAGATTTTATTGGATTTGACGCGAAAGAGTTTACTTCATTTGTTTCAATAAAAGGAAATAATGATATTTTATACATTAAAATACAAAACTATCCACGAAGAGAACACAAAATTTAAAAAGAATGAAAAAATGTGAAAAGAAAAATTATAGAATGATAGAAATGCATGTTACCTGTCTTAATCGATTGCATTCCATGAATCACGCAGTTGGAGACATTCACGTCTTATCTCCCACTTCTTTCACAATTTAGATACATAAAAAGCAGAATGAAACGGGGCGGCGACCCTCGTATACACAGTAACACACAACATAATATAGTATTTGTGTACACAGTAATATACATATATATCAAACTAATTAAAAAAAATAATTAAAATAATTAAAATTAAAAGAATTCGTGTTACGTATCTTAATTTTGAAGGATTTTTCTCGCTTGCCTCTCGTGGTTGTATAAAAGTGTGCAATTTAGTTTGTCTGTCTCAGTCACATGACACGTCGAGGGAACTCTCCGCCTCAAACGATGACAAGCGGAGGTCGCGAATATTCTACAACTCACCTGATGGCAAGTGTACGCTGTTCCTGCCCACAAGGAGCATGACGAGGTTGCGTAAATCGCGTTTCCCAGAGCATGTCAAAGAACGTTTTTTAGTTGACTTTCGAAGTAAAATATAACTGTAAAATTAATTATGTCTGCCTATCACACTACTGTTATCGTGTCGAGATCAATTGTTCTGCCTTGCTTATCATTGTTTTTCTGTCGACCATCTACCCAATGGTAGATAGAATGTTTCACTCTATATTTTACGATATGCAAGATCATTTAAATATTCATGGTAATTGCAAATATTAATACACGTTCGCATAATTTATCAGAATAATTTTATAGAAATTCTCTGAATTTCAAAATTTGCAGTCTTCGTGACAGCCGTATTCATGTATATTGTTGCAAGTGTATGAAAGCACGTTAGCCCGAACTTTTATATAGCGTATGTAACGACTGTTCTACTGTACTGGCAGACGGATCAGAGTTCCGTAGCCGATTCCTCCGGTGTTCCAAGTAATGAATAAAAACACTCTTGGGAAATTTTTACATTTATTGTTAACTCTGCGGCATTTATGTTCTATAACTCTTCCTTAAGAGCAAGTTTTTATTGAAATATTATTTTCAAGAAAATTCTAGTTATAAAAGCTGTTTCTGTAACTAACATGATGGTCAGCTTTCGAAAGTTTAGGGGTAGCAGCACAAAGATTTTATTGGATTTCACGCAAAATCGTTTACTTCATTTGTTTCAATAAAAGAAAATAGCGATATTTTATACATTAAAATACAAAACTATCCACGAAGAGAACACAAAATTTAAAAAGAATGAAAAAATGTGAAAAGAAAAATTATAGAATGATAGAAATGCATGTTACCTGTCTTAATCGATTGCATTCCATGAATCACGCAGTTGGAGACATTCACGTCCAATCTCCCACTTCTTTCACAATTTAGATACCTAAAAAGCAGAATGAAACGGGGCGGCGACCCTCGTATACACAGTAACACACAACATAAAATAATATTAGTGTACACAGTAACATACATATATATCAAACTAATTTAAAAAAAATAATTAAAATAATTAAAATTAAAAGAATTACGTGTTACGTATCTTAATTTTGAAGATTTTTCTCGCTTGCCTCTCGTGGTAGTATAAAAGTGTGCAGTTTATTTTGTCTGTCTCAGTCACAGGACACGTCGAGGAAACTCTCCGCCTCAAACGATCACAAGCGGAGGTCGCAAATATTCTACAACTCACCTGATGGCAAGTGTACGCTGTTCCTGCCCACAAAGAGCATGACGAGGTTGCGTAAATCGCGTTTCCCATAGCATATCAAAGAGCGTTTTTTTGTTGACTTTCGAAATGAAATATCACTGTAAAATTAATTACGTCTGTCTATCACACTACCGTTATTGTATCGAGATCAATTGTTCTGCCTTGCTTATCATTGTTTTGCCGTCGACCTTCCACCCGATGGTAGATACAATGTTTCACTCTATATTTTACGATATAAAAGATCCTTTAAATATTCATGGTAAATGAAAATATTAGTACACGTTCGCATAATTTATCAGAATCATTTTATAGAAATTCTCTGAATTTCAAAATTTGCAGTCTTCGTGACAGCCGTATTCATGTATATTTTTGCAAGTGTATGAAAGCACGTTAGCCCGAACTTTTATATAGCGTATGTAACGACTGTTCTACTATACTGGCAGACGGATCAGAGTTTCGTAGCCGATTCTTCCGGTGTTCCGAGTAATGTATAAAAACACTCTTGGAAAATTTTTACATTTATTGTTAACTCTGCGGCATTTATGTTCTATAACTCTTCCTTAAGAGCAAGTTTTTATTGACATATTATTTTCAAGAAAATTCTAGTTATAAAAGCTGTTTCTGTAACTAACATGATGGTCAGCTTTCGAAAGTTTAGGGGTAGCAGCACAAAGATTTTATTGGATTTGACGCAAAATAGTTTAGTTCATTTGTTTCAATAAAAGAAAATAACGATATTTTATACATTAAAATACAAAACTATCCACGAAGAGAACACAAAATTTAAAAAGAATGAAAAAATGTGAAAAGAAAAATTATAGAATGATAGAAATGCATGCTACCTGTCTTAATCGATTGCATTCCATGAATCACGCAGTTGGAGACATTCACGTCCAATCTCCCACTTCTTTCACAATTTAGATACCTAAAAAGCAGAATGAAACGAGGCGGCGACCCTCGTATACACAGTAACACACAACATAAAATAATATTTGTGTACACAGTAACATACATATCTATTAAACTAATTAAAAAAATAATTAAAATAATTAAAATTAAAAGAATTCGTGTTACGTATCTTAATTTTGAAGGTTTTTTCTTGCTTGCCTCTCGTGGTAGTATAAAAGTGTGCAATTTAGTTTGTCTGTCTCAGTCACATGATACGTCGAGGGAACTCTCCGCCTCAAACGATGACAAGCGGAGGTCGCAAATATTCTACAACTCACCTGATGGCAAGTGTACGCTGTTCCTGCCCACAAGGAGCATGACGAGGTTGCTTAAATCGCGTTTCCCATAGCATATCAAAGAGCGTTTTTTTGTTGACTTTCGAAATGAAATATCACTGTAAAATTAATTAAGTCTGTCTATCACACTACCGTTATTGTATCGAGATCAATTGTTCTGCCTTGCTTATCATTGTTTTGCCGTCGACCTTCCACCCAATGGTAGATACAATGTTTCACTCTATATTTTACGATATACAAGATCCTTTAAATATTCATGGTAAATGAAAATATTAGTACACGTTCGCATAATTTATCAGAATCATTTTATAGAAATTCTCTGAATTTCAAAATTTGCAGTCTTCGTGACAGCCGCATTCATGTATATTTTTGCAAGTGTATGAAAGCATGTTAGCCCTAACTTTTATATAGCGTAACGACTGTTCTACTCTACTGGCACACGGAGCAGAGTTCCGTAGTCGATTCCTCCGGTATTCTAAGTAATGTATAAAAACAGTCGCGGGAAATTTTTACATTTATGTTAAATCTGCGGCATTTATGTTCTATAACTCTTCCTTAAGAGCAAGTTTTTATTGAGATATTATTTTCAAGAAAATTCTAGTTATAAATGCTGTTACTGTAACTAACATGATGGTCAGCTTTCGAAAGTTTAGGGGTAGCAGCACAAAGATTTTATTGGATTTGACGCAAAAGAGTTTACTTCATTTGTTTCAATAAAAGAAAATTGCGATATTTTATACATTAAAATACAAAACTATCCACGAAGAGAACACAAAATTTAAAAAGAATGAAAAAATGTGAAAAGAAAAATTATAGAATGATAGAAATGCATGTTACCTGTCTTAATCTATTGCATTCCATGAATCACGCAGTTGGAGACATTCACGTCCAATCTCCCACTTCTTTCACAATTTAGATACCTAAAAAGCAGAATTAAACGGGGCGGCGACCCTCGTATACACAGTAACACACAACATAATATAGTATTTGTGTACACAGTAACATACATATATATCAAAATAATATAAAAAAAATAATTAAAATAATTAAAATTAAAAGAATTACGTGTTACGTATGTTAATTTTGAAGGTTTTTCTCGCTTGCCTCTCGTGGTAGTATAAAAGTGTGCAGTTTATTTTGTCTGTCTCACTCACACGACACGTCGAGGGAACACTCCGCCTCAAACGATCACAAGCGGAGGTCGCGAATACCCTACAACTCACCTGATGGCAAGTGTACGCTGTTCCTGCCCACAAGGAGCATGACGAGGTTGCGTAAATCGCGTTTCCCATAGCATGTCAAAGAACGTTTTTTAGTTGACTTTCGAAGTAAAATATAACTGTAAAATTAATTATGTCTGCCTATCACACTACTGTTATCGTGTCGAGATCAATTGTTCTGCCTTGCTTATCATTGTTTTTCTGTCGACCTTCTACCCAATGGTAGATACAATGTATCACTCTATATTTTACGATATACAAGATCATTAAATATTCATGGTAATTGCAAATATTAATACACGTTCGCATAATTTATCAGAATCATTTTATAGAAATTCTCTGAATTTCAAAATTTGCAGTCTTCGTGACAGCCGTATTCATGTATATTGTTGCAAGTGTATGAAAGCACGTTAGCCGGAAATTTTATATAGCGTATGTAACGACTGTTCATACTACGTACTGGCAGACGGATCAGAGTTTCGTAGCCGATTCCTCCAGAGTTCTAAGTAATGTCTAAAAACACTCTTGGGAAATTTTTACATTTATTGTTAACTCTGCGGCATTTATGTTCTATAACTCTTCCTTAAGAGCAAGTTTTTATTGAGATATTATTTTCAAGAAAATTCTAATTATAAAAGCTGTTTGTGTAACTAACATGATGGTCAGCTTTCGAAAGTTTAGGGGTAGCAGCACAAAGATTTTATTGGATTTGACGCAAAAGAGTTTACTTCATTTGTTTCAATAAAAGAAAATAGCGATATTTTATACATTAAAATACAAAACTATTCACGAAGAGAACACAAAATTTAAAAAGAATGAAAAAATGTGAAAAGAAAAATTATAGAATGATAGAAATGCATGTTACCTGTCTTAATCGATTGCATTCCATGAATCACGCAGTTGGAGACATTCACGTCTTATCTCCCACTTCTTTCACAATTTAGATACATAAAAAGCAGAATGAAACGGGGCGGCGACCCTCGTATACACAGTAACACACAACATAATATAGTATTTGTGTACACAGTAATATACATATATATCAAACTAATTAAAAAAAATAATTAAAATAATTAAAATTAAAAGAATTCGTGTTACGTATCTTAATTTTGAAGGTTTTTTCTCGCTTGCCTCTCGTGGTTGTATAAAAGTGTGCAATTTAGTTTGTCTGTCTCAGTCACATGACACGTCGAGGGAACTCTCCGCCTCAAACGATGACAAGCGGAGGTCGCGAATATTCTACAACTCACCTGATGGCAAGTGTACGCTGTTCCTGCCCACAAGGAGCATGACGAGGTTGCGTAAATCGCGTTTCCCAGAGCATGTCAAAGAACGTTTTTTAGTTGACTTTCGAAGTAAAATATAACTGTAAAATTAATTATGTCTGCCTATCACACTACTGTTATCGTGTCGAGATCAATTGTTCTGCCTTGCTTATCATTGTTTTTCTGTCGACCATCTACCCAATGGTAGATAGAATGTTTCACTCTATATTTTACGATATGCAAGATCATTTAAATATTCATGGTAATTGCAAATATTAATACACGTTCGCATAATTTATCAGAATAATTTTATAGAAATTCTCTGAATTTCAAAATTTGCAGTCTTCGTGACAGCCGTATTCATGTATATTGTTGCAAGTGTATGAAAGCACGTTAGCCCGAACTTTTATATAGCGTATGTAACGACTGTTCTACTGTACTGGCAGACGGATCAGAGTTCCGTAGCCGATTCCTCCGGTGTTCCAAGTAATGAATAAAAACACTCTTGGGAAATTTTTACATTTATTGTTAACTCTGCGGCATTTATGTTCTATAACTCTTCCTTAAGAGCAAGTTTTTATTGAAATATTATTTTCAAGAAAATTCTAGTTATAAAAGCTGTTTCTGTAACTAACATGATGGTCAGCTTTCGAAAGTTTAGGGGTAGCAGCACAAAGATTTTATTGGATTTGACGCAAAATCGTTTACTTCATTTGTTTCAATAAAAGAAAATAGCGATATTTTATACATTAAAATACAAAACTATCCACGAAGAGAACACAAAATTTAAAAAGAATGAAAAAATGTGAAAAGAAAAATTATAGAATGATAGAAATGCATGTTACCTGTCTTAATCGATTGCATTCCATGAATCACGCAGTTGGAGACATTCACGTCCAATCTCCCACTTCTTTCACAATTTAGATACCTAAAAAGCAGAATGAAACGGGGCGGCGACCCTCGTATACACAGTAACACACAACATAAAATAATATTAGTGTACACAGTAACATACATATATATCAAACTAATTTAAAAAAAATAATTAAAATAATTAAAATTAAAAGAATTCGTGTTACGTATCTTAATTTTGAAGGTTTTTTCTCGCTTGCCTCTCGTGGTAGTATAAAAGTGTGCAATTTAGTTTGTCTGTCTCAGTCACATGACACGTCGAGGGAACTCTCCGCCACAAACGATGACAAGCGGAGGTCGCGAATATTCTACAACTCACCTGATGGCAAGTGTACGCTGTTCCTGCCCACAAGGAGCATGACGTGGTTGCGTAAATCGCGTTTCCCATAGCATATCAAAGAGCGTTTTTTTGTTGACTTTCGAAATGAAATATCACTGTAAAATTAATTACGTCTGTCTATCACACTACCGTTATCGTATCGAGATCAATTGTTCTGCCTTGCTTATCATTGTTTTGCCGTCGACCTTCCACCCAATGGTAGATACAATGTTTCACTCTATATTTTACGATATACAAGATCCTTTAAATATTCATGGTAAATGAAAATATTAGTACACGTTCGCATAATTTATCAGAATCATTTTATAGAAATTCTCTGAATTTCAAAATTTGCAGTCTTCGTGACAGCCGTATTCATGTATATTTTTGCAAGTGTATGAAAGCATGTTAGCCCTAACTTTTATATAGCGTAACGACTGTTCTACTCTACTGGCACACGGAGCAGAGTTCCGTAGTCGATTCGTCCGGTATTCTAAGTAATGTATAAAAACACTCGCAGGAAATTTTTACATTTATGTTAAATCTGCGGCATTTATGTTCTATAATTCTTCCTTAAGAGCAAGTTTTTATTGAGATATTATTTTCAAGAAAATTCTAGTTATAAAAGCTGTTACTGTAACTAACATGATGGTCAGCTTTCGAAAGTTTAGGGGTAGCAGCACAAAGATTTTATTGGATTTGACGCGAAAGAGTTTACTTCATTTGTTTCAATAAAAGGAAATAATGATATTTTATACATTAAAATACAAAACTATCCACGAAGAGAACACAAAATTTAAAAAGAATGAAAAAATGTGAAAAGAAAAATTATAGAATGATAGAAATGCATGTTACCTGTCTTAATCGATTGCATTCCATGAATCACGCAGTTGGAGACATTCACGTCCAATCTCCCACTTCTTTCACAATTTAGATACCTAAAAAGCACAATGAAACGGGGCGGCGACCCTCGTATACACAGTAACACACAACATAAAATAGTATTTGTGTACACAGTAACATACATATATATCAAACTAATTTAAAAAAAATAATTAAAATAATTAAAATTAAAAGAATTACGTGTTACGTATGTTAATTTTGAAGGTTTTTCTCGCTTGCCTCTCGTGGTAGTATAAAAGTGTGCAGTTTATTTTGTCTGTCTAACTCACACGACACGTCGAGGGAACACTCCGCCTCAAACGATCACAAGCGGAGGTCGCGAATACTCTACAACTCACTTGATGGCAAGTGTACGCTGTTCCTGCCCACAAGGAGCATGACGAGGTTGCGTAAATCGCGTTTCCCATAGCATGTCAAAGAACGTTTTTTAGTTGACTTTCGAAGTAAAATATAACTGTAAAATTAATTATGTCTGCCTATCACACTACTGTTATCGTGTCGAGATCAATTGTTCTGCCTTGCTTATCATTGTTTTTCTGTCGACTTTCTACCCAATGGTAGATACAATGTTTCACTCTATATTTTACGATATACAAGATCATTTAAATATTCATGGTAATTGCAAATATTAATACACGTTCGCATAATTTATCAGAATCATTTTATAGAAATTATCTGAATTTCAAAATTTGCAGTCTTCGTGACAGCCGTATTCATGTATATTGTTGCAAGTGTATGAAAGCACGTTAGCCCGAACTTTTATATAGCGTATGTAACGACTGTTCCACTGTACTGGCAGACGGATCAGAGTTCCTTATCCGATTCCTCCGGTGTTCCAAGTAATGAATAAAAACACTCTTGGGAAATTTTTACATTTATTGTTAACTCTGCGGCATTTATGTTCTATAACTCTTCCTTAAGAGCAAGTTTTTATTGACATATTATTTTCAAGAAAATTCTAGTTATAAAAGCTGTTTCTGTAACTAACATGATGGTCAGCTTTCGAAAGTTTAGGGGTGGCAGCACAAAGATTTTATTGGATTTGACGCAAAGTCGTTTACTTCATTTGTTTCAATAAAAGAAAATAGCGATATTTTATACATTAAAATACAAAACTATCCACGAAGAGAACACAAAATTTAAAAAGAATGAAAAAATGTGTAAAGAAAAATTATAGAATGATAGAAATGCATGTTACCTGTCTTAATCGATTGCATTCCATGAATCACGCAGTTGGAGACATTCACGTCCAATCTCCCACTTCTTTCACAATTTAGATACCTAAAAAGCAGAATGAAACGGGGCGGCGACCCTCGTATACAGAGTAACACACAACATAAAATAATATTTGTGTACACAGTAACATACATATCTATTAAACTAATTAAAAAAATAATTAAAATAATTAAAATTAAAAGAATTCGTGTTACGTATCTTAATTTTGAAGGTTTTTTCTTGCTTGCCTCTCGTGGTAGTATAAAAGTGTGCAATTTAGTTTGTCTGTCTCAGTCACATGATACGTCGAGGGAACTCTCCGCCTCAAACGATGACAAGCGGAGGTCGCAAATATTCTACAACTCACCTGATGGCAAGTGTACGCTGTTCCTGCCCACAAGGAGCATGACGAGGTTGCGTAAATCGCGTTTCCCATAGCATATCAAAGAACGTTTTTTAGTTGACTTTCGAAGTAAAATATAACTGTAAAATTAATTACGTCTGCCTATCACACTACTGTTATCGTGTCGAGATCAATTGTTCTGCCTTGCTTATCATTGTTTTTCTGTCGACCTTCTACCCAATGGTAGATACAATGTATCACTCTATATTTTACGATATACAAGATCATTAAATATTCATGGTAATTGCAAATATTAATACACGTTCGCATAATTTATCAGAATCATTTTATAGAAATTCTCTGAATTTCAAAATTTGCAGTCTTCGTGACAGCCGTATTCATGTATATTGTTGCAAGTGTATGAAAGCACGTTAGCCGGAAATTTTATATAGCGTATGTAACGACTGTTCATACTACGTACTGGCAGACGGATCAGAGTTTCGTAGCCGATTCCTCCAGAGTTCTAAGTAATGTCTAAAAACACTCTTGGGAAATTTTTACATTTATTGTTAACTCTGCGGCATTTATGTTCTATAACTCTTCCTTAAGAGCAAGTTTTTATTGAGATATTATTTTCAAGAAAATTCTAATTATAAAAGCTGTTTGTGTAACTAACATGATGGTCAGCTTTCGAAAGTTTAGGGGTAGCAGCACAAAGATTTTATTGGATTTGACGCAAAAGAGTTTACTTCATTTGTTTCAATAAAAGAAAATAGCGATATTTTATACATTAAAATACAAAACTATTCACGAAGAGAACACAAAATTTAAAAAGAATGAAAAAATGTGAAAAGAAAAATTATAGAATGATAGAAATGCATGTTACCTGTCTTAATCGATTGCATTCCATGAATCACGCAGTTGGAGACATTCACGTCTTATCTCCCACTTCTTTCACAATTTAGATACATAAAAAGCAGAATGAAACGGGGCGGCGACCCTCGTATACACAGTAACACACAACATAATATAGTATTTGTGTACACAGTAATATACATATATATCAAACTAATTAAAAAAAATAATTAAAATAATTAAAATTAAAAGAATTCGTGTTACGTATCTTAATTTTGAAGGATTTTTCTCGCTTGCCTCTCGTGGTTGTATAAAAGTGTGCAATTTAGTTTGTCTGTCTCAGTCACATGACACGTCGAGGGAACTCTCCGCCTCAAACGATGACAAGCGGAGGTCGCGAATATTCTACAACTCACCTGATGGCAAGTGTACGCTGTTCCTGCCCACAAGGAGCATGACGAGGTTGCGTAAATCGCGTTTCCCAGAGCATGTCAAAGAACGTTTTTTAGTTGACTTTCGAAGTAAAATATAACTGTAAAATTAATTATGTCTGCCTATCACACTACTGTTATCGTGTCGAGATCAATTGTTCTGCCTTGCTTATCATTGTTTTTCTGTCGACCATCTACCCAATGGTAGATAGAATGTTTCACTCTATATTTTACGATATGCAAGATCATTTAAATATTCATGGTAATTGCAAATATTAATACACGTTCGTATAATTTATCAGAATAATTTTATAGAAATTCTCTGAATTTCAAAATTTGCAGTCTTCGTGACAGCCGTATTCATGTATATTGTTGCAAGTGTATGAAAGCACGTTAGCCCGAACTTTTATATAGCGTATGTAACGACTGTTCTACTGTACTGGCAGACGGATCAGAGTTCCGTAGCCGATTCCTCCGGTGTTCCAAGTAATGAATAAAAACACTCTTGGGAAATTTTTACATTTATTGTTAACTCTGCGGCATTTATGTTCTATAACTCTTCCTTAAGAGCAAGTTTTTATTGAAATATTATTTTCAAGAAAATTCTAGTTATAAAAGCTGTTTCTGTAACTAACATGATGGTCAGCTTTCGAAAGTTTAGGGGTAGCAGCACAAAGATTTTATTGGATTTGACGCAAAATCGTTTACTTCATTTGTTTCAATAAAAGAAAATAGCGATATTTTATACATTAAAATACAAAACTATCCACGAAGAGAACACAAAATTTAAAAAGAATGAAAAAATGTGAAAAGAAAAATTATAGAATGATAGAAATGCATGTTACCTGTCTTAATCGATTGCATTCCATGAATCACGCAGTTGGAGACATTCACGTCCAATCTCCCACTTCTTTCACAATTTAGATACCTAAAAAGCAGAATGAAACGGGGCGGCGACCCTCGTATACACAGTAACACACAACATAAAATAATATTAGTGTACACAGTAACATACATATATATCAAACTAATTTAAAAAAAATAATTAAAATAATTAAAATTAAAAGAATTACGTGTTACGTATCTTAATTTTGAAGATTTTTCTCGCTTGCCTCTCGTGGTAGTATAAAAGTGTGCAGTTTATTTTGTCTGTCTCAGTCACAGGACACGTCGAGGAAACTCTCCGCCTCAAACGATCACAAGCGGAGGTCGCAAATATTCTACAACTCACCTGATGGCAAGTGTACGCTGTTCCTGCCCACAAAGAGCATGACGAGGTTGCGTAAATCGCGTTTCCCATAGCATATCAAAGAGCGTTTTTTTGTTGACTTTCGAAATGAAATATCACTGTAAAATTAATTACGTCTGTCTATCACACTACCGTTATTGTATCGAGATCAATTGTTCTGCCTTGCTTATCATTGTTTTGCCGTCGACCTTCCACCCGATGGTAGATACAATGTTTCACTCTATATTTTACGATATAAAAGATCCTTTAAATATTCATGGTAAATGAAAATATTAGTACACGTTCGCATAATTTATCAGAATCATTTTATAGAAATTCTCTGAATTTCAAAATTTGCAGTCTTCGTGACAGCCGTATTCATGTATATTTTTGCAAGTGTATGAAAGCACGTTAGCCCGAACTTTTATATAGCGTATGTAACGACTGTTCTACTATACTGGCAGACGGATCAGAGTTTCGTAGCCGATTCTTCCGGTGTTCCGAGTAATGTATAAAAACCTTCTTGGAAAATTTTTACATTTATTGTTAACTCTGCGGCATTTATGTTCTATAACTCTTCCTTAAGAGCAAGTTTTTATTGACATATTATTTTCAAGAAAATTCTAGTTATAAAAGCTGTTTCTGTAACTAACATGATGGTCAGCTTTCGAAAGTTTAGGGGTAGCAGCACAAAGATTTTATTGGATTTGACGCAAAATAGTTTAGTTCATTTGTTTCAATAAAAGAAAATAACGATATTTTATACATTAAAATACAAAACTATCCACGAAGAGAACACAAAATTTAAAAAGAATGAAAAAATGTGAAAAGAAAAATTATAGAATGATAGAAATGCATGCTACCTGTCTTAATCGATTGCATTCCATGAATCACGCAGTTGGAGACATTCACGTCCAATCTCCCACTTCTTTCACAATTTAGATACCTAAAAAGCAGAATGAAACGAGGCGGCGACCCTCGTATACACAGTAACACACAACATAAAATAATATTTGTGTACACAGTAACATACATATCTATTAAACTAATTAAAAAAATAATTAAAATAATTAAAATTAAAAGAATTCGTGTTACGTATCTTAATTTTGAAGGTTTTTTCTTGCTTGCCTCTCGTGGTAGTATAAAAGTGTGCAATTTAGTTTGTCTGTCTCAGTCACATGATACGTCGAGGGAACTCTCCGCCTCAAACGATGACAAGCGGAGGTCGCAAATATTCTACAACTCACCTGATGGCAAGTGTACGCTGTTCCTGCCCACAAGGAGCATGACGAGGTTGCTTAAATCGCGTTTCCCATAGCATATCAAAGAGCGTTTTTTTGTTGACTTTCGAAATGAAATATCACTGTAAAATTAATTACGTCTGTCTATCACACTACCGTTATTGTATCGAGATCAATTGTTCTGCCTTGCTTATCATTGTTTTGCCGTCGACCTTCCACCCAATGGTAGATACAATGTTTCACTCTATATTTTACGATATACAAGATCCTTTAAATATTCATGGTAAATGAAAATATTAGTACACGTTCGCATAATTTATCAGAATCATTTTATAGAAATTCTCTGAATTTCAAAATTTGCAGTCTTCGTGACAGCCGCATTCATGTATATTTTTGCAAGTGTATGAAAGCATGTTAGCCCTAACTTTTATATAGCGTAACGACTGTTCTACTCTACTGGCACACGGAGCAGAGTTCCGTAGTCGATTCCTCCGGTATTCTAAGTAATGTATAAAAACACTCGCGGGAAATTTTTACATTTATGTTAAATCTGCGGCATTTATGTTCTATAACTCTTCCTTAAGAGCAAGTTTTTATTGAGATATTATTTTCAAGAAAATTCTAGTTATAAATGCTGTTACTGTAACTAACATGATGGTCAGCTTTCGAAAGTTTAGGGGTAGCAGCACAAAGATTTTATTGGATTTGACGCAAAAGAGTTTACTTCATTTGTTTCAATAAAAGAAAATTGCGATATTTTATACATTAAAATACAAAACTATCCACGAAGAGAACACAAAATTTAAAAAGAATGAAAAAATGTGAAAAGAAAAATTATAGAATGATAGAAATGCATGTTACCTGTCTTAATCTATTGCATTCCATGAATCACGCAGTTGGAGACATTCACGTCCAATCTCCCACTTCTTTCACAATTTAGATACCTAAAAAGCAGAATTAAACGGGGCGGCGACCCTCGTATACACAGTAACACACAACATAATATAGTATTTGTGTACACAGTAACATACATATATATCAAAATAATATAAAAAAAATAATTAAAATAATTAAAATTAAAAGAATTACGTGTTACGTATGTTAATTTTGAAGGTTTTTCTCGCTTGCCTCTCGTGGTAGTATAAAAGTGTGCAGTTTATTTTGTCTGTCTCACTCACACGACACGTCGAGGGAACACTCCGCCTCAAACGATCACAAGCGGAGGTCGCGAATACCCTACAACTCACCTGATGGCAAGTGTACGCTGTTCCTGCCCACAAGGAGCATGACGAGGTTGCGTAAATCGCGTTTCCCATAGCATGTCAAAGAACGTTTTTTAGTTGACTTTCGAAGTAAAATATAACTGTAAAATTAATTATGTCTGCCTATCACACTACTGTTATCGTGTCGAGATCAATTGTTCTGCCTTGCTTATCATTGTTTTTCTGTCGACCTTCTACCCAATGGTAGATACAATGTATCACTCTATATTTTACGATATACAAGATCATTAAATATTCATGGTAATTGCAAATATTAATACACGTTCGCATAATTTATCAGAATCATTTTATAGAAATTCTCTGAATTTCAAAATTTGCAGTCTTCGTGACAGCCGTATTCATGTATATTGTTGCAAGTGTATGAAAGCACGTTAGCCGGAAATTTTATATAGCGTATGTAACGACTGTTCATACTACGTACTGGCAGACGGATCAGAGTTTCGTAGCCGATTCCTCCAGAGTTCTAAGTAATGTCTAAAAACACTCTTGGGAAATTTTTACATTTATTGTTAACTCTGCGGCATTTATGTTCTATAACTCTTCCTTAAGAGCAAGTTTTTATTGAGATATTATTTTCAAGAAAATTCTAATTATAAAAGCTGTTTGTGTAACTAACATGATGGTCAGCTTTCGAAAGTTTAGGGGTAGCAGCACAAAGATTTTATTGGATTTGACGCAAAAGAGTTTACTTCATTTGTTTCAATAAAAGAAAATAGCGATATTTTATACATTAAAATACAAAACTATTCACGAAGAGAACACAAAATTTAAAAAGAATGAAAAAATGTGAAAAGAAAAATTATAGAATGATAGAAATGCATGTTACCTGTCTTAATCGATTGCATTCCATGAATCACGCAGTTGGAGACATTCACGTCTTATCTCCCACTTCTTTCACAATTTAGATACATAAAAAGCAGAATGAAACGGGGCGGCGACCCTCGTATACACAGTAACACACAACATAATATAGTATTTGTGTACACAGTAATATACATATATATCAAACTAATTAAAAAAAATAATTAAAATAATTAAAATTAAAAGAATTCGTGTTACGTATCTTAATTTTGAAGGTTTTTTCTCGCTTGCCTCTCGTGGTTGTATAAAAGTGTGCAATTTAGTTTGTCTGTCTCAGTCACATGACACGTCGAGGGAACTCTCCGCCTCAAACGATGACAAGCGGAGGTCGCGAATATTCTACAACTCACCTGATGGCAAGTGTACGCTGTTCCTGCCCACAAGGAGCATGACGAGGTTGCGTAAATCGCGTTTCCCAGAGCATGTCAAAGAACGTTTTTTAGTTGACTTTCGAAGTAAAATATAACTGTAAAATTAATTATGTCTGCCTATCACACTACTGTTATCGTGTCGAGATCAATTGTTCTGCCTTGCTTATCATTGTTTTTCTGTCGACCATCTACCCAATGGTAGATAGAATGTTTCACTCTATATTTTACGATATGCAAGATCATTTAAATATTCATGGTAATTGCAAATATTAATACACGTTCGCATAATTTATCAGAATAATTTTATAGAAATTCTCTGAATTTCAAAATTTGCAGTCTTCGTGACAGCCGTATTCATGTATATTGTTGCAAGTGTATGAAAGCACGTTAGCCCGAACTTTTATATAGCGTATGTAACGACTGTTCTACTGTACTGGCAGACGGATCAGAGTTCCGTAGCCGATTCCTCCGGTGTTCCAAGTAATGAATAAAAACACTCTTGGGAAATTTTTACATTTATTGTTAACTCTGCGGCATTTATGTTCTATAACTCTTCCTTAAGAGCAAGTTTTTATTGAAATATTATTTTCAAGAAAATTCTAGTTATAAAAGCTGTTTCTGTAACTAACATGATGGTCAGCTTTCGAAAGTTTAGGGGTAGCAGCACAAAGATTTTATTGGATTTGACGCAAAATCGTTTACTTCATTTGTTTCAATAAAAGAAAATAGCGATATTTTATACATTAAAATACAAAACTATCCACGAAGAGAACACAAAATTTAAAAAGAATGAAAAAATGTGAAAAGAAAAATTATAGAATGATAGAAATGCATGTTACCTGTCTTAATCGATTGCATTCCATGAATCACGCAGTTGGAGACATTCACGTCCAATCTCCCACTTCTTTCACAATTTAGATACCTAAAAAGCAGAATGAAACGGGGCGGCGACCCTCGTATACACAGTAACACACAACATAAAATAATATTAGTGTACACAGTAACATACATATATATCAAACTAATTTAAAAAAAATAATTAAAATAATTAAAATTAAAAGAATTACGTGTTACGTATCTTAATTTTGAAGATTTTTCTCGCTTGCCTCTCGTGGTAGTATAAAAGTGTGCAGTTTATTTTGTCTGTCTCAGTCACAGGACACGTCGAGGAAACTCTCCGCCTCAAACGATCACAAGCGGAGGTCGCAAATATTCTACAACTCACCTGATGGCAAGTGTACGCTGTTCCTGCCCACAAAGAGCATGACGAGGTTGCGTAAATCGCGTTTCCCATAGCATATCAAAGAGCGTTTTTTTGTTGACTTTCGAAATGAAATATCACTGTAAAATTAATTACGTCTGTCTATCACACTACCGTTATTGTATCGAGATCAATTGTTCTGCCTTGCTTATCATTGTTTTGCCGTCGACCTTCCACCCGATGGTAGATACAATGTTTCACTCTATATTTTACGATATACAAGATCCTTTAAATATTCATGGTAAATGAAAATATTAGTACACGTTCGCATAATTTATCAGAATCATTTTATAGAAATTCTCTGAATTTCAAAATTTGCAGTCTTCGTGACAGCCGTATTCATGTATATTTTTGCAAGTGTATGAAAGCACGTTAGCCCGAACTTTTATATAGCGTATGTAACGACTGTTCTACTATACTGGCAGACGGATCAGAGTTTCGTAGCCGATTCTTCCGGTGTTCCGAGTAATGTATAAAAACACTCTTGGAAAATTTTTACATTTATTGTTAACTCTGCGGCATTTATGTTCTATAACTCTTCCTTAAGAGCAAGTTTTTATTGACATATTATTTTCAAGAAAATTCTAGTTATAAAAGCTGTTTCTGTAACTAACATGATGGTCAGCTTTCGAAAGTTTAGGGGTAGCAGCACAAAGATTTTATTGGATTTGACGCAAAATAGTTTAGTTCATTTGTTTCAATAAAAGAAAATAACGATATTTTATACATTAAAATACAAAACTATCCACGAAGAGAACACAAAATTTAAAAAGAATGAAAAAATGTGAAAAGAAAAATTATAGAATGATAGAAATGCATGCTACCTGTCTTAATCGATTGCATTCCATGAATCACGCAGTTGGAGACATTCACGTCCAATCTCCCACTTCTTTCACAATTTAGATACCTAAAAAGCAGAATGAAACGAGGCGGCGACCCTCGTATACACAGTAACACACAACATAAAATAATATTTGTGTACACAGTAACATACATATATATCAAACTAATTTTAAAAAAAATAATTAAAATAATTAAAATTAAAAGAATTACGTGTTACGTATCTTAATTTTGAAGGTTTTTCTCGCTTGTCTCTCGTGGTAGTATAAAAGTGTGCAGTTTATTTTGTCTCTCTCACTCACACGACACGTCGTGGGAACACTCCGCCTCAAACGATCACAAGCGGAGGTCGCGAATACTCTACAACTCACCTGATGGCATGTGTACGCTGTTCCTGCCCACAAGGAGCATGACGAGGTTGCGTAAATCGCGTTTCCCAGAGCATGTCAAAGAGCGTTTTTTAGTTGATTTTCGAAGTATAATATCACTGTAAAATTAATTACGTCTGCCTATCACACTACTGTTATCGTGTCGAGATCAATTGTTCTGCCTTGCTTATCATTGTTTTTCTGTCGACCTTCTACCCAATGGTAGATACAATGTTTCACTCTATATTTTACGATATACAAGATCATTTAAATATTCATGGTAATTGCAAATATTAATACACGTTCGCATAATTTATCAGAATCATTTTATAGAAATTATCTGAATATCAAAATTTGCAGTCTTCGTGACAGCCGTATTCATATATATTGTTGCAAGTGTATGAAAGCACGTTAGCCCGAACTTTTATATAGCGTATGTAACGACTGTTCTACTGTACTGGCAGACGGATCAGAGTTTCGTAGCCGATTCCTCCGGAGTTCTAAGTAATGTATAAAAACACTCTTGGGAAATTTTTACATTTATTGTTAACTCTGCGGCATTTATGTTCTATAACTCTTCCTTAAGAGCAAATTTTTATTGAGATATTATTTTCAAGAAAATTCTAATTGTAAAAGCTGTTTGTGTAACTAACATGATGGTCAGCTTTCGAAAGTTTAGGGGTAGCAGCACAAAGATTTTATTGGATTTGACGCAAAAGAGTTTACTTCATTTGTTTCAATAAAAGAAAATAGCGATATTTTATACATTGAAATACAAAACTATTCACGAAGAGAACACAAAATTTAAAAAGAATGAAAAAATGTGAAAAGAAAAATTATAGAATGATAGAAATGCATGTTACCTGTCTTAATCGATTGCATTCCATGAATCACGCAGTTGGAGATATTCACGTCCAATCTTCCACTTCTTTCACAATTTAGATACCTAAAAAGCAGAATGAAACGGGGCGGCGACCCTCGTATACACAGTAACACACAACATAAAATAATATTTGTGTACACAGTAACATACATATCTATTAAACTAATTAAAAAAAATAATTAAAATAATTAAAATAAAAAGAATTCGTGTTACGTATCTTAATTTTGAAGGTTTTTTCTCGCTTGCCTCTCGTGGTAGTATAAAAGTGTGCAATTTAGTTTGTCTGTCTCAGTCACATGACACGTCGAGGGAACTCTCCGCCTCAAACGATGACAAGCGGAGGTCGCAAATATTCTACAACTCACCTGATGGCAAGTGTACGCTGTTCCTGCCCACAAGGAGCATGACGAGGTTGCGTAAATCGCGTTTCCCAGAGCATGTCAAAGAGCGTTTTTTAGTTGATTTTCGAAGTATAATATCACTGTAAATTTAATTACGTCTGCCTATCACACTACTGTTATCGTGTCGAGATCAATTGTTCTGCCTTGCTTATCATTGTTTTTCTGTCGACCTTCTACCCAATGGTAGATACAATGTTTCACTCTATATTTTACGATATACAAGATCATTTAAATATTCAAGGTAATTGCAAATATTAATACACGTTCGCATAATTTATCAGAATCATTTTATAGAAATTCTCTGAATTTCAAAATTTGCAGTCTTCGTGACAGCCGCATTCATGTATATTTTTGCAAGTGTATGAAAGCATGTTAGCCCTAACTTTTATATAGCGTAACGACTGTTCTACTCTACTGGCACACGGAGCAGAGTTCCGTAGTCGATTCCTCCGGTATTCTAAGTAATGTATAAAAACACTCGCGGGAAATTTTTACATTTATGTTAAATCTGCGGCATTTATGTTCTATAACTCTTCCTTAAGAGCAAGTTTTTATTGAGATATTATTTTCAAGAAAATTCTAGTTATAAAAGCTGTTACTGTAACTAACATGATGGTCAGCTTTCGAAAGTTTAGGGGTAGCAGCACAAAGATTTTATTGGATTTGACGCAAAAGAGTTTACTTCATTTGTTTCAATAAAAGAAAATAGCGATATTTTATACATTAAAATACAAAACTATTCACGAAGAGAACACAAAATTTAAAAAGAATGAAAAAATGTGAAAAGGAAAATTATAGAATGATAGAAATGCATGTTACCTGTCTTAATCGATTGCATTCGTTGAATCACGCAGTTGGAGACATTCACGTCATATCTCCCACTTCTTTCACAATTTAGATACATAAAAAGCAGAATGAAACGGGGCGGCGACCCTCGTATACACAGTAACACACAACATAATATAGTATTTGTGTACACAGTAACATACATATATATCAAACTAATTAAAAAAAATAATTAAAATAATTAAAATTAAAAGAATTCGTGTTACGTATCTTAATTTTGAAGGTTTTTTCTCGCTTGCCTCTCGTGGTAGTATAAAAGTGTGCAATTTAATTTGTCTGTCTCAGTCACATGACACGTCGAGGGAACTCTCCGCCTCAAACGATGACAAGCGGAGGTCGCGAATATTCTACAACTCACCTGATGGCAAGTGTACGCTGTTCCTGCCCACAAGGAGCATGACGAGGTTGCGTAAATCGCGTTTCCCATAGCGTATCAAAGAGCGTTTTTTTGTTGACTTTCGAAATGAAATATCACTGTAAAATTAATTATGTTTGTCTATCACACTACCGTTATCGTATCGAGATCAATTGTTCTGCCTTGCTTATCATTGTTTTCCGTCGACCTTCCACCCAATGGTAGATACAATGTTTCACTCTATATTTTACGATATACAAGATCCTTTAAATATTCATGGTAAATGAAAATATTAGTACACGTTTGCATAATTTATCAGAATCATTTTATAGAAATTCTCTGAATTTCAAAATTTGCAGTCTTCGTGACAGCCGTATTCATGTATATTTTTGCAAGTGTATGAAAGCATGTTAGCCCTAACTTTTATATAGCGTAACGACTGTTCTACTCTACTGGCACACGGAGCAGAGTTCCGTAGTCGATTCCTCCGGGATTCTAAGTAATGTATAAAAACACTCGCGGGAAATTTTTACATTTATGTTAAATCTGCGGCATTTATGTTCTATAACTCTTCCTTAAGAGCAAGTTTTTATT
Organism: Maratus michaelseni; assembly: GCA_963931845.1. NCBI lineage: Eukaryota > Metazoa > Arthropoda > Arachnida > Araneae > Salticidae > Maratus > Maratus michaelseni. The sequence goes on along the minus strand of OZ007591.1, from coordinate 38,850,562 downwards.
GAGATATTATTTTCAAGAAAATTCTAGTTATAAAAGCTGTTACTGTAACTAACATGATGGTCAGCTTTCGAAAGTTTAGGGGTAGCAGCACAAAGATTTTATTGGATTTGACGCAAAAGAGTTTACTTCATTTGTTTCAATAAAAGAAAATTGCGATATTTTATACATTAAAATGCAAAACTATCCACGTAGAGAACACAAAATTTAAAAAGAATGAAAAAATGTGAAAAGAAAAATTATAGAATGATAGAAATGCATGTTACCTGTCTTAATCGATTGCATTCCATGAATCACGCATTTGGAGACATTCACGTCCAATCTCCCACTCCTTTCACAATTTAGATACCTAAAAAGCAGAATGAAACGGGGCGGCGACCCTCGTATACACAGTAACACACAACATAAAATAGTATTTGTGTACACAGTAACATACATATATATCAAATTAATTTAAAAAAAATAATTAAAATAATTAAAATTAAAAGAATTACGTGTTACGTATGTTAATTTTGAAGGTTTTCCTCGCTTGCCTCTCGTGGTAGTATAAAAGTGTGCAGTTTATTTTGTCTGTCTCACTCACACGACACGTCGAGGGAACACTCCGCCTCAAAGGATCACAAGCGGAGGTCGCGAATACTCTACAACTCACTTGATGGCAAGTGTACGCTGTTCCTGCCCACAAGGAGCATGACGAGGTTGCGTAAATCGCGTTTCCCAGAGCATGTCAAAGAACGTCTTTTAGTTGACTTTCGAAGTAAAATATCACTGTAAAATTAATTACGTCTGTCTATCACACTACCGTTATTGTATCGAGATCAATTGCTCTGCCTTGCTTATCATTGTTTTGCCGTCGACCTTCCACACGATGGTAGATACAATGTTTCACTCTATATTTTACGATATACAAGATCCTTTAAATATTCATGGTAAATGAAAATATTAGTACACGTTTGCATAATTTATCAGAATCATTTTATAGAAATTATCTGAATTTCAAAATTTGCAGTCTTCGTGACAGCCGTATTCATGTATATTTTTGCAAGTGTATGAAAGCATGTTAGCCCTAACTTTTATATAGCGTAACGACTGTTCTACTCTACTGGCACACGGAGCAGAGTTCCGTAGTCGATTCCTCCGGTATTCTAAGTAATGTATAAAAACACTCGCGGGAAATTTTTACATTTATGTTAAATCTGCGGCATTTATGTTCTATAACTCTTCCTTAACAGCAAGTTTTTATTGAGATATTATTTTCAAGAAAATTCTAGTTATAAATGCTGTTACTGTAACTAACATGATGGTCAGCTTTCGAAAGTTTAGGGGTAGCAGCACAAAGATTTTATTGGATTTGACGCAAAAGAGTTTACTTCATTTGTTTCAATAAAAGAAAATTGCGATATTTTATACATTAAAATACAAAACTATCCACGAAGAGAACACAAAATTTAAAAAGAATGAAAAAATGTGAAAAGAAAAATTATAGAATGATAGAAATGCATGTTACCAGTCTTAATCGATTGCATTCCATGAATCACGCAGTTGGAGACATTCACGTCCAATCACCCACTTCTTTCACAATTTAGATACCTAAAAAGCAGAATGAAACGGGGCGGCGACCCTCGTATACACAGTAACACACAACATAATATAGTATTTGTGTACACAGTAACATATATATATATCAAACTAATTAAAAAAAATAATTAAAATAATTAAAATTAAAAGAGTTACGTGTTACGTATGTTAATTTTGAAGGTTTTTCTCGCTTGCCTCTCGTGGTAGTATAAAAGTGTGCAGTTTATTTTGTCTGTCTCACTCACACCACACGTCGTGGGAACACTCCGCCTCAAACGATCACAAGCGGAGGTCGCGAATACTCTACAACTCACCTGATGGCAAGTGTACGCTGTTCCTGCCCACTAGGAGCATGACGAGGTTACGTAAATTGCGTTTCCCAGAGCATGTCAAAGAGCGTTTTTTAGTTGATTTTCGAAGTATAATATCACTGTAAAATTAATTACGTCTGCCTATCACACTACTGTTATCGTGTCGTGCTCAATTGTTCTGCCTTGCTTATCATTGTTTTTCTGTCGACCTTCTACCCAATGGTAGATACAATGTTTCACTCTATATTTTACGATATACAAGATCATTTAAATATTCATGGTAATTGCAAATATTAATACACGTTCGCATAATTTATCAGAATCATTTTATAGAAATTCTCTGAATTTCAAAATTTGCAGTCTTCGTGACAGCCGTATTCATGTATATTGTTGCAAGTGTATGAAAGCACGTTAGCCCGAACTTTTATATAGAGTATGTAACGACTGTTCTACTGTACTGGCAGACGGATCAGAGTTCCGTAGCCGATTCCTCCGGTGTTCCAAGTAATGAATAAAAACACTCTTGGGAAATTTTTACATTTATTGTTAACTCTGCGGCATTTATGTTCTATAACTCTTCCTTAAGAGCAAGTTTTTATTGACATATTATTTTCAAGAAAATTCTAGTTATAAAAGCTGTTTCTGTAACTAACATGATGGTCAGCTTTCGAAAGTTTAGGGGTAGCAGCACAAAGATTTTATTGGATTTGACGCAAAATCGTTTACTTCATTTGTTTCAATAAAAGAAAATAGCGATATTTTATACATTAAAATACAAAACTATCCACGAAGAGAACACAAAATTTAAAAAGAATGAAAAAATGTGAAAAGAAAAATTATAGAATGATAGAAATGCATGTTACCTGTCTTAATCGATTGCATTCCATGAATCACGAAGTTGGAGACATTCACGTCCAATCTCCCACTTCTTTCACAATTTAGATACCTAAAAAGCAGAATGAAACGGGGCGGCGACCCTCGTATACACAGTAACACACAACATAAAATAATATTTGTGTACACAGTAACATACATATATATCAAACTAATTAAAAAAAATAATTAAAATAATTAAAATTAAAAGAATTACGTGTTACGTATCTTAATTTTGAAGGTTTTTCTCGCTTGCCTCTCGTGGTAGTATAAAAGTGTGCAGTTTATTTTGTCTGTGTCACTCACACGACACGTCGTGGGAACACTCCGCCTCAAACGATCACAAGCGGAGGTCGCGAATACTCTACAACTCACCTGATGGCATGTGTACGCTGTTCCTGCCCACAAGGAGCATGACGAGGTTGCGTAAATCGCGTTTCCCAGAGCATGTCAAAGAGCGTTTTTTAGTTGATTTTCGAAGTATAATATCACTGTAAAATTAATTACGTCTGCCTATCACACTACTGTTATCGTGTCGAGATCAATTGTTCTGCCTTGCTTATCATTGTTTTTCTGTCGACCTTCTACCCAATGGTAGATACAATGTTTCACTCTATATTTTACGATATACAAGATCATTTAAATATTCATGGTAATTGCAAATATTAATACACGTTCGCATAATTTATCAGAATCATTTTATAGAAATTATCTGAATTTCAAAATTTGCAGTCTTCGTGACAGCCGTATTCATGTGTATTGTTGCAAGTGTATGAAAGCACGTTAGCCCGAACTTTTATATAGCGTATGTAACGACTGTTCTACTGTACTGGCACACGGAGCAGAGTTCCATAGTCGATTCCTCCGGTATTCTAAGTAATGTATAAAAACACTCACGGGAAATTTTTACATTTATGTTAAATCTGCGGCATTTATGTTCTATAACACTTCCTTAAGAGCAAGTTTTTATTGACATATTATTTTCAAGAAAATTCTAGTTATAAAAGCTGTTTCTGTAACTAACATGATGGTCAGCTTTCGAAAATTTAGGGGTAGCAGCACAAAGATTTTATTGGATTTGACGCAAAATCGTTTACTTCATTTGTTTCAATAAAAGAAAATAGCGATATTTTATACATTAAAATACAAAACTATCCACGAAGAGAACACAAAATTTAAAAAGAATGAAAAAATGTGAAAAGAAAAATTATAGAATGATAGAAATGCATGTTACCTGTCTTAATCGATTGCATTCCATGAATCACGCAGTTGGAGACATTCACGTCCATACTCCCACTTCTTTCACAATTTAGATACCTAAAAAGCAGAATGAAACGGGGCGGCGACCCTAGTATACACAGTAACACACAACATAAAATAATATTTGTGTACACAGTAACATACATATATATCAAACTAATTTAAAAAAAATAATTAAAATAATTAAAATAAAAAGAATTACGTGTTACGTATCTTAATTTTGAAGGTTTTTCTCGCTTGCCTCTCGTGGTAGTATAAAAGTGTGCAGTTTATTTTGTCTGTCTCACTCACACGACACGTCGTGGGAACACTCCGCCTCAAACGATGACAAGCGGAGGTCGCGAATATTCTACAACTCACCTGATGGCAAGTGTACGCTGTTCCTGCCCACAAGGAGCATGACGAGGTTGCGTAAATCGCGTTTCCCATAGCATATCAAAGAGCGTTTTTTTGTTGACTTTCGAAATGAAATATCACTGTAAATTTAATTACGTCTGTCTATCACACTACCGTTATCGTGTCGAGATCAATTGTTCTGCCTTGCTTATCATTGTTTTGCCATCGAACTTCCACCCAATGGTAGATACAATGTTTCACTCTATATTTTACGATATACAAGATCCTTTAAATATTCATGGTAAATGAAAATATTAGTACACGTTCGCATAATTTATCAGAATCATTTTATAGAAATTCTCTGAATTTCAAAATTTGCAGTCTTCGTGACAGCCGTATTCATGTATATTTTTGCAAGTGTATGAAAGCATGTTAGCCCTAACTTTTATATAGCGTAACGACTGTTCTACTCTACTGGCACACGGAGCAGAGTTCCGTAGTCGATTCCTCCGGTATTCTAAGTAATGTATAAAAACACTCGCGGGAAATTTTTACATTTATGTTAAATCTGCGGCATTTATGTTCTATAACTCTTCCTTAAGAGCAAGTTTTTATTGAGATATTATTTTCAAGAAAATTCTAGTTATAAAAGCTGTTACTGTAACTAACATGATGGTCAGCTTTCGAAAGTTTAGGGGTAGCAGCACAAAGATTTTATTGGATTTGACGCAAAAGAGTTTACTTCATTTGTTTCAATAAAAGAAAACTGCAATATTTTATACATTAAAATACAAAACTATCCACGAAGAGAACACAAAATTTAAAAAGAATGAAAAAATGTGAAAAGAAAAATTATAGAATGATAGAAATGCATGTTACCTGTCTTAATCGATTGCATTCCATGAATCACGCAGTTGGAGACATTCACGTCCAATCTCCCACTTCTTTCACAATTTAGATACCTAAAAAGCAGAATGAAACGGGGCGGCGACCCTCGTATACACAGTAACACACAACATAAAATAGTATTTGTGTACACAGTAACATACATATATATCAAACTAATTTAAAAAAAATAATTAAAATAATTAAAATTAAAAGAATTACGTGTTACGTATGTTAATTTTGAAGGTTTTTCTCGCTTGCCTCTCGTGGTAATATAAAAGTGTGCAGTTTATTTTGTCTGTCTAGCTCACACGACACGTCGAGGGAACACTCCGCCTCAAACGATCACAAGCGGAGGTCGCGAATACTCTACAACTCACTTGATGGCAAGTGTACGCTGTTCCTGCCCACAAGGAGCATGACGAGGTTGCGTAAATCGCGTTTCCCATAGCATGTCAAAGAACGTTTTTTAGTTGACTTTCGAAGTAAAATATAACTGTAAAATTAATTATGTCTGCCTATCACACTACTGTTATCGTGTCGAGATCAATTGTTCTGCCTTGCTTATCATTGTTTTTCTGTCGACTTTCTACCCAATGGTAGATACAATGTTTCACTCTATATTTTACGATATACAAGATCATTTAAATATTCATGGTAATTGCAAATATTAATACACGTTCGCATAATTTATCAGAATCATTTTATAGAAATTATCTGAATTTCAAAATTTGCAGTCTTCGTGACAGCCGTATTCATGTATATTGTTGCAAGTGTATGAAAGCACGTTAGCCCAAACTTTTATATAGCGTATGTAACGACTGTTCCACTGTACTGGCAGACGGATCAGAGTTCCGTAGCCGATTCCTCCGGTGTTCCAAGTAATGAATAAAAACACTCTTGGGAAATTTTTACATTTATTGGTAACTCTGCGGCATTTATGTTCTATAACTCTTCCTTAAGAGCAAGTTTTTATTGACATATTATTTTCAAGAAAATTCTAGTTATAAAAGCTGTTTCTGTAACTAACATGATGGTCAGCTTTCGAAAGTTTAGGGGTGGCAGCACAAAGATTTTATTGGATTTGACGCAAAATCGTTTACTTCATTTGTTTCAATAAAAGAAAATAGCGATATTTTATACATTAAAATACAAAACTATCCACGAAGAGAACACAAAATTTAAAAAGAATGAAAAAATGTGAAAAGAAAAATTATAGAATGATAGAAATGCATGTTACCTGTCTTAATCGATTGCATTCCATGAGTCACGCAGTTGGAGACATTCACGTCCAATCTCCCACTTCTTTCACAATTTAGATACCTAAAAAGCAGAATGAAACGGGGCGGCGACCCTCGTATACACAGTAACACACAACATAAAATAATATTTGTGTACACAGTAACATAGATATCTATTAAACTAATTAAAAAAATAATTAAAATAATTAAAATTAAAAGAATTCGTGTTACGTATCTTAATTTTGAAGGTTTTTTCTCGCTTGCCTCTCGTGGTAGTATAAAAGTGTGCAATTTAGTTTGTCTGTCTCAGTCACATGATACGTCGAGGGAACTCTCCGCCTCAAACGATGACAAGCGGAGGTCGCAAATATTCTACAACTCACCTGATGGCAAGTGTACGCTGTTCCTGCCCACAAGGAGCATGACGAGGTTGCGTATATCGCGTTTCCCATAGCATATCAAAGAGCGTTTTTTTGTTGACTTTCGAAATGAAATATCACTGTAAAATTAATTACGTTTGTCTATCACACTACCGTTATTGTATCGAGATCAATTGTTCTGCCTTGCTTATCATTGTTTTTCTGTCGACTTTCTACCCAATGGTAGATACAATGTTTCACTCTATATTTTACGATATACAAGATCATTTAAATATTCATGGTAATTGCAAATATTAATACACGTTCGCATAATTTATCAGAATCATTTTATAGAAATTCTCTGAATTTCAAAATTTGCAGTCTTCGTGACAGCCGTATTCATGTGTATTGTTGCAAGTGTATGAAAGCACCTTAAGCCGAATTTTTATATAGCGTAATGACTGTTCTACTCTACTGGCACACGGAGCAGAGTTCCATAGTCGATTCCTCCGGTATTCTAAGTAATGTATAAAAACACTCGCGGGAAATTTTTACATTTATGTTAAATCTGCGGCATTTATGTTCTATAACACTTCCTTAAGAGCAAGTTTTTATTGACATATTATTTTCAAGAAAATTCTAGTTATAAAAGCTGTTTCTGTAACTAACATGATGGTCAGCTTTCGAAAATTTAGGGGTAGCAGCACAAAGATTTTATTGGATTTGACGCAAAAGAGTTTACTTCATTTGTTTCAATAAAAGAAAATAGCGATATTTTATACATTAAAATACAAAACTATCCACGAAGAGAACACAAAATTTAAAAAGAATGAAAAAATGTGAAAAGAAAAATTATAGAATGATAGAAATGCATGTTACCTGTCTTAATCGATTGCATTCCATGAATCACGCAGTTGGAGACATTCACGTCCAATCTCCCACTTCTTTCACAATTTAGATACCTAAAAAGCAGAATGAAACGGGGCGCCGACCCTCGTATACACAGTAACACACAACATAAAATAATATTTGTGTACACAGTAACATACATATATATCAAACTAATTTAAAAAAAATAATTAAAATAATTAAAATAAAAAGAATTACGTGTTACGTATCTTAATTTTGAAGGTTTTTCTCGCTTGCCTCTCGTGGTAGTATAAAAGTGTGCAGTTTATTTTGTCTGTCTCACTCACACGACACGTCGTGGGAACACTCCGCCTCAAACGATGACAAGCGGAGGTCGCGAATATTCTACAACTCACCTGATGGCAAGTGTACGCTGTTCCTGCCCACAAGGAGCATGACGAGGTTGCGTAAATCGCGTTTCCCATAGCATATCAAAGAGCGTTTTTTTGTTGACTTTCGAAATGAAATATCACTGTAAAATTAATTACGTCTGTCTATCACACTACCGTTATCGTGTCGAGATCAATTGTTCTGCCTTGCTTATCATTGTTTTGCCATCGAACTTCCACCCAATGGTAGATACAATGTTTCACTCTATATTTTACGATATACAAGATCCTTTAAATATTCATGGTAAATGAAAATATTAGTACACGTTCGCATAATTTATCAGAATCATTTTATAGAAATTCTCTGAATTTCAAAATTTGCAGTCTTCGTGACAGCCGTATTCATGTATATTTTTGCAAGTGTATGAAAGCATGTTAGCCCTAACTTTTATATAGCGTAACGACTGTTCTACTCTACTGGCACACGGAGCAGAGTTCCGTAGTCGATTCCTCCGGTATTCTAAGTAATGTATAAAAACACTCGCGGGAAATTTTTACATTTATGTTAAATCTGCGGCATTTATGTTCTATAACTCTTCCTTAAGAGCAAGTTTTTATTGAGATATTATTTTCAAGAAAATTCTAGTTATAAAAGCTGTTACTGTAACTAACATGATGGTCAGCTTTCGAAAGTTTAGGGGTAGCAGCACAAAGATTTTATTGGATTTGACGCAAAAGAGTTTACTTCATTTGTTTCAATAAAAGAAAACTGCAATATTTTATACATTAAAATACAAAACTATCCACGAAGAGAACACAAAATTTAAAAAGAATGAAAAAATGTGAAAAGAAAAATTATAGAATGATAGAAATGCATGTTACCTGTCTTAATCGATTGCATTCCATGAATCACGCAGTTGGAGACATTCACGTCCAATCTCCCACTTCTTTCACAATTTAGATACCTAAAAAGCAGAATGAAACGGGGCGGCGACCCTCGTATACACAGTAACACACAACATAAAATAGTATTTGTGTACACAGTAACATACATATATATCAAACTAATTTAAAAAAAATAATTAAAATAATTAAAATTAAAAGAATTACGTGTTACGTATGTTAATTTTGAAGGTTTTTCTCGCTTGCCTCTCGTGGTAGTATAAAAGTGTGCAGTTTATTTTGTCTGTCTAGCTCACACGACACGTCGAGGGAACACTCCGCCTCAAACGATCACAAGCGGAGGTCGCGAATACTCTACAACTCACTTGATGGCAAGTGTACGCTGTTCCTGCCCACAAGGAGCATGACGAGGTTGCGTAAATCGCGTTTCCCATAGCATGTCAAAGAACGTTTTTTAGTTGACTTTCGAAGTAAAATATAACTGTAAAATTAATTATGTCTGCCTATCACACTACTGTTATCGTGTCGAGATCAATTGTTCTGCCTTGCTTATCATTGTTTTTCTGTCGACTTTCTACCCAATGGTAGATACAATGTTTCACTCTATATTTTACGATATACAAGATCATTTAAATATTCATGGTAATTGCAAATATTAATACACGTTCGCATAATTTATCAGAATCATTTTATAGAAATTATCTGAATTTCAAAATTTGCAGTCTTCGTGACAGCCGTATTCATGTATATTGTTGCAAGTGTATGAAAGCACGTTAGCCCGAACTTTTATATAGCGTATGTAACGACTGTTCTACTGTACTGGCAGACGGATCAGAGTTCCGTAGCCGATTCCTCCGGTGTTCCAAGTAATGAATAAAAACACTCTTGGGAAATTTTTACATTTATTGTTAACTCTGCGGCATTTATGTTCTATAACTCTTCCTTAAGAGCAAGTTTTTATTGAAATATTATTTTCAAGAAAATTCTAGTTATAAAAGCTGTTTCTGTAACTAACATGATGGTCAGCTTTCGAAAGTTTAGGGGTAGCAGCACAAAGATTTTATTGGATTTGACGCAAAATCGTTTACTTCATTTGTTTCAATAAAAGAAAATAGCGATATTTTATACATTAAAATACAAAACTATCCACGAAGAGAACACAAAATTTAAAAAGAATGAAAAAATGTGAAAAGAAAAATTATAGAATGATAGAAATGCATGTTACCTGTCTTAATCGATTGCATTCCATGAATCACGCAGTTGGAGACATTCACGTCCAATCTCCCACTTCTTTCACAATTTAGATACCTAAAAAGCAGAATGAAACGGGGCGGCGACCCTCGTATACACAGTAACACACAACATAAAATAATATTAGTGTACACAGTAACATACATATATATCAAACTAATTTAAAAAAAATAATTAAAATAATTAAAATTAAAAGAATTACGTGTTACGTATCTTAATTTTGAAGATTTTTCTCGCTTGCCTCTCGTGGTAGTATAAAAGTGTGCAGTTTATTTTGTCTGTCTCAGTCACAGGACACGTCGAGGAAACTCTCCGCCTCAAACAATCACAAGCGGAGGTCGCAAATATTCTACAACTCACCTGATGGCAAGTGTACGCTGTTCCTGCCCACAAAGAGCATGACGAGGTTGCGTAAATCGCGTTTCCCATAGCATATCAAAGAGCGTTTTTTTGTTGACTTTCGAAATGAAATATCACTGTAAAATTAATTACGTCTGTCTATCACACTACCGTTATTGTATCGAGATCAATTGTTCTGCCTTGCTTATCATTGTTTTGCCGTCGACCTTCCACCCGATGGTAGATACAATGTTTCACTCTATATTTTACGATATACAAGATCCTTTAAATATTCATGGTAAATGAAAATATTAGTACACGTTCGCATAATTTATCAGAATCATTTTATAGAAATTCTCTGAATTTCAAAATTTGCAGTCTTCGTGACAGCCGTATTCATGTATATTTTTGCAAGTGTATGAAAGCACGTTAGCCCGAACTTTTATATAGCGTATGTAACGACTGTTCTACTATACTGGCAGACGGATCAGAGTTTCGTAGCCGATTCTTCCGGTGTTCCGAGTAATGTATAAAAACACTCTTGGAAAATTTTTACATTTATTGTTAACTCTGCGGCATTTATGTTCTATAACTCTTCCTTAAGAGCAAGTTTTTATTGACATATTATTTTCAAGAAAATTCTAGTTATAAAAGCTGTTTCTGTAACTAACATGATGGTCAGCTTTCGAAAGTTTAGGGGTAGCAGCACAAAGATTTTATTGGATTTGACGCAAAATAGTTTAGTTCATTTGTTTCAATAAAAGAAAATAACGATATTTTATACATTAAAATACAAAACTATCCACGAAGAGAACACAAAATTTAAAAAGAATGAAAAAATGTGAAAAGAAAAATTATAGAATGATAGAAATGCATGCTACCTGTCTTAATCGATTGCATTCCATGAATCACGCAGTTGGAGACATTCACGTCCAATCTCCCACTTCTTTCACAATTTAGATACCTAAAAAGCAGAATGAAACGAGGCGGCGACCCTCGTATACACAGTAACACACAACATAAAATAATATTTGTGTACACAGTAACATACATATATATCAAACTAATTTTAAAAAAAATAATTAAAATAATTAAAATTAAAAGAATTACGTGTTACGTATCTTAATTTTGAAGGTTTTTCTCGCTTGTCTCTCGTGGTAGTATAAAAGTGTGCAGTTTATTTTGTCTCTCTCACTCACACGACACGTCGTGGGAACACTCCGCCTCAAACGATCACAAGCGGAGGTCGCGAATACTCTACAACTCACCTGATGGCATGTGTACGCTGTTCCTGCCCACAAGGAGCATGACGAGGTTGCGTAAATCGCGTTTCCCAGAGCATGTCAAAGAGCGTTTTTTAGTTGATTTTCGAAGTATAATATCACTGTAAAATTAATTACGTCTGCCTATCACACTACTGTTATCGTGTCGAGATCAATTGTTCTGCCTTGCTTATCATTGTTTTTCTGTCGACCTTCTACCCAATGGTAGATACAATGTTTCACTCTATATTTTACGATATACAAGATCATTTAAATATTCATGGTAATTGCAAATATTAATACACGTTCGCATAATTTATCAGAATCATTTTATAGAAATTATCTGAATATCAAAATTTGCAGTCTTCGTGACAGCCGTATTCATATATATTGTTGCAAGTGTATGAAAGCACGTTAGCCCGAACTTTTATATAGCGTATGTAACGACTGTTCTACTGTACTGGCAGACGGATCAGAGTTTCGTAGCCGATTCCTCCGGAGTTCTAAGTAATGTATAAAAACACTCTTGGGAAATTTTTACATTTATTGTTAACTCTGCGGCATTTATGTTCTATAACTCTTCCTTAAGAGCAAATTTTTATTGAGATATTATTTTCAAGAAAATTCTAATTGTAAAAGCTGTTTGTGTAACTAACATGATGGTCAGCTTTCGAAAGTTTAGGGGTAGCAGCACAAAGATTTTATTGGATTTGACGCAAAAGAGTTTACTTCATTTGTTTCAATAAAAGAAAATAGCGATATTTTATACATTGAAATACAAAACTATTCACGAAGAGAACACAAAATTTAAAAAGAATGAAAAAATGTGAAAAGAAAAATTATAGAATGATAGAAATGCATGTTACCTGTCTTAATCGATTGCATTCCATGAATCACGCAGTTGGAGATATTCACGTCCAATCTTCCACTTCTTTCACAATTTAGATACCTAAAAAGCAGAATGAAACGGGGCGGCGACCCTCGTATACACAGTAACACACAACATAAAATAATATTTGTGTACACAGTAACATACATATCTATTAAACTAATTAAAAAAAATAATTAAAATAATTAAAATAAAAAGAATTCGTGTTACGTATCTTAATTTTGAAGGTTTTTTCTCGCTTGCCTCTCGTGGTAGTATAAAAGTGTGCAATTTAGTTTGTCTGTCTCAGTCACATGACACGTCGAGGGAACTCTCCGCCTCAAACGATGACAAGCGGAGGTCGCAAATATTCTACAACTCACCTGATGGCAAGTGTACGCTGTTCCTGCCCACAAGGAGCATGACGAGGTTGCGTAAATCGCGTTTCCCAGAGCATGTCAAAGAGCGTTTTTTAGTTGATTTTCGAAGTATAATATCACTGTAAATTTAATTACGTCTGCCTATCACACTACTGTTATCGTGTCGAGATCAATTGTTCTGCCTTGCTTATCATTGTTTTTCTGTCGACCTTCTACCCAATGGTAGATACAATGTTTCACTCTATATTTTACGATATACAAGATCATTTAAATATTCAAGGTAATTGCAAATATTAATACACGTTCGCATAATTTATCAGAATCATTTTATAGAAATTCTCTGAATTTCAAAATTTGCAGTCTTCGTGACAGCCGCATTCATGTATATTTTTGCAAGTGTATGAAAGCATGTTAGCCCTAACTTTTATATAGCGTAACGACTGTTCTACTCTACTGGCACACGGAGCAGAGTTCCGTAGTCGATTCCTCCGGTATTCTAAGTAATGTATAAAAACACTCGCGGGAAATTTTTACATTTATGTTAAATCTGCGGCATTTATGTTCTATAACTCTTCCTTAAGAGCAAGTTTTTATTGAGATATTATTTTCAAGAAAATTCTAGTTATAAAAGCTGTTACTGTAACTAACATGATGGTCAGCTTTCGAAAGTTTAGGGGTAGCAGCACAAAGATTTTATTGGATTTGACGCAAAATCGTTTACTTCATTTGTTTCAATAAAAGAAAATAGCGATATTTTATACATTAAAATACAAAACTATCCACGAAGAGAACACAAAATTTAAAAAGAATGAAAAAATGTGAAAAGAAAAATTATAGAATGATAGAAATGCATGTTACCTGTCTTAATCGATTGCATTCCATGAATCACGCAGTTGGAGACATTCACGTCCAATCTCCCACTTCTTTCACAATTTAGATACCTAAAAAGCAGAATGAAACGGGGCGGCGACCCTCGTATACACAGTAACACACAACATAAAATAATATTAGTGTACACAGTAACATACATATATATCAAACTAATTTAAAAAAAATAATTAAAATAATTAAAATTAAAAGAATTACGTGTTACGTATCTTAATTTTGAAGATTTTTCTCGCTTGCCTCTCGTGGTAGTATAAAAGTGTGCAGTTTATTTTGTCTGTCTCAGTCACAGGACACGTCGAGGAAACTCTCCGCCTCAAACGATCACAAGCGGAGGTCGCAAATATTCTACAACTCACCTGATGGCAAGTGTACGCTGTTCCTGCCCACAAAGAGCATGACGAGGTTGCGTAAATCGCGTTTCCCATAGCATATCAAAGAGCGTTTTTTTGTTGACTTTCGAAATGAAATATCACTGTAAAATTAATTACGTCTGTCTATCACACTACCGTTATTGTATCGAGATCAATTGTTCTGCCTTGCTTATCATTGTTTTGCCGTCGACCTTCCACCCGATGGTAGATACAATGTTTCACTCTATATTTTACGATATACAAGATCCTTTAAATATTCATGGTAAATGAAACTATTAGTACACGTTCGCATAATTTATCAGAATCATTTTATAGAAATTCTCTGAATTTCAAAATTTGCAGTCTTCGTGACAGCCGTATTCATGTATATTTTTGCAAGTGTATGAAAGCACGTTAGCCCGAACTTTTATATAGCGTATGTAACGACTGTTCTACTATACTGGCAGACGGATCAGAGTTTCGTAGCCGATTCTTCCGGTGTTCCGAGTAATGTATAAAAACACTCTTGGAAAATTTTTACATTTATTGTTAACTCTGCGGCATTTATGTTCTATAACTCTTCCTTAAGAGCAAGTTTTTATTGACATATTATTTTCAAGAAAATTCTAGTTATAAAAGCTGTTTCTGTAACTAACATGATGGTCAGCTTTCGAAAGTTTAGGGGTAGCAGCACAAAGATTTTATTGGATTTGACGCAAAATAGTTTAGTTCATTTGTTTCAATAAAAGAAAATAACGATATTTTATACATTAAAATACAAAACTATCCACGAAGAGAACACAAAATTTAAAAAGAATGAAAAAATGTGAAAAGAAAAATTATAGAATGATAGAAATGCATGCTACCTGTCTTAATCGATTGCATTCCATGAATCACGCAGTTGGAGACATTCACGTCCAATCTCCCACTTCTTTCACAATTTAGATACCTAAAAAGCAGAATGAAACGAGGCGGCGACCCTCGTATACACAGTAACACACAACATAAAATAATATTTGTGTACACAGTAACATACATATATATCAAACTAATTTTAAAAAAAATAATTAAAATAATTAAAATTAAAAGAATTACGTGTTACGTATCTTAATTTTGAAGGTTTTTCTCGCTTGTCTCTCGTGGTAGTATAAAAGTGTGCAGTTTATTTTGTCTCTCTCACTCACACGACACGTCGTGGGAACACTCCGCCTCAAACGATCACAAGCGGAGGTCGCGAATACTCTCCAACTCACCTGATGGCATGTGTACGCTGTTCCTGCCCACAAGGAGCATGACGAGGTTGCGTAAATCGCGTTTCCCAGAGCATGTCAAAGAGCGTTTTTTAGTTGATTTTCGAAGTATAATATCACTGTAAAATTAATTACGTCTGCCTATCACACTACTGTTATCGTGTCGAGATCAATTGTTCTGCCTTGCTTATCATTGTTTTTCTGTCGACCTTCTACCCAATGGTAGATACAATGTTTCACTCTATATTTTACGATATACAAGATCATTTAAATATTCATGGTAATTGCAAATATTAATACACGTTCGCATAATTTATCAGAATCATTTTATAGAAATTATCTGAATATCAAAATTTGCAGTCTTCGTGACAGCCGTATTCATATATATTGTTGCAAGTGTATGAAAGCACGTTAGCCCGATCTTTTATATAGCGTATGTAACGACTGTTCTACTGTACTGGCAGACGGATCAGAGTTTCGTAGCCGATTCCTCCGGAGTTCTAAGTAATGTATAAAAACACTCTTGGGAAATTTTTACATTTATTGTTAACTCTGCGGCATTTATGTTCTATAACTCTTCCTTAAGAGCAAATTTTTATTGAGATATTATTTTCAAGAAAATTCTAATTGTAAAAGCTGTTTGTGTAACTAACATGATGGTCAGCTTTCGAAAGTTTAGGGGTAGCAGCACAAAGATTTTATTGGATTTGACGCAAAAGAGTTTACTTCATTTGTTTCAATAAAAGAAAATAGCGATATTTTATACATTGAAATACAAAACTATTCACGAAGAGAACACAAAATTTAAAAAGAATGAAAAAATGTGAAAAGAAAAATTATAGAATGATAGAAATGCATGTTACCTGTCTTAATCGATTGCATTCCATGAATCACGCAGTTGGAGATATTCACGTCCAATCTTCCACTTCTTTCACAATTTAGATACCTAAAAAGCAGAATGAAACGGGGCGGCGACCCTCGTATACACAGTAACACACAACATAAAATAATATTTGTGTACACAGTAACATACATATCTATTAAACTAATTAAAAAAAATAATTAAAATAATTAAAATAAAAAGAATTCGTGTTACGTATCTTAATTTTGAAGGTTTTTTCTCGCTTGCCTCTCGTGGTAGTATAAAAGTGTGCAATTTAGTTTGTCTGTCTCAGTCACATGACACGTCGAGGGAACTCTCCGCCTCAAACGATGACAAGCGGAGGTCGCAAATATTCTACAACTCACCTGATGGCAAGTGTACGCTGTTCCTGCCCACAAGGAGCATGACGAGGTTGCGTAAATCGCGTTTCCCAGAGCATGTCAAAGAGCGTTTTTTAGTTGATTTTCGAAGTATAATATCACTGTAAATTTAATTACGTCTGCCTATCACACTACTGTTATCGTGTCGAGATCAATTGTTCTGCCTTGCTTATCATTGTTTTTCTGTCGACCTTCTACCCAATGGTAGATACAATGTTTCACTCTATATTTTACGATATACAAGATCATTTAAATATTCAAGGTAATTGCAAATATTAATACACGTTCGCATAATTTATCAGAATCATTTTATAGAAATTCTCTGAATTTCAAAATTTGCAGTCTTCGTGACAGCCGCATTCATGTATATTTTTGCAAGTGTATGAAAGCATGTTAGCCCTAACTTTTTTATAGCGTAACGACTGTTCTACTCTACTGGCACACGGAGCAGAGTTCCGTAGTCGATTCCTCCGGTATTCTAAGTAATGTATAAAAACACTCGCGGGAAATTTTTACATTTATGTTAAATCTGCGGCATTTATGTTCTATAACTCTTCCTTAAGAGCAAGTTTTTATTGAGATATTATTTTCAAGAAAATTCTAGTTATAAAAGCTGTTACTGTAACTAACATGATGGTCAGCTTTCGAAAGTTTAGGGGTAGCAGCACAAAGATTTTATTGGATTTGACGCAAAATCGTTTACTTCATTTGTTTCAATAAAAGAAAATAGCGATATTTTATACATTAAAATACAAAACTATTCACGAAGAGAACACAAAATTTAAAAAGAATGAAAAAATGTGAAAAGGAAAATTATAGAATGATAGAAATGCATGTTACCTGTCTTAATCGATTGCATTCGTTGAATCACGCAGTTGGAGACATTCACGTCATATCTCCCACTTCTTTCACAATTTAGATACATAAAAAGCAGAATGAAACGGGGCGGCGACCCTCGTATACACCGTAACACACAACATAATATAGTATTTGTGTACACAGTAACATACATATATATCAAACTAATTAAAAAAAATAATTAAAATAATTAAAATTAAAAGAATTCGTGTTACGTATCTTAATTTTGAAGGTTTTTTCTCGCTTGCCTCTCGTGGTAGTATAAAAGTGTGCAATTTAATTTGTCTGTCTCAGTCACATGACACGTCGAGGGAACTCTCCGCCTCAAACGATGACAAGCGGAGGTCGCGAATATTCTACAACTCACCTGATGGCAAGTGTACGCTGTTCCTGCCCACAAGGAGCATGACGAGGTTGCGTAAATCGCGTTTCCCATAGCGTATCAAAGAGCGTTTTTTTGTTGACTTTCGAAATGAAATATCACTGTAAAATTAATTATGTTTGTCTATCACACTACCGTTATCGTATCGAGATCAATTGTTCTGCCTTGCTTATCATTGTTTTCCGTCGACCTTCCACCCAATGGTAGATACAATGTTTCACTCTATATTTTACGATATACAAGATCCTTTAAATATTCATGGTAAGTGAAAATATTAGTACACGTTTGCATAATTTATCAGAATCATTTTATAGAAATTCTCTGAATTTCAAAATTTGCAGTCTTCGTGACAGCCGTATTCATGTATATTTTTGCAAGTGTATGAAAGCATGTTAGCCCTAACTTTTATATAGCGTAACGACTGTTCTACTCTACTGGCACACGGAGCAGAGTTCCGTAGTCGATTCCTCCGGGATTCTAAGTAATGTATAAAAACACTCGCGGGAAATTTTTACATTTATGTTAAATCTGCGGCATTTATGTTCTATAACTCTTCCTTAAGAGCAAGTTTTTATTGAGATATTATTTTCAAGAAAATTCTAGTTATAAAAGCTGTTACTGTAACTAACATGATGGTCAGCTTTCGAAAGTTTAGGGGTAGCAGCACAAAGATTTTATTGGATTTGACGCAAAAGAGTTTACTTCATTTGTTTCAATAAAAGAAAATTGCGATATTTTATACATTAAAATGCAAAACTATCCACGTAGAGAACACAAAATTTAAAAAGAATGAAAAAATGTGAAAAGAAAAATTATAGAATGATAGAAATGCATGTTACCTGTCTTAATCGATTGCATTCCATGAATCACGCATTTGGAGACATTCACGTCCAATCTCCCACTCCTTTCACAATTTAGATACCTAAAAAGCAGAATGAAACGGGGCGGCGACCCTCGTATACACAGTAACACACAACATAAAATAGTATTTGTGTACACAGTAACATACATATATATCAAATTAATTTAAAAAAAATAATTAAAATAATTAAAATTAAAAGAATTACGTGTTACGTATGTTAATTTTGAAGGTTTTCCTCGCTTGCCTCTCGTGGTAGTATAAAAGTGTGCAGTTTATTTTGTCTGTCTCACTCACACGACACGTCGAGGGAACACTCCGCCTCAAACGATCACAAGCGGAGGTCGCGAATACTCTACAACTCACTTGATGGCAAGTGTACGCTGTTCCTGCCCACAAGGAGCATGACGAGGTTGCGTAAATCGCGTTTCCCAGAGCATGTCAAAGAACGTCTTTTAGTTGACTTTCGAAGTAAAATATAACTGTAAAATTAATTATGTCTGCCTATCACACTACTGTTATCGTGTCGAGATCAATTGTTCTGCCTTGCTTATCATTGTTTTTCTGTCGACCTTCTACCCAATGGTAGATACAATGTTTCACTCTATATTTTACGATATACAAGATCATTTAAATATTCATGGTAATTGCAAATATTAATACACATTCGCATAATTTATCAGAATAATTTTATAGAAATTCTCTGAATTTCAAAATTTGCAGTCTTCGTGACAGCCGTATTCATGTATATTGTTGCAAGTGTATGAAAGCACGTTAGCCCGAACTTTTATATAGCGTATGTAACGACTGTTCTACTGTACTGGCAGACGGATCAGAGTTCCGTAGCCGATTCCTCCGGTGTTCCAAGTAATGAATAAAAACACTCTTGGGAAATTTTTACATTTATTGTTAACTCTGCGGCATTTATGTTCTATAACTCTTCCTTAAGAGTAAGTTTTTATTGACATATTATTTTCAAGAAAATTCTAGTTATAAAAGCTGTTTCTGTAACTAACATGATGGTCAGCTTTCGAAAGTTTAGGGGTAGCAGCACAAAGATTTTATTGGATTTGACGCAAAATAGTTTACTTCATTTGTTTCAATAAAAGAAAATAGCGATATTTTATACATTAAAATACAAAACTATCCACGAAGAGAACACAAAATTTAAAAAGAATGAAAAAATGTGAAAAGAAAAATTATAGAATGATAGAAATGCATGTTACCTGTCTTAATCGATTGCATTCCATGAATCACGCAGTTGGAGACATTCACGTTCAATCTCCCACTTCTTTCACAATTTAGATACCTAAAAAGCAGAATGAAACGGGGTGGCGACCCTCGTATACACAGTAACACACAACATAAAATAATATTTGTGTACACAGTAACATACATATATATCAAACTAATTTAAAAAAAATAATTAAAATAATTAAAATTAAAAGAATTACGTGTTACGTATCTTAATTTTGAAGGTTTTTCTCGCTTGCCTCTCGTGGTAGTATAAAAGTGTGCAGTTTATTTTGTCTGTCTCAGTCACAGGACACGTCGAGGAAACTCTCCGCCTCAAACGATCACAAGCGGAGGTCGCAAATATTCTACAACTCACCTGATGGCAAGTGTACGCTGTTCCTGCCCACAAAGAGCATGACGAGGTTGCGTAAATCGCGTTTCCCATAGCATATCAAAGAGCGTTTTTTTGTTGACTTTCGAAATGAAATATCACTGTAAAATTAATTACGTCTGTCTATCACACTACCGTTATTGTATCGAGATCAATTGTTCTGCCTTGCTTATCATTGTTTTGCCGTCGACCTTCCACACGATGGTAGATACAATGTTTCACTCTATATTTTACGATATACAAGATCCTTTAAATATTCATGGTAAATGAAAATATTAGTACACGTTTGCATAATTTATCAGAATCATTTTATAGAAATTATCTGAATTTCAAAATTTGCAGTCTTCGTGACAGCCGTATTCATGTATATTTTTGCAAGTGTATGAAAGCATGTTAGCCCTAACTTTTATATAGCGTAACGACTGTTCTACTCTACTGGCACACGGAGCAGAGTTCCGTAGTCGATTCCTCCGGTATTCTAAGTAATGTATAAAAACACTCGCGGGAAATTTTTACATTTATGTTAAATCTGCGGCATTTATGTTCTATAACTCTTCCTTAACAGCAAGTTTTTATTGAGATATTATTTTCAAGAAAATTCTAGTTATAAATGCTGTTACTGTAACTAACATGATGGTCAGCTTTCGAAAGTTTAGGGGTAGCAGCACAAAGATTTTATTGGATTTGACGCAAAAGAGTTTACTTCATTTGTTTCAATAAAAGAAAATTGCGATATTTTATACATTAAAATACAAAACTATCCACGAAGAGAATACAAAATTTAAAAAGAATGAAAAAATGTGAAAAGAAAAATTATAGAATGATAGAAATGCATGTTACCAGTCTTAATCGATTGCATTCCATGAATCACGCAGTTGGAGACATTCACGTCCAATCTCCCACTTCTTTCACAATTTAGATACCTAAAAAGCAGAATGAAACGGGGCGGCGACCCTCGTATACACAGTAACACACAACATAATATAGTATTTGTGTACACAGTAACATATATATATATCAAACTAATTAAAAAAAATAATTAAAATAATTAAAATTAAAAGAGTTACGTGTTACGTATGTTAATTTTGAAGGTTTTTCTCGCTTGCCTCTCGTGGTAGTATAAAAGTGTGCAGTTTATTTTGTCTGTCTCACTCACACCACACGTCGTGGGAACACTCCGCCTCAAACGGTCACAAGCGGAGGTCGCGAATACTCTACAACTCACCTGATGGCAAGTGTACGCTGTTCCTGCCCACTAGGAGCATGACGAGGTTACGTAAATTGCGTTTCCCAGAGCATGTCAAAGAGCGTTTTTTAGTTGATTTTCGAAGTATAATATCACTGTAAAATTAATTACGTCTGCCTATCACACTACTGTTATCGTGTCGTGCTCAATTGTTCTGCCTTGCTTATCATTGTTTTTCTGTCGACCTTCTACCCAATGGTAGATACAATGTTTCACTCTATATTTTACGATATACAAGATCATTTAAATATTCATGGTAATTGCAAATATTAATACACGTTCGCATAATTTATCAGAATCATTTTATAGAAATTCTCTGAATTTCAAAATTTGCAGTCTTCGTGACAGCCGTATTCATGTATATTGTTGCAAGTGTATGAAAGCACGTTAGCCCGAACTTTTATATAGAGTATGTAACGACTGTTCTACTGTACTGGCAGACGGATCAGAGTTCCGTAGCCGATTCCTCCGGTGTTCCAAGTAATGAATAAAAACACTCTTGGGAAATTTTTACATTTATTGTTAACTCTGCGGCATTTATGTTCTATAACTCTTCCTTAAGAGCAAGTTTTTATTGACATATTATTTTCAAGAAAATTCTAGTTATAAAAGCTGTTTCTGTAACTAACATGATGGTCAGCTTTCGAAAGTTTAGGGGTAGCAGCACAAAGATTTTATTGGATTTGACGCAAAATCGTTTACTTCATTTGTTTCAATAAAAGAAAATAGCGATATTTTATACATTAAAATACAAAACTATCCACGAAGAGAACACAAAATTTAAAAAGAATGAAAAAATGTGAAAAGAAAAATTATAGAATGATAGAAATGCATGTTACCTGTCTTAATCGATTGCATTCCATGAATCACGAAGTTGGAGACATTCACGTCCAATCTCCCACTTCTTTCACAATTTAGATACCTAAAAAGCAGAATGAAACGGGGCGGCGACCCTCGTATACACAGTAACACACAACATAAAATAATATTTGTGTACACAGTAACATACATATATATCAAACTAATTAAAAAAAATAATTAAAATAATTAAAATTAAAAGAATTACGTGTTACGTATCTTAATTTTGAAGGTTTTTCTCGCTTGCCTCTCGTGGTAGTATAAAAGTGTGCAGTTTATTTTGTCTGTGTCACTCACACGACACGTCGTGGGAACACTCCGCCTCAAACGATCGCAAGCGGAGGTCGCGAATACTCTACAACTCACCTGATGGCATGTGTACGCTGTTCCTGCCCACAAGGAGCATGACGAGGTTGCGTAAATCGCGTTTCCCAGAGCATGTCAAAGAGCGTTTTTTAGTTGATTTTCGAAGTATAATATCACTGTAAAATTAATTACGTCTGCCTATCACACTACTGTTATCGTGTCGAGATCAATTGTTCTGCCTTGCTTATCATTGTTTTTCTGTCGACCTTCTACCCAATGGTAGATACAATGTTTCACTCTATATTTTACGATATACAAGATCATTTAAATATTCATGGTAATTGCAAATATTAATACACGTTCGCATAATTTATCAGAATCATTTTATAGAAATTCTCTGAATTTCAAAATTTGCAGTCTTCGTGACAGCCGTATTCATGTATATTGTTGCAAGTGTATGAAAGCACGTTAGCCCGAACTTTTATATAGCGTATGTAACGACTGTTCTACTGTACTGGCAGACGGATCAGAGTTCCGTAGCCGATTCCTCCGGTGTTCCAAGTAATGAATAAAAACACTCTTGGGAAATTTTTACATTTATTGTTAACTCTGCGGCATTTATGTTCTATAACTCTTCCTTAAGAGCAAGTTTTTATTGACATATTATTTTCAAGAAAATTCTAGTTATAAAAGCTGTTTCTGTAACTAACATGATGGTCAGCTTTCGAAAGTTTAGGGGTAGCAGCACAAAGATTTTATTGGATTTGACGCAAAATCGTTTACTTCATTTGTTTCAATAAAAGAAAATAGCGATATTTTATACATTAAAATACAAAACTATCCACGAAGAGAACACAAAATTTAAAAAGAATGAAAAAATGTGAAAAGAAAAATTATAGAATGATAGAAATGCATGTTACCTGTCTTAATCGATTGCATTCCATGAATCACGCAGTTGGAGACATTCACGTCCAATCTCCCACTTCTTTCACAATTTAGATACCTAAAAAGCAGAATGAAACGGGGCGGCGACCCTCGTATACACAGTAACACACAACATAAAATAATATTTGTGTACACAGTAACATACATATATATCAAACTAATTAAAAAAAAATAATTAAAATAATTAAAATTAAAAGAATTACGTGTTACGTATCTTAATTTTGAAGGTTTTTCTCGCTTGCCTCTCGTGGTAGTATAAAAGTGTGCAGTTTATTTTGTCTGTGTCACTCACACGACACGTCGTGGGAACACTCCGCCTCAAACGATCACAAGCGCAGGTCGCGAATACTCTACAACTCACCTGATGGCATGTGTACGCTGTTCCTGCCCACAAGGAGCATGACGAGGTTGAAAATCGCGTTTCCCAGAGCATGTCAAAGAGCGTTTTTTAGTTGATTTTCGAAGTATAATATCACTGTAAAATTAATTACGTCTGCCTATCACACTACTGTTATCGTGTCGAGATCAATTGTTCTGCCTTGCTTATCATTGTTTTGCCATCGAACTTCCACCCAATGGTAGATACAATGTTTCACTCTATATTTTACGATATACAAGATCCTTTAAATATTCATGGTAAATGAAAATATTAGTACACGTTCGCATAATTTATCAGAATCATTTTATAGAAATTCTCTGAATTTCAAAATTTGCAGTCTTCGTGACAGCCGTATTCATGTATATTTTTGCAAGTGTATGAAAGCATGTTAGCCCTAACTTTTATATAGCGTAACGACTGTTCTACTCTACTGGCACACGGAGCAGAGTTCCGTAGTCGATTCCTCCGGTATTCTAAGTAATGTATAAAAACACTCGCGGGAAATTTTTACATTTATGTTAAATCTGCGGCATTTATGTTCTATAACTCTTCCTTAAGAGCAAGTTTTTATTGAGATATTATTTTCAAGAAAATTCTAGTTATAAAAGCTGTTACTGTAACTAACATGATGGTCAGCTTTCGAAAGTTTAGGGGTAGCAGCACAAAGATTTTATTGGATTTGACGCAAAAGAGTTTACTTCATTTGTTTCAATAAAAGAAAACTGCAATATTTTATACATTAAAATACAAAACTATCCACGAAGAGAACACAAAATTTAAAAAGAATGAAAAAATGTGAAAAGAAAAATTATAGAATGATAGAAATGCATGTTACCTGTCTTAATCGATTGCATTCCATGAATCACGCAGTTGGAGACATTCACGTCCAATCTCCCACTTCTTTCACAATTTAGATACCTAAAAAGCAGAATGAAACGGGGCGGCGACCCTCGTATACACAGTAACACACAACATAAAATAGTATTTGTGTACACAGTAACATACATATATATCAAACTAATTTAAAAAAAATAATTAAAATAATTAAAATTAAAAGAATTACGTGTTACGTATGTTAATTTTGAAGGTTTTTCTCGCTTGCCTCTCGTGGTAGTATAAAAGTGTGCAGTTTATTTTGTCTGTCTAGCTCACACGACACGTCGAGGGAACACTCCGCCTCAAACGATCACAAGCGGAGGTCGCGAATACTCTACAACTCACTTGATGGCAAGTGTACGCTGTTCCTGCCCACAAGGAGCATGACGAGGTTGCGTAAATCGCGTTTCCCATAGCATGTCAAAGAACGTTTTTTAGTTGACTTTCGAAGTAAAATATAACTGTAAAATTAATTATGTCTGCCTATCACACTACTGTTATCGTGTCGAGATCAATTGTTCTGCCTTGCTTATCATTGTTTTTCTGTCGACTTTCTACCCAATGGTAGATACAATGTTTCACTCTATATTTTACGATATACAAGATCCTTTAAATATTCATGGTAATTGCAAATATTAATACACGTTCGCATAATTTATCAGAATCATTTTATAGAAATTATCTGAATTTCAAAATTTGCAGTCTTCGTGACAGCCGTATTCATGTATATTGTTGCAAGTGTATGAAAGCACGTTAGCCCAAACTTTTATATAGCGTATGTAACGACTGTTCCACTGTACTGGCAGACGGATCAGAGTTCCGTAGCCGATTCCTCCGGTGTTCCAAGTAATGAATAAAAACACTCTTGGGAAATTTTTACATTTATTGGTAACTCTGCGGCATTTATGTTCTATAACTCTTCCTTAAGAGCAAGTTTTTATTGACATATTATTTTCAAGAAAATTCTAGTTATAAAAGCTGTTTCTGTAACTAACATGATGGTCAGCTTTCGAAAGTTTAGGGGTGGCAGCACAAAGATTTTATTGGATTTGACGCAAAATCGTTTACTTCATTTGTTTCAATAAAAGAAAATAGCGATATTTTATACATTAAAATACAAAACTATCCACGAAGAGAACACAAAATTTAAAAAGAATGAAAAAATGTGAAAAGAAAAATTATAGAATGATAGAAATGCATGTTACCTGTCTTAATCGATTGCATTCCATGAGTCACGCAGTTGGAGACATTCACGTCCAATCTCCCACTTCTTTCACAATTTAGATACCTAAAAAGCAGAATGAAACGGGGCGGCGACCCTCGTATACACAGTAACACACAACATAAAATAATATTTGTGTACACAGTAACATAGATATCTATTAAACTAATTAAAAAAATAATTAAAATAATTAAAATTAAAAGAATTCATGTTACGTATCTTAATTTTGAAGGTTTTTTCTCGCTTGCCTCTCGTGGTAGTATAAAAGTGTGCAATTTAGTTTGTCTGTCTCAGTCACATGATACGTCGAGGGAACTCTCCGCCTCAAACGATGACAAGCGGAGGTCGCAAATATTCTACAACTCACCTGATGGCAAGTGTACGCTGTTCCTGCCCACAAGGAGCATGACGAGGTTGCGTAAATCGCGTTTCCCATAGCATATCAAAGAGCGTTTTTTTGTTGACTTTCGAAATGAAATATCACTGTAAAATTAATTACGTTTGTCTATCACACTACCGTTATTGTATCGAGATCAATTGTTCTGCCTTGCTTATCATTGTTTTTCTGTCGACTTTCTACCCAATGGTAGATACAATGTTTCACTCTATATTTTACGATATACAAGATCATTTAAATATTCATGGTAATTGCAAATATTAATACACGTTCGCATAATTTATCAGAATCATTTTATAGAAATTCTCTGAATTTCAAAATTTGCAGTCTTCGTGACAGCCGTATTCATGTGTATTGTTGCAGTGTATGAAAGCACCTTAAGCCGAATTTTTATATAGCATAATGACTGTTCTACTCTACTGGCACACGGAGCAGAGTTCCATAGTCGATTCCTCCGGTATTCTAAGTAATGTATAAAAACACTCGCGGGAAATTTTTACATTTATGTTAAATCTGCGGCATTTATGTTCTATAACACTTCCTTAAGAGCAAGTTTTTATTGACATATTATTTTCAAGAAAATTCTAGTTATAAAAGCTGTTTCTGTAACTAACATGATGGTCAGCTTTCGAAAATTTAGGGGTAGCAGCACAAAGATTTTATTGGATTTGACGCAAAAGAGTTTACTTCATTTGTTTCAATAAAAGAAAATAGCGATATTTTATACATTAAAATACAAAACTATCCACGAAGAGAACACAAAATTTAAAAAGAATGAAAAAATGTGAAAAGAAAAATTATAGAATGATAGAAATGCATGTTACCTGTCTTAATCGATTGCATTCCATGAATCACGCAGTTGGAGATATTCACGTCCAATCTCCCACTTCTTTCACAATTTAGATACCTAAAAAGCAGAATGAAACGGGGCGGCGACCCTCGTATACACAGTAACACACAACATAAAATAGTATTTGTGTACACAGTAACATACATATATATCAAACTAATTTAAAAAAAATAATTAAAATAATTAAAATTAAAAGAATTACGTGTTACGTATGTTAATTTTGAAGGTTTTTCTCGCTTGCCTCTCGTGGTAGTATAAAAGTGTGCAGTTTATTTTGTCTGTTTAACTCACACGACACGTCGTGGGAACACTCCGCTTCAAACGATGACAAGCGGAGGTCGCGAATATTCTACAACTCACCTGATGGCAAGTGTACGCTGTTCCTGCCCACAAGGAGCATGACGAGGTTGCGTAAATCGCGTTTCCCATAGCATATCAAAGAGCGTTTTTTTGTTGACTTTCGAAATGAAATATCACTGTAAAATTAATTACGTCTGTCTATCACACTACCGTTATCGTGTCGAGATCAATTGTTCTGCCGTGCTTATCATTGTTTTTCTGTCGACCTTCTACCCAATGGTAGATACAATGTTTCACTCTATATTTTACGATATACAAGATCCTTTAAATATTCATGGTAAATGAAAATATTAGTACACGTTCGCATAATTTATCAGAATCATTTTATAGAAATTCTCTGAATTTCAAAATTTGCAGTCTTCGTGACAACCGTATTCATGTATATTTTTGCAAGTGTATGAAAGCATGTTAGCCCTAACTTTTATATAGCGTAACGACTGTTCTACTCTACTGGCACACGGAGCAGAGTTCCGTAGTCGATTCCTCCGGTATTCTAAGTAATGTATAAAAACACTCGCGGGAAATTTTTACATTTATGTTAAATCTGCGGCATTTATGTTCTATAACTCTTCCTTAAGAGCAAGTTTTTATTGAGATATTATTTTCAAGAAAATTCTAGTTATAAAAGCTGTTACTGTAACTAACATGATGGTCAGCTTTCGAAAGTTTAGGGGTAGCAGCACAAAGATTTTATTGGATTTGACGCAAAAGAGTTTACTTCATTTGTTTCAATAAAAGAAAACTGCGATATTTTATACATTAAAATACAAAACTATCCACGAAGAGAACACAAAATTTAAAAAGAATGAAAAAATGTGAAAAGAAAAATTATAGAATGATAGAAATGCATGTTACCTGTCTTAATCGATTGCATTCCATGAATCACGCAGTTGGAGACATTCACGTCCAATCTCCCACTTCTTTCACAATTTAGATACCTAAAAAGCAGAATGAAACGGGGCGGCGACCCTCGTATACACAGTAACA
The DNA here is from genome assembly GCA_963931845.1 of Maratus michaelseni. Lineage (NCBI taxonomy): Eukaryota > Metazoa > Arthropoda > Arachnida > Araneae > Salticidae > Maratus > Maratus michaelseni. The sequence continues at coordinate 38,821,578 of OZ007591.1, read as the reverse complement.
CACAACATAAAATAATATTTGTGTACACAGTAACATACTTATATATCAAACTAATTTTAAAAAAATAATTAAAATAATTAAAATTAAAAGAATTACGTGTTACGTATGTTAATTTTGAAGGTTTTTCTCGCTTGCCTCTCGTGGTAGTATAAAAGTGTGCAGTTTATTTTGTCTGTCTAGCTCACACGACACGTCGAGGGAACACTCCGCCTCAAACGATCACAAGCGGAGGTCGCGAATACTCTACAACTCACTTGATGGCAAGTGTACGCTGTTCCTGCCCACAAGGAGCACGACGAGGTTGCGTAAATCGCGTTTCCCATAGCATGTCAAAGAACGTTTTTTAGTTGACTTTCGAAGTAAAATATAACTGTAAAATTAATTATGTCTGCCTATCACACTACTGTTATCGTGTCGAGATCAATTGTTCTGCCTTGCTTATCATTGTTTTTCTGTCGACTTTCTACCCAATGGTAGATACAATGTTTCACTCTATATTTTACGATATACAAGATCATTTAAATATTCATGGTAATTGCAAATATTAATACACGTTCGCATAATTTATCAGAATCATTTTATAGAAATTATCTGAATTTCAAAATTTGCAGTCTTCGTGACAGCCGTATTCATGTATATTGTTGCAAGTGTATGAAAGCACGTTAGCCCGAACTTTTATATAGCGTATGTAACGACTGTTCCACTGTACTGGCAGACGGATCAGAGTTCCGTAGCCGATTCCTCCGGTGTTCCAAGTAATGAATAAAAACACTCTTGGGAAATTTTTACATTTATTGGTAACTCTGCGGCATTTATGTTCTATAACTCTTCCTTAAGAGCAAGTTTTTATTGACATATTATTTTCAAGAAAATTCTAGTTATAAAAGCTGTTTCTGTAACTAACATGATGGTCAGCTTTCGAAAGTTTAGGGGTGGCAGCACAAAGATTTTATTGGATTTGACGCAAAATCGTTTACTTCATTTGTTTCAATAAAAGAAAATAGCGATATTTTATACATTAAAATACAAAACTATCCACGAAGAGAACACAAAATTTAAAAAGAATGAAAAAATGTGAAAAGAAAAATTATAGAATGATAGAAATGCATGTTACCTTTCTTAATCTATTGCATTCCATGAATTGCATTCCATGAATCCCAGTTGGAGACATTCACGTGCAATCTCCCACTTCTTTCACAATTTAGATACCTAAAAAGCAGAATTAAACGGGGCGGCGACCTCGTATACACAGTAACACACAACATAATATAGTATTTGTGTACACAGTAACATACATATATATCAAACTAATATAAAAAAATAATTAAAATAATTAAAATTAAAAGAATTACGTGTTACGTAAGTTAATTTTGAAGGTTTTTCTCGCTTGCCTCTCGTGGTAGTATAAAAGTGTGCAGTTTATTTTGTCTGTCTCACTCACACGACACGTCGTGGGAACACTCCGCCTCAAACGATCACAAGCGGAGGTCGCGAATATTCTACAACTCACCTGATGGCAAGTTTACGCTGTTCCTGCCCACAAGGAGCATGACGAGGTTGCGTAAATCGCGTTTCCCAAAGCATATCAAAGAGCGTTTTTTTGTTGACTTTCGAAATGAAATATCACTGTAAAATTAATTACGTCTGTCTATCACACTACCGTTATCGTGTCGAGATCAATTGTTCTGCCTTGCTTATCATTGTTTTGCCGTCGACCTTCCACCCAATGGTAGATACAATGTTTCACTCTATATTTTACGATATACAAGATCCTTTAAATATTCATGGTAAATGAAAATATTAGTACACGTTCGCATAATTTATCAGAATCATTTTATAGAAATTCTCTGAATTTCAAAATTTGCAGTCTTCGTGACAGCCGTATTCATGTGTATTGTTGCAAGTGTATGAAAGCATCTTAAGCCGAATTTTTATATAGCGTAATGACTGTTCTACTCTACTGGCACACGGAGCAGAGTTCCGTAGTCGATTCCTCCGGTATTCTAAGTAATGTATAAAAACACTCGCGGGAAATTTTTACATTTCTGTTAAATCTGCGGCATTTATGTTCTATAACACTTCCTTAAGAGCAAGTTTTTATTGACATATTATTTTCAAGAAAATTCTAGTTATAAAAGCTGTTTCTGTAACTAACATGATGGTCAGCTTTCGAAAATTTAGGGGTAGCAGCACAAAGATTTTATTGGATTTGACGCAAAAGAGTTTACTTCATTTGTTTCAATAAAAGAAAATAGCGATATTTTATACATTAAAATACAAAACTATCCACGAAGAGAACACAAAATTTAAAAAGAATGAAAAAATGTGAAAAGAAAAATTATAGAATGATAGAAATGCATGTTACCTGTCTTAATCGATTGCATTCCATGAATCACGCAGTTGGAGACATTCACGTCCAATCTCCCACTTCTTTCACAATTTAGATACCTAAAAAGCAGAATGAAACGGGGCGGCGACCCTCGTATACACAGTAACACACAACATAAAATAATATTTGTGTACACAGTAACATCCATATATATCAAACTAATTTAAAAAAAATAATTAAAATAATTAAAATAAAAAGAATTACGTGTTACGTATCTTAATTTTGAAGGTTTTTCTCGCTTGCCTCTCGTGGTAGTATAAAAGTGTGCAGTTTATTTTGTCTGTCTCACTCACACGACACGTCGTGGGAACACTCCGCCTCAAACGATCACAAGCGGAGGTCGCGAATACTCTACAACTCACCTGATGGCAAGTGTACGCTGTTCCTGCCCACTAGGAGCATGACGAGGTTGCGTAAATCGCGTTTCCCAGAGCATGTCAAAGAGCGTTTTTTAGTTGATTTTCGAAGTATAATATCACTGTAAAATTAATTACGTCTGCCTATCACACTACTGTTATCGTGTCGAGATCAATTGTTCTGCCTTGCTTATCATTGTTTTTTTGTCGACCTTCTACCCAATGGTAGATACAATGTTTCACTCTATATTTTACGATATACAAGATCATTTAAATATTCATGGTAATTGCAAATATTAATACACGTTCGCATAATTTATCAGAATCATTTTATAGAAATTCTCTGAATTTCAAAATTTGCAGTCTTCGTGACAGCCGTATTCATGTATATTGTTGCAAGTGTATGAAAGCACGTTAGCCCGAACTTTTATATAGCGTATGTAACGACTGTTCTACTGTACTGGCAGACGGATCAGAGTTCCGTAGTCGATTCCTCCGGTATTCTAAGTAATGTATAAAAACACTCGCGGGAAATTTTTACATTTATGTTAAATCTGCGGCATTTATGTTCTATAACACTTCCTTAAGAGCAAGTTTTTATTGAGATATTATTTTCAAGAAAATTCTAGTTATAGAAGCTATTACTGTAACTAACATGATTGTCAGCTTTCGAAAGTTTAGAGGTAGCAGCACAAAGATTTTATTGGATTTGACGCAAACGATTTTTCATAAAATGACGTTAAAGTTGATGATTTGATATGAGCATCTTGGTACAACAATATAGGAAAGCTCTTCATTGTAAAGCAATGAATTATAAATCAAAATACAACAGATTTTTCCAGTAAGGAAAAACACTATTTGAATCCAAATCACTTCAATATTCATGCATAAAATTTCACGCTAAGAAAACTGTCTGAGAATGTGCTAGAAAGTTTCACTATTTTAGACGTTGAAAAAATATTTTTAAACAGCTGTAACTACATTATGAGTCTTTCTCATTGGTCAAGACCCATATAAATTTAGTTTCATTGCACTATATTCCGGGAAAATTGCCAAACTATACATTTTTTACCACTTTTCAAACGATAACTTTTTAGATTAATAGCGCGTCTAACACATTCTATGAAAATAGTGAAGTGAGTATAAAACAAAAAATAAATTAATAATTATTTTACAGAAAATTTTAACAGTGTATGTATACACACTCTTTCGTAGTGATATTTACAAGGGACCATTATGAATAAAAATCATTCCAAAAGTTAATCAAAATCCATGTATTAGACTAAACATACTTTTCAAAATAAGTTCTTAAAGAGAAGGTACCATGAAGTTATTCGATGGATAAAGCAAAATACATAAAACATTACCTGCTTAGATACAAAATTATAGAAGATTTTTCTATGAAAAGTGCATATATGTTTATGAAATCTGATATCAGAACTCCATATGAAGTTGTTTCATTTAGATTTCGGGAAGGAAATTCTCCTTTATTTATGGTTTTCATACGAAAACGGTTTTATACGATTTTAAACTACATAAGTATGTTTTTTTAAACTACATAAGTATGTTTTTTAAGAAAATCATAGGTATAAGATTGTTGTATAATATGGAAAATAACAGTGAAAAATAGTAATTTAAGAATGAACAAAGTAAACCGTTGTTGACATTTTCTGATTGTTTAAAGCAAACTGCATCAATAATGAGTGTAATGTCATATTTGTTGAAATAATGAATTATTCTTCAAACGCATGACGTGTAATGACCACATTCTAAGTATCAGATGCATTTTACCTATCATAATATCTGGATTTCAAGGAACACACAATCTTTTCTCAATTCAGAGATCTGAAAAGCGGAGAGAAAACAGGATAACCCCCAGTCACAGTAGAATACAAAATAAAATAGTATTTATTTTACAATAACATGCACTTCTGTTAACAAAACTATCAAGAGAGGGCACTCAAATATTGATTAGAATGATCATAGGAGAGCAAATAAATTCAGAGAGAAAACACGTTACCGGTCTTAATTATCGGAGCTTTTGTCCTTTGCCATCGGAGGTAGAATGTGATTGTACAATGTAGCCTATCTGTCTTACTGGCACAGCAAATCGAGGGAAGCCTCCGTCTGAATCGATGTGCAAGTGCAGGTCGCGAATATACTTCAAACTCACCTGATGGCATCTAGATGCTATTCCTGCCCGCTAGGAACATGGCGAAGTTACGTAATTAGCGTATCCCATAGTATGTCAAGGGGAATTTTGAAGCTTGCATTTCGCGAGAGTATGTCAGTGTATAATATAGTATATATGCATTTCACATAAAAGAAATCGGGGGAAATCTACTTCTAAATCGGTGGCAAGCAGAGGTCGGGAATAGAATTCAACCAAAATGATGGTAATTCGACGCTATTTCTGACAACTAAAGATTATAAACCCCGCAACAGAATATAAAAATATATATTGGATTTTATAACAGCTTTGTGCATTTTAAATTTGAACTTTGCGTAAGAACGGTATTCATCTAATATTCTTGGAACTAATGCGATGACAGAATTCTCGTTAATACCACCGTATTTTTTATTTAAAGTATGTAACCATTGTTCAAATGTATTGGCACATGAAGTAAAGATCCCTGGAGGAAACTTCACACGTTCGAAGTAATTTAAAAAATCGCGAACGAGCAATTTACGCTTTTAACGTTAAATATATAGCATTCATGATGGACCTTAATTGGCTCAGAATATGTTACGCGAACCATGCCAATCGTGGCAGATATCAGTGGGCTCTAGTTAATGGTCATCGGCCGAAAATGTAGGAGGGGTAGCGTCAAACTATTGGTGTGGATGCACAATTGCTTCGCTCATTCCTAACAACGAAGGAAATTACGAATTGTGTTTCCAGTAATATACAAAAATATGAAGTTAGGGAAGACTAAATTTGAAAGAAATCATAAATTGTGAAAAAAAATAAAAGAGTGATAGAATTTCGTGTTATTTGTTTTAATCCTATGATTCCATGAAACACGTCGTTAGAAAAAGTTAACACTCTTTTCACAATTCAGAGACCTAAATAGCAGAGTGAAAAGGGCGACCACTCTTTTATACAAACTAGCACGCTTGTAATATAGCATTTGTATATGCAGTAACATTCAAAACTATCAAAGAAGGAGAGATAATATTTTAAAAGAGAGATTTAAAGGGGAAAAAAGCAAAGACTAATAGATATACCTGTTACGAATAAAATTTTTTTGAAGAGGGTTTTCAATTGTTTTCAGCGTTTTCAACATTAGCTAAATTTTGTGTATAGTATGTAGAGTGTAAAATTTTTACATATCATATACAGGGTTGATCCAAAGTAGTCGAATTATGAATTTTATATATTTCAGGCGCTGTCGTAAAATGAAAAAATGTTATGTAATGAACAGTGAAATAAAGTGAATTGAAATGATGCATTCGCTATTTGTAGTAAAATCGCAACCCATAATCATCCACATATTTAGACTATAATCGATATAAGACTGCGAAAACAGACAGCCGGTTAATCTTTACAGAGTAAAGCTGTAGTTTAATCAGCCTAAATACAAGTGTTTTCAAGATGCCGGCATTAAGAGGACTTTAAATGTAGGTATACAAATTAGATGTGCGTTTTCCCGATTGTCTGTATTTCTGTAAAATATTATATTTTGTTCCTTACAAGGAAGGTCTCTATAAACGCATACTCAGACATTTTTGAAAAAATTACAGAATATTCTTTTCATTAGGATATATACGTTTATAAAAAAAATTGCTGCGGAAACTCGATAGATATGGAAACACGTCCATAAAAAATTGTGAAAATTTTGCGTTTTGGCAATTTATCGCTGAGTTGGTGACTCAATGAATTTTTTTTTAAATGTTCATTTACGATAAATATTTTTTAAAGAGAAAACGTTTCCTACTCTTTATACTGAACTAGTTTAAGTAAGTTTAACTTAAACAAATACACTTTTTTAACTACAGTTTTTCATGTACATTTATATGAATATCTGAAAAAAAATTAACGATCGTATTATAAGGTTTAGAACAAAATTTAAACTGATTTAAAAGGCTTCAAACTAAAAATTAATTGTCCGATTCTGAGCACTGTCAATTTTACTTCGATATTGTTAGTGTCGGAAACAACAAGAGAAAAGTCTTGTTGCCATGGGAATAGTGACATTCAAAATAGAAATGTATAATGAGAGGGTTCTTAATCTGACATTTACTGTTAAAATATTCTTAAAACTTATCCAGCAGGCGAAACCGTGTAAAATTAAATAAATTCAGCAATATCAGCAACTTCAGCAACTTGTACAGATATTATATAAGCTTATAGAAAAATTATAATAAAATATTTAATCGTTTAAGTTTAAATTCATAAAGTACTAAGCACTTTTTTACCAAAAATTTTCAAATACATTAAAAGCGCTTGCATTTGGCGACGAAAAACTGTTGCTAGCCAAATTGCGTCTTTTTGCGCCAATTACTCGAAAGTTTTTTATTTTTTTCATATTTTCTATTGGGATTCCGCAGCTAAATTTGACTGATCCTTTATTACGTACATGGATAGTTCCATAAAAAAAATTCAAAATATTCTGAGTATGCGTTTTAAGGAGACCTTCACTGTTAGTATGTATAAACGCTATTGCACTGTGATATTTACAAGGGACAGTTTTGGGTTTAAAAATGGCATTCCAAAAACCAATCCAAATTGGCGTATGACAGTAAATTAGACATTTAAAAATTATTAAAACGAAAGTGCCATGAAGTTATAAATAGATTACAAAAACATAATAAACAAATTATAACCTGATTTGATGCAAAATTCTGCAACAGTTGCGAGAAAAGTGCTTTAGCAAAATAATCATATCCGGATATGTTTTTGACATCCACAAGCGTAGCTTTTTGTAAAGTACGTTCTATTTCCCATGCGTTTTTTCAGACAAAAACGATTTCATATTTAACAAAATAAATCAATAAATAAATAAAAACTACAGTTATTTTCAAAATTTACTATGTTCAAGTAATTACGTTTCCTGGATGAGATTACTGTGAATGTAGTAGCCAACTGAGAAAAATTATGATTTATGAATAAACAATGGAACAATATAAACCTTTATTGGAAGTTTCTGATTGTTAAGTAATCAAATGCAACAACAATGTATATAACGTCTTAAATGTATCAACAATCACATATTGTATATAGCAAATATCCCCTTAAGATTAGTCTTTAAAAAAACGTTTCCCGCTCAATAACGTGAACTTCTCTAACACATACATGGAGACATTTTGTTATGAAACTTTCAAGCTATTATACTGAAGTGATTTGGAAACGAAAGCGTTTTTCCATTGTTCTATAAATGTATTACATATCGATATATAATCGATAGTTTTTCAATTGCGACCTTACTTGACTGCGTGACCTCGAAAATTGGCCAAAATTGTGAATGTCCTCACAATTGGATCAGGCATATAATGAAATTAATAAAACGTACATGAAAACATAGATGTAATGAATGAATGCATGCATACATATACATGTGAATGCATGTGAATATGTGAATAAATGCATATGAATGTATGCATACACACATACGTACATGAATATTTACTTAATCCATAAATATATGCATAACATTAAATTTTTGGCTAATAATTGCTGGCAGTGGCGGATAATACAAAAGTACCAATTATGCTCCGCCACTATTTAATTTACAAGGGATCACTATAACTAAAAGCCATTCCAGATGATAATCAAATTGGGTATATATGAAAGTAAATTCATTTTTTAAAAAGTGATTACAAATAATATCCAATTAAGTTACTAGATCAAATAAGCATACTAAAGAAATCATCACTTGATTGGATGAAATATTCTGCAAGTTTTCCCCAAGAAAAGTGGAAACTGTAAAAATAGCTTACCCAGTTATGTTTCTGAAATTCACAATTCGAGTTCCTTTTAAATGACATTTCTTTTGATAAAGATATCGAAATTTTCCTCTTTTTGAATGAGAATGCTCTTTAGAACGAAATCTACATTCCGAAATTAAGACGTTTAAGTAATTACGTTACACGTCTGAGATTGCTGTGTAAACATGGGAGGAACAGATGATCATTGTGATTTAAGAATAAAAAGAATAGATTACTTTTGAAAATTTTTGATTGTTAAAGATTAAAATAAATCAACATTTCATGTGGTGTGATAATTGCTCCAACAAAGAAATATTCTGCGAATTCATTAACATACAATGGCTATCGTTTATAACAAAAGTTGATGTTTTGATACGAGCATCGTGGTAGAACAGTATAAGAAATCTCTGCATCATAAAGCAATGAATTACAAATTAAAATACAACAGATTTTTCCAATAAGGAAAAGCACTATTTGAATCCAAATCACTTCAGTAGTGATGCATAAAATTTCACGCTAAGAAAACTAAGTCTATGAATGTGCCAGAAAGTTTCACTATTTTAGTCGTTCAAAAATATTTTTAAGCAGCCATAACTATATTATGAGACTTTCTCATTGGTCAGGCCACATATAAAATTAGTTTCATTATACATGGAAAATTGCCTAACTATATATTTTTTACCACTGTTCAAACAAAAACTTTGTAAATTAATAGTGCTTCAACCATATTCTAGTGAAGTGGGTGTAAAACAAATGCTGAATTAATCATCATTTTACGGAAAAGTTTAACATTGTACGTATAAATGCTGTTTCACTCTGGTATTTACAAGGGACCATTATGAATAAAAGTCATTACAAAAGTTAATCAAAATACATGTATGAGAGTAAACAAACTTTTCAAAATAAGTGTTTTATAAGGTACAATAAAGTTATTCGATCAATAAAGCTTAATAAATGAAACATCACCTGCTTAGGTACAAAATTATATGATATTTCTCTATGAAATGTGCATTTATAGAATTAGCTTACCTTGATATGTTTACGAAATCTAATATCGTAGATCCATATAAAGTAGTTTCAGTTTGATTTGAGCAACGAAATTTTCTTTCTTGTACGCTTTTTTAGACGAAAACGATCTTATAAAAGAAAACTCCATACCTATTTTTTTAAAAGCAAGAAAAACACAGATTGCTGTATAATATGGAAAACAGGAGTAAACAAAATGTAATTTAAAAATGAACAAAGCAAACCATTGTTGACATTTTCTGGTTGTTAAAGATTAAACTACATCAACAATGAGTGCAATTTCTTATTTGCTGTAACAATGAATTATTCTATAAGCTAAAATTTGACACGCGATGATCGACAGATTGAAAAAGTAATAAAAATAAAAAATAATAATAATTTTCACGTTTCCCAGTTTGACCAATTTAAGCACCTGCTTGCTGTGGACATGCGATCTCGTGGTTTATGTTTACCATTTTCAAAAATATGCGAGAATATTGTATTTATCTGTTAGATCTGAAGATGTCGCCGATAGAGCGAACGAAACATATGTAATCTACATTAAAAAAGTATTTTTAAATATTCCGTGTTATGTTTTTATCACTTTAAGCATTATTAGACTTTAATTTAAAGTTAACAAGTGATTGTATTTTATTATTTGTAATGAATTATTCTTCAAACTCATGACGTGTAATGAGCACATTTATAAGAATCAGTGGCATTTTACCTATCACAACTCTATGGATTCCGAGGAACACACACTCTTTTCGCAATTCAGCTATCTAAAAAGCTGAGAGAAAACGGGGTAACCCCCCTAATATACACAGTAGAATACAAACTAAAATAGTATTTCTTTTACCATAACAAACACTTGTTTTTACAAAACTATCAAGAGAGGAAACTCAAATATTGGTTAGAATGATAACAGTAGAGAAAATAAATAATTCAAAGAGTGATATAACTGCACGTTAACGGTCTTAATTGTCGGAGCCTCTGTCGCTTGCCATCGGAGGTAAAATGTGATTGTGCAATGTAGCCTATCTGTCTTACTCGTACAGCATATCGAGGGAAACCTGCTTCTGGATAGGTGGCAAGTGGAGGCCGCGAATATATTTAACTCGCCTGATAGCATGTTGATGCTATTCCGGCCCGCAAAGAGAAAGGTAAATTTGCGTAATTAGCTTATCCTATAGCATGAATGGAGTGTGTCTGTATCTCGCATAAGGCAAATCGAGGGAAATCTCCTTCTCAATCGGTGGCACATAAAAGTCGGGAATATTACTTCAACTGGACTGATGGGAATTCGACGCTATTTATGACTGCTAAAGATTATAAACCCCGCGATAGAATATAAAAAAATAGATAGGATTTCATAGAAACTCTACAGAAAAAAAGGAAACCAGGAAGACCACGAAAGCACAGGATGGACGATATAAAAAAACGCGATGAGGGATAGAGATCTGGAAGAGGAATGGATACTACCAAGAAGTTAGAGAAAACTGGGTATTGAGAGAAATACCATAAGTTTTTGAAGAATGGCTTCATGAAGGAGTAATTGAAGAAATTCGTGAAAATGAGATATCCTTATCTGTTTCTCATTATCTCCCTCATCGTCCCCTAATAAAAGAAACGTCCTCATTGTCTTCTATGAAAATAAAGCCTGTCTTTGATGCTTCGGCTAAGATAACTAATTCCCCCTCATTGAATGATTTTTTAGAGACTGGAATTAATTTTATTGAAACTATTCCTTTGATATTAACCAGATTTCGACTTTATAAAATTGGTGTTATTTCTGATATAAGAAGAGCTTTTTTACAGATATTTTTCTTTACACGAGAATGACAGAATTTTTTTTCGATTTCTTTGGTATGATGATAATGGTTTTATAAGAATTCTCCGCCATACTTGTTGTGTTTTTGGGGTTACAAGTAGCCCGTTTCATCTTATAACAGTTATACATCACCAGTTGTCACAAGAATTATTGAAAGGAGAATGTTCCTAACAATTATTTGTTAAATTGCGTCACAGTTTTTATGTAGACAATTGCGTTACAAGTGTTCACAATACTTCAGAGTTCGATAATTTTCTAGAAACATCTACAGAAGTAATGAAAAGAGCAAAATTTGATCTTAGAGGTTGGAGAAGTACTACATACAATAGCGGCGATATTTTTCCTCCAGCAGATTCCAAAACGGCTCTATTGGGCTTAATATGGGATAAGAATTCCGATAACTTTTGATTGTTGACGGATAAAAAAAAATAAGTAGTCGAAAAATCTTGTCCCTTATCAGCAGAGTCTTCGTTTCTATAGGATGTGTGTCTCCTGCGTTAATACAACCTAAACTACTGCTTTAATCTATTTGGAAAACAAAGGAAACATGGGACGCAAAAGTAAACGAAGACATTAAAACGAAATTTTTTAACTGGATTTACATCTCTTGAAGTCTGTAAAAATTTCAAGATGGAACGGTGCCACAGAAGCATCCCATTTAAGCTTGCACACTTTTGTTGATGCAAGTCAAAATGCTTATTCCGCCAGTATTTTTCTAAGAAGCGAGTCCACTGATGGTATGGTGAATGTCAATTTACTGCAAGCCAAATCACGGTAAACACCATTAAAAAACATAACAATCCAAGGTTGGAGATAATGGCACCTCCTATTGGAGCAAGATTATTTAAATTTATAAGAGGTGCTCTAGAAGTTGAAAGAAGCGTTGATGCCTACTTTTGGACCGATTGTTCAACAGTTCTTAGTTGGATTAAATGACAAGAACATTGGTCAATGTTTGTCTGTAATAGAGTGAAAGAAATAAGACAATTCACAAAGCCTGAAAATCGGTTTCATATTCCTGGTGAGCTGAATCCCGCTGATCTTCCATCCAGAGGATGTGGAATTAAACAACTTTTGAAGTGGTGGCTAGGACCTACATGGTTAAAGAATTCAAAAGAACAATGGCCCAGATCAATTGTCAATGTTAATGAAGAGGAAGTTGAACAAGAAAAACGAAAGAAAGTTGTTTCTGCTGGCAATGTAGACTTTAAGACGATTGTTTCTGAATTATCAAAAATAATCTCGAAATTTTCCAAACTAGTGAGAGTGCTAGCTTGGATTGTTCGATTTCACCCCATAGCTTGTGATTTGAGAAAACATGCACTCCTTACAGGAGAAGAAATATTGAGTGCACAGAAAGTACTTTCCGTGCTGTGCAGACAGAATGCTTTTCTCATGAAAATGGTAGAAAATCTCTTGCCAATTTCCAACCAATTTCCAAGCTAAAGATGATGATGGACTGTTGCGATTGAAATCAAGACTTACTAATGAAGACGAAACATATGATTTTCTTGTTCCAGTGATTCTCTCTTCGAAACACGCAGTAGTGAAAAGGCTTATTGATCAAGAGCATATTCTGAACAAGAATGTTGGAACATCTACTGTCTTGACTATTTTGAGAGAAAGATTTTGGATTTTAAAAGGGATACGAAGTATAATCAACGAATGTGTTATGTGCAAGAAGCAAAAGGTAAAATACACTAAAGTGCCATTTCCCCTTCCCCCTGCAGATCGAATTAGAGTATCAGCAGTTTTTCAAGTCTCGGGAGTTGATTTGGCTGGTCCATTACTGACAAAATCTGGGGAAATGGTATAGATAGTCTTGTTTTCTTCTGCAGTATTCCAAGCGGTTCACCTGGAAAGTTCGAACCCCCAGAACGTTTAGACCTCATGAACCTGTCCTCGACTATGGTTGAGTTTTAACACGCGAAACTCAAAGGGGGTGTATGTTCTGGTCTCAGTTCCATCTATTTAACTCCGCAGTGACTCATGAATTAAAACTGAAACGTTTAACCGTTTGAGTGCTGAAAATTCGGCCTATAATCCGCGGAACAAACAATTGTGTTTCAACCCAGAAATTTTATCTTATAAAATGTAACTCACTAGATCGCTGTAAATACTTCAACTGTTGAATAAAAATTAAATGATTTCAATTTTTTAATAAAATTTCTGGGTTGAAACAAAATTTGTTTAATCCGCAGATACATTGCGGCGCTATCGCGCTTCATAGCACTCAAACGGTTAATTGAACTGAAATGAACTCAAAAACTTTAAAATGTTTTTTTTTTTTTTTTTTTGGACGAACGAAAACGGAAGAATGTAGCGCCGTCGTTTTTGTTTTTAAGAAAGTGAAAAATGTTAAAAGAGTGAAAATTTGAAATGACATCTGTTTTTTTTTTAATGTAAATAGAAGTTCGGCGTGTAACTATTTTGCTGTATGTTAATCAAGATGTGTAATTAAAATATGAAAGTTATCTTCAATACATCTATTGTCATTCCAGTGAGGTCGTCATTTATATTTTTAATTTAACGTTTCCACAGTGTTCATGCATATTTTGCAACTGTGCGATGAAGGAGTTTGCGTTAATACCACCCTATTTTCTATTTAACGTGTGCAACATGGTTCAACTGTATTGACACATGGAGCAAAGACCTCTGGTCGAAACTTCACACGTTCTAAATAATTTAAAAATTCGCTCGCGAGCACTTTACACTTTGAACGTTAAATATATAGCAATCATGATCTATAATTATTCATGATGGACGGTAATTGGTTCAGAATGTTTTATGTGAACAATGCTAATTGTGGCAGATATCAGTGGGCTGTATTTAATGGTCATCGGCCGAACATTTTAGAGGGGGTAGCGGCACAAAGAAACTATTGGAGTGAATGCACAATTATGTACGAATTGTGTGTCCAGTAACATACAAACTATCAAGTTAGGATATACAAAAATTGAAATAAAGGATAAATTGCGAAAAAAAATAATAAAAGAATGATAGAATTGCGTGTTACCTGTTTTAATCCTATGATTCCAAGAAACACGTCGTTAGAGAAAGTCGGGACCAAACACTTGTTTCAAAATTCAGAGACCTAAAAAGCAAAGTGAAACAACTCTTTTATACATAGTAACATGGCAGTAATTTAGCATTTGTAGATACAGTAACATACAAATTGTAAACAAGACTACAACATAACTATCAAAGAAGGGCAGATGATATTGGATAAGAATGATATAATGGAGAAAAAAATCAAAGAGCCTGTTACGAATAATAACTTTTTGAAGCGGGTTTTCAGTTGGATTGAGCGTTTTCAATGTTTTGTGTATAGCATGTGGAGTGTACAATTTCTATAGATCATATTCAGGGCTGATCAAAAATATTTGAATTAAGGACTTTTATACATTTATGGCAAATATAGGACTATGGTCAATATAAGACTGTGAAAACAGACAACCGGAAAATCTTTACAGGGTAAAGCTGTAGTTTAATCAGCCTAAATACAAAAGGTTTCAGGATACCGGCATTAAGAGGACTTGAGTTACAGGCATACACATCAGACGGAAGTTTTCCCGATTGTATGTATTTCTGTAAAAGAATCTATTTGGTTTCTGTGTATGTATAGATGCTATTCCACTCTGATATTTACAAGGGACCATTTTAAATATAAATCATTTCAAAATTCAATACAAATTGGCGTATGACTGTAAATTATGTATTTAAAATTTGTTAAATCGAAGATGCCGTAATTTTTTTAGGCTACGAAAACATAATAAACAAAATATAACCTGATTTGATTCTGTAACATTTGCTAGAAACGTGCTTTGGCAGATATATCTTATCGTTTTTGACATCCACAAGCTTAGCTTTTTGTAAAGTACATTCAATTTCACAAAGACAATTCACATTTTTTTCGGGCAAAAAGTTTTTGTTAAAAAAAAACTACACTGTTATTTTCAAAACTTGCTATGTTCAAGTAATTACGTTTCACGTATGAGATTGCTATGAATATGGTAGACAACAGAGCAAATTCCCTTTATGAATGAACAATGTAGACAATTGTTAGACGTTTCTGATTGTTAAATAATAAAATGCAACAACAATGTGTATAAAGTCTTAATTTTTTCAACAACCATATATTGTATAGCAAATATCTTAAGCCTATTCTTAAAAACATATTTTTTCCTACTTAATAACGCGAACTTCTCTAGCATATACATGGATACATTTTGTTATGAAACTTTCAAACTTTTATATTGAAGGGATTTGGAATCGAAAGCGTTTTTTTTATTTTTCTATAAATGCATTACATATTGCAATACATATTTATATATAACCGATTGTTTTATAATTGCGACCTTACTTGGACTACGTGTCCTCGACAATCGGCAAAAACTGTGAATGTCCTGAAAATTAGATCATCTATACAATGAAATTAAAAATACATACATGAAAAAATAGCTATAATGAATAAATGCATAGATATAATGAATGAATACATACACACATATAAATGTGAATGCATGTGAATCTGTGAATGAATGCATATGAATGCACACATACACACATACGTAGATGAATATTTACATACATCTATGTAATAAAAACGCAAAGAATTTTACTGTCATCAACAATTCTGGGATGCATGCCCGCTTCATTTTTTCATATGGGCCAGGCGTTTGTATTTTTTTGTACCATTGTTGAGTCCACTGTGAATGTTAATTTTGTATTGTTGCACCTTACAGGCAAATATTGTTACATCATCATTATAAACAATGTTAACACTTCTGAAAATTTTCTAAACAGAAAAGATTCATTCATCGTGAACGTTTAAAATATTAAATAATGGAGGTAATCGTTCACAATCTAATCTGGTGGAAAAAAAAAAAAAAAAAAAAAAAAAAAGTCGGCAGGGAATAGTGCTGTGCGTGACGTCAAACGGAGTAGACATACATAGTAAAAACATTTATTTTATGCATAATTTTATACTTATTTAAATTTGGGCGATTAATATATAGATACTCTATTTAAACGTAAAGTGTTTTTTTTTTATTTTTACAGTATTTTGTGAATTTACTTTTTTACGAATTAATTAAAATTTGTTTAAAGCTTAGCTTGCGTATAATAAAAATCCATTGTTTGTGCTTCTACAAACTAACTTAGTTTCTCATCAAATGACGTAATAAGACTACGCCTTTCGTTTTGATAATACAATGGAACGCTGAGTTTGTATTCTTTTTAGCATTTAGACAGTAATTCAAACTAAATCACGTGCGTTTATCTTTTTTCTGAGGGCCTCAGAAACGACCGTCTAGACGGGCGTAGCCCAGCTAGTTTATAAATATATCCATAACATGAAATCTTTTGGCTAATAAAAGCTGGCAGTGGCAGATAATACAAAAGTACCACTTACGCTTCACCAAAGCGGTATTGACAAGGGATCATTATAACTAAAAGCCATTCCAAATGATAATCAAATCTGGTACGTATGACAGTAAATACATTTTTTAAAAAGTGATTACAAAGAATATCCAATTAAGTTACTAGATCAAATAAGCATACTAAATAACACACCACTTGATACGATGAAAAATTATGCAAGTTTTCTCCAAGAAAAGTGCATCTGTAGCTTTCCCAATTACGTTTTTGAAATGCACAATTCGAGCTTCTTTTCAATGACATTTATTTTGATAAGGACATCGAAATTCTCCTATTTTTGAATGAGAATGTTTTTTGAAACGAAAACTACATAAACTACATTCCGAAATTAAAGCGTTTAAGTATAATTACCTTAGACGTCTGGGATTGCTGTGAAGCATAGCAGAAAAAAAGGTTAACTTTGTGAATAAAGAAAAGAATAAACAGAATAGACTATTCTTGAAAAACTTTTATTGTTAAAGAATAAAATGTATCAACAATTTATGTAGTGTCATAATTATTCCAACAAAGAAATATTCTTCAAGTGTATAAAATGCAATGGTTACCGTTTATAACAATCACTGATTAATAAAAGCAGGCATTTTTTAACTGTTAATTAAGACTGCATTAAAATTCAAAGCTGCTAATTTTTGACACATTCGCGAAGTATTTTACTTGTAAGAGAGCTAATTTACCATTATTCAAACATAAACAAATCGAATATCATTTTCTATTTTCTTACGAAGGCAAATTATTTTTCAGAAAATAATATTAAAGTCGGCGTTTTGGTCTGACAAGGAAGATCTCCTTAAAGAGCATACTTGAAATATTTAGAAAAAAATAATGCTGCAGAATCAGTCAAGTTTAGCTGCGGAATCCTAGTAGAAAATCTGTCTAAAAATAAAATA
The DNA here is from genome assembly GCA_963931845.1 of Maratus michaelseni. NCBI lineage: Eukaryota > Metazoa > Arthropoda > Arachnida > Araneae > Salticidae > Maratus > Maratus michaelseni. The sequence continues at coordinate 38,803,743 of OZ007591.1, read as the reverse complement.
CTTTTGAATATTTGGAGCAAAAAGACGCGATTTGGAGAGCAATACTTTTTCCTCGTCAAAGCCAGCGATTTTAATGCATTTGAAAATTATTGGTTAAATGAGTGTTTAAATGCGTAGTATTTTATGAATTTAAACTTAAACGATTAAATTGTTAATAAGGAATCAGTCAAGTTTAGCTGCGGAATCCTAGTAGAAAATCTGTCTAAAAATAAAATGCTTTTGAATATTTGGAGTAAAAAGACGCTTATTATTATTATTATTACTTATTATTATTATATTACTATATTACTTATTATTATTATATTATTATTTATTATTATTATTATTATTATTATTATTATTATTATTATTATTATTATTATTATTATTATTATTATTATTATTATTATTATTATTATTATTTATTATTATTATTATTATTATTATTATTATTATTATTATTATTATTATTATTTATTATTATTATTATTATTATTATTATTATTATTATTATTTATTATATTATTATTATTATATTATTATATTATTATATTATTATTATTATTATTATATTACTATATTACTTATTATTATTATTATTATTATTATTATTATTATTATTATTATTATTATATAATTATTATTATATATTATTATTATTATATTATTATTATTATATTATTATTATATTATTATTATATTATTATTATAATACTTATTTATTATTATACTTATTATTTATTTACTTATTATTTATTTACTTATTATTTATTTACTTATTATTTATTTATTTACTTTATTTATTTACTTTATTTACTTTATTTATTTTATTATTTATTACTTTATTATTTATTTATATTTTATTATTATTTATTATTATTATTATTATTTATTATTATTATTATTTATTATTATTATTATTATTTATTTATTTATTTATTTATTATTATTATTATTATTATTATTATTATTATTATTATTATTATTATTATTATTATTATTATTATTATTATTACGCTTATTATTATTATTATTATTATTATTTATTATTACTTATTATTATTATTATTACTTATTAATTTTATTATTTACTTTTTTACAGGGCTGGTCATTTTGCCGGCAAAAAGGTATTTTTACCGGGATAGTGGAAAAACTGGTAAAAAGTGGCAAAAAGTGGTAAAAACCGGCAAAAATGGTAAATGGCAAAAATCCAATTTTGCATAACTAAATGCTGTGATGCAGTTTATATAAAAAGGAATCATAACAACAAATGAAACCAAATGTTTTCTTGGTAAAAATAAACAAAAGTATAAACCAAAAATATATTATTATTCTGTTTTCTTGCTCTACTCTTGCCTCTACCCCCCCCCCCCCCTGACCAAAAAAAAAAGATTTCCATGCACCTGCCTTTCCATTCATCATCCACAAACCTGTTTCCCAACTGCTCTCAAGCAAGTGTGGATCCTCCCTCGCTACACAGGTGGCCAATTACCAATCAGGAATCAGCACAACAGCAGGTGCACAAAGTTCCTGTTTTCAGTTCTCATCTTATCAGTTTTACAGTTAATCTGAGAAGTAACTTCAGCCATTTTATTTTTGATAGTTTAGATTCTAAGCTTGGCTTCAGAAAATAAAGAAATAACAATTGCAAGAAATAATGAATAAAGGAGGAAGAAGACAAGATCCAATTTGGGAGTCCTTTTATAAGTTATCTGTAGATGGAAAAACTGTTGCTAATTGTAAAAAAATGTAGAAACATTCAGAGCAATAAAGCAGCCAGAATGTGGGCACATGTTTCAAGTTGTGTAAAAATTGTTACAAATGAATGTGTGAATGTGGAAGCATCCTCTTCATCTGAAAGACAAGCAGATTTAAACCAGAATAACAGTGATACAGTGATTGATGAAGAGGTGGACAAGTCGCAGCCTCTTTTAAAAAAGGCAAGATATTTAGAAACAAGATATGTATAAACAACTTTGTGTCAAAAACTTCAGATCAAGATAAAAGGAAGACTGATCTGATTGTTGCAAAATTCTTTTATGCTTGCAACATATCATTTAATGTTGTGGAAAGTGATGCATTTCAAAACTTAATCCACATCTTGAGACCAAGCTACAAACCACCTTCACGCAAAGAATTGGCAGGTAATCTTTTAGATTCTGTTCACAGTCAAATGGAAGAATCAGTACATGAAAGTTTGAAAGGCAGAGAAGGTACACTTGTTATCGACGGATGGAGTAACATCCACAATGAACCCATATCTGCTTCATGTGCTCAAGTTGATGGAAAATCATATATTGTAGACGTAGAGGATACAGGTGCCAACAAAAAGACTGCAGAATTCTTGTCAAAAAAATGCAGTGATATTATTCAGACTGTTGGAAAAAAGTATGATTGCCAAATAAAAAGCATACTAACTGACAATGCTAAAAATATGGAAAAAATAAGACGGGAGCTGGAACTAAAGTATTAAAGTGAAAATTCATGTCTGATATCATATGGTTGTGCAGCTCATTGGTTAAACCTCCTTGGGGAAGACATTACACCTTCTACTATCATTAAGTATGTAGTGGAGGTTCATAAATATTTTCGAAACCACCATGCTCCTTCAGCATGGCTGAAAGAATGTAGTGAATATGTTACACTTCAGTCACCAGGAAGTACTAGGTAGAATAGTCAGTTGACTTGCCTAGAAACTTTTGAACGAAATCATAATTCATATATAAAAGTATCAAATGACCATTTACAAGAAATGGACCAAAATATCATTGCTCGCATACGTGATTTTAATTTTTTGCAACAAGTAAAAGATCTCATTAAGCAATTAAAGCAACTCTCAACAGCTTTAGATATCTTGCAGGCTGATTCAACAACAATAGCAGATGCTTGCCATTTATGGTGCAATTTACTGAAAGATGATAATTTGAAACCCCATTTTGTAAAAGTTAAAAAAAGGTTTGGAAAAGCAATTTTGCCCTGGCATCTTCTTTCCTATTTGTTGCACCCAAAATATAAGGGTGAGCACCTTAGTTACGAACAAAAAGAACAGGCCAGAGAATGGCTACAAAAAATAAATCCATCTTTACTATCGTATGCCGTGAACTTTGAACTAAAAGAAAAACCTTTCCAAAGTACATTGTTTTCAGAACAAGTAATTATGACAATTGATGCCAATAAGTGGTGGAGAAGTGTCGCAAAGTCATGTGAAATTTCAAAAGAATTTTGTGAGTTAATAGCACACCTGCAAGAATGCCCAGCCAGTAGTGCTGCAATCGAGAGAATATTTTCCAACTTCTCTTTTGTCCGCTCAAAAATTCGAAATAGGTTGACAATAAGTAATGTTTCCAAACTTATTTTTGTTATGGAATGCTGAAAAAAGAATTATTTTGCAATGATGATGATGATGATGGTGATGAAAGTGCCGCTAAATGTTGAATGAGTACTTTTTTTATGTTATTGTTTTTAAAATATTTAATTTTTTTAAAAGAAATTTAAGATTTCACTTATTTGAACACAATATATTAATACATGTACTTACTACTATTGCTTATATTTTACATCTCTGAATTATTGCATTATGCTGATTGATAGGTTGATACATCTTATTTTAAAACTAGAAGTGTTTATAATTTCTGTAGATTTTGCAATATTGTTAATTTATTGCAGCATAAAAATCAGACTAACAATGGCTTTTTTTCAATTAAAGAATTTTTTTTATGATGAAATTAATAATTTCTCAGTAATTAAGATGAGTATATTAAGTTATCATAATGTACTACTATTCTGTGATTGTTAATTTAAGATAAGTAAAATAAATGAAACGTGCATTTATATGTAAAAAATCAGTTTTTGCCATTTTTGCTGGCAAAAACTGGCAAAAATCTATTTTTGCCAGGACGGTTTTTACCGGTTTTTTCCACCTGCGGAAAAAACTTGCCAACCCTGCTTTTTTATTTTCAGGGGGACGCTAGGAAGACGGGAGGTCGCCGACTTTTCAAACGTATATTTTTTATAAGGATAACCTCGCTAATAAATTAACAATTTTAAGAAATAATGCATTGATGTTTAATTTTTTTTCAAAACAGTTGAAAAGTGTTTGTCACTTCTGATCGTCTGTCCGTCTATTTATCTGTTTAACTTCTGTAAGATTGCTTGAATTGCGACATAATTTATGAATGTTTAAATTGTGTTCATTGTAGTATTATCACTATTGAAACTGGTGGATATAGTCGAAACCATCGTTTGAATGCTTATATGTTTACTCATTCATTCACACATACACACACACACATACAGACTCGTCATAAAATAGCAAAACCGGACTTTGCGTACCTTAAAACGTAATGAAATACAAATAATATCAACGTACGCACATACATACAGAATCGTTGTAAAAAAGGAAAAACGTATCCAGGGAACCTCAAAATGCAAAATTATGCCAAAATTTCATAGCCTTTGTTTCATTACAATACTTTTTTTTACACTACACATGTCCGGAAAGTAAAAATGCAGTAATTTCCTGTATTGTAAGTAGAGAACAGCTGTAGTGTTATTCTATGACTATTTCAAAAATAAAAATTAAAAACAAATTTTTAACGAAAATCTCGTTGCTTTAATTATTGTTATTGAATTCCGAATAAGTTGATCTACTATTCGGACACTATGTTCGGGACTATGAGCGTACTCCCACCTTTTTTTCCAGCACTACAACACTGATCGGTAAATGTTTATAGAGTACAGCAATAATATAATCAGTGTAAATATAAAAGGCTTCCGGATGACGGCATTTAAGGGACTTTAATTAAAGGAATACACATCGGATGGGCGCTTTTTCGATTTTATACATTTTAGTGAAAGATGTCATTTGGTTCTTTGTATAAACATTCTTCCACTGTGATATTCACAGGGGACCCTTTTAAACAAGTGGGTAAGTGTGATCGAAGATCGCACAAAGGGTTTCGTTTAATATTCCTTTCAAAACACTATATCCTTTCTTTAATAAATGCAAATAAATTTCATTTTCCAAAAGAAAAAAAAAAGTCTTGTTTTTTATAAAGTAAAAATTTACCGGTCTATTTTTCTCGTTTTTTCGAATACCTAAACCAGCCCGATAGCGTGCGAAGTCTGCTATCACACTCTGTCATAATAATATCTGTCATGTGGACTAAATGCGATATTTAAAAAAATAATAATTTCAAAATTAAGCATATTGTACACTTTCAAAATATTAAAATATGCGAATATTTCCATAATCGGGTTTTTATCATGATTCAATACGTTCCTCAAAGTCAGATATTTACTATTCTCTGTCACTCGTATTGAATACTTGCTTTGTATTATTCTCAAACATTTGAAAAATCCTAAACTTTCAATATGACGTCAGATTAATTTTCTTTTTAATTCTCTAATGACGGGATATTAGTCTGCTTTCTGTACATATATATACTCATACTACTTGTATTATTGAGAAATGTTTGAAAACTTTCGTTTTATTACCAATATGACGTCATATTAATCTTTTTTTCAATTGGTGAAACTTTTTATTTCATTTTCATTTTTCACATGGAAATCTTTCAATAGAAAATTAATTATTGTAGAAAGAATTTTATTGTGGATTTTTAATTGTTGGCAACTGCTATAACGAAAAATGTTTAAATTTACTAGGAAAAGGATGTTAGAATTTTGGTTTTTTATCTCTTTATATTAAAATAATACGATTTTTTTTAATTTTCATATTTTAAGCTTCATAGTAGGTATTCAGCTATAAGTACACAAAATTTCAAGTCTGTAAGTTATATAGTTTCTGAGAACCGGCTCTGTGATGGACATACAACGTACCGGGACGAATAGGGTTTAAAAATCATTTCAATTTGGCTCAATGCAGTACATTATACATTTCAACATTATTAAAACGAAGATCCCATAAAGTTATTAAATTAAAACAAGTATAAAAGTAAAAAGTTTTTTTTTTAATAATGTCCTTTCATTACGCATTCAATGCTTATCTTGAAGATGTCGCCCAATACCATGACTGCAGTTCATATTTTTTCCAAAAATTTCGGTTACAATACATTCATTTGGCGTGAGCACCAAAGTTTGTTATGGAAAATTCACTGTTTTTTTATACGCTTAGCTTTAGGCGCAAACTAGTAAATTTATTTAAAAATATATAATTTTGTTCTGTTTCTGTTTTAAGATATGGCAACACAAAAGAAAAAAAATAAAACATTATTTAAACTATATTTTTAAGGTTTTCTAAATTCATTTATCAACGTATAATAATAGTTTAATTAATGTGAAACAATTAATTGCTTAAAGCGTATACACTGACGGAGAAAAAAATCTCAACACCAAGAAAGACTTGTGTTAGATAAACGAAATTTGGTAGGCGTGTTTATACTTCTGAAAGGTGACATCGATTCAAATTTCGTGCTTCGCGCATAAGTGTGGCGCTAGTAGCGCCACTCAGAACTTGCAAATCCAGTTTGCTTTAAACGCATGCTGTAAAGTTCGTGAGCGTTATTTATCTTCGAAATTTGACGTATTCAGTTGCTGTTAGCCAAAAATGCCTTTAAGAAGACGAAGAAGCCATTATCAACAGCTCACCGAGATTGAACGACGTCTTATAATATGGCTACGAGAAACTGGAGTTTCTTTCCACGATATTGCAGAAAGACTTGGCCGGAATGTATCCACTGTGCATGAGTGTTTGGAGCAGTGGTCAAGGGATGGTACTGCCTCAAGAAGACCGGGTTCCGCGAGGCCACGTGGCACTACTGAGAGGCAAGACAGCCGTATTCGGCGTACGGCTGTGACGCATCGTACTGCGTCTGTGGCAGTTTGTACCACAGTGACACAACTTACCCTTAGAAATCGGTTACTTCAAGGACAGCTCCGAGCCAGGCGCCCTGTAGCGTGTATTCCACTGACTCCAAGCCATTGCCGTTTGCGACGACAGAGCTGTCAAGTCAGAGCGCATTGGAGGACGGAGTGGATATCTGTTGTGTTTTCTGATTAAAGCAGGTTCTGCCTTGGTGCCAGTGATGGCCGTGTGTTGGTCAGAAGGAGGTCAGGGGAACGCCTGCAACCAAACTGTCTGTAGCATAGACACACTGGACCTACACCTGGAATCATGTTCTGGAGAGCAATTTCCTATGACAATAGGAGCACTCTCGTGGTTATCCCAAACACACTGACAGCAAATTTGTACGTCAGTCTGGTAATTCTACCTGTAGTGCTGCCATTCATGAACAGCATTCAATGGGGAGTTTTCCAACAGGATAACGCTCACCCTGATGCCGCTGTTGTAACGCAACGTGCTCTACAGAGTGTTGACATGTTACCTTGGACTGCGAGATCACCAGATCTGTCTCCAATTGAGCGCTAAGGACACGGCTCCTTTGACCCTGAATGATTTCGCACCCAGGCACGTATGGTATATCATTGATCGACAACTCCAGCATCATCCACGGCCAGCACTTACCGTCCCAGTATTCCCAAAACAAGTTCAACAAGAATGGAACTCCATACCACAGAATTTCATTCGATACCTGTATGACACAATGCATGCACGTTTGCAGGCTTGCATTCAAAATTCTGGAGGTTACACCGGCTATTTATGTAACAGCATTTCACATTTGAAATGCATTTTCTTGAGCTTAAATTAACCTGTGATCTTGAAAATCTAATCAATTAAACATGTTAACTAGACAAATGCATTGTCCAAATTTCATTACTCTACAATATTTTTTTCTTGGTTTGGGATTTTTTTTTTCGTCAGTGTATTTTAATATATATATATATATAAGAGAATATATTACACTCTTTATTAATTTTTTTTAATTTATATTTTCTACTTTTAATGTTTAAAATATTTCGTTGTTACAGTTAAACAGCCAGTTGGCCTGGTTTGGAAAGCGTAGTTTAGCGCATCGTTAAATCCATTGTTGTAACTCATATACAATTGTAACCATAAAGAATATTTGGCGATTTATAAGCTGTAGCAGTCTAATGGAAAAATGCTTAAGAATTAATTTATTAATTTATAATTAAGTTCTAAAAATAGTAAAGTGCTGTAGTGTCATCGGAAACACACCTGTTAATATAATTTTTATAATTCTATCATATTGAGAACTGAGTGAAATATCGATATCAAAAATCTATCTTTTGATACAAAAAACAAATTCCGTTAAATAAAACAGCGTAATAATATAATAAACAAAATATAACCTTATTTGATCCAAAATTCTGCAACATAAACTAGAAAAGTGCTTTGGTAGAAATATTGTTCTCCAGATATGTTTTTGACATCCACTAGCATAACTTTCCATTTCTCAAAGATAATTCGCATTTTTTCAGACCAAACACTTTTTTCGAAAACACAACTATACAGTTATTTTCAGAAATTACTGTGTTCAGGTAATTACATGTATAATTCTGCTGTGAATATAGAAGACAACAGAGGAAAATTCTGATTTATAATGGACAATGTAGACCTTTGTTAGAAGATTGTTAAGTAATAAAATGAATTAACAATGCATGTAACGTATTAATTTTTTTTAACAATGACATACTGTTCAAACCATGACATATATTGGTCACCGTTTATAAGAATCAACGGTTATTAGGAGCAATCATTTTTCTAAATAACCAGATTCCTTAAGGCTATTCTCAAAAATGTAATTTTCCTCGTTCAATAATGGGAAACTCTCTAACATATACACGGGACATTTCTGTATGTAAAAGCAAGAAATTTTCCAGATTTCTATGGAAGGGAATTGAAATCGAATAGCTTTATTCATTTTGTGAAAAATGTTTATATACTGAGTTATAATCGATCGCTTTTTAATGTTGACATTACTCGGATTGCGTGTCCTCTAAAATCATCCAAAAATGTTAATGTTCTCAGAATTAGATGAAGCAAGTAATAAAAATAATAATAATACATACATGAAAACATAGATATAATGAATTAATACATACATAAAGTCAATGGATACATACATATAATGAATGAATACATACACATGTGAACGTTCGTATTGTATTGTATTGTATTATGTTTAAATAATGCATATATACACAGATGCGTACATGACTATTTACATACATACGTGAATACATGTATGACATGAAATCTTTAACAAATATTTGTTGGCATGTGGATTATACGAAAGTACCAATTATGCTCCTCCACTTCGATATTTACAAGGGATCATTATAAATAAAGTCTATTCCAAAAATTAAGCAAAATCTGTATATCACAGTAAACATGCGTTTTAAAATAAGTGGTTACAAAGAATGTAGCATAAAGTTATTAGATCTAAAAAGCATAATAAATAAAACACCACTTCATTAAATGAAAAAAATATACAAGATTTTTCGCCAAAAAAGTGCATTTGTAGAAATAGCTTACCTAGTTACATTACTGAAATCCCCAATCAAAACTTCATAGCAAATAGTATAATTTCGATGAACACACTAAAAATCTCCTCTGTTTAGACGAGAACTCTCTTTGGAAAGAAAAATGCATTGGCTATAATCAGCAATGAAGATGTTCAAATAATTACATTACACGTATGAGATTGCTGTGTAATATGGCAGAAAAAAAATTATTAACATTGTTATTTAAGAATAAACACAGTAGATAACTGTTGAAAATTTTTGATTGTTAGATAATAAAATGTTCTATTCACGTAGTGTCATGTTGTTATAACAATTAATTTTTCTTGAAATTCATAACAGGTAATGGTTACCGTTTATAAGAATCAACAATTAATAAATTCGGGTATTTTTAACGGTACATTCAGACTACTTTAAAATTCAAAATGGCAAATTTTTTTACATATTCGCGACGTTATTCTTCCTGTTAAACGTACTAAATTTGTAGATTTTCTTATTTGGGTATAAAAAAAATTGAATAGAATATCCCGTTTTTTTTATGAAGACGTATGATGTTTCAGCAAATTACTTTAAATTTGACGATTTGAGCTGAGTATCGTGGTACATGAATCCAGAACATTACGTCATCGAAGATCAATCATTACTCCAAATGTAATACGTTTATCCTAACAGGGAAACGCTATTCGAATGCAAATCACTTCATTAGTCGTGATTTCAAATTTCATGCTTTTACGTGTAAAACTGTCTGTGAATGCGTCAGAAAAATTCGAGTTTTTAGGCGGTGAAAAAAAAACATTTTTGAGAACAGCCGTAACCGAATTATGAAACGTTCGCATTGACCAGAGCAGAAATAAACGTAGTTTATTTGTACCATATTCATAGAAAATTGGGTAGTTTTCTGTTATGCTAACACCATGGCAAAAGTTTTGATAATGCGCCATTTGTTTCGTTCTTGATCGTGCAAATGATTTGGTACTTTTCGGTTTGCCGGGCGCCAGTGATACATGTACATATAAATATATATGTATACACACACACACATATATATATATATTCATACATATATGTGTATATACACACACACACACACACACACACACATATATATATATATATATATATATATATTCATACATATATGTGTATATATATATATGTGCGTATATATATATATATATATATATATGTACATATCTATATATATATATTCATACATATATGTGTATATATATATGTGCGTATATATACATATATATATCACTGGCGCCCGGTTAACCGAAAAGTACCGATTTTTATTACAATCCCTGTCAAAATAACTCACTAGTTATTGAACGCAATTCCTCTTTTTTTATTTATTTAATCGTAACCACGCAAAATATCTTAATTTGCTACTTTTTGAATCGAAATTTTGTTTTATTAAGTAATAATTTACATTTTTCGCAGACGCTGAGATAGATTTTACCATTTGGCAGTTACCTGATGATGAGGAATCTGCAATAAAATTATTTCAGGACTATGAAATCCTAATAATATTATAAATCTGATTGTGTGCAAATGTTAGGCTGAAGCCAGCGTCAAAATAAAGCATTTAATTATCCTGTATCTTTGCATATAAGTTGATTATAACCCTCAAATGAACATAGACTAGGTTTTATTTATTTTATTCAAATATTTTTCTTAATAATTCAAAATTTCATTATTTTCATAGAGAATAAATGGACATTTTTTCGTATATTTTAAAATGGTTGGTTGGTTTGGTTGGTATGGCCCAAAGGGCCCGGTTTTTCAGCTTTTTTTAAAATGGTGAAATTTATTTTACCGTTGTTAATACTTTATCGTTGCCAATATAAAATAAAACCCCTGAGTAATAATTTTTAATCAACAATTTATTTTCAAGTGAAAAATTTCCACGTGAAAAATGAAAAGGAAATGAATTATTTAAGAATTAATCATAATATGAAATGATGTCATATTAAAAATAAAACGTGCGTTTTCAAATCTTTGATAATATCACAAAGTGCATAAATACGAGTAAGTATGGAAAACAAGCGAATATGATGTCATACATAAAAAATAAAACAGATTTGTTTTGATGTTGAAATAAAATGATCTTCGGTTATCAAATTATTTGTGATTAATTTCTCTTTTTTTTCTTTTTGACATGAAAGGAATTATTTTAAATGTACGTAATATATGTATTTTAAATATATGTGTTGTAAATTAAAGTTCTGTGTTTTAAATGAAATGAGTGAAAGATTTAAATTTTTAATGAATTCAATACGAATGATGGGATAAGTTGGCGATTTATCATCTGCACACAGCTAACATAAAGATACCATATTTTTAATTTAAATTTTAAATAGTTAATATATATATATATATATATTGGATGGCAAATGTCAATGATATGCATCGCAAAATTATCCGTATCGAAAATCAGAAAATCTTAATAAAAATAACTATAATTTTTAAAAGAAAGTTGCTTTTCTCATAAAAGCTAAAGAAGAAAAGTAATATGATTGTGTCGAAGTAACAGCATTTTTCCTCTATAATTTTCCCACAATCGAAACACATTTGTAAATCGTCGTTTCGAACCGGAATTTAATTTTACATTTCTTTTAGTTTTAAAATAGGAAAAACTTTGTTGTCGTTTTTAAATATAGCTTTTTTTAAAGTTGTTTCATAATAGATTTTTGTAAAGTCTTGTAGGATAAGAAAAATTGCATAGATTTTAAAGCAATGTTTAAGTAAAATTACAATATTTTTTAAACTTAAAAAACAACAATGTTATCGAAAAGAAAATCGATTTTACCAACAAATTCGCGTAATGCAAAAGCAAAGAAGAAATAAAAAAGTAATGAATCTTTTTTTCCAGCCGAATTGTGTAAACTTGAACAAGCCGATCGTGCCAATTCATAACATTATAAACGTGAAAGCGCGTTCTATATAGTATAATTTTTTTTACATATAGGTAGAAAATTTCCGAGAATAACAAGGTTAGAGGTCTGTAATTAAATCCATAGTCAATTTGCGTTTTTTTTTTTTTTTTTTTTTTTTTTTTTATCGAGTGAAATTTGGCGCAAAATTAAATACATTGTTGTAACCAGATGTTTTTTGCGTGGTAAACACCTAATGGTATTTTAGATGATCTTTTCCCCGCTCACCTTTGATGCCAACTATGACTGTAAAACATATTAAAAACTATTAGCCGATAATTTTCTAATTTTCTTATTGCTTCATGATGGTTCATACTTTAAACCTGAATCGGTCATGCCATTGTCGTTCAATTTTTATTCCTAATCCTAACCCTAATCGTATCCTATCCTAATCCCGATAATAACTTTAAAGAATATTCTTTTACACGAATATGTAAATTAAATCAATATCCATAAATGGAATGAATGGAAAATAGAATAAATTGAAATGGCAAAATAAAATAACAAGAAAGTACATTTATTCGACACCTAACCCTAGAGAAAGCGTAAAAAATTTCAAGCGCATGAAATAAATTAAAATAATCCTATATATACTAACAAAAATATGTAAGTTTAGATAATCAGATTTGTGTCGTCGGTATTTATTTGCTAATAGTGTTCTTGACGCGATAGAGAAAATATCGAGGTTAAATTGGGCAGAATTTAAAGTACTTTCTAGCAACCTTATTTACATTTTAGAATCGCATCAGATTGTTATATCTTTGTGAAGTATCTATCAATGTATAAAATCCACAAGCAGTTTGTTCACTATTTACACCACTTAGCGTGAAACACTTAATTTAATATATACATAAACAAGATAATGTAGTAAGAAATATATAACATATGTCTATGCAAATATACAATATAATTATGCCCATTTAGCAATGCACACATATACAAATTGTACACCAAATACCACCTAAAATGCACTGTTGTATAGAAGAATTCTGCCAGTGTTGTTTTTCGTTTTACGAAAAGGAATTCCTCGATTTTCACGATTTTACTGGGTCCTCCTTTTTTCATTAGTTGCAGTTTCCATTTCGCGATTGTATATATTATTTGGCATGAAATTTCACTTTTTTAAGACTGGGTTATGTCAAGGCCCCTATAGCAAACAAATACCGTATGGTCTCCTATAAAATGTGATAAAGCTTTGGTTAATTATATATGTTTTTAATTATCGAATGAAATGCTTTGCTAAATTAATGCATTTATTCTTTTTTAATGTTATGTGAACGAAGTCACGGCTAACAGCTAGTTATACATAAAGAAAGTTTTTTTTCAAAAACACATCAAATGAAATTATGGATAGGTTCGGAATTTTATCCGCAATGGAGATGTAGCTTACAATCAAACCGCAATATCATAGGAATACGAATGAAAACATATTTTGAAACATCACAGTTGCCTTTCATAATGTTTTAATTTTTTATATATTTGTGAGCTTCAACTCCAAATGAACCTCAACACGACAGCGGACCGGAACAGCTATATGATGGAAGTTTGTCCCAATGCTTTGTGTTTACAAACAAATGGAAAAATTAGTGGATCTAATAAAGTTTGTAAGAGACTAGCAACTTTTATACAGAGAGAGTCTAGTTTTTTGTCTAGTTTTTTTGTGTTTTGAAAACGTACTGCGGATATTAACCTGTGTGCGCAAAAATGACATCTATCCTTCCTTTTATTTTGATTTTCCGAAGTATGTTTGTAGCTCTCTGAATCTGCAATTAGTGGTTTTCGCTGTAGTTTTATGCAAATTAGGTTACGTTGGTAAATCTGCAGAGTGTAAAAGCAGGAGTAAAAGTTTGTATCGGCAGATATTGGTCGAGACCTACCCTATCAAGGATTACGAGACACTTCTACTGTTGTGGAGTTAAAGTTCGCCACGTATTTTGAGGTATCAAAGCGTGTAAAATCTAGCCAAGTACAATTGCCCGTTTTGGTAAGAGTCTCAACGTTGCTTCTTTGAATAGTACGTCACAATCTGCAGAAATAGAAGAAAGTCTCCTCACCAGAACAAAAACAATGTAGGACGTGTCCTCTCCCTCAGTGTATATTAGGTGGTTTATGTCATAAAACACAAGGATGTTTCCTTACTGCTATTCCCGATCATACAGATAAAATTTTAATGGCGGCATTCGAGAAACATGTAGTTGATGGGAGTGTTATCTTCCCAGATTACCGGGGAATATATAAACAAATGAATTGCGAGATGCTGGCTACAAACATTTCACAGTAAATCAGAAATATAATAATGTTAACCCTGACACTGGATGTCATACCCAATCTGTTTAGTAAATATGTGGATCTGTTGATTATTTCAGAATGGCGTAAATAAAAGACAGCCCGACATTTTTCGTCATCATTTACCATCCTATATCATCGAGTTCATGTAGCGACGGTTTTATTAACAAAAAAAAAATGAAATGTTTACTGCAATACTAAGCAACAATTACAATTTCATACCAACTGTACTATTTCATGTAGTTTAAATTAAGTTTTATTTTATTATTTTACTGTATAATATTTATTGTTTTTTTTTATTTTAAATATATATTTGTATTGATATTATAAAAAATGACGTGAAAGTCTTTAATGTGGAAAGGTTATATTTTTTAAATGGCCACTTTTGTACCAACAATTTTTTTTTTCGCGCCAACTATTATGCTTGATAACAATGGTGGTGATATAACGGAAAAGTACAAGAAATTGCTGAACAATAAATTTTCTACCACTGGTGGAACGAAATCTTTGTAAATTAAGGGTATTTCTACTATACTAGGGGGTTCTACCCCCTGCTCGCTAACGCTCCCCAACCTCCGTGAATACGACGCAATTCACAATGAGAATGCTACGCGCTACGCGGTCTCAGCTCGCTTCGCTCGCTCGTCACCTTTTTCAGCATCACTAGCCAGAATGAATGCTATCATAAATCATTTTAACATAAGAAATTGACATTTTTATAAATGTAAAAAAAGTAAATGAAAACTTTGTTGAAAACACAATTAAAAATGCATTTAGTTGGTGCTACCAGTGGGCATAAATCATTTAAATACTATGAAAAAATTACCTTGGAAACACAACTAGTTTTAAACTCATTGCATATCACGGCTTAAATTCATTAAAAAAACCCACTAGGTAATAGGAAGATAGCTTATATATATTATCAATCATTGTATTATAGATTTTTGCAAAATAAATTATTTTTTACTTCATCAAGATAGCAACAGATGACAGCAGGTGCAATCTAGAAAGTTGATATTTTTATTCTCTGCGATTTTCGTGTGAGTGAAATTCATAAATAAATTGTAAATAAAAGTTGAGAATTCAGTTGAAATTAACGATGTTACTCATAATTTTGTTGCCGAACGGTAAGCTAGAAATTCAGCCTTATTTTCGCGCCACGTAAGAGAAATATATATATAGACCTCAGATAAATGGTGAAATAGGGGTAAAATAAATGACCAATTAATTATTATTTTATTAATAATTTTAACAATGTATTTATACACGCTTTTTCACTGTGATATTTACAAAAGGAAGCATTATAAATAAAAATCATTCCAAAAGTTAATGAAAATCATTGTATGAGAGCTTTTAAAAATAAATGCTTAAAAAAATACCATAAAGTTATTAAATCAAAAAAGCATAACAAATAAAATATCACCAGCTTAGGTACAAAACTATGGAAGATTTTTCCATTAAAAGTGCATTTGTAAAATTAGCTTACCTAGATATGTGTTGGGGTATTTGATAAAGTGATAAATAACCAAAAGAATGAATTTTGTTGATTTTAGAAATTAAAACAATTTTACACAAATACTAATTAAAAAAATGAACAGAGAGATGCAATAAACAAAGCAAACCAAATAAATTTTGAATAACTAAAATAAATTAAGTAAATGAATAAATTTGCCAAAAGGTATCAACAAAATTCTCATTAATCACCATACCGCCTAAGCCCAACAAGTGGTTTGACGAATTGGAACATTGCTATGGTAAATTAAATGAAATTCATTAAAACTTTATAGAACAGATTTTGAATAAGAAAAACATAAAAAGGGGTCCTGGAATCCTTCCATAATTTTCGAAAGGCACAAAAAAAAGGGGGAAGTTAATTAATAAAAATAAAGAAATAAATAATTAAAATTACATAACATGATCATATCAATGTACCAATTTGCCAGAACCATGCGAGTGATTTTGTATAGTGGCTAGTATCAAACCAAGAATAACTAGATAAAACATAGTTTTCCTTTTTAATAAGAATTTGGTGTAACTTAATTACCTTAACTGCAGCTAATAAGCTTTAAGAATTAAACATAGTTAATATTAAATTTTTCTTTTACATTCATCTTCAACTCTTTTACTTCAATTAAGAACAGGTTAAATTTACCTTATTTATTAAATCCTTTTCTCTATAAAGGAAAATAAAAGTACTTCACAATATTTTTAAGAAGCAATTTAATATTTAAAGAAAACCAAATTAATAAGCATTTTCAGAAACAAATCAAGGATTTAAATTTACTTTATTAATTTTAATTGATGAAGGAAAATTAACTGAAGTCACAATCAAAGTAAATTAAATTTAGCAAGGTTTAAATATTAAATAATTACTTTCTCTGATTGTTTAAATAATTAAACAAAATTCATTATCCATTA
Organism: Maratus michaelseni; assembly: GCA_963931845.1. NCBI lineage: Eukaryota > Metazoa > Arthropoda > Arachnida > Araneae > Salticidae > Maratus > Maratus michaelseni. The sequence continues at coordinate 38,786,722 of OZ007591.1, read as the reverse complement.
AATATTAATGTTAAATTTAGGTAAAAAAAACAAATGAATTTCTATGATGCATACAAATAAGTCACAGACTGATTATCACCAAGAATTTGATTTTTTATTAACTTATGAAAAAAGGAATTGTTAGATAAAACACCAACATAATCAGATAAATAAAACGCCAACATATTCAGATTTATAGGTATTAGGTTAGTTTGTCTGAGAACAAGTGATTTAATCGCACATATGTGCATCAAGATTTATATTCATGGCAAAATAATAACAATAATAAGAGGCACTCATTCATAAAAATAATAAAAAATATTTACCAACATTTCACTAGTAGATTCAATCTCTAGTATATAAAATCGTAGATCATCAAACGAAGCACTGTAAACAAAGCTATTTTCATAGTTGACAGTCTCTCTTATATGCATAAGGAATACTCTTCGAATACCTCATAGTTTTACTTCCTTGTAACTCTTCAGATAAGATGGAGTATGTATCTAGATGGAGACAAAAATTGGATTTTTGTAGCAAATCGTTGGGGATTCAGGGACACCTTTTCTCATCTTCTTCATACATTCAGCAGTTTGAGGGGGATAATTCTTCACAAATCACTCTCTTCTATTCACTTTTAAAAGAATGCTAAACCTGCTCATAGAGAGACGTAGGAGGCCGGGTACACAAAATATGCATCAGAGCATCACCATCATCTATTCATGATAGCTGCAAAGCTCAATACCTTTTCCAGACATCTGCTTCTGTACGAAATTATCATTCTGCATGCGAGTTTACACTATGCTCTCATTCTTAGCATTATAGTTTTGAAAAAAAAAACCATCCGCGGTTACCCGAGAGCACCAGTTATAATTGACCTTCCATCTCTTCGATTTTCCTCTCAATCCCCATCAAATTCTCTGGCCATCACCAGGAAAACTCCCAGGGGGGGGGCAGCGCCCTCCCTGAAACTCAAAACGTACCTTATCCCAGTTACATTCTTCCACGCTAAGCGATACCAGGGGAAAAAAACATTCCCCGCGAATACGTTACGTAAAACCATTGGTCGTCGCTCTCTTGCGGGTGGAACTACTTCACATAGGGGTGATGGCATGTGTACAGCTGCTCCGTTTTCGATCCCCTTTCCACGAAGGTAAAAGGGTCAGCTGTCCCTTCCTTCGACCTCCCACGTGAACTGTTGTTTACGTAAAACAGAATAATTGGGCTCGTAAAAGCGAATCATAAAACTTTAACAATACGGGCCACTATCTGTCGCCTGAGTCCTGCTTTTTCCACGAAAGATCAACAGAGCTGATTACTGGCGACCAACAACGTTAAAGTTGTTTACGAAAAAACAGCATAAATGGAGTCATAAAACTCCTGACAATACAAGCTAATATACGTTGCCTGGGAAATGGATTTTTATTGCCCAAGTGTCCGAGAGCATTTGAAAATTTCCCAGGGTAACAAGGACCACCCCAGTGAAATTATAACTTACAGGGGAAATATAAAAATTATGATTTTAAGTAAAAGAGACAATGAATTTGTTTTAGCTTAGACATTTAAAAGAAAGAAAAGGTATTTTAACTCCGAAATTAAAGACTAATGGTATAAAACAGTAGAGAAAAGGGGGGGGGGGGGGGCTTATGAACAGTACAACTTAAATAGAATAAAATAAAGAGAATATTAAATGAAAAACATTATGATTATTAAAAAAAGAGGGGGGGGGCTTACAAATATAGAAAAAAAAGCAAAAATGGAAAATTTAGAATAAATGAAAAAACCTACCCTAACATGACTCTCCCTTTACCGCAAAAAAATAAAATTTTTTGATAAAAAAAAATTTTATTTTTTGAAACGTGCAGACCGAAACAGAAAAAAAAAATTCTCGCAAGGGTTACCGGGCTGAGAGGTAGTTCACAGTACGCTGGAGATTCCACAATATAAGACCTAACCGTAAGAGCAGGCCAGACATCGATCCGAAGAACAATCATGAATTATAGAGTGAAGTCGCCGCTGTCAGATATACACTCCGGAATGTATACTAAGAGCTGCCCACCATGAACCACTCCCAAGTAACTGCTGAAATACCTGACGACTAGAACTGGGAAAACCACAAGGGGGTAACAAGACACCTAAGGGGTACTGCCTTCTAAGGCGGGGAAAACTGCACTTTGCTTCTACATAGGACACCTTCGCTGCATAACCATTTCTAACTCCTGATACCGAATCCCACCTATAAACATACCTGTGCATGCTCCAAATTCCACGACTGTTACTGTATGTTGCAACTCCTAGCAGGTTCTACTGACAACACGTTAATCTATCTACCTATATGACCAAAATTTTGCCAAAAAAAGACTAAATTATTTACAAGTTTTTTTTTTTTTTTTTTTGAATTTTGGAAAAAGAATGCAAGAGTGTTGAGACTGCCAACTGAAAAATAATACATTACTCATAATAATATATACAACATTTACATAAAATCTTAATAAATTGGCCAGTTCGATGTGAAAACAAAATCAAATTACAACCTACATTTACTTATATCAGTACTACTGGCACATACAATAACCAAAAAAAAAATTAAGCAACTGGGTATTTACACATGTAACGGACTTATGACACAACACATTTCATCAAAGTAATCGAGTAACAATATACCAAAGTTTAAATTAGGATAACAAATGCAAAATGAACCCCGTGATAAAGTTAAAGTCTGTAAAAGTGGTGTTTGGGGTGTAGAATAAATGTATATAAATGCAGTTACAACAAGAAAATACTGTGCATGGGAAAAGTAGTTATGTTCTTGTGCTACCCACACGTAGACTGAACCAGCCTAGAAATTTTTTTTGAAAACATGGTTTTCCATGAGAAAAACCAGACGGTGATGATACAGTATCATCAGACTACCCAATTTACATACCCAAAGCCAAATAAAAACAGATGTGACTCATAAAACATAGTCACAACAAAACAAGGTCATAATCCCCATAGAAATAAAAAGGCTTATGTATATAGAGTATATATAATTACTAGTTTTGAAGACATACACACAAAAAAAAACATAATTTAGAAGCAGAAAGTAAATTTAAGATAATCACAAATTTTAAAAGGTAGAATTTTCAGGAAGAAGAAAAAAAAATATTTACAAAAAAAAATCACTACCCACTAGGATTAGATAAAATACTACTCTGCTGACATTGCACTAGAAGAAAAACAAAAAGGAATTTCATGAAAGAAACCAAAGGGGTAAATTGGTATGTCACACCTAAGTATCAAAATAAAAACTATAATATGCCAAACTACATTCCTAGACTAAAAGTGGTATAAAAACACATAAAAAAATTTTTATATACATAATTAGGAATTTATAATATCGTACTTGCGTGCATACGATGAAAAGTGCCAACCGACCCAACCTAACACTTGCTGTTAAAAACAAGGGGAAAAAAAATCGGACATTTTCAAAGTACCCAGAATACATCTTAAATTTGAAGAAAAAACTGCACAAAAAGGTGTGCGGAGGGGTATTTACTAATAAAGTAGCTAAATACCACAGAAAAATTTTGTATACACGACACAGGGTGTATAAAAAACACGAAATCGGGTTTCCGATTTTCGCTAAGTGAACCAAAACAAACCATGTTTGGGTCAGAAAACGCTAATATATACGACGAAAAATATATAAAATTACTATAAAATACACTGCAACACATAAACACATATAAATATTACGAAATAAAACTATAAATACGTATAAATAAAAGAATATAGAGAAACTAAATTTTATAAACAGGGCGAGTTCGTCTTTCACGTAGACCGTAAGAGTCCTGCGCAGTCGGCTGCGGTCGATTCAAAGATTTTGACTTATTCGCTTTGTTAATCGAATTTTCCGCAACACTAGTTTCGCTGGTCGTTGCTGCTATTTCACACTCCTGTACTTCCCTTTCCGATTCATTATTCTCCTCAGATAGAGCTTCCTCCGCTGATTCACTTTTCTGCTGATGGTTATCAGCTGAATTTTCAACCTCCGGAGTTTTGTTTGAGTGAGGAGGAGGGGGGTCGATCTCGGCTGGATCGCTAGCTGAATTCGCTTGGCTTCCGTGAGTGCTGAATTCATTTTGAGTAATCGTACCAGGGTTACTCTCTTGAGTGTCAGAACTTGGTATAATACAGCAATCGCGACGGCGTCTGCGCTGAGCGAATTGCTCTGCATGGAGAATCGATTGCTGCACATCGATAGGTGGATCGTCAATCGAATCTGGGACACTCTGTTGTTGTTGTGGGTCGTCGGACCAAATCGGGAGTCTGTTTTTAAAGGCAGAGAGGCGATCCACATGGACAACTTGAATGTTTTTGGGATTTGCAACAAGGGCGATTTTAAAATTTACCTCATTTAATTTTTCCAAGATAGTGAAGGGGCCATTATTCAACTTACTTAATTTTTTTGTTGTTCCAGGTGCAATTGCTGGAGTAAAAAGCCAAACCAGATCACCAACTTTTAGTTTTTTGTCAACAGCTGTCTTTTCTCTATACTTTTCTTGATTTTCTGATACCTTTATTAAATGATTGTGCACTTCCGCGTACACCTTTTGCAGAGCTGGTATTAAAAGTTCACAAAAAGAGGGGGCATCATTATAGCTAAATTGGGGGGGGGGGTGAGAAAATAAATTATAGGGTAGGTTAAGGTTTCTGCCATACATAACAGCTGCTGGAGTTAGTTTGGTAGATGAGTGCACAGCCGTGCGCATGGCTAAAAGTGTAAATTTAAGCTTGGTGTCCCAGTCTGATTGATTCTCATTCACAATATGACACAGGGCGTTTTTTAAAGTCCTGTTCTGGCGTTCTATCTGAGCATTTCCGGCTGGGTGATATGCCGTGGTTTTGGGATGTTTTATTCCAAACATTTTGTACACATGCTCGATAGCTGCAGAAATTAAATTGGGTCCTCTGTCGGTTGAGATATAACATGGAGCTCCATAACGTGAAATGAAGTCTGCGAGAGTATCGGCTATCACATCAGACGTGATTGATGGTACCGCATAAGCTTCAGGCCACTTTGAAAATGCATCAATGTATGTGATTATAAACTTGTTACCCGAAAAGGTAACAGGAAGAGGCCCTATAACATCGAGGTTCACTTTATTCATAGGGAAATGAGGTGTGGGTACACGTTGGAGAGGGGCAAGTTGATCTGCTTCGTGCGCTCTTTTTTCCTGACAGCTAACGCACGACTCCACTAGGTGCTTGACATCTGCCGACATTCCTGGCCAATAAAAGTGCTCACGAATGCGGTCTATTGTCTTTTGAAAAGCTTGGTGACAAGCAGCTAGGGATTCGTGGGTTAGTGCAAACACTTGCTCAACCATTTTCTTCGGCACCACAAGTTTGATAGGATTATTCAATAGGGGTGACTCCCGTGTATCCTCGCATACAAGAAGATCATCCCTAAAGAAAAATCTCAAATACTTGGGTGCAACTTCAAGATTTTCACTAATTTTGCGAGCAATTTCACAGCACTTTTTATCTGTTTTCTGTAATTCACCTATCTTTTCTAAAAGGTTGGAATGTGGCATAAAAGTTGTCTCCTTCGCTACTTGTATAGAAAAGTTGCAATTGGTGACATTATCCGGTTTGCTATCTGTGGTGAACCTTGAAAGAACGTCTGCAACGCTATTACATTTTCCCTTAATATATCTGATGGTAAATGTAAAATCAGAAAGTGTACAGATCCACTTGGCCATACGTGATGTGGGATCCTGAATTTTGAGAATGTACGTAAGAGGTGCATGATCAGTGTATATATAAAAATGAGTATTGGCAAGGTAGCACTTGAAGTGTGCAGTGGCCCATACTAATACCAATAACTCTCTCTCAGTGGCGGAGTATCTCGTCTCAGCGTCTTTGAGCTTTCTGCTAGCAAATGCGACAGGGTGGAGCATCTCATTTTCATCCAGTTGTGAAAGTACTGCCCCGAGTGCTTCGCCACTCGCATCGGTGTAGAGGTAAAACTCCTTATCAAAATTAGGAAGGGCGAGACATGGTTTGGATATTAATGCAGATTTTAAATCCTCAAACTCCTCCTGTGCTGCTTGGTTCCAAGTGAACCGACCCGTATCTTTAGTGAGGTTGATAAGATTTCTCGCTCTCTTGGAAAAATCTGGTAAAAATCGCCTATAGAAGGAGAGTGCACCGATGAAGGATCTGACAGCCTTTCGGGTGTTAGGAGGTTGGAATTTCCTTATCACTTCAATATTTTTGTTGATTGGTGACACTCGTCCTTTTTGGATTTCAAAGCCCAAGTATTGGATCTTGTCGGATAAAAATGTACACTTACTGGGTTTGAGTTTAAGCTTGTGTTGGCGAAGTCTTTCAAAAACAAGCTTAAGTTTATTTATATGGGATTCGACATCTTTAGAAGCTATTACTATATCGTCGATGTATACTAAAATTCCCAAATTTCCTAGGTCACCAAAAATTGCAGACATAAGACGTTGAAAGCTGTTTCCCGAATTCGAAAGTCCGAAACAGTTTCGATTCCACTCAAATAACCCTTTGTGAGTAATAATAGCTGTTTTATATTTATCCTCGGGACGGATAGTTTGTTGAAAAAACCCACTAGTTAAGTCTAATGTGGAAAAAAAATTGAGCCTGATAAGGCGTCAACTGAGTCTGTGATGTTTGGTATGGGGTAGGCATCTTTCATTAGATTTTTATTTAATTTTCTAAAGTCAACAGCCAGTCTGTACGATCCGTCTGATTTTTTCACAAGAATGACCGGCGAAGCAAATTCTGAAATAGACGGGGAAATTATATTGGCCTGTAGTAAAATATTTAATTGATCTTCCATTTCCTGTCGTAAGTTATGGGGGACTCTATATGCTTTACATTTAACCGGTTTTTCTGAAGTTAGATTAATTGAATGGGGGATGGTGTCACAGCCGGGTAAGTCTAAGACAGACGCAGCAAAAACATCTTTATTTTATTGTAAAAATTCTTGCATTTTTAATTTTAAGGGGGGTTCTAAGTGGTCTAAATTAATTTCGGAACTCCAACTGAGGTCAGCATGGTCAAATTCTGCAATTGGAGGGGGAGTATTGATATTACAGGCTAAATTACAATTATCTGGGGCTACGTTAGAATTATCAATACATTTTTGAACTTTTGCTACTAAAGTACCCTTATTTAATACTATATTGTTATCAGAAAAGTTAGCAAAGGATAGAAATAGGCCATGTTCTTGGGTACAAATGGATCTAGAAATTAAGAGGCCTGCATGTAAATTCTTAGCAAAGGGCTCTAACATTAAAATACTATCCTTGTCATTGAAATTTTCCTTCGTACATCTGACTTTAGCTAAAATTTTAGACTGGGCTGGGATTTCAAGTTTATTACACAAAGATGCCATACTGATATTACACGCCTTTTTCTCAACATCATGTTTACCTGTATTTTCACTAATATTATTTGCTTGCATTTCCTCATTTTCAGTAAATTCATAACTACCCATTTCAGAATTTTCAGAATTATCACTAAACTGCTCCCCAATATTTGCATTTACATTATTTACACTATAAAATTCTGATTTGATTTGAGAAAAAGATTGTTCAAAATTTTGAAAATTTTCCTCACATTGTTTACTATTTCCCGAATCAATTTTATCAACAGTAGTACCACCCGGTAATTTTTCCATCATAAAAACCTGGCAATCACTATTACTTTCATCACATACCCTGTTACACCTTTTATCAACATTATTTTCTTCGTCACTACTATTCTGACTGTGTTGAACCTTCCTTATCTCCCTACTATTCCCTAATTTTATTTTCTCTGCACAGTTTCTTATTTCAATATTTTTCGAATAGTCAGGGGTACTACTTTTTGCTATCAATTTAGCCTCAGTTTCAACTTTATGATCTATGGGATAGTTATTTTTGCAAGTATTTACACTAGAATTGTTATTATTTACATTACACATACATTTACAATTAGCACAATTATACACATTAATAGGATTATTATATACAGGTAATTCATAACATTGCATGCATGGGTCACTACTCTTACCTTGTTTGTTTACCTTTGTTTCTTCTAAACACACATTACTGTTTTTGGTACAAGCAGGGGTAAGCGGGGTTTGTTTACATAGTGTTTGCTCCGAAGCCTGAAGAGAAACAGTATTTGTGGCACAATCAATGATTGCATTGTATTGTTTCAAAAAGGGCATACCTAGAATGGCATCAAATTCCTTCGCCAACTTGCCCTGCACTACAAAAAAAACAGTTTGGCATTGGGTGTTATGGAATTTAAAATTCATAACTACTTTTTCAGTAAGAGGAACTTGTTCTCCAGTTACTGTCAGAATAGGCGTATAACATTGTTGCACATTATAGTCTGTGAGCGAGTTCAAAATTACACTGCTTAAGAGATTAATCGCAGAACCTGAGTCACAGAGGGCAGTTATGTTAGTATTACCTATAAGTATACTGGCAGTTGGCAAGTTATAAGACTGCGGAGAAAAAACACTATATACCGCAGGTGGGTCGGTGGCCTTTTTTGGAATCAGTTCGACTACCTCTGATTCAGCCGATCCCCGTTTAAATGAACATTCTCAGTAACAGTGGGATTATTAGTTGCATCATTTGCTTGCTGACCCTCCGCATAATTTTGTACTCTGTTCCTACCACTTCTGTTGCTGTTGTAATTATTTCCTCTGTTTCCCCTGAAGTTTCCTCTCCTGTTGTAACTTCCCCGGTAACTATTGTCATATCCTCCCCTGCTCCTAAAATTATTGCCTCTGCTCCTATTAAAATTATACACATACTGGGGGCAGTCTCTAGCATAATGACCGGGTTGGGAACAATAAAAACAAGTAATACTTCTACTGGGCATTCTTTCCTGGCTCTGCACCTCTCTCTCTCTGCTTTTATCACTTATAAGGTTGTCTAGTTTAGAATTTAGAGCCTCAATTTGTATTCTAAGAGTTTCTATTTCTGCACTGTTGTCCCTAGTTGGCTGAGTAGTTGCACAAGCTAGATTCTGCGGGAAATTTTGTTGAAATAAAAGGGGTTTTGGTTCCTCATGTAAAGTGTAAAAAGGATTTACACTGCGGCACGCTCTTTCCTCCAGGAGAGCAAAAGTTAAAATTTGCTGTGGGGTTTTGGGATCTTTGGTGATGACACCCTTTCTGATCTCAGGTGCAAGGTTGTTTAAAAGCATAGAGTGAAGCATGGCTTCACGGCTTTTGTTGACAATGGCATCAGCTACTCCATCAATAACAAGCGCCTTTGATGAGAGGTCAGATGCAGCGTCAAAAAATTCTTGCACTGACATACCTGGCGTTTGTTTAAAGTTGAGGAATTTTGCAAGTGCAACATCAGGCGTAGGTGTTTGGATAAATTTGTTCCTTAAGATACTTAAAAGTTCCGCACTGGTTTTATCTTTGTGGGGCCTAACTAATTTGGCTGCATTCCCATTTAAGCGGTTAAGGAGGGCAAATTTTTTCTCACTATCACCCCAGGCAAAAAGGGTGGAGAGACTATCCAGTTTCTCTGAAAAGTCAGTAAATGAGACTGAGCTAGCCTCTCCATTAAATGGTGGTATGTTGCACAAGTTGTCAACTAACGAATTTTTTTTCTGGAGCTCTACCAGCTCCTTAGTAGGATTTTCCTTATCCATAATTAAGTCAGACAGATACACAGAACTCCCAAAAAAATAATAAATAGAAGGCAGAAAAGGGGCAAAATGGGGATTATATACCTCGGTAGCATAAGAACATCACCAATTTCATTATACAAATTTTAAAAACATCAATCTTAATATTTAAAAAATATACATAGAAATTTTTACCATATAGATATATGCAAAAATTTCACAATAAGTAAAAACCGATACCCAGTTGCTCCAATCATATAATGTAAAACAAAATTTACAGTCAAAAACAAAAGTTTTAATTCTTGGTAACCGCAGGAATGTTTCTACACGGCACCATTTTCTTGTTGGGGTATTTGATAAAGTGATAAATAACCAAAAGAATGAATTTTGTTGATTTTAGAAATTAAAACAATTTTACACAAATACTAATTAAAAAAATGAACAGAGAGATGCAATAAACAAAGCAAACCAAATAAATTTTGAATAACTAAAATAAATTAAGTAAATGAATAAATTTGCCAAAAGGTATCAACAAAATTCTCATTCATCACCATACCGCCTATACCCAACAAGTGGTTTGACGAATTGGAACATTGCTATGGTAAATTAAATGAAATTAATTAAATTTTTATAGAACAGATTTTGAATAAGAAAAACATAAAAAAGGGGTCCTGGAATCCTTCCATAATTTTCGAAAGGCACAAAAAAAAAGGGGGAAGTTAATTAATAAAAATAAAGAAATAAATAATTAAAATTACATAACATGATCATATCAATGTACCAATTTGCCAGAACCATGCGAGTGATTTTGTATAGTGGCTAGTATCAAACCAAGAATAACTAGATAAAACATAGTTTTCCTTTTTAATAAGAATTTGGTGTAACTTAATTACCTTAACTGCAGCTAATAAGCTTTAAGAATTAAACATAGTTAATATTAAATTTTTCTTTTACATGCATCTTCAACTCTTTTACTTCAATTAAGAACAGGTTAAATTTACCTTATTTATTAAATCCTTTTCTCTATAAAGGAAAATAAAAGTACTTCACAATATTTTTAAGAAGCAATTTAATATTTAAAGAAAACCAAATTAATAAGCATTTTCAGAAACAAATCAAGGATTTAAATTTACTTTATTAATTTTAATTGATGAAGGAAAATTAACTGAAGTCACAATCAAAGTAAATTAAATTTAGCAAGGTTTAAATATTAAATAATTACTTTCTCTGATTGTTTAAATAATTAAACAAAATTCATTATCCATTAAATAGTAATGTTAAATTTAGGTAAAAAAAACAAATGAATTTCTATGATGCATACAAATAAGTCACAGACTGATTATCACCAAGAATTTGATTTTTTATTAACTTATGAAAAAAGGAATTGTTAGATAAAACACCAACATAATCAGATAAATAAAACGCCAACATATTCAGATTTATAGGTATTAGGTTAGTTTCTCTGAGAACAAGTGATTTAATCGCACATATGTGCATCAAGATTTATATTCATGGCAAAATAATAACAATAATAAGAGGCACTCATTCATAAAAATAATAAAAAATATTTACCAACATTTCACTAGTAGATTCAATCTCTAGTATATTAAATCGTAGATCATCAAACGAAACACTGTAAACAAAGCTATTTTCATAGTTGACAGTCTCTCTTATATGCATAAGGAATACTCTTCAAATACCTCATAGTTTTACTTCCTTGTAACTCTTCAGATAAGATGGAGTATGTATCTAGATGGAGACAAAAATTGGATTTTTGTAGCAAATCGTTGGGGATTCAGGGACACCTTTTCTCATCTTCTTCATACATTCAGCAGTTTGAGGGGGATAATTCTTCACAAATCACTCTCTTCTATTCACTTTTAAAAGAATGCTAAACCTGCTCATAGAGTGACGTAGGAGGCCGGGTACACAAAATATGCATCAGAGCATCACCATCATCTATTCATGATAGCTGCAAAGCTCAATACCTTTTCCAGACATCTGCTTCTGTACGAAATTATCATTCTGCATGCGAGTTTACACTATGCTCTCATTCTTAGCATTATAGTTTTGAAAAAAAACCATCCGCGGTTACCCGAGAGCACCAGTTATAATTGACCTTCCATCTCTTCGATTTTCCTCTCAATCCCCATCAAATTCTCTGGCCATCACCAGGAAAACTCCCAAGGGGGGGGGGGCAGCGCCCTCCCTGAGTTTCAGGGAGGGCAGCGCCCTCCCTGAAACTCAAAACGTACCTTATCCCAGTTACATTCTTCCACGCTAAGCGATACCAGGGGAAAAAAACATTCCCCGCGAATACGTTACGTAAAACCATTGGTCGTCGCTCTCTTGCGGGTGGAACTACTTCACATAGGGGTGATGGCATGTGTACAGCTGCTCCGTTTTCGATCCCCTTTCCACGAAGGTAAAAGGGTCAGCTGTCCCTTCCTTCGACCTCCCACGTGAACTGTTGTTTACGTAAAACAGAATAATTGGGCTCGTAAAAGCGAATCATAAAACTTTAACAATACGGGCCACTATCTGTCGCCTGAGTCCTGCTTTTTCCACGAAAGATCAACAGAGCTGATTACTGGCGACCAACAACGTTAAAGTTGTTTACGAAAAAACAGCATAAATGGAGTCATAAAACTCCTGACAATACAAGCTAATATACGTTGCCTGGGAAATGGATTTTTATTGCCCAAGTGTCCGAGAGCATTTGAAAATTTCCCAGGGTAACAAGGACCACCCCAGTGAAATTATAACTTACAGGGGAAATATAAAAATTATGATTTTAAGTAAAAGAGACAATGAATTTGTTTTAGCTTAGAAATTTAAAAGAAAGAAAAGGTATTTTAACTCCGAAATTAAAGACTAATGGTATAAAACAGTAGAGAAAAGGGGGGGGGGTTATGAACAGTACAACTTAAATAGAATAAAATAAAGAGAATATTAAATGAAAAACATTATGGTTATTAAAAAAGGAGGGGGGGGCTTACAAATATAGAAAAAAAAGGAAAAATGGAAAATTTAGAATAAATGAAAAAACCTACCCTAACATATGTTTTTGAAATCTAATATCCGATCTTCATATCAAGTACTCTCATTTTGATAAATGTAACGAAATTCTCCTTTCTTTTATGTTTTTAAAATTAAAACAGTTTTTTGATAGAAAACTACATAACTATTTTCAAAAGTTAAAAATATGAAACTTGCACGTATGAGATTGCTGTGCAATTTGAAAGGTAAAAAAGAAATCATTGTGATTTAAGAATGAACAAAGTAAACCATTGTTGAAATTTTCTGATTGTTATATAATAAAATGCATCAAAAATGAGTGTAATGTCATATTTGTTGCAGCAATGAATTGTTCTACAACAGGCATGTCAAACTCGTTTACTGCCGCGGGCCAAATTAAGCATTACATGCAAAGCCGCGGGCCAAATTAAGCATTACAGGCAAAGCCGCGGGCCACATAAAACAAGTAGATTTATGTTATTACCATAGCTCATAACAACATTTCTATGTACAAAGCACAGCCATATTAAAGAAATATTCATACAAAGTTCAAAAGTTATTGTTATACATAGTTTATTTTATCTTATTTGTCGAAAAAAATACTCAAAAGTACTTTTCATCAACCAAATCAGTAAAGTTCAATTGAAATTTCTTAATTGCATTTATTTTAAGAGTTGACTGTATACACTGGTCTTTAAATCTTAATCTAGCTGATGGTGAGAAATACCACCATCTAGATCTAAACTAGCACACACTATAAAAAAAAAAGTATTTGGTTTTTTTTTCTGCATATTAACAGAGTATTTGGTATCATTTTAATCAGTGAACAGTGAACAATACAAATTAATGATCCATTTTAGGATCAGCGCATACAGATAGATAATTATGGAACAAAGTGAACCACGGCAGTCAAGGAAATATTTGGTTTTCCGTTCCCACGAATGATTTAACTACACCTAATAAAAATGTCATGGAGAAAATTGTCAGAACAATAATATGACACATTTATTTATGAGAGCTTAAATAGGCACGAAGACCTCCCAAGTAAAAGCATCTTTACCTCCCAGACACAGCACGGCGTCAAGAGGAATCGCTATTGTACCGACGGACCTATGAAACACTCAAGGGGAGTACCAAATTTCTCCCGCCTGCCAATGGTCATCTCTCTAAAATCAGAGGTATGGCCGAAACATGCAAATTTTCAAGAAGTTAAAACGTATAAGGCATTAATTTTATGTGAAAAGGGAAAAATGGTTCCATCCCTTTTTTTTTGCTCCACGAAAAGAATGTGATTTTTCTTGAGAGTAGAGATTCAAAAAAAAGATGGAAAAGTAGAAGGTTGACTGCTCTCTAACTAAAAAACAGATTTTGAGTGTGTGTGCCAATAGATGGAAATGTACGCGCTAAGAAAAAGCGAAAACGCGTCAGCCATTACCTCCTGCTGTCAACGTTATCTAGTAATATAAGGTAACAAACAATCTTCCTTCACCATTGCTCCATTTTATTTAATTAAGCTATATTCTTTTAATAATACGAATTTACGTGTGTATGAAGATCCTACCCCGATCTAAACATAAAAAGGCTAATCAAATAAATACTTCTAGGGTATGGAACTCTGCCTTTCAAAGTCGAATTTGTTAATTCAGTAAGATAAACTGTAATTCTCAGAAAATAAATGTTGAGAATACAGTTCTCAACTAGGATTGAATATATTTTTTTTTTAAACATTTATGTTTGTTTTTAATTACATGATTATAATTACCTTGTAAATAAACTCAATTTTATATTCAATTAATTTTAGTCAGTTTTCATTTTGTTTACTTAATTTATTGAATTAATATTAAGTCTTTTATTTTAGGAAATGTTTTCTTTAATATTACAATCTAGGTTTTAAAATAAGCCATTATTTATTTAATGTTACATAACTCTCTGCAGGTAACCTTTGATGATTGTAATTGGCTCAAAGAGGATCCGAACTTCAAAAATAATTCACAACGCAACTTTTTCTTTTCTATAATTAATTGATAATTTGTCTAATAAAATTCTCTAAGTATAAATTATCATATCAGATCCTTAGAGTCATAGGTGCAAAATAAATACTATACGTCTCGGATAATTTAAAATACTCATATTAATCAATAAACAGCAATATAGTGGTAAATCCTATGCAGTCAGACTTAAATTCAAATGCTCACTCTGTAGCATTCCATCATAGGGTTTACCGAATTAGAAGTGGTACCGTTACCTCTTTCTAAATTATTTTAATATATTAATTTAATTTTAGAAATAGAACTTTAGGTTATTGTATAATTTTTTAAATATAAAAATATATATGCAATATTAAGACTAAAAAAAAAAAAATTTTTTTTGCTAACATAAATGTTCTTAATTCTAATTCTTTTGAAAATTTTTTTTTCCTCTTTTCAACAACTAAAAAAAAAAAAAAAAAAAAAAAAAAAAAAAAAAAAAAACATTTTAAGCATTCATTGGGGAATCTTCATACACTCTGTAACATGCATATACCTGGCAATTCTTTTTGGGTACCTCACTAAATATATAATGATATATTAAATAATAATAAGTGTTATTGGATTGATTTGTATTAACAAAGAATTGAAAATATGACTTGTGTTACATATACTGCAACAGCAGCAAATATAAAATAAATACATAATAATGCTCAAATATTGAAATGATATATATTATATATAATTAATTTCTCGAACAGTGCATAACAATTCACCATTGGGTATCTTTTATTTTATGTTAAACAATTTTTTTTTGCTCTCTCTCTATTTTATGATTTTTGTACTTTAATTGGATGAATAAGCGTAAAAGTCAAAGAATTAGTAGAATAGATACTGGTGTCAAAACTAGACAACAATTACGCGAATTAAATAATCAAACTGTAGACACTAATATTATTTGTAATAATAGTAATAATAATAATAAGAAAAAAAAGAAAGAGAAGAAAATTATAAATTCTGAAAAAGCTACTCCTAAAATTACTACAATGGACACCCCAAATGCAGATAGCCTAATTAATCTGATTCCATACTATGATGGAAAAAAGGAAGCAAATATTAACCATTTTTTCTTACAATTTGACAATCTCATCAATAAAACTGAATTGAATAATGATTCTAAATTAACTATATTAAAGGCGAAAATTGTAGGACCTGCTAAAGATAAATTGATGAGGGATCAAAATTTGTTCGTGGAACAGAACTTAGAAACCTTTAAAACAAAGTTAAAACAATTATTCGAACCCAAAACCACATTTCTAGAAGCACAAAAGAAATTTTGCAATCTCAAACAAAAACCGGAACAAAACATGAACGAATTTATATTAGAATTTAATGCGGCAGCAGACCTTTATCTAAAAAAAAGTGGGCAAGATATAGGAGCTAACAACAGCTCTACATTCATGGAAATGATCAAATTATCTCAGTTTTTGGAATCAATTCGTAGTGATTTAAGTCTGGAAGTAAGAAAAAACTCTCCGCCGGACTTTAAAACAGCGTGCAACATAGCCTTAAAATTAGAGGAGGCTTATTCACATGTCAATTTAAAGGACATCAACAACATTTCCAAAACTAAAGATTCTGATTTGTTAAATGAACTGCTTAAACTCAATGTAGAAAGTGCAGAGAATATAAAATTATTAACCGCGGAATTAAATAACATAAAATTAAAGGTAAATGCCACTAACAATGATACAACTAGGTTTTGCAAGTACTGTAAATCCACATCCCATACGAACCCACATTGTTGGTTTTACAAGGGCAACGAACAAAACAGCAGTAATTACGTGGACGAAAATAAAAAAATTCCTGAGAATATTCAAATCGAAAAACCAAATTTTTATCAAGGGGGAAACCAACAAGCTCAGGGAAACTTTCAGCAAACCCCAAATTACACGCACCAAAACTTCAACCCTATGCAATATTCTGCTCCTCAGTACATGTACTATGCACCACCCCCACCCCACCAACAATTTATGCCGATATCATATCCCAGTTTCGGAAATTATGGAGGCAATTTCAACGAACAGAGATCATATGACCAGCGAAGAAATTATAGAGGGCATAGAGGGGGCTACAAGCAAAATAATTATAAAAAACATGATTATAAAAAAAAAAATAATTCACAGCAGACATTTGAAAACAATAAACAAGATAAAGATCATGATCAGAATTCTAGTAACAATAAGGGAAACTAAAGTCGGGACTTACATTCTCAAATACAAGGCACCCGCGTAAGTCTCACTGCGGGTCTAAAAAAAATAACAAAATTATTGCTAGTGTCAAAAGTAATGACAATTCTCAACTTCCGATTATTACTTTTGAAATTAATGGTGTTAAGATTAATGCTTTGACAGACAGTGGGGCGGCAGTAACTTTGGCATCACCTATATTGTTCGAACAATTAAAGAATGCACACGTAAAATATAAAAATCTCTGTAACCAGGTAAAAATTCAAACATTAACAAATTCGACAATCTCTTTTAAGCAATGCATTAAATTAACTTTCAAATTGGAAAACGTTTTTGTATCGGGGGCATTCTATGTTACAACTCAAGATTTTGGTCGGAACTACAATATGCTATTGGGATTCGATTTCCTCAAAACAAATAATATTATCCTAGATTTTGAAGATAAAACCATGAAATTAAAAAACAAAAACATTGCACTTCAATTTCTAGAAAATGAACCTCAAAGTCTGATAAGTAACTTAACTGCTAACTCTAATGAGAATCAAAATAAAGAAACAATACGCAAAAAGAAAAAAAAACGTATCTCGCACAAAAATTTTGTTACAGCAAAACTAACACAGACAACGGAGTTACTACCAGGCGAAAAAAAAATTGTTGCATTACTATTAGATCCAGATAAATTCGCAACTGCAAATACAATACTCTTGGAACCGATTAAACATAATATGAAAATTTATTATAAAACATCAATTCACGAAATTGCCAAGGATAATAAAATTCATATAATAATCACTAACAAATCACAACAAAAATTAATCTTAACAGAGGGAATGAACATTGGCAAAATTTCTAAACATTTTGAAATAAAATCAGTTGACACTGAGGGTCAAGAAGTAACGAAGCAGGTAGTGCACATTAATAATCTGAATTTAGAGCAAGTTCGTGAACGGAGAAAAGCAGAACTTAGATCAGACGACTTTAATTTACAACATTTAGACTCGGACACAGCAGAAAAATTAAAAAAAATACTTCTAAATAATGCACATGCCTTTTCTAAGAATTACGATACACTCGGACAATCTTCATTAGTCGTCCCAAGATTTAATTTAATACATAATTATCCTCTGCAGACTAAACCATACAAAACTGCACACAATGTTAAGGAGTATGCTAAAAAAGAAATTGAAAAACTTTTGAGAGCAAATATCATTCGTAAATCCAACTCTGATTACGCTTTCCCTGTTATTTTCGTTAAAAAAAAATCTTTGCAGAAAAACGAACAGGCTAATGAAGTTAAATATCGTATGGCGGTCGATTATAGACTTTTAAATGAAATACTTCAAAATTATGCGTACCCCATACCCGAAATTAAAGAGATTCTGCGGAGAATGAGTGGAAAAAAATATTATACAGTACTGGATCTACACAGTGCGTTTTTCCAAATAAATTTACGTGAAGAAGACACTGAAAAATTAGCTTTCATAACGGAGCACGGTAAATTCTCCTTTTTAAGATTGCCTTTCGGAACGCGACTCAGTACTGCGGTGTTTGCAGAATTAATTGATAAAGTGTTGGGCCACTTTAATGAAGATCAAGTCGCTTATTTTATTGACGATGTGATCCTAGCAGCCGACTCACTCGAAGAAATGTTAGATCTGTTAGACAAAGTCCTTAAAGCTTTTATTGAAAATAATTTAACTATTGAGCCTACTAAAATACAAGTCTGTATGTCAGAAATCGAATTTCTCGGTTTCACCCTAAACAGCGAAGGATACTCTCCTTCAAAAAGAAACATAGATAAAATTCAAAATTTAGTTAAACCTAAAAATAAGAAGGGAGTTAAATCTCTACTTGGTCTTTCGAATTATTTTAGATCGCTTATTAAAGACTATTCTAAAATAGTTGACCCATTAATTAATCTTACTAAAGACAAAGTGAAATTTAAATGGTCTGACATAGAAGAAAATGCTTTCAAAGAAATCCAAGCAGCGATAGTTAAAAATCCCACATTAAAACCCCCGGATTTCTCAAAAGATTTCATTTTAATCACAGACGCTTCTAAAACAGCTATTTCTGGAATTTTAGCACAAGAATACGACGGAGAACAGCTGCCAATTGAACATTTTGGGCGAAAATTAAGGGATCCCGAAAAGAACTACCCCAGTTTCAAACTCGAACTACTGGCGGTTCATGAAGCGGTGATGTATTTCAAGCATATTCTCGCAGGGAGAAAATTTAATATTTATACAGACTCCAAAGCGCTAACGTATTTTTTAAATTTGGAAAAGCAACCAGACATTGTAGCAAGGTGGTTGGACAATTTGTCCCCTTTTAACTACTCTTTTCAGCATATCGAGGGATCTAAAAATCCTGCTGATTATGTTTCGAGGAACATTAATAATATAATTTCAAGAGAAAAATTGCAAAATTCATTGTTTACGGTAAACAAAGCTCTATCAGATGAAAACATTAAACTACAACAATTAGAAGACGAAAAATTAAATAAAATAATAAACAAAATTAAAACTGACAAACAAAACAAAACCACAAAAAAATTCACTCTCAATCAAAAAGAAATATTAATATTAAAGCCAGGCTCTGATACAAATGAACTGTTAATTGCTCCGGATAAACTTAAAGCTGAAATAATACAGGAAGCTCATAAACCACATTTCGGATTTTTTAAAACTTATCAAATAATAAAAGCTAGATTCTACTGGTACGGGATGTACAGGGATGTAAAGAATTATTGTACTAAATGTATACCATGTAACACGACTAAACAACATCAAACTATTAAAGTTCCCACACAAAAAATAATCAAAGATAAAGAAATCGGATCAGTTTTGCATATAGATTTAATTGGTTTGCTTCCAATGACGCTACGCAAAAATAAATTTGTATTTATGATTATTGATTCCACATCAAGATTCTTGGAGGCTGTACCGGTTCGCAATTGTGAATCACAAACACTTCTAAATGTATTGAATCGCTATTTTAGTAATTTCGGATTGGCGCGATCCATAAAATTGGATAATGGCCGGTATTTTCACTCTGATTTATTCAAAGAATACATGGATTCTCTTAACATAGACCTAGATTTTACGTCCGTGAATAATCCATGCAGTAATGGGCTCTGTGAAATCAGTAATAAAATATTAAAAAATTCAATTGTGGCTATGTGTAAAAACTCTTTAGAATGGGATACCAGGATTGATTTTTTTAAAATTAATTATAACAGTACGCCGCACAGAGCTACGGGATTTTCTCCGGCACTTCTATTTTTCGGTAGAGAAATAAGAACTCCTTTTTCCATACACTTGCCTGACCAAGACATAATTGTCAAAACCTACGTTAAAAATAGAGTCCAACATATTGAGGAAATAAAGAAATTAGCCTTACAAAACCAAAAAAAAATGATGGCGGAGTACATCGACAGTACTCCAGTCCAAAAAGTAAAATTTCTACAAACGGGACAAGGATGCTACTTAAAAGTCGTGGGTAAACCAGGTGTACTTCAGCCAAAATTTTTGGGACCATTCGAGGTGGTAAGGAAGCTTAGGAATAACAATTACCTATTAAAGGAAATTGCATTCCCAGATAAAGCGACTATTAAACGCCACATAAATAAATTATTCTCACCAACGAAAGTGGAATCACAGACTATACACATAAATTCCTAGATAGGGAAGCGAGAAATTTTTTTTTCTCTTTTATTGCTGTCGAGGCAATATGTATATATTTATTTTAAAATTTTATCGTTTATAGATGTCTTATTTTTCTTTAGTTTAGTACACATTTTATAATTTTCCATTATTGTTTATTTACAGTACATTGAGGACAGGTTACTATAAATAAAAAAAAAAAAAAAAAAAAAAAAAAGATCATTTAGGGAGGATACTGCAAGTTTTTTTTTCTTTGCTACACAGTGTACTACTGAGGGATTTGGCTCGTCAGAGGGAGTTATGAACAAACATGCACGTTAAATAAAAAATAATAATAATTACGGTAAAAATAAAAACAGAGGCAGCCTTGCCAGGGTATCACCCTTTCAAACCCATTTTATACTAATTTATATAACAAAACAAAAAAAAATTTTTAATATATAACCTTACCCCCTCTACTAAAAGTGAAAATAAAAGTCTTTATATGTAGCACAAAACATATAACTAATCGATTTAAAATTACAAGTCAACATCTATTCACTCGGCGACACAAATATAAATAATAATAATACAACATTTTATATTGACCAATATTTATAATAATTCATCCTTTGCTTAAAGCCACGGATTGACGAATCCACTTGAATTATTATAACAAAAAAAAAATCGGTCAGATTTTACAAAATTATTTTAGTTTAATATTTATGATATAATCTATAACTTGGTTAGAACAACGCGTTTCAATTTTAATTTTAGAATAATCGTACGATTTCATATTATAAAACAAACAAGTAAAAAAAAAAAAAAAAAAAAAATATTAGTTGTCCCAAAGGATTAACATTTCAGATAATTTAATTACAAAAAAAGAATAAAAATAAAAAAATACAATTGAACGTTTCAATTATTACAAAACATAAATTGGATGTTTAATTTATACCTTAAATATTTAGGTAAATTATTTCATACTTAAAAAATAATAATAATAAAAGGTGTTGGATACATGTCAATGATCATTTCAGCAATTTATTGGATGTTAAAGTCTCGTTTTTGCAGGCGAAATTGAGACTATCTGCGCAGAGCATCTAATAATGCATTTAGCTGAGATATTTCTAATTAACTAAATTTCCAAACTTTACAAAAAAAAAAAGAATTTGTTTAATCTTTTTTTTTCTCTAACTATTATATGTAATATTTTATAAAACAAAAAAAAAAAAAAATAAGAGAAAAGAAAAGCGAACGCTCGCTTTCCATTCCTTAAATATGTATATTTACACGTTAATATATTTTAAAATAATAATAATAAGAAGAATAAATAATTAAATAAACATTTTACAATTGCATGCACATTTTCGTTTGTGCAAAGCAACGCTCGCTTGTTCTCGCTAACTTAAATTGTAACTAGAAAATCAATATTATATTAAAAAAAAATATATATTATAATACATTACGTTTTTATACACAATATAAATAAATAAGTAAATATATAAATTGACGAGAAGATAGTGCGATGCAAACGGATTTGACCACGTTACACGTGTACCGATTTTTTTTTTATAGAAAATATTTTCTGTAATTAAGCAGATATACAGATTTAATTACATACCCCATTTTTTTTAAATCCAAGCCGGGTATACACGACTTTTTTTTTATTTTAATCACACATTTAATCTTATTTCAACAATAAAAAACAGATAGCTGGATTTTTGCGAGTAATCCTTTTCACAGACACACGTGCAATCAAATCGTTTCACTGATTTTTTTTTTCCACTGTCAGTAATCCAGGAGTTTAGTAAACGTTACCCACAGGTGAGGAAATATACCTAATACACGGCTTATCATTTCGCAAATCGTCCCCCGTGTACAACTGAATCCGAAGGTAGGGAGATGGGTCATTGTCCACAGGTAGGGTCATCTAGCTGTCATTCTCTATCTTTCCGCTTAGCGGTGATGGATTAGAGGGAGAAAAGATTACTGTTTTTTTTCTTTTTCTTCTTCTGCCTTTTTTTTTTCCAACCCCGTTCATTCCAAGGCAGACAGTTTAAAAGGGTATTGTGTTTGACTTTATCGATGGATATTTAAATTTTTGGTATCGAAAGAAGAAAAAAAATTTCATTTTTTCGATCTGTTTCCTTTATGAAAATATATTATTATTGAGAATATCTTTCATTCAGAAAAGTAGCCTTTTCACATATTCCAAAACAATTGTTTTAGTAAGAATGATAAGATTTTTTTTTGTAACATAACATTTTCTTTATATATATATAAAAAAAAATAAAGAAGTTTTCCTTTCTGCTCAAGAGAAAATAATTCATGTGAGAATTATATTATAATGTTTATAATAAAGATTGTAGTACAACAGACATGTGATTATATAGATGTGTTTTCTCTCAATGTTTTTCATATATTATATAATTTTTTTTTAATTGTATGGTATTCATTATCAATGCATACAGCTTACTGATTATATTGAGTATTTGTTTTAAATGATTCTGTATATTGTGTTTCCATTCATGGGTACCTAATTAGCCTGTAATAATTAAAATAAAAGATTTGCCAATTTATATGTATGTAATAACTAAAAATATAAGAGTGGAAAAGAAAATTAATTTTTCTTTCTTCTCTCGGGCACTTTATTTTATTATTTGGCTTATTCAAATTTTCATGCTTTATTTGGATTTGGACCTATTAAAACTCAAAATTTTAATAAATGTTTTTGGAACAATGGAAATTGAAACCAACTACACATGATAACTTGCTGAAGAAGTCATGTCTTTCATCAGATTTTTCAACAGTGAACTTTTGATTACGCTTTATTTCACCAATGTGTAAAACTTTTTTCTGGTGTTGCAAACCTACTTACACTCCAAACCTAGTGACACTCCAGCTTATCCCAAGTTCCTAGACTTTTCCATGTGAACATTTTCAGTTTTGATCTTCAATATAATACGACGATGGACTTTCATCGAGTACTTTGTGGCTACATATATATATAAAAAAAAAGATACTGTTGACCTTTTTTTTTTTCTAATGTCGGGGGAAGAGATGATGGTGAGAAATACCACCATCTAGATCTAAACTAGCACACACTATAAAAAAAAAAAGTATTTGGTTTTTTTTTCTGCATATTAACAGAGTATTTGGTATCATTTTAATCAGTGAACAGTGAACAATACAAATTAATGATCCATTTTAGGATCAGCGCATACAGATAGATAATTATGGAACAAAGTGAACCACGGCAGTCAAGGAAATATTTGGTTTTCCGTTCCCACGAATGATTTAACTACACCTAATAAAAATGTCATGGAGAAAATTGTCAGAACAATAATATGACACATTTATTTATGAGAGCTTAAATAGGCACGAAGACCTCCCAAGTAAAAGCATCTTTACCTCCCAGACACAGCACGGCGTCAAGAGGAATCGCTATTGTACCGACGGACCTATGAAACACTCAAGGGGAGTACCAAATTTCTCCCGCCTGCCAATGGTCATCTCTCTAAAATCAGAGGTATGGCCGAAACATGCAAATTTTCAAGAAGTTAAAACGTATAAGGCCTTAATTTTATGTGAAAAGGGAAAAATGGTTCCATCCCTTTTTTTTTGCTCCACGAAAAGAATGTGATTTTTCTTGAGAGTAGAGATTCAAAAAAAAGATGGAAAAGTAGAAGGTTGACTGCTCTCTAACTAAAAAACAGATTTTGAGTGTGTGTGCCAATAGATGGAAATGTACGCGCTAAGAAAAAGCGAAAACGCGTCAGCCATTACCTCCTGCTGTCAACGTTATCTAGTAATATAAGGTAACAAACAATCTTCCTTCACCATTGCTCCATTTTATTTAATTAAGCTATATTCTTTTAATAATACGAATTTACGTGTGTATGAAGATCCTACCCCGATCTAAACATAAAAAGGCTAATCAAATAAATACTTCTAGGGTATGGAACTCTGCCTTTCAAAGTCGAATTTGTTAATTCAGTAAGATAAACTGTAATTCTCAGAAAATAAATGTTGAGAATACAGTTCTCAACTAGGATTGAATATATTTTTTTTTTAAACATTTATGTTTGTTTTTAATTACATGATTATAATTACCTTGTAAATAAACTCAATTTTATATTCAATTAATTTTAGTCAGTTTTCATTTTGTTTACTTAATTTATTGAATTAATATTAAGTCTTTTATTTTAGGAAATGTTTTCTTTAATATTACAATCTAGGTTTTAAAATAAGCCATTATTTATTTAATGTTACATAACTCTCTGCAGGTAACCTTTGATGATTGTAATTGGCTCAAAGAGGATCCGAACTTCAAAAATAATTCACAACGCAACTTTTTCTTTTCTATAATTAATTGATAATTTGTCTAATAAAATTCTCTAAGTATAAATTATCATATCAGATCCTTAGAGTCATAGGTGCAAAATAAATACTATACGTCTCGGATAATTTAAAATACTCATATTAATCAATAAACAGCAATATAGTGGTAAATCCTATGCAGTCAGACTTAAATTCAAATGCTCACTCTGTAGCATTCCATCACTAGCAATGGCATAAGTATCAATCTTCCGTGTTTTATTTAAGTAAAGAACAAAATAAACATATTTTGAATCAGAAAATATATTTAATAAAATGTGTCCGGCATCCAGTCACTACTTAATTGATTCCATTTATTAAATACATTTTATGGTTTCAATTATGTTCATTTGACTTGAAGAAAAAAAAAAAAAAAAAGGTTGGCAGCTACACAAAGATGTCGTAAAAAAGTGTGCTACCGAGCATAGCTAAAATATGCCTAATTGCGCAATACTTTAAAAAATCAGTCGATTGATGAATAATTACAGAAATATGGAAACCGCATATTCATCTATTTTCGCTCTAATATGGAATCACACTGAATTTTGATTAACTGCAGAAATAAATTCTGAAGAATAATTTTAATATCAAACATTAGAGGTGAAGTAAATAGATTAAACTAATTTTCATATTTCTTGAAAAATCTTCTTTTGAATTCATTTTTTAATATTTTAATATATTTTTAGCATATTCCAAAAAATTCTACCCCGATGATTTTTGTAATAATTCTTTGACAACATTTACTTTTTGATAATTGTTTTATCAAAGCAATAAATTCTATTTGAAAACGCCAATACTATCAAATACCAAGATATCATTATAAAATTTTCTTTGATGTTGAAGTTTACTTAGGTGCTTTGTAATTTCAAATAAAAACTCCAAGTACTCTGTTTATTGATGTTTATTTACTAATAATCTTATTTACTAATAATCCACATGCATAACGCGCTTTTGTCGATTTATAATGAACATTGCAACCTTGTTTAACAGTTCTAAATTAACAGTTAAAATTTTATGATGGGCTGCCGTCAAATATCTGTAAAAAGACATAGATACGTTTATCTTCAATACCTATATTTCCAAGATATTTTCGGATTGACGATGGTTAAGCACCATGTACGTACGATTATAATATAAGCTTATAAGCACTATAAGTTTTTAAAAGCATATATCCGAAATGCATAAATCTATTCGCTATATGTAAATCTTTCTAAGCAATGGTACTTATGCTTATGGTATTTTCAATAGGCATAATTTCTTCAATTTCTTAGTGAATATTTCGGCTCGCAGGATATTTAATGTAAGAAAGACGATAATTAGTTTTTTTAAAGCAAATATATTTTCTTCAATAAGCTTGTTGAAAACACTTTAATTCCTTTTTAAGAAGTATAAGTTACAATACTGACAGTTTATTTTTCCGATGTTTAGCCAGATTTTTGTGAGTCTTCTTTGTACTTTGTGCTGATGCACCTCTTAATGTTACATTTTTTCCAAACTCCAGCAATGTCTACATATTAAACAAAATTTCCGTTTTCCGTTGAGTATAATTGTATTGTAAATCACCTTTTAAGAAAATCTGCGATGTTCATCTTTAGTTTATCATATTTATTCACAGTGCGTAAAAATCTTTAACATATTCTTTTATAAATCTTGGGATGTGTGAGAGTATACTAATAAAATGTCTGTATATCAACAAGAAAGGGAAGAAAGATCAAAAGTTATTGTTATACATAGTTTATTTTATCTTATTTTTCGAAAAAATACTTAAAAGTACTTTTCATTAACCAAATCAGTAAAGTACTTTGTGCTCCAAGATTCATTAACAATAACACAATTACTAACCTAAGTAATGAAAATAATTAAAAAGCTTAAATCTAAAATCCATATGTTTGACTAAAGCCCAAGTGAAGAACCTGGGTGACACATTCCCAGTTTTTGTATCAAGCACAAACATTATAATTTGTGTCAGAGCGACTCATGTAAAGCTATATAATTTTACATTTTGATTATTTTAAATTTTAACTGTTCTAAATTATCTCCGAATTTTATTATTTTACATTTCTTAGTATTTAATAAATACAACATATTATTTTCTAAAGTGGTGTAAAATTGAAGAGAGTCATAAAATCAAATATTAGTTTCGACGTAAAGCAAATAAAAATTAAAAGTAAAATACTGTTCGTGCAAAGAGTACTTTCAGCATGTGTTTTCTAACAACTAAATTATACAGAGTTAAATGTCAAAGGCTTCGCGGGCCACAGATAAGTTGTCGGCGGGCCAGTTGTGGCCCGCGGGCCACGTGTTTGACATGCCTGTTCTACAAGCTCAAAATTGGTAACGGCCACGGTTGTAAGCAGTGTTGAATTCAGACAATTTTCTCCTAGAGGGGTTTCTGTGGCTCCGGGGTGGGGGGGTGGGGGTGGGAATTGTACTTTTTAACCATTAAAAGCATAAAATCTCATATCTTCCGGGGGGGCATTTCAATGCTTCGAGGGGGGGTATAACCTCCCGGACTCCCCCTTGAATTCAACACTGGTTGTAAGAATCACCGGTGTGTTAATTCTCTAGATTCCAAGAAGAACATATTCTTTTCACAAAGTCAAGGTCAAACCGGGGTGGGATGGCCTACCTTTCGGCTTAAGCTCAACTAGCCCCGCCCAGCTGGTTTGTTTACCTAACTATACTGAGCATTACTAAATTATACTTTGTGATATTGAGCAATAATTATACTATGTAATTCGAAAGTGCAAATTATGAAAATACAAGATTCCAAAAATACAAATTCTGAAAATACAATATACCAATCCTACTTAGTAGTACTAAATACTACTATGTGATACTGAGCAATAATACTACCATGTAATAATACTGTATACTCTTTTCACAATTTTGAGGCCTAATCAGCAGAGAGAAAACGCTATATACACTACGCCATATACACTTATACAACTGTATACAATGGATTTCATGATGCGCCAACCCACGCTCACCAAAATAGGCCAAATGCGTGTGAAAGTGCAACAACGAAATATTTACAACGCTAAAAAGTAGAAAATATTAATAAAAAAAGAAATAATCTAATATGTGTTTTTTAAATACTCTTTAAAATAGTTTCATATCAGTAATTAAATTATGACTACACTTTGAGAAATCAATTTAGAAATCCTAGAAACATAGTTTAAATAATGTTTTTTCTTTTCTTTTCTGTTGCCATATCTTAAAAGAGAAACAGGGAAAAAATTATAATTGGTTTAAAATGAATTCATTAGCTCGTGCTTTCTAACAAGCGTAAAAAAAAAAAAAAGCGGTGAATTTTCCTTAATCTCCTACGGTTCTTCGGTACCCAGTCCACGCCAAATTAACGAAGGAAAAATCCTGAATTTCAGTCATGAAATTAGGCGTGATTTTCAAGATAAACATTGAATGCTTATAAATGAGTGTTTTGCTTTTAAAACTATTTTTACTTTTATACTTTTTTGTTCTTTTCCGACGATTGTACATCAGCAGTTTTCCATAGGTTTCCACGACTGTTTCCTAAAACAATACGGAATAGTTCTTTTGATTGTTTGAACTCGCCAAAATACATTTCACATTTTACTTCAAATTTTGACCATTTAAATTTTTAGTCCACACTCTAAAAATTTCTTCTTCTTCTTTTTTTTTTTTTTTTTTCCCAGCTGATTAAAGAATAACCGAAGTTTTTTTTTTCTTTTTATAATAAGCTCAACTTAAAATTCATAGACAGCTGTTCTAGTTCTAAAATTTTTATTTTTATTTTATTTTATTTTTATTTTTTAGAATGCATGCCTTATTTTCTATAATGCACATTTTACCTATAATATTTTAATGACGTTATAATCGTTTTTTAAAACAATATGTTATTTTGGTAATTGCCCATATAATTTTATTTGGACTATAATAATGTTAAAGAAATTCCCTAATTTTTCTTTGCATCAAATGTGGAATATGAGATCCTCGTAAGGCATTTCCTATAACTAAATTTTTCTATAAAATTCTATTAAACATAATATGAAACATATGAAACGCATTTTTTTTTTCTAATGTCTAATTCAACATACATATTTAAAATATATCTATTTTCACAACGCTGTTGATACGATAACCAAATATTTCTTTTAACTGCGTAAACTCTCCAAAATATACTTCACACTCGATTAGGCCTCTCAGGAGTTCTTTTTTTCTTGACTAATCATTTTGTTTATTTAAAGATCCTTCTTCGATGAAAAACACCCGCTTAATCGACATTAAAAAGGACTTGTTAGGAGAAAAATCGATAAAACTCTTGGCGATGATGGAAAGCTACTTTGGCAAGCGCCAATTTAGACTTTCTCTGCCAAACACTATATACCCAACAAGTGGCAGAATTGAATGATACTTTTTCCAAGATAATCTGTGACCGTAGTCATTGAAAGTTTTTTTAAGTAAAAACTGGATATTTGTGGACTTTTACGCTGTAGCTCCAAAAGGTAAGTTTTTGAATTACTGTTAGAAATTTTTATATAAACTTTTACATCTTTGATATTATTATATTTGATATTAAAGATATTTTTCCTTAAATGTTTTGAAAGGTTGAAAATTAAAGTAGTTAAACAAATAAAAAGAATAAACTGATAACAATAAAAATAAAAGTATGTTGAATTAATTATAAAATAAGAAGTTTGCATACGTTTCAATATAAAATACAAATACTTATGAACATTTACGATGCCAATTTAATTTTGTTATATATTCGTTTGTTTAAAAGTACAAGTATCAATATTTCTAATACCAATTTCTTACCCTTTTCCTAAAGAAGAAAAGTTAAGAATTTTTTAAGAAAAATAAAATATTTAAAATAATAATAAATCATGTTGTGTAGTTTTGAATATAAATATTTATATGAGCATATGGATATTTATATAAACTTTGACATCTTTGATATAAAAATTGTTTTTCTTAACTTGTTTTTTGAATGTAAATAATAACTAAATTGAATATATTTTTCCTTAAAAAAGTTTAAAACTAATTAAACAAATAAAAAAAAAGAAAGAAAGAAACAATAATAAAAAAAAGTATTTTGAATTAATTATAAAATAACAAATTTGCATAAGTTTCAATGTAAACATAAATATTTATATGAGCATATGGATAGGGAGTATATGGACTTTTATATCTTTAATTTTAAAAATTGTTTTCCTTAAATTGTTTTTGAATTGTTTTGAAATTGTTTTTGAACTAAATTAATTTATTTTTCCTTGAAAAAAGTTAAAAATTAAAGTAATTAAACAAATAAAATGAATAAAGAAACAACAATAAAAATAAAAGTCTTTTGAATCAATTATAAAATAAGAAGTTTGCATAAGTTTCAATATGAATACAAATATTTATGTGAGCATTTATTAGCCAATTTAATTTTGTTTTATCTTAAGTTTGTTTAAAAATACACGTATCAATATTTCTAATACCAGTTTTTTTTTTCCGATGAAGAAAAGTAAAAAAAAAATTTTAAGAATGTTAAAATATTTAAAATAATAATAAATTAGTTGTGTAGTTTTGAATATAAATATTTATATGAGCATATGGATATTTATACAAACTTTGACATCTTTGATATAATTTTTTTCCCTTAACTTGTTTTTTGAAAGTAAATAATAACGAAATTGAATTTATTTTTCCTTAAAAAGGTTTAAAACTAATATACAAATTAAACAAAATAAAGAAACAATAATAAAAATAAAAGTATTTTGAATTATTTATAAAATAACAACTTTGCATAAGTTTCAATATAAACATAAACATTTATATGAGCATATGGATATGTATACGAACTTTTACCTCTTTAATATTAGAAATTGTTTTCCTTAAATTGTTTTTTGAATGTAAAAAACAACTAAATTAAATTTATTTTTCCTTGAAAAAATTTAAAAATTAAAGTAATTAAACAAATAAAATGAATAAAGAAACAACAATAAAAATAAAATTATTTTGAATCAGTTATAAAATAAGAAGTTTGCATAAGTTTCAATATAAATATAAATACTTATGTGAGCATTTATGATGCCAATTTAATTTTGTTTTATCTTAAGTTTGTTTAAAAATACAAGTATCAATATTGTAATGCCAATTTTTAAATTTTTTCCGAAGAAGAAAAGTTTAAATTTTTTTAAGAATGATAAAATATTTAAAATAATAATAAATTAGTTGTGTAGTATTTAATATAAATATTTATATGAAACTATAAATAGTTACATGAACTTTCATCCTATTTTATTTAAAACTGTTTTTATATTTCAAGTTTTATTATACTTTAATGTAAGTATTAATAATTTCAAGTTTATCTTAAATCACGTTTGTTTAAAAGTACAAGTATCAATATATTTATTACTAATTTTTAAACATTCTTCCGAAGAAGAAAAGTTCAGAAATTTTATAAAAGATATTTTTTTTTTTGAAATAATAATAAATTATGTTGTGTAGTTTTGAATATAAATATTTATATGAGCATATAAATAGTTATATAAACTTTTATTCTACATTTAAAACTTTTTTATATTTCAAGTTTCCTTCCTTTAATGCAAATATCGATAATTCAAGTTTATCTTACCTAAATTACCTTAAAAATAAATAATTAAAAAAAACTTTTCCATAAAAGTAAATTTAAACAATGTAAATCCGTTTAAATAATGGTAAAATAAATTTCTGCGTCTCTTTTTTACCACTATTGTAAAAATAAACACTGTGGTTAAATATAAAAAATAATTAGGTAAATTTT
The DNA here is from genome assembly GCA_963931845.1 of Maratus michaelseni. Classification (NCBI taxonomy): domain Eukaryota; kingdom Metazoa; phylum Arthropoda; class Arachnida; order Araneae; family Salticidae; genus Maratus; species Maratus michaelseni. The sequence goes on along the minus strand of OZ007591.1, from coordinate 38,755,059 downwards.
TATGCTTTTAGTTTTTTAAACCCAATGTTATATTCCTTAACGCAAGGTGCATTTCAAACAATTCAAGATCTGATTTTTAGGAATACAAATTAGGAATACATTTTGAAAAACAAAAATGTTACGGCCATTCTCAAATCGAAACTGGCTACTTTCTGACACATTTTTTATTCATTTTTGTTCGCAATCATACCAAATTGGCAGGGCTCTTATTAACAAACTATGTAATCAAACTGTTTTTCCGTTTTTCGGTAAAAGCAGAAGATTTTTTAGAAAATGGTGACAAATTTGGCTTTTCGAACCGCAACAGTGCAGGAAAGGAAAAAAATTGCCGTCATCAGACAACAATTGCCTATAACTCAAAATGTAATTAATCTATTGTAAAAGAAAAAATACTGTTGGATTACATATCCCTTCAATAATCAATCCTGCAAGTATCATGCTTTTATGTTTAAAAATGAATCAGAAAATGTGTTATAAAGTTTCGCGTTATTGAGGGGGTGGGTGGGGGGAAGGATATTTTTTAACAACCGCTGAAAGTAAATAGTCCTTATTAATGTATTTTTACATATGTCAAGTCTTTTTATTTATTTTTTCCTAAATTAATTTACTTTTTGAAAATCTGGTCCTTACAAATATAGAGCAAATTTCTAAAAAAAGTATGATTAAAAAAAAAAAAGTTCCAAGAAGTTCCAAATTGTAGGAGAAGTGTGGTTTTAAAATTTTGTAATTCAAAAATTTTAAAGTTTTTAAATTTTTACTATAAGAATTGCATTTTTTTTTTCATAAAACTATTTAATAAAAAGCCAAAAAATATTATATAATTCTCAAAAAAAAAAAAAAAAAAAAAAAAAAAAAAAAAATAGTTCAAAGAGCGCCATTTTCATAATGAAAGTATCAATAACTCGCATTACACATTATCGAAATTTCTTATTTCTTTTCGAGAAGAAAGATTGTTTTAAGTAACGTTACAATAAGAATGTTTTGTATGCATATCAACGTAAATCAAAATACTTAACCTATAGCCTTGATCATGTGAACACGGTAAACAGTTTAAAAAAAGATCAGTAAATGGCTCTTAAACATAATTTTTAAAACTGTCATAGTTCAAAAATACATCTTATTTAATGTATTTTTATGTCATTTAATGCATTTTTATCTCATTTAATCATATTTAACAAATGACATTAATTAATTAGTAATTAGTATTATTTACATTGATTGATTTTTCTCCCATCTGCGTTAACGAGTTAAAGTAAGTTAAAAAAAATACTTATATGAATTTATGGTTCCGATTTTATCTTAATTTTTTTTTCAATACTAGTAAAGTTAAGTGCAAATTTCTGAACTTTTCTCCCTAAAAATAAATAAATAAATAAATAAATAAAAGTCCTTTAAAATAACGATAAGATTAAAAGGTGACGTGTAATATAAATATTTATGTAAATTTAAAGATATTTATATGAACTTTTATGTTATCCATAAATCTCACGTTTCATTTTTTAAAGTATTAATCATTTTTAATTCTTTATTTCATCCTTTTCCCCGAAAAATGACCTGAAAATACTTTCAAATAACCACAGAATAATAATTTTTAAAAATGTTGTGTTCGTTTTAATATAAATGCAAATATAAATACTTCAAGAATATATAAAATATTCAAGTATACATTTGTTGTACTAATAGTCTTTCAAACCTGAATTTCACTTCTTAGTGTAACTATAAATAAGGTTCCATCTACCTAAATTTCTTCCCGAAAAAAAAAAAGTTCTTTTAAATAGTGATAAAATAAAAAAAAATTTACACACACTTTTAAGGGAACTCGGTATTCTTCAAATCGTAAAAAATGATTTTTTTTTTTTCCTGCTAAAATAAACTTTGCTACCTCTAGTATATTTGAGCAAAGTTTTGAAACAATCTGACGGTTATAAGTGTAGTAAAAACACTTTTTATTATTTTGCCAGCTTTTTAAATGCCACGCCTATTAATTGTTCATCAATACAACTGTAACATATGTAACTTAGAGCTATATAAACAGCAAAGATATGCAACAGCAAAGAAATGGTACAGTTTTTAATAATTTTTGCGGAGCATAAAATCTTCAGATTGATTTTCTGCAGTTTGCTCTTTTTTCGAAAACTTTCTGCATTTAAAATGCTAAAACTTCAACAATTAATTTTTAATGTCTTGATTATTTTTCTATATACTATTCAGTATGATCTACTTTATAAAATTCGAGATGGATTTTACAATATAATGAGGAAAAAAAATCAGTTGGAAATGTAACAGAATTCGTGTTTTTCTAAAGGAATTTTCCATAGATATATGCGTTTTATTTATTTTTTTCTCAAAAATGAATTAGTTAATTGCAAAATAGTTCCTTAAAGTTATAGCGTGGACTCTTAAACATAATTCCTTGCTTATTATTGTAAATTGAAAAAGAAGAAAAATTAAAACAATTGAATTAAAATAAATAAATAAATAAATCTCTCTATATTAAAAAAAGGTAACCACAACAGCAGCAGCCGCAGCAGCCGCTGTCAATAAAGATTTTGTGCCTTGAAGTCTTTCTGGACTAATAGCCAGAAAACTATTGCAAATAAAAATTAAAAAAATGGTGGTTTTATAAAGAAATGTTCGATAAACACTCTGAAGTAGACAGTTTTTAAATCGAAGAATTATTTTAAGAGATATTTAATATTAAAGTTGGTCAAAATAATTTTCTTATAAAAGTTTTATAGAAATGAAAACTATGCACAGGAATTTAACCATAATTTGTAAGGATATAGTTGACAAAGTTGCGGTGTGCAGACTGCAATTATTTTTTCAATTTGACTCATTTTTTGAGGTTATATTTCAATTTTTTATTCAAAATTTTCATTATTTTGAAGAAGATTTACTTCATATTTCATAAAATCCATTATTTGAATTGTTGCCAATTTGTAAAATAGCGCACAAAATAATATTCCCTTTCAATTAAGAAATGTGTTTACACGTGACTATTAAAAACAGAAATAAAACTTTAAAATAATAACTAAATGATCACGTGTTAAAAGCATTAAATGTAGAAAATTACGTAATAAAAATATACTTGCGCATGAATATTAAAAAGAGAAATACGAGTAACTAGGGAAATTTACGTCACATTTAAAATGATCGGGGCTAACAAGAAAGCCCCGTAAAATGATCAAATAACAATATTTCCAAACAATTTCAATTAATAATTATATTTTCATGAGAGATCAATTTATTTCGACAAATCTTTTACCTATTATTGCAAATTTTAAAACAGCGTAAATAATAATATTTCCTTTCCAATGTCAAAATTCTTCTATTTGTTTATTTGGTGTTACAGTTCAGCAATAGTTTTTTTTTTTTTTTTTAATGAAAATTGATTGACGGGGTAATGGAGAAGTATCAAAAGACAAATAAGCGTTGAATTAAAAATTCCTCGATGAAAAAACTAACACGTGTAACGCATCTGATGTCAACTGAATGTGACGCGACGCCACGATTATGCACATTTGGCGTTAAATCATATATTTTGGTGACAGTTACAATTGTAATCTGTTTCAACAGCAGTTGATTCGACCATTTGCAAATACGTACAACAAATATTTAATTTAATTATCGGCATCAGAAACGCAATTTTAAGGGCAAATATTCGACTTTTTAATTTTTGTTTTAAAATTTTAAGTCGTACATATAGAATTCCGCACATACACTGTAAAAAATGACAATTTTTTCTTATTTTATGAAAATATACTATAACCACGAACGAAAATATAATATATTTTTCTGAGTTATCTAAAATTCCGAATAGCGTATTCCATTGTCTTTTGAATCTCCAGAAACCAATACCTTTCCAAAATTTAAAGAATTATTTATAAAAACAAAGTATTTTTCGCTGCCCGTATTTTTCAAAAACGTTTCCGAAGGGTTTTTATAGTGTATTAATTAGTGTCCTCAGCCTGGAATACCTGTTTTTCGAATGCTATCAATTCTCAAGTAAGCATTTTCATGCTCAAAAAATATGTTTAACAGACAAACATGCAAAGCTAACAGCGTTAACAATAACATTAAAATTAAAATTATTCCTTTACTCTTTCATGTATAAATTAACTTATGCGGCTGAAAACGTTTACTTGAGAATGGATGACATTCGAAAAACAGGTATTCCAGGCTGAGGACACTAATTAATACACTATAAAAACCATTCGGAAACGTTTCTGAAAAATACGGGCAGCGGAAAATACTTTGTTTTTATAAATAATTCTTTAAATTTTGGAAATGTATTGGTTTCTGAGGATTCAAAAGACAATGGAACACGCTATTCGGAATTTCGCAAAACTCAGAAGATTATATTATATTTTCGTTCTTGGTTATAGTATATTTTCATAAAATAAGAAACATTGGTCATTTTTTACAATGTAGAGCCCTAATTTTGAAATTTTTATATATTGTTCTGTCCTAAAAAATATTTAGAAAACATTTTTTCATGTTCTCACACGTAAAACAGTAAAAATGACTTCTACGACCAAAACTCACCGATGTGACTTCACGAACCGATGTACTTCACGACACATCGACACCGATGTACTTCACGAACATAATATGAATAACATTTTGTAGCTTTCTGGCACTAAAAAATCGTTTGTAAGTCTCTTTAGTGCCAGAAAACTCAGAAATTCCATAAAATTTAAAGTATCATAACCCGGTGAGTTTTTGTCGTTGAAGAATGGCATTTTTACTGTTTTACGTGTCAGATCACACACTGTAAAAAATGACCGATGTTTCTTATTTTATGAAAATATGCTATAACCACGAACGAAAATATAATATAATCTTCTGAGTTATATGAAATTTCAAATAGCATGTTACATTGTCTTTTGAATCCCCAGAAACGAATACATCTTCAAAATTTAAATAATAATTTATAAAAACAAATTATTTTTAGCTGCCCGAATCTTTCAGAAACGTTTCCGAAGGGTTTTTGTAGTGTATTAATTAGTGTTCTCAGGCTGGAATACCTGTTTTTCGAATGTTATCCATTCTCAAGTACACGTTTTCAGCCGCATAAGTTAATTTATACATGAAAGAGTAAATAAACAATCTTAATTTTAATGTTATAGTTAACGCTGTTAATTTTGCATGTTTGTCTGTTAAACATTTTTTTTGAGCATGGAAATGTTTACTTCAGAATTGATAGCATTCGAAAAACAGGTATTCCAGGCTAAGGACACTAATTAAAACACTATAAAAACCCTTCGGAAACGTTTCTGAAAAATTCGGGCAGCTAAAAATAATTTGTTTTTATAAATTATTCTTTAAATTTTGAAGATGTTTTCGTTTCTGGGGATTCAAAAGACAATGTAACATGCTATTTGAAATTTCGGATAACGCAGAAGATTATATTACATTTTCGTTCGTGGTTATAGCATATTTTCATAAAATAAGAAACATCGGTCATTTTTTACAGTGCATAGAAAATATTTCTGAACATGTAGATACGGGGACCGTATAAAAATGTTAATAGTGTATTTTTTGAAAATCAATAGCAGGACTATTTCATTAACAAAATCTTAAATTCTGCTTTTTTATTGCCGCTTTTGCAATTTACACTAATTTTTAAAGACACCCTATCATCCCTGAGAAAAACTGAAAATTGCTGAAATATTACACAACTGTTATAAACATATACACAATTTATAACAATGGAATGTACCACCGTCTTGAGTCCTGCATGAGTAAACCCGACCTGAACCTGAAAATTCTGCTTAAAATAAACCCGAAACCGCCCTGAACCGACAAAAACGATTTCGTCAACCCGAAACCCGACACACTTCAACGGGAAGCCGCTTGGAAAGAAAATTAATCCATATTTTAATATAATTATGGAAAAGGGTCTACAATTATATCGCAAATATAAATTTTATCTTTTTTGTATGGGAAAAAAAGTATTTGCACTCATTAATATTCAAAGATACAGCTTTTTCATTTGTAAAACATTCACGACTTTCTTTTGAAAAATCGGGTCAACCCGATCCCACCCGAAAGATTCAAAACCTAACCCGAAACATTTAAAATCAACCCGAGCAGAATCCGATACAAAACGAAAAAAATTAGCATCGACCCGACCCGAACTGTGAGTCCTTTAAAACTGAGCTAGCAGAACCAATGCAGGACTCTACTGTTTTTGTGTGTCTACGGGTAGGGGACATCAAGAAAGTTAAATTTTCCAAAATTAGGTGATCCCTAAGGGTTTTTAATATTAAAAGTTATAAAATGTCATTGAATGTTTGAAAAATCAATTACCCGACACAAAATTGCTTTTTTCAAGACTTTTTTTTTTTTTTTCAAAAAATCGGTTTTTCCGAACCACACATTAAAGAGTCAAAACCCAACTCGAAACATTTAAAGTCAACCCGAGCCGATCCCGACCAGCAACGAAACAAATTAGAGAATACACCACGAGTCGGGTGGACTTCAGGCAAAATCGGGTTTCTCGACTCCATGCAGGGCTCTAATCATAACACGCACACACACACACACACACAAATAAAAAAAACTTTGGGAGAAAGACTTATTTATTACAACAGATATATTTTATACTCTAATGAGTAAATAAGACAGATTTTTTTTTAACTGACATTAAAAAAAAAAAAAAAAAAAAAAAAAAAAAAAATCGGATTTAAAACCGATCATAACGAACGCAAATTTAAAATGAAAACATTATAATGATCAATATCCTTTGTCAACAATTTTGTCTAAAAGAAATCACCATTCTACTAAATTTTCATAAATGTTTACACGGTCTTTTACTCTAATGTTTTAAATGTTTAAATGAAAAAATAAACTTAAATTACAAATACTGTTATAAAAATTTAAATATGTACGCTACACAAAAACATATATATACACACACAAATGTTTCTTAATCCTCGAAACTATAAAACTATAATATAACCATAAACAAAAATATTTAATAACCTCTTTCGAGTTACCCACGATTCCGAAAAGAATTATTTATCTTAAGAAATCCCAAAAACCAATATATTTTCAAGATTTAAAGCAGCAGTTATAAACATACTCTTTCAAAAGAAAGGACAGATTCACGGTTCACACTGCCACGGATTTTCGGAAATATTTCCGAGTAGTTCTTATACACTATCTACGAATAAGAATTTGGACACCTATGCAAATGCCGATATCTGCGGTACTGATACACGGCACGCTCTCCATCGTTAAATATGTTGTCGGAAACAACATTGGCATCAGTCGTATGCAAGATGCCACGAAGTACAGAGTTATCTGATTTCGAGAAAGGTGTAATCATCGGGTACCACAGAAATGGCTGATCCTTAAGGGACATATCTAGCGAACTGAATTAACCAAAATCGACTGTGGCCTATGCGATTCAGAAGTGGAAGGTGAGCGGTGATTGTCGGAATATGCCCAGAGTCGGCAGACCCACGAAACTGGAAGATAGAGACCGACGGATGCATTCCAGAGAAATTCGGAAGAACCGTAATTTTTTAAATATAAGTTTAGATTATTTTATTAAGTTTTATACTATAGGTTTTAAAAATTTGTTTTTATTTTAAATTCATTAAAATAAATATCAATAAATTAAGTTCAACTTCTTTTAAGAATTTCCTTCTCTATTAATAATAATAATAATATGTAAAATAGATAATTAAAAATTTTAAAGTTCTTGTGTTTAAAAAAACAAATTGAGCTTATTTTAATGTAAATGTAAATGTAAATAGTATAATGAGCTTATAGATAATTTATATGAATCTATCAGCCCATTTATACGAAATTTTATGTCATCAAATTTATTTATTTTCTTTTTAACTTAATTTTTTTAAATGTGAGTAATAAAAATTAAATTAAACTTTTCAAACTAATTTCTTTTGGAAAAAATGTAAAACAATTAAAAAAATAAACGTCTACTTATTAATTCAAAAAGTACGTTTGTATTTTTTAAGCGCAGATGCTTTATAATCCAAGCTAAATTTAAGATAGGATTATTTCAGAATCTCTAAACTTTTCTAGTTCATTTCTATTTTTTATCATAAAACGCCATCACTTTATTTGCGTATCTTTGAACGTCTGAATGACGTCATAGTTTTAATCTTTTAATAACCTGTATGTTAAGGAAACGCTTTTCCAAATGAAGTTTGAAATAAATTTTAACTAGTTACAGAAAACTGAAGTAGGCGGTTAGTGTATTTTTACACAGAAAAAAAATATGGAGTGTTTACAAAGAAGGCGGAACAAACTTTAAGAAGTTACAGAGCACATTTGCAACAATTTTCACAAGAAAAAAAAAAAAAAAAAAGAATCGCAATTTATTTATTTAGTTGAAAACATTGAATACCTCACCTCTATCCAAACCCGAACTTTATTAAGAATGGAGACATTTTAACGAAATTTTCACCAGACTTACCCTTCTTTGAGAAAAGTGATGACTTTACGAAAAGTTGTTGAAATACAAAGTAAAGTCCAGCATCGGGTCCGGTTGACGTCATATTTGTTCGTTGCGGCTTGGGTTGACTTCTACTTGTTTTGCTGCGGGTCAGTTTCGGGTTGGGTTGACTTTCATTGTTTTGGGTTCGGGTCGGTTTCAGGATGGGTTGACTTTCATTGTTTCGGGTTCGGGTCGGGTTGACTTTCATTGTTTCGGGTTCGGGTCGGTTTTAGGATGGGTTGACTTTCATTGTTTCGGGTTCGGGTTGGTTTCGGGTGGGGTTGACTTTCATTGTTTCGGGTTCGGCTCAGTTTCGGGTTGGGTTTTGACTCTTGTGGGTCGGTTTCGGGCTGACCCAGATTTTCAAAAGAATGTACAAAATATATTTTTTCAGATGAAAAATCTATATATATACAATAAAACTTCCATGACGGACATTCCTGAATAGCGGGCACCTTCATTTAGCGAACACTTTTTCAATTCCTAACACGTGTATGCATAAATTATCACAAATACGATACTTTTTTGTATGTATGTATCAACAACGAAATGTTGGTCATTTTTTTTATATTCCGAGAAAAAGAAAATGGATTCTTAACTGAACAATAAAGAAAGAATAATCGATGATAACATTTTTTATATACATTTCATTTCTTATGCAGTAAATTGAATATATACTCATTCATATTCAAATACGTATTTGTTTTCATTTGAAACGTAGTTGTAATCACACTTTTTGTGAAATTCTCAATAACCCGACTTCCAATAACCTAAATCTGACCAGCAAGAAACTTTATGAGCCCGACCCGCAGAAAGAAAATTAGAGTCTCCCAGACCCGAAAAAAGAAAATTATACAGTCCATGGAATAAAAACTTGATGCAGGTTTCTATTCAAAGATCCCGAGGTCTCCGCTATTCAGAGGTTTTACTATTATTTGAATATTAAAGAATATAGATAGATCCATTTTTTTTCATCTAAAAAATAAAATTGGTATTAAAACTGCAGAATACTATTCATAATTGCATTAAAAAATATTTAATTCCCTTTCAGTTCGAGTTCGGGTCGAGTTGCTGGTGGGCGAAAATTATTTTGTCTGTTGAAATCATGCTTCAAGCATTAATAATGAAACACTTTCCAACACATTCAGATAACTGCAATAAAACTTCACCGTAAAATAAAGTGAAAGAAGAGACATGTTAATAAACAATTTAGAAACACATAACACATTTAAAACGTCAGTTTCTGCGTTTACCGTCCGTAGTGACAAAAGTAGTCGAAATTATTTGTGTAGCGCCCGGTAAATCATCTATAGCTTTCCCTATATACTACATAGAATGCTAAAATTTAGTTCGCTTAGAAAACGCATCACATAGTTCAAAATTCACTTTTAGCAATTTCGCCAGTAGACGGAAATGGCAGTCGAATTTTATTGTACAGCTCTGTATATTATATATAGATTTTTATACACACTACATGTTGAGCTAAAATTTAATTCAGATAAAAAACGCACAACACAATTAAAAAAACAAAAAATCATTTGTCAAGCATAGATTATGAAAATTTACCAACACATTCAGAGTAGTGTATTTAAACTTCACAGTTTAATGATGAAAGATGTTGTCTAAGTAAACAGTATGGATAACGCATAGCACATTTGAAACCCAATTTCATCCGAATTCTTTTGTGCAGCCTTGTATATAATCTATAGATTTTTATATATACTGCATAGTATGCTAAAATTTAATTCAGTTAGGAATCGCATAGCACAATTGAGAATTTCCCTTGAGCAATTTCCATCAATAAACGGAAATGTACTCGAATTCTTTTGTGCAGCCTTGTATATTTTCTGTAGAATTTGCGAATTTATAAGTGCTACACACTTCATTTTCAATACCGAACATGCCATAGTAAACCTCAATAACAGATAGTAATTTCAGGGCAATCCGAGTATATTTATGAGAGTTAGCGTACGGACAGACAGTCATATAGACAAACCGAATTCATAAACACTTTTCGGCTATGTTGGAAAGTGTTATAGTTATTAGATTAGGAGTTTAAAATTTTAAGAGCCTACACTAGTCACGCGAAGAAACGCTCACGCTAATGTTAAGTCTATGGGAAGGTTATCCCGCGATTTCTCGCTCACATTTTAATATTTTTAAATGATTTTTTTTTGCATAGGTTAGCTGACGTCGATATCTATCGTTGTTAGTTTTTACTTTTTTGATTTTGGCTCCAGTTTTTTTATATAAGGGTACTTTCATTTTCAGAACCGGTTCCAACCGTTTCCAAAATTTAAAATGTCCGCTTATAAAAAAAAGTTTAACCAAAATCAAAAAAGTAAAAACTAACAACGTTGAAGATCGACCTCAGCTATCCTACGCAAAAAAATCATTTAAAAATATTAAAATGCGAGCGAGAAATCGCGGGATAACCTTCCATAGACTTAACATTAGCGTGAGCGTTTCTTCGCGTGACTAGTGTAGGCTCTTAAGCCTGCATAATTTTTAAACTACTTGTCCGAATGACTTGCCGTGTCAAATCCTAAGGTGAAATGTATCGAAAATTCCAATTATGGTGTCAAAATTAGTCTATGTAATAAAAAATTCACAGTTTGTTGAACTTTCTATTACGAAGACGCCCTTCAAAGATGAATTTTTTTTAAGTAATTGAAAAGTGACTGTCTGTCTGCCGTCTGTCCGTGCTCTAACTCGCATAAAGATACTGGGATTGCCATGCAATTGATATATATTATGGAAGTTTACTCTGGCATATTTGGTATTGAAAATGAAGTGTGTAGCACTTATAGTTTTTTTGCAGGGACACTCAAAAGAATTCCGTTACATTACGGTCTATGAGGAAAATTTTTTGCGGTTTATTTTAATGATGTTACACTGTTTCAAACATATGGAAATTGATATATATAACTGATGTACAGTACACGATGCTGACTATAGAATGTTGTGTGTATAGCATTTATCGTTCATTTACAGGTACACACAAAAGAATTCTGTTAAAGTACTGTACATGAACAATAATTGCTGGAAGTGCGTTTTCAGTTGCAGAACGCGTTTCTTAAGCTTAACTAAATTTTTGCCTATTACTTGGTGTGTATAAATTCTCTAGATCATATACAGGGCAGCACAAAAGGTCTCTTGTACATTTTCATTTACTGACAGAAATTCCAGGAGAGGAATTTAAAACTGTGCTATGAATTTCCTAAACAAACTAAAATTGAGCATTCTATGTAGTATATATACAAATTTATAATCCTATATCGATCTGCACAAAAGAATTCGGAGATTTCCCCAAATATGATTTGTAATTCCTGAAATTGGATTTTTAAATGCGTTTTCCAAATTGTTCACTTAGACATCATCTTTCACTTTATTAAGCCGTAAATATTCGTAAAAGTATTTTGGAAGTGTTGGAAAGTATTACATAATCTATACTTGACGCATGATTTTTCGTTCTTGTTTATACATTTTTGATTCTAAAAAAAAAAAAGTATTTTTTTGTCTTGCCAATAAAATACTACAAAGTCAGATAAATTAAAAATATAGCAAACCGCTTATTTCTACGTGATTGCATCAAAATTCTTGTGTTGTACTACCAGTAATGCCCCGACCGTAACGGAAACTTTAAGCTCATTTACCTCAGATTGGATTTTTTCTTAAATTGTCATGTTTAAAAGGATATATCTAAACTTCCTTGTAAGATATGTCTATGAATTTTTGAACAGAGTTTTTATGTTATGTTTTAATAAATTGTCTTCAGGATTTTTAATTTGATTTGAAAATTTTGAAAATATATACCTCAAAGTAAAAATCCTCTTTTTTTAAAACTTTTAAATTTATTGTAAATGTTTTAAGTAATTTCTTTTATAAATGCTGAAGAAATTAACAAGAAGCCTTTTCTGTATTGAAGAGTGTTAAAAGGAATGGAATTGGGCAAGTGGTTCTTGAGTTATATAAAAAATTAAATAAGTTTAAATTTTTAAATTTAAAATTTAAAAAAAATTCAAAATTTAAAAAAAAATTTTTTTGAAAAGTGATCTTTATAGAAACACACATTTCATTCAAAAAAATTCAATAAAAAATACCGATAAGTAAAAAAATAAAAATTATTTTGATCCCCTGACCTTCTTAAAGAAGATATAAATTACAATCGACTGGCTGTTTTCGTTTTTCTCTGAGTCTATTTGATGAAAAATAGATAAAAAAATCCGGGATTTTTTATTTATTTATTTTTAAATACAATTTGTTTGTTAACGAAACATACCGGAAAACTTCGTTGGCTTTTTTTCAAACGAATATTTTTAATCTAGTTCTGCGCTTTTTATCAGATCATATATCTAATAACTTTTTTTCAATGCTCAATTGAAATATTATTCGCTTATGCTTTGAAGAAATCAACAAAAATATTTACATAAAGCATGCTAATAGTTTCCAAGTTACTGAGTATATCGTAAGTAGCATGTAGCATTGCATGATTTATTAATGGGGAAATAGCAACACGAATGATTTTCGAAATTTTCTGCTGAGAATTTATAAAGATAAATATGCAAAACTTACACTTTAATATTTAATACAAACTTATACTTTGCCAATAACATTATGCGAGTGAAATGTGTCCGCCGATTGTTGGTCCAGGTAGCTCAGAGCATTGGCAATTTAAGCCAAAAGGTCTTAGGTTCGACTCCCGGCCTATGCACACTTTTAACTAAGTTGAAACTTTTTCATTTCGCACAAAACTTATTTTACTGTATTTTTTAAACTTTCTTTTTCATTTAATGTATAAAATACTCATTATGGGAAAAGATTATTTGTTAATACGATATATATTTTTTTTAATTTATGTATCGGTTTCTTTTTATCCCTCTTTTAACTATACAAAATTGTTCAATTGTTATAAAGCCATTCGATAGGAAGGTAAGTTTTTGTAAATGGATTCCACTCGCATTTCTAGGGTCAACTGTGTTGAAAAACAGGTATTTCTACTAAACATTTAACTGGAACAATATGAAATGTGGTCAGTAATTGGGAAATGCTTGACTGGGAACAGCGTGCTTTTTTGGTTCTGTGTGGATGCCACATATGTTTACGTTAAATCAGTGGTGTGGGGAAGTCTTTCGTCAGAAAGAACTTCCGAGCTGGGAGACCCCCGCCCCCCTACTTTCCAGAAAGGATAAAATTTGTCAGGTAAACGTTGAGGCCAATCTGTCTTCCGCTCCTGTTTATATATCTCTTATATATCCTTCTTCTATGGTTACAACATACCCGAAAGTCAATGTTTCTTATACAGTGTGCTTTAAAAGATGATTTAATTTAGTCCTGCCATCTTCCAACACCGCAATTAACATAAACTGTTCATAAAATTCCCAACAGACGGCAATACTGAGTAATTTTTCATGCCAAATTTTTATTTATCATTTCAGCTGTTGCACATCATTATTGCTACAACGAACTTCGTAAATTTTGTTAAATTAAAAAGACTTGCGATCTAACAAATTATAACACCTTTTATATACTTTTTTTAATTCCTGAAAGGCATAAAATAAAAAGATTATAAACAGTAAAATAAGTTTTATTTAGACTTTTGACATGTTTCAGCTCAATCTGAGCCATTACCAAAACAGATAAGAATATCCTATAATTGCACGGTCTGTGAAGTTATTTGAAACGCTATCATTTAATTTTTCACGTACTTAAAAAAAAATAATAATAACATGCGTAATATTAAAAAGTACGTGAAAAAATTAAATGATAGCGTTTCAAATAACTTCATAGACCGTGCAATTATAGGATATTCTTATTTGTTTTGATAATGGCTTAGAATGAGTTGAAACATGTCAACAGTCTAAGTAAAACTTATTTTAATGTTTATAATCTTTTTATTTTACGCATTTCAGCTATTTAAAAAAAAAAGTATACAAGTCTTGAGACGTCCAAAAATAGATTTCTTACACAGGTAAGTTCGTATTCCATACAATTTTGTATTGGAATATTGACAATATTTATGAAAAGTATGTCATTTTCTGTTTATTTCAGATGTGAAAAAAAGTACCTACGCTGCAAAAAATAATTGTTGATTTTGCAGTATAAAACTGGCACCCAGCTAAAATTATGGCACCATAATTTTACGGTATAATACTGGCAGCTGGGTGCCAGTTTTATACTGTAAAATCAACAATTATTTTTTGCAGTGTAGTCAATATGTTTTTACTTTTATGTTCTAGAATTTTTTTAATTATTTTTTAACATGCTTAAAATGACGTATTCTAACATCTCAGTAAATATTTTTCAAATCGGAGTTGTTGAGTTAAAAAGGTTAAAACTGTATTTTCTATCAAAATCCTTAGAAAAATAATTGAACCGTGAAAGTAACTTTAAAACTTTCATCAAAGGATTCTTTAAAAAGGCGCTAAAGGCTTAACAGAAACATACTCTTTCTAAACAAGCGTTTTCTTTTAAGAACTAACAGAACTCGCACCAATTTAGCGATAATAAGTGTTCGCAAAACTTCGACGATATAAAATTCAAAAGGCATTGGGATTAAAACAAGTTGTACGAAATCAAACAATGCTAACTTTTCCGAAATATGAGCTATTTTTTTCGCGTGAAGGTCATCCTATTGTTGATTTTGTTTTCGGCTCGTGAATAATGCGTTATTTTATTTTGTTTTGAAGTATTTAATTTCATAATAGTTCATCCGACTAGTAGGTTATAGAAGTTCAAAATATTTCACTCTAAGGCAGAATTTGTTTAATACGCTTTTTTGAATGTAAACTAATAATATTAATAATAATAATAACAATAATAATAAAATAAAACACAAGAAATAAAATCATATGGCAAGCATAGATTTTGAAACACTCTCCAGCACCTTCAGAATAGTGTAATCCCCGTTTAATAAAGTGAGAAATGAACTTTAAGTAAACAATTTGAGAAACGCATAACACGCATTTCAGCAAATAAAATCTATATTCTGAAAAGTTTTTTTTTTTTTTTGGGTGGGGGGTGGGGGGTGGGGGGAAGAACAGTATATGTTCCATAGGTTTGTATACAGGGTGTCCGAAAAGTCTGGAAACGGTCGAATACCTCGAGAAATACACATCAGATTGAAAAACGGAAAACTATGTATTCAATATTTTAGAAAAATGGCAATAGATTTTTCTAAAATATTGAACACGTATTTTTCCGTCTTTCAATCCAATGTGTATTTCTCGAGTAATTCGACTGTTTCCAGATTTTTCAATGGAAACGATTCTCACTGCATTACTCGATTATACGCACTTTTACTCGATTACAGCGCCATCTACGATTTTCCGAAGAAAATGTTGAGTACAAAAGTTGCGTGTTTTCCCCATAGAATCCGAATCTGCTATAAAAAAGGAGGGGTTAACCCTAGAGGGCAGAATTGGGGGGGGGGGGGGTAACTTTAATATCTCTAAATAGATTTTTCAAAAATATTGAACACGTATTTTCCGTTTTTCAATCCTATGTATATTTCTCGAGTTATTCGATTGTTTCCAGATTTTTCGTACACCCTGTATATGATACATAGTATGCTAAATTTTAGCTCAATTAGGAAACGCATAGCACAGTTGGAAATTCACCTTCCGCAATTTCCGTCAATAAATGGAAATGAATTCTTTTGTGCATTTTTTTCTTTTCACATCGGGTCATTTAATAGCTAAATATTATTCTTATTATCCTAATTCTTATTGTCCAAACTTTTTGAAATTTTTATCAGTTATAAATGATGGGGATCAGAAATTACGAAAAACTTCATTGCAGCAAAATCCTAACAGGAAATTTAAAAGCAAAACTCAAGCATATGTTGTCTGAATGTTGTTAGATGTTTCTTGTAATAAAAGGCATCGATGTTTCTGTTTTAACATGATTTGGAGAATCACGTTAATAAGGATTGCATCGTCTCTTTTCCAAGGCAGAAAACAACTGTATATTCTAAAGAAATAGCTTATTTCGCACCGTTGTTTTCCTTTTCTCTTCTCCTTCACAATGGATTTAAGGAACAACCTTATTTCACTGTAAACAAATTTACTACTCAGTGCACTGCAAAAAATAATTGTTTATTTTACAGTATAAAACTGGCACCCCAACTGCCAGTATTATACCGTAAAATTAACATTATTAAACAGTAAAATAAGCAGTAATACGCTGCCGTGCAAGCAGTAATACGCTACCGCGCATAAGTGGACAAGAGATTGGAGTTTCTTATTTTGTACTGTTGCTCAAGAGTTTTACTATAAATTTTTGAAGTTTTTGTTGTGCAGCTCTTTACTATTTTAGCACGTTAAACAAAAAAAGAAAATTCAAGGATTAGCAAATATAATTTTTGAAACATTAGACGAGTTTTCAAGGTCATTAGTTGATTTTTAAAGAATTTTCTGCATCATTTAAGGACATTTTTTAGGAATTTTCAGGTCATTAATCTCTGAAAGCGGCTGAATATTAATCATGAAAATTAAAATGTCAAATGAAATTATTGCTCTTTATTTTAACAAAATAGCTCTTTTGTTTCCTTTCCCATTTATTCTTCATCGTCTTTCTTGTCTGATCAACGAAAATTTGAAAGTTGGCACTCATGACGAGCGGGTTTCCTAAATAAGGTTTTCAGGGTATTCCTTGCACAAAAAAATGAGATTTCGGGTCTGTTTCTTTTAATTCATCTAAGATAATATTGCGGAAACTGTCCAATGCTAAGTAAATCAACTTAGCACACTTCAATAAAAAAAAAAAAAATCGAATGAACTAAACATATTACGTCTATGTCAGAAGCTTAAAATTAAAAAGTCCTTCCGGTCTGTACCGGGGAAAAAAAGGTAGCTTTCATAGTCCATGTTTTAAAAATTCAACTCATTTTACTCAAACACCCGAAGCTAAATTGCTTGGAACCCGATTATAGAAGATTCAATCCCAGTTTTCGTTAATACTGAATTTGAATGCACATTTCAGCATGAGAGCTACAGCATAACAAAAATCAGATGGTTTCAAAATGTCAGACAACCTAGAAATTCAAACTGCAGTATCTCAGCCATTTTTTTAAGATACAGCCAAAACAAAAATTGTTCCAGAATCCTTGTATCACGTTCTAACACTTAACAGAAACATTTTTTCAATTTATAATTTTTTGTACATGTTTCTGAATTTTTAAAAATTTAAATATTTTTAACTGGCCGCCATTTTGAAACAAGATGGCGGATGAAGCTGGCCAACGAACTCGGTCGAGACCTTGGTATGTCCTACACACATACTCAGTTACATCCAAATCGGTTGATAAATAAGAGAGTTACAGCATGACATATGTCAGATATATATATATATATATATGGATATATATAAATCAACTTTTGAAATTTGAACAGAGGGCGGTTTGGGGGTCTGGGGGTCATGATCGGTGAAAATATACCGAAATTTTTTGGAATTGCTTTCCCCCGAATGGCTGCAATAGGTAGCTTTTTGTATTGAAAGCTATACCTAAAAGGCATTTAATCAGACATTTAATAAAAAAAATACATTAATGTCAAATAATAAAATAAATTACAGTAGAATTTTCAAGCTTTATACAAGCTCTTCATCAAGTACAAATGTCAATCGAAAAGCAAAGCTGTTGTTTACACATGTTCACGTTCAAAATTATGCATTTAAAACATTAAATCAACAAAGAGTACATGTCACAGTAGGAGTACGTATTCTGGTGGTAACGGAGATTATGTATTAGCGGTGCATTAGCGGTATGTATTAAATTATGTAATATCTGGGTATTAGAGGAGATTTCTGTAATCTTGTTATCTTTTTCTAGAAGTTTGGTTTTACAAGTTTACAGAAATCTCCACTAATAGCATGTGTAATTCCACCAGAATATGTGATCCTAACATATACTCTTTGATGATTTAATACTTGAAATGCATAATTTTAAATGTGAACATGTGTAAACAACAGCTTTGTTTTTCAATTGACGTTTGTGCAGATGAGGACATGGCCCGACTCAGACTATTTAGGGCCCCGTGGCAAGCATCATTCTGGGGGGGGGGGGGGCCCTTCTAACTATCCATAAAAACTGTTCATGAATAACGCTGAAGTGACTAGTACCAAATTTCATACCTGTTGCATGTATACATAAATTTCGTAGCAGGTACTATTCGCATCTTTATGCAGGGTATTAAGAGAAACATGGACAAGATGGAAAATATGGATTCCTACCAGTACTTTAAGAAAAAGTACTAGTAGGAAAACTAGTAGGAAACTAGTAGACAAATTATGGATTGGTTGACGGGAGTATTGGTTTGCAAATTTTCCTTTAATTATCTACATTAGTCATATGATGTCTGAAAGAAAAATGTCCCTAGCTGGTGCTTTTAGGAAAATACCAATAATGAATTATTTTAAAAACAATGGATTACTAAGTTGTTATAATAAAACTTTAATCATTAGTATTCTAATAGTATAATTCGTTCTTTTTTGCGAGGGGATGGGTATGGTAAGCAAAAAGGGGAAAGGGAAGGCCGCACTACCTTCCTAAATCTTTGAAAATATAAAAATATTGGTCACTTTTGACCAATTTTAACCCTTTGGCACCCTTTTAATAAAATTCTGATTACTCCCGTGGGGAGCCCTCACAAATGGGCGGGAGGGGGGGGGGAATCGGGGCAGCTGCCCCGCATGCCCCTGCATTAGTCAGGATCTGGGTGAGGAGCTTATATAAAGCTTGAAACGTCAACTGTAATTTATTTTTTATTATTTGATATTAATGTGCTGTTTCTTAATTTTATTAAATGACCGATTTTAAATGTATTTTTAGTTAAAAAATAATTCATTCGCAAAAAAATCAAATAGCAATTTTTATAATATGTTTAACGCCAGTCTTTCTGGAAAATATACAAGGAAAATTAACACAAACAAGCTACAACAATGCAACCCTTTTGTTTGGTGCACGAGTACCCAAAAATTAATTCAGCTAATAGAGTCCTCGACATTACTTTTTATTATCTTAGATAAAACTGGTGTTTTTCATTAATAAATTATTCAAATGGATGCCAAAAAGCAGGTGTTTGGATATTTTGCACTTCACCTGATGCTTTGAACTGTACAAAATATTTACTCGAATTTCATCTCATTGATATTTCTAAATAGATTCAGATTTTCAAAATGAAGTGTTATTGCACTGCTTATATTTAATTTTATTTACAACATTTTTTTATTTCTATTCCCTGTATGTATTTCTTTTTTTACCCACAAGGATTTTCAGTTCAAAATTAATTCTTAAGGAAAAAAATAGTTATCTTTCAACTTTTCTAGGTGGCATTTTAGTTTGTTTTTCTTAATATTTTTTTATTATTGTTTTGTACAGTGTCTGCACGAGCACGGGCCGGACCCGGGACTTACTTTTTGCTGCAGACTTGAGCCGGGCCACGCTGGACCAGACTTATTTTTTCGGGGTGGGGAGGGGGGACGGGGTCGAGCTGGCCATGGACTTCATTTTTTCTAGAGGTTTTGCGTGGACCGAAATTTTCATGCCTCAGTATATCCCGGGCCCGACCAGCCCGTATGAAAACCATTAATGGCCTAGCGCAGCCATGTCCTAAATTCTTCCTCCCGAGCCCAGGTTGGGGTGGAATTTTACTTATTTATTTTTGTAAAAATAAAAGTGATGTTGTACATTTGTTTGGGGAAATCTACAGCCATTAAATTTGGTTTAATAAATTACATATTTTTTTTTTCTTTGTAGATATTTAAAATTATGATTTTATTTCACCATGTTTTTCTTTCATTCTAAACTACGTTGATTTTCTTACCGAATCTTAATTTGAAAGTAATTGTCCGAGGCAATTTTTTTAATCAGTGTTTATGTACGTAATTGCCTAAATAGTCATTAATAGTATTGTTATTCTGTATTGCATGCATTTCGAACATAATCTGAAAATGAAATGTTTGCATAAGTAAGTTTGCTTTTCGAATAATTTTAATTGTAGGATAATGTTGCTTCAGAAATGTAGAAATATTCTATAGAAATTCAGTCGGGCCGGAATGTGCCAATTAATTTTTATACCGGGCAGAACCGGACCAATAATTTTTTTTGTACGGTCCGAGCTTTTAGCAAATTCGCTCACATTATCGGAATTGCTGAAAATGGATTTTTATTAAGTTATGTGTGTTTCTTTTTAAGATGCTTATTTAGATATATCATTTCATTCTATGAAAAAGAGATGAAATTTCTTAATAATATTCTGTTAATGTTGGAAAGTTTTTAATAATCTATGCCTTATGTATGATTTTTTATTCTTATTTTTAACACTTCCCAACATAGTTGAACGTGTTTGTCTGTCTGTCGTTTGTCTGTCGTCTGTCCGTACTCTAACTCGCGTAAATATACTCGGATTGCCTTGAAATTTATATACGTTCATGGGGTTTACTATGGTATGTTTGGTATTGAAAATGAAGTGTGTAACATTTACGGTTATTTTACAGGGTCACTCAAAAGAATTGCGTTACATTACGGTCTATGGGGAAAAATCGTTTGCAGCGTATTTTAATGATGTTTCACTATCTTATACATACTCAAATTGATACATATCACTGAGGTGCACTATAATGCGTTTAGTGTAGAATATGATATGCATAGAATGTATCGTTCATTTACAGGGACACTCAAAAGAATTCCGTTACATTATGGTCTATGGGGAAAAATCGTTTGCAGCGTATTTTGATGGTGTTTCACTATTTTATACATATTCAAATTGATACATATCACTGAGATGCACTATAATGCGTTTAGTGTAGAATATGATATGCATAGAATATATTGTTCATTTACAGGGACACTAAAAAGAATTTAATTACATCACGGTCTATGGGGGAAAAATCGTTTGCAGCATATTTTGATGATGTTTCACTGTTTTATACATATTGAAATTGTTACATATCACTGAGGTGCACTATAAAGCGCTTACTGTAGAATATGATATGCATAGAATGTATTGTTCATTTACAGGGACACTCAAAAGAATTCCATTACATCACGGTCTATGGGGAAAAATCGTTTGCAGCGTATTTTGATGATGTTTCACTATTTTATACATATGATACATATCACTGAGATGCACTATAAAGTACTTACTGTACAATATTATATATGCATAGAATGTGTCGTTCATTTACAGGGACACTCAAAGGAGTTTCGCTACAGT
Source organism: Maratus michaelseni (assembly GCA_963931845.1). Classification (NCBI taxonomy): domain Eukaryota; kingdom Metazoa; phylum Arthropoda; class Arachnida; order Araneae; family Salticidae; genus Maratus; species Maratus michaelseni. The sequence goes on along the minus strand of OZ007591.1, from coordinate 38,733,375 downwards.
ACTGTCTATGAACAATAATTGCTGGTAGCTCGTTTTCAGATGTGGTACGCATTTTTGAATGTAACTAATTTTTTTGCATATTAATTGGTGCATATAAATTCTATAGATCATATACAAGGCTTCTGAAAAGATCTCACGTACATTTCCGTTTATTGATGGAAATTGTTGAAGGGGAATTTTTAATTATTATATGTATTTCCTAACTGAAGTATAAATTTTAGCATACTGTGTATAGTATACATACAGATCTATAGATCATATACAGGGCTGCACAAAAGAATGCGGATATTTTGTTTGACTATTGGTAGTAATTGTTGAAATTGTGTTTCCAAATGTATTATGCCTTTTCTAAATTGATTACACAGTAAACTGTGAAGTTTTGATGCAGTATTCCGAATGTGTTGGAAAGTGTTTCATAATCTGTGCTTGACACGTGAGTTTTCGTTCTTGTTTTCTATTAAAGCTGAATCGTACTAAATATACTGAGTTAAACAAAATTCAGCAGTTAAAATACAAAAATATAAAACGAAAACAGTATAGAACCTATTAATCTTCAGAGAGGCAAAATGGAGTTGCTTTATCATTTTAGCGTATAAACTGTTGCGTAAGAGATAAATAGCCTTTCTGGGAAAATTAAACACATTAACTAACTCGACCGCGAAATATTCTAGGGATCGGGTTTATACTGAGTGAAAATTATAGTGAAAGCTTTTCTCTTGAAATGCATAATGGTTTTTAAATGTCAGCGACAACAAAGGGAATTGTTATACTTTGTTAGAACTTGTTAGCAGTGAAATCCCATAAATATTTTTTAAAAGTCTCCTGCAGAGAAAAAAATAAATAAATTGCGGTCACAACGACACAGAAAACTTTTCCTTGCAATTTAGATGAAAGCGCGGGTGTATTTTTAGAATTTCCTTATTCTGTTATTTTAGCAAAAAGTTCTAAAATATTTTCTTGAAAAATTAAAAATCCTAATTTTTTACACGCTTTTATTTGATTTAACTGGGCTCATGTAATGCAAAGATGGAATTTTGTAAACGATTTTTCACTTACTTCCTGATAGGCTTAGAATTTAAAATATATATATGCATACACAGGTGTGTTTCCGATAACAAAACAACATTTTAATATTTTTAGAACTTAAATTAATAAACTAACAAGTTGGAAATTGTACGTCAATTGTGACAACTGTGGTGCGTTTGTACTGTTATTATTTCAGTGAAATGAAATATATCGCCTGTTATTATGATATGATTAATTTCCGTAATAAAATATGTACATTTTAAGTTGGCAACATTTTATCTTTTGTTGACATTTGCTGAAAATTCTAATGGGAAACTTAAGCCAAGCTTTAAAACTTTTAGAACTTGAAATCAGTATTTAGACTCTTTTTCCATTCAATATCTATTTCTCCGGAAACATCTATACAAAAAACTGTCCGTAGATTATAGGATTGCTATAATTAAACAATTTTAGTTACAAATTTGGTTTTTAAATTCAGTAATACGGAAATAATAGGACTCCATCTTAAATAGGACATAATCACCATGACAACCTAGAATCATTACCTATCATGGGATATCATTAAATTAATTACGTATGATAGGTTTTAATAGCATGAAGAAAACTGTTATTAATATCTTTTTAAGTTTTGATTCGATTTTCATGAAATTTGAAACGACTCGACAAAATTCTGCAACGATTATATATATTAAATTTCAAACCATTCGGTTGGGTAGTTTTTGCGCTGTTATATGCGGACGGACGGACGCACCAGACGACGACTAGTGCTTACGTATTTATATAATTACGAACGCACCTAAAAAGCCTTAAAACTTCGGAAAAGAAAATAAGAACGCACTCTATAAAATAAATTGTTTTTTATTAAAAAGGGTAGTAATTATAGCGCTGCTATGAAAGAATATCGTCGTCTCAAAAGATATTGACTTAAAATGAGTTATTTTTGTTAATATTCGCTAATAAAACATCTTTAATATTTAAGCGCCTTTTTATGGTAAACTTTCATTCAAACTAATCTTTCATTGCATAACTCTTTTCCGCATATACTCTAAGCAGCATAATTACCAAAAAAATCTTTTTAAAACATTCAAATAGTTTAACTTGTATACTCCTTCAAACGCGTGCACTTTAATTATATAGCCGCTTTGTATGTAAAGATGGAATTTTATAATCGATTTTTCACCCACTTCCTGATAGGCTGTAGAATTATAAAAAAAATATGTACAAAGGCGTGTTTGCGATGACAATACAACATTTCAATAGCTTTAGAATTTAAATTAATAAACTAATAACACAACTTTAAGGCATTTTTCATTTAGCTTGGCCGCAGATGGTTAAATTGCCAAATAATCTTTATCGTTATAACCAGGGCTTAACAAATGCGGTCGGTCGCCTTATCGCCACTGGCGACCTAGTTACTTCATTTGGCATTGTTTTGTTTTTTGAAATTATAGGGGAGATGGGGGATGAATGGGACGAGGGATGGATGGGACGTTCTCAATATTTCAGGCAATAAACTTTTCTTTTTAGTTGCTTCCTATCCTCATAGATTTCACTACCATAGTGGGCTTCAGAACCAAAAGCAAGGCCACATGGCTGTTTTCATTTCCCCTCAAATTTGCATTTCCTGAAAACTCTGCTCAAAAGTATTTTTTTTTTACATTTGAAATTACTTAAATATCTTATGCAATATAAACAATTAAGATATGTTGTAGTTTTTTATTTCAAAGCTCAATATTGGTAATTAAAATGAATGAATATTAACCATTGTGACAAAATGGCTGATAATTGAATATATGCATCATGGGGATGATTGGGACATTTCAAATGGGGATGAATGGGACTATCCCATTGATCGCTAGAGGATGCTGAAAAACATATTTAATAACTAAATAATATTATACAGGTTGATAAATTAATCATTTATGGTAATTATTCTTTTAAAATTTCATTCTCATTGTATCCATCGTCTTCAGCCATTGAATGCTTTCGTTTATGGGCCTTTTAAGACAAAGCTGAGATGAGTCCAAGAAGATTGGCTGACAAATAATCCTGGAGATAATATTACAATTTATAATCTCTGAGCTTTTGCCAAGGAGGCATTTTTGTCAGCCTTTAGTCCTTAACATTGAATACAGGGAGGGAAATATGTTGTGTCCCATTCATCCCTGCTGTGGGGATGATTGGGACAGAGAGGAACTTTTTTTTCATTCTATAATATATTTCTATATAATAATAATCTTAAATAGATATTCTGCATAAGGATAAGATGTAGTCAAACACTTAATGTATGAAATGTGATAGATAATAATGATAACTTAAAAAAAATTTAAATAAATATTTTTGTTAAAATGTTCCATTCATCACCCATCTCCCCTACATCGAGAAAACAATTTAGAAAACCTAAGTAGTTTAAATAATTCCCAGGCATGGTATTTAGAAAACCTATTACCATATGACTCAACATTAAATATTTGTTTGTTATTATAATGTACAGTAACGTTATTAGTAATGTAAAAATATTTTTTTCTTTTCTGTTGCCATATCTTAAACAGAAACTGATCATAAATTATTTTTGTTATTTAATCCATTAATTTTGAACCTTTAATATATTATTTTTAAATGAAAATGCGACGTCCTACTCATATAAAGAACGTGAATTTTCTTTTATAAAACGTGAATTTTAAATTTGACATATTTCTACTTTTAAATACCCTTATAAAAGCATGATTTTTAAAACTATTTTTATTTTTGAACTAATGTTTTTTTTATAATGAACATGGGAAAGTATATTCAACTAGGTAAATTATATTCAATGGTTGGAGTATCACAGTTGAGATTTTTTCCAACAGAGTGAAAATATGCCGGGACCAGGACTCGAACCCAGGTTCGAGTCCTGGTCCCGGCATATTTTCACTCTGTTGGAAAAAATCTCAACTGTGATACTCCAACAACCCAGGTTCGAGTCCTGGTCCCGGCATATTTTCACTCTGTTGGAAAAAATCTCAACTGTGATACTCCAACCATTGAATATAATGTTTTTTAGTTCTATTCCAAGAAAAATAATATAGTGATTCTCTTTTTAGTGAAATAGAATTTGTAATATTTGATTAAATATTTTCTAAACAAAAGCAGAAGTAATACCAAAGAATAGCAAAAGAATAACAAATTGAAGTGAAACAATACCAAAATAGCTATGCAGCGATTAATTTTTAAGATTGTTTATACTTCAAATCTCGTTACTTTCGGCTACAATAATAAAATCATTTAAACACAGGCATAAAATATTCAAATGTTTTAAATCAAATAAATTTAAATTTTAAATTTGCTGAAAATGTATCTTTAAAAAATTTCTCTGTAAATTAAAATTTTAAACTAGTTTTGGAGACATTAATTTCCCAAAAAGGTGACAAAACATTAGTGATATAGTTAGTAACAAAAAAGTCATAATTGTTCATATCATAAATGGTTTTTTTTTTAATTTGAGTTAGAACTTATAAAAATTTTAATGCATACACGGATGAAAATTAATTTATACCTATGCTGCAACTTGATTCAAAATGCGGCTTAGAAATTAAGCAGTTAAGGATTTAAGAACAGATTTATTGCTTGCTGTTATGATACAAAACATTTCCTTATTTAAATTTATTCATTTCTAAAATTTCCTCATTTGAATAATTTTAATTCCAAAATTATTTCTTCAAAATTAAATTTAAACAGAAAAGACTAAAATTTTAAAAAGTGAAAAAAGATTTTTTTGGACTTAGAAAATATCACCGTATATCGCGATGTAAACAAGAAATACGGACTGTCTATATTTTAATATACAAACGTAAAATAAATGAATATATCTTAATTTTGAATAAATATTAGTGCGAGAAAATATCTTTGTTTAAAAAGCAAAGATAAAGCTTTAATTTAAGATTAAAGTGATTGAATTTAAGATTAATTAATATATTTTAGGAGATATTTGGAAGATTGAAGAGTTTTTAGATTGACGATTAATTACGATTAAATACTGATTTTAAATAAATTTTGAAGGAATAATTTTGGAATTAAAATTACTTAAATGAGGAAATTAGATGAAGTTTTCTTCCTAAAATGTCACGTCTTACTCTGACATTTCTTCACGGATTTTTGTATACAGTTCAGCATCTTTAGTATTCATAAGCTTAAACAACAACTACTTTTTCTCAAAGGAATTTTTTGGTAATGTTTCAACAACTGCTACTTTTTCTGAAGGAAATGTTTGGGTAATTAAATCAATCTTCGACGAGTATTGTAATTCTTAATTATCTTTGGAGTGCGTCGCAATATACTTAGACATTTTCGCCGTACATCATAATTCCTATACCCATCCTCTTGCATTTTAAAGAAGAGTTTTCCTTGCACTACTAAGGGAATATTTACTCTTCAAGTTAATATGATTTAAAAGACACTCGATATTTTTCGATTCTCCGCGTCAGCTTCCCGTCCTGTTTCCAAGAACAATCTTACCTCCAACGATCGCATCTTTTAACTTATGGCTGAAGACCACATTCTGGGGATGATTAATTTCTCATAATTTGTTATTGAGATTCTCACTGTGCTGTGATACAGTGTAAATAATATTAATCATATTTTTGATTCATCATCCTTCACAAGAATGACTTCCATTTAAAATTTAAAATTTCCATCCAAAGAACTTTACATCTTTATAAGAGACACTTTCGTCAATAGAACATATTCAGCAAAATTAAGCTGTTTTTCCTCTAAATTAAGTAAAAGATGTTTCCATTAGAACTATTCTACAATATCAACAGAATATAATAACAATTTGCTTCACGTACAAACTTACTGAACTTTACATAGTTAATTTAAAAAAAAAAAAAAAAAAAAAAAAAAAGATAAAAAAGAAAATTAGAATGTCTTAAATTAGATTGTAACAAAGAATTAAAAATTACAAGAATTTATAAAATATACCAATTTTTAATTCTCTTTGTTATTATTTTAATTATTTTTGTTATTTAAATCTCTTTGTTATTTCTAGAATTTTTATGTAGAGTTATATAGAAAAAAAGGCGATGTGAACCTATAGATCTGAATGATTATTTTTTATAGGCCCGTGCAACAAAACAGGAATAAAAATAATTGTGTTTAATCCCTCAACTGCACTCAGTCCTCAATTACCAAAAATTTTCAACTGAATCCACTCCAATAATTCCTCAGTTGAATTTAAAAAATCTTATTTTCACTCGAGGTAGTCTTGCTTTCATCCAAAAATTGTCCTTTATTCAAAACACTGTCATGTAATTTTAAGAGATTATTTAAGATTGAAACCAAAGCCCCCTTTAGCAGAAAACAGCTTCTAAGGAAAGTTCCCTTTTTCTGTTATTAGACTTTTTCCCCTTACACACTTATCAGTCAACATTGTTTTAAAACATTTATGTGCCAAAATCTCATTAGTGTGATATCTCTGTCCCCAGTATATCTCCCAGCATTTCTTTGCAATATAAATTCTCATTTAATGTTAAAATGTTTCTCTCTGATTGTTCTGCGATATTATGTTATTTCTTCTGTGATATATATATATATATATATATATATATAATTATAATATCTATGAATTTCAAAATACATATCAAGTTCTAATATCATTCTACTTTAATCTACAAAGAGATAAATAATGATATTGTGTAAACAGAATACCACATATCTAATAATTAACATGTGCAATCATAATTTTACCATAGCATGTGCTTCAATGGTAATTGGCCAAATATACTCATACCTGAATAATATTTAAAAAAGAAAGAGAGAGAAAAGAAAAAAAAAATTATAGATTGGAGTTGCTATTAAGTAAACACAAATGAATTAATAAATCAAATATGAATATTACACAATGGAAAACTAGACCACAAGAGATCAAACAAGAATTGGATATGAAAAAACACATGTAGATGTACTCGTCATATATATATATGTGTGTGTGTGTGTGTGTGTATTCTTTAAAATTGAATTTAAATATACCCAAAGTCAATACTGTCCTTTGTTCTTAACCCATAACTTGATCATTACAGCCATAAAACTAGTCGTTGGAGGTCACTGTAATACTTACCCATCATGGATATGCATAATATAAAATATGAAAATAAAACATGTGTAAACTATTTATAAAATGCATTGCAATTCGAATAAAATCGTGGCTTGATGACGTCATAAACTTTAAATGCTCTATTACTGAATTCCGTAACAGAAACATCCTCATAACTCCAAAAATGTTAATCATATTAACTAACGGTTTACTTCGTCGGATTAAGCGTCCCATTTCCAATTAAAATATATCTTTGAATTGCAATTTGAAGGAAATATAGGGTCACGAAAAATCGAAGAGTGTGAAAAATAGGATTCCAAATATCTCGGAAACTAATTATGCGATCGACTTCGTTCTTTATGCAAAATTTATGTTTTTATATTGTCTTTTATATTCACTCCTTAAAATAAACAATTTCAAAAAATTTTATATACGTTTTATCAGAACGAATATTTCAAGAGTCCGAAAAAAATAATAGTTCCGGATAACCTAGGTTACTGAAATTCAATAAGCTTCTTCCCATTATTACATATTAAATACATACCAAATTTTAAGTCTCTATCCCAATTTGTTCGGGAGATAGAGCGTTTACAGACACACACACACAGACAGACGGACGGCAATTTTTTTTTCTAAAAATATGTTTTTCGGAATCTCCAGTGTCTGAACGTGTAAATCCGTCATTTTTTTTTCTTTAAACGATTGCAAGATTTACCCTATACTACGTATGATGGGTAAGTAAAAACAATAAGTATTAAAAATGTTTGAAAAAACAATGCATTTATTATAAATATGAATATCATGCGGCATAATAATATAATTTTTATATGAGTGAAATGTGTAATATTTGTTTTTGTTGGGTTTAAAGTTATGTCTCTGAATTTTATGGTCCCTACTGTCCCGGTGTATGAATTCCCTTCATATTTCCTTTACGATTAGACTTCAGCCTAACATTTGCACACAATCGGATTTATAATATTGTTAGGATAAAGTTTGTGCACATCTACTAATTATTATTATGCAATATATCAGTGGTTATTAAAAATTCAAATTGAGCATAATATAGGGGAGGTAGGGGTAATTAAGATCACTTTTTGACAATTTGAACTTTGACAATTAATTGCCAGAGAATGAAGTGGATGGACTACATACTAATGTTATGCATCATTTTACTCAGTAGGTAGATGTCCCTTGAAATGCATAAAAAATTATTTTCAATGTACCATGTTACCTGGTACAAGTGTCTTTTTCAAAAAAATTCCTCTTTCAACTCAACTAACCCCTTGAAATGGAGTAATTGGGATCAGTGGTACTTTCTCTCATGCCTTACAAGATACACAATCATGGGTAAGTGGGATTAAAATATCTTGGTGTGGGCTTTACAGCAAGATATTTTTGGTTTTACAACTACAACTATTCAAAGAGATACAATATTGGGAAGTTAAGTACACTGGAAAAAAACGTTTTTTAAGGGATTTTCAATATTCACATATTTTACACTCCGCCTACAAAACAAAATCAAATGCAAAATTTTCTATTGGAAATTAATAGCCTTGTTATATTACTAAAAAATTAATGTTTAAAGTTTGAAAATAACACGAAATGCAATCAACGGGGGAAAAGGATCCGTCAAAGCTCATATGTTGTAATGGAGGAAAATTTAATTTACATTGAAAGTGTTAAATTCCAGATGCTATTCCAGACTAGCAATTGGGTCTAAAATATGCAGTCAAGGCTAAAATTTGGAATAAATGCAAAATAAAATTATAAAATGAATATTTTGCTAACACAAAATCTGCAATAAAGTAAACCAATCAAGGGGTATTTCACAGGATATGAAAACTGAAAGATTAAAAAATGCATTCTAAGCCACAATTTGATTTAAATAGAAAATAAAATATGCAATCCCATTTACCCCTTAACCCAAAAACTCTATCATCCTATTTACCCGGAAAATGCTATTTCTAGGGTAATTAGAATCATGCAGATTATTAACATTATGCTTCGTCTGTTGTAAAACGAAATCATCTCCTCTTAAAAACAACCTTTTTCTAAATTGAAATTCATCTACAGTTATATTTCAATATTCCAATAATTTTTTACACAGGACTTTTTAACTAAAACATTCTCACTTTGACGGACAACGTTTTTCTTTGTGTTCTACACTGCAAAAAATAATTGTTGATTTTACAGTATAAAACTGGCACCCCAGCTGCCAGTATTATACCGTAAAATTAACAGTATTAAACAGTAAAATAAGCAGTAATACGCTCCCGTGCAAGCAGTAATACGCTACCGCGCATGCGCGGTAGCGTATTACTGCTTGCACGGCAGCGTATTACTGCTTATTTTACTGTTTAATACTGTTAATTTTACGGTATAATACTGGCAGCTGGGGTGCCAGTTTTATACTGTAAAATCAACAATTATTTTTTGCAGTGTAGGAAAACAGTGATTACTTACTTCTACAGGAACATACATTTTCACTCCAAAAAAAATTACACATGTAGAATATTAGTCAGACTTCATATTAGAATGCTCAGTTTTTTTTAATCTGTTACAGATTGTCCCTGATCCCAATTACCCCTGATCCTAATTACCCTACCTCCCCTAAGACTTTTAAAAATCAGATATAAGAGGAAAATGAGCAGCCAATTTTCAGACTTATGAGATTTTGGCCCTTATTTCTATAAAAATAAAATAAAAAAATAAAAAAATAAAAAACTGGTATAAAAGAATTGATTCCTCCCATCCCCCTATGGTGTCAAAAATGTTTTTTTCTTTTTTTAAATGTTTTTATAGCTTAAATATAATTTAGTATCTACATTTACTGCCTCTCGGAACCAATTTTTGTTCGAAGATTGTTTAAATGACTTATACAAGGTCGGAAACAGTTTTAATTAGCTAACTTTAAAGTATTTCATTCATATCAATTTGATTTAAAAGATTCTTAGCCCTCTGACCGCCGAGCAAAAGGACAAAAATATAATGTTGTTTTATCTGCATTTTTTTTATAAATGGTAAAACAAAAACATGTTATTTCAAACATGATATAAAAAATTAATTATGTATATGAATATAATCCTTGAGAATATTAATCACTACTTAATGTTTTAAACTCTATTATATTTGTAGATTTATATTAATTTAAATAATGCTAATATTTCCGTGAAACCTACAGCATAGTGAACGGATATATTAGTTTACGGCGGTGAGAAGGAATCCTGAAATTTCGGTGTCCTCTCAACGTGTTAAATCGAAATTCCAAATCATTTTCTAAAAAAAATGTGAAAATGTCATCCCTTTCACATCAATCATCATCAATCTGATAGATTGATTCTGATTCAATCTATCAGAATCAATAGATTGGATTGATTCTACATCCAATCAAAGTACAAAAGCATTTAATTTATTTTCTTTGATGACTAAACAGCATTTAATTTACTTTGGTGATTAACTGTCATGAAAAGGTAAAGCATTGCATTGACACTTTAATTTATTAAACCACCGATAAAAGCTTTTCAAAATAATTAATTTTCTGATTGCCATGGTTGTTTTAAATGCTCTTAACGAAGAGATAAGATATTGATTTTGGCCATTAAAAAGTGAGGACGTGAATATTCTGTTAAGTTAAATAAACATTTTATTGAGTAATGGTAATTCCCTTTGCAATCACTATTTATCATGAAATTTTTTTATTAAGGTGTTTTCTACATTCTAGTGCTTATATCAAGGTAGTTTTGGGGATTTTTTTTCAATATAAACAAATATATTATAAATATTTTTATTTTACAATTAGATGCATTTCAAACTATCATTTAAAAAATTTTGGGATTTTTTTTTTTTTTTTTTTTTTTTTTTTAAACAAAATGGCGGCGACGTTGAAGTTATTTCTACGCCCCGGTACACAGTTTTAATTTCCCCCACTTTTCAGCAGATAGTGATCAGAAATAGAATTTATGGACAGTTTTATAATCTATTGTTATGGTTGGAACCGACAAAAATAATAATTTTGTCATTTTTTGTCAAAATGGCGTTTATCTGAAAAATGAGCATAAAAATTGTTCTTTTTTTTTCTTTAAGGAGGCAGAAAAAAATTATTATATTGAAAAGTATTGCATATATTTTCTGTTCCGACCATAGCCACATTATGGAGAACAATGTCTAAAAATTCCATTAAGATCGACCGAGTAGTTTTTTCGGAAATTACGGGACAAGGTACAAAAAAAAAGTTTCAAGGAAAACATGTTTAAAGTTTTTCTTTTTCTTTTTCTTCCTAGAAAACATTAAATTTTTAAAACTTCCCATTAATCAGCGATTCCGGTACCATAAAGAACATCTTCCTGTTCCTCCAATATAAGACGCCCGGAGAATGTAAAAAAAACCCTTACGTTGCTTATGTTTCTATCGCCGACAAAAAGAAAAACCTATTTTATATGATAAAAACACCTCGATTATGGTAATAACCAGGACTTTACAATTCATAAAATCTGGTAGCCAACAAAAAATTGTGGTCGCCAGTAAAAAATATTTTCCCATGCCCGTCATAAATTTGCAAAAAGAATAAATTATTTTAGGAACTAATTAAAAAAAAATAATAATAGTTTAGCATACTTTAGAATTATTAGTTACGTATAAGTTTAGAATAATGCATAATTTAGAAAAATAATATAAAGTTTTCTAATGGAACATATCAAAATTATATATCACTGAAAAAAAAAAGCATAAGAAGAAGAAGAAAGAAATATTGTAAAGGCTGAACTTGTAAAAAATGGGTACTCAAAATTGAGTAAAAAGTACTCAATTTTGAATACGTCACATACTCAAAATTGAGAAACACATGTACTCATTTTTGATCCCATGGATGTATTCAAATTTAAAAATTTTTATGTCGTTAAAATAAAATTTATAGGATAAAAACGAAACTTCCGAGTACAACCTTATAAGGGACAAATACATTTCGGCATCTTTTTTTTCATTTCTGAGTGAGTTTATAGAATTTTACCAACCCTTCCAGCGAGCGGATTCGAACCCATGATATCCCATGTACTAGCCCGATGACCCAGACCCCAGCGCCATGACCGCTCGCTGTTTTTGCTCAAATACTGTAACTTATTTGAATCGCGATGGATTTTTCCAATGTTTTTAATATTTTCTTTTCATAACTTAATAATTCGCTATACTATTTGGTGCCTTATAACAGACAAATTTTAATTTATTATGTATTATATGCATTAAAAAATTGTATTAAGAGTAATAATTGCTGCTTTTTGCAACAGTACTAACCAGTGTTGAATTCAGACATTTTTCTCCTGGAGGGATTTCTGTGGCTCCGGAGGTGGGGGGGGGGGGGGGGGGGGGGCATTGCACTTTTTGCTCATTAAAAGTATAAAATATCAAATCTTCCTGGGGGGGGAACATTTCAATTTTCCGGGGGATAATGTCCCCTCCGGGCTCCCTGAATTCAACAGTGGTACCAACATTTTCTTTTTCGAACATATACTTTTTTTAAATTATTTGCCTGATTATCTATTTATCAATTCTAATAAAAACAACAATTATATTAATCAGACGTGTTTATTACATGCTATTAAAATATATTTTTTTAATGTCTTATTTAATAGAAATTATGTAAATAAATTTTTTTATAATAAATTAAATTATTATATTTCAGCTATGCTGAGAGCTTTTGCGTACGGTTCGGTTAAACTAAATAGTTTAAAATTTTTTTTTTAAAAACAAATTTAAAATTAATGACCTTGGGATAGGTAGGTTTAAATCTGGACTTATTGATTTTATTTAAATTAAATTAGTTTAATTTATAAAAATATAAGCTAAAGAAATAAATTAAAAACGTTATAAAGTTAAAAACTTTATTTTTATAAAAGTAAAGAAAAAATATTAACTAATTTTATAAATTTAAGGAAAAAAAAATTATAAACTTTGTAAAATTATAATTTATAAAATAATAAATTTTAGCGTAATTCATAAATTTGTAAGCCAAATCAGCTTAGTTTAATACCAATTTGCATAGCTATAATTTGCAAAGATATTATGTTATGAAACTTTTAAATAACACAATATTGCCTCACGTTAAAAAAATTAAAATAAATTAAAAAAAAATAGTGGGAAAAAAATCATAATTTTGAAGTACTATCAAGGAAAAAAAAAAGTAGATGTGTAAAATGTGAGGGGGAAAAAAAAGAGTAAATATGTTGTAGTGGATCCACTTTGATGAAAATCCAGAACAACCAGATCCACTTTTCATTTCTCTTATTCTTCGTTTTTCCTTCAAATAATAGCTTTTTAGGCTCCCAAATTTCGTCATTACACATTCAGAAATATACAAGTATGTTAGGTTTGATCATATGTTCATTTTTGATCCAAAAATACTCATTTCGAAATGAGTACATGAACTTATTCATTATTGAGAATACATATGTTAATTTTTGATCCAAAAATACTCATTTCAATATGAGTACATGGACTTGCTCATTTTTGAGAATACACATGTTCATTTTTGATCCAAAAAAACTCATTTCGAAATGAGTACATGGACTTACTCATTTTTGAGTACTTCATTTTTTACAGTGTGGGATGTTCGGGAAAGGCTGATTGCCGAATGCTTCAAATGCCCGGATAATTGAGTGTTACAAAATCTTTATCTGATGAAGGGGGCATCGAAGACTTACAGTTTACATATATTTGTTTATTTGTCATTATTCTTTAAAATGAATGTGATATATTAATGACATTTTTTCTGACACAAAAATCTGATTTTAAACTTACAATTAGCGTCCAATTTGAGACAATTGAGTTTAGATGCCGCTGGGACTGGATTTACACTATTTCTAACTGTTTTATTGAAACTTATACTTGCATTGTTATACTGTTTTATTTATTATTTTAAAATCTGACCATCTGTTTGTATTTAACGGCTACTCCTCCCACAATATTGGAAATTTTGCGATAAAACTAACGTTAATTATTCATATCCGAGGATGTCATATAAACTATTAAAAATTTTAATTTAAATTGGCTTCTGAGATATTATATTTTTTGTAATTTTTAATGACTTTTCTGTAATGGTGGCAACAAAATTACTCTATTTTTGTGGATAAGAAAGAGAAAAGTATAAATGATAAGGATTTTTAAATTTTAATGGCGCTTTTTTTCATTAAAATTGATTTTTTTTTTTTTTAAATAGATGGAGAAAAGTACCTTGATTAAACTACATTTTTCAGTAAAATTCTAATAAATATAAACATCATTTCATATATTCAATCTTCATGAATCTGTTTATTCTAAAATAAGAAAAATCGTCTTTTGACAAATTGTCATCTAGAAATCATTAAAAACTTTTCACAATGCCACTGAAAGTGCAATAATTGAGCGAGAAAAATCTCGTTTTTATAAGCATTTATTGTAATGCATAATATTTTTCCTCAAAATGACTTCATTTTATTTCACCAGCAGCGAAATTAAAGGTCAAATCTTAAAATAACGCAATGTCCCCCCCCCCCCCTACAAATGAAGCATTGGCAATGTGTATTTTTGTTGAATAAGCTTTTAACCTAGATTTGAAATATGATCCATTACTTGAAATTCAGTATTTAGAAAAACTAATATTATAGATATTTTTCTAAATGTATAATAGCACTAGATTTTATTTCTTCCCAAAGAATCGAAAGATCTCGTGCAATTTAAATGAAACACACCGGGTTGCTACTCCAGCTACTTTATAATTAAAAAAAATCCCTGAAGTCAGCCTATAGGCACAGGTAGATTTCAAAGACGCAAACCGTGAGGCGCCTGTTTATTGGGAATTGCAGAAGAAATGACCGTTTTGCCATGATGCGGCAGTTGAAACCGCCCACTTGGAAATCTACCTGTATCTGTAAGCGGAGCCGGCAGGGATTTTTTTTATTTTATTTTTTTTTTAATTTTTTTTTTCCCTGTAAGGATTGGTCGTATAAAAAACTTGTCAATATAAAAGTTGTAGATAATATTAAGAGGATTTATAATAAATTTAAGCGGATTTGATATCTTGTGAATTAAATTAACAAAGTTATGAATTTTTTTCTTCATAAACCCCTATTCCCCCCCCCCTGAAGGTCAGTTTTAGTGATATAAAATATCTGTCATACTTAAATTTTTGGCCCTTTTCTTAGAAGTAATAAAAACTTTAAACGATTTTGATACGTATCATAATTAAGAAGTTATGGTTTTTTTCCTGTTTTCGCAAAAAGACCCCCCCCCCCCCGTGGTTCGATTTGCCCATTAACGAACTTGACCGAGATTTTATGCCCCTTGATTTTATGTATCAGTTTGGAAGAGATTTGTGTAGAATTATTGAAGTTATCATTATCGTGTTCATAAAAAAGTGATTATATAGTTTCGAGCTGCGGGTAGTTTTGGATTCTGAGAGTCATGATCGGCGTAGATCTGCAAAATTTTCTCAGAAATTCCAACATAGGGGATAATGTAATAGGTAGTATTTCTTACGAAATCTACCTAAAATGCAGAATAGATCATGATCGGCGTAGATCTGCAAAATTTTCCCAGAAATTCCAACATAGGGGATAATGTAATAGGTAGTATTTCTTACGAAATCTACCTAAAATGCAGAATAGATTTTTCTTCATCCATGCTTCTATTATTTTATCGTCTATTTAGTAACATTAAATTTGAGTAATTTTCATTCAGATAGTAAAGTTTTTGATACAATATTTTATTTTGTTCTTTGTTTAAATTTGTAACTATTTATTTTTTAAAAAACTTCATCAATCTGTCCTGAAAACGTATTAGTTATGAGCTTCATTAGAATATTCGTGAAATATATTAATTTCAGCTTGTGGGATAAAATTATTAGTTAAATTGCATCAAAAACCTTTTAATGTTTAAAAAATAATAATTTGAATAACTTTCAATTGTGATATAATGAAAACAAAATTTTATGTTCGAAAGAGAAATATAGAAGCAGGATTGTTAGAAGAGAACATTTTCCGACTTTTCATAAAAATGAAAAAGCTTAATAATCCAATAACAGAGTGTGCAAATATTTTTCAACTTCGCAATTTCTGAAAAAAATATTTTTGTATTACAAATGAATATTTTTCTGATACTAACATATATATTTAATATATGCGTAAGAATTTTCGGATGGCATTTTGCAGCGACGAAAATTTTATTTTCCTTTTTTCCAAAAAAACCCTGAAATATTCCCTTTTGAAATATTTTCTTATCCTAAATATTTATTTAAATTGGCGATATTCCGCAAAAATATTTTTTTTAAAATTTAGAATAATAATATTTTAATATTTCTGTTAGGCACAGCTAATGGTATGATAATTAACACAGATTGATTTCATGAAAATAAACATTTTGAAATATTTCACTATATTTGTGACAAAATTGCTTCTATTTTTTGCATTGGAATCGCTATTATGTTTCATATGCTAGAATTCTTATATTGATAAAATAGTAATTTGACAACAATGATTTGCTGTTACATAACACCATTGCGGCAAAAACATTGTTTACAAAATAATTTAAATAATAATAATAATAATAATAAAATTAATCCACGAATACTGATTTTTAACCCTTAAATTCGCAGTATTGCATATATGCAAAACTTTTTATTTAACTTTTAATAAATAAATCAAGTTCTTTGCAACCACTATATTTATACAGAAATAATAATCCTGTAAAAATCACATTAATAATGCTCCCAAATAATGTTAAAAATCTATCTTAAAATTTCTGGTGTAAACTCCTTAATATAAGCATTAAAAAACGTAATTCTAAAAGAAACATTCGCGCATTTAAGGGTTAAATCAGATCACATGCTTTTACACAACTGTAAGCGAAGTCACTGAGTTGTTTATAAATGAATGAAATTTTATTCTCAGTTGGTCTTCCTATCCAAGCATTGCAAATATTCTCAGAATATTAGAAGCATAACCCTTTAACATAATACTAAACGTAATCTTCTGAGAATATGCTAATTTTATATGTATACTAGGGGGCCTACCCCCTGCGAGCTACGCTCGCCAACCCCCGCTCAGACTTCGAGGCCTCTAAAAACATGACAGCGTGCTTTGTTTTAAAAAAATTGGTAAATCTGTAATTGGGTTGCCATGCTTTTAACGTTTTAATGGGGCATTTTTTGATTATCTGACGACTGTTTTCGGGATTGATAAGTATAAAATTAATTACAACTTGAAAACCAGCTTGTATACAATGGTTAGGTTTAAATTGTGACTTCCTCTCAGACTTTTATAACAACGATCTGTATTCTATTCTTCCTTTGCGTTTAAGGATGAGAAAAATTCCATCTACTCGTGAATAACATTAAGAACCACGGTATTGAAAAGTACTATGTTATAGACATTTTCAGTAACAGGTTTTAATTTTCTCTTTATTTTAGTGCACCATCATGCATATTTTCATGTTATTTTAAATATGTAAATTATTTATTTTAATTAATATGTATATACGAATTTTCTAATAATTATTTATCATACAAAATTAATTGAATATTTTGTGTATGCATGCCTGCATTTATTCGGCATCAATTGATGAGATATTTAAACAAATTTGCTATCCGCTATAATTTTACACCATGTTATGTCACTTGAATATTGTCCATAAGAAAATCGGGTACTTTCCCCGTATAGGATCCTTTGCTTTTAGGTTTGGCGTAATTCGAGCTTCAAAAAGGGATAGATTCGTTAATATACATAGATTTGTTGCCAAAAGTTATGAAAACAAACCCAATGAACT
The DNA here is from genome assembly GCA_963931845.1 of Maratus michaelseni. Lineage (NCBI taxonomy): Eukaryota > Metazoa > Arthropoda > Arachnida > Araneae > Salticidae > Maratus > Maratus michaelseni. Next base: position 38,715,491 of record OZ007591.1, on the reverse strand, counting down.
ATTGGTGCTTTTCTATTATAGGGGTCTTGACGCTTTTTAGGTGCGTTCGTAATTATATAAATACGTAGCACCTATAGTCGTCGTTCGGTCCGTCCGTCTGTCCGTCCGTCTGTCTGTCTGTCTGTCTGTCCGTCTGTCTGCCTGTCCGTCTGTCTGTCTGTCCGCATATAACAACGCAAAAACTACCCAACCAAATGGTTTGCAATTTAAAATATATTATCTTTGCAGAATTTTGTCGAGACATTTCAAATTTTATTAAAATCGAATCAAAGCTTTAGGAGATATTAATAAAAATATTTATTAAGAAATTTGATTTTTTTTTTTTTTAAATCGGTGCTTTTTTGTTATAGAAGCTTCCGATGGATGTTAAATCGTCAAGCGACCGAGATACTTATTTTATTACAGAAATTAATCTGCAGACGATATAATTCATTTCACAGAATTAAAAATCATCAAGATCTGAATATTTATATAACTAGCTGATATATATATATATGAATATTTATATAACTAGTTAAGATATTTGTATGAACAGTGTCATAAAATATATACTTAACTAGCTGTTTAACGCGTTCTACGCACGGGATATCATGAATTTAATTCTAAAACGTGCGTACGAACGCACCTCGTTTGTAACGTTTGACGTACAATTTCCAACTTGTTTAAAAAGCTAGGCGCAATTTGGGCATCAGAAAGTGAGATTTGGTGTCAAATGACATAAACAGCCATGGAAACAAATTCGACGATTTTTTTGTTTATATGCGTATTTTAATTATACGTATATTATTATAATTTTATCTATACAAATTACTTCTGATTATATATAAAATAGGATAAATGACATTTTACGCTAAACAAATTGTATGAATATTGAAAAAATGCTCCTGTATACGAAATGACAAAGTAAATAGGTTGACAGAAAGTATGCTGCCAGATTTCCTTTTCCGCCAAGGCTATTTTCTCTGTTTCGTCAAGGCTTTGTTATTTATGTGTAAACATATAATTCATTATTAAAAAAGTAATGCTACTGAAATATTTATTTGTTTTAAACTTTAATAGCATTTCTCTATAATGCATAGGGAGCATTTTTTTCCTTGCTGCCAATAAAAAAGAGAACGGAGTAAATGTCATTACCATAATTGATGTCATATTCTCATTAAAATTGGAAAGAAAACCAAGCAGGATATTTTATTCTCCTTCCGTTCAGTTGGGCAATTATTATTTTATAAATTCGTTTCAAATATCCGAATTAGTGATTTAATAGATTCGTTTAATTAAATTTTACAAAAAAATAACAAAATGATATCAATAAATAATAATTACTATTAATTCTTTCCCTCCCCCTTTCTTTTGCGTTTACATAAATGACGTCATTTGGACGAATTTATTCAAAATATTTTCAGTTTATAAATTAAATTAAATGCTGACAGACGATTGGATCCTGACGATAGAAATGTGATTTTTATTTCAAATTTTCCTGAAAAACATAATTTAATCACAATCTTGTCTTCATTATCGTTTGAAATAAAAGATAAATTCAATTTTAATTTGAAAATGACGAATAAAAAGAAATCAATAATCCCTATCGGGATCCTTTTCAATTTTTTCCCTTTTTTGTCACAAAAAACTGAGTAATTAGTTGCCATCATTACAGAAATGTCATTAAAATTAGAAAAAAATTAATATCTCAAAAACTAATTCCAATTTCAAAATTCTATTACCAGTTTTGACATCCGCGGATTTTTATGAACAATTGGTATTAATTTCACCATCAAGCGTTTAATATTTTATTAAAAATAGCCCTGAAACATAATCAGTCGTTTCATAAATTCGTTTCATAAAATCGTTTCTCAAATTCGTTTCATTAGGATTTTATATATATAGGGTAGATATGTAATATCCATACAATACAGACTGTCCCCTCTTGCCGTTTCTTCCAGCTAATTCCTGAAACCTAAATTTAGGCGTATAATTCCAATTGTAAAAATGCTTCAAATGTTGTTCTACACCATATTAAGAGCTATTTACAACAAAATATTTTTTTTTCTAAAAGTTGCGAATTTAAGTTTTATACTATTACAGGGAAATTTTGAAAATATTTATTTAGAAATCTTTTCTTACTGTTCTAACAAGTAAAACGAAAACAATTTTCAATCTTATACGAAAAAAACTTGCAAAAGTATAGCATTTATGAAACTTCGGCGTTTTCCGGTACTAAGCGCGCATTTTTCCGTTTAAGCACCAGGTTACACTGAAATGCCATAACATTGCGAGTTATAACTGTACAGAAAGGACTTTACTATTTTATTTGTTAGAGCAGAGAGAAAGTTTTTCTAAACGTAACTTATAGGAAGCAGGGGCTGCATAAAAATTTATATTTAGTAAATTTTACAAAAATAACTATTTTGACGGAAATGGATTATGTTATGGTGGAGTACATGTAAGGCATTTTTGAAAATGGAACTGTACATCTGAATCTAACGGTTTAGGAATAAGCTACAGACAAACATGCACATTCTTTTCACGAGTTTGTTTCGGTACAGCGCCTAGAATACATAGTGTGGAAACCGGCAAATGGTGTAATGCTTTAAAAAGTGCTAAAAAGTTGTAGCCTATAAATGTGCAACGGTGCTCCTATGAAGCCTACGATAATGTTGCAACCAGAGAAAAAAAAAATGCGTATCACGTTTTTTAGCCATGCTTTCATAATTTAAAAAAAACTTATAAAAATCACTAAGTCAGAGGAGAAAAGGATATAATTTAAGTATTTAAAATACTTACCACCAGCCGAAACATTCTAATACAATGTCAAGAGCTAGCAGATGGCGCTGCGAACCCATCCTAATATTTTCAGCAACGTTGTACATTTATTGGATACAATTTTTTAGTACTATTTTGTAGCCGGTTTCCACACTATGTATTCTAGGCGCTGTAGTTTCGGTATAAAATAAAATCGTCTGCGTATAGAAAAATTCTTTTTCACAGCTAGTATGTTTCTCAAAGCGTAAATTTTTGTTTGGCAACTGAAATTTTTGTTTACATGCAAAATGGCGCTTTTAAATAACCGATGGGTGGATGGCTATATTTCTGCACTTTCCGAAGAGAATTATTCGTATTCGGTTATTAAAAAAACGTTGTGAAAGGCATGGTTTTTCTATATCTAAAGCCACAGTAGGTAATATTGTTAATATGACAGGAAAAAAAACGTGGATATTTGGCTTCAAGTTGAAAAATTGTTCCAAATATGTAACCAAGAACAAAAAGGAATTCTTCGACTGTTGCAAAGGTAAGATCTTTTATAGTAAAAGAAAATCCTCCAAACTGTTGCTAAATCGTTAAAATGATCGGTGTCAACTGTTAAAAAAATCATTAATATTGATTTTAATTTTAAAAAGGCTAAAAAACACAATGTTCATCGTCTTTCTCCACGACCTATCGCAGAACGTAGAACAGGATGCAGAATTCTTTATGAGAAGCGTTTATCCGGAGAAAAATGGGAAATGTTGTTACAACAGATGAAGCTTGAGTCTATTTAAATGATTGTAAGTGATCCATTTATTATCATCAAAGAGGAGAAAAAAAACTTAAATCATTGTTCAGTGTATCTAAAGAAAGTTTTAGAAAAGAGTTTGTGATTGTTGCTGCGGCTTTGCATATAACGGCAAATTAAAAATAAAGAGAGTAGAGAAAAGTGTTAAGACCAACTCCACATATTATCAGAAACATATTTTATCAAACTGAATATTTAAAACTCAAATATTTTATGTAAAATAGTTCTGTAAGTACCATGAAAATCGTCTAAAAAATGTGCGAACACCTTCTGTATTGACAATGATAATATGAGACATTCTGTATATTCATTATATCATTATACTTAAAAAGGATCGTGTTGAGGACAAAATTATTTTAAAAAGTTTTTAGAAACGCGATCCAGTCTCATTGCGTGGCACCATGAGCATTCAGACAGATGCTGTCCAAGAAAAAGAAAAGAAAACAAGCGGGAAAAATTCTACCTTACGACAGAATATAGATTGGCCACCCACGGCTTTTATCGTTGAGATTTTTTCAGCCAAGTCTAACTCGTCAAAAAAAAAAAAAAAAATGTTAGCATAAGCCAGCTTTTCCACTTTAGAATTTAGTTAGCGTTCTAAGATTTTTTGTGAGGCTGGTGGAACATATTAGGCACGAACACACCAAGTTTTAAAAAGATTCGGTGACTAGAAGTATTTTTAATAAATATAATAGTAAAAAGATGTGGCTCCAATGGGCTGAGACATGGCGAGGTAGTTGTTGTTTACAAATGTGCTGGCTTAATGACACCCTTTAAACTGTTTTTAATGGTTCAAGGCATTTTAGCACTTAATAGATAACCTAAAAAAGGTAATGAGAAGTTCTATGATAGCAGCTTTTATGATGGATATAGCTAACAGAAGTTGTTTAACAAATGATGAGTTAGAATTAATTGACGGGATCTTGGAAAGCGGTGGGGGGGAGGGGGAGCTATACAAAACACAAGTGCTCTACGAGACCCGATTTAAAATGAATCCTCACTTGCAATTGAGAGATGGAACTTTAAAAGGGATCCCCCTTTTCGCCCCTCTGACGGCCCCCCCAAGAGAGATACGTAAAAGCCGAGGGCGCCAGAAGAAACGGGGGGGGGATAACCTTTAGGCGGTTTACAGCTAACTTTGGTGAAATTTTGGAGCTGTCCGGCCCATAGGAACAGAGAAAAATGGAAAAAACTAAAATAAATATGAGAAATTGAAAAAAATAAATAAGAAAAGTGCTCCTGACAGGAGACGAGAGAGAAGGAGGGGGAGAGTAGAACCAGACAAAAGTGCTTGATGAGATCAAACTTTTGATATGGTACATGACGGGGTTTTAACACATTGAATGTCTCCCCCGTGGGGGGGGGGTAACTCCGGTGCTATGGTAGATAGGGCCCCGGGACCCTCTTAGAAATGTCGGCCTCGACGATTTTAACTTCGTTGGATCCTTTAGAAGAGGCCTACGTCCGCTGTGGGGCTTAAAGGGGCTGAGAAAGATGGGAAAAACTAAAATTTAAAAAGAGTTGAAACAGAGAACTATGTTTCTTAAGGGAGGGGAGAGTGAGAGGCGGAGAGTAGGACCAGACCATAGTGCTTGAAGACCTATCGATTGATATGTTACATGAAGGGGTTTACATGGGGTTTACATTTGCGGGGAGCACCAAAAAGGTCTTACTGAACCTTTCCCATGATTATGCCAAGGTTGGAGTTATGATTTCGCCAAGATCATCGCAAAGCTTATATTGGCATCCTATATACGCATATATATATATTCCAAACACTCCTATATGTGCCATATACGTCATTATACACATATTATTTATGTTTTATATGTCGTATATACATCATATACACATGTCATATATATACATCATATATGCATCATATATGGCTATAACTTGGCCCCATACCTACAGAAATGTCATATATATATATATATATATATATATATATATTATTATTATTATAATGACATACATGCTTTATAATTTGGCGATAAATCTTGGCCGCTTGGCAGTTCATCCTTGGAAGCCGCTATAACACGAAAGTACCAAATTTACAATATATTAATGAAAACAGAAACAAAAATATTTCATGCTTGGTGGCTGATATAACACGAAAGTACCAAATTTACAATATATTAATGAAAACAGAAACAAAAATATTTCATGCTTGGTGGCTGATATAACACGAAAGTACCAAATTTCTTTTTTATTTTTCATATCTGATAATTTGCATCTATCCTTTTTTGTAATTTTAACATTTTTGTGACGATTTTGTGCATTTCTATTGCTTATTCAAAGAAAAAGTCTTCTAAATTTACAGAATTTCGTTAAAAACGGTTAAAATAGTAAAATGCGAACATCGTTTGGTCCATTCTAGACCAAAAGCAACAACCGTTATCATTATCTTTTTACGCGTGAAGGTTTCGTTATTGTACTTCATTGTAAAGTTTGGTAATTTTTGAAATTCATTATTTGGAAAACGGCATAATCATTCGATTTGAAATTTAAATCAAGAAAAAAACAATTTTTTCCTTTCTAACGCAGTTTGTCTAACGATTTTGTGACAAATACTTTTTGAGCTATTAATTTTTTCAGTAACTTCAAATATTTCATTTTCCGAGATTAACCTGTGGCAACGATGGATTGCTGTGACTTTTCATAAACATGAAAAATGATAGAGATTGAAAGAATAAGCCTCCCTGTGGGTGGCTAAAAAAAGTCAGGGCCTATTTTTTTACGTAGATTTTGTAAGAAATACTACCTATTACATTCTCCCCTAAGTTGGAATTTTTGAAAAAAAATTTGCAGATCTACGCCGATCATGACTCCCAGAACCCAAATCCACCCCCCGTTCAAAACTTTATTATCTATCTATCTATCACTTTTTTATGGACACGATAACTGCAATAATTCTCCACAAATCTCTTCCAAACTGATACATAAAATAAGGAGACATAAATCTCGGTCAAATTCGTTAATAGGCAAAATCGAACCAAGGGGGCGAGGGAATGGGGAGGCTTTTTGTGAAAACAGAAAAAACTCCATAACTTCTTAATTATGATGCGTATCGACTCCGTTTAAAGTTATTATTACTTCTAGGAAAAGGGCCGAAAATTTATGTGTGAAAGATTTTTGATGTCATTAAAAATGGCCCCAAGGTGGGGGGGGGGGGGGGAGGGGAGTTAGAAGAAAAAAATTCATACCTTCGTCAATTCACAAGATGTCAATTTCGTTTAAATTTATTATAAATCCTCTTAATAGTATCTAAAACTTTTGTACTGACAAGTTTTTTATAGTACCAATCCTTATAGCAAAATAAATAAATAAATAAATAAATAAAAATAAAAATAAAATAAAATAAACAAAAAAATCCCTGCCGGCTCCGCCTGCAAATAAGTTAGATTTCGAAGTGAGTGGTCCCAACTGAGGCATCATGGCAAAAAGGTCATTTCTTCCGCATTTCCCAACAAACAGGCGCCCCACGATCTGCGTCTTCGAAATCTACCTGTGTCTGTAGGCCGCGCCGTCAGGGATTTATATTTTTCAAAAGTCTCGATAGGAGCCTCTGTGAATGTGGTGCCTGCACTAGACTCATGCATCTGGTTATGGATCTGGTTATGGATCTGGTTATGGATCTGCATGGATCTGGTTATACACCACAAGAACTTAAAATTCATTATAAAATCAATCGTGAGACCCAACCCGAAACTGATACACTTCAATCCAAAATAAAAAGGGTGCGATGGTTGAACTTATATCTATATTCATTCACATTCAAATACATAGTTTTTAGGGTTTCGTTCATCTCACGAAACCCTATTCGTCTTTATTCTCTGTCTGTCCGTCACAGAGTCTCGGAAACTGTATTAGTTTGAGTCTTGAAATTTTGTGTACATACAGCTACTGTAGATACTGTAGAATACCTACTGTCAGACTGGAAATCATAAAAATTTAAAAATGTCTTCATTAACGCAAGATATTAATTAAAACCCTAAAAACCAACTCATTAATGGAAAAAAAAGTATTCAACTAAAGCATACAATTTAATCAAACCGCAAAAAAAAAAAATCATTCTGAAACTCCAGAAGAGGGGGTTGGGTTGCCATAGTCGGGGTACCGGAAAGATCCAGGCAGTTATGAAACCGCAATTATCGCCTTTTCAATCCCCTTTTCAAACAAATAGCCCGTAATAAAAATTAAAAATAAAATAATAAAAAAATAGCCCGATCCACGCGAAACTCGATAATACTCGACGGAATAGAAAAAGGGATAAAACTCGACAAGATAGAAAAAAATCATGATTTCAAAAAATCAAATTTCGAAAAATTCGCACAACTCAGATATCAATTAAAATTTTTTAATTTTAAGTCGAAAAAAAAAGATTAATTTTTATGTCATGAAAGTCGCAGGTGCGGGAACGAGACAACCGTCTGCCGAGAAAAGAATGAATCAAAACCGCGTTTCTTTATAGTGAAGAATTCAGACTTTATTATTATTATTATTATTATTATTATTATTATTATTTTAATATTGCATTTATCCATTTAAAAATTATACATCTATAAGTATTTTTCAACGACGAATCCAGAAATCTAATTTTCATAACGATTAGATAATTAGATCCTGGGATATGATTTTTAAAAATTAATCGGATCGTTTAAAAAGATTTTTTTTTTAACATGTGAATTCTAAATCAGACATAGCGTCGCTTTCTGGTGGAAAGGGAAGAATTGATAAAATGAGGCATTTGAAAAGGACTGAAATTTTTATAGGATATACATTTTTTTTTTTTTTTTTTTTTAAATATTGGACTTTTGGATATGAAAATTATCCACCCTTTCTTAAACTGGGCTGGGATTTCAGATTTTCTAAAAATTTTCGAATTCGGCCTATAATTTTTTTTTTTTTTTTTTAAGCAAACTCCTGATTTTTGTATGGAAAACATCAAAGCGGGCTTTGCCCGCTATCAGGCCGGTTCAGATATCCGAAAAAACGAAAAAATAGATCAGTAAATTTTTATTATATAAAAAACATGACCCCATTTTTTTTTTTTTTTTTTTTTTTTTGGAAAATGAAATTTATTTGGATTTATTAATTAAAGAATAAAGTTTTTTGATAGAAATATTAAATGAAACTCTTTGTGCGATCTTCGATCACACTTACCTCCCCCCCCCCCCTTTTTTTATTAGTATTCTGGATTTTCTTGTGAAAAACCGGATGCACGCGAACCCGACACAGAAGAAACAAAATACAACTAAAACCTGACTCAAAATCAAAAAATATTTTAAATCAATTCATGTTGAACCTGAATAACACATGCAAAATAATTTCGAACCCGACCGAACATGACTGGCGACGTGTTGGGCCGTGATCATGTAAAATTGAGTTACCCAATCCGATGCAGGATTTTACATTGCATTATACTCACCACAGACATTTAATGATTAGCATTAGCCGTGTCTAATAAAAAATTGTACGTAAATATGAAATTTTCAAACTGTCAAAATTGTGAAATAAATCCAACACAAGTAGACTTTAGATAAAAAGTTTTAAAAACGAAAAAAAATAGATAATCCAATATGAACTATGATATATTGAAATTTGATTTTCTCTTTTCCTTTACGCTATAAGAAAAGTATAATACCAAATACAGTCAGTAGCAGTAAGTTTTTTAAAATTCTAAGGGGAAAAAAAGATCGATTCAATCTGATAGAATATCCACTTAGACATGTCACAAGATCAAACGTTCTGTTAAATCTGAAGCAGCTATTATGGTATCTCAAGCTATCAGTTGAATACGAGCACGTGGTCTTAACCTTTCATAATCTACAGGGTGAAGATCCTCTGTCAGAGTGTAGACAGTTTACATAAACAAATCAAACATGTCTAGAACCAAAGTTTCATAGAAAAAAAGAAATCCCACAGCGTAATTTGTAACGTATGAATGAAAGATATTAAACGAGATTTACGTGTAGTAAACAAATTGTCCATTTAAGATGGTTAAATGATAATATGAAACTTTGTCAGCTCTTTTTTTTCTGTCATGTTATATCAGTATTAGATATTATTAATTACTATGTGTAAATTGCTTTTCATAAAAATTGAATTTGTTATTTAGGCTCATCTAAATATTCATATTTAATACTTTGGAAATTTTTCCATAGAAAATTTCACACGCCTTGCATTCATAAAAATCCAATTTTTAATTGCTTAATAGGCGTACAGCCAACATAGTGAAAAAGTAACCAAGCCGGGACTCGAACCCGGGTCATCAGTATAGCGCATTGATGTTCTACCAACTGAACCACTTGGGAACGATACTCAGCTTGGAACTTTCTCACTATATAACATGTTGGCAAGGCTACAAACGCAGCACAAGATGGAATATTTTCCGTGAACCACCAACCCTGAGGCAAATATGAAAAATCAAAGAAAATCCAGCATCGATAATTGAATAAATTCATATTTAATACTTTGGAAATTTTTCCATAGAAAATTTCACACGCCTTGCATTCATAAAAATCAAATTTTTAATTGCTTAATATGCGTACAGCCAACATAGTGAAAAAGTAACCAAGCCGGGACTCGAACCCGGGTCATCAGTATAGATGCAAGGCGTTATGAATGACTCAGTATAGATGCAAGGCGTTATGAATGACTCAGTATAGATGCAAGGCGTTATGAATGACTTAGTATGATGCAAGGCGTTATGAAGGCATTATGAATGCAAGGCGTGTGAAATTTTCTATGGAAAATTTTCCAAAGTATTAAATATGAATTTATTCAATTATCGATGCTGGATTTTCTTTTATTTTTCGTGTTTGCCCTAGGGTTGGTGGTTCACGGAAAATATTCCATCTTGTGCTGCGTTTGTAGCCTTGCCAACATGTTATATAGTGAGAAAGTTCCAAGCTGAGTATCGTTCCCAAGTGGTTCAGTTGGTAGAACATCAATGCGCTATACTGATGACCCGGGTTCGAGTCCCGGCTTGGTTACTTTTTCACTATGTTGGCTGTACGCCTATTAAGCAATTAAAAATTTGATCATCTAAATGTATTTATGTCATCTAAATTTTCACATAATTTATACTGTAGCATATTTTTCGCATTACTTAATATGTAGAACATTACTTAATATTCGTGTTAAGTAAATTAATAATGGAGCTTCTCGTAAAAAAGCTTTCCAAGTTTCATAAAGTTAAAAAAAATATGTGAAAAATTAAAATATAACTATTTTTTCAATTTTTTTTAAAAATTAAAACAATATAGAAAAATTACGCGTTAAAAAAATACTCTTTTATAGATAGATAGAACATGCGAAAAATGTGCTAAATTTTAAATTATGTGAGTAAATAATGGTACTTTCGTTGAGCCTAATAACAAATTCAATTTTTATGAAAGACAATTTACACATAGTTATTAATAATATCTAATACACTGCAAAAATGCGCGGCAGCGTATTACTGCTTGCACGGCAGCGTATTACTGCTTATTTGACTGTTTAATACTGTTAATTTTACGGTATAATACTGGCAGCTGGGTGCCAGTTTTATACTGTAAAATCAACAATTATTTTTTGCAGTGTACTGATATGATACGACAGAAAAAAAGAACTGACAAAGTTTCATATTTGCCCGAAAAGACATTGAAGTATTTCTAGATATATCGTCACTGATATTTATGAAGTTAGATGTGTCTCTTAATGAAATTTCTTCTTCGTGCTTTCACATTCTCATAGTAGCCTCTACCAATAAAAATTCTCCTGTTGCCATGGTAATAAAGGAAATTAATAAAGTTTTGAGATCCTGGAGAATTTTTTCTATTTTAGATGGACAAACAGAAAATAGGAAATGTTTTCCATAAAATTCGTATATACTTACGGATAGAAGTTAAAAGTTACTTTTTTTATGATTTATTAATTCTTTTCAACGTAGTTGAAGACTTTTATGTCACATTTGTTTGTGTATCTGTCTGTAAATTCTCTTACATTCCTAAAAGTGCTTTAACCAAAAAGAAATTTGAAACTATTCTTGTGGACGAACGTCACATGTGTATGCACTGTAAAAAAATTGCTGTAGTAAAATTACTGTAGCAGAGATTCCAAGCAAAGGCACATAAAAAAACGGGCTTTGCCCCCAAATAAACGGGCTTTGTTCTTAGATAAACGGTTTTTTCCGTAAAATCATACAATTTACGGAATTTGGCCGTTTAGCTAAAAAAATGTGTCATTTTCCGTAAAATTACTGCAATGATCATATATATTATTATAAAGCAAGAAGCTCTAAAAGTGTATGTACGGGGTAATTTCAAAAAATACCCGAGGATTTTCTTAGCGGTTTTCACCTTTGAATAGAGAAAATCCCCGCGGTCATTATGATGTATATAATATATCGATATAACCATGATTTTTATTATAAAATTTGGTATTTAACCTTATTTTGGACGAAAAGGTTGCCATTGGTATATATTTTTAACACTTTCCAACCTAGTTGAAAAGTGTTTATGATTTCGGTTTGTCTGGCTGTCTGCCGTCTGGCCGTCTGCCGTCTATGTCCGTGTTCTAACTCCCGTAAATATGGTCGGATTGCTTTGCAATTTTTATATGTTATTGCTATTATCTATAGCATGTTCCCTATTTCAACTGAATAACACTTGCAGCACTTATAGTTTTTTTAAAGGGACAGTCAAAAGAATTCCGTTACATTACGGTCTATGGGTAAAAATAATTTGCGGTTTATTTTAATGATGTTACACAATTTCAAACACATTGTAATTGATATATATCACTAAGGTGCATTACAAGAAGCTTAAGAGCCTACGGAAAGGAAGATATTTAATTTAAATATGAAAGGAGTGTTTGTACGGCTTAAAAAGCCGTATTCAACTTGCCGGCCGCGGGCCACAAAGGGGCCACCGATCTTTTATGTGCGGCCCCACGCACATAATTATTAAGCCATATACTATAAATATTTGAGATGCACAAACGTATTTAACACCTTCACTATTGTTTTATATATTTTTATGGGAAGACAAAATCTCTGCTCTGCTATTAATTAATTTAAAATTGTTAATTCATTTAAAATTATTAAGTATTTGCTGATAACTAATTTAAAATTATGCTAAAACATTTTAAATGTCATTTACTTGGTCAAAAGTGTTTTTCCACGACGTCCTATTTGCGTAACAATGATGTATATATTATGTATGTATATTCTTTTACGTATATGATGTATTTAAAATAATATTCCATTTAATATGACATATTCTGAGCGTCACATACAGCTCTATTTTCTCCCATGTTTGCTTAGTAGAACATATATTTTAAAGTAAATCTGGTTTTGAAAATATTTTCAATTTTCTGGGTATTTTCTCTTTATTCCTGACATTTCAGCATTTTCAGAGATTTCATTACATGAAAAAAATGCACTCATGGGATTACAATCGTGCCGTAGAAATGCTACAGAAAAGCATCCATGCCTCTAAAAGAAGGCTGGATGTTGTTACATTTAATCCTATTCAAAAGTTTAAAAAAGTCCATGGATAAAATATGCTTGCGATTTGAGAATAATTTTTAGAAATAAGGCACACAAGGGATAGTTTTTTCTTGCAAACATATCCAAATATGTGGATAAATAAATGGCTGCTTCGATGTCGTCAAAAAGACATCGTGTTTAGATTTACATTTGCATGTCGTTACCAGTTGTTGTTTAATGAACAATCCATAAAAACAGTCAGTATTTTTTATTAGTTTTAATTACTGTATAATTTTACAATATACAGGGTGATTCATAATGAATGGGACAAAAAGAAAACATGATTGTGAACGTCGTAATTAATATATTTAGAAAATTCAAATTTACCTCAAAACTACATTTATTCAAGTTTCTACAGGTGTTCAATATGTGCTCCTCCGGTGACACAACAAATGTCTACACGGTAATCAAGCTCCTGCCACACTCGTGATAGCATATCCCCTGTGATGGAGTTCAACACTGCAGTTATCAGCTGCTTCAGTTCCTCTAAGTCCTGGGGAAGTGGAGGCACAAACACCTTGTCTTTAACGAAACCCCAGAGAAAAAAATCACAGGGCGTTAGATCTGGTGGGTTTTGTTTCTTTTTGTCCTGGGCTTTTGTTCTTTCGTAAGCAGCCGGTATCCTGGAACTGCTTCACCCACCTGCTTATGTTATGCCAATGCGGGGGCTCTTTACGAAATTTCATGCGAAAATGTCTTTGCACAAGAGTTACCGAGGAGGTTTTGGCATATTCGAAAACGCAGTATGCTTTCTTCTGCATGGACGACATTTTGTTTAACAGCGCCTTTAGCGGCGAGTTCGTCATTCGATGATTTTTCCTTGTTGTCAAATAAAACTTGTATAATTGTAGTTGCAGAATAAATTTGTTTCGGCTGAATAAATCCATTACGGCAGTCACACTGCGCTATTCTTTTTGGCCCATTCATTTTGAATCACCCGGTATATTAGAAGCATCTAGGTATAACTTTTCGGAGTAAAATTTTGGAAGTTATCGTAACGGAGATTTGTTGGCGAAGTACCCCCCACCGTAGATTTAGGGAGGAAATTTGTGTATGGGTTTTTTAGGATTTTACAAGGGGGATATGAGATTCCAATATTAGGTAAAAATTCAGTTAGATTTTTGTCATTATATGACTTTTATTAAATTTTCACTTTTATTAAATTAAAAAAAGATCTTATTTTTATATTTAGTATTTGATATAAGCAACGCAGTATGCTAGGCAAAAGAAGTTACTTATGTTACGTAGGAGATTATACCCAATTAGAGCCCCGCATTGAGGTGGATAACCCAACTTTACCCGAACCTGACTCTTGGTTCGGGAGGGTCACGTTGACGCTATTTTTCTTTCGTTGTAGGTCGGGTAAATTTCTCTCTCTATACAGGGTCATTCATAATTCCCTCCGGGGTTTCGAAACGTTATAGTAAAAAAACGAAGACGAATATGAAAAAAAGAAACATATGAAATTATTCCGAAACTATTCAAGTTTTACTTACATACATTACAGGTGTTCTATGTGTGAACCCTTGGTCACACGGCATACATCCATGCGATAGTCCAGTTCCTGCCATACTCCGTTTCTTTAAATCTGAATCAGTGGTGTCAGTTCAACGGGCCTTTCGTAATAAATATCGAAAATAGGGACCAACTGACAAAACAATTCATGTGTGGTACCGGAAATTTAAAGAAACGGAGTATGGCAGGAACTGGACTATCGCATGGATGTATGCCGTGTGACCAAGGGTTCACACATAGAACACCTGTAATGTATGTAAGTAAAACTTGAATAGTTTCGGAATAATTTCATATGTTTCTTTTTTTCATATTCGTCTTCGTTTTTTTACTATAACGTTTCGAAACCCCGGAGGGAATTATGAATGACCCTGTATATATATTTTGCTGCGAATCAGGAGCGGGTCAGATTGACTTTAATTGTTTTGAATTCGGGTCGGTTTCGGGTTCGGATTTGATTCTTGTGTGTCGGGTTCGGGTGACCCGATATTTCAAAAGAAAGGTCTAGAATATTTTTTCAGATGAAAAAAAATTATATATATTAACATTAATGAGGTTTTTTTCTACATAAAAATATGATATTAGAGACATAATTGTAGATTATTTTTTCATAATTGTATTAAAATATGAAATATTTATTCCATTTCGGGTTCGGGTTGACCTGTGTCAGAGTTCGGTCAGGTTTCAGGTTGACGATTTTTTTTTTGTCGGATTCAGGTCGGGTTGACTTGAAATAGAATAGGATTTTCGGGTTCGGGTCGGGTATAATCCCACGGGCAGAACTCTATACCCAATACATCTGATTCTTTATTTACTATACAGACATGACAACGCCGCTTATATTAAATCATATTGCAGATAGCGCTACTTTTTTTGGGCGGGGGATGGAGGGGGAGTAAGCTAAATCTAGGGGAATTAGAGTTGGTGTTCAGGGGGAAATCTTTAGCAGAGTTTGGTAACACTGTATGTTAGAATTCTGAAATTTTCGATCGTTTGCATTAAAATAAAACTGAAGATGCGGTGTAGGAATTAATACAGCGTTACAACATTCGAGATAGTTTTGCATCGAGTTCCTAGAATATAGGACCGTTAATTTAATAAGTGAAACGTTTATCTGGTAGTTATAATTGGGATTGGTTAAAATAGAAAAGACACAAAGAAACAACCTTTGTTTTTGTAACCGATTACGAGATTTCGGAGAATGCATTACAGACATATTAGAGAAAATAAAATCGAAAATGTTGTATAGAATAAAGAAACTAAAAAGAGAAGACGCATACAATACGATATATAATTAAATAAAAGATAAAATAACAGTAACTATCATATATAAGAGCTAATTTATCGCTCGTACGCATACACACACATATATGTATATATGTTACAGTCAGTTTGATAAATCCTGTAATTATATATATATATAACGAAATCGGTGCACTAATTCTGAAATACTCATTAAAAAATATTTATACTCTTAGAATATTTTTAAGTAGGTAATAAATACTCCGAATAAACGTTCAAAACTCATTTTAGACTTATAGCCTTTCTTTAGTACATTTTCGTCACCATTGCGTGCAAAGATGTAATAATTGCCCTGGCATTTCTTTATCGAAGGAAATAGAAGTTGTATTTCACAAAGTATATTTTTGACGTTCAAGGCAAATGTTCTCTAAACCATGGGATGTCCAAGCTTTTTCGCTGTTCGTCAGTGAACTTCCCGATTCCCCTTGCTAATATTAAACCTATGGGTATAGATGCATTCGTATATTTAAAATATCTCCTCAGAAAATTAATATTTTTAACTTCTGTTTTCTTTGTACACTTCTTAAAGGACGTCTCTTTTTTTTTCTTAGCTGTCAAAATATTTCTAAAACATATGCTTAATTTTATGTGAACTGTTAAAATCTTAATTTTAACACATAAAATTTTAAATTAAGCACATACTTTAGAAATATTTTGATAACTAAGAAAAAAGATACATCCTTTAAGAACAGTACAAAGAAAACAGAGTTTAAAAATATTAATTTCCCGAGGGGATATTTTAAATATACGAATTCATCCAAAGCCTATAGGTATAAAATTTTAAATTAAGCACATACTTTAGAAATATTTTGATAACTAAGAAAAAAGATACATCCTTTAAGAACAGTACAAAGAAAACAGAAGTTAAAAATATTAATTTCCTGAGGGGATATTTTAAATATATGAATTCACCCAAAGCCTATAAGTTTAACATTAGCGAGGGGAATTTTGAAGTTCACTGACGAACAGCCTTTGTTTCGGCCGCACGTACAGTGCCTATGTGCGGCCCGAAACAATCTAATATATTAATGCGAGAAGCAAGCGTCTTAATTTGAAGGGGGGTGAGGGAGTTCTCCTCTTCTATAGAATTTAAAAAAGGGTCATTTTCTGGTGAAGAAAATATATTTATTTACAACCAGATTACAATATTTCTGACGTAATTTTTACACGGGCTGTAATACCTTTATATTTATAACCATTAAAAATTTCAAAGGGTTTGGACAACAAAAGCTTTTTTTTATGTTTTCTTACTAGCACTTTTATCACCAATTATTAATATTTTTTATTTGGGGTTCATTTAAGGTTTTATCATGGGATCAGGCAACGACGTGCGGGTCAACTAGTTTGCTTATTAACGATAGCTGTTGAGAAAATATATCTTTCAATCTTTGATTTCTTTTCTAATAGAATTCGTTTAAAATTATTGAGCAGGTGAGTCATAATATTACGATTAGTCGTATAATATTGTGTTGGTTCAACTCAGACATTCAAATAACTCAGGTCGTTTTCGTCGGACATACATCAGGATCTGCGAAAGTATCAGGTATATAATAGTACCAACCAATAATAGTTGTATACACGGGAACTGAATGTTGGTAAAATCATTTCCTTGATCGTCAAATAAAGAAATAACCATTACTTTTCCTACAGAGTTTAAAACATTGGCCTTTTATCGAAGTGGGAGTAATTGGTCATTATCCAGGCTGTGTTAAGCTTTTCCAGTTTTCTTTCCGGATCGTAATGATGTAATCAACTCTTATCAGTAATAATTATGGATTTCAAGCATTCCTAACCAAGTTCAGCTAACTCTGAAGATCCCAATACTCACCTTTCCGCATTTGCTTCTGTTCAGGAGTTAACATTCTTAAAACCCATCACCCACTTATGCGTCTCATGTACCGATGATTATGCAGAATGGTGGACGCGCTAGCGTGAAAAAAAAAAAAAAAAAAAGTCTTAATATTACTGCCATTTTATGCATTTTTAATTTTTAATCATTGATCTTCGCAAACAATGACAGTAGCTTTGTTAATCATGACATCTAGTTAACAGGAGCTTTTTCTTAACAGTTAGCAGTCTAGTTAACAGGAGCCTAACTTAAGTTGTTTAAATCGTCGAAATGCCATTACTTTTGGTAAATAATGTTGCTGTCAAATATTACGAGCAGGGAAGAACGAGCTAGGCTCGGTCAAAATTAGCTTTGAGTTCAAATATCATGATCCATGACCAAAATGACCCACTTATCAAATTTTCTGGAACATGTGACCAAGCCCAGTTGTCTTCTCGTGCCCGAAACCCGTAGGATATAAAATTGTCAAAATAGTCTGAGCCGTTTTTTAGATAAAATGAGCTTGACCACCCACTAATCGGATTTTCTAGAGCATGTGATCTAGCCCAATGATTTTCTCGTGCCCAAAAACCGTAGGATACAAAATTTAGTTCAAATCGTCTGAGCCGTTTTTAAGATAAAATAGCTTGACCCATAATAACCCATCACCAAAATGACCCACTAATCCAATTTTCTCGAACATGTGACCTAGCACAACAGTCGTCTCGTGCCCGCAAACCATAGGATGCAAAATTTAGTCTAAATAGCCTGAGCCCTTTTTAGATAAAATTAGCTTGACCTACAGTGATCCAAAAATGACCCACTAATTGAATTTTTTCGGACATGTGACCTATCCCAATGATTTTCTCGTGCCCGAAACTCGTAGGATACAGAATTTAATCAAAATCATTAGAGCCATTTTTTAGATAAAATTAACTTGACCCGCGTCGACCCAAAAATGACGCGCTAATCGAAAGTTCTCGAACATATGACCCAACCCAATAGTCTTCTCGTGCCCGAAAATGGTAGGATACAAAATTTAGTCAAAATCGTTTGAACCGTTTTGTAGATACAATTAGTTTGCCCGTAACCCATGGTGACCCAAAATGACCCACTAATCGAATTTTATCGAACATGTGACCTATCTCAATGGTTTTTCTGATGTCCCAAAACGGTAGGATACAAAATTTCGTCAAACTTGTTAGAGCCGTTTTTAAGATAAAATTTGCACACACACACACACACACACACACACACACACACATATATATATATATATATAAGATTAATGTACAATTAATCCATTGAAACAGACCATACACAATGAAATCACAATACCAAATAGCAGAGTCAAATTACAAATTAAATGTATATATATATACACACACACAATTTTTCTTCGTATTAGAATATATGATATGCTTCTGTAGAAGATTTTTATAAATGAAAAAAAAAAAAAAAAAAAAAAAAAAAAACAAGGCTACATATTGCTTATTACGAACAGATTTCATTTTCTTAAGGCGAAAAAGATCATGCCGTGTATATGTGTTTTATTCTAGCAATATTTTTGCTAGATTTATTTACAATTTGTTTCTGCAAAAGGAAGATATATCAGATTTACCTGCGAAGTTTTAATACGTTGCTGCATACAGTGCCGCGTGAACTGTATTTGGCCCCTGGTGGGAAACATTATTTCCATCATTCCATCGAACGCTGCTATATCGGTAGTAATAACTGATGGCAACGGTAAAGTGACTGTCAGGCTTGGTGTCATAATCCGGGAGCATCACCTGCACTGTCCTTGTTGCGGGTTTGGACAGTTATACACAGAGTGTAACTCTTGCTATCGTTATCCGATGGGAATTGAAAAAAAAAAAATCGAATTTTTATACGGTCACCCGGTTCTTTAGTTTGCATTTGGTGAAAAACAAAATAAAAGTCTTCATATGTAATGTGTAAGAAATATTCTAAATAAATGTCCGATTTTTTTATATCGGCAGAATATCTAAACTTATGTTTATTTATTTTATGTCTGTTAAGGGGCCTCCTTAGGACTCTTGGACTTTCAAAAAATTCAATTTAAAATGTATATATATATATATGGTATCCCAGAGATGTAAAACGACCAAGAAGACGACCTCAAGTGAGATGGAGTGACGAAATCAGAAAAGTGGCTGGTGTTAATTGGATGACTAAAGCACTAGACAGGAAACAATGGAAAAATAGGGGGGGACCTACATCCAGTAGTGGATTGAAAACGGTTGATGATGATGATGATGATGATGATGATGATATATTAAAGACTAATCGTTTCTGAACATTTTAAAATAAAATGAATGGCACTCTTAATAGTTATTAAATCTAGAATATTTTCAAAGAGATTTTATCTTTAAAGTCATTTTTCTCAAAATGTGTTTTTGGGGGCATTGCGCGCAAAGTAGTTAAAAACTTTTCAATTTTTTTTTAAATGAAATTTGCAAGCTCTATAAAGTAAACTTCAAATTTCATTTTTTTTTTTTAATTGAAAAATACTTTTTTTTTTTTTTTTTTGGCGTTATATTGCTAAACTTTTGAAACTTTTATATAAGCAAGATACTGTTTTGTTTCAAACCATAAAAAGTTCTATAAATAAACATTTTTTTAAGTTCAGTGTAAGCACAAGACTCTCAAGTATAATTAGATACAAAACATTTTATTTCACACTCAGAAATTCTTTTGTAATCATGCGCGCAACTTATAATTCCAATTTTCTACTCGAAAAGTTAAAAAAAAAAACTATAAAAACTAATTTTCTGCATTATGATCTGAAAAAAATATGAAATAAAAGATGAAATATATTTAAAAATTGTGTTTTTGTAATGCATATTTTTTAAGAGATATTGGGTCATCCGGAAATTTTTCTGCAGTTTTTCAAAAAAGAAGCGCAGTGTGACAAGTCTGATGTTAAGGTTTGAAGTAGAAGTAGAGTGGGCCTTTAATGGATTCGCTCTCATTTAAATTAAACATGCATTTATTGTATACTTTGGCAACAATACTGGCAACAATAAAATACATATTCTTGAATAAATGAAATTACACAACAAATTTAAAAAAAAGGAGTTCGTTAAGCTTCTAATCTAGTCCTATTAATGTCAAGTCCAGTTCTCATCAAGTCTATGCTAACGGCATGAAAGTTTCTAAAAGTTTCTCTATAGACTTGGACGGGAGGGGGATTCTCGCCAAAAGATCCCTTCACAAAATTTCTCAGAAACAAGATGCACGTTCTCGCTGTCGTAAGGAATCAGAAAGAATTCTTACTACGAAGACAAGGTTAACAGCATCAACCTCAAAGCGTTAGTCGAGAAAGGTTTTTCTAACGGGGTCTCTACGTAAATGCCGAAGTATTTGCTTCCTGCCCGGAGTTACGACTCTGCTCTGCAGATTCAAATCAGCTGAAAACTATTTCATTCACTAACTCCAAAAGTCTCTGCGCTTCCTTTGTAACACGGAACAAAAGAGGTTTCTGTAACCAGTCGTAGCTCTGAAAAGTGATGTCATTGAGACAGTTTCCTTTCATTGGAGAATAAGATTTTGCATGATGTCATTGCGATTTCTAGTTTCATTAACCTCCGCGTCCTGCTTGTGGGGTCTCGCTGCAAGATGAAAGATATATCACCCGGTTCGTTCCATTATGGTAGTTGTCTCTGTAACTTCAAAATGGGTGAAGATGTATAGGATCGTTTGATATTCACCGGCAGTGGGTTCTGTTGAAAATCTGAGGAAAGTATATTTTACATGGAGAAATCTTATGCTGGTTTCTGAGCTGTATACAGGGGTTTCGAGGGAGATATTGTGGATTTCTCACAGCGGTTTCGTCTAATTATTTTTTTGAATGACCCAGATGTGTAAATTCGGTCTTTTCTGCTTGCGTTGCATAGTTCTTGTTTGAGTTGTGGCATAATTTTTGTTTCAATGCAGTACTAAGAATGGAGAACAACAAAATTCCTTTTCGTCAATTATGCTCTTTTATTTCAAGAAAGGTGAAAATACTAGTCAGACTGCTCGTAAAATTTGTGCTGTATATGCACACATTTTCAGATAACAGAGTTTGAAGGTGGTTTGAAAAGTTTAAGCGCGGAAATTTTAGCCTCAAAGATGATGCCGCTTTGGACGATCTCCATCTGTAAAGGAGGACCCCTTAAAAGAAGTTGTCAAAGAAAATTCACGTTACATAGTTCAGGAGCTATCACACAGACTAAATATTCCAAAAAGTACAGTACATGATCATTTGATAGCTTCTTTTAAGAGGTCCTCCTTTACAGATGATGAGGGCTGTCCAGAGCAGACATCATCTTCCAGGCCGAAATTTCCGACCTTTTAAACTTCTCAAACCACCTTAGACTTGTGTTATCTGAAACAGCACTTTGTCCATATACAGCACAAATTTCACGAGCAGTCTGATTAGCATTTTTGCCTTTCTTGAAATAAAAAATCATAATTGACGAAAATGAATTTTTTGGTTCTCCATTCTTATAGCACATATTGAAACAAAAATTATGCCACAACCCAATCAAGAATTATGCAGCGCAAGCAGAAAAGACCGAATTTACATATCTGGGTCTTTCAAAGACACTCTTTATCAGTAGTAGCAAAATAACTAAACGAAACCGCGTTTCGCTTTTTAAAAAAACACAGAACTTTCTGGATGACCCAATAAAATGACAAAAATTGTCTTTCTTTTTCAATTTTTGATATTTTAAGGGTCCTATGAATTCCCCTTAAAACTGAATTTCGCTCGGGGCGCACATGCAAAACTCATTTGGCCTCACAATCTTTCTTTAGCACAATTTCGTCACTATCGCGTGCAAAGATGTGATAATTTTCTTAGTATTTCTTCATTGAAGGGAATAGAAGTCTATTTTACAAAGTATATTTTCGGTTTTCATCGCAAATATTCCATAAACATTCGATTATTGAACCATAAGTGACATAAAACAGCTCTAAATTTAATATAAATCGCAGAAGAGGAGGAGGACAAAACACCAAACTGGCTATTTGCCAGGCTAGTTAAAGGGGACAAAGCCCATGAATCATGGCTTCACGGTCAAGGATGGAAGTCCAAGGCCATTAATGGGAGCGCATGCGGTTAAAGATAAACTGTGTTTTAAGACATTTCTCTTTTTTTTTTCTTTTTTTCTTTTTTATTATTTAAGCCGATGATCCGAACTGATAAACCAGAAAATCTTTCCAAATATTTTTCCAATTAAATTTTAAATTTTACGTATCATTGCATAAATGTATAACTTTAAAATAAGGCACTTACTTATATTTATTTACAAATTCGCAACGGATCTTTTTTGCTTTGTTTTATTTTGTTTTTTGTTTTCAACGGAAATTACTACTATTTTCATAATTTAATATTTTCTTCAGAAAAAATAAATTACAAAGATTTAATATATATATATATAATTATAATATCTTTGAATTTCAATAAAACATATCAAGTTCTTGTAACATTCTAATTAAATCTCCAAAGAGATAATTAATAAAATGTGTAGACAGAATACCACATAGTTAATAAATTAACAAGTGCAATCATATTATTATATATATATATATTTATTAAATCTTTGTATATATATATATATAATATACATATATATATATATGTATTATATATATATATATATAATATACATATATATATATATATATATGTATTATATATATATATATATACATATGGTTAAAAATGAAAACGCATGTGAAAAACAAAGGATAAGACATTATAAACAGTAATGGAATGGACACTGCAAGAATTATACTTTATAGAACTATGAATATCTTATAGAATCTTCAGAAGGGTTTTATAAGAATATTCTTAATAAATACATGTTATTTCATCAAATATTGTCAGCACTATGCCTAAAATCGACAGTATTAAGCCCCTAATAACATATATATATATATATATATATATATATATATATGAAACAAGATAATTAATAACCTACATGAGTTCAAATTAAAAAAAAATAATAACAATTATTCAACTTAAATAAATATATATATTAAATCACACATAAATAACGCCTGCATTCAACGTTTTAAAGATACGAGCAGGGAAGACCGAGCTATGCTCGGTCAAAATTAGCTTTGAGTTCAAATATCCTGACGCATGACCAAAATGACCCACTAATCACATTTCCTCAAACATGTGACCTAGCTCACCTGGTCCACCCTGGTCTTCTCTTGCACAAAAACCATAAGAGGCAAAATTTAGTCTAAATAGTCTGAGCCGTTTTTAAGATAAAATAGCTTGACCCATAACCAAAATTCCCCACTAATTGAATTTTCTCGAAAATGAGACCTAGCCCAAGTCTTCTCGTGCTCAAAAACCGTAGGATGTAAAATTTAGTCTAAATAGTCTGAGCCGTTTTTAAGATAAAATAGCTTGACCCATAATGACCCACTAATCGAATTTTCTCGAACACGTAACCTAGCCCAACAGTCTTTTCGTGCCCGAAAACCATAGGATGAACATAGAACAATATATTAAACCATAAATTTAGTGTAAATAGTCTGAGTCGTTTTTTAGATAAAATTAGCTTAATCCACAGTGATCCAAAAATGACCCACTAATCGAATTTTCTCGGACATGTGACCTAGCACAATGATTTTGGCGTGCCCGAAACTCGTAGGATACAAAATTTAATCAAAATCGTTAGAGCCGTTTTTTAGATAAAATTAACTTGATCCGGGTTGACCCAAAAATGACCCACTAATCGAAAGTTCTCGAACATGTGACCCAGCCCAATAGTCTTCTCTT
Organism: Maratus michaelseni; assembly: GCA_963931845.1. Lineage (NCBI taxonomy): Eukaryota > Metazoa > Arthropoda > Arachnida > Araneae > Salticidae > Maratus > Maratus michaelseni. The sequence continues at coordinate 38,690,956 of OZ007591.1, read as the reverse complement.
GCCCGAAAATGATAAGATAGAAAATTTAGTCAAAATCGTTTGAACCGTTTTTTAGATAGAATGAGCTTGACCCTGATCCTTGATGACCCTTGATGACCCACTAATCGAATTTTCTCGAACACGTGACCTAGCCTAATGGTTTTCTGGTGCCCCAAAACGGTAGGATACAAAATTTCGTCAAAATCGTTAGAGCCGTTTTTAAGATAAAATTTGCATATATATATATATATATATATATATATAACCACACACAAGATTTGCTCGTATTAGAATATATGATACAATTATTATACAGACATACATACATTCAATACAATAATCCAACATGGAGTGAAAAATTAGCCAGAGGCAGGAATCGAACCTGGGTCCACAGCGTTCCGGGCTGTTGCTCTAACCACTGAACCACTTTGGCTGATTCCTGACTATGTAATTTCTCACTAATAAACCATGTTGGATAGAAGGTCCCCAGCCATCTAACCAGACAGCCTTGGAAGACCGGACAACGGTGAATAGAATTTTTACTATTCCACCGATCTACGAATATATATTAAATCACACATAAATAACGCCTGCATTCAACGTTTTAAAGATATACACTTATTATACAGACATACATACATTCAATACAATAATCCAACATGGAGTGAAAAATTAGCCAGAGTCAGGAATCGAACCTGGGTCCTCAGCGTTCCGGGCTGTTGCTCTAACCACTAGATTTTAACACTTAAAATGTAAAATTAATTTCAAAGTACTCATTAATGACAAATGTGCCTCGTTTTGAAAATGTTGCAACGGCAAGGCTTTCGCAAATATTATTGATAATTATTAAATTCATTAAATTTCATTAAATAAGTAAAGCAGACGAGTTGTAAATAAGATTTTAACACTTAAAATAAAGATAATTGTGTATTTTAGAAATATTTTGTCAAATAAAAAAGAAAGAAAAATCCTTCAAGAACAGCACACAGAAAAAAGAAGGTGAAAATTTTAATTTTCCAAGGAGAAATTTGCATTACAAGACCATAGGTTTAATATTAAAGAGGGAAGATTTGCAGTCTGACTGATAACAAGCCTTGATCGACTCAAAGTGTTTTTGATGCGAAAAGAATTGCCCAGTTTTAAGCCTAACTTGCATTTTTATAGAAATAAAGATCATAAAGAAGTAATAAAAAAGAACTCTTTTTATACTCTGCTATTTCCCAATATCCTTACTTGGAAACACCTGAAAAAACTTTTCCCCACAGATTTTTATTGGAAGATATAAAACAACTACTCGGGAAGTCGAAAAGTAGTAAAATTATTCCAGTAAAAGTAATTTAGTAACCTGTACACACACACACACGCATGTGTACACATATATATATATATATATATATATATATGCTATAATAAAATTCTAAACTCCAATCACACTTCTTACAGTCCTTCAAGCAGCGGGAATAAACATTTGGCATGTATTCTTTTTTTTTTTTTTTTTTTTTTTTTTTTTTTTGTTAGCGGTTTAAAATAGAAGAACTTATTGTTACTAATATTGTCTGTAAACTTATTTTTTATTCAAATTTTCGTGAAAGGAAAAAGAACATGAATAAATTGCAAAATATGTATAATAATATAATATAACAATTGAAATTCTTTCGGTAAAAAAATATGCTTAAAGAACTCTACACTGCAAAAAAAAAAAAAATGTTGATTTTACAGTATAATACTAGCACCCCAGCTGCCAGTATTATACCGTAAAATTAACAGTAATAGACTGTAAAATAAGCAGTAATACACTGCCGCACATGCGCGGTAGTGTATTACTGCTTATTTTACTGTATTGATTTTACGGTATAATACTGGCAACTGGGGTGCCAGTATTATACTGTAAAATCAACATTTTTTTTTTCAGTGTAAAATGCTAATTGCGATGCTCAGATCAGCCAAAATCGGTCTTATAAATTCTTAAGATTATTATTATTTTTTTTTAAATATATAGATAATTGACATTACTGAACTGACAAGAAGGTCTCCTTAAAGCGCATACTCAGAATATTTTGAAAAAAAAAATGCTAATGAAACTACTTATGCGCGTAATAAAGGATCAACCAAATCTGCGGAATCCCAGTAGAAAATCTGCAATAAAAAAAAATCTGCAATAAAATAAAAATCTGCAAAAAAATAAAATACTTTCGAGTATTCGGCGCAAAAAAGCATGATTTGGAGAGTAACACATTTTCCTCGCCAAATACAAGCGATTTTAATGCATTTGAAAATTTCTGGTTAAATGAGTGCTTAAATGCGAAATACTTTATCAATTTAAACTCAAACGATTAATTAAATTATTATTTTTTCTATAAGCTTATATAATATATATAGTTGCTGAAATTATTTAATTTTACACTGTTTCACAGACTGGATAAGTTTTAAGTGTATTTTAACAGTAACTACACGATTAAGAACGTTCTCATTAGACATTTCGATATTGAATAAGTCTTTGTTTCCATAGGAACAATACTTTTCTCTTGTTGTCTGAGATACTAACAATATTAAGGTCAAATTGAGAGTGCTCAAAACCGGACTTTAATTTTTAGTTTAAACCATTGTTAATCAATTTAATTGTTGTTCTAAACCGTAGAATACAATCGTTCATTTTCTTTATACATACATGTAAATGTATATGGCAAAACCATAGTTATAAAAATGTATTTGTTTAAGTTAAACATACTTAAACTAGTTTAGTATGAAAAGTAGAAAAGGTTTTCTTAAAAGAGTATTTATCATAAAATTTTTCTTTTCATTGTTTCGTCAATCAGTGTTAAATCTCCAAAAATACGAAAATTTCATAATTTTTTAATGGATATTATATCGAGGTTCCGCAGCAATTTCTTTTATAAACATATATATCCTCACGAGAAGAATATTCTGTAATTTTCTAAATTTTTTCTGTGTATGCGCTTATGGAGACCTTCCTTGTGAGATGTTAGAACGCCAACAATATCAGAGAAACATCATATGCCAGGAGCGGTGTTTGGACCCACGTTCCCTTTGGAAAACCAGAATTTATGTTTCTGGCGCTTTAGATCACTTGGCCATCACTAATTCGACCAATGATCCTCTGAAATTAGAGAACTTCAAAACTGATTTCCAACTTCTTTCAGCTACAGAAAAGCATCCTCATTGCGCATGTTCAGATCAGTCGAAATCGGTCTTCAGAATTTACCTTTACATTAAATTTATAGTTTGACTAATATTTTATGTGGTATTTGCTTCAACAGTAGAAAAAAGCTTTTCATAAAGTCATTTTTTAATTACCCCTATATTAATTTATGTTTCATTTCACACCAACTTTTACTCTTGATGTCAAGTGGCGTCTCATTAAACGAAATTTATTAAAACATTTTCACATGAATATCTGGTGTTTACAGTATAGTTTTGTATACATATTCATGTGAAAGATAGCCGGAGATGAACATCTTTCCTTCCGGAAGATCAAACCCCCCCCCCCTCCGGAACATTTAAAATTTTACCCTCATTAAAGGTGTAAAAATGCAATTCCATAAACCCTATTTTCGGAGAAAAATGTGTGAATTCAAAATTGAATACATGAACAGTTCCTTCGCAGCGTAATTATACAGGGTGTCCGAAAAGTTAGAAAATGGTCGAATTACTCGAGAAATATACTTCGGACTGAAAAACGGAAAATATGTGTTCAATATTTCTGAAAAATCTATTTAGGGATATGAAAGTTGCCCACCCCTCAACTCTGCCCCCTGGGGGGAAAGGAGGGGAAACTTTGAAATCTTAAATGATAACCCCCCCCCTCTTTTTTTTAAATTGCAGATTCGAATTCTACGGGGGAAAATACGTAACTTTTATATTTAACATTTTCTTCGAAAATCGTAGATGTCGCTGTAATCGAGTAAAATGTAGTGAGAATCATTTCCATTGAAAAGTCTAGAAACGGCCGAATATCTCGAGAAATATACATCGGATTGAAAACGGAAAAATATGTCTTCAATATTTTAGAAAAATGGTAACTTTGATATCCCTAAATAGATATTTCTAAAATATTAAACACGTATTTTTCCGTTTTTCAGTCCGATGTATATTTCTCGAGTTATTCGACCGTTTCTCGACTTTTCGGACACCCTGTATATTCTTTTGAGGCATACATTTACTGCATGTTCACTGTAAAGGAAATTCCGTCGCCATCATTCCCATTATATTTTAAACAACTTGAAACAGTTTTATTAAAATAACTGACTTTTCTTCAAACATTTCTAATCGGTAACTCATGTTTTAATTATTGCAACAATTTTTCGTTGCTCTTATATTGTTAATGACATCCTGCATCTCATAATCAATTCTCTCCTCGAGAGAAAGTCAATTTCAGCAGAAGAATAGAAAAATAATTAATTCTGGTATTCAATAGCTACTCTTTCTGATCCAACAGTTAATATACGTCGATTAAAATTTTCATATGATGAGATGGAGATCAATAACTTTGCTAGCAATTGAATGATTTATTTACAAATGTAATAATGATAACAAAAAGACTTCGTTGAAAATATTCAAAATATTAATTAAAGTTTATTTTTATTTGTTAAAGAGAATTCGTATAATAAGGCTGTTGTTTCTTTTAATAATAAACATGAATTACTTTCATAACATTAACAAAGAGTTCAGATAAAATAAACATTTTACGCCTCTTTTGTTTAAAGCTATATTTTATTGTCGAATATGCTGTATTAATATATCGAATATCGTGTATTATACGAGGAGCAGTCAAAAAATTCCTGGAGTATCGTTGTAACTCTTTATTACCACAATATAGGTACACATTTACTTAATCGCCTTCAAAGTAGGCTCCATCAGAACACACACACTTGCACCACAGCTCCTGCCATTGCTGGAAACAACGATGAAAGTCCTGTTTTGGTATCTTCCCAAGTTCAGCCGTCGCGTTGGTTTTAATGTTTTCTACGGTGTCAAAACGGTTACCTTTGAGACCCATTTTGATATTGGAGAAGAATCAGAAATCCGATGGTACTAAATCCGGTAAGTAGGGAGGCTGGTGGAGGAGTGGAATGGTTTTTTTTTCTGCGAGCCATATCTGTACAACACGCGATGTGTGGAAGGGAGTTTTGTCGTGATGTCCTTTCCATTTGGCGGGGTGTTTTCTTCGGATTGCCTCCCTTGCCTTTAACAGTTTGTCCAGCTCGTACAAATTCATGGTGCATCACACCTTTGTTGTCGAAAAACGCAATGAATATTCCTTTTGTTTTGGATTTGAAATGACGTGATTTCTTTGGTCGAGGAGAGGACGTTGTGTGTAAACAAATAAATTAATTATATTGTGGTATTAAAGAGTTACAACGAATTTCCGCGAACTTTTTGACTGCGCCTTGTATATGTATCGTGTATAACAACATAACAGGCAGAGAGAATCTGACTCTTGGTTCAGTATTTGGCCATAAAATGATAAATTAAAAACAGTAATCCTGGTTCAGGATTTCACTGTAAAGTGAGAAAGGAAAAAAAAAGCACAGAATCTTGGTTCAATCCTTCAACTTTTAGGCATTAAACTGGCTTAGAGAAAAACTTGAAACGTGGTTAAACCTTTAACTATAAATGTTATTTAGAGAAAATCGTGAAACTTGGTTCAATCTTTCACCATTAAACTGCTTTAGAGAAAAACCTAAAACTTGGTAAAACATTTCAGCATAAAACTATTTTAGAGAAAAATATGAAACTTGATTGAAACTTTCACCATAAAATTGGTTTAGAGAAAAGGTTGAATGTTGATTCAAGAGTTCACTAATATAAGTTACTTGTAAAAGTACCCCTAAATTGAGGAAACTTAGCACCAAATTTCTTAATAGCTACGTTGCAACTAAATTGGCATCAATATTTTGGTGAAACGTTGAACCTTATTTTTAAGTGTAGAGCAAATATTTTAGATTTTTATTAAAAGTTTTTTCTGGATTGTCTAAAGTTGAAATTATAATAACGTAAAACCTTAAGAAACTTGGACTTCGTACTTGCGGGGTAAAGGTAAGGATGGAGCTCCTGCTTCGTCTGAAAAATTAAATGATGTTCATATTTGTAATTCCGTTAGAACACGAACAAAGTGAAGTAACCCGTAACCTAGCGTTAGGATCCTTAACGTAACCTGCTTCAAAAATAACAGGGAGTTTAAAAAAAAAATTCATTTACTGCTGTAACAAGTTTCGTTTTACTTAATCCATTGCGTTAAATAACTCCCATTGATGAATATCAGCTGCATGTGCATATATATATATCATGTTTGCAGCTGATTAAAATGTTTCATTATTTCACTTAATTTAGATGTTAGTTATTGAGACTTATTTACTGGCATTATTTGTAACTTAATTCTGCCTTACGTAAATGGTTTCTTGGTAACCTTTATTTCACTTACAAAAAATAACAAAAAAATACGTAATTAGGAACATCATTTACTTTCCTAAATGTTATCTTTCACAACAATGCTGTAGACATTAATGAAAAAGTATCTCGTTCTAGTTTTTCTTGTAAACAATATCTCCTAACGAAGATGAAAGCTGTTGATGTCAAAAACAAAATTGTTAGTACATTTAAGATTTGACTTGAAAACAAATATAAAGAAAAAAATGAACTTTAGAAAATTTTGAAAAGAAAAAATAATGCCCGAGAAAAATAGTATGAATAGCTCCTAATGAAGATGAAAGCTGTTGATGTCAAAAACAAACTTGTTAGTTATGTTCAATTGGACCTAAATATGTATATATATCTACCCTATATCCTATATAGATAAAATCCTGATGAAACGATTTTATGAAACGACTGATTAAACGAATAAAACGATTGTTAAAGGAATGTATATATTAAGTTCGGGATTTGTAAAACGCTGATGGTAATATAATTTTTTTATGTTGTCACAGTTACCTACAGCATTTTTTATTTGAAGAGGGTGTATATAGCATTTATAGTTATTTTACAGGGCCACAGAAAAGGATACGAATATATATGAAACGAACATATGTTAAATGAGGCGTTTGTAGAATGCTGACGGTAATGTAATTTTAGTATGTTGTTACAGTCACCTTACAGAATGTTTATTCTTAAAGAGAATGTATATAGCATTTATAGTTATTTTACAGTGCCGCACAAAAGAATACGAATATACATAAAAAGAATGTGTGTTAAATACCGGGTTTGTAGAACGCTCACCGTTATGTCATTTTAACCGTCACCTACAGCATGATTTTTCTTTAAGAGGGTGTATTTAGCATTTATAGTTATTGTACAGGGCCGCACAAAAGAATTCGATTACACTACCGTCTGTAGGCGGTAATTACTCAAAATGCATTTTAGTGTCATTATGTTATTTGAAACTTCTACAAAATTTGCATATGTTACTAAAACTTATTATGGCATGTTCTCCTTGAAAATATGGGATGTAACATTTATAGTTATTTTATAGGGCAACATAAAACAATATAGATGCAGTACACTTAATCGTCAATTAGTTATAAAAGCTGTTCTCTGTGAAATTTTTATTTAACTTATGATGCTTCATGTATCTCTATGTGTATAACTATGTCTTCAACTAACTTTTCGAACGCATTTTAAGCTCACTTACCAAAAACGAATTTCACCCAAATCTTCGGAAAAAGCTTCCGCCATTGTCATATATACATAGTATATTGATAAAAATTTTCTCATTAGCCTTTTTACGCTGGTATATCGCGACCGCTGGAAAATTATCCAGTTAAAAATCTAAAATGGATTTTTTTGTTATGTTTTCCCATATAGCAACCATACTCCAAGTTAAAAATTTTAACAAATTATTTAACACATTGACTGCCATGGCTCACGAATACGTATGCCATCAATATTTTCATTGAAAACAATTTTTTGCTACGCAACGGGACTGTTGATAATTTATTACCACGTATTTAAAAAAAGAACCCCGTAGAATCCCAGGCACGTTTAGTGATTTCAATTTGGTGTTCAATGTGCAAAAATGGCTAAAATTTGATATTTTTTAATTAAAAATGTATAAAATTCACAATTTGTATAGAATAACAAGCATTGCCGCGGATTTTCAATTCTGAACCTACTCAATAAACACTGAAAACCGCTTCGTTAAATGTCTGCCAAAAAAGCTACTTCGTCACAATCTCTGGCTTCCACGTATTAAAGACCTCGTGTTTACTGAGAAACGGCATGCTTTATATTAATAGAGATGTGCATTTTAATACTTTCAAAACAGTATTTCCAAGGAAAATTCATCTGTTATAATAATTTGCGAGATTAGCTATTTCGATCTGCCCTTCTATATCAGGCCTGTCCAGGTCCACCCTTTCAGTAAGCAGGGGCGCACCTCAGCTGATGTCAAACAGTGAAGGGCGTCATTATTCACACGTCTCAAAACGAGCAACTTTATCTCACTGTAAGAATGATAGCGATACCCACACCCCACAATGGCAGGTATAAGTCGCACTTTCTTCTATATCATTATACTATATTAATTATAAATAGCATAATCACATAGCAACAATTATGGATATGAAGTATAATGCCTTTCTTTGAATTTAGCACAGAATTACAGTGATCAACGAATAATAATTGAAAAAATCACGCTCTCCAAATTGAATTAATTGATTGTATACAAGATTACGAATTAGATTAATTTTGACACAATTATTCAAATTGGTAAAGAAATCATATGAGTTGTACTTTTCCAACTGGACGAAAAATGTTCGGGCAAGGATTCGAACCTGGGATACATTGGCTGAAGCTGCCATGCTCTACCAACTGAGCAATTCCGGTCGAATCTGGAGGACATAATTCATCCAGTTAACCTTACTGATCATAGCATCTGGTCTGATATCTGAATGAGCTCAACAGAATAAATCGCAGGTAACTTGGAACTCCATGGAGTTCTACAGAATCTTCAGGTCCCAATTGCCTAAATTGCCAGAAATAACATGTGTGGTTTCATCTTCATATTAGCCATTAAATAGCTAAAGAATGTGAAATTGGGACAACCACACTAGAATGTAGAGAAATACACAATGAAACAACAATTAATTTCAAAATAAAACCTGATTAAAAAGGATTGAGGAAAAAAATAAATATTTAGATAATTAAAAACTTGAAATTATCTCAATTGAAAGCAAAATCTAAACTTGAGTCAGCATGTGTTACAAAATACAAGATATATATTACTTTCATTAACTCAAAATAATTAACTGTGAAATATCCAGCACGTCACCATTTAAAATTTTTGGGAATTACTTGGTTATTATTCGATATATTTATATATTTATATATTTATTTAAGTTAAAAAACTAATATCCGCCCCAAAGAAGAAATATTGATTTTAGCTTATCGCAGAAGATATTTCTTAAGGAAAAAAAAACAGAAGAAAGCAGTAAAACTTGACTTTTCCAGGGACATCAATTTATCATTCCAAATTTATTTCCCTTTAAAGTCACATTTAAAATTTCTAATAATCTCGATAAATAAACGCCTGAAAAGTTGTGATATTCCATCATGTTGACTTAATGTAGTACTTGGATGGGGGACACATGTCAAAGATGTTATTAACAGTTTGGAACTCATAACACTTCAAAAACTAGATGGAAAGTTAAAATTAATATTTTAGTAGATACTGTGTTATATATTTTATGTTTCTGATGTTATTCTAAAGTTGTTCAATAAAATAACAATCTGAAGTACTTTATCCAAATATTTTTCAATATACAGGCTGGTCAATAAATGACGTGAAAAAAACTTTAACAAGTGGATATGGAAAGATGCAGTAATTATTTTGTAGGTAGTATAAGCTGAAATTATGTTTATGATATTATTTTAACGCTACTGAACAGTGGTCATCCACCACCCCCTGAATACTAGGCCTGCGCCCTGGCACAAAAATGGCGGCTGTCGTAAGCGGATTTTGAAAAGCTCTTGTACGGTCCCCTGAATTTTTCCCTGAAACACCAGAATTTTTCAAAAGTTTACATTGACTTATTTAATTTCAGAAAAATAAGGCGGAGAAACTTTTAGAAATTATTGGTATTCAAATCCAAGGGACCGAACAAACGCTGAAAAAATTCGGTCACTTTGGCCTTTTTTTAAAATCAAAAATTTCGAATTCATACCATAAATTGTGAAAGAAGAATTTTTATATTAAGCAATCACAAAATATCTGTTCTTAAATAAAGAAAAGAATATTTTAAGGAGTTTTTGTATGAATGCGAAATTTCGGAATTTAAAAAAAGGCCAAACTGACGAACCTGCTACCAGTGTTATTGAAAAACTTGTCCTACCAAGCAATCTCAAAAACTGAAGCTTCATTAAAAAATGCAATAAAAAAGATTGCTTGTGTTGCAAAATTTTCTTTTGTTGTTTATTATGAATCGTCATGCTTTATTGGCAAAGTTTTGAGAGTCTATAAAGAAAACGACAAAAACTGACTACCTAGAAATGAAATTCTACAAAAAAATTTTCATGACAGCAAATTTTGATCTCCTGCAATACCGGAAATAGACAAAGTTCCAGTTTCATTTGTATATTATGGTCTAGTTCAGATTGATTCTCTGGACTGTATACAAAACCTTTAAGAAGTTCTATATGGATGCTTTTGTAAATCAACTAATGAAAATTAATTGAAGTTGCTTGTGTTTCTATAACAACTGGTTATTTTTTTTTATCTAATCTTTAAGTTTATTTTTTGAGTTAATTTACTTTTTAGTTGTGGTGCTTTATTATAAAAACAATGCGATATCCGCATTTAATATTTAAAAAAAGTTCTTAATTATTGCAACGTTTTCTCTGCTTTTTATAAAATATTATGAAGAGTGATACCAAACATGTACTTTTTTCCCTCTTGCATTAAAATGCGTATATATCCCTATTTAAAATACACAATACAATTAGATTTTGACTGACTACTGTCATTTATAAGAACCTTACTTGCTATGCATAATATAACATATAAATCTAGTATTTAATAATAACCCCTTGCATTTCTAAAAATTACCCCAATTGCCGGGACAATTTTTAGACACGTTTTTATTTATTTATTTATTTATTATTATTATTGCATATTATTATTATTATTATTTGCTTAATTTACAAAATAATAATAATAATAATAATAATGAATATTCTGAGAACATAATTTATACAATTATACAACCCGCAATTTAATTTAATTAATTATTTAACACTAAATTATATTATACAGGGTGGTTCAGAACCATATGTCAAAACTATAAAGACAGGTAGAGGAGACCTAAATAAGCAGATTTCGTACAGGAATGTGGGAGCGAAAATGCAGCGTTGAGGCAGTAGAGGGCGCTGTTGAGTTCGGAGGATGAAAGCGTTTCGCTGGTTTCAATCGCCATTCCCCGCACGGATTTCGAGCAACATGCATCGTTACACCAATGCGAAACATGCCGACATACATTTAATGTATGGGGCTGTGCAAGGAAATGGAGCGGCTGCTCAAAGGATGTGTATGGAGCGATTCCCAGGTAGGAATCTGCTTGATCGCCGAACATTTGAGCGTCTTCATCGGGATTTGAACACAAGTGGATCATTTTATGCTTCCAGGCGTGATACGGGCTCTGGAAGATATCGCAGAATTCCTGCAGTTAGAAGAAGTATTACGCACAGTAGAAGATAGTCCTTATATATACAGGGTGGTTATAATATAAGTATCTCTATTAGGAGCTGTCTGTAGCTCGAAGGAATGAACCGAATGAAACCAAAATCGGTACACTTACTATTCGAGAAGGGGGAAGAAGAATGGAACAAAAAAATAGTTGCAATAATCACCGACAGATGGCGCTACTGAGGGTAAAATGTAACGTCTAATACAAGAACAAAAAATTAAGGCGTCAAACCGGATAGCACACCTAATTTATTGGAAAATTGCACAGTGAACGTGGTTACGATTTTATATGGCGGTGCCGATCATGTTCAGGTTCCACATGGTCAATTGTGCTGGAGGACACAATCAAAGGGGTGCACGACGTGCTTAACTGCTGAATGTAACGCATCAGGATTGATGTTTCGCACATGTTGTGATATGCGGTAAAGTCATTGAGGTTTGCGACGCCTCCACGGTACACAATATTACACATTACATTTCACACTCAAAAGCGCCATCTGTCGGCGATTATTGCAATTATTTTTTTATTGTTCCACTCTTCTTTCCCCTTCTCGAATAGTAAGTGTACCGATTTTGGTTTCATTCCGGTTATTCCTTCAAGCTACATAGACAGCTCCAAACAGAGATACTTATATTATAACCACCCGGTATATGTGTGTGTGTGCGCGCGCGCGCGCACGTGTATTGTATAAAATTAACTTTAAATTAATAATTGTAGAAAATATGAAGACACAAGAGTGGGAGGGGCTCGGGTATCACTCCAGTGCGATAACCTGTAATATAGGAGGAAGTTTGGTTTAAAAAAAACTATTAGATTTGTGTGACGTAATTAATTAATGGATGATCCCATAGAATAAAAAACTATCTAGAATACTTACTTATCCAGTGTTTTTTTTTTTTTTTTCAGGGTTAGGCAAAATACGCGTACCCTTAAATATTTTGCGACTCTATCGAAAAAAAATATTAAATTTTGTAATTTCGGCTAAACTACCTTAAAAATTATTGGGAATATTTATGCGATTTGTTAAGATGTGTGTATAGTTTACTGATAACAAAGATGTTTACATTTACATTGGGCAGAAATCACTCAGACAGACCGCCGAAATGGAAATTTTCTTGAGTCAAACTGACTAGTGAGAGTAACTCTAATCATTTCTTTTAGACTTTATTCAATATTTTTTAGCGTGATAAGAAAAGATTAGACAAGGTTTAAGGAGAGGCAGAATTTAGCGGGAAAAAAATATTTCTCTGAGAACCCGTGGTCAAAAATGAAGCCTTAAGCCACAAGGTCGCGCTTTCATTTTGTGAATTTCCTTTTATCGTGTATTATTCGACCACCTTTGTCAATTTAGATGTCAATTTAGATGAGTATATTCGTTGAATAAGTTAAGATGTACAATCTAGTTTTTCATTACATAACGCTTCCTCTTTATTACCTATGTCATGCTACCCATCTTCTTTAACTGTAGCGTACTAAACTTCTTTCCAGGTCAGGTTTTTTTTTTTTTTTTTTTTTTTTTTTGAATGATTGTTAACATGGATGTAAACAAGATTTTTGTTAGGGATGGGGGAAAATAAAACTACCTACCTTTTGCCGCGAAAAACAGTTCTTTCTTGGGGTGGGTGAGGGATGGAATAATATTTACAGAAAAAAAATCTACAACAACAAAAAAATAAACTTAATTTTATCAAGACTATAGAAACAAAGGAAGGTTGGGGGGGGGGGGGGCCGAAATAAGTAGGAAAGGATCTATTCATATTATTTTATTTCTCCTCAAGGATAAATTTCTAAATATTGAAAAAGAATAAAACAGAATCAGAAATGAAAAAAAAAAAAAGAAGAAGAAGAAAACCGTTATCAACATCATATTTGTATGAAGTGATCTTATCTGCAGGGAATAATATTAAAAATAAAAATTGAGCACGGTTCGAATCTGTGGAAAAAGATTTAAGAGTACCTCTCCAAATTCAACTTTGAATAGAAGGTATTATAAAAATAAATTATTAAAAATTATAAAAGTAAAGCTCAGTTACCTCATTTCAATGTTAAATCCTAATTAACTGAAAAAATAAATATAAATATGATTTTAAGAATTTTGATTATAATAAAAGATAAGACATAATGAAACAAATTTCGTTTTATTTTTTTCTGAACTTGATGTGCATTATATTTGTGTTAAAAAAAAAAATAATAAATAATCGACTTTTCATACAGATTCTTTTCTATATCATTATAATTTTAGAGTGCCGTGGCGGTTTATCTAGAGGTTCAAGAGAAGCGACAAATATAAAAACATGAAAAGCTCTTTTATAAAAAGAATATGTAATTTTTCCATCCTTACAAAGCGCCTTAACAGTTCATATTTCGATAACAGAAGAATATTACAAAACACATCATTTGTCTTGATCAATTACGCCACCCCTTAAAGTTTATTCTATATATATATTAATTACTTTGTATATTGACTAAGCGAGAAAAACGTTTAAAAATCACATTATATTTTAACCTTACGGACCAAATCAATATCTAGGTATATTTTATTTTATTTTTCCATAATTCGCCTTCTAAAACATTAGTTTAAAGATATCAAGCCTTAAAATAGAGATTTAAAAAAATTATTATCTGATTTTTAGAGTGTCCTTAATTGGAAATTAAACAATTTACTTTGAGAAATCACATTATATCAGTACATCTTAATCTTTACGGATTAAATCAATATCTAGGTACCAGGCCTGATTACCGACGAGGCACACTTCCACCAATAAAATTTAATAGAAATTTGTCTTATCAAAAGTCCTATTCATGCAAAATTACTGCCATGAATAAGGAAACAATTTCTCTTCTTTTTTTACTGGTAGAAGTGTGCTCCGTTGGTAATCAGGCCTGTCTAGGCATATATGTATATCTATTTCATAGCTCGACTACTAATGCTTTACTTTAACGATATCAGTCACTAAAATAGAGATGGAAAAATTATTATCTGATTTTTAGAGTGTCCTTAATTGGGAATTAAACAAGTTACTTTGAGAAATCACATTATATCAGTACACCTTAATCTTTACGGATTAAATGAATATCTAGGTACCAGGCCTGGTTACCGACGGTGCACACTTCCACCAGCAAAATTTAATAGAAATTTGTCTTATTAAAACGCCCCCCCATTCATGCAAAATTACTGTCATGAATAAGGAAATATTTTCTCTTCCTTTATACTGGTGGAAGTGTGCCCCGTTGGTAATCAGACCCTGTCTAGGTATATATATATATTTATTTCATAGCTTGACTACTAATGTTTTACTTTAACGATATCAGTCACTAAAATAGAGATGAAAAAATTATTATCTGATTTTAAGAGTGTCCTTAATTGGGAATTAAACAAGTTACTTTGAGAAATCACATTATATCAGTACAGCTTAACCTTTACGGATTAAATTAATATCTAGGTACCAGGCCTGGTTACCGACGGTGCACACTTCCACCAGCAAAATTTAATAGAAATTTGTCTTATTAAAATGCCCCATTCATGCAAAATTACTGTCATGAATAAGGAAATATTTTCTCTTCCTTTTTACTGGTGGAAGTGTGCCAAGTTGGTAATCAGGCCCTGTGTAGGTATGTATATTTATTTCATAGCTCGACTAGTAATGCTTTACTTTAACGATATAAGTCACTAAAATAGAGATGGAAAAATTATTATCTGATTTTTAGAGTGTCCTTAATTGGGAATTAAACAAGTTACTTTGAGAAATCACATTATATCAGTACACCTTAACCTTTACGGATTAAATTAATATCTAGGTACCAGGCCTGGTTACCGACGGTGCACACTTCCACCAGCAAAATTTAATAGAAATTTGTCTTATTAAAATGCCCCATTCATGCAAAATTACTGTCATGAATAAGGAAATATTTTCTCTTCCTTTTTACTGGTGGAAGTGTGCCAAGTTGGTAATCAGGCCCTGTGTAGGTATGTATATTTATTTCATAGCTCGACTAGTAATGCTTTACTTTAACGATATAAGTCACTAAAATAGAGATGGAAAAATTATTATCTGATTTTTAGAGTGTCCTTAATTGGGAATTAAACAAGTTACTTTGAGAAATCACATTATATCAGTACACCTTAACCTTTACGGATTAAATTAATATCTAGGTACCAGGCCTGGTTACCGACGGTGCACACTTCCACCAGCAAAATTTAATAGAAATTTGTCTTATTAAAATGCCCCATTCATGCAAAATTACTGTCATGAATAAGGAAATATTTTCTCTTCCTTTTTACTGGTGGAAGTGTGCCAAGTTGGTAATCAGGCCCTGTGTAGGTATGTATATTTATTTCATAGCTCGACTAGTAATGCTTTACTTTAACGATATAAGTCACTAAAATAGAGATGGAAAAATTATTATCTGATTTTTAGAGTGTCCTTAATTGGGAATTAAACAAGTTACTTTGAGAAATCACATTATATCAGTACACCTTAACCTTTACGGATTAAATTAATATCTAGGTACCAGGCCTGGTTACCGACGGTGCACACTTCCACCAGCAAAATTTAATAGAAATTTGTCTTATTAAAATGCCCCATTCATGCAAAATTACTGTCATGAATAAGGAAATATTTTCTCTTCCTTTTTACTGGTGGAAGTGTGCCAAGTTGGTAATCAGGCCCTGTGTAGGTATGTATATTTATTTCATAGCTCGACTAGTAATGCTTTACTTTAACGATATAAGTCACTAAAATAGAGATGGAAAAATTATTATCTGATTTTTAGAGTGTCCTTAATTGGGAATTAAACAAGTTACTTTGAGAAATCACATTATATCAGTACACCTTAACCTTTACGGATTAAATTAATATCTAGGTACCAGGCCTGGTTACCGACGGTGCACACTTCCACCAGCAAAATTTAATAGAAATTTGTCTTATTCATGCAAAATTACTGTCATGAATAAGGAAATATTTTCTCTTCCTTTTTACTGGTGGAAGTGTGCCCCGTTGGTAATCAGACCCTGCCTAGGTAATATATGTATATCTATTTCATAGCTCGACTACTAATGCTTTACACTGTTAAAAATTTGCAGCAAACTGTCCAGTCATTCGAACGTTTTTACAGGAAACGGTTACATAATCGTAATTTAACACTATTCTGGCCATAATATGGCCAATTATATGGTCAGAATAAAATAAAATTACGATTATGTAACTGTTTTCTATAAAAACGGTCGAATGACTGGACAGTTTGCTGCAAATTTTTAACAGTGTACTTTAACGATATCAGTCACTAAAGTAGAGATGAAAAAATTATTATATGATTTTTAAAGTGTCCTTAATTGTAGATTAAAGAAGTCACTTTGAGAAATCATATTCTATCAGTGCACCTTAACTTTTACAGACCAAATCAATAGCCTGGTATATTTTATATTGTTTTTTCACTATTCGCCTTCTAATGCTTTAGTTTTAAGAACTAGATCATTAAAATAGAAAGAAAACATCATTATCGGATTTTTAAAATGTCCTTAATTGGGAATTAAACTAGTCATTTTCAGAAATCACGTTATATCAGTGCATCTTAATTTTTAAAGAATAAATCGATAACCAGGTATATGTTTTTTTTTTCTTTTTTCATAGTTCATCTTCTCATGCATTAGTTTAAAGATGTCAAGCATTAAAACAGAAAGAAACAAACATTATGTGATTTTTTTAAGTGACCCTAATTGGAGATTAAACAAGTTCCCTCTGAGAAATCACATTATGTCAGTACATCCTAATCTTTACAGAATAAATCAATAACAGGTATATTTTTTTATTATATTTTTTCAAAGTTCGAATTCTAATGCTTTAGTTTAAAGATATCAAGCCTTAACAATATCTAACTGTTCTCTCTAAACTGCATTAGAAAACTAGTCTAACGTGCCAATCCCAAAACTTTTTTCTATCTAACACAGATTTCGCATACTCTAAAAACAATCAGCACCAATTTATATCAGAGTCTAACTGAATCTAAAGTTTTATTAAAATCCGTGCAATAATTCTTGAGGTATGACTATCGCTAAAATCGTGTGAATCCTGCAAAATGCAGCCCAGCAGCGCCACCTGTTGGGAGATTTAGACCAAAACCTAATCAACAACTTATGTCAACATCTAACTGAATCTGAAGTTTGATGAAAATCCATGCATTAGTTCTTTAGATATAGTTATCGTGATAATAATTAAAAAAGTAGCATAGCAGCGCCACCAGTTGGGAAATTTACACCGAAACTTAAACAACATCTATTTATGTCAAGGTCTAACAGAATCTGAAGTTTGATGAAATTCCGTGCATTAGTTCTCCAGATATAGCTATCGTAAAAATCGAGAAATAAGTGGTATAGCAGCGCCACCTGTTGGGTAATTTACACAAAAACGTAAGCAACATCTATTTATGTCAAGGTCTAACAGAATCTGAAGTTTGATGAAATTCCGCGCATTAGTTCTTGAGATATAGCTATCGTAAAAATCGAGAAAAAAGTGGTATAGCAGCGCCACGTGTGGGATATCTACACCTTACACCAAAACGTAGTCAACGTCTATATATGTCAAGGTCTAACTGAATCTGAAGTTTGATGAAAATAAGTGCATCAGTTCTCGAGATAGAGCTGTTGCGGAAATCGAGAAGAATGCAGCATAGCAGCGCCACCTGTCGGGCGATTTTCACCAAAAACTAATCAGCACCAAT
Source organism: Maratus michaelseni (assembly GCA_963931845.1). Classification (NCBI taxonomy): domain Eukaryota; kingdom Metazoa; phylum Arthropoda; class Arachnida; order Araneae; family Salticidae; genus Maratus; species Maratus michaelseni. The sequence goes on along the minus strand of OZ007591.1, from coordinate 38,672,567 downwards.
GTATATCAGGGACTAACTGAATATAAAGTTTTATTAAATTTCGTGCATTATTTCTTGAGATAGAGCGCCCACAAAATTTTTGTCACATACAGACTCACAGACAGACATTTTCTAAAAACAGTCAAATCGTGTTCAGGACCTTCTAAAACGTGTAAATCCGTCGAAAACCGGAAGTCGAAAATTTTCATGAATCCAATACTTTCTTCTTGTAAAGATAGAAGAAAGTAAAAAGAATATGGTGATAAGTGGATTTAATAATAAACCAAGTAGTATGATATTTTGAAAAGTTTATTTTTAAATTTTAGCAGATATATTATGTTGAAAATTCATAAATTTAAATTAAAATCTTTTTTTCTAAAAAGATCTTATGATCGACCAATGATCTTAACTTGAATAAAAGACTGTATCAAATTAGAGGACGTGCATTTTTTATTTGTTATTTTTTTTTTAATAATGTAAATAATTTTCAGTACATCTATTGATTTCTAAAATTATTAGACTATTTTTCAATTTTATAAGATTCTATGTAGGTTTATTATTTTATGTCTGCAACACAATTCCTATCTCAAAAAACAAAGCCATATTTAGCTGTAACTGCTAATTTCTTGCAAGTCAATATGAATGAAATTTTATTTTTAAAAGGTTTTTCAATGTTCTCAAATGAAAATATCCATAACAATGTTTCCAAATGGAAATATAGGACTATAAAAAAAAGGATAATAAAACAAAATAAATTTTGGTTGATTATGTGTAAAATTTTAACTTTAGAAGTATTCGTGTTTGAAAAGGTAATAATTTAAGTAATAATTTAGAAAAAAAAAAGCCAATTAAAGGACATAACTAAATTTTTGTGTTCTTTAATTCCTTATCATTTACCATTTATATAGTTTTGAACATTTGATTTTTTTCCATTTTTTATGACAAACTAGCTGACCCCCGCCCGTGATAATAAATTAAAAAATAATAATCAAGTTTTTATTATTTTATATCTTTAACCCAATTTTGTATGGAATTATATTTTTAAACGAAAAATTCGCGAAAAAATATTTATATTTTGTGATAAAAACGCTCATTTTATAGTTATAAAATAAAAAGTTCTTTTTGTCCGAACTGTTTGAAATCTTTATTGGCGATAAATAAAACGGTTTTACAGCCCGTGTAAAAATTTCGTGAAAAAATATTGTCATCTAGTTGTAAAAGAAGTTTTCTTATCGCTTTTGTGTTTGTTTTTTTGTTTTCATGTCGGCTTGTTATCATAGCAATAAAAAATAGTTCTCATTTTCCGAACTCTCTGTCATTTCAATCGGTTATAAATATAACTGTATCCAAGCCTTCTTTCAAATTTTGCGAAAAAATATGCATATTTAGTAGTGAAAACATGAGTTCTTTTAATAAAAGCTTTAGCTTTCAACCTCAGAGCAAAAATAAATTAGCAGGTCTATGCTTTCAATGCAATGGTACGGCTTCATCCGTTTTCAATCAACCCTTTTCAATCTCCTTGCTAAACAGGTGAGGGTTTAGTTAATCAATTAGGTTTCCCGTTTTTGAGGGTAGAAGCCTTCAATAAAAAACGTTGACGCATGAACAAAGAGACGATTTTCATGGAGATTTGACAGAATGCGCTTTTCGTTTTAAATATATAGATTGATGATTTTTTACCGGATTTTTTACCGATTGATAATGTTTACCAATATTTTTTAATACTGAAAATACTGTATATTTCCGTATGTAAGCCGAGAATTTTTTGAACTTTTCTTTGCCTCAAAGTAGGGGGATCGGCTTATACACGAGTCAAAGAAAATTTCCAAAACTGATATTCTAAAATAAAAAGATTGAATACAAATAACATAAAAAGAAACACCTAAAAAAAAAAATTTAATACTCCATTCTTTTAGCGTGAAAAATGTCCCCAATCATCATTCATTATCCGAATTATCAAACAATTTTTAAAATGACTTCCTTTCATCGGGATATCAAGATAAATATCACAGCGTCTAATCATCATCATCATCATCGTCGCCATCTTCTTCAAAAATGGCATCATCCTCAGTTCCATTCATCGCATTACTGGTGCAACATTTTTTTAAACATCGGAAGATTATTCCTTGTGATATTTCAAGCCAAGATTCTTCTCGCTGAATATTTTCATCACCATTTTTTACTCTCGGCTTATATACAAATTTCTGATTTTAGACATTTTTTCACTGAAAAATCGTATACTCGGCTTTTACACACAAATTTACAGTATTAAAGAAATAAATAGAATTAAAAGAGAGAGAGAGAGAGAAAGAGTAAAATTTCCTCTTGATTGAAAAACTATTGTCGTAGGGTTCCTTCCATTTTATGAAGTGGTATGCAAAATATATTTAAAAATAATAATATGTGATAATTAAAAGATAAATATGTTCTACTTTGAATGAAATCACACATTTTATTTAAAGTTTCAAATCATTGCTCATGAATTCGTTTGTACAGGGTAAGCACAAGATCTTGCCTTGAATATGAATATTTACTATATGTTCCTATTCAGAAATTAAGAAATCGAATAGATACTTCCCTTTTCGATAAAGTCAAAGGATTTTTCAAAAAATGCTGTAAAGATTGGTGTTATAAATCAATTTTTGGAACGCGACAGCCAAGGAACGATCGTCATCTGCACTGCAAATCTTTATACACTTTTCAGAAAACTTTTTAGAACACTTATTTTGTCACCTTTTTTAGTACACTTTGAAGCGCAGTTTTTAGAATACTTCTGAGAACATTTCTTTTATTCAAGCACACTTTCTAGCGCACTTTTTGGAAGCGATGATTTTACAAGTGTGCCCAAATCTGTTCTCAAATGTGTTATCAAGATTAGATTTAATAAATATCCTGATCACAACACTTTCGAAGCACTTTCTTTTTAGCGAAGCATATTCAGAACACATTTCAGTACACATTAAGGTAACTGGAACACTTTTTTTTTTTATCAAAGTGTTCCATATGTGCTTCCAATGTGCGCTGGGAATTTGCAGTGTGAAACCAATCTGTAAGATGTAATACATTTATCAAAAAAAGAAACACGCTATTCGAGTCCAAGTCAGTGTAAAAGTCATTCTTTCTAATTTAATTATTTTACGCATAAAACAGGGCTCATGAATGTATCAGAAAATTTCGCGTTCTTCAATGAGGAGAAATATTTTTTTAAGAGGATAATTTAAAAAATATATACAGTATTACACTCGTGTATAAGTCGACTCGTGTATAAGTCGCCCCCCCCCTCCCAATTTTTACGCAAAATTTTAATAAAAAATTTAATTTTCATGTATAAGTTGAACCACATTTCTGGTAGTATGTTGAAAAATGATTTGTAATCGAGGATAAAAAAATAATAAATTTTCATTAAATTAGTAAATTTTTACGTTTCTAATCAGACTTTTTTTTTAATTAAACATTTTAAAACTGTATAATTATGCAAAACTGAAGAAGCTTATAAACTATTTTGAAACTTATTCACATCAATTTAATGATACTTCAAAAGAAAAAAAATCTTTGAAAAATCTATTCAAGCCTTATTTACAAGGATAAATAACTTCTTAGACTGCTAAAGTATAGTATTTCTTTGTATTGTAGGACTTTTAGGAGATAAATCTAGAAGCATTCTCCGGTTGAACTGTTTTTTAAAAGGGGATTAAAATGTTGAAAGGAATGCCCCTGTATTGAAGGGAATTCTATCCCAAGAGAAAATGGATTCAGAACAATTATAGGGACATTATTTCTGAGCTTTTTTTCAATATTCAGATTCTGAACAATAACTTGTATTTTGATGTCTCATTGAAAAATTTTAATATTTAAATAAAAACAACAAAGGTTTTTAGATTCATGATTCCTAGATACGTATTATTTTCTGGCTTTAAAAATCCTGAATATCGCCAATTGGGTAAGCTTTATTTATTTATTTTTACTAACTCGTATATAAGTCGAGCCCCCATTTTCAACTCCCAAATTTTGGGTAAGCTTTATTTATTTATTTTTACTAACTCGTATATAAGTCGAGCCCCCATTTTCAACTCCCAAATTTTGTCTAAAATTCTTCGACTTATACACGAGTATATACGGTAGTTCTGAAATTTTTAATTCATTGCGTAAATTTTACTACTTAATCTGTTAGAAGGAAAGCTTTATCTTCTATCTACATCTATCTATATACAATACGTATAACATATAGCCACGGGACAATAAGTCAATAACAATATTGAATTAATCTAATATAGCAGAGATACATTCCAATGAACTTGTATCCGTCTTCGTCACTATTAAATTAGCGGTAAAAGAGACACAAGGAATGCAATCAGGAAGAAGGAGGGTGAGGTCGCAATTCTCTTATTTTTCGGCAGAAAGGGGTAATTTTGCGGCAGATCAAAAACAGGGAAACGTCTATCTGAATAAATGGAAGTTGAATAGAAAGAGAAAATTTCAGTAAGATTCTAAATGTAATATGGAGGAATTTCGTGGTCTATTTTAGCGTTCTAGTTTATTATCAAAATAAAAATACAAGGTTTTTTTAAGATAATAAAATTATTGTTTGAAAGATATACTGAGATGTTTGATAAATGTCTTCGCTGTATTTTAAATAAAAAATAATTAATATGATCCTAGATTATTTTGAATTTTCCTACAACACAAACATATACATCGTGAGCAGATAATCTATTAATATAAAAATTAATCTATTAAAAATTAATCTAGATATTATATAGTAGATTATAGTAGATAATAGTAGATTATATAGATTAAAAAATTAATCTATTAATATAAAAATGAAAATTTGTCTGTCTGTCTGTCTGCACTTCTATACAAACAAATCAACAGTTTGTTACGTATAGGTGTATTAAAACACGACCGAAGCAACTAAACATGTACGTAATCAAAATAATATATAGTTAATTTTTAATTTAATAAAAAACCAAAAATATAACTGCCTTTTCCTATCCAATTTAAACATTTTTCGTTATGGCAGTTGCCAACAATTAAATATCCACAATAAAATTCTTTCTACATTAATTAATTTTATATTGAAAGAATTCCACGTGAAAAGTGAAAATGAAATAAAAAGTTTCAACAATTGAAATAAAGATTTTAATTAATTAATATGAGATCATATTGGTAATATAACAGAAATTTTCAAACAAGTCTCAATAATACAAGGAATATGAGTATGTGAAAGTACAGGAAGCAAGTTAATATGTCGTCATTAGAGAATTAAAAAGAAAATAAATATGACGTTATATTGAAAATTTAACGGACTTTTTCAAATGTTTGAGAATCATACAAAGAGAATATCAATATGCGTAATAGAGAAAGCAAGTAGATATGACATCGGCAGGTGAATATAACATCATATGGGTTTGAAGAACGTATTGGTAAAAACCCGATTATGGAAATATTGACATTTTGAAGTTCTCTGTACAACATGTTTAATTTAGAAATTGATTTTTTCCCACAAAGATTCTTAAAATCCCGAAAAACACCTGTTACTTCAGCTAGTATCTAATATATATTATTAGTTTCAACTCTATTCTTATTAGACTTCGCGGAATGTTAAATTTTCTGTTATTGTTGCCTCAGGGCTGTTCTCAAATCAAAACTGACTACTTTATGACTTATTTTTTAATTCATTTTTGTTCGGAAACGCATAAAATTAGCAGGTGTTCTTATTCAGAAATTTAATAATCGCAACACGTTTTTCATTTTTTGGTAAGATATTTCAGAAAATACTGTCAAAGTCCGCGTTTTGAAACAAATTACCAACTCCGCAGCAGGAGAAAGAGGGAAACGCGCCGTCACGTGACACAAATCGTTTATAACTCGATAAGTAATTTATTTATCAAAAAATGGGAAACTCATTTCGATTCTAAATCGTTCCCATAGTCAAGCCTGCCAATTTTATGCTTTTGCGTTTAAAACTGAGTCAGAAATTGTGTCAATAAGTTTCGCTTTGTTGAGAAAGTCATTTGAGAACCACCTTAAGGAAAACTTGCTCTTGCATGAGAAGAAACGTAAACAGTTTCTCTGGGCAAATAAAAATCTATGTCTATATCTTTAGGTGGGTGTACGTTTTTGTATAAGGTTAAGTGTAACACATTTTTAAATACAGTGAAACTTCCCTTTAATAAAGTCTCTATTTAACGAAGTTTTCTACTTAACGAAATTTTCTGCAGAACTTTGACTTTGGATACCATTAGCATATAAATTAATCTCCATATTACGAAAAATATATTCTATATAACGAAGTTTATTACACTTTTGTACTTGTACAGAATTCAAACTAACAAGGAGACCGCCAAACATGATGCGCACAGATGCAAAATTTATGTTTTTTTATTGTCTTTTATGTTCATTTCTTAAAATAAACAATTTCGAAAATTTTTATATACCTTTTATCAGAACGAATATTTCGAGAGTCCAAAAAAAATTGTTCCGGTTAATCGAGGTTATTGAAATGAAATAGGCTTCTTCCCATTATTACATACTAAGTACATACCAAATTGCAAGTCTCTATCTCAATTTTTTCGGGAGATAGAGCGTTTACAAACACACAAACACACAGACATCCAGACACACAGACACACAGACGGACGGCATTTTTTTTTTTTCTAAAAATATGTTTTTCGGAATCTCCAGTGTCTGAAACGTGTAAATCCGTCAAAATTTTTTTTTTCGATTTTCAAAACGATTACAAGACTTACCCTATACTACGTATGATGGGTAAGTAATATCTGAAAAAAAAAATCGTCTGCAACGACTTTTACGGTAATATCAGAATAAATAAAATTTTCTTTTTATCAATTTCGTTTCGCTTCCTTTGCAGACAAATACCACGTTTGAAATAATTTCTTTTTCAAATTTAATGCATTTTTAAATATATTTATCACAATTTAAGTATTTAAAGAATATATAATATGCTAGTTTATACATTCTTCCAATATTGTTAAAACAATTATTTAAAGGCGATTTTTAATGCGAAATTTGTTTAGAATATTTTTGCGATAGGTATAACACAATTAGTTCCATATTTAATAAACTAAAAATGTCGATGTCGGTGATGATAAATATTTTAGTATTTCAGCAGTTAACATATTTCAATATATTTAGAACAAATCAAATATTAAAAGGATATATTATTTTGTTAATTTTTTCTTAATCATTTAAATTTTTTTAAATAGAAAATGTAAATTTAAAAAAAATGTATTATTTCATAAATACCATAAATAAATAAGTAAATATACATAAATGTAAACAATAATCATTTTAAAAAGACGAGATATCAAGACATAAATTAGTTTGGATTTTCGTCAGTAGAAATATTCGAATAAAAATTGCGCAAAAACTATAAATTTTTACGCAATATTCGAAAATGTAAATGGAATTTATTAGGAAAATATCAAAAAGTTCAAAGATTCAGAATTCATAATTCTGCATACAACTTATAACGCGACAAATATATAAAATTCGTTAAAAAAAGGGTAAAAGTCACAGGAGAGGGCAGAACACCCATCTGCGGCTCTCAAACCGCGAACGCTACCACGGTACCACGGAGACCATGACCAGGACCGCGAAGTAATGACATTTGAAATGTATGCTAAACTTTAACCCGAAATTTCTCGAAAACTAAAGTCCATTTGAAGGAAACCTTTGACCTGAATAGTTAGGGGTATGATCCCTACAACATACTTTAAAATCATCAAAATCTGTGCGCATCATGTTTGGCGGTCTCCTTGTAAGAGGTTGCTGTTGCGATAGATATGCGAATTTATTTCAGCGGACTGTATGAAAATGAACACATTAAAATAATTTCCATTCTCCTTGGTGCTAAATAAAACAATTTTTTTTTCACACTAGGGAAAACACTTGTTATCATTACTCTCCCACACCGAGACTCCAGCGCTGACAGTTGGGGTAAGTCAAAATCCCTTTTTTACATTCAATGGTATAGAAGATGCAGTGACGTAATGGCGTCAGATACATTGAAGTAAAAAAATTCAATTAGAGTCATACAGTTACCATTCTGGTCTTCCATTGCTGATAGACAATTGCTTTGTACATCCACAAGAATGTGCTTAAAAATGCAAATCGAAGAACATCAAAGTGATTTGTGTCCCTGTCAATAAAGTTTCTAAACTTCAGCCAATAGTCAAAGGAATAGTAAAAAAAATCTTAAAGTACATTATCGAGAAAGACAGAAAAAAGACAATGCAGTGAAAACATTAGTTTGAGAACCTGTGTATCAGAGCTGATGAAAGCTTGAGCCAAAGCTTTTGAATGTGACGTGATTTCATCGACCGTATACACAACTGTTTTGTATAAAAGATGGCTTCATAATTGAAACTGAATCAAATGCTTTTGACTCCAATACCTGTTTGTCATATCTGAAGGAAAAATTTCATAAATTTAAGTTGATTTCTACTTAACGAATTTTCTTCATAACGAAGTTTTTAAGTGTAACGATGAGACTTCGTTAAATGGAAGTTTCACTGTATCATTTTTCCTTATATGCTTCATTGATGCCATATTCCTTAATAAATACACTGCTCAAAACAATTAAAGGATATTGCAGTTTTAGGTGGATTTTGTATCTGGGAAACTTTTTAGCTGATTGATACATGGTCGACAGACATAGTAGGTTATATGAGAATAAATTACACATGTTTGGCAGAAAAAAATGCATTTTATTGCGCATTTGTGTACAAAAGGAAAAAACACAATTTGTGCATATGAGAAAAAAAGAATAAAAAAAGGTGTTTTCTTCAAAGAAAATCATTTTCAGTAGGGGGTATGGTTTCCACGGGTGGCCAGCAAAGTTGAACACCTTTGAGGCATGGACTCAATGAGGCTATTAATGACGAGTTGGGGTATTCTGCCCCACTCTTCCAGAAGAGCTCTTTCCAGTTCTTGGAGAGTTTGTGGGGTTGTTGGCGGCCAGAAACTCGTCTTCCTAGAGCGTCCCAAACGTGCTCGATTGGATTCATGTCTGGAGAACACGCTGGCCATTCCATTCGAACGATTCCTTCCTGGAAAAGGAAATCCTCCACCAGGTTTGCACGATGTGGCCTGCAGTTATCGTCCATTAAAATGAAGTTATCTCCGATTGCTGCAGCGTAAGGGACTACAATAGGTCTGAGGATCTCATCCCTATATCGGCGACCAGTCAGAGCTCCATCTCGAATGATGTAGAGGTCAGTGCACCCGTCAATGGAGATGCCACCATACACCAACACTCCTCCACCGCCAAATCTGACACTTTCGTGCACGAACGCAGGATTATTCCTACTGCCACGGTCCCTCCAGATGAAAATACGCCTATTATCCGGATGCACAGAAAAACGGGACTCGTCAGAAAACAGAATATTGCTCCATTCATTTCTCCTCCAGTTGACATGCTCGGTTGCCCACTCCCTGCGGTCGCGACGATGCCTTGATGTTAATCCAACACATACCATCGGTCGGCGAGCATACAGACCTACAGCATGGAGCCGGTTTCGGACAGTCTGAGTTGAAATCGTGGTGCCTGTAGCCGAGCGAAGGTGTTGTTGGAGAAGAGCAGCGTTCATGTTTCGGTGTCTCCGAGCTGTTAACGCTAAATACTGATCTTCATTGGGCGTTGTTGTCCGTCTACGACCTTGCCCTGGTCTTCGGCCTGCACATCCACTCTCCAAAAAACGGTTCCAGATCCTGGAAATGACACTTTGTGACACTCCAATGGCTTGCGCTACTTCGGCTTGAGTTTGGCCCCCTTCTAACCTACCAACAATTCTCCAAGCTTCTGAATCTGTCAAATGACTTCGCTGAGACATCGTACTCATCGAAACAAACCAATCACTGAATGCCGATCATCCTTGTCTTCATTCTCTTTTATCCAGTTGAAAGTCAAATTTCATTCGCTGCCGCTGAAGCGACGTTTTTGACGTCGAACTCAAAATTTGAATACTCCACAGTTTGAAAACCATAAAAATTTGCATTTGTGATTCTCTTCTTCTATTTTCGGCAAAAAAAATTTCGTTTATATCTTTATTTATATAAAACTTCAAATATCCTTTAATTGTTTTGAGCAGTGTATTATCCCAAAGACAGGAGTCAGAAGTAGCGTGCTACAAGTAACGAAACTACAGTAGTTTCTACTTTTTCTAGTAGTTTGTAGTTTAGTATGCTACATTTTGAACAATGTACTGTAGGGAGCAGCGAGATACAAAAAATCAGTAGTTTGTAGCGAGCACTGACGCTAATTTTAACGCTGCTTCAAGAAGAAAAAAATGTCAATCTACAATTCAGGTTATCGTAGTTTGCTTCTTTTGTGCAAAATGTGTTCTGCTGAACAATATGCGAATTTCAGCAGCAAATCTCAACTGAGGTATTTAGCAACGCATGCATGAAATCGTAGATTTTTCCATTGGCACTTGCTAGTAAAATCAAATACTGAACCCCAAAGAAATTTATTTTCTTGATGACAACACTTGTCTACTTACTCGTTATTAAGTTGTCATATTTTAATGCTGTCTTTTGTCATATGGAATGGCTTTATTTACAGATTTATTTATTGTTTGCATTTAAAATTGTTTATTTTTATTTTTATTTTTTTGTAATTTTCTAGATTATAATGCTAGACAACTCAATATAATTAACTCTCAAAAGAACTCAATGCAATAAACAATTAAGAGCGTGTTGGAGAATTAAGTAAACAAATCTATTGGTAAATACATGAGTCAATGGCAATTTGATGTCCCAATGCTATAATTATTGTCAGAACTGAAAATAAAATGTATGCAGTGTATGATTGTGTACAAATATTTTATATACAACGATAACCGATCGTTGTTGTATCTATCGTTCAGGAATAGGCAATAGCTCTATTTTCGAGCCTTTAAAAAAAAAAAATAAGCTGTAGATTAATCGCATTTTTAACACTTTCCAACATAGTTGAAAAGTGTTTATGAATTCGGTTCGTCTGTTCGTCTGTCTGTCTGACTGTCCGTCTGTCCGTGCTCTAACTCTCATAAATATACTCGGATTGTCATGGAATTTTTACACATTATTGAATTTTACTATGGAATGTTTGGTATTGAAAATAAAGCGTGTAGTATTAATAGTTCATTTACAGGGACACACAAAAGAATTCCATTACATTATGATCTATGTGAAAAAATCGTTTGCGGCTCATTTTATTAATGTTATGATATTACAAACATAATATAATTAATATGCATTACTGAGGTGGACTACAGCATGCTTTTACTGGAGTATACAATTAGTAGCATTTATAATTCAATTACAGGGTCGTTACAAAATAATTCCTTTACAATATAATCAGTGGAGGGAAAAGCGTTTGCGGTGCATTTAGAACATGTTATGATACTTGAAACATACTGAAATTTAAAAGGATCGCTAAGGTGCAATTCAACTTATTTTCTATAGATTATGAAGTGCGTAGGATTTATCTTTCATGTACAGAAGCGCACAAGAGAATTCGGGGTACTTACGTATTAACGCCATTGAGGGGGGGGGGGACTGGAGAAACGGCAGCCCCACACTAAACACCTTTTATTACTCTCATTACTAAATGAGGTCAAACGAAAAGATTGTTGGTGCAAAGGAGTACAAACGAGGTATAAACGATTGGCACTATCGATTTTGTAACTCATAGATGTGGGAGCTACCGTTTTCCAGCCCCCCCCCCCCCACACACACACTAAAAACCTTTTATTACTTTAGTAAAAATAAGATACAAACTCAAAGATTGTTGGTACAAACGGGTACAAACGAGGTATTGGTAATATTTTCGAGTTTGAACGAGATTGGTAATATTTTCGAAAAACTGTGAGGTGGTGCTGGAGGCTGGCGAAATGGCACCTGCCTAAATCGCTAATCAAGAGCTTGAAACCAGAACAGGCCAAGTTATCAGTCCACCCTGCCTCCAATTTTTACATACTTTTTTAAAAATTTATTGAGGCCTTCACGAGGTTTTTGTAATTATATGTTAGGACTTTATTGTGGATATTTTGAGGATTATGGTTTAACTTCTTGATTACAGGCTAAGACGTGATTATTTTATGTTCATTCGTACCATAATTTACAAAGAAAATTCTTCGTGGTAAGTTTCTTTTGAAAGAATCTTAGTATAAGTGTATGGGAGAGATTATTTTTGAAAAAATAGTGAGAATAGAATAAAGAAATAGTGCCTGGCACGACATATATCACGCCCCCGTAATCAAAGGGTTAACAGAGAAAAACATCACGCGAAAACTTCAGTTATGCTTGAGAGGGATATAAAAAACAACAACATTCCACAAACTCACTTATTATTTAACATAATATCTGAAGTAATGTTATATACAGTAAAAAACTTTTATATCATTTTTAGCACTTTCCAACCTAGTTGAAAAGTGCTTATGACTTCGGTTTGTCTGGCCGGATGGCCGTCTGGCCGTCTGGCCGTGCTCTAACTCCCGTAAATATGCTCGGATTGCTCTGCAATTTTTATATGTTATTGTCGTTATCTATGGCACGTTCCCTATTTCAACTGAAGTGTGTAGCACTTATAGTTTTCTTACAGGGACACTCAAAAGAATTCCGTTACATTGCGGTCTATGGGGAAAAATCATTTGCGGTTTATTTTAAAAATGTTTCACTATTGTAAACGCATTGAAATTTATATAGATCACTAAGATGCATTAGAAGAAGCTTAATATGGAATAGTAGGTGTATAGCACTTAGAGTTACTTTACAGGGACAGTCAAAAGAATTCCGTTACATTACGTCTATGGAGAAAAATCGTCTGCGGCTTATTTAAATAATGTTCCACTATTTTAAACGCATTGAAGTTTATATATATTTCTAAGGTGCATTACAAGAGGCTTACTACAGAATAGTGTGTGTATAGCAGTCATCGTTCATTTACAGGGACACACAAAAGAATTCTCTACTGTCTGTTAACAATAATTCCTGGAAGTGCGTTTTAAGTTACTGAACGCGATTTTAATCTTAACTAGCTTTTTGTCTATTACGTGGTGTGTATAAATTCTGTAGATCCTATACAGGGCAGCACAAAAGTTCGCGAACACATTTCCGTTTATTGACAGAAACTCCAGAAGGAGAATTTAAACTGAGCTACGCGTTTCCTAACTAAACTAAAATTTAGCATCCTATGTATATATACAAATCTATAGATCATATACAGGGCTACATAAAAGTATTCGGATATTTTTCCGAATATTGTATATATTGAAAATTCCTGAAATTACGTTTTTAAATATTGTTATGCGTTTTCCAAATTGTTTACTTAGATGTCATCTTTCAGCTTATTAATCGGTAATGATTTGTAAAATTATTTTAGAAGCGTTGGAAAGTGCTACATAATCTATGCTTGACGCATGATTTTTCGTTCTTGTTTTTTAGATGTTGAAGGTGTGTCATGATCATCCATGTCTGTTTGGTCATTGTCACTTTCCTCCACTTGCACTGGTTCATACTCTACCTCCAATAAGTCAACTTCTTCTGAAATTACCTTTTCCATCGTGATATCGATTTCCACCGCTTGGTTGGCTGAGTTAGTTACTGATGTCATCATTCGCCGAAGAGTTGGTATAAATACCCAAATTGTAGAACAATTGATGCCAGGTTTTCTACAGGTACAGGCCAAAGTACACCCTTTTTTACACTTGCATGATATCATATAAAGAAGAGCTGTAGAATCTGGTTCTTTGTGGATGGTGAATGGTAACAGCCCATGTTTTTTTTTTTCATCCCCAAACCAAAGAGTTTTGGCAAATCTACTCCAAAGTTTAACCTGGAGATATGCATGGAGAGGGTGTTCACGTGCATCTGCTAAAATTGAAGGCAGAGACGTTAAATTGAAAATTAGTGATTTTTGCAATTTGTTTTATCTGTGATTTTTGAAAAGGGGAAATCTCAAATAAATCTAATTCTTCTTCGTTGCCCTTTTTCCCATACAAAGCTATCAAAAAATGCGTGTCTGCTTCAACAATGTTATCAGGGAAAAGATTTTCATCATGGAAAAAGTTCACAACTTGCTGCAGTACAATAGTGTCTAGAATTTTGATAATTTTTTCTTTTCCTGTCTACAATGAGCGGATGTGGTATCGCAGCAACTGAACACTTGGAGAAACAAAATGTTGTTTCATATGTGTGAAGCAATGTCCAGAGTTGCTGGACGATATAAAGCATCTTTAACTTACCTCTTCCAGGCTTCAAGAAGAAAATGTCTTCGGAAATAGTGAATGCTGTCATAATTACCTAGAGGCCGATATCTTTACCAACTACCACAACACATTGTGATCAGTTTTCCATTTCCAAAGAACTATTAATTATTACATAGACATCATCTTCATCAGCTTACTTCACAACAAAACCTTCTTTTTGTAACTGCACACATAAAATACTTGTAAGCCATTGCTTCTTCTTATCATTTGATAGAATTATTTCTTGAGACATACTGGGTGAAATCTACTCATCAAACATAACATGACCATCTATGTGTTTCTTTGTTCGTCTGATACGTTCTGTTGATTTTGTACTTTTTGCTGCAATAGTTTCAGGGTAAACATAAAAAAATATTGTGTCTCCCGCAATGAAGTGCCTTTAGGCGTAATTAATATATTTTTGCAGGATGAAGGAAAATGAATCATTTGACTGCCACATCTCACAGTGCAACAGAAATCTATCATCAATCACATGACAAGTTTAATTGAAATGTACACCATCAATTGTAGTAGAAAATAAGACATAAAATCTTGCAGATCTTGCGCAGTCCTCTTCCATCAAACTAACACTTTTTAATTGCTCATATTTTAAAATTAAATTTACTTATTGTATTTAAGAAAAATAGTTTTATTGCAGATTTTAAATTTACAAAAGTATACTTTGTTTAATGAGACGTCCAGATTTTAAACACTTCCATAAGCGATCAAAACTTAATGACATAATGTTTTTTTTTTTTTTTTTTTTTTTTTTTTTTTTTTTTTTTTTAGTGATTAATTTGTAAATTGATGATTTTTGAAAAACTAAAACTAAAAAATACAATAATTAAGCAATTTTGAAAAAAAAAAAGTTTTTTTTTTTTTTTCCCCAGATTAACCTATGAAATGTATTTTTTATTTTTATTTTTTTCCAAATGATCAATTCAATTTATAGTATAGCTCGAACCAAAACTATTACAAAAAGTATCGAAATCACTTCAGCAGTTATCGAGAAATCTTAATAATATTATAAATCTGATTGTGCGCAAATGTTAGGCTGAAGCCAGCGTCAAAATGGAGCCTTTAATGATCCTGTATTTTTGCATACAGATTGATTATAACCCTCATTTGAACATAGGCTGGTTTTTGTTTATTTTATTCAAATATTTTTCTTAATAATTCAAAATTTCGTTTTTTCATAGAGAGTAAATGGACATTTTTTTCGTATAATATTTTAACATGGTTAAATTTACTTTACCGTTGCTAATACTTTATCGTTGCCAAAACTAATTCAAATTCCGGAATAATAATTTTTAGTCAACAATTTAGTTTCAATTGAAAAATGTTCACGTGAAAAATAAAAATGAAATAAAAAAATTAAAGAATTAAAAAGAAGATTAAATAATATTATTAGAAATAAAACGTACTTTTTTTAGTTTTTGATAATAATACAAGGTTTCAATATGAGTAACCATAGGAAACAGGCGAATATGACGCCATACATAAAAAATAAAGCGTATATCTTTGATTGGTGAAATAAAATGATCTTGGTTTTTTTTTTCTTCGCTTTTTTCTTTTGTATGGTAATAATTCTTGGCGTTTTACCGTCTGCGCAGGGCTAATATAACTATACCGTATTTTTTATTTAAATTTTAAAAAAGTAAAAAGAAGTTTCAACAGAAAATGGTCAGCAAATGTCAATAATATGCTCCGCAAAATTATCCATATCGAAAATGATGTCATGGATAGCGAGAAATATTTATTTTCATTCTTAAAACTAAAAGAAATAACTCGATTACCTAAAAAAAATGACGAATGTTAATAGTTCCACTGTTGTTGATAAAAAAAGATTTAATATTATTTCGTTAAAGCAACATAATTTCCCCTATGCCAGTACTGAAATTAATTGCCTGGAAAAGAAAATAAACAAGAATTATGTCATTAAAAAGGGATTTCTCTGCGGGAAAAAGAGGCGTCATATTTGAAATAAAACGGGAATTTTCCAATGTGTTTTAAAATGAGTGTGAATCAATTCCTTACATTAATAATACAAGGATCAGTAAGTATAGAAAGTAGATGAGTTTCACGCCATGTTTATAACGAAAAATTTAAATGGTTTTTTTTATCTATACTGATTATTAAGCATATGAATATCCGTTATATACAGATGAGAATTTTCTGCTAAAAATCGCATCATAATTTTAAGAAAAGGAAAATGAACACGAATCTATGTTTGTATTTCGCAACTACTCCTCACTGTAAAAAATTGCTGCAGTAAAATTACTGCAGCAGAGAATCCAGGCAATGTCCATAAGAAAACAGGTTTTGTGACTAGATAAACGAGCTTTGTTATTAGATAAACGGTTTTGGCCGTAAAAACATGAAATTTACTGAAATGGACCGTTTACCTTGAAAAGGGGGCATTTCCCGTAAAATTACGGCAGCAATTCACGAAGAATGCCCGTGAATTTACAATTTTCATTTACAGTGCCAGAATATCGAACGCAACGTGATTTACTTTATACCGGTTATCATTGATCCGAGGATGTTACACAAACTGTCAGAATTTAAAAAATTAAATTAGATGCCAAGATTTTTTTTTCTTTTTTGTTAATTTTAACGAAGTTTCTCTAAAAACGGAAAGTAAATTACTCCATATTTGTGTATAAAATAAGGAGAAATAAAATATTATTTCGTTATCTATGATCGTATGATCTGTATATTTTTTACACCATTTTCTCATTAAAACTGAAAAACAGAATTGATTTTCAATTTGAATAGATGGTGAAAACAAAATCTTGATTTCAGTAAATTATCCGAAAAATAAAAACATATTTTCACATATTCAAACTTCATGAATCAATTTATTCTGGAGAACAAAAATTGCCTGTCAACATACTGTCATTTAGAAAATAAGATTTGTTTCAGCTATACATTAAACCAAGGAGGCAGAACTGAATTATAAAGAAAAAGCATGTACTATTTCCAATTAATGTTTTTTTGAAGGATGGCTGTTAAAACGTTTCACAAACGCGTTAAAAGTAAAATTGTTTATCAGGTAAAATTGACATTTGTTTTTACCCAATTCGTCTATTTCCCCGATTTTATTTGGCCCTCCTTTTTGCATTGGTTGCAATTTCATTTTCGCGATTATTTGGCACAAAATTTCACTTTTTACTTCAAGGTCCCTATAACAAAAAAATACCGTATTGTCGCCTATAAAATGTGATAAATAGTTAGTTAATTTTAACGTTTTTAATTATCGGGAGTGAAATATTTTCTTAATTAATGTATTTATTCTTCTTTTAATGTTGCGTGAACGAAGTCACGGGTAACAGCTATAATATTATAAATCTCATTGTGTGCAAATGTTAGGCTGAAGCCAGCGTCAAAATGGAGCATTTAATTATCCTGTATCTTTGCATATAAGTTGATTATAACCCTCAAATGAATATAGGCTCGTTTTTGTTTATTTTATATCAATATTTTTCTTAAAAATTAAAAATTTCATTATTTTCATACAGAATAAATGGACATTTTTTCGTATATTTTAAAATGGTTGGTTGGTTTGACCCAAAGGGCCCGGTTTTGCAGCTTTTTTTTAAATGGTTAAATTTATTTTACCGTTGCTAATACTTTATCGTTGCCAATATAAAATAAACCTCTGAGTAATAATTTTTAATCAACAATTTATTTTCAACATGAAAAATGAAAAGGAAATGAATTATTTAAGAATTAAACAGAATATGAAATGATGTCATATTAGACATAAAACGTGCGTTTTCAAATATTTGATAATAATACAAAGAGCATAAATACGAGTAAGTATGGAAAGCAAGCGAATATGATGTCATATAGAGAAAAATGAAACAGATTTGTTTTGATGTTGAAATAAAATGATCTTGGGTTATCAAATTATTTGTGATTAATTTCTGTTTTTTTTTCTTGTTTTTTTTTTTTTTTTTTTTCACATGAAAGGAATTATTTTAAATGTACCTAATATATGTATTTTAAATGTATGTGTTGTAAATTAAAGTTCTGTGTTTTAAATGAAATGAGTGAAAGATTTCTATTTTTAATTAATTCAATACGAATGATGGGATAGGTTGGCGATTTATCGTCTGCACACGGCTAACATAAAGATACCATATTTTTAATTTAAATTTTAAAAAGTAATATATATATATATATATATATATATATATATATATATATATATATATATATATATATATATATATATATTGGATGGCAAATGTCAATGATGTGCATCGCAAAATTATCCGTATCGAAAATCAGAAAATCTTAATAAAAATAACTATATTTTTTAAAAGAAAGTTGCTTTTCTCATAAAAGATTTAATGTGATTGTGTCAAAGTAACAACATTTTTCCTCTATCATTTTCCCACAATCGAAACACATTTGTAAATCGTCGTTTCGAACCGGAATTTAATTTTACATTTCTTTTAGTTTTAAAATAGGAAAAACTTTGTTGTCTTTTTTTAAATATAGCTTTTTTTAAAGTTGTTTCATAATAGATTTTTGTAAAGTCTTGTAGGATAAGAAAAATTGCATAGATTTTAAACCAATGTTTAAGTAAAATTACAATATTTTTTAAACTTAAAAAACAACAATGTTATCGAAAAGAAAATCGATTTTACCAACAAATTCGCGTAATGCAAAAGCAAAGAAGAAATAAAAAAGTAATGAATCTTTTCTTCCAGCCGAATTGTGTAAACTTGAACAAGCCAATCGTGCCAATTCATAACATTATAAACGTGAAAGCGCGTTCTATATAGTAGATTTTTTTAACATATAGGTAGAACATTTCCGAGAATAGGAAGGTTAGGGGTCTGTAATTAGGTCCATAGTCAATTTGCTTTTTTTTTTATTATCAAGTGAAATTTGGCGCAAAATTAAATACATTGTTGTAACCAGATTTGTTTTTTGCGTGGTAAACACTTAATGGAATTTTAGATGATCATTTTCCCGCTCACCTTTGATGTCAACTAAGACTGTAAAACATATTAAAAAATATCAGACGATAATTTTCTAATTTTCTTATTGCTTCATGATGTAAATAGACTTCCTGGTTCATACTTTAAACCTGAATTGGTCATGCCATTGTCGTTCAATTTTTATTCCTAATCGTAACTCTAATCGTATCCTATCCTAATCCTGATAATAACTTTAAAGAATATTCTTTGACACGAATATGTAAATTAAATCAGTATCCATAAATGGAATGAATGGAAAATATAATAAATAGAAATGGCAAAATAAAATAACAAGAAAGTACATTTATTCGACACCTAACCCTAGAGAAAGCGTAAAAAAATTCAAGCGCATGAAATAAATCAAAATAATCCTAGATATACTAACAAAAATATGTAAATTTAGATTATCAGATTGGTGTCGTTGGTATTTATTTGCTTATAGTGTTCTTGACGCGATAGAGAAAATATCGAGGTTAAATTGGGCAGAATTTAAAGTACTTTCTAGCAACCTTTATTTACATTTTAGAATCGCCTCAGATTGTTATATCTTTGTGAAATATCTATCAATGTATAAAATCCACAAGAAGTTTGTTCACTATTTACACCACTTAGCGTGAAGCACTTAATTTAATATATACATAAACAAGATAATGTAGTAAGAAATATATAACATATGTCTATGCAAATAGACAATATAATAATGCTCATTTAGCAATGCACACATATACAAATTGTACACCAAATACCACCTAAAATGCACTGTTGTATAGAAGAATTCTGCCAGTGTTGTTTTTCGTTTTACGAAGAGGAATTCCTCGATTTTCACGATTTTACTTGGTCCTCCTTTTTTCATTAGTTGCAGTTTCATTTTCGCGATTGTATATATTATTTGGCATGAAATTTCACTTTTTTAAGACTGGGTTATGTCAAGGCCCCTATAGCAAAGAAATACCGTATGGTCTCCTATAAAATGTGATAAAGCTTTGGTTAATTATATATGTTGTTAATTATCAAGTGAAATGTTTTAATAAATTAATGCATTTATTCTTTTTTTAATGTTTCGTGAACGAAGTCACGGGTAACAGCTAGTAAATACATAAATCTCACCTGTTTTACATGTCATTTCGCGATTGTTATAGCCATCCTCAAACCAAATTTAAAATCTTGCTATTTGTTGACCTTGAATTCCCGCTAGAAACAAGACTCCTGCGCTCTTATTTATTCATTTATTCGCTCCTCCTCCCCCCCCCCTTCCCCCCTGAGTCCTGCCACTTTATATTCAACCTCCTTAATTCTAATACGTAGTACCGCGACCTACGTAATACATTGTATTACGTAGGTCGCGGTACTACGTACTTTTATTCACTCTAAATAATAATACTACATCATATTAAATACTACTCCATATTTCAAATACAATATTGGAAATAACAATCAATATTTCCCCTTCATTCATTAATAATTTTCGAAATATGCTTAAAATCGGGAAAAATGCATTGTTTTAGCAATTAATTTGGTCGTAGCGGCTTAACTTCCAAAATAAAGCCCTAAAATAATTACAAAAACATCGTGAAAGCGTCAATAAATTAAAACAATACATGTATACCAGAGGACCGCCGTACGAGGATTTCGCACTGAAATCTAATACTTTTTAGGTACTTCTCTATTATGCTGTCGACCACTTTTCATAACAAAAAACTATCGCCAAATTGTAAGATTAAACGCCAAAAAAGCAGTCCCATTTACTTGATGTCAGAAGCATTATACGTGTTTGTTACGTCATCAAGTGGATTTTAATTCGACATTTGCATGTATTTTTCATTATGTTTTACTGATTTATTAGTTATTTCATTAATTAAAATAACAATTGTGTCCTTAAAGTCTTATATTTTATTTATTTATTTTGATATTCCAATGGCAACGTTCTCCCGTTTATTTGGCGATAGTTTTTTGTTATGAAAAGTGGTCGATGGAAAAAAGAGAAGTACCATTTTTTATCAATATGTAATAGTTATTAGATGCAGGTTTAAACTTCTAAAGAAAAAGCAAGGATAAAAATATCTGCAAACAACATTTAGTTGTTAGTCAAGCCAGAATATCGTCTAATTTATTCCATCAAAGTTAGAGTAAAAACTGATCCAAGATTGCTAAAAGCACGCGCGAGAAAAAAAAATTAACAATCGTATTTTAACTGCATTAGACGATGACGTCATCCGCTTCGGGAAAAAAATGGGACATAGAAATATAAATCTAAACATTTTAATTTTAATTTCGCTTTTTAATCAAATATAAAATAAACCCGTGCGGTGTTTTTTTATAATAATTGCTGAGCATCATATAATGTGGTATTTTATTTTTGTGGCAACAATATTTTGAGGAAAACCTTTCATTTCATTTATGAAAGCAATACCGATTTAATTTTTAATTATAAGCAATTTTTAATCAAAAACATGTTTTAACGAAATGTTAAGTGTGCTATGTCAGAAGCCTGTTCAAAATCCTTTCATATGGTATCTCATTCGTTGTTCTGCGTTTCGTATTTTCAGAACAAAAGGGATGCTGACAGGAGAAATAATATATATGATAAAAATTGAGGCAGGGTGGACTGATAACTAGGGTTGTTGTGGCTTCAAGCTCTTGATTAGCGATTTAGGCAAAGCTTTGAAATAGAGTTGTGAACTTAATGTTCAACAAAGATATTAAGTGTGGATACTCATTTTTCTCATAATTTTAAGATCTACAACATTTGTATACACAATGTTTTTGATAGAGTTCATTGTTTGGAGATATTGTTAAGGTAATTAAAAATTCACTTTTTTTTTTTTTACTCTAAATCTATACATAGCGGCTACAGCTCGCCTAGTACGAGGGGAAAAAATTAGTATGTTCATTAAAAACATTAAATGGAAAAATAGTCTAAATATGGATTTGAAATTTTCAAAGGTACGTTTAAGTTTCCCATTGGAATTTTCAGTAAATGTCAACAAAAGATAAAATGTTGCCAACTTAAAATGTATTTATTTTATTACGGAAATTAATCATATCATAATAACAGACGATATAATTCATTTCACTGAAATAATAAATAGTACGAACGCACCTCATTTGTCTCGTTTGACGTACAATTTCCAACTTGTTTTAGCTTAAAGCCCTCTCTGGTGTACTATAATTATAATGTAAATAATTTCATTCAAATTTGTTTAATGGTAATCGAAAAAAGAAAAAGCGACATACTACACACATACATAACGGCTTAAAACAGAAGCTTCTTTTCTCGTTCAAATCGTTAAAAAAAAAAAAAAAAAAAAAAAAAAAAAAAAGAAGAAGAAGAAGAAGAAAGCGAATTTTTAATGATATCATACAACAGCAAATATAAACAAGAAAAAATGTTCCATAACAATCTGTTCAAATTTTGTTTACATTGTCAAAATATATATTATGCAATAATCTGTTGACTTGAATAATCAATGGAAGGAAACTTAAAAAATTATAAATTGTTTCATGGGATTTCTCTCGATTTTAATAAGTTTCTTCAGTATTAAAATCGAAAATTTTATCTTATCTTATAAGATTCTTTAAAATGTTTATGTGAAACTTCTTTCCTTTCACTCTCTACGCCTCTACTCTCTTGAGATTGATATTTAGAAGGGCTTAAACTATCCATTCCGGCTAATATCACCGGATACACGTGGTGTACGATAAAGCATAATCGAATGAATAATCATGGTTCCAAAAATCCAGACTTGAGGAGATGCCAAGCAAGTCCTTCTTTGTGATTTCTTTTTCTCGAGTAATTTTTCACTTTCTTTCTCTAAGGTCAACCGAACTTCTCAATGGCACGTGTATCTCATTACCTTTTATAGAGAAGAATTGGTATTTCTTTATGCAGTGATACTCAGTAAAATTTCTTTAAGAGCTAAAATGTGGTAGAAAAGTGAGTTCGAGGGCCACACTTACGTTTTTAAAGTCATGTGTTTATATATTATAGTAAACTTTGTATAAGGCAGACTAGATGTCAGACTGCATAAAACGGAAATCTGTCTATAGCGGAAAGATTTTAAAGTTCCGCAGATAGATTTTCAATACAGTAAATACTGACTAAGGCGGAATACTGTTTATGACGGAAACTTTCCTTCGTCCTGATCGATTCCGTCTTAAAATGAGTTTACTTTATAATGTACCACTGTTATGTGCTGATTACTGTTATATACTAACTAGTAATGCGTAAATATTAATTTTAACTAATGTTAATTATTTAATATTTACTCTGCATGATGTATAAGGTCTACTAGCTAACAGGGAGATGAAGGCATCCTTTGTACATAAAATTATTTCTTTGATAATCAATATGGTGGTAAAAGGTTTTTCCTCTTCGCCCAAAAGTTAGTAGAATTAATTAAACAATCCCGTATAGTTACTAATAAAAATTTTTATAGTTAAAAATTTTTAAAATCGCAATTTCCTTCAGTTAAGCACCTTACCACTCGCCACCAAAATTTAAACTTGTCTGACTTTCAACCCTCACAGGTGCGATCAAAATTCAAATTTCATGAAAACGGCGTCTTCAACAATATAAACAGGAAAACTTTAAAGTTATACGCTGAAATTAAAAACTAAGAGAGAAATCTGATATATAGGAAGCACGGCGTCACCAATGGCCCAATCTCAACCATGCCCACCCTCGCGGAGAAAAGAAAGCACGCACGCGATCGCCGATGACACAATCGACGCTGGAAAAACGGAGTTTTTCTACGGCGAATAAAAACAAAAGCGCCGTCCGAAAAACCCCACGAAGTGAGAGAATCCTCACATACACTCAGGTGTACACACCGCCCATCCTGATTTTTTACTTTTAGACAAAAATATTTTCAAACGAGCTTAGTGTCGGGGCCCCACCATATTTGGCGACGTGCCCGTGGACTATGCCCTTCCGGTTGGGGGTTTTTTCAAACGAACCTCGAATTTTTATCATTTTGTATTTTTAAATGAAAATCTTTCCATACAAACCCAGTGTTGGGCCCCGTTGCCTTCAGTAGTGTACACTAAAATTTTGTTTTGAAAATCATTCAAATCTGTCACTTAGTCCTCGAATTATGTAATTTTGAAACTCGAGGAACGCAAATCATTTCTATTTAATTGATGCTTCGTCAGAGCCAAGGTGGTTTATTTTCTATATGATTGTTTAATGTTCTTTAATATTGTTTAATTTCTGTAAAAACCTTTATATATATATATATATATATATATATATATGAAGAGAGCTCTGCCCCCTCTCAACCTTCCGTTGTCTCATCAATTTAATAATCGTAACTCTCTAGTGTTTTATATTTAGTGTTTTAAATCTAAAATAATTAAAATATTGATTTCGTGATAATCACAGTAAATATTATTTGGAATGAATAATTCAGCTCATAAATATTTAATTATTCATAATATTATTTGTTAAATTTATTTGAAAATGACTCTTGAGCCCCTCCCAAAGTTTTTGAATTGCTAAGTCACGCTGCTACGGAGAACAAATCAGTGTCACTAAAGCATGTTAAAATAAACTCTCAATGTATAACCTTACACAGTTCACCCAACACAAAATTAAATGAAAATAGAACTTCTATTATTCAAAACTATTTTAATATTACAATCGTTTTTATTGGTTCTACAGCCACGAACGACATCTGGATGTCTGAAAGAAGAGTCTATGTTACAAATTTAAAATTTTAGAGAAATCGGGGAAACAAATTGCTAATGTCGTTAATTAGCGATATCCTGAGCATTCTGTGCAACACAAGGCCTTCTTCCGCTCTTGATTACCCTCTTTTTCCATTGACGAGTAATAAAAAAATAGTTAGGCGTGTAAAGAAAGTAATACTATTATTTTTAGTTTATTGTTTTAACTTTTTATTTAAAATAAACACACTTGTATATTTTGAAATTGCAATTTTTAACACTGGGCTTGTTTAACATCAAACATCCCATATAGACCCTTTACCAACAAAAAACCCAACATTTTAAAATTTGTAACATCGCACTTTCTTCCAGACACCCATAATTTATCTAGAAAGTAACTTCTTTTGATAAAAATGTTTTTTTAAATATTATATAAATATGTATTTTTTATGTCTTGGCTGATGCACTTTTGATTATCATTCATCTGTTTCATTAATACAAGGTGTTTCACAAAGAACTCTTTAACTTTAAAATTCTGTATTTCATTAACGGCGAATTCATTAAATATAAATATAAAATAAGTGACATGCTTATCAGGTAGTTCATGTATTTAATATATAATTTTAAACACAGTTTAATTTTTTATCGATAGCGCTGTCTTAAACTCTAAAAATACTCAAATTAACTTCAAAATACAAACATATCTTTGCGTTTCAATAGTTAATCTATACTAATATTATAAAGTAGTAAAAATAGTTTGTTTGTTTGTTTGTTTGATTGTTTGTTTGTTTGTTTGATTGTTTGTTTGTTTGTTTGTTTGTTTGTAGGGGGTAATCTCTGGAACTACTGAAGCGATTTCAAAAGTGATGGTGGCAAATTGATGGTGACAATCCCTACTCCAACTTAGGCTATATTTTATGTCGGTGCCACTACCCCCAGGGGGTGCAGGAGCAAAAAACGCTCGAAAATTTCGATTTTTTTTATACTGAAGGAGCTAGAAACATGACTTTTGACATGGTAGTTACTTATAAGATGTAAATGCTCTCTAAGAACAAATTTAAAAAAAAAATCGAAATTTAAAAGGTGTGAGATGAGCGAAAAGCGTTCTAAAAACATTCTAAATCAGGGGTTCTCAAACTATGGTACGCGTACCAGTACTGGTACGCGAAGCTCTGGCTACTGGTACGCAAAAGTCTGATACTGGTATGTGAAATGATATACAGCATATTTTTATGAAATTAAAACCGGATTAAGTTTATCACCCAGGAAATTTTCGAACGCTATTTTTTTTTTTTTTTGCTACTAGATTTTAGAACAACATATCTATGTGGATGTACTTTTTCTTCAATTCTTCATATGAAAAACAAATACAGGAAAGAACTAAACATCGAATATGGCTTACGACTACAGCTAAATAATATTGAATCAGACATGAGGAATCTGTGCTTGATAGTTCAAGCTTACCCATCTCATTAACGATACTAGGGAATTACTG
The DNA here is from genome assembly GCA_963931845.1 of Maratus michaelseni. Taxonomy (NCBI): domain Eukaryota; kingdom Metazoa; phylum Arthropoda; class Arachnida; order Araneae; family Salticidae; genus Maratus; species Maratus michaelseni. The sequence goes on along the minus strand of OZ007591.1, from coordinate 38,646,183 downwards.
CAATAAAGCTACTATGTATGAATCAGTAGGTCAATATGTCATAAGTATTGTGTTTATTTTTAACAAAAACACTGTATTTTGATATGGTATGTATTATTAAAATGTAATGATGATAATATTTTTTTTAATTTGAATATTAATATAAAGCAGTCAATCTAAGTACCAATTTAGTAATGTAATAATGCATTTTGAAGTACAGTTAAACCTGCTAAGACGGAAGACTAAAAGACTTAGGAAATATTCTGTTTTAGACAGGTTCCGTTTTTCCAGTGTTTTTTATATTAGCTTTATGTTTGCTGCCTGGTGGTACGCGGAAGTATGAACTTCGATTTAATGGTACGCCTGTCTAAAAGTTTGGGAACCCCTGTTCTAAATTACAATTTCCATGGAATCTCTGGAACTACAGAACCGTTTTCAAAAGCGATGGTGGCAAATTGATGGTGACAGTCCCTGCTCCAAAATAGGCTATATTTTATGTCGGTGCCACTGCTCCCAGGGGGGTGCAGGAGCGAGAAACGTTCTAAAATTTCGATTTTTTTTATACTGAAGGAGCTAGAAATATGAAATCTGGCATGGTAGTTACTTATAAGATGTAAATGCTCTCTAAAAACAAATTCTAAAAAAATTTGAAATTTAAAAGGTGTGAGACTAGCGAAAAGCGTTCTAAAAACATTCTAAATTACAATTTCTATGTAATCTCTGGAACTACAGAACCGTTTTCAAAAGTGATGGTGGCAAATCGATGGTGACAGTCCCTGCTCCAACATAGACTATATTTTATGTCGGTGCCACTATTCCCAGAGGGGTGCAGGAGCGAAAAACGTTCTAAAATTTCGATTTTTTTTTTACATTGAAGGTGTTAGAAACATGAAATTTAGCATGGTAGTTACTTATAAGATGTAAATGCTCTCTAAGAACAAATTAAAAAAAAATTTGATATTTAAAAGGGTGAGATGAGCGAAAAGCGTTCTAAAAACATTCTAAATTACAATTTCTATGGAATCTCTGGAACTACAGAACCGTTTTCAAAAGTAATGGTGGCAAATTGATGATGACCTTCCCTGCTCCAAAATAAGCTATATTTTATGTCGGGGTCACTACTCCCAGAGGGATTCAGGAGCGAATAACGTTCTAAAATTTCAATTTTTTTTTATACTGGAGGAGCTAGAAACATGAAATTTGGTATGGTAGTTACTTATAAGATATAAATGCTCTCTAAGAACAAATTCTAAAAAAATTCGAAATTTAAAAGGTGTGAGATGAGCGAAAATCGTTCTCAAAACATTCTAAATTACAATTTCTATGGAATCTCTGGAACTACAGAACCGTTTTCAAAAGTGATGGTGGCAAATTGATGGTGATAGTCCCTTTTCCAACGTAGGCTATATTTTATGTCGGTGCCACTAACCCCAGGGGGTGGAAAAGCAAAAATCGTTCTAAAATTGTAAATTTTTTTATACTGAAGGAGCAAGAAATTTGAAATTTGGCATTGTAGTTACTTATAAGATGTAATGCTTTCTAAGAACAATTTTTTAAAAAATTTTGAAATTTAAAAGGGTGAAATGATAGAAAAGCGTTCTAAAAATATTCCAAATTACAATTTCTATGGAATCTCTGGAACCACAGAACCGATTTCAAAAGTGATGGTGGCAAATTGATGGTGACACCCCTGCTCCAATATAAGGCTATATTTTATATCGGTGCCACTAATCCCACTGGGCTGCAAGAGTTACAAATGTCCGAAAATTGCGACTTTTTTTATACTGAAGGAGCTAGAAATTTGAAATTCGGCAATGTAGTTAGTACTTATAAGATGTAAATGCTCTCTAAGAATAAGTTTTAAAAAAAATTCGAAATTTAAAAGGGTGAAATAAGCGAAAAGCGTTCTAAAATCCTTCTAAATTTCAATTCCTATTTAATCTCTGGAACTACAGAACCGATTTGAAAAGTGATGGTGACAATCTCTGCTCCAACATTTTCTTTAATATAAAGCTAATGCGTTGCTGACGACTGGGTTTTTCGCTAATCTTTGCCACAGATTAATCTTGGAAAATGAAACATTTGAATTTACTGAAAAAAATAATAGCTCTAAAAGCATTTGTCAGAAAATTGTTAGACAAACTGCTTTTGTAAGATAAAAAATTGTATATTTCTTGATATAAATTTCAAATCTAATGATTATGCCATTTTTCAAATATTGAATTTCAAAAATTACCAAATTTCACAATGGAGTACCATAGCGAAACCTTCACGCGTAAAAAGATAATGATAAGGGCGACGTGTCCTGACGTGTATATTGGGTATAGCACGGGTCAAAAATTATAGTAGGCTTATTATTCTGTTAAAATATAAAAGTTAATTATGAAATGTCAATATTTTGTTTGATTAAAGGTTCGTTAATAAAAATTGACCAGCGTAGCGGGCGTAGCTTGCTAGTATAATATAAAGAATAAAAACACTGAAATTCGTTGATGCAGTTTTACACATTAGTTTGAGCATTTTTTTAAATTGAGGCATCTGTCGAAAACAGTTTAAACTATTTTTTTTTTCATTTCTGCATATACAGCTTATTAGTTACCTGATAAACATTTTCTTTATTTCATTTTTTATTAATTAAAGTTAACCAGAGGGCCCGTGCGAGGATTTCGCACTGAAATCTAATATTTTTTAGGTACTTCTCTATTATGCTGTCGACCACTTTTCATAACAAAAAACTATCGCCAAATTGTAAGATTAAACGCCAAAAATGCAGTCCCATTTACTTGATGTCACAAGCATTATACGTGTTTGTTAAATCATCAAGTGGTTTTTAATTCGACATTTGCGTGTATTTTTCATTATGTTTTACTGGTTTATTAGTTATTTCATTAATTAAAATAACAATTGTGCCCTTAAATTCTTATATTTTATTTATTTATTTTGATATTCCAATGGCAACGTTCTCCCGTTTATTTGGCGATAGTTTTTTGTTATGAAAAGTGGTCGATGGAAAAAAGAGAAGTACCATTTTTTATCAATATGTAATAGTTATTAGATGCACGTTTAAACTTCTAAAGAAAAAGCAAGGATAAAAATATCTGTAAACAACATTTAGTTGTTAGTCAATCCAGAATATCATCTAATTTATTCCATCAAAGTTAGAGTAAAAACTGATCCAAGATTGCTAAAGGCACGCGCGAGAAAAAAAAATTAACAATCGTATTTTAACTGCATTAGAGGATGACGTCATCCGCTTCGGGAAAAACATGGGACATAGAAATATAAATCTAAACATTTCAATTTAAATTTCGCTTTTTAATCATAAATATAAAATAAACCCGTGCGGTGATTTTATAATAATTGCTGAGCATCATATAATGTGGTATTTTATTTTTTTGGCAACAATGTTTTGAGGAAAACCTTTCATTTCATTTAGGAAAACAATGCCGATTTAATTTTTAATTATCAGCAATTTTTAATCGAAAACATGTTTTAACGGAATGTTAAGTGTGCTATGTCAGAAGCGTTTTCAAAATCCTTTCATATGCTATCTCATTCGTCGTTCTGTGTTTCGTATTTTCAGAAAAAAAGGGATGTTGACAGGAGAAATAATATATATGATAATTTATTGAATTTATTGAAATTTTTGAAATACTTTATGAAAAAACATTTAATACATATTAGATATAATTTTTGTACAAATGTAGTAATGAATAAAGTGGGCTGAAAATTTGATTTTAAAACATTCAATATGATGACAAAAAGAGCTGAATGATCTTCCAAATGCAGTAGAACCTCTAAATAACGGACACCTAGGATTACGGAATTCGTCCGCTATTCGGAGAAGTCCACTATTTAGGGGTGAAAACATATAAATAATACTATATGTACTGGGGATTGCAAAAATGTCCGCTAAATGGAGGTGTCCGTTATGGATGTTTTACTGTATTATATTTCTGTATTATATTTTGTTTAATTCAACAACTGATTATTAATTTTCTTTAAATAATGCCACAAATGAATTCAAAATTTTCCACAGTAATTTTCGCATTTTTAAATCATTCAAATATATTTTATTCGCATGTTAAGTAGGACATTTCGTTTTGTCAGAAAAGTTTTCCGTTTCTACTTCATTTTTCTTCTAAAAGACCATTTTGAGAATAGAGACACCTTTTTTTTTTTCCCGTGGGATTTTCGTATTATTCCTTCATATATTTCAACTGCATGCGAGATGTTTTCTTGTCTTTAAAGAACATATATTTCTATAAATGGTACTGTTGGGATTCAGGTTGTACTGTTGAGACTATTTGGATATTGTGACAAATTATTTTGGCTTTCACTTTTACTGCTTTAATTCAAGCGCTAAATGGGAATTTTCTTTTAGTAAAACACAGTTTTTACCAGACTTCGCGCAGAAAAGGAGGGTAATATTTTTGATCATGCGCAATGTAAGATTATTTATTCCGCGATAAAAAGGAAACGGCAGACGCGGATCCAAGAAGATGGGTGGGGGGGTGGGGGGGGGGGAGAGGTCATATCTAAATTAAGAACATTTGTATAGAACAATAAATTTTAAAAACATAAATATGCATTAAAGGTGTCCTCCCCGCTTAAAATGCTAATCTTTCTGATACATTCACAGAATTATTTTTATATGCTTGTTTAAGTACCAAAGAATCGAAGAACGTTTTTCATTTTCCTATAAATATGGTTCATCTTGAATTGTATTTAATTGTTCTTGAAAACGACATTTTCATGCAGTGTTGCCAGTGGGCTACTTTTTTTAATTTAGTTTTCTTGATTGTCACCAGTTTTTTTGACAAAGTAAAATTCGCCTTATTTAATGACAGATTAAATATTGAAAAAAGTGGTGCCAATCAAGTAATCTGATTTTTTTTTTTTTTTTTTTTAAGTAGCCCACTGGCAACACTGTTTTCTTGCTGTCGATCTCCGAATGTCGACTTAAATTGCGAAAATTTTCTGTAAGATTCTTTGCTCTGACAAGAAAATGGAAGACTCTGAACAGATACTAAGTATCCGTCCTTGGTATCTGAACAGAATCTGCAAATTTTATGCATTTACGAATATAGATGAAAATTTCATGCATTTATGGATGGGAATTAATTCGGGTATGTGTCAGAAAATAGGCAATTTGGATTTAATATATACAATTTACTAATGAAGATATGCGCCTCCTCCTAAAAAATATATATGACGACCACTTCTTTAAATGGAGGGCTGGGGAACGAGTGGATGCACTGCAAAAAATAATTGTTGATTTTACAGTATAAAAGGCTACCGCGCATGCGCGGTAGCGTATTACTGCTTGCGCGGCAGCGTATTACTGCTTATTTTACTGTTTAATACTGTTAATTTTACGGTATAATACTGGCAGCTGGGGTGCCAGTTTTATACTGTAAAATCAACAATTATTTTTTGCAGTGTGGATTTTAATAAATGTGTTACCAAAATGTTTCTCTTCGCTCCCGGGGGTGTCATAGGCTATAGTAATATAGCCAATACTTCCTGGAATAACCGGATATCTCCAAAATGCTTATAAAGGTTTATTCTATTAAAAAGTATAAATTTAGCAATTATTCATTACCAATCATAATAAAATGTTAATAAGTAAATACTAAAAAGAATAATAACAATAATAATTGTAGAAAATTGAGAATAATTCTACATGAACTCGTACATCTTTGATTATTATCATAGTTTGATTATATCATAAAAATGGAATCTTTGTGCTTTCCGTGCCTGCGAACGGTGCCCACCAGCGGCTGAGAGGTTCTGCTCTCAAAGCTGGTAGACGGGAGGCGCTAGGTTCGAACCCAATTGCACTCGTCGGCCTAATCGGTCGGAGCTTTCCGTGTTTTTCTTCGAACCTTGGAAAAGCTTGCAAAAATACGGGTTAGTTCCTTATAAATACCCCACGAAAGGCATTCCCCACCCCCTCGGCCTATATCCCTCGAGTAGATAGTCGACCGTAAATCACCAACCTGCAAACACTGTGCTGTTGCAAGCACAGTGTTGATTCTATCCGTGGTTTAGAGAGTCCTTTCGCTGGAAGGTAGGTCGGTGGGGTAAGGGACCGAACCGGGAAATTTTCTCCTTCCGGCTAGTATTAAAAATTGTGGCGAAACCAAGTCAGACTTTGCCGGTTTCACTCTTGTGCATTCCGGACTTGGTAGGCCAGGCATTAACAATAACAACAGAATATTTTTTCTTCTTCTTCTAGAGTGCTTCTCGCTGCAAGCTATGCCAAATCGGATTCTCTCTCCGAGGACAGCCATGTTTTTCGTCTCCGTGATGCCCTTGGTCGCCGCCATCAGCTCCAACATGAACTGGCCCATACGGAGGATGAGCAATGTGTCCGGAGACATCATGCTCGGAGCTCTCTTTCCGATACACGAGAGAAATGCCAAATACGAATGTGGAAGACTACAAGTGAGTATCAATGTGCTTATTGAAGGAAAAAAATCCATTCTTATGCATTTAAGTTAGGACGTCTCATACATTTAAATTAGGTCAGCCTGACATATTTTCACTCAGTTGTAAAAATTATTTACTCGTATGATTTAGTTACCAATCAGAACGATTGTGTCAAAATAATTAAAAAAAGTGTAATTACGTATCCATCCTTTATTGTTCCTTTACCTGCGGTGTATTCTGTCGAGCTGTTTCAAAGTCCAGCTGTCATTACCAAATAGTTGTCAGCAGTGCTTGACAAATGCGGTCGCCAGGTAGTCACTGGCGACCAAGATTTTCTATCTGTCGATCAAGTTATTTAATATTGCACTTTTATTTTTATTTTTTATTTATTTTTTTATTTATTTTTTTGTTTTTGTTTTTGTTTGTAAAAATTGACCTAAGAAATGAACTTAGAATCTATATTAAAAAATATATATTTTTTTAACTTTAACTTTTAATTTAGCAAAAACAAGTTCTTCAAATGCAAGTTTTAAAATAATAAATAATTGTAATTTGACTGTTTTTTTTTTTTTTTTTTTCTGTAAAATTGTTTTTTGACTGACGTTGACAGGACAATAAGCAAAAAGTTATTTTATTGCTTCACTATTTCATCGATGTCTCCCTGATCAGAGATCAATTTTGTAGCACTCAACTAACCAGACATTTAAAACATTTCGCAATCAGCATTTTCCGAACATGCCGCTTAATTCAGCTTTTATAGTACTTTTTTTTTTCAAAAATGTACACTGGCCTCCAAAAGTTAAGGTACAACATGTTTTTCGAAGCTCACCAGACAAAAAATGGCAGTCAGATTAAACTTCATAGTTTATATGAATGACAATAATAAGATTTAAAAAAAACTTACGCAAAAATTACAGCTACACCTTTTGTTTTATAGAAAAGAATAGGTATTTGTGAATGAGAGAAAAATATACAATTACGAAGCTTTCGTAATTTCGCGTGTAAGTTTTGTTGTATTCGAACTATTGTTGTCAGTTTTGTTCACAACAGCCTAGAAATGTCTAGAAATGTCTAGAAGAAGTCGTTTTCCAGATTCATTAAGGTGGCGGGCGGTAGGGTGGGTGGAAATGGGGTTGTCACAGGTTGATACTGCTAAACGGCTCAATGTGTCTCGTAGTGTAGTCCAACGACTCTGGGATCAGTATGAATCCGAAGATTCTGTGTGCAGAAGACATGTTCCAGGCCACCCACGTGTTACAACACCAGCAGAAGACCGGTTTCTAGCTCTTTCGGCCCGAAGGAGAAGACGTACTACTGTGCCGCAACTCATTGCAGACCACTTTGCAGCATCAGGTAGAAGAATATCCGCAACTACGGTGCGAAGACGTCTTCACAATGCAGGTCTCTATGCAAGGCGACCAGTTGTGTTTGTCTTCCTCAACAGACGAGAGAGAAGGGCCCGCTTATGTTGGGCAAGAGAACATGTTTCCTGGACCAGACAACAGTGGGCTTCTGTACGGTACTCTTCACAGACGAGTCCAGATTCACACTGGAGAGCGATTCAGGACGTCTTCTGATCTGGAGAGAACAATGCACTCGATACCATCAATCAAACACTGTCGAAACACACAGGTACAGAAACGGTGGAATCATGGTTTGGGCAGGGATCTCAATCGGAGGCCACACTGACCCGCATGTGTTCCATGGAGGAACTGTGACTGGTGCGAGATATCGGGATGAGATCCTTGATTCATATGTGCGCCCATATGCCGGTACTATTGGCAATGGTTTCATTCTAAGGGATGATAATGCGAGACCACACCGAACTGTGGTTGTTGAGGATTATCTTGAAGATCACGGTTTGTAGAGAATGGAATGGCCAGTTCACTCTCCAGACTTGAATCCTACAGAACATCTTTGGGACTATCTTGGAAGACAGGTTGCGGCTTTAAGTCCTCCTCCAAGGTCATTAAATGAGCTGGAACAAGACTTACTCCAAGTCTGGTCAGCGTTACCTATTTCGGTGTCAGACAATTTAATTGAAAGCATGGAAAGTCGATGCCGCTAATGCATTCAATTCCGGGGTGGACGTATTCCGTATTAGGACCAGTTCTTTAATGTTTCTGTCACATTTTACTGCATAATACTGCGATGTACTGATTTCTCCAAGAATGGAATTTTCCACCATGAGTGCTTTTTTGTTGTAATTTCATTTATACGTTTAACTTAAGTAAATTCCTATGTCGCATTTAATAAATAACAGTTTAGCGCACATTTCCTCCAAATTTCTTGTTTCTACATTCATTTATTTGCAAATTAGACGCAAAAAACCGGTTGTACCTTAACTTTTGGAGGCTGGTGTATTATTTTAATAAATTTCATTAAATATCTAGTTTACATTATCTTTTTAAATTATGTATTATTCTAAACTATGTTTGTTATTATTGTTTTTCATACAAATCTTTTGTGCTTTTTTGAAAATCAATGACGAAGGAGGAGGAGGGGTAAATATTTTTTATTGACGACTAGAATTTTTTGCAGGGTACCATATTTTATCAAATTTGTAAATCCTGGTTGTCAGAATGAATTGCGTTTGCTGGGATGTCGTCCAGATAAGCTCAGTTGGAAGAGCATCGGTAATTAAAGCCAATGGGTTCTGGGTTAGGTTCTCGGCCTGGACGCATTTTCCCTCAGTTGGAAAAGTTGCTACTAGAATTCAGCCTTTGTTCTATAGAGACATTTTGACATGTTTGGACGTCGTTGGCAGAAAATCGGAAATCTTCCGGAGGGTCATTGTGCAGGAAGTCCTGGAAGGAAGCAAAGATTTATCTCACACACTTCTCTTTTCCCTGGCCGGGCCATTCTTTGAAATCATCACTGTTCTTTGCAGCTTAAAGCCGTTTTCTTTTAAATTAACATAATTTTGGTCAGATTCCTATAGAAGTCCTTCGTACAATCTTTCTCTTCCAGAAGGTATCCTGCTATGTAGAGATGTAATAATCAGACAAATTATTTCACAGTTTGGCTCATTGCATCGCCATCGCAGAAACTTATATTTTGACATAGTATAACTAATATTCATCTGATTTTGACAAATAAAATTGGTAGAAAAAGCGTTTGAAAAGATACACGTTTATTCATGTTCACCAAAAATAAGGTTTCCTCAGATGTCATACAAAAATTTTCATTAATAGATGCGTACAATATAAACATTTGAATAGGTAAAGTGCATTGTACTTAAAACGAATAAGAAAGAAAGGTTTTAAGTTTTCTCCTTTTAACTAATATAGAATAATAATATATATATATATGTTTTTTGTATCCTCCATTATACTTGTATCTATAGGCTTGATTCTCAATAGATTTTGCCTTATAAATTATGGTAAAGAAAAAAGAAACTATTGGGATTTTCGGCAACAAAACTTTTGCTATTGCTAACTTCTATATCATTACTTTTTTTTTTAAATCGAGTCCCTAAATAGGCTTTACAAATTCTTATCCTAAGTAAATATGTTGCACACAAAGACCACGTTAACATGTATCTTCTAATTTAAACGGTCTAAGATTTTAATATTTAGCAAGAAATAAAAACATACTTACTGCACAAAAGTAGTCTATAATAGTATTTAAGCGTGGTATTTACTTTTGTATATGTATAAGTGTATTGTTATATGTTAATGGTAGATGAACTTTTCTTATCAGGACGAAGGTATTCACCAGCTGGAAGCATTACTGCTGACCATTAAAAAGATCAACAACGATCCTTCTATTCTACCTGGTGTTAACCTCGGCGTTTTAGCCTTGGACAGCTGTGATTCTGCTGCCTACGCTCTGGAGCAGACTCTCGACTTCATCAAAGGTTTTATTGCGAGAAACAATGCGAACCTGGAGCGCCAGTTTCGATGTGGAGATGGGACGGTGCCTTCTTATCGAAATGGAAGTTTTGATAGAGTCGTTGGTATCATCGGCGGCCAAAGTTCATCAGTTTCAATTCAGTTGGCAAATCTCCTCAGGCTGTTTCGTGTACCACAAGTAAGGCTTAATTAATATTTGTAGTTACGCTTCTAATTCATATATTACTAATTTTTTTAAGAAAGTTTGGTAAATCTGCGAATTTTGGGACGAATTTTGATTGTTGTTGATATAACTTCAGAGTTGGAAAATCCCATTATTATTTTCCTCAAACTGTATCAGGAAAAAAATTAAAGTATTTCTATCAAGAAAATCAACGCTTTTCAGTGTTCAGAATCAACGGTCCATGATGCTGGAACATCTTTAGAATATTTTATCTAAAACCCTGAAGTGTCTTTCACAGCATAAGGTATTCAGGAGTGCTTATTACAGTCTATATGAAAACCCTTTCAGCCAATCAACAGTCTCATTTTAAGGCTATTCTAGTGACTAAAATAAGTCACTTTTGTTACTGAAATTTTTAATTTTGTGATTACTTCAAAGCTCGTATGTGTAATTTGTATAAAAATACTTTTTATAGTTTAGAAGATGTGATTTTTTTTTGCGCAGGCATAAAAAAAGTCATGGGTGAAGCAGATTTTACAAAAACTTATTCTATCTCATGCCTTACGACGCAGATTGGTTAGTGGTTAAAAAAAAAAAATAAATAAAAAGAAAAGTGCCCAGTGGCATTGAGCTCACAGGCTATTTACACTAATTGTATATTATACTCTTATTTCAAAGAATAATACCCTCGAAAAATAAAGATATCGACAATAAATTAAGGGGGGAGGTATTAGCCCCCCCGTCCCCCCCTTTATACTTAACCAATAAACCCCCAAAACTAATCATGTAAGCGCCTTATCACAATGAACCTATATACAAAATTTGAACTAAATCGGATAATTCCGCATGAAAAACACATTTATTTAAATTAAGGGGGAATTAACCGCCGTTCCTCTCCCCTTTAAACTTAACCAATGAACTCCCAAAACTAATAATGGAAGCACCTTATCACAATGAACCTATATACAAAATTTGAGCCAAAACGGATAATTCTGCACGAAAAAACTAATTACCTAAATTAAGGGGGATTAGCCCCCCGTTATTCCCTTTATATTTAACCAATGAACCCCCAAAACTAATTACGGAAGCGCCTTCCACGTGCAAATGGTCAGGTAGAAAGTCTTAATTATACTGTAATTTCTAAAATGTGAAAGGACCAACCGAACAAGTGGTTCAAATATGTCTCTAAAGTTCAATTTTTCTAATTGCATTTTTTTAATTAATAGCTTACTGCACTTTGTCAAGCTTTTTGAAAGTAGCCTTAAATCTGGTTGAAAACCTTCCATGATTTAAACAAAATTTATTTTATTTATTTATTTATTTTAAGAAATAACTACATAAATATATGCACTACTCTTACGCGAATGCATACAAATATTTTACAGGGCTTATAAAATCATTTTTAATAGCTAAGAGATAAGTTGGAGCCTTTTATGATACAGGATGTTAATAAAAATTATTTTTTTTATTCAATTTGTTGTTTGTTTCCTAATTGCTCTTGTGACTAAATCTTCATTGAAAAACATGATGCGAATTATCTGCTCTACATGCCCGAAGTTCAAGAATAAATTGTCAAGTATTTCTTTAGATATTGGCCAAAATATCTAAAATCTAAAGTATCCTAATCTTTTGATCATATAGTGTATAATAATTATATGCTCAGATCTAAATGTAATTAATCATGATAGAATCAAGCAGGTATTCAAATGTAATCATTAATATTTATACAAGTGTATCTGAAAAAGTAGGCCAAACGTTAAGAGGTAGGTGATAGAACGTAGCTACGCGAGCATATTTCGTCATAGAATGTATGGCCGCACGAGCCGCTAGGTGGCGTTGTAAATGGTTTGACACATTCCTACGAGAGGTGTTGCCGGAGCTGCTGCGTCTGATTCCAATCCCCATCAGTCGAGAATACGGTTTCAACACGACGGTGTGCCTGCACACTTTGCCTTGGATGTGCGGAACACTTTAGATGCAACGTTCCCAGGGCGATAAATTGGTCGAGGTGATTCCATAGCTTGGCCACCAAGATCGCCAGATCTCTCGTGTTTGGACTTTTTCTTGTGGGGCCATATGAAAAGCCTAATCTACGAGTGGCCCATTGAAACCGATATGGATCAAGTCGCCAGGAATGCCGTTCTTGCCGGGGATATTCGGGAAATGCCTGGTGTCTCCACAAATGTGCGTTTGTCCTTATCCCACAGGTGTGAAGCGTGCATTACAGCTGGCGATAGACCTTTTGAGCGATTTCTTTGAGCAAGTACATTAATTACACAGCTGTTAATAAAAAAATTTCTGAAGTAACTCCTCTGATTCCTGTGTTAATTCTTTAGCTGCGACAGTGGAAAACTACCTTTTAACTTTTCACCGCTTGCATTCCGACCATACATTCTATGACGAAATTTGCTCGTATAGCTGCGTTCTATCACCCCATAAAGTTTTGCCCACTTTTTCAGATACATCCCGTATAGCCTTAAAATCCCTGTAAAAGTTTCCTGGATAAAAACATGCAGTTTATATTTGTCATAGTTTAATCGAATAAATTTAACCTTTTGATTACAGGGTTGGTACACCGTACGTCCAGTTTTTTATAATATTCGTACCACTTTTTGAAAAATGTATCTGCCATACACTTATACTAGGATATTTTCAATAGATACCGGCCCACAATGAAAATATTTTGTAAATTGTGGTGCGATTGAATATAAAAATAGTTGCTTGTCTTGACCCGTAATCAAAAGGTTAATAGCTCTTTGGTAAAAAAAAAAGCACTAAAATTTAATGAATTTTTAAAGCTTCTTTTGTTCAACAATAGGTATTTATTTAAAGTTTTACCTATTCATCCTAAATTATTTAGTCAAATGAAATAAAATGCGATTAACGAGATTTTGTAGTATATACACTTTTTAAAATGTAAGGGGTGTTAATATATGTCAAGACAAGCAAATTTTGAGCAGGAAACCTGAGTCGCAATACACTTATTAAATCAATAATACTGTCTCACACCAAGACCAAATCTACATTTTCGTTCATAACTGTAGCAATAATGAAAATATTTTAGCGACATCGTTAACGTACATGCGCGGTAGCGTATTACTGCTTGCACGGCAGCGTATTACTGCTTATTTTACTGTTTAATACTGTTAATTTTACAGTATAATACTGGCAGCTGGGGTACCAGTTTTATACTGTAAAATCAACATTTATTTTTTGCAGTGTAGTTGCTTTCCTTGCTATGAAACATGCTAAAACCACGTATTCCATACCCAAGTAACAGTGAGACAGACGCGCTTCACAACTCGAAAGGTAACTGACAATGCATACGATGTCACTGATCGAATTACAATGAATACAACAATTCCCTTGATGTCACGTCATTTAAACAGAAGCGAGGCTAGAAGACAAACTTATTGTGTTGAAGATTTCTCTAAAATATTTTCATTATTGCTACAGTTATGAACGGAAATGTGGATTGGGCTTGGTGTGAGACACCCTGTATTGTTGATTTAATAAGTGGATTGCGACCCTAGTTTCCTATACAAAATTTGCTTGTCTTGACATGTATTATCAGCCCTTACATTCCTGACCATCAATTCAGTTACACCCTGTAGATAGCCGAACATAGTTAGAGATACAAAGACATCTTATTTAAATGAAATAAAACGTATTAGTTTAAATTTACAGCCTCTTCCCGTATCGTGTTTATTTTTCGTTGTAAAAATACACACCACTAATACATTTCTTCTAACACAAGCCAACCTTTCTTGAATTACCGTCTTTGCTATTCGTATGTAAACGATATTTTTGTTTTATAATTTCCCTCTCAGGTGACTATTCCGGCCTTTAACAGATTCCTGTCCTGCCGCATTCGGTCTATTTCCGACCGAAAATAGATATGGTGAGCAATTGGGTGAATGATACCCCTGGGTCACTTTTCGGTCTGTAAAAGTAAATCCAAACAAATAGATTTTGCGTGTATTAACATCTATCTTTTCAGGAAATTGGAAAAAGGATTTTCAGAATTTCTCCTTTCTTTTTCAATTTCCCCCGCGTGAATCACGATCAATATCTTGTTACAAAGATGTTATAACATTGTTGCTCAGATGTATAAAGCCATCAGGTGAAGGGGACGTTGTTCATATTTATGAACATGTCATTCTTGATTTATTGAAAAATCTTGGTCTTTTGACATTTGGAAAATGAAACTTTTGTCATGCCTTTTGTTTAATTAATTAATTAATGTTGTGGTATAAAAGGTAACATAGAAAATCTTCGGAATATATACATTTTCTGTACTAAATGTTCAAAAACTGTACTAAAATTACACACACACAAAAAAAAAAAAGAACAGAAAAGAAAGAAAAAAGGAAAAAGAAAATTAAAGAAAGAAAAGTAAAATCGTTATTAACTGTTGTTAGTGCAGGTCTCAGATTATAACTTTCTTCTATATTGCACGAAGAAAGTATTGGATTGGTGAAAAATTCCGACTGCCGGTTTTCGACGGAGTTATATGTTTGAGAAGGTTCTAAACACGATTTGACCGTTTCTAGTAAATGTCTGTCCGTAAGTCTGTTTGTAAGAACAGAAAAGAAAGAAAAAAGGAAAAAGAAAATTAAAGAAAGAAAAGTAAAATCGTTATTAACTGTTGTTAGTGCAGGTCTCAGATTATAACTTTCTTCTATATTGCACGAAGAAAGTATTGGATTGGTGAAAAATTCCGACTGCCGGTTTTCGACGGAGTTATATGTTTGAGAAGGTTCTAAACACGATTTGACCGTTTCTAGTAAATGTCTGTCCGTAAGTCTGTTTGTGTGTCTGTCTGTCTGTGTATGACACAAATTTTGTAACTGTCTAGCTCACGAACTACTAAACGGAATTTAATAAAATTTCAGATTAATTTATTTAGCGTAAATTGGTACTGATTAGGTTTGAGTGTATATCGACTAACAGGTGGCGCTACTACGCTTCATTTTTTCACGATTTCCAAAATAGCTCTATATCAAGAACTAATGTTCTGAATTTCATGAAACTTCATGTTATGTTAGACCTTAGCATAAATAGATAATGAAAAGGTTTTGGTTGATATTCTCCAACAAGTGGCGCTGCTATGCTGCCTTTTTTACAAAATTTGTGATGGATATATCCCGAAAACTAATACACGGAATTTCGTAAAACTTCATATTCTGTTAGACATAAGTAGATGCTGATTCAATTTTGACTTTGATCATTCAACAGGGGGCGCTTCTGACCAGTGCTTGGGGAATGATTCCTAATCTTGTTCACAATCAATTGATGCAATTTAGCGAGCGTGATTTTTTCTATTATTATTCACTTTTCACTCTAATTCTATGTTAAATTCAAATTATACTTCACATATCCATAATTGTTGCTATGTAGGTATGAAATTTAAATTAATGTATTATAATGATATCGAAGAAAGTTTTGTGATGGCTACAACATACTAGTTTTCAGCTCACAGACTATCAAAGCCTGTGAGCTATAATATGTCCGCATGTTCTGTATGTACGTACATACGTATGTATGTACGTAACGCGATAACTCTTGATAGAAATATCCGATTTGCTACAAATTTTGTATATAGGTTCATTGTGATAAGGCGCTTTCCTGATTAGTTTTGGGGGTTCATTGGTTAAGTATAAAGGGGGGAACGGGGGCTAATCTCCCCCTTAATTTAGATAAATGGGTTTTTCGTGCAGAATTATCCGATTTGCTTTAAATATTGAGGTTCATTGTGATAAGGCGCTTCCCTGATTAGTTTTGGGGATTCATTCGTTAAGTATAAGGGGGGGCTAATCCTCTCCTTAATTTCTTGTTGATTTCTTTATTTTTCAAGGGGCATTATTCTTTGAAAAAAGAGTATAATATACAATTAGTGTGAATAACCAGTGAACTCAATGCCATTAGTTTAACTGGGCACTTTTCTTTTTTCTTTTAATTATTTTCGTTATAGACGTCAGTGCAGGGCTGTCCAGCCCGCAGACCAGTACTGTACTGAATGTTACTCGGCAGAAAATTAAGCATTCTCTAAAAAAAATGACATTTTAATCTAGTTTTTTAAATGTTAGATTAAATGTTAGATTAGTAAATTCCTACGGGAATGGAATCTTCCAAAGATGTCAATGCTTCCTCGCATGAAGCTAAAAATGCATAACAATTGTGATAGTAGTATGGTGCTAGTTTCTAAATCTTTCTAACATATATTTCTTTTAAATGAATTGTAAACTAAAAACATAATATAAGGTACACTCTTAAAACTGTGCCTCTGATTTAAGAGGTACATTCTGAATTTTTGTGCCTCTAAATATTAAGAGGCACGTGGTGCCTTTGAAATTAAGAGGCACGTGGTGCCTTTGAAATTAAGAGGTACATAGTGCCTTTGAGATTCAGAGGCACAGCGTAACTGCCTTTGAAATTAAGAGGCACAGTGTGCCCCTGAATTTATATATTCAAGTGCTTCTTATTTAAAAATACATTATAAGAATCACAGAATGTAATTTAATTATATTTTATATTATATTTATATCTTTACAGTATATTCTGTCTACTGCAGAAAGATTCCAGCATGTCATATATAAAGACATAGATTAAATTTTGTCTAAGGCAGAATACTAACTATAATAGAAAATTTTCTCACTCCCAATTTATTGAAATAAATCTGAAATAAATATTAAAATGTGTGTCCATGTGGCCTAAGTCAGTTCTGTGGTTCAATAAAGAACCTTGTCAACATATCACTTTATTTTATACATAACAAAATACATAAAAAGGCATAAAAGCTTTATTAAAAACAAATAAGACAAACATTAAAAATAATCAGTGTAAAATAATCATAATATTGATCTTGTAATAATGACAACAATTAATTTCAAAAAGTAACTCTTATCATAAATATTTCATTACTGGTATCCTAAATGTTAAATTTATTTGAAAATAACTAATTTGTTTCATTAGTATATATTTTGATTATATTGAATTCTGATTCAAAATAAAATATGATTTTAAAAATAATATCTATTACTTTTTGTAGGATGTCCATTACTGAAATTTTGGGTGTTTTGATTTATTTTTGTTATTGCAGTTAAATTTCGATTACAATGGGAAATGTAACTGAGATTAGTTAAATATCGTTGACAGATTAATATCAGTGTTGAATTCAAACATTTTTCTCCGGGTGGATTTTTTTTTTTTTTGAGGGGGGGGGGGGGGGGGGTGAGTTGCACTTTTTGTTCATTAAAAAGAATAAAATCTCACACTTTTCGGGTTGGGACATCATTATTCCGGAGGGGGAATCCCCCCCCCCGGGCCACCCCCCCGAATTCAACAGTGATTAATATAATACAAAAGAAACTGGGCATTAATAGCTATAACTATTAATTAAAAAATTAAATTTCTCAAGGGTACATTTACCCGGTATATACATATGTTTGTAACATGAAACATTTCTTTTAGAGTGTCAATTTTTATACTACACATTCAAAGAAAATAATCAAGTACTAAACTAAATATACTTACTTATTGCAGGCTTTTCTATAACTTGATAATAATCCGCAGGTGATTGCAATAATGGCACCATCCATTGTACGTAATATTATGTTTCCTAACATAATTCATTGCATTTTTCACAGGAACGTTTTCCTCTGCGGCGTTGTTTTAAATCGTAGGAAAACCTCCTATAATCAGCTATTAATATTGTTGCAATCCTGAACGACAATAATAACAAGAACCTCTTGAGTCAAAATAATCGTCTTGCGAAAAGGATACATATATATATAAACTCGGTTTGTGTCGTTAGGTGCCGCAATTCGAATAATCTACGAGAGACCACGCCGGACGCCATTTCTTCTGGTCAAGGGTTCATTCTTCCTCCAGACCCCTATCCATGAACCATTGAAAGTAAATATCCCGCCCAATGCATCATGGGTCAAACATTTGTACGCATGCGCGCTTCCCATTATACCGCTGAATAAATGACCGATTTTTTTTTCAAAGGCACACATTTAGCGCCGTGCCTCTGATAGATTTCGTACTGTCATCCGTGCCTCTGGTAAGTTTTGAGACCTTCATTTGTGCCTCTCATTTCTTTGTGCCTTTGATATTTATCAGGTAATCAGAGGCACTTTGTCTGTGTGCCTCTCATATGCGCTGGTGCCTTATATATCAGAGGCACAGTTTTAAGAGTGTAAAGCTAGGAGAGTCTGCGCACAATTCAAAAGAATAACAATAAAAAATCTAAATATTAATTTTTTGCTAAACTATCCATGAATAATTTTGCTTCATTTGTTTTTTATGCATTTCCATTGCTATTTTGTTGTTATGTTTTAATTTAATAAAACAGTTGTAATAAAACCAAGAAAGTAATTTTGCGCAATCTGTCCTTACAGGGTTGGTGTGATTGCGCACATGGGTAGGAGAGATTGTTATTAATAATAACAACAATTAAATTGTTAACAATAATAATTACAATTAAATGACATTGTTGTAATGTTTTTGTGAATAAATGTAATTGTATTAGGAGTGAATATGTCAACCTAATGATTGAAGAATCAGGAAAAGGAAAGAATTTTAAGAACAATTAAAATATTTTAATTAAAGAAAAAAAGATCAAAGAATCTGAAACAAAACAAGCCCAGATAAGATTACAAACTTGATAACACGTTTAACTTAAAATTAGTCCATTTTAATTTCTACAGTTTCAAAATTTTCTTGTTTGCAGACTTAAGTTATCGTCGTCCACAATCGATGCACTTATTGTTGTAAATGGTGCATATTTCGTGCAACCACCTACCACAAGTAATCCATAAATTCAGTCACTGGTCGATTTTGTCTCCTGGTATAGTTCCAGACATCCAGTACACTCATCCTCATTGCCCAGTATTTTTTAGCAAATTATCTCATTGCCAAATTTAGTTTCGATAATTATGTGTTTTTCAAAAATTATTTCAAAATTGATTCATTTATATGTTTTACATGTAATTTATAATTTATGCAAATTTACCAATAAGTTACGTAATCTCTCCTAGCATGCAAACAAATGGGAACAATGCGCCATCTCTCCTAAGTAGCAGATGAGCAACCTCTCCAATTTTGGTAGGAGAGATTGCGCGGATTTTTATTTAAACATAGCCGCTTCTAAAACGAACCGGCGGTGTTCGCACTGTTAGTCTATGTTAGTAGCTTATAAGAAATCGTTCAAGTTTAAAATATTTTGTAATACTGACATCATACAGAAATTCTGCGAATAATTATAAAAATTCAAGCACTTACTTGTGAGAAAACAAAACAAAATAGCAATGCCTATCCTAAACGCTCGAAACAATCAACGTGCACATTCAAGTAGACACTCCACTACTGTTGTTGTACAACTGTTTGTGCGCGATCTCTCGATCGCGCAATCTCTCCTGGCCTTACCTTAAAGTAAAATAACTTTTATTAGATCGTTGGCATGTTTCGTCTCACTTCGAGCCATTTTCAAAAACAAATGAGAATTTTCTATAATTGCACGGTCTTTGAAGTTATTATTTGAAATTCTATCATTTAATTTTCATGTCCTTTTTAAAGAGACGCATGTTATTTTTTTATTTTTACTTGTTTGTTTATTTCCATATATATATATATATATATATATATATATATATATATATATATATATATATATATATATATATTTACTTTGTTGTTTATTTCTATATGTATTTATATTTTTTTACTTTGTTGTTTATTTCTATATATATTTATATTTTTTTACTTTGTTGTTTATTTCTATATATATTTATATTTTTTTTACTTTGTTGTTTATTTCCATATAAATGATAGCATTGCAAATTATAAAGTTCAAAGACTGTGCAATTATAGAATATTCTCACTTGTTTTTGATAATTGCTCAGAGCGAGCCGAAACGTGTCAACAATCTTATAAAAGTTATTTTACTGTATATTATGTTTTTAGTTCACACCTTTTAGCATTTAAAAGAAATATATTATTACAAGATGTTATATTTTATTATATTCTTTCCAACATAGTTGAAATGTGTTTATGAATTCTGTTTGCCTAGCCGTTTGTTTGCCTGTCTGTCTCTCCACATGTCCTTGCTTTAACTCACGTAAATGTAGTCGGATTGTCATGTAATTGATATATGTTATTCAGGTTTACCATGGCATATTCGGTATTGAAAATGGTGTGTGTAGCAGTTATAGTTCATTTACATCGGCACTCTAAAGAATACCATTACATTGTGGTCTACGAGGAAAAATTGTTTGTAGTGTATTTTAATATTTCACGATTTCAAACATAATGAAACTGGTATAAATCGATCAGGTGCACTACAAGATGCTTACTGTAGAATAATGTGCATAGCATTTATTGTTCATTTACTGGGACACACAAAAAAATTCGTACAGTATTGTCTATGAGCAATAATTGCGGGAAGTGCATTTTCAGTTGTGGTGTGATTTTTTAAACTGATTTTTGAATAGTACTTGGTGTATATAAATTATATAAATCATATACAGGGGATACAAAATAATTCAAATATATTCCCGTCTATTCATGGAAATTGCTGGAGTGGAATTTTCAATTGTGTTATGCTTTTCCGAATTAAACAAAACTTTAGTATATTAGGTTGTATATATAGAAATCTATAGATTCCCCCCAATTTGCCAATTAGCACACTGTATTGCCGCTATCTTTCTGAATTTTCACGATATTTGACTGGCCTTTTTATATGAGTTGCTCTATCGAATTGACTACCAAATCAGGAATGCAAAAAGAATTCGGATTTTTTTTTTTCGACTATAAATGGTAATTGCTGAAATTAGGTTTTCAAATGCGTTATGTTTTTCCAAATTGTTTACCTAGATATCATTTTTCACTTTATTAAACGGTGAAATTTTGTTAGAGTATTTTGAATGTGTTGGAAAGTGTTTCATAATCTATGTTTGACGCATGATTTTTCTTTCTTGTTAATAATACTCTGTTCTTTTAATTCATTGGTAATGAAGCAAAATTCGAGAATGGAAACTGAGTGACGTATGATTGTACATTTAGTAACAGTATACATTCGGTCACTTATAAATGCACTGCTTTCCAAAAATTAAGGGGCATCAGTGACCAGACCCTTTCGCTTTTTACACGGATTACTGAATATCTACTGAAACTTTTGACAAATTGTTCTTGAAATTCGAGGCTGTAAAGCACATGTTTGACTTCAAGAACAGTAGAAACAGTATACTGCAATTAAAAGATTAATATATTGAATATATGATGAGATATGGGCATTTGTATGAAATAAAATTTTAACTGGGCATGCGCGAATTATACCAAAGATTTTTTTCATGATTTGGTAGTCGATTCTATAGAGAAACTCATATAAAAAGACCATAGACATCTTATAAATACCTCCTCTAGGAAAAAGACCAGTCAAATATCGGGAAAACTCAGTAAGATATTGGCAGTACAGTGAGCTAATTGACAAATTGGGGGGGGGGAGGGTCCCTTATTATCCAATTGGATTTTTCCCCCCAATTTGCCAATTAGCTCACTGTATTGCCGCTATCTTTCTGAATTTTCACGATATTTGACTGGCCTTTTTATATGAGTTACTCTATCGAATTGACTACCAAATCATAAAATAAAATTATTAAAAAAAAAATCATTGGTATAGTTCGCGCATGCGCGGTTATAAATTGTTTCATACAAATGCCCATATCTCATCAAATATTCAATATATTAATTTTTTAATTGCGGTATACTGTTTCTACTATTCTTGAAGTCAAACATCCGCTTTACAGCCTCGAATTTCAAGAACAATTTGTCAAGAATTTCAGTAGATATTCGACAAACCGTGTAAGAAGAGAAAGCGTCTGGTCACTGCCCCTTAATTTTTGGACAGCAGTGTACTTTTACCTTACATTCCAAAAAATATTGTAAATGTCGTAGATTTAGCAAATAATAATATGATATATGAAAACACCGCCCTACAAAAGGAAAACTTTTTAGCAATCTCTGAAAATATGGTAAAATACATGGTACCATCGGCGGTAGAGGATTAAAATCGTTATAAAAATTTCGAAAATAGCCATTTATCTTTGTAAAAATTTACCACAAATCCCTTAAAATTTCTGACATTTTTCTGCATGATTTTTCTTTAAAATTTGATTAACTTTTACCTGATTTTAACTCATCTGTTTTAACAATCATGCAACCTGATCTCTTCGGTAATACGAAGTTCAGCGAATTTATTGCTTGGAATATCCTTTCACTTCCGATAAACAAGTTTCAGGATCATTAAATTTTCCTCCGCATTAATTAATGTGTCAAAATTAATTACTATATTTATTTTCCTGTATAATTTTTCATATTTTATTAGAAAGATTGATGTTTGGATAATCAAGTTCAAGTAACTAATTATAGTTGATCATTCGTGGTTGACTATTAATTTAAATTTATTCTTTAGAGATAAATAGTTTAGTAGCATCTAGCATGAAAACACCATCCTGTTTAGAAAAAGAACGCTATTTAGTAAACACTTTTTAGAACGCTTTTGTAAAACATATGCTACTATCAGCGGTAAAGGCTTAAAATCATTAAGAATTTCGAAAATATCCGTTTATATTTCTATAATTTTATCACAAATACGTTAAAATTTCTGACATTTTTCTGCATGTTTTACTTTAAAATTTGAATAACTTTTACCTGATTGTAACTCATCTCTGTTTTAACAATTATACAACCTGATCTCTTCGGTAATACGAAGCTCAGCTAATTTCTTGCATGAAATATCATTTCATTACCGATAAACAAGTTTCAGGATCGTTAATTTTTTCTTCACATTAATTAATATGTCAAAATTAATTGCTATGTTCGTTTTCCTGTATAATTTTCCACATTTTATTAGAAAGATCGATGACTGTATAATCAAGTTCATGTTAGCTGGAGCTATATTAACTGTAAGAGATCTAATTAAGATTTATATATTAAGACATCTTCGTAGAATATAAATAAAGAATATAATACAGGGCTACGCAAAGAACTTGATACATTGCCTATGGATGACAATTTCTGAAAGTACGCTTTCAGTTGTGTTATATGTTTTTTCCTGAATTAAAACACTGTGTGCTAAAACTTTGCTCAGTTACAAAACGCATAACACAGTCGAAAATTCACCTTCAGCAATTTCCACCAACAGACGGAAATGCTCTCGACTAATTTTGTACAGTCCTGTACATTATTATCAGATTTTTATGCACTTCTCATATTAAACTAAAATTTAATATAGGAAAAAAAAATAACGCACAATACAACTGAAAGCGTATTTTCAGAAATTTCCATCCATAGACAGCAATGTACGTTTTGGCGAATATTTACTGAAATTTGTGAGGAAATGCCCGAAATGCCCTTGAACTTTGAGGATGTAAAGAACATGTTTGACTTCATGTATGTTAGTGACGATTTAATCCCGAGGACAATTAGGGGGGGGGGAGATAATAATAAATTTAATAATAAAATATTTTTGTGTTTCTCCAAGAAACAGAAAATTCTGAAAATGATCTGTCACTGTAGCAAATGACTATGTAGATCTTGTTCAACGTTTTTCTGCATTTGTGTCAGAATAGCACGCATATTCTTGACGGAGAATTGAGGAGGAAATCCCATATATTCCTATGGGATTTCCTCCTCAATTTAACAATTAGCTCACTGTATTGCCTGTATATTTTTGAGTTTTCACGATATTTGACTGGTCTTTTCATATGAGTTGCTCTATAGTATTAACTATCAAATCATGAAAAAAAAATCTTTGCTGTAGTTCGCGCATGCGCAGTTAAAATTTATTTCATACATATACCCATATTTCATCGAATATTCAATATATTAATATTTTAATTGCAGTTATACTATTTCTACCATTTTTTGCCAAGTTTTCGGAAAGCGGTGTTAAATCCCGTTGAAAACTCTGCATGTTATAAAAGAAACTTTTGAACTTTTCACAGAAACGTTAGCTTCTTCAAGAATATGCGTGCTATTCTTACACAAATGCACAAAAATGTTGAACAAGACCTACATAGTCATTTGCTACAGTGAGGGATCATTTTGAGCATTTTCTGTTTCTTGGGGAAATTCAAATATTATTTTATTATTAAATTTAATATTACCCCCCCCCCCTAATTGTTCTCGGAACTAAATCTTCACTAAAAAACATGAAGTCAAACATGTTCTTTACATCCTCAAAGTTCAAGGGCATTTCGGGTATTTCCTCACGAATTTCAGTAGATATTCAACAAAAGGTCCGAAATTGGTCACTGCCCCTTAATTTCCGGATATCAGTGTAGAAATTACTCTGCGCTGTTTGTTGTAAAATGTCCAGGAAATATAGCTCTTTTTTTTTCTCGAAATATCAAATTATTTTAAAGATGCATCCATTTTGTGTTTTATTGCACGTTGTTTCACGGTCATGTTGCACATTGACGCTCTGACTACGCTGACACTGACACAGTGGCAGTAAAAGAAACTTCGTTTTTAGCAATGCTTCTTTAAATCCCGAAAATGTATTGGTTTCTAATGTTTCTACAGATAAAGAACGCTTTTCGGAATCGTTAGCAACTCGAAAGACGTTATGGTATATTTTCGTCTGTGGTTATATTATATTTACCTAGAATAGAAACCTCTGTCTTTTTTTTTAACCATTGAGAAAATGGTTGTTATTTTCGGTCGAAAATGGACCTCTTGACGTCGTCACTTTATTTTTTTAAGAGTTTTAAACAAAATTCTGTAACTTTAGAAGAATTTTTCTTTGAATAGGCAATAGAAAGGCATAAAATCGTTACAAAAATGATAGATGCAAATTATCAAATATGAAAAAAAGCCGAATTCAAAAATTGACGTCGGATGAGAAATCGCCTTATAAAGCAAAAAACGTGGTGTTCAATTTTAATTTCCTCAAAATACCTTTAGCTCAGACATCTAAACAAGAGTTAAAGCAATACTTAAATTTTGCTTAGGGATGGTCTACGTACAGAAATTGTACCAAACTTTTAAAATTTTAATGCTAACACCTAAAGTTGGCATCTTATTTGGATATTTCGGTTTATTCTACCTTCGGATACCAAACGGGAAGTCAGTAGATAGGGAGTGGGACTTCTGCGTTAGCAGCAGGCGGTGGCGGCGGTAACACCGCCTGCTGCCGAGAAAGCTATGTTATAGTAGGGTGGGGCGAATAGGTCTGCTATAAGAAGGGGGTATTTTAGGGGGGGGCTAAATTAATAAAAATTTTAAGTGTCTTATAGTACGAGGTAACGGTTATGTTAGAGTCCGAACATTGCCCCGCTATCCCTCTGCATTTTCCCAATGGTTGTTGTAATTTGTTAAACTAGATTTTTTTTTTTTTTAATTTAAGAACACATTACTTAAATGAAACCGAAAAAAAGAAATCCTGTCATCTACAGTATCTGTAAAATTTATGTTACGATCGTTTTTATTTGTAAGTTACAAACATGCGATTTTCATATGTAAATTACTTACGACAAGGAATACAAACATATATGGTGCGCTTTAGTTTACATGAATTGTTTAATATAAAAATTTTAAAATCAATATTTTCCTAAACTGTAATTTTAATGCTGATCCTATCACAATTTATTTCCTTTTTCAGGTGAGCTACCAATCTACCAGTCCTACCCTCAGCAATAAAGAGAAGTACGATTACTTTTTCCGCACCGTTCCGTCTGATGTCAATCAAGCTCACGCCATCCTGGAAATTCTACAGTGAGTTAGTTCACTGATTCATTTTTATCGTATTTTTTCGGGTATTTTTCCCACCTTTAAACTTTTTTTGAAATAAAAACTAGAGGGGTTTGAAAGATACGAATTTTTTTTAAATTATTTATTTATCTATTTATTTATTTCCTCTTGTTATATCCAGGGCCTGATTACCGTACAGGCCGAGTAGTCCATAGCCTTGGGCCCACCTCACACACTGACTAAAAATGGGTAAAACGATTTAGAAAAAATTTCTGAAATCTCCTGGAAAAAAAATTTCTCGCTAGGATAACTAAGTAACAGATACCTCTATAATCACCTTGATGCCTGTAAATTAGATGTACTGTAAATGTACCGAAATATTTAAGATGAAAAGATATTTAAAGTATTATAGCATCAAAGAGTAGGGAAAATAAAAGAGTAACGAAAATTTTATGAGTATTTTTATAAAAAGCAAGAAAATTTGCGAATACTTCCAAATAATTTTTTTAACTACTATTTTGGTTTGAAGGGGCCCTGAAAAACACACATTGTGTCTTGAGCCTCAGTCGACCTTAATCGGGCTCTAGTTATATCGCCCTGGTTCTAGAGATATTTCTGCCGCCTCGATGTATGATATTATAGTTAAGTATGATCCTGGTCCAGTGTTGTACAAGAACCGGCCTGCTTCTAAATTCTCTCGATGTCGCCCTGACGTGTTTGGATTAGGGTTCTAGTTTGTACGTTTTCTACGTACGCAAGGTCAAACTGGGCCAAAGAAGAGGGCGTGAACCTTGGATTTTCAGAAAGAGCAAATATTTTAAACAAATTAGGTCATGTTACCTGCTTGTGTAGTATCGGACATTGTAGGATTTAACACATGCATATAGCACTATGTATTAATTATATGTATTATATCTTTGATTCTGCGTAGGAGACTCCGCTATATTCGCAGTGCGTATTTGAAACTCCATCAGTCTATTTGCTATACCCATTTCGGTACTTTTCCGTTATACAAACACCATGACAAAATGTAATGCTAATACGCCATTTATTTCAATCCTAACCGTGCAAAGGATTTTTATTGTAAATCGAGCCAAACATTGTGACTCTCTTATTTATTGAATGTGAATCTTTGTTTATTATTACATAATCATAACCATGCAAATCATCTTAATTTGTTATTTTTTAAATCGATTTTTTTTTTTTTTTAAGTTACAAGTTTTATTTTTAGTTGACACCGAGATGGTTTTTACCATCTGATAGAGTTATCAGATGATGAAGAAACTACAATAAAATTGTTTGGGGCTGTGGAATTATATACAAAGAAAGTTTTTTTGCGAGATGCCGGCTGCGAAAATTTAACAATAAACCACAAATTTCGTTGGCACAAACAATGGATATCATATACAATATGTTGAGAGATTATGGGGCATCGCAAAATGGCGGAATAAAAGACAGTCCGGTTTAAAATTATATCCTATTCTATTTAAAATCTTATCCCGTTGAGTTCACGTGGCGACGTCTTTATTCAAAAAATGAAATGTTTACTGCAGTGCTAAGAAACATTTACAATTTCATGCCTGCAGTTTAAATTGAGTTTTATGTTAATATTATACTGTAAAATATTTAATATATATATATATATATACGTTATATTTGCTAATGTTATATTTTTTGGAGCTAATTATTACGTTTGGCGACAATGGTGTTGGTATAACTGAAAAGTACCCGAATTTCTATAATAGGTCTTCTGGTATATTAGAAAACGGTAGCTTTGGTGTCCTAGGATATCCGATTTTACTTCCTATTTCTGATTGTAATTCATGAAATCTGCAGACTTGCTATTTTCCTGCTAAACTGTTTCATGTTTTATTACGGCGCGAAAATTGCATCCGAAAGCGTTTTACAAAACAAACTAAAGAATGAAAAGATAATAATTCATTTTAGAAGAAAATACAGTTAATTTAGAAACACAACTTCTCTTTATCATTTATTTCATTGGAAAAATTATAACTATTAAAACGGTTAGAGATTCAGCTGCGTAATTGAGTAAATAATCCTCTTTCGATTAGTTTAGCTTCCATTTAACATTGTAAATTGCTTCCTAATTTGTGTGAAGAGGAAATATCATTTCCGTGAATGGTTTAATAATGTGAACCATAGCACGTAAGTTTCTTTTCAGAGGTGAAAAATTCGCGAAAATTAATTATACTTATCCGTGAAGAAAGATTTATCATTTTCTCTCTATTTAATTAACAATATATTAGAATAAGATTTTCAACTAATGAAAAAAATTGTATAACAAAATAATATGTTCGAAAATTTGATTTTCATTTTATATGATGTATTTAATCTATTTATTTTAATAATACCAGTCGCCTCCCCCCACCACTAAAAAAAAAGATATATGCATTTAAATCACCAACTTAACCCCATGCATTTTAATCTCCAAATTGTTCCAGAAACAAACAGAAATAACTTTTCAACTGATAATTATACTTTCTTTTAATTTTTTTTAAGTTTAGAGGAACGCCTTCAAAGTGAAATTGTACCAATCTATGAAAGTTTCAATACGAACACATGGTTTTGATATCATATTTTGCTATCTATCTATATTATAAAGGACAAACGTGTCCGTACGTAACGCTGACGTCATTTTGCGAATGGCAACACTTGATGATGAAATTTCAGTTTTGCCATTTTTGCTACTGCAAATTTTTTAATTTCGAAACATCGCGCAAATTTTAATTTTTACACCGTTATATAGGGGAAAAAATTCTACTGTCAAATGCAATTTGTCTGAAAACTGTGTCGCAATTTACGCATCTATTATAGCATTTATATTACATTTTAAGTATATATATTTTTTAATCTATCTCTATCGCTTGCAGACGATTACAATATATTAATCTGTTTGTACTTTAAACAATATAAAAGGTTCAGCATTTGTTTCCAGCTAATATTCCATAACGAAATTAAAACCTAATCAAGCAATAAATAAAATAGTATAAATAAAACACAAATTTAACAGACATGTAATAGCATTTATATTACATTTTAAGTATATATATTTTTTAATCTATCTCTATCGCTTGCAGACGATTACAATATATTAATCTGTTTGTACTTTAAACAATATAAAAGGTTCAGCATTTGTTTCCAGCTAATATTCCATAACGAAATTAAAACCTAATCAAGCAATAAATAAAATAGTATAAATAAAACACAAATTTAACAGACATGTAATAGCATTTATATTACATTTTAAGTATATATATTTTTTAATCTATCTCTATCGCTTGCAGACGATTACAAGATATTAATCTGTTTGTACTTTAAGCAATATAAAAGGTTCAGCATTTGTTTCCAGCTAATATTCCATAACGAAATTAAAACCTAATCAAGCAATCAATAAAATAATATAAATAAAACACAAATTTAACAGACATGTAATAGCATTTATATTACATTTTAAGTATATATATATTTTTTAATCTATCTCTATGGCTTGCAGACGATTACAATATATTAATCTGTTTGTACTTTAAACAATATAAAAGGTTCAGCATTTGTTTTCAGCTAATATTCCATAACGAAATTAAAACCTAATCAAGCAATAAATAAAATAGTATAAATAAAACACAAATTTAACAGACATGTAATAGCATTTATATTACATTTTAAGTATATATATTTTTTAATCTATCTCTATCGCTTGCAGACGATTACAATATATTAATCTGTTTGTACTTTAAACAATATAAAAGGTTCAGCATTTGTTTCCAGCTAATATTCCATAACGAAATTAAAACCTAATCAAGCAATCAATAAAATAATATAAATAAAACACAAATTTAACAGACATGTAATAGCATTTATATTACATTTTAAGTATATATATTTTTTAATCTATCTCTATCGCTTGCAGACGATTACAATATATTAATCTGTTTATACTTTAAACAATATAAAAGGTTCAGCATTTGTTTCCAGCTAATATTCCATAACGAAATTAAAACCTAATCAAGCAATAAATAAAATAGTATAAATAAAACACAAATTTAACAGACATGTAATAGCATTTATATTACATTTTAAGTATATATATTTTTTAATCTATCTCTATGGCTTGCAGACGATTACAATATATTAATCTGTTTGTACTTTAAACAATATAAAAGGTTCAGCATTTGTTTCCAGCTAATATTCCATAACGAAATTAAAACCTAATCAAGCAATCAATAAAATAATATAAATAAAACACAAATTTAACAGACATGTAATCGAAACAAGCGCATAAAACCGCTGAAATTATCAGAATAAGAAAAACTTCTGCGGATAACGAAATTTTTAGCGATTTCTTCAGCTATT
This sequence comes from Maratus michaelseni, assembly GCA_963931845.1. Classification (NCBI taxonomy): domain Eukaryota; kingdom Metazoa; phylum Arthropoda; class Arachnida; order Araneae; family Salticidae; genus Maratus; species Maratus michaelseni. The sequence continues at coordinate 38,615,625 of OZ007591.1, read as the reverse complement.
AACTTATGTCACGAGGCTAATAAAAAATGGCCGCTTTTAATAAATTTTAAAATTTTATTTGAATATATAATTGACATATTTCATATAAAATTGCTCTTTGGTGTTGTTAAGGGGAAATCTAAAAAAAAATATTAAATGTAAAAAATCTATTATAGTTTTCAATAAAAAAATAAATCGTCTTGACCTATATTCTCTATCCCGGGAAGCACGGGTTGTTTGCCGTAGTTTCGATAAATTCTACCGAAATTTAAATTTTTACCTTAGGATACCATTCGGTCAAGTAGTTTATGAATTCTGAAGGTTTAAAGCTTTTGAACTCCAATGTTAAATTCATTTCTAATAATTGCAAATTAGATCGAATGCGGGTAGTTTTTAAGCATAACTTGAAAACTAATTGGCGGAATGAGCTGTAATTTTGGATTCGCATATTTAACCCCTTCGGGACCGGCGGCTTTTACACAAATTTTATTCGGTTAGCACCACTTTTTTTTTTTTTAAAGCTATCTTGACTTGAACTATCACAAAAAATGCTCTAATTAGAGAAAGCAAATATTACTTTCATTTTTTACTGGTGTCTAAAACAAATTCTGTATGCTCTTTTTGAGGGTGCATATATGCACCCATGGTCCTGAATGGGTTAAAGCTTCTAGAAATCTATTTCTGTTTAAAAAAATTATAGGTTACAATTCATATTTGTTTCTAAAATTTATTTGGAAAATATATATTTTTTAAGAATAATTTTCGAAAAAAATATCATTGTAATCTATGAATTTTTAAATAGAAATAGATTCAAATTTTAATTGCTTAATAGGCGTATAGCCAAAATAGTGAAAAAGTACCCAAGCCGGGACTCGAATCGGGGTCATCAGTATAGCGCACAGATGTTCTACCAACTGAACCATTTGGGAACGATACTCAGCCTTGGAACTTTCTCACTATAACATGTTGGCAAGGATACAAACGCAGCACTAGATGGAATATTTTCCGTGAGCCACCAACCCTGGGGCAAACACGAAGTCAAAGAAAATCCAGCATCGATAATTGAAAACTATGTTGGCTATACGCCTATTAAGCAATTAAAACTTGAATATTATGAATGCAAGGCGTGAAAATTTTTCTATGGAAATTTTTTTCCAAGTATTAAATATAAATAGATTTTTAGAAATTTTAAATATGCGAATTCAAAATTACAGCTCATTTTTCCAATTAGTTTTTTAGTTACCTTTAAAAACATACCCTCATTGCAATCTGTTTTGCAACGATTAGAAATGAATTAAAAATTAGGAGTTCCTAACTTTAAACCTTCATAATTCCTAAGCTACTAAACCGAATGTCTTTTCGTTTGATATCCTAAGGTAGAATTTACCGAAGAAACAATTATAATGTCAAAATTAGGTGTTCGTATTGAAAGTTTCAGAATTTGGTACAAAGCGATTTGAGCTACTCATAAAAGAAATCCAAATTCAATCTTTTAATCGAATATAGTAAAATTTGTCCTCTTTTCAATAAAATTTATTTGGAATTCGTACAGCAGTTTTTGAATTTTTCGTGATTTTTTTTAATTGATTATTTCGCCAAAAATTTGATTTTTTTTAATTAACTAATATCTATTTGATACTTTAACCATCCAAATTTATATTGTATGCTCCTTAATAGAGCAAACTTTCGTTAACCGTTAAAAAAAAAAAGATGAAATAGTTTTTTTTAATTAATTATTCAAGAAAGCATGGCCATCGATTTTTGTTTTTTCTGAAATCCATCAAAGAAAGAGACGAAAAAGTTCCAGCGTTGGTTTTCTAAGTAACCCCTTTATCGCCAAGAACCCGTCACTTTGACGACGCAGGTGGCCTCGCACATAGCCATTATTATTACACACATAGCCATTATTATTATTATTATTATTATTATTATTATTATTATTCAACCAGGAAAGAAGCTCACTTGGAAATATGTTCTCTGTCCACCTGAAAAGTGTAACTCCTTGTGGTGGAGAATGAATTTAGCATTTGCTGTTGTAAAATGCTTGTAATAATTTTACCTGAATACAACTAATCATTATAATTAACACAATCCAGTTTTAAACACCATATTAAATCGTATAATGTCAGATCGGTTTCATTAGCGTAATTAGCTTATTTAAAAGTGATTAAATTAATAAAAATTAAAAAAATGTAATCAATTTTTTGTAGAATGCTCCATAAATTTTCTGTGAGATTTAGAGCTCGAGAATTTCAAGGGATATCAAGCACATTAATTTTAGTTTCTAGCATAAATTTATTGACAGATTTGGAAATTTGACATTGAGCTATTTCGTATTGAAATGTCTCGGCAAAAGTTTTAAAGAATGGTGCAATCCTGTATTGGAAGATTTGTTTTTATATTGTAAGATGTATTTCGACGAATTGATTATCCAGTGAACATTTAAAAAAACACCTTCCTGCTTTGCTCTAAAATGAAGATTAGTGTTTATCCTTGAACTAATTAAAGAGGATTATTTTTACAACTACGACTTTCAAAACTAATAACTTGATAATGGCAAACTTCATATTATCACAATTTTGATTTTGGCCAAAAACCTCTCGACCAATAAATGTTGTTGCTATATGTCGCCCCTCTCTTATAAAACTGCCCTATTCCAACGAATAATTTTTAATTGAAAAGCATGTCTTATTTAATCAAAGCATTTCCGCGATTAAATTAGGCGAAAATTTCTACTTTGAAAACCGGTAATGAAAGATTAAAAATTCTGTAAATGGCGCTGGTCGCGGAGGGGTTAAGAGTCACTATGGGACTGAATAAAAATGTTATATTATGGCCACATTGTGACTGTGTCATTTATTATGTCAGTGTGACTTCACATTGACTGGCTGAGCTATTAGGGGATTTGTTTGGCACAGTGTCACAGTTTTGTGCAATCATAACTTTTAAGCTACATAACATTTGATATCTGTATAAAATTTCCTGTCAGACAGTGTATGATATCTTGAAACAAAATTAAAAATAAAATTTGGTCATACTCTCCTTATTATAAAATTTATTATATCCTGTTCGTGTTTGAACTGCTGACAAGACGAACGCATTTTGTGTTATACGGATACGTAAATGTGTGATTTGACCTGTTGATATGTTATCACTGAAATTAAATGTATAACACATGTTTTATTTTCTGCAGGAAGTTCCACTGGACGTACGTCTCTGTCGTGTATTCAGACACTGATTACGGAAACAAGGGTTACGAAAAGTTGCAGGAGTTCGCCCCTCCCGAAATCTGCTTTTCCAGCCCTCAGAGCATCAACGTCGATCATTTTTCAGAGTCAGACTATGATACCGTCATCACAAATTTGATGCATAAAACTCACGCAAGAGGTATGCTCATTGTTGCATCTTTGACATTTTTTCGACTAAACAACATTCGATATAATTTGCCTGTTCTATATCTGTTTTCACATACCGCCCCATTTTTTGCAATATTTACTGAAAAAGTTTTTACAGAATTTTAATTTTTTTATTTTAATTTTTACTTTTTTGTGATATTAGAATTTATGAGGAACAGAGTATTTTCTGAAAAACATTTCATTACACGATAAATTTTCAAAATAGTGTTACACTTGATGAATACTTAACTACACTGTAAAAAAAATTGCAGTAAAATTACGGGCAGAGGCCGCAGCAGAAATTCCAGTCATACCCCGTAAAAAAAAAAAAAAAAAAAAAAAAAAAAAAAAAAAATTCCATGCTCATCATTTTGTGCAGCGCGTAATTTTACGGGGCAAAGTAATATAGCATTATAATGCACAGGATATAATGCACTTTAAAACACAATAACACTTTGCTTACTGTTCCGTAGCACGTAGCACTTTAGATAATCATCACAGAATCGCTGTTTTGCCGGGTTAAAATTTTCGAAACACGAGTAAAATGAAGGGGTTACACCCTTGCGGAGAAGAATGTATGGGGTCGTACCGTATTTTTGCTAACATATGGGCTAGAACTGTAAGAATATGTGGATTGCTATTAATTTTCTAAGTATCTAAGGGATAAGGCCGCTTATTTAGTGGATCAGACCGTTTTTCATCAAATAAGGCTGTGAAAATTGAAGGGCAAACGCTCATAAATTTACAGTTTTTCTGAGAGTGTAATGTCTTAATAAGAATCAGAAAACGTGTAGATGTTTAATCAAAAAGCGGGTAAACCTTAAAATACGGGAGGAAAATCATTATTCACTACCTACTGAACCACGCCACGGTGGGTTTTAAAAATATCCATATAAGTTTATACGTATAATAATAAATTCAATTTCATTTTCAAAAATCTCTTTATCCTAGTATAACAAAACTTTTCTTAAGTATGATAATATTCATTAAAAAATTCTTTTAGAAACATGCATAAAAAAGGAGACTTATCAGATAAAAACAAGAAGAGATTACACCAAAATCACAAAATAGGAAATTGGCGTCACATTCCACAACCCAACTGATTCGCAAGTGATCACATGATACACTAGGAGGATTCTTCACGGTATCCTCATGCCATTTAGCGATTTTTTTGTTAGCTAACGTATAATAGGGGGATGGCCATATCAGGAAAACGGCCATAACAGGGGCACCTACCTTAGTTTCGATCCTGTTATGCTTAAATGGTATTAAAAATTTTGTTTTTTCATTCTTATAGTTGTAGTAGTCTTTGCTGACAAACAACTTGCTAGAAATGTTATGGCAGCTGCAAAGCGTCGAAATGCTTTCAATCGTTTTGTCTGGATTGGATCGGAAGCTTGGGGAGGTCGGAAATACGTGGTAGAAGGCCACGAAAAAGTTGTGGAAGGTGCCATCACAGTATCACCACTTCTTCGACCTTTGGCAGGATTTGACGAACAATTTCAAGCACTGACACCTGAAAACAACGCAGAGAATGATCCGTGGTTTCCAGAATTTTGGGAAGAATATTTCCACTGTAGGTGAGTTTTCTTTATATTTTATTATGCAGATTCGAATAGGTTTATTGACAGTTATTCCGAAACATTATAATGCATTTTTTGTAGTCTCAATATTAAGCCATTTTAAAAAAATCTTTTTTTTTCTGAAACAATTTGGTGATTAAAATATATGGGGTGTTCTCTTTTTATTTGGCCGACTGTACATAAGATGAAGAAACTTGTGTTAACATAATGAAAATATTTAAAGAATCGTTTGACATATCTGAAATAGGACAGGTGTCATATTATTTGGAGGTTCAAGTTGAACGATTAGAAGATAGGTGTTATGTAATAAACCAAAAAACAAACATTAATCAACTTATCAAGAAATATGAATTAAATAAAGCTAAAGATGCAAGTATTCATGAGTCCAGAATTTTTGATAAATGAAGATTCATCAAGACACTTGAAACAAACAGAAAGTACTGAGAAGTAATTGGATCTCTTTTATATATCTCTAATACCTCAAGACCATATATGTCAACAGCAGTTGGAATTTTGTTAAGACATGTTAGTAAGCCAACTGGAAATAACTCGAATGAATTAAAGAAGTTATGAGATATCTTAAAGTAACATCCGAGTTTAAATTAAAATTTGGGAAAGATCTCTCACCTTCTGAAGCTTAGGTTGATGGTGATCGGAAGTATTTCAAATCGAAAATCAACAACTGAATACATTGCTGAATACATACGGGATGCTGAGAAATCCATCTGCAATATGGTCTTTTTAGGAAACTACACTTAGTTTTACTATCCTGTACTGAAGCTGAATTTGTTGCTGTGTCTGAAGTATGTAAAGAGGGTGCATGGTTATCACACTAGTTATTGCTGAATACATACTGAATGCAGGAAAATACATCTGTAATATGATATTTTAGGAAACTACACTTAGTTTTACTATCCTGTACTGAAGCTGAATTTGTTGCTGTGTCTGAAACATGTAAAGAGGGAGGGTGTAGGGTTAGCACACTGGTTATTGCTGAATACATACTGAATGCAGGCAAATACATTTGTAATATGGTCTTTTAGGAAACAACACTTAGCTTTACTATCCTGTACTGAAGCTGAATTTGTTGCTGTGTCTGAAACATGTAAAGAGGGAGGGTGTAGGGTTAGCACACTGGTTATTGCTGAATACATACTGAATGCAGGGGAATACATTTGTAATATGGTCTTTTAGGAAACAACACTTAGTTTTACTATCCTGTACTGAAGCTGAATTTGTTGCTGTGTCTGAAGCATGTAAAGAGGGTGTAGGGCGTTAGCACAATTATTATGTGAAATTGAGGATATTCAGAAAAGACAGTGCATGATTTATGAAGACTATCAAGGTTGTATTGCTATGACGGCGAACTAAAAACGAGCTAAAAACGAGCGTGTCAGTCAAAAGTCTGAACACATCGACGTCCGTTACTCTTTCATACATGAACTGTTTAAAGAAATTGTGTTTGATATAAAGTACTGCGAATGTCATAAAATGAATGCAGATAGGCTTGCAAATCCATTGGGCAAAATTAAGTTTAAGGGCATGTGTCATAGAATCATTTATAATGCGGCAGTTAGAGAGAGTTGTTGAACTACATATTCAAATGCAATCTGCCTTATAAATGTCTATTTGAAAGATTTAAATTTTATTGTTTGGCAATTTTATTTTTATTTCTGTTTCTGTACTAGTGGTTCATATTTTGACATGTTATATATATACATATATATGTTGTTTATTTTTACTGGATTTAGTTTCTATTAAATATGTTTTTTCATTTAGCTGCGCTTCTTCTATGTTTGCTACAATTTAAGTAATGTGTTTTCCAAATTATTTAACACTAACTGCCTCGACCATTTTTTTGCAAAGACAACACTGACAATTATATTACCAGGAAACAATCACATAAGCATCTATAGACGACAATGCAGTTAAAACTTTGTCACATTCGTTAACGCGCAAAATAATCACTAGAAGACGCTGTAAATCAGCTCAAATTGTAGACGACAAAAGAACACTGGAAAGAGAAAGTTCTGAGTTCAAAAATGGGGAATGCTCTCTCTCTCTCTCTCTATATATATATATATATATATATATATATATATAGATATATGTGTGTGTGTGTGTGTGTGTGTGTGTGTGTGTGCGAATGTGTGTGTGTGTGCGTGTGTACAATTTTGACTACGAAATTTTACATTTTTAAAGAGTTAATGAAAAGTAAAGAAAAAAAATCATGCAATTTGCATTTCTATTGATCACAAAATGTTGATGCTTTTAGAAATTATTTACAGTTATTTACGTGGATAAACTATATGTTTTAATTAATTTTCCCCGATTATCCAAACGATCAGTGAAGACCGATCTATGCTCTGACAAAATTAGCTTTGAGTTCAAATATCATGACCAAAATGACCCACTAATCAAATTTTCTCGAACTTGTGACCAAGCCCAATTGTCTTCTCGTGCCCGAAACCCGTATGATATAAAATTTAGTCAACATAGTCTGAGCCATTTTTTAGATAATATAGCTTGACCCACAGTGACCCAAAAATGACCCACTAATCCGATTTTCTCGAGCATGTGACCTAGCCCAATCATTTTCTTGTGCCCAAAAATCGTAGGATGCAAAATTTAGTTCAAATCGTCTGAGCCGTTTTTAAGATAAAAATAGCTTGACCCATAATAACCCATGACCAAAATGACCCCCTAATCGAAATTTCTCGAACATATGACCTAGCCCAATAGTCTTCTCGTTCATTAAAACTGTAGGGTACTAAATTTAGTTCAAATCCTCTGAGCCGTTATTAAGATAAAAATAGCTTGACCCATAATGACCCATGACCAAAATGACCCCCTAATCGAATTTTCTCTAACATGGGACCTAGCCCAACACTCTTCTCGTGTCCGAAAACCATAGAAAGCAAAATTTAGTCTAAATAGTCTGAGCCGTTTTTTAAGAAAAAATTAGCTTGACTCACAGTGACCCAAAAATGACCCAATAATCTTTTTTTCTCGGACATGTGACCTAGTCCAATGATTTTCTAGTGCCCGAAACTCGTAAGATACAAAATTTAATCAAAATCGCTAGAGCCGTTTTTTAGATAAAATTAACTTGACCTGCGTTGAACCAAAAATGACCCACTAGTCAAAAGTTCTCGAACATGTGACCCAGCCCAATAGTCTTCTCGTGCCCGAAAATGGTAGGATACAAAATTTAGTCAAAATCGTTTGAGCCGTTTTTTAGATACAATTCGCTTGACTCTGACCTATGGTGACTCAATATGACCCACTAATCGAATTTTCTCGAACATGTGACGTAGCCCAATGGTTTTCTGGTGCCCCAAAACGGTAGGATACAAAATTTCGTCAAAATTGTTAGAGCCTTATTAAAGTAAAATTTACATATATATATATATATATATATATGTGTGTGTGTGTGTGTAACCACACACACACACACAAGATTTGCTCGTATTAGAATATATGATATAATAAATGAAAACTATTGTGATTTTTTTTAAATTTTATTTTAAATTTTGAATAGGAATTTTTTAATCTCGACTTTTTGATTTTGGAGTTATAATACCTAGCGAAAGTAGCTGGAGAGTAGAAATTAAATAAACTAGCTTGCATATTGAGTGAAATAACCAACTTTATGATTATTTTCAATTGTTTTTAGAAGTACAAAAAGGTTTTATGAAATATTGTTTTTAGATTTTACCAGAAATACTCCTAGATTTTTTAATTAAGATGCACATAAAATTGTTAGGTTCCCAAAATAAAGGAGGCTAGCGCCACGGCCCTGTAGGACCTTGTTTTACTCGGGGCCTGACTGACAGCCATACCTGATAAGCATTTAAATAAATTAGTGTATGCCACAGTGAAATTATTTCAGCCTATCTTAAATTTAAATTTCTGAAAATATTACTAGTTTTGTCTATGGAAAATGAATCCATCCTTTTAGCCCAGCTTCAAATAACATTTATTTTATTTCAGACTGCAAGGTTTTAATCCTACTCCTTACAATCAACAGTATCCAAAGTGGTGTGGCGGTGAAGAGAACAAGATCCTGCCTACGAATGGCTACAAACAGACTCCAGCACTGCACTTCGTGAGAGATGCGGCCTATGCATTTGCGCACGCGTTGAACGAAATGCACAAGAGGAAATGCGGCGGTGTACCGGGGCTGTGTGACGAGATGAAGACCATTGATGGAGCAGAACTGAAAGAGTTCATGGAAAAAGTCAGTTTTAAGGGTCAGTAACTAAAACAAATTCAGAAGGTTAGAATAACAAGTATGTAATATACAGTAAATCCTCTTTAGTACATTCTTATTTTACTTACCCATCATACGTAGTATGAGGTAAGTCTTGTAATCGTTTTGAAAATCGAAAAAAAAAAATTTGACGGATTTACACGTTTCAGACACTGGAGATTCCGAAAAACATATTTTTATTTGCCGTCCGACTGTGTGTCTGTATGTCTGTGTGTCTGTAAACGCTCTATCTCCCGAACAAATTGAGATAGAGACTTGAAATTTGGTATGTACTTAGTATGTAATAATGGGAAGAAGCTTATTGAATTTCAGTAACCTCGATTATCCGGAACTATTTTTTTCTGACTCGAAATATTTATTCTGATAAAAGGTATATAAAATTTTTCGAAATTGTTTATTTTAAGGAGTGAATATAAAAGACAATAAAAAAACATAAATTTTGCATAAAGCATGAAGTCGATCGGATAATGAATTGCCGAGATATTTGTAATCCTATTTCCCACACTCTTCGATTTTTCATGATCATGTATTTCAACCAAATTTCAATTCAAAGATATATTTCAATTAGAAATGAGACGTTTAATCAGATGCAATAAACCGTTAGTTAAGAGGATTATTGTTTTTGGAGTTATAAGGATGTTTCTTTTAAGCAATTCAGTAATTGAGCCTTTAAAGTTTATGACGTATCAAGCTACGATTTTATTCGAATTACAATGCATTTTATAAGTAGCTTACACATGTTTTATTTTAATTTTTTATATTATGCATATCCATGATGGGTAAGTATTACGGTGGCCCCCAACGACTAGTTATACTTCATTATCGATTGTACGTCGATTTGCCATTGGTCCCAAAGCGTACCTATCGATAACAATGATTAAATATTTTTTTTTTACGTCAGTGTTTTAATGGTCTTTCTGCGATTGTTCGAAAAGTATTATTGTTCGTTTCATTGCCCAAAATTGCGACTCCTAATAAACATCGACGGAATTAAAAGTTAAAACCACTAAACTTTATGTTTTGCCGGTATTAAATCTAACTTCAACTGCAAGGTATAAATAGTTCAAACAAGAAGGGCATTATATAGTTTTGTCAAACAGAGATTGAAACACTTGATGGTATTGTATAAGGCGGGTTGTTTGCCTTACATGTATGGGTACAAAGATTTTGATGCAGATTTATCTACACCAAGAGTTGCCAAATAGAAATATTATTCTCAATTCAGGCTTGCCTAACTTTTCAATAATCAGGGGCGCACTGAAAACAATGTTGACAAACAATGAATTGCGCCATTATTCACAAGATGGAACAATATTATCTCACTGTAAGTGTTAGACACGTGCACACATATCTTATCAATCATTGTTACCAAATTTATCGCGTTTTTTTTTTCAAACTATTTACCACTATTTTCGATTAGTGATCTTCGCTTTTACTAATCTCTGAATAGCTGAAATTAAACAAAGCTACACAGAAATAATGGTAGATATTTTGAATAAAAAACAAGCTAAAATGACAGTAGGAATCTTAAACGATACCCATATCTCTCACAGTGACAGCCATAAAACCCCTACGATTCAGGAATTCTATGTAAAAATAATTTTCAGAATAAAAAACATTAATCCTAGCAAACTTAGAAAAACATTTTTTCTGAGAGGACATCTCAAAAATGTTTGCAAGGGAAGGAGACAGAAACCTTAATCGCGTTTAGCGAATAATATGCAAAATTAATTTGCATGCAAAAATTTTACTACTATTATAAGAAAGCAACCTTTAAAATGGGAATTTATTTTTAAGAAAAACTAGTAAATAGGAATATTAGAAAAATCGCCAAGAAAATCTTAAAAGAGCGCCATGGCGCTCGCGGGCGCCGCTTTGGACAACCCTTCTCTATATGAATTAGTTCCGTCTAGAAAAGTGTTAATAGAAGCTTCAGCAAAGAAAACCCTTAAAAATTGGTCTCGCCTATGAAATTTCAATAAAACTTGTTAAACGCATGGACGTTCTTGAAAACTACTTTATCTGTCAAAATTCGGAAGGAAAAAACCTTTCAGCATTTAAATACCGCACAAAATATATTTTAGATTTCCATCACTTTGTATGTTTTTATTAGTCGTTTTATACGTCTTTTACTGTCGTCCCCTTCAGTGAATTATAAAAGATGTTCTACTGCACCATATTAGCGTTCAGCAATCTCAGTAATGTTGAGAATTTGTAAAAGTAGAGTACTTGTAATATGCGAAATCTTGGAAAGCTTTATGTTCCAGACATTCTTAAGTTACTACATCGCCTTAGTAGCAAACTAATATTGATTACATGGATTATATTAGGGACATTTTTGCATTCATCGGAAGTATTTCCTATTAAATTCCAATATGGATCAAATGCTGGATTTATATTAAAAGTTTTCGCATTAAAATATTTGCAATAAAATACAATATTAGAGGAATATTAGTTTTACATCGAAATATTTGGAATGAAACTCCAATAACGTAGAAATATTGGCATGAAACATTTGTAAAGAAGTCTCAATATTGCAGATATTTTGATTTTACATTGGAAACAATGGCAATGAAACGCCAAAATATCCCTCGTCCTAATGTCGCAATATTGGCCAATTGTAAATATTCCATAATTGGGGCAATGTTTTATGCCTATAACTGGGCAAAGTATAGCTAATATCGGCTAATATTGAGTTTACAAATAGGAAAAGTCTTTAATGTAGTAATTATACATTACTTTAAAAATTTTACGTTTTAGATCAGTGAAAAACTTTCACTTCTCATAATCTGATGTTACCTCTATGTCTTTCGATTTTATAATTTTTTATGATCTCTAAGTATATGAAAAGTGAAATTTTTTTAAGTTATAAATTTAAACTGCACATTTATATTTTATGAAACTCTTTCGATGGTTATGTTTTGAGAAAAACTTTATCATACTATACTATTATTATCACACATTGTCACTGTTAAAAGTTTTGCGGTAGGTTGAACTAAATTTTGGTACTACAAGTAGCTGCAACCATAAGATGGTGAAATATGTTCCAACATTTGAAGCTCCGGTTGATCCATAGCTCCAAATGTTGGAACGATGTTTCACAAACTTATGGTTGCAGCTACTGCAGCACCAAAATTTGGTTAAAACGACCAGAGAATTTTAAACAGTTTAAACTGTATCATTGCATACAATTTTCGCATAAACATATTAATTACTGTTCGTGACATGATGGGTTGGAAATGAATATGTCAAAATAGATTCAAAATGTTGCAACCATTCTTTTTGGTGAAACTGATTTTTAAAAGAAAGAGCTTCATGTGTAAAATGTTTATGTGAATTGTTTATATGTATATATATTTTTTCTTTTTATGGCAGATGAAAGCGGAAAAAATTTCCGTTTTTTGCCTAGCGGTGATGCTCCCCCTCGGTACAGCATCATAAACTTCCAAAAGATACAAGGGACAGAAGAATATGAATGGCGACCTGTTGGTACCTATGCCTGTAAGTATATGATAATAATTAGAATTTTGCAACTAGATTCATTTTTAGTTATTAGTGTTTAATACAATTGTTTTAGTAGCATACTTACATTTTATTTTAATATTATGTTCAATTCTATTATTCATATCTTCATTTGTATGATTTTTTCTTACCACTATTTCCGAATAGTAATCTTTGCCTTATTTAATCGCAGAAATTCTGGGATTAATAAAGATTATTACAAAGAAATAGTTATAACAAAAATAAAGCGTAAAAGGTGTCAGCTACATGGGGCGTGACTTTAACGACAATCCATTATTTCTCTAACACACATTAGAAAACCATAATAGTTCCGTATTGTGTCTGTATTAGATTGACTAGATTTATGTTGGAAATGTTAGCAAAGTAATGCAGTCAAATTTCGGTGCAGAATTACAGTAGGGAGCCTTTACAAAAAGTTATTTTACTCTATAAAGAGATAAAACAATGTGTTTAGAATTTCGCTGGGAATTAGGAAATATTTTGTTTTTAAAATAAAATTCAACGATATTTTTTCATTATTCATTTGCTGCTAGAGAAAAGTAACATTTTTTTTTTTTTGTTATAAGTTCCTTCCTAATATTCATATTTGGGGATTTTGAAAAGCTTATGACAGCGTACCGAAATCGAAATCACCCTCTCGTGAAGATCCAGCCGTTAAGCGCAGGAACTTTTCTCCACGAGGGGAAATGTTTATTGAAAATTCATATTTTAGATTACAGATGTTGAATATTACAATAGAGATTAAAGTAAAATTAGTACAAAGTTAGTTTTTACAATACTGGTTGAGAAATCACAACATTTCTTAATATTAAAAAAAAAAAAAAAAAAAAAAAAAAGTATAAGAAAAAGTATAAAAGAAAGTAATTAGAAAATTTATGAAAAGACTACTTAATCATAGCACAACCAATAATTTTGCATGGTTCAAGCTGTAAGCTGAAATAGGAACAGTATAAGTACAAAAATGTGAACAGTATGTGAACTATAATATACAAATTACAAAAACAAAATATATTCTATTAAAAAGTACTTTATAAATGTAGGAAAAAGGATCATAGATCCTTTTTAATAAAGCAGAAATGTTTATTCAGAATGTTGTAATTTTCTTTTAGTTTATCATAGTTTAAAGGATCATATTCAAATTTTGTCTCACTGTGACATTTTTATTGAACTTGAAAGTATATCTCATTAGAGGACAATTACCATATATGTAATGTAGAACAGTTCCTGAGTTTTTTTGGCATATACATGTTGGGGAGGAGCGTTTTCCTATTTTATTTCAAAATGATGGAAAGCTACCGTGTCCACTAATGTGGTAAGCTATGACTGGTTTTTTGCAAATAAAGTTCAGATCCACTTTTCGTAAAATTTCATAAGTATCTCGGCCTTTTAATGAATATGACCAATCCGGCAGTCAATTTGTGACTATTTTTAGTCTAAAAAATAATTTGACTTTTGAAAATGGGAAGAAGAGAGTTTCCTTCTCGTTGTAACGATCATTTGCGTGATAGCACCTTTTGCCAGTAAATCTGCTCGTTCATTACCATCTGTTCCAGCGTGCGATTTGGTCCATGCAACTGTTACTTGTTTTTTGGGAATTGACAATAAAATGCTATATATTTCAGTTATTAAATAATTTCGTGGAAACACTATTTTGAGGGCTTCTAGTGATGAGCGGCTATCCGTTAAGATGAGGAGATTTTTATATTGTGAAGATGCGAACCAGTTTATTGAGTGTAAAATGGCATACAATTATGCTTGATAAATTGAGTTCTGGTTATGTAGTCTGATTACATAATGGTAAATATATGTATTCTGGTAGTTTACTGTAAACGCTGATGCAGTACCTTGCTCCATGAGGGAGCCATCTGTGTAGATTTTTAAGTCATAGTTATTTAACGTTGTTGTGGAAATTTCATCAGAAGTTTGCTTTGGAAAGTATTTAAAATAGCAAATATAAATGAAAATCTGATCAATATCATTAAAGCAGTTTATTACAAAAACAGCTGTAGCGTTAAAGTTGGAAATAAGTTGTCTGAATCTTTCATCACTAGTAAAGAAAGTACTTGTACAACGTTGTTGTCTCTCACTCTAATTATTTTTTGAAATATTAATCATAATTAATAATTAAATTAATTATAATAATTTCTTTCATAAATTACATTTAGCCTTGATAAATAAAATAATAGTGAAAAATCAATTTAACACTTGATAAAAAATGATTTAGTTTCTACTTATTTGCAGAATTTTCATTGATTATTTATTGGTTGCAAAATTAAGCTGCTAAGTTCCGTAATTTACTTATTTATTTCCTTGCTTCTTTTCTATGTAGTCGATGACGTGAAAGGGGTTTATCTTGACTTAGACATAAACGCCATGAGATTTAAACACGACCAAACAGCTTTTCCTATGTCATTCTGCAGTGCGCCTTGTCTTCCTGGACAAGCCAAACTCCAGCTGGAAGGGGACACCTGCTGTTGGCTATGTACTAACTGTTCCACCTTCCAATATCTTCCAGATGAGTTTCATTGCAGAGACTGTCCTCTCGGAACACTTCCAAGCGTGACCAAAACAAGTTGCGAACCTATTCCAGAGGCATATCTCAGCTACAGCAGTCCTTGGGCTATAGGTACTATGGGGTTTGCTGCTGTCGGAATGTTGACAACATCGATAGTAGCCATCGTTTTCTGGGCATACGGGGATACTCCAATAATAAAAGCCTCAGGGAGAGAACTAAGCTACTTATTATTATTTGGTAAGTGTGTTTGGATTTTTATAAAACATTTTATTTAACTATTGAACTTGTGCTATGCCTAGAGAGAAATTTATTGCCGTCATTATTTTACATTAGCAAAAAGAAATTCGTCAAAGAAACGTAAAAAGTACAGGCAGCAAGCTCCCGTAATACCTTTTGTGATTGGAAGAAATTTTTCTGCTTTTTGAATCAATTTCCGTCTTTGGACTGAAAAATTGAAGGAAATTTTGAGCTTTGGTTTTCGAATTTTTCGTGTTTTGAGGGAAAAAGAACATACGTAAAAATTCCATTTCTAAAACGAAAAAGTAAAACTCAGCACAGCTGTTGGAACATCCCTGTGATTTGACGAAAATGCAGCTCTAGACTGAAATATTTCAGGTAATTTTTACGTTAGATTGGTGCATTTTCTGTATTTCGGGGGAAAATAGTCAAATCAAAGCAAAAATGTTCGTGTTTTAACAAAAAAAAAAAAAAAAAAAAAAAAAAAAAAAAAAAAAGAGCGAAAAAAAAACTTTTAATGTACGGATTTTTTTTAGCGTGATACGTTTTTTTTTTTTTTCAACATGAAATGATAACGGTGACATGAGACAGACCACGTGATTGATGTTATTCCAATTCTGTCTACTTTTATTTTTCGCTTGTTGTTAAAGAGGATCTTCAGAAACTTTCCTGAAGATAGTTAGTTTTTCTTTTCATTTTACCTAAGAGATAGAGCCATTGTTTTCTGTTAAATGGAATTTTTACTATTTTTGGTTCATCCATGAGAGGCACTTGAAATTTCTGTGTGATTTGTAAAGAAAAAATTCAGTTTCAGTAGTTTTTTTTTTAACATGAAATAATAACGGTGACATGAGACAGACTCATTTAACAACTATTTCGCTATAGTTAGGAGAGCTCCTGGAAAGATTGAGAGATTTTATACTTTTCACAATGACTAAATTTCCCGAAACGCCAATCAACAACCGGAAAATAAGTTACTCTTTCTACGGCCAACTTTGCATAATTAAAAATCAGGGATCCTTAAAAGATGTTTAACTCATCTTTATTGGATAAAATAAAAGCATTACAGTTTATTTTAGCTCATACCATCGTGGTATTGAATGTTTTGAAAATTAATGAAAATACACTGAAAATAATACACTGAAAATTAATATTTTCTGGCGATAATTTTTATTGCTTTATGATGGACTGTGTTTGAGGAAAGATGTATCAGTAGGTTCTGATCGTCAGTATTCAAGTTTTTTTTTTTTTTTTTTTTTTTTTTTTTAAGCTACCACAGAATGATCAATTTCATATTTCCTTACATGTAATTAGGAAAAAAGTTTGAAACCCAACCGAATCCAGTGGAATTAATAAATGAGAGAAATAGTTTATAAGCTTGTCTTTACAACATGAATCATTTTACTTGCAACTTTTTGCTATTTTGAGAACATTTTGTTTTATAATTCCATTATTTAAATAAATATTACATAAATAATAAACAAGAAGAAAGGGTTTAAATTTTGCATTGAGATTCATACGTTACGCATATATTATACATAAACTCAACGTTTCGTACAATACAGACACCCCTCCCTCCAGCATTAGGCGTAGCGTCAGGAGGGGAGGGGCACGTGCCCCACCTCAACTTTCTGAACATCAATATTTTAAGAAAATATATAGTCAGTTATGAACTATCTTCCAGAGATCCGAAGTTGAAATGGAAAATACAGTAAAGTTAAAGACAGTATGCAGTAAAATTTCTGTTTAAGGCAGGGTTACGTCATAGACAGGTTCTGTTTTCATAGGCTTATTCTGTATTTTGGGAGAAGATAGACAAACCAAAGCAAAATTTTTCGTGTTTTAGCAAAAAAAAAAAAAAAAAAAAAGCAACGGGAAAAAACCCTTAAAATCTTTAATGTACGGATTTTTTTAGCGTGATATGTTAAATTGATGTATGAGAAATAGATGATATAGATATATGAGAAATAGATATATGAGAAAAGTTTAATAAGCATTTAAAGCATATGTGCTCTTCCCCCCCCCCCCCCCCCCACCACATACACAAATTTTCAGGTTACGCTAAGCCTATATATGGTAACGTAATTTCCCATTTCGACTATTAATTAGCCTGCTTTCGAAAAAGATTCAGAAAAGCAGAAAATATTCGAGTTTTGACTAATCGTAATCTTGTTTCGTAATTTTTGAATTACGAAACAAAATAATTAAATCTTGTTTAATTATATAAACGAGATTATATAATCATTTATATTATCTCAACGATTACATAAACGTCGAGATATACATAACGTTTATATAATCGTCCATATAAACGGGAGAGATATATGGACGTCCATATAAACGACGTCTTCAATCACATTCTATAAATATTAAAAGGCTCATAAAAATAACTGTAAATGTTTATTTTTTTAAATAACTTAAAAAATCTGCTCAATCACGGTTTGTGAAATAGCCCGCATACCTTATTCAATTATAAAGTCTTATATATCCTAGTTATCTTATCATATGAGATAATTACTTATATTATCTTATTATAAAATCCTAAATATCTTACGAAATATGTATTAAACATACTAATTCTCCATTTTATTCTAGGTATATTCTTGTCCTTCAGCATGACATTTGTGATCGTGGCCAAACCCGCGCCGTGCACCTGTGGCATCACACGCTTTTTTCTCGGATTCTGTTACACACTGTGTTACGCGGCCATCGTGACGAAAACCAATCGGATCGCGCGGATCTTCAATCAGAGACGCCTGAAACCCTGTCAGAAGCCAAAGTACACCAGTCCAAAGTCTCAACTGATCATCACAGCTTTGCTAGTCTCTGTAGAAGGTGAAAATGATACCTTTGATGATTACATTATATATCTTCCAGCTTTATTGTTAACGGATTTCATATGGCCTCAAAATCGACATAAATCATCATTGTTTTATCTACATTTATTTGATAATACATATACGAAAACATTTCCCGCAATCAGTAACGATTTTGCTGATGACAGCTTCTGGAAAAAAAATCCACTTATTTAAATGATCAGTTTTTCAGTCCTGAAAGGTCCTAGGAGACGTTGGGATCGTACCACGACTCTTACTAGAAGATCTCAAATATGCTCAATGAGATTAAAGCCCAGGAACCTTGCGATTCAATCCATAGGACGAATATTCTCTCCCTTAAGATAATTATCAACGATTTGTGCTTTATATGGGCTTTAAATTGATGTCTGGATTGGAAGGACCTTTCCGGACTGGCTGGAAAAAGTCTCACATGGGGTTCAAGGACTTCATGCCTACCAGCTCTGCGGTCACAATACCAGCAAACAAATGACAGCCCGTGCTTCGAGAAACCCAATACATGCATCATGGACGCAGCAAGATTAGAGGCATGTCCTTTTCATTGATAACTCATGATGTAGTGCAAAATCTAATTCTCCTAGAGTCTTCATATGAAGAAACCGTGGAAACGTTGTCATTACCGGCATACGGATAATTGACAATCTTTGTGGTTGTGGAATCCTTACTAAGAGCGGCATTAAACTCGACAGCTGAAAAAAGACTGCACATCTTCGATATGGGCATAGGCGTAGCCTCGGGGGGGCACGAGGGGGCACGTTTCTTCTTTCTGAACATCAATTTCTAAAATATGATACAGTCAATTAAGACTTGTCTTATATTGACCCAAAATGGAAATGAAATAACAACTTTAATTTTCATTTTATATTTCTTCATTTTTTTTTTTTTTTTTTTTTACTTAATCAGATGTCAGATCAGTTTAGATAGCTCAGCTCTTTTTCTTTGAAGTAATGAATTTGGTAGCAAAAATTGTGTTGTGCAATACAAACCCTGATAACATTCATTAAACGAAAGTTTGAACTATCACTCTCTTACAGCTGCGGACAGTTTCAATGTGTCAGCTGTTCTTTCGCTGTCTGCGGTTAGTATCTACATCATGTACTCTTTTTTTCTTCTCCTTCCGTCTGCAGACTTTAGAAAATGTAGTTGTGTTTATCAGAGCGGGAGTTCTGTTTCTCCGCAATATATATTTCATTTAATTTGTTGTAACTTTTATTATAATTTAATCAAGTCATAAATATCCTGCTTTTCCGAGCTGTGTCGCTGGAGTTGTTTACCAATGGAATGCAACCACACATCACTAAGATTATAAAGAATAATTAATATTTCCTTCATTTAGTTATTAAATGTGTTTCTCTCTCTTATTTATTATTTTTTTTATTGACAGCACTTAATCTTCTACTATACCTTCGCATTTTTGAGATGCAATGTTATGATTTTTTTTTTTCAAAATGTAAGCCTTCTTGAATGAGCTGTTTTAAAGTTAATATACAGCTGTACCTTGGTAAACGATGGTAATTCGTTCCAGAAATACCGTTGTTAAGCAAAACCGTTGCTATCGAAGGTGCAATTTTCCATACAATTTTGCAGGCGCACATGCCTTAAATGATTAGTTACTTCTGAAATGTGCCGTTTAAACTTATTTCAAATGTCTTAAAAGTTTGATAAATGTCTTTTATTTATTATCAGGGCCGTACCAAGAGTGGTGCGGGCGGTGCCCCCCCCCCCCCACACACACACACACCAGGTGCCAGATACAGTTGTTGTGGTGCTGTTTATTATATTTGTTACAAAAATAATAATTTCAATAAAATGATCTAGCGGAGCTTTCCTCATTTACTGGGTCGTTTTTTTCCCCAAGTGAACCTCGAATTAAATGAACCTGGTAGTGGGGTCCAACTGCTGTCAACAGTGTAGACCCGTGCAGGCTACGCCTGATCTGGTCTCGAATCAAACTAACCTTGATTTTTTTTTAATTTTTTATTTCGACCCAAATTAGTTTAATACTTTGACCATTGTAGTTCACGTTACGACGATTTTGTATTCTTCCAACCGCAAGAATAAAAACCGCAAGAAAAATTTGTTTAATCGCAGGAGAGCAAAATTTAACACAGTTAGTTCGCTTCGTTTCGGGGGAAAAATGTCAAAAGTCTGACGCAAAAAGCGAAAAAACACTAAAAAAAATTCACTAGCAATTCAAAACTCGCAGATTACAAAATGTACTATTTTAGTCTAAAAGCTTGAAGACAAATTCATTTTACAAGTGTTAAAAAATTGCCGCTAACCGCGAAAAACCGCAGAAAATCGCGTACAGTTTTTTATACGATTTAAATTGCAAAAAATTTAAAAATCTCAGAGGACAAAATTTATTGTATTTAAGCTGAAATATTGAAACCGGATTCGTTTTACGATCCCTCCCGGATTCCTTCCGCCGCAAAATGCGAAAAAACGCTAAAAATCTCTTTTTTTTTTTTTCTTTTCTGTTTTTTTTTTTTTATTATTTTATTCCAGAGGACAAATTTACTAAATTGGGCTAAAAGATTGAAACCCGATTCCTGTAACAATAGTTAAAAAATTGCTACGAAACACACACACAAAAAAAAAGTTTAAATCGCATGAAAAATTAAAATCATTGTACGGATTATGAATAAAGTTTATTGAAAAGAGACAAAAAATTACTGTATTGGGCAGTATTAGATTGAAAATGGATTCTTTTTATGAATGTAAAAATATATCCACAAAACGTTAAAAAAAAAAAAAAAAAAAAAAAAAAAAAAAAAAAATCCCATAAAGAAAATTTTACGAAAAATTAAAAAATCCCAGAAGACAAAGTTTACTATATTGTGTTCAAAGATTGAAACCAGATTTCCTTTACGAATGTAGAAAAATCTCCGCAAAACGCATAAAAACGTAAAAAATTGCAAAAAATAATCGCGAAAAACTTAAAAATCTCAGAGAACAAAATTTATTACATTGTGTTAAAAAATTCTAGCTGGATTCCTTTTACGAATGTCAAAAAATCGCCGCGGAACGCGAAAAGACATTAAAATCGCATGAAAAATTAAAATCATTGTACGGATTCCGAATAAATTTTATTGAAAACAGAAAAAAAATTACTCTATTGGGCTAAAAGTTTAAAACCGGATTCTTTTTACGAATGTGAAAATATCTCCACAAAACGTTAAAAAAAATCACATAAAAAAATTCACGAAAAATTAAAAAATCGCAGAGGACAAAATTAGCGATATTGTGTTTAAAGACTGAAACCGGATTTATTTTACAAATGTTAGAAAAATTTCTTCAAGACGCGTAAAAACTAAAACTAAATCTCCTTTACGAATGTAGAAAAATCGCCGCAAAACGCATAAAAACGTAAAAAATTTCAAAAATTAATCGCAAAAAACTTAAAATTCTTAGAGAACAAAATTTATTATATTGGGTTAAAATATTGTAGATGGATTCATTTTACGAATGTCAAAAAATCGTCGAAAAGTGCGGAAAAGCGCTAAACCCCGCATAACAAATTCGCGAACGAATTCAAATTAGCTATAACGAGTTCCGAATAAACATTATTGAAAAGAAGCCAACATCTATATATATATTTCTCTTACGTGGCGCGGAAATAAGGCTGAATTTCTAGCTTACAGTTTGGCAACAACCGTAGTTTCTAGAGCTCAGACCAATGAACAGACTAGATTGCGTAAGATCAGTTCTGTCTTCAATATGGCGGCCAGTGTGAGATCTGTCAAACTCAAACTAGCAACTATTAAAATAAAATAACATGTACGTATAATCCAAAGCGCTTGAGATGATTCCTCATTTTAATTATGAGTAATATCGTTAATTTTAAATGAATTCTCAACTGTTATTTAGATTTTATTTACGAATTTCACTTAGAAGAAAATCGGAGAGAATAAAAATATCAACTGTCTTGATTGTACCTGCTGCCATCTGTTGCTATCTTGATAAAGCTTTTTTTTTTTTTTTTTTTTTTTTTTTGCAAAACTCTATAATCATTTAGAACAGTAAAATGTCGAACGAAATTTAAACAATGATTGATGACACATATAAACTATCTTCCTATCACGTAGTGTTTTTTTAAATGAATTTAAGCCATGCTGTAGAATATTATAGATGCAATGAGTTTTAAACTAATTGTGTTTCTAAGCGGAACGCTTAAAATCGCATACAAAATTCGTAAAAAATCTAAAAATCGCAGATCACAAAATTTGCTATATTGGGCTAAAAGATTGAAGTTGGATTCCGTTTACAAATGTCAAAAAAAAAAAAAAACGCCGCAAAACGCTAAAAATCGCATAATAAATTTGCAAAAGCTTTAAAAATCGCAGAGTAGAAAATGTACTATATCTGCTGAAAAAATAAAACCAGATTTCTCGTACGAATGTTCAAAAAAATTGCATCGGAAAGATAAAAAAAGCTAAAAATCCCATACAAATTTTGCGAAAAATTTTAAAAAGGCAGAGAACAATTTTTACTATATTGTGTAAAAGATTGAAACTTAATTCCTAACACAAATGTTAAGAAATTTTCGCAAAACGCGAAAAAACGTTAAAAATCACATAAACATTTCGCAAAAATTCAAAAATTGCTGTACGACGAATGTTTAAGAAAAATAAACTTTTTCGAAAAGAAGACAAAGTGTTTTATATTGGGCTAGAAGATTGAAACTGAATTCCTTTTACCCAATGTGATAAAATTGCTGCGAGGTCGTTTTTAACCAAGATATCACTGTATATACATGGGTATGTGTGCGTGCTCGCGTGTGTGTTTAATAAACATTTGTGCCCCCCCAAAATTTTCGGTCAAGCTACGCCTATGGATATGGGTACACTAACCGCACAACGATATAGTCCCTGAATTTCATGATAGCTTTCTTCTGGCAGTTGCCGACCTTTGACTTCATTTTTCAGACGATATTGCGAGATCACCTACAGCACAACTTGTTTATCATTTTCATGAAGAATTTATCGTATGTATTGGATTGCAAGGAGGCCGTACAATAATTATATTAAGCATGTTTGAGATGCCTGTCTCTAACTCTCTCAAGGTCAATACCACTGTGTTATCACAATACTTGCATCGAAGATGTTTAGTGATGTTCGTTTGTCTAACATAAATGGCCGCCGCTAAACAAGGATCCTACTACCACGAAACTCCCAGTTTACTGTATGTTGTCAGGATGATAGCATGATCAACGCGCTCTCCAGATTAAGACCTGTTGAGAATAAGTCTGTGTACTGAATCTCGACTCATCACTCATCCGTGAAGAAAACATGGCTCTAATCCTGCTGTGTTCAAGATACATGTATTTGGTGCATAATTTCCGTCTCCACCGCTGATCGACGATTGAGATTTTTACGCTTTCTGATTATTTGTAAAAGCAAACGCTTCTTAAGCCATTTCCGGTATTTTGGAGAATTATGAAGATATAAGAATATATAATATAAGAAATTAATATATATTATAAGATTATATAGAAATATTAGATTATATAGGAGATTAGATTATATAGAAATTAATAAGATTATTACTATAATATTTATTATATTACAGTTATAAATTAATTAGATTATATAGAAATTAATAGATATTATATAAGAAACCAAGTTCAACCGGAAATGACTTAAGAAGCGTTCGGTTTAACAACTAATCAGAAAGCATGATAATCGCAATCGTCTATCCGCGGTGGACAGGGAAATTATGCGTATTTGGTTGCCCGAAAGACGGGCCCATAAATAAGATGAAAGCCAATCTTATTGCGGTAGCACAACGGTATAGAGATTGGATCCTTGAATGTCCTAAGAGACTTTTTCCGTCAGTCCGGACAGTTCCTATCGGTCCAGATTTCATTTTGTGGGCAATAAAGGCTACACAAAGAGGGTTTATTTGAGGGAGATGATATTTGTCATATGGAGTGGACCTCAAAGTCCCCGAACCTTTATCATATTTGACATGCTCTAAGGAGATCTGTGTCTCGGCATCAACTTCCTCCTACGATCCTCCAAAACCTAAAATCCGTGCTTTGAGCTGAGTGAAGTTTGTTGTCACATGCTATCATCAACAACCTCAGTATCATTACTCTAGTTCGTTGCACAACTGTATAGCTATGTAGAGTGACTACACTCTAAACTCTATGTATCAGAGATTCCCAAACTATAGCTAGCGACAATGCTTTTGTAGATTACTGAATGATCGGTCAGATTATCCAAAATGTGTAATTAGTTTTATTTAAATGTATAATTAAAGTAAGTTGCGGAACAATATAGTTTGGGAATCGCTGCTTTAAAGTATCCATTATACAGTTTGTTCTGTGGAACATCAGGCGACATGTTTTAACAATTTTTGATCTGTTGTGTATATTAACAAAAAAAATGCTTTATTTTTATTTTGTTATGTTGCTATGTGATGCCTTATAATATGCGGAATTTTGTATCAAATTTTTATATTAATTTATTTCCCCAGTAGAAAAAAAAAAGCAGTTTGTACTTTATTTTTTGGAGGCCAGTGTACTTTGTCGAACTTTGCCCTTGACTAAATTTTTGTAAGAATTGAGCTGATAAAACTTTTTTCCAGTGACTTCATTTTCTTGTCATCAAAATAGACATGAATTTACAAATGATCTAAGCCCGTAGATTAGGTAAAAAAATATGAGAAAAAATGCTATTATGCGTCAATTATTATAATAATCATTTTTTTGTCTCAAATATACTCTTCACTCAGGTAACGCTTCCAAAATAATCAGTGTTTTAACCCCTTCGCGACGAGCGGTATGCATACGTGAGGTATAAGATACGCAAAAATTCTTGAATTTGGGCACCAGTATTTTCGAACAAAAGTTTTCACCTTATTTAGTCACCGAGATGAGCGATTGAATAATATAAAAGTTTCTATTCGGACAAAGTGGTGCCGAAAAATTAAAAGAAATATATTTGACGCTCGTCGCGAAGGGGTTAGCAGTGTGAAATCCCAAAGTATGTTCTCAAAACTTTTTTTTTCGTCTCTCAACTGAATGCAAAACTTTTTGACATACGCACGAATTCATTTTTTCACGATCTTGTTTTTCATTTTTTTCAAGTGCATGATATTTGAAGACATTACTATATTCAAGTAGAAATGAATAGCGTTTTTTATTTCCTCATAAATGTGATGTGTCTTGATTTATAATCAACGACCCTACTTGTCAAGTTGTTGAGCAGATGAGTTGAGAACCACCTTAAGTATAACATGACACGCAGCAACTAAAACAAGACAAATTAATTTTTCGCATTGAATAATCATCAGTGAAATAGTTTGTTATTTAGAAATTATTAAATGTATTTAGTTAAAGGGTTATTTTCTCCATTTAGTTGTGATCAACACGACGTGGTTAATGTACGATCGCCCCGCAATGACCCACATGTATCCAACACGAGAGGAGAACGTCTTAATATGTGTGGGCTCAGACACTGCATCTTACCTTGTCGGTCTCATCTACCCATTCGTGCTTATTGGGTTCTGTACGGTGTACGCCTTCAAGACGAGAAAGTGTCCGGATGGATTCAACGAAGCCAGGTTAGTGATATCATATATTCTGATACGAGGAAATCTTGTGTATGCTTATATATATATATATATATATATATATATATGCAATGCAAATTTTATCTTAAAAACGGCTCTAACGATTTTGACGAAATTTTGTATCCTACCGTTTTGGGGCATCAGTAAACCATTGGGCTAGGTCACATGTTCGAGAAAATTCTATTAGTGGGTGACTTTGGAACACCATGGGTCAGGATCAAGCTAATTGTACCTCAAAAACGGTTCAAACGATTGTGACTAAATTTTGTATCCTACCATTTTCGGGTACGAGAAGACTATTGGGCTGGGTTACATGTTCGATAACTTTCGATTAGTAGGTCATTTTTGGGTCAACGCGCGTCAAGTTAATTTTATCTAAAAAGCTACTCTAACGATTTTGATTAAATTTTAGTATACTACGGTTTTGGGGCACGAGAAAATCATTGGGCTAGGTCACATGCTCAAGAAAATCCGATTAGTGGGTCATTTTTGGGTCGCTGTGGGTCAAGCTAATTTTATCTAAAAAACGACTCTGACTATTTTGACTGAATTTTATATCCTATGGGTTTCGGGCACGAGAAGACAGTTGGGTTTGGTCACATGTTCGAGAAAATTTGATTAGTGGATCATTTTGGTCATGGGTCATGATATTTGAACTCAAAGCTAATTTTGACCGAGCATAGCTCGGTCTTCCCTGTTCGTTGGCTTTGATTTACACATTAACTTATCTACTGTTTAACTAAGTCAAGGCATATATGAAGCGTTCAAAACCAAATTCTCCGTTTTCTCGTTAAACTAAGTAAGTTTGAAATGAATTCTTGCTCGACAGACAATAATTTATCCGCCGCAGTAACAAACTAATCCTAGGTTGAAAATGTGAATAACAGGCTCCAGTTACCTATGATTCTGAATGAAATGCACTGTATAAAACGACAAATGTTCTTTTAATCTATGAACATAATATATAACTAAGAAAGGAAATATACAATAACGTCTTCCGAGTTACCCATGTTTCTGAAAAGCGTTATCTTTCATTAGAAGCTTCAGAAATCATCAAATACACCAATATATTTTTGAGATTTAAAAAATCATTTACAAAAACAAAGTTTCTTTTGCTGCCACTGATTTTCGGAAACGTTTCCGAGTAGTTTTTATAGGGTATTAATCAGTTTTCTCAAACCGGAAAAACGGTTTTTAAGATGCTAGTAATTCTCAATTAAACATTTTCAGCTGCGTAATTGTATTTATACATTGCAAGAGTAACAAAATAATCTTAATTTTAATGCTTATGTTAAGGATGTTAATTTATCATGTTTGTCTGAAAAACAAGCTTATTGAACTTGAAAATATATACTTGAGAATGGATATCATCGGAAAAACCTATATTTCAGCTTGAGAAAACCGAATAATATACTATAAAAACTACTCGGAAACATTTCCGAAAATCAGAGGCAGCAAAAGAAACTTTGTTTTTTATAAATGCTTCTTTAATCTCCGAAAATATATTAGTTGTTGAAGTTTTAAAAAAGGGAGAACGCTTTTCGGAATCACGGGTAACATCGAAGAAGCTATTGTATATTTTCATTCGCGGTTATATTATTTTATCCTAGATTAAGAAACATCTGTCTTTTTTTTACAGTGCACATGGAAGCGAATTAACTTTACCTCCAAATATCTCTGGATGATGTTTTATGATCGTAATCTAGCTTGATTATCAACGCCTCATATAAAGTTTGTCATGCTCTTAGTAGCAAAAGTTGACAAGCACTGAAAGATCTTTCATCACAATGATCAACAGCCAATGATCTCAAACTCACCCCATAAGATTAATTTTGATCCAGAACTCATCGGATATGTCTCAACGGTATACCGTCAATTGATGCTCGTCAGCCAATGAAATTTCAATGGAAATACCATCTATTAGTTATATTACAGGCAATTTAGTTCTTCAATGGGTAACTCTTGTCGGTGAAAACGAGCTTTCTCGCAATTTAATTGGGAAACGGAATAGTTTTGATCTGATTTTATAGTGAAATTTGCTTCATGAAACAGTGAGTTTTTGTTGAAATTGATAGTTGGTCAATTAAATATGGATGGATGTTATTATTCACATTCCGTAGATGTCGAAGATTAACAGTCTATTGACTTATATTATGACGCTAGACATTCAGTGTAGCTTGTATTCAGACGAAAAGCAACTTTTTCAGCGTCGAAGCTATGTAAAGGGTTAAGGAATTAAATCTTAAAAGCATATAACAGACATATTAGGAAAGTTAGCATAAAATATTATCTGTGATATAATTTCGAAATGCACTTTCAAAATGTTCTTATACAAAGAAACAAAAAAATTGCCTTCAAGATCAAAATGCAAGATAATATACATACATATATTTATATAGATACAAATGGTTTTTCTTAAAGGGAAGGGGATGAACGGTTGTTTTTATGTATTGATTCTGTAATAAAGACGAAGCGTACATAGTAAGTATATTGTTTCCCAATCTAGAATTGTAGGAGGTAAACCATCAGACCCGATTTTTGATTGTATTCCATTCAAAGAAATAGTTTTCGAAGCATTTATGAGACTGAGCTTGATATCGCTTTATGCTTTTCTTATTTGTTAGTTTAAAGCTGCCAAACTTTCTTCTGATATTTTTGACATTTCTTTATAGTTTTGAATCATTAATTCTAACCATTTATATAAAGACTGGATAACTTTTACTCATTGTCGCGAATCCAATTGAATTAAACGTATTCTTGGCTCCTACTAACAGGCGATGTTTGCATAAATGTATCTTTCTAAGCTGTGTGAGAAATATGTTTTTGTTTTTGTAGATGTAAATTTCTAAGCTGTGTGAGCAAGATGTTTTTTGTTTTTGTAACTGTATTTTTCCAAGCTGTGTGAAAAAATGTTGTTGTTGTAGAAATGGTTTTGTAGAATGTTTTGTCGGCACGGAAGTGAGATAATAAAAAGATATTCGTTATGTTTTTTAAAAGGAATGTTTTTCACGTATTAAAGTATTATTTTCTATTGTTTTAAAAATGACGAAAGTATT
This sequence comes from Maratus michaelseni, assembly GCA_963931845.1. Classification (NCBI taxonomy): domain Eukaryota; kingdom Metazoa; phylum Arthropoda; class Arachnida; order Araneae; family Salticidae; genus Maratus; species Maratus michaelseni. Next base: position 38,586,632 of record OZ007591.1, on the reverse strand, counting down.
AAAACGGGTAGTTTTAAGCTATCGAAAGTCGCTATGTATGTATTTGCGACAATTTGGCGCCCGAACAGAAGGACATAGGAAGTAATATTTTTTAAGTGGAAAACTGTTCAAGTATGGATGCGTTAAAAATAAAAAGAACACCCCTTAGAAGCGCATTTACGAAGACTTTAAATGCTTTAAACGAAGCTATTAACCAGTCAAGCCCAGATGTTAATCTAATAGAAGAGCTTTTAGATCAATTAGTAGACAAAGCATCAAGATTACGTTCCACAGATGACGAAATATTAAATTTTATGTTGGCGAATGGGTCTCCAGAAAAAGATTATGTAAAAGAGTTCGAGGCATGCGAGGAATACCATGAAAAATTAATAACAGTGAAGCAAAGTGTAAGACATTTTTTTGTTAAGCCTACCGTCGAACATCAGCCTCTTTTATCTAATTCGATAGAAAACGAAAGAATGGGATCCCGCACCCTTAGATTACCTGAAATTAGTTTGCAGCCGTTTGATGGGGACTCAAGATCGTGGCTAACATTTTGGAATACCTTCAAGAAAATTCACGAAGACACTGTGTTAGACGATCACTCGAAGTTCGTATATCTGATGCAAGCAATTACTCCGAAATCGAAAGCGTCTCAAATTGTGAAAAGTTATCCTATATCGGCTGAAAATTATGCTAAAGTAATTCAACATCTTAAAGAAAGATTCGGAAGAGAAGACACTCTGATACAAATTTATGTTCGCGATCTGCTGCAGCTGGTATTGTGTAATAATAATACATCGAAAAGAGAGTGTAATTTGTCGTCGTTATATGACAACCTAGAAACCAAACTTAGATCGTTGGAATCTCTTGGGGTCACAGAGGATAAATACGCTAGCATTTTATTCCCGTTGGTGGAATCGTGTTTACCTCATGATGTTCTCCGAATTTGGGAACGGGATCGTGAGAAGTCTGATCAAGGTAAGAGTGAATTAAATTCTATACTTAATTTCTTAAAAAATGAAGTGTTGTCTTAAGAACGTATTTTATTGGCGCGTACTAGTTTTGGTTTTGATAAATCTAAGAATTTTACTAGATTTAAAAATGTTGAATATAATTCTGTGCCAACTGCTACTGATTTATTTGTAAGTGATAAATCTAAGGATAAACATTTAATTAAGAAATATGAGGAAACATGTATATTTTGTGACAAGTGTCACTTATCAGGAAAATGTTTTAAAGCTAATTCGCTTTCTTTTGAAGATAAACGAAGTATAATTTTGAAAAGGGGGCTTGTTTTGTCTGTCTTAAGAAAAATCATATTTCACGTCACTGTAAATCGAAGATTAAATGTTTAAATTGTGGTAAAAGGCATTTTGCTGTAATGTGTCAAAATGTTTGTAATGAAGAGAGTAATACGGCATTAGAAAGTCGTAAACATGAGTCAGGGAGTAGTGATACTGTTTTGACTACTCAAGGTTCCGACCCATCAGTGTTATTACAAACTTTGCATGTACGTGTAAAGCACGATGGCAAAGAAAAAATTGTACGGGGTGCCAAATGGACCTTGGTTAAAAGAATTAAATAAATATGGTATTAAGATTTCGGATGTTGAAAACAATGTATATAAAACCGAAAACGAAATTAAATTGTTATTTGGTTCCGATGTGGCGGGAAAATTACTCACCGGAAATATTAAAGTTTTAAAAAGTGGTCCGGTTGCTGTAAAGACCCATTTGGGGTGGACTCTCATGGGGAAAATTCCAGGTATTAAATCTGAAACAAATGATTCTCTTATGGTTATTTCGTCTCTTTGGAACGAAAGTTCCGTTGCTGACTTATGGAAGCTAGATATTCTTGGTATAACTGATCCGGTGGAATCTAAAACTAAAAATGAAATTCATGAAGAAACTATGCAACATTTTAAAAGAAACATAAGAATAGATTCAGATGGGAGGTATGAAGTAGCATTGCCTTGGGTACTAGATAATGCCCGCTTACCTAGTAATAGAGAATTGGCCGAAAAACGGCTTGCTGCAACGAAGAAAAGGTTATCAAATTTGAATAAAACAGAAGTTTATAATGAAGTATTTGATACATGGTTAAATGCAGGAATAATTGAAAGGGTGGTCGATAATAAAAAATCCAAAATACATTATTTGCCACACAGGCCTGTATTTAAAGAATCGAGTGAAACTACTAAAGTAAGGCCGGTTTTTGATGCTTCGGCTCATGTGAAAGGTTTTCCTTCATTAAATGATTGTCTAGATAAAGGATTAAATATGATTGAAATGATTCCGACAATATTGCATCGTTTTCGGAAATTTCCTGTTGGTGCAGTATCTGATATAGAAAAGGCATTCTTACAGATAGGTATTACAGAAAGTGATAGAGACTATCTACGGTTTTTATGGAAGGATAATATAATTTACAGACATAAACGTGTGGTTTTCGGAATCAATTGCAGCCTTTTTTTACTAGCGGCTACTCTGAAACACCATCTGGAAAGTACACCTGACAATTTTGTTTCTACAGCAGAAACTTTGAATGAATCTTTGTATGTAGATAATTGTGTTTGTAGTTTCAACACAACTGAAGAGTTAAACAAGTTCATAATTGAATCGAGAATGTTACTGTCCTCCGCGAAATTCAATTTAAGGGGATGGCTGTCAAATTATCCAATTCAAATTATGTCTGAAACTTCAACAGTTAACATAATACCAGTACTAGGCTTAAACTGGGATCTAGAAAACGATACCCTATCTTGCAAAATCAGCCCTATTGAGGAAGAGCAAATTATTCCTACAAAACGAGCTCTACTTTCATTGGCTCAGAAGGTTTTTGATCCTTTGGGATTTGCCTCACCCGTGACTTTGCTCCCTAAACTTATTCTACAAGAATGCTGGAAGTTGAAATTAAAGTGGGATGAATTAATTCCAGAGAATTTAGCTAAACAATTTTTGAAGTGGGTGCAGGGAATAAAATTAATTTCTGACATCGAACTTGAGCGCTGGATGAATCTAGATAATTTTGAAAATGATGTAAGCCTTCACATATTTTGTGACGGAAGTAAACACGCATATGCTACTTGTATTTTTCTGAGAGTAAAGAAGAAAAATGAAATTTTGGTGAGTTTTATACAAGCACGCGCAAGAGTAGCTCCTCTTAAGAACCTAACTATACCGCGGTTAGAGCTTTTATCATGCTGCATTGGAGCCAGGTTGGGTAGTCGTGTCATTGCTGATTTAAGAATTCCAAATTTGAAGATCTGTTATTGGTGTGATTCAACCACAGCTTTAAGCTGGATAAAGCGAGATGATAGATGGGGAACATTTGTCTGGAATCGTGTAGAAGAAATCAGATCTTTGTCACAGAAAGATCAGTGGCGACATATTTCAGGAAAATTTAATCCGGCTGATCTTCCTTCCAGAGGTTGTTCCATTGAACAGTTCTTGCAGCTAAAATGGTGGGAGGGACCAGCCTGGCTGGCTGAGCCAGAATTTACTTGGCCTCAAAGTGTCGAATCACCAGATGAAGAAGTTATTAATACTGAGAAACGGAAAAGTGTCATTTCAGCATTAAACAAGAACACGAAACCTAATGATTGGTATTATCGACGATTTTCATCATACAAGAAAATAATAAGATTGATTGCATGGATTCTAAGATTCATAAGTAATTCAAGAAAACCGAATTTAAAAGAAGTATCTGATCTTACATGTTTAGAAATAGAACAAGCTGAAAGAAAATTAATGATTTTGATCCAGAAAGACAGCTTTGATGGAAAAAATAATGAGAAAATTCGTAGCCTAAGACCAATCCGTGATGAAGATGGTATCATCAGAGTAAAAACACAAGTCATCTATCGAGAAGATACTGTCAATTTTAAGTACCCAATTCTTTTGCCGTCTGACCATCCTGTAGTCCATCGATTGATCTCCTGGAAACACCAAGAGCTATTACATGCAGGAGTGGCTCTTTTGATGACATCTATACGAGAAGACTACTGGATCCTGAAAGCCAGAAAAACCATTCGAGCAGTAGTTCAGAAATGCGTGCGTTGTAAAATATTTAGTGCACAGAAGACAGAGTCAGAACCTATTGCATTGCCAGCAGAAAGAGTTCAAGATGCGGCAGTATTCCAAATAACTGGAGTAGATTTAGCTGGGCCCTTATATTTGAAAAATGGAAAAAAGGTATGGATTGTATTGTACACTTGTGCAGTGTACAGGGCCATACATTTAGAATTAGTGACGTCATTAGCAACAGATACCTTCCTCCAATCTTTTAGGCGCTTTATAGCGAGAAGAGGAAGACCGACGACCGTTTATTCTGATAATGGTAAAAATTTTGTCGGTGCAGATAGAGCTTTTTCAGACATCGATTGGGAACAGATCTCAGCTGCAGCAGCTGTACAAAAGATTCGTTGGAAATTTAATCCGCCTACTGCTGCCTGGTGGGGTGGTTGGTGGGAGAGGTTGATACAAATGGTGAAACGCATCTTGAGGAAAGTACTAGGTAGAGCCTCATTATCCTATGAAGAGCTTATCACAATTCTTTGTGACTGCGAACAAGTTGTAAATGCTAGACCACTCACGTATGTATCAGAAGATGTGGATGATCTAGCACCTTTAACACCATCAATGTTTCTTCAAGAAATAAGATCTTCAGATGTGATAGATTTTGATGCAATTGACGCACAAGAATTAAACAGAAGAGCAAAGTATAGACAACAAGTTCGAGAACATCTTAGAAGACGATTCCGTATTGAGTATTTAGGGCAGTTACGCCAACAAAATTCCCTGCAAAAGAATGCCAAGCAACTGACCGTTGGTGATGTCCTTCTCGTAGAGTCTGATAAGAAACGTACGTATTGGACTTTAGCTCGTGTGCAAGAACTAATTTCTGGAAAAGATGGTCACCCGAGAGTTGCTCGGGTAAAAACTGAAAATGGTGAACTTTTAAGACCAATACAAAAACTGTATAATCTAGAGATTCCAAAAGAAAACTCTTTAGAACCAATATTACGAACAAGAAGTGGTAGAACAGTGACTGTTCCAAAACGTTTTCAGTCATAAGACTATTTTTTTTAACACTGAACTTTTCAAACTTTTTTCCTTATTTTTTAGTAGATCTCATTTCCTAGTGTTAATTTGAATTTGTAATAATATGTTTAATTTTTGTTTGAATTTTTGCAGAAATTTGTATAATTTGTCTTTGAAAATTAGGATTAAGAATATCTATACTTTGGCCATGTAATGTAAGTATAATGTTACACATATTTTGTTTTATTTTGAATTTTGTTGTGCATATTGTTGAGTTTTCCTGTTGAAAACTCAAGGTGGGAGATTGTCGCGAATCCAATTGAATTAAACGTATTCTTGGCTCCTACTAACAGGCGATGTTTGCATAAATGTATCTTTCTAAGCTGTGTGAGAAATATGTTTTTGTTTTTGTAGATGTAAATTTCTAAGCTGTGTGAGCAAGATGTTTTTTGTTTTTGTAACTGTATTTTTCCAAGCTGTGTGAAAAAATGTTGTTGTTGTAGAAATGGTTTTGTAGAATGTTTTGTCGGCACGGAAGTGAGATAATAAAAAGATATTCGTTATGTTTTTTAAAAGGAATGTTTTTCACGTATTAAAGTATTATTTTCTATTGTTTTAAAAATGACGAAAGTATTAAAACGGGTAGTTTTAAGCTATCGAAAGTCGCTATGTATGTATTTGCGACACTCATTTGACACATTGACTCATATGACATTCATATGACTCATTTGACTCATTCATATGACTCATTTGACTCATTCATAACACTCATTTGACATTCCATTTTTAATCCAAAACTAGGAATTCACACCGTAAATTTGAAAGAAGAATTTTTATTTTATGTCGTGACGAAATATGTCTGTCTTTAAAAAAAGCAAATATTGCTAATAGTTTATATATCTGGTAAAAACTCGGAATTTCTGAATAAAATAAAATTTCTTTAATTTTAACCCGGCAGTGAACGTGTTAAATGACGTTTAATGATAAATATATGTTTTTAGGTAATTGCTTACAATATAGCCTTTTTTTAAATTATGAGAAAGCAGTGTAAATACGTAAAATAATTGTAGTCCATTGAATTAACAAAGCTCTTAGTAATTGAATAATCTTCTTTGTTTTCAGTTTTAACTCGAAATGTGTATACTAGTCGCTTGTATTGAATTAGAGTACTAATTTTGCGAGCTATATAATCTATTATCATATGGAAAGGCTATTCATCTGGTAACCTTAGATCAGTGTTCTTCAATCCTGCTCGATCTGCAACACATATTGATTAATTAAGGATTCTGCGACCGCCAAGTATACTTAATATTAAAAAATTTTAAGCTTAAAATGACTATGTGCATACGTGTGTACATGTTTAAAATAGAAGGAATTATTTATATAAAAATAACAATGTAAAAAAAATCAATTATTCAATTAATAAAAATTACTATTTCCTAAACTTCTATTTAAGACGGTTGGTGTCATAGGCCGCAGCGTGACCAGACATTTTCTAGGGCCACAAATGCTTACTAAACACACACACACACGCATATATATATATTAAAAATTATGAAATTAAATATTTGTGAGGAAATTAAGTAAAATCTGCCGTTTTTCTAAATAAAAAAATATAATTCAATGACAGTTGATTATATTCTTCATATTTTAAAAAGAAAATCGAATTTGAAATTATCTACCCCATACCCTATGGGAAGAAATCGGTGTTTTGCCATGCATTTTTCCTCTGAAATCTTATGACTTTTTGCTTTTATGGCCAGATGGGGGGGGGGGGGGGGGGGTACTCCACTAAAACCTGTTAAGAAACACTACTTTAGATCTGTGGGGTTTTTCTACCCATCAGTCGGAAATGTAGCTGGAGGATGCCTCAGTTGTGTGTTTTTATTTTTAAATTTATAAATTCTTAACAGCTGTAGTGGAGGATATACGGTGGTATACACCATATACCTTCTGGATTCTTTTAAGAAACTCCGCATACTCTATGTTTTTCAAGTAAACCTATAGCGTATACCCTCTGTGCTTTTTCTACGACGACAACACTGTTTTATATCGCCATTTCTCCACAATTTGCAAAGTTACTTACACATATTACAATGAAAAATATATGCATTTCAAATGGGTTTTTTCTTTTTCTGACAAATAAAGAGTGTTTCATTTACCTTGTTGTTGGCTTTTGTTAATTTGGTGTTTGACTATTATTTTCGTTTACGCATAAAAACCAAATTAAACTTTTTTATGTAAAAAAAAAAAAAATTGATACAACAAAAAGGATTAAAGAAAACTTTTTTCTTATCAAAGAACAAACAAAAAACACTTTTAATAATATTTATTTACACAAAATATTTTACAGTCATGAGATAAATATCAATTATGACCATTATTAAATGAGTATTTTTACATGTGATATTATAAACATAGGTAAAGGTTTAAAGCTGGTGAGTTCTAATCAATGAAAATATACAAAGACACATAAGCTCATAGGAACTAGAACTTTTCTGCAGTTGGTTGTAGAAAGTGTTTCTAAAAAAAATGACTCCACGAGAAAACGTAGACTATGTATACATAAGTCATATACAAAAGTTTACAAAATAAATCTAGCAAAAGGATCTACCAGATTTCATTCACTTCTCATGATTGCAATCTCCTGTAAAATAAAATATATATATATAATTACATAATAAAATAAAAGATGAATGTTTTATAATGAATTTTTTATATAAACATCAGCGGACATATGTTGCTTTGTGTTTCAGGTTATACAAAAATCTTAAAACAAAATATCTTTACTCTTAAAAAACAAGATATATACAAATCATGAAAGAAGTCACGTAACGTCAGGGACGTATCAAGTCAAAGTGAGGTCCAGTTCCTGATGCAGTTAACTTCTCCTGTGTGTAAACTCACAATAAAAATTTGCATTATTGCATGCTGTATTTTTCTTTATTATTTAAATAGAGAAAGCCACAATATAACATGGATATTTATCGCTATATATATATGTATATATGTATAACATATTTATTTAAATTTTAACCTATCTTAAATTTATTCTAATATTTTCACCATTTAATTTATGTATTTCGTCTTAAAGTGATTCTCATTCCGTTTCCCTTTTCAGAATTCTAATCATTTAAATGCGTCATACACTTTTCTTTGCAAAGTTCATTTATCTCGACGACTCCCTGAAATTTTTCCGCAGTCATACTTTCATCGCAATCAAAACATCCAATTCAATCATTTGGGCCTGTATATATTCTTTAGAGAAACTCCTAGAACTTTCCTCCCCGCCAAAAGCTTAGCCATTTTACACCAAAATTATTATTCCGCGAAGTAGACCCTAAGCGAAGGCTTTGGTTGCTTTAGAACCTTTTGCACACGAAAACTCTTTATGGAGTTATGTAGGTTTGTGCGCTGACTTTAAATGCTCTTGCACGAACTCGGAGCCCAGATTTTTGGGTATCATTTTAGCATGCATTAAGAAACTTTCAGCATCGTTTTCTAGTGTAATGTTTTATATGCTATAACAGTTGATGGTTGCCACTCAATCGTCATGGAGAAGGAGGAACTTCCTCTAGATTTTAAACTAAATGCCATGGTTGAACAATTCAACTTAAAAAAATTCGTGGAGTCGGTGGAGTAAACCCTGTTATGAAGAGTCGTCATCTGCGAGGAGATTTTGTTTGGAATCTAACTGATGTTCGTTCGATAATCCAACTTTTTATTTTGTGGATGAAACTTCATTGTCTGTTCGACAGCGTTTCCTACTCGGACCTGCTTATTAAACGATTGCCAATACATATTACGAATGACTTAAAGTTTTTATCAAAGGGTAAAAAATTCCATTATGTTTTTTTTATACTTATGTCGTTCTTAAGATCGCATTCACATTCATCCATATTTGTGGTGATATGGGAGCTGTTACGACATAAAATTTGGAGTATATTTCTACAATTAGTGATACGATAAGGAAGTATGATAAGATACGCCATAATAATATGATATATATACGGCACACTAATTCTGGTACAGTTTGGGGACCCTAAAAAGCTAAAGCTTAAAAGTTACAAATTTATAAAGCTTTTAAACTTTTGACACTAAAAATGTTTTGTAAACTGGTCATTTTATGAAGAAATATTAGTTTAATGTAAAATTGTTATCAGATGATCGTGTATAAAACGTGTTATTTTGGAGCTCATGAAATGTTTGTGGCCAAGTCCCTGGATATCATGCAGGTCCGTGATTAATCAGGCAATGTATATTGTACCTAAAGTGTGGCATGTTTGTCACAGTAAAGTGCCAACTGAACTATACCAAACTTGTTATTCATATTTTAGTTCAATACTCTACTTTAGAGGCACATTAAAAATAAACAAGTCACTAAAAACTTATTTTTAAAATTAATATTAATTTGTTTTTCAATTGCAGTGCATTTTTAATATTCAAAGTCAATAAAAAAATTTATTTACCAAAGTTAGAATGCTTTCTTTCAATAGGAAACAATGAAAAGTTTAACTGAAATAGGATGTAAAACTTCTTTGAATTTGATAATTTTTTTTAAATGCAATTTTAAGAAAAGTTTGTTGACATAAATGTAGTCCAAAAGTTTGTCAACTACTAATATATAGATATTAAGTTAATCTATGTATACTAATATAATATGCTAATATAAATATATTAAGTAAATCATAGTATTTCATACTTCATTTTCATTTTATTAGGTTTAATTTTATAATATCATTTCATTTAAATTTTATACTGTCTCTTCCTAGTTTTTCACACATGTGAATTCATTTTAAAAATAAATGTGTATATAATTTATCATTTTCTATTTTTTAAAAAAAAATTCAAAAGTCTATTTCATTATCATGCTAATATTTGTTTGAATATTAAAAATTGTCAAACGAATAAAATAAGTTCTTATTCTTTCAACAGAGTGAAAATGTCTCGAGGCCGAGACCTTTTGGCTTGCTATCTGTGCGATATCTCAGACAGCCATTTGATATTAACATCTGGTCTGTTATTTGAAACAGTTTGACAAAATAAACCACAGGTAAAGGCCTGGACATGGACACATTTTCACTCAGTTGGAAAAATTACTACTCGAATGATTTATTTACCAATCAGTTTGATTGTGGTAAATAATAAAAGTGTAATTAAGTATTTATATTTTATTAATGTTCCTTTACCTGCGTTTTATTTTGTCGAGCTGTTTCAAATAAGAGACCAGACGTTAATATCAAATGGCTATCTGAGTGTATTGTGTTGTATTAGGATATCGTTCAGATAGTTCAGTTGGAAGAGCATTAGCAATGAAAACCAAAAGGTACTGGGTTCGAGTCCAAGCCTGGACACATTTTCACTCAGTTGGAAAAAATACTACTCATATCATTCATTTAAAAATCAGTTTGATTGTGCTAAAATAACAAAAGTGTAAGTTCTCATCTATGTTCGTTTTCTATTCTTAACGTGGCTTCGTTCAACGTGATTAAAGTGGTCGTTGCTGTTGCAACGACCACTTCCATTAATAAATATAATCTAAAGGAGTTGTGACGGGGACATTCATTAATCAGACTATAAAGATTCTCTGCATTTGCAGAGAATGAATAACGAACGTTTTCTTTGAATAACGAACGCTCCCTTTGAATAACGAACATTTAGTTATCACATCTAACTAAACACAAAGCGCGGGATTAAGCAGTTCTGTCCTTTCAAACTTTTAAATTTCTGATGTGAATGAGCCAGAAAAAATTTATTAGCAAATTACGTATCTTGATAATGCGATTCACGTGCGCGGTTAGTTGGTGTCTAAATTGCGGGTTTACAGTTGAGATAGTTATGTTTACAACGTGTCTCAAGTCATTATGATAAAGTGAGCTGTTTTCAAGAAGTTCAATCTTAGTATATCAAATCAAGTCTATTGGAGTCTCGCTAGCTAGTATCTAAGTGACATTGTTTCTACTTTCTAGCTTAGTGAGAGTGAATTTGAGAATTTAAATCCTAGCCATATTATGTATTTGACTTTAGGCTTAGTTAGGCTTTATTTAACTTGACTTTGATATTGTTTAAGGCTAGATTGTTGGAAGTTTTAGGTTTTTTTTTGAAGAGTTTTCTTAAAAGTGTTGTAGTTATCTAGAAATTTGATTTTGTTTTGATAGCTTTATTTTAAAAGAAAGCTTTTACGTCGAAGAGTAAAATTATCCGTCACTTTTATTCTCATTCTTTTTTTAATCCTAATAAATTATTGTTTGATATGCTGATAAATTAACTTATAAGTACTGAATTGACTTATAATCATGGCAAGGACTCATGGGGGTTGTCACATATCCATATTTATCGTGGTCCAGGTATTTTTCACAAAGTTTAACGAACAACTAGGGAATGAGCATGTGTATTTCTAGTACAATGTTGGACGTCTTCTAAAAAATAAAGTGACTCTAATGGTCCCTTGATAATGGTATGGTCATGATAAAATCTTAATTATTTTCAAACCTGCGAACGTGTGAAATAATATAATTTTATTTTTAGAAAAAAAAAATAATCTGTAAATACCATATAATCCGGAAAAACAATTACATTTATTGAGATTTTAATTTTTGTAGCTTTAAGCAAACTAAATAATTGCATCTTAACGACATACAAAGCATACATTATACAGGTCATTTATTTTTATTTTTAAATATCAGCTTCAATTGGAAGAGCATTGACAATTAAAGCCAAAAAGGTTCTGATTTTGAGTCCCGGCTTGGAAACATTTTCACTCAGTTGGAAAAAATTACCAGTCGCATGATTTATTTAGCAATCAATTTGATTGTGTTAAAGCAACAAAAGTGTAAGTTGCAATGAACTAATGAACCGTCAATGAACTTAATTCATGGAGTAAATTAAATCTGTTCTCAATAACTGATTTTAATTTTTCTTAATAATATATAAATACATTTGTAATTGTTAGAATAGTAAATTACATATTTCATCAATTATTTTTACTCTGAGTATAAAAAAAAGATATACGCTACATTGAGGTAAATAAGGCAGCGGATTTATCGAAATTACTAAAATTAATATTATTATATATTCTCAAAAATCCCGAAACTTAATTATTATTAAGCAGAAAAGTTTGTTGCACCTCTAAATAAATTCAATTGAGCTTTAACGTCCCAGAAGGTTTTTTTGTTTATAGTCCATCAGGAAATTTCAAATGAAAATGAAAATCACAAAACTCCTTACCAGTTTCAGTATCAATGAATTCCATGATGTCCTCCGTGGAGTCCATGGAGCCCGCCATGAAGTCCAATACCACCATGAAGACCGTGACCTCCAATACCACCATGAAGACCGTGACCTCCAATACCAATATGAATACCGTGACCTCCAATACCACCATGAAGACCATGACCACCGTGATATCCACCATGAAGACCGTGACCTCCATGACCACCATGAATGCCATGGTGTCCACTAAGAATTGGAATTTGATGGAGATGTCCTCCGTGATGACCATGGTATCCTCCATGATGCCCACCATGATGACCGAAACCTCCAACAGATGTTGATTTTACAACGTTGATGTAATGAACGACTGGCTTAGGTGGGGGTATGTGCTTCAGAATCTTTACAACTTTAACTGGCTCCTCCTTAATTTTGACAACCTTATGTTTAGTTTCATGGTGACCGCCCAGATCATAGTGACCTCCTAATTCATGGTGACCACCCAAATCATAGTGACCTCCTAATTCATGGTGACCACCAGCACCGTGATAACCGCTCACTTCATGGTGACCGCCAAGATCATAGTGACCTCCAAGTCCATGGTGTCCACCAAGCTCAATGTGACCGCCAGTCTCATGATGACCACCCAAATCATGGTAACCGGATGCCAACACAGCAGACACAAAGAGAGAGAAGGATAGTGCGGATATCTGAAATTAATTTAAAAGCATAACATTGATTAGTCAGTTCTGTTTTTAATAAGAGAAAAGTGCACATATAATCAGAAAACGGGTAATATAAAATATTGTGTAATCACAGCGGTGATTTATCATGTTTCACTATGGATTTTTGAAGTAAATATTGGAGACCAAAAACAAATTGTAAATTACCTGTAGCATTTCATATTAAATGCTTTTGTTCAGATTGAAATACGAACGCCGTTTTTCGAAAATCTTATCTTTATCAACAAACTTGTAAATTCAAACCAAGTAGTCGAATAATTAATATTATTGCTATACATCTTCCAAAAAGAAAAAAACAGCAAGGAAAAAAGAAAACAAATTACAAGTATAGAAAGGAGTGCCTTTAGGAAGGACATTTTAAAGAGAATTAAAAAGCGCAAACCTTTTTGAAAAAGGAAAAAAGTCCTTAGAAACTTTATACAGATACTATCTTCTATCTAAGCGTAAAATTAAACACGAGAACTTTGGTTCAGGGACAAGCACAGATTACCAGTATCATGCCCTCTGATCTTTGAGTGAGGATATTGAAATAATTTGTAAATAAAAATGTCTATACAGAATATTTCTTTATTCAATATATCTATCTATATATATAAAAGCCGTTCTTGGTATGTATGTTCCTTATACAAATCTACAGTTTTTGTCCGATTGGAACGCAACTTGATGTACATATACTTTAGAACATGAGTAAAATTACTGTCAACTTTAAAAATTTCTCAGACCATTCTTTACCACTTTTTTTTAAACATTTCCCATAGTTTATCATTACAGAAATCTATTTTTTTCCCTCAATTTCTAATTCAATTTCTTTCCCGTTGCCATTCAAAGGAACTGCGTATGGGCAATATTTTTATAAACCAATTTCAGATTACTTGAAATCTGAAAGTGACGTCAATTTTGTCAGTTGTGATTTTTTTTCGCATATTACAAAGATTACTATAAATGCTTTAAACGACATAGCACATATATTTAAATGTGTTTGGAGAAAAATAAATAACTTACCTCCTAATTTTACAAAGGCAAATTGTTTCTACTGGTTTGTTAATATTAAAGTAAATTTTCTAAGAAATAAAAACATTTTTTTTTTGCGCATTCAAACTTCATGATTCAATTTATTCAACGTAATCAAAAATCGTCTGTCAAATATTGACATTTAGCAATCTTTACATCGTAACTTTTTTCAGCTTGAGCCTCAACCAAGGAGGCATATTTAAATTCCTTGGATGTAGGTGGACAGTAGATGTCCTATTAATAAAAATTGAGTTTAAAGAAAACAATACTGTATTTTCCATTATTTTTGCTTTAAAAATGGGTGTTAAAACAAATGAGATTAAAAGTAAAATGGTTTATCGGGGAAAAAAATTAAATTCATTTTTTTAAATATAAAACATTTATTTTAATTTAACAAAAATAATATATTTTTTATACGTTCGACAACGTGGCGAAATTTTCATTTCACCAGCTTCGAAATTATTATCCAATTCTTAAGAGAACACTTTATTTTTGAAAAATAATGTTTTGCATCAAAAATCACAATTTCAAAACGCAATTTTAGCAAATTCAAATTAAATTACATTGTGATTATAATTTCTTAGTTAAATTTAGTATTTAATAATATTAATTTTTTTTTATTTTTTCTTTGAGTACAATAATATTGTATACAATAATACTTTAATAAACCATAAAATCTTTAAGCGATTTTATGGTTTAAATAGATAATGTGCAATGTAACATCACGCACTCAAGTAAAGGCTTATTTCTCAACTAATTTTAGGCGAAAAGAACAAGCAGATTTAGTAATTAATAATGTATTATTTCCTATACATAATATAATGTATTCTAAATACTTGAAAATTACCGGAAAGTTAACGAAACTTTAAGCTATTTAGCTCAACATTTTGCCTACGTTAAATTGAGTAAACACGCAACAAACCATTTTGCTTTTCAGAGGGTCAGAGGAAAATCTAAACGGTGAAAGTGTCGTCATATTTTAAATCATGTGCCGGTTTTCATTCATAAAAATATTAGTATTTTATAGCAATTACACAAAGTAGCTTAATTTTCATGTATTGGTCGCCAAAGTATAAGTTTAACATCCTTTTACCGTACAATTTTCCAGAATATTAAATTACTTTAAAATTACTTTAAAATCCATAAGACCGAATACATAAAATCCGATATATAAATTGAGATACGCTTTTCAAACGAATAACATTGAGAGTACATTTGTTTTATTCGACCTCATAAAAATTGTGCTATGTGCTATTGTGCCTCATAAAAATGTGCTATGTTTAGAAATAAATGTCTTTACTTTATAAAGATCAAACAAGTTAATCTTTCGTAATTGGATTGGACACGAATTAAAAAATATACATGCTTTAAAATTACTTTAAAATCCATAAATAATCAGTAAATTGAGAAACTTTTCAACTACATTTGAAAGTGCATTTTTTTCGAATTGATAGTTTAAAAAATGAAATTATGCGATATTTAGAAGTTACAAATATGCAGTTAAAGCAAAATTTAATGGTTAGGTCGGTGCTACCGTCCATATGATGGCAACATTACTCACGGATATGTTTTTGTTTTATAATATGGATAGATGCCATATGAAAGCGAATTTCGCAAAATCTTACGACATTTGGTAATTTTTTTTCAATGTCAGGAAAATCGTATATTTTTATATTGTATTTAATTTCTATTTGACCTAAGTAGGAATTGACTTTAAAAAAAAGTTTTTATATTACTTGTTTTCTAAAAATATGTTTTTCGGAATCTCCATGTCTGAAACGTGTAAATCGTCATTTTTTTTTTTTTTCTCGATTTTCAAACGATTACAAGACTTACCCTATACTACGTATGATGAGTAAGTAATATATATCAATAACAAAAACTATTGCGACGATCATACATTTCTAAAATTTACTCAATAGCGTATTTAAGTTTTAGTGTTCGAAAAAGATAACGCCTTTAAAGTAGTATTGAAATAGTTATTTTGATCTACTGTTCTACTGTTTATCTAATTTGTAAACAAGTTAAAATTTAGTACAGATCTAAGCCTGTTAAAAATAAATAGACAAACAGAAAAACAAATAGAAGTATTTTTTTTTTCCTTCAACTACATCGAAAAGTACTAAATATTGTTTAAAATTCTAACAGGAAAACTCTCATTTCAGTTAAAAATAGAAAGAACCGTAGACATGTAGAGTGATGCTGAACAAAACTTTTAGTTTAGGTCATAAATCGCTTCATAAAAAAGGAAATTAAGTATATTGTCGACGATGCCGCCGAAAATGATTTTTTTGTGATCAGAGGTCTTTCTCGGCTAATATTAAGAAAACTACTGCATATAAAAATTTTAAAAAATCGTTAGTTTTATTAGAAATGTTCCATAAACATGCTGAATCAGACAGTTTTTAAATCGAAGAGTTATTCTAAGAGCTATTTAATGTCGAAGTTAGTCAAAATAGTTCCGTTAAAAAAGTTTTTTGGAAAAAAAATACTATGCATAGTAATTTAACTATCTTTTGCAGGCAGATACTTGACGAACGTGCTGTGTGCAGTATGAAATTATATTTTTAATTTGACTAATTTTTTTTTTATTTTTTTTTATTATTTTATTAGAGATTTATTTCATATTTAGAGAAGGTATTTTTTTTATATTGTTGCCAAATTATAAAACAGCGCAAATAATAATATTACATTTCAATTTAAAAAAAATGTATTTACACATGACTATTAAAGACAGAAAAAAAATCTTTAAAATAATAATTTAATGATCGAGTGTTAAAAGCAAGAAATGGGGAACATTATGTCATTAAAATATATTTACACGTGAATATCGAAAAGAGAAAGAAAACTTTAAAATAATAACTAAATTATTACACATTAAAAGTAGTAAAGGGTAAAAATTACGTCACGTTTAAAGTGCCCAAGTAATAATATTCTCAAGCAGTTTCATTTCAAAAATATATTTACACGAGAGATTTATTTCATATTTCAAAAAGTCTTTTTACCTATTGTTGCCAATTTTAAAATAGCGCAAATAATAATTTCCTTTCAATTAAAAAATGTATTTATATTTAAAAAAAAAAGAAAGAAAACTTTTTTGTAAATTACGCCATATTTAAAAAAATACATTTAGAACTTCTTATTTTAAACAGTTTTCTTATAGCGTTGTTATAAAATTCAGGGAGGCAGCGACATTGTTTACTTAGCCATTTTATACAAGCTGATTTTAGAATGTTTAATTGATCTTATTGAATCAATCGTGAAACCAGCCGTTAGCTTTCGCGATAACAGTTTATTCGGCCTTAAACTACCTCAGTCAAGGGGAAATGAATGGAAACCCGATTATAGAAGATCGCCGCTGGTCTTTTAATTATAATTCAATCTTTCGTAACTTATTCAAACAGAGCATATTAACATGTTTTTAGAGTCCGAGGTGTCTGAACGGGGGGGGGAGGGGGGGGGGTTCGCGAGCGTGGCTTGCAGGAAGCAGGGCCCCTAGTAAATAAAATGGAAGTAGCTATTAAAAGTAAAACAATTTAATTTTATTCTTATGCAATGATTTTTTTTAATTGGAAATTATTTATCGGTTATAAGATAAGAACTATTTTGTTTATAGTGATCGTTTTCGAAAAGAATTACCTATTTTCTAGTTGAATTACGTAACTATAAATTTGGTTATATATAAAAATTATAACGCTATTAAAAAGCAATTTTAGATAATAACATATTGTAAGATAAGAGAGTAAACTCTGTAAATAAATTATTTTGATTATCTTTACCATTTTCATTGGGAACCATACTACAAGACATTTCCATAACATAAAAACAGTGTCTCATACGCGTATTTTTATGGAAGTTGTAATAACAGACGAAAAACAGAAAAGTAGACAGACAAATCAAAACAATTTTTTAGTAAAAAATAATCTATAAAATATCATTTGTCGGTATTTATTGAAGATCGCCGCTGATCTTTTAATTATAATTCAATCTTCCGTGATTTTTTTTTTTTTTTTTCAAAACAGAGCAAATTAACATGTTTTTAGGGTCTGCGGTGTCTGAACGGAGGTTCGTGAGCATAGCTCGCAGGGAGCAGAGCCCTCCTGTAAATAAAATGGAAGTAGCTATTAAAAGTAAAACAATTTAATTTTATTCTTATACAATGATTTTTTCAATGTTTTTTCACGTTTATTGACCAATTTCAGAAGAAAGGAATTCTTCTTCAATTCAAAAGTCATCTTTGCATGTTTAGTAAGGAATTTTTATTATCAATTTAGACTTGGGAAATTTCAAAATATGGACTTAGTTCCTTTCAACAATTCCCGTTTCAATTAAATTGTGTGAATTACAGAAATTTCAAATACAATATTAAAATTAAATCCTTCTTTAAGTGTTTATTATATCCGTGTCTCTTATTTCTTTTGTAATAATAAAATACATAGACGAATTGTTGTAATTTTACTATAAATTTATTATTATTATTATTATGTGATACAGACATTTTAATAAATTCAAAGCATCAAATCGAAAAAGACTTGGAAAACTCAAAATTAAATTAAATTTCATGTGATTAAATTCAACCCTTTATGCTCCGACGTACAGTGTATCGAAACGACGAATTTCCCCAACATAGGTGAAATTGTATGTATTTTCCCAAGGGTTATCAACTATGTAGAATTGTACCATAAGTTCCATAGTATGAGAAAACATATATGTTTCATTTCCCCCTTTACATAGCGTCTTGGCCCAGTTTTTAGAAGGAAATGTATCGGAAAATTAGGAAAAACAGGTGAAAACCAAAAAGAAGTAAATGGTGAATATATATATACATATAAGTCCGATTTTCTTTTTATATTGCTATATATATATTTTTTTTTTTTTTTATCGTTGTGTAAGCAATATTTTGAGCCTAATTTTTTACATACTTTCTTTTAACTTACATTTATGTATGTATGTGTCAGTCAAATCATGTGACTCATTTTTCACCCACTTCCTGTTGACGTAGAGCTTTGAAATTTGGAATATACATGTATTCTTGAGGGCAATACATGAATTGGACATTATTTTTTTAAAATTCGATCCCTAAGGGGGGTCAACGTCTGCCTAAAATTTGCATTTTCCCCATATAAATAACATTACGATTGTTTAATTGAAAAAATAACTCTTTCGTTGCAAAATTACTCCATTTTAACCACATTGTTTCCCGCATCATTATGACGTCAGCATTGAGCGACGCACACATTTGCGCTTTATAATATAAGTTGACTTTTTTGTGAATTTTAATAAAAGTATGTTTATTTATTTTTTATTTATTTATTTATTTACATTTAATTACTTTTATTTAATTGGGATTTGATACCTATGCATGGTTTTTAAAATTTTTATAATTTTCAAAATTTTTGTCTTGTAAAGTTCAAGATCTCGCTCTATCCCGTAAAACCCGTCGGTACATTCTTTTTTTGTATGCATTGGAGGAGTGAGAAACTTTGAAATTACTTGCGCCGTATGACTTTGGCAGTTAGCGGTGTTTGATTGATTGAATGAAAGTCCACGTAAAAAAAACAAGCTTCTGCGTCTACCCTCATTTTAAAAAACTATGATTTTTTGATGAAACAGCAACGTTATTTATTTATTTATTTTATTTATTATTATTTTTTTAGTTTAAAAACGATAAATAATAATAATATTTTTGCTAACTGAAACAATATAATATAACTAAAATTTGAGATTTTTTAGTTAAAAATGTATTAAATTAACACTTATTAAAATTAGATATTAAGGCATATTGAAACATAAGTTTGGGCTGACTTTCGCACATCATATTCTGTTAATACCTGAAAAAAAAAAAAAAAAAAAAAAAATTCACAGTGTACGGCAGTATTTTAAAGTATCATATTAAAAAAAAAATAATAATAATTAAAAAAAATTAATTAAAAAAAATGTTACATCCAAAATATCATTTAATACGTCGATTGGCAATAATACAATTTAGAATAAGATCCAGATGCTTTATTTTATTGTGTTTCAAAAGCATTATTCGTTATATAAAGCCAAAAAAATGTAAATGGATATATATTTTTTTCCCAATAACTGTTAAATTTTCTTGATGTTGAAATGCATGGGGTAGAAAGTTTCAGTTCTGAAATTGTCTCTATTTATGTGTCATACCATGATATTTGTTCAGTTTTTAATTCTATAAAATACTAAAAACAATATTATACAAAATTATTTGAGTACAGTTTTAGATATTTCACAAAACCCCTCTAAAAACCTATTTAATTTTTTTAAAAGACAAAATCTTTCTAAAATCTACATTATGATACAAAAACATGTCCGTGAGTAACGCTAACATCATATTCACAGTGGCAACACCTGCCCAACAAATTTCTCTTTTATTGCAATTTTTAACTTCTAAACATCGCACAATTTCAATTTTCACCCCCATTGAATAGGGTTAAAAAGTTTTTCTAAATGCAATTTGTTTGAAAACTGTATCTCAATTGACTGATTTCCTATGTTTTTTTTTTTTTTTTTTTTTTAAATTCAAGCATAATTAATATATATATATCGATTGCAGCCCGATTACAAAAGATTAACCATTTGCACTGAAAACAATATAAATAATTCAGTGTTTGTTTCCAGCTAACATTTAGTGACGAAATTAAAACTTCATCAATAAATAAATAAAATAATCTACATAAACATCTATGCATAGTCGAATCGAAAACAAAAATGTACTTTTAAATGTAATTTGTTAAAATTTCATCAATAAATAAATAAATAAAATAATATAAATAAAACACAAATTTAATAGACATGTAATGGAACTATGCGCTTAAACCAGTGAAATTATCATACTCAAAAAGTCTGCTGAAAGTAGCAAAATCTTTTCCGATTTGTTCGGCTATTAACTCTTGGCATGCGGCTAATACGAAAGTATCGCTTTTAATAAATTTTAAAACTTTATTTGAATACATAGTTGATACTTTTCATATAAAAAGGCTTTTTGTGCTGTTAGTCTGAAATCGAAAAAATATATATTAACTGTAAAAAATCTATTAGAGTTTTCAATTTAAAAAAAATGGTTTTCACCTATATTTTATATCCCGAGGAACCCGGTTTGGATCCCCTAGTTTATTTAATAACTAGCTACGTAGCAACCTGTTGTGTTGTATTTATATTGCATGAAAAAGTATACCTAATTTCATTTTACATTTCAAGTTAGCCCTAACAATTCAAAATAAATCGTAATTTAGAATGTTTTACACTCATTTCAGAATTTTAAATTTTGAATTTTTCAAAAAATGGTTATTAGAGATCATTTACATCTTAAAAAAAACCACCATGCGAAATTTCAAGTGTTTAGCCCCAGCAGTATCACAGAAATCGCAATTATAGAATATTTTTTGTTCCTGCACACTTTTACATTTCGAATTTTTAGAAAATGTTCTTCTGCGAGTATTTACGTCTTCAAAGTAACAGTCATGTCAAGTTTCAAGCCTTAACAGTGTCAAATTAATCGTAATATAGAACGTTTTTAGAACACTTTCCGCTCATTTCACAATTTTAAATTTCGAATTTTACAAACCCTTCTTTGGGAACATTTACATCTTAAAAGTAAATACCATGCGAAATTTCAAGCTTTTAGCCCCAACAGTATCAGAGAAATCGCAAATTTAAAACTTTTTTTTTTTTTTTTTTTTTTTTTGTTCTTGCACTTTTTTACAATTAGACATTTTTAGAAATTGTTCTGTGTAAGCATTTACGTCTCAAAAGTAACTCCCATGCCAAATTTCAAGTTTCTAGTCCCAACAATATCATACAAATCACAATTTTAAGAAGCTTTTTGCTACTGCACCCTCTTGGGGGTTGTTGTAACGACTTAAAATATAGCCTATGTTTGAGCAGAGACTATTGCCATCATTTTACAACCATTATTTTTTAATTCAATTTACTGCAGTTCTAGCTGTTACCCCTTACAAACAAGCATACAGACGTGCTTCTTTATATTATTAGTATAGATTTTGCTTTGGAAAATAAAATTCAGCTCTATTTTTTCATTGTTGTTTTGTTGCTAGTGAAAAGTCTCATTTTTGTTGTTACAATTTCTTTTGTAAAATATTAATCATAATTAATAATTAAATTAATTAAAATAATTTCCTTCATAAACTACATTTATTCTTGATTAAAAATAATAATAATAGTCAAAAATCAATTTAAAAATTGATTAAACACGATCTAATTTCTACTTATTTGCAGAATTTTCATTAATTGTTTATTGGCTGCGTAATTAAGCTGCTAATTTCCGCACTTATTTATTTATTTATTTGCTTCTTTTCCATGTAGTCTCTTGGCATCGAAAAGACATGTTGGGATCTGGGGAGGTTGTTGTACCGCCATAAAATATAGCCTATGTTGAAGCAGAGATGGTAGCATTTTACACCCATTACTTTTTTTAATGGGCTCGGTAGTTCCAGAGATTATCCACTACAAACAAACACACAAACGTTACTTTATAATTTTAGTATGCTAGATTACATAAATCTTCTAATGTATTTTCAAAAAGCCACGAAAAATAATTGTAAAATGAAATGTTCATTGATTCTTGATGTACGGAGTCAAATGAAAGAGAATAAAAGTTATTTGCGATGTTTGAAAACGACAAAGAATCAAAGGTATATAAGAAACATTTAAAAATAATGTTAAAGTAAACAGCATCTAAACTCACCAGATGCTTCATGGCTGATGTCTGAGGATTGCGTGATATTACCTCATGCCTCGTGCTCCATATGCTATCCTTTTTATACCAAACCCTTTCTCTTTTTTATCACGCCCCCAAAGCGACCACAGAAAAACGTGATCTGGATAAGAAATCAAGTGTCTACGGGCCTCTTTCCTTGTTTATATCCTGAGATGATTCCAGCGGAAGAGAAAGTTCTTCCGGGCCATTTCCCAATCGAAGGGCTGTCCCAGACCCCGATTCTCTGAGATTACTTACGACACACCTGCAAATGAATGGACATTGATTGGCACTAATGGTTGTTATGGTTGTTTGATACACTTTGATCTCGATTGCATAAGCGTTTAATATAGAACGGCGGCGGCAGATAAGAGAGTAAACAACTTACTTATTGTGTTAATCGATTAAAGTTTGAAGAATGCTTTATATCACGAACCAGCAAGGAGGGGCATGGAAAGATATTAACCCTTTCCTTTATTTTGAAATTTAATTAAAGGTTTATACATACCTGCAAACTTTAAAAAAAAAAAATGCATTTTAGTTAGCTTCCATTACAAAAAGGAAGAAGCTACCTATTGCAGCCGTTCAGAGGAAAGCAATTCCCGAAAATTTCTGTATATTTTCAACTGTCTTGACCCCTAGATCCCAAAACCACCCTTCGTTCAAATGTTGATTTATATATATCAATAGATATACAATATATCCATATAGATATATCTACTCGTATTTACAGACCAATTTGAATGTGTATTCGACCGAGTTCGTTGGCTAGCTTGGTCCACCTTTTTGTTTCAAACTGGTGGACACTTAAAAATATAAGCCTCAAAAAAGATTTAAAAAAAAAAAAAAAAAAAAAAAAAAAAATAGAAATCCAAATTTATTTTTTGCATAGATCGCTTAATCCAAAGATTCAGGAGCATTTGTTTTGCCTCTGTCTTAAAAAATGGTTTTGATATAGATAGCAGTTTGAAATTCTAGGGTAGCTGATATTTTGAAACAAGGCAACAAATTAAAAAAGAAATCATGGATTAATTTGTGAGTTTTAGTGAATGTGATTTCTATCAAATTATATTTTCATTGTTGTAACCATTTTTCTAAAATTATATATTCATATCCGTCAGCGTCAAATTATCTCCAAGCTTGACGAAATATAGCCAAATTTTGCGACCAAAGATAAGATAAATGAAGCCAACTTCACTATAGCTGACTAATTTGTCGAAATTCTCATTCAAATTCAGTATTGACGAATCTTCTCTAATATCGTTCTTCGTATTTTACTTCATGTTTTCCAATAAAATTAGAGAAAATCTTAAAACCAAAAAATAGGAAAGCTACCTTTTCTTCCCGAAGCCGGAAAAACTTTTTTTAATTGCATTTTCTGAAAGCACAATTAGTAAAGAATATTTAGTTACATTTTCTAGTCGATCTGATAAAAATTAAGAAAGTTGTGTCGCTTTAATTTAGTTCTATCCTAATCCTAATCCTAATCCTAATTCTATTATAAATCCGATTGTGTGCAAATGTTAGGCTGAAGCCAGCGTCAAAATGGAGCATTTAATGATCCTGTATCTTTGCATATAGGTTAATTATAACCCTCAAATGAACATAGGCTGTTTTTTGTTCATTTTATATTCAAATATTTTCTTTAATAATTAAATATTTCATTATTTTCATAGAGAATAAATGGACATTTTTCCCATAAAATTTAACCATTTTACTTTATCGTTGCTAGGGCTTTGATCGTTGCCAATAAATAAAAACAAATAATTTTTCCTCAACAATTAATTTTCAATCGAACGATTTTCACGTGAAAAATGAAAATTAAAAAGAATTCAAAAGAAGATGAATTTCCATGATATTTGAAACAAAAATATGGAGTATTTGTTATCATACATGATGTATGAATATCGGTTACATTAAAAAGATCTTTTTCTGTCAAAAACTGCGTTATAATTAGAAGGAAAAATGAACAATAATTATATTATTAAAAATAGATTTCGCTTGGACCATGGAACTATTAAAAGGATCCTCCTCGGCTTGGACAAATATGCCGTCATAAATAAAACATGTATTTTCAAATGTTCGTAATAATACAGGGAACATGAATATCAATGTATAATGCAAGTAGATAGATAATGGACGTAATATTTAAGACTGAAATATTTTTTATCGATGTTAATTAATAATTAGCTTGAATACCAGTTACATACAAATGTGAGTTTTCCGCTAAAATTTACGCCCTGATTGCCAGAAAAAGAAAATTAACAAGAATTAAGCCATTAAAAAGAGATTTCTCTGAGGAAAAAGTGACGTCATATTTAAAATAAAACGGGAATTTTCAAATGTGGTTTACAAGGAACGTGAATCAATTCCTTACATTAATAATACAAGGATCGGTAAGTTTAGAAAGTAGATGAGTTTCAAGCCATATTTAAAACGAAAAATTTAAATATTTTTTTTTTATCTATACCGATTATTAAGCATGAATATCAGTTACATACAGATTGCCAAAAACCACACCATGATTATTAGGAAAAGAAAAATAAATACGAATCTATTATATTAAAATCTGACCGCCTGTTTGTATTTCGCAACTACTTCTTTCAGATTGTCGCACGCAACGCGATTTACTTAACACCGGTTATCATTGATCCGAGGATGTCATAAACTCACAGAATTTAAAAAAATGATTTAAATTCAGAGATATATATATATTTTTTTTATTTTTTTTTTGTAAATTTTAACGAAGTTTCTCTAAAGATGGCAAATAACTTATTCCATTTTTGTGGATAAAAAAGAAGAAATAAAACGAATTAATATATTTTTTTCTCATTAAAACTGAAAAAAAAAAAAAAAAAAAAAAAAAAAAAGAATTTATTTTCAATTTGAATAGATGGTGAAAGAAAAAAAATATCTTGATTACAGTAAAATTTTTGAAAAATAAAAACGTATTTTCACATATTCATACTTCATGAATCAATTTATTCCGGAGAACAAAAATCGTCTGTCAACATATTTTCATTTAGAAAAAAAGATTTTTTTTTTCAGTTATAGATTAAATCAAGGAGGCAAATTTAAGCTCCTTGCATTTAGGTCTACAATTATTGCTCCCTATTCACAATAATTGAATTTAATGAAAAAAAATATACTATTTCCATTATCTTTGAAGGATGGCTATTAAAACATTTCACAAAGGCGTTAAAAGTAAAATGGTTTACCAGGTAAATTTGACATATGTTTTTACACAATTCGCCGATTTCCACGATTTTATTTGGCCCGCATTTTTTCATTTCTTGCAGTTTCCTTTTCGTGATTATTTGTCACAAAATTTCACTTTTTTAAAACTTAGTTATGTCAAGGCCTCTATAACATAGAAATACTGTATTGTCTCCCATGGAAAGTGATAAACAGTTAGTTAATTATTTACGTTTCTAATTATCGGGAATGAAATATTTTGCTTAATTAATGCATTTATGCTTCTTTTAATGATACTTGAACGAAGTCACGGGTAATAGCTAGTCATGCATAAATCATAACTTGAATCTTTAAATTTGATTATCTCAAAACTTGTTTTTAATGTCGGTAATCACGATAACTCAACACTTTTCTTCAAATTTTGACCTATTTTTAACATCAATACTATCTAGAAAGTATGCGTTCCTTTTGGCGATCTGATGATTTTTTCTATTTCTTATAGACAATCAAAGTTTACAACTTTTTGTGAAAATCGGTACTTTAAATGGCAGCCAATTTGTTCAAAATCAATTTTTCCAAATAACGAACGATTACTTTCTAGTTTTAAGTACTCAGCGTACAGACATTATGCTTTTAATAATTTCAAATAACATTTGACAGAGGTACGGTGATCACCGTGGACGGTTGCCAGAACGACGCCATCTCCGGGGAGTGAGTCCGCTGGGGACACCCAACTTTATTTCCTCGTTACAAAAATCAATTTATTTTCTTTAAAGTGTAATAAACAAAATACAAAAAGAATTTTTTAACTATCTTGTTTCATTTTCTTACAAAAAATCCCGCAAAATACACGGTTTTTCTATTTTGCAGGTAGGTTGACGTAAAAGCTCTAATGACGTAAAAGAAAATACTAAGTTTTATTCTTTTCCAGTGACTTAAAGTATCAAGTATAAAGAAGTCAAGAAGTGTAATAAACAAAATACAAAAAGAATTTTTTAATTATCTTGTTTCATTTTCTTGAAAAAAATCCCGCAAAATACACGGTTTTTCGATTTTGCAGGTAGGTTGACGTAAAAACTCTAATGACGTAAAAGAAAATACTAAGTTTTATTTTTTTCTAGTGACTTAAAGTATCAAGTATAACCCATACCAAGTGGATAAACTAACAATTTTTCTTCAGTTAAGCCCTGTCCCGGAAAAAGCAAGACAATAAATAGTTTACGAAAAATTGCAAGACAATTTTTAATTTTGCCTTTTTTTTTTCATATAGTCATGTGTTTGAAAATTATTTTAAGGTGATTGTGACATATGTCGTCCCATCGGTTATTTCTTTCTTCTATTCGCATCACTTTTACAAAGTTAATAGCTGCCGTAGACTTATACCACGACGTTTTCAAAAAATATATACCACAAAGATTTTTTCTTTTTTTTCTTTTTGTAAATTATGGTACGAGTGAAAATAAAAATAGTCGCCACTGATAGCTCGTAATTAAAAGGTTAGGTGGCTGTAACTACTGAAAAAAATTGCTTTGAAAGTGTGTCCCTTTACCAGTTATTACCTATGAACATGACATAAAACTGCTGAAGTTGTTTCTTGCCTGATTAAATTACTTATTCATTTATTCATCTTAAGAAATCACCTCAAAAATTAAATTCATGAATTCAATCCCGTTTTCAGAAGCTTATATCTCAAAAGGGACACTTCTGATTTGATTATCGTTTGGACCGGAAAGAACACACACTGCAAAAAAAAAATTGTTATACCGTAAAATTAACAGTAATAAACAGTAAAATAGCAGTAAAATTCGAACTGGTAGCTGTGGCTAACCGGAGTAATTACTCAAGTTGATTTGTAGAAAGAAAAGTTTCTTTATTCGAAGCTCGAAATACAGAGCATTCCTTCTACAGGTTTCATTATTTAAATAAAATAGAACAAAATAAAATAAGATGAAATGCGTGGGTGCAGGTGATTATAAACGAGTTCCATAAAGTCCTCTAATTTCTCCTTAGGTCTCTACACCAGACAGTCTCGTTCTAAACTTAATTTCCGTTCTCTGTATTCGGTGATACAAATTAAACAGGACAGGGTGTCCTTGGGTGATCGAGACGGATCGCTCCTCCGTTTCACTTCGCTCTCGCTTCACTGCCAGACTCTGCTTTTTCAGGGTCACGTCCTACCCTTTTGCCTCCGAAGAACCATCTCCTCTCGTCTTCTCTTCTTCCTCTCGCCTCCCAAAAAAAGGGGGGCGGGGGCAGGTTCCTCCCGGCCTCTTAAACTTACGGCAGCCTATCGTAGTGGATCTCTGGTTCTCATTCCCAGATTTTAAAGGACTTCCCTTGGCGTCCGAAAGTCTCTGGGAATCTCTCCATCTGCGACCTCACAAGGAGAGTAATCAATCCGTTAGTGTCGGACTAGGTGCCAGGCAGTCTCGGTTATTGTTCTTAAAATGTCCACGCCATTCAGCATCGGGAATCGATCGTTTCGTTTGATCTGACCCGACAACTCCTGAGGTCGATAGTAACGTAACTCAGCTGGGATATGGGAAAATATCACAGCATTACCCCCTCCAGCAGTTGAGATTTTTCAAGCATTTGGAAAATCTTACATCATTACTGGTGCGCTAGCCTTCCGTACATACCCAACACACATGTTAATTCTCAATAGAGGCTTACCTTAAACATTATTATTCACAAGTTTACAATACACTTTACAAACTCACATCGTTA
The DNA here is from genome assembly GCA_963931845.1 of Maratus michaelseni. Taxonomy (NCBI): domain Eukaryota; kingdom Metazoa; phylum Arthropoda; class Arachnida; order Araneae; family Salticidae; genus Maratus; species Maratus michaelseni. The sequence continues at coordinate 38,557,986 of OZ007591.1, read as the reverse complement.
AATTAAATTTCAATATTCATTGCATGATTCAAATACACAATTATTTCAATTGCAAAATGAAAAACTATATACAAAATTACTGAGTGGAATGTTTATTTATTCCATTCTACTTAAACAGTCTACCTGTGGAATTTGGTATACCTGGCCGATAACCTAAGGACCTGCGAATATCCTGCCGTTTTCCACAATCTCTAATTAGTCGGAAATCATTTCCGGCGTCGTTTTTCGACTGTTTAACCTCGCTGCCTTTTATTTCGTTATGCGGCGATATGTATCCTGGGGTTTCTAAACCATCAGAACTGAAAACCGTTTTTCGCTTCCTTCCTAACGCACAATAACTGTTTACCCCTTTTGTTGTTTTCTGTCCCGAAGATTTAAACCTGAACTCTTCCTTTCGCTTTAAGACTGTGTCTTTATTTTTTTCCTCATGCTTACTTTCCCGGATTTCATTCCTTAAATAAGACATCCTCGCTCTTTCTTTATAACCCTCTTCCTTCATCCTTGATTTGGGTGTCGCGCGGATCGGGGTCGTCGCGAATTTCGTTTTAATGGAAGATTCACAATGAGTTACTCCTGCACGTTGGCTAAGGGGGAAGGGAACAAAGCCTTTCTTTTCCTTCCTGTCCGGTTTTCTCACTTCATTCTTTTGATAAGCCGAAACTAAGCGGTTCGTGGGGTTGGGGGGAATTGGGCGGTCACTCCTGTGCCTTTTTTTCGGTGTTGCACTCCGAAAGCTAACAGGCGGTTTCGGTTTCATTCTGTCTAGCAAATTTTGTGTTTTGCTTCCCAATAAATAATAATCCATTTCTATGTCTGCATCGACAATACCTGCGTAAGTCCTAACTCTTTTTCCTAAATCACACAGATTAAGCTCTATTTCTGCGAGGGGTAGACATATTAAATCATTTTGTAACGGTTGCTTTACCCACACGACTCTCCCTGTGTATTGTTCTCGGGTCACCTGGTTGGCACTAATTAAATCTAGTGACGTAGCCGTGTCTCTAAAAATTTTCGTTTCTTTCCCATTTATAATCCCTTGTGTTAAATGGGGGTGGAACATTTCGTTTAACTCATCGAGGTCAGCCAACCGATTAACCACTTCAGGTATTTCACTACTCCATTTTAGTTCGGGGCAAAATTTTCGGATATGAGAAAAACTACCACAATGGAAACAAGACCTGTCTTTTCGCTTATCAAAAATTACATCTCTATCTTTTTTATCTTCCCTCTCCCTCCAATTTCTTTTCATTTCCGCGTTTTGGGGTTCTGTCTCTGGTCTATCAACCAATCTGTTTCCCTCAATCTGTTTGCCGTTATTTGAATATCTAGGCGGGGACTGTTTCATCTCTGTTCTTCTAACCGTCTCATAATGATCTAGTTTTTGGGTCAGATCCAATGGCGTAATTATTGTACTCCAAGAGTCAATAAAATGCTGTCTAATTTCAGAGGGCACTTTCCGTTTGATCTGGTCAGTAATTATCAGGTCCCTAAGTTGACTAAATTCGGACACCTGAATACCGCTTAACCATTGGTCGAAATAATTCGTAATTTCATACGAAAAATCTTTCCAATTTTTTTCTTCGGACCGTGGTGTTGTTACGAATTTGATTCTGAAGTCTTCTGCACTAATTTTAAACCTTTCGAGTAATTTTCCCTTCACAAAATCAAAATTGTCCGTTTCGTCTGGTGGTTCTCTAAGAATAACTTCTGTCAATTCTATAGGAAGTAAACCTAGCAAATTTGTTACCCATTGCGACTTATCTAATTGCGCTTTTAATGCCTGTCTCTCAAATAAGTCGAGATATAAGGAAATCTCCGATTTTCCCATTTCAAATTTAGGTAACACATTTTTTAACAGAATTTTAGGTTCCCTTTCTATTTGACTAGATGATAACGTTAAAGTATCATTTTCCCGTTCGGCCCTAATTCTCGCGAGCTCATGTTCTTTCTCAATTTTCTCTTTTTCCAATTTCGATCTCTCTACACGGTCTTCTTCAATCAACTTTAATTGGTTTAACGCCATAGTCTCATCATAATCGGGGGCTTCCGTTATCTTTTTAACCAACTTAGGAATTGTATCATTTGACAAAACCTCTACTTCAAATTCTATCGCAAGGGTTTGCAGATCGCATTTGCGAAATCCCGATATGCCTGCCATAATCACTAATTTTAAATTCTAACACAATTTAATTCCAATCTCCCGCACATAAATGCAATAAAAAAAATTACACAATTTAATTCCAATTTCCCGCACATAAATGCAATAAAAAAAAATACACAATTTTTTTCACCCCCAAAACAACATAAAAATAAATACAGTAGTTTCTGCTCGACACAAAATACAATCAATATTCATGAAATTTTGATCGCAGGTCACAGATTTTTAAAATTTTGAATTACAAGCAAACCAATTCCACATATAGGCTACCATTTGCCAAAAAAAACATATATCTTACTTTAACTTAACTGAATTACTAACAGACTTCACCTTAATCTTACAACTTCTTTAAATTCAAAATTTAATTCCTTAGCAATCTTCAAAATAAGAGAGCACATTAAAAATTTCGGCCGAAAAATACAATTAACATAATTTGCATTTCACCAAACAAAAAATTTTTAATTAAAAAGATTAAAAGAATTTTTCAATTACTAGAAACAAGATTAATTTAAAGTTTGTTACACTTTTAATTTACCTTCAACACACAAAAACATCTGTTGGTAATTAATATTTAAAATTTTTACTTATATTACCGAACACAAATAATTAAAGAAAAATTGCTTCCTGTCCAAAATTAAAAATATACACACTAAGCCTCCACTGAGAATAAAACAAGTGCTCACCTGGGTATAGCTCTGGCTGCGATTCTCGGCGGTGATTCTGCTTTCTTTTCTCTCCACACTGTCAGCAAAGTTCGGATGCTTCTGGTTTCTGGTTCAGCGGATACAGTTTCAGATCAGCTCGCGTCTCTGCCTTGGTTTTGGCGGGTCACTTTGGGGTCGGTGGATCTTCCTCGATTCAGCGGAATCTGTCTCTTTATCACAGGATTCTGTACGAATTCGGCGAGTTGTCCTGCTCTGCCCTGATTCGGTATGTAGATTCAGGTTCCCAACGGCTGGTGTAGATTCTGAAGAAATTCGGCGAGTTGTCCTACTCTGCCCCGAATTTATCAAACTTTGTCACGCACGTTTCTTTCACCACTTTAAATCCCTTGAAGCTGCCACCATCTGTAAAAACTCCGGCGGGATTTATAAAATTCGAACTGGTAGCTGTGGCTAACCGGAGTAATTACTCAAGTTGATTTGTAGAAAGAAAAGTTTCTTTATTCGAAGCTCGAAATACAGAGCATTCCTTCTACAGGTTTCATTATTTAAATAAAATAGAACAAAATAAAATAAGATGAAATGCGTGGGTGCAGGTGATTATAAACGAGTTCCATAAAGTCCTCTAATTTCTCCTTAGGTCTCTACACCAGACAGTCTCGTTCTAAACTTAATTTCCGTTCTCTGTATTCGGTGATACAAATTAAACAGGACAGGGTGTCCTTGGGTGATCGAGACGGATCGCTCCTCCGTTTCACTTCGCTCTCGCTTCACTGCCAGACTCTGCTTTTTCAGGGTCACGTCCTACCCTTTTGCCTCCGAAGAACCATCTCCTCTCGTCTTCTCTTCTTCCTCTCGCCTCCCAAAAAAAGGGGGGCGGGGGCAGGTTCCTCCCGGCCTCTTAAACTTACGGCAGCCTATCGTAGTGGATCTCTGGTTCTCATTCCCAGATTTTAAAGGACTTCCCTTGGCGTCCGAAAGTCTCTGGGAATCTCTCCATCTGCGACCTCACAAGGAGAGTAATCAATCCGTTAGTGTCGGACTAGGTGCCAGGCAGTCTCGGTTATTGTTCTTAAAATGTCCACGCCATTCAGCATCGGGAATCGATCGTTTCGTTTGATCTGACCCGACAACTCCTGAGGTCGATAGTAACGTAACTCAGCTGGGATATGGGAAAATATCACAGCATTACCCCCTCCAGCAGTTGAGATTTTTCAAGCATTTGGAAAATCTTACATCATTACTGGTGCGCTAGCCTTCCGTACATACCCAACACACATGTTAATTCTCAATAGAGGCTTACCTTAAACATTATTATTCACAAGTTTACAATACACTTTACAAACTCACATCGTTAAATTAAATTTCAATATTCATTGCATGATTCAAATACACAATTATTTCAATTGCAAAATGAAAAACTATATACAAAATTACTGAGTGGAATGTTTATTTATTCCATTCTACTTAAACAGTCTACCTGTGGAATTTGGTATACCTGGCCGATAACCTAAGGACCTGCGAATATCCTGCCGTTTTCCACAATCTCTAATTAGTCGGAAATCATTTCCGGCGTCGTTTTTCGACTGTTTAACCTCGCTGCCTTTTATTTCGTTATGCGGCGATATGTATCCTGGGGTTTCTAAACCATCAGAACTGAAAACCGTTTTTCGCTTCCTTCCTAACGCACAATAACTGTTTACCCCTTTTGTTGTTTTCTGTCCCGAAGATTTAAACCTGAACTCTTCCTTTCGCTTTAAGACTGTGTCTTTATTTTTTTCCTCATGCTTACTTTCCCGGATTTCATTCCTTAAATAAGACATCCTCGCTCTTTCTTTATAACCCTCTTCCTTCATCCTTGATTTGGGTGTCGCGCGGATCGGGGTCGTCGCGAATTTCGTTTTAATGGAAGATTCACAATGAGTTACTCCTGCACGTTGGCTAAGGGGGAAGGGAACAAAGCCTTTCTTTTCCTTCCTGTCCGGTTTTCTCACTTCATTCTTTTGATAAGCCGAAACTAAGCGGTTCGTGGGGTTGGGGGGAATTGGGCGGTCACTCCTGTGCCTTTTTTTCGGTGTTGCACTCCGAAAGCTAACAGGCGGTTTCGGTTTCATTCTGTCTAGCAAATTTTGTGTTTTGCTTCCCAATAAATAATAATCCATTTCTATGTCTGCATCGACAATACCTGCGTAAGTCCTAACTCTTTTTCCTAAATCACACAGATTAAGCTCTATTTCTGTGAGGGGTAGACATATTAAATCATTTTGTAACGGTTGCTTTACCCACACGACTCTCCCTGTGTATTGTTCTCGGGTCACCTGGTTGGCACTAATTAAATCTAGCGACGTAGCCGTGTCTCTAAAAATTTTCGTTTCTTTCCCATTTATAATCCCTTGTGTTAAATGGGGGTGGAACATTTCGTTTAACTCATCGAGGTCAGCCAACCGATTAACCACTTCAGGTATTTCACTACTCCATTTTAGTTCGGGGCAAAATTTTCGGATATGAGAAAAACTACCACAATGGAAACAAGACCTGTCTTTTCGCTTATCAAAAATTACATCTCTATCTTTTTTATCTTCCCTCTCCCTCCAATTTCTTTTCATTTCCGCGTTTTGGGGTTCTGTCTCTGGTCTATCAACCAATCTGTTTCCCTCAATCTGTTTGCCGTTATTTGAATATCTAGGCGGGGACTGTTTCATCTCTGTTCTTCTAACCGTCTCATAATGATCTAGTTTTTGGGTCAGATCCAATGGCGTAATTATTGTACTCCAAGAGTCAATAAAATGCTGTCTAATTTCAGAGGGCACTTTCCGTTTGATCTGGTCAGTAATTATCAGGTCCCTAAGTTGACTAAATTCGGACACCTGAATACCGCTTAACCATTGGTCGAAATAATTCGTAATTTCATACGAAAAATCTTTCCAATTTTTTTCTTCGGACCGTGGTGTTGTTACGAATTTGATTCTGAAGTCTTCTGCACTAATTTTAAACCTTTCGAGTAATTTTCCCTTCACAAAATCAAAATTGTCCGTTTCGTCTGGTGGTTCTCTAAGAATAACTTCTGTCAATTCTATAGGAAGTAAACCTAGCAAATTTGTTACCCATTGCGACTTATCTAATTGCGCTTTTAATGCCTGTCTCTCAAATAAGTCGAGATATAAGGAAATCTCCGATTTCCCATTTCAAATTTAGGTAACACATTTTTTACCAGAATTTTAGGTTCCCTTTCTATTTGACTAGATGATAACGTTAAAGTATCATTTTCCCGTTCGGCCCTAATTCTCGCGAGCTCATGTTCTTTCTCAATTTTCTCTTTTTCCAATTTCGATCTCTCTACACGGTCTTCTTCAATCAACTTTAATTGGTTTAACGCCATAGTCTCATCATAATCGGGGGCTTCCGTTATCTTTTTAACCAACTTAGGAATTGTATCATTTGACAAAACCTCTACTTCAAATTCTATCGCAAGGGTTTGCAGATCGCATTTTCGAAATCCCGATATGCCTGCCATAATCACTAATTTTAAATTCTAACACAATTTAATTCCAATCTCCCGCACATAAATGCAATAAAAAAAATTACACAATTTAATTCCAATTTCCCGCACATAAATGCAATAAAAAAAAAATACACAATTTTTTTCACCCCCAAAACAACATAAAAATAAATACAGTAGTTTCTGCTCGACACAAAATACAATCAATATTCATGAAATTTTGATCGCAGGTCACAGATTTTTAAAATTTTGAATTACAAGCAAACCAATTCCACATATAGGCTACCATTTGCCAAAAAAAACATATATCTTACTTTAACTTAACTGAATTACTAACAGACTTCACCTTAATCTTACAACTTCTTTAAATTCAAAATTTAATTCCTTAGCAATCTTCAAAATAAGAGAGCACATTAAAAATTTCGGCCGAAAAATACAATTAACATAATTTGCATTTCACCAAACAAAAAATTTTTAATTAAAAAGATTAAAAGAATTTTTCAATTACTAGAAACAAGATGAATTTAAAGTTTGTTACACTTTTAATTTACCTTCAACACACAAAAACATCTGTTGGTAATTAATATTTAAAATTTTTACTTATATTACCGAACACAAATAATTAAAGAAAAATTGCTTCCTGTCCAAAATTAAAAATATACACACTAAGCCTCCACTGAGAATAAAACAAGTGCTCACCTGGGTATAGCTCTGGCTGCGATTCTCGGCGGTGATTCTGCTTTCTTTTCTCTCCACACTGTCAGCAAAGTTCGGATGCTTCTGGTTTCTGGTTCAGCGGATGCAGTTTCAGATCAGCTCGCGTCTCTGCCTTGGTTTTGGCGGGTCACTTTGGGGTCGGTGGATCTTCCTCGATTCAGCGGAATCTGTCTCTTTATCACAGGATTCTGTACGAATTCGGCGAGTTGTCCTGCTCTGCCCCGATTCGGTATGTAGATTCAGGTTCCCAACGGCTGGTGTAGATTCTGAAGAAATTCGGCGAGTTGTCCTACTCTGCCCCGAATTTATCAAACTTTGTCACGCACGTTTCTTTCACCACTTTAAATCCCTTGAAGCTGCCACCATCTGTAAAAACTCCGGCGGGATTTATAAAATTCGAACTGGTAGCTGTGGCTAACCGGAGTAATTACTCAAGTTGATTTGTAGAAAGAAAAGTTTCTTTATTCGAAGCTCGAAATACAGAGCATTCCTTCTACAGGTTTCATTATTTAAATAAAATAGAACAAAATAAAATAAGATGAAATGCGTGGGTGCAGGTGATTATAAACGAGTTCCATAAAGTCCTCTAATTTCTCCTTAGGTCTCTACACCAGACAGTCTCGTTCTAAACTTAATTTCCGTTCTCTGTATTCGGTGATACAAATTAAACAGGACAGGGTGTCCTTGGGTGATCGAGACGGATCGCTCCTCCGTTTCACTTCGCTCTCGCTTCACTGCCAGACTCTGCTTTTTCAGGGTCACGTCCTACCCTTTTGCCTCCGAAGAACCATCTCCTCTCGTCTTCTCTTCTTCCTCTCGCCTCCCAAAAAAGGGGGGCGGGGGCAGGTTCCTCCCGGCCTCTTAAACTTACGGCAGCCTATCGTAGTGGATCTCTGGTTCTCATTCCCAGATTTTAAAGGACTTCCCTTGGCGTCCGAAAGTCTCTGGGAATCTCTCCATCTGCGACCTCACAAGGAGAGTAATCAATCCGTTAGTGTCGGACTAGGTGCCAGGCAGTCTCGGTTATTGTTCTTAAAATGTCCACGCCATTCAGCATCGGGAATCGATCGTTTCGTTTGATCTGACCCGACAACTCCTGAGGTCGATAGTAACGTAACTCAGCTGGGATATGGGAAAATATCACAATCTCAAAACTTGTTTTTAATGTCGGTAATCACGATAACTCAACACTTTTCTTCAAATTTTGACCTATTTTTAACATCAATACTATCTAGAAAGTATGCGTTCCTTTTGGCGATCTGATGATTTTTTCTATTTCTTATAGACAATCAAAGTTTACAACTTTTTGTGAAAATCGGTACTTTAAATGGCAGCCAATTTGTTCAAAATCAATTTTTCCAAATAACGAACGATTACTTTCTAGTTTTAAGTACTCAGCGTACAGACATTACGCTTTTAATAATTTCAAATAACATTTGACAGAGGTACGGTGATCACCGTGGACGGTTGCCAGAACAACGCCATCTCCGGGGAGTGAGTCCGCTGGGGACACCCAACTTTATTTCCTCGTTACAAAAATCAATTTATTTTCTTTAAAGTGTAATAAATAAAATACAAAAAGAATTTTTTAACTATCTTGTTTCATTTTCTTAAAAAAAATCCCGCAAAATACACGGTTTTTCTATTTTGCAGGTAGGTTGACGTAAAAGCTCTAATGACGTAAAAGAAAATACTAAGTTTTATTCTTTTCCAGTGACTTAAAGTATCAAGTATAAAGAAGTCAAGAAGTGTAATAAACAAAATACAAAAAGAATTTTTTAATTATCTTGTTTCATTTTCTTGAAAAAAATCCCGCAAAATACACGGTTTTTCGATTTTGCAGGTAGGTTGACGTAAAAACTCTAATGACGTAAAAGAAAATACTAAGTTTTATTCTTTTCTAGTGACTTAAAGTATCAAGTATAACCCATACCAAGTGGATAAACTAACAATTTTTCTTCAGTTAAGCCCTGTCCCGGAAAAAGCAAGACAATAAATAGTTTACGAAAAATTGCAAGACAATTTTTAATTTTGCCTTTTTTTTTTCATGTAGTCATGTGTTTGAAAATTATTTTAAGGTGATTGTGACATATGTCGTCCCATCGGTTATTTCTTTGTTCTATTCGCATCACTTTTACAAAGTTAATCGCTGCCGTAGACTTATACCACGACGTTTTCAAAAAATATATACCACAAAGATTTTTTCTTTTTTTTCTTTTTGTAAATTATGGTACGAGTGAAAATAAAAATAGTCGCCACTGATAGCTCGTAATTAAAAGGTTAGGTGGCTGTAACTACTGAAAAAAATTGCTTTGAAAGTGTGTCCCTTTACCAGTTATTACCTATGAACATGACATAAAACTGCTGAAGTTGTTTCTTGCCTGATTAAATTACTTATTCATTTATTCATCTTAAGAAATCACCTCAAAAATTAAATTCATGAATTCAATCCCGTTTTCAGAAGCTTATATCTCAAAAGGGACACTTCTGATTTGATTATCGTTTGGACCGGAAAGAACACACACTGCAAAAAAAAAATTGTTATACCGTAAAATTAACAGTAATAAACAGTAAAATAGCAGTAATATTACGCTACCGCGCAAGTATTATACCGTAAAATCAACAATTCATTTTTGCAGTGCATCTTGATGGACATTTAGACTTTTTTTTCATTTTAAGCGTTTTCAGTATAAGGTAAAACAAGAACGTAAAATCATGCATAAGGCATAGATTATGAAACACTTTCCAACACTTGCAGAATATTATTAAGAAATTTCATTTTTACCTAGAATGAAATGAGATATCTAAATAAGCAACTTGAAAACACATGCTTGAAACACTCAGTAATAATCCCTTTTCAGCAATTGCAGTCCATATCCGGTAACATGTGCGAAGTCTTTCGTGTATCCCTGTATGCAATCTATAGAATATAGTATACACACCAGCTCATACACTCAAAATTAGATCTTTTCACGTGTATTTTTCACGTGGAAATATTTCAATAGAAAATTAATTATTGTAGAAAAAAATTATTGTGGATTTTTAATTATTGGCAACTAGTATAACGAAAAATGTTTAAATTTCATAGGAAAAAGGCTGTTAGATTTTTGATTTTTATCTCTTTATATTAAAATAATACGACTTTTTCAAAAATTTTTGATTTTCAACGTGACAGTAGATATTCAGCTGTAAGTAAACAAAATTGTAATTCTCTAACTTATACAGTTTCTGAGAACCGACTCTGTGACGGACTGTCAGTGAAGAGGGACGAATAGGGTTTCGTGAGATGAACGAAACCCTAAAAATCATGGTTCAAAACAACTTGCGTGAGATTTCTAACTATATCCGGGTGCAAAGTAAAGTCCGGGTACACTCAAATATCTCCTGAACGGATAAATATAGAATTGTGGAAAACATGTTTACCATATATAGTAAAACGACTGTGGGTTATCCTAGGAGAATGACTGCGACGCCCATGGTCGCGAAATTTGCAAATTATTGACCCTATTTCAAAAGAATATGACAGACAACGAAAAAATATCAATTACAATAGTGTAAAGCCATTCTCAATTTAGTATCAAATGACGTCTTACATGTAAAAATAACCATGTTACAAGCTCTGAAATTTTTACTTTTCGATAACCAATCACTGACTTTAAGTACGTCACGAATCGCATGTAAAAGTGTAGCATTATAAGCCAGATGTTTATTTTCTCATAAAACTAATACAATTAAGTAAGGTATAATTTATTTTAATAAGAAATTCAAGTTAAGCATGCTCAAGGTGTCCATCGTCTGCAGCTATGTACATGTACACTTTAAAAAAAGACAGATGTTTCTTATGGAACTATAATCACGTACGAAAATATACAATAACCTTTCCCGTGTTGCTCACGGTTCCGAAACGAGTGTTTTATCTTTAGAATCATCAGAAACCTTTATATTTTCGACATTTAAAGAAGCATTTATAAAAACGAAGTTTCTTTTTGCTGCCACTAATTTTCGGAAAAGTTTCCGAGTAGTTTTTATAGTGTATTACACAAGATTAATTTTAACACAATTATTCAAATGGGTAAAGAAATCATATGAGTTGTAATTTTCAGACTGAACAAAAAATGTCCGGGCCAGGATTCGAACCTGGGATATCTTGTGCGAAGCTGCCATGCTCTACGAACTGAACCATCCCGGTCGAATCTGGAGGACCTAATGAACTAATGGACTGGATGAATTAGGTCCTCCAGATTCGACCGGGATGACTCAGTTGGTAACAGCATGGCAGCTTCACCCAAGATATCCCAGGTTCGAATCCTGGCCCGGACATTTTTCGTCCAGTTGGAAAATTACAACTCATGTAGTGTATTAATCCGTTTTCTCGAACCGGAATTTCGCTTTTTAAAGATTCTATCATTTCTTAATTACACATTTTAAGCTGTGTAATTGAATTTATACGTGCAAGAGTAACAAAATAATATTAATTTTAACGTTAATGTTAATGCTGTTAATTGATCATGTTTGTTTGTAAAATATATTTGTTGAACAAGAAAATGTTTGCTTGAGAATTGATAGTATCCAAAAAACATATTCCAAGTTGAGAAAACTGATTAATACACTATAACAAAAACCCGGAAACGTTTCCGAAAGTCAGTGACAGCAAAAAGAAACTTTTTTTTATAAATGCTTCTTTAAATTTTGAAAATATGTTATCATTTGGGGTTTCTAAAGATAAAGAACGGTTTACGGATTCGTGAGTAATTCGGCAGAGGTTATTGTACATTTTCGTTTGTGGTTATTTTATATATTCTTAGATTAAGAAATATTTGTCTTTTTTTACAGTGTATATAAGTGCATGTTAATGCATGCGTATTGCAGCTGATGGTGGACACATGAACAGGGCTTGACAGATGTGGTTGCCAAATTGCCACTGGCGACTAAGTTTTTTTTATCAGGCGACCAAGTTTTTTAATCTGGCGGTGTTTTCTCTTTTCTTTTCTTTATTTCTTTTTTTTTTTACAAAAATTGACTAAAGAAATGAACAAAAACGGCATTTTTTCACTCCTCCCAATATTAAGAAATAAACTTAGAAACTATATATTCAAATAAAAAACCCTTTTAACGTTTATTTTTAATTTGACAAAAATGAATTCATCAACTGCAAATTTTAAAGTAATAAAATCCGAATTCTTTGACTGACTTCCACAGGAAAATAGGCAAAAAAAATGTTTTCCTGCTTCACTATTTTTATCGATATCCTCCTCATCAGATATCGATTTTGTAGCACTCAATTATCCGTACATTTGAAGCATTCAGCATTTTCCAAACATGTCGCTTAATTCAGCCTTTGCAGTATTTCTTTTTCTTTTCTTTCTTTCTCTTTTTTTTTTTTTTTTTTTTTTTTTGTGAAAGAGGTGTGTAATTTTGATAAGTTTCATTAGAAAAATTAAATAATATATTTCTAAATTATGTACTATTCTAAAGTATGTATAACTAGTAATTCTAATTTATGCTTGCTATTATTTTTCCTCAAATAATTCATAAAAAACTTTATTGTTCTTTGAAAATAATTGACGAGGCAGTGTTGGGGGTAAATATTTTTCACTGGCGACTAGAAATTTTAACTGGCTACCAGATTTTATTAAATTTGTAAAGCCCTGCATATGAAACATACTTAACTTGAATTTATCATTTTTACCGGGTGTCCCAAAAATGACTGATGGATTTTAAAATTCAATAACTAGCAAACGGTGATAGATATTTAAAAAATTCTTGCAGGAGGGTTATGTATGATGTCGGGAGTTTTTTTACTGTGATTCTTGAATTTAGTTCGAATTTCAAACAATAGATGGCGCTGACAGCGGTTGGCGCTCATTCGAGGGCGAAACTGACGTCACTCAGCATTGATGCGAAGAAAGGAGATTAAGGCTATGGAGTGGGTCTCATTCGCCAGTACAATCTTGCTCTTAGGACTCATTCGATATGATTTCAATGGAATGCGTTGTTGCCATGGAAACAACAAATTCTTTGTCAAATTCTATCAAATTCTTTGATAGTGGAATACAGCGTTCAGATCAAGGCAGGAATTTAACAAGCAGTATTTGAGTTGCAGGCGATTTTACATTAATGAGTATTTATGGGAATTTTATCTAACCAATATGAAAATTTAGTTTTGCGAAATGACGGCAATGCAGGTATGTGAGAGCTGCACAGAAATCGAATCCGTCACATTTGTCGATCATTGTACTGCAGATTGCAGCGAGATTCATCGGGAAGAGCAACTTGTTGCCACTGGACACGCCACGCGCTCTGTTGCTGAATCCATTGAAGTCGGAGGCGTCTGTGATTCAGCGAGGGGGGGAATCCTGCATAGAGGAACCCTTGCACGCAGTTCATGCTGCAGCAGACGGTGACGAACTGTGGAGCTAGACAACAAAACACATGTAGCTATGCTCCAAAGTTGTGTGGACACGCGAGAGGATGCTGTACGGTCCGTCACAGCCGTTCGGATGATGTGTCTGTCGTCCCGTGCCGTTGTGCTATTGCTTGCCCCACTGCCAAGTATTTGCCTTGTTTGATTCTCCTCTGTCCATTTCTTCCAAGCACGCATCACTGTTGTGGCATTACACTGCGTGCGGGCTGCGATTTCTCGATACGAAAATCCACATTCTGGCATACTGGCGATGCGGCATCGTACGGACTCCGTTAATTGTTGGTATAGCCTCCTCCGCTTTTGACGAGGCATATTGACCACGAATGAAACGTTTACCGCAGACAGAAGAAAATAAACGAATTTCAACGCATCTTTACAGTCCTCTATATAGGGGGAACAAGCAACAGATAAGGAGCCGGTTGTCGTTCCACGCATGAACGCATGCGCAATCGCTTTGTAATTCTAATCATTTGCATGACTTACCTCACTTTACATTTCCTGTAAGTTTGATTCAATTTGCATAATTCCTTCATGGTGTTACAATTTTCACAAACATGAGTGTATAATCCAGAATGTTAAATAATCTTTTCATCATATTTAATATACCTGCGAAATTTAATCTCAGCCGAAAACACCGTTTAAATGCTACCCTGCTCAGACACATACACATATTGACTCATTGCAAAATCACCAAACACAGACTTTGGAAATCTTAACGAAAATACCAACTCGCACACATGCATATGCACATACATAGAGAATTGTTACAGAAATAGGAAAAGCGGACTCAGAGAACCTATAAAAGTAAAGATATAAATTTCATAGTCTTTTTTCTTGTCATGATTACAATATTTTCCTTACATTATACGTGTCCGTAATGTAAAAATGCAATAATTTTCAATGCTCTTAGTATACAATAGTTATTCTATGACTATCTCAAAAATAAACAATGTCTGACAAAAGTCTCGTTGCGTGGATTAGTGTTACTAAATTACGAATTCTATTTCAAATACGTATTTTCACACATGAAATAAGGTTAACAATATTTTAATTTATGGGAAGCTATGAACGACCAACAGATAAAAAACTTTAATTAATTTAATTTAAATAAATTTTAAGTTAAAATTTAAAATTTAATTTTTCAATTACTTTTCTCTGCAATTCAAAATGAAAAGCAAGATTCATAATCAAGTTTGCCCTATGGGTGATACAGATACAGACCCTAATGATCGAGACTATGAGCGTCCCCCCACTTTTTTCCCCAGGACTACACCACTGGATCTTCATTCGTTATTTTGCTACGCAATCTGCTAGTGAGTACTTTTAAAAGAGTGTACACTATTTATTGAAAATGGTTTATTTCACGTAGTAGTTTTAAAATACGACGAATCAAATATTCTTTAAATCAGGCCATAAAAAGTAATTTAATCCGGGAAAATAAAACTTCATAAATGTACAATCGCCTGTAACTCGAATACTGCTTGTTAAATTCATGCCCTGATCTGAACGCTGTATTCCACTATCAAAGAATTTGTTGTTCCCATGACAACAACGTATTCCATTGAAATCATATCGAATGAGTTCAGAATCGGGGCCTAAGAGCAAGATTGTACTGGCGAATGAGACCCACTCCATAGCCTTTTACAAAATTTCGGACGTTGATTTCACCCTCTCAAAGTAGGTGAAAAGCCCTTTTCGTATACAACTTTTGTGATTGTTTACAGTTGATAAGGCATTTTAATAAGAAAGTTTCTAATATTTTTCAATATTAGGACTCTTTTATCCCATTTGTGACGCACATAGTTTTTAAGCAAAATATTAACAAAATATACTAAGTATTTATTACGATATTTTGCTTGCAATTGTCTGAATTTTGCTAATAAAAAACTTTTATTTAATTATTAAATAAATTACGTATATTCTAAAAATTGCTTGTATATTTAAATGCAGGTGGAAGATGATTGTAAAGTTGTAGTATTCTTTTTAAAGGTAGATTAATATGAACCATGGATTGCAGGAATTAAAGGTGCATATATTTATCAAATAAAAATTGTGTATGTTTATAAAGACACATGTTTGAATATAAAAAGTTTTGGTACCCATCTAGAGTAGATAAATATGAATTGTAACATATATTAATGAATTATTTTTAGTTGTGAAAAGATTATATGAATGTCATGATCACTTGAGAACATTTTAGTTACAATTTTATAATGTTATGTTAGTAATGTACAGATTTTTAATGTTTTTTGCAACCTCAATTTAATTTTGAGATAACAAGCAGTTTACTTGAAATATTTATTTCGACCATTAGAGGATATCTTTTAAACGTTTAATTTTTTTTTTTTTTTTTTTTTTTTTTTAATAATTAGAAGTACCTAGGATATTCTCATAGCATTGGTATCAATTGAGCAAAATCCTTGGAAGTGGGGGAGGGGGGCAATAAATTGATGATGATTACTATTATAATATATAAAAAGCACTTTTACATTCAAATATAACTACTCTCTCTAAGTGTTTAACTATTTTAAGTCACATGTGTTAAGTAAATTTAAACATCATTTGTCAAAAAAAAAAAAAAAAAAAATATTTAAAGCTTCAAAATTCAGGGGGGTTGGAATTGATTCTCTTCTTATGTCTTTACACAAAGAGCTACTAATTAAATTGTTATGTGCTGCATATTTTTTAAACATAATACTTGTTTCAAGAAATACATGCTATTAAAATGTGATTTTATTTAGTTATTTTACATATAACCGTAAGTTTTGATGAGTGCTTAGCTGAAAATTTTCTCCTATGCTGCATCTTTTTTCATTTCAGTAATTATTAATTATAATATAATTTTTTAAACTACATGTGTATTATCTACTAGAAAATAAAATATATATATAGCCACTTTCTTGTATTTTGGAAAAATGTTGAAGAATAAAATATTTTTATTTAATTTCATTTTATTTGTGTATTATTATATATTCAAATTGTTTATTCATTAATTAGCTTATACACACTTTTTATATATTTTATACTTTTTATATATACACACACTTTTTAACTTGAATAGCCAAAAACTCAGTCTAAAAGAAGATTTGAAATGTAAGTACTGATTAATATAATGCATTAATTTGAATTTAATACATAATGTACATAAAAAGGGCTGCCACTGGTGGTTTTTATTATTTTCCCTACCACTATTTCTAAATCAATCTATCCCAAACATTTGTGATGAAGGTCATTGTTTTGAAATAGTGGTGGATAAAATAATAATAACAATTGCCAGTGGCAGTGGCAGCAATTTATAAATGATAAGTTAGAGATGTTTTCTTTCTTTTTAAATCCTTATCCATCTTTTGCTGTTCTTATCTTACATAACTTGTGCTTTAAAAAAAAAAATTATCTTTTCAATAATTATACATTAAATAAAATTAGAAACAATAATCAATTTCTTTTACTTTTTATTGGACTTTCTTTTTTTTTTTTTTAAATATGTAGCAGTTACGTAAAAAAAAAAAAAAGTCGCAGTTCCAGGATAGTTAAAATTTACATTTTTCTTTTATAATCTGCTTCGAATCTTATTAAGAGAATAATTAATCAATGTGTCAGAATTATATTTGAATACATTTGAAAAGGAATAAAGTTCTTGAAATCATCTTTTCAAATATAGTAGCAATTTTCGGTTAGCCGGGCGCCAGTGATATATATACATGTGTATATATATCACTGGCACACATACACATATATATACATACATATATGTATGAATAAATATATGTATATACATACGTATTTATATATGTACATATATCACTGGTGCCCGGCTAACCGAAAAGTACCCAATTTTCTATTGTTACTAAATCTGAAAGTCTTTGTTATTAAATATTTTATTGCATTTACAATATTTTTAAAATAACATGCAAAAGAATAAAAAATACATGGTAAAATTTAATTATTGAAGATTTTTTCTTTTTTTTTTAAATATTGTATGTTATGTGGTATGATAATCTAAACATTAAAATACCAATGAAAAGATAATCAAAAACATAATTTTAGTTACAATCGTTTTACTACAATTACAAAATCAATTTCATTCCAACATGAATAAAATTTTCAGATTAAAATATATATATATATATATATATATATATATATATATATATATATATATATATATATATATATATATATATATATATATATATATATATATGTGTGTGTGTGTGTGTGTGTGTGTGTGTTATTTATTAATCATTGATTAAAGTTATTTCATTTTTAGGGTTTATATTCTCTAAGAATTGTTTTTTTTTATAAAAATTTGTTTTCTTCCCTCTTTAGGGAGGAAAAAAATGTTTATGTAATAGGAATGTGAAACTTTTATTCATGTGTTTTATAACATTAATCAATAATGAATCTTGTAATATTAACGATAAAAAATTGGAAAATAAAATAAAAATATGCTTTTATTGGTGTTTTTATAAGGTTAAAAAGAAAGAAAAAAATCGTCAAAGCATGAGGGGCTGAAGACAAAATAAGCAAATACAGAGTTAAGCTATAATAAAAAAATTCCTAAACATTAATTAAAAAAATATTAGTAATATGATTAAAATCCAAAATAAATACAGTATTTCTATCTGCTCATCATGTTTTTATAAGTTTAATTTAAAAAAAAAAAAAGAAAGAAAGAAAGAAATTATACCTTTTAAATATACTAATAAAAGCAAAAAACTGGTTACTTCTCTGTTATATTTCTTCGGGATTCTTCTTAAAAAGCTTGGTGTAATTTGGGCCCCAGAACGTGTAATTTATCATCAAATGATATAAACAAAACCAATGAACTAGTATGCCTGTTTATGATATATTAAAAAATTGCTTCTGATTCATATTAGATAAATCCCTTCTGTTTGTATATAACAGATAAGACTTCTGTATAAGTAAATAAATTGTATAAATATTGAAAAAATTGGTTGTATGTGCCTTTATAACAAAGAAATATAAAAAATTCGGTATTTCAGATTTGTAATTTCCTACTCTACTAAATCAGACTGGCTTTGTTATGAAATACTTGTGTATTTCTAGTAATCATAATCATTAATATAACAAAAAAAAAAAAAAAAAGAGAGAGAGAGCGATAATAACAAATGTTAAAATAAGATTTAATTGTTGAATTTTTTTTTTTTTAAATATTGCATTTTGCATATGAAAGATATTAAACTTTAATATACCAATGAAAATAAATAATATTTTGAAAGCTTTTGCTGATTATCTCTGCATAAACAGCTCTGGCACTTGATATAAAGTTAAATTTTTAGCAGGTTTTATTAAAGCCATTCTTTCTATTCTGTTTATAGTTGAAAATATGCATTTCTATTACAGTTATGAATATATAAATTAAAAATAAATTGCATTAATGAGTCTTTTGACTTTTAGAACTTTCAATCCCTATTTTAATAAGATGAAAATAAATAAGCATTGTTTACATATAAATATAATATTAGGGTTGGAAGGGGATATTGAAATGGTGATTAAAAGCTTTCTACAAGTTTAACTTTCAAGCATTTTATTTCTTACAGAATTTTTCACAGAAATCTCAAATTAACGTAATAATTTAAATTAATTTAAATTTATATCACAATCTTAGACAAAAACAACAACAACAAAAAACAAGAGTTCTACTCATTTTGTTTGACGTATGAAAATAAGTAATTAGAAATAAAATAAATTTCTTAATCATTTGTTTTTAAAATGCAAATTTAAGAAATGAAATTAAAAAAAAGCCAGTTCATGTGATGATTCATTTTTGCAAAGAATTTTTTTTAAGTGTGTGTGTGGGGGGGGGGGGGGATTTTATTTACCAATTTAATCACATTAAAGGAGATACCTTTGATAACAGTAAAAATAATCTGGCAAATGCTTCAAATTTTAGTTTCTTTAAATAAAATAATTAAGATTCAGAATTGTATTCTGTTGAAACACATTCTACTCATAATGTAAATGTTTTATTCTTTAAATATATTAGACAGCCTGACACATTCATAATTTTTAAAAAGAGATGATTCATTTTACCCACTAAGTAAAATATACCTAAACATTCAATAAAATATTAACATTTGGGAGTAACATGACATATAATCAATGAATAATAATAAAAAATTATATAGACATTTTTTCTTATCTCATCAGAAAATTATTTCATCAGTAGTGAGTAAATTGATGTAATTACCTGACCCCCTCACCGTAAACTTCTTAGTTCATTGTTTTCCCTTGCAGAAGCGTACAAACTTTAAATAGTGTCAAAAAGAGAAAATCTTTAATTGGTTTCTGAAAACATAACTTTCTACTACATTGTAAAATATTGAATAAACAATAAACAAATTTCCTTCTGGTTTTCTCTTAATCAGAACTGCATTTTTCTGTATACTATCTCAGAAAAAAAAAGTTCCTTACTTTATTATTAAAAAATGAACATGTCACTGAAATTAAATATTCTTCTGTTATTCACAGAAATGATTTGAAAATCTGAGCTTCATTAATTTGGTTTTTATAACTTTCAAAGGGAAAAAAAAATATGTTAAGATTTAGAAAATCTCAATGTATATTATTTTCATATATGAATCTGCAGTATATCAAATATATATTAATTATATAAAGCATGAAATAAATAATAAAGTAATCTATAAATTCAAGAAAGCTGATAGCTTAAAATAAAGCTGCTTTGAACATAATCATAAGATCATTTGTATATGTTAAGTTTGAACATTCACACATTCAATTTCTTTTTTCTAAATAATAAAAAATACTTTTATATACTAAAACTCAAAACTTTCCCTGAAGCAGTCGGTTCTTAAATAAATACTAATTAAAATATAAGTTGCTGGCTTCCTACCTATTAAGGCCTGTAAGGTCCTGGAAATTTGCCAAGTGTTTCTTGTATAATGACATAGAACATTCTATTCTAATAAACTTGCCTCTGATGATGGAGGATCCTTTCTATAAATCAGTCGTAGTAAGAACTGAATCATTATTGCCAAAGTATGTGTCTTATAATAAACACACATACATATTGCAATACTTATTCAGTAAAAGTTTTATTTCTCGAAAAATATACACAGCTCACTTAATTATTTAATAGACAGACATTCTGAAACAGCTACCTTTTCATTATAACAGTAATTCCATTACAATTGTAACATTAAATTATCAATAAGACGAAAATTATCCTCACCAAGCTAATTACAAACAACGGAGCCATTGAAAGTTTTATGACAACTATTGAAGCTACGATACGACAATGAGTATTTTGATTAAAATATGACGGATTCTCATTGGTTATAACTTAATATCTGACGTGGATTTGGGAGGAGCTATTCCGCGATGGTCGCGGCTATTACCGCCTTTTCGTACGTTGTATAGCATCCGTAATTGTTTTCGAATGTACGAAAATCTGATCCCAGAATAGCACTTTTCGCCAGATGCGAATTAGCATACGATACGAAAGAGTGTTCTCACGTGACGTCATAACGAACGTTCGAATTTCTTTCGTACCTTGCGGGAATCGGACTAAAACATTCGAAATAATATTTCGCACGTAACTTTTCGCCAAGTACGAAAAGAAGTGCCCCAGAATACCGTTTTTCGTAGAGGAGGCAACGATGACATCAAAGTGATGTCACGGAGGGGGGCGTTCCGCCGAATTTTCGCATTCCGCCGATGCCGGAATTCGAGTGCAAATCTCCTTTCTTCGCATCAATGCTGAGTGACGTCAGTTTCGCCCTCGAATGAGCGCCAACCGCTGTCAGCGCCATCTATTGTTTGAAATTCGAACTAAATTCAAGAATCACAGTAAAAAAACTCCCGACATCATACATAACCCTCCTGCAAGAATTTTTTAAATATCTATCACCGTTTGCTAGTTATTGAATTTTAAAATCCATCAGTCATTTTTGGGACACCCGATAAAAAGTTGTAACCTTTTTAACATGTGTTAGTTTTATTAGAAAACATACATCTCCCTTATAATGCCACACTTTTAGAAACGATTAGTGACATATTCAAGTCGGTGAATGGTTATCGAAGAATTAGCTTTTCAGAAGTTTTAATAGAGTTATTACTTACCCATCATAAGTAGTATAGGGTAAGTCTTGTAATCGTTTTAAAAATCGAAAAAAAAATTGACGGATTTACATGTTTCAGACACTGGAGATTCTGAAAAACGAATTTTTAGAAAAAAAAATTGCCGTCCGTCTGTGTGTCTCTCTGTATGTCTGTGTGTCTATAAACGCTCTATCTGCCGAACAAATTGAGATAGAGACTTGAAATTTGGTATGTACTTAGTATGTAATAATGGGAAGAAGCTTGTTGAATTTCAGTAACCTCGATTATCCGAAACTATTTTTTTCGGACTCTCGAAATATTCGTTCTGATAAAAGGTATATAAAAATTTTCGAAATTGTTTCTTTTAAGGAGTGAATATGAAATACAATAAAAAAAAACATACATTTTGCATAAAGAATGAAGTCGATCGAATAATGAGTTGCCGAGATATTTGTAATCCTATTTTCCACACTCTTCGATTTTTCATGACCCTGTATTTCATCCAAATTTCAATTCAAAGATATATTTTATTTGGAAATGAGACGCTTAATCCGATGCAATAAACCGTTAGTTAATGGGATTATCATTTTTGGAGTTATAAGGATGTCTGTTTTAGGCAATTCAGTAATTAGAACATTTTAAGTTTATGACGTCATCAAGTCACGATTTTATTCGAATTGCAATGCATTTTATATGTAGTTTGCACATGTTTTATTTTCATATTTTATATTATGCATATCCAGGGCTTTACAAGTTTGATAAAATCTGGTGGCCAGAAAAACATACTAGTCGCCAGTAAAAAAATATTTACCCCCCAGCCCATTCCCCGTCATTGATTTTCAAAAAACACAAGAGTTTTTTATAAATGAATTGATAAAAATAATAACAAGTATAGTTTAGCATTATTATTTACATAGTTTAGAATAGTACATAATATACAAATATAATATAAACTGTGTTTTCTAATGAATCTTATAAAAATTATAATCACTTATCAGGTGATAACTTATATAAACACAAAAATTGGATTTGAAACATACAAAAAAAAATTGAGCCTTTTTTAGCATTGTATCCAATTTCAGATGCCACAGAAGCTGAATTGACACTATTTCTTGTTGTTTTACTGAAATATTTATCTCCCCCCACATTCTAATCACGTGACATATACTAGCTCACTGGAGCTGAAAAGAATGGTGTTTTCTATGTGCATGTGTTGAAAAATGCCTTTTAAATTTAGTTCTTCCATTAAAAGTGCGAGAAAAGAGGAAGATCACTCCTTTTAGAGAGTAGGGGTGGGAGAGAAAAAAAATGTCATTTGAGCTCATTTCTTATGTCAGTTTTTTTTTTTAGAAAAAATCCGCCCGAAAGATTAAATAACTTGGTCGCCAGATCAAAAAATTTGGTAGCCAGTGGCGACCTGGCGACCGCATTTGCCAAGCCCTGTGCATATCCATGATGGGTAAGTATTACGGTGGCCCTCAACGAATAGTTTTTACATTTCATACTAAATCGAGCATACTCTATACTTTTGTATATGTTTAAAATGGTGTAACGACATTAAAATGCACTTGAACTGATTTTTTTTTCCATTGACCGTAATGTAACGGAATACTTTTGACTGTCCCTGCAAACGAACTGTAAATGTTCAACACTTCGTTTTCAATAGTGATCATGCGATAGTAAACATCAATAACATATAAAAAAATTACAGGGCAATCCAAGCCAACATTGAATCATTGCAAAGCTGGTATTTTTATTTAAGAAAAGTCAAGAACTACTTGGCGGAATTAGCTGTAATTTTGGATTGGCATATTTAAAACTTCTAGAAATAGATTTGTGTTTTTTATTTATTTATTTATTTATTTATTTCGAAACTATGTATTTTAAGAAATTAATTTTCTTAAAAAAATGAATTGTAATCCACACATGTTTTAACAGAAAACGTTTTCTAGAAGCTTGAAATGTACAAATCCCGAATTATAGATCATTTCGCCAAATAGTTCTCGAGTTATTCTTTAAAAACTACCCGCATTACAATCAGTTTTGCAACGATTACAAATGAACTTAACATTAGGAGTTCCAAATTTGAAATATTCTTTATTTCTAAACTATACTTGACTGTATGACTTATCATTTGTATCCTAAGGTAAAATTTCCTGAAAAAGCGAAATATAATCTTAAAATCATATGTTCGTATTGGAAATTTCAGAGTTTGGTGCAATTTCAATATTAATACGAAACCTCTAAAACCTCTAACCTTATGTGTTTTGTCGTAAACTGGAAAAATACATAATTTTCAGTCGAATGGCTATTTCCTTCTTTAGATGCGTTCGTAATTATATAAATACGTAGCACCTACTGTCGTCGTCTGATCCATCCGTCTGTCTGTCCGTCCGTCCGCATATAACAGCGCAAAAACTACCCAACCGAATGGTTTGAAATTTAAGATATATTATCTTTGCAGAATTTTGTCAAGACATTTCAAATTTTATGAAAATCGAATCAAAACTTTGGAAAATATTAATAAAAATATTTATAAAGAAATTTGAATTTTTAAAAAAAATCGGTGCTTTCTTGTTATGGGAGCTTCCGAGGTTTAACCGTCAAGCGACCGAGATACTTATTTTATGACAGAAATGAATCTGCAGACGATATAATTCATTTCACAGAATTAAAAATCATCAAGATCTGAATATTTATATAACTAGCTATAGTACGAACGCACCTCATTTGTTACGTTTGACGTACAATTTCCAACTTGTTTTTCCTATTACAATTTGGATAGAGAAAGTGTGCCAATATCGCACCCCATGATTTCTAAGTGCCTGCACCACCTTAGTGCCTAAGTGCTTCCACCTGCTGCATTCTGATGGTCTTTGTCTGAACTTGATCCTCCATGAGTAATTTTAGTCCATTAGTAATTTAGAATATGATTAAAACAATTCAGGCAGCACGGTCCAAGGAAATGGGTTTGGGACAAGCTTCAAAACTTTATGAAGCTGCAAAATCGACACTGAAGGGCAAAGTATAGACAATTAATGTCTTGGCTGGGAAAAGAGGTTCTTTATTAGTAATGTTACAACTCATATTTCGCAAAAAAAAAAAAAAAAAAAAAAAAAAAAAAAAAAATGAAAAGAGTGAATTTCATTGTGTTCCTAATGTCGCACGGGAGGTGCGATATTAGGAACACTTTTTGAAAGTTGGTACTAAAGCGCAGTAAAAAAATGCTTCTATTATTCGAAACCATTATAAGCGAAAAATGTTGTATTAGAATATTTTATGAACCCGTACTGTCAATCAGTTTCAATTTGTTGTGCAGTCAAGCCGAATTAGATCAAAGTTTCAAAATGGGTACGATATTAGGCACACTTCGCCTATTAAAATGTATGGAGTATTCTTTGGAAAGGGGAAGGGGGCGACTGCATAGTCGTTTAAACTACAAGGGAACATCACATTTTAATCACCAAATTGTTGAGAGGAGGAAAGAAAAAGAAAATAACCATTTGATTGGGAATTAGGTCTTCTTTCAATTTATCTTTAAAAGAAGGCTTAGAAGGCCATCTTCATAGAGAAATTGTAACAAACTTTAAAATTTTCCATACTAACACCTAATTTTGACATCTTATTTGGATTCTTTGACTCTAGGTTACCATACAGGAAATTCTTCAGTGAAGTAGTTTACGAACTATGCAAGTTGTTAAATTCAATGTAATAGTTGCAAAACAAACTCAAATGCGTGTAGTTAAGCGAAGCTGGAAAAATACTTCGAGGAATGAGCTGCAATTTTGGATTCGCATATCTGAAGCTTCAAAAATCGAAATCTGTTCAATTTTTTATAGATTACAATTCCTTTTTTAGCTCACAGGCTATCAAAGCCTGAGAGCTTATGTGCCCGCCGATTATGTATGTATGTATGTATGTATGTACGTACGTATGTATGTACGTAACGCGATAACTCTTGATAGAAACAGCCGTTTTGCTTCAAATTTTGTTTATAAGTTCATTGTGATAAGGCGCGTCCCTGATTAGTTTTGGGGATTCATTGGTTAAGTATAAAGGGGGGAACGGGGGCTAACCCCCCCCCCCCTTAAATTAGATAAATGGGTTTTCATGCAGAATTATCTGATTTTCTTCAAATTTTGTATATAGATTTATTGTGATAAACGCGTCCCTGATTAGTTTTGGGGATTCATTGGTTAAATATAAAGGGCGGGGATGGGGGGATAACCCCCCCCCCTTAATTTAGATAAATGAGTTTTTCATGCAGAATTATCAGATTTTCTTCAAATTTTGTACATAGGTTCATTGTGATAAAACACTTCCCTGATTAGTTTTGGTGGTTCATTAGTTAAGTATAAAGAGGGGAACGGGGGGCTTACCCATCTTAATTTAGATAAATGGGTTTTTCATGTAGAATTATCCGATTTTCTTCAAATTTTGTATATATGCTCATTGTGATAAGGCCCTACTCTGATTAGTTTTGGGGGTTTCATTGGTTAAGTATTAGGCGGGGGGGGGGGATGATCCCCCTTAATATATTGTCAATTTCTTTATTTTTCGAGGGGCTTACTTCAAATTCTTTGAAATAAGAGTATAATATACAATTAGTTTCCAACAATTAAAAATCCACACTAAAATTCTTTCTACAGTAATTAATTATTATCTATTGAAAGATTTCCACGTGAAAAATGAAAATGAAATAAAAAGTTTCACCCATTGAAAAAAAGATTAATATAACGTCATATTGGTAATAAAACGGGAATTTTCAAACATTTCTCAGTAATGCAAGGAGTATGAGTATGTGTATGTACAGAAAGCAGATTAATATCACGTCATTAGAGAATTAAAAAGAAAATTAATCTGACGTCATATTGGAAGTTTAACGGATTTTTCAAATGTTTGAGAATAATACAAAGCGAGTATCAATATGAGGAATAGAGAATAGTAAATATACGAGTTTCAGGACCGTATTGAATCATGATAAAAACCCGATTAAGGAAATATTCGCATATTTTAACATTTTGAAGGCGTACAACATGTTTAATTTTGAAAAAGATTTTTTTTTTTAATATCGCATTTAGTCTACATGACAGATATTATTATGACGGAGTATAATATCGGGCAAGTTTAGATTTTCGAAAAAACGAGAAAAATAGACCTGTAAATTTTTACTTTATAAAAAACAACTTTTTTTCTTTTTTTTTTTTTTTTTTTTTTTTTCGGAAAATGTATGTTATTTGGATTTATTAAGGAAATGATAAAGTGTTTTTAAAGGAATATTAAACGAAACCCTTTGTGCGATTTTCGATCACACTTACCCACTTGTTTATTATTATTATTATTATTATTTTATTATTCGTTAAAACCGAGTTCTTGAAGGAACCGAGCCCTAGATCGTTATAACCGAATTAGACTCTATTTATTTTGTGCCCGGCGCCGTTTATAAATCTTTAAAACAGAAAGAGGGCAAACATTCTTAATGTGATTTTCCACCATCCCTTTAAGAGACTCGCTTAATCTTAATCCATTAAATCTTACTAGCGGGGTCAACATCTGTTTCATGATAATGGTCGAAGCGTAATTGCACAAGTTTTACATAAAAAGATTTGGCGTTCCTTAAAGGCACGCGGAAAACGAAAGTGTTATAATTTAAATGTACACCCATCATTTGTGTGTCTGCCTCGACAAATGTTAAGAGCTTTTTCCTCCTTCGATACTTATTCTCGTTACATTTGACAAACGAAAACGGAAGCATCGTTGCAGTTGGGACAGCTTTATAGTTTCTACTGCAACATCAACATCCGAAGATGTAACTCGCTTGTTTTGTTTTTGTCTTTTATCCTTTCTCCCTTACCTTCGTGCCAGCAGCAAAATTTCCATCTATGACAAAAACTGCTCCATTTTCTAGAAGATCTAAGAATGAATTCTCTGTGGGAGGTTTTCTGGGTCACTTTCTAAATGTAAAACTTGTTTACTGAGAAGCAAAATGATTCACGTGTGGTGAAATTAAGAAAAAAAAAAACTGTATCCTAGGGCGAAAGTCAGTTCAGTTACATTTTGACAAGTTTCAGAGATAACGCAACTTGTTAAACGATTAAGGTAGATACACTTAAAAAAAGTCTAAAGCTTCACTTTTGTAAAACATGAGCACATACATACTTGTGAAAAATTATAAGTGACGTGCTAAGGGAAAGGAATGCAAAACACAGATGTATTACAACACATTTATTTTATTTTTATTTATAAAAGGCGGATCTAGGGGGGGGGGGAATGGGGCGATCGCCCCCCCCCCCCTCTTTGGGCTAATAACTGACACTAGAGGTCTGCACGGGAAAGGGCTTGGCTCGAGCCAATTTTCATTTACGAGACTTGGCCCAAGTCTAGTCTTCCCTCTTTCAGGATCGGGTCGGGCTCGTGACTTACGTTTTTCTGTCCGAACCCTAAATGAAAAAATTAATTCCCATTTTAATGGAATTATAAAATGTAGTCTATAAATATATCTTTAATGTCAATTTTAAGTTTTAGATAGAAAAATAAGCATACTGTTCTAATAATGTAAAATCTCTAAAATAACGTACCCCTTGGAGCCGCCGAATTTGTCTCTTATTCGGAGATGTGCGCTATTCAGAGACAAAAGAATGCAAATATTTGTATTGGGGATTGAAACGTGCTCGCTAAATAGAGGTTTAGCGTGGAAGTTTTACTGTATATGTCAGGGTCGGCGAACTTTTTCACATCTGAGTGCCAATTATTTAAAATATATATATGTCTCGTGACTATGACGTGCCGCCAACAACCCCCTCCCCCCCCCCCCCCCCCACAAAAAAAAAGTGAACCATGATAAAGGAATCAAAATTACATTTTATAGAAAGCAGGGTCAGAGAACATTTTCACATCCGCGGGCCAATTATTTAAAAAATATATATTTCGGGACCGTGATATGCGAACAACCCCCCCCCCCCCAAAAAAAAAAAAAAAAATAAATAAATAAATAAAATAAAATAAATAGTGGATCATAATGAATCAAAATTGCTCGAATTTTTGTTTATTAGGATTTAAAAATACGTATAGGGGTAATATATATGCAGGTATTACACTCTAATAAAAAAAGTAAAAACTATATTTTAATTAAAAATTAATTCTATCTCTGTTATAACAAGTCGGATGCAAAATAATTGATATTAGGTTCATACCTAGTTATTTTAACAAAATTCAACTGGATTGGAATTATCTAAAGAGTGGCTTCTTTTTCAGTTTTAAATATAATTCATTTCCGTAAATAATAACTCATAAATGTAGATAGAAGGTGACTTTGTAAAAATGGCAATTTACATACCAAGTCGCTAAAACGCCATCATTGGCATTTTTGCTTATATGTCTAATAATCCTTCTTTTCGATACTATCCAAATCTTTTAATTTGATAAATTATTGAACCCATATTGAAATAGATTGAAATTTGCAATTCAGTACGTTACATTTTAATTTCTTCGATTTCAGAAATATTTGAAAAAATTAGTAAAGCTAACTTGTTTAATTTCATTCCGTTTTGTTTTAGAGCCTCAATCAACGCCGTGCCAAAAAATATTCTGTTGCCTGTCACTTATGGCACCGGTGTC
This sequence comes from Maratus michaelseni, assembly GCA_963931845.1. Classification (NCBI taxonomy): domain Eukaryota; kingdom Metazoa; phylum Arthropoda; class Arachnida; order Araneae; family Salticidae; genus Maratus; species Maratus michaelseni. The sequence goes on along the minus strand of OZ007591.1, from coordinate 38,528,824 downwards.
AAAGGTTCGCCGTCACTGGTATATGCTATTACTAATGAATGGCGAACAAATTCCACGGTTCCGAAGTGTCCGCTATTTAGAGGTTTTACTATATAAAAGTTTTAAAAAAAAATCCCTCAATAAAGGTTTCCGCTATTTGGGAGTATCCATTATGGAACTTTTATTGTATAACGTTTTTATCGGAAAAAATATTTTAGACCTTCTTTTGAAAAATCGGGTCAACCAGAACCCGGCTCACAAGAGCGAAGACCAAATCCCGAAATAATGTAACTCAACCCAACCCACAGCAAAAAAGTATAGGTCAACCCGACCTGCAATGAAAAAAATTAGCCCCGACCCAACATGAGCGGCGGGTCGTAATGGAACCTCCAACCTTCTAATATCGTACCACCCCCTTCCCTTAAAGACTCTCTAGATCTGCCCCTGTTATTTACACTGATAAATCTGTAAAGGAATGTATGTTTCTAACGTTATATCTCCAATACCATTGAACGGACTTTAATGAAATTTGTAAAATCATACATCTCACATAAGGAGGTTTTAAAGTTGATTTTCTCCCCATATCACCATTAGAAGCTGAGATGCCTAAAAAAAGCCTTCCCCATTTATTTTCCATCATTAATCAATCACCTGATTACTGCCGCTTAAGTATATAGAGTTCATGTTTAGTAAAGCTTTCTTAAAGTTTATTTAGAGTTAAGATTTTATACGACCACATCAGAAACTCAAATATACAGGGTGCTTCAAAAAAATGTATATAGAACTGCATTCCCGGTCCGGATAATCTTATTTCAGATCGTTGGTCTGATCCTTAAATGTAACTTTTCCAATGTATACACTTTTAAATTCGATGTACCCATGATTTTGAAAGTCCTACCTCTCGAACTACTTGCCGAACAGATTTATTGAATTTCCACCCATATTCTTCTACCAGGGTTTTTACGGGATTTGTGGATGACCGCGGTCTTCCCGAACGATGCTTGTGAAGATCTTGAACAGTTTCTCTGCCTCAAACTCAAACTTATCTCTAATTCTAAACAATTGTAAATCGCTTAGGAGGATCTGTTTGAATCCCTCGCCCAAACTGGCTATGCGCTTGAACTACGTTTTCGAACTTCCAATAACACTTTAAGATAATTTTATTTTTCCTCAAAGTCTGGTTTCAACTATTATATGAAAGTTAGTTAAACCTGGAAGGAAAAGAAGAACATGCCCAGTTATTAACGAATAAATTGTGTACGCATTTTTTTTTATACATCCTGCATTAATACCTATGACAGTTATCGTCCGAAATTTTAATTCCACTATAATACAGGTAGATAGAATTGGTTAGAATTTTTTATTGAATAGCGAATAACGTTCAACTACACTGGGGATATCATGTTCGTATCCCGGATAAGGCGCCGGTTAAAGAAAGGTTAAGACTCGATTAAAAAAAACCAAAAAACTAAACCTGTGGCGCTACATTCCATTAACCCATTCGGAACCATGGTATCATATATGCACCCTCTAAAAGAGCATACAGAAGTTGTTTTTGGCACCAGTAAAAAATAAAAGTAATATTTGCATTCTCTAATTAGAGCATTTTTGTGATAGTTTAAATAAAGGTAGCTTTTTTGAAAAAAAGTGGTACCAACCGAATAAAATTTGTGTAAAATCCGCCGGTCCCGAAGGGGTTAAGAACCATGGCCTACAGTGCATAACTCTGTTTTCTTGACCATGGGCCCTGAGGTGCTATACAGCACATGGAACTAATATAATAGAACTGGAAGTAAGATAACGGTGTTTTACACAGGACCTTCCCTATGCTGCCTGTTTGGCACCGGATTTTTATACTTAGTACTTGTTACCGAAACTAATTCCAAGCTGGCCAATAGCAGTGGTGTAGGATTACAAGCAGGCTAATAGCAGCAGGATTGCACATGTATAACCTTCCCATCAGCCCCAGCGCGTTTCAGAGCTAAACCGGCTTGTCATCTTCTGGTTTCTTTTTTATTCTATGATACAGCATATGCCTCGGTCAAGTGATCAACCTAACGCGGAATTATCTGTGTTTAGTTCCCAAGCAGCTAGCTTGATCCTCATTTTTCCGACCCCGTAGGGTTAAAAGGTTGAGTGAACCCTGCCAAAGTCTGGAGTTGAACTCGGGACATGTAGCGTGGTAGTGCGACGCGCTGACCATTTATCTACCGGGCTTGAAAAAACAGAGACTTAAAAAGATATATTTAAAATAGGCTATATATTTTTTTAATTAATTACTGGTTAAAAAATATTATGTACTGCATTATGTTTGCTTTCTCACTGCACGTAGAAACTGCACTCATGAGAAGAAAGGTTAGGTTATTTTTCCCCCGAAAAGATCATCGCGATGTTTAAATTTGTATGGTGTTGTTTAAAGGGCCCGATTAAAATATAGACCAACTGGGTCATGATCCTGGAGCTCTCAAATTTGGCATTCCATTTGTGTAAAGCTGATATTTTGGCAGCAAACTCTAAATTGACTATGTACTGGTTATAATCAAGAATTTGCACTTTTAGAGTAAGGTAAGATTAAAACAAAAAATATTTATCTAGATATGTTTTTACGTATTTATATTTGCATTCTAAGATACAGAAGATGTATAATTTGCAACAGTATAAGAAAAGGTGCTCGGAATGAATACCAGGCACTGGGCCTCTCTTTGGTTTGATCGGGCCTGCTTGTTTAACAATGTATGTTATATTTCTAAAGACAATGTCTGTTCTGCAGGTACCTCACGTTTACCAACTACACAACTTGCGTCATCTGGCTGGCGTTCTTACCACTGTTCGTCCTCAGCACCAGTAACACCATCCGAGCGATGACCCTCAGTTCGCTCCTCAGCCTCAGCGGAGCCGTGCAGCTAGCGTGCTTATTCGTGCCCAAGGTGCACATCGCGCTCTTCAAGCCCGAGAAGAACACCAAGGAGATGGTCATGTGCCATCACAACAGAAATGCTTCGTGCCTAGCACTGCCAGTCGCGAGCCAGGGAACACCTTCCATATTGCTCAACGGAGGTAAGTCATCGATCCACAGTTTGCGCTTGAAACAACACTAAGTTTAAAATGGCCAAAAAATTGCAGAAATTTTATGCACCCAAATTGACAGTATTTTTTGCTGTCAAATTTAACATGATTACAGTCTCTTTTGGCTGTAAAATTAGCATAATTGCAGCATTAATTGCTGTAAAACTACAAAAATAAAGATATTAAAGGGATATTTTGCTGTTAATTTACAGCAAAAAATGCTAGCAATTTGGGTGCATAACTTTACAGCAAATTTTGATGTAATTTTTGCCTTTTTTACTACAATGAAAAAATATAACAAACGATTTCTGAAAAGTATATTTCTAAAAAAAAATATTATGTAACATGCTTTTAATCCTGTATTTAATGTATTCAATATGCATTAGCATCAATAATGGACTTATGGAATTTGGACAAAATTGGCTCGTTAGATGTTCCATTTCAGTTAAAAACGTAAAAGAGAATTTCGCCCTTGGCCCCTGCTCCCGATAAGGTACGGTTCCTGAAAATACTTAAACATGCGTTGCCATCAACAAGGAACTTGAGAAAACATTTTGAGCATAATCAGTTAGTTAGTTGTTTGATTTCAATCAAAAAGTAAACGAATGTTTTTGCCTCTGGGTCCTGTCCCTGAGAAGGTAAAACCCTGAAAATACTTGTATATTGCATTGTCATCCATGGTAAATTTGTAAACAAAATTTGAGCGAAATCGGTTCGTTAGATATGTGATATCAATCAAAAACGTAAAAGATTCTTTTTCAGCTCCCTGGAGATAAGGCCCTGACAGTACATGAATAGCATTGTCATCGACAATGAACTTATGTGCAACACTTGGGGAAAATCGGTTCGATGGAAGTGGGCTAAAAATCGATTGCAAGATTTGACCCAGACATACAGACAGACAACAAGCGAAGTTAAATAAAAAAGTGTGAAAATGAAATATTTTGGAATCTGAGAAGAAATAGGTTTAAGATAAAAACAGAACCAAGCAATCTCATTGGTGTCGTGATACTTCTGTACTTGGGATTTCCGCACACCCTGATATTCGTGATATTTTTGAAAAACATTTACAAGATGGTATTTATTTTATATTTCTCTTTAAACTGCGGCTTAGTGTTTATTCATGCGATGCGCTCATACATGCGTTATAGTATGATCACGGGATTATCGAATTTCGTGTTCTTTGATATTTCTGTAAAACAAGGTAACCGCAGTTATTGATGATATTTTCCGCCTTGGGTGCAATGCAGTCCTCTTTACATTATCGATTTTTTTTTTTTTTTTTAATATACTAGGGGGCTCTTCCCCCTGCTCGCTACGCTCACCAACCCCCGTTCTGATTTCACAGAGTCTTAAAACCTGGTAATGTATCCGGTTTTAAAAAGACGATGATGATGATGATGATATCACGAACGGCGACCATTTTCTGTAATCAGGTTATAATGCTTTTACATTTAACTGGTTATAATGCTTTTTCATTTAATTCATCTTTTTTATTTTTAATATTCATGTCTAAACACAATTTTTATGACGTAATTTTCTTTATTTCCTGCTTTCAACACGTGACCATTTAATTATTATTTTAAACTTTCATTATTGTTTTTAATAGTCTCGCGCAAATACATTTTTTATTTCAGATAAAACATAATCCTTTGCGCTTATTTAGAAATTGGCAACAACATAAAAAAATGACTTTTTCAATTAAAGATTTTTTACTCGATTTTTAAGGATTTTGTGAGTTTTTACTGTCCGACCGTGATAATTTTTTGAATTTCTGAAAGCTTGTTATATTTCGCGTCTGGTGGTATGATTTTCGAATCCGTAGGATGGCTAAAAAAAAAGTAATAGCTCCTCAAAAAAGTCCCTAGTAAAAAAGCGATGAGAATAACCCGGAATATCTACGCAGATTTTCATCGGTCCATTTCCAAACCATTACTTTTTTTTATATATAGAAAGATTCGTGTACAGCAAGGACGCTGCATCCACTGATAGTTTTTTTAACAATGAATTTGGTTCGTCTGTCTGTTTGTCCGCCGTCTATCTGTACGCGCTCTGGCTCTCGTAAATATGCTTAGATTTCAATGTTATTTATATACGTTATTGGGTTTATATGTATTAATGATGTGTATTTGATAGTGATATAGTAAGCAGAACGAACTAAAGTTAGTAACCAGTTTTTGTCCGTGCAAAATGATATTGTTTTTCTGACATTTCTTTTATTCCTCTAATTCAAGATTTAAATTTTAAATACAAATACTTTAAGAACTGGCGAATTATTTTACTTTTGGTATAAACAATACTGTCTCGCAGAGCCTTATATTTGTTTTGCTTTGAGAACAACGGGACAGAGAAACTTTTTAAAGACACATCTCAACAACACTTCTGGAAATGAATAGGCTGTATTTAGTACTCCCTACCTCTCTGCGTCGTTTGTAAGAGCTCTGTTTATCGTTATATTATAGCAAGTAATATCCCTCTTTGCGTTTTTCATTTCCTGTCACTGTTTTTGAAGTTTTGCAACGGCTTCCCTTCATTTTTCATTTCACATCTGCTACTGTCAGGGAACAAATTAACACAAAGAATTTTTGCCGCCTAGCAACAAAAAGAAATGAGTACCGATCGTTTAGTTTCGATGCAGATTCTCAAAAGTTTAGTACACTTATGTGTAATTAAATCACTAAATAAATAAATAAATTAATGAAGAATGTGTAAAAGTTACTCATATCCTGTTTATAAAAAAAATTAAACAAAATGTTGCTAAATTTATATTAAAAGGAAAAATCTTATCACAATAATAAAATTAAATAATTAAGGGGTAACGCTAAGGCCTGAAAAAACACTTATTTTTGATAATTTTTTTGAGAAAACTATACATCGGAATGGAAATTGGTTTTAAAGTATCTATAACGAGCAGATCCGCCCGGCTTACCCGTGTTAACCAAGGAGACCTTCCGTATTAAATTAAACAAAAATGTAATCTCATATACGGCGATCACAATAACGGAGCTTTCTGCATTCGCGATCAAAAATCGTTAAAACGACAGTCGGAAAAAAATGCGTTTACTTTAACAATTTTTATCGGATTGCCATCAAATTTTAACCACATATTTCGCAATAATTTTCTCTAGACAGTTACATTAGATTATTATGATTAATCAAGTATTTTTATTTTTAAAGAATGTACAAAGACAAATATGCAAAAAAACGTACCTTTTTTTTTTTTTTTTTGCATGTTTGCCATTTTAAAAAATGTTAATATTTTTTAATGATCCTGTGCACTTCTCTAGCACATTTGATGTAAGTTAAAAGGAAAAAAAAATGTTTTAGGTTTATTTGATGCTACAAACCGCGGAGGGCTGCGTTTTTGGCGTCACCATATTACTCGCACCCAGAAAAAGGAATTGATTAAAACAACAAAACATGTTTTGTTGAGTACATTTGGTTGTTTTAAGCAAAATATTTAGTTGAATTAAAAATTTGGTTTTGTTGCATTGACAAAAAAATATTGTCAACACTCTTACAAAATTTTAACAAAATTTCATCAATTTTACTTGAATTAACAAAATTTGTTTTTTAAATTTTGTAATTTAAATTTATAATTTATACAAAATTTAAATTGTTGTGTAGTAGCCATAACTCTCTCACGTAACTTTGTTTATTTGACTTATATAGCTATATAATTAAAGGACTAACATAATTTTTGGATAATTAAAACTTTTTTAATAGGCCCGGACCAAGGTAGTTTTAAAAATCCCCATATCCCATTTATTACTTCCTTCTATCTTTACAAGAAGAACGTATTGGAGTCATGAAAATTTTCAACTTCTGGTTTTCGACGGATTTTAGAAGATCCTGAACACGATTTGACTGTTTTTAGAAAATGACTGTCTATGACTCTGTCTGTCTGTATGTGACAAAAATTTTGTGGGCGCTCTATTTCAAGAACTAATGCACGGAATTTAATAAAACTTTATATTCAATTACTTCTTGATATAATTTGGTGCTGATTAGTTTTTGGCGTAAATAACGCAAGAGGTGGCGCTACTATGTTGCAATTTTCACGATTTCTGCAATAGATTCGCGATTTCACAAGAAATAATACACTGATTTACAACAAACTACAGATTGAGTTAGACCTTGACATAAATAGAAGCTGATTACGTTTTGGTGTAAATAACCCAACAGGTAGCGCTACTAAGCTACTTTTTTCATGATTTTCACTATAAATAAATCTCAAGAACTAATGCACGGATTAATTTTTAATTAATTTTCAGCAGTGATTTACGCCTGTAATTCTTAAATAATAACCAGTGAATGTTTATCCCGCTTTTTTTCAAGCGTAAACCGACAGAGTGAAAAATGTCCCAAGCCGGGAATCTTACCCGGGTCCTCAGAATAGCGCTCTGGGGCCCCAGCATACGGCAACACAGTTAATTTTTAATTAATTTTCTGCAGTGAATTACGCCTGTAATCCTTGAATAATAACCAGTGAATTTTCATCCTGCTTTTTACAAGCGTAATGAATTAAAACCGCTGAAAATGAATTAAAAATTAACTATATGTTGTCGTATGCTGGACTTTGTATTTTCGTCTCATGTTTGTCGTAGAAATTTGCATGCTCATGCAGGGCCTGTTTACCGAATAGGCCCGGGAAGCCCATGCTTACCCAAAGAAATACAAAGGTTCCCCAAATTTATTTTTCAGAATAACTTTTTACAAAAAAAAAAAAAAAAAAAAAAAAAAATCAATTAGGGTAAAAATGCACTTTTTCCTTACGAAATTTTTATCTAAGAATCTCGCTCTTTCTAAATTGTTGTTTACTCGAAATTTTGATGGTAAAATTTCAAATTGTTGCAGCATACCAAAAATGGATTTAGTAAATAACAAAGCAATTGGTAGAGGGGAGCCCCAGAGTAACGTCGGGCTCCCCCTACTTATGTCTTAAGAGGGCCCTGGGCTCATGATGACATTTTCATCTTGTGCTGCGGTTGCAGCCTGTCCGACATATATAAGAGTGAGAAATTTCGTGTTTGGATGTCGTTCCTTGTAGCTCAGTGGTATAGCGTCAGATCGTTATTCTGAGGACCCGGGTTCTATTCCCGGCTTGGGAAATTGTTCAATCGGTCGGTTTATGCTTGAAAAAAAGCAGGATAAAAATTCACTTGTTATTATTCAAGGATTGTAGGCGTAATTCACTGCTGAAAATGAATTAAAAATTACCTAAAAAAATAAATAAGTTTAGATTGGTTCTAATACAAAAAAAAATTAAAGTAAATATTATAATTGTTTCTTTAACAAAAACCTTTTGTTGTTAAAACAAAGAAAATTCTTAAAATTACACAAAATAGTTGTTCTTTAAACAAAAGTTTTTGTTACCGAAACTGAAAAGAACTCTTAAAGTAACAGATAATTATATTTATTTTTAGAAAACTTTCAACAAAGAAATTTTGTTAATCCAAGTAAAATTGAACCATTTTTACTTGAATTAACAAAACATTTTTTTATTGATGATACAAATTTTTTTGTTGGAACTGCAAAAAAAAAATCAACAATATTTTTATTGTTGATTCAAACAAAATTTCCATTGAGCCATATTTAAACGGAAAGTTTTGTTGGTCCAACCGAATTTTTTGTTAATTCAACAAAACTTTTCTGTGGGTGCGGCTCCAGCGCCGCCATTTTTATTTTTAAGTGAAAAAAAAATAATATGCTGATGATGTTAAAGATACAATAGATAAATACCTTCAAATCAATTTTCATTTCGATAAATAGTTATTTCAAATAACAAAAAGTATCAAAGCTCTTTAATTTTTTTTTTCAGCATTACCTTTTAAGCATAAATTAAAAAATGATTTAAATAAAATGCCAACGTTTGACGTTAAAAGACATTCAAGAATAGACAGCTTGATAATTTTTCTAGAAAAGGGGATCTTTTAATCTCATTGGAAGAACCGAGTGAATCGCACCCGCTGCACCCCTTCCCAGCCTGTCTTGCTTTTACACAATTTTTCCCGGTTTAAACGTAAATAATAATAATTTAAAAAAAAAAAAAAAAAAAAAAAAAAAAGTAGCAAAGGAACCTCTTTGCTACACCAAAAAAAATCGTTTTTTTTTTTTTAGCACTAGTGAGAAGTGGAAGTCATCTGTGACGGACTGAATTTCACCAACTGATGAAGGCAAGTAGCCAACAAAAAGTGAACAAAACGCAACAAAATAATTAAATGGTGAATGCACAAAGCACACCTGCCAAAGAAAGCTATAGGGGAAAAAATAGTGTCACATTAAGTGAATACAGCCTCATAGATATACATGACGGACTAACGGCCACGGAACAAGCCCCACTCCATTAGTGCGACAAGTTTCTCAAACAACAAATCAACAAGTTGCACAAAATTCAAAACCAGTGATAACAGCCATTAGGATTCAATGGACTGATCGCAAAAAGCGTATTCACGAAGAAAAAAAAAATCAAAACCCCCAATGCTTGGGTGACATAAAGTGACAAAGACAACAAAAATGAGTGTGCAACATCCAGAAAAGTGACAACCACCAGTAACAAAAGTTACAATGTGACAACCACCAGTAACAAAAGTTACAATGTGTCAACCACCAGTAACAAAAGTTACAACGTGACAAAACCCACGATAGTGACATAATAACCAGTGGAACTCTCGAAAGAAGACCAAGATTCAAAATGTGAAAACCAGCTCTAGCACAAGCTAGAGGTAAAAATATATCAAGAAAGAGACAAAAAACCAATGAATGATAGACAAAAAACAACCCACAACAGGGGTGAGCCTATAAAAACGCTAAAAAGCCTTGACAGAGACAAATACAACAAGAAGTGAAATCAGCCCATAAAAGAGGCGATAACCACTACAGCGACAACCCACCATGAACGTGACAAGCCAACAGACATGGTAAATATGTAAATCTATGTACGCTAATGGCACCTGGTGCATGTAAAATCCGTCGTGGGTGCAAAGCCCTCCAAGTTACCTGTGAATAATACCTCTGGGGGGTGCCCAGTCAGGTGAGAGTCTCGTCACCTGATCAAGGTTCTAAAATACGAGACCTATTAAATCTGTCAATTCAACAAAGTTAAACAGAAACCTTGAACCGGCAAACAAAGATAACGGTAGCAAATCACAAGAGATCAAGCACAGCAGCGATGTGAACAAATCTATAGTCAGGTGGATCACAGCCATGCTGTGATCAGGCGATTTCCGCCCCGCACCCAGGTACTAACCCGTTAAGCTAGGCATTCATGCTGGGCAGGTAGGGGCCTTGTTAGCGGTATATAAAAAAAAAATCTGTCATTATCGCCATGCACGCTAACGGCGCCTGGTGCATGTAAAATCCGTCGTGAGTGCAAAGTCCTCCTAGTTCCCTGTGAATTATACCTCTGGGGATGCCTAGTCAGGTGAAGTTCTCGTCACCTGATCAAGGTTCTAAATTACGAGACCGATTCCTTTCTCTTTTTTTAATTCCGCCAATTCAACAATATTAAATAGAAACCACGAACCGGCAAACAAAGAAAACTGTGGCAGAGCGCCGGTAGGGGCATGGTTAGTGGTATATAAAAAAATTCTGTCATTATCCCTACCAAAAATCTAATTTAACTGGGAAACAAAGAAAAAAGTTAGAGTTAACAGATAAGTTAGAGTTTATTTTTCACTTCCTATACTACATAAAATTCTCATTCTTTTTTCCTTTACGTTAAAAATAAATAATTTATATTCATAAGACATGTTTCCTTTTCTTTATCTAACCTCCTGGTTATATGTATTTTTGTTTATCTTTCAGGCTGCAAAGATAACTATCGTAACAGCACTTGTTCCTCGGCTTCTCCTTCATCCGTAAGGAATTCCAACATTTCAGCAAATCCAACAACTAAACATAACTCTGATCACGATATATGTTACACGCAGTCTCCGGAGTCTCGAAAATATGTTCCTAAGAATAGTTGCCAGAACATGAATTTGTCTCCAAGTTCGTCATCGACTAACTGCGATCATCAAAACTTCCGTAATTCGGATCAACACATGACTTTATGAAACATTCTCAGCAATATACTCATATAGTTCACATTGTGATTTTAACGGATATATCTTAAGTTCTACAGCTTGAGATGTCTAAAGATGTTGTCGTAAACCTTTGTGAAAAGGCGTCCTAAATTATTTATCGTTAATTGGAATTTCATGCAAAATGCATTGTTAAGAACTCCAAATGCACTAATCATGATAAATCTATAAGTCAGAAGAAATCTAACCGCCAAAGACAAAACGTGACTAGAAGAAAAATGAAAGTTGAATTATGATGACAGATTTGTCGATAATTTCTGGAGGATAAGTTGATAGATAATTATGTATATTGGTATTTCAAACATCTTTCTTCATTAATGTTAAAGTACAATTATCCTTAAGAGGGAATTTAAGTTGCATCTGCATTCATGTTCATCTGGTCTTAACATGTTAAGTACCACATTAATCTCTTCGCTCCTAGCATATCCACTAAGGACTAAAGATAACAGACTTTCTCTATAGTCCTGATATCCACTAGTGAATACATGCTACGTAAAGTTAATCTATCTGAGAGCTAAGGGATTAACACCAATCGTGAACTAGAGTTTATGATTTCATTATTTTGTAAATGATTTTCTAAACGCAAACAAAGCTTTATTTGTAATTCGCAAAAAAAAAAAAAAAAAAAAAAAAATTAAGGAAGACTAGGAAGTGATAAGGATCAATTAATGAATAGCTGATACGATGTGCCCTAGGGTTAAAATATCCTCTAAAAATGATAATATAAAGTCTTCATCATGCTCCTTCCATATAACTGATAACCAGGGCCGAAACTAGAGGGGTTTTTTTCATGAAGGGGAAAGAATGAATTTTGACGCCTACTCATCACACCTTTTCTACTATATATATAAAACACAAACGGAAATTTCGTTCCGTTCCTTTATAACTCGAGTTCTGCTGAATGGAATTTGATGAAACTTACACTGTTGGATAGATAATTTTTCAGGGAAGGTTTTAGTATATAACACATAGTTCTACGTATATTAGTTATAGAATTATGATGGAAAGTTCTGTTATTTTGGACGATAAGGTTACCATAGGTCATTTGTTGGCGACCATTATCGTTGGCGAAAGAATTGAAACGGCTATATCAGAAAATAATGCAAACACATAGAAAAATGAAAGAAAAATTCTGTTATTAATTTTATTTAAAATCCCCCCCCCCCCCCTCCCCACAAAAAAAAGAAAAATAAAGAAACAAAATGTTTTAATGAGGCATAATATTTAATTTAAACCCCAAAGGAATGTTTGTAATGCTTAAAAATATTTGCAATGCTTAAAAATATTTGCAATGCATGAGATTGCAATTCAGATTAAGTCAATATTTGGCGATTTATCGTTTGCGTCAGGTTAACAAAGATACATCAGATAATTTGATTTAATAAAATATGAGTAATTTTTTTTTCTTTTTTTTTTTCTGTTATTTTTTTTTTATATAACTCCCCTGTCATGTATCTTACAGGAGGAATTAGCATATGTAATTGTAAGAAAGACAGCATTTATGAGTTACATGTTATTTGTTTATTTACGGTTTTGATTTTACTTTTGTCGCCAAGCAATGTGATTTTAAGCCAAAAATGCATAAGCGTGACATCAGCTTGAGCGGTATTAGCAATAATAGTGTTTTTTCCTGTATACAAGATCCTTTTTGGAGTAAATATTTATATTCAAATGCAAATTATATAAATAGCAGTTATTGCTATAAATATGGGATCAAATATATAAATTTCAGTGAATGTCTGCCACTCAAACACATATTGTAAAATAATTATATTTTAGACATTTAAAAATTTACTATGGAAACATGTCGGATGTTTTCACCAAACATATTATTTTTATAGCCTCGAACGCAGACCAGCGAATATTGTCTATTCTTTTATTTTTATTTTATTATTTTTAGGTAGCTTTCAATACAAAAAAGTATAAAGCTACCTATTGCAGCCGTTCGGAGGAAAGCAGTTCCGGAAAATTTCGATATATTTTCACCGATCATGACCCCCAGACCCCAAAACCACCCTCCGTTCAAATGTTGATTTACATATATAGATATATCCATATATATATATATCTGACCTATGTCATACGATAACGCTCGTATTTATAAATCGATTTTGATGAAACTAATTGTGTGTATTAATGTCACCAATGTCTCGACCGAGTTCGTTGGCCAGCTTGGTCCGCCATTTTGTTTCAAGATGGCGGCCATTTAAAAATTTAAAACTAACATAAATATACCAAAAAGTTAAAAATTCAAATTTATCTTTTAATTACATGTTAGGCCTTGATACAAGGATTACAGAGCATTTTTTGGTTTACCTCTATCTTTAAAAATGGCTGAGATAGAGTAGTTTGAAATTCTAGGGTGGCTGACATTTTGAAACAAAACAGCACATTAACGCGATTACTGGCAAATTATTTTCTTTCATTGTAATAATTTTCCCAATCATACGCATAAAACTATATATTCATATCCATTAGCGCCAAAATTGGCGACGTTGGCAACAAAATTGGCAAAATTTGGGACATTTGGCGAAATATCGCCAAATTTGGCGACCAAAATAAGTCTTTATAAATGAAGCCAATTTGGCTATTGCTCAATAATTTGGCGAATTTCTTATTCAAATTCAGTATTAACGAATCTTTTGTTAACGTTTCTTTGCATTTTAACTTGCTGTTTTCGTGTAACATTAGCTAAAATTTTAAAACGAAGATATAGGAAAGCTACCTTTTCCTCCCGGTACAGGCCGGAAGGACTTTAATATATCGCCAATTTCACTTATAGAAATATTCATTGTTTCCAAAGTTAGGAACCAAAGAATATTTTTAAGGAAATGTGTGCATTTATGCGTTATTACTATCACAAAAGGCTAAATTTTTCAATAAAAATTGTTTGCTGAAATAAATTTTTGATGCTCTTTTTGATTAGTCATATTTTTTTAGTTTTTTCTGCATATATCTCCCCTTCTTTCAGGAAGGTTTTTAAAAGACATTAGACTAATTGTCCGTATTCCGGTCACCTACCAGTTGGCATTTTTACTATATTGTTGGATGTTTCGTTTATGTTTGACGGTTACTCAGGACGACGATTCAGATTACAGAAGATTAGCGATTGCTAAATTTATGGGTTTTTTTCATTATGAAGCAAAGTTTTACCAAAAGAGCAATGCTTCCAATGTACGGTTGGTTGATTTTATGACGGCCGATTATCTACACGAGGGATATAGACCCTGGGGGCAGTGCCCTCCGTGGGGGTCTTTCTAAGTAATCCTAACCCGTATTTACGGTAAGGTTCGAAGAAAACCACGGAAAACTCCGAACGGTTAGGTCAACGACAGGGGTTTGAACCCAGCATTTCCCGTATGCCAGCTTTGAAAGCAAAACATCTCAGCCACTGTTTTGGCGCTTTTAATGTACGGAAAAACTTTGTAATGTCAATGGTGGCGAATGGAATAAATATTTGTCGATTTATCATTTCAGGCTGGATAAGAAAAAACGAGTACCTGAAATTCTGATTAGATAATTCTTCAATCATTATAAAGCCTTTTCGACCTACACACAGCCCTAGAAACTAAACATAGTCAGAAATTAATTTATTTCTGCGTGTTATTATGCTCTTTAGAGAAATGCAAAAAAAAATCTTCGGTTTAAGTATTCGCCAAAAATAAAATTACTAAACATTTTGCATAACTAACTTTATCATTGTCAGTTTTAATTAAGGCATGTAATTTTGTTAATGAATGATCTATAATTGAATTAACAGTAATTTGACATTATTTAATGGAACATAGCTTGGCGTGTAACTACATTTTGTAACTAACTCTGGTACATTAGTAACCATATCGTTTGAAGCACTTCTAATGTTCGACGTCAAACTTGGATATCGACAAGATTATGGAAGATTAGGAAGATTTTATTGGATACAAACTAGAGATTTATTCTTCGACCAGAGTTAATCATTGGGTTTTTTTTCAGATGAACGGTTACACGAATGCAACTGGTCTAAAAAATGGAAAGACAGTGAAAATGGCGTCATTTTAATTTTATTCATATTCAGCTTTAAAAATTCACGTTTTTATGTTTCATCATTATTTTAAATATGAAAGTTAAACACTGTTCTTTATGTGCAAACAATTTATTACAATTTTGACTGTATTTATTCTGCTGGAATCGAAAGATGAAAAACCGTTGTAGGCTTGCCAGAAGAAGACGTATATTGCGAAATATAACGTAACATAGAGTGAGATTGTACTTACGTTACCAGAATCTCACATGGAGACAAGAAAGATGGACAGAGTTCAAGAACTTACAGACGAAAATGAATCACCCGAACATCATTTTAAGTTCAATGGTCAATCTATGCAATGCTTTCTTTTTTAGTAGTATGTTGACTAGAGAACATGTTAGTTCCTGTTGTCATAATCTCATAAAGTCCTCATTTCCCTACCAAACTCTACTATAAATGATCAACGAAATGAGTTGCTTCTTTTAGCCCAAATTTTGTCCAATGTGTGATATAATGTAACGCAATGTCGTACACATCGTTTACAGCAATATTGAAGGAAAATCCAGGTGAACGTCCCTGTTGCTTTAAAATAAATGCTCAAATCCATTGATATAATTCGTTTGAAAATATTTACTAAGGTAGCATCTGTAGGTGAAGATCCATATTCCTTTAAAATACAAAGTCATTTCGTTTGATTTAAGGTACATTTAGAAAAATGGCCCAGCGCAGCGGGCGTAGCATGCTAGTCTATAATAAAATTATAAACAGAAGTTTTTGATTCGTTGCTTTTATTTTTATTTTAAATATGAAATAACTGATAGACAGTAATATTAATCTTAATATTTTTTGGTTTACTTCTTTAGAAATCGATCTATTGCAATTATTTCGTTTATATATAAGTATAATGCAAATCGTATCACGATAACACCCGAAATACTGAACAAATTCAAACTGAACTGGGACAGTGTATTGCTCTTATTGCAAGTATTTTGAATTCATTCGTTAATCAAGTATTGTTTTGGCGACTCTACGGGGTAAACTAATGGGAAAAACCGGCCTGGTTCAAAGCACAGTATAAAGACAAAGAATACATTTTTACTTTGTGTTGTCCGATTGCATGACCATTTTTTGACAAATTTTCGCTATTTGTTTTTTGTACCGAAAGACGAATCAAATCTTTTTTTGGCGCCCCCTTCTACACTGGCGTTCGGGGCACATGCCCTGATTGCCCCTCCTCCCCCTAGTTTCGGCCCTGACAGTAACAGTACAGTTATTAAAGACTGGCAAAAACTAAAACTGTTGGAACTACAGTCGAGAACAAAAAATACGGCAAAAATCCTTTCCATACAGTAATCAAAATTTTTAAATAAATGTTGCAGTTGCCACTTGACTTTTAATATTGAAACACGCTACATAAGCAAACTTAATGGCAGCATACAGTAGTTTTGTTATACAGATATAATTACTCTAAATATTATGTAAATGCAAAATTTGAAACAAGACTCCTATTTCTAAGCAAGCTCAGCCCGATATCAGGCTTATCTAAGAGCAGAAAAAAAAGAATATTTGGAGAACAGGGATATCCCTAAGAACATGCCAACAAGTGATGAAAAGTTTTGAATACGATGAAGGTATTTTTATTTTAAAGCTGGAACACGACGGAATGACACTTTTCGCGCTAATGACCGACGTCGCACAGTGTGCCGAAACGACGAATTTCCATGACACAGGTGAATATTTTATGTATTTTCGCAAAGTTTGTCAATTACGTACTAATAAGTCCCACAGGATGAGAAATCGTATATGTTTTTTCTTTACATAACCGTCTAGACCCGTTTTTAGAAGGAAATGTATCGGAAAAGTAGGAAAAACAGGTGACAACCAAAAAAGGGTAACTGTCGGAAAAAAAAATTATGCAATTCCAAATTTTTATACTTAGCAAATTATTTTTGTCGTCTTGTAAAGAATAATCTGAGCCCCCCCCCCCCTTTTTTTTAAATTAATTGCGTTTTAATACCTATGTATGGTTTTAAAAACTTTTATAATTTTCAACATTTTCGTCTTGTAAAGTCAAGGTCTCAGTACATACAGCAAAATCGTTGGTACATTCCTCTTCTGTAGGCATTTGAGGAATGAAAAACATTGGGATTACCTGCGCCTAGATGAGACTTTGGTAGTTAGCGGTGTTCGATTAACTGAAAGTCCACGTAGGAAAAAACGTGCTTTTGAGCCTAATTTAAAAAAATAATAATTGGGTTTTGACACTTTGTTGTGAAAATTTATAATTTCAACATTTTTGTCTTATAAGTCAAGATCCCGCAAAATCGTTGGTACATTCACCTTCTGTAAGCTTTTGAGGAGCGAGAAACGTTGGGATTACCTGCGCCAAAGGGAGACTTTGGCAGTTAGCAGTGTTTGATTAAATGGAAGTTCCCGTAAAAAACATGCCTCTGCACCAACCTCATTAAAAAAATATTTGAATAAAATTCGAAAAAAAGTATAGTTGCAATTTTTCGTATTTTCAATGGCACCAATCTATTTTACGTGAAAAAATACATAACAGGGCATCGAAACATCATTTTGGTCTTCCCGTTCAGTGTCTGGGAGAGAGGGAGAAAAAAAAAAAAACTGGATAAGTGTGATCGAAGATCGCACAAAGCGTTTCGTTTAATATTCCTTTCAAAACACTTTATCATTTAATTCATAAATCCAAATCATTAATTTATAATTATTCTTATCATTTATCAATACACTTTATCAATAGGAACATAGATGTCAGCACCATTAAATTAAATAAAATAAAATAAATAAGCTATTTTTTAAATTAACATTTTTTCAAATTAAAAATATTCAAGAACTGCTTTTAAGACAATTGTAACAGCATGTGTAATTAAATATGCTTTTCAAATATACAAACATGATTTAATTTTATCTTTTAAAAAACGAAACCCTTAAAATGTCAAAAAAATACGAAAGTTCTTTTAATTAAATCCATCGGACAATGAAATGTAAAAATCGAAAGTTTCAACTTCCGTCGTCGAGAATAGAACCCGGAACCTTTGGGTTAGGAGGAAAACGCGCTAAATCATCTAGCTTATACAAAAAATGAATGAAATTAAGGTTCTGTTTTAATATATAAGAAAATAGCAGAAATGGTTGGATGTCATTAAATTAATGCAGGTAATTAAAATATTTTCACAATTTTGTGAGTTGCCGTGTAGTAGAAGGTATTCAGCTATAAAAAGGCAAAATTTCAATTCTCTAACTTATACAGTTTCCGAGTACGAACTCTATGACAGACAGACATACAGAGGAGCGAGACGAATAGGGTTCGTCAGATGAACGAAACTCTAAGCTACTCCGACACACTCTGCGTCTGATACAATTTGCTACTTTCCCTCTAAAATATAGCCTGGAAATTATTGCAAATGCAAATTTAATACTTTAATATTTCGATGGATTATTTCTAGAATTTTGAAAGATGCTGGTTATTTTAAATGGGTCCTCCTAAAAGTACCAAAGAGTAAAAATTCTTGAGAATCACAGAATTCAACTATTTAATGGTCCCTAAATTTCCCAGGTTTTAGTCATTTTAAAATTTAGCGACTTATCAATAATTACAACTCTTTCTAAAGAGGTATTCAATCAGTATTACGGGATGGAAACTCATCGTCATGGATTTATGATATATGTATTCATTACCTTTGAAACATTTTTTTTTCGTTGGTGTTAAAAGAAAATTACAAGAGTAAATTTCCTGAAATGGTAGATTAAAAAATAAACTATTACATATTTTGTAAATTAGATTTTCTTGAACAAAATAACGTATGCTATATAATAAACGTTTTCCTAACATAGGTATATCAAATTTTAATTGCTTAAAAGGCGTATAGCCAACAGAGTGAAAAAGTATCCAAGCGGGGATTCGAACCCGGGTTATCAGTATAACGCACTGACGTTCTACCAATTGAACCACTTGGAATGACACCCAGCCTGGAACTTCTCACAACCACATCTTGGCAAGGCTACAATCTCAACACAAGATGGAATACTTTTCCGTGAGCCACCAACCCTGGGGCAAACACGAAGTGCCAGGCTGGGTGTCGTCCTAAGTGGTTCAGTTGGTAGAACGTCAGCGTGCTATACTGATGATCCGAGTTCGAGTGCCGGCTTGGATACTTTTTCACTCTGTTGGCTATACGCCATTAAAATTTAATATATTATAAATGCAAGGCGTGAGAAATTTTCTATGGAAAATTTTCCAAGTATTAAATTTATTCAACAGTTAGGTATATTTATATGTTTGCCAATTTTTCTGCTCTCTACTACACATTTTAATGCAAGTGGAAACAATCCTCAATCGATTCTCTGTATACAAAAGGTGACATTTAAAGAACCTTGAAGGTACTTCCAAAAATCGCGGTCCAGTAGCTAATTTCTATGCCGTTAATTTTAGATGTAGTTCCAATTGCGAAAATATTTGAAATGTTCATTATCTTAGAAGCTATTTAAGTCAATGTAGATATTGTAAAATTTACGAAATTTAAATTTTTACACGGTCCTTGAGAGTTATACTTAGAAAAACATTCCATACTCTAATAAGTACAAAATAAAATCTTTTATGAAAAACTGAGTTATAATAACGTTTGATTTTAAGAATTTTCAGCGTTTTTCGACAAATTCCGTTTTTTACAGCCAAAAGAAGCTGAAAACTCATAAAATTATTAAAGTAGCATTAGATCGATAAATTTTAGTAATTTTCTACTACATGGACCCTAGGCGCTTTTTTCTTTTTCTTTTTTAAGTTTGGCGCAATTAGAGCTTCAGAAAGTGAGATTTGTTGACATTGATATAAACAGATAAACACCAATAAATTTAATGAAATAAAAAGATTGAAAAATTTTTAATTTAAAAAATAGCTTAAATTAAAAATATTCAAGAACTGCTTTTAAGACAATTGTAACAGCACATGTAATTAAATATGCTTTTCAGATATACAAAAATGATTTAATTTTAGCTTTAAAAAAAAAAAAACCCTTAAAATGGCAAAAAAATACGAAAGTTCTTTTAATTAAATTCATCGGACAATGAAATGTAAACATCGAAAGTTTCGACTTCCGTCATCGAGAATAGAACCCGGAACCTTTGGATTAGGAGGAAAACGCACTAAATCATCTAGCTTACACGAAAAATGACTGAAATTAAGGTGTCGGTTTAAATATATAAGAAAATAGCAGACATGGTCGGATGTCATTAAATTAATGCAGTTAATTAAAATAATATTTTCGCAATTTTGTGAGTTGTCGTGTAGCAGAAGGTATTCAGCTATAAGTAGACAAAATTTCAAGTTTAACTTATACAGTTTCCGAGTACGAACTTTATGACAGACAGACATACAGAGCAGCGAGACGAATAGGGTTCGTCATGAACGAAACCCTAAGCTACTTCGACACACTCTGCATCTGGTGAAATTTGCAGCTTTCCCTCTAAAATACAGCCTGGAAATTATTGCAAATGCAAATTTAATACTTTAGTATTTCGATGGACTATTTCTAGAATTTTGAAAGATGCTGGTTATTTTAAATGAACAAACCTGATGAACTTAAACTTGTTTATATGTGAATTTACATATCTAAACATTTTTTTTTGGTACATACTGTTTTTATATACAAATTACTTCTGTCTGTATATAAAAATAGATAAATGGTTCCTTTATATTAAATTGTATAAATATTGAAAAACTTGCTTGTGTATATGAAACCGTGAATTGGTTGTCATATACTGCCAAATTTCCTTCTCTCGCCAAGGACTCTATACTGGAAAAGTACACCCCCCCCCCCCTTTTTTTTTATATATATATTTTTAGATTTTTTTTTTTATTTATTTAACATAAAACCCAGGGACTGTAAAAAAATTAATTTCGTAACTTTTACAAAAATACTTTTAATGGCGTAATATGATGGACTATTAATGCGATGAAGAGCATTTGAAATATTTTTGCAATTGGAAGTATACCTCTAAAACAAGCAGTTTAGGAATTAACTATTAGGCAACAATAAGAGAGGACACTCTGTATATTCAAAAGTTTTAAAAATACGACTGCATCCTACGCCCATAGGATTAACATTAGCGAGGGGAATTTGAAAGTTCACTGACGAGCAGCTTTAAGGTCCAAGCTTCATGGATTCATGTTATAATCAAACCCTGCTTTATTATATATATAGCTAATACTGACCAACCCATTGGGTATTTTTATAATAAAGCAATTAATTATAGCACGCAAATATTGTAAGACAATATGATAGCAGTGCAAGGCAAATGTGAACCACGATTTCAAAAATTGTAAAAAAAAGAAGAAATGTACAAAAAAAAAAAAGGATTTTATGCACAATTTCTAGAATTTTTATTTCTTTTAATTCAAGCTAGCGTTTCGAAAATTATAAGGAACAATCCTATATAACATTAGAAATACACGAAAATGCATTTTTTTTTTCTCTGTGCATAAATATTCCAATCTGGTGCGATCTACTGTTTAGCACAGTCAGGCCGCAAAAATCCTTCGTTTGTTGTTTTTTCTTATAACTTAAGTAGGCTAATACTAAATGCCCTGCTTAAATTGTATGATTTAAGACTATTATATAACGGGCGGGCATACAAATTCACGACTCTGATGTTTTCCAGGGATTGCAATGAAAACATTTAACATAGCCTTAAAAAATTCTTTATATTTCATTTCAATGGTTTTGTGTCTCTTGTAAATAACTTATCTACGAATATTTTTGAGATTTGTTTTAAAATATTGAGTAGAATTCTAGTCTTGTAAAAAATGAATGTTTATCAAATATTTTAAAACCCACCATTGTTTTTTCTTTTCCCCTTCTTTTCAAGATGTATAAGATTTGTTTTTCATCAATAAAGTTCTATACAATTAATGTATTCATTGCTTCGTCAAGCAGCCATTTTGAAAGAAATGTTTCTTCAATGGATTGTTTGTTGTGTTACACAGAAACATTTTCTTAATTCAAAGAAATAACTTATTCACAATTTTCTTTAAATAATTCTTATACAATGTTTAATTCTGTTATGTGCATTTATACGATTATCATTATGAGACTCTAAAAACGCATCTGTTAAAAGCGTTTTTAATCCACTTTCATACCTTTGCTTTTGCTGCATACCACTTTTATCTTACGGCAATTTAAGATCTAAAACAAAAAAGTTAACTTTTTTAAACTTGTTAATGGGGGGAAGCAAGTGAACTTTTATTTATTGTTACTGCAAATTAACAAAAAAGTGAAAATTTTCAAAATATTGGAAGTTTTATACTGTGTGCTAGAGATTTAGTTTATTTTTACTGCAAAATAACAAATCGCACAGAAAATGAAATCATTTTAAGGCTGTTCTCAAATCTAAACTTTGACACACTTTTTAATTCATTTTTGTTCAGAAATTCATAAAATTGGCAGGTGTTTTTATTCAAAAACTATAATCGAAACAAGTTTCTTCTTTTTTTTTGTAAAGGCAGACGATTTTTCAGAAAAGACTGTCAAAGTCGGTGGTGTATATTGAATTCCCGAAGCGCAGCCCGAGAAGCGCGAAAAACGTGTCGTCACGTGACCAGAATCGCTTATGACTCGATAAGTAAATCTATCAAAAAATGGAAAATTCATTTCGATTTCAAATCACTTCCATAGTCAGGCTTGCCAATTGTTTACAAGCCTTTGCATTTAAAAATGAATCAAAGATTGTGTCAGAAAGTTTCGCGTTGTTGAGCAGGTCATTTGAGAATAACCTTAAAAGACATTTCTTATCCAATCGAGAAATTGTGCAAGGTAGTCTAATATACAATTTGCGTATAATATAATAAATCTAAAGTTTCTAAAATTTCTTCAATAAGACAGTTGTTAATATTAGTTGAATTTGTGAAAACCAGGATAATTTACGGACTTTCTTTTTTTTATAAATGGACATTAAGTGCAGAGTCTACACTAGGAATTTTACAATAGCCAAAAAATTAGCCAATTTTTATAAGTAACAGCCAAAAGTACCATTGTTGTATGGGAGACATAATTCAACTTTTACAGTAATATTTTAAGTCAGATTATACACTATAATCAGAAGTGACCAAAGTATATTTTAAAACAAATCTACAATATAAAATTTAAAAACTTGCTAGTTCACTGTACAGATAAATTCTGAATTATATTTATGAAAACATTTAATAAAACAAAGTAAAAACTATTCAGTTACATCTAATCCCACTAAATATATATATTTTTTACAACGCCAATTCATAAAAAGCTGCATCAAGTTGAAATCTCGCATATTTGGTTTTGGGTAAAAATCTAATCAAATTCTTTTATACTACACCATTTGTTTCTCAGCAGGACTCTTACATTCCCATCGCAGTTTAAGAAAAGCAAATGTTAGTTTATTTTTACTGAACCATTTGCCAATCTGAAAATATCTTTGTCAGGAAAAATTTACTTCTCATACGCTGAAATAAGATTCACCAAAATATTTTCCCGTAAATTTCATGTTTATTTGCATTTGCCGCATTGGCAAATGGCTTGTGCGGTCCTGAAATTTAAAATACGTTCTGTTCCAGGAAAACAAGGACGTCCGATTACCTTGCAAATTAAGATCATGGTAGCCCCACTGAATTACACAATATATTTTCGTATTACATAACATCTTATTTCACGAACATTCATATATTGACAAATGTCGAACTAATTCTTAAGATATAACTCCAATAATTAAAAATATTCACGAATGTTCTCTTTCAACCCGGAAATTCCACATACGGTGTATCTGTGTATTCTTTACCTGCAAGGAACAAACAAACAAGAAAAAAACAACACGAGTCAACAGGTTTCACGTACGTCTTTATTTGAGCAACTAGGAATGTACAATTCAGTCCCGTTGGTGACGGGCAAAAAACAAAATAGTCATAACTCATGTAAGAAGCAGGAAAGAAAAACGTAGTGTGCCATGTTTAACAGTGATAAAATAAAGTACAACGGAATGTGACTAGATTAAATGACTATAATCAACACAAACAGCATTTAAAAATATATCAAGTCAAACTTCCTTAAAGCAGAACATAAAACCTATGTGGATGTGAATATGGACACCCGCGGAATAAAATCCAGGGAGGGGCAAAATTTTGGAAAAAAATTACCTATATATTCAGCTTTTTTAAAAATTATTTTAAAAACTGAGAACAAACGTGAAATAAATCAAGCATTTTTTGCCAGAAACCCATGTGCGAGACAATTTTTATATGTACCAGCATAAAAAAAAGCAATTCAAAAATAAGTTTCTACCAGTTTTTTTCAAATTGTAGAATTGAAACAGTCTATTTAGTGTGTGTATTTGAGGGGGGGGGGGGGTGCCCCCTGAACTTCTCATCTAAGAAAATTTTTGATACATGAACGTAGTAAAAGAAAATATGGTCTTCCACGAGGTGGTTCAGAAAAATTCTTAGTTCTTTTTTCTTAGCGTATTTTAAACTTAACATTATATTATATCATGAGATTAAAGAAAATTAAATTTGAGAATTCTGTGTAAGGCAATTCTCTCCCTACCCCCATCCCTCCTTGCAGGCGCAACTCGATGTGAATATTCTTTGTAAAAGTTTATTATTCAATGAAATTAAACTCCTGCATCCCATCACTAATTAAAAACAACGTATATCGCAAAAGTTAAGATTAAAATTGAGTGAATTGGATAGTTTGAAATACAGACTGTCCAAGAATTGCGTATGCAACTTTGATACTGAATATTTTTACACATATAAGTAAGAAGTCAAAGAGTTTGAAAAGAACATACATAAAAAATTGATTTTCAATGAGAGCACCCCATTGGTGACTAACTTAAAATATTGAGTTGATAATTTCCAACCACGCTTCTCCAGCAAGTCTGATAATCTTTTGGAATGATGCCTTAATTCTTGTTTTTCCGTCTATCAGTACTGCTTTGTTCAAAATTAACACTAGATATCGTGACATGAGTTTAGATGTATGCACAGGCAGGCCCCGATCATGACTAATTGGGGCCCTGGGCAAGGATAAATTAGGGGGCCCCATTCGAATCGTTGCAGCATTATTCAAATAGAACGGTTGGTCAGTCATATGTGTAATGAATGCATAAACAATATTTTCGCACCTTGAATTTTAAATAAAAAGAAAATTCTTAGTTCCGTCAATTCTAAATTAAATACCTTAATTAATAAAAATACCTTTTTTTTCTTAGTACAGAACGAAACTCTTTTATATAACTTTAGCAACTTGTTACATTTCTTTAAGATAAATTTAATAACGGATTTTAAATAGAAGAAAATTCTTAGCACTAAGCTCTGAGAGTTCAAAATAAAATTTATTTTTCAGAAAGTTTAGTAGAATCTTTTAGACATGAAATTTGTATTTGAAATTTTTCAGAGTTGGAATTGGAAAAAAAAAGTAAATATTTTATAAATTAATATATGGATTTGGGGGACCATTGAGGTCCGGGGCCCCTGGACAAAGTCCCAATTTGCCTATACGATAATAAGGGCCTGTGCACAGGCCGAAATTTCCACGACTGGACCGGCCCGAACGGAAGCTATCTTTGTGCGGCCCGATTTAAAAACTAAAAGTTAGGCCCGGTCCGTTCCGTTTTCACAGTTCACGACCCGCCCAGTGGGGAAAAAAAAAAAAAAAAAAAAAAAAAAAAGAATCCATGAAATCGGGACCGGCCAGATTCAATTTTTACAATAAGTTCCAATTCTCTTAATATACAATTCAGATTCTTTTATAGAATACTGCATACATATTTATGCGAAAGTTTTACCGTATATTTCGAACTATATCTCCACAAGCTACGTAATACATAATAGCAAATTTAATGATAACTTAGATTACTATTGCATTCAAATAGATTCATTAAAAAAAAAAAGTAGTTTACAATTTTTTTAAGAGGGGGGGGGGGGGTAAATACAAAATTTTCGAAACTGTATATTAAAAAGATTTTTTAAAATATTTCTAATTTATTAAAGTACATTTTCAAAGTTTCCGTTAATAACAATTAGGTCCTGGCTTGGCCCGAGAATATAGAAAATAATGTAAGCCCGGTCTCAGACACGATGTAACTGTCTGATGCAGATATCTCTACGCTGGACGTGTTAAATTTCTGTACTGATGTTGGGGAAACTAGTACACTGCAAAAAATAACTCGATTTTACAGTATAAAACTGGCACCCCAGCTGCCAGTATTATACCGTAAAATTAACAGTATTAAACAGTAAAATAAGCAGTAATACGCTGCCGTGCAAGCAGTAATACGCTACCGCGCATGCGCGGTAGCGTATTACTGAATTTATAAGTTACTACTGTATTTATAAGTTACTACTGTATTTATTACTGTATTTATAAGTTATTCTCCTCCAATCCATTCGAAATGTTTCGTATTTTCTCGGCTTTGTCCGACCCTTTTAAATTTGTTATACTGGGCCAGTTTGTCCGCTTTTTTTTGTTTTTTTTTTTTTTTTTTGGCCCGTTAAAAAAATTGTTTTTATTCTGCCAGCCCGGCCCGTTTGGAAGTTTGTCTTCATTTTGCCGCCAAGCGCCAGGCCCCTGCAAACTTCTACCTGAGCTATCATTTGATCGCATATATCTATATATATTGCATAGGAAGGCTAAAGGGATTTTCTACCTAAAAACCAACTGGGTTAGGCTCCTGTAAAGCTGATCTCTGTTTAAAAACAAAATTTACAGATTTTTTAAATAATTTTCAAGCATATATTTTTTAATCTAACGACACGTGGCGCAACAATAAATATTTGTTTGCTACAATAATGTAGAGTAGCATTTGCAGTAACACAAATATAACCCTCCAATAAAATATGCAAAACTAAAAACAAAATAGCTGGAATACTACAACTGGCAATTTATCGCACAAGTTTAACGAGGATTCTGTTTGGTAGTATTTTTTTTTTAATCATGACGTTATATCCAGAGATATTGGAGGCCACAGAGCTGCAGCCACTGTGACCAATCTATCAATTTTAGAATATTTTGTCAAGAGATTGTCACAGTCGAACCAGTTATAAGGAGGAAGCAATAAGTAGAACTAAATCTGAAAAAAAAAAAAAGTATATATATACTTTAAAAATTTCAACTATTTTTCCCTTCCAGTATCTAATTTTATACATAATTATCACGCAGAGCCCAATTAAGAATGTCCAGGGCCAAAGGCCCAGTAACTTTTCGGAGCTCTCAAACCAAAATAGTCACTAAAAATGTTTTATAGGAGTATTCGGATATTTTCCTGTATTTTATAAAATTGTTTATGAAACTCGGGTTAATCTAAATTTTCTTTTGCTGTTTGATATATTTTAAATATATCTTCATCATAAATATTTTTTTTTAAAATTTTCCCGTAAAAATTTTTTGTCTACAGCATTTCTAATTTAAGATGTTTTTAGAGAAAAGTACAGGTAAGGCATTTATAGAGGTATCCATTTCTTAGATATCAAAGATTGAAGTAAAAAAAAAAAAATTCTAGGAGATTTTTTTTTCTGAATAATTTTACTAATTTTTGGGGCCCTGTCTCCAATGGGCCCAAAGCTGCGGCCTAGTTGACCTGTGCAGTAATCAGGACCTTATTGGACATTCTTATTTCATTTGTAAATAAAGAGGTAGATTTTTCAAATCAATCTTGCACCAGGCATCTTTGTCCGGCAATGTCTACACTGGTTTTTAAATAACTACCCCAGCATTGAAAATAAGTATAGAATCTAATTTTTTACAAATAACTTAAAAAGTCTGAAGTTAAAAATACAGCTGTGTGTCCTTGAACTGGATCTAATGTTTCATTTCAAAACAGGCAATTACGTTAGTAATTTATTTTCCTTCTTTGTTTAAATAACTTGCAATAACTGTTTAAAACTTGGTGAAATACATTAAAATATAGTACCATGAAATTACAGAATAAGCCCCGCCTTGTTTTAATATTATTTAACAGATCACTCTTATTCACACAGCTGTCCAATCCCAAATAGACCAATTAAGGAGTTCTATTTAATAAACAGACTTTGAATGAAGGCAAATTTGTAAAATTCAAAACACTGAAAATAACCGTAATTTAACACTTTAAGAAAGAAAAACTGTTATATACCAAATCAATAACCAACCCTGTCACCTAATTCTGGTTTCTTAAAAAATGTTTTGCACATTCGTATAAACATCCACATAGGTATAAATTACTGCAATAACTTTTCCAGATTATCCATGTTGAACTGTATGGAAATTTTACCAAAACTCTCCAATCTACATGAAATTAATATAAAATCAATAAAACTTACCAAATTCAAAACTAATGTTTTCTTCCTATTAAATTGCTTTTTTTTTTAATGTCATTTAAATCTAGATTAATAGATATATAACCCAATTTATAAAAGAGTTAGTTAATTTTAAACTTCAGTTCAGGTTTACATATCAAATATCTTTAAAAGGTATTTGGATGGCATTCTGATAAAATATGATGTAATATCTTTTACATTGTATATGTATACAACATTACATACTCTTAAACCCTCTACTGCCTGAATATATAATAACAGATATTAATAAGTTTCACATAGTAGATTGTAATCAAATTTTATATTTTAAATTTATAAGAAGTGTACAATTTAAAACAGAATTTACAAACACTGTAGATGAACTTTTATTTACAAGCACCTAAACAGAAAATAACTATTTTTACTTTTCAAAATCCTCACTAAGCAGAGTTGTTCTGTAATGAACAACAATTAACCAATAAAAATAACTTATTCATGTGTGATAAATATAAAACAAACCAATGCATTTAAGATATGAAATCTTAATAAAGTTTGCAGGCTTTACAATTTCTTAAAAAATACTTTAAATTCTTTTTTAGAAGAGTGTCATACTAGTAATTAAATCCTGAATTAATAACTTCACATTTTAAAAAGCATATTGCAAAATTTAATAAAGATGAAATAAAAATTAAAGTACATTAATATTTAGAAATAATTTTATTCATCTCTTCCTGAAATTGCTATATACGATATAATTTTTTTTCATTAAAATGACGACTTTAAATTTGTATAAAAAATTTCTTTGAAAATTATGCTGAAAATATGAAATTGCAAATTGCAAATCATTGTTAAATATGTTACTATTATCCAATTGGCAATATTTTTGCATATCTAATGCATCATAAAATTACATAAAGTATTTGTATATACCTTCCATATTTAACATTTTAAAATTTTGCTATACCAGCTTATTAAATTCATCAATTACATGATAGAGAAAAATGGACCAAAAGCTTAAAAGTGTTAAATAATAATGAAACATCATTTTGGATAAAAAGATGCAAAATTATTTCATCTGCACACTAAGAAAAGGCAGTAGAGAGGTATTCATATCTGAAACCTAATTCATACAAAAGCAAAGCAAAAAAACTTCCAATCCATGGATAAACAAAGCATTTTTAATCAGCTCACAAACAATTGTATGAGAGAAAATTATGAAACTTTGACACAAAAATTACAGCTTCAGCTTCATATTTATTAAAAATTGAACATTGTCCAATTGAATCTCTGAACCCAAATTTATTCTTAATACACAATACAGATAAAACCAAATATCTGGATTAATTCTGGATGCAAACTGGATGTGTGAAATCAAGATATTTGGACAACCATACAAAGACTAAATAAAAATCTCTAAAATTGCTTTTGTTTAGCAAAAAGATACATCTAATGTTGAAAATAAGAACATTTAAGAGAAACAATTAAAAATATATATATAAAAATATGTTAGGAGAACATGTACAAGAAAATTTTTTAGCTGTAGGCTCGCATAAATATAACTCTGGAATTGGTGAGATACCAACTTAGAACTCTCTAAATATGGAAATAATGACTTAAAAATTGGTTTAAAAAGGAATTTTAAAATTATTTTTTGAGCAATAATACATAGTTACTATGCATACAAATACATAGTACACTAAAAGTTTATTTTTATTGTAATATTTTTTTTTTAATTTTTATAATATCAATCCAGATATTTGACAATATGGATAACTGGAATTTATATAATTGAAGTTTAATTGTACTATTAAAACTTATCAGAAAACAAAATCGTTCAAAAGCTCTTTTCAGAAATTTGTCCTCTTTCTCCCTCACAAATTTTCAAAATTTAACTCTCAAACAATAGTATTTGCAATTTTATTTATATAAAATATCACAACATAGATAATCAGACTCTCAATCCTTTCTTTACACATCTATAAATCTTAACTAAAAGCTTTGGCAAAATAAACAAAATGATATGCTTAAAATATTCAAGCAACAACAGCAATTAAAATACAAAAAACTCACTAAATAAATTCAATTCTCATGTAGAAATAAATTATTTACATTTCTAATCTCAGCTACTCAAATGGATGGAAAATTTTCATTTTAAAATTATGAAATGGAATGATAAATAAAAGGAATCAATATTATTTACAGATGACTAGCGTGGTTATATACAAAAATAAAGCTTTTACAATAAGGAAATGTGTTCTTCAAATAATTGAAAAGGTCATTAAAAACATAAGATGAACGAAGTTTAAAACCAGATTCCAATTCTGTAAATGTCATTTACATTCTGTTACCTAGTTATGTGACAAATTATTTTATCCAATCATATTCAGGACTAATTAAGATAACAGAAAACAAAATCTAATTTTCAACTTAAAAGTATTTCATATAACCAGGAGTTTTCAAACTGGATAAACAAAATTTAACAAAACTTCAAATATCGAAACAATATGTTTAAAGCAAATTAATTAAATGTAAAAATTACTCAGTGAATTCTAGCATGAGTTTTTTTTCCAACTGAAAGTGCCCAGGCTGGGATTTGAATCCAGGACCTTGGAAAAATTACCAATTTGTATGATTTCTTTACCAATCAATACGATTGTGTTAAAATAATTAAGTGTAAATTCTTTTAAAAAATTCAAATTACACTTCATGTGTCAATTCCAAATTACTCTTCTTTTTAAGTATTATAATACTTAAAAAGATGGTAACATCGTAAAAAAGATGTTAAACTACATTAACATTATCCAATGTCAATTAATTCTGAGTACTTTCAGCCATACACATAGCCTTCATCAGGGATAAAATACAAACTGTTGTTACCAAATGCCTTGTTTTCAAAATTTGTGTCTCAATTTGGAAAGCAAGTGACCATTTGGTAACAATAGTTTGTAATTTATCCCTGATGAGGGCTATGTGTATAGCTGAAAGTACTGTGAAGTAATTGACATTGGATAATGTTAATGTAGTTAAAAATCTTTGATTTTAACATATTTTTACAATTTTAGTTTAAATGCTTATTTTTAAAAGTAATTTTAAGAAAAAAATATCAATATCTCAGGGAGAGTTGAAGCAGAAGAAAGCTTGCATGTTAAGGGCACATATGACATTTCAACATGCAAAACTATGCATTTTTAGGCATTAGTTGTAATTACTCCATATATATATATATATATATATATATATATATATATATATATATATATATATATATATATACACACACAAATACAAAGTTAATAAATAATTATGTTTTTCAGAAAAGTTTGCACGTTTGAAACTTAAACTACAGAATTTTATTATTTTATAGATAAAAAATATGAAATAAGCAGCATTTTATATTCATTCATTAATTTCATTATAAGAATAAAGTCATGTAAATGCTGAGTATATAAAATATTTTCATACTACTTGCTCTGAAAAATGTTGCTCATTTCTAAATAAATATATATAATTTAAAAATAATAAAAACAAAAATAAAAACAAATAGTTTAGAAAAAAAAGGATTTCATAATCTAAATATTTTAGGATCAATATCAAGTTTCATTTTCCATTGCAAAATAGATTCTTAAACTCATAATTTTTGCTATTTTCAATATTAAAATAATTTAAAAACTTTTTTATAGGAGTCCTTACAACAATGTCAAAATTTATCATTATCAAAAAATATCAGTTATAAATTTTAAACAAAACCCACGAATTTTTTGTGAATACAGATACAAAAAATGAATTTAATTTGAAAACTCCTGATTTATCCCATAACCCAAAAATAAAGAGTCTGATTTCTTTTTTCTAAGCTATTCAACCCTAATACTAATTAAACTAGGAATGTATTAAGGCAGCTTGATAATATATCAATCCTTGAAACCATGTTAAAAATATCTGCTAACTACATATTTGTACCACTTACCTGAATCAATCAGTTAAAAATCACATAAAAACAGGAACTGGTGATATATTTACAATGGCAAGCAACTACCAATCATTCCATGCAACCAGTTGTCAACACTACTTACCTTTGATCTGAAGAAGGAATAAAGGATGAAACAGGAAATACAGCATCGTCATTCAGTTATATAGGCAGAAAGAAAAAATTAAATGTATTGAAAAAATAAAATAAATCTAATGATGTATAACTGCATGAATTTGTAATAACTGATGTAAATGGTATCAGCCAAATATAGATTTATCCGAAAAAACTTAACATTTAGAATAGAATTTTTTTTTAAAGTCAAGATAAAAAAGAAAGAATGTGAAAAAGAAAAGAGTGGAATAAAAGTAAAATAGCAAATAAAAAAACAATTTTAAACAAACAAAGAAAAATGACAAAAGATTTTCAATCAATAAAAAGCCTATTTCTTAAATCATGTGGGAAAAACTTAATATAATTTTTTTTCACGACTTTAAAAACCTTAGAGCAAGTTTTAAATGTGACAAAACAGATATAAATAAACCAGACACACCCAGGATGGAGATATCTAAAAAGGCAGAGTAAAATATGCATAACAAAAAAAGGAAAGAAAACCGAGAAACATGGGAAATAAAAAACCCTAACATCCACCAAAGAGCAAAAAAAAAGAAAAAATTAATATTGATATAACTTACAAAATATATTGTGACAATGATTAACACAAGTCTTAATTCAATCCATACAAGTCAATCCAAATTATAAATTAAGATTTAATTAAAATTAAAACAGAAATGTAAAAAAATGGCAGAGGAAAGAAATATGCAATGAAATCACACATTTTGTGATTTTATGTTAGTATTTTAATATTTTGAAATAAGTGAGAAAAGTTATGACTGTATTAAGGAAAAATAAAATAGGAGAAAAAACACACTGAATAGGATATAAAGAATTAGGTTTAATAAAATTCGTCACAATAACAACTTGAAATAATTTAAAGAAATTTGGAAACTTAGAACAAATAGGGAAAAAAATTCTCAAGCTTTAAATATATACACATTTCAAAAAAATTCTGGTCAGTAAAGAAATTTGCAATATTTAATGCTTTTTTGTTAAAATAAACATGCATTTAGGTATTCTAATAATATAAATTAAGATATAATTAAAATGAAAAAGAATATGTAAAAAAGTGTAAGAGGCAAGAAATACGCAATGAAAGCATAAACAGTAAGAAAGATTTAAAAAACAGAAAATTAGAAATCTTAAGGAAGGGCAGAATTTTGCAGACGTTGAAAACATTGCCATTCAGATTTAAGGAGAAAACATTTGTGGAATTAATTTTTTTTTTTTTTTAAGTGACTTAACTGGATGGGAAAATTGAAATCTTTGTTTTTTAAATTGCAATTAATTTTCTTAAATTCCTTCTTCAGATGGAAAAGGGAAGTTTCTCTCAAGAATTTCACAAGAATACAGTAACAAACATATCACAAAGTATTCGTTTCAATGGGAAAAAAGGATCAAAGATATGTACAACAAGACTAACATGAAAAAATGAGATTTTCCGTATTCATTACTTGAATTTGTCAGAGTTTAAAAACACCTAATCTAAAGTGGGCTTGTCCAACATCAAATATCAGACTTATACACCATATCATTAAACAATGAAAATTCACAAACATGCTACACTTCAAATTAAATATTGTGGCCATAACTTGAAAATAAATATCAAAAATTGTGCAGATTCAAAGAGTGTATTGAGCATGGGACTTTATAAATATATAAAAAAGATAATACAAAGAAACTAGGATTCAAACTGCATAGTGAAACATTGATCATACTGACACATTCCATCTAACTCAGTTGCTATGATATTCTCGCATGTTTGAACAATAAAAATCATAATTCTGATAATGAAAACTCAGTAGTAACATTCTTTCACATAAAATTTGATGTCCTTAATAATACAGAATATTATGTATTCATAATTCCTTTTATAGATTTTACATTTGTACACACTAATGATGAATCAATCATTTCATTCATTTCCTTTAAAATCATTCATTTTCTTCAAAATATTTCCAAATCATTTCATTGAAATATCATGAATTTTCAGATTTCATTTGTGAAAATGAACATATTTACATAAATTCCCTCAATGCTGCCATAATCCAAAAGTAATTATAATTTTATATACAATAAATCAATATAAATATTTAATCTTTAAAATGCAATTTCTAGGATTTTAACAGGATGGATGAATCCAGCTCATCAATGGTCTACTATGCCTCTTAACATATGACAACTAAAACCAGACAATTTTTAAAACCAAGAGTCACTCATTGTCAAACTAGAATATAAAAACATGAATAACATTAAAATATAAGCACACTCACAACTACATGATAAACTAGCCTACTACAACTCCTACAGCTGGAGATGAGTATAATTATATTTTTTCATGTTATACCACCCTTAATATCCACGTCATTCACTCAACACTTCAGAATAAAACCTGGACAAGCCTAATCTATTTGGATTAATTGTCAGCACAACAATGAGAGTCTAGTTTATTTACATGACTAAAGTTCAGAGTTCACCAATTTTTTGGATGAGCAAGAACAGGCCAAACACGACGTGATGGAGATCCACTGGCACTCGAAGGACGGGAGGCAGCTGATTTTAGTTTTTCAACTTCTCGTTGGAGAGTGGACATGTCTAAAGGTTTATCCCTTTCAGATTTTTCTTTCTCTAAAATTCTAATAAATAAAATGAAGAGTGATAAAAACACTTTAGTTATAATAACTAATAAATTTCAAGGAAAGAAGCAATACAAAAGTATCTATTAAAAATATTCAACAAGTATAATTTTGATTGTGTATTCATCAGGGTTCGGATTTTCAGACCCAAACCAAAATTTTGAGTGGGAAGTCAATGAAGTTATTTTAAGTGGGATTCTTAAAAATATTGCACAAATCATAAAATCCTGAGCTCTAGCAAGAATCCAGATTAATGTTAAAATAAAAAACATTCACAGTCTTAAAAGTAAAGGCTTGTCAAAGACTTTATACGAAGAAATTGCATTTGAAAAAATTGCTCAATTGATATTGCACTATATTACTTATAGTAAAAATAATATCTAGAATAGTTTAAGCTAGCTAAAAGCATTACTTAAAAATATAGGAGTTTAAAATAGAAAAAATATATATTTATAAAAATTATTTTGCTTTTAAAAATATATACTTAGGGCTTTATACACCTCTGAATATTTTATGAATCTAACAAGAAAAAAAAATTTAAATTGGAAATTCCCGCAAAACAAATTTCAAAAGTATTGTAGATATCTATATTTATATGATGTGTAATTTGAAAAAAAAAAAAAAAAAATCATTTACTCTAGACAGAAATCGCAAACAGACCATTAAAATGACGATATTCTTGAGTTAAACCGTGAATATCCTTAAACATTTTAGGAAAAAAGGCCTGCATATACTTGATTATGATTATTATTTAGTATCTATGAATGAATGTTCAGACAAAAAATCAATTGGAATTCTAATTGTGAAGCAGAAAATACAACTTCAGCATATAACAACTAAAACACAATCATTCTGGATTAAAAATGAAATCAACTGAAGCATACTTTTTTTGCAGGTAAAATTTAAGAAAACTTTGTTAAATTGTAATTGGTAGACAAATTTTTAACAGCTATCTTTTAAACAATCTATTTTTTTAACTTATTTTAAAATATCCCTTTTAGGTCTACGTTTCACAAGAAAATATAATTTTACATTTAAGAATGTAGCCAACTCGCAGAAATCTGCAATTCTAAAATACACATAAAATTCTCAAAGCAATGTTTAATTTGCAGTTAAGATTAAGAGAAGATTTAAAGATTATGATAATTTATTGGTTGATCAATGAATTGCAACTACAGCATTTTTTTTTTTTTTTTTACAGAAAATGAGAATTTATACATACACAGCTATGCAATGGGACTTTTTTGCAGTATTTTTATGCTTTCCAATGTTCATTATGACTCATTTACTGATCAAACTTTTTCCCTTTTATTATCTTTTTAAAAAAAAATTCCAGTGTTAAATAGAAACAATTTCTACATAGATTGAGAATAAAAACAATTGAAGGTTTTTTTAAAAAAAAACAGTCATTCTTGCTTTTAAATATTAGGTCTTGCGCAAAGAAATGAACATAAATTCACAAAGTCATTTAATACTTAAGTTAACAAACAATAAACAATTTTCATATCTGTACATTTACAATTTAAAAAATTTCCTCCTAGCAATAAGCGCACTATTTGCTAGAACCTTAATCATTTTATGTTGATGGCACACTGTTTTCGACATAACACTACAAAGTGTATCAATTGTTATAATGGAAGTTATTGGGGGAAAATTGGCACTTTTCTACAGTAGAAGACCATCACAAGCAATCATACAAGTGCCAAACACAAGTAATTCATATATTTATGTAAACCAATATACCAAATAAGTAGCACAATGAGTCTTCAAAAATCAGATTGATCAGATGAAAAAAGGGGTGATCAGAAATTCACAAAATTTACATTATTTGCAATTTAGATAAAAATATAACAAGCAATTTTAGTCAACCACTCAGCTAGAAATACAGCATTTTCACTCAAATATTTGTAGTATCTCCACATCGGATTAAAAAATATATAGACAGATGTAAACACATTTCACAGGAAGTTTTCTGAATTTGGAGAACTACAACTAAGAGTTCACTCACATGTAGGGATGCCAACTTTTGAAAAATATTCAGCAGGCTTAAGATTATTTTGAGGTAAAATGGCACAGCAATTTTTCCTCTGGATGGAAAGTGTCTGTACCCCTCCTATATCATACTTTTTTCATGTCTTAACCCCTTGGGGACGAGCGACACGTATACGTGATGCATAAAATAATCAGAATCGTTGATTATACCCACTAGTTTGTTTTTTATTGTAAGCTTTGCCTTATGTAATCCTAGCATTTCTGCGATTCAATTAGCAGAAAATTTGTGTTTTGAAAAACCGGTGGTAAAAGATTAAAAATTCTGTAAAGGACGCTCATCGCGAAGGGTTTAAAAAAGTTCCTTAAATAATTTTATATGTATCAACCACAATAAAGATATTTTTATCAAAGAAATTTTAATTTGAGTATAAACTAACATTTTATCAAGAAACATTTGCTTGTAGTTTATCTCAATTTTTAAACAAAAGTGATTGAGTAAAAAAAAAAAAAAACTTTCCATCTAATTTCCTGAAAGATTCTACCCAACAGAACTATAGAAATTCCTCAGAGAAAAAAATATATTTGAATTAGAGTCCTGCATCAGGCTGGGTAATCAGATTTTACTCACACCAGACTTTGTGGGCTGGAACTAAATGTTCTTGTTGCATGTCTGGTTGTTTAAATGTTTTGGGCTGAGTTTAGATTCCTGCAGGAAAGGTTAACCTTATTTTTCAAAAGTTAGTTCAGTATATTGTTTCAGATTTAAAACTATACAATAATAAACATAGATGTTTGTATGTGTACTCTCTTTTCTGAACAGACCACTGAGTGCAGAGCTACAAGATTTGGCAGTAAGGTACTTGCATGTCTGAAGTTATGCAGCTCAAAGACAGTTTTTGGGATTAGATTTTTTTTTAATGCAATTTTAGCTTTTTCATATTTTGAGCAATTTTTCCACATTAATAAAAGAAATATGGTTTCAATAGTTTAAGCCCAATATAGTAAATTTTGTCAGCTTTTAAATAAAGTTTATTTGTAATTCGTATAACTATTTTTGAATATTTTGGAAATTTTCTATGTGATTTTCAGCATTTCTGTTGCATTTTGAGGTGATATTTTGACATTCGTAAAAAGAATCTAGTTTCAAAATTTTAGACCAACATAGTAAATGTTGTCCTTTATGATTTTAAGAATTTCAAAATGAGATTTTTCTTATTTCACGCAAATTTTGACTTTTATAAAAGGAGCTTTGTTTCAATCTTTTAGCCCAATATATTAAGATTTATCCTCTGCAATTTTTGAATTTTTTGCAAATTGTTTTTGCAGTTTTTAGCATTTACAGTCAAATCCAGTTAAGATGTGTTTCAAGGTACTGGACAAAAGTTGCATATTAAGCGGGATCACATATTAAACATGAGTTGTATAATGTTGCAGGAACTGAGCATATTTACACATCGAATTGACTAAATTAACTTTAGAGTTTTTGCTTATATGTTTACGTTCAAACATAGTGTCTTTTAGGAATATTTGGATTAAAATTTAACTGTATTAAAGTTTCTTGTGTTATTGTTTTAAAGTTTATTGCGTTTTTCTAGGACACACTTAAAAAAATAAAAAATATGGATTCTAATATGACTAACATGTACATTACAACCAAAAATAAAACAAATAATTTTCCTGCTAGCCCAATTTTTTTAACATAATCAAAAATATTAAATCTATGCAGAACAACCCAGCTTTTAAAATCATATATATTACTTGTGATAATGAGTAATGCTTTCCTTTTCATTTTATGACTATTCTCCATATTAACAGCAAATTTGCAAAAACTCGACACACAGAGATGACTTGACTCCATGAAACTTGGTGGTGCAAGTAACTCACCGGAGATGAATAAAACAGGAGAAGGCAAGAATCGGAAGAAAGTAATGAAGAAATAGAACTGAATCTATCAATTTCTCTTCAATGTTTAAAAGGACACAGGCTAGGGTAGTACTAGGGAAGCTTTATTTACTACAGTGTGCAAGAGGAAAATAAAAATTGACAACATACCACCGTACAAAGAAAGAAGGAATAACAGAAAGCAACAAAAATTTGTCAATCTTTCTTTACTTCAGTAAAAACATGCGCAAAACGAGTAACAAAAAATATTAGGACACTGGATCAAAAACTGGTTCCAGTATTGTTAATTTAGAGAGATTTTTTAAAATTCAAATAGCCACCCCTATTTTAGATTAGTAATATTCACCTTAATACGATATTCAATAAGCCAAATATTACTATTTGGGAATAGTGGTTGAATTCTGAATTTAAAAAAAAAACAGTAAATGGGCAACACTGGAGAAGAGAGAAGAAATTCTGATCTTGATCAATGAATTCGCATATTAAGCAAGATTTTTTGCCACAAGAGAAACTATCACGTATTAAGCGAGATCACGTAATAACTGTTTACACATTAAATGTGATAGTTTTGTATTAGTCTTATAGGAAATGTTCAGGGGACCGAAAAAATTTACATATTAACTGTAGGCATCTGAACTGAGTATGACTATTTGCTTTTCAAAGCAATATTTTGACAATTTTTTTCTGAAACTGAAAGAACTTTCCGATAAATCTTGCTACTGACATTAAAGATACAAGAATGCCAAATTGGTTCTTATAGCAACTTGAACAACAATGTTGAAAATTTTAATTTAATCTAGGTCAAAAACAAAAAATCTTAATAATTCTAGGTTTGTTTGATTAAAGACCAGAGCTGTTGTAGTGTGCATGATGTCAAAGGCAGCAGGGCCCTCAACCCAAAGTCTATTTGGGAAAAATGATTACAGTATTTTTTCATAATTGCATTAAATTGTGGATCAATTTCCTTTGATTGTAGGTTGATGTATTTCAGGTTGGGGTGGAGAAAAAATATTTTCAGGTTCAGTTCAGATTGATTTTTAATAGAATTTTTGGGTTTGGGTCGGGTTGCCTTTTAATAGAATTTATGAATTTGGGTTGGGTTGCCTTTTAATAGAATTTATGAATTTGGGTCTGGT
Organism: Maratus michaelseni; assembly: GCA_963931845.1. Lineage (NCBI taxonomy): Eukaryota > Metazoa > Arthropoda > Arachnida > Araneae > Salticidae > Maratus > Maratus michaelseni. The sequence continues at coordinate 38,488,624 of OZ007591.1, read as the reverse complement.
ATAACTAGACCCACGCAGGACTAATCTTAATTCATCACTCGGCATGCAAGACCAATTTTTTTACAAAAATTGTGAGGCATAAAAAAATTTACTATATACAAGCTAAAAAATATATTTAAGTGATTAAATGTAAATACTGCAACTTTAATAGGTTATTGTAATTTTACAGAAATTAAAAATGTACTTTGAAAATTAGAAACAAAAGTTAGTTTTAATTCTAAAATTCAGTACAGTTGAACTTCGTTAATACGAACACGCATAACGCAAATTACTTTTAACACTAACTATTTCCAGTTGTCCCGTCAAGTTATATAAACATTTGCTGTAATTTTAGGGGTTTTTTTAACTCTAACACACTTAACGCGAAATACTGTTTATCACGAACTGAAAAGAATTGGCTGTTGAAATATTTCCTACTCATAGTATAAACAAAGCAAGTTTTCCCAACTTTTCAAGGCAATTGTACTCAATTCTATTTTTTAAACTCCAAATTTTGAATGTATGTCAGTCTGGGAAAGGGGATGTGTCTTGTTTTGATAGGCGCAGAGCAGCCATTGTAAAGTTGTCAGGCAACCCTCCTTCTGTCCACTCAAAAGATACAATTCTATGGTAAGGATTGCATTGAGGGGTGAAAAAAAGTTTGAAATACTGGGCAGGAAATTCCATGGTCTGGTCTGGTCACTTATCTGTGTTTACTGACATCCTGAGCAAGTCATACTAATATGGGCATCAATCAAATATCTTCAGATTCTTTGCGAATCATTGTGGTCATCGACAAAAGAAGGTGTTTTCAGAGCTGTCAACAGCTCCTGCTCGACCTCCGACCTTTAGAGATGCTAAGAAAGTCATAAAAGATGAAAGGGAGTGCTTCACCACATAAGAAATTGCCACAGACTAGAACATAGTATGTTTGATTCTTTATTCCAATAAATTCTAATAGTAGCTCATTCAGCAAGTCTCATCGTCCTTTTAGGCGGTAATCACTTCCTTGACAAGTTTGATTTCATTCTCGCAAATTCTAGTTACATGAAATATATAATAAAGTATGGATAATGCGAACTATTTTTTTAAATGGATGAAAAGAATTTCCTGGTGAGTGTTCACGTTAATGAGGTTCGACTGTATTTTTATTTTCATTGTTTGTCTGCCAAGAACATATTTTTTTATAACTAAGACAACTTTTTTTCTGAATTTAAATTGCTGTGACTCGCAATGGTGTGTTAATTTTCCTAATTTTAATGAGTGGGACCCAAAATTATTCTCATCTCTTATCAAGAGGATGTGAATTTTTCTTGTCACTGAATGATTGCATAACGCTGGCGGTTTGAATCACAGCGCACATTGACACAATTATGTGTATATTTGATTCAACAGATTTTTCATCCTTTTTGCATCAAGTGATTTTTTAATGCATTTTTTCAATTATGGACAAATAAAAAAGTAAGTTTAAAAGGTTTTTTTTTTTTTTTTTTTTTTTTTTTTTCTTCCCAGCTCCTCTGTAAGGCGTTTTTTCTTAAATATAGCTATTTCTAACAAACATTGATAGCCACCACCACAAAGGTTTGCTGTTATTCTTCTAGTTTAATTTGTTTATTTGGAGGGAAGGAAATGCATTTTATTGATTTTAGTTCTTTTACATCTTTGTGGGTATTCTCCAACAAATGCATATCTTTCTCTATTGATTGGCAAGTCTTGAGTTTAATTCTAATAACCATTTTGCAATAATTTTCTTATTTATCCAAGCATTTTTAGTGAATTTGCACTGAACAGGTAGTGCCTTTACACGCTTAAAGAAACATGGTTTTGCGAATTTTCTAACCACATTAGATAGGATATTTTTCACTACCATCCATATTGCAGGCTACCAGTACTGTGACTCGTTCTTTATTACATTTTCCACCAGAACACTTCTCTGCTTTAAAAGTTAATGTGGATGAAGGTTGTGCTTTATAAAAAAGCATAGTTTCATCTGCATTGAATGTATCACGGGGTGCATAATCTCTTAACAGCCGGCCATTCTTTAGAGAAAAAGAAATCTACACTACCCTGATTAACTGCAGACTCTTCACCACATATCCTTTTGGAGACAATACCATGGCGTTCTTTAAACCTTGACAGCCATCCATTTGAGCATGTGAAATCATCTACAACAAAAGCTTCTGCAGCACCAGTTAAAATGATATTCTCATTCCTAGCTTCTCTTATCAATAAAGCAACTTCAATTTCTTCATTCTTAGCATTTCTCATTCATTTTCTTGCAGGATCAAACTATATTTATAGCTCAAGCCATTTCCATTTGTTATAGATTCTTAATAACTGTCGAAATAGTACTAGCAGGTATTCTGTATTTTTCTGCAATCTTATTTTTTTAAAATCCCAAGACTAAACTCACATAAAATCTTCTGCATAGTTTCCAAACTAAGAGCTTTTTTTCCCACTCATTTTCACAACTAGAGCTCTAATACAACTAAAATTCAATCAATAAAATATTTCTAGCAAAGAACTTTATTCACATCAAGTGATCAACCACATGCTACCAACGAAATTAATCGCTCACAAAAGAATTTCAACATCAGCAGAGAAAGAATACAACTGTTCTCTTCTCCCATGGCCACCACTACATCCACCTGAGTTCCAAGAACAAACACATATCCTCCCCATAGCCATCTAATACAATAGACCATGGACTAGTAACCTTTTCTTGAATCAAACACAGCGCTCCAAACCGGTTTTGTCCCGTATTGGAATTCCTGCTCCCATTGAGACCTGTATTCATTTCACCTGCATTGATCGTGAAAGTCGAAGTTGCCAAGAAAGGGATTAACGGCAAAAAACACCTTTTGGCGATGAAAGCGGGAAGATATACGCTTCAACTTTTTGCCGGAGAAACAATAGAAACCGTGCCCTACTTATAAATCCCTCCTCTATGATCCTCCCTCGTCTAGTTCAAGAAAAGCCATAAACTTGTTACAAGGTGGAAGGTCACCGCAATGATCGCAACGAGGAAATTTTTTGATTAGGTACAATATTTACTTAGTCTTAAAATGGGAGACGTTTGTCTTCATGTTCGTATTAAACAATGTAATTATCATTGTTTTCCAAGGTAACGTGATGGGGAACTATTTTCCTTCGTCTTAAGCGAAATTTTGTATTAAACATTTGCGCCTTAACAAGGTTCGACTGTATTTGTGAAATAATTAACTACATTAACATATAAAAGAAAAGATAATGTAAACTGAAGAGAAAGTAGAAAATTAAGAAAAAATAAATAAAGAGTGGGACATCACAAGTTTACAACATATTTTAACAGAGTTCTAATCTTAAACTTCAGTGAAATAGAAATTAACCAGGACTTCAGAAAGAAATTTTATGAAAAAAGAAAAAAAATTAAGAGGAAAAAATAAATAACTGAGAAATACACCTTCAAAATATAACCTTAAAACATTTTCAAAAACATGAGAAAAGTTGTACCAAGAACATATTTGTAAAACAAAAATGTAGAATTCTATTTTTCCATTTATTAAATAAAATGCTCAAATAAAAAATAAATTACCCATTTTTCAGCATCTGGTTGTCATTTTTGAGTTTCCGACAATCGGCCTCAACCATCACCCTCCATTCTTGTTCTCTAGCCAACATCTCTCTCAAAATGGAAAGCTCTTTTTCACCGTTTTCAAAACGCTCTTTCCATTCCCTGTGTTCTTGATCTTGAAGATCACTGCAATAAAAAACATCTCAATTCATATTTCCCAAATATGTATATTTTTAAAACCCTATTCATAGATTAACAATAATGTAGAAGTAGTGGACAGGTTTAAAAATAAGAATATCCCTTTGCTTAACACTACATTTATACTTTATTATTAGAAAGAAATTTCATCTTAAATGAAGTTTATTATCTAAAGGACAGTCACGTGTATATATATATATATATAATAGCAAGCTACACAGGTCAATTTCTCTGAACGCACCTTTAATCAAACGAAATATTGACCTTGAATTTGACCCAAATTAGGCCAATTCTCTGTAGACTATTATGGAATATGTCAACTTAAAAAAAAAGAAAAAAGAATAATTGTGTTACATTATGGTGTCTATGGGGAAAAATCATTTCCGTTAGATTTTAATGAAGTTACTATGCTTCAAATTTAATGAAATTGATATGCCTCACTGAGGCGGACTAAAATATGCTTTTTGCGGAGAATTAAATAAAAATCATGCACTCGTGACATCATAATTTACTTTTTTATTTTAACAGAATAATGAGGATACTATAATTTGTGACTCATGCTAATAGTGAAGTCGTCAGTATACATACGTCAGCACACATTGACATTATAATTATCTTTTTATTTCGCTATGGCACTCCATTGTAAAATTTGGCAATTTTTGAAATTCAATATTTGAAAAACGGCATAATCATTAGATTTGAATTTTATATCAAGAAAAATACGATTTTTTAGCTTTCTAACGAAGTTTGTCTAACAATTTTCTGACAAATACTTTGAGCTATTAATTTTTTCAGCAACTTCAAATGTTTCATTTTTCGAGATTAATCTGTGGCAACGATTAGCTAATTTCCCAGTCGTCAGCAACACATAGCTTTTTATTAAAAGAGGATAAAAATACTTTGTTAGAAGATAGATTCATAATGGTGAGTTTTGCTGAATTTTTAAAAAATCTCAACTAGGAACATATTACATACTATTTTATAATATTCACAGAAGAGGAAAAAAAAAAAAAAAAAAAAGAGCTAAAATTTTGGGAATCTTTAGCTGCATTCTTACTTTAATTTTTTTTATCAACAACAGATGTATACTGAATATTTTGCTGAACAGACAATTCAGAAATAAGCAACTTAAAAAGGAAAACTTTTCTAGTCTCAAATCAAATCAGGCAATGAAATTCTAATACTGTTTAAATCGAAAATATTATAGATTTATGATTTTTCACTCAGTTAAACCATATTCAATATGAATAGGAAATATTTAGGCAAATTAAACCATAATAAATCCCATACCTGGATGTAAAAACAAAGAAAATACAAACAATTTAAACCATGTACTATAAAATTTTAAGATTCTTAGCAATACGATTAACTTGTTACATGAAATAAATACGTATACATTATAGATAGAGGTTTTTTTTTTTTGTTTTTTTTTGGGGGGGGAGGGGGGAGGGGGATCCTAATAGCAGGGCTCCCACTCAACTTTTGCAGTTAAAAATGGAAAAAAGGGACCATTTTTTTTCAAAAAAGGGGACCATAAGGGACCATTTTTTTTTTTTTAAAAAGGGACCGAAAAAGACCACATATTTGTTCAGAAGGGACCTATTCCGGCAAATCACATTTAAAATAAACACAGAACACCCCCCCCCCCCCCCCCCCCCGGCGAAATGGTATATAGGGTATTTATAAATGTTCAAAGTATAATTTGTTATATTTGTATATTTGCACCGATTCAAATTCACTTAATTCTGAAATTCATTATCTGAAAGCCATTGGCTATTGGCAGAGGTTACAAACTTCTATTATTAATACAACTGTATTTGAATTACAAGGGTCAGTCAGTAAGTTAATTGCAGTGCTTAAGAAAACAGGATCGAAATTTTACAATAACTTTATTTGTATCATAAAGTTTCATGTAAAATCTACTTTTCAATATCCATTATTAAATATAATATAAATATGATTTAATATTTTTATTGGAATATGGATTAAAAAATTAACATTAAAAATTAGCGTCGTCAATATCTGTACGTCCATTCTAAAATGTGTTGCACTGCTTCGCGATAACTTTATATGACATTGCATTTTCACTATACACTTCATGAAACTGATTATAAATTTCAATACAGTTACACCTTTTCGCCCACAAAAAACGAATCACTGCATTCATTTCCCATTTGGATGCCACTTGCAGCTGCCAAGATATGTTTACAACTGATTATCAGATAAACTAAAACTGCTGTGTGAAAGCCGAAAATCATATTTACACAAAATGAATAACGAAAATTTTCATATCCTTATGATGGAGCAAAAAATTGGAAAATTTTGTAACCTATTGATGATGTCTGTGTGCTGATTTTAGCACGACTGATTGAATTTCACTAATTTTCCCATATCATTTGAAGAAATTCATGTTTCTTTTGCAATCCTTTGACGAAATTTGCATTTTTGTGCAATTCTTTGACGAAATTCGATCTTTTATTCGTGGTCCTTTGACGAAATTTGTGATGTTTTTGCGATCGTTTGACGTAATTTATGGTGCTTTCGCGAACCTTTAACAAAATTCGCGGTTTTTTCAAAATCTTTTTACGAAATTCACAATGCTTCCACAATCTTGTCACGAAAATCTTGTTTTTTCGCAATTTTTTGAAGAAATTCATGATATTTTCGCGATCTTTTGACGTTAATCTCTTTATTTTCGCAATCTTTTGACATAATTCAGTTTTTTCTCAATATTTTGACGAAATTCGCAGTCTTTCGACGTAATTCGCATTATTTTTATGATCTTTTGGCGTAATTCGCGTTACTTTCGCGATCTTTTGGCATAATTTGCATTTTTTCGCGATCTTTTGTCGTAATTTGCATTTTTTCGCGATCTTTTGTCGTAATTTGCATTTTTTCGCGATCTTTTGTCGTAATTTGCATTTTTTCGCGATCTTTTGTCATAATTTGCATTTTTTCGCGATCTTTTGCCGTAATTTGCATTTTTCTTTGCGATCTTTTGCCGTAATTTGCATTTTTCTTTGCGATCTTTTGCCGTAATTTGCATTTTTTCGCGATCTTTTGCCGTAATTTGCATTTTTTCGCGATCTTTTGTCATAATTCAGTTTTTTCTCGATAGTTTGACAAAATTCGCGATCTTTTGACAAAATTTGCAGAGTTTTGAGATTTCTTGACGAAATTAGTATTATTTTCGCGATCCTTTGATGAAATTTGCGTTTTTATCGTGATCTTTTGACGAAAACCGTGTTATTTTCTCAATCCTTTGACGAAATTCGTGGGGTTTTTGAGATCTTTTGACGCAATTCGCGTGTTTTTTTTGCAATCTTTTGACAAAATTAGTGTTTTTTTTTACGATCTTTTGATGAAATTCGTACTTTTTTCGCGATTCTTTGACATAAGTCGTGCTTTTTTTCGCAATCTTTTTACGAAATTAGTGCTTTTTCGCGATTCTTTGACGAAATTAGTGACATTTTCCCGATCCTCGAAACGCGCGATTTTTCCGCGAGGCTCAGATAAATACAGAACATCAATAAAATTTAAAATAAAGGTCGATTTACAGTATCGAAAAACGGACTTTACGGACCTAATAATGAAAAAACGGACCAATACGGACTTGAAGCAAAAAAACGGACCAATTCTCTAAAAACTGACCTAGTGGGAGCCCTGTAATAGGATAAAATATTGCAGGGAAAGACAGAGGTTACTTATAACCAAAATAAGTCTAATAATTATCTATAAATAATCAAAATTTATTTTCATTAATGCAAATAATTTTTTTTTAAACTTCATACTCCTCTTTCCATAAAGAAAATGATTCAAAAGCAATGCAATATAAATATAGTTGTATTTAACGATTTTTTAGTTTAAAAATCACTTTAAAACCACAGTGAATAAGGCCTGACTTTTATCAAGAGAACATTTGACAATGTAATTCAAAATATTTCGTTGCCAGTTCCGAGTGTCATGGAACACTTGAGTTAAAAGTGGAATAGCTTACATCCAGGGGTCGGAAAAACTACTTTTTTATTGTAGCGAACTACAATTATAACTATTTTGTCGAAAATGTAGTTAACTACAACTACTTGTTTTAAAAAGTAGAGAGACTACAAACACACTTTGCTACTTTCAACTTTTGTCAAAGTGTTCAATTTACACTTGAGATTGAAGATACGGATTAAATAATAAAGTGACCCCTCGTTACATCTGCCGGGATACAATTAAATAAATGCGACATAACCGAGGGCATTAAAAAATTAAGAAAGATACCATACAAGGAAATGTTTTGTGTTAGTCTCGAAAGCGTTAGTTTATACACACTTAAATTTTGTAGCAAAATTAAGAGAGATTTTATAATCTAGAAAATTACAGAAAAACAACCCTAAATGCAAACAAATATCTGTAAATGGAGCAATTCTGAATAATAAGAAATCCGGCATTAAAACATGACATCTTAACAAGTAAATAGATAAGTGGTGCCAACAAAAAAATTAATTCCTTTAATGGGTTAGTACTTTATTTCAGCAGCAAGTGTCAACGGAAAAAAAAAAAATCTGACTTCATACGATGTGTTGCTATACACTGCAGCTGAGATTTGCCACTGCGATTTGGATATTTTTGAGCAGAACACATTCTGCACAAAAGAAGAGAGTTTCGACCACGTGATTTGCAAAATGGCACTTTTTTTTCCTGAAGTAGCGTTAAAAATAGAGTCGGTTCTCGCTACAAACTGATTTTTTGTATCATGCTACTCACTACACTACATTGTTCGAAATATAACGTGCTACGGTACAAACTACTGTAAAAAGTAGTGACTACAGTAGTTTCGCTACTTGTAGCGTGCTACTTCAGACCCCTGCTTACATCATACATCCATTTATTACATATAACTTTAAATTTATCATTTCTATGTAATAATTACAAGGAGGATAACAAAATATATCTAACATATTCAAAAGAAATTTAGTAATGACAAAGTGGATTTAACGGAAAAGTCTAGTGCTATTCAAGACTTTAAAATCAGACATAGTAATAATCAAAAATGGCAATACATAAATTAATACACTTAACAGAATTTTAGCCTCTTATAGATGCATATAAATAAAGCAGTTATAAATTATTGTAACATAGTTTTTGTGAAATAATTATAAATTTCATTAAAATTTATCAAAACTTAAAATAATTTTTCTGATAAAACTCTGCTTTTAAAATCAAACTCACCGCAACCTGTACATTTTTTCTCTGTACTTTTCTTTGTGCTGCTGGTATTTCATAGACATCATCTCCAATTGTTTCTGAACAGATTCCAGCTGTTCTTTTAACATTGTTGATTCTTCTTGCAGCTGCTTCACCTGGTCTGCAAATACTGGATCCTGAAAAAAAAAAATTATAAAATTAAAGCCACAAATATTAAATTTTGTATAAATACATAAATTGGGTGTTCACAAGCAGATAAAGGAACTAACTGAATGATGAACAAGAAAAGATCTACGAAAGAAAATTCAAAAATGCATTCAAAGATTTATTAAAAGATGTATGATAAAAAAAATATCAGCCAAAAGAAAACTTTTATAACAGACACCTTCAGTACAGATTTTATTTGTAGTAATAACTTGATAGTGTTATAACCAAATAAAGCCTCTTGTCAAAATATGATCTCGTTTTTAACTGCATACAATTAAATGTTAGTTTATATCTTTAACATTGAAACTGAGTGACAGACTTAACGCTGGCAGGAATTTTTTTGTCTAATTTTTTTTTTTTGCTATAAGGGTTGGTTCTATAAAAAAAAACCTTGTCAATATAAAAGTTTTAGATAATATTAAGAGGATGTATAATAAATTTAAGCGGATTTGATATCTTGTGAATTGGCGAAGTTATGTGAAAAAGGTGCAATTTACCGACAAAAGGTGACCTACTTACGAAATTCGAGACTTTCATGACAGAATAACTTCATTTGCAATTTTCTTGCGGTTTTTATAATTTTCACGACTAATAGACATGTTGCCTTACGTGGGCAGAATCTTCCACTCTGACATTTTTCAAGGAGAATGATTTCACAAATTTTGGTTGGAATCCCACCATTCCACCTTTAATTTTAACCCCTGATAATATTGATGCAATATTTTAATTAAAGCGATGCCGGTCAATTTTAAACAATTCCAAATATAAAGTTTACATTTTTGAAATGAATATTAGTATGGAATGCTAATATATCTAAAAATTATCTGAAATATTAGCCTGACATTGGATATAATCCAATGAAATGAAAGTATTTGTTAAATACTTTGAGTGAATATTAAATATTTCCAATACTGACATAACATTGTAAATATTTGTAATTTAAAGAATACTGGTGCAATTTTAGACCATAATTGGTTGGCAAAGCAAGTACTGGTTTTTTCCAGCACTGGATTAAGTTAATATTTTAATTGAAACTGAGATTTAACATTTTAATGCTATCAAAATATTTAAATAAATAATTATCTGTCTTGCAGTTTATTAGAGCATACTTTAAGCTTGATATTTCTAACAAACATAACTTAAATTTTAAATAAGCATAAAACTTATTCAAGGTCTAAATAAAGTACAGAGAGAAATTGTAAATACCTGGCCATTGGGTCTGTTGTCTAGAATCTTATTTATATTTTTTCCATTACTACTTTCTTTGGCAGAAGAGATTTTATACAGAGATTCCCCTGAAAAGTAAAAAGTTTTTTTTAGTACATCTGAACTGTGATGATTCTTTTAATTTTTTTCCCCACATTCATATAAAAAAATTAACACCGACTGCTTATCCTGCAATTTCCATGGACAACATAAGTAGCAAAATTTGCACATCCCACTATATCAATGGGCATGTTTTCTTCATTTCTTATTTAAAGGAGTATACCTTTTTTGTGTGCTTAACTGCCGATAATGCATTTTCTGGAATATTTGGGACCAAGCTTTTGTCAGCAGATAGGTTTAGTTGTTCTTTAATTTTTCATTATTTGCATGAAGTTCACCAACGGATTTTACAAAAACAAAATTGAAACTATTTTTATCGAAAAAAATTGAACAGTCAGAGGATTAAAATAATAAACTATAAAAATGCAATGTTTCATTATTATTTTTAATAAAGATAACATTTCATATTTACTTATAAGTTCATTTGCCATAAGTATTAATTTTAGCAATGATGCAAGTTTATAGAAATAAACTGAACTGTGTGTAACAGGAAAGAGCAGCTAATAACATCTACATTTGAATGTTTGTAATATCTATTCTAGGCTATAATATATACATTTCGGAAGTAAAAGGCTTATATCTTGACTATCCTAGGGACTATATTTGGAACAAGTTTTCCTAAAGACATTCTGCAGTGAACACTAACATACTTACTTTTTTCAGAAAAAATAGATATGCTGCAAAATTTTTCATTTTGTACATTCTTTGGAAAGCAAATACTTGACTTTAGAAAGGTTGTATTTCTTTTAAAGCAAATCATCCATCAAAGCTCATTTCTTCTGCCATATAAAAACAACTAGTTTCGGCTGAAAGCAACTGGAAATACAAGGGGTTAAACTAATGCAACAAGAGGTTGCTATAAAGTTCATCTGCTTTCACAGAAATCTTATATTCCATAAATTTTAATACAGAACACATTAATTACTAAAAGAAAAATAATTCTTAAAAAAATTGTAACAAAAAATAATCTACTATGATGATTCAGTGGAGTATACATATTTTCTCAATTTCAAATAGACTATACAGTGATCAACATCACTAATGGTCTGTTGATCCAACACTGAAAGAGTAACTGGATTACAAAAGGAAAAAAATCAGTCAGTGAGACAGGATAGGTTAAAACTTTTTTCCACCACAAGATGAACTATTGGCTAACATACTCGCATTAAAATAAATAAGTTTGAATCTTCACAAGGGAGATAAAATTCCCAATTTCATAAACACTAATATGTAAGCATTAACTTATGCACTCGATTCTTTGTTCATCAGTCGAACAGAAATGAGAATTTAAGAAGTTTTATGCTATTGAAAGATTATTGATTAAGGAATAAACTATAAATGATTTAATGCTGATATATCTCATAAGTTCAGATACTAAAAATTTTGAGCCTTTGCCTAGATCTTAATTTTGGCTTCAAATGGACATGAGATGAAAGACAGTTAAAGCTAAATTTTAGTCACATATTGCAATCTATCACATGTAAATACAATTAATCAGCAGTAATACACTTCTAACTACAATAAGTTTTTTATATTGCTGTTTTCATTATGTAACTGAATGTCATCTGAATATATTGAGATTTTTTTAAATAATGTTTTAACTTTCTTTAGTTTTTTATATTCTTTAATTAGAATCAATTTTCAAGTTAATAAATAGGACAAGATCAGTTAGATCTGCAAAAATTTCTTTCTAGAAAGACAAAAAAAAAAAAAAAAAAAAAAAAAGATATCGGTTTAAAATAAAGTATAATTATTCGACTGGTCATAATTTCTGCAGAAGCTCACAGGATCTTAAAACCAGTATCTTATTTCTCAATTTTAATGCTGATTAAAACTATACAAAAAGAGCATAAACTTCATAACACCAGAAAAATAAGGAATGCACTAGGGCTTTTGAAAGAGCTTTTTCTTTGTCAGGCGCAAAGAAGACGTGCAACCACTTTGAAGGCAAGAGCAAGTCTGAAAGGACATGGGAGGGAAAGAGATAAGAGATCCCTTGAGTGAAGTAGCCTCTTAAGTAAAGCATTAGATCAAATTTCTAATTTCTTAGTTTTCCCGCACACAATCTCTTTAATCCTTGTTTCATTGTCAAAAAAATAAGGTGTACTAAGCTATAACAGTAATCTAAGTTTCAGTTTAAAAAAACAGTCTTCAGACTAGAATTAACTTTGCATTTTGAAATCTTCAGCTGCCCCCTCCCATCCCCCTGCAACATGCCAACAATTATTCCAGCACCTTATTCTCCCTTGAAGTGATGTCTGGAGCAGGTGAAGTGTGCCAATAGGGTTGGGTTGATTTATGACGGCCAATTATCAACACGAGGGATATAGGCCCGGGGTGAGTGCCCTTCGTGGGGGGTCTTTCTAAGGGAACCTAACCCGTATTTACACATGGATAAATCCACGGCTCGAAGAAAACCACGAAAACTCCGAACGATTAGGCCAACAGGCGCGATTGGGATCGAACCCAGCACCTCCCGTCTACCAGCTTCGAGAGCAGAACCTCTCAGCCACTGGTGGGGCGTGTGCCAATAGGAAAGCAAAAGGCATCAGCCAATCACAGAAGAGAATTGCCTAGAATGCAGAACATAGGGAGAATTATGAAGAAAATTGGAAAAAAAAAATGCATAAAAAATGGAAGTAAAATAGGGATAAAATATAAACAAACACAGAAGTTAATACCAAAAGGAAAGAAAAAATATTATATGGTTGAGCTGAACAAGTTCTTCCAAGCTGCAGAGAGCCTGATGGAATCAGATTTTTCATTAACTAGAACCTTGCAATAATGTTTCGAAAGGCCTAGCACATTCCTTATTTTTATGGTGTTGTTAAGAAGTTTATGGTTTTATAGTATCACACCAGTTTGTTCAATACTTTAATGTGAATAGCTATGCACACTGTAGAAAGGGAAACTCATTTTGAACTGAACTGTTAACAAGACAAATCAGTATAAAAAAATAACCCCAAAAATGTGAAAATGCACCTATGTGCAAGTGTGTAAGTGACCTTTAAATATTTTTTTATAACAGTAATTCTTAACTTTCAGGAAAATGAAAGATAAAATACAGAAATTATTAAATTGCTATTTAACTTACTTCTAACTCGTGATGCTTCTCGTCTCATTTGATCTTCTAATTCATCAAACTGAGCAAGAGATTCTGACAGCTAAAATAAAATAGAATTACATAGTAATTTGATGAATTTATTCCATGATATACTAAATGTAAAAATGGTTGACATATACTAACCAAATGTTAAAAGCATTAACAAGTTATGTTTGGACTGATAATGAAAACATAACATACAATTTTTCTAATCCATGAAATGTACACAAATTTTAAAAAAGAATGCATCACCAATTGAACAGTTACACATCAGAATTTACTAATGTACTTCATCAGCTTCTACAATGTGTAAAACATATGCTATGATTTTCCCCAGAGCGGTTTAATCCCCAATATGCAACTATTTATAAAATTATTTATACTTTTGAAAAGTATAAGTACATAGAACAACTAAAATAAGAAATTTAAATTAACTTTCATTCTGCTATTGAAGAATCAAGCTAAAGATGTACAAACAGGGTAGTTACAAATATCTTATGTTAAATTTCCATGATATACAGTCATAATTTAATAAAATGTCTTAAAAAATTTGCCTTCACAAAGTAAATAAAACATAAGTGATTTTATTTTATTATTGAAGCTTAATAGTCAAAACTATATATTTTTAAAGCAGCAGCTGCCCCAAAATGATGTTTATTTTTTAATTTAAATTTAGCTTATTTTCGGAGGGCGGGGGTTGTAAAAAGACAAGAGAAAGAAACTACGTTGACAATTGTCATAAAGGAAAATATTGTGGTAAATTTGAGAAAAATAATCAAATTTTGAGGAATTCTGACATTTTTTCTCAAATTATAATATAGATGAGCAGACAACATACCACAATAGAATTTAAATATAAATGAAAAAATTGTGTACTAAAACATGTATGTTACAAAGAAATAAGAAAATTGTTTAATCTTGCTGAAAAAATTCATGTCTTTCTGGTATCAAATTTATCAAAATGAAATAATCTAGCCTTGACAACAAATATTAATTTACAATCATTATTCTAAGTATGTGGTGCAGCACCTCACCATTTTTAGGTTCTAACATGCAGTTTCTTAGGTATAAAACCATTAAGGTGTGGTCATTTTGTCAAAATAAGAAAAATAATTAGCTAAGTAAGCATATAAAAAATTAGTAATTGCACTGTCATTTAAGAAATTAAGCTTTTATTGTTTATATTATTAAATTAGTCATGTAAGATGTATCAATGAATAAGATCAAGTGGTCTATAATCAATTACTTTACACTTTTAATAGTTATTACATTCAATTACTATTAACAAAGAGGAAAACATTTCAAAATTATCAGTCATGCAGTTTTGTATGGCACATAGATTGAGTTAAAAAAAAAGAGTACCAATATAAAAGAATATTATCCAGAAACATTTTTGATAAAGAGCAATATTTTTTCGGCAGTGACACACAAAACCTCAGACAAAATACAAGATTAAAAGCGATTTATCTTTAACAAAAAGAAAAAAAAACAGTAAGAAAAAATGTGAAAATAGCCTATTAAAAGTTTTATATATATATATATATATATATATATATATATATATATATATATATATATATATATATATATATATATATATATATATATATTTCAGTTTTGAAAAAAATGTGAAAAGATAAATTTATACTTTAACAAATTCAAGCTTTATACTATACAAGAGGGGTTACATTTTCAATTTTAATGTAGCATATTCAATATGGTAGGGATACAGTATAGTATTTATTATTAGTAATACTTACTTCACTATACTATAATAATTTTAAAATAGTGTATTTAAATGTAGTACAAATTTCCTAAAAAGTAAGATTTCCTAAAAAGAATGATTTTTTTTTTTTTTTTTTTTTTTTTTTTTTTTTTTTAACTTTACATGGATTAATGCATAATGTATAATTGCATTAATGAATCATTGAAAAAGATCTAACTCCTGAATCAGTCATACTTTTGTATGATTGTGGATTTTGTAATTTTTTTTTTCCTCTTGATTACCATGATTGATAAGCAATGGAATTTTTTCCCCTTCGATATTTCCATAAATATTCCAGGTTGATGAAATACCCTGATATTTTTATATTTTCCAGGTCTGTGACATAATTTAATAAAATGTCTTAAAAAATTGTCTTCACAAAATAAATAAAAAATAAATATAAGTGATTTTATTATTGAAGCTTAGTAGACAAAACTATATATTTTTACTATATGAAAGTTTACTATAATATATGTTATAATATTTATAATATTTATAATATTTATAATATTATTTATAATATTATTTATAATATTTATAATATTATTTATAATATTTATAATATTATTTATAATATTTATAATATTATTTATAATATTTATAATATTCACAATAAAAAAGTAAATTGATAAAATAGTAAAAATATATTAAGTTAAACATGGTTTTAATAGATCTACAATTTATCATTTATGATGCCAAAATATAACCAAAGAAAATTAATTATTCATTGTATCACAACGACTGGCAAAGAAAGTGACAGAAGAAAGTTTTTTTTTTTTTTTTTTAAGTTCACCATAACCAAATGTAAGATCAGTATAATGCCACTGCTTTCAGCAATAGACAAAATTATGAGGGCATCTCAAACCAGCATAAGTTGTTGTGGTGACTTTAATACAGTAGGTGCCAACCACTGGTCTGTGAGAAAATTTTGGACATTAGCATTTCATTTTTGTAATTTAAGCATAAATAAAAAAGAAAGCCTCATTCGCCAGCAGTCTCAAAGCTAAATTCAAGTCAGTCATATCAAGACCTCATTTTTGGCTCTCCATCAAAAGTTAACGCAAATTGATAAGTGAAAAAGGAATGAAAAATTTTATTCAGTTTTCAAAAAAACATTTGTGCAAAAGGATATTTTCATCAGTCATTATAATTAAAACTATCGATCTCAGCTTAAAAGGAAAACGACTCTAATGTCTGGTACTAACGATCATTGGGGACAAAGATCCATGAAGTTATTTCAAACAAGCCAAGTACAAATATCACAGTAAAAATGAGTGAAAAACAAGCTTCAATTATTTTGTAATAATTAAACTAACTTTAATAATTTTGTTGCAACTAAGCAACCTTTTAAAATTTTAGTTATGAATAAATAATCATTTAATATATTTAAATAACCATTTTTAATTTTATAACAATAAAAAAAAGTATTTCATATTAATAAAATGTTTAACAAATATGTAACTAACATGTTCTGTATGTAAAAATAATTTATTTAAATAAACATTAACAGAGGTTTTTCTGCTGTAGTTGTACAGGAACTTTATAAAAGAAGAAGGTTATGAAATACTGACAAAGTAAGTTTTATAACATAGGGAGTGCAATTTACTTGTGGTAAACAGCATAGATTTTAACTATATAATGTAATTTGGTAGATAAATTTAAATAAACCCAGACTAATATCACATACATATTAACATTTCAATATGTTAACATGAAAAAATATCAATTTTGCAAATTTTAATCCTTTAAATGGCAACATATTTGAGGATAAACTGCCAGAAAATTAAAAACTGCATCAGAAAAATCGGGTAAATGTAAAAAACAAGAGTATGAAAAACAAGTGAAAATTTAAAGACTTAGGAAATCTGCAAAAAGTAAAATCTCAACTTCTTTTAAATGCTAAAAAGGTGTAAATAAAAAACATAATATACAGTAGGGTGAATCGAAAATTTTTTTTCTTTCTTTTTTTTTGCGAAATTACTTTTGGCGTGGGGTGCAAAAGTTGCCTTTTATGTATATTAGTTTACACTTTTTTTTTTTTTTTTTTTTTATTGAAATCCATATCTTCCGGTGCCCCAAGTGCCCCAAAAATACTTAAATTGAAATTTTTATGAAAACTTAAAATTTTTTTTGTTTTTTTTTAGTTTTAAATTATTTTTGGTGCAGGGTGGGAAAGTTGTCTTTTATTTATATTAGTTTGCATGTTTTTATTAATTGAAATCCATTCATATCTTCAGATGCCCCAAGCATCCCAAAAATAGTTACAAATTAAAGGTTTTGTGAAAATTTATAATTTTTTTGTTTTATAATTTATTTTTTTTTAAATTCCATTTGGCGTCGTTTGAGAAAGTTGCATATTGGGTGTATTAAATAATTCTGTAGCTCACTTTTTTTTTTATAGATTTTTTTTTATCAATGCCTCAAGTATAGTTAAAAATTGAAATTTTTAAGAAAATGTATTAAAAATTTTAAACTTACGAAAATTGTTTACAAATTTAGCAAAGTGTTTAATTTATAAAGTATAAACTTATAAATAATAACTTTATAATAATACATGAAGCATAAATTTAAAAATCAAAGCACTAAATCATAAAAATTGAACTTACATAGCAAATTGTTTACTTCTTTTAATTTGGAGATTTACATATTTCTAAAGTTTGTAATTCTTTTTGGGATTAAAATGTTGGATATGGCATCTTTATTTTATTCTATTCAATATGAAACTGCGTCTCTTTTCATGTCCAGATACACTTTCTGATGCCCCAGGCACTAGGCAAATGCATATTTTATCTTGTGTATGGCATGGATATTTTGACCATTCCTCTGTTTTTCCTACTTTTACCATGGCCTCAATTTCTTCGTAAGGCACTTTCATCAAAAGAGGTGGTTCAAAAACATCCAACTCATGGCCCGTCAATAAGTTCACAATTTGCTTTGAAATGTATTTTTGGTATTTGAAAAATTCTTACTTCTGGTGATCATCAATTTTCATTTCTAGCACAAAATAATTTTCGTATTGCTAAAGACCTGATAGGCTCTGTGTTATCGGAGAGCATTGGTAATAAATTTTCAGGATGTCAAAAGAAGCTGTCTAGTTAAATAAGTGTGTCTACAAACTTTCTTAGAATGGGTTCCAAATGTCTAGAAAATATGATAAGTTTCCAAATATACCACTGTCCTTCTGTTATGGAGGGCTGTGTTTTGATATAGGTCCATACTTTCATAATACATGTTGTAAGAATAATGAGATTCTCAGATTGATTTTCTGTGGCTACCTACAACCTTAACGGTCTACCTGCAGTCATTAGTCATTTTGTGAAAACAACTGGAACAGGGTTTTTAAATGCTAGGTCAGAACCACTTTCACCACGAGATATTTCTACTCAAATATAAATATTGCTGATCATTGCTGAGAACCATTCTATCAATGTTATCGGACATATTCGCCACACTTATTGAAGAAAAGGAAGCTACAGGTAGATCCTAGCAGGTTTTGATTGCTGTACCAATTGGCCCACGAAAGGCTTTAGCACCAATTGTTGCACTTCTAAAGAAATGTCGTAAAGGCATTTAGCTTCTCCTGTTGCAAATGCAAAGTGTCCAATATGCAGAGAGTCCGGTTCCTTTACAAGAGTATAATGTTCCTCCTTTGTAATCTTTGTGTAGTGCATTATGCTCTTCATCACTAGCACTTTTATATTGTATTTTTCCCCATCGGAAAATAATCCAGTTAAAATAGAGAAAGACACTGCTAAATTGCTCGTCTCTGCAACTAAATTTCGAACCTTTGATGCTTGATGAATTTTTCTGCGATCTACTAAATTCAAAGTCTTTTTTGTGTACAATTCCAATATCTTGTGACACAGCACTGGCAAATTGACGCAGCTGCTATTCAAAATTTCATATATAGCAATATAGTATAAAAAATATTTTTATACATTTAATAAAACGATAAACAATATGTCATCCCCTGGATTTAATAATTACGCTATACAAATGATTATTTAACTCTTATTTTTTACTTATCAGCTTAAGTTTGAAATTTGCATAAAAATCTATTTTTGGCAAATATTTAAGTGCCTTGGGAAACCCGGAAGACATTTATCGAAGTTAAAAATGTTTTGCATGTGTGCTAGTATGCTTAAAAAGACAACTTCCGTGCTCCGCGCTAAAAGTAATTCAAGATATAAATAAAGAATAAAAAAACAAAAAAATTATAAATTTTCATAAAACTTTAAATTTTTAACTTTTTTTGGGGCACTTGGGGCACCAGAAGATATGAATGGATTTCAATTAAAAAAAGCATGTAAACTAATATGCATAAAAGACAACTTTTGCGCCCCGTGCCAAAAGTAATTAACAAAAATAATTAAATATATATAAATTTTCATAAAAAATTCATTTTTTAACTATTTTTGGGACACTTGGAGCACCAGAAGATATGAATGGATTTCAATAAAAAAAACAGATGTCAACTAATACACATAAACAGGAACTTTTGTACCCCGCACCGATTAGATTATCCAAATTTCAATTTTTCGATCCACCCTAATATACAGTAAAATAACTTATTAGATTGTTGACATGTTTTGGCTCACTCCGAGCCATTATCAAAAACAAATGAGAATATTCTCTAATTTCACGGTCTTTGAAGTTATTATATGAAATGCTATCATTTAATTTTCATGTACTTTTTTTTAATTACGCACGTTATTTTAAATTTTTACTTGGTTATTTATTTCCATATTTGTAAATATGGAGTAACTCTAACCACAATTTCAGTAAGTTAAAAGATACTGCATCATTACATATGGTATTTTTGGTGTTACTATCTTATTATGGATGGATAATATAGACTGGAGAGAAAAATTATTTTACTTTCATTGAAATTTATTTGGATGGTTTCTTCTTGATATAATCTTACCAGTGCTATGGTTTTTCTATTATACTTAATATCAGCCTATATGCTCCTTTTTCCTGTAACTAAATTTCCTGCTTGTCATTCCAATATAGTAATTCTTAGCATAGGAGCCAACTTTGATCCCGTAGCTGGGTCTGCGACAAAGGCAGATTTTAGGGGGGGGGGGGGGGGGGGACACGTGATTTGCCGAGTTAGACAGCAAGTGAAGCAAGCCCAATGAATTAGGGGGTCTAAGAGGAACGTTGTGAGCTCTCCCCAGTGGGGTCCGGGGCCGAGCCCCGGGAGCTGATGCAATTTGAGCATTTTAATGCAAATTCAGAACATTTTAGATAACAAATACAAAATATTACTAGATATCTGTATATCGCTATGCTAAAAACATTACTATAACAAATTGCAGGTCAATAGAACAAAAAAAATTAAATGATACTTTTTGACACCTTAAAGATTTTTGTCACCTACAGATGCAATTTGAGCATTCTAATGTAAATTCAGAACATTTTAGGCTACTCTTAGATAACACTACATACAAAATGCTACCAGATATAACTTCATCAAAAACATCACTATACCAGTTTGAAGTCAACAGAGTAAAGGAAATTAGGTTTTTTTTTTTTTTTTTTTTTTTTTTTTTGGGCCTCCTACACCTAATTTTCTTGGTTAGGGCTACAAATTTCACACTTAACTTTTTATAGGATAACTTCTATCTTTACCAGTGGATTCTATCCAGTGGATTCTGATGTATTTAAATTACTTTAAAAATCCTGGGTCCCAGGACTTTCAAATATCTGGGTCCCTTTTTTATGAAAGTGGGTCCCATCCATAATAATTCAAATTCATATTTTAAAGGAATAAGTGAAACTTGTTTATTTGGAAAAGAGAAATGCAGTAGTTATTGTTTTGATAAATAATGAATAATTAAAACCAGTATTTCCCATTCAAATAAGATTTTTTTAAAACTATTAAGAGAAATTTTCTTTACTCTTTTTTTAATATAAATGCATAATTATAAAATAATGATTATTTGAATGTAGAAGATAACAAGTATCGCTAATGTTAGCATTTCTTTTAAAAAGGTGCAAAATTCACTTTTTTCTTGGGCCTTCGACGAAATTCGAACTTTTTCCGTATTCCTTTGACGTAATTCGTGTTTTACTGCACCCCTTGACAAAATTTGTCGTTTTTGAGAGATCCTTCTACAAAATTTGTCGTTTTTGAGAGATCCTTCTACAAAATTTGTCGTTTTTGAGAGATCCTTCTACAAAATTTGTCGTTTTTGAGAGATCCTTCTACAAAATTTGTCGTTTTTGAGAGATCCTTCTACAAAATTTGTCGTTTTTGAGAGATCCTTCTACAAAATTTGTCGTTTTTGAGAGATCCTTCTACAAAATTTGTCGTTTTTGAGAGATCCTTCTACAAAATTTGTCGTTTTTGAGAGATCCTTCTACAAAATTTGTCGTTTTTGAGAGATCCTTCTACAAAATTTGTCGTTTTTGAGAGATCCTTCTACAAAATTTGTCGTTTTTGAGAGATCCTTCTACAAAATTTGTCGTTTTTGAGAGATCCTTCTACAAAATTTGTCGTTTTTTGAGAGATCCTTCTACAAAATTTGTCGTTTTTGAGAGATCCTTCTACAAAATTTGTCGTTTTTGAGAGATCCTTCTACAAAATTTGTCGTTTTTGAGAGATCCTTCTACAAAATTTGTCGTTTTTGAGAGATCCTTCTACAAAATTTGTCGTTTTTGAGAGATCCTTCTACAAAATTTGTCGTTTTTGAGAGATCCTTCTACAAAATTTGTCGTTTTTGAGAGATCCTTCTACAAAATTTGTCGTTTTTGAGAGATCCTTCTACAAAATTTGTCGTTTTTGAGAGATCCTTCTACAAAATTTGTCGTTTTTGAGAGATCCTTCTACAAAATTTGTCGTTTTTGAGAGATCCTTCTACAAAATTTGTCGTTTTTGAGAGATCCTTCTACAAAATTTGTCGTTTTTGAGAGATCCTTCTACAAAATTTGTCGTTTTTGAGAGATCCTTCTACAAAATTTGTCGTTTTTGAGAGATCCTTCTACAAAATTTGTCGTTTTTGAGAGATCCTTCTACAAAATTTGTCGTTTTTGAGAGATCCTTCTACAAAATTTGTCGTTTTTGAGAGATCCTTCTACAAAATTTGTCGTTTTTGAGAGATCCTTCTACAAAATTTGTCGTTTTTGAGAGATCCTTCTACAAAATTTGTCGTTTTTGAGAGATCCTTCTACAAAATTTGTCGTTTTTGAGAGATCCTTCTACAAAATTTGTCGTTTTTGAGAGATCCTTCTACAAAATTTGTCGTTTTTGAGAGATCCTTCTACAAAATTTGTCGTTTTTGAGAGATCCTTCTACAAAATTTGTCGTTTTTGAGAGATCCTTCTACAAAATTTGTCGTTTTTGAGAGATCCTTCTACAAAATTTGTCGTTTTTGAGAGATCCTTCTACAAAATTTGTCGTTTTTGAGAGATCCTTCTACAAAATTTGTCGTTTTTGAGAGATCCTTCTACAAAATTTGTCGTTTTTGAGAGATCCTTCTACAAAATTTGTCGTTTTTGAGAGATCCTTCTACAAAATTTGTCGTTTTTGAGAGATCCTTCTACAAAATTTGTCGTTTTTGAGAGATCCTTCTACAAAATTTGTCGTTTTTGAGAGATCCTTCTACAAAATTTGTCGTTTTTGAGAGATCCTTCTACAAAATTTGTCGTTTTTGAGAGATCCTTCTACAAAATTTGTCGTTTTTGAGAGATCCTTCTACAAAATTTGTCGTTTTTGAGAGATCCTTCTACAAAATTTGTCGTTTTTGAGAGATCCTTCTACAAAATTTGTCGTTTTTGAGAGATCCTTCTGCAAAATTTGTCGTTTTTGAGAGATCCTTCTGCAAAATTTGTCGTTTTTGAGAGATCCTTCTGCAAAATTTGTCGTTTTTGAGAGATCCTTCTGCAAAATTTGTCGTTTTTGAGAGATCCTTCTGCAAAATTTGTCGTTTTTGAGAGATCCTTCTGCAAAATTTGTCGTTTTTGAGAGATCCTTCTGCAAAATTTGTCGTTTTTGAGAGATCCTTCTGCAAAATTTGTCGTTTTTGAGAGATCCTTCTGCAAAATTTGTCGTTTTTGAGAGATCCTTCTGCAAAATTTGTCGTTTTTGAGAGATCCTTCTGCAAAATTTGTCGTTTTGAGAGATCCTTCTACAAAATTTGTCGTTTTTGAGAGATCCTTCTACAAAATTTGTCGTTTTTGAGAGATCCTTCTACAAAATTTGTCGTTTTTGAGAGATCCTTCTACAAAATTTGTCGTTTTTGAGAGATCCTTCTACAAAATTTGTCGTTTTTGAGAGATCCTTCTACAAAATTTGTCGTTTTTGAGAGATCCTTCTACAAAATTTGTCGTTTTTGAGAGATCCTTCTACAAAATTTGTCGTTTTTGAGAGATCCTTCTACAAAATTTGTCGTTTTTGAGAGATCCTTCTACAAAATTTGTCGTTTTTGAGAGATCCTTCTACAAAATTTGTCGTTTTTGAGAGATCCTTCTACAAAATTTGTCGTTTTTGAGAGATCCTTCTACAAAATTTGTCGTTTTTGAGAGATCCTTCTACAAAATTTGTCGTTTTTGAGAGATCCTTCTACAAAATTTGTCGTTTTTGAGAGATCCTTCTACAAAATTTGTCGTTTTTGAGAGATCCTTCTACAAAATTTGTCGTTTTTGAGAGATCCTTCTACAAAATTTGTCGTTTTTGAGAGATCCTTCTACAAAATTTGTCGTTTTTGAGAGATCCTTCTACAAAATTTGTCGTTTTTGAGAGATCCTTCTACAAAATTTGTCGTTTTTGAGAGATCCTTCTACAAAATTTGTCGTTTTTGAGAGATCCTTCTACAAAATTTGTCGTTTTTGAGAGATCCTTCTACAAAATTTGTCGTT
Source organism: Maratus michaelseni (assembly GCA_963931845.1). Taxonomy (NCBI): domain Eukaryota; kingdom Metazoa; phylum Arthropoda; class Arachnida; order Araneae; family Salticidae; genus Maratus; species Maratus michaelseni. The sequence continues at coordinate 38,464,438 of OZ007591.1, read as the reverse complement.
TTTGAGAGATCCTTCTACAAAATTTGTCGTTTTTGAGAGATCCTTCTGCAAAATTTGTCGTTTTTGAGAGATCCTTCTGCAAAATTTGTCGTTTTTGAGAGATCCTTCTGCAAAATTTGTCGTTTTTGAGAGATCCTTCTGCAAAATTTGTCGTTTTTGAGAGATCCTTCTACAAAATTTGTCGTTTTTGAGAGATCCTTCTACAAAATTTGTCGTTTTTGAGAGATCCTTCTACAAAATTTGTCGTTTTTGAGAGATCCTTCTACAAAATTTGTCGTTTTTGAGAGATCCTTCTACAAAATTTGTCGTTTTTGAGAGATCCTTCTACAAAATTTGTCGTTTTTGAGAGATCCTTCTACAAAATTTGTCGTTTTTGAGAGATCCTTCTACAAAATTTGTCGTTTTTGAGAGATCCTTCTACAAAATTTGTCGTTTTTGAGAGATCCTTCTACAAAATTTGTCGTTTTTGAGAGATCCTTCTACAAAATTTGTCGTTTTTGAGAGATCCTTCTACAAAATTTGTCGTTTTTGAGAGATCCTTCTACAAAATTTGTCGTTTTTGAGAGATCCTTCTACAAAATTTGTCGTTTTTGAGAGATCCTTCTACAAAATTTGTCGTTTTTGAGAGATCCTTCTACAAAATTTGTCGTTTTTGAGAGATCCTTCTACAAAATTTGTCGTTTTTGAGAGATCCTTCTACAAAATTTGTCGTTTTTGAGAGATCCTTCTACAAAATTTGTCGTTTTTGAGAGATCCTTCTACAAAATTTGTCGTTTTTGAGAGATCCTTCTACAAAATTTGTCGTTTTTGAGAGATCCTTCTACAAAATTTGTCGTTTTTGAGAGATCCTTCTACAAAATTTGTCGTTTTTGAGAGATCCTTCTACAAAATTTGTCGTTTTTGAGAGATCCTTCTACAAAATTTGTCGTTTTTGAGAGATCCTTCTACAAAATTTGTCGTTTTTGAGAGATCCTTCTACAAAATTTGTCGTTTTTGAGAGATCCTTCTACAAAATTTGTCGTTTTTGAGAGATCCTTCTACAAAATTTGTCGTTTTTGAGAGATCCTTCTACAAAATTTGTCGTTTTTGAGAGATCCTTCTACAAAATTTGTCGTTTTTGAGAGATCCTTCTACAAAATTTGTCGTTTTTGAGAGATCCTTCTACAAAATTTGTCGTTTTTGAGAGATCCTTCTACAAAATTTGTCGTTTTTGAGAGATCCTTCTACAAAATTTGTCGTTTTTGAGAGATCCTTCTACAAAATTTGTCGTTTTTGAGAGATCCTTCTACAAAATTTGTCGTTTTTGAGAGATCCTTCTACAAAATTTGTCGTTTTTGAGAGATCCTTCTACAAAATTTGTCGTTTTTGAGAGATCCTTCTACAAAATTTGTCGTTTTTGAGAGATCCTTCTACAAAATTTGTCGTTTTTGAGAGATCCTTCTACAAAATTTGTCGTTTTTGAGAGATCCTTCTACAAAATTTGTCGTTTTTGAGAGATCCTTCTACAAAATTTGTCGTTTTTGAGAGATCCTTCTACAAAATTTGTCGTTTTTGAGAGATCCTTCTACAAAATTTGTCGTTTTTGAGAGATCCTTCTACAAAATTTGTCGTTTTTGAGAGATCCTTCTACAAAATTTGTCGTTTTTGAGAGATCCTTCTACAAAATTTGTCGTTTTTGAGAGATCCTTCTACAAAATTTGTCGTTTTTGAGAGATCCTTCTACAAAATTTGTCGTTTTTGAGAGATCCTTCTACAAAATTTGTCGTTTTTGAGAGATCCTTCTACAAAATTTGTCGTTTTTGAGAGATCCTTCTGCAAAATTTGTCGTTTTTGAGAGATCCTTCTGCAAAATTTGTCGTTTTTGAGAGATCCTTCTGCAAAATTTGTCGTTTTTGAGAGATCCTTCTGCAAAATTTGTCGTTTTTGAGAGATCCTTCTACAAAATTTGTCGTTTTTGAGAGATCCTTCTACAAAATTTGTCGTTTTTGAGAGATCCTTCTACAAAATTTGTCGTTTTTGAGAGATCCTTCTACAAAATTTGTCGTTTTTGAGAGATCCTTCTACAAAATTTGTCGTTTTTGAGAGATCCTTCTACAAAATTTGTCGTTTTTGAGAGATCCTTCTACAAAATTTGTCGTTTTTGAGAGATCCTTCTACAAAATTTGTCGTTTTTGAGAGATCCTTCTACAAAATTTGTCGTTTTTGAGAGATCCTTCTACAAAATTTGTCGTTTTTGAGAGATCCTTCTACAAAATTTGTCGTTTTTGAGAGATCCTTCTACAAAATTTGTCGTTTTTGAGAGATCCTTCTACAAAATTTGTCGTTTTTGAGAGATCCTTCTACAAAATTTGTCGTTTTTGAGAGATCCTTCTACAAAATTTGTCGTTTTTGAGAGATCCTTCTACAAAATTTGTCGTTTTTGAGAGATCCTTCTACAAAATTTGTCGTTTTTGAGAGATCCTTCTACAAAATTTGTCGTTTTTGAGAGATCCTTCTACAAAATTTGTCGTTTTTGAGAGATCCTTCTACAAAATTTGTCGTTTTTGAGAGATCCTTCTACAAAATTTGTCGTTTTTGAGAGATCCTTCTACAAAATTTGTCGTTTTTGAGAGATCCTTCTACAAAATTTGTCGTTTTTGAGAGATCCTTCTACAAAATTTGTCGTTTTTGAGAGATCCTTCTACAAAATTTGTCGTTTTTGAGAGATCCTTCTACAAAATTTGTCGTTTTTGAGAGATCCTTCTACAAAATTTGTCGTTTTTGAGAGATCCTTCTACAAAATTTGTCGTTTTTGAGAGATCCTTCTGCAAAATTTGTCGTTTTTGAGAGATCCTTCTGCAAAATTTGTCGTTTTTGAGAGATCCTTCTACAAAATTTGTCGTTTTTGAGAGATCCTTCTACAAAATTTGTCGTTTTTGAGAGATCCTTCTACAAAATTTGTCGTTTTTGAGAGATCCTTCTACAAAATTTGTCGTTTTTGAGAGATCCTTCTACAAAATTTGTCGTTTTTGAGAGATCCTTCTACAAAATTTGTCGTTTTTGAGAGATCCTTCTACAAAATTTGTCGTTTTTGAGAGATCCTTCTACAAAATTTGTCGTTTTTGAAAGATCCTTCTACAAAATTTGTCATTTTTGAGAGATCCTTCAACGAAATTTGCTGTTTTTTTAGAGATCCTTCGACGAAATTTGTTGTTTTTTTGAGAAGAATAATTCTTACGCATCCCATTAGACGCTGTGATGAGTTGACATGAATCAACTAATCCCTTACTTGTATAAACGGGATAATCTCCTAAGAATGAAAATAATCTGATAGATTGATCTCTTTCCGAAAAAAATCCTATTGAATGAAGAATTTTACTGTCATCTGGAAATAAACCATGCTGGGATGTAGGTGTTGTATTGAAGACAATGCTCCTGCAGCAATTCTTTTGATACAATAGAACTAAGCCCCTATGAAGTGGAAATTCAAACTTGGGAAGTAAAGGATTAAAGAGGATGTCGATCTTAAGAGATTATAGGGCGTTTCTTTCCCTGTATAGAAAGACCAGTTTCCAGAAGGGAGTTGACTATGAGATATCGAGGGAGGCATGAAGGGATACGATAGACTGAGGTAAAAGTTGTAGCAGGGAAAGAGAGGTTTTTCTCTGAGGGGAGATCAGCAGGGGCGTAGCGAGCGGGGGGGCAGGGGGGGGCAGCTGCCCCCCCAATGTTTGTTAAAAGGATTCAGTCGGCTTATCAGCAGATTTAATTAGTGTCTCTGTAGTATGTCAGTAGGCCGATTAAAAAAAACAATTCGGAAAAATTCTGGTTGACGGGACTTTAAGTCTTCAGAATGCATTTCACTACATCCTTACAATCATATGGCAAAAGCTAGTCGGTCTGTCAATAGATAGGTTATGAGTAAAAAAAGTAATGGTTTCAATAGATCTATCTGGTCAGCCGGTATGAAAGTCACGGGTTCTGTCACATTTTCGAATCACATAAATAGCTAGTCGGCCTACGCACTGAAAAAAAAAATTATCATGTATAAATCTTGTCTGCAGAGCCGGAAATGTTGGACATATACTATACCTTACCCACACATGGTAAAGCTAAGTCGACCGTCGATACATAAGCCAATAGGGGAAAAAAATGAATCTAATCTATTGATTTGAAAATATCAGAAATTTGTCCTACAGTAACACTCGCAACTTACATAGATAAAAACTATCAATATATAAACTAGGTCGACCGAATGCGAAAGTCGCTCAAGAAATTTTATACTTGATACATAGTAGGTTCTAGCAACGATATGATGTTTACGCCCTTTGGAACTGTTTTATGAACGTTTGGAAAATAAAAACAAAGAATTTTTAAACTATTTAAAAAAAGAAAATGAATAAATTTAAAAAATATCCGTGCATTTAACATTTAATACCTAAAAACTTCTTACTTTATTTTTTTTTATTGATAAAACTAAAACTAAATTTATATGCTTGTGCCAACATAACATAATTACATAATTTTCACTGATTTTTCACTTGTTATTATAAAAATTAGCATTGGAGCCTTTATTAATTACTTAATATTTATTGTATACCCTGATTACCGCAATTTCCGGCGTATAATCCGCGGATCAAACAATTATGTTTCGACCCAGAAGTTTTATTTTATATAACGGAACATACTAGATCGCTGTAAATATTTTACTTCAATTATTAAATAACATTTCTGGGTCTAAACATAATTGTTTGATCCGCGGATTATATGCCGGAAATTACGATACATGTTAGCGATTACTTTTTTTAAAAACTAAATCATACGTAAGAGGAATTATTTTTTTAATAAAGAATTCCGAAAGTAGAGGATTTCAGGAAAAATTTAATTATTAAAAGTAATTTTATGGTAAAAAAAAACTTGAAGCGATTGCGGAACATTAACACGTTTGCACTTAAAACAATATAAATAGTTCAGCGTTTCAGGCCCGTAACTACCGCCGGGCTCCAAACTGATGGTTAAAAAATTATTGTATTTTAATATCTAATCTAACTTCCTATAAAATACCCAGCACCTAGCTAAAAGTTAATAAAAAAAATCCATCAAAGTGCTAGAGTAAATGTTTTTGCGCGTCCGTTCAAATACTCCATACGCTTCGCATGCAAAAGCATCTCTAGAGCAGACAGCAGAATATCGAGTCGAATGTGTCATGTCGCGCCAGGTGCCTGCCGAGTGATGAGTCAAGTGCAGGCTAGGACGTGCAGTGAGCTAGTGCTATTCATGATGAGTCATTCGTTTACTAACTGCTCATCAATATCGGACTGTCAGAGCAGTTGAGAGTCGCATAGTAGTGATAGTACGATAGTTTATTACTTAACCCCTTCGTGACGAGCGTCTTTTACGGAATTTTTAATCTTTTACCACCAGTTTTTCAAAACAGAAATTTTCGCCTAATTGAATCGCAGAAATGCTGTCATTAAATAAGGCAAAGCTTACAATAAAAATTAACTGGTGGGAATAATCGAGGATTCCGAGCATCTTATGCGTCACGTATACGTGTCGCTCGTCCCCAAGAGGTTAATCTTACTTTGCTTGTGTTGAGATAATAGTTTATATTATGAAACGAATTCGGCACCAGCCAAGTGGAAATAAAAAAAGACAGACTCTAAAAATAAGAAACTTGGAGGCGGCAAAAAGTTCGAAGAAGTTATCAACATGGCTGGACAGTGGAAACCACTCGACAGGGAATGGTGATAAGAAAGGCATGAATGGTTTGCTTTATTCAGTGTGATGTGTAATTCATGTAAAAATAGTACAGTCAAACTTGAATAATTCGAACGTGTATAATTCGAAATCGTGGATAATTCAAATGTTTCTGTCGGTCTCTTGACATTCCTATAAAACACAATCAGTGGTGGATTAAGCACTCAAGAGGCCCCAGGCGCAATAAAATTTTGAGGCCCCTCCAAATATTTTCAGTACCCCTATAGTGTGCATTTTTTAGTTTTACAATTAGAATTACTGAAAGTGTATGTTGTTCGTTCCACACGATATTATCTCTAATTGGAATATAAAGTTAAAATTATTTTCTATCGCATGCTAATAAAATATTGAAAGTACTTCCCATTCATTACATTATCATATTTTTTAGAACTAAGAGATCACATTTTTATTTAGCTTTATTTTGAAAATCACTACGATCTATTTACTAAACTATCACGTCATTCTATCATTCTAAACAAATGTGTTTTTCACAAATATAACTGTAGGATTTTTTCTTATCAATACATATTCTTTTTTTTTTCCAGTAAAGTTCTTGGTAAATCTTTTAAATAATTACTGAGTAATATCAAAGAAACATTTTAGTAATACAAAATCATATATTTTATTTTTAACTATCAATTATAATTAATCAGTTAAAATTAATTGTAAAAACTATTAATTATGAAATAATGTAACAGATTAACTATTTTACATTAGTCGGTGTTTTTGCGTTTCTGACTACACACACACATACACTGCTGGTTCTTAATAAAAAACACACAATGGACTGTAAAAGCGGTTTATTCACCAATAAAGAAAAGCGAGCCATCACATGGCTTATTCTATAACATCATTTTTCACATTCCAAAAACAAAAAGAAAACAGAACACTGAGTGTTGCCAAACGCGGGAAGTAAGAAAAAGAAACTTACATGAATTCGGAGCACATGAAACCAAGGAACATGTAGCCAAGGAACATTTTTAACACTTTCCAACCTAGGTGAAAATTGTTTATGACTTCGGTTTGTCTGGCATTCTGCCGTATGGCCGTCTGTCCGTGCTCTAACTCCCGTAAATATGCTCGGATTGCCCTGCATTTTTTATATGTTATTGCCGTTATTTATAGAATGTTCCCTATTTCAACTGAAGTGTGTAGCAATTATAGTTTTTTTACAGGGATACTCAAAAGAATTCCGTTATATTACGGTCTATGGGGAAAAATCATTTGCGGTTCATTTTAATGATGTTACCCAATTTCAAATACATTGTAATTGATATATATCACTAAGGTGCATTACAAGAAGCTTAATATGGAATAGGGTGTGCATAGCACTTATAGTTACTTTACAGGGACAGTCAAAAGAAGTCCGTTACATTACGTCTATGGAGAAAAATCGTTTGCGGTTTAATTAAATAATGTTTCCCTATTTTAAACGCATTGAAATTTATATATATCACTAAGGTGCGTTACAAGAGGCTTACTACAGAATATTGTGCGTATAGCAGTCATCGTTCATTTACAGGGACACACAAAATAATTCTCTACTGTCTGTTAACAATAACTCCTGGAAGTGGGTTTTAAGTTGCTGAACGCGATTTTAAATTTAACTCACTTTTTGTCTATTACTTGGTGTGTATAAATTCTGTATTTCATATACAGGGCAGCACAAAAATTCACGAACACATTTCCGTTTATTGTAAGAAACTCCAGAAAGAGAATTTTAAACTGTGCTACGCGTTTCCTAACTAAACTAAAGTTTAGCATCCTATGTAGTATCTATACAAATCTATAGATCATATACAGGGCTGAATAAAAGTATTCGGATATATTTCCAAATATTGTATATGTTGGAAATATATGTTGGAAATTCCTGAAATTACGTTTTTAAATATGTTATGCGTTTTCCAAATTGTTTACTTAGATGTTATCTTTCAGCTTATTAAACGGTAACGATTTGTAAAATTATTTTGGAAGCGTTGAAAAGTGTTACATAATCTATGCTTGACGCATAATTTTTCGGTCTTGTTTAGTTTTACAATTAGAATTACTGAATGTGTATGTTGTTCGTTCCACACGATATTATCTCTAATTGGAATATAAAGTTAAAATTATTTTCTATCGCATGCTAATAAAATATTGAAAGTACTTCCCATTCATTACATTATCATAATTTTTAGAACTAAGAGATCACATTTTTATTTAGCTTTTATTTTGAAAATCACCACATTCTATTTACTAAATTAGCACTTCATTCTATCATTCTAAACAAATGTGTTTTTCACAAATATAACTGTAGGATTTTCTCTTATCAATATATATTTCCTTTTTTTTCTCCAGTAAAGTTCTTCGTAAATCTTTTAAATAATTACTGAGTTATATCTAAGAAACATTTTAAGAATACAAAATCATGTATTTTATTTTTAACTATCAATTATAATTAATCAGTTAAAATTAATTGTAAAAACTATTAATTAAGAAATAATGCGACTGATTGACTAATTTACATTAGTCGGATTTGAAACATTTTTGAGTCGGCCAATCTTGCCTTTTGCCCCCCCAAAATTTTTCTTTCTCTACGGCCCTGGAGATCAGAAGGGTTTTTTTTTCTGAAACTGTACTGATACCTTATGGATATGTTCTTCATCATATTATTTTTATAATTTTTTAATGTGTTAATTTACAATAAAGTTTTTTTCGTTTCAAACGATAATGGATTGTATTAATTATATATACATCGTTTCATGTTACCACAACGCATAAGAACTATTTTTTGTGTTCCAATCCCAATTTTTCACATCATTTACGTGCTATACCATGTCCGCGGCATCGCTGTTTTTTTACTAAAACATTCTAGAATCGTTAGATTTCACCCAGTTTTGCAGGGTCTGCCGAGATATTGCAAGGTCTGCAAATATTTTTCAGGGTCTGCACCGCAGACACAGAAGTCGGCGCCACTGATTCTTAGATCCGTCTTCTTTAATATAAGGTATTTCCTATACACCTGAATAATTCTCAAAATTAATTGGGTCAATTTTACTGCAAATGATATTCTTTAATTTCTGAGGGGGGTTAGCTATTAAGCATATATTGAAATGTTTAAGGCTGTATTTTAATTTTTCAAAAAAGCTTGGATAATATTGAAGAGTACAAAGCTTGTATTTTTGTGAATCAACTTTGTTTTCTGGTTTCTTATTAAAAAGTTTTAAGGTTTTTAAAGGTTTTAAAAAGTACAAAATTAAATGATAGCATTTCAAATAATAACTTCAAAAGACCGTTCAATTATAGAATATTCTCATTTGTTTCTGATAATGGCTCTGAGTGAGCTGAAATGTGTCAACAATCTAATAAAAGTTATTTTACTGTATATTATGTTTACACCTTTTAGCATTTAAAGGAAATATATTATTACAAGGTGTTATAATTTATAATTTTTTTTATCTTACTTTATAAGCTAATGTTTCATTGTCTATTTCTAATTGCTTGTTTGTCCGCTCCAGCATACGAATTGTTTCACACTGTTCTCTTATCTGCTTTTGTTGATCTTGGCACTTTTCCTTCAACTGCTCTACCTCTGTTCTTAAGTTTTGCAGTTCTTTTTCTTGTGTACCATCCTAGAAAAATAAAAAGCTTCATATAGCAAAATACAAGATAGATAAAGATACTTTTATACCCCACACCCTTGCTCAATAGCATAAATCTGTAGGATACATTCATGATTTCATTTCTACATGCAGAAACATTTCAGATATTCCAATACTGGTATTAAAAAGTCAACCTATGTTCTTATTAGGGTTGGGCAATTTGCCGACAAAATGGTATTTTTGCCAGGACAGTGGCAAAAACTGGAAAAAACCTGGTAAAAACTGGCAAAAACTGGCAAAAAAGGCTGGATTTAATAAATATAATAAAATAATATAATTTGGTATATATTATAATTGAGACTTAAATCAGAATATTAATTACATATTTCACTAATATTAATTTGATTAATTAAAATAATTTTCATTGGATAAAAAATATCAATCAATCAATTTTGTAGATAAATTTATGTAATGGTGACAGGTAAAAACTTTGGTACTTATGTATTATCCGTGCCAGGAGATTGATCGCCAAAAATGGTTGCCAAGTACCAATCTTGTTTATCGTTACTAATCATGTTTTCAAATGCAGTAATTTAACATTATCAAATAACATTGTTAAAAATGGTAATTAATATAAAATAAATAAAATGTAATATATGTCTATTAAATTTATAACATTGTTAAAAATAGTAAATAACATTTCAATAAAATTAACAAATGGTAAATAGCATAGTAAATAAGAAAGAATATTATAGATTATTCCCAAGCATGTACCATGTAGCAAGAAAACAAAATATAAGGGTTACTATAATTAGTAATATTGGCTCCATGCCTGGCGCAGTTGGCTTAAAACTGGCACGGGTAATACGCAAGTACCATAACTTTTTACTTTTCTCAAATTAATGTAGTAATGTTGCCTTTAAAATGAATATATATTAAAAATATTTTAAATCAACAGTTTCTACATTAAAAAAAATCTATAATAAAAAACAATATTAATGCATAAACATTTGCCAAATCAATCTTCGACCAATTTCGCCAAATTAAACAAATCGCCAAACTATTCACCAAATTATACAAATGAAAAAATATTGCCATTCTAAAATTTTAAGTTAGGAAAATGGATGAATTTTAATTAAAAAAAATTCCCTAAATAATAGGGTTATTTTAATGATAAAGTTCACTCATGACGCAAGAACATAGCAAATATAAAATTTGATTTATCCAGATTATTTCGGACTAAATAATACTAAGAACACAGTTTATGTGTTTAAATGCAGAATTATTATATTAAACCATAAGCAAACAGATATTTTTAAGATATTGAATTTGTGAATTAAATGTAAGTATTTTAAATGCAATAATCGAATTTATTATGGAACATAATAAATAACAATGATAATGGAAGATTGTAAAGAATTCAACCCTCTTTATTTAGTCAAAAAACATAGAAAAAAAAAACTATAAAATGCATGTAAACATTATATATAGGCTTGAAGCAAATATAGAAAAATAAATATATTTTGTGGACAAAAATTTGTGATGCCAATTGAAACTAATCTGTTATATTTTTCTCTTTTAATATCATGAGGTATCATTTATTGAGATAATTTTACTTTTAAAATTCCTACAACTTTTTTTTTTTTTTTTTTTTTTTTTTTGGTGGTGGGAGGGGGGGGGGGGGGAGAGAGTTATAAAAAACACATGGATTGGATGAAATTAATATGTATAAGAGAGCGAAGGGTAGAATGATTAATTGATTATTTAATGTTGCAAATATAGGCAAATTAATCTTTTAGGTAATTTTTCTTACCATTTTCCCCTTTGTCATTATACAGGCTACAGACTTGAATCTTGATTTGATCATAGGAAATGAGAATGAATTATCTTGCAAAATGTTTTGTTTCTATTGTTTTTACTTTATAACTTCAAATTACTGTCGTTCTCATAGCATATCAAGATTGGTAAGTGCTTATTTCTCTCTCAGACTTTGCTACAAAATTAACTGAAGCATAAGGATTGATTGTTTAATAATTATGACAGTTTAAACCAAAGCCAGTAAGTTATTTACTAAAAAGTAAAACTGATTACTAAAGTATTTTACTAAAAAATACATATTATAAAACTAAGTATAAAACTTATACTTAGATTACTGTTTTAATGATGCATTGAATGTTCCAAGGTAAATAAAAAAATAAAATTACATATTATTAGAGTTGAAATTATTAAAAATTAAAATATATTAATTGCATCACTGTAAATAAAACATCTATTTTTGCCAGGACTGTTTTTACCGGTTTTTTCCATGGTTTTTACCATCTTTGGCAAAAACGTGCCAACCCTAGTTCTTATAAATATGACAATCTTTAATTATAGTCAACTGCTATTACTGTAAAGATGCCAACTTATTACAGTTTCTCTGCAGTGGTTAGGTTTTGTTTTCCATAAAATTACCAGCATGTCTTTATATTTGTACATACTTGAAAAATCTAACTACATTACACAATTAGCAAATTTTTTGAATAATCAGAGCTATTATTGAAAATTATGTCTTATGAGAATATTATCAAGAATGTTTTTCATAAATAGAAACACCTTTGTAGCAGTCATAAGCAAAATTTTTAAAAAACAATTAAAAAAGAGATTTCTTTTTTTAAAAAGTAGGAACACATTAAAATAAGTTTTAATGCAGAAAATTTTCTAACATAAAATACAGTAAATATATAAATAAAATTATTTCAGTTTTGAAGAAGATACAAAAAGATAAACTTATACTTTATTGACAAATTGAAGCTTTACACATTGGTACAGCTGGGTAAACAGAAAAAATACCTTACACATTTTTAATAACTAAACTAGTAAATCTGCAGATCAGGAACCTCAACGTCAGCTCTAAAAGTCATTGTTTTTTAATCTCACTTTTCATATTATTTAGCAACTTAGAATCCTCAATTTAATTTTTTTATATTACAAATATTTATAGACATAAAATACTTCTGAGGTTTCCGAAATTAGAAGCGTTAAATTAAACACGGTATATGCAATGCTATTCTGAAATTCTTATGAACTTCTTATTCATGTAACTTTAGATTAAAAAAAAAAACTTATTAAATAAATTCTTCATTTATGTCAATAGAATACAAAAATAATTTATTTTGATAATAAAATATTGCAGCAAAATACTGCGATTTACTTGAATTTTATTATTTTGATATTCTTTGAAATAGGGCTTCTAAGCAACTAATAAATTAAAGAGCAAAGTAAAAAGAAATGCATTTTAAAATTTGTAAAAAATATGGCAATTAAAAGTTTTATATTCCCCGAACACATGCAAAAATTTTTCAAATAATTTAAACAGTTAATTTCTAAATTCTAATAAATGTATCAGCAAATTTTCAAAGCTATTGGATATATTTAAAACCTCCGTATTGAAAATTTAGCATTAATAATTTTATGTTGAAATCCATTATTCAAAAATGCGATTTTCATTTCAGTTAAAAATGAAATTTGAAAATCATGTGCATTCCCATAAGAAAGCATTATGACCTAAAAAGAAATGTTCTATATTTTTCAAACGAATGAACCAAATGTAACTAAAAACTGTACAGCTCATTCCAGGTACCTCACCAACATGCCTACCAAAAATCAACCTAATAGGACGATTTTTGTGGCAGTTATCGTGCAGCAGACAAACAGACAGAAACCAAAAACTTTGAGTCTCCACAGTGAGCTTCAACTGACATTTCAGCAATTATCCCAGAAACAGACAGAAATAGCCATTTGACTGGAAATTAGGTCTTCTTTCGACACATGTTAAAATAAGCTTTGTCTGTTATCTTCATGGTGAAATTGTACCAAATTCTGATATTTTCAATACAAATCACCAATTTTGACTTTTTTTTTTTTTTTTTTTTTTTGGGGGGGGGGGGGGGGGGTGTTACATTAGGATACCAAATGGTAAGTCTTTCAGCCAAATAGCTTAGAAGTTGGGTAGGCTTAAAGTTTGAAGTTCCTAATGTTTATTTTATTTTTAATCGTTGCTAAGACAGATTGCAATGTAGATAATTTTAAATCATAACTCAAACTACCTGGCAGAATGAGCTGCAATTTGTTTCACATATTTAAAGGTTAGAAATTTAACATTAGGGTTCCCAACTTTAAACCAACTATTTGACTGAATGAGTTGTCGTTTGGTATCCTAAGATAATATTTACCGAAAAAAAACAAATATGCTGTCCACAATAAGTGTTGATATTGAAAATTTTAGAATTTGGTGCCCTCAAAGCTAATTATTTTTAAAACACAAATTGAAAAAAGACAATTTCCAGTCAAATGGCTACATCTTTTTTGCTGAGACAATTTGGTAACTAAAAATACATGGGAGTTTTGATCAACTGTACATATCCAGATTATACAAGGGATTCAATTTTCAATTTTAATGTAGTGTAATTCAATATGCTGAACATAGCATTTACTAGTTATATACTACATTTATCATACTATAATAATTTTTAAATAGTGTATTTAATAGTGAAAATTTATTAAAAATGAAGCAAAATTTGATAAATATAAGATATAATAACATTCCAGGAAACACCCCATAAACCTTTCTTTTGACTATAGCTTTAGAAAATTCTAAATTATCTGAAGTGAGAGAAGCACTTTGGTTTGCCGGCCCACCTCGTTAATTCAACATTAGAACCAAAAAGAGACTATATTCAAGATGGAAAGTCATTTTATATGGATTGGCAAACTTGCAACTGTGAAAAGGTACTCAGAACTCTACGAGTTACTGAAAAAGAAACATTTTTGTATGGTTTTGAGATTTTATTACTATGATTGGTAAATAATGGAAATCAAAATTTATTTTTTTCCCCCATGATTTTTACCAAATTTTATTTATATTTTCATGATATTTTCATGTTGATAAAATTCCCAGACATTTCCAGGTCCCTGCAGCTAAATTTTAGTTAAGAAAAAAAAAAATCTAACAAAGGCTAATTTTAATGAAATAGCCTTTGCTTTCCAAAAGGGCAGTGAACCAATTCTTGGGTATAATGGGAAAGAATAAAAATACAGTTTGGGACCTCAAATCCAAACTGTCCGGTGCCGGGATCATTCCAGATTTCAGGTCCTTAACCAAAACAAACAGATGCAGTATATGCCTGTGGCGATATTTTACATGCCGTGAAGCAATCTATATCAAATTGCCATGTTAGGCTTAGTGTAAATAAATAGACAAAAGTATAAATTACAAAAAATAATTGAAAATAAGGATAAAAAACATTTTTTTTAATCCTGCACATTATTAGCAACATGCTCAGCAGATTCTTTTAAAACTGCAAAGACAAATTTCCTATGCAAACTGTCCTAAAAATGTCAAACAGCTCAATGAAAATTTTCTTCTTTTGAGATTTTTAAAGCTTTTCAATATTGTTTCAATAGTGTTTATTACTTTTATAACACAGATATTGCCTGCTTCCCATCCCTTCACTTTTATTTCTTCTATTTTTCCATTTATATTTATTTTCTAGACTCCACCTTATTTCTTAAGTTTTTTCCTTGTTTAGATTATCTGTATCATGTTCCAGCCATTTGTTTGTGTAGGTTGAGTTGCACAGGTGATGCAGCTCGTATTCAGCCATTTTCTTTGGGATCGCAACTCGCACCTTTCAAAATTTCACTTTAGTAATTTTTATATTTCATCTATTTAATTTTAAAATTACTTTAAATTTTTAGGTTTTTTTTTTTTTTAAGGTGTTTAGCCACCACTTGACATTTAATCTAAAATTAATTATGTATTCAAAAATGTTGAGTGTAGTTGTTTAGTCTAGCTTAGCTAGAAACTGTGTTACAAGTGCACGTAGTACCATCTATGGACGTTTTCAGAAATTATTTATTCCGGATCTATCGTGGAATTTCAGATTTCCTTATTCATTTTGGATTTGGAGTCTTCCAGATTTGAGGTCCCGTACTTTATACATATTTATGTAACAAATTATTAAATTCTTGAATTTTTGATTTTAGTTTAATATAACGCTATTAATTTAAGATAAAATAGAATACCATAAATCCTAAAATATAGAGTATCACAAACTAATAGGTATATAAGGGGAGGAAAAGGGATCTTACAAGAACATGCTGAACCCATGGAAGACAACTGGCATCTTTCCCATTTTCTTTTGCCATATGTGTGACTAGTTCTTGAAGCTGAAACAAAAACAGAACTAAATTTAAAATACAAGTTTTTTCTTTTAATATTGCATACCTATAAAAATAGAAATAAATCTAAAATCAAACTAAGTATTTGTTAATACATCATATACTTGCTTATTTTTTAGATAATATCAAGATTTTTTTCTAAACATTTCTTACCAGGGTTGGAAGTTTTTGTCTAAAACTTTTTTTTTCTTGTACAGTAGAACAGAGCTACAGCAAAGATGGTGCAAGTGGTGTCTCGGCACCAGGTACCCATATGATACCTATATGATAAATTTTCTGAAGCACAGCAGCCTGTTACAGGACAAGGCCATCCCAATTAGTCTTTTCAGTCTGGACCTATCCAATGTGATATTTCTTCAATTTCCTATTTGAATGATGTTTAAGTTATTTTTTATACCATGAAGCCACCTTATAGGTGGTCTTCCTCATTTTTAACACTTTCCAACCTAGTTGAAAAGTGTTTATGACTTCGGTTTGTCTGGCCGTCTGCCGTCTGTCCGTGTTCTAACTCCCGTAAATATGCTCGGATTATCCTGAAATTTTTATATGTTATTGTCGTTATCTATAGCATGTTCCCTATTTCAACCAAAGTGTGTAGCACTTAGTTTTTTTACAGGGACACTCAAAACAATTCCGTTACATTACGGTCTATGGGGAAAAATCATTTGCGGTTTTTTTTAATGATGTTACACAATTTCAAACACATTGTAATTGATATATATCCCTAAGGTGCATTATAAGAAGCTTAATATGGAATCTGGTGTGCATAGCACTTATAGTTACTTTACAGGTGGACAGTCAAAAGACTTCCGTTGCATTATGTCTATAGAGAAAAATAGTTTGCGGCATAATTAAATAATGTTTCACTATTTTAAACGCATTGAAGTTTATATGTATCACTAAGGTGCATTACAAGAGGCTTACTACAGAATATTGTGTGTATAGCAGTCATCGTTCATTTACAGGGACCCACAAAAGAATTCTCTACTGTCTGTTAACAATAATTCCTGGAAGTGCGTTTTAAGTTGCTGAACGCGATTTGAAATTAAACTCACTTTTTGTCTATTACTTGGTGTGTATAAATTCTGTAGATCATATATAGGGCAACACAAAAGTTCGCGAAAACATTTCCGTTTATTGACAGAAACTCTAGAAGGAGAATTTTAAACTGTGCTACGCGTTTCCTAACTAAACTAAAATTTAGCATCCTATGTAGTATATATACAAATCTATAGGTGATATAAAGGGCTGAATAAAAGTATTCAGATATTTTTCCGAATATTGTATATGTTGGAAATTCCTGAAATTATGTTTTTAAATATGTTATGAGTTTTCCAAATTGTTTACTTCGATGTTATCTTTCAGCTTATTAAACGGTAATTACTTGTAAAGTTATTTTGGAAGCGTTGGAAAGTGTTACATAATCTATGCTTGACACATGATTTTTCATTCTTGTTGAACTACAGTAGGGTTAGTAAATGTGGTATTTTTAATTGGGTTCAAGTCATCAGCTCTAAATAAATGTCTAAGCCATCTAATTCTGTAGTTTTTAATAACTTTTACAATATCAGGCTATACATTTTATATATTTTTTAACTATACCATGGTCTCCAGATGCCGTTCTCATTCACCACACCCAAAAAAAAATTCTTACTATCTTACATTCAATGAACCTTGTAAGATGCAGAAATCTTCAATTAAGAAAATTAACAATAAGAATACTTTTAATGCAATAAACCAATGCTTGAAAATATTTTGCAAAAAAATGTGAAAAACAAGATACAATTAGGATTTACTTGTTCCATTCTAGTACAAATTGTAACAATGTATCATTTTTGCAGACTTTACAAAAATCTTAAATTTAGATTCTTCGTCAACTACCCCCCCCCCCCCCTCTCCCCAC
Organism: Maratus michaelseni; assembly: GCA_963931845.1. Lineage (NCBI taxonomy): Eukaryota > Metazoa > Arthropoda > Arachnida > Araneae > Salticidae > Maratus > Maratus michaelseni. Next base: position 38,446,993 of record OZ007591.1, on the reverse strand, counting down.
CTCCCAAAAAAAAAAAAAAAAAAATGTAAGTCCTTGATTTCATATTTTTCTTCAAGATCTTTTCATAATGTGCTCAATTTGGACAGTCACTAAAATCTGTTTTATTTTCCAGGAATATCATAAGGAAGAATATGAAAGTACTTTTGAGGGCCTCTAGAAATCAGAAGTATATAAAGAGTTTAAGAACCTTTTAAACACCATGACAATAGACTGTGATTTTAAGAATTTTGATTATCAAATTTTAACTCAAGCTTTTTATATTTTAGGTAAACTTAAAATAAATTGCCTTAAAACATAATAGCTCAGTGTATTTAGAGTTACTCTTCTGATTGAGTTTTACATGAGAAGTAAGTCTGTTCAGGAAACATTTAATATAGAAAGAAAGTTTTTCAACATACTTTTTGGCTAATTTTACTAAGCTCCGAAGTTAGGGTATCATTCTCAGATTTCAACCTTTGCAGTTCATCTTCATGAACTTGCTTCAACTGTTCCTTGACATGTTTCATTGTTTCTTGTTGATGCCTGATTTCTTCCTCGTATTCGTCTCTGCAAAAACATTATAATTTACAATAAGAAAAAAAGTACATGGAAGATTAAATTAAAACCAAGGCTTAATCTACAAATCATTGATTTGTTATAAAGTAAAGCAGTCAAATGCTGAAAATCAAATTAATATGTTTTACATATTAAACAATTATATATATTCGTAATTTTTGGTGATAGTATAAACATAAATAGTTGCGTTATTATATTGAAGTGCAATAGAAAATTCTACACATCAAACCTGAATCAGATATTGAAATTTACCAGAATTTTGCTTTAAATACTTTACCAAGTTTTTTTTTTTTTTTTTCCTTTTCCGAAACAGGAAATATTTGTAAATTTTTTTTAAATAAGAAGTTTTATTTTTTCTTTGTTTCTCATACAAACCAATAATCATACTTTAAATAATTATCAATGTTTTGAAGTAAAATTAATCTTTGCATAACAAATACAAATTGTATATACTTCATAAACTCTCAAACAGAAATCAGCCTGAGGATATCTGCTTTTATTGTCAAAGACATTGCCGAGATAATGAAATCAGACAGAACAGATATTGATATATCCTTCCATAATTTGTTTGAATTGCTTATTTCAGATATTTAATAAATCATCAACCTTTAACTTTATTTGAAAAGGAAGAAAATGAAAATACTTATGTAAAATATATACATATGCATAGAAATATCTTCACTGTTCTATCTTCAATTCTGATATATTTTTACCCTTAAACAATATATAAGGAGTAATCATGAAAATTTATAGACTGTACTAATTTAAAATGCAATATCAAAGTAGATTAGACATAAATATGTAGAATATACATTTAATTTTTAATTCAATAATAGTCAAGAGAAATAAATTTGGAAATTATAAAAAGTGACAATTTTGCATAAAATAAAATTTTCATCAAGAACAATTTATAATAAGACCAAATCAAATCTTATACTGTTCATAAAATCAAAGTAATTTTTTTTTTTTTTAAATCAAGTGTTATGGTCTTGTCACCTTCTACAGTCACCGTAGTACTTTTCCTAGACTTGAGACCTTAGTCTTATGGTATTTGTTGCCACCACCAGTATTAGACCGATACTGGACACGTTGGAAAAGAAGTTCTCACATAAATAATCAACTAATAATTTATTGATAAAATTAGTATGAATAAATGTTAGAGTGATAGTTCTTATTGGTCAATATAGATTGTCACTTGCCGTATGTGACTGTCGAATGACAATCTCCCTGATCGCCCGTTTTACTCTATTTTGGTATGCACTATTCGTACACACCGTTCCGTCTACGCTGCAATTAATTCACTCTGGACCAAACTGTCTAATGCACATTCTCTTTGCAATTCTACACACTCCTCTGCAGATTTGGCTCTACAGGTCTACCCTCTACACTCTGGCGACCTACTCTTTCCACTACACATCAACTAGTGACACGTCCTACCCTCTTCACGGCACACCAGTGACTCTGGCGTCCTACACTCTTAGCTTCACCTCAATGAGCGACACGTATCCCACCATTCACAACACTCTCCAAAACAACGGGGCTGTGATACTTTTTTCATGGAGTTTCCATACTTGTAGAAACATTTCTTCTCGAAAATTCCACCCCTCTACTATCCTCGGACATCCAGCTCGCTAGGAATCCAGTGCTCATTGTATTTTCCTTCCAAAACCGGATTAGTAATTTTCACAATGATCTCGTGAACATGCCCCAAATATATAACCGGATCAGGGAAATTCCATTGTCAATCACATACGGAAGTTTTACAGAAAAAGAAAAATATATCAGAATACAGTAATATTTAATAATAAAATATAATTAATTAAATTGATTAGAAATATAAAATATAGGTTCTGTTAAAGTCAGAAAACTGACAGTATGAAAATGAGAGTCAAGCATGAGCTTTTAGAAAGAAAGAAAGAGCTAAGATTTTCTGTTTAATATTAAACAGATATTATCTATCAAATTGACAAACATTCAAATTTAGTAAATTCAAACGATTTTGCATAAGTCAAAAAAATGAACTGTGCACCAAATGATAAAGACCTAACATAATCAAAATAATTAAATCTCAATATTTTAAACAAATTTAACAAGATAGTTGATATATTTTTCATAAAAGTATTTATTTTATTACTAACCATTATAGCATATGATTGCTTCTTAATAAGGCAACATTATTACATATGATTGCTTCTTAGAAAGGCAATATATAATTTGCACATTTTTTTTTTTCCAAGATTATGTAATTATTTCTATTTATATTTCAGATACAAGAGATATTTTTAAAAGAGAAATTAAAATATTAGCCTATTAAAATGAACAAAAATGCTTTAATAAGCTTTATTAAAAATTAATACAATATTTATTTGGACAATAGTGTTTTTAAAATTATGTATCTTATCAAAAATGAATTTATATTATTGCAGAAGTAACTGGAAAAAAAAAGAAATTCCTCCTCCCCAAAAATTTTTATGTTTTATCCACGATGTCCAGAATTATGATAAATAACCAATTAAAACCATTACATGATATAAACAGTCACTTTGGTTCTCATTAAACTAATGTTGCCACAAAACATCTTTCTCTGAAAAATAAAATACTTATAAGCAACAAATTTAAAATAAATTTAAAGTAATAATAAAAAAGCATTAAGCAATATTTTTTTAATATTTACACGACCAAAGAGAATGAGAAAAATTAAAAATTATCAAAATTAAAATACAATATGAAAAATAACATTTTGATTAGCACAATACAAAAAGAGTGCACATATGAATTAAACAAGTTAAAAGAAATGCACTAGAATTCAGTAACAAAGGAATGCACAAGAATTCAGGAACACTAGGTATATGTGTGTTGCTGTAGTCAGACAACTATTCCAACTGGAAGAATCGGTTTTCAAAATGTGTGGATTTGTCTGTCTAAATTTTGTGGAGGAATTTATACAAAAAAGCACTGTAAGAATCCCATTACATGAAAAAAGTCACAGCAGAAATTATTAAATTTATTGATGTCACAACTCCAATACGGAATATATAAAAATCAACACATGTTTTAATTATGTATTCAATCATTGTAAGCCTCCTATAAATTTATTATCCATAAAAAGTAACAACTGCAAATTTTTTTTGCAATTAACAAAATCTTACTGTAGTAGTTCAAATATACAGATAAAATATCAAATCATCCAATTAAATTCTGAAAATTAAAATTTTGAATGATGTTCTATAAAATGAGCAATACATATTTAAGATTTTAATAGTACCATTCTATAAACAACAAAAACTAAGAATCTTCAGGTGTCTGGCACCTTGTGCAGAACTTTTAGTTGGCACCTTACATCTCCCCCTCTTAGAGTTAAAAAAAAAATTTTAAAAACTTCAGTGGAATACAAAAGTAATTCCAAAAATACCGACTATCAGAATATGTTTAAAATATATAAAAAGAATATGGAAAAAAAGAACCATACAAGAAAAGAACAAAAATTATTATTCCTGGTAGCTTTTGTAATGTATCAAGAAAATTTGTGAATTGTGCTGTACTTAACGCTAAAGAAGCTACTTCACTCACACGAAAACATCCACTTCGCTAATGTTAATTCTATGGGAGAATTTTTTTAGAATATCTCTTTCACATTTCAATATCTTTAAATGATTTTTTTGCATTGGATAGCTGAGGTTAATCTCTATGCAGGCCTTTTATTTTTATTTTTTTAAACTTTTTCAATTTTGGTTGCGGGTTTTTTTTTTTTTTAAATGAGGATACTTTCATTTTCGAAACTGGTTCCGAAAGTCAATACAATGAAAAAAAAAAAAAAAACATCCAATACAAAAAAATAATTTAAAAATATTGAAATGAGAACGCGACATTCTAAAAAGTTTCTCCCATAAGATTAACATTAGCAAGAGGGTGTTTTTGCACGAATCAAGTAGCTCCTTAATTTACATTTCACAAACTAACAGTTTTACTAAAAACAAAACTATAAAGTTATAAAACATAAAATAAACCATATTATTTGGCAAGAAAATACCTTATCGATTGCACTTTGTAATACCACACATTTATAAGAAACCGATAAACTAACAAGTATTGTGCTGCCCTCTAAAAAAAAACCTAGAGTGAAATGTTTCTTTAAAAAAAATCCACCCTAGTACTTCAAATATTTCACTAAAGTCAATTTTTTTTTTTTTTTGTTCTGTTTTTATGCACCATTTTGAATAATAAAAATAGTAAAAAACACCTAAGGAGAGCATATTTAGTTTTAAAATAATTGAAACTAACAATTGCAGAATTCTATGAGCTTCATTTTTACAGATTTTCTTGTTATGGTTGAATTTTAAAATGATCTACATAAAATTTTAACTGTTTTTATGTTAAACCATTAATATGTAATAAAATGCTTTATTTTCAGCTGATGTCATGTGCGGATTTTTTTCAGGTAACATGGGTTATTTTTTTGGAAAAGTTTTTTTTTTTTTTTTTTTTTTTCAAATTCTTGCTTAATTGTCTGCCTTTTTGTAATAAAATGAAAAATGCTCAACATTAAAATCTTAGTCAGAACAAGCCGTAAAAATTTAACAAAGTTTAATTTTTTTTTGCATTCTTTATTAGACTTTAGAGAAAATTTCAAAAAAATGAGTCTTTTTTTAGAAGACAGCACAATATATGAAAATATTAACATTTATAAACCTTATTTTGTAAACAAATATGTAAATATTTAATCTAAAAATATCAATGAATTGAACTTCTCGTTTTCATAAAAGAAAATTTTCAAATAAAATCATTTATATCAGTTTGATCCAAAATGTTAGATTGTTGATATAACGGCAATCTTAGAAGTATGTGTTTCATCATTGTGGAGCATAAATAGATAATAACTAAGTTTGGAAAGTGAACATTCTATATATGTTACAAATGACAAAAGTATCTGAAGAACAGCTGTAAAATTTTATTAAACTGCAATTAAGCCATTGACTATACTGAATTATCCAATATCTATTTCAACCTATGATTTTTCAAAATTGAAATAAATGGTTAACAATGTAAAATTTTGTCAGTGCCAATGTCAGTTTAATTCCTGTGCATTAATTATTTTTTACAAGGTAATACATGAACATCATAATAAACATACATAATGAAACATAGCACATTTCAAATATAAATATTCTTCATTTTCTGAAGTAATTGACAAATACAAATATTTAAATGAATTCATGTGCTATTTTAATAAAATAAACCTTTCTTTTCCTACAAAGAAACTAATGTTTGATTATATTAAGTTTACTTAGTTAAATGTTTAATAAGAAGCAAAAGGTTATTAATTATACAGTTACATAGCACGGTGACAAACGCCATGGAACACATCCACGACTAGGCAACATTGAGAACAGTGTTCCCAATCCATATATACAAAAAGTGTTGCCAAAACAACTGTAATTATGACAACAGAATTCAAATAGATTATTCAAAAGGAAAAAACTACTTTAAATGATATTTCATCTTCATGTGCAGTCTAAGTCATCTAAATGGTCTACTAAAACATTTAAATTCTGTATCAAATTTTGCAGCAGCTTTTGAGTTTAAACAATTTCTTTGAAATATTCATCAGAACTATAATCATTTTAAAACAGATTTAAATTATTCAGTGCATATATAGCAAGTAAGACATTCGTAGATGAAAACTTCAGTCATTTTACTAACAACGCTCACTTTATCTAAAATATCATACCAAATTCCAATATAAAAAGTAAGTATATAGCAATTATTTTTCAGCTAAATATTTTACTTAATTTTTGCACTGTTCATCGAGTTTTGAAGGATGATAGCAGATAACACTATTGCACATTTCAAATAAAACACACTTCTAAAAAATAATCAAGGTTTTATGGTATCAATTCTATTTGTTCCCCATATTTTACATAATAGCTTTAATGTTAAATCAACTACACGAGTAGCACAATATCCCATTGACAAACAAGAGAAAAGAAATTTACAATTGTACAACAGTAAAGCAACAAACAGTTTTATTAGCAATATTCACAATCAGTATCAATGTATGTCAGCTTTAGAGAATGGTTTAAACAAGGGACATGAAATGCATGAAGATATAAAACTTTTTTTTTAGTAAACCTACATTTTTGCCCTGATATTAGTTATTATAGATCATAACCTCTTAAATAATTTTCTAAATTTAATTTATTCAATAAATCAGCAAGAAGTAATATAAATCAAGTTACTGTATAATTTAAAATTGGGTAGAATGCTGAAAAATATGTATTTGCAGCCCTTTTGCGTTATATATGTTATAGAAATATATTGTTTTAATTAAAGATAGAAACAGAATATACTAGATATATTAACATAATTTTTTTTTTAGGTACTGTGAATTTATATATAAGCTATGAGTATTACTTATTTCGATAATTAATAGAACTTATAATTATTACATTGATTATACTTAAGAACTGAAAAAGTATTATTTACTTATTATAATCATATAGCAAATGGAATGGACACATAAATAAAAAATAAAATGATAGGAAATTCTGAATTATTTTATAGAAAAGAAACAATAAATGAAAATATGTAGATAAAATGATAAATTAATAAATGTGAAATCAAAAAGTGGCATTGGTCAACTAATCAATTGACATCTAACATTATATGTTCATCCTTGCATGAAAGCCTGATTGAATCACCATTATGAAGATCTGGTCAGTTTAGGCCTATTTTATACTGCCTAGGGAATAACAATTCAATGTAATGTTATAGATCTATTAAGATCTTTGAAATCTTTGTCAGATTTTAAATTGTGATTATAGATTCTAGCTGAATCTCTCAGTTTTCACTATTATGAATATGGCATGATTTTTATTCTTTGTTTAATGCAACGTGCTTGGGATGTACAATTCATATTTGCAGATGCTTTGAAACAAATTCTATGGAACCTATTCAAATTCTTTGACACAAAAGAAACTTTAGATGACACTGGGCGAAGCACAAAACATTAGTCGAAGATGAATATAAGAACTCGAATGAAACCTAAATTCAGTAAAAACTTCGTTGACACAAAATAGTTCTACGATACTGAAGTGAGCACAACATTTTCATTGAGGGTGCTTCTGATGACATTCTTTTACATCTGTAGAATTTCACAAAGAGAACTTATTGTTTAGCTTCACATTTATAAAACTGTAATGCATTAAGAAGGTTGATTAAAGAAAACTTCATCTCATCGCATAAAAATAGTGCCATGTTTCGGTCAGTATCCGCAGGAAAAAGGGAATAACTGCAGAGCGTCAAACTTTTGTCGATGTTCTTTCACCAGTGAAAATGAAAAAATGTGCTGTCTTGCTGTTGCCAATCTCGTGCAGGAGGAAAAAAAGATAGTTTATCTGTCGTTTGCTTGCTCCATGTCACAGTGGAAGAGATGGGGAATTCAGATGCCGCTAAGTTCTCGCAGATTAGAGAACTCTACTAAGACAAAAGAGGCACTGGCAGTTACGCTCGCTTGTATCTCAAAGCAGAAATATGCTCATTTTTAGACACCAGTTGTGCAGAGATGAACTTTATTCATAGGTTTATGTAGAGAAATTTTTCTCTACAGTAATATTTAATACAAAAATTTACTTTATGTTCGCCAATAGTTATTTATTAAATGGATAATTAGACAAGACATCAATACTGCTACTGGGACCTTTACAAGATACATGTAGGGATATTATAAAACTTTACAATTTTTAAGAAGGTGAATATGAAATAGCACAGTTTTCACATATCCACAATAAACTAAGAAACAGATTAGGTGTGCAGAAAGCTGATAAATTTTTATTTTGTTATAGAATGCTAAGAGGATACAAAGACTTTGATTAATAGACTGTACTATTGTTTATTAAGACCAAATTTTGTGATTACTGTTTCAAATTTAGCATTCCAAAAATTTCTATTTGCTTTTACATTTTTATGCTTGTAAGTTATGTAATTTTTAAACTAAATTCAGAAAAAGAAATTCTTATTTTGATTTCTTAATGTATTGCCTAAGACAAAATCTTTAGAAATCCATTATTAAATTCATTAAAGTTACTAAAATTAAAACAGTAATCAATAAAAACTCATTACTAAAAAAGATAAAACTTTAATTGTAAAAAAGACTTATTATTTGTTTTCTATCTTTCTTTAAACATTACCAGCTTATAAAACAATATTGATACATCAATATTTTTGCCAAATATATATTTACTTTATATTTCATAAATTTCAGCAAATTACAAAAATATCAGACAATATACAGAAGAAAAAATGGAAAAATAGTCCACTAAGACTATACATATTACCATGTGCATGTTCTACGAATAATTTTAAAAATTTAGTAATTTAATAATGTAAAAATATATATATATATATATATATTATTGAAAAAACACTTCTGCATAAATTTTTAAAGATGTGAAAGAAAACCTGAAAAATGTATTTCCACTATATGTTAAAAACAGTGAAAAAAAGAATACACCTTTCTGAAGACTGAAAATCAAATAATAAATACCAGCCAAATGTCATTACACTCCAGTTCATTTCTTAAATAGGTATGATAAGGAAAAATAGGTATTAATGAAAAAATAGGTTTTGGAAAAATAAGTATGTATAACATGTTACCTTACTTATAGTTGTATGTTATAGTACTATGGTATTCTAGTTCCCAAAGTCTTTTCCCACTTCCATTTAGTTTGTTTATGGACGCCCCTTCCCAGGAGTGTCAGTTGATTGGAAGGAGCAAATGAAGAGAGTAAATTCAGATTTTATGCCTACTTGAAATGAAGTACTCTTTTCACATTTTTTATTTCCAATGGAATATTTTTATTATAATTTGCCTACATGCAAGTATTGGTAAATGCAAGTATTGGTAAATGCAAATGAAATTAAAAATGGTAAAACCAATTAAATAGTATGAAGAATGTAAAGAAACCGATAAAGATAAAAGAAAGTTAAATTCAGGAAAGACAATTGTCCTACACTGCTTTAACTAAATTATGCTTGCCCATGGACCTTCCTAACAAACAAATAGGAATTTTGTCTTATAATGAGATGTGAAAAACAAATTTAGCACCAGTGTCAAATGCAGTGTTACCTTAATAACTAGCCATCATGAGGAGCAGAAGCATGACTTTACACAAGACAGTATCAACCTTAATTTTGAGGGGGTAAAAAAAATTTATTTGCGACAATCAGATCTCAAATTCCCCTTGCTAATAAAAAAAAAAAACCTATGGGAGTAGAATGCTTTTTAAAATATCTCCTCCTGGGGAAATTAATATTTGACTTCTTTTTTTCTGTGTACTTTTCCCTACAAGATGTCTTTTTTTTAATTGTCAAAATATTTCTAAAACATTCTTATTTTATACGTTAAAATCGTACAAGCTGTGAGCAAGATTTTAACACTTCAGATAAAATTAAGTATATATTTTAGAAATATTTTGACAACTAGAAAAATAAGAGTATACAGAAAAAAAGTTATATTAAATTTCCTCAGGAGATATTTTAAAAATAAGAATGCATTCCAGTCCCATAGGTTTAAAATTAACAAGAATTTAAGATTTGACTGACCAATCCCATTAATGAAAAGTAATCTGTGGAGGAGAGGTCAAACAAAGCTATAGCTAAGATCTATTCCCTCAACAGTTTCCACCAAGGAAGACTGTCAGGTGGGCTCCATGATCCCTAGGACTGCACTTAACATGACATGTTTAATGTATGACAATACCGTTTAGCATATTTGGTTAAAAATTATAATTTTAAAAAAATCTTAGAAATAAAAACAAAAAATAAATTAAAAACAGTTTTATTTAATCATAATTTCAAATGTTTCAAAAACAGGTAACAGAAGACCTGGCAGACAAAAGGTATGAAAGTGGCTGAAGGGAGGGAAATGTAGATTTTTCACGCTATTCAATGCTCTGGCAAATTTTTAATTTAATCTTATTTTAATAGATATTTATATAACAAAAGAAATGTTCTGCTTACTAATTACGTAATATCAGGGTTGGCAAGTTTTTGACAGTGTGACGGTTTTATCCGGTTTTAACCATGGTTTTAACCGTCATGTCAAAAACCCCTTTTTGACACAATTTTTGACAAAGACTGTCAAAAACCTCAAACTGAGTCCAAAAACTGTTTAAAGTTATTTTTACAACATTAAATTTACAATTTTTCATAATTTTTAGTGTTAGACCCATGGGTTAACTTTTTGACAGTTTTAGACAATAAAAACCACATATCCTGTATAAAACCAGGGTCGATCCAGGAAAAAGTTGGGACCGTTTCTAGGATCCCCTTAACAAAAATTGATTAAATAAAGCAGCTCCCTTCATAAAATCCCTCTTAATAAAATAGGCTCCTTCACAAAATTCTATTCCATAAAAACATACTCTCCATGGATTATTTTTATTTTGTTAGGTTTTAAAATGTATAATTTACAAAGAAAACAAGTTTACAAGAAAGGAAAACTTTAGCAGAAGGATTTAAAGAAGTTATTATTATTAAATGCTTGGTTTGAATTTGAGCAGTTGGATGAATTTGAGCAGCTTTCATCTTTCATTACAAAATGTTAATTTTAACAAAAATATAATAAAGGATCAGGGTCCATAAGCCGTGTTTTTGGCCCATGAAATAAGACTAAGACTCGATTTTGCTATACTGACTTAATTATTTCACTTTTTAATATTAGAAGGTTTATCCTGTACGATTACAGCAATAGTTTTTGCATTTTGTTCGGATTTATATGACTTACACAAGTTCAAAGTTCATATTATTCATACTTTTTGATGAAAAATGTGCAATTTCTCCTAATTTTACCTCAATTATTTATATGGGCGCAATCGTGCAACACTTTCTTCTTTACATATATTATAAAATACATCAAAATGTACAATATATATAAAAACAAGTGTTGCAAAGCTTTGCTCACAGTAAAATATTAAAAAATATTAAAAATTGAGAGATTGCACATTTTTCATCAAAAACTACAAATAATACGAACTTTGAGCTTGTGTAAGCTATATAAATCCGAACAAAATGCAAAAAATATTGTTGAAATCATACTGGATAAACCTTCTAATATTAAAAAGTGATCAGTATAACAAAATCAAATTTTAGTCTTATTTCATGGGGCAAAAGCACGGCTTTTGGACCCTGATCCTTTCACAAAAATATGATAAACTTCACAAAACTAATTTTTATTTTTCACAAAATAGGCCCCAAGAAAAAAAAAATCTTTATCGACCCTTGAAAACTCAAAACAGGATTTTGGTTTAACAAGTTGTTTAGAAAATAGTAAATAATTGTAAGCTATAAATATAGAATAAAAAATAATTAAAAGTATTGTTACATTAACCCAATAAGGACGGAATTATTTTTTTTCTTTTTAAAATGCAAACATTAAATTTCATACCAATTTTTTAAAAAACAAACTTTTGTCTCCTTTTATTAAGGAGTTTTCTCTCATCCACCAAGGAGAATATTTCTCTTAAAAATACCGGTATCCAAACAAAAAAATGTTTGGCAGCTATTATGTAACCGCATGGTAACGCTCGCTAGGCGTTAATGGGTTAAAAATATAAACTAATCAAATTATTAAATACTTGTATAATTTAAAGTATAAATTTTCATATAATTTTTATATTGTTTTAATTTTTATCCCAGGTTAATAGATTCCAAACAAAGAAAAAATGTTACACCTGTTCTTTGCTTGTAAATGCACATTGCACAAACAAATGGTTAAGGATGGACTTACAGCTACAAACTTGAAATAATATGCTCCAATAAATAAATAAAAAGGCACTATTTTATAATGTATAAAAATTAAATTTAACATAAACAAATTGTCCTAAATAGTTAAGCTGAAACTAACATAGTAAAATGAAGATATATTATATATGTGTAAATATTGAAAATAACAAATCATCTTCTTTTAAGTTATTGATTTAAAGAACGTTTAATTATACTGATTTCATGTTCTAATTCATTTAATAACTAAGAACATTTGTGTTGCAATTGTGGTTTATATCTAATGTTTATGTACAAAAACAAACATTTAGAATCATTAAAATTTTGGGTAACTTATGATTAGTCACTGAATAGTGGCCACTTTAGTTTTTCACAAGATTTTTAAGCATAAATTAGATTGCTAAATTTTTTTTTATGATAAACTGAACACTTAATAGTATTAAAGATAAAAATAGTACTTTGAAATATGCACTTAATAGTAGTTTCAATATTTTTAGTTATTTTTCCTAGTATGACAATTGAGAAATAATTTGAACTGTGATATATAATTTTAATACACCTTAATTATAGCATAACTAAATAAAAATTATTTATATAACATATAAATTATTATTTAATCAGTTTTTAGCTTGATTTAATATAAAATATCTCTAATGATTGCTAAAAAAATGTGTAAAAGGTTCTTGACACTTTTCGACAGTTCTTGACACTTTGACAGTTTTTGACACTTTTCGACAGGTTTTTGACACTTTTCGACAGGTTTTTGACACTTTTCGACAGGTTTTTGACACTATGTCAAAAACCACTTTTTGATGTCAAAAACCCAACCCTGCGTAATATTCATAACATATTTCATTTTGAGGCATTAGATTTTCCTATTGGAGGGGGGGGGGGGGGGGATCAGGCTAAATACTTCTACATCAATGATACCTTTGTCCCAGCATCTTCACTACAAAATGGTAAGTATAAACATGGTAACTTCCAAAATAAATTTACAACAGAAGTTTTTGATCCATTGCTTTTACTTTAAATATGAAATAATTGCTAGAAAAGTATATTAATCCTAATATTTTTATATTGATTTCCTCAGAAATTGACCTATTGCAATCATTTTGTTTATAAAATATATAGAATGCAATACTTGTCATCACAATGATGTACAAAATACTGAACAAATTCTAACTGGGACAGCAAATTCATCTGCCAGCATCTTGAATAAGTTTGTTAATCAAGTATGCAGCTGTTACAGCTTGTTTACAGGGACACAAGCAAGAAAAAAAATGCAAAACCTTTCATCAGGATAATGTCCAAAATGCTGAACCAATTCAAACCTAATTGGGAATGTATTGATCTCGCAAGTATCTTTAATGAATTTGTTAACCAAGTATTGTTTTGGTACCCAATGTGGTCACCTAATGGAAAAACCAGCCTGTCCAGTCCAAAGCAAAGTGTATAAAATTAACAAAAAACTTTTACTTTGGGTTGTCCAATTGCATGACGGTTGTCCAATTTTTCTCCCAAATTTCATTATTTGTTTTTTGTACCAAAGGACTAATCAAATCTTGAGATGCCCCCTTCTAAAACTAGCGCCAATGGGCATATGCCCTGCTTGCACCCTGTTAGTTCTGGCCCTGCTGCACTGAAAACTATCCAAAAGTGCTCATATATGAAGGGGACAAAATATTCTATCCAAAAAGAATTTTAGTCAAATTCTCCTTACTTTTAAAGTTTTTATTCTGCTTCTTCATGAAATGATTTTCAGATGTTCATAAACTAATTTTAATCACACAGTTTTGCAGTGCATAAGAAATGAACAGAAAAACTTAAGAGGTTTGAAGATTTAATTTCAGAGACTTCTTAAAACACCATAAGAAAATGTAAAGTACAATGATTTCATCGATGAAGAAAGACATTTTTCTTGTGCTTTCGAAGCATGCTGTGTCTATTTTTAGTGTTTTTAGAAGTTTTTTTAATTATATTGTGCATTACACAAGTACTTATAACATGTTATTATACAAATCTTATATTTTCTGCAAAGATTTTAACTTGAATTACAGAATATAAAAACTGAGAAATATTACTACTAACACAATTAGTAAAGAGAAAACTGAGATAACACTTAAAATAGATTCAATAAAATTGGTAATGTTTTTGAAAATGTCAAGATCAAGATTTTGAAACTTAAAAAAGAAGTTAAAAGAGTAATAAAAAATAGCATATGAACACGCATGTGAATATTATTACAACCATGATAACAAATATGATGAAATTTCTGATTTGACATTTATATGATGCTTCTACAAATAGAACTTATCAGGGTTTTTTTTTTTTTTTTTCTCACACATATCCTCACATTTACAAGGCTTTTCAGAAACAGAAACATTTCTGTTATTAATCAACAAGTGAAAAAATAAATAAAAATCCAAGTAACTTTGACAATGGTTACTAAGAATTATGACACATTAAATACCAACAGATTTTAGAAATATACATACATAATCATCCTTCTAAAAACACACAATTCATGAAAAAAAAAAAACTATTTTTAGTCTTACTTCTGTCTATCCAATATCCTCTGAATATAAGGAGAACTCAGCTTCAAGCAGTCGGGGAGATTGGACGAAATGCGAACAAGTTGTTCACATTTCCTACGTGCAGCAATCTCTTGTTCAAGTTTAGTCCGTAATCTAGTCCTTTCATCGAGTAAATATGCAAATTGCTCAATAACACCAAGTTCAACAATATCCGAAAGTCCTTCTTCAAGAACCATTTGCCTAATTTCTTGGCTAACTATTCTTCCAGAATTTTGGCCTGTGAAGTTGAGCTGTTCTTGAAAGCGCTTATTTTCCTCTTCTAGTTTAGACACCTTGACTTCCCACGCATTGCACATTTGCTCCATGCAGCTTCTGATCTCCTAAAATAATTCAAGCGCAATAATGTAATATTTATATTAAGTGCAAAAGACTTTACTCACATAAGTCTAAGATTAATATTTCATAAACTACTAAGATATTCATAGTTACTTCAATACTTTTCAATTTAACAATGCTTCAGCACTTAGGGAGCAGAAAAGTTATTTTACTGAAAAATGGGAAACAAAATTTCATAAAAGAAGACAAAATAGTAAAAGCTGTTTTTTTACAGGGTTACATGTCTCTTTTACTCAGACACGTTCTCCAAAGAGAAGAATAAGTTATCAAATTGTGTATTTAATGAAAGAAAATTTTTTAAGATCAGACTTAAATACAGTTGATAAAATAAAAAATATAAAACATTTAAATTACAATATAAAATAGACGTTCCCTGCCACATCGAGACACCTCATCAGTAAAAACATCTGCTGCTGAACGACACTGGAAAAGACTCAGAAAACAATCAAACAGTTATGACAATTAAACATATCTGACTTTACATTTTATACCCTTTAAGACTAGAATTGGTGAGCACATCTGCATTTCAGAATGGAAAATTAATTTCAAAAATTGTAAAACATGCTCTTGAGACTGACCATATTCCATAATTTGCCAGTGCAGGTATTGTCAAAATGGGATGCAGGAATTATGAGAGAGTTTTTCTTGAAGGTTGGTTTTCATGCATAGAGGATTTCACACTAAAAGAATCTTGTAATATACCTGGTGAATACACTATTTTACTAAATGTTTAACTATATAACTGTTTATGATTGTTTTTTGAGTCTTTTCCAGTGCCGTTCGACAGCAGATGTTTGTACTGATGAGGTGTCGTAATGTGGCACGAAACGTCTATTTTATATTTTAATTTAAATGTTTATATTTTTATCAACTATTTAAAAGTCTGATTAAAAATTTTTTTCTTTATTTACAACTTACAGACTTGATGTTTTCTTATTTTAAAATTGTGTATTATAAGCATTCCAATTGATAATATAATCTCATTCATACATAAAAGAAATCCTTGAGTTTCTGATGCAAATAGTTTCAACGGAGAAATAACTTGAGATCAGAAAAAAAGTTCATAAGTTTAAAAATTCTACTCAACAATGTCTAAATTTCATATGGTCCAATTCAAAATATTTAAAGTTGTGTAAAACAGTAAAAAAAAAAGTTTACACGATAAGAGCCTTTATATTGTTCAGATTTTTTTAAGAAAATGTTTGTTGGATTTCTTTTAACTTTATGAAATGTGGTAATGCTACTTTTATCTTACTCTTTGAAAAGAGGGAAATTTGAAATTTTTATGTTTTATCTTCTAAAAGGAGAGGGGTTTGTAAAAATAGTTTCTCAAATTCTCCATTTCCTTTTATATTGCCTTTGTTTTTTTATTATTATTTTGTGAAATATTGTACCAAATACAGAAACAAATGCAACTTTAACTTACTCTTTTATTTATTTATTGTTATTTACAATATACAAAATACTTTAAAGTTTTCAATAAAATACTTGTATTGTCAAATTGACAACATTTTCATGAAAATACATTTAATGTAGTATAAATGAATTATTTAAAAAAAAACTAAAAACAGATATTGTATTTACTTTCGTATTTTTACACTTCTTGGACAATTTCTTTGTTACAGAAACTAGAGTAAGAAAAGTTTTTATTAGGGACATTTATCGATATTTCCTTTGTCTTGAATAATTTGAACTAATTAAAAAAAGATGGCAATATAAAATAAAAAGAAGAATGTGATATTTTAATAAATGAGAATATTAAATACATGCACTGAAGTTCAAAACATTAGAAGAATATTATGTGCAACTAATTTTGGTCATTTAATAAACATTAAAATATTTTAACTATGCATATATTAATTCTTTATCTGTCCATCGCTATTTTATTATTTTCAAAATTACTATAAAATCTGTCCTGAAATTTTTCTAAAAGAAAATCTGAACGAACATATTTAACTTTAATTTATTCATGTTTTATATTAGATAGTTTTTTTGTTGAAAACAGATCTACACAATCACCTCTTGCAACACAAGTATACTAATGTAGATGAAAAGGTAGAGGGAGAGAAAAGGATAGCAAACTGTTTTTATACAAACTTATTTTAAAAAGCTTATGAAATAAAAATCCAAATTCTAAACACTTAGGTGAATATGAAATAATTTTCATCAATCCAAATTATTTCAATTTCTCGATGCAATTTTTTTACTTTAAAGGGTGCAAAAACTAAAAGGGGACGTTAATTAAATTATGCAAATAAATGGTATTTGACCACTTTCTATTTTTAAAAAAATTCTCCAAACGATGAGATAATTTCAAATGCAGCGCTAGGATGTGATGTATATATTCCATTTTTATTTATTTTTTGGTTAAGCCACTTTAATTTTTCTAATAAAGAATATAAATTAACTGCTATGTCCTTTCTCTCACATTTTGAAAAAAATAATAAAGATCTGTAATCTTCTATTAACAGAACTTGATGCAAGAAACAATTTTCAAGTTAAGGCATTTTGCCATAAAAAAAAAAAAAAAGTGCAATTGGAGTTGTTCATGGGCTGGATAAACAAGGGCGATGTAATGTTAAAAACTGATAACCAAATATGTATAAAAAAAAAGGAAAGTAATTCGATAACTGGAAAGTTTCGTATCATAATTAAAAGCTCTAATTTTCATGTACATTTATAGGATATAAGTGTTATTTATGGGTCATTCCATGGTAACTTACGTTACATTTAGAATAATTGACTTCAGTAATTTTAGTAATATAACACTAAATAATATTCAAATTGTAATGTTTATATGATTTGTTAATTAAACCTATACAGTGCTAAATTTGGATAAAAATTACTTAAATTTAGTACTATTTCTTGAATGCTAAAAATTATATTTACTATGGTAACTTACGTTTCTGACAAAAAGAACACAAGTTACCATAATAAATATAATGGCCAGTGTTCAAAAAATAACACTAAAGGTAGGTAATTTTCATCCAAATTTCGCGTTGGATAGGTTTGATTAACAAATCATAAACATTACATTTTTAATATTTTTTGGTGTATATTATGAAAATTACTAAAGAAAATTATTCAAATGTAATGTAAGTTACCATGGAATGACCCTTATGATTGTTGTATAACGTTATGTCTGTTTACATTTTTTGGATAAGTAAAGAGTAATCTAGGTTTCTTCCAAACTTCCATTATTAATGTTAATTACATATTCAAGAAAACTTAACTATATACCGTATCTTACGTAGTATATAAAACTATAAACAAGAAATTTTGATGCGAACAGCTTTATCCTTCAACTTTTAGGATGGGAGTCATGCAAAATTTTTCAGGAAGGCACTTTCTCGATAATCTTTTATAGTCAGAGTATACAGACGAGGCATTTGTTGATGGTTATTGGGCCAAAATTCATAAACATGTAAGGAATGTGACGTTATACTTATGCATTTTTGGCGTTATACACCATTGTTTGGCAGCAGTTATTTTTTATAGAAATGGTCAATGAGAAAATGTACAGGTACCAAATAAATATAGTACAGTAGAAGATCGTTATAATGCAACCTCCTAAAAACATGAGGTTGTACATTATGTAGATCACATTTCACACATCAGCAAACTTACTTTGTGAACATAGTCAAATATATCCAAAACATATCAAAATACAGTAGAGTATCTTTATATTGGATTCCTTGTTACCAGTAGTTTTGGAGATTATACATCTTTGCATAATATAGATCATTGTTAAATTTACTTTATAAACATAGTCCAAATAAGCTTGGACTTCATTATATTACTCAATTCATTATATTAAGCTTCATTATATTACTCATTTTCAAAACTTTTTATTGTAATAACAATTTTTTTAATTTAAAAACTCTGAATTAAGGAGATAAATTTGAACTAATGTATCAAATTTAGTCCTCTACTGAGTAGCAATTTCTTAAAATACAATGAGGGAATGCAGGTGCTTTTCAACTGCAAAAATTCATTGTTTATGTCTGAGAAGTTATGCATTATATAGAATTACGTTAAAGATCTGTTGGATATTTCAAGAATAAAAATTCCAATTTATTTTAGCAAGGCACTGAAAATCTCAAATAATTTGCTGTGAAAGTCGAGTGCCATTATTATTCATAAGAATATTAATATGAATCTAAACAATTCATTATTAAATAGTTTTCTTTTCAACCACTTCAATGAGAATTTCAGACCTACCACAAACTACACCTACCACATTTTTTTTTATGCATCATTCCAAATTTACTTAGTGATAACTTTTAGTTTAATATAACTTCATTTCTTGCAGGTTTATTTCAATATTTGAATTACTTTTCATATGGACATAGAAGGAAGTCATGGAAAATGTTTTTGCATGTTCAGATATTATTGCTTTTCGTTCTGGAAGAAAAAAAATTATAACAGAAAATGCAATAGAAGCAACTAGAACTAGTATAAAAAATGTAAACTGAATAAAAATATTGGACAAATTAAACAAGCTTCAGATTTATGGTACAAAATTTTGAAGAATAGTATATCCATTTATCCACCCACCTGACAATTTCTCTAGATTAGATGAGAAGTGTACACTAAAAACACCAACGTTTAACACACAATATCAAACTATAGTACAATGGACAGATGTACGTTTCGTGAGTAACTGACTCTCATCATCAGTGTCAGTAAAATAAAAATTAAACATTATATCCCCCCCCCCTCCCGAAAGACCTGAAATTGAGTCAAGAAACCCAAATGAAAACAATACACTGAAAATCAAATATTGTAAATACATGTATAAATATTAAATATGAATTTATTGATATTTATAAACATTGATTTAAGGAATTAATTACTTAGTTAACTGTTTTATCTTCAATTCTGTAATAGTATTTCTAGATGAGAGATTAAATATATTGTTACCATCTTTCATTAATAAAAATACTTAAGAGTAAATTTTTAAAAAGGAAATATATTTAATTTACCATATAAATGATCAAATAAAATATTTGTATGTATACTATCATTTTTAAATTGTAAAAAGAAGTCTAATGCATGTATGATACATATGTATTATATAAGGATTAAAGTCTGTGGGAAATCTAAAAAATTGTTGCCATTGAGAAATTAATTTTAAGAATTAAAATTCTTTGTTTATATTCATTTATACAGTGTGAATTATAGGCATTTGGGGCCTCCGTGGCCGAGTGGTTAAGGCACCACTCCGCTAATCGCTTCATAGCGTAGGAAGCAAGGCCGGCGGTGTTCGACTCCCGCCAGCTCCATTGCACACACTTTGTGGAGCTCCTGGATGTAACTCTTGGTGTTGTAAAATTTCCTTGTACTTTCTCGTCAAGATTTATGTAATTGTTGAAGTCGTGTATGTGTTTCTGTGATTAAAAAATAAATGTATATGGATCATTCGAGACGACAGCCTTGTAGCTATAGGTCTCAAAGCCCACCTCCCTTCAAAGTATAGGAGTTTGCAAATTACAGGTTTGCAGATTAGTGGTACTCTATTGTTTTTTTTTATATACAATTTACTTCTGTTTATGTATAAAAATAGATAAATGACTTCTTTATAAATTGTATAAATATTAAAAAAATGATTGTGTATATGAAACAAGTGAATAGGTTGCCAAATTTCCTTCTCTCGTGAAGGCCATTCTCTCTTATTTTGCCAAGTCCCATATACTGGAAAAGTACCAAAAAAAGGTCATACAGTATAACTTCGATTATCCGACCCTCGTTTAACCGGAACTCTCCATAAACAGACGTCGATTTCCTGACCCTTTTTTTCCCATTTATATACATTTATATGATCAGTAAAGCATGGGAATCTATGCCGCAATTCACACTAAGTTGGCGAAAACTTTTGCCAAGTTTTTCAACTGCCGCAGATGAAAATGTTAAGACATTGTGACAGATGGTGCTACGGAATTTTCAAACTTTTTTAGCACGATGTCATGTTTTAAAAACTATGGGATCAAAGAAATCGCAGATTGGTTGAATTTTGACGAGGAAGATACAGGCTTCCAGTGCATATTGATAAGGAAATTATGGCAGAAGTCCGACATTCTCCAAAAGAAAACTAAGAAGATGATTCCCAAGTAAAGATTGGTAACAATGATGCTTTTGGGTGTTTCTCAAAAGGTCTTGCTTGGTTGGAACAACAAGAACAGTGAGATTCCTCTGAAGTAATGTTTTTAAAACTTTGTGACAAAGTTGCACTGCAAAGGATAGCCAATTTACGCAGATGAAGCTTACATTTAAATCATTGTAAGTTTTTTGTTTCAAAATAAATTTATTTTCATGTATATTTTGAATTTAGATATTTATTTAGCAGTTTAAATAGTCATAATAGCAGTTTGATGACGATGTTACATATTAAACTAGATAATTATTGATAAATTCTCGATTATCTGATGTATGTTCGGTCCCAATTAAGTCTGATAATCGAGGTTTACTGTATTATACTATTTGTATAAATTTAATATAAAATACATAAGTACCTCAAGTTCATCATTTTGACGTCGACTAAGTTTATCAAGTTGATGTCTGAGAGAGATACAATTAGTTTCGGCATCTACTAGCCACCTCCAAACATACAACAGTTTGTGGTCATCCGGTAAATTGGGATCTAATCCCTCTTCTCGGAATCGTTGTAGAATTTCGTCCCATTCATCCTCATTCTGAAAACACACAGATGTATTACAAAACTGACACTGAAAAACTTTGACTCAAGACATTGTAAAATAAAGCACAAAATTTTCTATCATGCAATAGTTGAGAAGAGAAAAACAAAAAGAAAAATAGTAAATTTTTATATAAAGTAGAATTAAAAAGTATTTAACAGAAATAAAACAGAATGATAACTTCCAAAATTAAAAATATGAGTATGTAGAAATGATGCTAAAATCAAGCAAGCAGAAAAGTTAGCATTGAAATTTTTTTTAAGTAAATCACATCAAGATGCAGATTACCATGCAGAACGATTTATTAATTTTATTTTTATTTTTTATTAATTTTTTTTAAATTATTATATGCAACTTATAAATATAGACAAAAAGGTATTAATTGCTTTCAGCATTCTAAGGATTAGCTGTTTAACGTGTAAAATACGGTATATGTAACTACCATAATACAAACTGAACTATATACTCTGATCCTAAATAGATCAGATTTTTAAATGTTTCCTTTCAATTATTTTTTCAACATGTTCATTTATAAACATTTAAAAAAAAAGGGGGGGGGGTGAGGGAAGAGAGTAAAAAAGGTTAAGTTAGGCTTCTTTAATAATTGAATTTTTACTCAGAACCCAAAATAAAGAATATTGAGTTTAATATAAGGACTTTAAAATTAAAGAGCTAAACAATAAAGTGTAAAAAAAAAAACAAAGGGAGGAGGGAGTAAATCAATAAAAATGACATTTTTATTGCTAAAGGAGGTACTTTATTTAAAGAAGGTATATTTAAAGGAGGTACAAATATGTATAGATATATATAACATTAAATAAAAAATATATGAAAAAAAAGCAATGAAAAATACCTCTTGTTCATTGAAGATATCTGGAACTTCATAGTTTAACTAGAAAAAATTGCATGTGATTTTCCC
Source organism: Maratus michaelseni (assembly GCA_963931845.1). Classification (NCBI taxonomy): domain Eukaryota; kingdom Metazoa; phylum Arthropoda; class Arachnida; order Araneae; family Salticidae; genus Maratus; species Maratus michaelseni. The sequence goes on along the minus strand of OZ007591.1, from coordinate 38,424,116 downwards.
CACCAATAATAAATAAAAAAATATACATAATAAACTTTATTCAAAATAATTTATTAACCAACTAATATTGTTTAATTTTGTTAAATATCAACATTCAACCAAATTGTCAAAATTTTAACATGAAAAAGTACAATGTGCAATAACATTTTTTTTTTTTTTTTAAATTACACATTATAGTATTCACCAAATAGAAGTATATAAATTGTTTTAAGCAATTTTAAAAAACGCATAGAGTGTATACAAATGTGAAATAATAAGATAAAAATTCTGAAGAGATAAACAACGTGAAGTTGAGTACGTCAATGTTTATTAAAATAAATATAATTTAAATCGGTATCCTACCTAAGTAATCTCATTATTAAATCGCTGTTAGACGTTTTACTAATTCATAAATAACTGAAGAAGTAAGAAAAGTCGATAAAAGTTCTTTTAAGATTAAAAAATTTAAAAAGACTGATGAAAAATTGTGGGTCGTTAATTCAATATTATATGGTCATATAAAATAAGAAAACACTAATGAAACTAATATTCAAATAATATCATTTTAATTTTGAAATATAAGATGTCTATCATTCTGGGATAAACGTAAGTTAATTACAAATCTCAGGTAACAACAACAATTAGAATTAAACAGCATTAACGCAACCTAGTATGGTTTTAAAATGCATTTTAAAGCTAACAAGACGACGACTTATATTAAACTAAACATAGTCATAAATTAAATTAATTGAAGCACAGTCGATAAAATATGCAAAGATGAGAAGGTTAGTGATAACAGAAGAAAGTCTTAAATTTTTGCATATAACATAACGAAAATAACAATGGGATTTACAATTGATATGAATCAATGAAAGGTAATTTTTTACCAGGAAATTAACCAGTAGTAATATATAGCAAAGCAAAACAAACGAAAACAGCGGCAATGCAATGCACACCCACCATATTCTTGTATAATCCAACATTCACGTTTTCTCCATCATTTGAAACAGCCGGCCCATCGCACTGTTGGTTACCCGTTGTTATTGATAACAAAGGCAAAATAATCGCAAAAAACGTTCAACATCCACATGGTTTCGAAGTGACAGATGTGCAGGAAAAGCCCATTGCAGCTCGAGTCGAGCCTTACGGGAGCACTGTCTTCCTTCTCTACAAGAACCGAGAACACTACTGACAGTCAGCGAACACCACGAACTCACGGACACAGCTAACGGGATCGCGCACACAAGAGAGCGAAGGCTTTTGCTTCTTCTTCGCCCGCTGAAAAAATAAAAGGTCGATTGCACGCAGATTTCGTCTATTATTTCGACATTTTAATAGGTTGCGGTAAGCAAGCACCCTAGCAAAATTGCCGTTATGATCCTGGGAAACAAACTTGCTTTTGACAACAATCATTTTTCAAATGTTTATTTATTTATTTCTATAATTATATTTGGAAATAAATTAATTAGAAATATTATTGGTTCATTTTCAGAATTTTAAATTTCCTTTTTTCGCCATTTGTTAATTCTTTAGGCGAATTTAAGACACTAAACGCAGCCCAAGGGGAGATTTAAGGAGTAAAACTTTCTCCAGAGAATAATTTTTAAAAAGTGTGTTTTAATTCATTTAAAAACTTTAGAATTTATACTGCTACACACACAGATCACTTGTTGGTTCGGATTTTTCGCACCCTAGCAAAAAATATTGTTATGATCCTTGCAAACAAATTTGCTTTTGACAACAATCATTTTCCAAATGTTTATTTATTTATTTATTTCTATAATCGTATTTGGAAATAAATTAATTACAAATATTATTTTGTTCATTTGCAGAATTTTAAATTTTCTTTTTTCGCAATTATTAATTCTTTAAGTAAATTTAAAACACTAAACGCAGCACAAGGGGAGATTTAATGAGTAAAACTTTCTCCAGAGAATAATTTTTAAAAAGTGTGTTTTAATTCATTTAAAAACATGAAATTTATGCTGCTGCACACAGAGATTACTTGTTAGTTCGGCGTTTTAATAGATTGCTGTCTGTAAGCACCCTTACCCTAGCAAAAATGTTGTTATGATCCTGGGAAACAAACTTACTTTTGACAACAAACATTTTTCAAATGTTTATTTATTTATTTCTATAATCGTATTTGGAAATAAATTAATTACAAATGTTATTGGTTCATATTTAGCATTTTTCATTTCCTTTTTTCGCAATTTATTAATTCTTCAAGTAAATTTAAAATACTAAACGCAGCCCAAGGGGAAATTTAAGGAATAAAACTTTCTGCAGAGAATAATTAAAAAAAATGTGTTTTAATTCAATTAAAAATATAAAATGTATGCTGCATCACACAGAGATTACTTGTTAGTTCGACTTTTAAATAGATTGCTGTAGTCACCCTAGCAGAAATGTTGTTATGATCCTGAGGGGAAAACGTATTTTTTGGCATCAAATATGGTTTTGCGTTTTATAACAGAATTACATAAAAGCTAGACTTGAACTAAATGATAATTAACCTTAACTGTAGCAATAACATCTCCTCTTTATATCCATGATTCGGATATGTCGCTCTTTTGTCTTTTACCTTGTCTATCGGAAAAAGGAAATACAATTTCTAACGTATTTAAATTTTTGAAGTTACTTTATAGGTGTGCCCAGTGTGCCCATAACTATAAGTGTAATTATATATTATTCATTTCATTAAGAAAGTCGCATAATGTATTCTAGTAAACTACCGTTTTGGAGACAAATATAGTAGATTATCTTATCGCCATGCATATGAATTCGATTTCAAGCTCAAGGGACCGGGCCAGGGACAGCAGGCCCATAGAAAAACGAAAGAACCAGGCCTCGGAGACCTAGGAACAGCATCCCTCCCCCCCCTCACATACACAATCACGCTATAAGTAAGCTGGGAGCTCGGTATCTTATGTGCACCCTCTTGTTTATTAAAAGTAAAGTTTGTACAAAAATCTGTGCAAGCTCGAAGTTTTTTTCTGTTATTATAATCCAAATCCAAATTTTGTCACTGTAGACTAAAAATTTTAGATTCGGGAAAAATATAAAAACAAATATAAATTTTATATGAAAAAAAAATGATACATTAGTCAAGAAACTACTTCAAGATTATCTCTCTGTTCTATGGAATTAAAAAAAAAAAGTAACTAACGCTGCTGTCGTGTTGTAATTGAATTTATTGTGACCGGGACTGTTTCTCGGCTTATATTAAAAAACTATTGCATATAAAAATATGAAAACGGGTAGTTTTATAAAGAAGTTTGTGCTAAACAGCTCAAACCGACAGTTTTTAAATCGGAGAATTATTTAAAGCGCTACTTAATGTTGAAATCGGTCAAAATATTCCAGTTAAAAAAATTTTATGGAATCAAAAACTATGCATAGCAATTTAACCATCTTTTGCAGGCACATACAAGACTAAATTGCAGGGTGCAGTGTCCAATCATTTTTTAAATTTGTCTATTTTTTTTTTTTTTTTTTTTTTTTTTTTTTTAAGTTTTCTTTTCACTTATTTATTCAAAATTTCATTATCTGAACAGAGTTTCATTTCATATTTCGAAAAAGTCATTTTTTACCTACTTTTGCCACATTAAAAAATAAGCCCAAATAATAATATTTTACAATTGAAAAATATATTTACACGTAAACATTAAAAGAGAAAGAAAACTTTAAAATAATTAGCTGAATTAAAATGCTATTAAATATTGCGATAAAAAAATTATTTATGCCATAAATGAAGACTTGGTGTTTAAAAGACATCACTCAAAATAAAATTTAGTCGAAAGCCTTTTCTAAAACTTTCCGTTTTATCATTTAAGTTGGTCCACTACGAGAGGGAACTGTGACTACCTCTGTAGGTTTACACATCCCTCGAGTTCTGGTATGGTAAAGCAAGTTCCGAAACCCGACTTAAGGTCTAGGGCCTGGTTCCCTTCTGGGTGTCCAGCTCCGAAGCTATTGGGGGACGCCGGTTCGTCCCCAAGTGTCTCGTGGTGACTCCCCTACTGGGTTTCCCCACGTATCGCAACGACTTACGTCGTCGACACGTGGGTTTAAGGTTGGAAGGTCCGCAGGTGGCGGTCCTCTGGCCGGCCGAAGTGCCGTGGGAGGCATCTCCTGCTGGCGCGCTAAAAGTCCCTTAGGAAGGACTTGGGTTCGGTGGTCGCCTACGCGCCGGACGCTACTCATGGAGACTGGCGGCGCAGCTTACTTTTATTATTTAAGTTAGGAGCCTCATATGAGGGTCAGGGGAACGAGAAGGTTGAGGGGGGTCTTCACTCACTTGAAAACATCCGCTCGGTAATGTTAAACCTATAGCCAGGTTGTTTTCGAATTTCTCGTTTAAACGATTTTTTTTTCATAAGATAGCTGAGGTCGATCCCTAATATGGCTATTTTGTACTTTTTCGATTTCAGTTGCAGATTTTTTAAATAAAGGTACTTTCACTTTCGGAACCGGTTTTGACAGTGAAAGTACCTTTATTAAAAAAATCTGCAACTGAAATCGAAAAAGTAAAAAATAGCCATTTTAGGGATCGACCTCAGCTATCTTATACAAAAAAAAAAAAAAAAAAAAAAAAAAAAAATCGTTTAAAAATATTCAAATTTAAACGAGAAATTCGAAAACAACCTGGCCATAGGATTAACATTAGCGAGCGGGTGTTTTCAAGTGAGTGAAGATTCCCCTTAAGAGTTCATAGTAGTAAGGGGATGGGCATTCACAAGCTAAAGTTTAAACAATGTAAGCATTCTTTACAAATTTCTCGCTTGCATTTCTATTTTTAAGTTATTATGTTTACATAATATATATGAGGTCGGTGTTTAACATGATAGTTTTTTACTTTATATTCATGATAGTTTTGCACTTTAATAGCATTTCATTCCGTGGACATTTTCAATTTTGGAACCAACCAACCAACCATTTTTCTTTTCGAAATTGAAAGTGTCTTCAGAAAGATTCTGCAATCAAAATTGAAAAAATTCAAATCTACCGAGTTAGATTTCAACCTCAGATATCCTATGCAAAAAGAATCATTAAAAATATTGAAAAGTAAACGAGAAATTTGTAAAAACGCTTTTCTGCCCACCGTCCTAGGACGGGCATTTACACTAGTACTTTGTAATTGTTGGTGAGTAACAATACTATTTATTTTAATATATTAATATGAGAATAATATAGGAAAAAAGTTTTATGCAACAACATACTAGTTTTTTTTTTTTTTTTTTTTTTTTTTTTTGTATGTTTATATGTATTAGGAAATAATCGTTTGTTGAGTTTTTGTTGCAAAGAGAAAAACGCTGGATTTTTTATTTGTTTAACAAGTCTAAAATAAATGGACAGAACAAATAAATAATACAAGAAGCCTCTCGTTACATCGCCTGTAACCGGAGAAAAGAAAACAAGTTGGAAATTGTACGTCAAACGTGGCAAATGAGGAGCGTTCGTACTATAGCTAGTTATATAAATATTCAGATCTTGATGATTTTTAATTCTGTGAAACGAGTTATATCGTCTGCAGATTAATTTCTGTAATAAAATAAGTATCTCGATCGCTTGACGATTAAACCTCGGAAGCTCCTATAACAAGAAAACACCGATTAAAAAAAAAAAATTCAAATTTCTTTATAAATATTTTTATTAATATCTTCTAAAGTTTTGATTCGATTTTCATAAAATTTTAAATGTCTCCATAAAATTCTGCAAATATAATATATCTTAAATTTCAAATCATTCGGTTGGGTAGTTTTTGCGTTGTTATATGCGCAAACGGACGGACGGACAGACAGACAGACGGACGAACCAGACTACGACAATAGGTGCTACGTATTTATATAATTACGAACGCACCTAAAAATTGAGATAGAATACAATCGAGAGTATTAAAAAAGAAGAAAGAGGATAACCCAAGATTTTTATTACATTTTCAGGGTGAAGCTACAATATGTTAGTTTGCGTGCAATGATCTGTCTTTTATTATTATTAAATTTCTTCGGAAATGTGTGGTATAAAACATTTTGCGTTCTGTCCAAACGATTTAGGACATGTTACAATGGCACAAATACTGGGTATTAATCACAGGAAAAGGTTGCTTCGGTTGAAGCCCTGGGGCCAGGTAACAACTTGTGTGTTTTATTAGAATTAAAGGGAAAGTGATCGATAAGAGTGCATCCCCGGTGTCCGTCATTTATCTGGTATTTTTGGACAAAACAGTGTTCGAAAAACGTCATTTTAAAGCTTATCAAAGAGAGATGTTTCCTGAAAATTGAGACTTGCGATAGATCTACTCTGTATTTGAGAAAACTGACCGGAAGTCTCGTTTCCGGAAAAGCAATTGAAGCTTCGTGTGTGGGCAAACTACCTAGAAAAGGAAATGACAACAATAAATGTTTATCGAATTCTCCGTTCCTTTTAAAGATTGACTGAGGATCAAGCAATAAAAATCCCCCTTTCTCATCAAAAGGGAAAATGTTGCAAGACAATTTCATTTGAAATCAAACAAAAAAAAAAAAAAAAACCTCTCTATCTAAAAATCACTTTGCTATCTAAGAGAGAAACATTTTCGCTCATTAAAATGTTTCCTATTTTGAACATATATTTACCCATAGGCCCCGATAGGAGGAAAGGGCAAAGTGCAATTGCCCCTCGCTGGATTTTCGAATTAAATAGCTAATTTTATCTCTCTCGAATGGTTTTAAAACAAAACAAAACTAAAAATAATGCTTTTTTTTTAATTTGAAGTGTTAAAATCTCACTCACAACTAGTCAGCTTCGCTGAGATCATAAACTATAAAATTAAGCCTGAGAAATAATTTGTTTACTAAACAAGAACGAAAAATCATGCATCTGGCATAGATTATGAAACACTTCCCAATACTAACAGAATATTATTATTACTATCTGAGTCGATACTAACAAATTTTTCTTTCAGAGGTAAATATTCCTCATGAGTTTCGAGATCTGAAAGTTCAGATAAATCACTATCCAACTCATTCATGAAAATAATAGCATCTTCTACTTTTTTAACAAATTCATGCCATTAGTGGAGAGGTAGGTTGAAGCGACTGCAGATGTGAATGTCTGAAAAAATTATATACATTGGCATTACTGTTAAAATAAACGATAAAAATTAATTAAAGCTCATTAGAATGACTTAAACGTTTAAAAAATATCGATAATATGCTATCAAAACTACCCAAACTCAGAAAAAGACTAGTAGCACTTATGCAACCTTTGCTATTTTTACTATACTCTAAAAGCCCGGTTTAGCAAATATTCTACCATGTTTTTGCAATAAGAATTTCGATATTAATTGTTGCTTTCTTTGGGGCATTTTTTTTCTGTAATGTTAGGATCAAGTATATACAATATAAAAAATCCTATAATATAGAAGATAAGCTGTAATATTTGTATAAATACAATAAAACTTCTCTTGCAAATTGTGTATCGTTAAATTTGTCACACATTGTTATAGAAGTATTATAGTTCATATACAAATAGCGCTAACCAGTGTTTGAAATATAAAATAATGCTGAAAAAGGTCTAGAAGGGGATACCATGAGAATTTAATTCCATTATTATTATTATTATTATAATTTTGTAAAAAGCATTGTTAAGACATGGTATTATGTTTGATACCATGGGCAACGGAGGGGAGAAGGGGAATTTGTGATCTGACTGACAAACACGTTTAATATATATCTTGAGGCCTCTGTAAACGAAATCAAATATTTTCTGAAAATTTTAGCATTTTTAAAAATAAATGCCATTAATAATAATTAAAAAAAAAACAGAAAAAAGGCTTTGACATTAATAATTGCTATAATTATTACTAATAATATATTATTATTATTATTACTGATTATAAGTGAAGATACACCTCTTTTAATCTAAAATAAGAACAAAAATGAATCACATTTAATTTTTATTTATTTATATATTTTTAATAAGTAAATAGATATACCCCATCTCTGTCAAGTATCATGTCTGTTTTACTGAATTGCAAAGTTCGACATAGTAGAGATGTTATGAGTAATGCGATATCTTTAGATAATCAAATCATTTAACCTTTAAATACTCTTTTGCCGATTAGATAACAATATTCGGTGATTATCGAGATCTTAAAAGGTTAAATGTCCATGACATGCAGGCTAAAGAGGTTAAATATTGAATTTACAAAAACTAGATTGCACTAAAAGTTCGTAGGTTGTTCATAGAAGTGCTATAAGCAACCCCCGATATGTGTTATTAAATGTTTCATGGTTCATTACCCTCCATCATCTGCAGTAACAAGATGATTCAAATGTGCAATTGTGAAAAAGTCCAAAAGCTCTAGTTTGGAATTAATGTACACAAATGTATTAGACACACTAAAAATCCAGACATGCTGGATTTATTATTATTATTATTATTATTATTATTATTATTATTATTATTATATCCGCACTCTCTCTCTCTCTCTTTTTTTTTTTTTTTTTTTTTTCCAGCCATAACTTAATTACTTCAGGGGGAGAGCTCGAAGCAGCTGTCCAAGTTCTACTCTTTCCTAACAGTAATCATCACTTTATTAAACGCAGACATTTTGTCCTAAATAAGGAGAAAAATACTGTTCGGAAATAGTGATGACTATATGTTCCCGGAACACAAGATTGCTTAGTCGAGCCTTGACTGTAGACAGGAAATATTTTAATTTAAAGTCCCTTGTCTAATAAAAAATAATAAAAGTCGAGAATAAAAAAATATTGTAAGATAAAACACAAATAATTTTAATATTGAGTTTAATAAAGATGAGTATAGTAAGTTTTAACACATCTGGGTCAGATTTAAACATAGTATAATGAGAACAGAAAAGATACATGTTTACGAAGAAAACGAAAACAACGCGGGTTTCTAAATCCTAGATCACATAATTATTTCCGAGTTAATTCTCTTAATTGAATTTGGCAGCGTTCAAAAAGGAAATAACAACCTGTGACATCAAACTGTAATTGAGGTAAAATAATTTCAGACTACGCCTCTGGAACGTAATTCATGCAACAAATTCAGGAGTATGAATCAGCTTGGTGTATGTTTGATTTTCAAAACTTTGTCCCAATATTGTACAATGAGACTAAATAGAATATGATATCTTGACTAAAAATGCTAAATATAAGTATTACCGTGTTAAAATTGTTTCTTATTCGACGATTATTCTTTAAGATATATTGCTGTTACTCGAATACTTTTTATAGGCTGTATAAGCAAAAATTTCGACTTTAATTGGTCTTGGAATTTTAAATCCTTTACTAAACATATTACAGCTAAATATAATAAAATCCGGCCGAGTTTCATGTCGTTCTTTAATTGTTTAAATGGGAGATATTACTTAGAATCTTTTAATTAAGTGTAATAAAGGAACATTAAAATTAAAGCATTACAAATCAAAGGATAAACAAATGATGTGTGCTTCGAGTTCTTTTAATAAAGCACATCAAAATAACATTAAAATTTTAATGTGTTTTAAATTAAACATTATAGAGCGTTAGACTTAACCCGGAAATAATTATGTGATCTGAGAGAGATTTCAGAAATCCGTATTATCACCTTGTTTTTCGTAAATCTTCTCGATTTTCAGCGATGATATTAACATATTCTACTTCTTTCCGTTCTTATTAAAGTGACTATTAAAATTACTTAAATTATATTTGCAATAAAATTTCATTCACATATAGATATTTGTTTTTCAACTTGTACATTCCATTAGTACTTATAATTTTAGCTTAATACAATATTATTTAGTTTCTAAAAATTAAATTAAGATGAAAATATGAACATAAAATTTTATTTCGATTTTGATTCAGCCTTTAAAAGATGCAACAACGAGAATAATACAAGAAAAGGAAAAAAAAAAAAGGTTTTGCAGACGATTTCCATTATTTTTGCTTGAGAGGATTCGTAATTGGCTGTTAAAGACGATTTGTATTCGTTTTCTGAAAAGATTTCGATGGATTACCAACAAAATTGCCACAAATTTTCAGGTAAGCAAAAGTTCTCGCTACCAGATTGTAAAAAAGGAAAAGTGTTTTCGAACAGGAATTCCATAAAATATTTTACATTATGATCATCGTTCAAGGGAGCACGGAATCGTTACAGAAATAACAGAGTAAGCTAACCAGATATTCTGAAAATTGTTTTACTAGTTTCGTAAGAATTTGAGCGTGAAGAAGATGCTGTTGAATGCGAGCTTTATTGGTGGATGTAAAATATATTTTTTGTAAGAAAAAGAAAAGAAAGGACTTAAATGGCAAATCAGCATCATAAGTACGTTGTTATTTTCACATGCATCACATTAAGGCACGCAACGTGTACATAAATTTTAAGAAATAAGTTTTAAACTCGAAACATCAGAAGCTTTTAACGACTCAAAATTCTTTCTTTTTCTTTTTTCTTAAACTTACTGCCTGTTCTAAAACAATTAAATGACTAATTACAATTGTCCACACACCACGAAAATGACGTTTGATGCTGAAAACCGGTACATTCATCATTTTTATACTATCTGATCCTGATCTGATTATCCAGTTTTTTATTTTTCCTTTTTTTTGTGGAAGAATTTTTTTCGAACTTTACTATACATTACTCTCTCTTAAAAACTCTTTCTAGAAATTAAAAAATTATCTTGATGCTCTTTCAAATGTTTAATATACTAGGTTTAGAGTGGTGATGCTAGTAGCTCATACAATGGACTAATAGAAATTGCAGCTTTAAGTTTTATATAATACACTGTAAAAAAAGACAGATGTTTCTTAATCTAGGAAAATATTGTATAACTACGAAAAAAAAAAAAAAAAAAAAAATACACGATAACCTCTTCTGAGTTACCGACGATTCCGAAAATTGTTCTTTATTTTTAGAAACCTCGGAAACCACACTGTATTTTCAAGATTTCAAAAAGTATATAAAAACAATTTTTTTTTTTTTGCCACTGGTTTTCGGAAACGTTTTCGATAAGTTTTTATAACCTATAAATCAGTTTTTTTTTCAACCGGGAATATAGGCTTTTCGGATGCTAACAATTCTCAAGTAAAGGTCTACATTTTCAAAAAATACATTTTATAAACAAACAACATTAGCATTAACAGTAAACACAATATTATTTTGTTGCTATTGGATGTATAAATGCAATCACGTAGCTGAAAATCTTTAACTGAGAATTAGTAATGTCCTAAAAACCGATATTCTGGTTTGAGAAAACTGATTAATGCACAATATAAACTATTCGGAAAAGTTTCCGAAAATTAGAGGTAGCAAAAGAAACTTTGCTTTTATAAATGATTCTTTAAACCTCGAAAATATATTGGTTTCTGTGGTTTCTAATAATAAAGAATGCTTTTTGGAATCATGTGTTACTTGGAAGAGGTTATTGTGTATTTTCGTATATTTATAAACATTTGTCTTTTTTTATAGTGTAGTATGATAACTTAAAAATAAACTCTTCTCAGGTATCTGCAATGGGCCCCAATTAATTTATGTTTGGCGGTTTCGGTGATTTTATTCATTCTCGCGCTCTGCTTGGATAATTCCAACTCCCAAGTCCGTAGACTTCCACGCTTCGGAAACAATTGATATGATTTTATCACATAATTATACATATGTATGATTTAGGAACATCATCTTAAAGGGTTTTGATACACAAATCTCCCACAATGAACCATTATTTTCCAAACAGTGAGCCAAGCATTAAATCATTTCTTCGCTTCAGTTCTTATCAGTTAGCGAATTAAGTGTCGCACTTCCTCTCTGACATTTTTAATCTACAACTGCTGTAAACTGCGGTGTGGAAATTCCAGTAGCAAATTTCCACAACTCTTCTTTTGTTATCGTCAAGAGCACACGCAATGGTAAACAAAAGTAAGAAACATCCACGCAAGTATTCATTGTAACTCTCTAATTACATCAATACAATTTGACAAGATATATTAAAAAAAAAAAAAAAAAAAAAAAAAAAAAAAAGCAACACGCAAAAAAACCTGGATACCATACACAGACGCACAAAACACAGAAATAATTCGACCTCGATACTTCATATTAATCGGATAAAATGATCTTGATTTCATTTGATTGCTGTTTCTATTAATTCAAAACATTAATGTTTAATTGTCGAATATAATATATGTTAATGTCAGATATTACAAGAATAAAATTTGTAAATCTTTATGTCGTGTTTAATAAATTATTTCTTTTCATTGAACTTCACACTACACACTTTTGTAAGTGTATTGTATTCCATATAATCTATTTCTTAGTGCACGAACACGCACTTTTATTTTAAGAAAATAATTTTAGTAGATTTAGGCATATATAATATATAAAGCTATGTATAAAGAAACCTATCACAAGAAGAATTTTTACCTAAGGTTTTGAAAATGTGATAGTAAGTGTATCTTTGCAAGTTGTAAAACAACATAGCTTTTTCGTTAACTTTGCTTTTTTCTTTCTTCCTTCTCTTTATTTTTCTTTAAAAAATTCAAAGCCTCATACACATTGCTATCTGAATGTTAAAATTTAATGAAATAATCACAAATTTTTCAATTTTTTAAAATTAAAATTAAAAGTCATATTTTTGGTGCAAATTTTAAAATGTTATTTGTAGGTATTTCATTTTTTATTTTATGTCCTCGAATTTTTTATATCTATCAATAATAACGCTTCCAACAAATGTATGGATTAAATTTTATTTTATGATATTAATAATAATAATAATAATAGTAATTAACTGCAACTATTATAAGCAGAACAGAGAGGAAAAAATCAAGAGATAACTTGATTCTTTTACGCGTGATATAATGTTAATTAAAAATCAAATAATTCCACAAACATTTGTCAAAGCCTATAGCATTTTGAAAGTAACAAATATTTTGAAAACTTAAATTGAGATAAATGTGTTTAAAGATTTCATGCAGTACTGCACTAAAAAAAAATTACTGTGGGAAAACATACCTTTAATCTCACCGTATGTACACCAATGTCTTGTAAAATCCAATTTTTATTGTCTTTTAATAGATTTAATTTCACTGTGACAGAAACTGAATTTTCATAAAAGGCTGTGGATTGTTTTCAATGTATGCAGTCTGCTAAAGACACTCCTCAAAGCATCTAAGGCAAGAGGCAAGATCCAGGTGGTTTTAAGAAAAATACTTTGGCAATGCGAGAAAATGAATGATTCAAGCACTGATTCAATTTGACTAAAAGCAAAGTTTTTTAAAATTATTTATTTAAAAGAAAGGAAACAATTAAGATTACAGCGAAAGTAGAAAAAATAAATCGGTCAAGCACGAGTATAACTCGCGTTCAAACGGTTCCGTACAATAACTTTATTACTTACTATTTGTTAATTAATAAACTCCTACTACCCCCAACTTTTTCATAATTTTAGTTCAGTAGTTAGTTTCAGTAGATTTAGAAATAGGAGATGGGGGGCATATTTTTACATTATACTTTCGACGATATTTCTGAATATATAATACCTAAAATTAAAACAAATATATTTTTGAGTTCGATGTTACAAGAACTTTCGAACGATACCCTACACAATACATAAAAATAAAAAAATTTTCAAGTAACTTAATTAATATCTCAACTAATTAGCGTTAGTCTGATTGCGTAAAAGAAACATCCTTATAACTCCAAAATTGATAATCCTATTAACTAATGATTTACTGCGTCGGATTAAGCGTCTCATTTCCAATTAAAATATACATTTGAATTGAAATTTGAATGAAATACAGGGTCATGAAAAATCGAAGAGTGTGGTAATAGGATTACAAATACATCGGCAACTCATTATCCTATCGACTTCATTCTTTATGCAAAATTTATGTTTTTTTATCGTCTTTTATATTCATTCCTTAAAATAAACAATTTCGAAAATTTTTATATACCTTTTATCAGAACGAATATTTTGAGAGTCCGAAAAAAATAGTTCTGGATAATCGAGGTTACTGAAATTCAATAAGCTTCTTCCCATTATTACATACTAAGTACATACCAAATTTCAAGTCTCTATCGCGATTTGTTCGGGAGATAGAGCGTTTACAGACACACACACAGACAGACGGACGGCAAATTATTTTTTCAAAAAATATGTTTTTCGGAATCTCCAGTGTCTGAAACGTGTAAATCCGTCAAAAACAAAAAATCGTTTTTCAAAACGATTACAAGATTTACCCTATACTACGTATGATAGGTAAGTAAAAAAGAAAAGAAATAGAGAAACACAGGTACATTTTAATCTCCAAATTGTCACAGAAAACAAGGAAAGAGTCACTCGACTGAAAATTATGTTTTCTTTCAATTTTTGTTAGAAAAAAAATAAGCTTTGTGTCATAAATAAGCTTTCTGGTCGTCTTCATAGTGAAACTGTACTAAACTTTGAAATTTAGTAATATAACCTAAATTCTGACATCATGTTTGGATTTTTTAGTAAATGTTACTTTCGATACCAAAAGAGGAAATCATTCAGTCATGTAGTTTAGAAATTGTTTTAAATGAATGAGTTCAAATTATTGTGCATGAAAAGCATGAGACAAACCCTGTAAATAAACCCAAATGTGTCTTGAAGCTAAAATCAATATAAACAAGTTGGAAATTGTACGTCAAACGTGACACACGAGGTGCGTTCGTACTATAGCTAGTTATATAAATATTCAGATCTTGATGATTTTTAATTCTGTGAAATGAATTATATCGTCTGCAGATTCATTTCTGCCATAAAATAAGTATCTCGGTCGCTTGACGATTAAACCTCGGAAGCTCCTCTAACAAGAAAGCCCCGATTTTCTTTTTTTTTAATTCAAATTTCTTAATAAATGTTTTTATTAATATTTTCTAAAGCTTTCATTCGATTTTCATAAAATTTGAAATATCTCGACAAAATTCTGCAAAGATAATATATCTTAAATTTCAAACTATTCGGTTGGGTAGTTTTTGCGTTTTGTTATATGCGGATGGACGGATAGACAGACGGACGGACCAGACGGCGACAATAGGTGCTACGTATTCATATAATTACGAACGCACCTAAAAAGTGGTCATATTTTCGGGGAAATACGGTATAATTTTCTTCCTCGATATTATTCTAAATAACACTCCTATGTCTTGAAACTGGAGTTGTCCATTAAGAAACAAAAAGATAAAGAAAAAAAATAGCGACATCGCTTTTTTTCCTTTTCTTAAAACTTTTATAAGGTTTCTTCCCGTCTGTATTTACTTGGAACAAGTTTTTAAGAGACATTGCTTAAGGATTTCGCCATGGAAATTTGTCTCCTGTAAGGGTTTATAACTGAATTGAATTGAAAATAAGAAGAAAAAAAATAACCTGAAACCTTTCAAAGTATACATAATAAACAGAAACAGAAACCTAAGTACAGCCTCTTAATAACTTTAATTTATTTTCTCGTGTCATGAAATGTTCATCATTAAAAACTATGCGCTTCTTTAAGACAACAATTTTTCAGAAATCATTAAACAATTAAAAGTTGAAATGATGTCAAAGATTAGTACTGAGAGTTGCAGAAGGTAATTGTTAAATAAATCTTCATTATGTTAATCATTTCTTTCATTTTAGGAGTTTTAGAGAAAATTTGTATGATAACTGCATACGAAAATAAAATGTTAAGAAAGAAAATGCTATTTTTATTTCTTCTCTATTTGCTCTGTCCAGAATGAGCAATAAACATTTAACCTGACCCCCCCCCCCCCTCCCCGACATTACTCGCTGATTACGACCCTGGTTTCAGAATGAAAAAAATTAAATAAACATTCATTATCTTAATAATTTCTTTCATTTTGTGAGCTTTAGAAAAAAGAATTTTCATAATAATTGCATATAAAATAAAAATGTTAAAAAAGAAAGAAAATGTTATTTTTATTTCTTTTCTGTTTGCTCTCACCAGGATTAGAAATAAAAATTTAACCTGAAACTACACACATTATATAAAATAAATATAAACAAAAAACTAAGAAAGGCCTCTTTCTATCCTTTTTTTTTTTTTTTTTTTTTTTTTTTTGTCATGAAATGTTCACCATTAAAAATTATACGCCTCTTTAAGATAACAATTTTCCAGAAATCATTAAACAAGTAAAAGTGGAAATGATGTTAAAGCTTAGCACTAAGAGTTCCAGAAAATAATTGTTAAATAATTGTTCATAATCGTAATAATTTCTTTCATTTTGTGAGCTTTAGAGAGAAGAATTTGTATGATAATTGCATATAAAAATAAAATGTTAAAAAGAGAAAGAAAATGCTATTTTTTTTCCTTTTCTATTTGCTCTTACTAAAATTAGAAATAAAAATTTAACCTGAAACACTACAAATTATATAAAATAAATACAAACAGAAACTAATTTTCTCTTGTCATGAAATGTTCATTATTAAAAATTATACGCTTCTCTAAAATAACAATTTTTCAGAAATCATTAAACAATTAAACGTTGAAATGATATCAAGTATTAGTACTGAGAGTCCCTTAAAATAATTGTTAAATAAATATTTATTATCTTAATAATTTCTTTCATTTTAGGAGTTTTAGAGAAAATTTGTATGTTAAAACCCTTTCAGCGTTTGAGGGTATTCCTATATTTCATAAGTATGCTTGTAAATTCCAGGATATATATATATATATATATATAATTATAATATCTATGAATTTCAAAAAACATATCAAGTTCTATTCTACTTAAATCTCCAAAGAGATAATCAATGATACTGTGTATACAGAATACCACATAGCTAATAATTAACATGTGCAAACATAATATTACCATAGCTGATGCTTCAATGGTAATTGGCCAAATTTTACTCATACCAAAAGAATATTGAAAAAAGAAATAGAGAGAAAGGGGAAAAAAAAATTATAAATTGGAGTTGCAATTAAGTAAACACAAATGGATTAACAAATTAAATATGAACCATACACAATGGAAAATTGGACCACATGAGAATTAAATATGAATTGGACATGGAAAAACACATGCACATGTACTCATCAGCCTGGATGCACCCACATGTGTTTTAAATAATAATTCAGTGTTTCATAATTCTACTGGCATAATGCTAAGATCAGTAGAATCATCCAGGTACACTGAATTATTACCAGACAACAATTGGAAATATTAAAATTTGGAAATATTTAAATAGGAAATAAAAAACCATTAAGAAAATACAATATATTTCACTCACATCGATTTTATCCAAAAAACTGTAATTAACACCTCACTAAATTACCACGAGATAACAGTTTTGAAATAATAAAATTGGAAATATGAACGCGTAAAGTGTAGATAAAATATTTTACTCACAATAATTATACAGAATCCTTAAAATGTCACAACGTCTACATAATATTCACATCCACATGGCAATGCATCATACATGTTAACTAAGTCGAGTTGAGAGAAATGATTTGTAAGACAAGTTGAGAGCACACTTTTTTTAAAACACAACCCCATAAATGACACCCAATCACAAAATGATTCAAAAACACTCAAAATAATTCTGGTTTTAATACACTTATAACAAATTTATATCCGTGAATATATATTACTCCATCCAATTTTAATTCCTGAAAGTAAAATTAATGTACAATCAATAGCTCCCTCTATAGTTAAATTAAATATAATATTAACAATATTATCTACAACTACCTGAAAGGTAAAGTGTCGCCATCTATTGGTATTATAATAGTTCATAATTAATATTTAGTTAAATATCCACTTTATTAGTTACATACTCACTTCATTAGATTTATTTATATAAATAAACTTTAAAAAACAATACTAACTTGTAGTTTTACTTAAAATTCAAATAAAATATAATACTACTATATGAATAAATCTACACAGAATTAATTCAACTTGCACAGCATTTCAGATATTCTTAACAAGAATATATTATGTAAAAGAGATATTATTTTAATTCAAATTATTTTTGCTGCCAGCTGTGTTAATCCACTGATATTATAGACATTTATTAAATAATTAATGTTTTATTTTTACTACTACTTAAATATATATTAGACTTGTTTTTAAATAATTAATGTTTAATTTATACTACATTGTAAATATATTTTATATTTATAGATTAATTTAAATATCTAATTAAATAATTCATAAACAATTCAAAATATCTCAAAATTTATAATGTTGATAGCATTATGCCAGTAGAATTATGAAACACTGAATTATTATTTAAAACACATGTGGGTGCATCCAGGCTGATGAGTACATGTGCATGTGTTTTTCCATGTCCAATTCATATTTAATTCTCATGTGGTCCAATTTTCCATTGTGTATGGTTCATATTTAATTTGTTAATCCATTTGTGTTTACTTAATTGCAACTCCAATTTATAATTTTTTTTTCCCCTTTCTCTCTATTTCTTTTTTCAATATTCTTTTGGTATGAGTAAAATTTGGCCAATTACCATTGAAGCATCAGCTATGGTAATATTATGTTTGCACATGTTAATTATTAGCTATGTGGTATTCTGTATACACAGTATCATTGATTATCTCTTTGGAGATTTAAGTAGAATAGAACTTGATATGTTTTTTGAAATTCATAGATATTATAATTATTTAACATTCTATAAAATTATGCTGCATTGCGCAAATTGGTATGGAATGGTTTTTACATATTCTTTTCAATATTCTTTTCAACAATTAGCTAGTTAAAATATTGATTTTTATATGATACCATAATTTAGCCTAATTGGCTCACAAATCACTTTGATTAACTTCTATATATATATATATATATATATATATATTAATCATAGTTTGATGCTATAATATCTTTCATATCCCCTTATTCTGTATACGGTTCAAAAAAATTATTTTGTTAAAAATATTTTTTGTCTACAGCCATTTTAACATGACTTCTAGTAACGGAAAAACACGGACCTAACGCTCAAAGGGAAAATTGCATATGAAAATAAAATGTTAAAAAGAAAGAAATTTTTTATTTCTTCTCTATTTGCTCTACCCAGAGTGAGCAATAAACATTTAACCTGAAACCCTTCAAATTATATAAAATAAACAGAAAAACTAAGAAAAGCCTCTTATTTTCATTTATTTTGTCATGAAATGTTCATCATTAAAAAAATATTCTTATCTTTAAGCTAACAATATTTCAGAAATCATTAAACAAGTAAATGTTGAAATGAGGGGCAGGGTGGGCTGAGCGCCTCCCTAGTTTCCTCTAGTTCCCCTAACCATTTCACTATTTTTTTTTTTTTTTCAACAATATATATGTATTTCAACTAATCTGAAAAAAAAAAAAAAAATCCAAGAAAAACATTTAGATCTTTCAACTGCCTTGAATCGAATGTTTTTTTTTTTTTTTTTTTTTTTTTTTTTTTTTTTAACATATTAATTTTGTTTAGTTTTTTTACTGTACAATTGCAGAAATGTAAGCCAAATAGGGATATTTCCTTCTCTTGAAAATATGGAGTCCAGATCACTACCAATTAAAACAGTCACCACATGTTTTGGTACATGGTAAAAAATCTTTTTAATCTGGTTAGTGACATTTTAAAAGCAATGATCGGCAGGGTAAACGGAAATACACTGCAAAAAATAATTGTTGATTTCACAGTATAAAACTGGCACCCAGCTGCCAGTATTATACCGTAAAATTAACAGTATTAAACAGTAAAATAAGCAGTATTACTGCTTACACGGCAGCGTATTACTGCTTATTTTACTGTTTAATACTGTTAATTTTACGGTATAATACTGGCAGCTGGGGTGCCAGTTTTATACTGTAAAATCAACAATTATTTTTTGCAGTGTAGCCATATGTTACTCAAGCTGATCGGTATAATTAGTGAAGCGCTAGTCACTAAAAACATGCTTTAATAAATTTGAATGGTTTGCATCTTGACAACATGTGTATAGCAGACAGTAGATTTAATTATTGCGAAATATCGCTCGTAAACAAGAATGTAGAAACAAATTACGAATAAGTAAGATTGTCAATTTATACAAATGGAAGGATAAAAAACATAGTTTGAACGCCATTGTTTCATGCCATGCTGAGTGTCGGCAAAGGTATATTAGGAAACCGGAGGAGGTTTTTAGTATAGAAATTCTAGCTGTTTAGTCCTGTTTGATTTTTGAACATATATATATGGTTCAGGACTTTGAAAAACATTTTTTTTTAAATTTGTCTTACAACAATTAAACATTAAGCGAAAAAGTATGATTAAGATAAAGTTTATTATAAGTCCTATATATGACAAAAATCTCTTTATTTAAACAGTGGATATTGTATTTAAATCTGTTTTCAAATTTAAATCCGCTACTTTCTGACACATTTTCGTTATTGATAAAGGTATAAAATTTCCAGATATATGGTTACTCAGGCTCAAAGAATTGAACTGCGTTTTACGTTTCACAAAGCTGTTTTCAAATCTGAACCAACTACTCCCTGACATATTCGAAAAAAATATTTATTGATAAAAATATAAAATTTGTATGTAATCAGGTTCTAAGGAATCGAATAGTGTTTTGATGGCAAATTTGACGCTTTAAGCTGGTTTTCATGACATGACAACGACGAAATGGTAGTCCTCCGGTAGCAATTGGCTGTAACTCAAGCTGTACGGAGTTTATAGGAAAACGGGGAATGCTATTCGATTCTTAGGCGCATTAATGTGAAAACCTGAAATTTTTAGACAAATAAGAAATTCGCAAGTAGGAAAATTCGTGTTGTGGAGTGAGAGAAAAATATTTTTCGAGACCCTCACAAACGGAGGAAACACGTACATGTCTCCAACATTTAATGAAAACTGTTCGCTTGTTTTGAAAATGGGCGGCTTTCACATTATCGAAAATTACGATAGGTTTTTTTCTAAATGAGGTTGGATGATCCAATTTCGGGAAACATATGTAAAATGAACACATCCAATCCAGTCATTCTCAAACATATCTATATTAATAAAAGAAAGTTTCGCTCTGTGTGTGTGTGTGTGTGTGTGTGTGTGTGTGTGTGTGTGTGTGTGTGTGTGTGTGTGTGTGTGTGTGTGTGTGTGTGTGTGTGTGTTGGCGATAGCTAGGAAAATCTAGCCCACCTAGAAGTCTGGAAATTTAGGTGTGGATAGTCCAAGGTCTGGCCATGTGCACCTGAGCCTCAGAATTTTAATATTTTGATAATTACCCAAGACATTAATCAGATTCTCATTAACCAGCGCTTTTAAAATGACATCTTTTAAATCAAAATGGCGAAAGAAACGAACCAGCGCATTGGATTTGCAAGCGGAAATGAACGAATTCGAAATTATTTTACTAATTAGCGAATTTTAAGAAAACTAATTGAGATATCGATTTGAAAATTTCTGAGCATATGTAAAAAATTATTCTGCATCTGAGTATATGTGATTTTTGAAAAATTCAGTTGGTAATTTTTTTTTAATTTATGCAAAAAACTGCCAAAAATCTGCCGGCGCCAGTGAAAACGATCCGAGAAAGTTTCAGACAGGGATCTGCTTTCATTAAAAACTGAACTACAAAGAGATCTGTTTCTCTGGCCGATCCCTCCATTTAGTTTGCGAAAATGAAAGGAAATAATTGCCATTTTTTACTAATGAACAAAAATTTAGGTTACTAATTCAGATATAGATTTGAAATTGAGGTCGGGAAGGGGTGTTATCTGCCGGCTATTTTAGCGTAGCGTCTTCGTTATGTTCTAATTATCAGAAAAATGTAATTCTTTATTTAATGATCGCGTTAATGTAGGTGACGGTGGTTCTCTTGAAAAATTATTCATTATATTTGCGGGTATGGGGAGGGAGGGGGTTAACGCCTTTCTCTGAGATTGTAATTATCTCGGGCCCGGGCAACGCCGGGCGGATTAGCTAGTTCTTTCTAAAATATAGATATAAATGCTTACGTGATACAAACAGAACACAAAAAGGCTTATAAAAACCTTTTAATATAATGATTGACATATTTCGAACGCACAAATCAACTAATACGCATTATCAAGATCTAACAACGATAAACGAACTATTCTCGCAAATTACCAAGAGATCATATTTCATATACGAAATAAAAGCAGGTGCTTAAAATAGTCAACTGTAAACGTGAAAATTAGTAATTCTTTATTGTTTTTTTTTTTTTAATTCATTGCATATGTTCTCGTTACGCATATAGATTTCTATTGATTCACGGATAATAGATGGGAAATAAAGTATTGAGGGATAAATTATTTTACTATTTTTAAAATCAATTTTTAAAGTCTCGGTCCTATATAGTCTTGCCAATGCTGTAATATTTCTGCCATATTTGATATCTGACATATGCTCTTTTAATCTTGTTTTAAACTTCCTAGTTGCCATTCGTATACATGTCTGTTTCTCTGTCTGACTGTCATTCATTCATTCATATTCATTAATTTCTTTCGTCATTCATTTATTTATTTATTTCGCCATTCATTCATGTCTTTCTTTCTTTCGTCATTCATTCATTTCTTTCTTTCTTTCGCCATTCATTCATGCAATCATTCATTTTCATTCATTCATTCATTCATTAATTTTCATTCAATCATTTCCACTTATCCATTCATTTTCATTCATTTTCATTCATTCTCTGTCTCTTTATCTGTATCGCCTTATCTGCCTCACTTTATCTATGTCTCTCTCTTTATCTTTGTCTCTTTATCTGTGTATGCCTGTCTGTCAAAATTAGACTAGAAACCGCGAGTTTAAGCATTTCATAAATTCGATTCCTATATTATAACTCAAATTCATATATTAGTCTTTTCATAACACAAACTCGTTTCATTAGCATTTTATATATATAGGCATAGGGTAGATATTCAGGAAGTATGAAACAATTGAAATTTTCTACAATAAAAGGATTAGTTACTTAGAGAGCAAAGACATAATTGTTAAGTATAAGTAATAATTATACGAACTGTTTAAGAAACGTTTACATAACAATTGCATAAAAAATATATAAACAGAAATCTAAAAATGACGCTTAATAACTTTTACTTATTTTGTACTGCTGAAATGTTTAGTATTAAAAAGTAAATTGTTCTTTTAAAATAACAAATTATTAAGAAACGATTAAACAACTGAAATCTTCAGCAATAATAAGGATTATTATACTTGTGCAAGGAAATATTTGTTAAGTAAATAATAACTATACGAAGAATCTAAGAAGAATTTGCATAACAAATACGTATAATATCAGTTATGAACTTAAATCTAAATAAAGACTCTTAATAACTTTCATTTATTTTGCCCTGAAATGTTTACTTTAAAAATTATATGTTGCTTTAGTTTAAACGAACATTTTTTCAGAAACCATTAAATTGAAAATTTGTATGATATCAAGGATTAGTATTTAGAATGTCGTAAGTTAATTTTAAAATAAATAATAATTACATGAAGAATTTATTTTATTTCGTGGGTTTCAGAGAGAAAATTTTCTATATTGAGGAATATAAACGGAAACCTATATAAAGAATCTTAATCTTTTAACTTATTTTGTCCTGAACGAATTAACAATTACATGTTCCTTTAAACTAACAATTTTTCAGGAACAAATTGAAATTTTCTACGATATTAAAGACGAATTATTAAGATTTAGATATTTAGATTTAATATTTAGAGTGCAGTAAATAAATTATTAAATAAATAAAATTATAAGAAGAATTTACTTTATTTCGTGGGTTTTAAAGACAAAATTTTCCAATATTAAGAAATATAAACAGAAACCTAAATAAAGAATCTTAATCTTTTAACCTATTTTGTTCTGAACGAATTAACAATTACACGTTCCTTTAAACTAACAATTTTTCAGGAACAAATTGAAATTTTCTACGATATTAAAGACGAATGATTAAGATTTAGATATTTAGATTTAATATTTAGAGTGCAGTAAATAAATTATTAAATAAATAAAATTATAAGAAGAATTTACTTTATTTCGTGGGTTTTAAAGACAAAATTTTCCAATATTAAGAAATATAAACAGAAACCTAAATAAAGAGTCTTAATCTTTTAACTTATTTTGTTCTGAACGAATTAACAATTACACTTTCCTTTAAACTAACAATTTTTTAGGAACTATTAAACTGAAATTTTCTACGATATTAAAGACGAATTATTAAGATTTATATATTTAGATTTAATATTTAGAGTGTAGTAAATAAATTATTAAATAAATAAAATTCTAAGAAGAATTTACTTTGTTTCTTTAGATTTAAAGAAAAAAATTCCATATTAAGAAATATAAACAGAAACCTAAATGAAGAATCTTAATCTTTTAACTTATTTTGTTCTGAACGAATTAACAATTACACGTTCCTTTAAACTAACAATTTTTCAGGAACAAATTGAAATTTTCTTTCGATATTAAAGACGAATTATTAAGATTTAGATATTTAGATTTAATATTTAGAGTGCAGTAAATAAACGATTAAATAAATAAAATTATAAGAAGAATTTACTTTATTTCGTGGGTTTTAAAGACAAATTTTTCCAATATTAAGAAATATAAACAGAAACCTAAATAAAGAATCTTAATCTTTTAACTTATTTTGTTCTGAACGAATTAACAATTACACGTTCCTTTAAACTTACAATTTTTTAGGAACTATTAAACTGAAATTTTCTACGATATTAAAAACGAATTATTAAGATTTAGATATTTAGAGAGATTTAGATATTTAGATTTAATATTTAGAGTGTAGTAAATAAATTATTAAATAAATAAAATTCTAAGAAGAATTTACTTTGTTTCTTTGGATTTAAAGAAAAAAAATTCCATATTAAGAAATATAAACAGAAACCTAAATAAAGAATCTTAATCTTTTAACTTATTTTGTCCTGAACAAATTAACAACTACACGTTCCATTAAACTAACAATTTTTCAGGAACAAATTGAAATTTTCTACGATATTAAAGACGAATTATTAAGATTTAGATATTTAGATAGATTTAGATATTTAGATTTAATGTTTACCGTGAATAAATTAATTATTAAATAAATAAAATTAAAAGAAGAGTTTACTTGATTTCGTGGGTTTTAAAGAAAAAAAAAATCCATATTAAGAAATATAAACAGAAACCTAAATAAAGAATGTTAATCTTTAACTTATTTTGTCTTGAAATGATTAGCATTAACAATTATACGTTCCTTTAAACTAACAGGTTTTTTTTTTTCAGAAATCATTAAAAAACGGAAATCTTCTGTGACATTAAGGATAAGTATTTACAGTGACAGAGAATAATTTTTAAGTAAATAATAATTATCTAGATAATTTATTTCATTGCGCGGGTTTTAAAAGAGAAGAAATTTGCATAAATCGGATTACGCCATTCTGGTTTTTGCTTAGGAAATGGACCATGAGCTAAACTTCTAGGAAATAAATATTGCTTGTGACTTAACTGTTTGCTCCTTGTTGCGCAAAGAAATAACATGTGACTTGACTGTTTGCTCTTTGTTGCTAAAAGAAATAACGAAAAAGGACGAAAATTCATGCATTTTACATTCATTATCATGCATTTTTAACATTTTCTAACATAGATGAAAAGAATTTATGAATTTGATTTTTCTGCTATCTGTCCGTACTCTAACTCTCGTAAATATACTTGAATTGCCATGTAATTTTTATATGTTATTGATGTTTATTATAGAATGTTTGGTATTGAAAATGGAGAGTCTAAATTTTATAGCTCGTTTACAGGGGTACACAAAACAATCCCGTTACATCAGCCATACTCAACCTTTCTTTCTCGCGGACCGCAAACTTGTTTTTGACGTTAGGCCGTCCGCAACACACTTATATAATGGTAAAAAAAGAGTAATTTAACAGTAAGATAACATAAATACTAGTATAACAAATTTAATATTATCAGTAGGGTTAAACATTTGTTGTAGAAGAAATTTTAAAAAGAAAAATTTAACACCACTATTTCAAAACAATAATCTTCATGGTAAATTTCTATTGCAAATGCTGTAGAAATATGATGCGAAATTTTATTGTTTGGAAATAATGGTGTAAATTGTTCTGGCGTAATTCTTTTCGTGACAGACGTTCAGCCCTCAAAAGCAGTATTAGTTATATAATAAATATAAAACCAGTGGTGTAGTGCTGGTGAAAAAAAGTGGGGAGACGCTGATAGTCCCGAACATTAATGTTTTGTTCAGACACTAGTTATGGTCTGAATAGTAAAAACAATAAAATTTAGAATTCAGTAACGCTAATTCAAGCAATGAGCTTTTCGTTAAAATTTGTTTTGCAATTTTTCTTTTTGAAATAAACGTGGAATATTAAACCTACTGTGATAATGAAAATTGCTATGAATAACAATGAAAATTGCTGCATTTTTACTTTCCAGGCATTTTTAGTGTAAGAAAAGTATTTTAATCATAAAAAAAGACTATGAAATTTTGGCATAGCTTTACGTTTTGAGGATTCCGCTTTTGCCTTTTTCTACGATTCTGTATATATGTGCATGTATTGGAATTTCCTTACATTTTCAGGTCCCCAAAGTCAATTTTTGTTGTGTTATGGTGATATGCGTGTGAACGAATAAACATGATAGCATTCAAAAACGATGATTTCGATACCATTTTCAATAGTGAAATTACTGAAATGAACCTCAAAAACATTCATCAATTTTGTTCCAATTCAAACAAACATATGGAAGTTAGAGTAAGAACAGGTAAATACAGACAGACAGACGATCTGAAGTCATGAACGCATTTAAACTTTCTTGGAAAGTATTAAAAATCCGTTATTTATTTCTTAAATTTGTTAATTTATTAGCGTGCTTACCCTTTAGAAAAATTAATACGTTTTAAAAGTATGCGTCCTTCTGTGTCCCCCCCCCCTGTTTCCTAGCGTCCCCCTGAAAATAAAAAGTAGGGGACGATTGAGATAAAATAAGAAAGTGAGGGGACGCCGTCCCCCCGCGTACCCCCTCGACTACACCACTGTATAAAACGTAATAAGATAACAATGCAGAATTTCCAAGTTCTGAAAAAGAAAAAAAATCAGGTGATTTTCTCTAAAAAATCAGCTTTTTCCTCATTTCAAAAATGTTTTATTATTTTTTTAATTGTAGAAGTTTATAGTGCAAATTTAATAAATTTGGAATAATGTAAAATTGTTTTTGAAGATTAAGAAATGTATACCCCACTTTAGAACAAATAGAACTACATGTAAAAAAAACTTTTGACTAAGAAAATGGAATTGAAGATGTTTTAACATTATTTTAAATCAATTAAAAACTAGTCGTTGGGGGGCCACCGTAATACTTACCCATCATGGATATGCATAATGTATAATATTAAAATAAAAAATGTGTAAACTACTTATAAAATGCATTGCAATTCAAATAAAATCGAGGCTTGATGACGTCACAAACTTTAAAGGCTCGATTACTGAATTGCTTGAAAGAAACATCCTTATAACTCCAAAAATAATAATCCTATTAACTAGCGGTTTATTAAATCTGATTAAGCGTCAAATTTCCAATTAAAATATATCTTTGAAGTGAAATTTGGATGAAATACAGGGTCATGAAAAATCGAAGAGTGTGGGAAATAGGATTCCAAATATCTCGGCAACTCATTATCCGATCGACTTCATGCTTTATGCAAAATTTATGTTTTTTCATTGTCTTTTATATTCATTTCTTAAAATAACCAATTTCGAAAATTTTTATATACCTTTTATCAGAACGAATATTTCGAGAGTCCGAAAAAAATAGTTCCGGTTAATCGAGGTTATTGAAATTAAATAGGCTTCTTCCCATTATTATACATACTAAGTACATACCAAATTTCAAGTCTCTATCTCAATTTTTTCGGGAGATAGGGTGTTTACAGACACACAGACGGACGGCAAATTTTTTTTTCTAAAAATATGTTTTTCGGAATCTCCAGCGTCTGAAACGTGTAAATCCGTCAAAAAAAAATTTTCGGTTTTCAAAACGATTACAAGACTTACCCTATACTACGTATGATGGGTAAGTAATAACAGGACAGATATTGTCTTCCCGTGAAAATATATAAATTAACGGTGAAGGTCTTAAACACTTTTTATGCACATGACAATTAATTTGAAGGAATTATAATTTGATTCAGGCCGCAAATAAATGGTCGCCGGGCCACATACGGCTCGGAGGCCGCAAGTTGAGTATGGCTGCGTTACATTGTTGTCTATGGGAAAAAATCATTTCCGATGTACTTTAGTGATGTTACAATACTTCAAGCAAACTGAAATTTATATATGCATCACTGAGGTGGACTAAAACATGCTTTCTCAGGTGTATAGAATAAAAATAATTTTTTATAGTTCATTTACAGGGATGCACAAAAGAATTCCATTACATTATGATCTATGGGGAAAAATCGTTTGCGATGAATTTTAATGATATTATGATACTTCAAACATAATGAAATTGAAAAGGATCAATGAGATGCACAACAACATGATTTCAAAAGATTAATGAATGCGTAGCATTTATCTTCATTTACAGAGACGCACAAAATAATTCTATTACAGGACGGACTATGATCGATTTCATTGTATGAAAGAATTAAATTTCTTAATAATATTCTGTTAGTGTTGGAAGGTGTTTCAGAATCTATGCCTGATGCGTGATTTTTCATTATTTTACTTCTTCGAATACGCATAAAGTATGACAGAGACACGGAAAAGGTTCGAGTATTCTATGCAAATAATTTTTGCAAAAAATAAATTTATAAAATTAAATTAAATGTAGACAATCTTTACATAATTAAAACGAAAAAAAAAAACCAGTAAATATTCATGGCAGAATCTAAACTTAGTAACTCTAATACAATATTGTGTATTAATGCATATATGTGAGATGGGAAAATATGCTAATTAATACTTATAATTATTATATTCCAGTTTTTTTAATATTATATTAATCTATCAACAATATTTAACTAATCTCAGTCACAATTCCCATTGTTGAATTAAAATTTAGTTGCACTAACAAAAATAAATCAAAACACTCAAAATTCCAACAATGGATCACTATTCATTAAGGGGCACCCTACAAAAATTAATCGATAACTGTCTTTATGATTGTAATTTAGAATCAATACTTAATGAAAGCATAATAATGAAACAAAATAGTCATTTTCAAATACTACATTTAACAATTAAGATATCAATAATTAATAAAATATTTATGTGAATAATTCATTGTTCAACTTAATTATTTTCCTTATTACAAGATCAATACTTTAATTATTTTAGATAGAAGACTTAAAATACTGAATTTCAGAGAATTACAGTTATCAAATTATTGAGACAATGGAGTTTTAGGGGATGGGGGGGGGAGTAGGGGTAGAGAATAAATAAGAAACACTTGTCTTGTAGTATCAGTACATGGAATAGTATTTCCCCATACAATTCTTAAGAGTTAACTTACTTGAAACTTGATATAATACTTCTACTAATTAGTAATACAAAATATGAAAAAAAAAAAATGAAACTGCGGGTTGAATATGTTAAAAGCTAAGTAAAATGACTTCAAAATAAAATTGCAGAACTAACGTTTGAAACCTCCGATCAGCAGATTTGCTAGTCTCATTACTAATATAAATGTAATTAATATTTATAGTATTTTTTTATGTCAGTTAACAAATATTGAAGACAGAAAGTAATAGATTTTTAACAACTCGTGTGACTTAAAAAAATTTCTTTATTTAATAGGGAGGGCTTGAGCCCCATGAGTCCCTCCTTTTCGCATGTACTCGAACATTATTCTCTGTTTCCTGATTGGATTGATTGATTTCCAGATTATAAAAAATGCAAGGCAGGGTTATGAAAAAATTTTTTGGTTTAATATTAAAAATTTTATTCACCACATGAAATTGATTAAAAGAAGCTATTTATGAAAATCTTATTATTCTTATATTCTGGTAAGTGCATTTTAAACATTAAATTTGATGACTTAGCTTTTCAGTAAAATTAAAAGATTTTATGTACTATTACCATTACTGAAATTACAGTGTTATTAATGGCCACATGGGGTGTCCATTACTGGAACTTAAGCTACTCCCCTGCTAAGAATTAGCATACTCGCGTAACTTGAATTAACATGCAAAGCTGGAATAAAGCATTTCAATAATAGACACTGGTCAGAAAGCCTTAAAAATAAATCAAATTTGGCAAATGACCAATTTAGTATATAAAATTCAAAGTTTTGGATACTATCAAAATAAAAACATGCAGTTTTTGAAAGAATATATATATTATATAGAATATATATAGAATATATATATATATATATAATTTATTTAAGTAAAATCAGCTTTTAGATTGATGAGTAAAATTTTCACGGGAACACAACACACTGGATTTTACAGTGGAACTGTGAAACATTATTTTTCTGCTTCCTGACTGGTTTGATTAAGGTTGTCAACAAAAAGACAGATTATAAAACATGCAAGGAAGAGGTGTGAAAAAAAAATAATAAAATAAAATAAAAATAAAAATAAAAGCTGAATATTTCATTGGTAGTTGCTGCTTGCAGCTAACGATTTATAATATATATTTTTTAATCAAATGAATTTAATTTAACATTTCCATACATTATTTAATTATTAAATCATGTATATCAAGAAAATTCATTTTAAAGTTCTTTAGAGGAATGTTGTTCTTTCTTTCTATTTTTTCTTCTTTTCTTTTTTACGGAAAAGAATCACATATTTTTCTTAGTATACATATAAATATATT
This sequence comes from Maratus michaelseni, assembly GCA_963931845.1. Classification (NCBI taxonomy): domain Eukaryota; kingdom Metazoa; phylum Arthropoda; class Arachnida; order Araneae; family Salticidae; genus Maratus; species Maratus michaelseni. The sequence goes on along the minus strand of OZ007591.1, from coordinate 38,393,347 downwards.
CTTGATAATGGTCATACAAAATATAGCAAAATATGTAGATCAATTCAATTTGTTTAATCGGTAATTACATGCAATTTTTAAAAATTTAAATATTTTTAATACAGATATTTTTTATTTATATTATTATATTTTTAAAACAAATATTAATTTGTAAAAATATTGTTGGGTGTTAAACTTTACTTAATTAAAAAGCATTCGAATATAAAATACACATCTCATATTTTCTTTTCCTGAAAATATGACTATAATTGAAATAAATTATTGCTAAAAGTATGGCTGAAATCATTCTGTCAGAAGCGGGATTCGAACTCATGTTCTACGCAGAGAGTTAGAACTTAAACTAATCCCTTAGACCACTGGGCTACGTCAATCTCACGCATGCGCAAATAGGTCGTGTTTGGTCTATGAATACAACGCCGGTTTTATGGCTGCGGTATAAACCCTCATGAATGAGTTCAGTTACTCTCCAAAGCTGGTGTTGAGTCGAGTGTTTGGGCCGAAACCCAAACTGCTCGGGTATCATAATCGAATTGGAGGAAATGAACTCTTTCAGACGGTTTGCAAGGATGTATTCATAGACCTTAGAAAGACAAGATAAAAGAGAGATAGGTCGTAGATCTTAGAGAAATCCCTTTTCGTTTTAATATATAGGATAGCAAAAATGTAAATTCAAGCACCTTCCTTTTACGTGAAATGTTAAAATTAAAGTAAGTAAGAAGTAAAACATTAAAAGGTCAGAATTTGAATTATATAAGTTGTGTATGTTAAGGGGCCACTTCACAGAAACTCCTCGATCGCGAAATCCCTTTTGTTAACCTATGGGAAAACTTAAAAGCGCAATCATCCATTGCCTAATATAATTATTAAAATACAGTTTTCCTCATCAGAAAGTAAAAGCCAGAAAAATGTCTCTGTAAATTTTAAGTATTTTTAAGAAGATGCCGCATTTCAATAATTACATTAGGTAATGAGTAATAGCGTTTTAAAGTTTTCCCGCATAAGTTAACATGGGACTTGGCGATCGGAGAGTTTTCGCGAAGCGGCCCCTTAATGTTATTGCACAGCACAAATAAAACCAATCAAAATAAAAATTTCTGTGTTCTAATAAATCAATCACCAATTGTACAAATACAAAATGGCCTGTGGCAGCTGAAAGTGTGTGCGACAAGAGCTTTGACCTACGCTAATGCTATTTCGTTTTAAATATTGTTACTTTCTTCTATCTATACAAGAAAAAAATATTGGTTTCGTGAAATATTCCGTCTTCCGGTTTTCGACGAATTGATGCGTTTTAGAAGGTCCTGAACACGATTTCGTTGTTTTTAGAGAATGTCGGTCTGTGAGTCTGTATGTCTATGCGACACAAGTTTTGTTGTCGCTCTAACTCACGAACTACTGAGTACAATTGGATGGAATTTCATATGAAATGCTATGCTTATATGAACCGGTGCTGATTAGTTTTTGGACAAAATGTCCCAAGAGGAGCCGCAAATCGATGACTTGTCCATTTTATCTGATGCTCATATATCTCCAGTTTATGTGCGCCAGAATTAAAATAAACATCAAATTTAGAATCCTAATGATAGGAATTGATATCATTCAATTTTGGTTTTGATCGACAATCTAAGAGGGGATGTCGAAACTCGAAATTCGATGATTTGTCCGAAATATGCGATGCTTATGTCACCAATTTAAATGCACAGAATTCAATTTAAATCATTTAATTGATTTGATTTAAATAAAAGAAAGTTTTGTTAGGACCACAACATACTAGTTTTAATATAATGATTTTAATATATTGACATATAATATAATAGATACATTTAATATAAATAAGTTTAATATAATGAATGACTTTTTAAAAAGTAATTATTCAACACAAGTTTATACAAGTTTAAACTAAAAAAAGTTATACGAAACTTTTTTGTTTATTTAAAGACTAGAAATGAGCTAGTATTCGTTTAAAACGAAGTGCACAAGTTTTTATCAAGTTGTAAAAAATAGAAACATGTACATACAATATCAGTGAAAAGGAGTTTTATTCAGCGAAGAATTCGGAAAATTGACTTTGACTGGGGGAGGTGGGAAGTAACCCTTATGTAATCAGGATGTTTCCCTGGAAGATTTTAAGTTTTCTATAGCCAGGGCTATAACCTCTATTCCTCTATTTCTATAACCTCTGCATCTAGGGGAAGCAGAGTATCATTTTGGGGCCCTCTTTCATTTGGCAAAAGTTTTCTTGGTTCTTCATTCATGAAAACTTACAAAATATACTAATATTATTCCCAGGAGTAGTTAGCTGATATATTTCATCAAACCGCTTTTTTATGTTACCTGTATATACTTCAGATATATTTAGTACATATAGCTGTATGCTCAATTGGCTGGGTGGTTTCTAACAGGCACATCAGGATGCTATATGATTAATTAACATCCTATTGATGACATTCATATTTCCCTGTTAAATAAGTTTCGTGAAGAAGTACGTGGATTTACTCTTGTATAAAGCAAACTTTCTTTTACGAAAAAATTAAAAGTGCAATGGAAAAAAAAATGAAAATGGGAATTATAGAGGGATTTCTTCACAGTCATTTGGGACCACTTTTAAATTTTAGAGGAGAAGCACGTGCCTTTTCGATAATCAGGCCCTGTTTATAGCATAAATGGTCCGGTATTAAAAATGCCGCCCCGGAACTCCACAGTTCTCCCTCCGGGAGTATAGGAATCCCCTTAGAGTGAAATGTCTAAATTCGACACACTGTTCAAAAGAATTTGATTTCACCTTTCATACATTGTACTCTAAACACTCTCAGTTCGAATGTAACATTTACGCAATTTAAAAATAATCCCAATAAAATAAAAAAAAAAACTAAAACGTACCTCTTTAAAAAAGGAAGGGTTGAGTACGAGCCTTCTCTTTCTTTTCCATAACACCATTGTCTTAATTTCCCCGTCTCCTATACGCTGAAATTAATACACCGTAAACTTTGACGAAATGCTTCATTACATATGGTGTTAGCAGGCGCAAGAAACGCGTCCAAGCACAATAGATTTCCACTTACAACAGTTGGCAACGCACAAATGACTCACAACTTCACTTCAACGAAACTTCTTATCGAGTGAAAGTCGTGAGTTTTAGAACAAACGAGAGAACTTCCTTTGGTACTAAAGTTCACTTCATTCTGCCAGATTGGCCGTTTCCACTGATAAGTGAAAGTAAGTCGGATAAAAACTCGAAAAGAGAGTATGGAATTACCTAATTATCTTTCAATGTTGACCAGTTGCGTGGATTGGGTTGCAAATAAGAAAGAAGAAAAAAAAAAAAGGCATAAGTTCGTTTTACCGGAGAAAATTGCACTTTCTGCGCTATTAGGAACTGATTTTAATTCTTTGTGAGTTTTTGTTCATTGGAAAACCTGTTTCCCGACTTGACTTGGACTCAAACCATTGTTCTTTTATGTATATTACTTATAGCAAGTGACATTTATAATAAATCGATATCTGGATGAATAGTTATAAGCGTGCTTTAATTTCGGACAAACTTTAAACAAGATGATAGTTCCAAACACGGATGGTCGATTGTCTTTAATACTTCATCATCGGCTGCTTTTAACTTGTGACATATTCACGACGTCACTTTTAATCTAGACGCAGGGCATTGGTTGATGCCCTTAGTCCGAAACTATAAAATCGAAGAACGTTTTTCACTTTTTCTTATAAAGGCAAAGGTTCTTTGAGGAAATGATGTCCAAGTTGGCATTTTTAACCTAATTTCCGAACGTGACAATCCGCGAATGGTCGTCATGAGACAGCAATCGATTATAATACAAAATGTAATGCATTTATCGAAAAATGAAAAACACCATCGATTCCAAATCATTTCAAAAGCCATCCATGCCTGTCAGTTTCATGCTTTTATGTATAAAAATGAATTAGTAAATGTGACAGAAAATTTCACGTTAGTGCACGTATAAAAATATTTTTCCAGAATAACCTTAAGAATCGGTATTCGGTAGTGGCGATATACAACTTCACAAAAGCTGAATATCTAAATTTCACTTTTCTTTAAAATTCATTTTTAAATCTTTTTTTTTTTTTTTTTTTTAACTATTAAATTGGAATTAAATTATGCAATATTTGCATAAATTTTTTTTTTTTTTTTGTTTAATGAATATTTAATTGTTTGTCTAGAGCAGCCATACTCAAAGTGCAGTCGGCGGCCTGCACGTGACCCGAAACACACGATAATTTATCTATATTTATGAAAATTTGAGAAGCGCTATATATATATATATATATATATATATATATATATATATATATATATATATACCATTGGACCCGTGCGAAGATTTCGCACTGCAGTCTAATATTTTTTTTAGCAATGTCTAATATTTTTCAGACACCAGTTTAAACTTCTAAAAAAATACTAAGGACTAAAAATATTTGCAAACAACATTTAGTCAATTATATGCTCATTTTCATACAAAAAGATAAAATTTGTATTAGAGCTATAGTTGTACACTACTTTTCCATAATTGTGTTAAAATATGGATTACTTTTCTTTTACGTCAGGTGTGTGTCGGGTTTCGGATTATAGATTTTTTTTTTTTTTTTTTTTTTTTACTGGTTTGGCTTGGATTTTGGGTTGACTTTAAGCAGACTTTTCGGGACCCGTGCTCTAACGCGAAACAAAAATTCAGGTAGAAAAAATAAGAATAAGATTTAAAAATTTTTTTGAAAGAAGATACTTTCTTTTAATATGCTAATTACATCACGGATTTCTTCAATTAATCCAGATTCGTCGACACAACGCATAATAATATCGAAATCAAATATTCGATTGTTACATCAAATATTCGATCAGTAGTAGAAGAAATTGTCTCTAAGCATCGATTCTTGCGATAATATAATGAACACAATTAGTCATCCCAAGTTCCAGATAATTTTATCATTCCCGCTTTGACACAGAAGAAAATTCAATTGGAGATTATCACTTGCTAATTCCATTTTCAGATAAAAAGAACATAAAAACAGAGCCTGACTATAATAGAATCCTGCTTTTGACGGGGAATTTTTTATAGCTCCGGCTAAAGGAATGCCATACAATTACATCTACTGAGACGGAAACCTGTCTAAAACGAAAATTATTTCCGGTTAGTAGCGATTCCGTCTTTATGTGTTTATTTGTTATATCCGTTATGCGTTTTCTAAATTGTTTATTGTCCGCTCGCGATAACTTGACCGACGCGACGACCCTGAAAGTTTCCATAGATACGGGGATCCCCGATCACGAAATCTCATTAAAACTTAAATACGTGATTACTCATTACTTAATATAATTGAGGGGGTCGGGGCAAGAGAGTGCTAAACCACATTTTTTGAACTTATGAAATATTTCGATTTGAAAATTCGATCCAATACTCAAATCAAGGTATATAAACATAAAATTTTCTCGCCAATGTCTTAGTAACATTTGAGATATTCTGAGTAACAATATGGCATTACTTTAATGATATTATTATTGCGTTATTTGTAAATTAGCTTATCTTCATTGGGGGCAGGGACATATGCTGCCACCAAGTGACATTAGAACCAAATTATATGTAGGATATTATAATTTACAATATTAAGCAACCGATTACAGTGTTAGATTTATTTCTCCAAAAATGTGGCTCGGCACTTTCTTGCCCCGACCTCCTCCATTATCGAAATACAGTTTTCACCATCAGAAAGTAGACGTCAGACGCTGACGAGGTGCATTTTTAACACTTTCCAACCTAGTTGAAAAGTGTTTATGACTTCGGTTTGTCTGCCGTCTGCCGTCTGTCCATGCTCTAACTCCCGTAAATATGCTTGGATTGCCCTGCAATTTTTATATGTTATTGTCGCTATCTATAGCATGTTTTGTATTTCAACTGAATTGTGTAGCACTGATAGTTTTTTTACAGGGACACTCAAAAGAATTCCATTACATTAACTCACTCTTTGTCTATTACTTGGTGTGTATAAATTCTGTAGATCCTATACAGGGCAGCACAAAAGTTCGCGAACACATTTCCGTTTATTGACAGAAACTCCAGAAGGAGAATTTTAAACTGTGCTACGCGTTTCCTAACTAAACTAAAATTTAGCATCCTATGTAGTATATAAACAAATCTATAGATCATATACAGGGCTGAATAAAAGTATTCGGATATTTTCCCAAATATTGTATATGTTGGAAATTCCTGAAATTACGTTTTTAAATATGTTATGCGTTTTCCAAATTGTTTACTTAGATGTTATCTTTCGGCTTATTAAACGGTAATGATTTGTAAAATTATTTTGGAAGCGTTGGAAAGTGTTACATAATCAATGCTTGACTCATGATTTTTCGTTCTTGTCAAAAATGGAAGGGTTTGCATGAAATGAAATATGCATTACAAAGTTTGAATAAATAAAGTATGAAATATCATGAAAAATAATTGTTCTTTTTTTTTTTTTTCATTTTCTTTTTCTTTTTTTTTCTTTTCTTTTTTTTAAAAACTATTTTGGAAGAAATTCCGTAGACAAAACTCTAACTAGTATCCTTAAAATATCAGCGCTTAATGGCACTTTACCTTAGATAAAGAATTTACAAATACTTTTTTTGACATGTTTCTTCAAATTCTGCATTTTTCAACTTATTGCTTTTTAGTTTCTGGCATGTTCTTGTGTATGTTTGGATTATTCTTTTTTTTTCTTAATTCTAAATACCATCTTATCTATAGCTTTCTATCGTTTAACCTTTAACTAAAGAGCCGTTCAAGGGAATTATTGTTTAGAAGATCATTCAATTTTGACGCTTCCAGTTGCCAATTAAAATATTTTGATAGCCAATGGCGGCCTGACGACTGCATTTGCCGAGGCCTGCCCTGCTTCATGCATCAGTTTTAGGTGCGTTCGTAATTATATAAATACGTAGCACCTATAGTCGTCGTTTGATCCGTCCGTCCGCATATAACAACGCAAAAACTACCCAACCGAATGGTTTGAAATTTAAGATATATTATCTTTGCAGAATTTTGTCGAGACATTTTAAATTTTATGAAAATTGAATCAAAACTTTAGAAGATATTAATAAAAATATTTATTAAGAAATTTGAATTTTCTTAAAAAATCGGTGCTTTTTAGGTGCGTTCGTAATTATATAAATACGTAGTACCTATTGTCGTCGTCTGATCCGTCCGTCTGTCTGTCCGTCTGTCCGTCTGTCCGCATATAATAGCGCAAAAACTACCCGACCAAATGGTTTGAAATTTAAGATATATTATCTTCGCAGAACTTTGTCGAGACATTTCAAATTTTATAAAAATCGAATCAAAACTTTAGCAGGTATTAATAAAAATATTTATTCAGAAATTTGAATTTAAAAGAAAAAAAAATCGGTGCTTTCTTGTTATAGGAGCTTCCGAGGTTTAATCGTCAAGCAACTGATATACTTATTTTATTACAGAAATTAATCTTCAGACGATATAATTTATTTCGCAGAATTAAAAATGATCAAGATCTGAATATTTATATAACTAGCTAAAGTACGAACGCACCTCGTTTGTCACGTTTGACGTACAATTTCCAACTTGTTTTGTTATAGGAGATTCCTAGGTTTAATCGTCAAGCGATCAATATACTTATTTTATTACAGACATTAATCTGCTGACGATATAATTCATTTCACAGAATTAAAAATCATCAAGATATGAATACTTAAAAACACCAATTAATGGATTAATGATTAATACCAATTACATTTTGCAAAATATGAATACTTATATAACTAGCTATAATACGAACGCACCTCGTTTGTCACGTTTGACGTACAATTTCCTACTTGTTCATTCTTGTTAAAGTTTGAGCATCGATAGTTTTTTTTAAAGAAAATATTTATATTAGCTATACACAATTCGATACACAATTGCGATCCCAAACTGCTCACTATGAACGAAGCCAGCACGGCTAAACGTACCAGTGAAACAGTTGAAGATTATATTCAGTAACGAATCAATAAATATTTTTTTCCACTGTATAGGGCTTCTTAATTCCCCCTTCCCTTGAAACAGGACCTACAGCCTCACTATATCCTTATTGGGTAACAGGCAATTTAGTGCCTCAAAATTCCAATTACTGCTCTAAAACGGATTTTCAACAGAAAACAATCGTAAATTACTCGAGAACAATTGTAACTGTGGTAATAATTTATTTGTTAAAATTTCACTCACTCATTTCAAAGAATTGGCCGCATAATTATCAAGTATTAAATTGTGTTATTATGTGTTGAAACTGAAAATCTATATTATTCCTAGAAAACTAGGCATTAGTAGAATTCGGCTATCATTCTGCTTGGTCTTATTTATTTAGTTAGTTAGTTAGTTAGTTAATCAGAATAACTCATGTATTTCAATAGTAATTAACTAATTAATTAATTAATTAATTAAAATAAATAAAAAATAAGCACATTATGTTTTATAACAGTGCCAGTATTTTAAAAAATAATACATGGTGTTGTGACAAATGCACGTATTTAAAATAATATCATCATTCTTATTCTCTTAAATTGATTATTTGAATTTTTATATTGGTTTTATGATGGTTATATATTTGAATAGTATATTTTATCAATTTTATGGTTTAATTTTGTATGTAATTTCATATTATGTTTATGTAATACAACCTTTTTGTAAATAAATATCCATCGAAAATCAAAATAAAATTCGACTGAAAATGAGATGAGCGCATTTTCTGTTAAATAATTAACAAAATATATACAGTGTTACTGAATTGGGGAAAATTATGATTTAAAAGCTTATCCAACTGAAAATGAGATGAGCACATTTTCTGTTAAATAATTAACGAAATATATACAGGGTACTGGATTGGAGAAAATTCTGATTTAAAAGCTTCAAAAAATCGTATTTGAAGCTATTAAAAAAAAAAAAAAAAAAAAAAAAAAAAAAAAGTTAAAATCTATATTTTTTTCGCAAATAATTTCAAAAATATATATTTTCGAAATAAATTAAAAAAAAAAATATACGAATTGTAACCTATAATTTTTTTTAACAGAACTATATATAGAAGCTTTAAATTTGAAGATCTAAAATTACAGCTAATTCGGCCAAGTTGTTTGTGAGTTATTCTTAAAAAACTACCCGCATTGCAATCTGTTTTGCAAGATTACAAGTAAATTTAACATTATTAGTTTCAAATTTTAAACTTTCATAATTCCTGAACTATTTGATAGAATGACCCAATTGGTATAGCGTAAAGTAAAATTTACTGAAAAATCCAAATATGATGTCAAAACTGGGTGTTCGTATTGAAATTTTCAGATTTGGGTACAATTTCAGTTCGAAGATGTCCCTTAAGCCTATTTTTTAAAAACACAAACTGAAAGAAGATAATTTTTAATTGTTTCTGTTTTTTTTTTTTTTTTTTTCTGTGACAATTTGGAGATTAAAATGCATAGAGCTGTTAGCTTTTTTTTTTTTTTTTTTTTTAAATTCTGACAGTCTATAATTTTGTTGTCAACAAATTGATATATGCTATTAAGGCTTACAATAACATATTTCCTTTTGAAAATGGACTTTGTAACTTTTTTTTTTCTTTCTTTCTTTCTTTCTTTTTTTTTTTTTAATATAGGGAGATTAAAAAGAATTTGAATACATTAAGGTCAATGAGCAATAATTGTTTGAAATATGTTTTAATAATGATACAATACTTCATACATTCCGAAAGCGATAAGCATATTTGAGATTCAATACAACATTTCTCCCACAGAAAATGGTGGTCATGTCGGTCTTTTACAGGAGCATACAAAAGAATTCGGTTACATACTGGCAGTAATTGTTTGAATTGCGTTTTAACAATGCTGTACTATTTCTAACATAATGAAATTTACATACGTTACAGAGATTCAAGGTAACATATTTCCTATAAAAAATGGCGTATGTAATATATTTAATGTTCTTTTACAGGGCGGCAAACAAAATTCAAATACATTAGGATATATAAGAGGATTGAGTTCTCAATTGAGTTACCCTTTTTCAACTGAACTAATTTATACTAATTGAATGTGTGTGTAAAATGTAAATAAATTAACATAGGGCTTAAACAAAATAATTTGTTGAGTACATTCTCTCAAATCCGTGAATTAAATGAATTTTTCCGTTGATTATATTTCGCTGAAACACAAAACATTTCGCTTTGTTTTGTCCGTTTTCCTCCAAAATACAGAAAATTCCCCAATTTAGCATAAAAATTGCCTGAAATTTTCGTATCTAAAGCTGCATTTTTCAGTTCACACGAGTTTTCTGGTAACTATACCGCTTAGTACTTTTTCGTATTAGAAACGGAATTTTTATCTATGTCCTTTTCCCTTCAAAACACGAAAAATTCACGAACCTAAGCTTAAAATTTCCTGACAATTACCCCGTCGAAAGAGGGCAATATTTCAATTAGCAGAAAAATCTCTTCCAATCTCAGGGGTGTTCCGGCAACTTGCTGCCTGTACGTTTTACATTAAAAAAAAAAAAAAAAAAAAAAAAGAACGAAAAATCATGCGTCAAGCATAGATTATGAAACACTTTCCAACACAGCCAGAAAACTGTAACGAAACTCCACCGTTAAATAAGGTGAAAGAAGATATGTAAGTAAACAATTTAGAAAACATACAGTTTTCGAAATTACCTTCCAGTGTCAAAAAAATAGTCGAATTATTTTGTGCAGCCCTGTATATGATCAATAGATGTGGATATATCGCATGATGAAATTTAGTTCAGTTAGAATATTCACATTTAGCAATTTTCTCCAATCGATGGAAATGCACTGGAAATCCTTTGTACAACCCTGTATATTATCTGAAGACTTTTATACACACCACATATTAAGCTAAAAGGCAACTTAAAACTCATTCGCAGCAATTACCAACCGTAAAGGACAACGTATCTTTTTCTTTGCGTAGCCCTGTATATGAACTTATTTATATTCCACAAACTTAAATTAGTATACTAAATATATTATAGCTCAGCAACAAAATGCGTAACACAATTAAAATCTACCCTTAAGCAATTCACTCCCATAGTCTGTAATACTTACGGATTCCCCTGTGTAGCCCTGTATATGAGCAACTGAGTTTATAAATACACACGTACTTAGGATAAAAATTAGTTAAACTTAAAAACGCAAACCAAAGTTGAAAATGCACTTATCACACATAGACTGTAAATATCGCACATGTACCGTAACCAATATCTTTTGTGTGTCGCTGTAAATAAACGCAATGCACACCACACTTTCAAGAGAACAATTTATAGTGTGAACCTCAGTAATGCATATAATTTTCATAATGTTTGAAATAGGGAAATGTCACTAAATTACACTGCAAACGATTTTTCCCCATAGAACAATGTGTAACAGAATTCTTTTGGTTAACCCTGTAAATGAATAATTAATGCTTTGCACCCCATATTCTACAAAAAGCATGTTTTAATACTCTTCATAATTCTAAATCAATTTCATCATGTTTTAAATGACGTAGCATCATCAAAATGCACTTGAAACTATTATTTCCCATTGACTGTAATGTAACGGAATACTTTTGACTGTCGCTGTAAAAAAACTATAAGTGCTACACACTTCATTTGAAATAGGGAACATGCTATAGTAAACGACAATAACATGCAAAAATTTCAGGGCGATCCGAGTATTTTTACGGGAGTTAGAGCACGGACAGACGACCAGACAAACCGAAGTCATAAACACTTTTCAACTAGGTTGGAAAGTGTTACAAATTGCGTGTATAACCGTGGGATATTTATTTTCCGTTCTGTTATTGCGTTTCCGCACTGAATTAATTTTCAGTTTACTATGTGGTGTGCATAAAATTCTATAGATCACATGTAGTGTTGCACAAAATATTTCGAATGCATTACGTATTCGATAATTTCTGAAAGTGAGGGTTTTCAATTATACGTTTCATTCTAAGCTTGTCATAAAATTAAGTTTCAAGTAACAATATTCTGATAGTGTTAGAAAGTGTTTCATGCACTATATGCGTGACGCAGGATTGTTATTTCTCATTTTAATTTTATAACGCTTCAAGCATCTTAATTTCTTGTATTTCCTTTTTATATATCATTATCATTTCAAAATACATTGCAAAGCGATCTCACTGATAATTTATTAACGCCTCAAAAAGTTAATTTGCAAGAAACATTTTCATATGTCAAATCGAAATTTCTGTCAGAATTTTACGCATCTATGAACTTTAATTGAGTTTTGATAACTTCTAAGGATGTAAATTTTAAAATGCATGCTAAGTTTGGTTAAAAAAGGGAAAATGATTCTAAATTGTATAGATGTATTTCGAATAAAAATTAAAACGCATGAAATGTTCTGAAGATGTTACAATCTTGAAATCTTTATTTTAAGGAGCGTAAATGTTTGAAGTGGTGTACTATTACATTTTTTTTTAATACGTACTCTTCCAAATTTATTAAAATGTAGTAATATTTAACATCAAATAATTTAACTTTTTGAATTATAATACGGAAAAAGAAAAAAAAAAAATGTCCACTTCTAAACTTGAAAATGCTTTAGTTGGCATCACTATTATCTTGTTAAAAGCCTAAAATTACAAAAAGCTATAATGTTTCCAGTTTGGCTGTCTGCTGTCCATTATATTATCGACAGTATCAAATGAGCTATTGATCATATTATGAAAAAATTGGTAGTAAGGTTTTGTAATTTTTAACACTTTCCAAAATACACTGCTCAAAAAAATTAGGGGAGCAAGCAAAGAAGTCAAGAGAACCGTGCAAACAGTCATGCATAAAATGGAGAGTATGTATCAATGCGCAATACAGAAAAAAAATCCCTGACGGCTCGGCCTACAGGCACAGGTAGATTTCGAAGATGCAGACGGTGGGGCACCTATTTATTGGGAATTGCAGAAGAAAGACGTATTTGCCATGATGTGGCAGTTGGAACCACCCACTTCAAAATATACAACCGCCTGTAGGCGGAGCCAGCAGAGGTTTTTTTGTTTTTGATTTTTTTTTTTTTTTACCGTAAGAGTTGGTCCTATAAAAAACTTATAAATATAAAAGTTGTAGATAATATTAAGAAAATTTATAATAAACCAGAGGGCCCGTGCGAGGATTTCGCACTGAAATCTAATATTTTTTAGGTACTTCTACTTCTCTATTATCCCGTTGACCACTTTTCATAACAAAAAACTATCGCCAAATTGTAAGTTTAAGCGCCAAAAATGCAGTCCCATTTACTTGATGTCAGAAGCATTATACCTGTTTGTTATGTCATCAAGTGGTTTTTAATTCAACATTTGTGTGTATTTTTCATTATGTTTTACTGATTTATTAGTTACTAGCGGCCCGTCCCGGCTTTGCACGGGTAGACAATGTAATTTTTTAGTACATTTGTTTTCTTGAATTTCGCGCTCCTATCAAAAAACTGTTGCAAAGATCGAAATGACCTAAAACTTTCGAATCCTGTTTAGTAGATTTGTTTTACTGAATTTCGCGCACCTACATAAACCAGCTGCAGAAATATGACGAAATGTCCAAAAGTTTTCGAAACCACCCCCTTTTAAAACCCTTTAGGGGGAATTTTTAAAATCACTGAAATGCGTGTTTATCTATTTTTTACTAGATGTGTTTTCTTGAATTTCACGCTCCTACCTAAATCTGCTGCTGAGATATGGCGAAATGACCCAAAACTTTTGAATACCCCTTTAACCACCTTCTGGGGGGGGGGGGATTTCCAAAATCACCAAAATACGTGTTTAACTAATTTTTTAGTAGATTTTTTAAAATTAATTTCGCCCTCCTACATAAAAGCTGAGATATGGCGAAATCACCTAAAAAATTCGACCCCCCCCCATTTAACCACCTTCTGGGGGGGAATTTCCAAAATTGCTGAAATACGAGTTATATTCATTTTTTAGTAGATTTGTTTTCCTGATTTTCGCGCTCCTAACTAAAACTACTGCTGAGATATGGCGAAATGACCTAAAACATTCGACCACCCCACTTTAATCCCCTTCTGGGGGGAATTTCTAAAATCGCCGAAATAGGTATTTAATCATTTTGTTATTAGATTTGTTTTCCTGATTTTCGCGCTCCTACCTAACTGCTGTTGAGATATAGCGAAATGACCTAAAAACATTTGACCACCTCCTTTAACCTCCTTTGGGAGGAGGGGGAATTTCTGAAATCGCTGAAATACGTGTTTAATAATTTTTAGTAGCTTTGTTTTCCTGATTTTGGCGCTCCTACCTATAACTGCTGCTGAGATATGGCGAAATTACCTAAAACATTCGACCACCACCCTTTAACCCGCTCCGGGAGGAGAATTTCTGATATCGCTGAAATAGGTGTTTAACCATTTTTTAGTAGATTTGTTTTCCTGATTTTCGCGCTCCTACCTATAACTGCTGCTGAGATATGGCGAAATGACCTAAAACATTCGTCCACCCCCTTTAACCCCCTCCGGGAGGGTAATTTCTGAAATTACTGACAAACATGTGTAATCATTTTTTAGTAGATTTGTTTTCCTGATTTTGCGCGCCTACCTATAACTACTGCTGAGATATGGTGAAATGACCTAAAACATTCGACCACCCCCCTTTAACCCCCTCGGATGGGGAATTTCTAAAATCGTTAAAATATAGGTTTAATAATTTTTTTAGTAGATTGATTTTCCCGATTTACGCGCTCCTAACTATAACTGCGGCTGAGATATGGCGAGATGACCTAAAACATTCGACCACCCCCCTTTAACCCCCTTCTGGGGAGAATTTCTAAAATAGCTGAAATAGGTGTTTAACCATTTTTTAGTAGATTTGTTTTCCTGATTTCCGCTCTCCTACCTATAACTGCTGCTGAGATATGGCGAAATGACCTAAAACATTCGACCACCCCCCTTTAACCCCCTTCTGGGGGGAATTTCTAAAATCGCTGAAATAGGTGTTTAATCAGCTGGGCGTTGATGAGTCAGTCAGTCACCGTTTCCTCTTTATATAATAGTATAGATTTCATTAATTAAAATAACAATTGTATCCTTAAATTCTTATATTTTATTTATTTATTTATTTTGATATTCCAATGGCAACGTTCTCCCGTTTATTTGGCGATAGGTTTTTGTTATGAAAAGTGGACGACGAGATAATAGAGAAGTACCATTTTTTATCAATATGTAATTGCCGAAACGTCAGTGAAGGCTTACTGTTGAGACCCGAAAAGTTTTTGGTTTCCGTCTGTTTGTCTGTTTGTCTGTCTGTTCCGCGATAACTGCCGTAAAAATGATCCGATTAGGTTGATTTTTGGTAGGTATGTTGGTGAGGTACCCGGAATTATCTGTATAGTTTTTAGTTACATTTGGTTCAATCGTTCGAAAAATATAGAACATTTCTTTTTAGGTCATAATGCTTTCCCATGGGACTGCAGACGATTTTCAAATTTCATTTTTAACTGGAATGGAAATCGCATATTTGAATAATGGATTTCATTGTAAAATTATGGATGTTGATTTTCGATATGGAGGTTTTAAATATATCCAATAAATTTGAAAAATTGCCGATACATTTATTAGAATTGAGATATTAATTGCTTAAATGATTGGAAATTTTGTTGCATCTGTTCCGGGAATATAAAACTTTTATTTTCATGTTTTTTACAAATTTTAAAATGCATTTCTTTTTACTTTGCTCTTTAATTTATCAGTTGCCTAGCAACGATATTTCAAAGAAGATATAAAAATAATAAAAGTAACTCGCACTATTTTGTTCCAATAATTTATTAGCAAAATAAATTATTTTTGTATTCTATTGACATAAATGAAGAATTTATTTTAATACAAGTTTTTTTTTAATCTAAAAAGTTGCAAGAATAAGAAGTTCATAAGAATTTCAGAATATCATTGCATAAACCGTGTTTATTTTAACGTTTCTAATTTCTGAAACCTCCGAAGAATTGTATATGCCTAAAAATATGTATGCAATAGAAAAAAATTAAATTGCGGTTTGTAAGATGCGAAATAATATGAAAGGTAAGATTAAAAAACAGTGACTTGAGCTGACGTTGAGGCTCCTGATCTGCAGATTTACTAGTATTTATTAGATGCAGGTTTAAACTTCTAAAGAAAAAGCAAGGATAAAAATATTTGCAAACAACATTTAGTTTTTAGTCAAGCCAGAATATCATATCATTTATTCCATCAAAGTTAGAGTAAAAACTGATCCAAGATTGCAAAAGGCACGTGCGAGAAAAAAAATTAACAATCGTATTTTAACTTCATTAGAGGATGACGTCTTCCGCTCCGGGAAAAACATGGGACATAGAAATATAAATCTAAATATTTCAATTTCAATTTCGCTTTTTAATCATAAATAAAAAATAAACCCGTGCGGTGTTTTTTTATTATAATTGCTGAGTATCATATAATGTGGTATTTTATTTTTGTGGCAACAATATTTTGAAGAAAACCTTTCATTTCTTTTATGAAAACAATGCCGATTTAATTTTTAATTTTCAGCAAATTTTAATCAAAAACATGTTTTAACGAAATTTTCAGTGTGCTATGTCAGAAGCCTGTGCAAAATCCTTTCATATGCTATCCCAGCCGTTCTGCGTTTCGTAATTTCTTAGAAAAAGGGATGTTGACAGGAGAAATAATATATATGATTTAAGCGGATTTGAAGTCTTGGTAATTGACGAAGTTATGAATTTTTTTTTCTTCTGAAACCCCTATCCCCCCCCCCTCCTTGGGGGCATTTTTAATAAAATAAAAAATCTGTCATACATAAATTTTTGGCCCTTTTCCTTGAAGTAATAATAACTTTAAAGGATTCGATATGTATAAAAATTAGGAAGTTATGGCTTTTTTTTCTGTTTTCACGTCTGCTTGTAGGCGGAGCCAGCAAGGATATATATATATATTTTTTTTTTTACCGTAAGAGTTAGTCCTATAAAAAAACTTGTCAATATAAAAGTTGTAACATAATTTTAAGGAGATTTACAATAAATTTAAGCGGATTTGATATCTTGGAAATTGACGAAGTTATGAATTTTTTTCTTCTAAAACCCTCTTTTTCCTCCCCTTGGGGCCATTTTTAATGATATCAAAAATCTATCATACATAAATTTTCGGCCCTTTTCCTAGAAGTAATAATAACTTTAAACGGATTCGATACGTATCATAATTAAGAAATTATGGGTTTTTTCTGTTTTCACAAAAGTCCCCCCCATGTCCCCCCCTTGGTTCGATTTTGCCCATTAACGAACTTGACCGAGATTTTATGCCCCTTGATTTTATGCATCAATTTGGAAGAGATTTGTGTATTACAGTTATCGTGTCCATAAAAAAGTGACATAGATAGATAAATAGATAGATAAATAAAGTTTTGAACTGGGGGTGGTTTTGGGTTCTGGGAGTCATGATCGGCGTTACGATCTGCAAAAGTTTTTCAAAAATTCCAACTTAGGGAGAATGTAATGGGTAGTATTTCTTACTAAATCTACCTAAAAGACGCAAAAAAGTTTATAAGGGAGCTTAATTCTTTGAAATGATGAAAAGAACATGAAAAGATGGTTTAGGGCAACAATTTGGTTACATGTAAATGACAAAAAAAGTATTGTTTAGAAATGACGCAAGATGTTTAATATTGCGTGTGGTCCCCTCGAACAGCTAAGACTGTTGCACACCTGTTTTCCATGGATGCGATGAGGTTATCGACAAGATTTTTGAGGGATACTCTTCCACGTCTCAAGAATTGCAATCGCCATGTCGATACCTTGGTCTCGCTGCAATGCGTCGTCCGAGTGTGTTCCAAACATGCTCGATATGATTTATGTCAGGAGATCATGCTGGCCATTCCATACACTGTATTGTTTCATCTTCAAGCATGTGCTCCACAAAACGAGCTGTATACGGTTTAGCATTAATATGCATGAAAACAGAGGAATCACCAATGGCTGCAGCTTAAGGTACAACATGAGGTCGCAGAATCTCGTCTGCATAGCTTTGGACCCTCAAAGTGCCATTCCGAATGATATGCAGGTCCGTACATCCACCTATGCTGATTTCAGCCCATACCATCAACCCAAGATACGTAGAATAGCTATCTTGCTATCAACCTACCTCGTCTGTAATGTGATCTTTTACGAACGAATGTGGGGTTATTTAGACTGCCCCTTTCCCTCCATACTAAAACACGTCGGGTGTCACATTCCAGACTGAATCGGGACTCGTCTGTATGTAAACCGTACTTGACTCCAATCACGTTGCCTCCAATCTCGATGTTCAGCAGCCCACCTTCTTCGGGCCGCACGGTAATTTGAAGTCAACGGAATACAGACCATTGGCCTACATGATTAGAGACCACACTGATGAAGCCCATTTCAGACTGTTTGGCTAGCCATCCTTCGTCCTGTTACCAACTGCCTTTGCGGCTTGCGTAGCATTGCCTGTTCTGTCTCGACAAGCTGTTAACAGGATATAGTATCGGTCATCAGTTGCTATGGTTGCACGTGGCCAACTTTGCCCTGGTCGACGTCTAACATTCCCCTTTTCTTGGAATCGATTCCACATCCTTGCAATAACACTTCTGACTCCAACTGTATCCACTACACTTCATTATGTTTGCTCGGATTCAAGTCTCCCAATAATACGCCAAGCCATGGATTCCGGTAAATCACGTTGTTGGGACATTTTCAAGTCACATTTTCTCAAAACAAAAGCTGAGTAATTGAATTTCACAACTGAGACAGTCAAACAGACGCGACGCTTGTGCGAAATCCCGGTTTCTGCAATTATCTACTTTTTCTGTTTTTTGACGTCATGAACTTTGATTTGCATATGAAGTTTTCTTCTATTATTTTCTGCTATACACTTTAAATTATGGATGTTTTATTTTACGTTACTAATCGGTGTAAGTATTTGCGTAATTTTGCACAAAGTATATCTTCTCCCCTAATTATTTTGAGCAGTGTAGTTGAAAAGTGTTTATGAATTCGGTTTATCTGTCCGACTGCCGCACTCTAAATAGCGGAAATCAGGTACGATTTCAATGTAATTAGTATATGTAATTGAGATCTACCACGGAATGTTCGGTATTGAAAATGAAGTGTGTAGCATTTATAGCTCGTTTGGAACGTAAAAGAATGCCGTTACATTATGGTTTATGTTGAAAAATCGTTTACAGTGTATTTTAAAGATTTTACACTATAGGGTGACTATTAAATACTGTTACAAATATTCAGTCATTTTATTTTACAAATATAAATAGAAAATAATAAATACACTAATATGATGAACATCAGATATGAAAGTTTACCTGGAAATAATTTTACTCGAATCGACCACCATCTGTATCGATTACCAACGATAATCTCTTCTGCCATTGTCCGACTGCTGCACGAATCATTTTATGAGGTAATCGGTCCCATTCATGCAATATAGAAGCTGTGAGAGAGTGCAAACTTCTGTGTTGTTTGCTATTTACTTTAGCCTCTAAAATCCCCTAGATGCAACAATCTAAACGATTTAGATCCGGTGAAGAAAGTGACCAATCTTCTTGCATGATAAAGTTCCGACAATTGACGCGGAGCCAAACCTGTGTTGATTTAGTTCGGAGCTAAGATACAGAATCTTGCTGAAATATCCAATTCTTTTTGGGACCCAGATGTAACAATCTAAACGATTTAGGTCCGGTGAAGAAAGTGACCAATCTTCTTGCATGATAAAGTTCCGACAATTGACGTGGAGCCAAACCTGTATTGATTTAGTTCGGAGCTAAGATGCAGAATATTGCTGAAATATCCAATTATTTTTGGGATACAACCTGTCAGCATGTGGCAATAAATGTGTAGCCAATATGTCCTATTTGTAATATTCCGCATTAATTTTTATTCCTTTATCGATGAATTTCAAAGGTCATTTTCCAGTGTTTGACACTGCAGCCCAAACCATATCAGAATTCTTATTCTGAAAGCGTTTAACAGTTCGAAGGTTTCCAGGTATATCCTCGAAGGTTGCTGAATATACGGCATCATTCAAAATATACGGCAGAATATACGGCATCATTCGGTTCAGGGCAAAATAGCTTCTCATCAGAAAATATTATTCTGTCAACACTTTTCCTACCATGCCGCTTCAGCAATATCTTGCATCTTTGTAATTATTTTATTCTTTGTGTAGCAGTCAAACCTTGAACTTTTCTTTTGCGACAAGGGCGAAAACTCAGGTCTTCATTTATAATAACTTGCATAGTTCTGCGACTCACGTTCTCTTCTGCAGCCATTTTATTTGCAGAACGTTGTGGATTTCATCGTTTCACGAATTCTTTTGATGCGCTCTTCTGTGCGAACTGAGCCTGGACGACCAGACCTAGGTCGATTTTTACAGCTATTAGTATCCAACAATCGATTTATAAATCTATATATAAATTTTCTATTAAAACAAAGGCATTTTAATTGCTTAAAGATTTTATCTGCGGAAAATACGCGATCAAAGAGCTGTTTAATCATCATTCTTTTGGCTTACATTTTTAAAATAATTTTAAATGTTTGACACCGCAGCCCAAGCCACATCAGAATTCTTGTTCTGAAAGCGTTTAACAGTTAGAAGGTTTTCAGGTATATCCTCGAAGGTTGCTAAATATATGGCATCATTTTCAGCATTAGAACACTGTTCACGGCAAAATAGCTTCTCATCAGAAAATATTATTCTGTCAACACTTTTCTATAACGATTATATTCTACGATTTATATAAAAATCGTCTGCACTAATAGAAAATTGTCAAACTCTGAAATAGTGAAATAAATTGTTTTACCAAACGATTAAAATCAATTCTTATTTTTTGGAGTGTAATTGTGTAACAGTATTTAGTAGCCACCCTGTATTTCAAAGATAGTGAAATTGATATACATCACTGAGGTGCACTACGAGATGCTTTAGAATATGGTGTGGATAGCACTTATCGTTTATTTACATGGACACACAAAAGAATTCGGTTACAGTACTGTCCATGACCAATAATTGCTGGAAAATCGTTTTCACTTGTGGTATGTGTTTTTGAAATTACCTAATATTTTGCATATTACTGGATACGTAAAAATTCTATACCATCATAACAGGGATAGATCATAACAGATAGATCATAACAGGGCTGCACAAAAGAATTCAAGTACATTTCCGTTTACTGATGGAAATTTCGGAAAAGGAATTTTCAACTGTGTTATGCGTTTGAAGAACTAAGTTTTTGAATATTATGTATTAGTATATATACAAATCTATAGATCATATACAAATTGCACAAAAGAATTCAGATATTTTTTTGACTATAGATGATAATTGCTGAAATTGGGTTTTCAAATGGGTTAAGCGTTTTCCAATTTGTTTACTTAACTATCATCTTTAACCTATTATTAGTCTGTGAAGTTTTGTTACAGTATTCTGAATGTCTTGCGGAAAGTGTTTCATAATCTATGCTTGAGTATGATTTTTCTTTCTGGTTTGAATTATGTGACAGTAAAGTAACATAATATTTTGAAGTATTTTGAAGGATATAGGAAGGGAATATTTTGAAGATGCTAAAATCTTGGAAATTTTATTTTAAGGAAATATCATATATTATTCCACGAGCAAATCTTGTGTGTCTGTGTGTGTGTGTGTGTGTGTGTAGTTATGCAAATTTTATCTTAAAAACGTCTCTAACGATTTTGACGAAATATTGTATTATTCACTTTTCGGGCATGAGAAGACCATTGGGCTAGGTCAGATGTTCGAGAAAATTCGATTAGTGGGTCATTTTGGGGTCACTACGGGTCAATGCATTTCATTGGGACTGAAGGTTGAAACAGTTATTAAGTTATCGAACAGTTGGCAGTAAACGAAGTCGCAAAGTTGGTAATGAAATGTTGGCGACATTGGCGAGATTTGGTGGGAAAATTGACTTTTAAGATTACCAATGCCAAAACACATGTTTGGCGTCAAATGGTAAAATGTCACCAAATGTGACGACATTTGGCGACATTTAGTCGAAATTTGGCAAAAAAATTGACTTTTAAAATCTGTAGGAATTTCCTAGAAATTCTCAGTAGGAGTCGAGATATAGGTTTCAACCAATCCTGTCTATGGAACGTTCTCGAAAGCAGAATTGAACCAAGCAGGGTACACAGAACTTTCTCAACACATGCTTGGCGCAAAATGAAAGAATGTCGTCAAACTTAGCGACATTTGGCGAAAACATTGGCTTTCCGATTCTGAAGGAATATTCTGGGAATTCCCAATAGAAGCCGCGATACATCATTTAACCAATCAGAGTCCATAGAACGTTCTCGAAAACAGAATTCAAATGTAGTTTGGAAGAATGCCCTTTCGCTGTAAATATGTAATGTAAGTAATGTAAAAATTAGAAATATATACATAGTTTTAATATTGATTGTTTCTGTAAATAATACTGTTAAAAAATAAAATTCTTTATAGTGATAATCCAGCGAGAATTTATTGTTACATCGAGTTGAACGCAAAGCTAATTTTAACCGAGCATATCTCGGTCATCTACCCTGGCATATAATGAGTCGTTGATCTTGAAAGTGGGAAAAATCCATTTTGTGAAAAAGATTAGCTAAAGCTAAATCTTATTACAATCTAACATAAAATTAATGTTTCGAACCCATTCACAATAAATATCGTTTAATATTAGTATAAATTTGTGACAAGCAATTTATTGGGTCAACGATATTTTAACTGCGTTGATTTTGAAAGTGAGGCGAGTCCATTTTGGACAGAATTATTGTTTTATGTTGCGTAAAATTAACAAACGCAATCAGGATTCCATCATGAATACTTTAAAAGTCTGTACTAAATATACTTTATATTGGTTCTTCATTGCAAATAATTACATTGTAAAGCCACATTTTAGTAATACTTGCATTTCATTGCAAATTTGTCCAATGTAAAGCCATTTTTTAACCAATGTTGATATTTCATTGAAAGTATTTCCGATGAAGGTAATATTGGGTCCCAGTATAATAATTGGTTTACTACTACGATATATATATATATGAACCCATATATATATGAGATATATACATGAAACTCGAAGCTGAAAAAATTGAGTTTGATCCATGGACAAAGTCCAAAAAGTGGCTTAGATTTTTCAATAGATGCGCGTGTAGTTCGCAACCTAGAGCGCGTTTTTTTATATTGAAGAAAATAAACATGAAATCAGTTCTAAGTAACTAAGAACACCCCGTGTAAGGTAATTTTTATTCGGTTCTGCGTCAATTCATCGCGCACAATTCATCGCGGAACAATTCATCGCGCA
This sequence comes from Maratus michaelseni, assembly GCA_963931845.1. Lineage (NCBI taxonomy): Eukaryota > Metazoa > Arthropoda > Arachnida > Araneae > Salticidae > Maratus > Maratus michaelseni. The sequence continues at coordinate 38,369,982 of OZ007591.1, read as the reverse complement.
CAATTCATCGCATCGTAAATTCGTCGCGGCGTCAATTCGTCGTGGTGTCAATTCGTCGCGACGTCAATTCGTCTCAACGAAAATATATTTGAAGGCTATGATAATAAAAGCAAAGATAATGTAGTACAATTATTTAATGATGATTAGTTTTTTAGATATAGAGAATTATAACAAAAACTAATTATCATTAAATAATTTTACTAAATTTTCTTTACTTTAATCATCATTAGCCTTCAAAACCATTTCATTGCGACAAATTGACGTCGCGATGAATTGACACCACGACGAATTGACGCCGCAACAAATTTTCTCAGCGATGAATAGTGCGCGATGAATTGTTCCGCGATGAATTGTGCTCGGCGAATTGACGCGACACCTTTTTATTCATATCAATATAGAAAGTAATATATTAAAAAATAAGTTTTTGCGATTTTTTTAAGTAAAGATTTAATATATAGATTACCTTCCTTTTTAGTCAGGGGACAAAAAGCGAACCGAACATCACTCACGCGAGACATTTTTTACGTCTATACTTTTATGTTTATGTATTTGGAAATTATCTAAGGGCGAGGGTCAGAGAACGCTTACGAAAAATTCTTAGTTTATTTTTAAATGTTTAATTATTTTAAGTCAATTGCGATTTTTTTTAAATCATCAAAGATAGAAAAAATTTAGTTAATTTAATTTCAAAATACAGGGATAGGCATTGGGCCTCCCCTGCATCTCATTGCCGAAGCATGTGTTTTGATCCAAGATTCTGTTCAAACGAAACTAAATTTCAATCTTCGAGTCAACAGTAAATTTTCATTTTTATAGATACAAAAATAATTAAAAGAGAGAAAAAAAATCTGAATTACTCCAGTTTTATTTCAGATACTGATCTGGAGCCCTCGGCAATAGTTCAAGTCGCGCAGCTCTTCCACTAACCCTCTTGATATATCTTGAGTAGGAGGGAAGGGGAAAAAAATCATTAGTTGAAGATGTTAAAGCGTGAATAGTGGATAGAGCTTCTAAAGTAATTTTGAACAAGATTTCAAGAATGCATTGGATAACGATGACAAAAGAATTTACGTAAAGAAAACGGGGGAAGAGGAGGGGTGTGGGGGGTGCTTACTTATATCGTCCATGTCTAAAGAAATGAAAATCTTCATGCACTAGAGCTTGCTGAATTGCAAAAGAAAATTTTTCTTCGTTTTTCTTCTTACAGAAAAAGGATGATATTTTATAAAATATAGTCTACAAGTGACAGTGCCAGGCAAGCTGCATGAGATTTTTTCCCTCTATTGTTGTTCTGCTAAAATATTTAATCTGTATCCCCATTTAATAATTAAACTTAGGTAAATCAAGATTAAAACACTAAAATAAGTTGTTGTAGCAAAATTATAAAATGTAAAACGATAAAAAGCAAAACAATACTGGGTCATTGTTTTTACTTACAGAGTTGAAACTTCGTGTATATTTCTGAATACCAGCTATAAAGAGCTCAAAATATTAAAATTGGAAAAAATCGTATTATTTTAATAAATAGAGATAAAAAACCAAAATTCTAACAGCCTTTTCCTATTAAATTTAAACATTTTTCGTTATAGAAGATGCCAAAAATTAAAAATCCACGATGAAATTCTTCCTATAATAATTAATTTTCTATCAGACGATTTTCACGTGAAAAATGAAAATGAAATAAAAAGTTTCTCCAATTGAAAAAAAGATTAATATGAAATAAAATTGATGACGTCACATAGTGTTTTTCACCAATTGAAAAAAAGATTAATATGAAATAAAATTGATGACGTCATAGTGGTAATGAAACGGAAAGATTTCTCAATAATACAAGGAGTATGAGTATGTGTACGTACACAAAGCATATTAATATCACGTCATTAGAGAATTAAAAAGAAAATCTGACGTCATATCGGAAGTTTAACGGATTTTTCAAATGTTTCAGAATAATACAAAGCGCGTATCAATATCAGTAATAGAGAATAGTAAATATATGAGTTTGAGGAACGTATTGAATCATGATAAAAACCCGATTATGGAAATATTCGCATATTTTAACATTTTGAAGGTGTACAACATGTTTAATTTTAAAATTATTATTTTTTTTTTAAATATCGCATTTAGTCCACATGACATATATTATTATGACAGAATATAATAGTGGGCTCCGCCCGCTATCAAGCTGGTTTAGATATTCGAAAAAAAAAAATTGACCTGTAAATTTTTACTTTATAAAAAACATGACTTTTTTTTTTTTTTTTTTTTTTTTTTTGCTAAATGAAATTTATTTGGATTTATTAAAGAAAGGATAAAGTGTTTTGGAAGGAATATCAAACGAAACCCTTTGAGCGATCTTCGATCACACTTACCCACTTGTTTTAAATTGTTATTGTCTATATTTTGAACAATACTGCAATATTCGTATGAAATATTACCCAACATTTAGGTGCTTATATTTTGTCAATAGTGCACCAATATTGGCAAGAAATATTACCCAATTCCATTTCCAGCGTTTCTAATACAATGTTAACATTTCTACAGTATTAGCGCTTCGCTGCAGATATTTCCAGTAAAGAATTGATATATTCTGTAGTAGTAACTTTTCATTGTAAATATATTCAATTTAAAACCAATATTTAATCAATATTAATATTGCACTGGACGTATTTCCAATAAATGCAGTATTAACGCAATATTGTTCCTCAATATAACAATGTAACGATTAATAATGGCATTTCAATCCAAATATTTGTAATGTAAAGTCAATATTTAATCTTGGTGCTTCATTAGAAGTATTTCTGATAATTGCAATATTAATGCAATATTGGACCCCAATATAACAATGCAAATAGTAAATTTTCGTTTTTATTGATCCAAAAATAATTAAAAGGGACAAAAGTAAGATGGATTACTACACTTTTATTTCAGATACTAATCTCGAGTACCCTCCAGGCCGGCTTCCTGGGGCAGTAGTTCAGGTCGTCTGGCTTTACAATGGCCCCTCATTATACATCCTTGAGTAGTACAAAATGGGGTGGGGGGGGGGGGGACCAGCATCTGAAGATGTTACATCATGAATAACGGATAGAGTTCTAAACTAATCTTGAATTAAATTTCGAGAAAATATGACAAAAAAAAAAAAAAAAAAGAAGAATACTTAAAAGAAGCGGCATACGTATTTACATTGCTCATGTCCAAAGAAAAGAAAATATTTATTCATTAAAGCTTGCTCAGTTGCAAAAGAATGCTTTTCTTAAGCAGAAAATACAATAAGGTGGACGGTCTAGCAGTGATAGTGACAGACAAGAGGGCAGGGGAGGACTTATTGCCTTTCCCTGAATTTGAAATTTAATTAATTAGTAGTTATTTTTATCTAACGAATTTTGAAAAGAATCATAGTCATTTAGCGAATTTATTCTTCCGAAGTTAGCTTAAAATACTTAGATACTAAGAGGAAAAGGAACTAAGGGTTTTTCAACAAGGGGCTCTGCCCTCCCTCTCCCTGACGCCCTTGTATAAAACAATTTTCATCTCTGTTTCTCTTTTGCTTTCATGTGTTTAAGAAATATTTTAAACAAGAACAAAAAAAATATGCATTTGGCAGAGATTATGAAACACTTTCCAACACTAACATTAGTAAGAAATTTCTTTTTTCCCTAGAACGAAATTAAATATGTAAATAAGAAACTTAAAGAAAACATACAACTCAGTACATATTCCCTTTCAGCAGTTGCTGTCCATGGCTGGTAATGTGTGAGAAGTCTTTCTTGTAGTCCCGTATGCAATCTATAAAAAGTATTTATTTGCCATTCAAACTTAGATAAGTTTAAAAATGCATAATCACAGAGGAAAACGCACTTCCAGCAATTATCGATCTTAATCAGTCATTTATCCGAATTCTTTTGCGCGTCTCTGTAAATGAAAGATAAAAGCTATGCACTCTATAATCTGTAGAAAGCATGCAGTGCATTTCACTGATTTCATATATTTAAAATAGCATAAAATCATTCAAATGCACCGCAAACGGTTTTCCCCCATAAATCCTAATGTAATGAGATCCTTTTGTGCGTCCCTGTAAATGAAACTATAAATGTTAATTATTCTATACTCCTGAGAAAGCATGTTGCAGAGCATATCAGTGATGTAGATAAAGTTCATTATGTTTGAAATATCGTAACATCAATAAAATGCACCGCAAACGATTTTTCCCCATAGACCGTAACAGAATTCTTTTGTGTGTCCCTGTGTACAAACAATAAATGCTACACACTTCATTTTCGATGCCGAATATTCTATACTAAATCGCAACCACATATTAAAATTTTATGGCAATCCGAGTACATTTACGAGAGTTAGAGCGCCGCCAGACATACGCCAGACAGACAAACCGAATTCATAAACCCTTTTCAACTGTGTTGGAATGTGTTAAAAGTTCAGACAGGCCATGTTCTTGGCGCACCCCCTCCCTTCCCCAGGTAAAACAATTTTCATCTTTGTCTCGTCTCTCTTTTATTTTCATGCGTTTAAATATTATATTAAAATGGGGGTTCAGGCAGAGACCACGTCACGTGCCTGCCCCCGTCCATGGAAAACAATTTTTATCTCTGTATCTTTTTTACTGTGTTTAAAAATTATCTTATAAAGGGGATTTAGGGAGGGCGCTACTGCCTTTACGAAAAACTTAAATTCGTTAAATATTTGTATTACTTTTTATGTTGAAAAGTAATAGTCTTATACTGCACTTCTGACTCTGTTTATACTTTCCATTTAAAGAACCAAGGCTGGCGACCACACTCATATTTGTTCAAAAGGCTTGCTCCTGTCTGGATTTTGTTCTATCGTTACTCATGATTACAGACAACTTATATTAAACTCAAGTAAATTATGAATAAAATACTAAAAAATATTGTGGAAAAATTATGAAATAATTATTAAAAAAACAATAACACACACACGAAAAAAAAAAAAGGGGGGGGGGAATTAAGAATATAGCCGTAAAAACAAACATTAACCACAATTGAAATAAATAAATAAATAAAACAAAATATCACAAGCAGCATAAAATACAAAAAGCAGCACCTCAAATTATGTAAACGATACCCAAAATGAAATTAAGATCAAAATTTAAAGAAACAACCCTATATCAATGTTTGTTTGAATGTGTACGTTAGATTAATTTATTATGCATTAGTTATACGTATTATATGGTATATGATTTCATTAATTATATGTATATTCATAATTCAATTTAATACCCTTTTTTTAATATTCATTTATTCTCACTATTAGATTAATATGAAAAAATATTGTATAATTTACAGTACTGAAATGTTAATATTTGTAGTAGAAACTTAATATTTTGTACAAATTTAATCAGTCCTGGAATATTAACATTTTAAAAGTGTATAAGTTCAGGTCGCCCAATAAATACATAATTTTTAAACATTGGCTTATATTTAAGATGGAATATATTGGATCAATAATGTATAAGATTTCACGATATTTTGAAAGTAGAAAGATTTTGTTTACCGTTTTTTGTATCCATTCATTGCTTTATTTTTAAAAATGGCCGATTCTCAAACGACATAATCTTAATTTTTTTTACATCGATATTGTATAATAATTCTCCAATGTTGGCATGTTAACAGTTAGTATATAAATGGAAAATATATTATAGACCCTTTTTTTATTGGTTATTTTCTATTTTTAATATTGACGTATTATCAAAATTACAAAATTTTAGAAAGATGTTTAAAATTGCATCAAAGTGAAAGTAAAAGAAGACAACTGTTTCTAAATCTAGAAAAATATGATATAACCACAAACGAAAATATACAATAACCTCTTCAGAATTACCCACGATTCCGAAAAGCGCTCTTTATCTTTAGAAACCTAAAAAAAAAAAATACATATATATATATATATATATATATATATATATATATATATATATATATATATATATTTTAGAAGATTTTTTTTTTTTTTTTTTTTTAAATTTTAAGAAACATTTATAAAAACAAAGTTGTTTTTGTCGGCACTGATTTTCGGAAACGTTTCCGAGTAGTTATTACAGTGTATTAATACGTTTTCTCAACCTCAAATATAGATTTTTCGGATGATGCATTCTCAAGTAAATATTTTCATGTTCAATAAACATGTTTTACAGACATACCTGATAAATTAATTGCATTGACATTAAAATTAATATGATTTTGTTTTTACGAAGCTGTAAATGTTTACTTTAGAATGGATAACATCCTAAGAACCGGTATTCTAGTTTGATAAAACTGATCAATACACAAAATCGACTCGGAAACGTTTTCAAAAATTAGTGATGGCAAAAGAAACTTTATTTTCATAAATGTTGCTTTAAACCTAAAAATTTATGTTAATGTTAATCCAGCTAATTTATCATGTTAGTCTTAAAGCACGTTTGTTGAACATGAAAATATTTATTTGAGAATGGGTAGCATTCGAAAAACCTATATTTCAGGTTGGTAAAACGTATTAATACACCACTAGCTGACATTGCCCGGGCCCGTGTAAATAATTAAAAAAAAAAAAAAAAAAAAAAAAAAATCAAGTTTTTATTATTTTATATTTTTAACCCGATTTTGTATGAAAATATATTTTAAAATGAAAAATTCGCAAAAAAATATTGATATTTAGTGACAAAAGCGCTCATTTTCTTGTTTTTTTTTACCAAGGGTCGTTTTATAGTTTTAAAATAAAAAGTTCTTTTTTTCAGAACTCTTTGAAATCTTTATTGGTGATAAATAAAACGGTTTTACAACCCGTGTAAACATTTCGTGAAAAAATATTGTTATCTAGTTGTAAAAGAAATGTTTTCTTCTCACTTTTTTGTATGTTTATTTGTTTTCGCGTCGGCTCCTTTAACATAGCAATAAAAAAATAGTTCTCATCTTCCGAACTCTCTGACATTTCAATCGGTTATAAATATAACTGCATCCAAACGCTCTTTAAAATTTTGTGAAAAAATATGCCTATTTAGTAGTGAAAACATTTGTTCTTTAAAAAAATACTTTAGCTTTCAACCTCAGAGCAAAAATATATTAGATTCTCTATGCTTTCAATGAATGGTACGGCTTCATCCGTTTTCAATCCCCCTAGGCTAAACCTGTCAGGGTTGGGTTAATCAATCAGGTTTCCCGTTTCTGAGGGTAGAAGCCTACAAAAAAAGTTGACGCATGCGCAAAGAGACAATTTTCATGTGGATTTGACAGAATGCACTTTTCGTTTTAAATATATAGATAATAACTACACGGAAGCGTTTCCAAAAATCAGTGGCAGCAAAAAAACCTTTGTTTTTATAAATGCTTCTTTAAATCTCTAAAATATATTGGTTTCTGAGTTTTCTAAAGATAATGAAAACTAATGCTTTTCGAAATCATGGGTAATTGAATCGTGGATTATTGTATGTTTTCGTACGTGGTTATGTTATACTTCCGTAGATTAAGAAGCTTTTGCCTTTTTTTTACAGAGTGCCCGTCAGTTTTTACACGTTACTTATTTACTAAAAATTAGTTTCATATCACATAAAATAATGAAATTTTTCCTTTTATGAGTATTAGTGACAAGAAACCCTTTCTAGATGAAAATCCTGACAGAACCAATGAAAGAAAGATATGAATTTCATATTTTAAGTACTTTTGTTTGTTTTCCCCATATTGTTTGAAAAATTCTTTGATGGCGGTGACGATTCATCATTTTGCAGATTTGTTAAAGATGTGTAGACTATAGAACATCTAAAAATAAAACTAAATAATAAAACGTAGCAACAATACAATAATAACAAGACCTTCTAGACTATTAGTAAAAGAGTGAATGAACTGATTTAAACAGGAAGTTTTGCTGTCTAATTAACCTTGACATGAGGAGGATAATATCGGGGCTGCCAAAACCAATCAAATCAAAATCAAGTGAAATGAAAAGAGAAAACACACTACAAACATTAATAAGTATTTTTTCCGTTTATACAAAGATTATTTATCTTTCGCAAAAACAAATCCAGATCTGAAATATCGATATAGATCTAACTAACAATTTATACGACAGATTGGGTTTTAAAAAACAGAAATCGGGCAACTCGAATTTTAATTTCACATATAAAATAAGTAAACGTACATAATAAAATTAACAAATCCGCATGTAGACTGTTTTCATTGAAGATACTGTTAAAAATTCTGTGCTACATTGAACCAACTTTTGATGTTGAAGTAGATGTTGAAACCTCTTTCCAACATTTAGAATTACGCTTCAACCTGAGCTCCGAATGTTGGAATAAGATCTTACAATCTTATAGTTGCACCAAAAGTTGATTAAATCCAGCACAGAATTTTTACACTGAAAAAAAAAAAAAAAAAAATGATTTTACGGTATAATACTGACTGCTGGAATGCCAGTATTATACCGTAAAATCAACATTTTTTTTTCTTTTTTCAGTGTAACAGTGTATATAAAATTTTAATTTTCTTGCAACGTAAGTTTTTCGGGTGTACTTATAAATTCATCTTCAATCCTGCACCCGTGGAATTTTCAAGTATTTTTAGTGTTGCCAGGTATCAGGGCCGGCATAACCATCGGGCAAAAAGGGAGGTTGCCCAGGGCCCCGCCTCAATTGGGGTCATGTTAGGGGCCCCCGAGCATCTCGAACAAACGTTTTCTCAGGATAAAATAATAATATTTTTGCTCCAGATTTGATTTTAAATGTTTTTTCGTGAGAAAAAAGTGAGTAGAACTTTATTCCTTTACATGTGAAGTTGACGTAATTGTCGGGGAATGTATGGATTTGATGTTCCTGAAAGTAACCGTGAACGCAAAAAAAATGAATATTTAAAATATTCTGTGGATAGAAGATTTTGCAAAATTAAAAGTAATTATGCACATTAAATGTACCAGAAATTTTGAACAAAATTTTGCTTGCATAATGTATTACCACTACCCTCCAAAGGGTCAAGGCCAGATTGAATCACAGACAATTTTCATTTTCATCACGGTTTTTTTTTTAATGCTTAATATATCTTAGAAGGACGGATACCGTAAAGAGTGAAAACGGTACAAGTACCGTTAATTTACGGTACATCTAGTGAAGTTTTACGAAAATTTTTTACAGTGTATGATCCAATCTCAATATAAACTATAAACTCGCTATAACTTAGACAGTGAAAAACAAAATGTAAGAAAAGCACCATTATTTCTCTAAAGTTGAGTAAATTTTAATCTTGATGAAGTGGATAAGCTTCTTGACAAAATTCATTAAGAATTTTCCTAATACTACTTTATTATAATAAATCTATTCAGCTGTTGAAAGCTTTCAACATGTACAATCGGATTAAAACCACACATTGACAATAAATTGACAAGTGAATTTCTTAGAAATTATTTCTCATAGTTCATGGTAAAGTACAGATCTAGAAAACTTTTTGTTAATATATAATACTGCAGCCAATGCATTTAATCAGTATAAAAATACGTGATGAGAATAACTTATATCTGAAAAATTAAAAAAAAAAAGGTTGAATCGTTTGCTACGAGTATTAAGGTAGTTCTCAAATTCCTTGCCCCAAAACGCCATAGACATCTAATACAAATCATAAAGTAAAATAAACAAGTTGGAAATTGTACGTCAAACGTGACAAATGAGGTGCGTTCATGCTATAAATAGTTATATAAATATTCAGATCTTGATGATTTTTTATTTCTGTGAAATGAATTATATCGTCTGCAGATTAATTTCTGTAATAAAATAAGTATCTCGATCGCGTGACGATTAAACCTCGGAAGCGCCTATAGCAAGAAAGCACCGATTTAAAAAAAAAATCAAATTTCTTAATAAATGTTTTAATTAATATCGTCTAAACTTTGGATTCGATTTTCGTAAAATTTGAAATGTCTCCACAAAATTCTGCAAAGATAATATATCTGAAATTTCAAACCATAAGGTTGGGAAGTTTTTGCGTTGTTATATGCGGACAGACGGACAGACAGACGGACGGACCAGACGACGACAATAGGTGCTACTTATTTATATAATTACGAACGCACCTAAAAATGGATTTAACATAAATTAAATTATTATAAAAAATAAATTGGTTACTCCAATTTTATCTTTCGATTGAGTGTGGGTTTGACTCAAAAAGACTCGTAGACTAGTTGAAATAAAATGCTAAAACTGTTTTTTTCCTTGTGAATGCGACAGCTTGCTTTTCTAGTTAAGTTTCAGTTTCGTTTCTAAATCTATGTTTCTTTTATCACGAAAACTGAAACAGAAAGTGGCCAAGAAAGGGATCACCGCTAAAAAAACGGCACCCTTTCGCCTTTTTTTGGCGATGAAAGGGGAAATATCTTTGCTTCAGTTCTCTGCGGGAGAAAAGAATGAAGTCCGTTGTCCATTTGTATTAGATGTCTATGAAAAACGCGAAACTCTCTGACACATTTTCTGCTCATTTTTAAATGTAAAGAAGCGATTGAAGCTATTGAAGCGATTTGGAATGGAATTGCGTGTTTCATTTTTTTAATAAATAAATTACTTATCGAGTTAAAAGCAATTGTGTCACGTGAAGACAAGTTTTTTCTCCTTTCTCGCGATGCCGCGTGCGTCGGAAATTCGTTTCAAAACGCCGACTTTGACAGTACTTTCTGAAAGATCTTTACTTTTACCGAAAAATGGAAAAATCTTTCGATTACATAGTTTCTGAATAAGAACACCTGCCAATTTCATGCGTTTCCGGCCAAAAAGGAATTCAGAAATGTATCACAAAGTAGCTTCTTTAAATTTGACAACAGCCTTAAGTTAGAAAATATTTTTTTTTTAATGAAAATTGTACACACGCTCACATTTCTAAATATATAATAATTATAGTATTCTGTAATTCAATCCTGCCTTGACTCTTTGGAGGCCGGTGGTATCCTACCTATATATTAAAACGAAAAGGGGATTCTCTAAGGTTCACATAAATTTGACCTATTTGCGCATGCGTGAGATTAAATCTGAAACCTATTCAATTTTAACGTACTGGAACGCGGTTGGAATTCGAATGCTTTTTAATTAAGTAAAGTTTAACATCCAACAATATTTTTAAAATTTAACAATTGTATTAAAAATATAATACAGGGTCATTCATAATTCCCTCCGGGGTTTCGAAACGTTATAGTAAAAAAACGAAGACGAATATGAAAAAAAGAAACATATGAAATTATTCCGAAACTATTCAAGTTTTACTTACATACATTACAGGTGTTCTATGTGTGAACCCTTGGTCACACGGCATACATCCATGCGATAGTCCAGTTCCTGCCATACTCCGTTTCTTTAAATCTGAATCAGTGGTGTCAGTTCAACGGGCCTTTCGTAATAAATATCGAAAACAGGGACCAACTGACAAAACAATTCATGGAAATTTAAAGAAACGGAGTATGGCAGGAACTGGACTATCGCATGGATGTATGCCGTGTGACCAAGGGTTCACACATAGAACACCTGTAATGTATGTAAGTAAAACTTGAATAGTTTCGGAATAATTTCTATGTTTCTTTTTTTCATATTCGTCTTCGTTTTTTTACTATAACGTTTCGAAACCCCGGAGGGAATTATGAATGACCCTGTATAATAAAAAATATTTAAATTTAAAAAAAAGTGTATGTAATTATCGATTAAATAAATTGAACCGATCTACATCTTTTCTTATATTTTGTATGACCATTATCAAGAATATATTTGTATGTAAACTAAGAAAAATATGTGATTCTTTTCCGTAAATAGGAAAAAGAAAACGGAAAGAAAGGAAAATATTCCTCTAAGAACTATAAAATGAATTTTCTTCATATCCATGATTTAATAATTAAATAATGTTTGAAAATGTTAAATTAAATTCAAGTAGTTAAAAAATATATATTGTAAATCGTTAGCCGCAAGCAGAAAATTTTAATTTCAGGGTTTTAGAGTGAGACTGATAAAAATAAAATTAATGACAAATTTTAAAGGTCACGCAGTTTTAAAAAATTAGAAAATATGTTATTTTTTCCAAAAAATTGAAACTAGTAGAAGTAAAAATAAATGCCCTACCTATTCAATTAATATTTTTGTCCTATCCATGTACTATTTTTAATTAAAATTCTGCTAGAAAACAAGCATAATATGTTTGTTATAAAGTACAAGTTAAAAAAAAAATTTCACTATGTTAAATGAGCACCCCTAGAGGTAACGCTTATACTACACTTGGAGGACATTGGAGCCACGAACAGATTTTACGTGCACCAGCTCCCATTAACGTACACGATCCCACAGCAGCGGCAGTCGAGAGAGGCTGTCAACCTCCCAAGCACGGACCTTGGTCGATGCTGCTTCGTTTTCGGTGATTTACGGGAACCGAGCTTAACCGTCCGCGCCATTACGGGACTCAAGTTTTCATTACTTAATTAATTTAAGAGCATATATTTAAAGATTCTAACATTTTTCTAATGAAACTTTCAAGATGTTTACCATTAAATCTTGACGGGGTACTATCTAGTATTATTTATACCATTTAACTTTCATCCCCATTTGCAAAATTGTACCAGAAATTTTGAACAAAATTTTGCTTTCATAATGTACTACCGCCCTCCAAAGGGTAAGCCCAGATTCAATCACAGACCGTTTTCATTTTCACAAGTTTTACTGTGCTTTTATACATTTTTGAAAATGTCGCTTGTAAATATTTCATTAAGTGAAAAGTTACATTAAATATTCATGTTATTCAAATGCGTTTCGATATAATTTGTACACGTAAATGTAACTACACTATTTCCAAGTCGGTTTAGAGAAATTTACGCAATTTCACTTTCAAATGACATTTTTTATTAATTCCTAAATTTCATTATTGTGCAATCCCTTTTTAACCGACTCAAAAAAGGAGGAGGTTATCAATTCGACGTGTATGTATTTTTTTTTTTTTTTTTATGTATGTACACCGATTACTCCGGACCTATGCGTCCTATTTATGTGATTTTTGTTTTATTCGAAAGAGAATACTCTCGAATTGGTCCCATTTAAATTTTATCAAAATTGGTTCAATACTTTTTCAGAAATTCAACAAAAACGAAAAAAAATAAACATTTTAAAAATAGTTAATTTGTTGGCTTTTGAGTGTTGCCAAATTTGAAAAGCAAAATTACATAAAATTGTGAATTGGATAAATATAATACAACGTACAGATAAAAACTATAAATTATACTACAACAAATCTACTTTTGAATCTTTTAAAATCTTTTATGTATGTTCACCGATTACTCAGGAACTTTGCGTCCTATTTATGTGATTTTTTTTATTATTCGAAAGAGAATACTCTCGAATTGGTCCCATTTAAATTTTATGAAAATTGGTTCAGTACTTTTTCAGTAATTCAATAAAAACGAAAAAAAAAAAATAAGCATTTTAAAAATAGTTAATTTGTTGGGCAGACGACTTTCATTTCATATCATAAAATATTCTACACCGTGTCCCAAAAGTTTAGACAATCAATAACATTTGCATTAACATAAAAAGTAATAAGGTACAATTAAAATTCTTGAGATAGGTAATAAATAAAAGCAGTTTTGCTGATATACACATATAAATTATGATCAAAGGTTTGAAATTATAAAATATACATTAAATTATATAACAATGTGCTGTCCCAAAAGTATAGACACCTGTAAATTTTTTGGTTTTACATTTATAAAAGTAACTAAAAACTTACTTTTAATATTTAATTGTATGGCCACGACACTTTATAACATCAAATACACGTTGATCCATAAAATTAACTAAGCATTGCATTAGAGAAGGAGGTATTGCATACCATGCTTTGTCAATTGCAATTTTTAAGTCATTTACACATGTATATTGCTTTCCATTTTCATATATTTTATGAAATAAGATCCCCCATATGTTTTCCATGGGATTCAAATCTAGACTAAGTGCTGGCCAGTCTAATAATGTGATATTGTTTCGTCTAAACCATGTTTTTGATGATGTGGAGATATGGATGGATGCCCCATCTTGTTGGAAAACACAGTCCGGTTCTGCTAGCAAATCCATAATTGGCAGTAAATTGGTACGTAAAATATCCTGATAATTCTCTGATTTAATGTTTCTGTCCATAAATCCTAGAAATGTTTAACTGTTGAAAGAAAACCCTCCCCGGGTCACTACTGATCCTTTGCCTTGTTGCCAGTTGAAACAGTTCTTGGGTTCTTTTCTTAGGTCATGCCAGTAAAATTTATGACCATCAGGGTTGTCTAAATTCCATTTCATTTCATCACTGACAGAAATCCAATTTTCACCGTATGACAATGTTTTCTAGCCCACTTTAGACATGCATCTTTATGTCTCTGCTTTAAGCAAAGTTTTGCTTTCATTCTCATGTAAACAATATTTGTTGAAGCTTTAATTCTTCTGTGTACAGTACTTTTTGAAATTCTGGAAATTGATGCAATTTCACGCACAGATAAATTATCAACTGAAGCCATTTTTAATAACATTCTATCATCATGTAACATTGTTTTTTTTTTTTTTTTTTTTTTTTGGTCTTCCGACTCGCTTTCTAGTATTCTATGTTCCACCTGATCTCAAAACTCTATAAATTCTGCTGAAGGATGTCTTTATTCTTCTCGATATTTGTACAGGATTTTGTCTTTGCACTTTTATATGTAAAATCTTAATAATTTCATCTTTAAAAATGTCTTTAAAACGTGACATTTTTATCAGAATACGCAGGAAATGTCTTTTCCGAATCACAAACAAAACTACATTGAACTCATTTGATTCCACAAAATTTCAATAAATTATCATACTAAAAATACAGAAGACAATTAAATCAATTAAAGGAAAAAATTATTCTGCATTGATAGAAGCAGACGAAAATAAAAATAGTATTTTATTTTGTGAACAAAAATGTGAAAGAAAACATGTAATGCTGTATTGTGTCAATACTTTTGGGACAACACATTGTTATATAATTTAATGTATATTTTATAATTTCAAACCTTTGATCATAATTTATATGTGTATATCAGCAAAACTGCTTTTATTTATTACCTATCTCAGGAATTTTAATTGCACCTTATTACTTTCTATGTTAATGCAAATTTTATTGATTGTCTAAACTTTTGGGACACGGTGTATTACGTGAATTTGCAAATAATAAAAAAAGTATTTTAAAAAACACAAATTGCACAAATTGTGCTTATTAGTTGCTAAAATCAGTGTAAAAATTGTTTTAAACTCATAAAAGAGCTAAAATCCTACATGTTTCGGCTTTAAACTTAAAGCCATCATCGGGGAAGAGGAACAACACAAACGACTACTGATCTTTTAATTTTCGACACGAGAAAATTGAAATCAACAGTATGGAAAAATTTAAATAAAATAAGCGGGCGCTCTCTGTTGCCAAAGAGCGAAAAACAAAACAATGAATTAACCAGGGGTTAAAAATGTATCCCATAAACCAGGTATGCTGAAAGAAAAGTTATCATTACAAATACAATCTTTTCTAATTTTAATTTCCAATGATTCCCTAATGGCGGCTTTAAATGGGTTATTGAACCTATGGATAATTCTTGCTTTATCGAAATTAATTACAATATCATTATTTTTAGCGTAAAACCGGGAGAGTGCAGTGGATAACTTTCCAAATTTTATGTCGTTTTTATGCTCTTTTAACCTTTCCAAAAACTTTCTTTTAGTCATACCAATGTAAAAAATTATACTATTATTATTTAAGCTAATGGGGATTTCATAAACACCTGCGAATTGATCAGGGGGGATAGGATCTAATTTATATGAAACTAAGTCAACCAATTTTCTCGGAGGGACAGCAATAAGATGGATATTGTATTTACGGAGGGCCCTTTTAATCCTTTCAAATATAATAGGTATATATTGGAATTTCCGATAGTTTGGTTTATTATTGCTAGGGACAGGATGCTGAATTAAATGGCCATTGAATTTTTCTATAATTTTCTGTACGTGATGAGCGGGAAAACCATGGTCAATGGCGATATCTCTGATAAAATTAAGTTCATCTTGGATGAAAAATTCTTAATGAAAATTAACCCATTTAAAGCCGCCATTAGGGAATCATTGGAAATTAAAATTAGAAAAGATTGTATTTGTAATGATAACTTTTCTTTCAGCATACCTGGTTTATGGGATACATTTTTAACCCCTGGTTAATTCATTGTTTTGTTTTTCGCTCTTTGGCAACAGAGAGCGCCCGCTTATTTTATTTAAATTTTTCCATACTGTTGATTTCAATTTTCTCGTGTCGAAAAGTAAAAGATCAGTAGTCGTTTGTGTTGTTCCTCTTCCCCGATGATGGCTTTAAGTTTAAAGCCGAAACATGTAGGATTTTAGCTCTTTTATGAGTTTAAAACAATTTTTACACTGATTTTAGCAACTAATAAGCACAATTTGTGCAATTTGTGTTTTTTAAAATACTAGTTAACAGTGTAGTGTCCAAATAGATTCAATTGTAATAAAAAAAGACTGACATATTTAAATCAGCTTTAACTTGTCGGATTTATTTACATAGAACAAACTTTTTAAGATCTAAACAAAAAGTTTTGAGTGTTGCTAAATGTGAAAAGCAAAATTACATAAAATTGTGAATTGGATAAATATAATGCAACGTACGGATAAAAACTATACAGCAAATCTACTTTTGAATCTTTTAAAAGTTCCATTGTTGCAGTTTCACAGCGGTTTGGCATATTTTGACGAGCGTTTATTGGCGCATAATTAAATACATTGTTGTTTCAAATCCCATATAAATGTACGAGTTACAGAAAATATTTGGCGATTTATCACCTGTGGCGCACTAGTTGGAAACTGCCTTTAAAATATCCAATATCTGTATTATATTATACAATACAGTTGTATATAAATGCTTCTGCAATTGTCTTTTAATATTTCTACTACATAATATTAACTATAGAGTGACAATATAGAAAGAAAGGGGTTACTCCGAATAGTATTATAGGCGACATTGTTGGCGCAGTGTATTTACCTTGTACGGATCGTAAAAATCAGTACACATTAAGCATAAGCACCGAAATCAGTGAGTGACACAGTTATCAAAACTGTAGTATACAGCCCGATTATGACACAATATCCAAGACGATTAGGTGAGAATAATGATAAAATTTCTAATCTTCCATAATCGAGTCTACTGCCAAGGTTAGCGTGAAATAAATATATTAGCAACAATATGGTTTAATGTTAATATATATATCATTAAAGGCTTTAAAGACATTAGATGAGAATAAAGATAAATTTTCTAATCTTCCGTACTCGAGTCTACAGTTGTAAATATAGATATTATTAAAGGCTTTAAAGACATTAGAGGAGAATAATGATAAATTTTCTAATCTTCGATACTCGAGTCTACTGCCCAGTTAACGTGAAATAAAAAAGATATTAGCAACAATATGGTTTAATGTAAATATGGATATCACTAAAGTAATAAATAAATAAATAAACTTTTTAACCAAAAAAAAAAAGAACCGACTTCAAAAACTACTAAAAAGCGAAAAATAAACTTTTTAACCAAAAATTGAACCGACTTCAAAAACTACTAAAAAGCGAAAAATAAACTTTTTAACCAAAAATTGAACCGACTTCAAAAACTACTAAAAAGCGAAAAATAAACTTTTTACCAAAAATAGAACCGACTTCAAAATCTACTAAAAAGCGAAAAATAAATTTTTTAACCAAAAATAGAACCGATTTCAAAAACTACTACAAAGTAAAAAATAATTTTTTTTACGTAATAGTTAATAAAAAATTAAATTAAGATCATTGTATTTACCATGCATATTATTATATTTATGTACATTAATTTGATTTTTTGGAGTCGGTGCCAGCCAAGCCAAGTACAAAATTCAAAACAAAATATCCAATATAAATCGTAACACGCGTATAAGTTATGTCTACATAAATACGAGACAATAAAAAAAAATACATATAACTCATCAAATGGTAGAAAATACAATGATTTAAATGATTAACTAATTTCCAAAGCAATGTTTGTCGACATATAGTTGCTAATCTCATTTGAAAATACACATTTATAACATCAGATGAAATGTTTAAAAATGGTAACATGGCTTTAACTTGGCTTGGCTGGCACCGACTCCAAAAAATCAAATTAATGTACATAAATATAATAATATGCATGGTAAATACAATGCTCTTAATTTAATTTTTTAGTAACTATTAACTAAAAAAAATTATTTTTTACTTTGTAGTAGTTTTTGAAGTCGGTTCTATTTTTGGTTAAAAAATTTATTATAACTTAAAAAAACTCAGATGAAAAAGTAGCTATGTTATAAAAGTAAATTATATTTTATCGAATGTAAATTTAATGTTAAGTGTTCAAGGCATTTTTTTAATTCATTTTATGAATTCATTTATTGATTTTGTCTTTTTGTTAAAGAAGGTATTTTTTTTATGCAGAATTCCATTTATAGCTATTCATTAATACCTCCTGGGACATTTTTTAAAATTAAATTTGGAAATTTTATATACACTCCACTTAATTATTTTACTTGAATCATCAGTTTGTTAACTACTTCTAATTATTTCATTACTAGTTATTAATACCAGAAAGTAATTATAGTTAGTTTGAGGAAAGAATTTTAATTTAGGAAATCGATGTCTTCAACCTTTTGGAAATATTTTCGATTTTTTATTACTATAGATTCCCAAATGCTTAGAGTAACACTTACGCGTACAATTTTTCAAATTAAAGGTGGAAAAATGTGTCAACAAAAGGAATTTGTTTAATTAAAAGCAGTAAGATATATATATATACACAAAAATTTGCAAAGAATGTCTGAAGCATTGAACTAAATTATAATAATAAACAATTAATTATTATTATAACAATTGCTATTTTTATTATTACTATTATTATTATGACAGAATATACACTTTCCACCATTAATGTATTCAAATTCTTCATCATGTCCCTGTAAAAGAACGTTTTTTCATTTTCGCATTTCCTTTAGATTATGTGACTAATCCAAATGATGAATAGAGAATCAAGAGTTACATGCTGTTTTCTGAAAGCAGAGATCAAGTTGCATCTTCAATTGCTCCATGTTCCATGTGATAGTTTCTGAAAGCATAGCTTTGTGTTTAGTCGTTTAGGCGAATCACAATATTACTTTACTAAGAAACAGTACAGTGTACGCGATTACAATTCTATCTCATAACATTAACGTGCGCAACTTATACGACTTATAATATTTTTGACTTGTAAGTTATTTCAACATAAAAATTATGCGTAAAAAATGGTATTCGAATGAGCCCTGCACGGGTCAGGTTATACCCAATCCAAATCCGAAACTTCTTCTTGCAGTCAACACGAAACCCGACCTGAACCCGACGAAAAAAAAAATCGTCAATCCGAAACCCGACATACTTCACGAACCCAGATGTGAAGGAGAATTAATCTATATTTTAATACAATTGAGGGGGTCGGGGCCATTGAAGTCCTGATCTCAGTATAAATCTAGACAATTACGTCTTTTAGCTTTGTAAAAATGGAAATTTTGTGTTTGAAAATGTACGTTTTAAAAATTATATCATTTTCCTTAAGCAGACGATTTAGCTTCTAATTTCTGAGTATGTGGAATAAAAAACTTGGAAAATAAAATCATTTTCACAAAAATATATAGAAAATATTACCGTAAGAGTCATTTAACCAATTGTTTTAAAATTTTCATGAAATATTTATTATAATTAAATGGAAATAATGTGATTTTCAGAAATGTTTAATTTTGTGCATACCAAGGACGTAAATAAATAGCAGAAGTGCTGTCTATTTAGATGCAGGAGTAAGGGTCAGTGAATATTGAAGTCATACTGACACAAGGTTAGTAAAATACTTTATATTTATGGAGGAAAATTCCTCTTTTGTTTCCCGAATGACGTCATTTTCTTCATCGGAAACATTTCATTTTTCATATTACTTCTTATAATAGATTATTTACTGTTATTTTATTTACATAGATTACTTAATATTGTTTCTTAACAAATGATCTGTATTCTGCTCATCCGTGATTACTGCATAATTAACCGCAATCATTTTACTATGTTTAAATTTTATGAAAAAACATTGAGATTCTTCTTTTAAATATGACGAAACTAGCTGTTACCCGTGACTTCGTTCACGAAACATTAAAAGAAGAATAAAAACATTAATTAAGCAAAATATTTCACTCCCGATAATTAAAAACGTTAATAATTAACTATTTATCACATTTCATAGGAGGCAATACGGTATTTTTTGTTATAGGGACCTTGACATAACTCAGTCTTAAAAAAGTGAAATTTTGTGCCAAATAATTGCGAAAATGAAATTGCAACCAATGCAAAAAGGAGGGCCAAATAAAATCGTGGAAATAGACCAATTGGGTAAAAACAAATGTCAATTTTACCTGATAAACAATTTTACTTTGCCTTTGTGAAACGTTTTAACAGTCATCCTTCAAAAAAACATTAATTGGAAATAGTATATGCTTTTTCTTTAAATTCAATTCTGCCTCCTTGGTTTAAAGTATAGCTGACACAAATCTTGTTTACTAAATGACAGTATGTTGACAGGCAATTTTTGTTCTCCAGAATAAATTGATTCATGAAGTTTGAATATGTGAAAATATGTTTTTATATTTCGGATAATTTACTGAAATCAAAAATTTGTTTTCATCTTCTATTCAAAGTAAAAATAAATTCTGTTTTTCAGTTTCAATGAGAAATGGTGTAAAAAATATACTGATATGTTTTATTTCTCCTTTTTTATACACAAATATGGAGTAATTTACTTTCCGTTTTTAGAGAAACTTCGTTAGAAAAAAAAAAAAAAGAAAAAAAAGATATCTTAGCATTTAATTTAATTTTTTTAATTTTGAGAGTTTGTATGACATCCTCGTATCAATGAAAACCGGTGTTAAGTAATTCGCGTTGCGTTCGATAATCTAGGAGTAGTTGCGAAATACAAACACCCGGCCAGATTTTAATATAATAGATTCGTGTTCATTTTCCTTTTCCTAAAATTATGATGTGATTTTCAGCAGAAAACTCTCATCTGTATATAACGGATACTCTCATGCTTAATAATCAGTATAGATTTAAAAAAAAAAATTAAAATGTTTCGTTATAAATATGGCGTGAAACTCGTTTAATTTCTATACTTACTGATCCTTGTATTATTAATGTAAGGAATTGATTCACATTGAAAAATTCCCGTTTTATTTCAAATATGACGTCTCTTTTTCCCCAGAGAAATCCCTTTTTAATGACATAATTCTTGTTAATTTTCTTTTCCAGGCAATTAATCTCAATACTGGCATAAGGGAAATTATGTTACTTTAACGAAATAATATTACATCTTTAGGTTTTATCAACAAAAATGGAACTATTAACATTCGTCATTTTTTTTAAGTAGTCGAGTTATTTCTTTTAGTTTTAAGAAAAAAAATAACTATTTATCGCTATCCATGACATCCTTTTCGACATGGATAATTTTGCGGAGCATATTATTGACATTTGCTAATCATTTTCTTTTCAAACTCCTTTTTACTTTTTTAAAATTTAAATAAAATATACGGTATAGTTATAATAGCCGTGCGCAGACTGTAAATAACGCCAAGTATTTTTACCATACAAAAGAAAAAAAGTAAATAAAAAACCCAAGATCATTTTATTTCATCATCAAAGCACATCTGCTTTATTTTCGATGTATGACGTCATATTCGCCTGTTTCCTATGGTTACGCATATTGATACCTTGTATTATTATCAAAAACTAAAAAAGTACGTTTTATTTCTAATAATAATATTTAATCTTCTTTTTAATTCTTTATTATTTTTTTTTTCATTTTCATTTTTCGCGTGAAAATTTTTCAATTGTAACTAAATTAAGTAAAAATTAATATTCCGGGTTTGGAATTAGTTTTGGCAACGATAAAGTATTAGCAACGGTAAAGTAAATTTAACCATTTTAAAATATTATACGAAAAAGTGTCCATTTATTCTCTATGAAAACAACGAAATTTTGAATTATTAAGAAAAATATTTGAATAAAATAAACAAAAACCAGCCTATGTTCATTTGAGGGTTATAATCAACCTATATGCAAAGATACAGGATAATTAAATGCTCTATTTTGACGCTAGCTTCAGCCTAACATTTGAACACAATCGGATTTATAATATTATAAGGATTTACACTGATGGAATCCCGCTTCTGATTGGTGGAATGTAATAAGGCAAATTAATCTTCTGAACCAAATTGCATTTTAAAGAAATTTCAATTGACCGAATAAGTCAGAGGAACTTCGGGTATTATGGAATAGTCGGGTAATAAGGAATACCAAAGTTTTTGTTTGGTAAAGTGCTGCCACCAAGCGGTTTGTCGGTCGGGGTCAGAGCGCGTCGTGTGAGTAAATATATGATATTCGTCTTTGGAAAGTTTCGGGAGATAATTTTTCAATATTTTTTATTTATCATTAGAAGTAATATTTTTACATATTGAAATTAAGCATGTTGTACACCAAAGTACTAACAGTTTATGATGTAATACTCGTTTTTTTGTTCGCGATTCACGCGAATAAACATAGAATAATTTTTTCCAAACCGGCAGTGTTGGGTTATGTGGAATGATAATATCCCATAATACTCCATGATTATGGTGGCGCAAAGACAGATCCTTATATTTGTGATTTGTGCAAATCTGAAGTATATTGGCTGATACTATATTTTAATCATCCTCTCTGGATACCATTACATCTGTTTTTTGCCAAATTTTGTTCCTTTTCTTCCTTTTTAAGCCCCTATTCATATTTCCCGACTATCCTACAATACCCTCAAACAGGTCTTAATTTCTAAGAAAAAAAAGTACCGGAGCCCTACTATTATTCAGTACTAACAACCGTAGCGTATCCCACTCCGCCGTCACTCCAATCCGCATATTTATATTTCCTACATTATTTTCAAAATTTAAAACATTGTTTTTTTATTTAGCAAAATAAAAATTGTAAATACATCTATCTGCGTATACTTAGCTATCAACTATTCCACGTTTTAGCTCACAGGCTATCAAAGCCTGAGAGCTTATGTGCCCGCCCGTTCTGTATGTATGTACGTATGTACGTATGTACGTAACAAGATAACTCTTGATAGAAATTTCCGTTTTCCTTCAAATTTTGTTTATAGGTTCACTGTGTTAAGGCGCTTCCCTGATTAGTTTTGGTGGTTCATTGGTTAAGTATAAAGGGGGAACGGGGGGGGGTAATCCCCCCCCTTAATTTATATAAATGGGTTTTTCATGCAGAATTATTCCGTTTTCCTTCAAATTTTGCTTATAGGTTCACTGTCTTAAGGCGCTTCCCTGATTAGTTTTCGGGATAGATTGGTTAAGTATAAGGGGGGAGCACGGGGGCTAATCCCCCCCTTAATTTATATAAATGGGTTTTTCATGCAGAATTATCCCGTTTGCTTCAAAATTTGTTTATATGTTCATTGGGTTAAGACGCTTCCCTGGTTAGTTTCGGGATTGATTGGTTAAGTATAAAGGGGGGACGGGGGGGGGGGGCTAATCCCCCCTTAATTTATATAAATGGGTTTTTCATGCAGAATTATTCCGTTTGCTTCAAAATTTGTTTATAGGTTCATTGGGTTAAGACGCTTCCCTGATTAGTTTTCGGGATTGATTGGTTAAGTATAAAGGGGGGGACAGGGGGGCTAATCCCCCCTTAATTTATAAAAATGGGTTTTTCAAGCAGAATTATCCCATTTGCTTCAAAATTTGTTTATAGGTTCATTGGGTTAAGACGCTTCCCTGATTAGTTTTCGGGATTGATTGGTTAAGTATAAAGGGGGGGGAACGGGGGGCTAATTCCCCCGTAATTTATATAAATGGGTTTTTCAAGCAGAATTATCCGATTTTCTTCAAATTTTGTATATAGGTTCATTGTGATAATGCGCTTCTCTGAATACTTTTGGGGGTTCATTGGTTAAGTATAAAGGGGGAAGGGGGGGGCTAATCCCCCCTTAATTTAGATAAATGGGTTTTTCATGCAGCATTATCCGATTTTCTTCAAATTTTGTATATATATATATATATATTCATTGTAATAAAAGGCTTCCCTGATTAGTTTAAGGGGTTCATTAGTTAACTATGAGGGGGTAACGGGGGGATGACCCCCCCCCCTTAATATATTGTCGATTTCTTTATTTTTCGAGGGGCTTATTTCAAATTCTTTGAAATACGAGTATAATATACAATTAGTGTGAATAGCCTGTGAGCTCAATGCCTTCAGTTTAACTGGGCAGTTTTCTTTTTTATTTAATTGTTACTCCTACAGAAACCTTTGCCTAATCTGTTAGGCAAATGTTGTTAATGTTGTTAATTAATCGCAGAATGCTACGATGAAATAAGCCCAGGATTATGATTCGGAAAGAGAGTTAACACAAAAAATGAGTAGTTCGCAGCTATGCAGAATAGAAAAAGACTATATTTGTTTACCCTTCATTCTGATGAAAATAGCATTAAAATGATTTGAAATGGAAATAAATAAAATTTTGAATTTAAGACAGATTGAGCTCGAGCCTGCCCAAACCCGAAGACTGATATAAAAATCGAGCCCGTTTCATCTCCATCTCTTACGTGAGCGACACATTACGTCACTTATAAGTGTT
This sequence comes from Maratus michaelseni, assembly GCA_963931845.1. Classification (NCBI taxonomy): domain Eukaryota; kingdom Metazoa; phylum Arthropoda; class Arachnida; order Araneae; family Salticidae; genus Maratus; species Maratus michaelseni. The sequence continues at coordinate 38,345,239 of OZ007591.1, read as the reverse complement.
TTGATACAAAAGATCGGAGATGGGAGGGAAAGGAAAGGGTAATTTAGGATTCGTTTTTCGGTAGCGTTATTGCACTGGACTCCGGAGCGCAGTGTTTATGAGCTCCGATGAAATCTGGCCAATATTTAATTTTTTACTAAAAACAGAGAAGTATCGGACCTGAGCTCCGGTGGGCTCCGGCGCAAATTAAGCCCTGCCCTCAAAATAAGTTTATTGTTATTATTATCATTTGTTTACAAATGATGGAATTTCGTAAAATATTTTTTCTCTATGAGAACTTATTCGCAGATACTTGAAGTTTGTAATTGTATTCGGTTTTTGGATTTTAAATAATATCAGGATGTTGTACTGCCCCAAATGCAAATAGTATTCCATAATACTCGAATTTCCTCTTCTAGTAATAAATTTTTACTAATATTAAAAGCTATTATTAATGAATTGAATAAAAGATACATTTTACGTTAATTTGTAATAAGATATAGTATTGACTAATTTTTTTCGCATAATGGATTTGGTACATTCTCAGAATCAATGCCGTAATTGTTTTAACAGAAAGACACATTGATTTATAGAAAGCGACATCGTTATTCGGAAAAAGAGAGAGAACAAAATACGATTCTGCAACATTAATGATATATTAATGCTCTTTACACTTTCATCGATTTAAGAATTGTAAATGGCTTGTGTATTAATAAGTATTAATCCATTGCTCAGCTGCGAGCATCTCAGAAATTTTGTGGATAAAATTGATTTTCGTTTGGTTGTTAAATCTTTTCTATCAATAAATAAATCTTTACGTTTGTTAACTATCGCTCTTCTTTTTCCGATTATACTTAATTTTATGATCGATTTTTTAAATTTCTGACAGCATTTCCTATTTATATTACCGACATTTCATACATAACTTTTCAATATTTAAACGGGATGAGATTATCTTTGTGAGATAATTTTGACAAAAATATTGTCATTCAAAGGATGTCTTTCGGGAAGATTTTAGGTACTTAAATATTATCCGTGCCCTGAAGATACAAATGCGCCAACAATGGCGCCAATCATACTAATTACTGTAACCCTTATTTTTTGACAACCATATACAGTGCCGTAACTAGGCAGGTGCAACAGGTGCAGCCGCACAGGGCCCATCTGAAAGGGGGGGCCCCAAAATGATGTGCATAAGAAATTATATTTTTTAATTGAAAAAGAAATTTCTGCCTTTCTACTGCGCGATTTGACGGTTAAGTTTTGTGTTATTTAGATCCTAGATGTCTCTGCTTATCAACATGAGTATTGGAATTAATATAGAAGTGATATTTTCAACTTACCTACGTACCTGCCAAACTTATGCTAGGTTAGTTATACTTTGGATACAGTAACGTATACTTGTGTTTTCGCTTATGATTTTACCAAATGCCGTTTTTTTTTCGTTTTATTTTAACTTCCTTTAACCAAACCATTTGAAATATGGAAGATACAGTCTTAAAATTAGTACCTTTACGTCTCAAATTCTGCAATTAGTTCGAAAAAATATCGTTGTTAGCCTTTTGAAAAATGTTTGCAAAAAAGAGTCGTTTTCGCAGTAAACATTTCCCATAATATGCCAACGTTCCACACCCCCCCCCCCCCCTCCCAGGTCGCAATTTTAGGGGCACCGATAAGCAAAAAATATGCCTTAATGCCGATACTTTCTTCTAACCGTCAGTGCAATCGGTTTTCAAAAATAGGAAAATTTTAACTATTTTAAAAAATTCAAGACCGCAGGTCACTTTACCTCTCGGAAGCGATATTTTTTCTACATTAAAAGTAAATAAACGTCCCTATTTCGACACAATCTTTTTGCAGCATCTCAGCAGACTGGATTTACAGCTACTACAAAAATTTTGAAACATTCGGAGGAGCACAAATATTTTTTAAAAAAATTAAGAAAATCTAAGAAAAAATCGACGAAAAAAGTGGGATATTTCGCTGGATTTGGCTTACGTTTTCACTATTAAATATGCATATTGTTTCATAAAATGGTTAAGGGAACATCATATTTTTAATTCCTGTAAATTTCGAAAAAATTGAACGATAACCACTGAAAAAAAAATCTAAATTACAGGACAACCCCCCCCCCCCCCCCCTCCCCTTCTTTTATCGGCAGACTTCAGAATTAAGCATTGATTCAAAAAAAAAAAAAAAAAAAAAAAAAACATGTACGCTGAATTCGTTTTCCAACACTGCAAACCATTTCAATAAATATCATCATTAACCTTATGAAAGAAAATTCATTTCCGAAAGCCAGTTTTGTGAAATTTTCAGGACAAGTAATTCGTGGGGAAATAAATGTTCGGGAACAATAAAATTTTTCGAAAAAAACTTCGGTATTTTCTTTTCCTTATTTCACGTAAAGTTTACTTTTAGTCATTTGGCAACATTGAACCTGTTTCGAATTCTATTCTGTTTTTGCTTCCACCGAGCTCTATGTTTTTATGCGGAAATCGAAAATAAGTACGGAAATCGATTTTATTAAGTGGTCGTGCTTTATAACGGCACAGTTTACTCTTTTATCTAATTCTAATGTCTCTTGATATTTTTAATTTGCATTTCTTATTTATTTCTTATTCAAAGAAAAAGAAGTACCAAGAAATTTAAGGCCAGAATTTAAAGGTAAGTGAAATCATTGAAAATATTTATGTATATAATCTTGGAAAAACTTTTGTAGAAGAATTATTATTTTAATTATTATTATAATTATAATTATTATTTTAAATCTTATTAAAGTTAAACATATATCGAATTTGAAGGGTCCATGCAGATTTTTTTTCTTTCTTGTCTCTCAATTTATAAAACAAGAAAATGTTATTTTTATGTAATTTATTATATTATTAAATTTTGTGAAGGGTTATTTTATTGAATATATTATATTTTATATATTATATATATTATTTTATTAAGTGTTAAAGGAATAATTAAAAGGGCCCATTTTTGTTAGAGTTTCGTGGAGGGGTTCTAAAAAGGCTCTGTTTCTGTCTGGATCAACCAACTGATTTGATTTAAAAGTTCTAAAATTACTCGCTTATTTTTAAACCTGTGAATGAAATTGTTGTCTGGAGACTTTTATCTGATATTTCAACATCGTTAATTAAACGTTTCCTATATTTTGCTTGATAGACTTCATCCCATCTTCTAATCAATCTGGATAGCAGACAAATGGTCGCGACTTTAGAATTGTCTACTGGCGGTAGGAAAAAAATATTTGCTTCTATTTTTTTTTTTCATCGCTTTAAACGAGAGGATTTATTGTTTAAATGTTTGAAACCTTTTACGATTCCTTTTACATTTGAGTTTTATGGCGACGTTTTAATTATTAATTTCGTGTGTAAAAAATTTTTAGATTTTTAATATTTTCTGAGAAATGTTTGATTGGAAAAAAAGTCGAAATATGGCAAATAAAAGGCATCCAAGCAAGTGATATTTCGTCACACGCTTGCATTCGTTCTACAAAAAATAGATTATGTACGTTATAACAGTTTTATACTTGTACAGGCAACATACTAACAATAATATTTTGTTTTCTAGCTTAAAAATGTCTAAGCATTTGTCAGGTGCACAAAAGAGAAATATAAGGAAACGAAAATTGGAAGAATGCAAGTCAATGTCGCAACAGTTTGGTAAATGGCTAAAAACCGAAAACTCAGAGAATAGAGGAAGTGTGGAAGAGATCAAATCTAGCACTACTTCACAAGGTGATAAAAAAAACACTACATTTGGCATCTACCCCCTTCAATTAACGACAATTCTCCGAGTAACAAAAACGATCCATTGCAGGAAAAGCAATCTGCTGCTTCTCAAGATATTCTACTACAATACCCTCATTATAATTCAAAAGAGGATGAACCTGCACAAAGTACTGTCTCACAAACTGATAATACCGAACATTCTGCTACTTCACTGGGTATTTTACTACAATTGCCCCATAATAGTTCAAAAGAGGATCAGCCTGTACAAAGTACTGTCTCACAAACTGATATTACCGAATATTCTGCTGTTTCACAAGGTATTTCACTACATTTGCCCCATAATAATTCAAAAGAGGACGAGCCTGCACAAAGTACTGTTTCACAAACTGATAATACCGAACAAAATATGTTCTGTACTGTTTCACAAACTGATAATACCGAACAAAATATGTTCTGTACTGTTCCAGAAAAAATACTGCTTAATTACAACGATCCCCATTCCTGGCCTGCCGTTACTGGTAAATTAATACATTCTCTTGTCTCACACGGTGCAGATCAAGGCGACAACATTAACTTTAATACGTTAAAAGTAGACGATTCAGGTCGAAAATTTACAAAGGAATGGTTTTATGTTAAACAAATTAACGGAGAAACTGTTAAAAGAAAATGGATTTTATATTCCCTTAATCAAAATGCAGTATTTTGCTTTCCTTGCATGCTTTTTGGGCAAAAATCGCATAATCTTTCAGACCCACAAAAAGGTTTTTATGATTGGAGGCATCTTCATCTGGTTATTCCCCGACACGAAAATTCTCCGGAACATCGAATTTCGTATGTTAAATGGAAAGTAATGGAAAAGAATATAAAATCAGGAAATGCAATTGATGATTATGTAATTAATTCGATTAACAAGGAAAAAATGATATGGCGTGAAATATTGAAAATAATATTGGATGCTATTCTATTCTGTGCCAAATATAATCTTGCTCTTAGATGTTTAAATGAAATTATTGAAGATCCAAATTGTGGCATTTTTTAAAATTTGATTGAATTTGCTAGCCATTATAATACTACTTTAAAGGAACATATTGAAAAACATAAAAAGGGTTCAGTGTCTTATTTCTCACCCACTAGTCAAAATGAAATAATAAAATTAGTTGGGGACAAAACTAGAAATGAAATAATCTGCAGAATTAAGAAGGCAAAGTACTACACAATTTTATTCGACTGCACTCCTGATGTTTCAAGAAAAGAGCAAATGAGTCAGATTATAAGATATGTCCATGTTGACTGTAAAGGGAAGGTAATGATTGAAGAAAGCTTCATAAACTTTATTCAATCTCATGAAAAAAACGGGAGAAGGTTTATCATCTGAAATTTTGAAAAAACTAAATGTTGATAAATTAGACATTCAGGATTGCAGAGGGCAACGATTTGACAACGGTGCCAATATGGCTGGCAAGTATAAGGGAGTAAGTGCACGTACTTTGGAAATTAATGATTTACCAATATTTGTACCTTGTGCAGCTCATAATCTAAATTTAGCCGGTGCCTACGGTGCATCTACAACTCCAGAAATGATTGCTTTTTTGGTACTGTGCAGAGGTTGTTTAATTTTTTCTCGTCCTCAACAATTCGTTGGAAAACTTTAATGAAGTGCTTAAAAATATCACTTAAAAGTTTTTCTGATACAAAATGGTCATCAAAGGCCAGAGCAATAAAAGCGCTGTATTTACAATTACCTGAAGTAATGGAAGGACTTCAAATGATTACAAACGATTTTTCGAATCCGGAAGCTGTATCGAATGCACAAAGTTTAATTCTGCAAATTAATTATAGGTTTATCTGTACAATTTCTATATGGAATAAAATTCTACAATGCATCGATCGAACAAACAAATCATTACAACAGAAAGATTTGTCAATAGATATTGGAACAAAACTAATTGCTGGTTTACGTAGTACATTACAAGCGCTTCGAGATACAGGTTTTGAACAAAATATCCAGGAAGCACAGAGTTTGGCTGAAAAAATGGATATAGAGAAGGAATTTCTTAATAAAAGGAAAAGAAGAGTGAAGAAAATGGAAATAGATGAAACATCAGATGAAGGAAGTAAATTAACAGCTGAAGAGTTATTTAAAATACAAATGTACAGTGTTCTTGACACTCTGTTGTCTCAGATAGATTTGCGTTATGAAAAAATGAGAACCATTTGTGATTATTTTTGCTTTCTGTATGGCTCGTCTTTACAACATGAATGTCGCTGACTTAATAAAATCGGCTGCAGATTTCACTATTAAGTACAGCAAAGATTTAAAAAAGTACGACTTCACATGTGAAATTGAAAGTTTGAAGTTTGAAGAAACGGTTCTTATACAAAACATACAAACTGCATCTCCGCTTGATATTCTACAGACTCTTCATGATTTTGGTTTAATGGAATCTTACCCAAATATCAGTGTCATCCTTCGAACATTTTTAACTCTTCCCATTTCTATTGCTTCGTGCGAGCGAAGTTTTAGCAAGCTGAAATTAATTGTCTGAGTGCAACGAAGACTCATACACAGCGCAGTATTACTTTGCCCCATATATAACTACGATGGATATTAAAACCTTCCGTCAAGCATAACTCAAAAAATATTTAACGGATTTCGTTCAAATTTTTACAGCAGGCACCTATAAAGGTGACAACGACGTCTATTTATTACCAAGAAGAAATGTCAAACCGTTTGGAAATTATATTAAAAAAATAGATAAAAAAGCACAATTAAAGTACATACGTCACTAAATTTTGTGTGTACGTCATTTTCACCGGCGGGAGATTTTCGTAGACAATCGGTATTGAAAAGTTCATGGAGTACATGGAGCAAAAAAATATGCACGCACTAATATTCAGCACAATAAAATATATTTCAATTTAGTAGAAATCGAGAATTAATCTGGATTTTTTTCTGTTTGAAAGTAAAACCCCGCAATAACTTGGTAGACTTGGTATTAGAGATTTGGCGCAAATCTCAGCAATAGCAGCTTATTTTATTTCGCGTGTGACATTTAAAAAATATATATATTTGGTGTTTAAATAAAAGGTTTCGATTTATGGCATTATTTTTTTTTCTCTCTTTTTAGCATTTTAAATGGGATTAATGAAAGGCATGTATTTTAAATTAAATGAGTGAAAGGTTTATATTTAAATGAAATGAATTCAATATGAAAATGCTACAGGAACAATATTTGGCGATTTATCAACTGCGCCAGGATAACATAAAAGTACCAATATATCCAACTGTACGCAGTATTTGAAATGAAACAATTATATTATAATCACCCATCGTAGAAGAAAAAAAAAACTAATATTCTGCATTCAGAGGGAAAAATCCATATCCATCTCCTGTGCGGTAAGATTTGGCGAGTTCTTTTTTGGTGATAAGTTTTTCGATGTGATTGTTGGGATCTGCAGGATTTGGCTTACTTTTTCTAAATCTTATTTTTTTGCAGATGTAGTATTATGTAAATATATATTTTTGCAGATATTTTTCTATTTCGTATATTTGGCATTCTATTTTGTACATTTTCTATTTGGCATTTGGAAAAGAGTTTTTACCTTTTTATCTGTGCCTTCGGAAATATTAAAAAATAAAAAAAGATTTACGTATATCAAGCGTATAATGTTAGGCTTTGCATTTTTATACGGACCACTTCTCCATTTTTAGATTTTAAATGCTATTTATTATTTACTAGCCGTTTATACAATTTACCCCCCTGACAATAACAATTATTTATTACAAAAATGCCTCTTAGGTTTGTTAAATAAGTTTATGTATTTTCATTACTTATTAAAATATCGAATATGGCGATAAAATTTTATTTTAGCATCGTGCTTAAATTTTTAAGATGGTGCAAAAACATGCTTTAATAAACGTATGTTTGTAAATATTTGAAAAACATGTTTTACCGCTCTCTTGAAAAATTTTGTAAGATGTTAAAACTACCTTTTGGCACCATTTTAAATATTTTCGCTAACCGTCATAGGATACGAAACTTTTCCCCATTCAGATACACAGGCAAGGCTGGTCTCAAACAAGAGTAAAGCTAGCAACAATATTGTTTTAACTCTATAAGAGTTACAATAATGATATTAAATGCTCCGATTGGCTTTGGGCCCAATTACGAAAGTTTCTCCAAATGAAGCTTGGTCTACAAGGTATACAACAACAATACAAACATAATACAATAATACAAACAACACTAATGGCATGCAGGCAAAAGTTTTAATTTAAATGTATATATTTGAAACCCCCCCCCCCCCACCCCAAAAAAAAAAAAAAAAAGTTACAGTAATGAATTTAAAATAGCGTTAAGCCACGCTTTCTGACATAAGCAATTGGCTGCAAACGCGATAACGAAACTTTCACTTAACTTAATAACATGTAGCTAATATAGCCCTCAGGGTACTTTGCAGTTATACAGACCTTGTGGTTTTTTTAAAAAGCTTGAGACAATTCAGGTTTAAGATGTTGAGATTTACTGTCAAATGATATAAACAACTATGAACACAAAACTGATGAATTATTATTCAGGTTTATGTATGTATTTAAAAAAAATTGCATCTGATTACACTTATTAGATAAATTACTTCTGTTTGCATTTAATAACTGATAAACGGCTTCTGTATATTAAATGAAATGTTTAAATATTGGGAAGAGGTGGCGAGAGAGACGAGTAGCGACATAGGTAGGCTGACGGGTAGTGAAACGAATAGACAGACGGCTAGAGAGAAAGGTAAAAAGAGGGTTGACAGAGGGGTAGCGAGATGAGTCACGAGACGGGTAGAGACACCGGTAGACAGGAATGTAGCGAGAAAGGTTGCGAGACGCGTTGCGTGGTGGACAAAGAGAAGAGGAGAGAGATGAGTTCAGAGACGACTTGACTGACGGGTAATGAAATTGGTAGCGAATCGGGTATACAGACGAGTAGAGAGACAGTAGATGGGTACAGAGATGGGTAAGAAGATGGGCAGAGAGGCGTATAGCCAGTCGGGTAGAGAGACAGATAGACAAGTTGTGAGACAGATAAACAAATGGGTAGCGAAGTGGATAGAGACACGGCTAGACATACAAGTAGTTAGACGGATAGACAGACGGTTAGAGAAATAGATTGATAGGTAGCGAGACCGGTAGAGAAATATAGAGACAGGTAGCGAGACGTGTAGAAAGATAGACAATCGGTTAGAGAGACGGGCAGAAGAACGGATAAGGAAACAGACAGATTGGGGAGAGACAGACAGACAGGCAAAAGAAAAGTCTGCCGATTGGCGCAGTAAAGGCGCAGGGGGCAGAGCCTCCTAGAGAATAATCAAGAAGTATCTGTTAAGCTTAACTTTTAAATATATATAATTTTTCAATTTTGCCGGTATGGAGATTATTAAAAAAATAAAAGTTATTTTAGAGAGATAAAAGTTATTTTACAGAAGTCATCGAAAGATTTTTTGTATACTTTAATAGTAATTTAGACTATAGTTTTGCAATCTGGTTTGTAGCAAAGCATGCTATCAATGTGGTTTGAAGTGTAACAGTTTCTATAAACAGTTATACAAATAATCATATATATTATTTTTCTGTCAACATCCCTTTTTTCAGAAAATACGAAACGCAGAACGACGAATGAGATAGCATATGAAAGGATTTTGCACAGGCTTCAGACATAGCACACTTAACATTTCGTTAAAACATGTTTTTGCTTAAAATTTGCTGAAAATAAAAAATTAAATCGGCATAGTTTTCATGAAAGAAATAAAAGGTTTTCCTTAAATTATTCTTGCCACAAAAATAAAATACCAAGTTATATGATGCTCTACAATTATTATAAAAAACACTGCTTGGGTTTATTTTATATTTATGATTAAAAACGAAATTGAAATTGAAATGTTTAGATTGATATTTCTATGTTCCATGTTTTTCCCGAAGTGGATGACGTCATCCTCTAATGCAGTTAAAATACGATTGTAATTTTTTTTTTTTTCTCGCGCGTGCATTTTGCAATCTTGGATCATTTTTTACTATAATATTGATGGAATAAATTAGATGATATTCTGGCTTGACTAAAAACTAAATGTTGTTTGCAGATATTTTTATCCTTACTTTTTTTTAGAAGTTTAAACCGGCACCTAAGAAATATTACATATTGATAAAAAATGGTACTTCTCTATTATGCGGTCGACCACTTTTCATAACAAAAAACTATCGCCAAGTAAACGGGAGAACGTTGCCATTGGAATATCAAAATAAATAAATAAATAAAATATAATAATTTAAAGACACAATTGTTATTTTAATGAATGAAATAACTAATAAATCAGTAAAACATAATGAAAAATACACGCAAATGTCGAGTTAAAAACCACTTGATGACGTAACAAACATGTATAATGCTTCTGACATCCAGTAAATGAGACTGCATTTTTGGCGTTTAATCTTACAGTTTGGCGATAGTTTTTGTTATGAAAAGTGATCGAAGGGATAATAGAGAAGTACCTAAAAATATTAGATTTCAGTGCGAAATCCTCGCACGTGCCCTCTGGTAGATATATAATCAAGGAAGAAAAATTTTAAATTCACACACAATAAAAGGTGCAGCAATGAAATTAAATTTGCGTTAAGCCACTCTTGATAGAATAATCTATTGGCTGCAAACCCTATGACGTAACATTAAAAATCTTGGTGTTTTAAAAAAACAGGCGTTTTTTTTTTTTTTTTTTTTTTTTTTTTTTTTTTTTTTTTTTTAAATTTAAGTTTTGCGCAATACGCGCGTAAGAAAATGAGTTTCTTTGCCAGATGTTAAAAAAAAAGTATGACAACACATCTGATGAATGGTACTTCTTTTCTATTTTTTTAACAGTGTATATGAATTTATAGATGATATTTTGTAATTTTATCATTTAATTTGCTCTTTTTCTTTATATTATAATTGTTAACCCTATGTTCTCAGCAATATCACTCAGACTAATCCCTTTGAGGGAAGTCCTAGTAAAAAATTATTTACGATCAACTATCGAACAAGAACGTTTATCCAATCTGTCTATTATTTCAATAGAATACAATATAGTTAAAAATATTAATTATGATGATGTTATTAACGAATTTGCCGAAATGAAAGCCAGAAAAGTACAATTAAAATAAAATTTACTAAAAAATTTTATTGTGACGTATTTTATTTTTCATTTTTCCAAACCTAATTAATTAACGGGCCCAAATGCGAATTCTTGCACAGGGCCCAGGAATGGCTAGTTACGGCTCTGACCATATAATTTATTTATTATGATTTATTATAATTTATAGTGTATTTTGTATCATAGTTTATAGTTTATTATTATTTACTAGCCGCCACTGGCGACCAATTTGGTCTCCCTTAAATGTATGTTAAACATTGCAACACGTTACATTTATTCATAATTTAATTTTCCCTTAATTATTCGCCAAATCGGAAGATTCTAACAGACAAGTCATGAACTTTTGCGATCATGGTAGCATTTCGCATATTTTTTGGGCACAGGTGTCACATACGCACGTTGGCGCGATTTTTCCCCCCGCGAATTTGGCGAAAAATTTTTTATGGAAATTGTTGTTTATTTACTTTTATTTTTTTTTTTTAGTTCTATAAATTATTTTTGATATGTATATCAATATTTATTTACATCAAACTATCAGTTATTTATTTTTATTTCCTTTTTTAATTATGAGTATTTTTGTTAGCCGGGAGCAAATGATAAATCGCCAAATATTGTTCCCATCACCATCATTCATACTACATTAATTTAATTTTAAATTATAAACCTGTCACTCATTTCATTTAAAATACTTAACTTTAATCCGAAATGCTTATCTACCCTATATATATAAAATCCTAATGAAACAAATTTGTGAAACGATTTTATGAAACGAATTTATGAAACGATTTTATGAAACGACTGATTAAACGACTGATTATGTTTCAGGGCTATTTTTAATAAAATATTAAACGCTTGATGGGGAAATTAATACCATTTGTCCATAAAAATCCGCGGAAGTCAAAACTGGTAATAGAATTTTGAAATTGGAATTAGTTTTCGAGATATTAATTTTTTTATAATTTTAATGACATTTCTGTAATGATGGCAACTAATTACTCAGTTTTTTTGTGACAAAAAAGGGAAAAAATTGAAAAGGATCCCGATAGGGATTATTGATTTTTTTTTATTTGTCATTTTCAAATTGAAATTGAATTTATCTTTTATTTCAATCGATAATGGAGATAAAATTGTGATAAAATTATGTTTTTCAGGAAAATTTGAAAAAAAAATCACATTTCTATCGTCAGGATTCAATCGTCTGTCAGCACTTAATTTAATTTATAAACTGAAAATATTTTGAATAAATTCGTCCAAATAACGTCATTTATGTAAACGCAAAAGAAAGGAGCAAAAAAATATTTATACAATTTGTTTAGCGTAAAATGTCATTTATCCTATTTTATATATAATCAGAAGTAATTTGAATAGAAAAAACAATAATGTACGTATAATTAAAATACGCATATAAACAAAAAAATCGTCGAATTTGTTTCAATGGCTGTTTATGTCATTTGGCACCAAATCTCACTTTCTGATGCCCGAATTGCGCCAATCTTTTTAAAAAAGCGTCAAGACCCCTATAATAGAAAAGCACCAAAAGTTCATTGGGTTTGTTTTCATAACTTTTGGCAACAAATCTATGTATATTAACGAATCTATTCCTTTTTGAAGTTCGAATTACGCCAAACCTAAAAGCAAAGGATCCTATACTGGAAAAGTACCCGATTTTCTTATGGACAATATTCAAGTGACATAACAAGGTGTAAAATTATCGCGGATAGCAAATTTGTTTAAATATCTCATCAATTGATGCCGAATAAATGCAGGCATGCATGCACAAAATATTTAATTAATTTTGTATAATAAATAATTATTAGAAAATTCGTATATACATATTACTTAAAATAAATAATTTACATATTTAAAATAACATGAAAATATGCATGATGGTGCACTAAAATAGAGATAAAATTAAAACCTGTTACTAAAAATGTCTATAACATAGTACTTTTCAACACCGTGGTTCTTAATGTTATTCACAAGCAGATGGAATTTTTCTCATCCTTAAACGCAAAGGAAGAATAGAATACAGATCGTTGTTATAAAAGTAAAGTCCGAGAGGTAGTCACAATTTAAACCTAACCATTTTATACAAGCTGGTTTTCAAGTTGTAATTGATTTTACTTATCAATCCCGAAAACAGTCGTCAGTTGTCGCAACAGCTGTGTATGAGGCCATGATAATCAAAAAATGCCCCATTAAAACGTTAAAAGCATGGCAACCCAATTACAGATTTACCAATTTTTTTAAAACAAAGCACGCTGTCATGTTTTTAGAGGCCTCGAAGTCTGAGCGGGGGTTGGCGAGCGTAGGCCCCCTAGTATTACATAAATTTAAAATACTTCACACTTTTCATTTAAATAGAAAAAAAAAAGAAATAATATCATAAATCAAAACATTTGATTTCAAAGTCGAAGTATTGTTTCTAATTTGTACACGCGATAAATAAAAGCTGTATTAGCGATTTTAAAAATGCTAAAAATTTGATTCATTAAATATTATTACATGAGTTCAATTTACGTCAAGAAAAGGTCCAGAAGGATGTTGAGTTGTATAGCACATAATTATGGTAAACTTTGATTGTCTCACTGGTGCGAATTATTTTTTTGACGCGAGGCAGCGGTCCAAAAATTCATTCGCGGAGAACTTGCTTTGCGAATGATTACCTCCATGATTTAATATTTTAAATGTTGACGACGAATCAATCTTTTTTTTTTTTTTTTTTTTTTTTTTTTTTTTTACTTTCATGAATAGAGAATTTGAACTGTGAACCTATTGCTATGTGAAGTTATTGCAGAATATATACATAATTGAACGTAAGTCACCTCTCAAATATTAATTTATTTTGAACGATCTTTCTTAAAATGTAACTTTTATGCAGTTTTATTCGAAAAAATAATTTTGAATAAAAACGGACGCCTGGCATATGAAAAAGTGAAACGGCCATCCCGGAACTGTTGATGACAGTCACATGACTTACGCTTTTATTTTAGAGGATTATAGTTTATTTTGTATTATAGTTTATAGTTTATTATTATTTACTAGCCGCCACTGGCGACCAGTTTGGTCTCCCTTAAATGTATGTTAAACATTGCAACACGTTACATTTATTCATAATTTAATTTTCCCTTAATTATTCGCCAAATCGGAAGATTCTAACAGACAAGTCATGAACTTTTGCGATCATGGTAGCATTTCGCATATTTTTTGGGCACATGTGTCACATACGCACGTTGGCGCGATTTTCCCCCCCCGCGAATTTGGCGAAAATTTTTTTATGGAAATTGTTGTTTATTTACTTTTAGTTCTATAAATTATTTTTGATATGTATATCAATATTTATTTACATCAAACTATCAGTTATTTATTTTTATTTCCTTTTTAATTATGAGTATTTTTGTTAGCCGGGAGCAGGTGATAAATCGCCAAATATTGTTCCCATCACCATCATTCATACTACATTAATTTAATTTTAAATTATAAACCTGTCACTCATTTCATTTAAATACTTAACTTTAATCCGAAATGCTTATATTACATAAATTTAAAATACTTCACACTTTTCATTTAAATAGAAAAAAAAGAAATAATATCATAAATCAAAACATTTGATTTCAAAGTCGAAGTATTGTTTCTAATTTGTACACGCGATAAATAAAAGCTGTATTAGCGATTTTAAAAATGCTAAAAATTTGATTCATTAAATATTATTACATGAGTTCAATTTACGTCAGGAAAAGGTCCAGAAGGATGTTGAGTTGTATAGCACATAATTATGGTAAACTTTGATTGTCTTACTGGTGCGAATTATTTTTTTGACGCGAGGCAGCGGTCCAAAAATTCATTCGCGGAGAACTTGCTTTGCGAATGATTACCTCCATGATTTAATATTTTAAATGTTGACGACGAATCAATCTTTTTTTTTTTTTTTTTTTTTTACTTTCATGAATAGAGAATTTGAACTGTGAACCTATTGCTATGTGAAGTTATTGCAGAATATATACATAATTGAACGTAAGTCACCTCTCAAATATTAATTTATTTTGAACGATCTTTCTTAAAATGTAACTTTTATGCAGTTTTATTCGAAAAAATAATTTTGAATAAAAACGGACGCCTGGCATATGAAAAAGTGAAACGGCCATCCCGGAACTGTTGATGACAGTCACATGACTTACGCTTTTATTTTAGAGGATTATAGTTTATTTTGTATTATAGTTTATAGTTTATTATTATTTACTAGCCGCCACTGGCGACCAGTTTGGTCTCCCTTAAATGTATGTTAAACATTGCAACACGTTACATTTATTCATAATTTAATTTTCCCTTAATTATTCGCCAAATCGGAAGATTCTAACAAGCAAGTCATGAACTTTTGCGATCATGGTAGCATTTCGCATATTTTTTGGGCACATGTGTCACATACGCACGTTGGCGCGATTTTTCCCCCCGCGAATTTGGCGAAAATTTTTTTATGGAAATTGTTGTTTATTTACTTTTATTTTTTTTTTTTAGTTCTATAAATTATTTTTGATATGTATATCAATATTTATTTACATCAAACTATCAGTTATTTATTTTTATTTCCTTTTTTAATTATGAGTATTTTTGTTAGCCGGGAGCAGGTGATAAATCGCCAAATATTGTTCCCATCACCATCATTCATACTACATTAATTTAATTTTAAATTATAAACCTGTCACTCATTTCATTTAAATACTTAACTTTAATCCGAAATGCTTATATTACATAAATTTAAAATACTTCACACTTTTCATTTAAATAGAAAAAAAAGAAATAATATCATAAATCAAAACATTTGATTTCAAAGTCGAAGTACTGTTTCTAATTTGTACACGCGATAAATAAAAGCTGTATTAGCGATTTTAAAAATGCTAAAAATTTGATTCATTAAATATTATTACATGAGTTCAATTTACGTCAGGAAAAGGTCCAGAAGGATGTTGAGTTGTATAGCACATAATTATGGTAAACTTTGATTGTCTTACTGGTGCGAATTATTTTTTTGACGCGAGGCAGCGGTCCAAAAATTCATTCGCGGAGAACTTGCTTTGCGAATGATTACCTCCATGATTTAATATTTTAAATGTTGACGACGAATCAATCTTTTTTTTTTTTTTTTTTTTTTTTTTTTTACTTTCATGAATAGAGAATTTGAACTGTGAACCTATTGCTATGTGAAGTTATTGCAGAATATATACATAATTGAACGTAAGTCACCTCTCAAATATTAATTTATTTTGAACGATCTTTCTTAAAATGTAACTTTTATGCAGTTTTATTCGAAAAAATAATTTTGAATAAAAATGGACGCCAGGCATATGAAAAAGTGAAACGGCCATCCCGGAACTGTTGATGACAGTCACATGACTTACGCTTTTATTTTAGAGGATTACAATATATCTACCCTATATATATAAAATCCTAATGAAACAAATTTGTGAAACGATTTTATGAAACGAATTTATGAAACGATTTTATGAAACGACTGATTAAACGGCTGATTATGTTTCAGGGCTATTTTTAATAAAATATTAAACGCTTGATGGTGAAATTAATACCAATTGTCCATAAAAATCCGCGGATGTCAAAACTGGTAATAGAATTTTGAAATTGGAATTAGTTTTCGAGATATTAATTTTTTTCTAATTTTAATGACATTTGTGTAATGATGGCAACTAATTACTCAGTTTGTTTGTGACAAAAAAGGGAAAAAATTGAAAAGGATCCCGATGGGGATTATTGATTTCTTTTTCTTCGTCATTTTCAAATTGAAATTGAATTTATCTTTTATTTCAATCGATAATGAAGACAAGATTGTGATTAAATTATGTTTTTCAAGAAAATTTGAAAAAAAAAAAATCACATTTCTATCGTCAGGATTCAATCGTTTGTCACCATTTAATTTAATTTATAAACTGAAAATATTTTGAATAAATTCGTCCAAATGACGTCATTTATGTAAACGCAAAATAAAGGAGCAAAAAAATATTTATACAATTTTTTTAGCGTAAAATGTCATTTATCCTATTTTATATATAATCAGAAGTAATTTGTATAGAAAAAACAATAATAATATACGTATAATTAAAATACGCATATAAACAAAAAAATCGTCGAATTTGTTTCCATAGCTGTTTATGTCATTTGGCACCAAATCTCACTTTCTGATGCCCGAAATGCGCCAAGCTTTTTAAAAAAGCGTTAAGACCCCTATAATAGAAAAGCACCAAAAGCTCATTGAGTTTGTTTTCATAACTTTTGGCAACAAATCTATGTATATTAACGAATCTATCCCTTTTCGAAGCTCGAATTACGCCAAACCTAAAAGCAAAGGATCCTATACTGGAAAAGTACCCGATTTTCTTATGGACAATATTCAAGTGACATAACAAGGTGTAAAATTATCGCGGATAGCAAATTTGTTTAAATATGTCATCAATTGATGCCGAATAAATGCAGGCATGCATGCACAAAATATTTAATTAATTTTGTATGATAAATAATTATTAGAAAATTTGTTTGAAGTAGTTAAAATAACATGAAAATATGCATGATGGTGCACTAAAATAGAGAAAAAATTAAAACCTTTTACTGAAAATGTCTATAACAGTACTTTTCAATACCGTGGTTTTTAATGTTATTCACAAGCAGATGTTTTTTTTTTCTCATCCTTAAACGCAAAGGAAGAATAGAATACAGATCGTTGTTATAAAAGTCCGAGAGGTAGCCACAATTTAAACCTAACCATATTATACAAGCTGGTTTTCAAGTTGTAATTGATTTTACTTATCAATCCCGAAAACAGTCGTCAGTTGTCGCAACAACTGTGTATGAGGCCATGGTAATAAAAAAATGCCCCATTAAAACGTTAAAAGCATGGCAACCCAATTACAGATTTACCAATATTTTTAAAACAAAGCACGCTGTCATGTTTTTAGAGGCTTCGAAGTCTTAGCGGGGGTTGGCGAGCGTAGCTCGCAGGGGTTAGGCCTCCTAGTTACATTATATTTTTATATTATTTACCATTTTTAGCAATGTTATGTTTTTAAGAATGCTAAATTAGTGTTTGGAACAATGGGCAGCGATAAACAAGACTGGCAATTGACAACTCTTTTTAGCGATCTACATATTCAGGACATGGATAATAAATACGTAACTACACCGTTAAAAATTTGCAGCAAACTGTCCAGTCATTTGACCGTTTTTATAGAAAACGATCACATAACCGTAATTTAACTATATTCTGACCATATTATTGATCATTTTATGTTCATAATACAGTTAAATTACGGTTATGTAACCATTTTCTTTAAAAACGGTCAAATGACTGGACAGTTTGCTGCAAATTTTTAACGGTGTATCAGATTTTATTAAAGAAAGTACAGTGGCTCATTCCTTTTAAATTCTTAAAGTATCTGCCACGCACAAAAAAAGAAAAATAAAAAAGAAAGAAAGAAAAAATAAAAAGAAAACTGCCCAGTTAAACTGAGGGCATTGAGCTCACAGGCTATTCACACTAATTGTACATTAAACTCTCTCGAAAAATAAAGAAATCAACAATATATTAAGAGGGTCCTCCCCCCGTTACCCCCCTCATAGTTAACTAATGAACCCCTTAAACTAATCAGGGAAGTCTAATTACAATGAATATATATACAAAATTTGAAGAAAATCGGATAATTCTGCATGAAAAACCCATTTATATAAATTAAGGGGGGATTAGCCCCCCGTTCCCCCCTTTATACTTAACCAATCAATCCCGAAAACTAATCAGGGAAGCGCCTTAACACAGTGAACTTATAAACAAAATTAAAGGAAAACGGATATTTCTATGAAGAGTTATCGCGTTACGTACATACATACGTACGTACATACGTACATACATACATACAGAACCGGCGGGCACATAAGTTCTCAGGCTTTGATAGCCTGTGGAGCTAAAAAGGGCTGACTGAAAATTAAATTCGGCACACTTAAGGAAAATACAAATATAACGATAAAGTTATAAAAATAAAGTTTTAGTGATATTAGGTATATTTTTACCAGTGCGACAGGGAGCTTTCATATAGTTTTACCATTATATCGTTTAATTCTTCAGAAAAATTATTCCCACTGTTAACAATTTGCAGCAAACTGTTCAGTCATTTGACCGTTCTCATAGAAGATGGTTACATAACCCTAAATTAACCCTATTCTGACCATATTATTGCCCATATTATGGTCAGAATAGGGTTAAATTACGGTTATGTAACCGTTTTCTATAAAAGCGGTCGAATGGCTGGACAGTTTGCTGCAAATCTTTAACAGTGCATTCTTTACTCGCAAGAAACTTTTCCTGAGATTACAATTGTTTAAGATTAAAATTATGTAACTATTAAATATCAAAATTGTAAATTAAATTCTTTAATCAGTATAATGAATGTTTTATTAATCAATAACTTATACACATTGCTTAGTCACATGGATATTCTTCAACCAAGGATCTGCATACTGTGTGTGAAAAAAATAATGGATACATCATTTTTCTTAATGGATTAACCAGTGATTCTGGCGGACCTACTATGCAGTATATTGAGGAGTGTGGATGATTGCTGAAAAATGGAGGTAAGCAATATCTTACCTATCCTTTGTTCCAAAAGTACAATTGTTTATTATATACCTTATTACTTTAGAGCGCGCAAAATTACTGCCTACCGACAAAATTTTCCAAACAAAGATTATGAGAACGAAATATTCTAAAGTATATAAAGGATAAAAATAAAAATAAATAGTGTCCTAGAATCCTCGAATGCTTAAAAGAAATTAATTAATTTTAGATTTATTTTAAAATAGAAAAATGGCAACCTTCAAAGAAGGTAGTATAATTGAAAAATTAAATTCCAGTAATTATGCAAACTGGAAATTTAAGGTGGAGATGCTCTTGATAAGAGAAGAGCTCTTTGAAGTTGTCACAGACAACCCACCTAATCCAATTACAACGGAATGGTCTAAGAAAGATAAAAAAGCAAGAGCGCTTATTAATTTAAGTATTGAGGATAATCAAATAATCCATATTAAGCATTTACAAAATGCACGGGACACATGGAACACGCTAAAAAACATCCATGAAAGATCAAATCTCTCCAGTAAACTATTTCTCCTTAGGAGACTTCAAGGAACGAAATTATCTGAAGGAGGAAATATGATTACTCATATAACCAAAATATTAGAAATTATCGACAAGTTATCAGCCATAGGCGAAGAAATTAAAACAAATCATATTTCAGCATTACTGCTCTGCTCTTTACTTCCTTCATACGACACCCTCATAACCGCATTAGAAGCCAAACAGGAAGACGAATTAACTCCAGAGTTTATAAAGAGTAAATTAACAGACGAATTTAATAAAAGAAATGAGCATTCAAATACAAGTGATAATACCAACAAAGCCTTTAGAGCTGAAAGAAAATTTAAACCCACAGGTTTTAAAAAAGAAGAAAAATACTGCACGATTTGTCGATTAAAAAACCACAACACAGTTAATTGCTGGCATAACAAACATAAAACAACTAACTTTAAACAAAATGTAAGAAAAAACTTCTCTTCTTCATTAGTCTTTCAAAAAGACGAGAACAGGTTAAAAAGCGCGGACTCAAATAAACCGAACAATAAAAGCACAGCTTATTTCGGAACCGAAGAAAAGAAAAATTGCGCATTTATAGCGAACAAATCGCAAAATAAAGCATGGATCATAGATTCTGGCTCGTCCTCCCATATATCAAATGATGAAAACTTATTTTCTGAATTTACAAATAAAGAACATACCAACGTCGTAATTGCCAACGGCAATAAACTAAAATCCTACGGGTCGGGTAATGTAAACATTACCACAATAACCTCCGACGGTAGAACACATGAAATAACATTAAAAGATGTTCTACTAGTACCCGAAATTGAAACTAATTTATTTTCGGTAGCTAAAGCTACGAAAAACGGATGCAAAATAATGTTCGAGAATAATAAATGTTTTCTAGAATATGAAGGATTAATTCGCTTGGAAGGTACAAGAAAAAAAACAATTTATACGAAATTCAGCAAACTAACGAAATCACAGATGAAAATTTCGTAAATATGATAACAAATTGCAAAAATAAAAATTGCGTTGAACTGTGGCATAGAAGATTAGGACATAAAATCGTCGCGTCAATGAGGGAAATAATGACTAAGGAATTAGCATGCGGAATAAACATAAATAATTGTTCCCATAGTACCGAATGTGAGCCTTGCATCAAAGCAAAAATAACTGAAGCACCATACCCCAAAAAGACGGAATTTAGAGCAAATAAAATTTTGCAGTTGGTGCATTCAGACGTATGTGGTCCTATTCAAACTCCAACCATAGGTGGGAAAAATTATTTTTTAACTTTCATAGATGATTACTCTAGATTTACGATATTATATCTCCTACAAAATAAAAGTGAGGTATTCGAAAAACTAAAAGAATTTGTTGCCCTGGTCAACAATAAATTTGGCAAAAAGCCTACAGAACTCAGAACTGACAACGGAAAAGAATTTAAAAATTCTAATATAGATAATTTTCTAAAAGAAAATGGAATTAAGCGACAGCTAACAGTACCATATTCTCCCAGCCAGAATGGTGTTGCTGAACGAAAGAATAGATCTTTAATTGAAATGACAAGAACATTGTTAAGTGACTCTAATTTACCATTACATTTCTGGGGAGAGGCGATCTGCACCGCAAATCACCTACAAAATCGACTGCCAACTAAAGCCAACGAGAAAACTCCATATGAGTTATTGTCAAACGGAAGACCAAATCTAAAATATTTAAGAGTCTTTGGCTGCAAAGCTTATGCATATATTAACAAGCCAAAAAGACAGAAGTTAGATAATAAAGCAGTAGAAGGGATCTTTGTGGGATACGATAATTATTCCAAAGGATATCGTATATACACAAGCGGCAAAGATATAACTATAGCAAGAACGGTGAAGTTTTGGAAAACTATCCGAAAAATTCAAATAAAGAAAAATTGCTAGAACTAAATATAGATGAAAACACTAATGCCGAAAACGAAAAGTCGGAAAACCCAAATCTGATAAAAATCGAAATTTCAAATGAAAATGATAATCAGAATGAATCTGAACTAAATCAAACCGAACCGAGAAGATCAGATAGAGTAAATAAAGGGGTTCCCCCAGATAGACTAATTTATTTGGTTACAGATGAAAATATAAACGAACCGAAAAATTGGCAGGAAATAATAAACATGGAAAACCCAGTAGAAAAAGAAAACTGGATCAAAGCGACACAGGAGGAGATAGAATCTCACAACCAAAATAAAACTTGGACATTAGTTGAACCCCCGCCAAATACAAAAATAATAGGTTCGAAATGGCTATTCAAAACAAAATTAGATGATAAAGGAAAAATACAAAAATATAAAGCGCGTTTAGTGGCGAAAGGCTATTCTCAAAATTTTGGCATTGATTATTATGAAACTTTTGCTCCAGTGGTTTCACATACTACAATTAGAACTTTTTTAGCAGCCGCCGCCTATCATAAACTAAACATAAACCACGTTGACATTAAAACAGCATTTTTGTATGGAAATTTAGATGAGGATATATACATCACTCAGCCGGAAGGCTATGTCAAACCTAATCATGAAAACAAAGTGTGCAAATTAAATAAGGCTATATACGGCTTAAAACAGGCAGCTAGAGCCTGCCACACAAAAATTTCAGAATCGTTAGAAAAGTTAAATTTCAAACAATCAATTTCAGACACGTGTTTATTTATACGTAATACAAAAGAAAGCAAAGCATATATTGTCGTCTATGTTGATGACATTTTGATATCTGCCAAAGAAAGTGAAATTAAAGAAATTATACAGAAACTTAAGATTGAATACGAACTAAAAGATTTAGGTCAATTAAACTACTACCTAGGAATTAAAATTGAAAAAACAAACGAAGGATATAAACTAAATCAAAAAATTAAAATTGAAGAATTAGTTCGAAAATTTAAATTAGAAGATGCAAAACCTTACAAAACGCCAATGGAAACAGGGTATTTAAATTTTGATAACGAAGAAATACCATTGCCAAACAACATCAATTATAGAAAGGCAATTGGCGCTCTTTTGTATATCTCAACTGTCACAAGACCAGATATTTCAGCTGCGATTAACATCCTAAGTAGAAAAAACGAAAACCCTTCACAGAAGGATTGGAAAGCAACTAAAAGAGTAATTTCCTATTTAAATCACACTAAAAACTTTAAATTAGAAATAAATACAACACACGAACCTATATTAGAAACATATTGTGACTCAGACTGGGCTGGAGACATACAAACTAGAAAGTCCACCAGCGGAAACCTATTTTTATTAGGGAAAAACCCAATTTTATGGATTAGCAAAAAGCAATCATGCATAGCCATGTCAAGTGCTGAAGCTGAGTACATTTCAGCAGCAAATGCGACACAAGAAATTTTATGGTTAATTAGACTCTTACAAGAATTTGACTTAGAACAGACATTACCCATAACTATGCATGAGGACAACCAGTCCTGCATAAAAATGATCGAATCAGAAAAATACACCCGTCGCACGAAACACATTGATATTAGGTATCATTCCATTAAACACCTAAAGGACAATGGTACAATCAATCTAAAGTATTGTGAATCTAAAAACATGGTAGCGGACATCCTAACGAAACCCGCTCCCAAGCCTATCTTCGAAGTTCACAGGAGAAATTTAAATTTAAGAAATCAAATTCCAGAGATTAAGGTGGAGATTGTTGATAATACATCATGATAATAATCTCCGCAAATTGATTTTTATGACAGTTCACTTAAAAACTCATCATTATAAATAGTGTTTATCCAATATCAAAGAGGAAATGAAATATGAAGAGGTTTTTACAGACTCGTGAACTGAACAAGGAAGTAAGAGACTAAAATACGTATAAATGACGTACATTGACTTTACGTCATTTCCATCCAATGAAAGAACTGTAAAATGACATCACTTGATAAGGACTAAAGAATGATTTCATTCTGCTATATAGAACTTTAATAGAAGCTTTTTCTCTCGCGATGGAGTTGGAACTGTATACTCCGATCTCCCTTAAACTTATCAAATTTAATTAATGTTTAAGATTAAAATTATGTAACTATTAAATATTAAAATTGTAAATTAAATTCTTTAATCAGTATAATGAATGTTTTATTAATCAATAACTTATACACATTGCTTAGTCACATGGATATTCTTCAACCAAGGATCTGCATATTGTGTGTGAAAAAAATAATGGATACATCATTTTTCTTAATGGATTAACCAGTGATTCTGGCGGACCTACTATGCAGTATATTGAGCAGTGTGGATGATTGCTGAAAAATGGAGGTAAGCAATATCTTACCTATCCTTTGTTCCAAAAGTACAATTGTTTATTATATACCTTATTACTTTAGAGCGCGCAAAATTACTGCCTACCGACAAAATTTTCCTAACAACAATAAAAGGAAGTAAACATATAGATTGATTTGTTCGATGTTCATAATTTTATTTATTTGATATTTTTCCTTTCCAGTTAATGGAACAGAAAAAGAAAATAGTTTAAAAAAATACACATTGACTGACTTTTACCTTAGTTTGTACAATTACGTCACTATATTCTCAAAAAATAGATAAATAATAAAGTAAACTTAAAACTAGTATGTTGTGGTCATCACAAAACTTTCACCTATCTAAATCAAATCAATAAAATGATCTAAATAGTACAAGAAATTGCATGGATTTCATAAATAGGTTTGCTATATATATATATATACAGCGT
Organism: Maratus michaelseni; assembly: GCA_963931845.1. NCBI lineage: Eukaryota > Metazoa > Arthropoda > Arachnida > Araneae > Salticidae > Maratus > Maratus michaelseni. Next base: position 38,320,484 of record OZ007591.1, on the reverse strand, counting down.
GTCCACGTATAACCTGACCGACCTTTATTTTCGCAACCGTTGGTCCTAGATGCATACTTCCAATTACAAAAATGTTTTAAATAAGGCAAATAATTACTTTTAACGTGATTTGGGTCAAGAAAAACATTTATTAAAAAAATACGAAAGTTAAATTTTTATACGGTCCCCCGGTCCTATAAGTGATATTTAGTAAAAATTTACTGTGACACTAACAAGTACGACAAAGAAAGTGCCATTCATCTAACATTAAAATTGACCGAGTTCTGAAAGTTTGAAATGCATGACTTATACCACTTTTTTGCATCTAAAAAGAGATGATTTCGGCCATGCTTTCAGGGGTCGTATATAAAGTACTTAAACTTATTTCAAGTTATCTGCACTTTGAAATAAATCGTACAACTATTACGATTGAGTTAATTTTTATTAGTTAAGTTTCAGATTAATTAAAATAATTGTATTTTAACGTATGTTTTATTTTGAAAGGATTTGAGGCTATGATTTCTTTTAACAAAAATTATGTTATTTTCATAAGGTTTTATTTAACTTGCAACAATCGTCTTTCCAGTTTAAAATTTGTACTCGAAGTTTAACTCACTTTAAATGTCCGATCGAAGTTAAATTTTATATACTGACTTAAATCCGATGGCAATGTTATATTATTATGGTTTTCGACGCTTACTATCTTATAGATACTTATATTAGAGGATAACGCAAAAAAAAAAAAATTCGGATAGATTATCGTCAACAAGTTTAAGAAAGAGTTTTAGATTAGATAACATAAGCCTGCGATGGTTGTGTTTTTTAAATTATAAAATTACGTTTTATGTATTTTTTAACGCTGAATAATAAAAAAATTACCTTTACTTTTAACCATCATATCAGGATTTTTCGCAAATCGTAAATTTCAAGGTTAAAAAACAGCGAAAAATCTGATATTATAAAATAGATGTAAGACTTTTTTATTCAGTTTTATTTTATTTAATTCAATAGTTTATTCAAATTTTTGGCTTATACTGAGTTTCTTGCAGCTAAACAGCTCAGGGGTCCGATGAGGTTGGGAGGGGAGGGGGGATCATTTTTAACTTTGAGCTTTTTAACTTTGAAATTTGCGATTTGAGAAAAATCCTAACGTGATGGTTTAAAATGAAGGTCATTTTCGGATTCAGCACTAAAAAATCCATAAGAATCAATTTTCAAAAGATAAAAAACATGGCACAATCCAAAATTTGAAAGACGGTGTAATCTAACAGCATTTTAAAATCTGTATCATTTTGTAAAGAATTGAGGCTGTTGTTTTTCATCCTTTTATTTAACAAAAATTCTGTTATTTTTATCCTCTTATATGTACAGTACAAATTGTATATTTTGCATTAATATGTCAGAATGATTATAGATTTCACAATTATATTAGATTGCAATGTTAATTTTTCTCTCAACTATTTTTTTGATATATCTGATGATTATTTATATTTCTACTACATTTGTGAATGACCCCTATTTCGCAGCAAAAAATATACTCCAACTTTAAACAGCTATTATTCGGTAAATTTTAATGTTTGATGAATGGGACTTTTTTTTTGTCGTACTTGTTAGTGTCACAGTAAATTTTTCTAAATATCACTTACAGGACCGGGGGATCGTATAAAAATTTAACTATCGTAATTTTTTAATAAATGTTTTTCTTGACCCAAATCACGTTAAAAGTAATTCTTTACCTCATTTAAACCATTTTTGTAATTGGAAGTATGCATCCAGGACCAACGGTTGCGAAAATAAAGGTCGGTCAGGTTATACGTGGACACGCTGTATATAAGTGTAATAATAAAAAATAAGTAAGTGTAATAATAAAACATGTAATAATAAAAAAAATTCGCCATTTTACCTTACTTAATTTATTCCAAATTCTTACAATATCTACTTTTTTTCCTGTCTTTTAATAATAGCTTAAATATAATTTATATTTTAATTCCATACCTTTAATAAATATATTCTTTTAATTCTTATTCTAAAAACCTTAATCTGTTAAAATTGACACTTCTTTGTAAAAAAAACCCTAATTTATTCCTTCATATTTGATACATTAAATTTTTATTTCTTTAGAATGTTTCTTAATACCATTTTTATTTTTATTAAAATTATTATTCGGTATCCCAGCATTCTTTGCATGTACTCTCGCGTCTAAATTTTGTACCTTTTTCTTCCTACGCTTTTGATATAGAGTTCCGACGTTTCGTCATGTATTGCCCTCCTTGCTCATCCTTTTTAACCAATCACTAAGCAAGCCACTCCTCTATCTCCCCCCTACCCACTCCTAACTACCATTCCGTTGGCGCTTCCATCGGCACGTCAATATATTCTTGGGCGAATTGCTAGTATAAAACACGGTGACACAGGCTTGGAAATCAGATTTTGTACCTTTTTCGACTTGCTAAATAAACCTATGTCACTTGTTGTTCTTCAAATCGATATATCTTAATATCTTCAGTCTTTTTCTAACGTAACACAGTCCAGATCTGAGTTCTAACTGGATAATTAGTGGAATTGTCGCGGCTTTGTGAAGTCTAATAAATTCGTTGATGATAATGCTGCTTCTTTTTAACCTGAGAGGAAATTTTCCCGATATATTCATACCATCGCCTTCCATCGTGATCGACTTACAACTGAAAATTAGTGTCTCTACCAATACATCCCTTGCCAGAAATAATATGTCAATAGTTTGTTGACATAATTTACTATGATACGGAAAAGTATCTCATATATATGTATACTAGTGTGCAAAACTTACGCAACAAACACAAAATGCTAATTTCTGAACACGTGAGTACTCAAAAGGAAATTCTATAAAGAGCAAGTGTAGAAAATTGGTACTAACCTAACATCACAGCTAGTCGAGGCGAAGTCTCTTTGCCGTCACACATGGTCACAAGTGTCACAGTCACTACAATGAACTGAAATGTGATATCGTTCATTCGGCTCATTTATACTCTCATTTGGTCACTCCACTGAGAAATCACCATGACTGCTGCTTTTTGACGAGTCACCAGGTGATTTTACAATAAAGTCACCTGGTAACTCTCATGTAACTGTCATTTGGACACTCCTTTGTAAAGTTATCATGATTGCTGTTCTGTGACGACTTCCCAAGTGACAGAAAATGAAATCATTTGGTGACTTTTCACAAAGGATCGCAATGATGACTTCACAGTACAGTGTCGGTCACCTGAAAGTCACTGTGAGTCTTCATTGTGGCATTAGTTGGTGATTCATCACAATGCAATGCTCACAATGACTTCAAAGTTGAATCTTTAACTAACAGTCACGTGAGAATCACAAGGTAACTACATTGTAACGTCACCTAGTGACCCATCACAAAGTAACAGTCACAGTAACTTTTCAGTGGAGTCACCTTATAACAATCATTTGAGAGTAACAATGAGACGAGTGAAATATCCCATATTTTGATTCACCGTAGTGACTGTGACACTTGTAACCATATATCACACCAAGGAGACCACATCGACTGGCTGTGCTGTTAGGGTAGTACCTATTTTATATTCTTGCTGTTTATAGAATTTCCTTTTGAGTACTCACGTGTTCAGAAATTAGCATTCTGTGTTTGTTGCTTAAGTTTTGCACACTAGTGTATATATATAAATATATATATAAACGCATAATATTGTTATGGAATCGTGGTCAATGGAGGCTTTTAATGCAGGAAAAACAAATTTATTTATTTCAGACATAGCATCATAGAATGCATGTACATAACCGACCACAGTGTAAGTAATACTGTAACAATATGTACCATTACTTTATTTATACGCAATACTTTATATAAATGTATTTGAGGCATTCATGATATAACATATTCCATGTGCTATTTATACATAATCTTCAAACAGTTTAAATAATAATATATTTATAACATTAGCAATCAGCCCCTCAAGTTTTTAGATATCTGCAACCAAAATTGAATGCCAATGTATTCCCATATTCAGGATGCTAAGCGTGAAGTTTTCGTTGAATTCTGTGCATTTCAACTGATGATATAAGCATCACATATTTCGAATAAGTCTTCGAATTTCGGTACCCACTCTTAGACGACCGCAACCAAAATTGAATGGCAATCTATCCCTATCATCAGAATTCTAAATTTGATATTTCGTTGAATTCTGCGCACATATGGAGATATAAGCATAACATAAATCGAACAAATCATTTGGCAGCACCTCCACTTGCAGATTTTGCCCAAAATCAGCACCAGTTCACCCAATTCTACGCAGTTGTTTGTGAGTTAGAGCTTAGAGCGTCCACAAAATTTGTGTCGCATACAAACAGATACACGGTCATTTCCTAAAAACAATCAAATTGTGCTCAAAACTTTCTAAAAAGTATAAATTCGTCGAAAACTAGAAGTCGAAAATTTTCACGAATCCAGTACTTTCTTTTTGTATAGATAGAAGAAAGTAAAAATAAATGTGTAGACATCTGTAAAACTTATTAGCAAGTGTTTCAGTTGTTTAGGTAATAACATTATGTATTGTTTTCTTTCTACACTGAAAAAAAAAAAAAAAAAAAAAAAAAAAATGTATGCGCGGTAGTGTATTACTGCTTATTTTACTGTTTATTACGCCAGTATTATACAGTAAAATCAACATTTTTTTTTCTTTTCAGTGTAATGGGCATAAAATACTGCTTAAATACCGTCATCTGTTTAACAATGGTGTATGTTTTTTTATGAGCGAAAGAAAATGACCAGCTTATTTAGCCGATATGGAAGACCAGAAAACGGAAATACAAGAAATTTCCGCATCAATTAAAACATTGGGAAATGGGTTTTAATCACTTCTCATTCAATTATCGTACCAGAACGCTTTTCTCAAAATTGATTCATACCCGTTCTACTCTACTGCACTCTGAAACTACGCACATACATTGTCTTTGTCTTCTTATGCTGAAAAAAAAGGGAAAAAGTTGACATCATAACTTTTCTTCTTTCTTTACTTTTGACATAATCTTCTTAAATAAGTATCCAGAAATAATGCGTATGGATATGTCCGACGTCCTTTTGTTCTACTGGAGTGACAGAAGTGAAAGTCAGTTGTTTTATTTAAGAAGATAAACCAAAAGGGCATGACGCACTTAAAAAGTTAATATAAAATCAATCAGTTGGCATATGAGCAAACATATCATAAGTGTGATTTTTGGCTGCTCGTTTTCTGCTGATACCTGATTTTTAAGTGTCTCATATCATGCTCAATTTGAAGTTTTAATAACCAGTGATATGTTTCAGAATAATAATTAGTAGACGATCACAAACTTTATTGAAAAATAAATATGATATGGCAACTTTTATTAGACAAAACACAAATTGTAAGGGACGGAAGTGACAGGGACAGTGGTGATATTTTTTTGCAGTTTTGACACGTTACTTAAACGAGAACATCTCTGGAATGCTGTATGCACTAATTTCAAAGACATATCAAACCTACAATTAAAGGGCTAGATATATTGGTTAATCTATAAATATCAATATTTAAATTAACAATGCGGACAGTATAGTGACGGTTCATAAAGGTTCATAAAGGCTTACCTTTTCCCCATTCTTTTCAATCCAGAAAATCTTCTTTATGAACAAACAATGGCGACTTTTTAAGAACAAGATGTGCTCCCCTACTGAAAATAATACTGAAACTGAAACTGACTGCATATTCTTAGGGACACAACTTTAAACCCAGTAAAAACAAATTCTAATAATATTATAAATCCGATTGTGTGCAAATGTTAGGCTGAAGCCACCGTCAAAATGGAGAAATTAATGGCCCTGCATCTTTGCATATCGGTGGATTATAACCCGGAAATGAACATAGACTAGTTTTTGTTTATTTTATTCAAATACTTCTCTTAATAATTAAAAATTTGATTATTTTCATAGAGAATCAATGGACATTTTTAGATAAAATTTAACCATTTTACTTTATCGTTGCTAGGGCTTTGATCGTTGCCAATAAATAAAAATGCGGAATAATAATTTTTCCTCAACAATTGAGTTTCAATTGAGCGATTTTCACGTGAAAAATGAAAATAATTCAAAAGAAGATGAATTTCTGTGATATTTGAAACAACAATATGGAGTATTTGTTATTATACATGAAGTATGAATATCGGTTACATTAAAAAGATCTTTTTCTGTCAAAAACTGCGTTATAATTAGAAAGAAGAATTAACAATAATTATATTATTAAGAAAAAGATTTCGCTTGAACCATGGAACTATGAAAAGGATCCTTCTTGGCTTAAACAAATATGACGTCATAAATAAAACATGTATTTTCAAATGTTCGTAATATTACAAAGAGCATGACTATCAGTGTATAATAAAAGTATATACATAATGGAAGTCATATTTAAGATGAATAACTGAAATATTTTTTTGGATACTGATTAATAATAAGCTTGAATATCAGTTACAAACAGATGTGAGTTTTCTGCTAAAATTCACGTCATTATTGCCAGGAAAAGAAAATTAACAAGAATTATATCATTGAAAAGAGATTTCTCTGGGATCAAAGTGACGTCATAATAAAACGGGATTTTTTAAATATGTTTCAAATGGAGCGTGTATCAATTTCATACATTAATAAATCCCTGAGTACAGTGAAAGAATAGAGAGGTAATGAACCGTAAAATCGACTTGCAATATGAAGCCGGTTATCGCTCAAATCATTAGGCCCAAGGGCTGACTTCATTGGATGGAGAGAGGCTGCACGTGGAACAAGGACTGGATTCATTGGACGGGGAGAAGTTTTCAAATCAAGCCGCCAGTTGTTTGGGCCGACTGTAGGGTTGCATTTTCAGCATCACGCCATACATGAACATTTCATCTCTATTTATTCTCTGAACTCTGTGATTAATAATACAAGCATCAGTAAGATTATCAGGAAAAGAAAATTGAACACAAGTCTATTAAGTTAAAACCTGACTGTGTGTATTTCGCAACTACTCCTCTTAATGCAACGCGATTTACTTAACACCGGTTATAATTGATTCGAGGATGTCATATAAACTCTGAGAATTTAAAATTTTGAATTAAATTCCGAGATATTAATATTTTTTTTGTAAATTTTAACTAAATTTCTCTAAAAATGGTACTTAAATTACTCCATTTTTGTGGATAAAAAAGGAGAAATAAAACGGATTAATATATTTTTATGCCATTTTCTCATTAAAACGGAAAAAATTATTTTATTTTCAATTTGAATAGTTGGTGAAAAAAAAAATCTTGATTACAGTAAAATTTCCGAAAAGTAAAAACATATTTCCACATATTCAAACTTTATGAATCAATTTATTCTGCAAAGCAAAAATCGTCTGTCAGCATATTGTCAAGAAATCAAGATTTGTTTCAGCTATAGATTAAACCAAGGAGACAAATTTGCTGTTACATGCAAACGTAACACTTGCAATTGCAAAGCTTTTTGCAACCGCAAATTACATGCAAACGTAACATTTACATGTAATTTGCACCCAAATTAATTTTAATTTGAACCGTAATAAATGTTAATTTGCAATGAAAATTTCATGCAAAAGTAATGTTTACATATAATTTTGGGTTGCAAAAAGCTTTGCAATTTAAGTGTTACGTTTGCATGTAATTTTGGGCTGCAAAAAGCTTTGCAATTGAAGCTCCTTGCATTTAGGTGTAGAATTATTCCTCCCTATTCACAAGAATCGAATTTAAAGAAAAAGCATATACTATTTCCAACAAGGGCGCCCATATGGGGGGGCAAGGGGGGGCTTGAGCCCCCCCCTAGATTTTGGTTTTGTCAAATTTTTTTTAATATAGATCAGTTGCAAGATATGAAAATTTTAACTTTACCTTCTAAAAACAAAGCATAAATAAAATATGCCTCGACAACATCAGAAGTCACCGGAAGAAATTTCCGTTTTAGACGGGTTTCCGTCTTAGCAGGTATAATTGTTAGGAATTCATTTTGTCATAACCATAATTTTTTTTTCTTTTAAAGATGGATTCTGTTTTAGACAGGTTCTATTTTTATAAGTTTTTAATTAGTCCTTTCGAATAGTCTGCTTCTTACAAAGAGGAAAAGCACAAGATAGGAAACAAATTCCGTTTCAGACGATTTTTATCTTAGCCGGTGTTACTGTGTGTTTTTTTTTTCCTACAAGACGATAACACTTTTTCTGCATAAGGAAGGATTTTGTTATAGACAGGATCCATTTTCACGTATAACTGATTTTGCATGAACAAAACTCTGAGAAATTAGAGAGAGATTTAATAATAAGTTGTGAACGGTACAGTGCAAATTTTTAATTGAAAAATTCTTTTTCCCGAATCTAATAAAGATTAGAATCCTGATTGTACGCAGCCCGAACTCGAAAATTCTATCTTAAGCCTACAGAACAAGACAAAATAATTTTCGTCGACCTGAAACCTTATAATTCTTGTAACTCACACTTTCCTGGTCTACGTGAAACAATGTGGTCAGAAAAGTATAAGTCCACAAGATATTTTTCTAATCATTTTGCCACTGTTAAAGAAAATCTCTGTAATCTTTCTCTAGACAATAGTACAAACCAAGAAACACGCTCACAAGTCATTCATTTAGATGCTGCAACGTCATCTATAAAGTTTATTGTATACCTCAAAATAATTTCTCGATATTTTTTCTATCTGGAGCCAGTTGTAAACAAATTACAATCTGTAGATTAAGATTTGCATTCGGTTTATCAGAACATAAAGATGAACTTCTTGAGATTTTTCTTATACACAGAATGGAATCAGAAGACGAATTTTCAGAAATTTTCATGGAGCTAATGGAGAATTGTAATTGTAAGAAATCGATATTAAAATGTATAGAACGTCTACTAGATAATCTTACCTTCCTATGGCCACTCCTCTTGAATATTACAGAGCAGCATTTCTAAATCCATATTTAGACTCTTTAATTATATCCCTTGAGTCAAGGTTTTTGAATCGAAATGAAACGTCATTCAAAGCAATTTTACTTCATCCCAATATGATGAAAAATATGGCAAAAATTTTTTTGTCAAAGAAATCAAGGAGCTATCTCATTTTTATAATATTGAGAATTTGGAGTCAGAAGCAAGAACATGGTTTGATTTGTGGAAAAGCAAAGACTGTGGTGAGAATGTCACGATAAATGATCTCCTTGCAGAAACTACATTTCCCCATTTATTTAACCCCTTGGAGGGCAAGCACGTGGCCTAAAAATGCTACTTTTTGCGATGTTTTGACACCAGTAAATTTAAATAATAAATTTTTACCTTTTCAATCTGCAAAAAAGAATAATAAATATTTTTACTTAGTAATACTGGTGGCAAAGTTATACATTAAAAAGTGGTATATATTATATACCGGTACCCCTCAAGGGGTTAAGACAGCCATATTAAATTATAGACAATTCTGCCAAAAATTTGCACTGTAGGAATGTCATTTTGAGGGGTTCACAACCATAGTACAGTGTGTTTCTAAATGAATATCGGGGTTTTAACGCTTTGTAGTATCTATTATAAAAAACTTAAAATTATACTTAATATATAAAATGAAAGAGCAACTCAAACAGTTTTACCTACAAGCTTACAAGTGTTCAATGTGAACACCTTTCGTCACACGGCACACATAAAGTCGATAGCTCTTCCCAAACACCACTCTACGCTCACCCGATCTGACGCCATGTGATTTCTACCTGTTGAGGTTCATAAAGGATCGAGTGTATATGCCTCCACTATCAGCTGACCTACCCAACCTAAGAAACAGAATTGAGGCAGCTGTTGCAATAATTACCCCACAAACACTAATTAACGTTTGGGAAGAACTGAGCTATTGACGTCATGTGTGCTGTGTGGTGTGTGACGAAAGGTGTTCACATTGAACACTTGTAAGCTTGTAGGTAAAACTGTTTGAGTTGCTTTTTCATTTTAAGTATTAATTATAATTTTAAGTTGTATGTAATAAATACTACCAAGCGTTAAAACCCCGATATTTATTTAGAAACTCCCTGTATATACCAAGTCCACTTTGAAAAAAAAATGAGATAGCCCATTTAGAAGGTGCATAAAATCTGTTTTATCCATTCCCACACTGAGCCAAATCTGTTTTCACTTTCTCATATATGCAGGGCTGACACAGGCGACAATTTTTTAATTCTACCTCACACCACTTTCTCAAAAAAAATTGTTGAAATAAAATTCGAGAAAATTTTCAAGAGAAATATACTACAAAATCTGTTTTTTTTTAATAGTGGTGCGAATAGAATAGAAAAATATTCAGCCGTGGCAGCCCTGTATATGTCATCTGTTTACAGACTATGTTTACTGTGAGAGTGTATAAAACAGATTTTATGCACCTTCTTAATGGACTATCTCATTTTTTTTTCAAAATGGATTTTGTCAACTATGGTTGTGAGCCCCTTATTCAGTACCCTCAGGCCAGTGGTGAAGGTGATTATGTTCCGAACTGTCTGAAAATTTAAGGCATTCGGTTCCGAAAATACGAACATAAAATATATCACGGAAGAATATCACAAATTTTGACACATGGACACAAAAAACACCAATTTCGTGAATCGTTTGCAGAAAAAAATCGCCAATTTCGTCAAAGGATCGCGGAAAAAGACGAATTTCGTCAAAAGATCGCGATAAAAACGTAAATTTCGTTAAAGGAATCGTGGAGAAAACGCAAATTTCGTCTACAAATCGTGTAAAAAATGAATATTTTGTCAAAGAATCACTAAAAACACAAATTTCCCCAAAGGATCGCGAAAAAAGGCAATTTTCGTCAAAGAATCGCGGGAAAAACTCAAATTTCGTCAAAGAATCGCGAAAAAAAAACGAAATTTCGTCAAAGAATCCTTGGGAAAACGCAAAATTTGTAAAATAATCGCAGAAAAACGCAAATTTTGTTCAAGGATCGCGAGAAAAATGCGAATATCGTCAAATAGCTAAAAAAAACACAAATTTCGTCAAAGAACCGCAGAAAAACGCAAATTTCGTTAATGATTCGTAGAGAAAAACGCAAATTTCGTCAAAGGATCGCGAAAAAACGCAAATTTCTTCAAAAGATCACGGGGAAAAAAACCCTCAAATTTCGTTTGAGAATCGCGAAAAAACGAAATTTCGTCAAAGAATCGTGGGATAAACTCAAATTTCGTCAAAGAATCGCGAAAAAAAAAACGCAAATTTAGTCAAAGATTCGTGAAAAAACGCAAATTTCGCCAAAGGATCGCAAAAAAATGCAAATTTCGTCAAAAGATTGCGGGGGGGGGGGGGGGGAACTCAAATTTTGTCAAAAAGATAGTGAAAAAAACGCTAAGTACCTTAAATATTTACTAACATGTATGATAGCTTTGGTGGAAGTTGAGATTTTTTTCAGCCCCCCCCTTAAAATTAATCATATGGGCGCCCTTGATTTCCAATGAATTATTTTTAAATGATGGCTGTTAAAACGTTTCTCAAAGTCGTTAAAAGTAAAATGGTTTATCAAGTAAAATTGACATTTCTTTTTACCCAATTCGTTGATTTACACGATTTTATTTGGCCGTCCTTTTTCCATTGGTTGCAGTTTCTTTTCGCGGTTATTTGGCACAAAATTTCACCTTTTTTAAACTGATTTATGTCAAGGCCCCTATAACAAAGAAACATCGCATTTTCTTCTATGAAATGTGATAAAGAGTTAGTTAATTATTTACGTTTTTAATTATCGGGAGTGAAATATTTTGCTTGATTAGTACATTTATTTTTCTTTTAATGTTACGTGAACGAAGTCACGGGTAACAGCTAGCATTACATATTTCACTCCTATAAAAACTTTTTATGAACAACATGTGCTGTCCTATGTAAAATAATACTGAAACTGAATGCATATTCTTAGGGACACAACTTTAAACCCAGCAAAAACAAATATTACATATTTCACTCCTATAAAAATTATATTATTATGTTCCATGAGATTCATATTTATAATAAATACATTGTTTTTTCAAAAAAATTTAATAATTATTGTTTATTGATCGTTTTAATGATCAAGTTGTGGAATGAGGATAGGGGACAGTAGTGACTTTTGAGAAATTTAAATTTCTTTTTCAAGATTTTAAAAAAAAAAGTCCTTCCGGCCTGTACCGGGAGGAAAAGGTAGCTTTCTTATATCTTCGTTTTAAAATTTTAGCTAATGTTACTCGAAAACAGCAAGCTAAAATGCAAAGAAAACGTTTACAAAAAGATTCGTTAATACTGAATTTGAATAAGAAATTCGCCAAATTATTGAGCTATAGCCAAGTTGGCTTGATTTATAAAGACTTATTTTGGTCGCCAAATTTGGCGAGAAATTGGCGCTAACGGATATGAATATATAGTTTTATGCGTATGATTGGGAAAATGATTACAACAATGAAAGAAAATAATTTGCGAGAAATCGCGTTCACTAAAACTCATAAATTAATCGTTGGTTTTTTGTAATGTGCTGTCTTGTTTCAAAATGTCAGCCACCCTAGAATTTCAAACTGCTCTATCTCAGCCATTTTTTAAGATAGAGGTAAAACAAAAAATGCTCTGGAATCCTTGTATCAAGACCTAACACTTAATTAAAAAATAAATTTGAATTTTAAACTTTTTTGTAAATTTATTTTAGTTTTAAAATTTTAAGTGGCCACCATCTTGAAACAAGATGGCGGACCAAGCTGGCCAACGAACTCGGTCGGGGCATTGGTGAGCTTAATACACACAATTAGTTTCATCAAAATTAATTTATAAATACGAGCGTTATCGTATGACATAGATCATATATATATATATATATATATATTATATATATATATATATATATATATATATATATATATATATATATATATATATATATATATATATATATATATATATATATATATATATATTAGATGGCAGCACTAATGTTCCTGTTTACTTTACAATCCATAATATTCTAACATTAGTTCTGGCATCATTGTAAAGCAATTTATATTTCTAAAATTGGCAACATGTAATGATTTTTTTTTTTGCAATTCATTCCCTAGTCATGGTTGAGTTTCATGCTGGTTCTTGAGGTGCAAGTGCAAGGTATCTTTTTTAATCTTTATGGATTTTATACTTACTGACTCTATTAAATGTTTTCTCTGTAAATTATAAGTATGGCTTTTTCCTTTTTAATATTGTATTTTATTTTTCATTTTATCACTGGTTTGCTTCATTGTTTATGAGATGTAGTCCCAAAATCATATTTTTTAGCAATGTATGGCTAATATGATGATGAAACATCTCATTTCATTTTATTTGTGGTATTTAGGCATTTGGGACTTGATAATTCTGTCTAAATTCCACAAATTTCATTTCATTTCATTCATTTCATTCATTTCATTCCATTTATTCAATTTTTATTTAATTTCTTATTCTTTTAATATGTTTTTGTTTCCATATTAAGTGTGTTGGGGAATCTTTCATTGTCAACTAATTATTTCATACTTAATTATTATTTCATTGTTTAAGTTGGTGTTATGATAATGTTTCGTTTATGGTTATATATATATATAAATCAACATTTGAACGGAGGGTGGTTTTGGGGTCTGGGGGTCATGATCGGTGAAAATATATTGAAATTTTCCGAAATTGCTTTCCTCCGAACGGCTGCAATAGGTAGCTTTATACTTTTTTGTATTGAAAGTTACCTAAAAGCAGATTTTCACAGTAGAAGTAACATAATATTGTAGAACAATCCCAGAGAAACATTTCAACATTAACCCTTTCAGTGCGGAATTTTTTTTGGGAGGTTAATGCCCTGTGCGGAATATTTTGACCAAAAAAGCGATTTATTCAAAAACAACAAGAAACTCCGGGAACACCTAGGCGACTTTTGTCGACGCTGATACGGCTGATGTAGTCTACAGCACCCAACTCCTAGATGTCGACATTAGTCGACTCCCGCACCCGGACCCTTATGTCGACTTTTGTCGACTCCCGCACTAAAATGGTTAAATGAGAATTTATATTGCAAAGAAATGCCGAGAGGTATACTGGAGATTGAGAAATCGTATACTTATGAGATTTTCGCTCATATAAGAATTCTGTTTGTACTAAAATGATTTTCGTCGAGAAAGATTTTCAAAAGTATAAAATATGAGTTTATTTTCAAGCATTACTTTTGCATTAATTAAGCAACAGATAATAACAAAATTTTTAAAAACCCCACAAAAACTGACTGATTGGTTTTACTGAAATAGTTTTTACACAGGTTGAGAACGCTGATTAATGTACTATAAAAACTACTCGGAAACATTTCCGAAAATCAGTGGCAGCGAAAGAAATCTTGTTTTTATAAATCTTTCTTAAATCTCGAAAATGTGTTGCTTTCCGAGGTTTTTAAAAATAAAGAACGCGCTTCTAAGTTGGAAGAGATTATTGTATATTTTCGTTCGTGTTTATATCATATTTTCCTGGATTAAGAAACATGTCTTTTTTTACAGCACATAATGAAATTATACGTATTATATAAGTAGGGTCTAGTTTCTAGTTAGGATGAGAGAAGCGAATCCTCTACTAGGCTACACACAAATTACATTTTGTCGTACACTTTACAAAAAAAAAAAAAAAAAAAAAACTATTTAGTATTTTGACTTGAAATTAAATCTAAAAATAAATTATGATATGTAGATTTGCACAATATTTTTTTTTTTTTTTTTTACAGAATAACCTTAAAGAAATTATTATTTTAATTAATTTATTTTCCATTACGGACGCATTTTTACAAATAAAAAGTGAAACACGTATATTTTCAGAAGAAAGAATAAATCAAGGAGTTAGACTAAATCCGCCAAAATGTCTCAAAAACTGTTTTTTATTTAATTAAGGAAAGGAATATTTTTGGACTTGATAACAGAAATAAAATATGATCTGTAGATTCTGACAATATTATTTTCCTATCGAATGATTAAAAAAAAAAACATTTTTTATTATTTTGTTGAATATATTTTTCCATTATACGGATTCATTTTTGTAAACGATAATAAAACCTGCGTATTTCTTTCTTTCTTTCTTTTTTTTATGAAAATTATAGCATATTTTTAATGAATTAAAATTTGTGAAAATTCGATTATTTACATTCAATTCTAAAAGTATTTTTCATTGTTAAGAATTCAAATACACAATTTATTCTTATTATGTGAAATCATTTACGCAGATGATACTTACGCATTTTAAAAGGATTGTATTAGGATTTTTTTTTTTTTTTTTTTTTTTTTTTTTGTAAAGTGGCAGCAAAAGAATTGCAAACAAATAAAATTAATTGTTAAATTCGTTATATAAAGTGTTATTCGATAAAAAATGCCGAGAAAATGTACCTTACTGGTTGAAAAGAGCGCGAACATGATTTAGCTTCAAGGCAAAAGGCTAGATATCAGTGTAAGAAACGACGACATGACGAATCTCTTCTGGGAGAGAATGCATGTGCTCGGAAATATGCTTTAAATTTCGAAGATACACACAAAATTTTAAAACTATATTTTTGTAAAATCTGTCATCGTCGTTGGTTTGACATGCCTATTCAATCTGACGGATCTTGTAAGACTTGCCATAAATGTATAGTAAATAATGAACTAAATATTTTTTCTGTAGCTAATAATATGGATCCAGGTCCACAACCGGAAATCTTGAAGAACTTAACTTTCGTTGAGGAGCAATTAATTGCCCAAGTTCATCCAGTTATTACTGTTTATCACATTAAAGATGGTCAGCTTGAATACAGTGGACAAGTTATTAATTTTCATCAAGATATTACAGAATTTTGTACTTTATTACTTCATTCCATAGATACTATATCACAGTGCATATTTGTTAGAAGACAAGATGGTGAAGGATATAAAGATTTTATAGTAAATCGTGAAAACATTAAGTCTGCTTTAGAATATCTAAAGGAAAACAATCCTTGGTATCGTTATATTACTATTCATGAAAATAATTTGCAGAGTTTACCCGAAAATGAAAATATTTTTCAGCGAATAATACTCAGTCAAGAGCAACAGCAGATTTATTTACCATCAGTTGAAAAAACTTTGAATCCTGTAGATGATCAATATCCACGGACAAATAATATATATGAATCCGGAGCCCCAATTGTAACTTTCAGATGTAATCGAGAGGCGATAAATAGTATGTTAGGAATTAAAGAAGGAAATGATGAATGCAGTGTCATTCCTTGGCCTCAGATAGGTACTAAGCCTATAAATGAATTTTCATGTGATGGATATATTTGTAGAACTTTTCCAACGTTATTTCCAACAGAAAGAGGTGATCTTAGAGATGATGGAGTTCGTAAAATTACACCAAAAGAATACCTTAAATTTCTCATGATATATGAAGATGGAAGATTTGCACGGCATCCAAGATTTAGATTTTTTGCTTTCAATAACATAATGCGTTGGACAGCATTACAAAATGGAATTATTTGTATTAAAAAAAATTCTCGCCTACATGATGTTGAAACAGTTGAAAAACTCCAAGAACGGTTGCAGAAAGATCCTACATTGTACAAGTCGATTTTATCTTTCAATGCTAATTTAAGATCATCGAGCTCTTATTGATTTATCAGATCACGAGAGTTGTTACACATGGTTGAGGAATTCGGAACCCTACTGTTTTCATTACACTTAGTGTAGCTGATTTATACTGGCCTGAAATTTATCGCATCATGGATGCAGACTATGATTACACTAACCGTAACCAAAATACTGAATTCATCAGAAAATCAAAATTATTGAATTGCAATCCTTTAATCGTTGCTTACTTTTTTCATAAGCGGTTGGATTTTTTTTATGGAAATTTTTTTCAAGAAATATTTCAAAGTCAAGGACTTTGGTTTCGTATTGAGTTTCAACATAGAGGTAGTCCTCACACATGCATGGCCTTTTTAACACTTTCCAACCTAGTTGAAAAGTGTTTATGACTTCGGTTTGTCTGTCGTCTGCCGTCTGGCCGTGCTCTAACTCGCGTAAATATGCTCGGATTGCCTTGCAATATTTATATGTTATTATCGTTATCTAGAGCACGTTCCCTATTTCAACTGAAGTGTGTAGCACTTATAGTTTTTTTACAGGGACACTCAAAAGAATTCCGTTACATGACGGTCTATGGGGAAAAATCATTTGAGGTTTATTTTAATGATGTTACACAATTGCAAAAACATTGTACTTGGATATATATCACTAAGGTGTAGTACAAGAAGCTTAATATGGAATAGGGTGTGGATAGCACTTATAGTTAATTTACAGGGACGGGCAAAAGAATTCCGGTACATTACGTCTATGGAGAAAAATCGTCTGCGGTTTATTTAAATAATGTTTCACTATTTTAAACGCATTGAAATTTATATATATCACTAAGTTGCATTACAAGAGGCTTACTACAGAATATTGTGTGTATAGCAGTCATCGTTCATTTACAGGGACACATAAAAGAATTCTCTACTGTCTGTTAACAATAATTCCTGGAAGTGCGTTTTAAGTTACTGAACGCGATTTTAAATTTAACTCACTTTTTGTTTATTACGTGGTGTGTATAAATTCTGTAGATCATATACAGGGAAACACAAAAGTTCGCGAATACATTTCCGTTTATTGACAGAAACTCCAGAAGGAGAATTTTAAACTGTGCTACGCGTTTCTTAACTGAACTAAAATTTAGCATCCTATGTAGTATATATACAAATCTATAGATCCTATACAGGGCTGAATAAAAGTATTCGGATATTTTTCCGAATATTGTATACGTTGGAAATTCCTGAAATTATGTTTTTAAATATGTTATGCGTTTTTCAAATTGTTTACTTAGATGTTATCTTTCAGCTTATTAAACGGTATGATTTGTAAAATTATTTTGGAAGCGTTGGAAAGTGTTACATAATCTATGCTTGACGCATGATTTTTCGTTCTTGTTTGGTTTGAAGATGCTCTTAATGTAAACAATCTTAGTTCAAATGATGATGAAAAGATACGTAAAATTGTAAAATACTTTGGTGAATTCATATCGACTTGGCAACCAGATCCTAATCAAGTTTATGATATATATCCATCTAAATTTCATTTTACGGATGTGCCTGATGAAGCTGCTGACTATAATCACTTAATACGTGCAGTACAAATGCATAACTTCTCTAAAGGTTATTGTAAGAGAAAGAAAAAAGATTATTCTGAAGTCACATGCCGTTTCGAATTTCCCAAAGAATGTTCTCACAAAAATAAAATTCAGTTCCTTAATAATGAACCCGAATACATTTAAAAAAGAAATAGTCCTTATTTAAAAAGTCATAGCCCACAAATTTTAAAATTTTGGCGAGCAAACATGGATTCCCAAGCAGTCATTTCCACTTACGCAGTTCTAAAATATATTGCTAAATATGCTAGCAAAGGTGAACCCAGATCAGAAGGGATGAAAGATTTCATCAGACAAACAGTTCAAGAATCACGCGATAATATCAATGTTCAGCAGATAATTCAGAAGATTTTAATAAAAATGTGTGCTGAACGTGATTATTCTGCCCAGGAAATATTTTGGGTGTTAATGGGATGGCCTTTGTATAAGTCATCTCGTCAGTTTGGCACCATTAATTTAGAAAGCAACGCATGGGAACAATTAGATATGAATAAGGAGGATGGAAGCATATCCGTTTCAAATATTTTGTAAAACTACCAGCAACGCCCAGTGAGATTTGAAAATATGTCATTGCAGAATTATTTCACAAACTTTTATAAACGCGGTGCAAATTTCAGTATCAGAAAAAAAAAAAAAAAACATCTATCCCAGAATCATAACGCAATTGAAATATGATCCAAATAATGTAAATAATGAATATTTCTATAAGCAACAAGTTATGTTGAATATTCCTTGGCGTGATTTTCAAAATATGAATCCAAATAATACTTCACGGAAAGTTATATATGAACAGCATTTTGAGAATGATGAAATTCAGAGATTGGATTTGGAATATCTGTTGCAAAATTTATAAGATGACGAAAATTTTGAAGAAGTAGAATCTACTGAAATAGATCAACCATTTGACTGGATGAATGTCGCTTTAAGACAAAATAATGCACAGGATGAATTAGATTTGGGCAAAAGGGACATTGATATAAAATATAACTGGCATACCATTCAAAGTCAAGATTTGCTTAATAAATTATAGAATGTTATTGAAAATGAAAAGGTGAAAGAGAGTGAAAAAAGTGATTGTGTCACTGTTCCTTCTAATTTGCCAAATTTCTAATTTCCCATCAACAGAAAAAAATAATAAATTTTTTTTTAGAACAGCTCAATTTTTTGCAAGGTCATAGGCGAGAAATGCTGACAAAAGAATTGTTGTCCAAGGAAAAGCAGGTTCTGGAAAAAGTACTTTAATTACATTACTTCACTGCTCGATTAAATGAAACATTTGGTCCATCTTCTTTTCAATTGCTTGCACCAACTGGTGTTGTCGCAGTCAATATAAATGGATCAACGATTCATTCAAAACTTTTATTGGGACTAAATCAAAAGCTAAGAAATCTTAGTCCACATTCCCTTGGTCAACTTCAGGAGGAGTTTCGAAATTGTAAATACATAATTATAGATGAAATGAGTATGATTGGATGTAGTCTTTTGCGAATAATAGATTTACGATTACGTAGTGCTGTGTCATCGAAACAGGATCAACCTTTTGGTGGAATGTTCTTATATATATTTAGAGATACTACACATATCTTATACAGGGTGATTATAAAAAAAACTATCCCGATATATGAGCCCCTAACTGTCATACCGTTCACAGAAACGGAATGAAATTCTGGCCTAAAGTATTTTGAGGTATGCGCTCAAGAATCATGTGAAAAACAACAGTTAAATTCTAACAATTACGGTTACAGTGACAAAATTTCGAAAATTTCAAATGGCAACACCTACTTTTTTTTATTGGAATATGATCTCCATAGTGAAAAACCATAAAAAGCGTTGGAACGGTACCTTTAGCACGAAAATCGCCGGCGCTAGGCAGACTAAGAAGAAAAGTGAAAACAACCAATAAAGAACAGAGAAGCAACAGAAAGTAAAACATTTTATTGTTCAGTGCTATCCACCATCTGCCGCATGTAAAGTGTCGTCGTGTGTGAAATGGAAAATGTATGAAACACAATATAATGTTTTGTTTTCTGTTGCTTCTCTGTCCTTATTGGTTGTTTTCACTATTCTTCTTAGTCTGTCTAGCGCCGGCGATTTTCGTGCTACAGGTACCGTTCCAACGCTTTTTATATGGTTTTGCACTATGAAGATCACATTCCAATAAAAAAAAGTAGGTGTTGCCGTTTGAAATTTTCGAAATTTTGTCACTGTAACCGTAACTGTTAGAATTTAACTGTTGTTTTTCACATAATTCTTGAGCGCTTACCTCAAAATACTTTAGGCCAGAATTTCATTCAGTTTCTGTGAACGGTATGACAGTTAGTGTCTCATATATCGGGACAGTTTTTTTTATAATCACCCTGTGTATATTTAGAGATACAACAACTACCTCCAATAAATGACAGGCCTTTTTACAGTGACAAAAATCACGGAAGTGAGTTTCTTTTGGAAGGACAATTGTTATTTTCTTCGACTATTCAAAAACACTTTTTTTTTATCATCATCCTTCCGGCAAGATGAAACTCAACAAATATTTTGTAGCATACTTGATCGAATTAGCAATGGAGAATGCACTATTGAAGACTATGAAATATTAATGAATCGAAGCTTACTGTCTCTTTCAAAAAGCGAACAGCATATATTTAAAGATACAATTAGGCTGTTTTCAACAAATAAAGACGTAAAAGAATATAATAATGAAAAATTAAAAGAACTGCGTCAACCTGTTGCCTTGATTCAAGCTCTTCATAATTGTACAAAAGCAAATTTGGCCGATTCTGAAATGACAAACGGACTTGAACCATTTCTTAGTTTATCAATTGAGTCTAAAGTAATGTTACGTTCTAATTTGTGGACCGAAAAGGGTTTAGTAAATGGGTCTTTAGGCTATGTTGCAGGTATTGTTTATGGAGAAAATCACGGACCTCCAGACCAGATGCCGCGAATAATCATGGTTAAATTTGAAAACTACAGTCATTCACTTATGAGAATGGCTGCGTTCCGATTCCACCAATAACTAAATTCTGAAAAAATAGAAATATAAATTGCTCAAGAAAACAATTTCCTCTGCAGTTAGCTTTTGCTGTTACAATTCATAAATCCCAAGGTTTAACATTAGATGAAGCAGTTGTAGATATTGGGGATAAAGAGACACCAGTTGTCTTAACGTACGTAGCGTAGACGAGAGTGGCTTAGCATTCAATTGAAAATTTCCTTACGAGAGATTCTACAATATTAAAAATTCTCATATGCTAACATGCAGAAAAACAGAAGAAATTAGAATGAAAAGTTTTACAGTTAATAATTGTTAGTATAAACGAGAGCAGATTTCAAATGTTTTTCCAGAAAATAGGATTTTGAAGAAGTGACTTTCTTCAAGCTCTCTTCGAATATATTATTCTAATACTGCTATAAAAGATTATTTGATGTGAATTACAAAGATTGGAAACATACATATTTCAAAACATTTGAGAAAACACCAAAGGCTATTGGAAAATGTAAAAAATCTTTAAAAGAGCTTTTAGTTGAAAATTTAAAAAATATTTTGTAAAATTTTGCTTTGAAAATATTTTTATTTATACCAGTCTTATATCATAAATAAAAAATTCCGAGGAAATTTTTAGTTATTTGGCTGAATTTACATTTCTATAATTAAAATGCGCCAAAACATAAAATAACGTTTTTGTTTAATAAAGATGCAAAAATAATATAAAAAAATATTGTTACTTTCAAATATTTATCTTATGAAATAATGCTTCGCGAATCCAAACAAAGCATGGCTTTTGCTAGTTAGTTACTACATTTATTTAAAATTGGTTAATTAAGTATTCTCTTTTAAAATACAAACATTTATATGGAGAGACAATCAATCACAATCAATCAGTTGGCATATGAGCGAAAATTTCGTGGGATTTTCGATTGCTCATTTTCTGCTGATATCTAATTTTTAAGTGTTTCATATCATGCTCAATTTGAATTTTTAATAACCACTGATATGTTTCAGAATAATTAATTAGTAGATGGGCACAAACTTTGTTGAAAAATAAGTATGATATAACAGTTTTTATTAGACAAAACACAAATTATGAGGGGACAGTGGTGACATTTTTTGGAATTTTGCCACTAATATAATACTATAAAAATTTTATAACTCTTTAAATTTCCAGATGATTTTCTAGCTTTACGATTGATTAATTTTGCATCCACTTTCTCTTTGGGGCTAAAATTTTAAAATGAGTTAAATCGAACCACCTGCATAATATTTTCCAATGTTTACCATCTCTAATATACGACAGCAATGTTGCCAGATAGTGAAATTTTTTATTCTAAAAAGCTGCCAATATTGGAGTAGTAATATTATTCTTAAATAGTGGTAGATATTTTGATTTAAACAAAAAATCTCCAACTTAACAACACTGCAGCTACGTTTAGTGTGTATTCGTGCAAAGTGTATTTTCTGCATCAAGCATGAGCTGAATCAAACATAGAAAAAATGCAAAAAGTTTGGCGGGCCACAGATAAGTTGTCTGCAGGGCCAAATGGGGCCCGCGGGCTACGTGTTTGGCATGCCTGAATTGCAGAGATACATAAAAGCGATTATAGTACTGTCTGTGAGCAATAATTGCTGGAAGTGCTTTTTCAATTGTGGTATGCGTTTTTAAAAGTTGACTTTTTCTTATATTACTCGATATGTATAAATTCTATAGATCATATACAGGACTACACAAAATAATTTGAATGCATTTTCATTTATTGGTGGAAATTGCTGAAAGGAAATTTTCAACTGTTTTATGCGTTTTCTAATTGAACTAAATTTTTGCATATTATGTAGCATATATAATAGGATATACATATGTTCTATAGTTCATATACAGCGATGCCCAAAAGAATTTGTATACTTTCTCGCCTATCTATCTATCTATATTATAAAAGACAAACGTGTCCGTGCGTAACGCTGACGTCATTTGTCGAATGGCAACACTGGTCGATGAAATTTCGGTTTTACGATTTTTGGTACTGCAATTTTTTTAATTTCTAAACATCGCACATTTAAAATTTTTACACTGTTTTATAGGGAAAAACATCTACTTTCAAATGCACTGTGTTTGAAAACTGTATCTTAATTGGCTGATTTATTATAGCATTTAAATTAAATTTCAAGCATGTTTTTTTAAAAATCTATCTCTATGTTCAGCATTTGCTTCCAGCTAATATTCAATAACGAAATTAAAACTTCACTAAGCAATCAATAAAACAGTATAAATAAAACACAAATTTAACAGACATGTAATCGAAATAAGCGCTTAAACCCGTTGAAATTATCAGAATGAAAAAAACTGCTGTAGATAACGAACTTTTTAGTGATTTCTTCGGCAATTAACTTCTCGCAGGAGGCCAATAAGAAATTACCGCTTTTAATATATTTCAAAATTTTACTTAAATATATATAATAGACATATTTCATATAAAACTGCTCTTTGGTGTTGTTCGGGGAAATCTAAAAAAATGATTAAATGTAAATGTTTTCAATTAAAAAAATAAATAGTTTTCACCTATATTCTCTATCCCGGGAAGGATGCCCTAGTAGACGGTAATTGCTGAAGTTGGGTTTTCAATTGTGTTATGCGTCTTCCAAAGTCTTCATATATGCAGGGCGTTTCACTACCAATGCGACAAACTTTAAGAGCTCACAGCGAATACTGCAAAACAAACAATTTTTGTATAGGCAAGCTTGGTCGCAATCCACTTATTCAGTATACAGGTTGTCTCACTTCAAGTCGAACTCATATTTTCGTTCACAACTTTAGCAATAATGAGGATAATTTATCAATATTTTCAAAACACTTGCTTTACTATTTGTGAAATGAGATCGCGGGCAGTGCACTGTAATTAGTTAGTTCAATGACCTATATGTACTATGAGCTACGCAGGGGTGCCCAGAGAGGGGTTTGGTGACGCAAAGTGCGTCATACAATTTATTTTGCGGGGGGGAATTTAGAGAAAAAGTACATTTTTGAGGGGGATTTTTAATTCCTTAATATTTCCTTTTTTTCACTATTAAAAAAATTCTTGATTTTTTTTTTAAATAACACTTTTAACTTTTTTTCACCTTTCAATTTCCAGAAATGTTCCTGTTTTTTTTTTAATTCTTTAAATTCTAGATAAGGGCAATAAGAACCCATTCTGCATTGCTATCTTTAAAGGTGCGGTAATCTTGGAATAAAGGTGGGGGAAAATGTTTAAGACATGCTGAAAGGCAATTAGGACCACAAGATGTGATAAAATGAATAGCTTTCCAGAAGCGTCTTAATTAATTTATTATCTTGTTTGACAGGGTCATATTGTACGGTCCGAGTGCAAAAATACATTCTTGATGGGTGGGATAAGAAAGCACAACAAAATAAGCATTTCAGAGGAAGAGACAACGCTAAAATAAATTTCAGAAAACTAGAATTTAAGTACAGTTTATTTTAGTGATGTTAGAAGAGTAGTATTGTATGTCATTAACAGTATAAGGTAAACAACCTGTACAGAGAAAAAGACTTCCAGCCACTAATTACTTTAGAGAGAAGGGAAGAATTTAAAGAAAAATTAGATTTTTTGGGAGGGGTAGGAGGATTAATTACTAGGTAATAAGACTGAAAAATTATAGTGTGAAATAAAAACATATACAGAATACAGGGGCTTACTATAGATTTAGGACTATGTTTTAATGGTACAGTGTCTGCCATTTTATAAGAATCGGTACTTGTAAGAGTATATTGTATGTTGTTAAATCAGTATACGGCAACAACTTGTACTGAAATAAACGCTTCAATTCACAGTTTATTTTAGGGGAGTGGGGTGTGATTTAGAAATTTTCTTAATTTTTTTTGTTGGGGGGGGGGGGGAGATTAAACTGTATGACTAGGTAGTATAAAATATAAGATTGGGAAATCTTAAGCATTAAGATTTAATCTTAAACAAGGGCGTATGTACATGTAAATGTACATACACCTTTGTTATAAATGACTCGTCTTTAATATTTTAGTCTTCTTAAAACGATATGTATTTAAGATTTATTTTGTAATAATTTAAAAGATTTTTCTTTTAAATACTTGTAAGTAAATATTTATTTTCATAAAAAAGTAGCTTTATTTATTAAAATATTTGACTTTTAGTTGATAACTTAAATTATATAAAAATTATTAGTGTTTACTACAGGATAGCAACAAATAAAAAAAATCTGATTTTAAGCAGAATTTCTTGCAATTACCTTGTTCGGTATCTATTGGCGATGGAACATTCCCCCCCCCCCCTCTTTTTTGTTTCTGGCAACCCGTTAATGTAACCTTGTGTGTGTGAAGCAGATGTGCTCGGAACTCGGTGGCGACAAGCCGCCGTTGCTGTCTTCTCTTCATCGTATTTATTAACTAAATAAATACTATAGCATTTGATACAGTCCACTTTGTTCTAAGTATTCGCACGAGGCGCCTGAAAAGTGCCCCCATGAAAAGTTCCCCCATACGTCATTTTTACGTCACAGAAGATGGGGGTAGATTTCCAGTCATAGAGAATTTTACTTTCGTCGAAAATTGGAAAACTTCCCCCTGAAAAGTTCCCCCAAAGCAGAAGGGGGAAGTTTTCCAGTGAGATGGGATTTTCTTTTCACTGAGATCTTGAAAACTTCCCCCATGAAAAGTATCCCCGTACGCCATTTTGACGTCACCACAGATGGGGGCAGATTTCCAGTCCTAGAGAGTTTTACTTTCGTCGAAAATTGGAAAACTTCCCCCATGAAAAGTTCCCCCAAACTAAAAGGGGGAAGTTTTCCAGTGCCAGGCAATTTCTTTTTCACTGAGATCTTGAAAAGTCGAAAATTGGAAAACTTCCCCCATGAAAAGTATCCCCATACTTCATTCTGACGTCATAGCAGATGGGGATACATATCAAGGGGGAACTTTTCCAGTGCTAGAGAATTTTCCTTTTACTGAGAGCTTGAAATCCATCCCCATGAAAAGTGTCCCCATATCTCATTTTGACGTCACAATATAGGGTCACATATCCAATGCTATAACATTTTACTTGTTTCGAGAGCTGAATATCTGGCACTCGAAATGTGTTTCTCTTTTATGTCTAGTTACTATTGTTACTGTGAATTATTATTATACGGACTTGAAGAAATGCGCAGAAGAGATTTAGTGCGTAATGTAAAAGTATCTTGCTTACTTTTCATATTCGGTTATCAAACACATACTAGGCGGTCAAAAAGGATTTAAGTATTAATGTTATATAATGTTGCTCAAAGCATAATCTGTTAGAAGGCTCATGGAAACTCATCGAAAACAAAGATTTTTGTATTAGCGGAAAGTGTGTGCATATGATATTTGTTGTTGAGTAGAGCATCAAATGTGAATCTTTAATGAAAAATTCCCATTAGTTATTATTATTATTATTATTATTATTATTATTATTTTGAAAATTAGAATTTGCTCTTTTTTTTAATTTTTTGTTAATATTCCCAATCAAATATCCAATATTAATAATTTGACACAGTAATGATCACTTTAACTTTTCTACTATTATATAAAAAAAACCAAGTCATTAAATATCCATCATCAATCTATAACATTAATAACTAGAAATTAAAAATTAATTTTTTGTAAGGTATTTCATGTTTTTGGCAAACATTTCCGTAATAATTTGACATCGAATTCCACTATAAAAAATATACAGATTTTTTACGCTTGGTAGAAATCACAAACAAGCGATTTTTTTCAAAAATACATAGTTTTTTTTAAAAAATCTTTTTTAAGGTAATGCAACTAAAAAGAAAAAAATAAACATTATTTAATTTCTTATTTTAGAATTTAAAATTTGATTTCTCAACGCATAATCGTAAATTAATTAAAATTAAATTACTATTTCATAAAAAGCTTTTTTTTTTTTTTTTTTTTTTTTTTAGAATATAAGTAACTTTTATGGATAGTACCAGATTTACAGGTATATTAATAAGAAAGAAAGGGGGTGCTTCAACTAACTCATTAACCACATGGTTTCCAAAAATAATAAACAGATTAAGAACTCTTAACTTTTATGCAAATTTTGTGCCAGTGATAATCCTTTTACAACCAAAAGGTGTTGATATTAATTACCACATGTTTTCTTTGCTTTAGCAATTAAAAATAATTATTTTAACTTCCGTAAAGGTGCGCCTGTTGTCTTTCTATTTAAGTTGCTATATTTCTTTTTTATAGAATTTCTTCTAAACACGAGCATTTAAATAAAAACAAAATCTAAATTAATCTACTTTAAAGCATTATATTTACATTATTTTTTATACATTATTATTAAGAGTGAATGAAATTGGGCTTCAGTACCAAGCGTGAATACTGCCTTTAAGATTTCACACAGTTTTCATGTATCCAATTATTTATCTCATGTTTAATATTTTCTTACGTTTTTGCGGCTATAATTTGTGAATATGTAATGTGCTAAGTAGAATAATTTAGTTAAAAGTAAATTATTTCTGTGAAATACTTCATTTGGAAATAGCATATTTTGCCGTAATAATTCAGAGGAAAACAAACATCGCGAATATAACAATTTAGAAATTGTTACATAATGTATGCTTAGTTTTATTATTATTATTATTATTATTATTATTATTATTATTATTATTATTATATTAGTATGCTTTCATTTTATTTTATCTATCTCGTGCTTTTAATGTGCATATAGTATGTATAGCACTTATACAGCAGGTATGTCAAACTCGTTTACCGCCGCGGACCAAATTAAGCGTTATATACAAAGCCAAAAAAAAAAAAAAAAAAAAAAAAAAAAAATATTATTACCATTGCACAGAATAAAATTTGTTCGTATAAAACACATCCATGTTAAAGAAATGTGCATGTAAAGTTCAAAAGTAAATAAAATTCATAGCTTGTTTTATCTTATTTTTCGAAAAAATACTCGAAATTGCTTTCTATCAACCGAATCAACTGAATTTAATTTTTTTTTTCTAATTTGTATTTATTTTGCAATTTGGTTGTGCACGATGACCTGTTAATCTTTTACCTAGCAAAGAAATAGCTGCCAATCTTCCGTATTTTTTTCCAGTGAAAAAGAAAACATATTTCGAATCAAAAAATTTCTTTAAAAATTTGTGTTTTGTATCTATGCTCTACTTATTCTTTTTTATTTTCATTTATTAAATACATTTTCTGTTTTAACGTATGTTGACTTGAAAAATAACAAAAGGTTGGCCGCTATACGCAAAGAAGCCGTACAAAAGCGCATTTGTTCAAAAAATGTCCACTCCGATGTTTTTCTAATAATGTTTGGCAACATATAAAATAAAATACATTTTCTTTTTGAAAGTTGTTTTGTCAAAATAATAAATTCTATTTGAAAATGCTAATCATGGCCGGATTAAGGGGGGGGGGGGAGGGGCTCGGGCCCCAATCCGTCAGGAGCCCTCGTCAACAGCTTAAGTTTTATCAAAATTTTGTTTCAAAAATTACTTAAATTTTTAAAAGAAAGAAAGAAAAAAGAAAATTTTTGCTTCTAAAATGAAAAAACTTTTTCTGAAATAACGAGATAAAATCGGGTTTCAAGCGTCATCACTTTTTCCTTTTGCAATTCCAAAACTTTGAAGTACGATTTAAGGGTAGTCGTCACTCCCTTGAAAACACCCGATAGTTATTGTTAAACCTATGGCCAGGTTGCTTTCAAATTTCTCGTTTAAATTTAAATAGTTTTAAAAGATTTTTTTTTTTTTTTTGCATAAGATAGCTGAGGTCGATCCGTAATATGACGATTTTTTATTTTTTCGATTTCAGTTGCAGATCTGTTTAGTAAAGGTATTTTCACTTTCGGAACCGGTTTTGAAAGTGAAAGTACCTTTATTAAAAAAATCTGCAACTAAAATATCAACCTCAGCTATCTTATGAAAAAAAAAAAAAAAAAAAAAAAAAAAAAACTTTCAAAATATTCAAATTTAAATGAGAAATTCGAAAACAACATGGCCATACGTTTAACATTAGCGAGCGGGTGTTTTCATATTCTTTTACTATTTTTACCCTACTTTTGCCCGATACCAAAAGAAGAAAACATCTTTACCATTTTCCGCTTCTACCACCTAATCTCAAAAAACATGTGCACGCTCAGGGGAAGAATCTTGAATTGTAAGGTCTATGTGTGCACGGCATACGATTTCTTAGAAATTAGTACAAGGTCAGGACCCCCCCCCCCCCCCCAATGCCTAACATCCGACACTTCCCAAGGGCAACCCCCTCCCCACTCCCCAATGACATGACCAGTATCTTTCAACAGTATTTTGCGTAAGAACTGAGAACCATTGGCCAGTGCATTGAGAATCATCTCTGTCTGCCTCTCCTGCATAAAAGTCTATGGGGAAAAAAAAAAAAAAAAAAAAAAAACAGACAGATAATCAAAAAGAATGTTTTGTTCGTAAACTTTTATTTTAATGTGATAAGAAGTAGATTTTAGGAAGTGTGTTTGCTTCCCTTTTCCTTTATCTTTAATGTTTTTATTTAATACTAAGTAAAGAAAAGCGTTTATTTAATTGAGAAAAATGCTTATCCTTGAGTATGAGTACATTTAACTTGTAGAAACCATTGTTTTTACTGCATGTGTTTAGGTGGCTTAAAAAAAAAGAAAGAGAAAAAAAAGGTTAAATAATATTACACCTCTTATGGGTTCGATTGTTTGTGAAATATTTTTTATCGCCATCTTTTATCTTATCAATTTAAGTTAAGTTGATTAATTATGAATTTCATTATTTAAATGGCTTTACACACATCCTTATTTTATTAAAATTCCCATATTCATATATAAATTGTTTCTTTTGTGCAATTTTTACTAAAAATCAATACGTATGGGTTAAATTCTTTAATATACTCAGATTAATTTGTTTAAGGCGGTTCTCAAATTCCCTGCTCAACAACGCGAAACTACCTGACGTGTTTTCTAACTCATTTTTAAATGTAAAGGCATACAATTGGAAAATCTGACTATTGGAGGGATTTAGGATCGAAAAGCGTTTTAAATTTTTTGATAAATATATTAAGTTATAAGAGATTCTTGTCAAGTGACGACAAGTTTTAATTTTTTCTCGTGCTGCTGCGTCCGGAAATTTGATTTAAAATGCCATCTTTGACAGTATTTTCTAAATGAGCTTCTGCCTTTTCCAAAATATGTAAATCGCCATTCGATTACATAGTTTCTGAATAAGAACAATTGATAATTTCATGCGTTTCCGAACAAAAATGAATCAGAAATGTGTCACAAAGTAACTCCTTTGGATTTGAGAACAGCCTTAATAAAATTAATCATATTTTGCACATAAATTGACATATTTCAGTCAAACTGGAAAATTTTAGCATATATATATATATATTTAGATATTTTAATTCATTCTCAAGATACAGATTCCACTAGAAAAGTAAATTTTTTTTAAAGTTTGAGGTGTTGCATTTTTTTTAATAAGGAAAAAATTGCTTTTTGTAATAAAAGTTTTATCTCACATTTATATTTTCTAACAAAACTAGTGGGCTCTGCTCCCTTCGAGCTACGCTCGCCAACTCCCGTGCAGACCCCGCAGAATCGAAAAACACGTTAATTGGTCTAAAAACACGCTAATTTTTTCTATTTTAAAAAGATTATCCGATTACGGAAGACTGATTGCAATGAATTTCTTTAATAAAATTTCATATATTTTGCGCAAAAATTGACTTGTTTTAGTCAAACTGAAAAATTTTAGCATGCATATTTATAACATTTTGCTCATTGTCAAGATATAAATTTAACTTAAAAAGTAAATTTCCTAAAAAGTTTGAAGTGGTGCCATTTTTTAAAATCAGAATTTTTTTTTTTTTTTTTTTTTTTTGTAATAAAAGTTTAACTCACAGTTACATTTTCTAACAAAACTAGGAATTTCCGCCCCCAACGAGCTACGCTTCCCAAGACTTCACAGGCTCTACAAACACAATGATATAATCTGTTTTAAAAAGATTACTTGATTACGAAAGATTGGATATTAACACGACCAGTAGTGATCTTTTATAATCGGGTATCTATTCATTTCCCTTTGACTTGAACATTCCCAGGGCCGCATCCACCGCTGTCGCAACTGCTGACGGTCTAACTGCTGGAAGATTTTTTTCTTTTAGGCGCTATAAGAAAATAGTTTTAAATATATATATATATATATCATAATCTTTACCACTGAATGCTTTCCGCACATAAAAATGTAATTATTTGAAAGTTTTCTTTCTCTTTTAATATTCACGTGTAAATATTTTTTCGAATTGAAAAAATATTTGGAAATATTATTATTTGGAGTTTTTAAATACAATGCAAATTTCTTCATTAAATGCTTTACACACATAATAACTTAATTGTTTTAAATTTTCCTGTCATTTTTAATATTCGCGTGTAAGTATATTTTGCAAATGGAAAATGTTTAGAAATATTACTTGGGCTTTATAAACATCTAGCACCAGAGGTAAAAAACGGCTTTTTGGAAAAAAGAAATAAATATCCATTCAAGTAATAAAATTTTGGATTAAGGGAAAGAAAAACATAAATATAAAATTAGACACTATATATATATATATATATATAACCATAAATGAAACATTATCATAACACCAACTTAAACATTTATTTAATTAAGTATGAAATAATTAGTTGACAATAAAAGATTCCCCAACACACTGAATATGGAATCAAAAACATTGAAAGAATAAGAAATTAAATAAAAATTTGAATATATGGAATTAAATGAATTAAATGAAATGAAATTTGTGGAATTTAGACAGAATTATCAAGTCCCAATTGCCTAAATACCACAAATAAAATGAAATGAGATGTTTCATCATCATATTAGCCATATATTGCTAAAAAATATGATATTGGGACTACATCTCAAATACAATGATTCAAATCAGTGATAAAATAAAAAATAAAATACAATATAAAAAAGGAAAGAAACCATACTTATAAATTACAGAGAGAACATTTAATAGAGACATTAAGTATAAAATCCATAAAGATGAAAAGAGATAAAAATAAGATACCTTGCAGTTCATGAACCATCATGAAACCTCCAACATGACTGGGGAATGAATTGCATAAAAAATCATAACATGTTGCCAATTTTAGAAATATAAATTGCTTAGAAATATAAATTGCTTTGCAGTGATGCCAGAAATAATGTTAAAATATAATGGATTATAAAATAAACAGGAACATTAGTGCTGCCATCTATTAGTAAAAGTGAATATAATCTGAATCGAAGGAATTGTATGGGTTGGGTTGGGTTGATTATTGACGGCCAATTATCTACACTAGGGATATAGGCCCGGGGGGAGTGCCCTTCGTGGGGGTCTTACTAAGGGAACCTAATCCGTATTTACGCATGGATAAATCCACGGCTCGAAGAAAACCACGAAAACTCCGAACGATTAGGCCGACGGGCGCGATTGGGATCGAACCCAGCACCTCCCGTCTACCAGCTTCGAGAGCACAACCTCTCAGCCACTGGTGGGGCAAGGAATTGTATGGAAATAAATGTTTCATAAATCAACTAAATTACTATCTTAATTGATACCAATTAGTTAAATAATAAATTAATGAAATTAATTAATAAATAGAAAATTGAATTACATTAAAGGATGTATTAATGAATAATTCTATGTTATAAATAAGTATTAAGATGGAAAAATTAATAATAAAAAACAACTTAAAATAGTGCTGCCCTCTAGTGGTAAAAGTAAATATAAAGTAATGGATGAAAATTAGTGTTTAATAATTAAACCAAATTACTATCTTAATGATAGCCATAAGTTAAATAATAAATAAATGAAATTAATTAATAAATAGAATGTTGAATAATATCTAAGTAATGGATGTATCAATTAATAATACTATGTTATAAATATATGGAAAAATTAATAATTAATGCAACATTAAAAATGTACCATTAAATGACAACAACGATTAAATAACTGTACTAAAATTGCAACATCAATTAAAATAATTTAAATTAAAATACTAAAGATTTGAATTAAAATAATGAATATAATATAATATAAAATAATGAATCAAGAGTATGAAGTATTGTTTTAATTTCCTAATTTTTTTATTTCCTTAATTTTAATTATTTTACGAGCATCCTGATTTGATTACTTTTATAATTTAAAAGAAAACTAAAATAACCCCATATTTATTTATTTATTTATTTATTTATTTATTTATTTTTTGAATTGCCTTTCTTGATTAAAGTGGTTATCAAATTCCCGGCTCAATAACGCCAAACTTTCTTACTTCTTTCAAAACGTCATGGCATAAAATTGGCAGGCCTGACTGCTAAATGAACTGCGATTTGGAATCCAATGGCGTTTTCATTTTTTAATAAATAAATTACTTATTGAGTTAAAAGCAATTGCTGTCACGTGATGATAGATTTTTTATCCTTTCGTGCGCCCGCAAATTATGTACAAAACATCAACTTTGACAGTATTTTCTGAAAGATCACCTGCCTTTACTAAAACATTGAAAACACCACTCGATTACATAATTTCTGAATAAAGAACACCTGCCCATTTCATGCGTTTCCGAACAAAAATTAATTCAGAAATTTGTCAGAATGTAGCTCCTTTGGATTTGAAAACAGCCATAATGCTATGCAATAAAGGGCTAATTTGTAAAACAAGTAACTAAAAAAATGCCATTACGAGATATTCAAGATTAAAGTTTTTTAATAAAGTAAAGAAAAATATAAACTATACTATTGTGATTGCTTCCTCTAAAATAGCTTATTTGTTAAAGACTGTATCCTCAGTTAACGTATGTGCAGCATATTTTGAATAATATATTTTATTTTATTGAATTTATGGAGTCTTCGTTTATAAAATTCACATCCCTGAATATCATGGCATATAGTGATTAAAAAATAAAACTTGCACGTTTTAAAGGTTGTCAGGCCAGGATGCAGTTTACATGAAAATGAGAAAAACATTTAAAAGTACAGTTACCATCGCCGCGGTGGACAGCCCTGCTCAAAGGCACCCACTCTGTCTGTATTAGATTACACATTTCAAAAATCTTAAAGATAATATTCTTTACTGAAAGCTGAATAAAATATTTCGATAAACTCTGCCAATTAATTCATAATATAGCCGATCTGGTTCGTTGCTCACATAAATAAGAAATAGAAAATTAATTAATGTTTTTCATGCTTTCATGTGTATGTTCCGTTCAGATAATCTTTTATATTTCTCAACTCTTTTACTGCAAATACGGTATTTTTAAAATATTTTCTTCCTTTTTTTTCTTTCGAAGAAAATTATATGACCGTTTAATTTTATAATTAAAAATAATTATAATCAAAAATATCTTATTACTTTATAGTGATGTTTCACTTTATTTATATCATATAGTATTTAAAAATGCATTTAATAATTGATGCATCTTTTATACATAAAGTTTGAGATACTAGCGAAAATAAGATAAGAAAGACAGAAAACAAGGGGAAAAATCGTTTCATATAATTCATAGGATTCACAGTTAATTATTCACATTAAATATTCATATCTTACATAAGAATATATATAAAAAGTTTGCATTATTTTGATAATATCGAAAAATCCATATTAAACAGAGTTTGAGTTTCAACCCAAAAAAAATTCATGGTTAAGCTGTTTCGCTAAGTACTGAGTTGCAAATAGACTGTTTTCTACCCCGCCCGAGGCGAGGCATCTGTTTGCTTCACACAGCCCGTTCAGCGTCTTTTGTTAATGACTTATTGAGTGACCAGGCTATATTTCCGCTAACAATTCAAACGTATACAGAAGATGAAGAGTGGAAAACGGGTTTAGTACTCTGTACATTCTTCCTTTTATAGTGATTTTTCTCGGAACTAGAGCTCCTATTATAGGACTCTTACTCGGAACGGTATTTCTACCAAAATTTTCACTTTTCATTCAGAAGAATAAATGAAAAAAAAATTTATTCATTCAATTTTAAACAAGAACGAAAAATCATGCGTCAAGCATAGATTCTGTAACACTTTACAACACTTCTAAAATAATTTTACAAATCTTTACCATTTAACAACATTAAAAGAAAAATAAATACATTAATTAAGAAAATTATTTCATTCCCGATAATTAAAAACGTTAATAATTAACTAACTATTTATCTTATTTCATAGGAGACAATACGGTATTTTTTATTATAGGGACCTTGACATAACCCAGTCTTAAAAAAGTGAAATTTTTTGCCAAATAATCGCGAAAATAAAATTGCAACCAATGCAATAAGGAGGGCCAAATAAAATCGTGGAAATAGACGAATTGGGTAAAAACAAATATCAATTTTACCTGATAAAAAATTTTACTTTTAAGTCTTTGTGAAACGTTTTAACATCCTTCAAAAAAACCTTAATTGGAAATAGTATATGCTTTTTCTTTAAATTCAATTCTGCCTCCTTTGTTTAATGTATAGTTGAAACAAATCTTGTTTTCTAAATGACAGTATGTTGACAGGCACTTTTTGTTCTCCAGAATAAATTGATTTATGAAGTTTGTATATGTGAAAATATGTTTTTGTTTTTCGGAAAATTTACTGAAATCAATTCAGTTTTAATGAGAAAATGGTGTAAAAAATATACTAATATGTTTTATTTCTCCTTTTTTATACACAAATATGGAGTAATTTCCTTTCCGTTTTTAGATAAACTTCGTTAAAATTTACAAAAAAAAAAAAAAAAAAAAAAAGAAAAAGAAAAGAAAAGAAAGAAAAAGAAAAAAAATCTTGGAATATAATTTAATTTTTTAAATTCTGAAAGTTTGTGCGACATCCTCGGATCAAGTAAATCGAGTTGCGTTCAATAATCTAAGAGTAGTTGCGAAATACAAAAACACGGTCAGATTTTAATATAATAGATTCGTGTTCATTTTCCTTTTCTTAAAATTATGATGTGATTTTTAGCAGAAAACTCTCATTTGTATATAACGGATACTCATGCTTAATAATCAGTATAGATAACAAAACATTTAAAATTTTCGTTATAAATATGGCGTGAAACTCATCTACTTTCTATACTTACTGATCCTTGTATTATTAATGTAAGGAATTAATTCACACTCATTTTAAAACATATTGGAAAATTCCCGTTTTATTTCAAATATGAAGTCTCTTTTTCACCAGAGAAATCCCTTTTTAATGACATAATTCTTGTTAATTTTCTTTTCCAGGCAATTAATTTCAATACTGGCATAGGAGAAATTAAGTCATTTTAACGAAATAATATTAAATCTTTAGGTTTTATCAACAAAAATGGAACTGTTAACATTCGTCATTTTTTTTAGGTAATCGAGTTATTTCTTAATAGTTTTAAGAAATAGTTTTAAGAATGAAATAACTATTTCTCGCTATCCATGACATCATTTTCGACATGGATAATTTTGCGGAGCATATTAATGACATTTGCTAAACATTTTCTTTTGAAACTTCTTTTTACTTTTTAAAAATTTAAATAAGAAATACGGTTTAGTTATATTAGCCGTGCGCAGACGGTAAAACGTCAAGTATTGTTACCATACAAAAGAAAAAAAAAAGAAAAAAAGTGAAGAAAAAACCCAAGATCATTTTATTTCCCCACTTTATTTTAGATGAATATCCGCTTTATTTTAGATGAATGACGTCATATTCGCCTGTTTCATATGGTTCGCATATTGAGACCTTGTATTATTATCAAAAACTAAAAAAAGTACGTTTTATTTCTAATAATATTATTTTATCTTATTTTTAATTCTTTAATTTTTTTATTTCATTTTCATTTTTCATTGAAAAATTTTCAGTTGAAACTAAATTGTTGAGTAAAAATTATTATTCCGGGTTTTGAATTAGTTTTCGCAACGATAAAGTACTAGCAACGGTAAAGTAAATTTAACCATTTTAAAATATTATACAAAAAAATTTCCATTTATTCTCTATGAAAATAATGAAATTTTGAATTATTAAGAAAAATATTTGAATAAAATAAACAAAAAACAGCCTATGTTCATTTGAGGGTTATTATCAACCTATACGCAAAGATACAGGATCATTAAATGTTCCATTTTGACGCTGGCTTCAGCCTAACATTTGAACGCAATCAGATTTATAATATTATTAGGATAGGATGTAAAGAAAACATATTTTTAATTTCCAGTTATAGATGTTATAAATTTATGATGGATATTTAATGACTTGGTTTTATGTAATAGTAGAAAAGTTAAAGTTCAGTTTACTATTTAAATTCGTTTCAATGGGTTATTAGTAGTTCGAAATAATTTATCCTTTTAAAATAAAAATTCAAAACCGTGAAAATGCATTATGATCCAGACAACTGTGAGAGGTTGGGATCTTAGACCAAGACCCCGATTGTTAACAGCTTAATGCGGCACTGCATCCAATGTCTGCTTTGCTAATAAATTGTAGTATTTATGAGGATTTTATTTTAATGTGTCTCGATTTTTTTTTTCAAGAATTACAGCTGTTGAGAATAGGCTCTTCGTTTTCGTAAAATGTTAAAAATGAAAAAAAAAATTAATAATAATAACGATTTGTTCCTAGTCGCTTTAAATTGAAAAAAAAAAAAAAAAAAGCAAAGCCCTGAAAAAAATTGCCTTTGACTCAACAATCGTAGAACAATTTGGTAAAAATAGTTTTTCTTAAGCTATAAATAGGCTTAAAATTACACAATGTGCTAAATACTTAAAAGATGACAGAAATATTGAAAGAAAATTTTTATAATTATTTTAATTCACAGTACTTTCAGGCATAAACATAGCCACCGTCAGAGAATACAATAAACCAATT
Source organism: Maratus michaelseni (assembly GCA_963931845.1). Taxonomy (NCBI): domain Eukaryota; kingdom Metazoa; phylum Arthropoda; class Arachnida; order Araneae; family Salticidae; genus Maratus; species Maratus michaelseni. Next base: position 38,282,418 of record OZ007591.1, on the reverse strand, counting down.
AAATTGTTTTAAAAATATTTTTATCATCTTTTAATTAATCAGCACATTCAATAATTTTAAGTCTAACTTTTAAAGATGAATTTAGCATTCTATTTATTTATCTATTTGCTCATATAAATGGGGTATCACAGATTAATCAATTAAAAAAAATAGTAATTTTGTTACAAATTCTGTTCAAAAATCAGATTTCTTATGTATTTTATGGTCTACTAAAAGTTAAAATTCCATTTATATTTTTGAAGCTAATGTTCGTTATATAATTATTTATTTGTAAGTTTGTTGTACACTAATGACATAGTATCTTTTTTAGTTTGTTCTTAAGATTTGTTTACCTTTCAATTAATATGGTTATTTTTTTAAAAAACACAATTTTAAAGATAATAATAAAGAAGTTGATAGTTGATTTCAATTCTAAATTCTGATCTGCTGATTCAAGAATTATTTGTGTCAAATTATTGATATTGGATATTTGATTTGGAGTATTAACAAAAAAAAAAAAAAAAAAAAAAAAAAAAAAAAAAAAAAAGAAAAGAGCAAATTCTTATTTTTCCAAAAAAAAAAAAAAAAAAAAAAAAATTCTTATTTTTCCAAAAAATTAAAAATTTTTTTTAAAAAAAGTAAATAACTTATGTGAATTTTTCATTAAAGATTCACATTTGATGCTCTACTCAACAACAAATATCACATGCACACACTTTCCGCTAACATAACAAAAATCTTTGTTTTCGTCGAGTTTCCATGAACCTTCTAACAGATTATGCTTTGAGCAATATTATATCACATTAATACTTAAATCCTTTTTGTCCGCCTAGTATGTGTTTGATAACCGAATATGAAAAGTAAGCAAGATACTTTTACATTACGCACTAAATCTCTTCTGCGCATTTCTTCAAATCCGTATAATAATAATTCACAATAACAATAGTAACTAGACATAAAAGAGAAACACATTTCGAGTGCCAGATATTCAGCTCTCGAAACAAGTAAAATATTCTAGCATTGGATATGTGACCCTATATTGTGACGTCAAAATTTGGTATGGGGACACTTTTCATGGGGATGGATTTCAAGTTCTCAGTAAAAAGAAAATTCTCTAGCACTGGAAAAGTTCCCCCATGATATGTATCCCCATCTACTATGACATCAGAATGACGTATGGGGACACTTTTCATGGGGGAAGTTTTCAAGATCTCAGTGAAAAAGAAAATTACCTGGTACTGGAAAACTTCCCCCTTCTGGTTTAGGGGAACTTTTCATGGGGGAACTTTTCCAATTTTCGACGAAAGTAAAACTCTCTAGGACTGGAAATCTTCCCCCATCTGTAGTGGCGTCAAAATGACGTATGGGGACATCTTTTCATGGGGGAAGTTTTCCAGAACTCAGTGAAGAAGAAAATTACCTGGCACTGGAAAACTTCTTCCTTCTGGTTTGGGGGAACTTTTCAGGGGGAAGTTTTCCAATTTTCGACGAAAGTAAAATTCTCTATGACTGGAAATCTACCCCCATCTGCTGTGACGTAAGAATGACGTATGGGGGAACTTTTCATGGGGGTAGTTTTCAGCGCTCCCATTCGCACAACTAGTACGAAACCTCCGCACATACCTACTCCTACAACTTATAAGAAGTGAAATAAGCACGTTTCTTAATAAACTACAGCCACTGCTACGGCTTCTTACGGAATATATCATCCCCCACCCCCCTTTACACAGAAACTATTCCAAGCAAAATACTTCGGGAACGATAAGAAGAAAGAACAGCGAAAAAAGAACATGTTCCCGAAAGGAACGTTTGTTCTTGCACGTTCCTTGATCTGTTCCTGCTTTCATTCCACATTCCACTACTCGTTTTACACGGCTGTGCAATGATACCGAAAAACGGGAAACATGTTCCTTTAAAATAATTATGTTGGACACAATTTGGATCAAAAAATGCAATTCTGATGAATAAGTTATAAAAATTACTTTTTATACAGCCTACGAGTCCTATAAGTTATATTTGGTAAAACAATCCTGAAATTCTGATATATCAAATGAAAAAAAAATCATTTTTGTACGACCAAAACTCATCGTGCTATGCGAGTTTAAAATTTGGAAATTTTTCGCTTTTAACGTGGTGCCCGAAGTTACGTGCCGTTAGATCGAAGTCGTACATTATTTCAAGCACTGTGTTAGGTGCCAAATTTTTCCAAATTTGAAACTTGGTAACATTTGACCGCACTAAAATGATTTTCCTCCTCCGCATGTCAGAGCATGAGGACTGTTTCACTAAATATAACTTATAGGACCCAGGGACATATAAAAAGTTAAGTTTTGTAGCGTCTTCAAAGATGCATTTTTTGACCCAAACGGCGTATAACATAATCCTTCAGCTAATTTTAAATATTTTTGAAACTGTAGCTGTTTATCAAAGACTAACGGTTCAGAAATCATCTATTAGTCAATGCTTAGAAGGGACATATTTTATATTTTTAGGGTTTCGTTCATCTCACAAAACCCTATTACAAGTCCCGTTTCGTTATCTGTCTGTCACAGAGTTTCCTATTAAATTTAAACATTTTTCGTTATAGCAGTTGCCAACAATTAAAAATCCACACTAAAATTCTTTCTACAATAATTAATTTTCTATTGAAAGATTTCCTCGTGAAAATGAAATAAAAAGTTTCCCCAATTGAAAAAAAGATTAATACGACGTCATATTGGTAATGAAACGGAAATTTTCAAACATTTCTCAATAATAACAAGGAGTATGAGTATGTGTAAATACAGAGAGCAGCTTAATATGATGTCATTGGAGAATTAAAAAGAAAATTAATCTGACGTCTAACATTTTGAAGGTCTCTATACAACATGTTTAATTTTGAAATTGATTTTTTTTTCTTTTTTTTTTTAATATCGCATCTAGGCAACATGACAGAGTATAATAGCGGGGTTCGCCCGCTATCGGACCGGTTCAGATTTTCGAAAAACGAGAAAAATAGACCAGTAAAGTTTTACTTTATAAAAAACATGACTTTTTTTTTTTTTTTTTTTTCCTTTTGAAAATGAAAATTTATTTGGATTTATTAAAGAAAGGATAAAGTGTTTTGAAAGGAATATTAAACGAAACCCTTTGTGCGATCTTCGATCACACTTACCCACTTGTTTATAATATGTGTAGATTACTAGGTGCGCAACTAAGTTTCCGGGTTTTTTTTATCTATAAAAAATGGAAAAATTTAAGAGAAATGCAAAAAATGATTTATTCAAAGTATCGTCTCTCACTCGCTACACATTTTTGCCATCTCTCTGGCAATGCATGAATACCGCGACGGTAAAAAGACGCGTCTTTGGACCAAAACCATTCATCCAACCAATTTTGCACTTCTTCGAAATTGGCCAAGTGTAGCCCAGCCAAGCCATGCGCCATCGACCGGAACAAGTAAAAATCGGAAGGGGCCAGGTTTGGTGAATACGGCGGGTGCGGTAGCAGATCCCATTTCAGTGTTTTGATGGTGTCCTGGACGATGGAAGTGCGATGGCACAGAGTGTTGTCGTACTGCAATATTACTCGTGCGTGTCTCGTGTCCCATTCTGGCCGTTTTTCGAACAATACATGGTTCAAATTATTCAATTCTTGTCGGTAGCTAATCCCATTAACAGTTTCTCCCGGTTTCAGTAGCTCATAATACCCTATTCCTTTCTGGTACCACCAGACGCAAAACATTGTCTACTTTCCGAAGAGATTTGGCCATGCCTTCGATGTTGATGCTTCGCCAGATGAATGCCACGATTTTTTGCGTTTGATATTCTCGAAATATATCCACTTCTCATCGCCAGTAAAAATTAGATGCAGGAAACTCTTTCTTTCATGCCGCAAAAGCAAAATTTCGGAAGTGGTTCTTCGATTTTCCATCTGTCTCTCATAGTCAACTCATGCGGCACCCATTTTCCTTCCTTTTTAATTTTTTCCATGGCATGTAAACTTTTTTAAATACCTTGGCGAGTCATGTTTAATGCCTCTGCCAGTTGTTCTTGTGTTTGCGTATCATCTTCATCCAATAACGTTTGCAGATCGGCGTCCTCAATTGTTTTTGGTCTGCTGGAGCGCTGCTTATCCTCAGTGTCGAAATCGCCATTTCTGAAGCGTTTAAACCAATTTTCACAGGTAGTTTTCAATAGTACATGTTCACCGTAGGCCTCCTCAAGCAAACGACGTGCTTCAGCTGCATTTTGTTCCAAGTTAGAGCAGAAAAGCAAAGTTTCCCGCAAATGCTATTTATTTGGCACAAAACTCGACATTTTCGTTGTTAGAAAAAGTATTTTTGCGTTTCGATATGTGTTGTTATTACGACTAGTTATTGTTAATATATATCCAAGCTATTAGAAAAACACAATTTTAGACATGAATGTTGACTACATGGGCCATTAGCACCATCTATGTGTGAAACCCCGAAACTTAGTTGCGCACCTAGTAAAATTTTTGATAAAAAAATTTTCTTTAAGTTTATGTTATATTTATTTGTTATTAAATTATTTAAAAATTAACCATTAAGTGTAATATATCGAGCTATCATACTGATCTCAAGAAACAAGTACTGCCTTGCAAGAGTGATCCTCATGTTCTGAGGAAAGCAAAGCACAAGCACTGATGTTGGGACGAATTTAGATTTTCATATCCTCTGGCTAACGAGCAAATGGGCAAAATTGTAATGTTGTTTTCTTTGTATTTTATTTTAAATGCTAAAAAGAATTGATTTTTCTAACATAAAAAAATTGATTACGTATATGAATGTAATCATTAAGAGTATTAATCATTCGTTCAGTCATAAATATTGCATTGTATCTTTAGAATTACATTAATTGAAATAACGCTTGTATTGCAGTGAAAACTGGAGCTTAGTGAACGTATTAACACGGGCTTGTCAGTCAGGACTTATAAATGTGGAAACAATAAAATTGCTAATAATAAAATATATATCTTCATTATTTATTATGCTGTTAAAACTTTTATTTCGTGTCTGTGTGGTAGTACGTAAGAATACTGTTATTAAATTATCAATAGAATATATTTTATAATTGATGTTCAGTTTAGGGGGGGGGGGATTTGCGTCATTGGGTTTGGGGGGGGGGGGGATGGTCACCACTGGAGCTACGTCCCAAATTACGTAGCACCTAGATCAGTGCTGTTTGGATACAGATCATGCCACTTCCAGCAAGCAATTCTCGGAAAGTTATCACATTTCATAGAAAGCAAAGTCAATCTGTTGAAAATATCGGTAAATAATTTGCATTATCCTTAAAGTTATAAACAAAAAACCGTTTCGGCTTGAGTGAGTCACCCTGTATTTATGACAGGATAAGAGGTTTGAGACCCAGCTTCCCTATACAAAAAATGTTCGTTTCAGTGCTATATGAGTATATATCACTTCTTAAAGTTTGTCGCACTGGTACTAAATCTCCCTGTATACTTGACGAAAGTTCTTCTTTTTCGTAAGATAGATTATACAAAAGTTTCTATATACCTATACTTATTATGTGGGCGGCGAAAATTTTCCAACTCTAAGATGGCTCGCGCAACAATAAAGTTTGAGAACCGCAGCTCTAGAGTTTTTATAATAAAATAATGCATATGTAAGAATTTAATTAAAAGCCGAAAACTTTTTGTATGTCGTACTTAATTTTTCTTTTTATTGTTCACTGGTTGTCTAAAATTACTTAAAACTAAAATTTCTTATATCTCAGAAAGTATTTTATCAAAATATTTAAATTGATGTGTGTGAATTTCCGTGAAAGTAAAGTGATATTTCGTACAATTATTTTCAGTTATATACTGACTAATCTCCTTCGGTATTATTTGCTCTGAAAGGAAATTATGAAAATATGAATTTCATAGTAAAAAGCACTCATAAAAATAGCTCTTTAACACTTTCCAAAATGGTTAAAAAGTGTTTATATGAATTCGTTTTGTCTGTCTGTTCATACTCTAACTCGCTTAAATATACTCGGATTGCCACGCAACTGATCTATGTTAATGAGGTTTAACTATGGCATGTTCGGTATTGAAAACGAAGTAACGCAGTATTTATAGTTCATTTACAGGGACACTTAAAAAAAATTCCGTTACATTACGGTCTATGGGGGGGGGGGTATCGTTTGCGGTGAATTTTAATGATGTTACACTGTTTCAAACATATTTTAAATTTTATATATATCAATGAGGTGCACTACATTAGGCTTACTATGGAATAGAGTGTGCACAGCATTCATCGTTCATTTACAGAGACACACAAAAGAATTCGGTTGCATTACTGCCTAAGAACAATAATTGCTGTAAGAGTTTTTTAAGTTGTGGTACGTTTTTAAATTAAACTAATTTTTTGCCTATTAACTAGTATGCGTAAGTATTATTTTGTCCAGCCCTGTATATGATCTATAGATCATATACAGGGCTGGACAAAATAATTCATATATTTTTCCGATTATTGGTGGTAATTCCTGAAATTGGGTTTTAAATATGCTATGCGTTTTCCAAATTGTTTACTCAGACACTCTAAAACGAAATCTGAATTTCCGGGGCGGTCATCTCTTCTCATACCTTGTATACTTAAGGCTGCTCTTCAGTAAACTTCCCGATTCCCCTCGCTAATGTTATTCCTATGGGCGTAGGATGCATTCGTATTTTTAAAATAGCTCCTCGGAAAATTAATATTTTTAACTTCTGTTTTCTTTGTACTATTTTTAAAGAATGTCTCTTTTTTTCTTAGTTGTCAATTTTTTACTAAAATATATACTTAATTTTATATGAAACGTTAAAATCTTATTCAGTTTCGATAAGATTTTAACGCATAAAAATATAAATTAAGCACATAATTTAGAAATATTTTGATAACTGAGAAAAAGAGAGACATTCTTTAAGAACAGTACAAAGAAAACAGAAGTTAAAAATATTAATTTTCCGAGGAGATATTTTAAAAATACGAATGCATCCGCCCATAGGAATAACATTAGCGAGGGGAATCGGGATGTTTACTGAACAGCAGCAGCCTTAAGACTAGAACCGCGGGAAATTTTACTCAAGTTTCGTAAAAATATTTCACACCAGAATTTTTATTTAAAGTTTTTATTGAAGTTTTGTTAAAGTATTCTGGACGTGTTGGAAAGAGTTTCATAATCTATGCTTGAAGTATGATTTTTCGTTCTTGTTTTTTAATTATTAATTACTTTTAATAAATATTTTTTCCAATTCCGAAGACTAATTAACATTTGTTACTTTTGTACTCAAAAAGTGACAAAGGGTATGCAAAAATTGGCATTGTTTCTGAAGACATATCACTTTTTAAATATTTCTAAAATTAAAAATATTTATTTAAAAAATATGTATTTATCTTTTGTAAGAATTTTACATTTGAAAAGACAAAGAAAAGATAAACATACAAATATAAATTTCAAAGGAAAAAAATTAGTAAAAATATTTATAAATAAAAAAAGATAAAATTTTGCGTCCTTTAATGATAAAAAATATAAAATTTTGTGTCCATTTTACTTATAAAAAAAAATGAAAGGCATCAAATACCAGCCACGCGTATTCATTCTGAAAAAAAAAAGTTCACATACGCAAACAAAAAATTTTAGCTGACTGCATTCTTTGCATACTTCAAAAGAAAAGTAAACTTTCACCGTTCCAGTTTGAAAAAAATATATATATTATGAGTCTAAAATATTCAAGTTATTACCAAAAGGAACGGAAAAAAATAAAACAGGATTTCCATTAAAAAAATTATTAATTTAGTAAAATTTTTAAATGATATATCATTTCACCAATATAATAATACAATTTCCATTATTCCAATTATTATTATTATTTTTATTATTAAATGGGATAAACTTTAATTTTATTTTTTCTTTAAGTAATTATTATGAACAGTGCACATAATACACGCATGCACACACACACACATTATATATATATATTTAATTATTTATTTAAATTAATCCATTTATTGCAGTCATATGTACTATAGCCCATCATATATTGCACTTAATTAGCTAAATGCTGATGCAATAATGAAATCTTACATATACTGTTTTGTGGAATCTGGAATAATATGGGCCGGGTGAATCTATTCCAGATTTCACACCTTTTTTTTTTTCAATGCTCCTAGTTCATTCATAAATATTTAGTTTTTCCTTTCCTCATTTATTTTTGTCATTTTTCTGCATTTACCATTATTTTTTCAAACTGTGGGTCATTCGACTTAATTCATGATCTTTTCATGCATAGTTGTATTATCGTAAGGTATATGTGATTCATCTTTCTATTTCCGATTTGTGTCTGGTGATACAAAATTGCTGTTTCTTTATTGGCTATATATAAGGGAAAGTAGGCTAAAATAATAGGCGAAAAGAAAATCACGCATTGGGATAATTATAAATGCTAAATTATGGATGCTAAATTTACGAAATGGAGATCTTAATTTAATCCGATCGCTTTGAAAATTTGCCAATATATCTATTAGAATTTCGAAATTAATTGTATGAATTATTGGAAAATTTTACGCATTAATTTAAAAGATATGAAACATTTTAATTTCTCATTTTTCACAAAAATTTCCAATGGATTTCTTTTTTTTTTCTCTTTTATTAAATGGCTGCCAAGAAACTATATTTCAAAGAATATCAACAAAATAAAATTAAAGTGAATCGCATTTTTTTGACTCGAAATTTTATTAACAAAATGGCTAATTTTCGGGTGATTCAAGTTTTAATATGCTTTTTCTACTGAAATAGATAAGGATTTATTTTAACTAGAAAAGAAAGATGACCAAATCGGTTTTCCAAACGAAAATTATAAAAACGTTGAATGTGTAAATTGAATATAAGTCTCATAAGAGGAATTTACATTTGTATAAGTATATTTAACACACGAAATTTTATTCAATTTCAGCAACATATGATATTTAGTGGTTGAAAAAAATGTATTCTTTTAAGGATATGATAAAATATCCTGTGCAAAAATATGGTTAATTTAATGAAATTACAATAGTAAATGCACTCAGACATATACTCGAATAACGAAATAACACAATTACTGGAAATTGATAATATAAAAATAAAGTGAGAACGGGGGAGTTCAGGGGGGCTGAGCCCCCCTTAAGGAATGTAATCTTATTCTTAAAAAATACAGTAATAAGTAGTTTATCCTATTGTAAAAACTCCGGCGGGATTTATAAAATTCGAACTGGTAGCTGTGGCTAACCGGAGTAATTACTATAGCTGATTTTTAAAAGAAATATTTCTTTTATTTGTAACATCAACTTACAAAACATTCCTCCGATAGATTTCGGTATTAACATAAATTAAGGAGTGCGTGAGATGCGGTGATTATAAACCATGCGATAGTCTTTAAGTCTCTCCTTTCTCCTCTAGGTCTCTACACCAGACAGGGCCGTCTGTCCTCCCTCCGTTTCACCTCGCTCTCGCTTCACTGCAAGACTCTGCTTTTTCAGGGTCACGTCCTACCCTTTTGCCTCCGAAGAACCATCTTCTCTCCTCTTCTCTTCTTTCTCTCACCTCCGAAAAAGGGGGGCGGGGGGAGGTTCATCCCGGCCTCTCAAACTTACGGCAGCCTATCGTTGTCGATATCTGGTTCCCATTCGCAGATTTTAAAGGACTTCCCTTGGCGCCCGATGGTCTCTGGGAACCCTCTCCATCTGCGACCTCACAAGTAGAATCAATAATTCGTTACCGTCGGGTAGGTGCCAGCCAGTCTCCAGTATTGTTTCCCTAATGTCCAAACCATTCAGCGTAGGAGATGGATCGCTTCCTTAGGTTCGGCCCGACAACTCCTGCGGTCCATAGTAAAGTAACTCAGCTGGGATATGGGAAAATGTCACAGCATTACCCCCTCCAGCAGTTGAGATTTTTCAAGCATTTGGAAAATCTTACATCATTACTGGTGCGCTAGCCTTCCATCCATACCCAACACATGTTAATTCTCAATAGAGGCTTACCTTAAACATTATTATTCACAAGTTTACAATACACTCTACAGACTCACATCGTTAAATTAAATTTCAATATTCATTGTATGATTCAAATACACAATTATTTCAATTACAAAATTAAAAAACTATATACAAAATTACTGAGTGGAATGTTATTTATTCCATTCTACTTAAACAGTCTACATGTGGAATTTGGCTGCCTGGGCGGTAACCTAAGGATCTGCGAATATCCTGCCTTTTTCCACAATCTCTAATTAGTCGGTAATCATTTCCGGCGTCGTTTTTCGGCTGTTTAACCTCGCTGCCTTTTATTTCGTTATGCGGCGATATGTATCCTGGGGTTTCTAAACAATCAGAACTGAAAACCGTTTTTCGCTTCCTTCCTAACGCACAATAACTGTTTACCCCTTTTGTTGTTTTCTGTCCCGAAGATTTAAACCTAAAATCTTCCTTTCGTTTTAAGACTGTGTCTTTATTTTTTTTCCCATGCTTACTTTCCCGGATTTCATTCCTTAAATAAAACACCCTCGCTCTTTCTTTATAACCCTCTTCCTTCATCCTTGCTTTGGGTGTCGCGCGGATCGGGGTCGTCGCGAATTTCGTTTTAATGGAAGATTCACAATGCGTTACTCCTGCACGTTGGCTAAGGGGAAAGGGAACAAAGCCTTTCTTTTCCTTCCTGTCCGGTTTTCTCACTTCCTTCTTTTGATAAGCCGAAACTAAGCGGTTCGTGGGGTTGGGGGGAATTGGGCGGTCACTCCTGTGCCTTTTTTTCGGTGCTGCACTCCCAAAGCTAACAGGCGGTTTCGGTTTCATTCTGTCTAGCAAATTTTGTGTTTTGCTTCCCAATAAATAATAATCCATTTCTATGTCTGCATCGACAATACCTGCGTAAGTCCTAACTCTTTTTCCTAAATCACACAGATTAAGCTCTATTTCTGCGAGGGGTAGACATTTTAAATCATTTTGTAACGGTTGCTTTACCCACACGACTCTCCCTGTGTATTGTTCTCGGGTCACCTGGTTGGCACTAATTAAATCTAGCGACGTAGCAGTGTCTCTAAAAATTTTCATTTCTTTCCCATTTATAATCCCTTTTGTTAAATAGGGCTGGAACATTTCATTTAACTCATCGAGGTCAGCCAACCGATTAACCACTTCAGGTATTTCACTACTCCATTTTAGTTTGGGGCAAAATTTGCGGATATGAGAAAAACTACCACAATGGAAACAAGACCTGTCTTTTCGCTTATCAAAAATTACATCTCTATCCTTTTTATCTTCCCTCTCCCTCCAATTTCTTTTCATCTCTGTTCTTCTAACCGCCTCATAATGATCTAGTTTTTGGGTTAATTCCCCGGGCGTAATTAAATCACTCCAGGAATCTATGAAATGTTGTCTAATTTCAGAGGGCACTTTCCGTTTGATCTGGTCAGTAATTATCAGGTCCCTAAGTTGACTAAATTCGGACACCCGAATACCGCTTAACCATTGGTCGAAATAATTCGTAATTTCATACGAGAAATCTTTCCAATTTTTTTCTTCGGACCGTGGTGTTGTTACGAATTTGATTCTGAAGTCTTCTGCACTAATTTTAAACCTTTCGAGTAATTTCCCCTTCACAAAATCAAAATTGTCCGTTTCGTCTGGTGGTTCTCTAAGAATAACTTCTGTCAATTCTATAGGAAGTAAACCTAGCAAATTTGTTACCCATTGCGACTTATCTAATTGCGCTTTTAATGCCTGTCTCTCAAATAAGTTGAGATATAAGGAAATCTCCGATTTTCCCATTTCAAATTTAGGTAACACATTTTTTAACAGAATTTTAGGTTCCCTTTCTATTTGACTAGATGATAACGTTAAAGTATCATTTTCCCGTTCCGCCCTAATTCTCGCGAGCTCATGTTCTTTCTCAATTTTATCTTTTTCCAATTTCGATCTCTCTACACGGTCTTCTTCAATCAACTTTAATTGGTTTAACGCCATAGTCTCATCATAATCGGGGGCTTCCGTTATCTTTTTAACCAACTTAGGAATTGTATCATTTGACAAAACCTCTACTTCAAATTCTATCGCAAGGGTTTGTAGATCGCATTTTCGAAATCCCGATATGCCTGCCATAATCACTAATTTTAAATTCTAACACAATTTAATTCCAATTTCCCGCACATAAATGCAATATAAAAAAAAATACACAATTTTTTTCACCCCCAAAACAACATAAAAATAAATACAGTAGTTTCTGCTCGACACAAAATACAATCAATATTCATGAAATTTTGAATTACAAGCAAACCAATTCCACATATAGGCTACAATTTGCCAAAAAAAACATATATCTTACTTAACTTAACTGAATTACTAACAGACTTCAACTTAGTCTTACAACTTCTTTAAATTCAAAATTTAATTCCTTAGCAATCTTCAAAATAAGAGAGCACATTAAAAATTTCGGCCGAAAAATACAATTAACATAATTTGCTTTTCACCAAACAAAAAAATTTTTAATTAAAAAGATTAAAAGAATTTTTCAATTACTAGAAACAAGATGAATTTAAAGTTTGTTACACTTTTAATTTACCTTCAACACACAAAAACATCTGTTGGTAATTAATATTTAAAATTTTTACTTACATTACCGAACACAAATAATTAAAGAAAAATTGCTTCCTGTCCAAAATTAAAAATATACACACTAAGCCTCCACTGAGAATAAAACAAGTGCTCACCTGGGTATAGCTCTGCGATTCTCGGCGGTGATTCTGCTTTCTTTTCTCTCCACACTGTCAGCAAAGTTCGGATGCTTCTGGTTGCTGGTTCAGCGGATGCAGTTTCAGATCAGCTCGGGTCTCTTTGGGGTCGGTGGATCTTCCTCGATTCAGCGGAATCTGTCTCTCTATCGCAGGATTCTGTACGAATTCGGCGAGTTGTCCTGCTCTGCCCCGATTCGGTATGTAGATTCAGGTTCCCAACGGCTGGTGTAGATTCTGAAGAAATTCGGCGAGTTGTCCTACTCTGCCCCGAATTCATAAAACTTTGTCACGCACGTTTCTTTCACCACTTTAAATCCCTTGAAGCTGCCACCATCTGTAAAAACTCCGGCGGGATTTATAAAATTCGAACTGGTAGCTGGGGCTAACCGGAGTAATTACTATAGCTGATTTTTAAAAGAAATATTTCTTTTATTTGTAACATCAACTTACAAAACATTCCTCCGATAGATTTCGGTATTAACATAAATTAAGGAGTGCGTGAGATGCGGTGATTATAAACCATGCGATAGTCTTTAAGTCTCTCCTTTCTCCTCTAGGTCTCTACACCAGACAGGGCCGTCTGTCCTCCCTCCGTTTCACCTCGCTCTCGCTTCACTGCAAGACTCTGCTTTTTCAGGGTCACGTCCTACCCTTTTGCCTCCGAAGAACCATCTTCTCTCCTCTTCTCTTCTTTCTCTCACCTCCGAAAAAGGGGGGCGGGGGGAGGTTCATCCCGGCCTCTCAAACTTACGGCAGCCTATCGTTGTCGATATCTGGTTCCCATTCGCAGATTTTAAAGGACTTCCCTTGGCGTCCGATGGTCTCTGGGAACCCTCTCCATCTGCGACCTCACAAGTAGAATCAATAATTCGTTACCGTCGGGTAGGTGCCAGCCAGTCTCCAGTATTGTTTCCCTAATGTCCAAACCATTCAGCGTAGGAGATGGATCGCTTCCTTAGGTTCGGCCCGACAACTCCTGCGGTCCATAGTAAAGTAACTCAGCTGGGATATGGGAAAATGTCACACTATCATTTATCCGACATAAAATTGTGTTTAATGTGATACTTCTAAAATTTTCTGAACTTTCAATAAATCTTAAATTCTTATAAATGTATAAATAACTTAAAAAAATCAAATTTTAGGCTATAAAATATTATGCAGATTATATTAAAAATTAGTGAGATTAATGAACAATGATTTGTAGAGCTGACGTTGAGACCTCTGATCTGTAGATTTACTAGTAATATTTCATAATGAAAAAAAAAAGGCATATCGAATTTATTGCACGCACTTTAAATTCACAGAAAATTTTATACTGTCTCAAGGAGAAAATAAAGATGCCTCAACTCTTTTGAATAGCTTACAAGGAAGACAAAATTTATCGTCTCATTATTTTTGAGAAAAAAAAAAACTGTCATAGAAGAAAAATCCGGATAAAACTAACTGAATACGAAACGATCGCGAAATTTTTTGAACAATAGGAATAAAAAAATAAATATAAAAGTAAAAATAGTTAAAAAAAAAAAAAAAAAAACTTTTATAAACATTCCATGTTTAAATTTAAAGTTAATACATTTACTAATTTCAAATCTTGTCTTCATAATTCTGTATATCGTAATATACTCCTTAATCATATATATAGAATAAAGAGTTTATGTTCTTCTCAACTAATTAACAACAATATTAAAAAACTAATCTATGATACATTACAGCATGGTTTTCCAAAAAAATTCATATATTCTTTAATATATAGTTAGTACTTAAATGATTTTAGCAACCAAATTAACACATGCGTTAAAAAAATGTATAAAAAACATATAAAGTTAGAAAATAATTTTAAAACAAAATTATAATAGGACGGATGGGTGGGTAAATGTTAGATTACGGAGGTGTAGCGGAGTTGTCTGGATAAAACGCATAATTAATTTATATATATATATATAAAAATTTAAAAAAATGGGGCATTTTGATTTACACATACGTTTGCTAATACACATTTTATAATGGACAATGATTTGAGACTTTTATATGCAAATTTATGTAGTTATATTTACATATTCATTAATCGATTTAAATGTATTTATATTCATTGATATTAAGAATGTTTTTGATTAATTGTATTTACATTAATGCCCACCGTGGACAATATCATATTAACTTCTAATATAATGTATACTTTCTTAAATGCTAATATAATACATGTATTAACTTTTATTAAATGTTGTACCCTATCCACTTATATCATGTGTATTTAATTTTTAACATTGTTTGCAGAAACATTATATGTAACTAATTAATTTCAATATTTTATTAATTTTAATTTTAAATCCTTAGCATCTTAATTCTTATAATTTATTATTTTAATTTGGTTATAAATTAATTTACGTGGTGTTGCATTTTTGGTAAAGCTATTTAATTGTGGCTATGTCATTGCTTGGTACAAATATTTTCAGGTAGCATTAATCAATAATTATTAATTTTACCATTTTACATATCATTTTTTAACATAGATTTTTTCATTAATACATCCATTTTTTTATTATAATATAATTGAATATTTTATCAACATAATTTTATTTATCATTTAATTATATTTATTTATTATTTAACTAATAGTTATCATTCTTCAGACAGTATTTGGTTTAATCTTTAACTAAAAATTTTAATCCACTACTTTTATTAAATTTTAGAATATTCATTAATTTTCTCATAGATGGCAGCACCATGGTTTGAGTTTTGCTTTGCTGTACAATAATATTCCATGGTCTATCGTCTTTTAAAACTTATTTTGGCAACATGTAATGCTTTTCTGCAATTCATTGCCTGTGTTATGTGATGCCTCCTGTATATCTGGTAACTGATGTGCTCTTTTCCCTATATCCTTTTTAATCCAGTTGTATTTTGAACTTTAAGATTAAATTTCACTGTTTTTTTTCTTTTTTTTTTATGGGTAAGGTTTCTTTCCTTTTTATTATTTTTTGAACTTTATAATTTTTTCACAGATTTTTTGTGGTAGTCCCAAAATCATATTCTTTAGCAATGTTATGGCTAATAAGATGATGAAACCGCACATTTTATTTGTGGTATTTAGGCATTTGGGACTTGAAAATTCTGTCTAAATTCCACAAATTTCATTTTTTCCATTTTTTATTTAATTTCTTCTTCTTCTAAATAAGTATATGGTATTTATATTCAGACTCAGAGTGTTGGGGAGTATTATCGTTGTCAATTAATTGTTGCATACTAATTCATAATTTCATAGTTTTTGTTGGTGTTGCGGTAATGTATAATAGGACGGTTGGGTGGGTTGATGTTGGATTGAGGAGGTGTGCGGCGGAGTTGTATGGAAAAAAACGCATGGTTAATTTATATTTTTAAAAAATGGGGCATTTTGATTTACACAAACGTTTGATATTACACATTTTATAATGGACTGTGATGTGATATTTTTATATGTATATTAATTTAGTTATATTTACATATTCATTATTTAATTAATTTAAATGAATATATATTCATTAATATTAAGAATGTTTTTGATCTAATGCATTTGGATTAATGCCTACGGTGGACAATATCATATTAACTTCTAATATAATGTATACTTTTCTAAAGTGTTAATATAATATATGTTTTAATTTTTATTAAACGTTCTACCCTTACCACTTATATTAAGTGTATATAATTTTTTAACTTTGTATAAAGAAACATTATAAGTTACTAATTAATTTCAATATTTAATTAATATTAATTTTAAATCTTTTGTATCTTAATTCAAATATTTAGTATTTTATTTTAATTTAATTTTTGTGATGTTGCATTTTTGGCACAGCTATTTAATAGTTGCTATGTCATTTCATGGTACATATATTTTTATGTTGCTTTAATTATTAATTTTTCCATCTTACATCTTATTT
Source organism: Maratus michaelseni (assembly GCA_963931845.1). Taxonomy (NCBI): domain Eukaryota; kingdom Metazoa; phylum Arthropoda; class Arachnida; order Araneae; family Salticidae; genus Maratus; species Maratus michaelseni. The sequence continues at coordinate 38,265,766 of OZ007591.1, read as the reverse complement.
TTAACATAGAATTATTCATTAATACATCCATTACTTTAATGTAATTGGATATTCTATTTATTAATTAATTTCAATTATTTATTATTTAACTAATTGCTATCCTCTTTAGATAGTATATGGTTTAATTTTTAAATATTAATTTTCATCCAATACTCTTTTTATTCAGCGTATATTCACTTTTTACCATTATAGATGGCAGCACCAATGTTCCTGTTGCTTTACAATAATATTCATATTATTCTAAAATCTTATCTGGCAACAGAGTAAATCATTTTCTAAATCTAAATTTGGCAACATGTAATGATTTTTTGCAATTAATTCCCTCGTTTTGGTTGTGTTCATGTGTGGTTCATGTGGTGCACAGGTATCTATTTTAATCCAAATGGATTATTGACTTTCTGACTCTATTTCATGTTTTATCTGTATATTATAGGTATGGCTTCTTTCCTTTTTAATATTGTATTTATTTTTTATTTTTTCGCAGGTTTGATTCAATGTTTATGAGTAGGTAGTCCCAAAATCATATTCTTTAGCAATGTTATGGCTAATATGATGATGAAACCACTCATTTCATTTCATTTGTGGTATTTAGGCATTTGGGACTTGAAAATTCTGTCTAAATTCTACAAATTTCATTTCATTCATTCAATTCCATTTATTCAATTTTTAATTTAATTTCTTTTTCTTTTAAATAAGTTTTTGGTATCCATATTCAGTGTGTTGGGGAATACTTTCATTGACAACTAATTATTACATACTTAATCATTAATAACTAAAATATCTTCTTAAAACACCATCAAAATTTTTAAAATGCTCTAGGCCTTTCGAAAGATCTGAGTCTTTCTTCGTCAGGCGCAAAAAAGACGTGCTTCTACTATGAAAGCAGCAGCAAGACTGAGTCAGTCTTGCTGCTGCTTTCATAGTAGAAGCATATATATATATATATAACCATAAATGAAACATTATCATAACACCAACTGATACAATGAAATAATAATTAAGTATGTAATAATTAGATGACAATGAAAGATTCCCCAGCACACTGAATATGGAAACAAAAACATAAAAGAATAATAAATTAAATTAAAAATTGAATAAATGGAATTAAATGAATGAAATGAAATGAAATTTGTGGAATTTAGACAGAATTATCAATTCCCAAATGCCTAAATACCACAAATAAAATGAAATGAGATGTTTCATCATCATATTAGCCATACATTGCTAAAGAATATGATTTTGGGACTACATCTCATAAACAATGAAGCAAACCTGTGATAAAATAAAAAATAAAATACAATATTAAAAAGGAAAGAAGCCAAACTTAAATTATACAGAGAAATCATTAAATAGAGTCAGAAAGTATAAAATCCATAATGATTAAAAAAGATACCTGTGCTCCACAAGAATCAGCATGAAACACAACATAACCAGGGAATGAATTGCAAAAAAAAAAAAAAAAAAAAAAAAAAAAAAAAAAAAAAAAAAAATCATTACATGTTGCCAATTTTAGAAATATAAAATACTTTACAATGTTGCCATAAATAATATTAGAATAATATGAAAATTGCAAAGCAAACAGGAACATTAGTGCTGCCATCTATTGGTAAAAGTGAATATAATCTGAATAGAAAGTATTGGATGGAAATTAATGTTTAATAATTAAACCAAATTACTATCTTAAATGATATAGCAATTAGTTAAATAATAAATAAATGAAATTAACTAATAAATAGAATATCGAATTACAATAAAGTAATGGATGTATTAATGAATAATTCTATGTTAAAAATAAGTAGTAAGATGGAAAAATTAATAATTAAAGCAACATAAAAATATGTACCATTAAATGACAAAAACGATTAAATAACTGTGCAAAAATGCAACAACACATAAATTAAATTAAAATAAAATACTAAATATTTGAATTAAGATACAAAGAATTTAAATTAATATTAATTAAATATTGAAATCAATTAGTCACATACAATGTTTCTTCATACAAAGTTTAAAAAAATTATAAACACTTAATATAAGTTGTAAGGGTAGAACGTTTAATAAAAATTAAAACATATTATATTAACACTGTAGAAAAGTATACATTATATTAGAAGTTAATATGATATTGTCCACCGTAGGTATTAATCCAAATCATTAGAACAAAAACATTCTTAATATTAATGAATATAAATTTATTTAAACAAATTAAATAATGAATATGTAAATTTAACTAAATTAATATACATATAAAAAAAAAATCACATCGCAGTCCATTATAAAATGTGTAATATCAAACAATTGTGTAAATCAAAATGCCCCCCCCCCCATTTATTATTATTATTATTATTATTATTATTATTATTATTAATATAAATTAACCATGCGTATTTTTCCATACAACTCCGCCACACACCTCCTCAATCCAGCGTCTACCCACCCAACCGTCCTGTTATAATATATTTTTTTTTTTAATAAGATTATATGATTTTTTTATACATTTTTTAACGCATGTGTTAATTTGGTTGTAAAGATCATATAAGAACTAACTATATATTAAGGAGTATATGAATTTTTTTGGAAAACCATGTTGTAATGCATCATAGATAAGTTTTTTAATATTGTTGTTAATTAGTTGAGAAGAACATAAACTTTTTATTTTATAAATATGATTAAAGAGTATATTACGATATACAGAATTATGCAGACATGATTTAAAATTAGTAAATGAATTAACTTTAAATTTAAATTCTTTACGTTTGTCAAATAGATCAATTATTGTTTTGTTTTCTTTGAGTGTAATTTTAAGATTTAAAAAGTTAATAGTATTGTTAGAAAGGAGGTTTTTCGTTAATTCTAAATTAGTAGGATAATCAACTGGAAATATAGAAATATTAGTGTGATCAGTGGCAATTAAAATTATGTCATCAATATAACGATATAAATGTATATTACTGTTAATAAAAGTACGTTCATAATGATACAAGTATAAGTCTGAAAGTATACTAGATGATGTACATCCCAGTTGTGGTATACCGACTTTCTGTAAATATAACGTGTTATCATGCATTATATAATTATTATATATAATGAAATTTGTTAAAGTTTTAAAATAAGCTGTATCTATATGAATTGGTAAATTAAGTGAATGATGATACTTTGCATTTATAATATTATGTAGATGTAATAAATCTATATTATTAAATAGATCTTTGAAATCATATGTCATTATATTGTTAACACATTTAAGATTTTTCAAAATATTGACTAGTTGATAACTATTTTTTATACAATGTGTATTATCAGTGGATGTTGTCAGTGTATAAATTTGATTGAGAATTTTTAATAGATGTTTATTGGCTATATTATTATATGTATTGCATCCTATAGTTACAGTCCTAAATTTAATTGGATTTTTATGAAATTTGGGTATAAGAACTAAATAAGGATAATTAAAGTTAGTAGAAGTGATATTTAATAATTTATAATAACTGTGAATTTTACGATTGTTTACAATTACATTTGCATTAGTTTTTTAAAAGAATTGTTAGTAGAAATACAGGATGTAAGTAGTTGGTGATAATAAGCTTTACATATGATTGCATAATTATTAGGAGATTTGTCAATATATGTTATTACATAGTTTTTTTGGAATTTAGTAATTTGCTGGAACATATGTTTTGTGTTAATTTTAACCATATGCGATAAATTATGTTTTAAAGACGAACTTAATTTTTCAATAACAATAGAATTTACATTAAATTTAGAAGGAAGTCTATATTTAGTGCCATAACCCATTAGTTTTTGTAGTTTATAATCATTCACAATATTAAGATTACCAGTGATTATATGTCCATGATCATTATTAATGAATTTTTTTAGAGTGGGGTCATTGCATTTACACTGAAAAGTATTAGCATCAGATGTATTTTTTGAAAATGCATTATAGTTAAAAAATCTTTCTTCCGATTGTATTAGGATATTTAAATGTTTTTGAAATTTGAAGATTATTTATAGGAAAATAACAGTTTTTATCATTAATTATAGAATTTATATATATATATATATATATATATATATATATATATATATATATATATTTAAATTTCTGTTACCATACATTAATTTGGCATGAGCTCCTTATTGAAAATTCACTGCCCATTTTTTTTAAACTCTCGTTCGTAAGCGCAAGCAAGTGAAGCTATTAAATAAATAAATAAATTGCTGTGTTTCTTTTTTAAGATAGGACAACAGGGAAAAAAAATTAAACATTATTTAAACTATTTCTATAGGATTTTTAAATTGATTTCAATTTAATTAGTATGAAACTATTAATCGGTTATATTAGGTTTATTTTATTTTAAATATATTACACTCTCTATTTATATTTATATTTTCTAGTTTCTAGTTTTTAAAATATTTCGTTGTTGCAGTTTCGCAGCCAGCTGGTCGATTTTGGCCAGCGTGGTTTGATGCATCATTAAATCCATTGTTGTTGTAACTCGATGACAGTTGTAAGTTGTAACCATAAAGAATATTTGGCGATTTATCACTTTGGCCGGCTAACGGGAAATGCCTCAAAATTAATTAATAAGTTTTTAATTAAGTTCTTAAAATATGAAAATGTTGTATTGTAATCGGAAGCACACCTGTGTACATAATTTTTATAATTCTAGCCATATCAGGAAGTAGGTTAAAAAGCGATTACAAAATTCAATCTTTACATACAAAAACCAAATTAAAACCCTCTGACTGCTTATCCCGCGATTTCCACGGGCAATACATTTGTAGAAAAATTTATGTAATTTGCAATTTTTGAAGCAATTTTGTATTAAAAATTCCATTGTCAAAGGTTGAAAATGAAAACGATAAATTTATTAAATTTTTCATATACAGGATGATTTGAAATATGTAATGGTATAGGCGATAAAGGTCAATTACATGCTGGTCGAAAGAATTTTGACAAAAAAAAAAAAAATTGAGCAGTCAGAGGGTTAAGTTAAGCAAGTTGGAAATTGTACGTTAAAAGTGACAAATGAGATGCGTTCGTATAGTATCAACTAGTATTATACCAACTAGTAGTATATCAACTAGTTTTATAATGTAAAAAAATCATCGTTATTATTTCAGTGAAATGAATTATATCGTCTGTCATGAGTGAAATGCCTTTTTATTTCTTACTAGCTGACTCCCACTCGGCGTTGCCCGGGCCCGTGATAATCAATTAAAAATTAAGAAAATCAAGTTTTTATTATTTTATATCTTTAACCGATTTTGTATGAAATTATATATTTAAATGAAAAATTCGTGAAAAAATATTGATATTTAGTGATAAAAGCGCTCATTTTCTTGTTTTTTTTTTTTTTTTTTTTTTTTTTTTTTTTTTTTTTTTTACCCAGGGTTGTTTCATAGTTTTAAAATAAAAAGTTCTTTTTGTCCGAACTCTTTGAAATCTTTATTGGTGATAAATAAAACGATTTTACAGCCCGTGTAAAAATTTCGTGAAAAATTATTGTTATCTAGTTGTAAAAGAAATGTTTTCTTCTCGCTTTTTTGTTTGTTTGTTTGTTTTTGCGTCCGCTCCTTTAACATAGCAATAAAAAAATAGTTCTCATCTTTCGAACTCTCTGACATTTCAATCGGTTATAAATATAACTGTATCCAAGCGTTCTTTAAAATTTTGCGAAAAAATACTCATATTTAGCAGTGAAAACATGAGTTCTTAAAAAAAAAAAAAAAGCTTTAACTTTCCACCTCAGAGCAAAAATAAATTAGAAGGTCTATGCTTTCAATGCAATGGTACGGCTTCATACGTTTTCAATCAATCCTTTTCAATCTCTTTGCTAAACAGATGAGGTTTGGATTAATCAATCAGGTTTCCGGTATATCTGAGGGTACAAGCCTAAAAAAAAAAAACGTTGACGCATGCGCAAATAGACGATTTTCATGTGGATTTGACAGAATGCGCCTTTCGTTTTAAACATACAGATTACGTACATGTTTACAGATGCGATTTTTTTTTCGTCACTAGACAACGCTACAAAATGCGCCATGGAGATCTTGCTTTGCGAATGGTTACCTCCATAGTTTAATATTTCTATGACTCACGATGAATGAATCTTTTGTTTATTTACTTTAATGGATTGAGATATTCGGCTGTTAACGTAATTTCCACTGAAATTGTCTCAGAATTTATACATATTTTAATATAACTCATATCTCAAACAAATAAGTTATTTCAACGATCTTTCTAAAAATGTAACTTTTATGCAATTTTATTCGAAAAAATAATTTTGAATAAAAATGGCCGCTTGGCATATGAAAAAAGAAGTAAGAGAGTCAATATTTGTTTTCTTCAGCGCTTTTATTATATAGATTTACTTATGATAGGATTTAATAGAATGAAGAAAACTTTTATTAATATCTTTTTAAGTTTTGATTAGATTTTCATAAAATTTGAAATGACACGACAAAATTCGGCAACAGTTATATACATTAAATTTCAAACCATTCGGTTGGGTACTTTTTACGGGCGGACGGACATACAGAGGGACAGAACAGACGACGACTATTAGGTGCTAGGTATTTATATAATTACGAACGCACCTAATAAAAGAGTGTAATATACTGACATATGAATATTCAAAAGCGGTCCACCCATCCTTTTGGCAATAGAAATAGTGGAAATTTTAATTATCATCTAGCTCATCATTTGCTAAGAATCAATTTCATAAATAATGATATTTATATGAAAACTGAGCATAAGTAATATGCTGTAAAACTTAATTGTTTCGAAATCTGCTTTCCAATTTAAAATGACGGCAAATTTCTCCATTCCAGTAATAATAATAAAAATAATAATCATGTGACAGAAAAAATGTTTTCGAACAAAAAGAAATTTTTTATTAGATTATTATCATTTTTTACCATCAAAAGGTTTTATCACAAAAAAAAAAAAAAAAAAAAAAGGTGTCATTATTATATTTTATGAATAAATTACTCCTTTCTCTTACACCCTCCCGACCTCTCTCTTTCTTTTTCTTTTTTTTTTATTAATACCTTTTGTAATTGCATATTTAAGTTTTCCCTTTTAACAGAGAAGTATTTTTTTTTTTTTTTTTTTTTTTTTTTTTTTTTTGTACATTTTCCAAAATGCTTGGACAGTATATTTACGAATTCGGTTTGTCTAGCCGTCTGTCTGTCTGTTTGATAAACATTTTTTAAAGCTATTAATGAGTTACAAAAAATAAAAGGCTTTATGTGTTTTCATTTTTCAAAACATTTTCTGTTTTTATTCATTTTATTGCTAAAAAAGGGGTAAAACTTTCCAACATAGCTGAAAAGTGTTTATGAATTCGGTTTGACTGTCTGTCTGTCCGTGCTCAAATCTCGTAACATAAAATCAAGGGGCATAATATCTCGGTCAAGTTCGTTAATAGGGAAAATCGAACCAGGGGAGGGGGGGAATGGGGGGGGAGCTTTTTGTAAAAACAACAGAAAAACCCATAACTTTTTAATTATGATACATATCGAATCCGTTTAAAGTTATTATTACTTCTAGGAAAAGGGCCAAATATTTATGTATATATGACAGATTTTTGACATCATTAAATATGGTCTCAAGGGGAAGGGGGGAGGAAATGGGGGTATCAGAAGAAAAAATTTATAACTTCGTCAATTCACAAGATATAAAATCCGCTTAAATTTATTATAAATCTTCTTAATAATATCTACAACTTTTAAATTGACATGTTTTTTGTAGGACCAACTCTTACAGAAAAAAAAAAATATATATATATAAACAAAAAATCCCTGCTGGCTCCGCCTACAGGCAGAGGTATATTTCGAAGCGGGTGGCCCCAACTGCCGCATCATGACAAATAGGTCTTTCTTCTGCAATTCCTAATAAACAGGCGCCCTACGGTCTGCGTCTCCGAAATGTACCTGTGCCTGTAGGCCGAGCCGTTAGGGATTTTTTTTCTTTTTTATGTTACGATATTTCAAATATAATGAAGTTAATATGCATCACTGAGGTGGACTACAACATGCTTTTTCAGGAGTATAAAATGAGTAGCAATTATAGTTCGTTTACAGGGACGCACAAAAATATTCCGCTGCATTATGATCTATGGAGGAAGATTGTTTGAAGTGCATTTTAATGATGTTATTATTCTTCAAACATAATGAAATTCAAATGGTTCACTCAGCTGTACTACAATATGTTTTCTATAGATTATGGAGTGCGTCGCATTTATCGTTCATTTACAGAGACGACACACAAATGAATTCAGATAAAGGACTGACTATATAATTGATGATTGCTGGAAGTGCGCTTTTCGCTGTGTTATGCATTTTTAAACTTATATAATTTTAAGTGTATAAAGCGGTGTGAATATATTCTATAGATCATATACAAGGCTGCACAAAAAAATTCGCACACGTTACCGGATATGGAATATTACTGGAAATGTTTTTTTTTTTCCCCTAAGTTATTTGTTTTTAAATTGCTTATTCAGATATCTCATTTCACTATAGGACAAAAATAACAATTTTTAATAATATTCTGTTAGCGTTGGAAAGTGTTTAAATAATCCATATCTGATGCATGATGTTTCATTCTTTTTTTTTTTTTTTTTTATTTACGTTTATCTTTTCGCAACCTCTGCTGTTTAGGGTGTTGGACCTCAGACTTTGATGGTGAAAACCATTAACTCTAGAGCTGTTATAACAATATTATAGCGGAACGTATAGGGTTTGCGAAATCCTTCAATTTGAACGCCCCTCTTGCCGAACAGAAATTTTCACGTTTAGCAATTAAATAAGGAGAAAATTACTATTAGCAAAGAAAAATCGTGTTCAAAAATTAAAAGAAGTATAAGGAGCCTCTACCAGATGAGGTATTTCCTGTCCATCAATTCCAAACATACATGTAACGAATCCGTTGACTTTCCCTGTGGGGTTCGCTAAGACCTCTAGGGTTCGCAACTATCTGAAGTCCGCGTTGGAATACGACTCCGTGAAGTCTCTAAGATAAGTGAAATGTAGTCGAGGCTGATTAAAAACATAATTTTGCCAGGGATCTGACTTTATTCCTTTTTACATGCATGTTTATCCTTTTGAAATCAGGCACAGGATTTGAGAGTCTGTACATTAAAGTCCCATGCTTTTAAAATCACGCTCTTCTAAGTGACGATGACTATTTGTTGAGTTCCTTATCAGGAAAAACCCATACAGGCGGCAGCAATTAATTTAGCAAGTTATTGACGGGAAAAAAGCCATGAATTTTCCGTTGTCTCACCTTAAATCTGAAATAATTTGCATTCTTCCGAGCAGAAGGCGGAAGTGTTATTGTGGGAGGGCAAAATCATTTTATTGGTTACTTAGCTGATATCTGGGATCGTATGACTACACAATGCAAAACGCATTTACTCAGCAATTATAATCTTAAAGATGGGTTCAATTTTGAAGTATCGAAGTGATGAATGTTAGGCTGGAAAACAAAGTTTACAGGTGTAAGATAGCTTTAAGCAATTGACGTACAGTTAGAAAAGAAACAGCTGTGAATTTTTATTTTTTAACTTTTAATTTAAATTTAAAAGTTTAAAAAAAGTTTAACTTTTATCCTTTCATGTATTTATGTATATATTAATTTATGGAATATTCGTGGGCGCAAAAGATAATAGATGGTAGCTAGTGAGCTACTAGTAATGGTAGCTAGTGATGGAAGCTAGTGGTCCGCATGGTTGATTATTATTCCTCTAGATCATTCGTTATCACATTTATTTTTTCGAAAAATTCATAATCGTTAAAAGTGCAGCATTTGAATTCTGCTGTGGTATTTTCTAATACAGCTTCCAAACTTTCCAATTTTTGAGAGTCACTATTTTTGAATATTAATTAAATTTTGTCTTATTTAATCGCAAATATCTGTGATTAAATAAAACTAATATATCTATTCAGAAATAGTTATACTCAAAAATAGGAAAGCTTGACAGACATGTATAACATATTAAGCAAAAATTAGATTCACACATCGAGCTAAAATTTTCCTATAAAAATTGCTAAAATTTTCCTATGAAAATTTATCAACTAAATAATTACGAATTAAGTAGACAGCAAAAAATGTCTTCATATATATGTTTCGTGTACAATAAATATTGAAAGTACTTTGGGAAGAAGGAGGTTTTCGGCCATTTTTGTCTATATTGTCTTGGACTGTTTTCTGAAGGACCTACTGAGGATAGTTGGGGGGGGGGGGGGGGGGTTCGAATTATAAGTTTTGTGAGACGAAATTCTGAAAAATGGATGGATCCAAAAATCAGGAACAACTTTAAAAATTAATTCGTAAACGAATAAAGATAAAAAGATGCGGTTTGCACCAACCGGATGGGAAAGAAGCCGTATTTTTTATGACGAAAGCAAAAGCAAACTAGTCGTTGAGGGCCACCGTAATACTTACCCATCATGGATATGCATAATGTAAAATATTAAAATAAAAAATGTGTAAACTACTTATAAAATGCATTGCAAATCGAATAAAATCGTAGCTTGATGATGTCATAAACTTTAAAGGCTCGATTACTGAATTACTTAAAAGAAACATCTTTATAACTCCAAAAACAATAATCCTATTAACAAGCGGTTTATTACATCTGATAAAACGTCTCATTTCCAATTAAAATATATCTTTGAATTTAAATTTGGATGAAATATAGGGTCATGAAAAATCGAAGAGTGTGGAAAATATAATTACAAATATCTCGGCAACTCATTATCCGATTTACTTCATGCTTTATGCAAAATTTATGTTTTTTTATTGTCTTTTATATTCAGTCCTTAAAATAAACAATTTCGAAAATTTTTATATACCTTTTATCAGAACGAATATTTCGAGAGTCGGAAAAAAAAGTTCCGGATAATCGAGGTTACTGAAATTCAATAAGCTTCTTCCCATTATTACATACTAAGTACATACCAAATTTCAAGTCTCTATCTCATTTTTTTTCGGGAGATAGAGCGTTTACAGACACACAGACGGACGGCAAATTTTTTTTTCTAAAAATATGTTTTTCGGAATCTCCAGTGTCTGAAACGTGTAAATCCATCAAAAAAATGTTTTCGATTTTCAAAACGATTACAAGACTTACCCTAAACTACGTATGATGGGTAAGTAAAAATAATGCTTGAATAAATGCAAATGCTTGAGCAAAAAAATATGCTTTAAACCGCCAACATGGCCATTCACCAATATGTAACAGCCATACCATAAGAAATGGTGCTTAACCCCTTGGGGACGAGCGACACGTATACGTGACGCATAAGATGCTCAGAATCCTCGATTATTCCCACCAGTTAATTTTTATTGTAATATTTGCCTTATTTAGTGACAGCATTTCTGCGATTCAATTAGGCGAAAATTTCTGTTTTGAAAAACCGGTGGTAACAGATTAAAAATTTTGTATTGGACGCTCGTTGCAAAGGGGTTAATGCTGTGAACTTAATGTTGTTGCTTAATGTTGTGCCTTGTCTGACAGCTGTGCTGCTGAATGACGGACAGCACTTTGAACAGTTGCAAGCGTACTTGTAATTTGTAAACGACTTGTCTCTTTGAAGCCATCTGTTAGTAAACTAGTCGTTGGGGGCCACCGTTATACTTACCCATCATGGATATGCATAATGTAAAATATTGAAATATAAAATGTGTAAACTACTTATAAAACGCATTGCAATTCGAATAAAATCGTGGCTTGATGACGTCAAAAACTTTGAAGGCTCGGTTACTGAATTGCTTGAAAGAAACATCCTTATAACTCCAAAAATAATAATCCTATTAACTAGCGGTTTATTGCATATTATTAAGCGTCAAATTTCCAATTAAAATATATCTTTGAAGTGAAATTTGGATGAAATACAGGGTCATGAAAAATCGAAGAGTGTGGAAAATAGGATTCCAAATATCTCGGCAACTAATTATTCGATCGACTTCATGCTTTATGCAAAATTTATGTTTTTTTATTGTCTTTTATATTCATTTCTTAAAATAAACAATTTCGAAAATTTTTATATACCTTTCACCAGAACGAATATTTCGAGAGTCCGAAAAAAATTGTTCCGGTTAATCGAGGTTATTGAAATGAAATAGGCTTCTTCCCATTATTACATACTAAGTACATACCAAATTGCAAGTCTCTATCTCAATTTTTTCGGGAGATAGAGCGTTTACAGACACACAGACACACAGACGGACGGCAAATTTTTTTTTTCTAAAAATATGTTTTTCGGAATCTCCAGTGTCTGAAACGTGTAAATCCGTCAAAAAATTTTTTTCGATTTTCAAAACGATTACAAGACTTACCCTATACTACGTATGATGGGTAAGTAAAAAAGCAGACCTATTTAAGCATTCGTTTTTGTTTTCGTCATAAAAAACCGGCTTCTTTCCCATCCGTTTGGTGCGAACCACATCTTTTTTATCTTTATTCGTTTTTGAACTTTGTTCTTATTATTCATTTTTAAAGTTGTTCCAGACTTTTGGATCACCCTATTCCAGTCATCCCATTCTATTCGCGAAGAATGGACGCTGGTATTCTCGTCTTCAAGATCATAAAAAAAAAAAAAAAATGAATTGAAAATCATTTTTTCCGCATAATCTGTTAGATATTCTTTATAACACTACTTAGAAACACAAATGATTCAAGCAAAAATGCAGGTTTTGGTTAAAATATTTAACTGTCTCCTCATCGCCTTAAAGTTTCACTGGTCTCAAAATCAGAATAGCATAGAAATAGAAACGTCATTTACCATAATATCACAGCAGCATCTTTTAAAAGATATTTATTTTGATTTTATTTTGTAACTTTTACATGAAACTATAGATCAGCTTTTCTGGTTAAAATTTAAAAAGTCGTCTGGCTGCATTATGTAACTCAAAGAACATTACATTTTGAATGAATATACGAAAGGAATAATCGATTTCGAAATCCCATTTTGTTCGCCGAAAGCTTCAAAACACCATACATTTTCTATAACATTATTTATTATTTATAATGATAAAATTTTCATTCTTTTGAAATTGGAAAAGTAACATACGTTACATATGCCTTTTTTAAAATATGCATGCGATCCATTTACTAAAATTTAGTTAAATAGACCTTAAATCAAGAACATTTTATTTTAGATTACTCTTTTCATTCGATTTTAAATAATAAATGCCACCACAATAATGTCCAAACTTCGTCGAGACGTTAATGGTGTTAGGGTTATTTTTCAAAATTTAATTCATTCCAATATAAAATATATAGCTAAAAGTCACCGGGTACTTTTAATTTTAAAAGTTTAATCAAATATACAGGGTGTCCCAAAAACATTGACCTCGGCTTTTATTCTTTAAATATTGATCATAGACATACATTATAAATTACAAAGTTACATAAAAAAGGGTACAGAATTTTATGAAATTGATTAAAAATTTCAGGGGATTATATTTGAAGAAATATAAAATTAAAATTTTCATACAGCTCCGTACAGAAAATTTGCCAAATTGCAAGCGCTGAATTCTTTTTTCTTTTGACGACATTCTCAATGATGATATTGTACGATTGGAAATTTTCTGTGTAACTTATTATTTGTGTTTTGATATTTTTCAGAACTCATTCGCATTTTGAAAAAACTTTATTTATTTTTATGTTTTCATTTAACCCACTGGCATAATATCCCGAGTTAACTCGCGTTTTGTTTCATAAAACTATTTAGAAACAAACTGGGCTAAAAAAAACTTCTCGACTTTGCAAAGCATCTATAAATATACTGTTTTTTTTTCTATAACCGACAGTTTAATTTAGATCGATAACTGCTCTAAAAACATAGAGCACATATTGAAAAGGAAATTTTTCTTTTAATGTGGTAATTTCATGTTTTTATTTTATTTTTTCCCTCTATCATTTTTAATCATGTTTTATTTTTAACTTAATTGTTGTTTCATTGTGTATTTCTCTACATTCTGGGTGTGCTTGTCCCAAATTCTTATTCTTTAGCTATTTTATGGCTAATATGAAGATGAAAACACACATTTTATTTGTGGAAATTTAGGCATTTGGGGCCTGAAGATTCTGTCTAAATTCCACAAATTTCCATTATTCAATTTCTGTTATTTATTTTCTGCCTTTTTTTTTAATTATATATATATATATATATATATATACATATATATATACAATTCACTAAAATATGCACCAAATTGAGAAACAGTTAAAATATGTACTCGTCGACCGCTTCAAAAATTTTCTTGAAGAAAATAACGGCATTTATCTTCTCGCGTTGGAATAATTATCTTTCATCAGAAAAGCCTAAAAAAAAAAAATTCTGCTTTAACACAAATCGATCGAGTAAAGTCAAGCTTAAGTTTCGATAAAAATTACCTGACTATGGTGAATAATAAATTCAGACATCCATCATTGTAAAAGAATTATATAGTATCAATTCGCTGATCTGGCTGAATTATAGCGTTAGAATAAGATTAAAAGGAGAATAATGGGAGAGAGAGATGGAGAAAAAAAAACCTGAATAAGTGGATTTATTTTTTCAAAAATGTAGCGGCACGCACACAGGATTTGAGGGTTTTGTGATATAAAGATCGTAAATGTGCATGCATTTTCTCCATGTAAATGGGTATTTTTAGTACAATCAATGCAGCATGTAAAAGTATTTATTAAAGTTAGTGATTTTTAAAAATAAATTTATTTAAAACCCCAGCTTTCATCCCTTGCACAATTTTCAAGACAAAAATGATTAACTGTATGAAAATACACTGAAAAAAAATTGTTGATTTTACAGCATAATACAGTATAATACTAGCCCCTGCTGCTAGTATTATACTGTAAAATCAACAACTTTTTTTTGCAGTGTACGGCTCCGAAACTGTAATATGTTAGAAGGTATAGTAGTGTGGCAACCGGCTATTCGAAATGTGCTAAAAAATTGCATCCGATAAATGTCGAACGATGACCTTTGATTACGGGGTTGGGAGGTTGGGACATACGTCGTCTCATAGATAATTTCGTTATTCTATTCGCACCACTTCTTGTAAACTAATTTCTGCGATAGACTTGTACCAGGATAATTTCAAGAGGAATGTACCACAAATAAATTTATTTGTAACTTGTGGTACGAGTTAACATAAAAATAGTCCCAGCCTGAGCCCGTAATCAATAGGGTAATGATAAATGCCGATCGCAGCGACATCTGGTAAGATCAAACGTAAACATTGTAGTAACTTGAGTAAACGTTTTGGACGGTGAAAAGCTAGCAGATGTCGCTGCGATCGACATTTATAGGATTCAATATTTTAGCAGTTTAAAAAAAAATTCTGAAATAGCTGGTTGCCACATTATACCTTCTAGACACTATACCGAGACTGTCTGAAGATAATTGTAATTCCCCCAATTTATTTTTTCCCTTCTTACTATAACAGGCTTCTCAGATTTCCAGTGCAGATTTATGCGTCTCTGGTAAAATTTGCATCGCCTGGACGCTGTAAGCAAGTAGATATATTAATTATTATTTCATGTTTTATTTTTGTTTTTGCTGTTATTCAATTGATATACGTTATATGGTGAGTAAATATTTTGTTTCATA
Organism: Maratus michaelseni; assembly: GCA_963931845.1. Lineage (NCBI taxonomy): Eukaryota > Metazoa > Arthropoda > Arachnida > Araneae > Salticidae > Maratus > Maratus michaelseni. Next base: position 38,250,136 of record OZ007591.1, on the reverse strand, counting down.
TAGTCAAACGAAAAATATTTAGTAGAATTTTTAGTAGAAAAATAGAAAGATAAAATATATATCTGACGACAATCCAGATGAATCAATTGAAGATTAAAAAAAAAAACTGATATTGGTAAAGATAAAATTACAAAATGGCTTAAAATTAAATATGAAAAGAGCGGAAAAACGAAAAAGTTGTACATTGTGAAAGTTCTTTCTGCAATTAAAAAGTTTCCGAAAATCGTAGAAGATATTTTTTTTTCTCCTTAAATAATGCAGTTACTTACCTTTGTCTTCTTGCATTAAATCATACTTTGATATTTTTTTAAATAAAATAATCTTATTGTTTCATCATTAATAATTGATGCTTATTTTCGTTAAAGGTATATTTATGGATTTTTTATTTATTTATTTATTTATTTTTTGTGATAGAAATACGAGGTTTAGATTAAAATTTTTGAGATACGGCTAAATAATACAAGTTAAACTTACCAACTTTTAGGCATGTTCAAAGTAGTTCCTTCCAAGATCAACGCTCTATTGTAGGCGAATTTCCCAAAGATAAAATGCATCAAGCCATGCATTTCTTGGAATAGATGAAGAATGTGCTTTTATAGCCTCATCAATCTCATCTTCGGAATGAAAACGTCGCCCACGTATTTTTTTAGAATATAAAAATAGCCAAAAGTCACGCATAACAATATCAAGAGAATAGGGTGGATCTTTTATCACTTTTATTTATTTATTTATTTGTTCAAGAAATTCAATTTTAATCCTTGCTGAATGAGAAGATGTACTGTCATGGTGAAGCATGACTCCCCTAATATTCCCTAATAAAGATTTTCTGGAAGACACCTAGTGTTGTACCAGTTAGCTGTAACTGACTTATGTCTTTCTAGCTTTATGGTTTTGGAGCTCCATTTCCATATGTTAATTGTAAGGCATTCTTCTTGATTTATCCCCACTTTAAAAATTATATAAATTCATTGCTTGGTAATGCTCTCACGTCAACTCCCTATTATCTTCTTTCAAAATTTGTTCTACAATAGCTAAATTGCAATTTGACCATTTTTTCCCCCTTGTCTTGGCGCATCTCGTCTGCTCCCGTCTCAAAAATTTCAGTGTAACCCTCGTATTATTAAAATTTAATTTTATCTGTTGATATATATGATTGCTATTTTAACTCGTATCTTTCATTACTACAGAAGCTATTCGTATACTTTTAGACGAGTTTGTTTTGGTGTAAAAAAATCTTCTGCATAGAGAAATTATTTTTCATTGCCAAAGCCATTAAATAATAAGCCTGCACAGATAAATGGGAGACTTTTAGCGAGTTGAAAATAGCGCCCTCTAGTGGCCGGTACTGCAGTTTCCCGGTTTTGTCGTGAAGCTATCGAAAGGGTAACTTCTATGTTTTGTTTTCCAATTTTGCGTATTCAAATATTTTTTTTATTTTGATTTAACTGTTTCTTTACTTAACATTGTTTAAATATCCCATACTATGTAAATTAATTTAATCTCAAGTAACATTAATTTTAATTAATTTTTTTTTGCGGTTGTTCATCGTTAATATGTTTTGGAAAGTATAAATTTTCTTCTGGCAACTGAAATTTTTGTTTACATGCAAAATGGCGCTTTTAAAGAACCGATGGATGGAAGGCTATATTTCTGCATTTTCCAAAGAGAATTATTCGTATTCGGTTATTAAAAAAACGCTGTGAAAGGCATGGTTTTTCTATATCTAAAGCCACAGTAAGTAGTTAAGAATGTCAATAAGACAGGAAAAAAACGTGAATGTCTGGTTTCAAATGGAAAAATTGTTTCAAATATGTACCCAAGAACAAAAAGGAATTCTTCGAATATTGCAAAGGTAAGATCTTTTATAGCAAAAGAAAATCCTCCAAGTCAAATGACTGTTTCAAAATCGTTAAAATTATCAGTGCCAACTGATAATTTTATTTGAATTCTTAAAAAGACCAAAAAACACAATGTTCATATCTTTCTCCACGACATATCGCCGAACGTAGAACACGAGGCAGAATTCTTTATGAGAAGCATTTATGTGGAGCAAAATGGATAAATGTGTTACAATAGATGAAGCTTGGGTCTATTTAAATGATTGTAATAAAAAGAGATTCATTTAATATCATCACAGAGGAGAACAAAATCTTAAAACATGGTACAATGTATCTAAAGAAAGTTTTAGCAAAGAATTTGTGATTGTTGTTGGCTTTACATATAACGGAAAATTAAAAATAAAGAGAGTGGAGAAAAATGTTAAGACCAACTCCACACATGAAACATATTTTACTCCCAATCTTCAAACAGGAAGTACCATCTCTTTACCTCCAGTGTCATCACTGTGTTGAAATGCATCAAGATAAAGCAAGCAGCCACACATCACAATCCACTGTTAATTCTTGCAAAAAGTGGAAAAAGAAACGGGTATCAGGGCTATACCCTTCACTGGTATACCATGTAAATCTCCTGATGTATCTATCACCCATGGTTTTTTGCGCTTTTGAACTTTTAAAAAGCGCGTTATCCAAGTGTCGACCTACAACACTTCATGGACTTTGGAAAGCTGTTCAAGAGGAATGGGCCAAAATAACTCTTTTAAAACTACAAAAATGGCTGCCTATTGCCGAAAAATCAGAGACCAAAAATGGTCGAAATTCAGACGCAAAAGAGTGTCTGAAAAAATAAACATTTTATGTCTCAAAATCGAACCATCCATTTCAGACACATAAGTGTTTGAATTTCAAACATTTCAGTTTGCAGTGTTGACATTACATACTGAATTTAACTAATATTTAACTAATCATTCGGTAGGATTTTTTGCCTACATCTGGCATTATATACTGAATTTTCGTTAAAAGACTTTCTTTGTTTGAAATTTCACTTAAATTAAAAATCATATATATATTTTTTCTGTTGTCAACATCCCTCTTTCTATGCATTTACAAAACGCAAAACGATGAATGAGGTTTCGAAAGGTTTTTGAACCGGCTTCTGGCTATCTTCGATCATTTTTTACTGTAATTTTCATGGAATAAATTAGCTGATATTCTGTCTGGTTTGACTAAATGTTGTTTGCAGGTATTTTTATCCCTAATTTTCCTTTAAAAGTTTAAACCTGCATCTAAAAATATCAGATATTGTTTAAAAAAAAAAAAAAGTTAGACTGAAGTGCGAAGCTGTCATGCGGGTCTACTGATATATATTTTATTTCCGATGTCAACTTTCAACTTTTCTATACACATACAAAACGCACAACGGTGAATGAGATATCATATGACGAGTTTTTCAACGGTTCTTTGACATAGTACACTCAAATTCCGCTAAAGCACGTTGCTTGATAGAAAAAAAAATTGCTTAGTTAAAAATGAATGAGAAAAGTATCAGCAAAAATTTCAAAGATTACACTGCGAAAGCCCAGTACAGGTCCACTGGTATTAATTAAAAGTACATGCTTAAAAAAGACTAAGGCTTTTGTTTTGTAATTTCAAATTTTATCAATCTTTAAAATAAAAATAACATAAAAGCTAACACAATTTATTCTGGATTTCCTTTCAATAAATTATTAATTAAAGTACTGTAACATTTTAAAACAAACTCACCTTATTAGTATTACGGTAAGAAGAAGAAAGTTCGTGTTCGAAGAAACTGCATTCAGCACTTCAAACTGAGGCTTTAATTAAACTAAGACACTTCTGACAGATAAGGGACATTTCTGGCAGCTGAAGCCTTTGTTAATTAACTTAATTAAACAAAAAACATGACATTTTTCTGAAAAACTGAACTGAATTAAACTTTGGATTATCAAAGAAGCGTATGTCTCAATTCTAAAAAAGATAAGATGTTCCTCTAACGAAATGTTTTTGGAGCTAAATATTAATAACAAAAGTATTTCATTAAATGCGACTTAAGATGTTTTTAAAAAAAAGTCATATATTAAATCGAAAAATTAGAAATAACGGGAATTCATGTCAAAGAATTCTGTTGAATAAATGATAATATTGAATTATTATTATTGTTATTATTATTATTATTATTATTACTGATATTATTTTAAAGCTGATTTCCTGTAGAAAATGTTAATTTTACGAATATACTAGCTGTTACAAGTGACTTAATAAATGATAATGTTGAATTATTATTATTATTATTATTATTATTATTATTATTATTATTATTATTATTATTACTATGATATTATTTTAAAGCTGATTTCCTTTAGAAAATGTTACTTTACGAATAAAATAGTTGTTGCGCAAGTGACTTAATTCACGTAAGATTTTTGAAAAAATACATTAATTAACCCTTTATGGCCTAAATTACGGATTAAAAAACATCTCCACAAAACTTTTTTTTAATATTACGTTATAAAAGCAGATCAGAACATTTACATAACAATAATGTAAAATTATAAAACAATTCGTCAATTAGAGCTAATAAACTGAGGCGGTACATTTAAGTACACTTGTAAAAAAAGACATGTTTCTTATTCTAGGAAAATATAATATAAACACGAACGAAAATACGTACAATAACCTTTTCCGAGTTACCCAAGATTCTGAAAAGCGTTCTTTATATTTATAAACATCAGACACCAATATATTTTCGGGATTTAAAGGAAAATTGGTAAAAAATAAAGGTTATTTTTGCTGCCCTGATTTTCAGAAACGTTTCCGAGTTTTTTTTTTTTTTTTTTTTTTTTTTTTATTATTATTATTATTATTATTTTAGAGTGTATTAATGTTTTTTCTCAACTCAGAATGTTGGTTTTTCAAATGCTATGAAGCAAACTTTTTCATGTTCAACAAACATGTTTTACAGACAAACATGAAAAATCAACGGCATTAACATTAGCATTAAAATTAATATTATCTGGTTACGATTTTTAGGATGTTACCTATTCTCAATTAACATTTTCATCTTCGTAATTGAATTTATACATGCAAGAATAACAAAATAATATTAACTTTAATGTTAATGCTGTTAATTTTTCATGTTCGTCTTTAAAACATGCTTGTTGAACATGAAAATGTTTACTTGAGAATGGATAGCATTAAAAAATCCCATATTCCGGGTTCAGAAAACTGATTAATGCACTATAAAAACTACTCGGAAACGTTTACGAAAATCGGTGGCCACAAAAAAAAAAACTTTTTATAATTGCTTCTTTAAATCTCGAAAATATATTGGTGTCTGGAGTTTCTAAAGATTAAAAACGCTTTTCGGAATCATGGGTAACTCCGAAGATTTTATTGTATATTTTCGTTCGTGGATATATATTATATATTTTCCTAGATTAAGAAGCATCTGTCTTTTATTACAGTGGTATATGCAGCAACCAGTATTGAATTACATGTAGCTGAATTACATGTTTATTAGTGTCTGGTGTTTTTATGACAGAATCTACAATTCATCATTTAGATAGCCTAATGTTTTCATGGCTAAATTTATAATTAACCATCCACATGGAAATTCTCAATTTACATCGAAACTTGTACTTCAAGAAAATATTTGAGTATTTTGCACGAAATGGCCGTAAAACAATGCATAAAATAATAGCCTTCATTTTGAAAGGGGGAAATTACGTTTCAGGCCTGCGTTATTCTTATTTTCCTAAGCTAAATGCAAGTATTTTCCTAAGGTAAAGGAAAATATTGCTTTTAGTCCTGACGGTACGCAAAAGTACCACTTCTAAAAACACTCTATAAATAAAGCAAAAGGTCTTTAATTTTTATTTAATAAATAATACTATTTCTCAGGCTTTAAAAAATAAAAATATATGTATACAATGGACTTAGCTATAAATGCTGAGATGTTTCACAGCAGAAATCTAATTTCGCACATCACACAGAAAATTCGAATCTAAAATGAGATACGTAGGAGCGAAAATATCCTTTCTAAACATTTTTTTCTTGCATAACTGCTAATATTATCTATTGATGTACGAGGGAAGTATTAACCCACGGTTGCCAGGATAATACAAAATTTTTATTTTCAATACCACTATTTTTACCTTTTTAACACTTTTCAACTATGTTGGAAAGTGTTTATGAATTCGCTTGGTCTGGCCGTCTGTCCGTGCTCTAACTCACGTAAATATACTCGGATTTCCATGCAATTGATATATGTTATTCATATATGCGATGACATGTTCTGTATTGAAAATGAACTATGTAAAACTTATACTTCGTTTACAGAAGCACTTAAAAGAATGCCGTTACATTACGGTCTATATGGGGGAAAATCCTTAGCGGTGTATTTTAATGATGTTACACTGTTTAAAATATATTGAAATTGATATAATCACTGAAGTGCAATGCAAGATGTTTAATATCGAATATAGTACGTATAGCACTTATAATTATTTTACAGGGAAACTCAAAAGATTTCCGTTATATTACGTCTATATGCGGAAAAATCGCTTGCGGTGCATTTTAATCATGTTGCAATGTTACAAACATAATCACATTGATATCAATTTGTGAGGTACACTGAAACATGTTTTCTGTAGAATATGGAGTGTAAAGCATTTAACATTCATTTAAAACAGGGCCACACAAAAGTATTCGTTTACTTAATGGTCAATCGGAAGAAAAACTGTTTGCAACGTATTTTAATTATGTTAGACTATTTCAAGTATAATGAAACTCATATACATTACTGAAGTTTACTACAAGATACTTGTTTTATAATATGTTGTGCATAGCATTTATTGTTCATTTACACTTACAGGGACACACAAAAAATTTCGGATACAGTACTGTATCCGAAGTATTACTGTGTATGAGTGTAAATTACTTAAATGTGTTTTTTAATCGAGTTATGCATTTTGAACGTTGAGTTATGCATTTTTTATTTAGTATACTAAAAGATGTTTGTTGACAGGACTACATAAAAGAATTAGAGTATTTTTCTGGCTATGGACTGTAATCTGGTTTTCAAATGTGTTTTGCGTTTTTTATTACCGTATTAAACAGCGAAGGTCTATAAGCGATAATTTTGCTAGAAGTACGTTTTCAGTTAGTTATTACGTTTAACTAAATATATACTCGATTTGTGAAAAGCATTAATGTATATTATTTGATAGGTTCAAATTCTATAGATCATATACAGGACTACATAAAAGAATTCGTAAGCATTACTGTGTATGAGTGTAAATTACTTAAATGTGTTTTTTAATCGAGTTATGCATTTTGAACGTTGAGTTATGCATTTTTTATTTAGTATACTAAGAGATGTTTGTTGAATTGTTGAATATAATATAGAATCATATACAGGGCCACGCAAAGAACTGGATACATGGCCACTTAAGTATGATAATTTCTGGGAGTGTCATTTCTGTAGTTTATGGGGTGTTTTTGCCTGAATTAAACTTCAGCTTAATATGGAGTGTCTGTAAAAATTCTTAAGGTAATACAGGGCTGTGCAAAATAATTTAAATATGTTTCCGTCTATTGGTATAGATTTCTGAAGGTGAATTTTCAACTGTGTTATGCGTTTTCTTACTAAACAAAATTGCGGCATACTATATAGAGTATATAAAAATCTACACATTACATACAGGGCTTCACAAAAGAATTAGAGTATTTTCTTGCTTTGGACTGTAATCTGGTTTTCAAATGTGTTTTGCGTTTTTTATTACCGTATTAAACAGCGAAGGTTTGTTAAAGCATTCTGGAAGTGTTGGAAAGTGTTTCATAATCTATGTTTCATGGATGATTTTACTTTCTTGTTTAATTAATTGCAGAAATTTTGCGATCAAATTGATGAATATTACAATACGAAAATAGTGGTATTCAAAAATAAATTTTAGTATTTGCCTTGTATTAACCATTGATCCTGCAGTGTAAAATTGGAATTCAGTAATCAAATATTTTATTTTTATTATATATATGTCGTAGGCTAATTGAGAAAGGTTGTTTGCAAAGAACCATGCTAACTGGAGAAACATCGTCTATTTTTTTTTTTTTTTTTTTTTTTTTTTTTTGGGGGGGGGGGGGGGGGATATACCTTCAAAATAAAAATAAAGTATTTATTGGACTGGCAACTTTATGTTTTTTTATTACCACTAATTTTCAATAGAAACTTTTGCCTTATTTAATCGGAGAAACTCTGTGATTAATTAAGGCGAACGTTTCTATTGAAAACAGGTGTTAACAGAAAAGTGTAAAAGTTGGCAGCGTAGAGTTATTGCGATAAACCTGGATGACACCAGCATGTTTGGACAAATAGTTGGTCATTTTCTAATTAGCCTAACACTGCATAGGCTGTTTGCAATAAGCTTAAAATATATCAGGCTGATTGGAAACTAGTAGCTGATTCTGCTATTAGCCTGGCTTTGCAAACAGCTGGACTTCTCAGTCAGCCTACGGCATATATAACAATAACATTGTACTGGTAATTTAAAGTATCGTCGGAGAATAAAGAGTTAAGCAATATTTTGATCTCCGATCGATATACATATGTGTATATAACAAACCATTTATAACATTTTCTATTAGGCAACGCTTCTGGTGTTTCCATTTGGCATGCCTTTGTTTATAAATATTAGATCAGTTCCAAATCTTCCAACTTCTTAAAATTTTATATGCTTTCACTTAACTTTAAAGTTTCCTCCAAAGTTACTTTATTCATCTATTTTATCGTTTTCTTATTACGTTCTCAAATACAAATTTACGCTAAGTTTTCACCTTTAACAATGCTATGTGAAGTTATCCTGTTGGTAAATATTTTGGAGTAAAAAGTATCTTGGAATTATTATCAGACGTTATAAACAAACAGAACATAGCTTTCAGTAAGCACAGTGTTTATCATGTAAGGTTGTAACTACCTAATTAAAATACGCCTTCGAACCTCTCCTGCGACGTGTATATAAAACAGCTGATATTTTCATACGAGTAATAAGGTCAGGCTTTACCCATAACCGCTCTTCCGTGCGATAAACATGCTTTCAGCGCGAAATACTCTGTATTTGCAGCTGTTACATATCCTACTTATTTCAATCCAATGGGGGGAGTTTTATTAGGGCTGTAAAAGGGGCACTCATGTCTCAAGGGAGATTTGGGTTAAAAATGAATAAAATGTTTAATGAAACCTCTATTCATGACACCTTAAGCAGAGAATATTCATAAATAGACGCCTTTTTCCTCTGGGATGAAGTTTTGAAAAGAGTCAATGTGCAATGTTAGTCTGTCTGTACTCTGTTACGACTGGCCATAGTTAAAGCACAGATGTGATCTTGATCAGGTCTATGTGCAAGATTTTCAAAAGGGAGGGGTTAAGTGTGAAACATTTTCTTAACTTTAGATTTGTGAAAATAACTATCTACACACTAATTTACGCAAATTATACATTAACTTAAATTAATTAAACATTAAATTAGTCGCGTATTGGTTCACGCATATTGCATCTCGTTTTATGATAGGTTCATTATCATCAAAATATCTGTAACGTACGATTTATTGTAACTAACGGGGAGAAAACTGGAGTTACTGTGTAAAGCTGATAACAAGTATAAGCTAATTTAAATTAGCATGCGTTAGTTCACACTAAAAAAATTAATTGTGTTGAAGTGAAATTTCACCTTTCTTTGAAAATTCACCGAAGTAAATAACAAAGTAAAGGTCATTGGTCTCATAAAATTTAATAAAGCAAAGGTAAAGTTAAAACTTGATCAAAAAATCAAAGTCATTATACGAATTTATATTATAATTAAATAAAAACATAATTTGCAGAACAAATTAAAAAAATATTTTTTTTCCCACATTGTTTAGGCCCGAGAAGGAAGACATTAATATATTTCATTCAGTTGGTTCTACATTTAATGTAAAATTTATGTAAAAATGTGGTTAAAACCAGTTGAACTTTAAAAAATAAAAAATAAATTAAAACAATTATATTTAAACCGCCCTAAAAACTTAGATTTCCTTCAAATGAAATTGAAATAATTCTTAGACTTTTTTAAAGGGTCATACACCCATATTAAAGTTTATTCTGTAATACAAATGTTTGCTGCTTCTGAAGCTTAGAAATAAAAAAAAAAAGCCTAAGAGTTATTTCGATTTTATTTGACCGGAATCTAAGTTTTTAGGGTGGTTTAAATATCATATTGTTTTAATTTATTTTTTATTTTTTAAAGTTCAGTGGGTTTTAACCACATTTGTTACAAAAATTTAACATTAAATGTACAACCAACTGAATGAAATATATTAATATCTGTCTCTTATCGAACCTAAACAATGTGGGAAATATTTTTTTTTTAATTTGTTCTGCAAATTACGTTTTTGTTTAATATGTCAAGTTTTTTAATAACTACTGCATTCAGACGAACTCATTTCAAAATTAACAGAAGTTAAAGCATAAAAAAATCATCATTTTTCATGAGCATAAATGGTCAGGGTTTGATTTATGCGGTATCGCATCACAAGTTTGTGATGTGAATTTACCAATGATTAATCCAAAATGTTTCATCAGTGCAATAATGCAGGATGTTGCAGTTTGAACAAAAACTTCCAATCTGAGCATAAAAGTCAGTTATAAAAACATAAAAAAATGAATTCTACTTATATTTAACTATCCTATTTTAAACCAAATGACGCTATGAATGCAAAAGTAAATTGCGTTGAATCTTTACAGCTAGTATTTAACAACAGTATAGCTGTAATACAGTAAAACATAAAAGAAAATAAATAAACAGTTTTACGTAAATTTGGTTACCCTATTTCTTCCCAGGAGTTATATAAACGCAAGAGAAAATTATCACCAAATTTTAACTTGGGGCATGGTTCCCATATTGGAAAATATGAAAAAAGTTTTAATTATGCAAAATCCCATCGGCAGCGCTACAAGTGTTTTAAAAAAAACTATTATGTGAAATTTTTTATTAAAACATAAACTTGACCGAGGCAGAAGCTTATTCTGAAAACTTATTTAATAATAAAAAAGAAAAATCAATTTTGTTAATATTTGGTTATTTTATTTCCTCCAAGGGGCGCTATAAACGCAAAAAAAAAAAATTGTTGAATTCGCGTAGCACAATTTTAACTTTGAGTGTGGTTGTCATGTGATAAAACATAAAAAAGTCATTTTAAAGTTTCAGTTATATAATTTCCAACGACGCAGCGGTTCTTCCAGAGTAAAACAAAAAAAAAAAATTAAATACAATCCACCACGTGAAAATTTCTAATAGAACATCACATCAATTTCACGGTGTCAGAAGTTTATTATGAAGATTTTGTTTTTAAATATACATATTTTTTATTTATTTACGTACCCTGTTTCCCTCCAGGGGATGGTTTAAACACAAAAGAAAATTGTGTTGAACCTGTGCTACCCATTTTTAGCTTCAGTATAGCTGTCATACAGTGACACTCGGCAATCAGAATTTCCCGAACACGCCAGTTAATTCAGCCTTTACTGTATCCGTTATATATATATATATACAGTGGCGGACAAAAAAAACTGCATCACCTAGAAAAATTAACATTTTATAATGCTAATGAGTTATTTCATTCAAATAAATTAATCTTAATTACTGCAAAGCAAGATAAGATATCATTCTACATTCCTATTGGATAATATACCCCTTACAAAGTATTGCGTCATCAAATGTTTAAAAATAGTGCGGCAAAAGTTAAAAATGGTCATTTGGCTTGTTCTTTAAGTGATCAAATGATGGCTTCGTATGTTCAATTGACGCAAGAAAGAAAAAAAAAATGTGTGATACTTGCTTTAGTTAAAGAAGGATATTCGACACGTGTGATCGCTAAAAAAATTGGTTACAATCAATCGACAGTTTGTAGGACGATTAAATTAGAACGTGAAACTGGTAATGTTGAGAGAAAGGTTGGATCGGGCCAAAAGAGGGTGACCACAAATTCTGATGATCGGTATCTGAAACGGATGTGTCTAAGTAATCGTCATGCAAGTGCTCCTGACTTAAAAGTCGAATTTGAGAAAGTCTGTGGTGTTAATTTAAGCGCAAGAACTATCCAAAGACGCCTTGTGTAATGCGGTTTGCATGCGTATCGCCCAAAGAAAAAGCCTTTACTTACAAAAAAAATGATGCAGAAACGACTTTCTTGGGCAAAAGAGCATGTCTCAGGGACAAAAGCTCAGTGAGATTCAGTCATTTTTTCTGACGAATCTAAGTTCAACATACATGGATCAGACGGTAAGCGATATGTTCGGAGACGTAAAAATGAAGCTTAAGATCCAGACTGCACATCGCCTACTGTAAAATTCCCAGTCAGCTAAATGGTCTGGGGATGTATATACAGCAAAGGAGTTGGACGTCTGAAACGTATTACTGGAACTGTGAATGCATCCGTTTAAACTGATATTTTGGAGAAGTGTTTAAAACCAGCTATTAAGGATCATTTTAAAGGTGCTAGAAATTGTATTTTTCAACAGAACTCTGCACCCTGCCATACAGCGAAATCGGTAAGTACAATCTAACTTATTCATGAATTATTTTGTTGCCTAATTTACAAGTTTTAATCTATATAACATTAAGGATATTAGAAAAGTAATTTTCACCCAATTTCCTCCCTTTAGGTGACGGCCTATCTGACAAAATCTGGCATTGAAGTTTTGGAATGGCCTGGGAATAGTCCTCACTTGAATCCCATTGAAAATTGTTGGCATATAATGGGTACAAAAATTGCTGCTCAGAAGCCTGCTACTAAGATAAAACTGCAGGAAAGCATTATTAGGGTCTAGTTGCATGAAATTGGCCAGGATTACATTCAGAAGTTGATATATTCTATGCCGGACTGCTGCAAAGCTGTCATTGCAGCTCGTGGAGGATCTACTAAATACTGAAGTGATCCTTATGCATGTATACACATCTAAGTATATATAATATGACTGCAGTTATGTAAAATTTACATTAACTACAGAGTTTGTGCATCTATTACTTTGTTCCAAGTTTTTTTAAATATTGCGTTTTTCATTTTTTTCCTTTTTTCCATTTTTCCAAATAATTATGTAAAAATAATTTATAAATCTCAATAAAATTTAATTGAAATTAATCCTACAACTGTATTTTATAGTAAAAATATCATCCTTCCATAATACCTGTACTTGAAAGACATTATTTGCAGCGTTTCCTACTTTTTCCCAGGTGATGCAGTTTTTTTGTCCGCCACTGTATATATATATTTTTTTTTTTTTTTTCAGAGATACATAAATGTGACAACTTTCATTAGAAAACTAAGTTAATAATTCTAAACTATGCTTGTTATTATTTTTTTTTCAATTAATTCATAAATTTTTAAGTGTGTTTTTTAAAAGTCAATCAGAGGGGGGGGGGGATAAATATCTTTTACTGGTGACTAGAAGTTTTTGATGCCTACCAAATTTTATCTGATTTGTAAAGCTTATAATTATCAGGTTGTCTTAAAACTTCGCTCAAATGTACTAGAGGTGCCAAAGTTTATTTTTAGAAAAACTAGGGGGCTCTGGCCCCTACGAGCTACGCTCGCCAACCCCCGTTCTGACACCGCATGATTTAAAAAGACTCTGATTTGATCAACTCTAAAACGATTACGGAAGATTGTATTATGATTAAACGACCAGTGGCGATCTGCTGTAACAGGGTTTCCATTCATTTTCCTTTGACTGAGGGATTTTAAGTTCGAATCATCTGCTCTCGAAATAACTAACAACTGTTTTCCTGATTTATTAAATAAGATGAATTAAACATTTAAAAATCAACTTGTGGGAAATGGTTAAGTAAACTATGTCGCTGCATTGGAGAATTTTATAACGATGCTATAGAAAATTGGTTACTTCTCCATTATCCCGTCGACTACTTTCTATAAAAAGAAAAGAACTGTTGCCAGAATATATCATTTAACACCAAAAGTGCATGGTCGTGGCGTCGCGTTGCATTCAGTTGGCATCAGATGTGTTATACGCATTAGTTATTTCATTGAGGGATTTTTAATTCAAGGTTTATTTGTCTTTTTGATACTTCTCCATTATCCCGTCGATCAATTTTCATAAAAAAAAAAAAAACTATCACCAAATTGTAACGCCAAATAAACAAATAGAAGAATTTTGGGCACAGGTGTCATATACGCACAACGTTGGCGCGATTTTTTTCAACCGCCAATTTGGCGATAACTTTGTTTTTGAATAAATTGTTGTCTATTTACTTTTATTTTTTATTTTAATTCTATAAATTATTTTTATTATGTATATCAATATTTATTTATATCAAACTATCATTTATTTATTTCCTTTTTTAAAATAATAGAAGCTATTTCATTTATTACGTTATTCTGTTTTTATATTCAAATAAAAAATCAAGTGTTATTATTGCATGCTATTTGAAAAACAAAGATTTCGCCAAATTGGCGGTTGAAAAAAATCGTGCCAACACGGTGCGTATATGACATTTGTGCCGAATTTTGCCATAGGAATCTCAAAAAAAAAATAATAATAATAAAATAAATAAATAAACAAACAAATAAATAAAATACAAGAAATTCGGAAAACCCCACTCACCAAAGTGTCAACTATCAGTAAGTTTAAACAATAAATTTTACAATATATTAATGAAAACAGAAAAAATAGTCTTGGATCTTTATTTACATTATTTTTCTTAATTATCTCTCTCGGCTAGTGAATAAATGTTTGTGACGTCAGTTGAAACTGATCTGTTGTATGTAACTGTTCATCGCAACATTTTCAATGCCTTTTCTTTTTTAATATCAGGTCACTGCCGTTTAAGAATGCAATTGTTATTTTAATTAATGAAATAATTAATAAATCAGTGCAACATAATGAAAAATATATGTATATGTCGAATTAAAAACCACTTGATGCTATAACAAACACATGTATTGCCTCTGACGTCAAGTGAATGGTGACGCCACTTTCATGCATTTTTGGTGTTAAATCCTATAGTTTAGCGATAGTTTTTTTGTTATGAAAAGTGGTCGTCAGGATAAAGGAGAGGTAGCATACTGTTAATGATATTTTAACAATTTATTAGTTATTTCGGCATTTTAAAGGTAATTATTAAATTTAAAAATATAGTTTTTAATTGAGAGGAAATATTATTTACGCTGTTTTAAAATTTGCAATAACAGGTAAAATATTTGTCGAAACAAATTAATCTCTCGTGTAAATATAATTTTTAATTGAAATTGTTTGGAAATATTGCTATTTGAGCATTTTAAATATGACGTAAGTTTCCCTACTTAATGCTTTGAAATGAATGCTCTTAATAATTTAATTATTTCTCGTTTTAACTTTCACGCGCAAGTATATTTTTTATTACGGAATTTTCTACATTTACTGCTTTTATCACGTGATCATTGAATTATTATTTGAAAGTTTTATTTCTGTTTTTAATAGTCACGTGTAAATAAATACATTTCTTAATTGAAAGGGAATATTATTATATGCGCTATTTTACAAATTGGCAACAATTCAAATAATGGATTTTATAAAATATGAAATAAATCTTCATAAAAATAATGAAAATGTTGAATAAAAAATTGAAATATAACCTCAAAAAATGAGTCAAATTGAAAAAATAATTGCAGTCTGCACACCGCAACTTTGTCAACTATATCCTTACAAATTATGGTTAAATTCATGCGCATAGTTTTCGTTTCTATAAAACTTTTATAAGAAAATTATTTTGACGAACTTTAATATTAAATATCTCTTAAAATAATTCTTCGATTTAAAAACTGTCTACTTCAGCGTGTTTATCGAACATTTCTTTGTAAAACCACCAATTTTTAAATTTTTATTTGCAATAGTTTTCTGGCTATTAGTCCAGAAAGACTTCAAGGCACAAAATCTTTATTGACAGCGGCTGCTGCGGCTGCTGCTGCGGTGGTTACTTTTTTTTTAATATAGAGAGAAACTAAAAAATCGATATTTTCGTCCTTTTTGGTGATTTGAAGGGTAGCCAGTCCCCTGAAGAGGAAAAAAAAGAATTTATAAAAAATCTACATTTATGCATTTTTTTAATTTTTTCTGATTTAAACATTTAAAAACTTTTCTCGAAGGAAATGAAAATTCTTTAAAACTAAACAAAACCTTGAAGAAAAGCTTCTCTTAACACACACTATCACTTACACGTATTTCAACAGTGAAAAATGCATGAGATTATGTAAATTTGACACCTGCTTTTACTAGGATGAGATCGTTTTCGTTCTTTTGATCTCACATGTCTGCTTAACTGAAGGTTAGATTTCTCCACAATTTTCAATTACATAGAAAGACCTGGGCCGCACAAAACCATCCTAGAACTACACATTGTCAGTGCAAAAATAAAAAGGGATGTCTCAATTTTTTTCTTTATCTTCTTGTTTCTTAAAGCTGCTTACATATTTTTTCCTTCTTTTCTGACTTAAACATTAAAAAACTTTTCTCGCAGAAAATGAAAAATGCTTAAAAATAAGCAAAACCTCGAAGAATGGCCTTTCTTAATTACAGGCTATCACTTATACGCATTTTAAAGATACAAAATACACGAGAAGGAGAATTATGTAAATTTAAAACCTGCTTTTACTATGATGAGATTTATTTTTTCTTATCTGGCTTGTCTTCTTAACTGAAAAGTGGTAATTTCTCCGTAATTTTCAGGCTCTAGGCACCAGCATAACTGAATTTTCGTTAAATAGAATGCAGAGACAGAAGTATTATGCATTTAGGAAGATCGAGTCAAAATCGAAAAAGCGGTATAGGGAAGGCTTTTCAAAATTTTGCAGACATCGCTTTTTTTGATGGCGTGATTTTCATTGGTTTTTGACTCAAATAGATAAAAAATCTCTGTAGAGCCAAACAATTTAGTTTTCAAATGAATTTTGTAAAATCAATGTTTATGCTGCGTGAAAATTAAAAAAGTCCTTCCGGCCTGTGCCGGGAGGAAAAGGTAACGTTCCTATATCTTCGTTTTAAAGTTTTAGCTAATGTTACACGAAAACAGCAAGTTAAAATGCAAAGAAACGTTTACAAAAGATTCGTTAATACTGAATTTGAATAAGAATCTCGCCAAATTATTGAGCAATAGGCAAATTGGCTTCATTTATAAAGACTTATTTTGGTTATTTAGGGAAGAAAAAAACTACTTTAAAATGCAATTTGTTTGAAAACTGTATCGCAATTTACTCAATATATTATAGCATTTAAATTAAATTTCAAGCATGATTTAAAAAAAAAAAAAAATCTATCTCTATCGCTTGCAGACGATTACAAAATATTATTCCGTGTGCACTTTAAACAATATAAAAAGTTCAGAAATTGTTTCCAGCTAATATTCCATAACGAAATTAAAACTTCTTTAAGCAATAAATAAAATAGTATAAATAAACATGTAATCGAAATAAGTGTTTAAAACCACTGAAATTACCAGAATAAAAAAGAAAAACTGCTGTAGATAACGAAATTTTTAACGAAATTTGCTTATTAACTTCTGGTACGAGGCGAATGCGAAATTACCACTTTTAATAAATTTCAAAATTTCATTTGAATATATAATTGCCGCATTTCATATAAAAATGCTCTTTGGTGTTTTTAGAAGGCAATTTAAAAAAAAATTAAATGTAAAATATCTATTAGAGTTTGCAATATAAAAAAAGTCCTTCCGGCCTGTACCGGGAGGAAAAGGTAGCTTTCCTATATCTTCGTTTTAAAGTTTTAGCTAATGTTACACGAAAACAGCAAGTTAAAATGCAAAGAAACGTTTACAAAAGATTCGTTAATACTGAATTTGAATAAGAATCTCGCCAAATTATTGAGCAATAGGCAAATTGGCTTCATTTATAAAGACTTATTTTGGTTATTTAGGGAGAAAAAAAACTACTTTAAAATGCAATTTGTTTGAAAACTGTATCGCAATTTACTCAATATATTATAGCATTTAAATTAAATTTCAAGCATGATTTAAAAAAAAAAAAATCTATCTCTATCGCTTGCAGACGATTACAAAATATTATTCCGTGTGCACTTTAAACAATATAAAAAGTTCAGAAATTGTTTCCAGCTAATATTCCATAACGAAATTAAAACTTCTTTAAGCAATAAATAAACTAGTATAAATAAACATGTAATCGAAATAAGTGTTTAAAACCACTGAAATTACCAGAATAAAAAAGAAAAACTGCTGTAGATAACGAAATTTTTAACGAAATTTGCTTATTAACTTCTGGTACGAGGCGAATGCGAAATTACCACTTTTAATAAATTTCAAAATTTCATTTGAATATATAATTGATGCATTTCATATAAAAATGCTCTTTGGTGTTTTTAGAAGGCAATTTAAAAAAAAAATTAAATGTAAAATATCTATTAGAGTTTGCAATATAAAAAAAGTCCTTCCGGCCTGTACCGGGAGGAAAAGGTAGCTTTCCTATATCTTCGTTTTAAAATTTTAGCTAATGTTACACGAAAACAGCAAGTTAAAATGCAAAGAAACGTTTACAAAAGATTCGTTAATACTGAATTTGAATAAGAAATTCGCCAAATTATTGAGCAATAGCCAAATTGGCTTCAATTATGAAGACTTATTTTGGTCGCCAAATTTGGCGATATTTCGCCAAATGTCGTCAATTTTGACAAGAATTTGGCGCTAACGGATATGAATATATAGTTTTATGCGTATGATTGTGAAAATTATTACAACAATGAAAGAAAATAATTTGCGAGTAATCGCGTTAATGTGCTGTTTTGTTTCAAAACGTCAGCCACCCTAGAATTTCAAACTGCTCTATCTCAGCCATTTTTTAAGATAGAGGTAAACCAAAAAATGCTCTGGAATCCTCGTATCAAGACCTAACACGTAATTAAAAAATAAATTTGAATTTTTAACTTTTTTGTATATTTATTTTAGTTTTAAATTTTTAAATGGCCGCCATCTTGAAACAAAATGGCGGACCAAGCTGGCCAACGAACTCGGTCGAGACATTGGTGAGCTTAATACACACAATTAGTTTCATCAAAATTGATTTATAAATGCGAGCGTTATCGTATGACATAGGTCAGATATATATATGGATATATCTATATATATAAATCAACATTTGAACGGAGGGTGGTTTTGGGGTCTGGGGGTCATGATCGGTGAAAATATATCGAAATTTTCCGGAACTGCTTTCCTCCGAACGGCTGCAATAGGTAGCTTTATACTTTTTTGTGTTGAAAGCTACCTAATATGCCTCATATATTTAGATGGTGGTCGAGTTTTTTGAAATAATAACAATTCTTGGAAAAGGGAGGTTTGATACGTATATCTGCGTAAATTTTATAGCACATTTCTCCAAGCAGAGTACAATTAAATGACATAAGCTAATAAATAAATAAATCATCAAACCATAACAAAACAAATTGTCAAGAAAAGTTTTTATTTGCTATTTATTTTGTTTTTATTTTTTGTATCTTATAAAGTGACATTTTAAATAAATACGTAAGTTTTAATCTTACTAATACAAACACAAACATATACACACATTTCATTATTATTATTATGACACAGTTCTATATTGGTCATTTTGTTAATGTGTAAAATTGTTTTTGTTTTCACTAATGATAATACAATTAATTTTTTTTTTTTTCCATCAGAATGTCAACCTCCGATATCGACATATAATATTTTCAAAAATTGCCTTTTTAATTTCTAAGTGTTTTATTGAAAATTCAATAAATTCAGAAAATACTTAATATTTAGAAAGATATCTTTGAAAGTTCTTTACTTCGGTTTTTACAATGGTTAAAATAAAATTTTCAAAAGCGTTTTAGGTAATGAGTAACCAATTTTCCAAATTTTTCTAGCGATTTCGCTATATCGCTGAGAGAGAAATCTTTTTCGTTACAAAAATTACTTAATTTTTTTTCCCTTCTGAAGTAACAGCACGTGCGGAAACAAAATTTAACAGTTATCTGTTATTAAACCCTACAAAAAGAATTAACATTCATAAACAAACTGGTGCTATATATAATGAAAATAAATAAATAAATAAATAAATCCGTCTTATCTAACTTAAGCATTTAAAAACTTTTTTCGTAGAAAATTAAAAATCTTTAAAAATAAACAATACCTCGAGGAATGGTCTGTCTTAACCACAGGCTATCACTTACACATATTTAACAGATGGAAAATGCATGAGAACGACAATTATGTTAATTTAAGACCTGCTTTTACGAAGAGTTCGATTCTGTTGTTTGTTGCTGTTTTTGTTTTAATCTGGCGTGTGTCCTTATCTGAAAAGTGATAATTTCTCAATAATTTTCAGGATTTAGATTCTTGTAGGTCTGAATTTTCGTTAAATAGAATGCAGAAACTGGAGAATTATGTACAGTGGAACTTCCCTTTAACGAAGTCCCTATTTAACAAAGTTTTCTACTTAACGAAATTTTCTCCAGAACTTTGACTTTGAACACCATTAGCATATAATTTAATCTCCATATTACGAAAAATATATTCTATATAACAAAGTTTATTCCACTTTTGTACTTGTACAGAATTCAAACGAAGAGGTTGTTGTTGCGATGGATAATGCGCATTTATTTCTGCGGATTGTAAGAAAATTAACACATTTAAATAATTTCCATTCTGATTGGTGCTAAATAAAACAATTTTTTTTTCACACTAAGAAAAACACTTGTTTCCATTACTCCCCCATAGCGAAACTCCATCGCTGACAGTTGGGGGAAGTCAAAATCTTCTTTTTACATTCAATGATGTAGAAGATGCAGTGACGCAATGGCGTCAGATGCATTGAAGCAAAAAATATCAGAGTCAGAAATATCAATTAGAGTCAGACAGTTACCATTCTGACCTTCCATTGCTGATAGACAATTGTTTTGTACATCCAAAAGAATGTGCTTCAAAATGCAAATCGAAGAACATCAAAGTTATTTGTGCTCCTGCTAATACAACTTCTAAACTTCAGCCATTAGTCTAAGGAATAATAAAAAATCTTGAAGTGCACTATCGAAAAAGACAAGTAGTGAAAACATTAGTTTGAGAACCTGTGAATCAAAACTGATGAAAGCTTGAGCCAAAGCTTGGAAATGTGACGTGATTGCATCGACCGTACACAACTGTTTTATAAAAGACGGCTTCATAATTGAAACTGAATCAAAAGCTTCTGAATCCAACACCTGTTTGTCATATCTGAAGGAAAAATTTCATGAATTTAAGTTGATTTCTATTTAACGAATTTTCTTCATAACGAAGTTTTTAAGTGTAACCATGAGACTTCGTTAAATGGAAGTTTCACTGTATATAGGAGGATTGAGATAAAATCGAAAAAGAGGTAGGACTTTTCAAAATTTTGCTGACATCGCGCTTTTTGATGACATGATTTTCATTGGTTCCTGGTTTAAATATATAAAAAGTTATTTATATCTGTAGGAGTTTTCGAATGAATTCTGTAAAATTAATGTATATACCGCGCGAAAATTAAAATATGCCTCATGTATCTAGATCTAGATGACGTCTGGGTTTTTTTAAATATTGTCAAATGGTTAGAAGGAGAGGGTTAGATAGGTATATCTGCGTAAATGTTATAATACATTTCTCTAAGCAGAGTATAATTAAATGATAATAAGCGAATAAATTAGTAATTTCCCAAAACGTAAAAACAAATTGTCGATAAAGTTTTTTTTTTTGTAATACTTATTTTGTTTATATTTTTTATATTATACAGTGGCATTAAAATGAACGCGTAAGCTTAACTTTAAAATACAAGTATATAACATGCATATTAATATTATGCTGAATAGTTTTAAACCGGTCTTTTTCTTTTTTCTTTTTAGGATTTCGTTCATCTCACGAAACCCTATTACTCCCGCTCCGTTGTCTGTCTGTCACAGAGCCATTCTCAAAAACTATGTAACTTACAGAGTTGAAAATTTGTGTATAAACTTGAATACCGTCTATGAAGAGCTCAAAATATTAAAATTTGAAAAATTTGTATTATTTTAATAAATAGAGATAAAAAAAAATTCTAACAGCCTTTTCCTGTTAAATTTAAACATTTTTCGTTATAGCAGATGCCAAAAATTAAAAATCCACGATGAAATTCTTTCTGCAATAATTAATTTTCTATCAGACGATTTCCACGTGAAAAATGAAAATGAAATAATAAGTTTCACCAATTGAAAAAAAGATTAATATGAAATAAAATTGATTGACGTCATAGTGGTAATAAAACGGAAAGATTTATCAATAATACATGGAGTATAAGTATGCGTGTATGTACACAAAGCAGATTAATATCACGTCATTAGAAAATTAAAAAGAAAATCTGACGTCATATCAGAATTCCTTTTAAATGCTAAAGGTGTAAATTAACAACATAATATAAATTAAAATAACTTTTATTAGTTGTTTTACATGTTTCGACTCTTTCAGAGTCATTTTCAAAAACAAAATGAGAATATTTCAAAGTTGCACGGGCTTTGAAGTTATTATTTTCTAAAAATTACGCACGCTATCTATTATTTTTTACTTGGTTGTTTATTTTCATATCTGTGACCATGGAGTAACTCGAGCCACAGTTTCGGTAAATTAAAAGATGCCGCATCGTTACATATTGTATTTTTGCGTGTTAGTATATGGTTTCTCTTATTATGATGGATAGTATAGACTGGAGGGAAATATTATTTTACTTTCATTGAAATTTATTTGAATGGTTTCTTCTTGATATAATATTGCCAGGGCTGTAGTTTTTCTATTATAATAATATAATATAATAGTATAATAATAATCTCCAATAATAAGAACCCAGAAAAGAAAGATGATTCACAAAAATACAAGCTTTATACTCTTCAATATTATCCAAGCTTTTTTTGAAAAATTAAAACACAGCCTTAAACGTTTCAATATCTGCTTAATAGCCAAACCACCTAAGAAATTAAAGAATATAATTTGCAGTAAAATTGACCCAATTAATTTTGAGAATTATTCAGGAGTATATGAAATACCTTTTATTAAAAAAGACGGATCCAAGAATTACTACATAGGCATGACCAGCAGGAAATATTGCAGAAAAAAAGAGCATATAGCTGATATTAAATATAATAGAAAAACTACAGCCCTGGCAAGATTATATCAAGAAGACACCATTCAAATAAATTTCAATGAAAGTAAAATAATATTTCCCTCCTGTCTATACTATTCATCCATAATTACAGAAACCATAGAGATACTAACACGCAAACATACAATATGTAACGATGCGGCATCTTTTAATTTACCGAAACTGTGGCTCGAGTTACTCCATGGTCACAGATATGAAAATAAACAACCAAGTAAAAAATAATAGATAGCGTGCGTAATTTTTAGAAAATAATAACATCAAAGCCCGTGCAACTTTGGAATATTCTCATTTTGTTTTTGAAAATGACTCGGAAAGAGTCGAAACATGTAAAACAACTAATAAAAGTTATTTTAATTTATATTATGTTGTTAATTTACACCTTTTAGCATTTAAAAGGAATATATTATTACAAGATGTTATAATTTATTATATTGTCATATCAGAAGTTTAACGGATTTTTGAAATGTTTCAGAATAATACAAAGCGAGTATCAATATGAGTAATAGAGAATAATAAATATATGAGTTTGAGGAACGTATTAAATCATGATAAAAACACGATTATGGAAATATTCGCATATTTTAACATTTTGAAGGTGTACAACATGTTTAATTTTGAAATTAATTTTATTTTAATTATCGCATTTAGTCCACATGACAGATAATATTATGAGATAATATAATAGCGGGCTTCGCCCCCTATGGGGATGGTTTAGATATTCGAAAAACCGAGAAAAATAGACCGGTAAATTTTTACTTTATAAAAAACATGACTTTTTTTTTTTTTTTTTTTTTTTTTTTTTGGTTGCTAAATGAAATTTATTTAAGAAAGGGTAAAGTGTTTTGAAAGGAATATTAAACGAAACCCTTTGAGCGATCTTCGATCACACTTAGCCACTTGTTATTTATTTAATGAGATCAGTAGTGATAATCCTTCTACAGGGTGTTTTTTTTAAAACTGACGCTATTCAGAGCCGCCTGTAGCTCGTTCTAATAACTGGATTGATACAAAATTTTGTGAATGGACTAAGAAAACCATGGGAAAAAAAGATTCCAACAGAAAAAAAATTAGTTCCAATCACCGCCGATAGGGGGAAATGTGGCGCTGTACATTGAAAAAAAAAAACATCAGAAACAGACAAAATTAATAATTTGGATAAAATGCCATGTTTTATTCATCATTTACACTTTCCCTTTCGTTGATTGCAGTTGAAACATCCATTATCACTTTTTCTACCACCGGTTTACGTCCTCTGCCTGACCGAACTGCTAGCGAGCCTGTTTCTTCGAATTTCAGAATCATTGCTTTCAATACATTAACGGATAAAGGTCCTTTGCGCAGTTTATGGCGTGTTCTAAGTAAACGAAGAGCGGCTGGTGCATTGCACTGGTTACAATAATAGAACTTCACAAGTAACGCGCGCTGCGGTAACGTGAGATTCATTTTCAACCTGAGCTGAAATTGTTTCTCGGTGTTTTTCGCATGCATTTATAACTTAAACTATTGACGCTACTGTCGCTTGCGTAAGTAAAAATTTGCATTTTCATTTATTGCCCGTATGTTATGCTAATTCTCATTTGCATAAATTACCACAGCGCCACATTTCCCCCTATCGGTGGTGATTGGAACTAATTTTTTTTTTTGTTGGAATCTTTTTTTCCATGGTTTTCTTAGTCCATTCACAA
The DNA here is from genome assembly GCA_963931845.1 of Maratus michaelseni. Classification (NCBI taxonomy): domain Eukaryota; kingdom Metazoa; phylum Arthropoda; class Arachnida; order Araneae; family Salticidae; genus Maratus; species Maratus michaelseni. Next base: position 38,225,382 of record OZ007591.1, on the reverse strand, counting down.
AATTTTGTATCAATCCAGTTATTAGAACGAGCTACAGGCGGCTCTGAATAGCGTCAGTTAAAAAAAAAAAAAACACCCTGTATATTAAAAAAAAGTAATCTTGAACTGAGCCATAAACGATTTAGAAATGAACCAATCAAATTCTGCATAGGTATTCCGGGTTATTCTCATCGCTTTTTTACTTAGGGACTTTTTTGAGGAGCTATTCTTTTTTTTTCTAGCCATTCTACGGATTCGAAAATCTTACCACCAGACGCGAAATATAACAAGCTTTCAGAAATTCAAAAAATTATCACGGTCGGACAATAAAACCTCAAAAAATCCTTAAAAATCGAGTAAAAAATCTTTTATTGAAAAAGTCATTTCTTTATATTGTTGCCAATTTCTAAATAAGCGGAAAGGATTATGTTTTATCTCAAATAAAAAATGTATTTGCGTGAGACTATTAAAAACAATAATGAAAGTTTAAAATAATAATTAAATGATCACGTGTTGAAAGCAGGAAATAAAGAAAATTACGTCATAAAAATTGTGTTTACACATGAATATTAAAAATAAAAAAGCTGAATTAAATGAAAAAGCATTATAACTAGTTAAATGAAAAAGCATTATAACCAGTTAAATGCAAAAGCATTATAACCTGATTACAGAAAATAGTCGCCGTTCGTGGTATCATCATCATCATCTTTTTAAAACAGGATACCTTACCAGGTTTTAAGAGGCTGTGCAATCAGAACGGGGGTTGGTGAGCGTAACGAGCAGGGGCCAGAGTCCCCTAGTTCAATTAAAAAATAATTTCTTCTCCATCATACAGTCAACATCCGATACCGACGTATAACATTTTCAAAAATTGCCTTTTAATTTCTAAGCGTTTTATTAAAATTCAACAAATTTGGAAATTACTTAATATTTAGAATGAAAATTTTTGAAAATTCTTTACTTCGTATTTATATTGGTTTAAATCAAAAATTTAAAAAGCCTTTTACGTAATGAGTAACCATTTTTTAGATGCGTTCGTAGTTATATAAATACGTAGCACCTTTAGTCGTCGTCGTCTGGTCCGTCCGTCGGCATATAACAGCGCAAAAACTACCCAACCGATTTGTTTGAAATTTAATATATAATCGTTGCAGAATTTTGTCATTTCAAATTTTATGAAAATCGAAACAAAACTTAAAAAGATATTAATAATAGTTTTTTTTTATTCTATTAAATACTATCATACGTATAATCTATATAATAAAAGCGCAAGTCATGCGACTGAGGGAAACAAATACGGGCTAACCACTTCTTTTTTCCTATGCCAAGAGACCATTTTTATGAAAAAAAAATTTTTTCGAATAAAGTTGCATAAAAGTTACATTTTTAGAAAGATCGTTCAAAAAAATTGTTTGCTTTAGAATTGAGTTACATTAAAAAATGTATAGATTCTGAGATAACTTCAGTGGGAATTAGGTTAATAGCCTAATATCTCAATCCATTACAGTAAATAAACAAAAGATTCATTCATCGTGAATCATAGAAATATTAACCGTGGAGGTAATCATTCGCAAAGCAAGATTTCCATGGTAAATTTACAGAGCTGTCTGGCGTCGATTAAAAAAAAAAAAAAAAAAAAAAGCATCTGTAAACATTGCATACGTAAAAAGAAAAAAAAAAAGGCATCCCCATTTCGTTCATAGCAGACGATATAATTTTTTTCACTGAAATAATAACGATGATTTTTTACATTGTAAAACTAGTTATAGCACGGAACGAACGCACCTCATTTGTCACGTTTAATGTACAATTTCCAACTTGTGGCAACGTGGCGACGTGTTCCAACTTGTGTAAACGTGGCATACGTAATAAGAAAAAAACAAGTGGGTAAGTGTGATCGAAGATCGCTCAAAGGGTTTCGTATAATATTCCTTTCAAAACACTTTATCCTTTCTTTAATAAATTCAAACAAATTTCATTTAGTAAAAACAACAAAAAAAAGTCATGTTTTTTATAAAGTAAAAATTTACCGGTCTATTTTTTCGTTTTTTCGAATATCTAAACCAGCCGGATAGCGGGCCAAGCCCGCTATTATATTCTGTCATAATAATATCCGTCATACGGACTAAATGCAATATTTAAAAAATAATTTAAAAATTAAACAAATTGTACACCTTCAAGATGTTGAAATATGCGAATATTTCCATAATCGGATTTTTATCACGATTCAATATGTTTCTCAAACTTATATATTTACTATTCGCTATTATTTATATTGATACTCGCTTTGTATTATTCTCAAACATTTGAAAAATTCGTTAAACTTCCCATATGACGTCAGATTTTCTTTTTAATTTTCTAATGACGTGATATTAATCTGCTTTGTGTACTTACACATACTCATACTCCTTGTATTATTGAGAAATCTTAGACATTTTCCATTTTATTACGACTATGACGTCAATCAATTTTATTTCATATTTATCTTTTTTTCAATTGGTGAAACTTTTTATTTCATTTTCATTTTTTCACGTGGAAATCGTCTGATAGAAAATTAATTATTGTAGAAAGAATTTCATTGTGGATTTTAAATCTTTGGCATCTGCTATAACGAAACATATTTAAATTTAATAGAAAAGGCTGTTAGAATTTTGGTTTTTTATCTCTATTTATTAAAATAATACGAATTTTTCAAATTTTAATATTTTGAGCTCTTGACAGCTGGTATTTATCTATATACAGGAAGTTTAAACTCTGTAAGTTATATAGTTTTCGAGAATGGCTCTGTGACGGACAGACAACGCAGCGGGAGTAATAGGGTTTCGTGAGATGAACGAAACCCTAAAAAGGCATGCTCATTTTGCTCATAACAGAAGATATAATTCATTTCACTGAAATAATAACGCTAATCTTTTTACATTGTAAAACTAGGTATAATACGAACGCACCTCATTTTTCACGTTTAACTTACAATTTCAAAATTATTTTTATATATTATTATTATTATTTCTCATTAGATTTTTGTGTGATTTCAGCATAGCTGAGGCAGAAATCTTCATTTTATTTTCCTCCTTTTGAAATAACAGTACGTAACAATAAAATAAATTTTTTTTACATTCTTAAACAATTAAAGCTTCTGAGAAAGTATAAACATTCATAAATAACACACGTATTAAATGGAATGAAAAAAAAAAATTGGATACTTTTCCATCTTTTCTGACTTAAATATTTTAAAACTTTTCTCGTAGGAAATGAAAAATCTTTAAAAATAATCATAACCTCGAGGAATGGCCTCTCTTAACAACAGGCTGTGACTCACATGTATTTCAAAGATGAAAAATATATGATAGGTAGAATTATGTAAATTTAAGACCTGCTTTACTACGATGAGATCATTTCTGTTCTTTTGATCGGCCGCAATTTTTAGGCTTTTGGCACCTGTAGGGCTAAGTTTCGTTAAACAGAATGCAGATTTCTGAGAATTATGAATTTAGGAAGATCGAGATAAAATCGAAAAAGATGTAAGGCTTTTTAAATGCTTTTTATATTGTAATTTTTCATAATATCATTCATAATGTGTGCTTTTTAAAATTTTGCTGTCAGTGCGCTTTTTGATCCCATGATTTACTGCTTATTTCCTGTGTTAAAGTAGATTTTAAAAAAATAATAATAAATAAATAAAAGCTAAAAATTTGCCTATATGGTGTTTCAATTTTTGAATAAAGGCAACTGTTAGTAGAAGGATGTTATAGATAGGTATACCTGAAATTGGGGGCTGCATAAATTTTACAGTACATTTCTCCAAATCGAGTAAATTAAATAAAAAAAAAGCGACTAAATAAAAAAAAACACCAAAACGTAAAATTGTTAATAAAACTTTTTCTTTCTTTTCATTCTTTCTTTTATTGTATGATAATAAAAAAACTTTTAAAATAAACACGTAAGTTATCACCTTAAAAACCCAAATACATACTCACCAGTGGCATGCGGCCCATCTAAGCAATGCAAGCATTGCTTGTTCATATCTTCTTGCCTTCATGTTTTATTTTTTTATTTTTTTCAAATCAAATAAAACCAGACAATTTATTTAATAAGAGAAACTATTAAATAACCACATAGAAACATGATAATGTTCAATGAATAATTTTTATGGTTCAAATTATATTTTTATAACTTATAAAAGTTTCGCTTGTATGGACAAGCAATGATACATATATACATTGATGATGATGAAGATGCATAGTTTGAAATCAGTGATTTTGTTAATGAGATGACTAATGATAATGCAATTAAAACTAGTCGTTGGGGGCCACCGTAATACTTACCCATCATTGATATGCATAATATAAAATATGAAAGTAAAACTTGTGTAAACTATTTATAAAATGCATTGCAATTCGAATAAAATCCGGGCTTGATGACGTCATAAACTTTAAATGCTCTATTACTGAATTGCGTAAAAGAAACATCCTTATAACTCCAAAAATGATAATCCTATTAACTAAAGGTTTATTGCGTCGGATTAAGCGTCTCATTTCCAATTAAAATATATCTTTGACTTGAAATTTGAATGAAATACAGTTTCATGAAAAATCGAAGTGTGGAAAATATAATTACAAATATCTCGGCAACTCATTATCCGATCGACTTCATTCTTTATGCATTTTTTTTTTTTTTTTTTTTTTTTTTTTTTTTTTTTTTATCGTCTTTTATATTCATTCCTTAAAATAAACAATTTCGAAAATTTTTATATACCTTTTATCAGAACGAATATTTCAAGAGTCCGAAAAAAATAGTTTCGTATAATCGAGGTTACTGAAATTCAATAAGATTCTTCCCATTATTACGTACTAAATACATACTACTAAATTTCAAATCTCTATCTCAATTTGTTTGGGAGATAGAGCGTTTACAAACACACACACAGACAGACGGACGGCATTTTTTTTTTTTTTTCTTTTCTAAAAATATGTTTTTCGGAATCTCCAGTGTCTGGAACGTGTAAATCCGCCAAAAATTTTTTTTTATCGATTTTCAAAACGATTACAAGACTTACCCTATACTACGTATGATGGGTAAGTAGTAAGTAAAATCAGAAAGTCAACATCCGATTCAAAATCAATTTACAATTAGAAAGTCGACCATCCGATACCGATGTATAACGATTATACCGGATATTCCGGCGTATAGCGCGCAGCTCAAACAATTATATTTATACCCAGAAATTTTATTTTTTAAATAAAGTTAAATAATTACGACGGAGCGATAAGAACTTTTTCATTAAATAAAATTTCTGGGTTGAAATATATTTGTTTGAGCTGCGCATACACATAGTGTTGCCAAATCGCTACTTTTTTTTAAATTCAGAATATTGCTTGATTGTGACCACTTTTTTGAAGTAGTCATATTCGCCTTATTTAATGATAGACTAAATCAAGGGAAAATAAAAGAATTGTACTATTTTGAAAAAGTGGTGGTAATCAAGCAATCTGAATAATTTTTTAAAAAAAGTAGCGGACTGGCAACATTGGTTATCCGCCGGAATAGGCGGTATACACAGGGGTCGGAAAAACTACTTTTTTATTGTAGCGAACTACAACTACAGCTACTTTATCAAAAATATAGTTAATTACAACTACAACTACATGTTTTAAAAAGTAGCGAATACCAAATACTTTCCAAAAGTAGTCACTACTTCGCTACTTTTAGATTTTGTCAAAGGGTTCCATTTACAATATTCAGTTGAAGACACGGATTAAATAATAAAGCGACCCCTCGTTGTATTGCGTCTGCCGAGATATAATTAAATAAATACGACATATCCGAGGGCATTGAAAAATTGAAAGATAACATACAAGAAAATGTTTTGTGTTTGTCTCCAAAATGTTAGTTTATACATACATTAAAATTTCGTAGCAAAATTAAGAGAGATATTATGATCTAGAAAATTACAGACAAACAACTTTAAAAGGAAACAATAAATAAATCTGTAAATAAAGCCATTCCGAATAATAAGAAACCCGGCGTTAAAACACGAAGACTTAGGTAATGAGTAAATACACAAGAGTTGCCAGCAAGACAATAATTAAATATTTTGGTGCGATAGTACTTGATTTTAGCAGCAAGTGTCAATGTGAGAAATCTTTGACTTCATGTGAAACGTTGCTATACACTGCAACTGACATTTGAATCTGAAATGCGCAAATTGTTGAACAGAAAAAAATTTTCATAAAAGAAGCAAGTTTCGGCCACGTGACTTGTAAAATGTTAATTATTTCCCCCTGAAGTAGCGTTAAAAGTAGCGTAGGTTCTCGCTACAAACTATTGATTTTTTGTATCGCGCTACTCGCTACACTACATTATTCAAAATGTAGCGCGCTACACTACAAACTACTGTGAAAAGTAGCGGCTACTGTAGTTTCGCTACTTGTAACGCGCTACTTCAGACCCCTGGGTAGACATATACACTACCTAAGCTTTTTTTAAATGAAATTATTTTTGAAAATACATAATATTTTGAAAGGTAATTTTTGAAAATGCTACCCTTCAGCATCTGACATCAACTTCCTCACTGCAAAAAATAATTGTTGATTTTACAGTATAAAACTGGCATGCGCGGTAGCGTATTACTGCTTGCACGGCAGCGTATTACTGCTTATTTTACTGTTTAATACTGTTAATTTTACGGTATAATACTGGCAGCTGGGATGCCAGTTTTATACTGTAAAATCAACAATTATTTTTTGCAGTGCTCTAATACCTGCACGTAGCCAAAATAAGTTTTCTAAGATCCCTCCCCTCCAGCTATTATAAAACCGTATCACAATGCATTAACGTTTATAAATAAACTGGGTCTTTACAGAATTAATAAAACTATGCATTAATTTTATATCTTCTAAATTTAACATTTTCTCGCAAAAAAAAAAAATCTTTAAAAATAAACAAAATTTCGCAGGACTTTTCTCATTCACAGGCTATCACTTACTATCCATTTTTAGGATGTAAAATGCACGATAAGAGGAATTATGTAAATTTAACACCTGCTTTAGCTATGATGAGATCGTTTCTGTTCTTTTCATCTGACTAAATCTCTTTAAGGTGATGAGAAATATGTAAAATGACAAATATATATATATATATATATATACGTATTACAAAAATTTAATTTTTTCCGCAATCTGCTAAATTATACTATAATTTTTTTTTTCCATTTAATAATGTTCCGTATATAACCCCGGCTTATTAAAATAACTCTTATTCTTAAGATAGTCTTTTACTATCCATATGTAAAGCCATTTTATCCTAATCCACTTAATAATATTTATTCGAACGTAGTTAGATATAAAAATGGCAATAGCTTTTTTAATTTATTCTTTAAATAGAACATCTTTATTTTTAATCCATTATTAAAATTCATTGTTATTATTCCCGTGTAGTCAAATTGCTACAACTTCTTTATTTAAATGCTAAAATATCACATCTCTTAAATTATCCCGCTCAGAAAACCCTATTCCCGTAAAATTATTCTATTATTAAATATTAAATGTGTATTAAAATATTTCTGAAAAGCTTTCGTTCTTTTTTTTTTTTTTTTTTTTTTTTCTACATCAAAGATTCATTTTCTTTTTTTTTCTTTATGCGTATTAAATTCGAGCTAGTTTTAAAACACACTCTCAAAACAGAGACTTTGATTTGTTGACATGTCATTCATCTGGTACGAGATTATCGAAGCCTGTAGAAAATATTTTTCGCGCCGGGAAACTGTTTTACGTAAAGATAATTTCACCGGAAATGCTAATAAAGTTTAAAAAAAAAAAAATCTTGTGATTCGATGAAGGTCGGTCACGTGACGTTTTTTTTTTTTTTTTTTTTTTTTTTTTTTTTGTGCTCTTGCGCCGGCGAGATTAAAACAGCTCACTCACACATCCTGATTCAGTGGAGAATTTTACGTTTAGCGTTGACTAAATGAGCGGCTGTTCGATTAGACGATGGAATTTTTGAAGGGCGGCGTTGATTAAAAGGAGTGACTGTTCGACGATGGAACTTTTTGACATTTGGTCTGAAATGAATTTTATCAGAGCATTTCCCCGAAATCTAAGATGATTGGGTTTTTTTAATAAATGAATTCGGTGCCATTGTGTTCTTCTTTCCTTCATTCTACATACTGCTCGGCCTAACTACTGCTTAAAGTTCCTATTTCGACTGCATTAATTTGGAGATGTTTATGTTTATCATCTTTTTTTCTTCGACTGTTGTTAAATTCAGAGTGTGCCAGAACTTCCTCAATTTTGTGACATATATATATATATATATATATATATATATATATATAATTTCTAAGCTTGTAAAAATATCGTATAGCTGGTCCGTCACAAAAATTCTTAAAATTACGGTCGTACGAGCCGTAAACGTTTTCGCTCAAAACTGGAGATATACTTTCGATAGCAAAACTTTAAATTCGGTTATCTCGAAACACTGTTTTTCGTCAGTTTTGCCACGATAACTTTTGAACAAGTTCACGAATTTACACGTTTCTTTAAAAAAAAAAGTAAATAAATAAATAAAATACAGCAAATGAAATTCTCTACAAACTATACCTGAAAAAATAAAATAAAGTTATAACAAAAATAGGATAAATTTTTATGGATTTTAAATTTTTTATTATTATTATTATTATATATATATATATTACACATTTTCGTTTGTTTTACATAGGCATAATCGAAAAACAGAGCAATAAGCAATATATATATATATATATATATATATATATATATATATAAGTGACGACTAAAAAAATATGAACCCTGGACTTCAAAATCGTGGCAAAACTAGTTTTCGAAGAATTATTTTGTCGTACATTATTAAAACTTTTGTTTTTGTTTTTTACAATTCAACCAATATATTTCATTTCTCAAAAATATAAATAAATATATGCAAAAAAAAAAAGAAAAAAAAAAAGCAATATCCTAATATCCTAAAATAATTACAAGGTTCCTAATCCACGATCAAACTTCAGTCAACAGTCAGTCAAACCTTTGTGGTCCAAACTGGAAAAGTGGGAATTTTCAGTAATTTTCGGGCTTTTGGCACCTGAAGAGCTGAAGTATCCTTAAATTGAATTCATAAACGGGAGAATTGTGCATTTAGATCGAGATAAAATCGAAAAAGAGGTCGGGCTTTTCAAGATTTTGCTGACAACGCGCTTTATGGAGGCGTGATTTTCAGCATTTCTTGGCTTAAAATAGATGAAAAAGCTAATCACACCTGTTAAAGCTAAGTAAATACGTTTTCAAAACGAATTTTGTAAAATGAATGTGTCTACCACGTGAAAGTTAAAAATTGCTTCATACATCTGGTACTGTAAAAAAAGACAAATGTTTCTTAATCTAGAAAAATATAATGTAACCACGAACGAAAATATACAATAACCTCGTCCGAGTTACCGATGATTCCGAAAAGCATTCTTTAACTTTGGAAAACTCAGAAAAATATACTTTGGAGCAGGAGTCGGAAGTAGTGAAACTACTGTAATCGCTACTTTTTACAGTAGTTTGTAGTGCATTTTGAACAATGTAGTGTAACGAGTAGCGCGATACAAAAAATCAGTAGTTTGTAGCGAGAACCGACGCTACTTTACTTTTAACGCTACTTAAGGGGAAAAAAAAGGTCCATTCTGCACATCACGTGGTCGAAACTCGCTTCTTTTATGCAGAATTTGTTCTACTGAAAAATTTCCGAATCGCGGTGGCAAATCTCAGCTGTAGTGTATAGCAACGCATCGCATGAAGTCATAGATTTTTTTTCATTGACACTTCCTGCTGAAATCAAGTACTAACCTACCAAAGGAATCAATTTTCTTGTTGGCAACACATGTCTATCTACTTGTTAAGATGTCTTCATGTTTTAACGCAGGACTTCTTATTATTCGGAATTGCTCCATTTGCAGATTTATTTAATGTTTGCATTTAGGGTTGTTTTTCTGTAATTTTCTATAGATTATAATATTCTTAATTTTGCTACGAAATTTGTTAAGTGCCTACATCAGTCATGCGAAAAAACGCACAAGCTAATGTTAAGTCTATGGGGAAGTTCTTGGCAGATTTCTCGCTCGCATTTTAATATTTTAAAATGATGTTTTTTGCATAGGATAGCTGAGGTCGATTTCTAAAGTTGTTAGTTTTTATTTTTCTAATTTTGGTTCCAGTTTTTTATATAAGGGTACTTTCACTTTCAGAACAGGTTGGAACCGGTTTTGAAATTGAAAATGTCTGCTTATAAAAAAACTGTAACTAAAATCAAAAAAGTAAAAACTAACAACGTTAGGGATCAGCCTCAGATATCCTATGCAAAAAATATCATTTAAAAATATTAAAATGCGAGCGAGAAATCTGCCAAGAACCTTCCCATAAACTTAACATTAGCTCGCGCGTTTTTTCGCATGACTGATGTAAGCTCTTAAGTGTGTATAAACTAAGGATTTCGAGACGAACACAAAACATTTCCCTGTACGTTATCTTTCTTAATTTTTTAATGTCCTCGGTTATGTCACATTTATTTAATTGTAATCCCGGCAGACGCGATATTACGAGGGGTCACTTTATTATTGCGTGTCTTCAATCACTTGTGTAAATTGAACACTTTGACAAAATCTGAAAGTAGCGAACGAGTGACTACTTTTGAAAAGTAGTTTGAAGTCGCTACTTTTTTAAAACAAGTAGTTGTAGTTGTAGTTAAATACATTTTCGACAAAGTAGTTGTAGTTCGCTACAATAAAAAAGTAGTTTTTCCGACACCTGTTTTGGCGATTTAAAGAAGTATTTATATTGTTGTGAGCTCGGGGTTCGAAAGGACTGATGCCAATATATAAGAACAATCAAAAGGCTTTATTCACTATAAACAGTGCAATACGATCACAAATATCTTCTGAAAATTACAAGATATTCAGTAATCTCCAAATCCAATAAAAGCGCAGCAAAATTTCACACAGAAACAATGCGTTCAATACGACGTATCAACGACAAAATCAATCTGAGTAACACAGTTCTCAATGCAAAGCCTCTCGTATGAATTCAATCGCAGTTGACAGACAACTAACTGAACTGAACTGATGGAGGTCCTTATATAGGTTTCAGAGATCTTTCCAGATTATTCCAGAGCCTTCAGATGCTAGAAATTACCAGAAAGTGCTTTAACTTTCGATAGAGAACCCAAGCAAGAAAGGATCCCAATGTATAGGTATAAGGGGGGTGTGGTTGCACAAAAACTCGCCAAATCCGTCGCCAACTTGGCGACATTTGGCGATATATCGCGAAATTTGGCGACAAAAATAAGTCGCCAAAACCATCGCCAACTTGGCGAAAAACCCATTCCTTGGCGATTTTCCAATAGAATTCCATTATAAAACCGATGCTGTAAGGTTGTTTTTCTTGCAAAGCACCTGAGGCCTTTAGCATTGAGTTACATGATGCTCAATAGGAAATACATTAATAATACTGCAATTTTCACAATAATAAAATAAAATAAATTAAAAAGAATAAAATATTTACAAAATTCATAACATTGCTCCCCTCTCAAGGACTGCACGTCCCGGGCAGTTCAACCTTTGATCGGAAAGCAAACCCGTTACCAACAAATGCTATACTATTCAAAGCACTTAAAGCAAATATGGAAAATAACAATTAAACACATTCATAATGCTGAATTATAAAGCATAGACACCATTACATACAAGTATTTAAATAATAATAACAATAATAATGATAATGCTAAGCAAAATAAATAATTACATTAATTTATATACAAGACCATGGTCATACTAATTTACATTATTTACATTACACTATTTACAATCCATGAACTAAGTACTATGGCCATAGTATGGAGCCAGCCTGTCGTAATGAACGACTCTAGGCTTCGAACTTGGTGACTTTCGGATCCGAATTACGACATCGTTCAGTCTGTTTAGGACTGTATAAGGACCGTCCCAGTGTGAATGCAGTTTGGGAGAAAGTCCTTTACGTCGAGTCGGATTATAAAACCAAACCTTGTCACCTTCTTTGAATTGATGTCCCGTGGCTTTCGTGTCGTACCTGGTCTTCATCTTCTCCGTCTGTAAATTGATCCGCTCTCGAGCCAAGTTGTGGACGTCTTCAAATCGTGCCTGGAGATTCTGCACGTATCCCTCTGGCGATGAAGGCGCATCTGGAGGGCGACCAAGAATCAGATCACAAGGTAGACGAAGATCACGACCGAAAAGCATCTGAGACGGGGAATAGCCGGTTGTTTCATGGACGGCGCTGCGATAGGCGAGAAGAAACAAGGGAAGTTTTTGGTCCCAGTCTTGTTGGTTTCTTGAGACTAGCAGTGAGAGATTGTTGAGGATGGTACGATTAAATCTCTCAACCATGCCATCCGATTGTGGATGTAAAGGCGTCGTCCTAGTTTTGTCCATTCCGAGAAGTTGACAGAGACCCTCAATCACAGCAGAGATGAAATTTCTCCCCTGGTCAGAAAGCATTTGAAGGGAGACTCCATACCTTGATATCCACTGGTGTACCAAGGCATCCGCAACCGTAGAAGCTTCTTGATCAGGGATGGCATAAACTTCAGGCCATTTCGTGAAGTAGTCCATGACAACAAGGAGGTATTTGTTGCCATCAGCACTTCTTGGCAGAGGACCTAAGATGTCAAGGGCGATGCGTTCGAAAGGTGCTCCTACATTGTAGAGATGTAGTCTTCCTCGGCTACGTTTCTTTGGTCCTTTTCGAGCTGCACATGCATCGCAAGATTTGCACCATCGTTCGACGTCAGCTCTCACTTTTCCCCAGAAGAAGCGCTCTCGGACTCTATGTAATGTTTTCATGACTCCAAAATGGCCACCAGTGGGACTGCCATGTAATTCCTTGAGGACCTCTGGTATTCGGGATCGAGGAACTACCATCTGCCACCGAGATGTCTTCCCATCTTCCGATTCGAATTTTCGGAACAGGACACCATTCCTGACGTGGAGAGAGTTCCAAAGAGCCCAATATTGCTTCGTCGTAGGACTGTAAGTCGAGATGTCTTTCCAACTGGGCTTCGTGCTAGAAGATTCTAATAACTCCAAGATTGGTTTGATCTCAGAGTCTGCCATTTGATCTTCTCGAATCTTCTCATCAGTCCAGGGATCTGCTGGCGTCAATAGTGAAGTCTTCGTCTGGCGTATGACATATTCGGGATTATACTTGCTCTCCGCTCTGGAACAATAGCGACAGCTCTCGGGACACGGTCTTCTTGATAGGGCATCGGCGTTTCCATGCGATGAGCCTTTGCGATGCCTGATGTCAAAGTCGTATTCCTGGAGTCGTTGTATCCATCTGGCTACTTGGCCCTCTGGGTTCTTAAAATTCATCAGCCATGTTAGGGATGCGTGGTCAGTACGAAGGAGAAATTTCCTGCCATAGAGATAGTGATGGAAGTGTTCTATGGCTTTCACTATAGCTAATAACTCCTTACGAGTGACGCAATAATTCCGCTCTGGTTTCGATAAATATTTGCTCCAGTATGCTACGACTCGTTCTTGGCCATCTATTTCTTGGGAAAGTACAGCGCCGACACTTTCCTGACTGGCATCCGTGTCCACAATGAATTGTTTGTCGGGGTCTGGATAGGTAAGGACTGGAGAGGATGTGAGAGCTTCTTTCAGCCGCTGGAATGAATTGTCGCATTCTTGTGTCCATAGAAACTTCTGTTTGCTTTCAGTGAGCCTATGCAAGGGTCTTGCAATGTTGGAGAACCCCTGTACAAACTTTCTGTAATAAGTGCATAGTCCCAGAAAGCTTCGCAACTGATGGACATTTTCCGGACGTTTCCAGTGCTTTACTGCAGACACTTTTTCAGGATCTGTTCGAACACCTTCAGCTGAGATGATGTGTCCTAAATAGTTTACTTCTCGTTGGAAGAACTTGCATTTCAAAGGGTTCAGCTTTAAATTCGCCGCTCTTAGTTTCGTTAACACTTTTCGAATATTCTCTAGATGTTCTTCAAACGTGCGGCCACCAATGATGACGTCATCTAGGTAGATGAGACAAGCTTCAAAAGTCAGGCCTTTTAACACTGTCTCCATGAGGCGCTCGAACGTTGCTGGAGCATTGCAGAGCCCGAACGGCATAACTTTCAATTGCCAAAGTCCTTGTCCAGTAGTAAATGCGGTCTTCTCTTTGTCTTCAGGATGGATCTCTACTTGCCAATATCCACTCTTCAAATCCAGTGTGGAAAACCATTTATGTCCTGAAAGAGTATCTAGCGTGTCGTCTATTCTTAGTAGAGGATAGCTGTCCTTCTTCGTGATATCGTTAAGTTTACGATAATCCACACAAAATCTTGTGGAGCCATCTTTCTTCCGGACCAACACGATGGGAGAGGCCCACGGACTTGATGACGGTTCGATGATGTCACTATCCTGCATCTCTCGTAAGAGCTTAGAAACCTCCTCTTGTTTTGCAAACGGCAACCGTCTTGGATGCTGTTTAATTGGTGGATGGTCGGCAGTATCAATTCTATGACGCGTCAGAGAAGTGCGACCTATATCATTCTCGTTTTGTGAAAACACATCCTTAAATTCCTGGAACAGTCTTTCTGCGGCATGTCTCTGCTCAGGAGATAAATTCTCATTTCGTCCAATTTCAGGTGTTAAACTTGTAGGCGGCTCCGACAACGTCAAGCTCGGGTCTTTGCAAACACAGGTGACTGGAGCACAGGTTGCAAGCACTTCACCCTTCTGGATAATTCTAGATTTTTCACTTACGTTCGCAATTCTCACAGGTATGACATCTCTCGACAGATCTACCAGCGCTGATGCTATTAGCACTCCTTTTGGGCTCTTCTCAGGATATCCAGTCAAGCCATACTGGAAAATTCTTTCATTTCCAGTTAATCCAGGTATCATCATTTCGGTTCGAGGAGGGATGATAACATCTGCCTTGGCTGTGATCCGTTGAATAGACCCGGACTCATTTCCAAGTTTGAAAATAGTGACATCTTCTTGAGCAGAGCGTAACTCATTATTCTTAAAGTCCAGTGTAAATCCATGCTCTTTTAAAAAGTCCAGTCCGAGTATGAAAGGGTCTGAAATATCGGCCACATAGACTGTATGATGGTAAGCGGCGTTCCCAAACTTTATTTTCAGTGTCATTCTTCCATGTATGTCGATCTTATCTCCGGTCACAGTTTGAAGGATAACACGTGGCGGGGTCCAGGAGAGTTTTTCTTTCAGCCGCTGAGCTAGATCTTTCCGAATGATGGTCACATTGGCTCCTGTATCGATGATCATATTACAGGGCAAATCATTCACACTTCCGACTAGAAAAACTCCGTTCTCGCCGCAACTTCTTGCAGAAATTTCACATACTTGAAAATGAGGCTTCTTAAGATCTGGAAACCTCCGCCCCGCAAGATGGCCATTAATCAATTTTCCTGCTCCTGCGTTAGCGGGTGAGCTATTACCTTCGGTGTTGGGTCGTCTTGGGCAGTCGATTTGGATATGGCCTTCTCCACCGCATTTCCAGCACTTGATCTTCCTGTAAGGTTTGTTGGCCATTAAGGAGTTCATCTTTCTCATTATGTCATTCATCTGCTGCTGTAAGCACTCCACAGCTCTATCCGACGTCTCAGGCATGTTGGCTACTCGCACAAAGTGCCTATCTTTCCTTGTAGCTTGCTGGGCTGCCTCGAATTTCAGGGCATAAACTAAAGCCCCTTTTAAGTCACTGAGATCTGCAATCCGGAGTTGTTTCTGGATCTCAAAGTCACGCACACCATCGATGAAATGCTGCAGAGCCAAGCTTTCTCTAATTTCAGTGGGACAGTCAGGATAAGCAAGATGTGAAAGTCTCTCGACATCCGTAGCAAGCTCTTGCAGGGATTCAGTGGATTTCTGCTGTCGATATTTGAGCTGGAGTCTGCTATATTCCTTCATGCATTTCTCGCCAAAGCGTAATTCTAAGGCACTGACGAGCGTTTCAAAATCCAGCGGTTCATTTGCAGGCAGAGTCTGTAGGACGTCGGCAGCATCAGCTCGTAGAGAAGCAGCTAACTGGCAAGCCTTTGTCTGGGAATCCCATCCATTGGCGTCCGCTACGATCCCAAATTGTGTCTTAAAAACTGGCCATGAGGATTTTCCGTCATAGGTCGAGAGTTTAATAGAAGCCCGAGGAAGCATAGCTTGATACTTCACATCTTCGGGATAGTTTTCGGCAGTTATCTTTTGTTTCTTCACATTTTCCAACTCCTTTTCTACACTCTCTATCCTTTCTTCTACGGTTTTGGAGATCTTTTGAACTTCTTCTACGGTTTTGGCTGTCATTTGAACATTTTCTTCTATTTCCTGAAATCTTCCTTCAAATTTGTTTTCCACGCTGTCGATTCTTTCATTTAAAGATGTTATTTTATTATCTATTAATTCTTTCAACTCACCAAGGTTGGTTGACATATCCTTCTTCATTTCTTCCGACATCTCCTTCATTTCAGCCTGGTTTGCAGTCATTTTCTCATCCATCGCTGACATTTCCTTCTTCATTTCAGCCTGATTCGCAGTCATTTTCTCATCCATCGCTGACATTTCCTTCTTCATTTCAGCCTGATTCGCAGTCATCTTCTCATCCATCGCTGACATTTCCTTCTTCATTTCAGCCTGATTCGCAGTCATTTTCTCATCCATCTCTCCTAATTTCTCCAATAATTTAGTCAGTTGCGCCTCCATTGCTCTGGTAATCGGCATTCAATCCCACTTCTGACACCAAATGTTGTGAGCTCGGGGTTCGAAAGGACTGATGCCAATATATAAGAACAATCAAAAGGCTTTATTCACTATAAACAGTGCAATACGATCACAAATATCTTCTGAAAATTACAAGATATTCAGTAATCTTCAAATCCAATAAAAGCGCAGCAAAATTTCACACAGAAACAATGTGTTCAATACGACGTAGCAACGACAAAATCAATCTGAGTAACACAGTTCTCAATGCAAAGCCTCTCGTATGAATTCAATCGCAGTTGACAGACAACTAACTGAACTGAACTGATGGAGGTCCTTATATAGGTTTCAGAGATCTTTCCAGATTATTCCAGAGCCTTCAGATGCTAGAAATTACCAGAAAGTGCTTTAACTTTCGATAGAGAACCCAAGCAAGAAAGGATCCCAATGTATAGGTATAAGGGGGATGTGGTTGCACAAAAACTCGCCAAATCCGTCGCCAACTTGGCGACATTTGGCGATATATCGCCAAATTTGGCGACAAAAATAAGTCGCCAAAACCATCGCCAACTTGGCGAAAAACCCATTCCTTGGCGATTTTCCAATAGAATTCCATTATAAAACCGATTCTGTAAGGTTGTTTTTCTTGCAAAGCACCTGAGGCCTTTAGCATTGAGTTACATGATGCTCAATAGGAAATACATTAATAATACTGCAATTTTCACAATAATAAAATAAAATAAATTAAAAAGAATAAAATATTTACAAAATTCATAACAATATAAAAACATTTTTTTTGTTGTTGTTGTTGCTGATTTTCGGAAACGTTTCCGTGTATTAATCAATTTTCTCAAACTGAAATGTCGTTTTTTTTTTTTTTTTTTTTTTTTTTTTTTTTTTCTTGCTTAAACGTTTTGTTGCGTAATTGAATCTATACAATGCAAAGTAACAAAATAATATTACTTTTAAAGTTGATGTTAGTGTTGTTAATGTTAATGTTGTTAATTTACTATTTGTTTGTCTTCAAAAAACATGTTTGTTGAACAGTAAAATAATTACTTGAAAACTGATAGCATCCGAAAAATCTATATTCCGGGTTGAGAAAAACTGATTAATACACTAAAACTACTCGAAAACGTTTCCAAAAATCAGTGGCAGGAAAAGAAAAATTTGTTATAAATGTTTCTTTAAATCTGGAAAGTATATGAGTTTATGAGGTTTCTAAAGATAAAGAACGGTTTTCGGAATCATGGGTAACTCGCAAGAATTTGCGCTATATTTTCGTACATGGTTATATTATATTGAGTTGTTCGGAATGTTTCGTCCGTTTGGGAAAACCAATTCGTACCGGAAAATTCTGCCCGTCAATTATTAGACATTAGATATCGGAATTAATGTCTAATAATTAAATGGTAGAATTTTCCGGTAACGAACAAACTTTCCCAAACCGAAAGAACTTTCCAAATAACCCAATATTTTCGTAGATTAAGAAAAAATTGTCCTTTTTTTGCAATGTGGATGGTCTTTAAATTTCATATAAAATAATTTGGTAAGAAATGATGTTTTGCAGGCTGAAATTAAAGGTTGAATGAATCTTATGCTCCAAATGGAGAACGAAGGAATGAATTATCAGAATGTAAAAGATAAGTTTTTAAGAAAGCTTTGTTTTCGTATAATGAAAGATGGCTTGTGATTAAACACGTAAGGTCTCCCTCGCTGTATTTACATACTATTAGCTGCATAGTTCGGAATCGGTCTTTTTACATTCTTTTATTTAACTTAACTTGATTTTTGTATGTAAAGATGGAATTTTGTAACCGATTTTTCACTCACTTTATGATATATATATATTATAATTATAAAATGTAATGTGCACAGGTATGTTTCTGATGACAATATACAGCTTTGCAATATTTTTAGAACTTAATTACAAATTATTAAATTAATTTTAAGGTATTTTATTAGTCAGCCGCGGATGATAAATCGCCAAATAATATTTATAGTTACAACTGTTTACGAGTTACGAAAACAATGGAGTAAACGGATTACTCTACTTGTTAGTACTGCAAAATATTAAGGCTCGGTACTTTTTTTGTTTGAAATTAAGCTTTGTGTTGAAATGCACGAAAATGACACCGAATTTACACCAGCTACGAAATTATACACTAAATCTTCAAAGGGCGAAATGCTTTTGACAAATGGCGCTACCTTTGAAAATGACGCACCTTTCGTTTGTAAATTCCGGTGTCAGTCTATTATTTCATCATTTTGCAAACAAATTTACTCCGCGCCGGAAAGGGTTCAAGAATACATTTTTGGTCTTTCCTCTGACATTACCCTGACAACGCCATCTATCGGCACAATTTGGAACCATTTTTTTCCTTCGCCAAACAAAATTCCATTGCCTCACGATTGTTCTGCTAAAATATCAAGTCATTCTGACCTGTAGTTTTAAAATTATCGATTTTTGAAATCGTAACTTTAATTATAATCACCCGGTATATATATATATATATATATATACAGTAGAACTTCCATTTAACGAAGTCTCATCATTACACTTAAAAACTTCGTTATGAAGAAAATTCGTTAAATAGAAATCAACTTAAATTCATGAAAATTTTCCTTCAGATATGACAAACAGGTATTGGATTCAGAAGCATTTGATTCAGTTTCAATTATGAAGCCGTCTTTTGCAAAACGGTTGTGTACGGTCGATGAAATCACACGTCACATTCCCAAGCTTTGGCTCAAGCTTTCATCAACTGTGATACACATGTGCTCAAACTAATGTTTTACACTACATTGTGCTTTTTCTGTCTTTTTCGATAATGTACTTCAAGATTTTTTTATTATTCCTTAGACTAACTGCTGGAGTTTAGAAGTTGTGGCAGAAACAAAAAAAGTCCTTCCGGCCTGTACCGGGAGGAAAAGGTAGCTTTCCTATATCTTCGTTTTAAAATTTTAGCTAATGTTACACGAAAACAGCAACTTAAAATGCAAATAAAACGTTTACAAAAGATTCGTTAATACTGAATTTGAATAAGAAATTCACCAAATTATTGAGCAATAGCCAAATTGGCTTCATTTATGAAGACTTATTTTGGTCGCCAAATTTGGCGATATTTCGCCAAATGTCGCCAAGTTTGGCGAGAATTTGGCGCTAACGGATATGAATATATAGTTTTATGCGTTTGATTGGGAAAATTATTACAACAATGAAAATTTTTGTAATGTGCTGTCTTGTTTCAAAATGTCAGCCACCCTAGAATTTCAAACTGCTCTATCTCAGCCGTTTTTTAAGATAGAGGTAAAACAAAAAATGCTCTGGAATCCTCGTTTCAAGGCCTAACACTGAATTAAAAAATAAATTTGAATTTTTAACTTTATTGTATATTTATTTTAGTTTTAAATTTTTAATTGGCCGCCATCTTGAAACAAAATGGCGGACCAAGCTGGCCAACGAACTCGGTCGAGACATTGGTGAGCTTAATACACACAATTAGTTTCATCAAAATTAATTTATAAATACGAGCGTTATCGTATGACATAGGTCAGATATATATATGGATATATATATATATATCTAAATCAACATTTGAACGGAGGGTGGTTTTGGGGTCTGGGGGTCACGATCGGTGAAAATATATCGAAATTTTCCGGAACTGCTTTCCTCCGAACGGCTGCAATAGGTAGCTTTATACTTTTTTGTATTGAAAGCTACCTAATAACTTTGTTGTTCTTCGATTTGCATTTTGAAGCACATTCTTGTGGATGTACAAAGCAATTGTCTATCAGCAGTGGAAGGTCAGAAGGGTAACTGTCTGACTCTAATTGACATTTTCTGCTTCAATGCATCTGATGCCATGGCGTCACTGTATCTTCTATATCATTGAAAATGTAAAAAAGGGATTTTTACTTCCCCAACTATCAGCACTGGTTCCTCGGTGTGGGAGAAAGATGATAGCAAGTGTTTTTCTTAGTGTGAAAAAAATTGTTTTATTTAACACCAAGCAGAATGGAAATTATTTAAATGTGTTCATTTCTATACAATCCGCTGAAATAAATTCGCATATCCATCGCAACAGCAACCTCTTAGTTTGAAATCTGTACACGCACAAAAGTGGAATAAACTTCGTTATATAGAATATATTTTTCGTAATATGGAGATTAATTTACATACTAATGGTGTTTAAAGTCAAAGTTCGGGAGAAAATTTCGTTAAGTAGAAAACTTCGTTAAATAGGGACTTCGTTAAAGGGAAGTTCCACTGTATATATATATATATATATATATATATATATATATATATATATATACAGTAGAACTTCCCTTTAACGAAGTCCCTATTTAACGAAGTTTTCTGACCTATGTCATACGATAACGCTCGTATTTATAAATCGATTTTGATGAAACTAATTGTGTGTATTAAGGTCACTAATGTCTCGACCGAGTTCGTTGGCCAGCTTGGGCCGCCATTTTGTTTCAAGATGGCGGCCATTTAAAAATTTAAAACTAAAATAAATATACAAAAAAATTAAAAATTAAAATTTATTTTTTAATTACGTGTTAGGCCTTGATACAAGGATTCCAGAGCATTTTTTGGTTTACCTCTATCTTAAAAAATGGCTGAGATAGAGCAGTTTGAAATTCTAGGGTGGCTGACATTTTGAAACAAAACAGCACATTAACGCGATTACTCGCAAATTATTTTCTTTCATTGTTGTAATAATTTTCCCAATCATACGCATAAAACTATATATTCATATACGTTGGCGCCAAAATTTGTGACATTTGGCGAAATATCGCCAAATTTGGCGACCAAAATAAGTCTTTATAAATGAAGCCAATTTGCCTATTGCTCAATAATTTGGCGAGATTCTTATTCAAATTCAGTATTAACGAATCTTTTGTAAACGTTTCTTTGCATTTTAACTTGCTGTTTTCGTGTAACATTAGCTAAAATTTTAAAACGAAGATATAGGAAAGCTACCTTTTCCTCCCGGTACAGACCGGAAGGACTTTTTTTATATTGCAAACTCTAATAGATATTTTACATTTAATTTTTTTTTAAATTGCCTTCTAAAAACACCAAAGAGCATTTTTATATGAAATGAGTCAATTATATATTCAAATGAAATTTTGAAATTTATTAAAAGTGGTAATTTCGCATTCGCTTCGTACCAGAAGTTAATAAGCGAAGAAATCGCTAAAAATTTCGTTATCTACAGCAGTTTTTCTTTTTTATTCTGATAATTTCAGTGGTTTTAAACACTTATTTCGATTAGATGTTTTATTTGTACTATTTTATTTATTGCTTAAAGAAGTTTTAATTTGGTTATGGAATATGTGCTTGGAAAAAAATGCTGAACTTTTTATATTGTTTTAAATGAAAACGGATTAATATTTTGTAATCGTCTGCAAGCGATAGAGATAGATTTTTTTTTTTTAAATCATGCTTGAAATTTAATTTAAATGCTATAATATATTGAGTAAATTGCGATACAGTTTTCAAACAAATTGCATTTTAAAGTAGTTTTTTTTTTCCTAAATAACGGTGTAAAAATTAAAAATATACGATGTTTAGAAATTAAAAAAAAATGCAGTAACAAAAATCGCAAAACCCAAATTTCATCGTTAAGTGCTGCCATTCGCAAAATGACGTCAGCCTTATACGCACGGTCAGGTTTGTCCTTTATAATATAGATTGCACCAAAATCATGTAACTTGCAAAATGTAATTTTCATAATTTCCATTTAGTCTACATTGTAAATATGATTTCTAAAATGTAAGAAAGTATATATATATTCTAAATATGAAACAAAAGTACATTCATTTATTTTTTCCTCAAAGGCGAAAAATTTCATGCAATGCAAATGCAACAAATTGGGTTGCTATCATAGACCTTACAATAAACGATTTCTTACGTAGATTATTTCTCTGAGGTTGCTATGCAGATAGTGTAAATTTTGCTACGTATACGCACACATCCAAACATAAAACCAACCACCCGTATTCTTGTCCGTCTTAAACATCCAAAAATTTAAGTTTTCAATATGTACATGATGCTAAAACTTCATTCGATTTGTGAAATTATTACAAAAATCGAAAAAAAAATAATCCCTTATTTATAGGTCCATGAAGTTAGCCCCTTGACTTTACAGAATTAAAAAACTGAAAACAGCATAGGTTTGAGCGTCGTTTGAGCGCGTTTGAGCGACAAAAATTTTCGTTTGAGCGACAATCTTACCAAGTTTAGAAACAAAATAAAACTCGGGGGCTAACTTCGCGTGAAGTTGGCCCCTCGACATTATCGAATTTAAAAACTGAAAGCAGCATCGGTTTGAGCGTCGTTTGAGCGTGTTTGAGCGACAAAAATTTTCATTTCAGCGAAAAACAGAAAAAGGCTATAAGCGAAAATAGACTCAGAGGGTCAATTAAACGTGAAGTTGGCCCCCCGATTTTATGGAAGTTAACAATTGAAAACAGCATAGGTTTGAGCGTCATTTGAGCGCGTTTGAGCGACAAAAAAAATTGTTTGAGCGACATTATTTTCACAGTTATAAAAGTATTAATTTTTCCCGACAGCAAAATACACAGTTTCTATACAGCCCTTTAATTTAAGTATTTTGAAATTCTTAATATATTATACGATACAGCGATAAAAGTAATTGATTGAGCGTTAAAAAGTTTTATATCAGCATTATTATTTTAACACTTATAGAACACTCATTTTTGCATTGAACTAAAATCACAGTTTGTATTTAGCCCCCTAAATTAATTTTTTTAAAATTCTGAATATACCATACTTTTGAGTGTCCCCGTCCAGTATAATAGTTTGAGCCTTGAAAAGTTTTGTTTCAACAGTGATATTTTCACAGTTATAATGCATCGTTTTTTTCCAAAGGTTTAAAACCACAGATTGCATACAGCCCCTTAAATTAAGCATTTTGAAATTCTGAATATACCATACTTTACAGCGTTCAAAGTAATCGTTTGAGCTTTAAAAAGTTTTGTTTCCGCGCTAATATTTTCACATTTATTAGGCATTATTTTTTCCAAAGGTCTAAAATCACAGATTGTATACGGCCCCCAAAATTAATTATTTTGAAACCATGCATTTAAGCGTCAAAAGTAATAGTTTAAGCGTTAAAAAGTTTTTTTCCCACAGTAATATTTTCACAGTTATTACAGATTCTTTTTTCCAAAGATAAATAATAACTTTATAACATACTCATGTATTTACACATCTTAAGTTGACAGTTTATATACAATTTGTTATTTATTATTTATATTTTTTAAAACGACTGAGGTTTGAGCGTCATTCGAGGAAATTTCAGATTCCAAAATTTTTATTCTACCATCATTCTTAGCTAGTTATGTGGCATTATCTTATAAGAGATTTCAATTTGACAGTTTGTATACAACTCCTCATACAAACATTCTCGACTTTCTGCAAGTACTGTTCGTTTGAGCGTCTACAAATGACCATATATACCAAAAAGAATAAGTTCTAAAGATATTTATAGTTTCTTTATAAGATAATCATGTATCTACACATCTAAATTTGACAGTTTGTAAAGAGTACCTCGCACAAACAATCTCGACATTCTGCAAGTGACGATCGTTTGAGCGTCTACAAATAACTTATTTACCAAAAACAATAAGTTCTAATGATATTTATAGTATCTTTATATGATGATAAAATATTTTTAGAACTTAATTTGACAATATCAATAAAATAAGTTCTTTATTATTATTTTATTATTTTTTTTTAATTTCTGAGGTTTGATCGTCATTCAAGGACATTTCAGTTGCTATTTTTTTTTTTTTTTTTTTTTTTTATAGAATCATTTTGAGCTTTGTTATATGGCATTTTGCTAAAAGAGTTAATAATTTGACAGTTTGTATACAGCCCCTCATACAAACATTCCCGACATTCTGCGAGTGCCGTTCGTTTGAGCGTCTACAAATGACTTATGTACCAAAAAGAATAAGCTGTAATGATATTTATAGCTACTTTATAAGATAATCAAGTATTTACACATCTTAATTTGACAGTTTGTATACAGCCCCTCGTACAAGCATTCTCGACATTCTGCAAGTGCCGTTCGTTTGAGCGTCTACAAATGATTTATGTACCAAAAAGAATAAGCTCTAATGATATTTATAGCTTCTTTATAAGATAATCAAGTATTTACACATCTTAATTTGACAGTTTGTATACAGCCCCTCGTACAAGCATTCTCGACATTCTGCAAGTGCCGTTCGTTTGAGCGTCTACAAATGACTTATGTACCAAAAAGAATAAGCTCTAATGATATTTATAGCTTCTTTATAAGATAATCAATTAGTTACACATCTTAATTTGACAGTTTGTATACAGCCCCTCGTACAAGTATTCTCGACATTCTGCAAGTGCCGTTCGTTTGAGCGTCTTTAAATGACTTATTTACCAAAAACAATAAGTTCCAACGATATTTATAGTATCTTTATATGATAATAAAATATTTTTGAACTTAATTTGACAATATCAATAAAATTATTTATTATTATTTTTTGTATTTTTTTTAAATTTCTGAGGTTTCAGCGTCATAAAAGGACAATTCAGATGCTAAAATATTTGTTATAGCATTATTCTGAGCTTTTTTATATGGCATTTTGCTAAAAGAGTTAATAATTTGACAGTTTGTATACAGCCCCTCATACAAACATTCCCGACATTCTGCGAGTGCTGTTCGTTTGAGCGTCTACAAATAATTTATGTACCAAAAAGAATAAGCTCTAATGATATTTATATCTTCTTTATAAGACAATCAAGTATTTACACATCTTAATTTGACAGCTTGTATACAGCCCCTCGTACAAGCATTCTCGACATTCTGCAAGTGCCGTTCGTTTGAGCGTCTACAAATGACTTATGTACCAAAAAGAATAAGCTCTAATGATATTTATAGCTTCTTTATAAGATAATAAAGTATTTACGCATCTTAATTTGACAGTTTGTGTATTGCCCCTCGTACAAGCATTCTCGACATTCTGCAAGTGCCGTTCGTTTGAGCGTCTACAAATGACTTATGTACCAAAAACAATAAGTTCTAATGATATTTATAGGATCTTTATACGATAATAAAGTATTTGTAGAACTTAATTTGACAATATCAATAAAATAAGTTTTTTATTATTATTTTTATTATTTTTTTTAAATTTCTGAGGTTTCAGCGTCATACAAGGACATTTCAGATGCTAAAACTTTTCTTATAGCATTATTCTGAGCTTTGTTATATGGCATTTTGCTAAAAGAGATAATAACTTGACAGTTTGTATACAGCCCCTCATACAAACATTCCCGACATTCTGCAAGTGCCGTTCGTTTGAGCGTCTACAAATGACTTATGTACCAAAAAGAATAAGCTCTAATGATATTTATAGCTTCTTTATAAGATAATCAAATATTTACACATCTTAATTTGACAGTTTGTATACAGCCCCTCGTAC
This sequence comes from Maratus michaelseni, assembly GCA_963931845.1. Classification (NCBI taxonomy): domain Eukaryota; kingdom Metazoa; phylum Arthropoda; class Arachnida; order Araneae; family Salticidae; genus Maratus; species Maratus michaelseni. The sequence goes on along the minus strand of OZ007591.1, from coordinate 38,199,167 downwards.
AAGCATTCTCGACATTCTACAAATGTTGTTCGTTTGAGCGTCTACAATTGACTTATGTACCAAAAAGAATAAGCTCTAATGATATTTATAGTATCTTTATATGATAATAAAATATTTTTAGAACTTAATTTGACAATATCAATAAAATAAGTTATTTATTATTTTTTTTTATTATTTTTTTTTAAAACTCTGTGGTTTGAGCGTCATACAAGAACATTTCAGATGCTAAAATATTTGTTATAGCATTATTCTGAGCTTTGTTATATGGCATTTTGCTAAAAGAGTTAATAATTTGACAGTTTGTATACAGCCCCTTATACAAACATTCCCGACATTCTGCAAGTGCCGTTCGTTTGAGCGTCTACAAATGACTTATGTACCAAAAAGAATAAGCTCTAATGATATTTATAGCTTCTTTATAAGATAATCAAGTATTTACACCTTAATTTGACAGTTTGTATACAATCCCTCGTACAAGCATTCTCCACATTCAGAAAGTGCCGTTCGTTTGAGCGTCTACTAATGAACTATGTACCAAAAAGAATAAGCTCTAATGATATTTATAGCTACTTTATAACATAATCAAGTATTTACACCTTAATTTGACAGTTTGTATACAGCCCCTCGTACAAGCATTCTCGACATTCTGCAAGTGCCGTTCGTTTGAGCGTCTACAAATGACTTATGTACCAAAAAGAATAAGCTCTAATGATATTTATAGCTTCTTTATAAGATAATCGAATACTTACACATCTTAATTTGACAGTTTGTATACAGCCCCTCGTACAAGCATTCTCGACATTCTACAAATGCTGTTCGTTTGAGCGTCTACAATTGACTTATGTACCAAAAAGAATAAGCTCTAATGATATTTATAGTATCTTTATATGATAATAAAATATTTTTAGAACTTAATTTGACAATATCAATAAAATAAGTTATTTATTATTTTTTTTATTATTTTTTTTTTAATCTCTGTGGTTTGAGCGTCATACAAGAACATTTCAGATGCTAAAATATTTGTTATAGCATTATTCTGAGCTTTGTTATATGGCATTTTGCTAAAAGAGTTAATAATTTGACAGTTTGTATACAGCCCCTTATACAAACATTCCCGACATTCTGCAAGTGCCGTTAGTTTGAGCGTCTACAAATGACTTATGTACCAAAAAGAATAAGCTCTAATGATATTTATAGCTTCTTTATAAGATAATCAAGTATTTACACCTTAATTTGACAGTTTGTATACAACCCCTCGTACAAGCATTCTCCACATTCAGAAAGTGCCGTTCGTTTGAGCGTCTACTAATGAACTATGTACCAAAAAGAATAAGCTCTAATGATATTTATAGCTACTTTATAAGATAATCAAGTATTTACACCTTAATTTGACAGTTTGTATACAGCCCCTCGTACAAGCATTCTCGACATTCTGCAAGTGCCGTTCGTTTGAGCGTCTACAAATAATTTATGTACCAAAAAGAATAAGCTCTAATGATATTTATATCTTCTTTATAAGACAATCAAGTATTTACACATCTTAATTTGACAGCTTGTATACAGCCCCTCGTACAAGCATTCTCGACATTCTGCAAGTGCCGTTCGTTTGAGCGTCTACAAATGACTTATGTACGAAAAAGAATAAGCTCTAATGATATTTATAGCTTCTTTATAAGATAATAAAGTATTTACGCATCTTAATTTGACAGTTTGTGTATTGCCCCTCGTACAAGCATTCTCGACATTCTGCAAGTGCCGTTCGTTTGAGCGTCTACAAATGACTTATGTACCAAAAACAATAAGTTCTAATGATATTTATAGGATCTTTATACGATAATAAAGTATTTGTAGAACTTAATTTGACAATATCAATAAAATAAGTTTTTTATTATTATTTTTATTATTTTTTTTTAAATTTCTGAGGTTTCAGCGTCATACAAGGACATTTCAGATGCTAAAACTTTTCTTATAGCATTATTCTGAGCTTTGTTATATGGCATTTTGCTAAAAGAGATAATAACTTGACAGTTTGTATACAGCCCCTCATACAAACATTCCCGACATTCTGCAAGTGCCGTTCGTTTGAGCGTCTACAAATGACTTATGTACCAAAAAGAATAAGCTCTAATGATATTTATAGCTTCTTTATAAGATAATCAAATATTTACACATCTTAATTTGACAGTTTGTATACAGCCCCTCGTACAAGCATTCTCGACATTCTACAAATGTTGTTCGTTTGAGCGTCTACAATTGACTTATGTACCAAAAACAATAAGTTCTAATGATATTTATAGGATCTTTATACGATAATAAAGTATTTGTAGAACTTAATTTGACAATATCAATAAAATAAGTTTTTTATTATTATTTTTATTATTTTTTTTAAATTTCTGAGGTTTCAGCGTCATACAAGGACATTTCAGATGCTAAAACTTTTCTTATAGCATTATTCTGAGCTTTGTTATATGGCATTTTGCTAAAAGAGATAATAACTTGACAGTTTGTATACAGCCCCTCATACAAACATTCCGGACATTCTGCAAGTGCCGTTCGTTTGAGCGTCTACAAATGACTTATGTACCAAAAAGAATAAGCTCTAATGATATTTATAGCTTCTTTATAAGATAATCAAGTATTTACACCTTAATTTGACAGTTTGTATACAATCCCTCGTACAAGCATTCTCCACATTCAGACAGTGCCGTTCGTTTGAGCGTCTACTAATGAACTATGTACCAAAAAGAATAAGCTCTAATGATATTTATAGCTACTTTATAAGATAATCAAGTATTTACACTTTAATTTGACAGTTTGTATACAGCCCCTCGTACAAGCATTCTCCACATTCAGAAAGTGCCGTTCGTTTGAGCGTCTACTAATGAACTATGTACCAAAAAGAATAAGCTCTAATGATATTTATAGCTACTTTATAAGATAATCAAGTATTTACACCTTAATTTAACAGTTTGTATACAGCCCCTCGTACAAGCATTCTCGACATTCTGCAAGTGCCGTTCGTTTGAGCGTCTACAAATGATTTATGTACCAAAAAGAATAAGCTCTAATGATATTTATAGCTTCTTTATAAGATAATCAAGTATTTACACATCTTAATTTGACAGTTTGTATACAGCCCCTCGTACAAGCATTCTCGACATTCTGCAAGTGCCGTTCGTTTGAGCGTCTACAAATAATTTATGTACCAAAAAGAATAAGCTCTAATGATATTTATATCTTCTTTATAAGATAATCAAGTATTTACACATCTTAATTTGACAGTTTGTATACAGCCCCTCGTACAAGCATTCTCGACATTCTGCAAGTGCCGTTCGTTTGAGCGTCTACAAATGACTTATGTACCAAAAAGAATAAGCTCTAATGATATTTATAGCTTCTTTATAAGATAATCAAGTATTTACGCATATTAATTTGACAGTTTGTATATTGCCCCTCGTACAAGCATTCTCGAGATTCTGCAAGTGCCGTTCATTTGAGCGTCTACAAATGACTTATTTACCAAAAACAATAAGTTCTAATGATATTTACAGTATCTTTATATGATAATAAATTATTTACACATCTGAATTCGACAGTTTTAAAAAATTAATTAATTTATTATTTTTCTTTTTTTTTTTTTATGTCAGAGGTTTGAGCGTCATTAGAGGACATTTCAGACTTCAAATGTTTTGTTCTAACATCTTTCTTACCTCAGTTATGTGGCATTTTATGATGAGAGGTTTCAATTTGACAGTTTGTATACAGCCCCTCATACAAACATTCTCGACTTTCTGCAGGTGCTGTTCGTTTGAGCGTCTACAATTGACTTATGTACCAAAAAGAATAAGCTCTAATGATTTTTATAGCTTCTTTATAAGATAATCAAGTATTTACACATCTTAATTTGACAGTTTGTATATTGCCCCTCGTACAAGCATTCTCGACATTCTGCAAGTGCCGTTCGTTTGAGCGTCTACAAATGACTTATGTACCAAAAACAATAAGTTCTAATGATATTTATAGTATCTTTATACGATAATAAAGTATTTACGCATCTTAATTTGACAGTTTGTATATTGCCCCTCGTACAAGCATTCTCGACATTCTGCAAGTGCCGTTCGTTTGAGCGTCTACAAATGACTTATGTACCAAAAACAATAAGTTCTAATGATATTTATAGTATCTTTATACGATAATAAAATATTTGTAGAACTTAATTTGACAATATCAATAAAATAAGTTTTTTATTATTATTTTTATTATTTTTTTTAAATTTCTGAGGTTTCAGCGTCCTACAAGGACATTTCAGATGCTAAAACTTTTCTTATAGCATTATTCTGAGCTTTGTTATATGGCATTTTGCTAAAAGAGATAATAACTTGACAGTTTTTATACAGCCCCTCATACAAACATTCCCGACATTCTGCAAGTGCCGTTCGTTTTAGCGTCTACAAATGACTTATGTACCAAAAAGAATAAGCTCTAATGATATTTATAGCTTCTTTATAAGATAATCAAATATTTACACATCTTAATTTGACAGTTTGTATACAGCCCCTCGTACAAGCATTCTCGACATTCTACAAATGTTGTTCGTTTGAGCGTCTACAATTGACTTATGTACCAAAAAGAATAAGCTCTAATGATATTTATAGTATCTTTATATGATAATAAAATATTTTTAGAACTTAATTTGACAATATCAATAAAATAAGTTATTTATTATTTTTTTTATTATTATTTTTTTTAATCTCTGTGGTTTGAGCGTCATACAAGAACATTTCAGATGCTAAAATATTTGTTATAGCATTATTCTGAGCTTTGTTATATGGCATTTTGCTAAAAGAGTTAATAATTTGACAGTTTGTATACAGCCCCTTATACAAACATTCCCGACATTCTGCAAGTGCCGTTCGTTTGAGCGTCTGCAAATGACTTATGTACCAAAAAGAATAAGCTCTAATGATATTTATAGCTTCTTTATAAGATAATCAAGTATTTACACCTTAATTTGACAGTTTGTATACAACACGTCGTACAAGCATTCTCCACATTCAGAAAGTGCCGTTCGTTTGAGCGTCTACTAATGAACTATGTACCAAAAAGAATAAGCTCTAATGATATTTATAGCTACTTTATAAGATAATCAAGTATTTACACCTTAATTTGACAGTTTGTATACAGCCCCTCGTACAAGCATTCTCGACATTCTGCAAGTGCCGTTCGTTTGAGCGTCTACAAATGATTTATGTACCAAAAAGAATAAGTTCTAATGATATTTATTGTATCTTTATATGATAATAAAATATTTTTAGAACTTAATTTGACAATATCAATAAAATAAGTTATTTATTATTTTTTTTATTTATTTTTTTTTTAAATCTCTGAGGTTTGAGCGTCATACACGGACATTTCAGATGCTAAAATATTTGTTATAGCATTATTCTGAGCTTTGGTATATGGCATTTTGCTAAAAGAGATAATAATTTGACAGTTTGTATACAGCCCCTCATACAAACATTCCCGACATTCTGCAAGTGCCATTCGTTTGAGCGTCTACAAATGACTTATGTACCAAAAAGAATAAGCTCTAATGATATTTATAGCTTCTTTATAAGATAATAAAGTATTTACGCATCTTAATTTGACAGTTTGTATATTGCCCCTCGTACAAGCATTCTCGACATTCTGCAAGTGCCGTTCGTTTGAGCGTCTACAAATGACTTATGTACCAAAAAGAATAAGCTCTAATGATATTTATAGCTTCTTTATAAGATAATAAAGTATTTACGCATCTTAATTTGACAGTTTGTATATTGCCCCTCGTACAAGCATTCTCGACATTCTGCAAGTGCCGTTCGTTTGAGCGTCTACAAATGACTTATGTACCAAAAACAATAAGTTCTAATGATATTTATAGGATCTTTATACGATAATAAAGTATTTGTAGAACTTAATTTGACAATATCAATAAAATAAGTTTTTTATTATTATTTTTATTATTTTTTTTAAATTTCTGAGGTTTCAGCGTCATACAAGGACATTTCAGATGCTAAAACTTTTCTTATAGCATTATTCTGAGCTTTGTTATATGGCATTTTGCTAAAAGAGATAATAACTTGACAGTTTGTATACAGCCCCTCATACAAACATTCCCGACATTCTGCAAGTGCCGTTCGTTTGAGCGTCTACAAATGACTTATGTACCAAAAAGAATAAGCTCTAATGATATTTATAGCTTCTTTATAAGATAATCAAATATTTACACATCTTAATTTGACAGTTTGTATACAGCCCCTCGTACAAGCATTCTCGACATTCTACAAATGTTGTTCGTTTGAGCGTCTACAATTGACTTATGTACCAAAAAGAATAAGCTCTAATGATATTTATAGTATCTTTATATGATAATAAAATATTTTTAGAACTTAATTTGACAATATCAATAAAATAAGTTATTTATTATTTTTTTTTATTATTTTTTTTTTAAACTCTGTGGTTTGAGCGTCATACAAGAACATTTCAGATGCTAAAATATTTGTTATAGCATTATTCTGAGCTTTGTTATATGGCATTTTGCTAAAAGAGTTAATAATTTGACAGTTTGTATACAGCCCCTTATACAAACATTCCCGACATTCTGCAAGTGCCGTTCGTTTGAGCGTCTACAAATGACTTATGTACCAAAAAGAATAAGCTCTAATGATATTTATAGCTTCTTTATAAGATAATCAAGTATTTACACCTTAATTTGACAGTTTGTAGACAATCCCTCGTACAAGCATTCTCCACATTCAGAAAGTGCCGTTCGTTTGAGCGTCTACTAATGAACTATGTACCAAAAAGAATAAGCTCTAATGATATTTATAGCTACTTTATAAGATAATCAAGTGTTTACACCTTAATTTGACAGTTTGTATACAGCCCCTCGTACAAGCATTCTCGACATTCTGCAAGTGCCGTTCGTTTGAGCGTCTACAAATGACTTATGTACCAAAAAGAATAAGCTCTAATGATATTTATAGCTTCTTTATAAGATAATCAAATATTTACACATCTTAATTTGACAGTTTGTATACAGCCCCTCGTACAAGCATTCTCGACATTCTACAAATGCTGTTCGTTTGAGCGTCTACAATTGACTTATGTACCAAAAAGAATAAGCTCTAATGATATTTATAGTATCTTTATATGATAATAAAATATTTTTAGAACTTAATTTGACAATATCAATAAAATAAGTTATTTATTATTTTTTTTATTATTTTTTTTTTAATCTCTGTGGTTTGAGCGTCATACAAGAACATTTCAGATGCTAAAATATTTGTTATAGCATTATTCTGAGCTTTGTTATATGGCATTTTGCTAAAAGAGTTAATAATTTGACAGTTTGTATACAGCCCCTTATACAAACATTCCCGACATTCTGCAAGTGCCGTTAGTTTGAGCGTCTACAAATGACTTATGTACCAAAAAGAATAAGCTCTAATGATATTTATAGCTTCTTTATAAGATAATCAAGTATTTACACCTTAATTTGACAGTTTGTATACAACCCCTCGTACAAGCATTCTCCACATTCAGAAAGTGCCGTTCGTTTGAGCGTCTACTAATGAACTATGTACCAAAAAGAATAAGCTCTAATGATATTTATAGCTACTTTATAAGATAATCAAGTATTTACACCTTAATTTGACAGTTTGTATACAGCCCCTCGTACAAGCATTCTCGACATTCTGCAAGTGCCGTTCGTTTGAGCGTCTACAAATAATTTATGTACCAAAAAGAATAAGCTCTAATGATATTTATATCTTCTTTATAAGACAATCAAGTATTTACACATCTTAATTTGACAGCTTGTATACAGCCCCTCGTACAAGCATTCTCGACATTCTGCAAGTGCCGTTCGTTTGAGCGTCTACAAATGACTTATGTACCAAAAAGAATAAGCTCTAATGATATTTATAGCTTCTTTATAAGATAATAAAGTATTTACGCATCTTAATTTGACAGTTTGTGTATTGCCCCTCGTACAAGCATTCTCGACATTCTGCAAGTGCCGTTCGTTTGAGCGTCTACAAATGACTTATGTACCAAAAACAATAAGTTCTAATGATATTTATAGGATCTTTATACGATAATAAAGTATTTGTAGAACTTAATTTGACAATATCAATAAAATAAGTTTTTTATTATTATTTTTATTATTTTTTTTAAATTTCTGAGGTTTCAGCGTCATACAAGGACATTTCAGATGCTAAAACTTTTCTTATAGCATTATTCTGAGCTTTGTTATATGGCATTTTGCTAAAAGAGATAATAACTTGACAGTTTGTATACAGACCCTCATACAAACATTCCCGACATTCTGCAAGTGCCGTTCGTTTGAGCGTCTACAAATGACTTATGTACCAAAAAGAATAAGCTCTAATGATATTTATAGCTTCTTTATAAGATAATCAAATATTTACACATCTTAATTTGACAGTTTGTATACAGCCCCTCGTACAAGCATTCTCGACATTCTACAAATGTTGTTCGTTTGAGCGTCTACAATTGACTTATGTACCAAAAAGAATAAGCTCTAATGATATTTATAGTATCTTTATATGATAATAAAATATTTTTAGAACTTAATTTGACAATATCAATAAAATAAGTTATTTATTATTTTTTTTATTATTTTTTTTTTAATCTCTGTGGTTTGAGCGTCATACAAGAACATTTCAGATGCTAAAATATTTGTTATAGCATTATTCTGAGCTTTGTTATATGGCATTTTGCTAAAAGAGTTAATAATTTGACAGTTTGTATACAGCCCCTTATACAAACATTCCCGACATTCTGCAAGTGCCGTTAGTTTGAGCGTCTACAAATGACTTATGTACCAAAAAGAATAAGCTCTAATGATATTTATAGCTTCTTTATAAGATAATCAAGTATTTACACCTTAATTTGACAGTTTGTATACAACCCCTCGTACAAGCATTCTCCACATTCAGAAAGTGCCGTTCGTTTGAGCGTCTACTAATGAACTATGTACCAAAAAGAATAAGCTCTAATGATATTTATAGCTACTTTATAAGATAATCAAGTATTTACACCTTAATTTGACAGTTTGTATACAGCCCCTCGTACAAGCATTCTCGACATTCTGCAAGTGCCGTTCGTTTGAGCGTCTACAAATAATTTATGTACCAAAAAGAATAAGCTCTAATGATATTTATATCTTCTTTATAAGACAATCAAGTATTTACACATCTTAATTTGACAGCTTGTATACAGCCCCTCGTACAAGCATTCTCGACATTCTGCAAGTGCCGTTCGTTTGAGCGTCTACAAATGACTTATGTACCAAAAAGAATAAGCTCTAATGATATTTATAGCTTCTTTATAAGATAATAAAGTATTTACGCATCTTAATTTGACAGTTTGTGTATTGCCCCTCGTACAAGCATTCTCGACATTCTGCAAGTGCCGTTCGTTTGAGCGTCTACAAATGACTTATGTACCAAAAACAATAAGTTCTAATGATATTTATAGGATCTTTATACGATAATAAAGTATTTGTAGAACTTAATTTGACAATATCAATAAAATAAGTTTTTTATTATTATTTTTATTATTTTTTTTAAATTTCTGAGGTTTCAGCGTCATGCAAGGACATTTCAGATGCTAAAACTTTTCTTATAGCATTATTCTGAGCTTTGTTATATGGCATTTTGCTAAAAGAGATAATAACTTGACAGTTTGTATACAGCCCCTCATACAAACATTCCCGACATTCTGCAAGTGCCGTTCGTTTGAGCGTCTACAAATGACTTATGTACCAAAAAGAATAAGCTCTAATGATATTTATAGCTTCTTTATAAGATAATCAAATATTTACACATCTTAATTTGACAGTTTGTATACAGCCCCTCGTACAAGCATTCTCGACATTCTACAAATGTTGTTCGTTTGAGCGTCTACAATTGACTTATGTACCAAAAAGAATAAGCTCTAATGATATTTATAGTATCTTTATATGATAATAAAATATTTTTAGAACTTAATTTGACAATATCAATAAAATAAGTTATTTATTATTTTTTTTTATTATTTTTTTTTTAAACTCTGTGGTTTGAGCGTCATACAAGAACATTTCAGATGCTAAAATATTTGTTATAGCATTATTCTGAGCTTTGTTATATGGCATTTTGCTAAAAGAGTTAATAATTTGACAGTTTGTATACAGCCCCTTATACAAACATTCCCGACATTCTGCAAGTGCCGTTCGTTTGAGCGTCTACAAATGACTTATGTACCAAAAAGAATAAGCTCTAATGATATTTATAGCTTCTTTATAAGATAATCAAGTATTTACACCTTAATTTGACAGTTTGTATACAATCCCTCGTACAAGCATTCTCCACATTCAGAAAGTGCCGTTCGTTTGAGCGTCTACTAATGAACTATGTACCAAAAAGAATAAGCTCTAATGATATTTATAGCTACTTTATAAGATAATCAAGTATTTACACCTTAATTTGACAGTTTGTATACAGCCCCTCGTACAAGCATTCTCGACATTCTGCAAGTGCCGTTCGTTTGAGCGTCTACAAATGACTTATGTACCAAAAAGAATAAGCTCTAATGATATTTATAGCTTCTTTATAAGATAATCAAATATTTACACATCTTAATTTGACAGTTTGTATACAGCCCCTCGTACAAGCATTCTCGACATTCTACAAATGCTGTTCGTTTGAGCGTCTACAATTGACTTATGTACCAAAAAGAATAAGCTCTAATGATATTTATAGTATCTTTATATGATAATAAAATATTTTTAGAACTTAATTTGACAATATCAATAAAATAAGTTATTTATTATTTTTTTTATTATTTTTTTTTTAATCTCTGTGGTTTGAGCGTCATACAAGAACATTTCAGATGCTAAAATATTTGTTATAGCATTATTCTGAGCTTTGTTATATGGCATTTTGCTAAAAGAGTTAATAATTTGACAGTTTGTATACAGCCCCTTATACAAACATTCCCGACATTCTGCAAGTGCCGTTAGTTTGAGCGTCTACAAATGACTTATGTACCAAAAAGAATAAGCTCTAATGATATTTATAGCTTCTTTATAAGATAATCAAGTATTTACACCTTAATTTGACAGTTTGTATACAACCCCTCGTACAAGCATTCTCCACATTCAGAAAGTGCCGTTCGTTTGAGCGTCTACTAATGAACTATGTACCAAAAAGAATAAGCTCTAATGATATTTATAGCTACTTTATAAGATAATCAAGTATTTACACCTTAATTTGACAGTTTGTATACAGCCCCTCGTACAAGCATTCTCGACATTCTGCAAGTGCCGTTCGTTTGAGCGTCTACAAATAATTTATGTACCAAAAAGAATAAGCTCTAATGATATTTATATCTTCTTTATAAGACAATCAAGTATTTACACATCTTAATTTGACAGCTTGTATACAGCCCCTCGTACAAGCATTCTCGACATTCTGCAAGTGCCGTTCGTTTGAGCGTCTACAAATGACTTATGTACCAAAAAGAATAAGCTCTAATGATATTTATAGCTTCTTTATAAGATAATAAAGTATTTACGCATCTTAATTTGACAGTTTGTGTATTGCCCCTCGTACAAGCATTCTCGACATTCTGCAAGTGCCGTTCGTTTGAGCGTCTACAAATGACTTATGTACCAAAAACAATAAGTTCTAATGATATTTATAGGATCTTTATACGATAATAAAGTATTTGTAGAACTTAATTTGACAATATCAATAAAATAAGTTTTTTATTATTATTTTTATTATTTTTTTTAAATTTCTGAGGTTTCAGCGTCATACAAGGACATTTCAGATGCTAAAACTTTTCTTATAGCATTATTCTGAGCTTTGTTATATGGCATTTTGCTAAAAGAGATAATAACTTGACAGTTTGTATACAGCCCCTCATACAAACATTCCGGACATTCTGCAAGTGCCGTTCGTTTGAGCGTCTACAAATGACTTATGTACCAAAAAGAATAAGCTCTAATGATATTTATAGCTTCTTTATAAGATAATCAAATATTTACACATCTTAATTTGACAGTTTGTATACAGCCCCTCGTACAAGCATTCTCGACATTCTACAAATGTTGTTCGTTTGAGCGTCTACAATTGACTTATGTACCAAAAAGAATAAGCTCTAATGATATTTATAGTATCTTTATATGATAATAAAATATTTTTAGAACTTAATTTGACAATATCAATAAAATAAGTTATTTATTATTTTTTTTTATTATTTTTTTTTTAAACTCTGTGGTTTGAGCGTCATACAAGAACATTTCAGATGCTAAAATATTTGTTATAGCATTATTCTGAGCTTTGTTATATGGCATTTTGCTAAAAGAGTTAATAATTTGACAGTTTGTATACAGCCCCTTATACAAACATTCCCGACATTCTGCAAGTGCCGTTCGTTTGAGCGTCTACAAATGACTTATGTACCAAAAAGAATAAGCTCTAATGATATTTATAGCTTCTTTATAAGATAATCAAGTATTTACACCTTAATTTGACAGTTTGTATACAATCCCTCGTACAAGCATTCTCCACATTCAGACAGTGCCGTTCGTTTGAGCGTCTACTAATGAACTATGTACCAAAAAGAATAAGCTCTAATGATATTTATAGCTACTTTATAAGATAATCAAGTATTTACACCTTAATTTGACAGTTTGTATACAGCCCCTCGTACAAGCATTCTCCACATTCAGAAAGTGCCGTTCGTTTGAGCGTCTACTAATGAACTATGTACCAAAAAGAATAAGCTCTAATGATATTTATAGCTACTTTATAAGATAATCAAGTATTTACACCTTAATTTAACAGTTTGTATACAGCCCCTCGTACAAGCATTCTCGACATTCTGCAAGTGCCGTTCGTTTGAGCGTCTACAAATGATTTATGTACCAAAAAGAATAAGCTCTAATGATATTTATAGCTTCTTTATAAGATAATCAAGTATTTACACATCTTAATTTGACAGTTTGTATACAGCCCCTCGTACAAGCATTCTCGACATTCTGCAAGTGCCGTTCGTTTGAGCGTCTACAAATAATTTATGTACCAAAAAGAATAAGCTCTAATGATATTTATATCTTCTTTATAAGATAATCAAGTATTTACACATCTTAATTTGACAGTTTGTATACAGCCCCTCGTACAAGCATTCTCGACATTCTGCAAGTGCCGTTCGTTTGAGCGTCTACAAATGACTTATGTTCCAAAAAGAATAAGCTCTAATGATATTTATAGCTTCTTTATAAGATAATCAAGTATTTACGCATATTAATTTGACAGTTTGTATATTGCCCCTCGTACAAGCATTCTCGAGATTCTGCAAGTGCCGTTCATTTGAGCGTCTACAAATGACTTATTTACCAAAAACAATAAGTTCTAATGATATTTACAGTATCTTTATATGATAATAAATTATTTACACATCTGAATTCGACAGTTTTAAAAAATTAATTAATTTATTATTTTTCTTTTTTTTTTTTATGTCAGAGGTTTGAGCGTCATTAGAGGACATTTCAGACTTCAAATGTTTTGTTCTAACATCTTTCTTACCTCAGTTATGTGGCATTTTATGATGAGAGGTTTCAATTTGACAGTTTGTATACAGCCCCTCATACAAACATTCTCGACTTTCTGCAGGTGCTGTTCGTTTGAGCGTCTACAATTGACTTATGTACCAAAAAGAATAAGCTCTAATGATTTTTATAGCTTCTTTATAAGATAATCAAGTATTTACACATCTTAATTTGACAGTTTGTATATTGCCCCTCGTACAAGCATTCTCGACATTCTGCAAGTGCCGTTCGTTTGAGCGTCTACAAATGACTTATGTACCAAAAACAATAAGTTCTAATGATATTTATAGTATCTTTATACGATAATAAAGTATTTACGCATCTTAATTTGACAGTTTGTATATTGCCCCTCGTACAAGCATTCTCGACATTCTGCAAGTGCCGTTCGTTTGAGCGTCTACAAATGACTTATGTACCAAAAACAATAAGTTCTAATGATATTTATAGTATCTTTATACGATAATAAAATATTTGTAGAACTTAATTTGACAATATCAATAAAATAAGTTTTTTATTATTATTTTTATTATTTTTTTTAAATTTCTGAGGTTTCAGCGTCATACAAGGACATTTCAGATGCTAAAACTTTTCTTATAGCATTATTCTGAGCTTTGTTATATGGCATTTTGCTAAAAGAGATAATAACTTGACAGTTTTTATACAGCCCCTCATACAAACATTCCCGACATTCTGCAAGTGCCGTTCGTTTTAGCGTCTACAAATGACTTATGTACCAAAAAGAATAAGCTCTAATGATATTTATAGCTTCTTTATAAGATAATCAAATATTTACACATCTTAATTTGACAGTTTGTATACAGCCCCTCGTACAAGCATTCTCGACATTCTACAAATGTTGTTCGTTTGAGCGTCTACAATTGACTTATGTACCAAAAAGAATAAGCTCTAATGATATTTATAGTATCTTTATATGATAATAAAATATTTTTAGAACTTAATTTGACAATATCAATAAAATAAGTTATTTATTATTTTTTTTTATTATTTTTTTTTTAAACTCTGTGGTTTGAGCGTCATACAAGAACATTTCAGATGCTAAAATATTTGTTATAGCATTATTCTGAGCTTTGTTATATGGCATTTTGCTAAAAGAGTTAATAATTTGACAGTTTGTATACAGCCCCTTATACAAACATTCCCGACATTCTGCAAGTGCCGTTCGTTTGAGCGTCTACAAATGACTTATGTACCAAAAAGAATAAGCTCTAATGATATTTATAGCTTCTTTATAAGATAATCAAGTATTTACACCTTAATTTGACAGTTTGTATACAATCCCTCGTACAAGCATTCTCCACATTCAGAAAGTGCCGTTCGTTTGAGCGTCTTCTAATGAACTATGTACCAAAAAGAATAAGCTCTAATGATATTTATAGCTACTTTATAAGATAATCAAGTATTTACACCTTAATTTGACAGTTTGTATACAGCCCCTCGTACAAGCATTCTCGACATTCTGCAAGTGCCGTTCGTTTGAGCGTCTACAAATGACTTATGTACCAAAAAGAATAAGCTCTAATGATATTTATAGCTTCTTTATAAGATAATCAAATATTTACACATCTTAATTTGACAGTTTGTATACAGCCCCTCGTACAAGCATTCTCGACATTCTACAAATGCTGTTCGTTTGAGCGTCTACAATTGACTTATGTACCAAAAAGAATAAGCTCTAATGATATTTATAGTATCTTTATATGATAATAAAATATTTTTAGAACTTAATTTGACAATATCAATAAAATAAGTTATTTATTATTTTTTTTATTATTTTTTTTTTAATCTCTGTGGTTTGAGCGTCATACAAGAACATTTCAGATGCTAAAATATTTGTTATAGCATTATTCTGAGCTTTGTTATATGGCATTTTGCTAAAAGAGTTAATAATTTGACAGTTTGTATACAGCCCCTTATACAAACATTCCCGACATTCTGCAAGTGCCGTTAGTTTGAGCGTCTACAAATGACTTATGTACCAAAAAGAATAAGCTCTAATGATATTTATAGCTTCTTTATAAGATAATCAAGTATTTACACCTTAATTTGACAGTTTGTATACAACCCCTCGTACAAGCATTCTCCACATTCAGAAAGTGCCGTTCGTTTGAGCGTCTACTAATGAACTATGTACCAAAAAGAATAAGCTCTAATGATATTTATAGCTACTTTATAAGATAATCAAGTATTTACACCTTAATTTGACAGTTTGTATACAGCCCCTCGTACAAGCGTTCTCGACATTCTGCAAGTGCCGTTCGTTTGAGCGTCTACAAATAATTTATGTACCAAAAAGAATAAGCTCTAATGATATTTATATCTTCTTTATAAGACAATCAAGTATTTACACATCTTAATTTGACAGCTTGTATACAGCCCCTCGTACAAGCATTCTCGACATTCTGCAAGTGCCGTTCGTTTGAGCGTCTACAAATGACTTATGTACCAAAAAGAATAAGCTCTAATGATATTTATAGCTTCTTTATAAGATAATAAAGTATTTACGCATCTTAATTTGACAGTTTGTGTATTGCCCCTCGTACAAGCATTCTCGACATTCTGCAAGTGCCGTTCGTTTGAGCGTCTACAAATGACTTATGTACCAAAAACAATAAGTTCTAATGATATTTATAGGATCTTTATACGATAATAAAGTATTTGTAGAACTTAATTTGACAATATCAATAAAATAAGTTTTTTATTATTATTTTTATTATTTTTTTTAAATTTCTGAGGTTTCAGCGTCATACAAGGACATTTCAGATGCTAAAACTTTTCTTATAGCATTATTCTGAGCTTTGTTATATGGCATTTTGCTAAAAGAGATAATAACTTGACAGTTTGTATACAGCCCCTCATACAAACATTCCCGACATTCTGCAAGTGCCGTTCGTTTGAGCGTCTACAAATGACTTATGTACCAAAAAGAATAAGCTCTAATGATATTTATAGCTTCTTTATAAGATAATCAAATATTTACACATCTTAATTTGACAGTTTGTATACAGCCCCTCGTACAAGCATTCTCGACATTCTGCAAGTGTCGTTCGTTTGAGCGTCTACAAATGACTTATGTACCAAAAAGAATAAGCTCTAATGATATTTATAGCTTCTTTATAAGATAATCAAGTATTTACACCTTAATTTGACAGTTTGTATACAGCCCCTCATACAAACATTCCCGACATTCTGCAAGTGCCGTTCGTTTGAGCGTCTATAAATGACTTATTTACCAAAAAGAAGAAGTTTTAATGATATTTATAGTATCTTTATATGATAATCAAGTATTTACACATCTGAATTCGAAAGTTTAAAAAAATTAATTTTTTTTTAATTTATTTTTTATTTTTTTATGTGAGAGGTGAGCGAGAACTAGGTTGTTGTTCCATAGTTCGAGTAATTAATAAAAATTGTATAAAATTGAAAACTGGAGAAATGTATTCATTAGTAGTTGTAAGCTAAGTAAATGCTTAAGGAACTGTAGGATTAATAATAAGAATTACTACATTATTATTATTATTATTATTATTATTATTATTATTTTATGGTTTGTTTTCCCAACTCCCGTCAAATATACCAATTTTTAATTAATGTCAACAATTTGACAACAATTTTAAATGAAAATAATGAATGGTTTATACCTATGTAATTAAAAATTTTCTAGAATAAGAATTTTCTACAGGTATAATTGACTTTTTTCTGTTAAAGTTAAAAATGAAAGAAAAAATAGCTTAGTGGAAAAGAACTGAAATAATTTCACCTCATCTTATATGTCCATTGCATTTCTGAATTTAATTTTTTTTAAAATGTCTTAAACATATCAATACAGACTTAGAAAACCCATTTTATAACTGAATTTTAACATTCACACGATGATACACCCGATAATGAATGGAGAAATGGGCGAAAAACTATTAATCTGTCACTGAATCCATAAAACCTTTTCTGTCCCCACCCCTTTGAAGAAGAGAGTATGCTGGGAGTTAGTTACATTGCTTTGCTATGCACTCTTGACCCATAGGACGATATACGATGTCTCCTTGAGCCATAAATTTAGTCACGGCGGCACTCCTATTTCAGGCAATACATGACACTTTAAATAACCATACCGAAAAAGATAGCTGATACTTGATTTTGCAGCTGTACGAAACTTTATACATAAAGTCGGTCCGTACAGATTCGGTGTTTCAAAGAAAGTAAAACCTAGTGAAAAATAATCTGTTGCAGATATTTCACTATGCTCTACCACAGAACTTATAATACATACGTTGGAAGTTCTTTGACTCTAGTACTGACATAAAACAACTTCAAAAATTATTTAGATTAAATATTCGCAGTAATTATGAAGAGTTGATTATGGGGTTTTTAAATACTTAATTCAGTTTGAAGAGAGTATTTAAAAATCTCATTTCTTGTGTGTGTATGTGTGTTTGTGTGTATAAGACATAGCATAAACGAAAAGGGAAATATCTCCCTACATTTAATCCCAGTATCATTAGATTGTACGCATGTTGTGTTTAAATAGGATCTTATTTTCATGATCTAAAGCAATTCGTTCTTTTGAGAATAATACTCTGAATTTAGTAGTGTCAGTGGGCTAAAAAAAATATTTGAAACAACATACACAATTGAATTAGAATGTGAAGTCAAAGTTTGTAATTTCTCATTAATTTGTGTATTTAGTCTGTTCATAAGTAAATTCCAATATCCAGTTCAGCATAATAAACACACTAGAGGGTACAAAGAACATACACAATTGGTGATCAAATATTTTATTAACATATTACTAAATAGAATTTGTAAACTTGATCATTTAGTGTAAGGATGCAAAAGGCTAACTTTTTCTTTCTTTTCTCTTTTACTGAACATAATACGAATATATACTGGTGCATTTAAAATTGTATGTGAAATAATTATTGTAAAATGTTATTATTTTTAAGGTCCTCTTTAGCTTGGAATTCTCAAGCCTCTAACTCGAATAACATATTTCAAATAAGATTATGATATTAATACAATTTCGTTAAATCTTAAATTGCAATTGAAGAGGTTTAAAATAAAAATAAATAGTACTTACAATAGTTTTACATGAAATTTGAAATAACAGTACAAAAACTTTTTAACAGCATCAAAAATGATTTTAAATATATAAATTTTATACATTATTTTATATATATTATTCCAAAAAATGTATTTAGAAAAGAAAAAGAGTTATAAGTTAAATAAACTTTCAACACGATTCAAAATCATCATCATGCGTATTTACCAAGTAAGAACTGTATGCACATAATTATATAAGAATGTTAAATACTTTATGTGTCATTTAAAGGCCGCTTAAATTCATTAAGAAAGAACGAAGAACGCATAAAAGTAAGTGATAAAATATTATTAATATATTGACACGCGTACACGACACAAATAATTAATTTAAAAATACAAATTAAACATCATAGATACTGAAATATACATTTTAAAATATCATTATTACCGAAAGGGCAAAAACATACATTATATATGCAACACACTAATAAATGAAAAATATTTCAAGAAAAAACAATTCAAAACATATAATATATTCAAAGTATTCAAATTGTTTTTAAAAAGTAGTTCAAAAGGATTGATTTTGTTTTCTTTTTTATATGTATAAGGTAAAGCTAGGATAGTCTGCGCACAATTCAAAAGAATAACAATAAAAAATCTAAATATTAATTTTTTACTAAACTATCCGTGAATAATTTTCACTTCATTTGTTTTTTATGCATTTCCATTGCTATTTTGTTGTTATGTTGTAATTTAATAGAACAGTTGTAATAAAACCAAGAAAGTTATTTTGCGCAATCTGTCTTTACAGGGTTGGTGTGATTGCGCACATGGGTAGGAGAGATTGTTACTAATAATAACTACGGTAAAATTGTTAACAATAATAATTACACTTAAATGATATTGTTGTAAGGTTTTTGTGAACAAATATTATTGTATTAGGAGTGAATATTTCAAGCTAATGATTAAAGAATAAAAAAAAATGAAATAATTTTAAAAGCGATAAAAAAATTTGAATTAAAGTGGAAAAAAATTAAAGAATCAGGAAAAGCAAGTCCAGATAAGCTTACAAAATAACATTAAGTTACTTGAAAACTCGTTTAACTTAAAATTAGTCCATTTTAATTTTTCATTTTTTATGCAAATTTACCAATAAGCTGCGTGATCTCACCTAGCATAGAAACTAATGGGAACGACGCGCCATCTCTCCTAAGTAGCAGATGCGCAAACTCTCCAATTTCCATAGGAGAGATTGTGCGCCCTTTTATTTAAACATGGCCGCTACTAAAACGAACCGTTGATGTTCACATTGTTAGTCTAGACTAGTAGCTTATGAGAAATTGTTTAAGTTAAAAATATTTTGTACTGCTGACATTGGATAAAAATTTTGATAAATAGCTATGAAAATTCAAGCACTTACTTTGGGAAAACAAAACAAAATAGCAATGCTTTATCTTAGACACTCAAAACAATCAACGTGCACTTTCAAGTAGACACTCCACTATTTCTGTTGTACAACTACCTGGAGTCACTGCGCGCTCACTCTATTCCTTTCTCCCGAACCTCTATGTGCGCAATCTCTCCGACCGCGCCATCTCTCCTGGCTGTACCTTATACATATATATTTATGTAAAATAAAAATATTTTAAACTTAATAAGTAAAAACAAGTATACAATTTATTAAGCTGCGCACAAACACATAGTGCACAATCTATTCTTAATATTAAAATTATTAAGAAGAAACGTTTGTTTATTTGCATGAGGTAACCACTCGAATTTCCGAGACAATTTCAAAAATTCTTTCGTAAAAAAAAAAAAAGGAAAAGGAAAAGAAAGAACGAAAGAAAAGAGAAAAGAAAAGAAAAGAAAACAATATTGACAATCTTTGTCCAACAAAGACTATCTTTTTATATCGGTGCCACTGCCTCCAAGGGAAAGCAAGAACAAAAACTTTCTAAAATTACAATTCCTGGCTAGAAATCTGGAAGTTGACATGGTTACTTTTTAGACTCAAATATAAATGTTAACTAAAAAAAAACTTTTAAAAAATAGGAAAAATAAAAGTAAAAATAGTTAAATTTAAAAAAAAAATTGGAGGGGGGGGAGGGGGCAGACTGTACAATGCAATTAAAATTTGTTTCAAAGTACAAACTTCCAAGGTTTTACAGTTATTTCAAAATTAGTGTTAATGGTATCGTTTAAAGTGGAAAATACAATTAAAATAGTTATTTTAACAATTGAATAACATGTTATAAACTATAATGTTTAATTTATCAGAGAGAAATGTTTAATAATAAAAATTGTTATATTTTTTTCCGTATTTAATCGTGAAAATCTTACAAAAATCTAGTTTGTATAAACTTTAAGATCAATTACTTTCTAATTTATAAAAAAATATACCTAAAAGTAAAACATATTTTTATTTATTTATTACAATGTTTTAATTATTTAATTTTATAAAAATCTGTCATTATTACAGATCTTTCTCAATAAAGATCAAAGTAAAGTATTTTATTTCAGCATTTTTAAGTTAAAGGTGTTCTAAAAAGAAAATATTTCCCCCTTCTATTATAACGTGGAACTTTCTGACATATCTGACTCATTTTTAAACATAACAGCATGAGACTTGCAGGCAAGTCTCACTGAAGTGGTTTGGAATCTTTTTTTTTTTTTTTTTAATTTTTGATAACTGAATTATATCTTGCGTTATATGCGTTTGTTGTCCAGTGACGGTAGTTTTCTTCCTTTCCCACGTTGTCATGTCCAGAAAATCTCTTCAAAAACGTCAACTTTGAGAGTATTTTCTGGCAGATCCTTTGCCTTTATCAAAAATAAAAAAATATGTTTTAAATTATGTTTAAAAAAATATAATATTTTATGAATAAGAGCATTACGTTTAGAGAGTTTGCAAATGCAATAGCATGCGTTTCCAGACAAAAATGAATTGATAAATGTGCCTGAAAGTAGTCTGTTTTGATTTTGAAACAGTCTTAAGTTTAGACTACAATATTCTTGTAAATTTATAGTGCAGAAAACAAAATCGGTATGAAGGAAGGATGTCATGAATATTTCTCAACCAATATCAGAAGACTGAATTAGCAATTTGATTAATTAGGAGAAATACTGAAAATTATTTTGTTTAATTCATATAGGACATTCAAACATAGTTTCTACTTAAAAAAGCAATAATTCTAATTGTTAGTATACCAAAAACCCTCGAAAGGCTTTATTTTTGCGAATTTCTCAGGCATTTTAAGTTAAAAAAAATATATAAATTATTCTATGTTTATTGACTTCTTTTCATTAAAAAAAAATGTTTTACAAATTATGATTTAGAAAAATATTTCCCCTTTTGTAAGTAAAGCAAATAAATAAGCTTTATTAATGCTATCAGTGTACTTAGAAAAGGCTCTTTGAAAATGCATTTACTAACGCAATTCAGAACTGCTTTTGGTTTACCATGCTGGCTGTTATAAATGTTTTTTGTTCTTTATCCTCCCTTTCTTCAAAGTTGTAAAAAAGAAACTTTCTAAAAGAATTAATATATATATATACACGCATCACGCATACAAAAAAAAAAAAAAAAAACCTGTGTAGCGCTTTTTAAAAGACATAAATTATGAAATTATGAAAGATATGTATTATGAAACACTTTCCAATCTTTCAAGCATATCTTGATTATCTTGTTTTCGAGCAACGTTTCATTACTTTTGAGTTTCTATGTTATTTTTCAATTATATATTTTCTATATTATTTCAACAATACATCAATGTCTTATTAAAATAATCATATATTTACATCATAAAAAAATTAATTACAGAAGTTATCTCTTATTATTGATAGGATGTTTCATATACACAGTTAAAGCCCTAATAACCGGCTCCCTTTTTATAAATAACTTTAATTTACTTTAACTTTGTTCAGAAGCTGGCAGATTTGAGTGGGTATTAGTACTACCATTATTAAGTATTTTTTGCCTTATTTAATTAGCTGAATTTTGAGGATTAAAATATATTTCTTTTTATTTTTATTTTTAAGTATAAATAATCAATCAAAAATTAATTTTACAGTATCGTGCATACTGTATACTTATATCCCCTTTTGCCCCAGTGTGGTTCAAAAATGAATACTTTCATCATATTTTGCCGGATTTCAATTGTTGAACATGATAGTGTGAACTCCTACAGTTATGTGTATATGTTAATACTAAAATATAACGTACGCCCATCAGAAAAGTCACTCTTATATATTAATTAAAATAGCGCAATTCACAAAATTTATCTTTTATTTAAAACAATTTTCTGTTATTTTCATGAATAAACTCTTATTTTCTACACCGAAATAAATAAAATTACATTGCGTTAAATTAAAATACCTTATTTTATTTTATTTTATTTCTATTATTATAAAACTTTAAAAACTTTGACTTTTAAACTTTGACTTGTTACAAAATTAACTCTTTAGTTTTGAATATAAGATTTTCTTGCATATCAAATTTTCGTTTTTGGAATTAGAATAAAAAGCTGCATAATTAGTAAAAAACATTTATATGAAAATATTATGATCTGTCATAAACAGTTATTATACAAAAAACTATTCAAAATGTAAGCACAAAAATCCGAGATTTTAAAAAAATTCATGAACAAAATTTATAATTTTTTTAACCTTATAAAATTTCTAAACTAACTGAGTAATTGAAAAAAAACAATCAAACAGTGCATCTTAATTTTAAATAATTCATTTTAATTTATTTTACTGGGGAAAAGTTTCACTTGCAAATATTCAACTGTTTAAAATATATTACGGTTCTGCTAAAAGTATAAAATTTAGATGACATTTTAAAAATAATACATACATCCCAATACTCTTACAACTTTTTTGTATTGCATTTGATGACATCGAAAACATTTCATACGAACCAATGTTAGACATAAGTGTTAGACATAGGGGGACGAAATATCCGTATCAGAGCATCTTCAAATTAAATTTATAGATGAACTAGCAAGCTACGCCCCTACGCTGGTCAATTTCTCTTAACGAACTTTTAATCAAACAAAATATTGACATTTCATAATTCACTCTTATATTTTAACAGAATAATAAGGCTACTATAGTTTGAGACTCGTGCCAAAATACACGTCAGGACACGTCGCCGTTATCATTATCTTTTTACGCATGAAGGTTTCGCTATGGTACTCCATTGTGAAAGTTGGTAATTTTTAAATTCAATATTTAAAAAATGGCATAATCATATGATTTAAAATTTATATCAAGAAATATACAATTTTTTACCTTTCAATCGAGCTATTATTTTTTTCAGTAACTTCAAATGTTTCATTTTCCGAGATTAATCTGTGGCAACAATTAACGAAAAAACCCAGTCGTCAGCAACGCATTGCTTTTTATTAAAAAAGCTGTTGGAGCATGGATTGTCACCATCAATTCGCCACCATCACTTTTGAAATCGGTTCTGCAGTTCCAGAGATTCCATAGAAATTGTAATTTAGAATGATTTTAGAACGCTTTTCGCTCATTTCACCCTTTTAAATTTCGATTTTTTTTAAATTATTATTCTTAGAGAGCGTTTACATCTTATAAGTAACTACAATGCCAAATTTCAAATTTGTAGCTCCTTCAGTATAAAAAATTGCAATTTTACAACGTTTTCGCTTCTGCACCCCCCCCCCCCCGGGATTAGTGGTACCGATATAAAATATAGCATATGTTGGAGCAGGGATTGTCACCATCAATTTGCCACCATCACTTTTGAAATCGGTTCTGTAGTTCCAGAGATTCCATAGAAATTGTAATTTAGAATGTTTTTAGAACGCTTTTCGCTTATTTCACCCTTTTAAATTTCAATTTTTTTTTTAATTTGTTCTTAGAGAGCATTTACATCTTATAAGTAACTACAATGCCAAATTTCAAATTTCTAAGTCCTTCAGTATAAAAAAAAATCGCAATTTTTTTACGTTTTTCGCTCTTGCACCCCTCTGGGGTTAGTGACACCGACATAAAATATAGCCTATGTTGGAGCAGGGGTTGTCACCATCTATTTGCCACCATCACTTTTGAAATCGGTTCGGTAGTTCCAGAGATTCCATTGTAATTTAGAATGTTTTTAGAACGCTTTTCGCTCATTTCACCCTTTTAAATTTCAAATATATTTTTATTTTATTCTTAGAGAGCATTTACATCTTATAAGTAACTACAACGCCAAATTTCAAATTTCTAAGTC
Source organism: Maratus michaelseni (assembly GCA_963931845.1). Classification (NCBI taxonomy): domain Eukaryota; kingdom Metazoa; phylum Arthropoda; class Arachnida; order Araneae; family Salticidae; genus Maratus; species Maratus michaelseni. The sequence goes on along the minus strand of OZ007591.1, from coordinate 38,174,214 downwards.
CTTCAGTATAAAAAAAATCGCAATTTTTTTACGTTTTTCGCTCTTGCACCCCTCTGGGGTTAGTGACACCGACATAAAATATAGCCTATGTTGGAGCAGGGGTTGTCACCATCTATTTGCCACCATCACTTTTGAAATCGGTTCGGTAGTTCCAGAGATTCCATTGTAATTTAGAATGTTTTTAGAACGCTTTTCGCTCATTTCACCCTTTTAAATTTCAAATATATTTTTATTTTATTCTTAGAGAGCATTTACATCTTATAAGTAACTACAACGCCAAATTTCAAATTTCTAAGTCCTTCAGTATAAAAAAAATCGCAATTTTTTTACGTTTTTCGCTCTTGCACCCCTCTGGGGTTAGTGACACCGACATAAAATATAGCCTATGTTGGAGCAGGGGTTGTCACCATCTATTTGCCACCATCACTTTTGAAATCGGTTCGGTAGTTCCAGAGATTCCATTGTAATTTAGAATGTTTTTAGAACGCTTTTCGCTCATTTCACCCTTTTAAATTTCAAATATATTTTTATTTTATTCTTAGAGAGCATTTACATCTTATAAGTAACTACAACGCCAAATTTCAAATTTCTAGCTCCATCAGTATAGAAAAGATCGCAATTTTAGAATGTATTTCGCTCCTGCACCCCCCCTGGGTTTAGTCGCACCGACATAAAATATAGCCTGTGTGGGAGCAAGGGTTGTCACCATCTATTTGCCACCATCACTTTTGAAAACGGTTCGGTAGTTCCAGAGATTCCCCCTACAAACAAACAATCTTTACTCTTTTATAATATTAGTATAGATAGATGATTATGATATGATTTTTGTAATCGGATTCGTTGTCAAGCTTTCGCTTCAGAAAACACAACGCAGACGAAAACTTTGCTCCAGAGAAGTACCAACCATCCCCACAAAATTGCCTAACTGTTTACTGGCATTGCAGTGTAAATCCCACCAAAGTCCGTACAGCATAACTCAAATTATAAACGGTCGGAATGAAATACGAATTTGCATTTTAATTACTTAGTAGATATATCTTTCATAGTTGCATTCACCTTTCCCAATCACTTTCTCATTAGCTCTATCACTAAGCAACATAGAATGATATGTTATAGGGTCATTAATCAAATCATACCTGAAAAATCACTTCCATTAAAATTTGTTCAGTACAATTTTTTGTAAGTAATCTTTAATAATCGGGTTTAGATAATTTTAGAGCTTTCCTCTTTAGCTCTATAACAAAGCAACGTAGAATAGCTATGCGCTAAAACCTTTCAAAAAACATTACCTGATTAAAATGTGAATATGCGGTTTATACTCATAGTAGATGATGATATGATTTTCTGTAACAGGATTCATCATGAAGATTTCGCTTCAAACATAAACGATGCTTTCAACATTGTGGCTAATACGCCAATTGGCGAGGTATCCGATTGCGGAAAATTAGCCCGAAATCGTATGAATCGTACCCAAAGAAAAAGAGAAACATGGCTGAAGACTGAAAACAAATAAAGAAGTAATACATAATACTAATCAGACCTTCGACACTTTATTTGGTACTTCTCTATTATCCCGTCGACCACTTTTCATAAAAAAAAAAACTATCGCCAAACTATAAGATTTAACGCCAAAAATGCAGTCCCATTCACTTGACGTCAGAAGTATTAAACGTGTTTGTTATGTCATGAAGTGGTTTTTAATTCGACATTTACCTATATTTTTCATTTTGTTTTTCTGATATTTTAGTTATTTCGTTAATTAAAATAAAAATTGCGTCCTTAAACGACTGTGCCATGACATTAAAAGAGAAAATGCATTGTAAAAATGTTGCGTTTCATCGCGACCTACGTTATACACGGCCGGTGCATGACGTTTAAAACGTCACATGGAGTGGAACATTTTTATACGGCGATTGGTGCAAAACGGGGAGTGCGCCACTTTGCCCCAATCGCAGTACAAAAATGCATGTGACGTTTTAAACGTCATGCACTGGCCGTGTATAACGTAGGTCGCGGTTTCATAGTTAAGTGCAATAGATCAATTTCAACTGACGTCACAAACATTTATTCACCAGCCGAGAAGGATAATTAAGAAAAATAACGTAAATAAAAAAATATTCAAGATTTTTTTTCTATTTTCATTAATATATTGTAATTTTTTGTGTTAAAACTTACTGGACAATTTGGTGAGTGGGGCTTTTCCGAATTTATTTTATTTTAATTATTTATTTTGATGTTCCAATGGCAACATTCTTCCATTTGTTAATTTGGAATTCATGTTTGGCGATGATTTTTTTTTTTTTTTTTTTTTTTTTTTTTTAATGAAAAGTGGTCAACGGTATAATTGAGATGTACACGTTATTTTAGCAATCACATTTTATTTTAAATCGTGGCATTTGTAGAAATAATAATAATAATACACAATTACATAAATATCCGTAAGAATAATATTCAATTCCCAATTGAGCAGTTAATATTTCTATCTGCAAAAATAAACAAAAAGATTTAATTTGAATTTCTTCCGCTGCTATAGTAACGGACGTATTTTTAGAAATTATCACTTGCATTGTTAGAATTGTTAGATTTTGACGTCAAAGACTTCGCCAAATTAGAAAAATGTGCAATATCTCACGAACTATTTGACTAATGAGTATTTAATTGATACTATTCGATTCAGCATACAAAAATGCATTAAAATATGTTATCATTTGTCACGTAACTGTAATACCCGATTTTTAAGTAAATTTTTAAAAGTTTGTTCCCCTTTTTACCCCCCTTAGGGGTGGAGTTTTTGAAAATCTAGTCTTAGTGCGCTTCTACATACTAAGAAGTATTTTTCCTGCAAGTTTCGTCTTTGTAGATTCAATAGTTTTGGCTGTGCGTTGATCATCTAGCCAGAAAGGACTTTCTTTTATATATATAGATAGCGGATTATATTAAAAAGGTCAAGTTAATTTCTACATTTTTTTTTTTTTTTTCATATACTGGTTATAAAATGGTGTTAAAATTTCAAGGTACAAAATATCTAATATCACGCATAACAATTTTGGAAATTATGCTGAGGTTGTAAATGTTTCTGATCATCCAATGAAATTACTTAGGCATCACTACAAAATAATTCTTAGATCTCTCCGAACAGAAATACACCATATTGCCAAAGGTGACCGGTCACTTGCGATTTTAGACGTTTTTTTAACTATCTAGAAAAATACATGAGGAATTAACCTGAAACTGCAGGTGTGTAAACAGTATAGGATAGGTTATATATTTCCTTGAAGATTTTTTTCCCGAAGCCCCATAGGGGACTGTCTACAAATTGAAAAAGAACGAATATCTTTTGGATAACCCTGTAAAAACTAATGTAGTAAAGGCGTTCAAACTCGAGATTATTAATAAGTAGCTTATTGCAATATACTGTGTTCATTTTTATGAGGATAGCATATATACTCGTAGAGAAATTAAGGTTTTTATAAAAACAGTCCCAAATTTCGCCTAGTTTTTTGCTTATAATTGCAGAGTTCTTAATATAAAAAAGAGTTCTTTTCAGAAAATATGACAAACAACATTGTACATAATACTCTGAATATGAGAGGTTGTATTGAAATATAGTAGTACGTGTAATATTGTGTACGCTATCTTGGCACTAATCAACAGATATTTGATACAACCCCTCACCTTTTTGCTTCTTTTTGGAAACAACGGATTTCGAGCTTATTCTATCAACGATAATTTTCAGAATTTTCAAGCTATGATTTTGAGACTTTGACAAAAGTTGCTCTATATACTTAGCTAATACATTATGCATATTATAATTTGATTGCATTCGCGCATGCGCAGTGAAACATTTTTTGGTAAACCTGTTCATTTTTCATCCAATTTTTATAATTTTTTAATTCTGATTGCAGAGTATTATGTACAATGTTGTTTGTCATATTTTCTGAAATGAATTTTTTTTTATTTTAAGAACTCTGCAAATTATAAGTAAAAAACTAGGCAAATTTTGGGACTGTTTTTATAAAAACCTTAATTTCTCTACGAGTATACATGCTATCCTCATAAAAATGAACACAGTATATTACAAAATACCACTTATTAATAATCTCGAGTTTGAACGCCTTTGCTACATTAGTTTTTACAGGGTTATCCAAAAGATATTCGTTCTGTTTCAATTTGTTGACAGTCCCCTATGGAGTTTCGTGAAAAAATCTTCACAGAAATATATAACCTATACTATACTGTTTACACACCTGCAGTTTCAGGTTAATTCCTCATGTATTTTTCTAGATGTTAACAAAACGTCCAAAATCGCAAGTGACCGGTCACCTTTGGCAATATAGTCTATTAAATACCTATTATTCTGAAAATACTCTGCATATTGAAGAAAAGAAATTTTCCTCCACATTTCTTGCTACCGTGTTTCAACAAAACTTTTCGCGATAATAATTCATATGGAAAAAAAAATATATTCATACATATAATATCAATACAGTAATCTTTAGTTCTGTGTAAAAAGGGGATTGTCCTTTTTTGCGGCTTCGATTTATATTTTATCATCAAGTTATCATATAGAGATGTGTGACTGTAAAGTACCGTTCGACTGGGAATTGAATCTACTTTTAGAATATGAATAAATTTTTTTAAATAGGTGTCGTCTGCATATTAAAAATTGTACCAACTGTGAATTTTCAAATTGTTATATCTACTTTTGATACCATGTTTGAGTTGAATCAAGGCATTCCGAAAAAAGGCATGGCTACTTTACTTTTTCTTAATTCTCATAGGGTTAGAAGAGGCCGAAGTTTGAGGATACTAATGTTAAATAAACATGAGAAATTTTAATTTATATCTTGACAAAAAAAATCATTCAATTTTATTATTATTATTTTTTTTTTATGAAATACAATGAGTAGACGCAAACATATTTTAGAATATTTTTGATTAAAAATATATTTTTAATTACGAAAAGGATTAATAAATGCATATTCAAAAATCTAACCAGATTAGTTTTTACATAAAATGAATTATAATCGTCGAAAACGCAGGTGTGTCAATGTAGAGCTTATTCCAATAATTAGTTTTCGAGTTATAGAGAAATTTTACGTTTCGACGGCTTAAGAACACCATTTCATGCCATTGTTGTAGCTTTGATAGCATGAAATGGTGTTCTTAAGCCGTATATATATATTGTTGTAGCTTTGATAGCATGAAATGGTGTTCTTAAGCCGTCGAAACGTAAAATTTCTCTATAACTCGAAAACTAATTATTGGAATAAGCTCTACATTGACACACCTGCGTTTTCGACGATTATAATTCATTTTATGTAAAAACTAATCTGATAAATAATTCATTTTATGTAAAAACTAAACTAAATATATAAAATCTCTCCTAACTAATTGAGTATTTCCATTAGTTTTCCTGGTACCATTGTATTTCTAAATTACCCCAAGCAAATTTTCTTTTATGGCTTTATGAGGATTTAAGAAAAAGTACATAAATTATATATTTTTTCGGCTTTTTTTTATCCAAAAAATTGAAAAACGATGTCAAAAATGCGTGTTTCCAATTGAAAATTTAAAATTCGTACAAATTTTACTTTGTATACGACACAATTTACAATTTAATGGTACCTCTCGAATCACTATACGATAATTTGATGGTAAAATAGTATGAAGTAATCAATTTTTTCAATTGACGTACAAATTACAATAATTAAAAATATAATCAAATAAAAATATAATTCATATATATTTAATATATACATGCAGAAAATATTCTGAAAAATTAGAAAAATCGTTAAGCTTATTTAAAATTAACGTGAACCTTTGGCTACATTGATATGTAAAAATAAAATTTTAAAATATTTATATTGAGATCATAGTGACTAGAAACTAAGAAACAATTAGGCCATACGTATATTCTTTATCTATATTTTTATAAAGAAATTTTTAGATAGTTTTATAACATCTCACACCAAATCAATCTCATGAATCATACTAAAAAAAATAAAATATTAAACACAGTAATAAGAATGACAAATAACAAGTTTTCAACTGTATAAAAGATAATGCGATATTGTTGACAGGAAAAGGTAGAGAAGGTGGTAATGAATCAATAAGAACTTGTAATAAAAAATTCTAGAAAAGGAATCCTCACTTGATGAAATTCAACGAGCTTTCTACAATATACTTTTTGACTTAAAGCGCATGGTTTCCGCATCTGTAAATATGCAGTTTTTATTTTTTTTCACTTTATTTATTTTTTTTTTATCTTTTTTTATTTACCGTAACGTATTGGAAAACAACGACAACTAGATAGCTAACAATGTGAAATACTTTTATTAACTCAATAGAGCTGACATCATACGAATGAACCTTTTTCCAACTGAGTGAAAAAGTGCCCAGGCCGGGAATTGAACACAAAACCTCTGTCTTAAATTACCAACACCCTGCCCATTGAGCTACCTGGACCGACAACCGGTCAACACAATTCACTAAGAAAACTTTTTTGGCAATCTAGTTTGTTATCTGAAACAATTCAACGAAATATACTATAAGTAATGAGAATCCATTAAACTATGGACCTCGTATTCTTTGTGTCCATCATTTAATAGAGTTCCATTACCTGCAGTATATTCTGTTAAGCTGCTTCAGATAACATATCAAGTGCTATTACCAAAAAGGTTTGCTGAGTCAATTGTGTCGTCCATTGGTCGGTCTAGGTATTAGCTTAATTGACAAAGCATTGGCAATTTAAACTAGAAGAGTTTTGTATTCGACTCCGGCCTGGACATTTTTTATCATTCGGTTGGAAAAATGGGAAGGCAAATAATGCTGAAAATAAACTACTAAAGAATTTTTCATTGTGCTGATACAACGGAATTAACATGATCTCGTTCTCAAAATATGAATAATACCGTTAAATCATAAAATAAAAGGGTCTATGAATAATTATTTATATTATTAAACCAGATTTAAATGAACGTTTTCAAAATATAACTACAGATGCATATATACACACGACCAAAATATTCAGTTTTCATTTTTTTACGACGATTAATTAAAAAAAATTAATTAAAAGTAGTTTCTGAAAACGTGTCCGTTCATATGTACAAACAGTGACAGAAAGTATTCGAGAGAGTAGATAGAAAATATTTTTTGCATATGAATTTCAATGCGGTTTTTCATTTACAAACATATATAATTTCAATGTGCATTATAATATAATTCACATCTATATAAAATTAAACAAAGAAATAAACTCTATGGACAAATTATTTATATTCAAGAACAAGATTTAAATGCAGATTTTTGAAATTGAAATACAGATATGTATATATACAAATAACCAAAATAATAAGTGTTCAGTTTTTTCTCTACCATGATTAATTAAAACAAATTACATATAAGTAATATCTGAAAATATGTGCGCGATATATACAAACACTGGCAGAATGTATTCGAGAGAGTAGATAGAAAATATTTTTTCCTCCAGCATTTCAATGTTATTTTCCATTTACAAACATTTATAATTCCGAAATACATTACAATTCATATATATATATATATATATATATAATGGAAATGGGCTAGGCACATTGCAAGAAGACAAGACAATAGATGGAGTACAAACACCCTACAGTGGTATCCCAGAGATGTAAAACGACCAATAAGACAACCTCAAGTAAGATGAAGTGACGAAATCAGAAAAGCGGACGTTGTTGACTGGATGACTAAAGTAGAAACAATAGAAAAATTTGTGGGAGACCTACATCCAGCAGTGGATTGAAAACGGTTAATGATAATGATGATGATGAATTAAACAATGAAATAAAAGACTCTATGGACAAATTATTCATATTCTTGGAATATCTTTGTGAGTTTTTTATCATGTTACTGTCATATTAAATCAATTTGATAAATCATACTAAAAAATAGTAGTATTAAAATCAGTACATATTTTTACAAATAACAAGTTTTCAACTGTTTTAAAAGACAATTTGATATTGTCATTGGTAAACGAAAGTTAAGTAATGCTTAATGAATCATAGTCAATAATGAACATGTAATAAAAAAATCCCTAAAAGGCTTTGCATTTGATCATCTTCAACATGCTTCATGTAAGAAACTTTCTGGGACATAACAAATCTTAGAATTCATCTTATTGTTCACAAGCAACGTCCTTAGAGTAAAAATATTAAAATTTCATTTAAAATGGCTGAAGACCATATTACCATGCATTTTAAAAAACAAGAACTATTTAAAGAATTTTTTCCATATGCATATATATATATGTATATTGGGTTGTCCAGAAAGTTCAGGCCGGTTGGGAAAATCAATTCGTACCGGAAAATTCTATCATTTAATTATTAGACATTGATTCCCATATATAATGTCTAATAAGGAACGGGGAGAAATTTCCGGTACTATTTGATTTTCCCAAACGGCACAAACTTTCGGTACAACCTAATACAATTTTTAAAAGGTTTTCTATTTTATTTTTTTATTTTTTTGGTTTGTTTGTTTGCTTATAAATACTGTAACACATGGAAAAATCCAAAAATTAGATAAATAACAATATGAAAGCAAAACGTGCTAAAACTAAATGTCTAAAGTATTGATACTAACACAATATAATAGGATTTGGCATTTTCAAATATAAATAAGAACATTAAACAATGAAAAAATGACTCTATGGACAAATTATTCATTTTCTTGAACCAAATTTAAATGAGAGTTTTCAAAATTTAAATACAGATATATATACAAATAACCAAAACAATCAGTTTTCACTTTTTTCTCTAGTTACCACGATTAATTTAATAAAAGTAATTAAAAGTAATATCTGAAAACATGTGCGTGATATGTACAATTACTGACAGATTGTATTCGAGAGAGCAGATAGAATTTTTTTTTCCATAAGCATTTCAATATTATTTTCCATGTACAAGGATTTATAATTTCACTGTACATTACAATATAATTTATATATACATAAAATTAAACAATGAAATAAAAGACTCTAAGGGCAAATTATTCATATTCTTGGAATATATTTGAATATTTGAGAGTTTTTTATGATGTCATTGTCATATTAAATCAATTTGACAAATTATACAAAAAAATAATAACTATTAAAATCAGTACATATTTTTACAAATAGCAAGTTTTCAACTCTATAAAAGACAATGTGAATTGTCATTGGTAAATGACAGTTAAGTAATGCGTAATGAATTATTATGAACATGTAATAAAAAAATTCTCAAAAAGTTTTGAATTTGATCACCTTCAACATGCTTTATGCAAGAAATTTTCTGGAACATGAGAAATCTTAGAATTGATCTTATTATTAACAAGAAACATGCTTAACATAAAAATGTTAAAATTTAATTTAAAATAGCTGAAGACTATTGCCATATATTTTATAAAATAAGAAATATTTAAAAACTGTTTTTTTTACATATTTACATATATACAATTTTAAGAATGTTTTTTAGTTTTTTGTTTGTTTGTTTGTTTATAAGTACTGTAACACATGGGTTAACACCGAAAACTCAACGAATAACAATGTGAAAGCAAAATAGGCTAAAAATAAATTTCTAAAGTATTGATGATAGCACAACGTAACATAATTTTGTACATTAAAATATAAATAAGAACATTAAACAGAGGAATAAAAAAAAAATATGATAGATTACTTACATTATTAAACACGACTGCTACTAACAATAGTAATACTATTATCAATATCCTTGTTATTTCATACTGTACTCAAAAAATACAAAGCAGAATGAGGATTGATAATTTCTTTTTCGCTACATTTGATCATCTTATCCTTGGTGTCATCATATAGCTCCCATGTTCCACTATTTCGACGACAATAAGCGACGTAATGTGCAGGTTCAAAAGCAATTACCGAGCCAAGTGAAAAATTCAAATCATCAATTTTAATTTCTGCTGGAAAATCTGAGAGCTTTATGAAATTAGCACTTTCACTTGATTTGGGTAGAGTATCAATACCATTAAGATTTAAAATGTCTAGTTCAATAAATATGTGTTTTCCAAATATTTGCTTAATGTTCCAAATTCCTTTGCAATTTGGAACTCTACAGAGCTGAGTACTGGTATTTTTTATGTGTTCTTTTATAGATTCTTCTAATTTCTCCAGCCCGTCTACGATGACAATATCCCTGTCAATTCTTAATACAGGGTTCAACTGGATTCTGAAAGCTGAGCATGTGTCACATTTTTTTATAGACGTAACACTAGGTTCATCTGTAAAATTTGTTTCAAAATAATTGATAATATTGTCAGTAGCATCAATATCAGTTATACTGGTACTGATAACTGATGGTGTTTTCGGGTACAAATTATATAAATGATGCCCTCTCATTTTGTATAATTCAGTTAAGCTTTTGCCTTTAAAAAGATTCAGAGCAATTTTCAAAGTTTCATTTTTGGTAGATTCCGCATATCTGAAATATGATTCATTGTCTGCCATTGCTACACATAAACTTTGAACAATGCTATCAAATGGACAGGTCATTTTGATAGCAAATGCGGAATTTTTTATACTTATTGGGGGACATTTATATCCATTTTGGAGTAAAGGAAATGATTTGTTCAGTTTTGAGCTATTAGATGCTAATATCAAGCTTCTTATATTTTGATTTGAATTTAGGTATCTTGATTTCTTTTTTCTAGATTTTCGCCACTTATCTTCAGCTTTTATTTCTTCTTTCTCAGTCCGGGCTTTTCTTTTTCTATTTTCTTCATTCTTATTTTCTGAAGATTTTTTTTCTAGTCGAACATATTTAGTTTCATCAAAAAGGCCGCGATAATTTTTATTAACGTTACAATGGGATTCTTCTGGTATATTCTTCTTATGTTCATCTTTCATATTGTTTTCATTCAATTTTTCTATGTAGGTTTGTTTGTTTTTACTTGTAATTATTGTATCTTCAGATGTTGATTCTATTTTAATTTTTTCAACTTTTATATTATCGGCCTCTATAATTTTCATCGAGCCTTCTAGGTAATCAATATGCAGTTTCAGAAATTTGTCCACTCTGAGAGGCAAAATTTCATTTTTTAACACTCTGTTTTTTAAATTTCCGAAATCTCCTTCTACACCTGCGGAAGAGCCCGTTTTGAAAGAAGAATGAAATTTTTTATTCATTATACTCGTCCATAAAACGACGGAATCACAGATTTTCTTTAGTTTTTCACTGAAATTAAAGTTAAAATAGGGATTTATTTCTGTTCCTTCCACTATGTTACTTTCAGCTATAGCCCACATTTCATTTTTCCACTCTTTATCTAATTCCTCGTCTTCTTCCATTGTGTTTATGGTTTTGTTATTTTTAGTAGTCAAAAATTCACTACTAAAATTAGCCTTTTCTATTAAATGGACAAGATCATTTTTGCATATTTCAGCTGGCGTTACTTCTTCCGTGTTAATGGCTTTTCCAGCAGTTTCATTTGTTGACAATATTATAATTTTTAAAATAATGTCACTGAAATCCTCTAAATCTTCAGAATTTATCAGAAGCCCGATGCAAAACATATAAAAATCTTTTATTCTTTTAGATGAATTTGCAAAACATTCCCATTTCCTAACCATGTTTATAAAATGGGCAACATCAAGGCGGATGTATGTTTGAAATTGGACTTCTTTATCGAGGATAAGAGCTTCAAAACAGTCTTTTTTATACCATGCAAGCGAAAAATCGCACACTACTTCGCGGGGAGGTGGGGCTCCACTTCTCATCCACTGTCCAAGCCAAAATGCAATCGTGAGCGTGTCATGTCGCTCTGTCAGCATTTGTGAAACAGAGCATTGATTTTTTTCATTGTTTATAACAATTTCATACAAAAAAATATGTCTTGAAATTTTATTTTTTGCATGAATTATTTTTTTCACAATGGATCCAGTTGAATCGATTGCAGCTCTGCTGGTTTTTGTACTTTTTATGTATTTTTTGTACACAAACATTTGAGATTGTGTCCAATAATGGACAAAGAATTTATCCAACCCAATATCATGAATAGTTCCAATCCATGGAATGGAATATTTCATAATGGAAATATTCTTTATGGGATCTCCAGTACTGAAACCATAAGTCCTATCCTTAGTCTCTTGTTTTAATTTTCTTAAAACGTTTAAATTGTACAGTTCAGGATTGCATACTTCACCAAAATTCATAGTTTCATTTGCGCGTTTTACCCGCCACATTGAGCAGCTGTCATTTATAAGTTCTTTTCCAACATTTTTTCTATTTTCTCCTGTTAAAGGCCTTTTAAGTTCATGAGGTATGCTTGCCGTGTCTGATGTTCTTATATTTAATACTATATCAGACTCTTCTTTAGGTTCTTCTCTGATATACCCTATCAATTTATTCTTGCATTCTTTGCACCTTCCTTCTATTTCACAATAGTATTTACTACGCGTCAAATCTTTTGCAATTTTCGCTCTTTTAAATATGAATTAACATGGAATTCTAAGCTGCTCCCATATTCGTTTTGAAATCACATAAGTCCATGCATTTGGACGCAAGCTCAAATTTGTTTGCCTTGAAGATTCTGGTTTTATATTAATCCAGTCTTCAAAAGACAGTCTTATCAACTTTTCGTCTGCTTCGGAACAGATGCTTTCATCACAATGGCTTGATGAAGATTCTTTGCTGCTAACAAAATCAGGCTGCTCAGTTTTCTTTTGAATGTTGTAGTGATGCCTTAAATCATCAAATATATTGTGCCTATTTTGTTGTACATAGAAATGTAAATATTTTGGCGTATGGACTTTACCTATTTTTTCACTTAAACTATTCCAAATACTGTTCGTAGCAGTGACAAGTTTACCTTCGATATCAAAAATATGTTCTTTCAAATAATGTTCTTTCAAAAAGTTCAAGATTTCATTATGTAGGATACCGCCTTCAGCAAACTGACCCGAAATGTATTGAAGTAGGATCTTCTTTTAACACAACAACTGGACAAACAAAAAATTTGCCGGCCACTAACGAGAGTTTTTTTGCCTTGGATCTTCTAACACTTTTTGCCCCCTTGCATTATTTTAGTTGTGGGCGTGGAAAACTCCACTCCCCCTGCTTACCCCCGCTATAAGAGAATTTTGTTCGCTCGTAAAGTAAACGACAGAAGTAAATCTCGAAGAAGCCTATCTATTCGCAGAATATTTCAAATAGCATATATTGCTTATTTCAGATTCCATTCGTTACCTTAATTCTTCATAATTAACAAATCAGTGTTTCTATCGAGCAAAATAGTCTAGAATAATAAATTTGGTTATTTTTAAGCTATTATAATTCTTACCTTCATTAATTTTCATTAAAATAGATGCATTTTAAATTATAAGTTTCTGTTCCCCCCGCAAATTTAATGTATAAAAAATTTTTCGTCTGCAAATTACTTTCATTAATTATATCTGTACAACCTACTTCTTTTAAGTTGAAATTAAAATCTCCCACTTCTAATAAAATTTTCAACCAATTTTAATACAAGGAGAGATTATACAGTTTGACATTATATTATATATATCATATATGTGTGTATATATGTATGCGCATACGCTATAATATATGTACAGTAATAGAAAAAAAAATCACTGCATACTAACTCTGAGAAAAAAAATTATGGTATGAAAATGTGACTGGCGTACTAATCGATTATTAATACCCCCGAATAATTAAAACTATAATTAAATTTTGCCTATCAGGTCACCTAAATACAAAAATTGAACAAAAATAATACAATTTCCAATAATAATACATAATTTTGACATCATGTTTAAATTCTTCGGTAAAAATTACCTTCTAATACCAAACGGAAAGTCATTCGATCAAGTAATTTAAGAATTATATGAGTTTAAAGCCTGGAACTCTAATGTTAAATTGATACTTTATCGTCCCAACACAAAATGCAGTGCGGGTAATTTTATAAGAATCTAGGAAAAAACGTTACCGGGAAAAAAATTGACAGTGAAATCAAGAGCAGAAAAAAAGTGACAAGGAAAACGGGACAAAGAAAAAAAGTGAAAAAAAATTTAAAAACATTATATTATACGTAGGCATATTTGAAGCTTTTGGAAATTGATTTCAGTTAAAACATTCACAAGTTACAATTCATATGTTCTTTCTAAAACTAGTTTCAAATTATGTATTTTTTCGAAAATAATTTTCGAAAAAAATACGAATTGTAATCTATAAATTTTTTAAAGATAAATTGATGTAGATAACCCTCTAAGCAAAATTTAACTGTACTATTAATTAATAGGAGTTATTAATAATTAGTTGGTAACAGTGACATTTTTATACGATGATTTACTATAGAGTTTATTCTTTTCTTTTCTTTTCAGGACTGTAGGGTAATTTGGTGCTTAATTTTTTTCAACTAAAAAAAAAGCAACTATAGATCTTTAAAAATATTTAAATGTACCAGGCAAAACATACCTTTTACAGGGACAAATTCATAAAAGAAAGAAAGAATTTCAGCCAGTACTTAGTAAGTTAGAGATATTTTTAATATATATATGATGGAATGCTACAGAGTGATCAATTAAATTATTTGAATTTAAGTCTGACTGCATAGGATTTACCACTATATTGCTGTTAATTGATTAATATGAGTATTTTAAATTATCCGAGACGTATAGTATTTATTTTGCACCTATGACTCTAAGGATCTGATATGATAATTTATACTAAGAAAATTTTATTAGACAAATTATCAATTAATTATAGAAAAGAAAAAGTTGCGTTGTGAATTATTTTTGATGTTCGGATCCTCTTTGAGCCAATTACAATCATCAAAGGTTACCTGCAGAGAGTTATGTAACATTAAATATATAATGGCTTATTTTAAAACCTAGATTGTAATATTAAAGAAAACATTTCCTAAAATAAAAGACTTAATATTAATTCAATAAATTAAGTAAACAAAAGGAAAACTGACTAAAATTAATTGAATATAAAATTGAGTTTATTTACAAGGTAATTATAAGCATATGATTAAAAACAAACATAAATGTTTAAAAAAAATAAAATATTCAATCCTAGTTGAGAACTGTATTCTCAACATTTATTTTCTGAGAATTACAGTTTGTCTTACTGAATTAAAAAAATTCGATTTTGAAAGGCAGGGTTCCATACCCTAGAAGTATTTCTTTGATTAGCCTTTTTATGTTTAGATCGGGGTAGGATCTTCATACACACTTAGATTCGTATTATTAAAAGAATATAGCTTAATTAAATAAAATGGAACAATGATGAAGGAGGATTGTTTGTTACCTTATATTACTAGATAACGTTGACAGCAGGAGGTAATGGCTGACGCGTTTTCGCTTTTTCTTAGCGCGTACATTTCCATCTATTGGCACACACACTCATAATCTGTTTTTTTAGTTAGAGAGCAGTCAACCTTCTACTTTTCCATCTTTTTTGAATCTCAACTCTCAAGAAAAATCACATTCTTTTCGTGGAGCAAAAAAAAAGGGATGGAACCATTTTTCCCTTTTCACATAAAATTAAGGCCTTATACGTTTTAACTTCTTGAAAATTTGCATGTTTCGGCCATACCTCTGATTTTAGAGAGATGCCCATTGGCATGCGGGAGAAATTTGGTACTCCCCTTGAGTGTTTCATAGGTCCGTCGGTACAATAGCGATTCCTCTTGACGCCGTGCTGTGTCTGGGAGGTAAAGATGCTTTGACTTGTGAGGTCTTCGTGCCTATTTAAGCTCTCATAAATAAATGTGTCATATTATTGTTCTGACAATTTTCTCCATGACATTTTTATTAGGTGTAGTTAAATCATTCGTGGGAACGGAAAACCAAATATTTCCTTGACTGCCGTGGTTCACTTTGTTCCACAATTATCTATCTGTATGCGCTGATCCTAAAATGGATCATTAATTTGTATTGTTCACTGTTCACTGATTAAAATGATACCAAATACTCTGCTAATATGCAGAAAAAAAACCAAATACTTTTTTTTTTATAGTGTGTGCTAGTTTAGATCTAGATGGTGGTATTTCTCACCATCATCTCTTCCCCCGACATTAGAAAAAAAAAAGGTCCACAGTATCTTTTTTTTTTATATATATATAGCCACAAAGTACTCGATGAAAGTCCATCGTCGTATTATATTGAAGATCAAAACTGAAAATGTTCACATGGAAAAGTCTAGGAACTTGGGATAAGCTGGGGTGTCACTAGGTTTGGAGTGTAAGTAGGTTTGCAACACCAGAAAAAAGTTTTACACATTGGTGAAATAAAGCGTAATCAAAAGTTCACTGTTGAAAAATCTGATGAAAGACATGACTTCTTCAGCAAGTTATCATGTGTAGTTGGTTTCAATTTCCATTGTTCCAAAAACATTTATTAAAATTTTGAGTTTTAATAGGTCCAAATCCAAATAAAGCAGGAAAATTTGAATAAGCCAAATAATAAAATAAAATGCCCGAGAGAAGAAAGAAAAAAAAATTAATTTTCTTTTCCACTCTTATATTTTTAGTTATTACATACATATAAATTGGCAAATCTTTTATTTTAATTATTACAGGCTAATTAGGTACCCATACGTTGAAACACAATATACAGAATCATTTAAAACAAATACTCAATATAATCAGTAAGCTGTATGCATTGATAATGAATACCATACAATTAAAAAAAAATTATATAATATATGAAAAACATTGAGAGAAAACACATCTATATAATCACATGTCTGTTGTACTACAATCTGTATTATAAACATTATAATCTAATTCTCACATGAATTATTTTCTCTTGAGCAGAAAGGAAAACTTCTTTATTTTTATTTTTATATATATAAAGAAAATGTTATGTTAAAAAAAAAAAATCTTATCATTCTTACTAAAACAATTGTTTTGGAATATGTGAAAAGGCTACTTTTCTGAATGAAAGATATTCTCAATAATAATATATTTTCATAAAAGAAACAGATCGAAAAAATGAAAATTTGTTTTCTTCTTTCGATACCAAAAATTTAAATATCCATCTATAAAGTCAAACACAATACCCTTTTAAACTGCCTGCCTTGGAATGGACGGGGTTGGGAAAAAAAAAAAAAACAAGGCAGAAGAAGAAAAAGAAAAAAAAACAGTAATCTTTTCTCCCTCTAATCCATCACCGCTAAGCGGAAGGATAGAGAATGACAGCTAGATGACCCTACCTGTGGACAATGACTCATCTTTTTTTTTTTTTTTTTTTTTAATTGAATATAAAATTGAGTTTATTTACAAGGTAATTATAAGCATATGATTAAAAACAAACATAAATGTTTAAAAAAAATAAAATATTCAATCCTAGTTGAGAACTGTATTCTCAACATTTATTTTCTGAGAATTACAGTTTGTCTTACTGAATTAAAAAAATTCGATTTTGAAAGGCAGGGTTCCATACCCTAGAAGTATTTCTTTGATTAGCCTTTTTATGTTTAGATCGGGGTAGGATCTTCATACACACTTAGATTCGTATTATTAAAAGAATATAGCTTAATTAAATAAAATGGAACAATGATGAAGGAGGATTGTTTGTTACCTTATATTACTAGATAACGCTGACAGCAGGAGGTAATGGCTGACGCGTTTTCGCTTTTTCTTAGCGCGTACATTTCCATCTATTGGCACACACACTCATAATCTGTTTTTTTAGTTAGAGAGCAGTCAACCTTCTACTTTTCCATCTTTTTTGAATCTCAACTCTCAAGAAAAATCACATTCTTTTCGTGGAGCAAAAAAAAAGGGATGGAACCATTTTTCCCTTTTCACATAAAATTAAGGCCTTATACGTTTTAACTTCTTGAAAATTTGCATGTTTCGGCCATACCTCTGATTTTAGAGAGATGCCCATTGGCATGCGGGAGAAATTTGGTACTCCCCTTGAGTGTTTCATAGGTCCGTCGGTACAATAGCGATTCCTCTTGACGCCGTGCTGTGTCTGGGAGGTAAAGATGCTTTGACTTGTGAGGTCTTCGTGCCTATTTAAGCTCTCATAAATAAATGTGTCATATTATTGTTCTGACAATTTTCTCCATGACATTTTTATTAGGTGTAGTTAAATCATTCGTGGGAACGGAAAACCAAATATTTCCTTGACTGCCGTGGTTCACTTTGTTCCACAATTATCTATCTGTATGCGCTGATCCTAAAATGGATCATTAATTTGTATTGTTCACTGTTCACTGATTAAAATGATACCAAATACTCTGCTAATATGCAGAAAAAAAACCAAATACTTTTTTTTTTATAGTGTGTGCTAGTTTAGATCTAGATGGTGGTATTTCTCACCATCAATATATAAAACAGGAAACACCAAATTACCCCTCAAGGGGTAATTTGGTATATTTTGAGGTCATAAGATGCACGCCATTTTGTGTCTTTAACAGTGTGCTATTCAGAACACTGTTACTTTTTTTTTTAATAGGATGACATTTGAGAAAACTGTGAATTTTTCTTTGAGACAATATATTTTTTAAAGAGGCAGTTTGAAATAACAATTACATGAATAATTTTAAAGGCTCTGTTGAAATTCATAATGTTTTAATCTCTTTAAAGATGCCTTTTCAAATTAAATTAACTATAAAAAAAATTAATACAACATGGTTAGTTGAAATAAAGGTTTTAATGCACACATTTTTTTTTATAAACTAATGAAAACATAAATGATAATTAGAACATTTTAAAACAGCTCAATAATATATAGAAAAACATTTTACAAGGGATATTATGCTATTTTAGATAATATACCTTCTGAATAATAATAACCTTTTTCAAGCTATTTCTTAATATTAATATTTTTTTTTATTTGATAGCTATTTCTTAAGAAATAGCTATCAACATTGTTGTAACACACAAAGGTGACAAAATGAACCCCACTCCATGATATAGACTAGAGTGAAACATTTTCGAATGAAAATAATGATATTTCAGACATTACACACTCTTCTGAATAATAGGACTATATTAAAAAATAACTTTATCAAACAGTTTCTTAATAAAACTCTATTTCATAGCGTAAACATTTTAAATCACAAGTTAAATCTCAGGTCTTACACATTTCAGTAGCCTTATTCCTATCTGAATCAATCTGGAATAAAGAAGTCAGCTGTATACTTCTGAGAAATGATTTATAAACAAAATGTTAGTGACAATCAGCATCCCTGTATATGATCTATAGTAATTATACACACCATGTAAAATAAAAAAAAAGTTAAATAAAAAAAATCTCTGACGGCTCGGCCGACAGGCACAAGTAAAATTCGAAGACGCAGGCCGTAGAGCGCCTGTTTATTGGGAATTGCAGAAGAAATGATTTTTGCCATGATGCGGCAGTTGGGACCACCCATTTCGAAATCTACCTGTGTCTGTAGGGGAAGTTTTAATTTTTTTTCTCTGTAAGGGTTGGTCCTATAAAAAAATTGTCAATATAAAAGTTGTGGATAATATTAAGAGGATTTATAATAAAATCTAAGCGGATTTGATATCTTATGAATTGACTAAGTTATAATTTTTTTCTTCTTAAACCCCCCCCCCCCCCCCCCCCGCTTGAGGCCATTTTTAATGATATCAAAAATTTATCATACACAAATTTTCGGCCCTTTTCCTAGAAGTAATAATAACTTTAAACGGATTCGATACGTATCATAATTAAGACGTTATGGGTTCTCTTTCTGTTTTCACAAAAAGCCTCCCCCTCCCCCTCCCCCTGGTTCGATTTTGCCAATTAAAGAACTTGGCCGAGATTTGATGCCTCTTGATTTTATGCATCAGTTTGGAATAGATTTGTGCAGAATTATTGAAGTTATAGTGTCCATAAAAAAGTGATATATATATATAAAGTGTTGAATTGGGGGGGGGGGGGGGTTGGATTCTGGGAGTCATGATCGGCGTAGATCAGCAACGATTTTCCAGAAATTCCAACATAGGCTAGAATGTAATAAGTAGTATTTCTTACGAAATCTACCTAAAAGCATACCTCAATTGAAAACGCATTTCCAGCAATTAACGCTCATAGACAGTACTGAAACCGAATTACTTTGCGTGTCAATGTAAATAAACGTTGAATTTTCTGCAGACTCTGTTCTATAGCAAGATTCTTGTAGCGCACCTCAGTGATGTATATCAGTTTCAAATTGTTTGAAATAGTGTAACATCATTAAAATACACTGCAACCAATTTTTCCCAATTTTTACAGGAACAATAACGTAACGGGATTATTTTGAATGACCCTGTAAAAGAACTATAAATGCTACACACTTCGTTTTCAATACCGAACATGCGAAGGTAAGCTTAAATAACATATAATAATTACATGGCAATCCGAATATATTTACTCGAGTTAGTTAGAGCTCGGACAGACAGACGGACGGTTTGACAAAACCAAATTCATAAAATACTTTTTCAACTATGCATTGAATGGAATTCTTGCAATGTAATCTGCATTAAGCTCTTTTTTCGGTCTAAAGGAAAATTTTAATCGTGAAAAGTATCATGAGATCAGGAGGGGTGTTTTTGATGAAAGCAAAGTAGTATTTCTTTGCAATGAAATAAAATTCCAACCATCGAAATATTTGAAATTCATATTGATTTTCAAGGGTAAAAATAAATAAATAAATAAATAAATAAATAAATAAATAATGAAGTCTAATTGTAATATTTCATGCAAGTATTTCTTAATGCTTGTGGAGAAAAGTAATTTAAGTCACTTACCATTTCGTTATAATTCATCTGTATGTATTTGAAAATAGTATATAGTAATCATGCGTGTACTTGTGTAATATAACATTTGCTCTTTACCGCAATTTTCTTTATTGTTTAATAATACATGTATTAAGCATTGTAAAATATCTTAAATATAAGTATAGAGAAAAATATTTCCTGGTTTATTTATTTTAGATCAAGACTTACATTTAAAGGTGCCAGGGTCAAAATTTTATTTTCTTTATTCATAGGCTTTTTATAATGATGAAAGTGATAATGCTGTGTCTTTTAATGATACAATCTTTCTATACAGATATTATTTTTCAGATAATTTTTTTTGAAAACTTTGATATTTTGTTTAAAATAATTAAAAACTAAAATTTTAAACTTATTTAATATTTGATGTAACACATGAACCACTTGCCCGATTGCGTTATCTGTTTCTTTTTTTTTTTTTTTTTTTAATTGAGCAGAAAATATTTCTGGTTAATTCATCTTAAGGATTTATAAATATATTACTTATAAAATTTATAAGTAAATAAGAAAGCAAAATGATGCCTCAAGCATAGATTATGAAAAACTTTCCAACACTTCCAGAAAACATTAACAAATCTTCGCTGTTTAGTAAGGTAAATAAAATACCTAAGTAAACATTTTAAAAAGCGCAAAACACATTTAAAAGCCAGATTTCGGCAATTACAGGTCTCCAATTTTTTTGTGCAGCCCTGTATATAATCTATAGGTCTGTATATACTCTCTATAGTATGCTACAATTTAGTTAAGTAAGGAAACACATAACACAGTTGAATATTCGCCTTCAGCAATTTCTACCAATAGACGGAAACATATTTGAATTATTTTGTGCCACTCTGTATATTCCTTAAGATTTTTGTACACGTCACATATTAAGCTAAAGTTTAATTCAGGCAAAACACGGTATAAACTACTGAACTCACTATTCTAGAAATTTTCATACATACGCCACGTATCCTGTTTTTGCTTGGCCCTGTTTATGATTTTATTTATATTCAACAAAAGTTTTTTAGTATACTAAATATATTTCACGTTCAACATGCATAACTCGATTAAAAAAAAAAAAAATAAAAAAAAAAAAAAAATAAAAACCTTTAAGCAATTTACGCTGATACGTAGTAATGATTACGAATGCTTTTGTGTAACCCTGTATATGATCTATAGCATTTATACATACGACATAATATGCAAAAATTTAGTTAAACGAATACCTAACTGAAAGCGCACTTCCAGCAACTAGCGATTATAGATAATACTTTGGTACTGTATTAGAAATCTTTTGCGCGTCCCTGTAAATGAACGACAAACGCTACGCTATGCACATCATATTACACAACAGGTATCTTGTAGTAAACCTCAGTAACGTATATCAATTTCATTATGTTTGAAACAGTGTAACGTAATTAAAATACACTGCAAACAGTTTTTCTCCGTAGACCATTATGCAACGGATTGTTACTTTTGTGTGGCCATGTAAATGAATGATAAATGCTTTACACGCCATATTATGCAGAAAACATGTTTTAGTGCATCTCACAAATTGATATCAATTTCATTATGTTTGTAATAGTGTAACATAATTAAAATTCATTTTCCTCATAGACCATAAGATAAAGGAATTCTTTTGAGTTTCCCTGTAAGTATCCTGTAGTACACTTCACTGACGTATATCAATTTTAATATATTTGAAATAGTGTAACATCATTAAAAGACACTACAGAGGATTTTCCACCACAGATCATAATGTCCCCCTGTAAACGAAGTATAAATGTTACATACTTCATTTTCAATACTGAACATGTCATTACATATATGAGTAACATATATTAATTGCATGTCAATAGGAGTATATTTACGTGAGTTAGAGCACGGACAGACAGACAGATAGACGGCCTGAGGAACCAAAATCTTAAACACTTTTCAACTATGTTAGAAAGTGTTTGAGAGTGATTTCTTCACTTCGAGAAATATTTTCAAAATTTTCACATGAAGTAAAAAATTCTATAGACAGTTTATTAAAAACAAAACATAAAACTCTGTACAAAATTTCATGCATACTACATCATGCAAAAAAGTTTATATATGTCAGTTTAAACAGGACAGATAATGACAAAATCCATTCTGAGATAAATGGTAGTTAGTAGATGGTAGTTAGTTTATGGCATGTAAGTAGAACACAAAAACTGTTATATCTGATGATGTAATCATCGTAGAAATCCGCGTTTTGCTTTACTTAATTTATTTAATTTGTTGTATTTTAGAAAAATAAAAAATGCATTTTTTGAAAATTTTGACACCCTACCCTTATTTTAAGTTTGAGTTCTTTTTCTTTTTTTTAAATTGACATATAAAATATACAATTTTGAATATTAGGAAGTGACGTTGCAATGTGCTCCCCCTCCCTCCCTTTCTTCACGCCTCTAATTACGACATTAAGTTTCATAATAATTTATATATCTTGCATTCGATATATAGGATGAGTAAACACCTTTACTTGAGCGCCACTACTTCGAAAAGAAATCTTGCCTTATTTAATCGCAGATAATATATTAAAATTATGTGATTATATAAGGTAAAGATTATTATTTAAAAACAGTGGTGCTCGAATGTAGGGTTCGTACGTACCCTGGATATATTAATAGATATTAGTAACTTCAGTTCCAAATCGTAGGGGTCCGAGAAGACGCACGAAATATGAAAAGGAGTCCATGGTCACCAAAATTCTATGAATTGGTGTTGTAGACTATATAAAAGTGCGTGGCCAAAATATATATCTAATAATAAACTATTGTGCAAAACTTAAGCAACAAACACAAAATGCTAATTTCTGAACAGAGTACTCAAAAGGAAATTCTATAAACAGCAAGTGTAGAAAATAGGTACTACCCTAACAGCACAGACAGTCGATGTGAAGTCTTCTTGACATCAAAAATTGTCACAATTGTCACAGTCACTACAATGAACAGAAATGTGATATCTTTCATTCGTCTCATTTTTACTCTCATTTGGTCACTCCACTAAACAGTCACCAGGTGACTTTACAATGAAGTAATTGACACAGTGACATAGTGATACATTGACACAGTGACTTGAGAATCACAAGGTGACTTCACTGTAATGTCACCTGATGATCCAATACAAAGTGACAGTCACAGTGACTTTTCAATGTTAACAATCATTTGAGATTAATAATAAGTCAGTGAAATATCCCATACTTTGATCCACCGTAGCGATTATGACACTTCTAACCATGTGTGACGTCAATGGGACTTCACATCGACTGGCCATGCTGTTAGGGTAGTACCTCTTTTCTACACTTGCTCTTTATAGAATTTCTTTTTGAGTACTCACGTGTTCAGAAATTAGCATAAAAAAATGAATATATGTCAAATAAAATAAAAGCATATCAATTATGGCATTTGTTAAACATTGCATTTATAATATTAACCTAAAACAAATTGTTACATAAAACATTATGTATGTGTAAATGCATATGTGTGCATAGAATTTCCCCTATTTGTTTATATGTGATAAGAAAAGAAAAGGTGGGTAAGTGTGATCGAAGATAGCACAAAGGGTTTCGTTTAATATTCCTTTCAAAACACTTTATCCTTTCTTTAATAAATTCAAATAAATATAATTTAGCAACAACGACAAAAAAAAGTCATGTTTTTTATAAAGTAAAAATTTACCGGTCTATTTTTTCCGTTTTTTCGAAAATCTAAACCAGCCGGATAGCGGGCGAAACCCGCTATTATATTCTGTCATAATAATATCCGTCATACGGACTAAATGCGATATTTAAAAAATATATAATTTCAAAATTAAACATGTTGGACGCCTTTAAAATGTTAAAGTATGCGAATATTTCCATAATCGGGTTTTTATCATGATTCAATATATTCCTCAAATTCATATATTTACTATTCTCTATTATTCATATAGATACTCGCTTTGTATTATTCTCAAACATCTGCAAAAATTCGTTCAACTTCCAATAGGACGTCAGATTTTCTTTTTAATTCTCTAATGACGTGATATTAATCTGCTTTGTGTACATCCACATACTCATACTCCTTGTATTATTGAGAAATCTTAGACATTTTCCGTTTTATTTACCACTATGACGTCAATCAATTTTATTTCATATTTATCTTTTTTTCAATGGGTGAAACTTTTTATTTCATTTTCATTTTTCACGTGAAAATCGTCTGATAGAAAATTAATTATTGTAGAAAGAATTTCATTGTGCATTTTAAATTTTTGGCATCTGCTATAACGAAAAATGTTTAAATTTAATAGGAAAAGGCTGTTAGAATTTTGGTTTTTTATCTCTATTTATTGAAATAATACGAATTTTTCAAATTTTAATATTTTGAGCTCTTCACAGCTAGTATTCATCTATATACACGAAGTTTCAACTTTGTAAGTTGCATACTTTTTGAGAATGGCTCTGTGACGGACAGACAACGGAGCGGGAGTAATACACTGCAAAAAATAACTGTTGATTTTACAGTATAAAACTGGCCCCCAGCTGCCAGTATTATACCGTAAAATTAACAGTATTAAACAGTAAAATAAGCAGTAATACGCTGCCGCGCAAGCAGTAATACGCTACCGCGCAGCGCATGCGCGGTAGCGTATTACTGCTTGCGCGGCAGCGTATTACTGCTTATTTTACTGTTTAATACTGTTAATTTTACGGTATAATACTGGCAGCTGGGGGCCAGTTTTATACTGTAAAATCAACAGTTATTTTTTGCAGTGTTGGGTTTCGTGAGATGAACGAAACCCTAAAAAGGGCAAATACTTATTGCGATAAACGCTAATCAATGCAAATAAAGAATTTTTAAACAGCATCTAATGGCATATTAAATAAACATGTGCATTCGTCACGCATGAAAATGTCGTTAAAAATTATAAAAAACTGCTATGGGAATTCTGTAAAATTAATTTTAACATATCAGGAAACTGGTTGTATAAGGGATGTTGTTTTTAACCATTGGGAAAATGGTTGTTGTTTTCGGTCGAGAATGTACCTCTTGGCGTCGTCACTTTATTTTTTTAACCGTTTTTAACGAAATTCGGTAACTTTAGAAGAATTTTTCTTTGAATAGGCAATAGAAATGCATAAAATCGTTACAAAAATATTAAAGATACAAAAAGGATAGGTGCAAACTATCAGATATGAAAAAAAGCCGAATTCAAAAATGGACGTCGGATGAGAAATCGTCTTATAAAGCAAAAAACGTGGTCTTCAACTTTAATTTCCTCAAAATACCTTTAGCTCAGACATCAATCTAAACAAGAGTTAAAGTAATTGTAGGAAGGACCCGACAAAATATTTGGGTATATTGGTTAACATATATTGGTTAGCACTTTCCCTTTTATTTGCACGACTTAATGTTACTCAATAGCGTTCAGTTGCTTCTCTTATCAACTTACTCTTTAAGCAATTCTGCCAGACAGTATGTTGTTAAATATCATTATGTATCGCGCAACGTTTGTCGTTTGCTGGTTGAAACATCTGCGACATCGACATGCGATGATGGAAAGGCGCATTGCTTACAATCGAATGACGAATGCCTTCAACGCTGTCAGGGGTGCGATGGAGAGATTGATTGTGTAGATAGTTCAGACGAATATTTTTTTGAGGGCAGAGAACACCAAGATCTCTTCAACTGTAGCAATGCAAAATGTGCTTATCTGTAGATGGTTCCGACGAATATATATATATTTTAAGCTTTCGGAACATTTTCCCAATGGTTGTTGTAATTTGTTAAATTACAATTTTTTATTTATTTATTTATTTATTTTTTTTTTTGTTTGTATATGTTTAACTTAAAAATGTCTGGAAATTAAATAAACCCAAATTTTATGTTTATTTTTCTCATTTGCTAATGCAATGGGTCTAATGGATCACATTTTAAGGTGTCAATTTTCATTCTGAATGGGATACAATTTGTTTGAAAATTTCTCTTGAGTTTATATGCAGAATGTTAGTGAATCGGACCTATGTCCAGAAAAGAAAAAAACAAGTTGGAAATTGTACGTCAAACGTGACAAACGAGGTGCGTTCGTACTGTAGATAGTTATATAAATATTCAGATCTTGATGATTTTTAATTCTGTGAAATGAATTATATCGTCTGCAGATTAATTTCTGTCATAAAATAAGTATCTCGGTCGCTTGACGATTAAACTTCGAAAGCTCCTATAACAAAAAAGCACCGATTTTTTTTTTTTAAATTCAAATTTCTTAATAAATATTTTTATTAATATCTCTTAAAGTTTTGATTCGATTTTTATACAATTTGAAATGTCTCGACAAAATTCTGCAAAGATAATATATCTTAAATCTCAAACCATTCGGTTGGGTAGTTTTTGCGTTGTTATATGCGGACGGACGGACGGACAGACAGACGGACGGACGTACCAAGCGACGACAATAGGTGCTACGTATTTATATAATTACGAACGCACCTAAAAAGAGAGAAAGAAACAACTGACATCCAACGACAGGAAATTCCATTACAGAAACCGCTCTGTGACAATAACTTACAGTGTTTACAAAAAGGCATATCTGTGTCACTTGACCCACACAAGGCCATTTTAAAGCCCATTTATAGCTGAGTAGCGTCTGTAGAGATTTATGTTTGAAACAGTAGCTTTATCTTGAATTTTGTAAACTTTGGAAATGTTGAAGATATCCACAAAACTAACATCCTGTTCAAATGAAATACCAGGGGCGAGGCATTCTGAAAACCGATTCTCTCTCCCACTCCTCTTCTGGTCAAGTGATTTCAGATGAGATAACAAGTCTTTTGTAGATAACAAGCTGTCCTTACCCCCGTCATCCTGCGGAAACTACAAAGGTATGCGGTAGTCTGTAAGTAATAGATATGTATATCAGGGGGGGAACTCAATCGTCCCCGAAGAGTGAAGACAGGAAACTTTGACTGATGACGTAGAATGGTCCTTCTCGGTTCTTCTTAGAAAGTTTTTTTTTTTTTTTTTCTAGGGTGGGTATTATGTGTTTTTCAATATTCGTGTTTTATTTCAATATATCAAATTTAGTATAAAAAATTAAACTTTTAAAAAGGGTGAATAAATGAATTGCTTTTTGAATGATTGTTTTTGTTTTTTGAATGAACTGGTAATCATTTTAGCAATACAAAATCATATTAAATAGATTTAGATTATCGTAATATCACAATAAGCAAACTAGAGATACACAGAATGTTATTTTTGCCGAATATAGAATATTCAATTAAATTTTGCATTGAAAATGCGGTATTCACTTAATATTTAAATTTCAAGATTAATCTTTCTTTCGGGAGGAGACACATTAAAAAATTTTTTGACGTGTATTCAATATATTTATTTAAAAAAATTAAAAAAATTGAAGCTTTAGCATGAAAATTAAGTATTATTAAAATAAAATACAAACAATTTTAATACATTTATTTTTACACTCTAGGTAGAAATACAATGACTTATTTTTAAATTGAATTTAAAAAAATAATTTTAAGGTTTTGAAAATAATTTAAAAGACAGAATTTTTTTCTTGATTTGGTTATACTTTGTTAATTCTTAGGCTTTGTTTGCAATTTCTATTAATTTTATAGAGAGATATAAAAGTCATTGTTCTATGTTTTACCAAAACGGCCAATGCACATTGACATTTATATCATAAAAATTCTATATATATATATATATATATGATTTTGTGTTCTCTTCCTCTAGAAGCCGCAACTTTCTCTTTAATTTTTTTAAATTCAGCTATTGTTTCTCTTCTATAACGAAGAGTTCTTAATTTTGTGAAATAATTTTGAATGCACCATGTTTTTCTTTCTTTAATATAGATAATTCAGATCTTGTACATTTTAACTAAAAATTTAAATTCTGGACATCTTTTAAGAGCATTTCACGTTTTCGGCAATCTTCTCTGTCACTAATCTCATTTGTATCATCTTCACTGATACTATCTGCAATGTAGGTTTTTACAGGACTCAAATCATTTAATCCATCTTGCACATCTTTCATAATTTTTCGCTTTTTTTAACACTTCCCAACATAGTTGAAAAGTGTTTAGGAATTCGGTTTGTCTGTACGTCTGTCTGTCCGTGCGCTAACTTGCATAAATATTTTCAGATTATCATGAAATTGTTATATGTTATTGAGGTTTACTATGGCATGTTCGGTATTGAATATGAAGTGTGTAGCACATATAGTTTTTTACAGGGCACGCAAAATAATTCCGTTTCATAACGGTAAGTGGGGAAAAATCATTTGCGGTTTATTTTAATGATGTTACACTATTCCAAACAAATTGAAAATGATATATATCAGAGAGGTACACTACAAGAGGCTTACGATAGACTATTGTGTGCATAGCATTTATATCCCCTTTACAGGGACACTCAAAAGTTTTTCGTTACATTACGGTCTATGCAGAAAAATTGTTTGCGGATTATTTTAATAATGTTTCACTATTCCAAACATATTGAAATCGATATATATCACTGAGGTGCATTACAAGATGCTTACTGCAGAATATTGTGTGTATTGCATCGTTCATTTACAGGAACACGCAAAAGAATTCAGTTAAAGTTGTGTTAACAGTAATTGCTGGGAGTGCATTTTCAGTTGTTGAACGCGTTTTTATATTTAACTCATTTTTTGCCTATTACTTGGTGTGTATAAATTCTATTGATCATATACAGGCAGCACAAAAACTTCTCGAGAACATTTCCGTTTGCTAATGGAAATTCCAGGAGGGAATTCTAAACTACGCGTTTCCTAACTTAACTAAAATTTAGCATTCTATGTAGTGTATATACAAACCTATATATCTTATACAGGACTGCCCAAAAAAATTGGGATAATTTCCAAATATTGTAATTAATTCCTGAAATTGGGTTTTTAAATATGTTATTCATTTTCTAATTGGTTTACTTAGATATCATCTTTCACCTTAATAAACAGTAAATATTTGATTTATTTTATTATTTTTTTTTTTGGCAGTGTTGAAAAGTGTTACACAATCTATGCTTGACGCATGATTTTTCGTTCTTGTTGTCTTTCTACGCTAGGCGTTACTTGCTCCTCGTTATTCGCTCAAACCTCTGACATTTGAAAATAATAATAATAATAATAAATAAATGATTTTATTTAAACTGTCGAATTAAGATGTGTAAATACTTGATTATCTTATAGAGATACTATAAATATCATTAGAGCTTATTCTTTATGGTACATAAGTCATTTGTAGACGCTCAAACGAACGGCACTTGCAGAATGTCGGGAATGTTTGTATGAGGGGCTGTATACAAACTGTCAAATTACTATCTCTTTTAGCAAAATGCCATATAACAAAGCTCAAAATAATGCTATAACAAATATTTTAGCATCTGAAATGTCCTTGTATGACGCTCAAACATCAGAGATTTAAAAAAATAATAATAAAAATAATAATAAATAACTTATTTTATTGATATTGTCAAATTAAGTTCTACAAATATTTTATTATCATATAAAGATACAATAAATATCATTAGAACTTATTGTTTTTGGTACATAAGTCATTTGTAGACGCTCAAACGAACGGCACTTGCAGAATGTCGAGAATGCTTGTACGAGGGGCAATATACAAACTGTCAAATTAAGATGCGTAAATACTTGATTATCTTATAAAGAAGCTATAAATATCATTAGAGCTTATTCTTTTTGGTACATAAGTCATTTGTAGACGCTCAAACGAACGGCACTTGCAGAATGTCGAGAATGCTTGTACGAGGGGCTGTATACAAACTGTCAAATTAAGATGTGTAAATCCTTGATTGTCTTATAAAGAAGCTATAAATATCATTAGAGCTTATTCTTTATGGTACATAAGTCATTTGTAGACGCTCAAACGAACGGCACTTGCAGAATATCGGGAATGTTTGTATAAGGGTCTGTATAGAAACTGTCAAATTACTATCTCTTTTAGCAAAATGCCATATAACAAAGCTCAAAATAAAGCTATAACAAATATTTTAGCATCTGAAATGTCCTTGTATGACGCTCAAACCTCAGAGATTTAAAAAAATAATAATAAAAATAATAATAAATAACTTATTTTATTGATATTGTCAAATTAAGTTCTAAAAATATTTTATTATCATATAAAGATACAATAAATATCATTAGAACTTATTGTTTTTGGTAAATAAGTCATTTGTAGACGCTCAAACGAACGGCACTTGCAGAATGTCGAGAATACTTGTACGAGGGGCTGTATACAAACTGTCAAATTAAGATGTGTAAATATTTGATTATCTTATAAAGAAGCTATAAATATCATTAGAGCTTATTCTTTTTGGTACATAAGTCATTTGTAGACGCTCAAACGAACGGCACTTGCAGAATGTCGAGAATACTTGTACGCGGGGCAATATACAAACTGTCAAATTAAGATGCGTAAATACTTGATTATCTTATAAAGAAGCTATAAATACCATTAGAGCTTATTCTTTTTGGTACATAAGTCATTTGTAGACGCTCAAACGAACGGCACTTGCAGAATGTCGAGAATGCTTGTACGAGGGGCTGTATACAAACTGTCAAATTAAGATGTGTAAATCCTTGATTGTCTTATAAAGAAGCTATAAATATCATTAGAGCTTATTCTTTTTGGTACATAAGTCATTTGTAGACGCTCAAACGAACGGCACTTGCAAAATGTCGAGAATGCTTGTACGAGGGGCTGTATACAAACTGTCAAATTAAGATGTGTAAATATTTGATTATCTTATAAAGAAGCTATAAATATCATTAGAGCTTATTCTTTTTGGTACAGAAGTCATTTGTAGACGCTCAAACGAACGGCACTTGCAGAATGTCGAGAATACTTGTACGAGAGGCTGTATACAAACTGTTAAATTAAGATGTGTAAATACTTGATTATCTTATAAAGAAGCTATAAAAATCATTAGAACTTATTCTTTTTGGTACATAAGTCATTTGTAGACGCTCAAACGAACGGCACTTGCAAAATGTCGAGAATGCTTGTACGAGGGGCTGTATACAAACTGTCAAATTAAGATGCGTAAATATTTGATTATCTTATAAAGAAGCTATAAATATCATTAGAGCTTATTCTTTTTGGTACATAAGTCATTTGTAGACGCTCAAACGAACGGCACTTGCAGAATGTCGGGAATGTTTGTATGAGGGGCTGTATACAAACTGTCAAATTATTATCTCTTTTAGCAAAATGCCATATAACAAAGCTCAGAGTAATGCTATAACAAATGTTTTAGCATCTGAAATGTCCTTGTATGACGCTGAAACCTCAGAAATTAAAAAAAATATAATAAAAAAAATAATAAATAACTTATTTTATTGATATTGTCAAATTAAGTTCTACAAATATTTTATTATCATATAAAGATACTATAAATATCATTAGAACTTATTGTTTTTGGTACACAAGTCATTTGTAGACGCTCAAACGAACGGCACTTGCAGAATGTCGAGAATGCTTGTACGAGGGGCAATATACAAACTGTCAAATTAAGATGCGTAAATACTTGATTATCTTATAAAGAAGCTATAAATATTATTAGAGCTTATTCTTTTTGGTACATAAGTCATTTGTTGACGCTCAAAACACCGGCACTTGCAGAATGTCGAGAATGCTTGTACGAGGGGCTGTATACAAACTGTCAAATTAAGATGTGTAAATATTTGATTATCTTATAAAGAAGCTATAAATATCATTAGAGCTTATTCTTTTTGGTACATAAGTCATTTGTAGACGCTCAAACGAACGGCACTTGCAGAATGTCGAGAATACTTGTACGCGGGGCAATATACAAACTGTCAAATTAAGATGCGTAAATACTTGATTATCTTATAAAGAAGCTATAAATATCATTAGAGCTTATTCTTTTTGGTACATAAGTCATTTGTAGACGCTCAAACGAACGGCACTTGCAGAATGTCGAGAATGCTTGTACGAGGGGCTGTATACAAACTGTCAAATTGAGATGTGTAAATCCTTGATTGTCTTATAAAGAAGCTATAAATATCATTAGAGCTTATTCTTTTTGGTACATAAGTCATTTGTAGACGCTCAAACGAACGGCACTTGCAAAATGTCGAGAATGCTTGTACGAGGGGCTGTATACAAACTGTCAAATTAAGATGTGTAAATACTTGATTATCTTATAAAGAAGCTATAAAAATCATTAGAGCTTATTGTTTTTGGTACATAAGTCATTTGTAGACGCTCAAACGAACGGCACTTGCAGAATGTCGAGAATACTTGTACGCGGGGCAATATACAAACTGTCAAATTAAGATGCGTAAATACTTGATTATCTTATAAAGAAGCTATAAATATCATTAGAGCTTATTCTTTTTGGTACATAAGTCATTTGTAGACGCTCAAACGAACGGCACTTGCAGAATGTCGAGAATACTTGTACGCGGGGCAATATACAAACTGTCAAATTAAGATGCGTAAATACTTGATTATCTTATAAAGAAGCTATAAATATCATTAGAGCTTATTCTTTTTGGTACATAAGTCATTTGTAGACGCTCAAACGAACGGCACTTGCAGAATGTCGAGAATGCTTGTACGAGGGGCTGTATACAAACTGTCAAATTAAGATGTGTAAATCCTTGATTGTCTTATAAAGAAGCTATAAATATCATTAGAGCTTATTCTTTTTGGTACATAAGTCATTTGTAGACGCTCAAACGAACGGCACTTGCAAAATGTCGAGAATGCTTGTACGAGGGGCTGTATACAAACTGTCAAATTAAGATGTGTAAATATTTGATTATCTTATAAAGAAGCTATAAATATCATTAGAGCTTATTCTTTTTGGTACATAAGTCATTTGTAGACGCTCAAACGAACGGCACTTGCAAAATGTCGAGAATGCTTGTACGAGGGGCTGTATACAAACTGTCACATTAAGATGTGTAAATACTTGATTATCTTATAAAGAAGCTATAAAAATCATTAGAACTTATTCTTTTTGGTACATAAGTCATTTGTAGACGCTCAAACGAACGGCAATTGCAAAATGTCGAGAATGCTTGTACGAGGGGCTGTATACAAACTGTCAAATTAAGATGCGTAAATATTTGTTTATCTTATAAAGAAGCTATAAATATCATTAGAGCTTATTCTTTTTGGTACATAAGTCATTTGTAGACGCTCAAACGAACGGCTCTTGCAGAATGTCGGGAATGTTTGTATGAGGGGCTGTATACAAACTGTCAAATTATTATCTCTTTTAGCAAAATGCCATATAACAAAGCTCAGAATAATGCTATAACAAATGTTTTAGCATCTGAAATGTCCTTGTATGACGCTGAAACCTCAGAAATTTAAAAAAATATAATAAAAAAAATAATAAATAACTTATTTTATTGATATTGTCAAATTAAGTTCTACAAATATTTTATTATCATATAAAGATACTATAAATATCATTAGAACTTATTGTTTTTGGTACATAAGTCATTTGTAGACGCTGAAACGAACGGCACTTGCAGAATGTCGAGAATGCTTGTACGAGGGGCAATATACAAACTGTCAAATTAAGATGCGTAAATACTTGATTATCTTATAAAGAAGCTATAAAAATCATTAGAGCTTATTCTTTTTGGTACATAAGTCATTTGTAGACGCTCAAACGAACGGCACTTGCAAAATGTCGAGAATGCTTGTACGAGGGGCTGTATACAAACTGTCAAATTAAGATGTGTAAATACTTGATTATCTTATAAAGAAGCTATAAATATCATTAGAGCTTATTCTTTTTGGTACATAAGTCATTTGTTGACGCTCAAACGAACGGCACTTGCAGAATGTCGGGAATGTTTGTATGAGGGGCTGTATACAAACTGTCAAATTATTATCTCTTTTAGCAAAATGCCATATAACAAAGCTCAGAATAATGCTATAACAAAAATTTTAGCATCTGAAATGTCCTTGAATGACGCTCAAACCTCAGAAATTAAAAAAAAAAAATAATAATAAATAACTTATTTTATTGATATTGTCAAATTAAGTTCTAAAAATACTTTATCATCATATAAAGATACTATAAATATCATTAGAACTTATTGTTTCTGGTAAATAAGTCATTCGTAGACGCTCAAACGAACAGCACCTGCAGGAAGTCAGGAATGTTTGTATGAGGGGCTGTATACAAACTGTCAAATTAAAATGTGTAAATACATTATCTTTTACAGAAACTATAAATATCATTAGAGCTTATTCTTTTTGGTAAATAAGTCATTTGTAGACGATCAAACGAACAGCACCTGCAAAAAGTCGAGAAAGTTTGTTTGAATGGACAGTATACAAACTGTCAAATTGAAACCTATTATCAAAAAATGGCACCTAACTAGGCTAAGAATGATGCTATAACAAAAACTTTGGAATCTGAAATGTCCTCGAATGACGCTGAAAACTCAGATTTAAAAAAAAATTAAAAATAATAAATATTTTATGTAATTTAAACTGTCAAATTAACATCTGTAAATATATGATTATCTTATAAAGAAGCTATAAATATCATTGGAGCTTATTCTTTTTGGTACATAAGTCATTTGTAGACGCTCAAACGAACGGCACTTGCAGAATGTCGAGATTACTTGTACGCGGGGCAATATACAAACTGTCAAATTAAGATGCGTAAATACTTGATTATCTTATAAAGAAGCTATAAATATCATTAGAGCTTATTCTTTTTGGTACATAAGTCATTTGTAGACGCTCAAACGAACGGCACTTGCAGAATGTCGAGAATGCTTGTACGAGGGGCTGTATACAAACTGTCAAATTAAGATGTGTAAATCCTTGATTGTCTTATAAAGAAGCTATAAATATCATTAGAGCTTATTCTTTTTGGTACATAAGTCATTTGTAGACGCTCAAACGAACGGCACTTGCAAAATGTCGAGAATGCTTGCACGAGGGGCTGTATACAAACTGTCAAATTAAGATGTGTAAATATTTGATTATCTTATAAAGAAGCTATAAATATCATTAGAGCTTATTCTTTTTGGTACAGAAGTCATTTGTAGACGCTCAAACGAACGGCACTTGCAAAATGTCGAGAATGCTTGTACGAGGGGCTGTATACAAACTGTCAAATTAAGATGCGTAAATATTTGTTTATCTTATAAAGAAGCTATAAATATCATTAGAGCTTATTCTTTTTGGTACATAAGTCATTTGTAGACGCTCAAACGAACGGCACTTGCAGAATGTCGGGAATGTTTGTATGAGGGGCTGTATACAAACTGTCAAATTATTATCTCTTTTAGCAAAATGCCATATAACAAAGCTCAGAATAATGCTATAACAAATGTTTTAGCATCTGAAATGTCCTTGTATGACGCTGAAACCTCAGAAATTTAAAAAAATAATAATAAAAATAATAATAAATAACTTATTTTATTGATATTGTCAAATTAAGTTCTAAAAATATTTTATTATCATATAAAGATACAATAAATATCATTAGAACTTATTGTTTTTGGTAAATAAGTCATTTGTAGACGCTCAAACGAACGGCACTTGCAGAATGTCGAGAATACTTGTACGAGGGGCTGTATACAAACTGTCAAATTAAGATGTGTAAATATTTGATTATCTTATAAAGAAGCTATAAATATCATTAGAGCTTATTCTTTTTGGTACATAAGTCATTTGTAGACGCTCAAACGAACGGCACTTGCAAAATGTCGAGAATGCTTGTACGAGGGGCTGTATACAAACTGTCAAATTAAGATGTGTAAATATTTGATTATCTTATAAAGAAGCTATAAATATCATTAGAGCTTATTCTTTTTGGTACATAAGTCATTTGTAGACGCTCAAACGAACAGCACTTGCAGAATGTCGAGAATGCTTGTACGAGGGGCTGTATACAAACTGTCAAATTAAGATGTGTAAATACTTGATTATCTTATAAAGAAGCTATAAATATCATTAGAGCTTATTCTTTTTGGTACATAAGTCATTTGTTGACGCTCAAACGAACGGCACTTGCAGAATGTCGGGAATGTTTGTATGAGGGGCTGTATACAAACTGTCAAATTATTATCTCTTTTAGCAAAATGCCATATAACAAAGCTCAGAATAATGCTATAACAAAAATTTTAGCATCTGAAATGTCCTTGAATGACGCTCAAACCTCAGAAATAAAAAAAAATAATAATAATAAATAACTTATTTTATTGATATTGTCAAATTAAGTTCTAAAAATACTTTATCATCATATAAAGATACTATAAATATCATTAGAACTTATTGTTTCTGGTAAATAAGTCATTCGTAGACGCTCAAACGAACAGCACCTGCAGGAAGTCGGGAATGTTTGTATGAGGGGCTGTATACAAACTGTCAAATTAAAATGTGTAAATACTTGATTATCTTTTACAGAAACTATAAATATCATTAGAGCTTATTCTTTTTGGTAAATAAGTCATTTGTAGACGATCAAACGAACAGCACCTGCAAAAAGTCGAGAAAGTTTGTTTGAATGGACAGTATACAAACTGTCAAATTGAAACCTATTATCAAAAAATGGCACCTAACTAGGCTAAGAATGATGCTATAACAAAAACTTTGGAATCTGAAATGTCCTCGAATGACGCTGAAACCTCAGATTTAAAAAAAAATTAAAAATAATAAATATTTTATGTAATTTAAACTGTCAAATTAACATCTGTAAATATATGATTATCTTATAAAGAAGCTATAAATATCATTAGAGCTTATTCTTTTTGGTACAGAAGTCATTTGTAGACGGTCAAACGAACGGCACTGTTAGAATGTCGGGAATGTTTGTATGAGGGGCTGTATACAAACTGTGCAAATTATTATCTCTTATAGCTAAATGCCATATAACACGGCTAAGAATGATGCTATAACAAAAATTTTGAAACCTGAAATATCCTTGAAAGACGCTCAAACCTCAGACGTTTAAAAAAAATTAAAAAATAATAAATAACTTATTTTATTTAAACTGTCAAATTAAGATTCGTAAATACTTGATTATTTTATAAAGAAACTATAAATATCATTAGAGCTTATTCTTTTTGGTAAATAAGTCATTTGTAACAGCACCTGCAGAAAGTCGGGAATGTTTGTATGAGGGGCTGTATACAAACTGTCAAATTATTAACTCTTTTAGCAAAATGCCATCTAACAAAGCTCAAAATGATTCTATAAAAAAAAAAAAAAATTAGCAACTGAAATGTCCCTGAATGACGCTCAAACCTCAGAAATTAAAAAAAATAATAAAATAATAATAAATAACTTATTTTATTGATATTGTCAAATTAAGTTCTAAAAATATTTTATCATCATATAAAGATACTATAAATATCATTAGAACTTATTGTTTTTGGTAAATAAGTTATTTGTAGACGCTCAAACGATCGTCACTTGCAGAATGTCGAGATTGTTTGTGCGAGGTACTCTTTACAAACTGTCAAATTTAGATGTGTAGATACATGATTATCTTATAAAGAAACTATAAATATCTTTAGAACTTATTCTTTTTGGTATATATGGTCATTTGTAGACGCTCAAACGAACAGTACTTGCAGAAAGTCGAGAATGTTTGTATGAGGAGTTGTATACAAACTGTCAAATTGAAATCTCTTATAAGATAATGCCACATAACTAGCTAAGAATGATGGTAGAATAAAAATTTTGGAATCTGAAATTTCCTCGAATGACGCTCAAACCTCAGTCGTTTTAAAAAATATAAATAATAAATAACAAATTGTATATAAACTGTCAACTTAAGATGTGTAAATACATGAGTATCTTATAAAGTTATTATTTATCTTTGGAAAAAAGAATCTGTAATAACTGTGAAAATATTACTGTGGGAAAAAAACTTTTTAACGCTTGAACTATTACATTTGACGCTTAAATGCATGGTTTCAAAATAATTAATTTTGGGGGCCGTATACAATCTGTGATTTTAGACCTTTGGAAAAAATAATGCCTAATAAATGTGAAAATATTAGCGCGGAAACAAAACTTTTTAAAGCTCAAACGATTACTTTGAACGCTGTAAAGTATGGTATATTCAGAATTTCAAAATGTTTAATTTAAGGGGCTGTATGCAATCTGTGATTTTAGACCTTTGGAAAAAAACGATGCATTATAACTGTGAAAATATCACTGTTGAAAGAAAACTTTTCAAGGCTCAAACTATTATACTGGACGGGGACACTCAAAAGTATGGTATATACAGAATTAAAAAAAAAATTAATTTAGGGGGCTAAATACAAACTGTGATTTTAGTTCAATGCAAAAAATGAGTGTTCTATAAGTGTTAAAATAATAATGCTGATACAAAACTTTTTAACGCTCAATCAATTACTTTTATCGCTGTATCGTATAATATATTAAGAATTTCAAAATACTTAAATTAAAGGGCTGTATAGAAACTGTGAATTTTGCTGTCGGGAAAAATTAATACTTTTATAACTGTGAAAATAATGTCGCTCAAACAATTTTTTTTGTCGCTCAAACGCGCTCAAATGACGCTCAAACCTATGCTGTTTTCAATTGTTAACTTCCATAAAGTCGGGGGGCCAACTTCACGTTTAATTGGCCCTCTGAGCCTATTTTCGCTTATAGCCTTTTTCTGTTTTTCGCTGAAATGAAAATTTTTGTCGCTCAAACACGCTCAAACGACGCTCAAACCGATGCTGCTTTCAGTTTTTAAATTCGATAATGTCGAGGGGCCAACTTCACGCGAAGTTAGCCCCCGAGTTTTATTTTGTTTCTAAACTTTGTAAAATTGTCGCTCAAACGAAAATTTTTGTCGCTCAAACGCGCTCAAACGACGCTCAAACCTATGCTGTTTTCAGTTTTTTAATTCTGTAAAGTCAAGGGGCTAACTTCACGGACCTCTTATTTATCACGCTGAATTTAAAATAATATGCAAGAAATAATTCCATAAAAACTCGTTTTAGTTTATCTTTTCTTTTTTTTTTCGAAGTCATAAAAGATTACCTCTTTTTATTCTTTTTCTTTTAGCTAAATTAGATTTTTCTGGAAAAAGAAAATCTTTAATCTCTTTTAATTGCTTTGTTATCAAGCTTACAAAGATATTTTTGCTTATGAAGCAAAAACCCATTATTGCTTACAATCAGTTTATGATATTATTTTCATTTTTATTATTTAATTTTTTTTTTTTTTTTTTTTTTTTTTTTTTTTTATGATTACATTACGACATAATCGATTTTCTAATTAGTGTAAAATCTGAATAAAAATTAAATAAGAAAATATTTGCATTACAAGCTAAATAAAAATGTCACAGAAGAAACTATAATACAGTTTTTTGTTGTTGTTTTTGTTTGTTTCTTTAAATAAACCATTATAATAATTTAAAATTAGAAACTGTAAAGAAAGCAATGCGTGCAGATCGATAGCTAGAGCTTCGGTATTTTTCTAATGATTTTCTAGTTATCCGGTAATTTGCGAATATTCCCAATAGATTTGTGTGTTTTCCAAATAAAAAGAAAAATACACTTAAATTTTAAAATTCTAATTAAAATAATACGATGAAAGATATTAACAACTCGATTAAATTAAAATAAATATTTTGAACCAGTATGTTAAAAGAAAAAGTTTTTCTTTTTAACACTTTCCAACCTAGTTGAAAAGTGTTTATGACTTCGGTTTGTCTTGGCCGTCTGGCCGTCTGGCCGTGCTCTAACTCCTGTAAATATGCTCGGATTGCCTTGCAATTTTTATATGTTATTGTCGTTATCTATAGCATGTTGCCTATTTCAACTGAAGTGTGTAGCACTTCTAGTTTTTTTTACAGGGACACACAAAAGAATTCCGTTACATTACGGTCTACGGGGAAAAATCATTTGCTGTTTATTTTAATGATGGTACACAATTTCAAATACATTGTAATTGATATATATCACTAAGATGCATTACAAGAAGCTTAATATGGAATAGGGTGTGCATTGGCACTTATAGTTACTTTACAGGGACAGTCAAAAGAATTCCGTTACATTACGTCTATGGAGAAAAATCGTTTGCGGTTTAATTAAATAATATTTCACTATTTTAAACGCATTGAAATTTATATATATCACTAAGGTGCATTACAAGAGGCTTGCTGCAGAATATTGTGTGTATAGCAGTCATCGTTCATTTACAGGAACACACAAAATAATTCTCTACTGTCTGTTAACAATAATTCCTGGAAGTGCGTTTTAAGTTGCTGAACCCGATTTTAAATTTAACTCACTTTTTGTCTATTACTTGGTGTGTATAAATTCTGTAGATCCTATACAGGGCAGCACAAAAGTTCGCAAACACATTTCCGTTTATTGACAGAAACTCCAGAAGGAGAATTTTAAACTGTGCTACGCGTTTCCTAACTAAACTAAAATTTAACATCCTATGTAGTATATATGCAAATCCATAGATCATATACAGGGCTGAATAAAAGTATTCGGATATTTTTCTGAATATTCAATATGTTGGAAATATATGTTGGAAATTCCTGAAATTACGTTTTTAAATATGTTATGCGTTTTCCAAATTGTTTACTTAGATGTTATCTTTCAGCTTATTAAACAGTAATGATTTGTAAAATTATTTTGGAAGCGTTGGAAAGTGTTACATAATCTATGCTTGACGCATGATTTTTCGTTCTTTCTTTGACTATATCTATACTAATAAAATAAAGAGAGAGAACTGACTGACTGACTGATTGACTCATCAATGCAGAGATGAAACAACTAAAGTCAGGTTCTACGTCAATTCGTCGCGCACAGTTCATCACGGAACAATTCATCGCACATATTCATCGCAGCGTCAATTCGTCGCACATAATTCATCACAGCGTCAATTCGCCGCGACGTCAATTCGTCGCACATAATTTATCGCAGCGTCAATTCGTCGCAACGAAAATGTTTTTGAAGGCTATGATAATAAAATAAAGACAATTTAGTAAAAATGTTTAATGATAATTAGTTTTTTAGAAATAGAGAATTATAACTAACAATTTCACATGAGATTATATCTAAAATACAAATTATCATTAAATAACTTTGCTCAATTATCTTAATCTAATTAATTTTCTTTTTTATGTTAATACGCGCTATTTATTTAATACGCGCTTAAGAAAATGTCTTATTTTTTTATCTTCTATTTATCGAATACAGTATTGAATAACATTAATGATCTAACAATTTATTTTAATTTATCTACAATTAACTGATGTTCGAGCGAAAAATTGTTTTAGCTTTTACATGTTTAATTTAGTAGTCAAATGAGTATTGTTTTGAACATTCATTTAAATTTTTGTAATTTGGAAAATTATTTTCACAAATTTAACAGGCACTGGGAGATTTTTGTAATACATTTAGCGAAAGAGCTGGAGTTAGGTTTAAATTATTGGTCTTCAACCCATATCCTAACTACACAGAAAAAAATAAAACCCAATTTGGGTCGAAATATACTTAGGTATGTGCCCAAACTGGGCCATGCCTGTTTTGGTTATCACTGTGTATCCATTTTGGGCACTGTTAAATACCCATTTTCACCAAAAAAAAAAAAAAAAAAAAAAAAAAAAAATTGTTGTGTCATTTGTCGTCTCGCTGTGCTAATAACTGTGTATTAAACACAGTGTTACTAACGCTCTCTTGAATGCTACCTTATGAAACATTTTTCTGTGCTACTAATACTACTATTATTAATGAATGGAGTAATTATATAGAATTTTCTGGTGGTGTAATTAACTATTGTGTATAAATATTAATAAATAAAATATTTTTTATGAATCAGCATGAGAATCCTGCATTTTCAGAGCGCCGATATAGAACTTACATATGGTCGTATGTGTACATTTCAAATCTATACACTATTTAATTAATTTATGGGAGGCGACCCGAGAAACTTTAACAATTTATTGATGTGGACCTCAAACTTAAAAGGTTGAAGATCCTTATCTTGAAGGATTTTGTACCGTAAAAGCTGTGGTAAAGCCCTAGACCTATCTATATAACGAAACTTATCATTGTCTTGGCAAAAAGAATACTGGACAATTATAAGGATAAGAGTAATTTCTAAGACAGAAACCTGTCTAAAACGAAATGTTTTGCGTTCCCCGTGATTCTGCTTTTTTTTCTTTCCGATCCACAATTTTTACTATACCATTTTTCACTATTTTTCATCGCAATTGGTAAAAAATGAAATTAATA
This sequence comes from Maratus michaelseni, assembly GCA_963931845.1. Taxonomy (NCBI): domain Eukaryota; kingdom Metazoa; phylum Arthropoda; class Arachnida; order Araneae; family Salticidae; genus Maratus; species Maratus michaelseni. Next base: position 38,131,168 of record OZ007591.1, on the reverse strand, counting down.
TCTATGACAACAGTATATAACTTTAGGAATGAATCGGCTAAATTTTTCTCTATAAGTCATTGTTACTTTATCTAGCAACACAGCGTATTTAATTATATTTATATTAATGTAGAAACTTTTCATTTAGAAACGTTCTTATTCACGCATTTTAATTTTGTGTGTGCGAGTGTGTTTATATGTGTGCTTCATTAGAAATAAAACAGTAGTTTTTCTGGGCTCCGGTTAAATCTGAATTCAAACAAAAACCTTTTATATAATAAATTGCGATTGCAAGTATATTCTGTGTTTCACAATGGTTAGACTGCACCATATTCATTGGAGAAGTTTCAAGAATCTACTTCAAGTTGCTTTTATTCCATTGGCTTAAAGATGACGTTTCTATGAAAAGAATTTAATAGTAATTAATAATAATAAAATTCTGTAATATGAAGAAAAATTGTTAAAAGGAAAGCAATTAAATAGTTTATTTTATAAAATTTGAGCGTGACACCGAAAACAGCGCAATAATCCATGCGTGACGCTCAGTTTATCTTGCCTTTTGCTTCTAAACTTATAAAAATTACAGACTAATTTCTATATTATTAGAAGTTGTCGTATAACACTTCTTTTATTTTTAAACAAAGATTACGATTAGTTATTTCAAGTAGCTGTTATAAATATATTTTAAATTGTTATGACTCGAACTTACTCAAATTGCCCATTGTTTTAGTTTATGACCTCATGTCGGATGCATGAATGAGACATTAGAACAATTCAGAAATTTAGGTGTGTTTGATCATTATTTCATGACTCCTACTTCTACCTTGAAGACTGCAAAACATTGTAAAATTTACGATGACTACTGAATGTTTTTTATTGGAACATAAAATGTTGTCTTTATGCCTCTATAGTTTGGAGAATTGTTACTGTTATTGTTTCTTTGACGTGTATTGTTATTTTTAAGGATTTAAGGTTAATGACCACAGTATTTTTTGTTTTTCAATTTAGTAATAAAATAAAACAAAGTTAATTTGGTCAAGTTCACTGTAAAAAAAAAAGGGGGGGGGGCAAGTATTTCTTTATCCTCGAAAATATAATATAACCACAAAAGAAAATATGCAAGAACCTCTTCCAAGTTACACCCATGATCGAGGCCAGCATAACCATCGGGCAAACGGGGCGACTGCCCAAGGCCCCGCGCCAATTGGGCGTCTTTATAGTTGGGCCCCGGGTCTCACTGTACTACTCGAAATAAGTTTTCCTCTGTATAAAATATTTATATTTTTGCTCTAGATTTGTTTTTAAATGTTCCTTCGTGAGAAAAAAGTTAACATTAACTTTATTTCTTATAGGCAAAGTTGATATAGACTGGGAAAAAAAAATGTTGATTTTACAGTGTGCGGTAGCGTATTACTGCTTATTTTACTGTTTATTTATTACTGTTAATTTTACGGTATAATACTGGCAGCTGGGATGCCCAGTATTATTCTGTAAAATCAACATTTTTTTTTTCTTTCAATGTAGATTTGAGGATCCTAAAAGTATCCGTGAACACAAAAATAAATAAATAAATAAATAAATAAACATTTAAAATATTGTAAAGGAGAGAAGATTTTGCGAAATTACAAACAACTAGTTTGCTTTGACTATCACAAAACTTCCTTCTATATCGTTCAAATATATTATTTATAGTAAGGGTAGTTACACACTAACAATCATGAATATTAAGTATAATGCGTTTTTGGAGATGGTAATTTTCTCCTGCCGATGTAAATGATAAGAATCAACATAGTGGGAAAGTTGAGACAGACCGTGAATAAAGGAATGATCTGTTTATCGGTTGTGGTGATCATTCACTTATTTATTATTTTGCAGAAAACATGCCATTTGATTAACATTTCATGGTCATCGCACTTTTAAGGACAAAGGCCTTTTACAAATATTTCGAGTTGTATTAGAAGAATTCGCAATGCTAGCAAGGGCATTAACAGAACGTTATGAAGCTACTAAGGGGCTCAGCCCCCTACTCGCTAATGCTCGCCAACCCCCGTGAATTATGAAGCAATTCAGGAACAGATGTGTTACACTGACGCTAAAATGTAAACAAAAGATTGGCGACTGTTTGGTTGGCGCGATTTCCAAGACTGCGCCAAGCTACTACAGTAACTAAATACAAGCTTAATAGCCGGGTTGCCATAAAAGAAAAATAGTCCCCAAAGTTTGGCGACTTTTTTCTTTTTTTTAACCGATTAATTTTTTTTTTTTTTTTAGCGTCAGTGTAAAGCATCTAAGCCGCAATTCACATTGAGACTGCTACGCGGTCCAAGTTTGCTTCGCTCGCTTGCCCCTTTTCATTTTTGCAGAAATTCTAGCCAAATAAGTACTACCATAAAACCACCATAAACCATCATAAAATTGACAATTTTTTGTAAAAAAATAATTAAAAACTTCGTTGAAAAACAGTTAAAAATGCATTTAGTTGGTGCTACCAATGTGCATAACTCATTTAAATACTATGAAAAAAAGATCTTGAAAACACAATTAGTTTAAAACTCATTGCACCTATAACATTGTACAGCACGGCTTAAATTCATTAAAAAAAAAAACACTACGTGATAGGAAGATAGCTTATATATATCATCAATCATTGTTTAAATTTCGTAAAGCTGTTCTAATTGATTATAGATATTTGTAAAAGAAAATATTTTTTACTTCACCAAGACAGCAATAGATGGCAGCAGGAGCGATCTAGACAGTTGATATTTTTATTCTCTCCGATTTCGTGCGAGGGAAATTCATAAATAAATTCTAAATAAGAGTTGAGAATTCATTTGAAATTAATCATATTACTCATAATTAAAATGAATTATCATCTCAAACGCTTTGGATTACGCACAGGATATTTATTTTTTATAATTTTCTAGTTTGAGTTTCACTCGTTTCACATGCTCTTTCGCTGGCCGCCATATAGGAGATTCTGGAAAATACGTTTATTACCAAACGATCTTAGAAATTCAGCGCTTTTTCCGCGCCACGTAAGAGAAATATATACAGGGTGACTCTAAACTCTTGGGCAAAATTTTAAAGGGTGATAGTACACATCAAGACAAACAATATTAAATAGGAAACTAAGGGTCCCAAACGTCTTCCGAAGGAGATAGGCGACATTAAAGTTTAGGGTCCAAAATTTCAAATGATTACGAAAAACGGAAAAATTGGTCGATTCCTTTGCGGTTTTCGCTAAAACTATTCTTTATGTCAGTATTTTCTTAAAAATAAATTTTAAAGATAAAGTTTTAAAAATGCCGAAAGAGGGCGCTTTAGACATTGGAGTAATGAAAAACTATTTTTCAACGTTATTTTTTGTATTTCATTAAATGCTTTCAAAAGCTTAGACTTAAACTTAAATTTTGAGCTCAAAATCTGAGTCGTTGGGAGTGATTAAGCAGCGCAAACTAAACTGCGTTCAGGAGTTTAAATTTGAAACACATCCCTCCTCCCCCCACACCTGAACACAGCTCAGTTATTCCCGATCTTGGTGTCGTAGACCAGGCCGAAGCAATATGAGTTGTAATTTTCCAACTGGATGAAAAATGTCCGGGCCAGGATTCGAACCTGGGATCTCTTGGCTGAAGCTGCCATGCTCTACCAACCGAGCTATCCCGGTTGAATCTGGAGGGTATAATTCATCCAGTTCATGCCGGGATAGCTCAGTTGGTAGAGAATGGCAGCTTCAGCCAAGAGATCGCAGGTTCGAATCCTGGCCCGGACATTTTTCGTGCAGCTGGAAAATTACAACTCATATGATTTCTTTACCAATTTGAATAATTGTGTTAAAATTAATCCAAGTAGAAACTACTACCCCTACACGTAAAATAAACTTTAGAGTAATGACAAAATTAAATAGAAAATTTATTCATAACAGACATGAGCAATTTCTCCGCGCAAAATAAAAAGAAACAATTTGATGTATGCATGTAGTGTGCAATATGAATGATGGTTGACACGTAGAAAATGGTACACGCATGATGTTCGTGAGGAATCACAAAAACTGCTCGAAAGAGTGCCTACCAGCAACGATGCAGGCCTCACACCGCCGGTGGAGGGAGTTGCGAACATTAGTGATTACCCCGGACATTTCCCGGATATCGCCTGCTACGACGCCAACCCTCGCAACCAGGTTCTCGTCGGCTTCGACGGTAAAAAATAGTTGTTCGTTACTCCAAAGTCTAAAGCGCCCTCTATCGGCAGTTTTGTACTTTATCTTTAAAATTTATTTTTAAAATAATTTTTTTATTTCATTTTGTCATCCCTCTATCGTTTATTTTACGTGTAGGGGGTAGTAGTTTCTGCCTGGTCTACGAGACCAAGATCGGGAATAACTGAACTGTGTTCAGGGGGGTTCAAATTTCAACTCCTGAACACAGTTCAGTTTGCGCTACTTAACCACTCCCAACGATTCAGATTTTGAGCTCAAAATTTAAGTTTAAGTCTAAGCTTTTGAAAGCATTTAATCACATACAAAAAATAACGGAAAAAAATAGTTGTTCATTACTCCAAAGTCTAAAGCGCCCTCTATCGACATTTTTTTAAACTTTTTCTTTAAAATTTATTTTTAAGAAAATACTGACATAAAAAATAGTTTTAGCAAAAAAATGCAAACGAATCGACCAATTTTTCCGATTTTTATAATTATTTGAAATTCTGGACCCTAAACTTTAATGGCGCCTATCTCCTTCGGAAAACGTTTGGGACCCTTAATTTCCTATTTAATATTGTTTGTCTTGATGTGTACTATCACCCCTTAAAGTTTTGCCCAAGAGTTTAGATTCACCCTGTATTATAAAGGACAAACGTGTCCGTGCGTTACGCTGACGTCATTTTGCGAATGGCAACACTTCACGATGAAATTTCTGTTTTGCGAGTTTTGCTACTGCATTTTTCAAAATTTCTAAAATTTTAAAATTTTTAGAATCGCGCATTTTTAATTTTTACACCATTATATAGGAAAAAAGTCTACATTCAAATGTAATTTGTTTGAAAACTGTATCTTAATTGATTGATTTATTATGGCTTTTAAAATAATTTTCAAGCATGAATTAACAGGCCATTAACTCCTGGCACGAGGCCAATATTGCTTTTAATACATTTCAAAATTTTATTTGAATAACTATAATTTATATAAAAATGATTTTTGGTATTGTGAGTGGGCAATATAAAGCAAGATATTAAATATAAAAGTATGTTAGAGTTTTCAATAAAAAGAATGGTTTTCATCTATATTTTATAACTCGGGAAACCCGGGTCGGATCCTCTAGTTTTTTTTAATAATGTTATACTATTTCAAACATATTGAAATTGATATGTATCACTATGGTGCACAACAAGATGCTTACTATTAAATATGGTGCGTATAGCATTTATCTTTGATATTCAGGGACCACAAAAGTTCGGTTACAGTACTGTGTATGAGACATAATTGTCGGTAGTGCGTTTTCAGTTGTGGTATGCGCTTTTAAATATAACGATTTTTTTTTTTTTTTTGCATATTTCTTGGTGTATATAAATTAGATAAATCATATACAGAGCTGTATAAAAGAATTCCTGAACATTTCCGTTTTTTGATGGAAATTGTTAAAAGATAATTCTCTACTGTGTTAAGCGTTTCCTAACTGAACTAATTTTTAGCATAATATGTTTTATACAAATCTATAGATCATTTACAGAGATTCACAAAAGAATTTGAATTCTTTTCCGGCTATAGATGGTAATTGATGAAATTTAGTTTTCAAATGTGTTTTATGCGTTTGCCAACTGTTTACTTAGACATCAACTTCCACCATATTAATGGGTGAATTTTGTTACAGTATTGTGTATATGTTGGAAAGTGTTTCATAATCTAAACTTGACGCATGATTTCTCCTTCTTGTTTTAAAATATACTCTTTTATAAGCATTCAATGTTTATCGTGAAAATCACGCGTAATTTCATAACTGCAATTCACGATTTAAAAAAAAAAAAAAAAAAAAAAAAAAAAAAATCCGTTACATTACTTTGATTTGGTGTGGGCACCTAATCCAAATATGGGTTACGGAACCACTTTTTTTTACTCTTGGTAGAAAGCGCGAGCTAATGAGTTTATAAAAAAAAAATTAATTTTTGCTCTCTCTCTCTCTCTCTCTATATATATATATATATATATATATATTTAAGATATGGCAACGAGAATGAAAAAAAAATCATTATCTAAACTATCTTTTTAGGATTTCTAAATTGAGTTCCCAGCATAATTTTTTATCATAATTTAAATAATATGACACTATTAATTGATTAAAGCTTATTTAAAAAATATATATATGTTACACTCTTTATTGTTTTATTAATATTTTCAACTTTGTAAGTGTTTAAAATATCTCGTTGTTGTAGCTTCACAGCCAGGTTTCCTTTTCTGACGGACGTGATTTGCTGCATCATTAAATCCATTGTTGTAACTCATGTACAATTGCAACAATAAAGAATTCAATCAAAATGTGGCGGGCTAACGGAAAAATGCCTTAAAATTGAGTTATGAATTTATAATTAAGTTTTAAAAATATGTAAATGTTGTATTGTCATCGGAAACACACCTTTGTACTTAATTTTCATAATTCTAGTATGTTAAAAATCTATTGAGTTAAAAATCTATTACAAAATCTCAACTTTACATATAAAAACAAATTTATCTAAATAAAGGAGTGCACGTAAAAAAGGGTATTCTCCCGAATTATGAGAATAAAATAGCAGCTATTGTCGAGAGCATTGTGTTGCATTTTTAATAACTCACCCACTTTTTCTTATTTAAACAGTAAGAAACAGATGACAAAAGTTAAAATTAAAAATTTATTGTTACAAATGTATCCATATAGTTCTGAAAAACTTTTTTCCGGAAAAAAAAAAAAAAAAAAAAAAAAAACATGTATAAGTATACTATGAATAATTTATCTCAGTTAACATTAGTGCGTCGGGCTGTTAATATTTAATTTACATCTTTGTTATTTTCCAAAAGTTTTCTATATGTATTGAATTTTTAACAAACCTAAAGAAAAAAAAAATATCAAAAACACTGCATGAAATATTTATGTGAATGAAAAAACTAATATAAATAAAAATATAGAAAAAAGGAACAACATGCTGTTCTACAAAGAATGTGCTGAAATGTTAAGGTGGTTCTCAAATGAACTGCTGAACAACGCGATACTTTCTGACACATTTTCTGACTCATTTTTAAACGCGAAGGCCTAAAATGGGCAGGTCTGACTATTGAAGCAATTTGGAATTGAAATGAGTTTTCCATTTCTTGATAAATAAATTACTTATCGAGTTATACGCGATTCGTGTTACGTGACGACAGAATTTTCCCCTTTCTTGCTCTGCTGTCCCAGGAATTCAGTTCCAGTATTTTCTGAAAGATCTTCTGCCTTTACCAAAAAAATGCAAAACTCATTTCGATGACATAGTTCCTGAATAAGAACATCTGCGAATTTCACCCGTTTCCGAACAAAAATGAATTCAAAATTGTGTCTAGCTCTTTTTGATTTGAGAACAGCCTTAAGGATTTACAAATGCATATTTCTATAATAATAGTTGAAGCTTTATAATGGGGGCATTGAATTTTTCAACTTTAAAAAATAAGCATATTTCATGACGTCTATGTACTAGAGATGAGTTGGGCTGAGCCCGAGCTCGAGCCCATACACCCGAAACGTTCTCGGGCTTGATTTTTATACCAGTGTTCAGGTTCAGGCGGGTTCGGGCTCTAAGTGTAAATTTTATTTATTCACAAATTAAAAAAAGTAACAAACGTGCTGTTTGAGAATGAAGAAAGAAATCTAAATTTCTTAATGTGTTATACAATCCCTTTAAAAATCAGTTTGAAAGGAAATTTAATTGTGATTGATGGGATATAAGGAGAAGTAGTCTATCTCAGCGTTTCTTAAACTGTTATCGGCGAGCTTACAGCCGGGGGTCCTCAAGCTCAGTGTTGAATTCCGATATATTTCTTCGGCAGGAATTTCTGTAGTAGCAGCGGGGAAGGGGGGGGGGTTGCAGGACTAGAACTCATAGTCTAAGTTCATTATTAAACACCAATATATTTTAGGGGGAGACATTGCAATGCCCGGAAGGAGATCCCCCCCTCTACCTACAAGAGCCTAACTCTGAATTCATCTCTGCGCAAACCGAACATTTTTACCGCCATTTTTTTCTGAAACAATGAGACAAAATACGCATCTTAATAAACTACCATCTACCTAAGTTCACTTTAAATATATGCATACGATTTCGTATTGTCATAGTCCAGTGACGGATCTAAGGGGGGGGGGGTTAGCCGGGGCAGCTGCCCCGGGTGCAAGACTTATGGAAGGGCGCAAAAATGAGGAATCATAAAAGATTAAGAATAAAGGAAAATTAAAAATTCACATGAAAAGATATTCAATTTTATTTTGTTCAACGGCGGTTTACTTTCGTTGCATAAGGATCAGAAATAAGAAATAAATTAATTTGCATTACATTATATAAAATATCACATTACCACCAGTATTTTTAAGAAATTTTATTTATTTAAAATTCAAAGATTTTGCGTTATCTCCTTTCGGACACTGTTGTATATTGTTTTATAGCGTGTTCAGTATTTTATTTCGGTTTATGTCTAAAATACATTGGATGATTATTACAGAAAGAAGGCTAAAAAAGGAGAAGAGGGAGCTTCACAGCTATCATCTAGTATGCCCTCATGGCTTAAGCCGAGCCATATTCATGAAGGTAAGTAACCAAGTTACTTGTTTTTTTTTTTATACGTGATACACCATATAATAATTTATATGGTGTTATTTCTGTCCTAAAAATCTTCTTTTCTAATGCAATAACTGAGTTGATGTGTAAGAAAAGAATTATAAATCGATTTTTTATTAATTTCTTCTAAATTTAGATATTCTTGTAATTAACAGACATTTTTGTCGGAAAAATGAAAATGAAACTTATACTCTGTTGAGACTTCAACGCGTTCTGGCCCTTTAAAGCCATTTTATTTATGTAGTTGAAGATGGCCATGTGATGGCTAAAACCATTTTAGATTTTTAATGATTTTTAATGTATTTCTAAGATATTTTTAAAGTATTTTAAATAATTTTTTATTATACGTATACACTTACAAGTAATTTTAGTACGTGTATTTGTGATTTTTTTATATGAATTTTAACTTTTATCTTTTCATTGATTTTTCATTGAAATAAGATTGACCATAAAGGCGATTTATAACCTGCGGCTTTCTTATGGATAAATGCTTAAAATCAATTTATTAAACTATAAATACAAAAACATGAAAAGGTTCTACTGTCATCGAAAGCATAACCGTGTACATAACTTTTATCATTTTAGCGTATCTAGAAAAGATTAAAAAAATTATTACAAAATTCCATCTTTACATACAAAAATCATGTTAATTTAAATAAGTGAAAGAGAAACTGTTTGCGTGTAAATGCAGAATACTTTTATATTTTGTCAATTAAACTACCACGTTGTTTTTATTTTAGATGAAACAATGGAAATATCTCAGAAACAAGAAACCGATGATATTGTAGAGAAAGACAAAGAAAATGATAAAGAAAAAATATTTACTGAAAGAACCAATTTTAGCAGCTCTACTCCGAACACAAGTAGCTTAAAAGTGTATGAATTGAAAGAACAAGAACAATTATATGTTGAAGACAAAGAAAAATATCATTCTGATAATGCAGGTAGTGGATTTATAACGAAATATATTATTTATCAGTTTTCTGCATCGAATTTTAGTGCTGGTGATCCAGGAACTTGGTCAAAGACTTTAAACGACTTGTAGAGATGTACAATTGTTAAAGAACTGTAAGAAAATTCAAAAGTAGAGCCATGTCTTTCAAAAAGTGCTAGAGATGGACGAGTGCTTACCAAAGAGTGGTTTTTTAAGCAACTTCAAAATGGGAAAAAAGTTGCGAGATCTTGGCTGTTATACAGCACCAGTAAAAATTCATTGTATTGTATTCCATGTAAATTATTTCCAGGCGTGTTTCCTGAGTATAAATTGTTATTTTTAGCAAAAGAAGGAGGGTTTACTAAGTGGAAAAAACTTAGTGAGAGAATTCCCGAGCACGAAAATTCTGTGTTTCATAAAAGAAACCTTTGTTCATGGAAAACGCTCGAAAATTCCCTTTCTAAAGTTGGTGGTATTGATAAAGATTTTCAAAATAAAAGTTTGGAAGAGGAGACTTATTGGAAATCCTTTCTGTATATAATAGTCGATGTAATAATGTATTTGACAAAGACAGGTAGCTCTCTAAGAAGATCACATGAAAATCTTGATTTCTCTAATCCTAATTGCGGGACTTTCTTAAATATAATTGAGCTAGTATCACATCTTCGCGATCATATTAACCGTCATAAGAGAGGTCAAGTTAGTTACTTTTCACATGGCATTCAAAATAAATTTCTAGAGATTATTGCTGCGAAAATAAGAGAACAAATTTTTAGTGATATCAAAGAAGCGAAATACTTTCCATCATGTTCAATTCTACTCCTGATGTAAGCTATTTATATCAAATGTCACAGGTTATTAGGTATGTAAAGATGAATGAAAATGGTCCTGAAATAATCGAAAGTTTTATTAACTTCTTCAATGTCAACCAGAAAACTGGAGAAGCCCTTACTGAACTCATTTTACAGAAATTAGAAAATGATGGTCTAGATATAAATAACTATAGGGGCCAATCCTACGACAATGGCTCCAATATGTCCGGAAAATATAAAGTAGTCCAAAACCGAATATTGCAATCAAATGATTTAGCATTTTTGTTCCTTGTTCTGCTCATACCCTCAATCTTGTTGGTGTAAATGCTGCCAAAATTTTACCAGAAGCTGAGACTTTTTTGGTATCTTAAATTGCCTTTATAAGTATTTTAGTGTCTCAACTAGTAGATGGGACATTCTAAGAAAACATGTTCCTCTTTCACTAAAATTACAAAGTACTACTCGGTGGTCACCAAAACGTAAAGCTGTAACAGCAATTTATAAACATATTGGAAAGATCATAAATTTTTAAAGGAATTACAAACTGACCCATTAGCAACTCCTGAAACAAAAACAGATGCTTCTTCACTACTCTTGAATACTACCAAATTTGAATTCATAGTGATGACATGCTTCTGGCATAAAGTGCTGACTCAACTCGATATAGTGAACAAACTTTTTCAAAGGGAAGACATGACGATTGACAGGTCTGTAAAACACTTAAATGGTCTCATTAAAATGTTAGATTTAGAAAGGGCAAGTATTGCAACTAATGCAATACAGGATGCAAATGGTATTGCTACTGATATTGGTATTGAGGCAAAATTTAGGGAAACGAGGAAGAGAAAAAAGAAGAGGTTTTTTGATGAGCTTTGCGAAGATGAAAGTAGTGCTATTTCTGATGAGGAGAAATTCAAACTAAAGATCGTTGAAGTAGTGGTCAGAATCCTAACTGAATTAAGAAACAGATTTGAAGCTATTCAAAATCTCAATGGCATGTTTAGTTTTATTCATGGAAGGCATTTCCTAAAAATGTCAAAAGAAGAATTACAAGCGCAAACTGAACAGTTAGCAAATATGTATAAAAACGATATAGATAAAGAGGAACTTCTTCTGGAAGTCGAAAGCTTCAAATATCATGCACTGGAGTTAGACCAAAAGACGAAGTCAAGTTCGGCTATTGAACTGCTAAGAATGATAAATTTATATGGACTTCAGGATGCTTATCCAAATCTAACTAGTACTTGTCTAAAAATATTCCTAACACTACCTGTACCCGTCGCGTCGCTTCTAATGAAAGAAGTTTCCGTAAATTAAAATTGATTAAAAGATATCTGAGAAATTTAACAAAAAAAACAACGGTTATCCAATTTATGTATAATAAATTTAGAAAATGAGATAGCTTGCAAATTACCTTATGACGACATAATAAAAACTTTTGCATCAAAGAAAGCTCGCAAAGTAAATCTTTAATAGGTATTGTAGATGTTAAAACAGGTATATTTTCTGTAATTTTTGTATTGTGTAATATTGTACTTTTTATATAGAAAAAATGTATATTAAAAATACAGATTTTTAGTACTGAGTATTAATATTACTTCCTTAAGCAATTGTTTACGCAGATTTTATTCTAATATTCTTGGGAGCAGGGGGGGGGCGCAAATCTACAAGCTTTCCCCGGCTAAAATTTAGTCTAGATCCGTCTCTGGCAATCACGTAACCATACGTCAGTTTATTGTGAAAGACGAAAGCAAATTTCGTTTTTAATCAAGGTTCTCCCCTAAAAAAAATTCTTAAAAATTCATATAAGGAATATTTTTTAATTACTTCTAGTTCCGATTAAAAAAAAAAAAAAAAGTCCTTCCGGCCTGTACCGGGAGGAAAAGGTAGCTTTCCTATATCTTCGTTTTAAAATTTTAGCTAATGTTACACGAAAACAGCAAGTTAAAATGCAAAGAAACGTTTACAAAAGATTCGTTAATACTGAATTTGAATAAGAAATTCGCCAAATTATCGAGCAATAGCCAAATTGGAAGACTTACTTATGAAGACTTATTTTGATCGCCAAATTTGGCGATATTTCGCCCACCCAATTTTGGATATCCTAACGGATATGAATATATAGTTTTATGCGTATGATTGGGAAAATTATTACAACTATGAAAGAAAATAATTTGCGAGTAATCGCGTTAATGTGCTGTTTTGTTTCAAAATGTCAGCCACCCTAGAATTTCAAACTGCTCTATCTCAGCCATTTTTTAAGATAGAGGTAAACCAAAAAATGCTCTGGAATCCTTGTATCAAGGCCTAACACGTAATTAAAAAATAAATTTGAATTTTTAACTTTTTTGTATATTTATTTTAGTTTTAAATTGATTTATAAATACGAGCGTTCTGGGGGTCATGATCGGTGAAAATATATCGAAATTTTCCGGAACTGCTTTCCTCCGAATGGCTGCAATAGGTATAGCTTTATACTTTTTGTATTGAAAGCTACCTAAAAGAGAAACCTTCATTTTTAAATTTCCGAAAAAAAAAAGTCGACGAAGCTACAAACTTGTGAATTTCATTATTTAAAGTCTACACCACAGTTATCCACAGTTTTAAAATATACGAAAAGACAGTTTTTCCCAAAACTGGAAAATACTTTCAGATTAGAACAAACTTCACTAAATTCAGAAGCTTTTTCTTTTAGGTTAGCTTTCAATACAAAAAAGTATAAAGCTACCTATTGCAGCCGTTCGGAGGAAAGCAGTTCCGGAAAATTTCGATATATTTTCACCGATCATGACCCCCAGACCCCAAAACCACCCTCCGTTCAAATGTTGATTTATATATATATATATATATATATATATATATATATATATATATATATATATATATATATATATATATATATAAACTTATTGCAAAAATTAACCATTGAAACAGAAATAACTGACCAAATGCAATGAAATTATTATCCCAAATAGCTATGTCAAATTACACATTATAAAACATAGTCCTAACAAATGAAGTATTTATTCAAAAAGTGAAACATAAGTAAAAAAAAAAAAAACACAAATGCAAGCTTATAATGTAATTTACTTTTTCAAGGGCTGGGAAACCACATTATAAGCAAAGAATGATTGTTTTCTGTAACTGTCACAAGCTTAAAGCCAAAATTTTGTGACAATTCCATGCCCTAACAATCATTGGAAAGAAATTGAAAAAAAAAAAAAAGGATACCATTGAAAATAGAACACTACAAATCAAACGGAAGAAAATAAATCCATTTATAAACAAATAAATACAAAGGAAGACAAAGAAAATCTATACATTACAACATAAATTTGTCCAGAATCCGAAGCCAAAAATGTTTTGTGCTAAGCACATGGTAAAGTGAATAAGTGAATTCAAACGTACAAGTTAAAATTACAGTTAATTTTCTAAAAGTAGCAGTTATTAATTTAACCATTGTGATTTTAACTATTTCTAATTTAAAATATAAAAATACAAATAAATAATATAAAAACTATAAATTCATTTACTAAAAATATTTTTTAACTTAAATAATTTTAATATATATATTATATTATTGGAATATTTAAAAATTTCACTTGTATTCCAAGTTTTCAGTTAAAAGAGAAAAAAAAATTGTGAAAATTTATATGGTGCTGCCATCTGGTTTTATAATAAACAATAACTAAAAAATAATACTAAAGAATAATAGTAATAGTTTTTTTAAAATCATTATATGGTGCTGCCATCTAGTTAAAGATTAAAACAATATCTAAATAACTATTAATTATTTTGATTAAGTAAATTTTCAGTATAAAATTATTTTATCTATTTATTTTTACATATGTCAACATTTAAATAATTTCAAAACATAAATAAACCCATAAAATCTAAAATATTATTGTAGAAGTCAAATTAAATTTTCATTTTATAAATAATTATATGCAAGCTTAAAAGATTTACCAATATGACTACATGCACTTATTGGAACTAACATCTTGCAAAATTTTATTAACCCTGAAAAATAAAATTAGATTTTCATTTTATAAATAACAATGGAAGTTTAAAAGAAATACCAAAATGGCTACACACACTTAATGGAACTAACATCTTGCTAAATATTATTTATTCTGAAAAATAAAATTAGATTTCACACACTGATAGCTAAAAATAACCAAACATTTCCAATATGTTAACCTCACGTATTGAATCTAATATCTTGCAAAAAATAAAAAATAAAAAAGCATTTAACTAAATTGTTAAATGTTCTCTACCTGGCAAGGGAAAAAAAAAACATTAAATCTCCAATATGGCAACGCACTTATTGGAACAATATTATATTTAAAGTTCTCTCCCTAGAAAAGAAAAAAAATTATAATTTACTATTTAAATTTTTTAATTAATAAAAGATATTTAACCAAAATATTCCCACTCAGCTCTCACATAAAGGAATTCATTCTTTAGGCAAATATATCAGTAATCAAAATGTAAGTGTTTTAACAGATAGAATGTGCAAACATATAAACCCCAATGAAAGCAAAATTTATATTCGTAAAATTGACTTAACTAAATAAAAGGGATAGCCATATTCTACTGCATGTTGAAGAATAAGTTTTAAATTTTGAGTTTTAAAATTATTAGAACAAAGATTGTTTATTCTATGTGCAAAATTTAGTAAAATATTTACAAATACTGATTTATGTATACAAGACTTATAATTAGTAAATAAGTTAACTTTAAATGTAAAATCATTTCTTTTGTCATAAATGTCAAACAAAATTTTATTATCTTTAAGAATTATCTTAAGATCAAGAAAATTAATTTCATTATTTACCATAAGGTTGAAACTATAATTTAAATTTTTATGATATTTTATTGGTAGTAAATAATTTGAATTATTATTAAAATAGAAGACAATTATATCATCTATATAACGGTACATTTTACAATTAGCAATATGTGAATTACGTTCATAATAATATAAATATAATTCTGCAAGAATTGAAGAAACAATACCACCCTGTGGTAATCCACAGCATTGAATATATATATTCTCATTAAAAACAATATAATTATGATGTAGAATAAATCTAGTTAAAGTTTTAAAGTAATTTAAAGAAATGTTATTTTTTAATTTTATGGAATCCTTGTATTCTTTGTATAATAAATTGACAATCCTGAACATATCCTTGATATCAATATTATTAAATATATATATCTGACCTATGTCATACGATAACGCTCGTATTTATAAATCAATTTCGATGGAACCAATTGTGTGTATTAAGCTCACCAATGTCTCGACCGAGTTCGTTGGCCAGCTTGGTCCGCCATTTAGTTTCAAGATGGCGGCCATTTAAAAATTTAAAACTAAAATAAATATACAAAAAAGTTAAAAATTCAAATTTATTTTTTAATTACGTGTTAGGCCTTGATACAAGGATTCCAGACCATTTTTTGGTTTACCTCTATCTTAAAAAATGGCTGAGATAGAGCAGTTTGAAATTCTAGGGTGGCTGACATTTTGAAACAAAACAGCACATTAACGCGATTACTCGCAAATTATTTGCTTTCATTGTTGTAATAATTTTCCCAATCATACGCATAAAACTATATATTCATATCCGTTAGCGCCAAATTCTCGCCAAAATTGGCGACATTTGGCGAAATATCGCCAAATTTGGCGACCAAAATAAGTCTTTATAAATGAAGCCAATTTGGCTATTGCTCAATAATTTGGCGAATTTCTTATTCAAATTCAGGATTAACGAATCTTTTGTAAGCGTTTCTTTGCATTTTAACTGTTTCGTGTAACATTAGCTAAAATTTTAAAACGAAGATATAGGAAAGCTACCTTTTCCTCCCGGTACAGGCCGGAAGGACTTTTTCTAAATGTGCAAGAATTTTTATTTTTCAAAAATGCGGATTCACGTGTGAGGAATGAAATTTAATTCGTTTTTAAGAGGTAATGGAAATCGGTTCGTATTTTTCAAAATATTTGCCTGTTGTTTCATGCTTGCTTCTCTACACTGTAAAAAATGGGTACTTAAAATTGAGTAAAAAGTACTCAATTTTGAATACGTCACATACTAAAAATAGCTCCGATCCAAATGTACTCAAAATTGAGAAACACATGTACTCATTTTTGATCCCATGGATGTATTCAAATATAAACTGCTATGTACTCATTTTTGATCCCATGGATGTATTTAAATTAAAAAATATTTATGTCGTTAAAATAAAATTTATAGGATAAAAAAAAAGTTACTTCGCGAGGACAACCTTATAAGGGATACATACATTTCTGCTCATTTTTTTCATTCCTGCGTGAGTTTATAGTAATTAACCAACCCTTGCCCATGAGAGGAATCGAACCCGTGATGTCCTGTGTACTAACCTGACGACTCAGACCAACGCGCCATGAGTGGTCACGCCTCCTTCTCAAATGTTGTTAGTTACTTTGCAAAACTTGCAAAAACTTGAGGTTTCATCTGTAGATGGATTTTTTCAGTTCCAATGTTTTTAATATTTTCTTTTCATAATTTTTAATATTTTGCTGTATGATTTTGTGCCTTATAACAGATAAATTTCAATTTATTATGCATTATATGCGTAAAACATTGCATTAAGGATACTGATTGCTTCTTTTTGGAACAGTACCAACAATTTCTTTATTCGAACATATACTTTTTTAAAATTATTTGCCTGATTTTTCAATTCTATTTATTTATCAATTCTAATAAAAACAACAATTATCTTAATCAGACGTGTTTATTACATGCTATTAAAATATTTTTTTTAATGTCTTATTTAAAAAAAAAAATTATGTAAATAATTTTTTTATAATAAATTAAATTATTATATTTCAGCTATGCTGAGAGCTTTTGCGTACGGTTCGGTTAAACTAAATAGTTAAAAAAATGATTTTTAGAGACAAATTTAAAATTAATGACCTTGGGATAGGTAGATTTAAATCTGGACTTATTGATTTTATTTAAATTAAATTAGTTTAATTTATAAAAATATAAGCTAAAGAAATAAATTAAAAACGTTATAAAGTTAAAAACTTTATTTTTATAAAAGTAAAGAAAAAATATTAACTAATTTTATAAATTTAAGGAAAAAATTATAAACTTTGTAAAATTATAATTTATAAAATAATAAATTTTAGCGTAATTCATAAATTTGTAAGCCAAATCAGCTTAGTTTAATACCAATTTGTATGGCTATAATTTGCAAAGATATTATGTTATGAAACTTTTAAATAACACAATATTGCCTCACGTTAAAAAAGTTAAAATAAATTTCAAAAAAATTAGTGGGGAAAAAAATCATAATTTTGAAGTACTATCAAGAAAAAAAAAAGTAGATGTGTAAAATGTGAGGGAAAAAAAAAAGAGTAAATGTGTTGTAGTGGATCAACTTTGATGAAAATCCAGAACAACCTGATCCACTTTTCATTTCTCTTATTCTTCGTTTTTCCTTCAAGTAATAGCTTTTTAGGCTCCGAAATTTCGTCATTACACATTCTGAAATATACAAGTATGTTGGGTTTGATCATATGTTCATTTTTCATCCAAAAATACTCATTTCGATATGAGTACATGAATTTACTCATTTTTGAGAATGCACATGTTCATTTTTGATCCAAAAATACTCATTTCGATATGAGTACATGGACTTACTCATATTTGAGAATGCACATGTTCATTTTTGATCCAAAAATACTCATTTCGAAATGAGTACATGGACTTACTCATTTTTGAGTACTTCATTTTTTACAGTGTAATCAGTATTTCTTTTGCTAATACTGCGAGTGTAGTGCGCATGCGTTAGTATGCTGCTAGAAGAAAACGCTAGTGAGTGAATTCCAGCCACATTGTCATTTTTAAATGCACTGCCCGTATTTCAGTCACTCTTGTTACATACTTATATTTTTTTATTCAATATATGAATGAGTGTTTAAAGGATACCTATATTAAAACCTCGAACAGCCTATCTGTGTTATTTGTCAAAATATACTGTCAAATGAGTGTGTGAAACCACAAACATTCAGTAGACCTTTACTAACTAAACACAAACCAATTTGTTAGTATGCTGCTAGAAGAAAACGCTAGTGAGTGAATTGCAGCCACGTTGTCATTTTTAAATGCACTGCCCGTATTTCAGTCACTCTTGTTACATACTTATATTTTTTTATTCAATATATGAATGAGTGTTTAAAGGATACCTATATTAAAACCTCGAACAGCCTATCTGTGTTATTTGTCAAGAATATACTGTCAAATGAGTGTGTGAAACCACAAACATTCAGTAGCCCTTTACTAACTAAACACAAACCAATTTGTTAGTATGCTGCTAGAAGAAAACGCTAGTGAGTGAATTCCAGCCACATTGTCATTTTTAAATGCACTGCCCGTATTTCCGTCACTCTTGTTACATACTTATATTTTTTTATTCAATATATGAATGAGTGTTTAAAGGATACCTATATTAAAACCTCGAACAGCCTATCTGTGTTATTTGTCAAAATATACTGTCAAATGAGCGTGTGAAACCACAAACATTCAGTAGACCTTTACTAACTAAACACAAACCAACTGACTTTTTTAAAAGCAGGTTAAAAGAACTGAAAACAAGTCAGAAATATTATTTTAAAAGTCTTCAACTTGTTCCAGTATTGAAAAGGGCATTTTCCCCTCGTATCAGCCTCCATCGTTTTTGCCTCTGATGGTAGCAAAGTCTACAAAACTTCATACGATTGCAGAGAAGTGAACTGTACCTGATGCTAAAGCAATGCTCACAATAATGCTAGGAGAGAAAACAGCAAAGAATTTAAATTTACCTTCATTATCAGTGATACTGTTAAGGACAGAATCAGAGACTTGTGTAAAAATATTGAGGATCAGTTGATAGATCACTTAAAAATCAGTCCTTATTTCGCATGGATGAAAGTTTATATGTACATTTTGTAGTTTTCGTTCATTATGAATGTGGTGGTAAGGTATGTGAAGATTTTTCTTAAAAATAATTTTCAACTCGCACAACAAATGCAGCTTTATTCACATAATTTCTTTCATAAAAGAAGAAATAAAATGGTCAAAATGTGTCTAAATAAGTACCTATGGGGCTCGAGCTATGAGTGGAAATGTCAATGGTTTGATCAGCTTGGTTAAAGCTAAATCACTACATGTAGTTTGGACACACTGTTGTATTCACCGTCAATCGCTAGATCCCAGAAAAATGCATGAAGTTTTGAAGTGTACATTCAACGAAGTTGTTTCAATAATAAATTATATCAAGGCTCGTCCATTGTATTCGACACATTTTAAAATTTTGTGAGAAAAATTGAGAGTCCACACAAATAGCTACTTTTGCATACAGAAATTAGGTGGCTGCCACAAGGAAAAGTTTTTTTTTTATCTCATTTTATCACTGCGTGATGATGTAAGACTGTTTTTAATGAATTCCAATTTCCATTTGAAAGGTTATTTTAATGATTTCTTCTGACTTGTCAAGGTGGCGTGCTTGTTATATATTTTAAGTTTTCTGAGTTTGGAATAAACTTTCAGAGTTAATTTACATCCCTCGAAGTCAGAAAATGAGTGAATGAGGGATCTATTTCATTTCCAAGAAATTAGTGAAATCAAAACCTCAACATTCTTAACGCAGGAACAACTTGAGGAATTATCATACGATGGTTCCATGAAAATTGCTTTCCAAGTAAATAGCTCTCCCAATTTTTGGTTGTGCATGTGAAATACGTATGCAGAAATAGCAGAAAAAGCTATCAAGCAATTATTTCCCTCCTGTACCACATACTTGTGTGAAAGGACTTTCTTCAGCCTTGTGCACATGAAAACAAATGTAGAAGTCTGAATGAACCAGACTTATGGATACAAGTTTCAAACAATAAACAAAAGACAAAGCACATCTAGTAGAAAAAAAAAACAGCAGCATCTTTAACATGGGAAATAGTAGCATGTAAATTTTAACCTTCTTAAAATGCATATTATTTTCCTTATAAATGCAGCTGATTTTTTCAAACAACTAAACACAGAATATGTGTAATTAAAAATGAATAAGGTGCATTATATTAATATAATTTCTTATTTTATATTAAGAAAAAATATGTTGGGGGTCATCGAAATGCATATCACACCAAAGGGGGTCCGCGAGATCGCAAAGTTTAAGAAACGCTGGTCTATCTGATTCTGGAGCTTTTGCACGATCAGTGTTAGTAATAAAAAGAAGCCGTGGGATAGCCCTTGTCTATTCTCGCTCTCGGTTTGAAGCCTTTTTTCAGAATTATTAAAAAATAGAACTCATGTCTTTCTGCCATAGGTGTATAATGATATATATATATATATATATATATATATATATATTAATGAGAAATGCCTCATTGGCAGATTTCTGCCTGTGGGTGGGTATAAATAACAAATTTGCTATTTTTAAACAGACTTTCATGGACGTGAATATCACGAAACGTTGTCATGACGGACTATTTAGGATTAATACTTATTTCTATATCTAAGAAGAGATTTTTAAATGAGAAAATTAATCTTGAAACCATTTTAAAATGTTATTAACAATTTTCTACTGTCTTTGTGTACTTTCGGTATCGGATTCGAGTTTTGATAACTCAAAACTTTTTGGGCTCGGGCGGGTTCAGATTTCAAATCAGCGGTCTCGTGCTCCAAAAAAAAGATCCCGAACTCATCTCTACTATACACTGGGTAGAAATATGTAAATTCTTAAATTAAAAAAAAAAAAAAAATCTTTTATTCTTTCACCAGCCAATTTTTTTATTAATTTTTATTGGAAAATGCGAATGCGCCTTGGACTCTGTTTTCTTTGGCCATCTAACGTTTCGCTGTGCCTGTCATTTCTCTGAATAGTTTCATCTGAAACCATTGAAACAAAAAGCCCTTTAAATGCACTTTAATTGTCTAGTTTTTGACCAACGATTTTTTGAAACTTTACATTTTTAAACAAAATAGCGGATTGTCAATTTTAAACCGGCCAACAGTCAGAAAATAATATCTGATTTGAATCAGATAAAGAGACTCCTAAAATCTTTATGTAAAATCAATGATGGATGCAATTATTATTTTGAAATTTTTTATTCAGATATAGTATTCAGCAGACAAAGAATTGAAATGTTTGTTCGAAATAGAACAATATCCTGAAGCGGGAAAAATATAAAACATAATACCCTTAAGTGGAATACTTTATGGCAACACTCGAACAAATTATAGTAACTATTTTTTAAATTAATCATGATTGCAACTGCAAAGCAGAATCTTATTCAATTAGGGAATTGGTGCTGATTCAAATAAACAGCAGTTAATGTTATGGTCTTAATTCTATACTTAGTCGGATCTGCCAATCTCAAAACGTTTTTCTATCTCATACAGGCTTCACATACACCAAAATCGAATCAGCAACAATTTATATCACGGTCTATCTGAATCTAAAGTTTTATTAAATTCCGTACATTAGTTCTTGAGATATGACTATCGCTAAAATCGCGTAAATCATGAAAAAGTAGCATAGCAGTACCACTTGTTGGGATATTTATACCAAAAAGTAATCAGCGTCTAATTTATGTCAAGGTCTAACAGAATCTAAATTTTGATGAAATTCTGTGCATTAGTTCTTGAGCTATAGCTATCGTGAAAATCATGGAAAAAGTAGCATAGCAGTGCCACCTGTTGGGCTATTTACACCAAAACGTAACAGCGTCTATTTATGTCAAAATCTAACAGAATCTGAAGTTTGATGAAATTCTGTGCATTAGTTCTTGAGCTGTAGCTATCGTGAAAATCATGAAAAATTAGCATAGCAGCGCCACCTGTTGGGCGATTTACACCAAAAACTAATCAGCATAAATATATATGGAGGTCTAACTCAGTCTAAAGTTTTATTAAATTCCGTGCATTAGTTCTTGAGATAGAGCGTCCACAAAATTTTTGTCGCATACAGACACACAGACTCACAGACAGACATTTTCTAAAAACAGTCAAATCGTGCTCAGTACTTTCTAAAACGTATAAATCCGTCGAAAAAACGGAAGTCGGAAATTTTCATGAATCCAATACTTTCTTCTTGTAAAGACAGAAGAAAGCAAAAAGGGCTAATTCGATTATACAGTGATTCATAAGTGGTACATTCCTGTACACTTATTTCTTGTTGGGGTTCCAACGAAACCTGTCACATCACCTGCTCACAACCCTGCACATAAAAAAAAAAAAACATTTTATCACTGAAGATTAAAAAATAAAAATAAAAAAGCAACATTTTACTATTACACAAGATGATTTAAAAAAAAAATAAATAAATAAATAAAAATATGTGTTATAGAAAAAAGAAATCAAATAAAAATTTATCTCCTTTAAGTTTTATTATATCACAAGGAACTTTAAAGATATAGACAAAAAAAAGGGCATTTTTGGTTTAATTAACATTTTGTGGGAAGTTGAAACCTCTATCCATCATAATGGAAAAGAAAAATGTTCTTGAGACTTATGAGAAAATGAAAAAAGCAGCTGGTTGTGAGCAGGTGATGAATTTTTAATCACTATAAGTTTTCTCTTATTTAACCATTAAGGTAATAGATATAGTAAGGATCTAAAAAAAGAGTTTTTAATATTATTAATCTATCCTAGGATTCGCTAAGATTTTTTCCCTTGTCGACGCCTTCAAGAATTTATCAAATGTTTATCAACCCCCACTATTTTTCCATTTCCTATTTGTAATAAAACAAAAATAACACTGCAAAAAATAATTGTTGATTTTACAGTATAAAACTGGCACCCCAGCTGCCAGTATTATACCGTAAAATTAACAGTATTAAACAGTAAAATAAGCAGTAATACGCTGCCGTGCAAGCAGTAATACGCTACCGCGCATGTGCGGTAGCGTATTACTGCTTGCACGGCAGCGTATTACTGCTTATTTTACTGTTTAATACTGTTAATTTTACGGTATAATACTGGCAGCTGGGGTGCCAGTTTTATACTGTAAAATCAACAATTATTTTTTGCAGTGAAGAAGAAAAAAAAAAAAGATGCCAAATCCATTTTTAAATGGTTTCTTATTTATATCAGAGGTACAACCCTGGCATTCTACTGCCATAAAAAGTAAACATATTTGCTTTTTATTTATTTAAAATTTAATGAAAATAAAATGTCAATTTGATTATTTTTGTTTTTGGCAGGGGTCGCAGCGTCCTATATTTTTCTATATATTTGATACCACTATTTTCAGACTATAAATATCATGGTAGATTTCTTTAAAATTTGCAATAGAAGGATATTGTGAATATTATATTTTGAAAATAGTGGTGGGGATTATTAAAAATATATATAGGACGCTGCGACCCCTGTTTTTGGTTACAAATATAGTTTTTCGGATGCTATGAATCCCATCAAAAACATCAGATGTAAAAAATGTAGCCAAGTCTGGTGACTCTTTCACCGTAAAAAGTTCTGAGATCATGTAGAGCAAGTGGAGTAGTTATCTCTCTTATTAACTCTGAAATTTTCATTCAGAAATCACTCGTAGTCTCTACATCTTTAGTTAAAAGAATATTTTGTGACTTGGCAATTACGCAGCAAGAGAATGGGGAGGCTGTTGCTTACATTTTAATAATAGAGTTTATTAATAAAGTATTGCATAAAATAGTATTTATATGAGCATTGAACATATATGTATTTGTAGCGTAGTCTTAATTTTACATAATATTGTAAGCGTGGGTGAGAAACCTCTCCTACGGTCGAGCTGGATGTCCGGAGTTTTAGGTGGGTTTTTTTTTTTTCGATCTAACGAGCATACGTGCCAGACACCCCCTTTTAGAAATACCTCCACCCAAGGGATATCTCCTTTAGGCTTATATCTCTCGCATTCATAATCGGTTTAATCAAATAATCCCATCCTGTCTCATAACACCCTTAGTAAGGTGTAATAACTTCCTTGTGTTGCATAATTGCCAAGTCACAAAATATTCTTTAACTAAAGATATAGAGACTAGGAGTGATTTCTAAATGAAAATTTTAGAGTTAATAAGAGAGATATTTTTTTCTCTACATGATCTCAGAACTTTTTACGGTAAAAGAGTCATGAGACTTTGCTACATTTTTTACATGTGATGTTTTTGGTGGAATATCACTTCTTTTTGTAGGTAATCCTCCTTTGGGACCTTTTTAGACGTTATCCATTGGTTTTCGTCAAGCCTAATCCCTGTCCCTATTACTTGAAGGTACCAAAAATTTGGAGCTTTAGTTTCGTTTGTAAAGTCCTCTAGATAAAAAGAAGTTTCAGGTTCTTTATACAAGCAGTAAGCAATTGGGGGTGGGGGCTCAAAAGTACTCCCTATGTTTTCCAGGAATGGTGCTATCGATCCGAGGTATTAGTCTAGGTACTTGATATTTGTCATAAAAGTAGTGTTTAATATAAAAAGAAATTAAAAAAAAATCCGGAAAATTGCAAAAAATCAAACTATCTTCGATTTTTCAATTTTTTTAATTTTCAATTTTCTTTCCTTTTTTTTCAAAATTTCCGGATTTTTTATTTTTTATTTTCTTTGTATCCTAAACACTACTGTTATGCCAAATTTGAAGTTTCTAGGGTTACAAAATCGAATTATTTTCAAATTTTCGATTATTTTCAATTTTTTTTTTCGAATTTTCGTGATTTTTTAATTTAATTTTCTTTTTTTGTACCCTAAACACTACCTTTATGCCAAATTTCAAGTTTCTAGGGCTACGGGATGTACCTTATCTTTTTGATGATCGGTGAGTGAATGAGTGAAGGTAAAAAAAAGCGAAACTTTTCATATATCTTCTGAATTATATATCTTCTAGTTCTATGGGCTGGATCACGACGGGGTATAGCTCATTCGACTTGACATCTATAGCCTTAACGATTTAAGTGCCCGAGGTTCGTATAGAACAGATTGCGCCACCTGGTGGTGGAAGGTAACGCATATTGCAGCGCGTGCGCAGTACGACTGCTATACGGTACCGCAGGCAGCGGGGACCCGAGTCGGAGGTTCGTTCAGTTATAGGTTTATACTACTCGATGTGCAAATTAAGGGATTATCCGGTGCCGAAGACAGCAGGGACCTAGATCGGAGGTTCGTTCGGTTAGAGGTTTATACTATTCGATGTGCAAATTAAGGGATCATCCGGTGCGTGAGTAGCACGACCGGTATACGGTGTTGAATGCAGCGGGGACCGAAATCACCCACTCGTGGACAGCCACCCGTGAGGTATAGGAACAATAAGTCCACGAGGGGAAAAATAAACGCTACCCGACACCGATAGCACCCATCCGTTCCAACCCCCACCGCAGGAGGCGCCTGTTTATTAGATTTGAAACAATGAATATAATTACATAACAATAATAAAATATAAAAGGTAAAAAATAACAATTTTTTGCAAATTGAAAGTTAAATATAAAATATTTTCGAAGTACTATAAGTTCATGATGTCCTAAATTTATGGTATTTTAGTTCAGAAAGTCAATGGTCAGTTCAGTCAATTTTTTTTAAAATTCTTTCGTAATGAAAGAGAAATTTTTATTGAGAATATTATAATTCTCTTTTAACTTTTGAGAGCCGGGTCGGAGGTTCGTTCGATTAGAGGTTTATACTATTCCATGTGCAACTTAAGGGATTATCTGGTGCGTGCGTAGCACAGCCGGTATACGGTGCCGAAGGCAGCGGGGAACCGGGTCGGAGGTTCGTTCGGTTCGAGGGGGACGCGAGCCGGAGGTTCGTTCGTTTCGAGGTTTTATGAAGAATTCAGAAGATTCGAGGTTTTACAAGATTCAAGGCACCGATGTAAATTAGGGGCCCGCTAACGGGCGAAGCCAGCTAGTTAATATAATATTGTTACTCTTGCATATGTAAATTATATTAAGTATGTAAGTATTTTTCTTCTTGTATAAGTTCAGTTACGCAGCTGAAACTGTTTGCTTGAGAATCGATAGCATCATAGAAACCGATATTCTGGGTTGAGAAAACTATTTAATACACCCTAAAAACTACTCGGAAACGTTTCTGAAACTCAAGAAACTTTGACTTTATAAATGATTCTTTAAAATGTGAAAAGGTTTTGGTTTGTAGAGTTTCTAAAAATAAAAGTAGAGGGAATGACAGTTCTGTGCCAACAGCAGGCGGTTGAGGAACGCTTCTCGGTATCGTGAGTAACTTGGAAGAGATTACTGAATTCTTTCGTTCGTCGTTATATTATATTGTCATATTGAAATTTTATTTTTATTTTTTACAGTGTATCTTCGATGGAGATGCGGGGTTAATATATTATCATTTTAGTAATGCATGACAGAATTGGACACACTTGTCTTTTTATTGCAGATAAAAGTCAGACTGTCTTATGAAATTAATTTGAAAAGATTGTTTAAATTGATACGAAAAGACAAATTAGTTACACGTCGAAAACATTGATCGCAAGAAAAAAAAATCAACTCTAATGTGTTAATTCATGCTAAAATAATTATAAAATAATTATAAATTATTTGAAATAGCTTGTACATATGTTAAACAAAATTTGACTTAGTGTTAGAAAACGGATTTTATCTATATCGATTTCTTTTTCGTGCCGGAGAAATTGCCGTACATACACCTCAGGTACGCAGGGGCTACTTCACTCACGCGAAAATACCCGCTCCTAATGTTAATCCTACGGGAGCTTGTTTGCATTTTGGTATTTTTAAATGATTTTTTTTTTTGCATTGGATAGCTGAATGTCGATCTCTATTTAAGCCTTTTTTTACTTTTTTGATTTTGTTTGCAGGTTTTTTTCCTGATGATACTTTAACTTTTGAAACCGGTTCGGAAAGTAAGAAGTATCTTAATAAAAAAAACTAAAAAAACTAAAGTAAAATAGAGCCTGCATAGAGATCGATCTCATCTATCCAATGAAAAAAAAAAAGAAAAGAAAGAAGAAAGAAATCATTTTAAAATATTGAAATGCAAATGAGATATTGTAAAAACTTTCTCCCATAGCATTAACATTAGTGAACGGGTGTTTTGCGTGAGTGGAAGTAGTCTCCTAACCACACAGTTCCTTACGTAGGAAAAATCTAATTGAATTTGCTATAATTAAAAAAAAAATGAGGGAAGACGACAAAACTTTGATTTTAATTCAATGTGTACGCATTTACATGGCTATTATCAGTGGACAAGTTTTGACCCCTATTCCTTCAATTATGATCTCAAATTATGTTAATCGGTCGGTCACTTTATAATACACCCGATTCAAATATCAATGTTAATGTTAATTGTTATTTATTAGTCGGTGATTAGTGCTTTCATTTTTTTAAATCTAGGACTGTGAATAAAAAACATCTCCTTTCTTTTACTAATATAGCATTCTGTAAAAAACTAATCCATTCATTTCAATCACTTAATATTTTCCACTCAAAGTAAAATAAATAAATAAAGAAAATGATGAAGCACGCAGATAAAAACCCAACGATAATTTTTTCTCTCATCTCTTAAAACAAGTGACCTAATTTATGACTCTTAAGTTTCAAGTTTATCAAGCAATACATGTTTATTACCTCGTTATAATCGTTCTCTTCTAATAATGTGAAATATGTTTATAATTTGTTATTTGTGATTATGCCATTATAAACTTATTACAGAACTAAAACATTTAAAAGGACAATTATTCAACGTCAATTTGTTTCAAAGAAATGATGCAACTTTACTCATAACTTTCCAAACTTTGTGAAAATGAGTCAGTGTATTACTATCCTTCATTCTGTAAAGTCACAGGAAAAAATGTTTCCTGATGTTAAAATTAATCTAAATGTAAACCTTTTAAAATTTTAAGTAATGTAAAATATAATTTTTAAAATCAATCCAAACGTGAACTTATTTATTCAATGTGAATTGTGCATTAATATAATTTTTTTACAAGTCTTATTTCAGCAGTGGTACATCTACACGATTATTCAAGAAGTGTTTATAATAATTTCTCAAATAGTTGAAATATATAAACCAGTGGATATTTCATAAATTGGATAGACCTTAGAAAAGGTAAGCAATTCCTTTTCTTTCTGCATGTTGAAGACCAGAGTTAATTTTAATTTGAAGAATTTAATATTCTGATGTTACGCGCTTACCTCGTTGGCCTCGCCCCTTCAACAGTGATCATGAGCCTGATGAATATATGAACTCAGAATTTATTCTTAAGGATTAATAATTGACTCTAATTAATAAAAATAATACTCAGCTCTTATGCTAGATTAAAAATTCAAGAAAACATAATTGAATTTAATAAACTATTTAAACTAATAAAACTTTAAAAACTGTATAAACAAGTTCTCCGAGATGGCGACAATAAAGGAAATGCAAATAGTAGATAAATTAAACAATAATAATTATTCTATATGGAAGTTTAAAATTAATATGTTGTTAATTAAGGAAGATTTGTACGAACTCGTAACTCAGGAACCCCCTACACCAATTAACGAAGATTGGAGAAAAAAGGATGCAAAAGCTCGCGCTTTAATAAACCTGAGTATAGACGATACGCAAATAGTTCATGTAAAACATTTAGAAACAGCAAAACAGACATGGGATAGTTTAAAAAATATTCATGAGAGAGCCAATTTGTCCAGTAAATTGTATTTGTTACGAAAATTGTATAGTGCAAAACTTCCCGAAAATGGGAACATGCACAAACACATTACTAATATACTGGAAATAAAAGATAAGCTCTCCGCAATAGGAGAGAACATAACCGACTCGCATTTATCTGCACTTCTATTGTGCTCGTTACCTGCGAGTTATAATACTCTAATAACAGCTCTCGAAGCCCGAAATGAAATTGAATTAACTCCCGAATTCATCAAGAGCAAACTTACTGATGAATTTAATAAACGGGTAGAAAATAGTGAGCAAGTTGAAAACTCACAAAAGGTGTTTAAAACACAAAAGAAATACACTCAAGATTATAAAGGGCAAAACAAATATTGTACCTACTGTAAACAATCAAATCACACTTACAAACAATGCTGGCATCTCAAGAACAGAAACACACAGACCACTACACCTAAAACACAATACAAATACAAAAAGTACACATCGTTGTGTTTTAAAAATACAAAAGGTGATAGTAAAAATAAAATGAATGAATCAAAAACAAATGAACAGGTACAAATAAATAAAAGTGAACATAAAGATGCAGCATTCATAATTGTCAATCCCGCTAATAAAACCTGGTTAATTGACTCAGGAGCGTCTTCGCATATAGCGAACGATAGGGATATATTTACAAAATTCAACGATACTGAAAAAACTACAGTAACAATTGCTAATGGGAATACATTAAATTCTTACGGAACCGGCGAAACACAAATAATGACAAAGACATCTGATGGATGTATAAATAGAATTACACTTAAAAATGTGTTATTTGTTCCACAATTGGAATCAAATTTAATTTCCGTAAGTAAAGCCACAGAACATGGCTATAAAGTATTTTTCGAAAATGAAAAATGCATACTATCGTGCAATGGAAAAATATACTTAGAAGCATTAAAGAAACATAACTTATATCAAGTTGAAACACTAGAAGAAAGTTCTCAAAATAAAATAAACATTGCACATGATTGCAGAAATAAAGATTGCCTCGAAATTTGGCATAAACGCCTTGGCCACAGAAATAATGAAAGTATAAAAGAATTAGTCAAAAATGACTTGGCCAGTGGGATAAAAATAAATAACTGTAATCATAAAACAAACTGTGAAACCTGTATAAAAACAAAGTCAACAAATGCACCGTACTCTAAATCTATCGAAAATAAAACAACAAAAGTATTAGATTTAGTACATACTGATTTATGTGGGCCTTTTAAAACACCCACAATAGGAGGAAAAAATTACTTCCTTACATTCATAGATGACAGTTCTAGATTCACAGTTACTTATTAAAAAGTAAAGATGAAGTTTATGAAAAAATAAAAGACTATGTACAAATGGTCAAAACCAGACAAGGAAAATATCCGACGGCGATTAGATAGGATAACGGTGGGGAATATATAGGAAATAAAACAGAAGCCTTTCTAAGGGAACATGGTATAAAACATGAATACACAGTTCCATTTTGTCCCAGCCAGAATGGCATTGCTGAGAGAAAAAACAGAAGTTTAATTGAAATGACACGAAGCCTATTATCCGAAGCAAATTTACCTCATAGGTTCTGGGGTGAAGCGATAAATACTGCTAATCACCTCCAAAATAGGCTCCCCACTAAATTGACAAATAAAACGCCATATGAAATTGTTGAAGGGGCGAGGCCAACGAGGTAAGCGCGTAACATCATAATATTAAATTCTTCAAATTAAAATTAACTCTGGTCTTCAACATGCAGAAAGAAAAGGAATTGCTTACCTTTTCTAAGGTCTATCCAATTTATGAAATATCCACTGGTTTATATATTTCAACTATTTGAGAATTTATTATAAACACTTCTTGAATAATCGTGTAGATGTACCACTGCTGAAATAAGACTTGTAAAAAAAAATTATATTAATGCACAATTCACATTGAATAAATAAGTTCACGTTTGGATTGATTTTAAAAATTATATTTTACATTACTTAAAATTTTAAAAGGTTTACATTTAGATTAATTTTAACATCAGGAAACATTTTTTCCTGTGACTTTACAGAATGAAGGATAGTAATACACTGACTCATTTTCACAAAGTTTGGAAAGTTACGAGTAAAGTTGCATCATTTCTTTGAAACAAATTGACGTTGAATAATTGTCCTTTTAAATGTTTTAGTTCTGTAATAAGTTTATAATGGCATAATCACAAATAACAAATTATAAACATATTTCACATTATTAGAAGAGAACGATTATAACGAGGTAATAAATCTCTATTGCTTGATAAACTTGAAACTTAAGAGTCATAAATTAGGTCACTTGTTTTAAGAGATGAGAGAAAAATTATCGTTGGGTTTTTATCTGCGTGCTTCATCATTTTCTTTATTTATTTATTTTACTTTGAGTGGAAAATATTAAGTGATTGAAATGAATGGATTAGTTTTCTACAGAAATTTGGTTCAAAAGAAAACCAAATCTCTATTATTTACGTGTATTTGGCTGTAAAGTATACACTTACATAAACAAACACAAAAGATCTAAACTAGATGACACAGCAGAAGAGGGTATCTTCATGGGCTATGATAATAATACAAAGGGATACCGCGTTTTCACTAAAAATGGTGAAATAATAATTTCCAGATCTGTAAAATTTCTGGAAGAAAAACTGAACAATTTAAACGAGAAAATTAATGATCACGAACAATTAATTGAAGATAAAAAATACATTGAAATAGAAATAGGTGACACACCCTGTACACCTGACGCGCCCAAACAATCAGAAACACATCAACCTCGTAGATCTGAAAGACAAAACAGAGGAGTACCACCTCAAAGATATACTTCCGACAATTTTATTGCTTTAGCAAATGATTGCGATACAACAGAACCTGAAAACTGGAAACAGCTTATCAAAATAAACAATCCACTAGAAAAGAAAAACTGGCTTAAAGCCACTGAAAACGAAATACAATCGTTAATGAAAAATAATACATGGGATCTAGTCGATCCTCCTCTTAATAAAAGAATCATAGGAAGTAGATGGATTTTCAAACGAAAAATTGATAGTTCAGGAAATACACAAAAATATAAAGCACGTTTTGTTGCCAAAGGTTTCAGTCAAAAATATGGGGAAGATTATCAAGAAACATTTTCACCAGTAGCACAACATTGTACCATCAAAACACTTCTTTTAGCAGCAGCTTATAATAATTTGAATGTGCGACATGTAGATATTGACACCGCTTTTCTTCATGGGAAATTAAATGAAGAAATATATATAAATCAACCTGAAGGCTATGTAAACGAACAATTTCCTGAAAAAGTTTGCAAGCTCAAAAAGGCAATCTATGGCCTCAAACAGGCCGCCAGAGCCTGGCATATCAAAATCGCTGAAACACTAGACAACTTGAACTTTATCCAAAGTACAGCAGACACATGTCTTTTCACTAGAAAAGAAAAAGATCATACATCGTACATAATAATATATGTTGATGATATACTCATCGCCAGCAAAGATGAAATAATAGAAGAAATCGTAAATTCTCTAAAACAAGAATACGAATTAAAGGATCTAGGCAATATTAGTAACTATTTAGGTACTCAAATTCAGAAATTACCTAACGGTTATTCTCTTGATCAAAAAATTAAGATTGAAAATTTAGCGAAAAAGTTCAATCTTGAAAACTCCAAACCGTGCAAAACTCCAATGGAACCAGGATATAACAAATTAAATGATGATGATAATTTAATGCCAAATAATATTAAATATCGCCAGGCACTTGGTTCATTACTTTATATAACAACCATAACGAGACCTGACATTTCAGCAGCAGTAAACATTTTAAGCAGAAGAAATGAGAATCCTCGCGAAAAAGACTGGCAAGCCGTAAAAAGAATAATAAGATATCTATATCATACTAAAGAACTAAAATTAATAATTAACACTAATGAAGAACCAATATTAAAGGTATTCGCTGATGCCGATTGGGCAGGTGATACCAAAACCCATAGATCAACATCGGGAATATTATATATGTTGGGCAACAACCCAATTCAGTGGACGACGAAAAGGCAAAGTTGCATTGCCTTATCTTCAGCAGAGGCTGAATATGTGGCCGCAGCACATGCTAGCCAAGAAATAATTTGGTTATTGAAGTTACTTGACGATCTAGGCTTTCCACAGCAAAAACCAATCACTTTATATGAAGACAATCAAAGTACCATAAAAATGGTTGAATCAGAAAAATTCACGAAAAGATCAAAGCACATCGACGTCAAATTTAATGCCATTAAACAATATAGCGAAGAAGGCATAATTGAGTTAAGATATCTTCCAACAGAAAAAATGATAGCTGATGCACTTACCAAACCTTTACCCAAGCCTCGATTCATCGAACACAGAAATTCAATGAAAATATTAGTTAATCCCCATGAACGGATTAAGGGGGAAATTGTAAAAAACTAATCCATTCATTTCAATCACTTAATATTTTCCACTCAAAGTAAAATAAATAAATAAAGAAAATGATGAAGCACGCAGATAAAAACCCAACGATAATTTTTTCTCTCATCTCTTAAAACAAGTGACCTAATTTATGACTCTTAAGTTTCAAGTTTATCAAGCAATACATGTTTATTACCTCGTTATAATCGTTCTCTTCTAATAATGTGAAATATGTTTATAATTTGTTATTTGTGATTATGCCATTATAAACTTATTACAGAACTAAAACATTTAAAAGGACAATTATTCAACGTCAATTTGTTTCAAAGAAATGATGCAACTTTACTCATAACTTTCCAAACTTTGTGAAAATGAGTCAGTGTATTACTATCCTTCATTCTGTAAAGTCACAGGAAAAAATGTTTCCTGATGTTAAAATTAATCTAAATGTAAACCTTTTAAAATTTTAAGTAATGTAAAATATAATTTTTAAAATCAATCCAAACGTGAACTTATTTATTCAATGTGAATTGTGCATTAATATAATTTTTTTACAAGTCTTATTTCAGCAGTGGTACATCTACACGATTATTCAAGAAGTGTTTATAATAATTTCTCAAATAGTTGAAATATATAAACCAGTGGATATTTCATAAATTGGATAGACCTTAGAAAAGGTAAGCAATTCCTTTTCTTTCTGCATGTTGAAGACCAGAGTTAATTTTAATTTGAAGATTTTAATATTCTGATGTTACGCGCTTACCTCGTTGGCCTCGCCCCTTCAACACATTCTAGAATCCAAAACTCCCTAGAAACGATCTATAGATGTCAATCAGTAATTTTCGCATAGCCTTTTAAATATGAAACTAAATAATAAATGAGTATTTGTGTACTCATGAAAAATGTAAAAAAAAAAAAAAAAGACAAATGTTTTTTAATCTAGAAAATACAATTACTAGTAAATCTACAGATCAGGAGCCTCAACGTCAGGTCTGAAAGTCAATGTTTTTTAATCTCATTTCTCATAATATTTAACATCTTACAATACGCAAATTAAATTTTTTAAATTATTACATGTATATTTATACGCATATAAAATAATTCGAAGGTTTCAGAAATTAGAAACATTAAATAAAACACGGTTTATGCAATAATATTCTGACATTCTTATGAACTTCTTATTTTATTTTTTAGGTAAAAAAATACATTTCTTCGGGGGGGGGGGGGGTCTCTGTCCCCCGTAATCTTATTAAATTTATATTCGTGGTTTCCTATTGTTTGTGTGAATGATTCTAGTACATATAGGATTTCGTTCTACACATTGGTTTTATTATGAAAAGCAAAAATTTCGAAAATAATTTCATGTAATACCTAAATAGCAATATTTACTTACCTGCCAACCACGAAGCACTCGCATCTGATAGATAAGTTGAATAATATCTCGTGTACAAAATCAACTTATGGAAATGTAAACTAAATCTACTATATTTCACTTATATCTATATCAGAAATCTAGTGTTATTACAATTTTTGTTTCGAAAAAACAGTTTTGATGGTCATTCTATAATGTTTATTTTACCTTAGTACATAATGATCTAACTCGATGGCAATAGCATACTAAAATCTCCCCAAAATAGGCTTATTTGGAAACTTTTAAACCTATTGGGTAATCATTCATAATCGTGTCACTGTCAATTCACTAAATAGCAACCGTGATTTGGCGCTATAAAGTGTTTTTGTGATAACTTTTTATGATCTCAGTTTCCAGTAATTGTGCTATTTCAGGCTGTATGAATGCGTTTTACTACTCTAATTTCTTTAGATTAACCATCTCGTTGTACGAGATATTATATCTTATTTAAAAAATAATACTAATTTTCAACCACGAAAAATCCACATCTCTTCCAGAAAATGAATAATATCTCATGTAAAAATGTTTCGGTTATCATTCTATAGTAGTTAAAAGGTAACTTGTATCAAAATAAATTCTCATTTACTTCAATAAAATAATAAAATCACCCAAAAATATTTTATTTTGCGAATAAAATATTGTAGCAAAATAGCCTGAGTTATTTGAGTTTTATTATTTTGATATTCTTTGAAATATCGTTGCTAGGTTACGGTTAAATTAAAGAGGAAAATAAAAATAAATGCATTTTAAAATTTGCAAAAAATGATAAAATAAAATGTATTATATTATTAGAACAGATGTATAAATGTGCACCAAAAATTATACACCTAATTTAAAAAATCTGACGAATGTATAAACAAAATTTCAAATTAATTTGAATAATTTAACACCTGACTTGATAAATTTTAGTCTTCATAACTTACCGTTTAAATACATTAATCAAATGCGCCATTTTATTTTCAACGACTGAAAATTTCAAAATCGTCTGAATTCCCATAGGAAAGCATTATGATCAAAAAAGAAATGTTCTATATTTTCCGAACGAATGAACCAAATGTAACTAAAAACTATACAGCTAATTCCGGGTACCTACCAAAAATCAAACTAATAGGATCATTTTTACGGCAGTTATCGCGGAACAGACAGACAGACAGAGAGACAGAGAGACGGACAGACAGACAGACAGACAGAAACCAAAAACTTTTCGGGTCTCCACAATAACCATCAAAACGAAAATTTACAATAACCTCTTCCAAAATAGGATTCCTAAAAACGTTCTTTATATTTGGAAATCTCAGAAACGAATATATTTTCGAAGATTAAAGAAGCATTTATAAAAACTAAGTTTCGTTTGCTGCCACTGATTTTTGGAAACGTTTCCGAGTAGATTTTATAGTGTAATTAATCAGTTTTATCAAACCGTAATATAAATTTTTTCGGGAGCTAATTATTCTGAAGTAAAGATTTTCATGTTCAACAAAGATATTTTATAGGTAATCATGATAAATTATCAGCATTAACTTTCACATTAAAATCATTTTGTTACACTTGCATGTATAAATTCAATAACGCAGCTGAAAATGTTTAATTGACAATTATTAGCATGCTAAATAGATATTCCGTTTTCAGAAAACTGATTATTGCACTATAAAAACGACTTGGAAACGTTTCCAAATAACATTGGCAGCAAAAGAAACTTTGCTTTTATAAACGATTTTTTGAATATCGAAAATAGATTGGTTTCTGAGGTTTCTAATGATAAAGAACGCATTTCGGCATCATGGGCAGGACCGGCGCAATGTTGCGCGGGGCTCTGGCAAAGCAGCTAATGGGCCCAACGTATTGCAAAATACTGGACTAATAGTATTTATTTTTAAATTATATAATGTCATAGAATAATATAGAATACTAGTGGACCTATGCGAGGATTTCGCACTGCGATCTGATATTTTTCAGCAATATCTAATATTTTTTTTAGCGATGGTGTATTTTTATTTTAAACATTTCAATTTCAATTTTGATTTTTAATCATAAATATATAATAAACTTGTGCGGAGGCATCACACTTTATCTTTTTTGTACTTTTTATTATTATTTGTTTCTTATAATAATTGTTGAGCATCGTATAATGCGGTATTTTATATTTGTGGCAACACTAATTCTATAAAAACCTTTTATTTCATTTATGAAAACAATGCCGATTTAATTTTTAATTAACTGCAATTTTTAATCAAAAAACATGTTTTAACGAAATGTGAGTGTATTATGTCAGAAGCCGCTTCAAGAACCTTTCGAATGATACCTCATTCGTTATTGTGTCTTTCGCAAATTCATAGAAAAAGGGATGTTGACAACAGAAACAATATACAGGGTGAATCTAAACTCTTGGGCAAAATTTTAAGGGGTGATAGTACACATCAAGACAAATAATATTTAATAGGAAACTAAGGGTCCCAAACGTCTTCCGAAGGAGATCGGCGCCATTAAAGTTTAGGATCCAAAATTTCAAATGATTATAAAAAACGGAAAACTATTCTTTATGTCAGTATTTTCTTAAAAATAAATTTTAAAGATAAAGTTCAAAAAATGCCTATAGATGGTGCTTTAGACTTTGGAGTAACAAAAAAATATTTTTTACCGTTATTTATTGTATCTTATTAAAGGCTTTCAAAAGCTTAAACTTAAACTTAAATTTTGAGCTCAAAATCTGAATCGTTGGGAGTGATTAAGTAGCGCAAACTGAACTGCGTTCAGGAGTTGAAATTTGAAACACCTCCCTCCCCCCCTATAATCCTGAACACAGTTCAGTTATTCCCGATCTTGGTGTCGTAGACCAGGCCGAAACAATATGAGTTGTAATTTTCCAACTGGATGAAAAATGTCCGGGCCAGGATTCGAACCTGGGATCTCTTGGCTGAAGCTGCCATGCTCTACCAACTGAGATATCCCGGTTGAATCTGGAGGGCATAATTCATCCAGTTCATGCCCTCCTGATTCAACCGGGCTAGCTCAGTTGGTAGAGCATGGCAGCTTCAGCCAAGAGATCCCAGGTTCGAATCCTGGCCCGGACATTTTTCGTGCAGTTGGAAAATTACAACTCATATGATTTCTTTACCAATTTGAATAATTGTGTTAAAATTAATCCAGGCAGAAACTACTACCACCTACACGTAAAATAAACGATAGAGTAATGACAAAATTAAATAGAAAATTTATTCATAACACACATGAGCAATTTCTCCGCGCAAAATAAAAAGAAATAATTTGATGTATGCATGTAGTGCGAAATATGAATGAAGGTTGACACGTAGAAAATGGTACACGCATGATGTTCGTGAGGAATCACAAAAACTGCTCGAAAGAGTGCCTACCAGCAACGATGCAGGCCTCACACCGCCGGCGGAGAGAGTTGCGAACATTAGTGATTACCCCGGACATCTCCCGGATATCACCTGCTACGACGGCAATCCTCTCAACCAGGTCCTCGTCGGAGTCGACGGTAAAAAAATAGTTGTTCATTACTCCAAAGTATAAAGTGCCCTCTATCGGCATTTTTGAACTTATCTTTAAAATTTATTTTTAAAATAAATTTTGTATTTAATTTTGTCATCCCTCTATCGTTTATTTTACGTGTAGGGGGTAGTAGTTTCTGCCTGGTCTACGAGACCAAGATCGGGAATAACTGAACTGTGTTCAGGGGATAGGGGGGGGGGGTTCAAATTTCAACTCCTGGACACAGTTCAGTTTGCGCTACTTAACCACTCCCAACAATTCAGATTTTGAGCTCAAAATTTAAGTTTAAGTCTAAGCTTTTGAAAGCATTTAATCAGATAAAAAAAAACGGTAAAAAATAGTTATTCGTTACTCCAAGGTCTAAAGTGCCCTCAATCGACATTTTTTAAACTTTTCCTTTAAAATTTATTTTTAAGAAAATACTGACATAAAGAATAGTTTTAGCGAAAACCGCAAACGAATCGACCAAATTTTCCATTTTTTATAATTACTTGAAATTTTGGACCCTTAACTTTAATGGCGCCTGAAGACGTTTGGGACCCTTAGTTTCCTATTTAATATTGTTTGTCTTGATGTGTACTATCACCCCTTAAAGTTTTGTCCAAGAGTTTAGATTCACCCTGTATAGATACATTGCAAACGATTTTTTCCCAGATCATAATGTAACCGAATTCTTTTGAGTGTCCCTGTGACTCCCCACCACAAATGCTATACACTTCATTTTCTTACGATTTAACGAAAATTAAAAGATAGAAAATTTTGTCACTATTTCTTTTTCACACACACACACACACACACACACACACACACACACACACACACACACACACACACACACACACACACACACACACACCAGAGAGAGAGAGAGATTTTACTTGGATTGTCTTTTCTAAGCCCAGAAACTCATCTCCAAAATTAATGAATTAATAAAATAATTTGTTAATAAATTAATTAAAATGAATTAATTAATATAAATGAATAATTGTCATTCATATACATTCTACTTCGCAATTATATCATCCTCGATGCCTTAAACACATCCTCATCCCCCAGCCCACCCAACCCGATCAACAATGCGAATTTTTCTGACTCTTTCACAAATTCATTTTCTTTCCTATTTGCGTGAAATTTTTATATATTCTCACATGCAAGTACCAAAGAATCAAACATTTTTTTATTGTTCGATAAATGTGGTATATACAATCACATTTATATATAAAAAAAAAATAGTAACAGTCGACTGCTACCCGGTGTTTATTTATTTATTTATTTTGTTGTTGTTTATGATGATCATGTCACGAAAATCGAACTAAAATATCCACTTGACATTATTTTCTGCAGAGTTGGCCAAATTTATAATTGCAATTACCTTCAATGTCTTACAATTTTATTGTACGTAACTGATTACAGTTACACGCATTCAAGTACAGAAATTTCGTCAAATAATGGGATAAGGGAGCTACAGAGCTGCAAGAATTTTTTCACGGCATGTAATTGTAACCAGTGCTTAATTTGCGCCGGAGCTCACGTCTTTGATCTTAGTAAATATCTAAATATTGGTCGGAAATCAACGGAGCTCAAATATATTGCGCTCCGGATCCCCCCGGAACACCGTTGTGTGTTGTGTTTGGCTGGTTGATACTAAAATACCCTTGTCGAGTAGATTTTCTGAAAATTCCCCACTCCTAATTTTAATATTTTTGCTCTGTTCATTTATTAGATTTTATTATGTGAAGGGGAAAGAGGGTTATACTACTGATATTAATGCAGAATATTAGAGCTCCGGTACTTTTTTTATTAGAAATTAAGCCCTGATTGTAACTATAATTAATTTGCAATTACTAATTTGCCCAACTCTGATTTTCTGTAACATCCATTATTGCTTTTATAGGCAAATCCAATGCGTTATTCAATATCAAGAAAACGGAATTTACCTGAAATTTTTATGTACGGATTAATATGATTTTGTGAATGTATGAGAAAGTAATGAGTTAATTTAAATATGAGAACAATCTCAGGGCTGCTACTGGCGACTATTTTATATTCCATTCGCAACACTATTTTTTAAAAATATATCTTGTAGTATATTTCTCTTGCACATGTCAAAGCATATGTGAAAGACTTTTCTTTTGAGAAAATGGGGCGAGATAGAATTAAACAAGTAATATATTAAAAAAAATTAAAGTCAATTCCTACTTAGGTCAACAAAGAAAAAATTTATTTTAGTTACTTTTGAGAAATTTTTTTCTCCCATATAAAACTAAAATTAATTAATTAAACTTCATTAATGAATTAGTATTTGAAAAAAAAACTGTATTAACATCAAGTGACATCCACTACAAGTTTAAAAAAATATATTTGAACTTGAGTGGATGAATAAAAAGTATTTTATTAACGATTGAAAATTTGAACAAGATATATACATATATATAGGGAGAGTGTGAACTAATAGTAGGAATTGAAAAATAGTCGACAGTGATAGGCACCTGCATCTCGATCTAAAACTATTCCATGTTTTAATACACATCTTGGAAGACTTTATTTCTATTCTATTGTAATCCTCTTACTTCCTTTTTCAGATGCGCATACTGTGGACCGAAACTTCCTGAATCCCAAATCGAATTTCGGAAACCGAAATAACGCATCCATGTTTACAAGGCTTAATCACTTTTCTGAATAAAGGTCGACTACGCTTTTCTCACCTCGACCTTCTTGTCTCGGGTTATCGCGTTATCGTGTCGACACACATCTCCACAACTGCGAAGTTTCGATTTTTAGCAACGCAAAAGCCAATTGAAAC
Organism: Maratus michaelseni; assembly: GCA_963931845.1. Taxonomy (NCBI): domain Eukaryota; kingdom Metazoa; phylum Arthropoda; class Arachnida; order Araneae; family Salticidae; genus Maratus; species Maratus michaelseni. Next base: position 38,089,791 of record OZ007591.1, on the reverse strand, counting down.
TGTCCTCGCGTGTTTACTTTTCACGGCACGAATGAATACAAATGGTTTAATAATTTGTTTTTTGAAATAAACCCCCTTCTTTTTTTTTAATTTCTCCGAACTTAAAACGTCTTTTATCTTTCGTGCACAAACTAATTCGGAGTTCTGATGCATTTCAGCTTTGAATTCTACAGATAGTAGTGCTGATATTCTCTCAAAGATGTCAAAGTTAGATATATAAAGGTATATAAATATATAAAGTATACGAATGAATACATATCTATAATAGAATTTAAACAACTCGGAAATCAATAATGATAAAATTATGTAGCATTTGTTCATTTATGTACTCTCCTTCAGTGCGTCACCTATGCCAGAAAGTTTCGAATTTTGTTCTGCACGGAAGGGATAATTCGCTAACTGTAAATGTACCGCCCCCCTTCACTCCCCCCCCCCCCCCCCCAACGGAGAGTATCTAAAACCATCTCGAGAAAAAAATACCTCAATTCAACACTGAAACACACAGTTCTCTTTTCTTCCAAACCTTTACACTTTAATTTTTTTCTTTAATTTATTTAGTAAAAACGACAATACGACAATTTAAAAAAAAAAATTAGTAATACGACAATTCAAAAAAAGAAAGAAAAATGGTCACGGAAGCACAAAAAGGGGAAGGAAATAATAAATGCTGCGAAAAAGAAGAAAGGAGGGGAAGAAAAGACAGGAGAGATCGTGCTTCCGTGCATGGCCGGCGTAACCACCGGGTAAACGAAGCGGTAGCCCAGAGCCCCACGCCACTTGGAGTCTTGTTATGGGCCCCGAGCCTCTCTGTACAACTTGAAATGACGTTTCCTCTGTATAAAATAATATTTTTTCCCTCTAGATTTGTTTTTAAATCATTTTTATTATTATTTTTTTTATTGTTCTTCGTGAGAAAATAGTGAGTTAATAATTTTATTTCTTTCAGGCAAAGTTGATTTAATTGTCGGGGAATGTATAGATTTGATGATCCTGAAAGTAACGGAGAACGCAAAAAAATGTTAAAGTATTGTAAAAGATAGAAGATTTATCGTAATTAAAAATAATTATGCACATTAAATGTGAAAGTAATGGTATTTTTCATATTTTTATCATTATCTGATATATACAATTTAAAATTAAATTTTACACTGCAAAAAAAAATGTTAATTTTACAGTATAATACTAGCATCCCAGCTGCCAGTATTATACCGTAAAATTAACAGTGATAAACAGTAAAATAAGCAGTAATACACTGCCGCGCATGCGCGGTCATTTTTTTTACAGCTAATAGAAAATTAAGATATTTTTTTTAGCAAATTTTGCAGATAGTTTTTTAGAGCTAATAGAAAATTAATATGCATTAAATTTACTTACATTTACTACATCTTTAACTGCTGCTAAACAACATCGTCTGCCATAGAAATTTTCACTTTACTTTTGAGTTTCCGTGGGTAGTGCACACTTAATTTTTTCTTTTAAAACCTTTTAACCTTTCTTTTGAAAAGAGCATTAAGTAATTTCAAGACGTACAATAAAAAGTATGATTTCTCTCACTAACTTTAATTCCGTTGAATGAATAAATATTTAAGAATTAAAAGGGAAAAAAATCTGTCTTTTCAAAAGAAAGAAAAAAAAAAGTTCACTAAAATTGTTCTAATAGTTATGATGATGAATAATGCATCTGCTCCGACAAAAAAGTATTGCAAGTACTCAAAATTATAAAGACGACGACGGAATTCTTAGCTGTAAATTTTTAATGCAAATCTCTTAAGTGCATACTTTGGGTGTGTTTTTTATTTTCTATTTCACTTAAAACGATCTAATTGAAAGATTAATAACTTGAACGGTAAATAATAAATGCATTGCACAAGTTTGCTTAAAAATTTATGAAATTCTTGTCCTGGTTGTTTTGGAAATCTTTCAAAATTTAAGTTCGCATTATTTAAAATAAAGGTTGATTTTGATTTTTTTTTTTTTCAATTGTTGCTTTCTAAAATTTATTGAACTAAATACATTAACATTACAGGATCCAGGATAACAGTTAAGATAGTAAGGATAATAGTTAAGTTTAGGTACCCGATTTTAGAATTTAAAAACAAAATTTTACAACTAGCAGACGATAAACGTATTTCTATTTATATTATGTTTTGAAATAGTCCATCGTAATTTTTTTTTTTTTTTTTTTGTTTCTTTTTTTTTTTTTTTTTTCTGAGAAATTCCTTTTTAGTTTGTCAGGAATAAGGATTTCTTTGCAAGTTGCAAATGGGTGGATTTTTGCTTCAAGTTACTTTAAGAAGCTATCATAATTCTTTCTTGGAGAATTTTTAACTTTCTAAATTAACAGTTACTCGCCTGTTTAAATTATTTCCCATTATAAAATCGTGACCAAAATACACGAAATCCTAAAATGGAGTAAGAGTTTTAAAATTCAGTAAACAAGTAAACAATGGTAGCTATTGAAGTTATTCTCGTAGGAGATTTATTAATAAAGTCGGGAATTTCTTTGCTATTCTTTCTTGTTTTAGTTGAAAATATTACTGATAGATGGCGCTGGGATATCTCAAACCTCAAACTATTATAACGCTCAAACTGACATTCCGTAGAAGGAATAAATTCTTAAAAAATTAAAGAAAATAATCTGTTTTTTCAAAAATCTCATTAAAAGTGATGATGAATAATGCGACTACTGCTCCAAAGAATTTCGAATACATTTAGGGACATAAATTTTTATTGCATGTTTCTCATTTTAAAAGTGTATATCGGAAGTGTTTTTAATTTTTCATTTAGCTTTTACACTTCTAAATAATCTAATTGAAATTACTTAAAAGATAAATATGGCTGTATTGCACATGTTTTACGTAAAATATTATGAAATTCTTGAATCGCTTTGGAACTGCTTTTAAAACTCAGGTTTGCATTTTTCGTACGTTTTGTACTCATTTTCTTCTTATTCGTCTTTTTTTTTCCCGTTTCGCTTTTTTTTTTTTTTTTCCCATCACATTTCGTAATTACAACTGGCTAAATTTTTATCATTTCTTCGAAATATAAATAACATCATCTTCAAAATCTTTTAATTTGTCAGGATCGTGATCATACTTGTCAAAATCGTTATCGCCATCTTCGTAAATATCGGTGTCATCTTCGGAATTTAAGTCAAATTTACTTCTACTTTTTTCTAAAAGAAAGTTTATATCGGCCGGCTTCTTTTTAGTAAACTTCTGTTTCTGTTTCTTAACTTCAAAATCTTCATAACAATTTAATTCCGATTCATCTTGAAATTCATCTGATGGTTTATAGACATTTTTAATTTTAGGAACACTACTGATCAATTCCTTATTACTTGACATTTCTCAATTTTTCTGAGATTTTCTTCATTTCTTACTTCTAAATTCGGTTTGTTGTCATTTTTTGGGGGGAAACACGTCAGTTTTTCTTTCTATATTATAAAGGCCAAACGTGTCCGTGCGTAACGCATACGTCATTTTGCGAATGGCAACAGCTGACGATGAAATTTCGGTTTTGTGATTTTTGCTATTGCAATTTTTTAAATTTCTAAACATAGCACATTTTCAATTTTTACACCGTTATAGAGGAAAAAAAATTTACTTTCAAATGCAATTTGTTTGAAAACTATATCTTAATTGCCTGATATATTATGGCTTTTAAAATAATTTTTAAGCATGAATTTTAAAACGCCCAATAAACAAATGGAAGAATGCTGCCATTATAAATTTTTAAATAGTTACAGGTAGTAAAATTAATGAATTTTGAAATAAAAACGTCACAAGAATAGGGTGCCTTTATATGAGAGTAGCGTTATACCGGATACAAAATTTGATGAGTTCAGACGATTTTGGAGAAAAGGAAGCTTTGTAATAATTTAAAAATTTAAAAGAAAATTATTTGTTTACACCATAAACAAACATCGGATATTTTAACAGATAATATAAACAGAAGATATTGTTTTAGATATTGCATTTTTATGAATAAAATATAAAAAAATTATTTCACAAATTTAATAAAAATGCATATAAAAAGTGATTATTAGCAGTAAGAAACAACGTTTTAATTCATATTTCATCAGTATTACAAATAATGTTAACGGTCATTGCGAAGTTGGAAAAAACGAATATACATGAAATTCGTTAATATCGCGATCACTATATCGCATGCATAAGATGATGAATAATAAATTAACAAAGAAGCATCACTGGATACAGCGAACTCCCTGTATTAATAATACCAAAAAAAATAAAAAATAAACAAAACCTTTGAAATTCGTTAATGTCGCGATCACTATATCGCATGTATGAACGCTTAGTACAAAAAAAAAAAAAAAAAAAAAAAAAAAAAAAACTGGATGGATACCGCATGTATGAGCGTTTCACGCACAAGAAAAGCAAAGAAACCAGTAAAGAAAAAAACACTAAATGCAGCAACTTTGACAAATAAAAATATGAAAAATCTATTAGATTTAGGGAAAAAAATGGTTTTCGCCTGCGTTCTGTAACCCGGGAAGCCCGCGTTCGATTCCCTAGTATTTTTTAAATCTGTGGAATCTGAATCATTCTTGATGGTTTTAGAACTGTTACTTTCCTTTATTTTGTTCTTACGTTTAATCAGTTCTTCAAATTTTCAAAATCTTCTTGCTAATTATCTAGTTTTCTTTGAATTCTTCTTTTGGAATCTTTTATTCTAGAACACTCGTCTTCGGATTCTTCTAGCTGTTTTTCTGGTTGTTTAGAACGGTTGTTGACTTTCACTAAACGTACTCATATATTGTACTGAAAACTTTCCTTCTTTATCTAATTCTCCTGCAAATACCTCTCTAATTTTCTGTGTGATCTGTAATTGCTTATGCTTTCTGTTACTTATTGATCTAATTTAATTTCTATATCATACAATCTAGTTTTTAAGGATTTTATCGCGATTCTTGATTTTGTTTTTACTGACATAAATGCTTCTTTTAATTCTAATACTTCTGTTTTAAACATTTTACATTTTCTTTCAGTTTCTTTAACTTGAGTAATCAAATCTTCATTTTCTAAACATAATTCTTTAATTTCTATGTTAGAATAATTAAATTGATTAAATGACAAATATTTTTTCTGGTTTAGAACATGCGAGTAACTATTGTGGAATGATTTTTGGCCCATGAAATACGACTAAAATTCGATTTTGTTTGTACTGACTTAATTATTTCAATTTTTAAAATTAGAAGGTGTATCCTGTACGATTTCAACAATATTTTTTGCATTTTGTTCGGATAACTTACACAAGCTCAAAGTTCGTATTATTCGTAGTTTTTGATGAAAAATATGCAATTTCTCCTAATTTTACCTATTAATTTTACCTATTAATTATAAGAATATATCTATTTATTTGTTAATGTTGACAAATTATAATTACAATTTATTTACACTATAATCAATAAATCATTGTTTGTTTCGCTTTTATTCCTGTAGATGGCAGCACCAACCAATGAGATGCGTTTCATTCGGGTGTCGTCATTAAACAATTAATAAATAATCGCAATTTCTGTGCCACGTACTATAGCTTAATATATATATAAATTGCCTGTGGCTTGCTTGCAGCGGCTGTTTTGTGCAGTAAGTACAGTTATTTTCAAAACTGAACTAAGGTAAGTACGAAAATGTAATCAACCTGCGAAAAATTTGCTCGAGTAATCGCTGGAAAGTGTTTTAAAAATTAGATTAAATCCCGAGAAGCAAAAAGTAAGAGAACACTTTTTAATTTGCTCTGGACAATCAATTGTCAATTGGTGCAACTCATCTGTCACTACCAGGGGCCGCTTAAGACATAAAAGTAGGGGAAGCCCGACGTTACTCTGGGGCCCCCTCCTCTACAAATTGCTTTGTTATTTACTAAATCCATTTTTGGTTGCTACAGCAATTTGAAATTTTACCATCAAAATTTCGAGTAAACAACAATTTAGAAAGAACGAGCTTCTTAGATGAAAATTTCGTAAGGAAAAAATGCATTTTTTACTCTGATTGAATTTTATTTTTTGTAAAAAGTTATTCTGAAAAGTAAATTTGGGGGGCCCTTTGTATTACTTTGGGTAAGCACGGGCTTCCCGGGCATATTCGGTAAACAGGCCCTGGTCACTACTGTTATTACTGCAGCAAAACTCATTATTGAGATAAATTTAAAAAAAATCATTCTTTAAAATTATTTAAAGCACCATAAAAAATCACTTATATTGAGCATCACTTTTCAGACAAATTTTATTCGAAAGAACCCCTATCCTATACTATACCATGATGTAAAAATTGAAATTATACAATGTTTAGAAGGGATGCAAGAGTAGTACATTCGAAAGCCATAGCAGAGGTTGTTGCCATCATTGTTTGTTATACATTAAAAAAAAATAATTACTTGTTTGTGGCAAAAGTAGGCTACTATTTTTTCGAGACGACAGAAAAGGCCGTAGTGAAAGAAATAGGACTTTATCGCTAATAAAATTCTAATTATGTCTTTAACACCTATATAGCATACATATTTCCATTTCATTAAATTCGAGATAGAGGTTTTTGAGAAAAAAAATTTTTCTCCAAAATTTAATAAAAATCTGTTTTTACACATTATAGATAGTATAGGGTAAATCTTGTAATCGTTTTGAAAATCGAAAAAAAATGACGGATTTACACGTTTCAGACACTGGAGATTCCGAAAAACATATTTTTAGAAAAAAAAAATGCGCCGTCCATCTGTCAGTGTGTGTGTGTGTAAACGGTCTATATCTCCCGAACAATATGCGATAGAGACTTGAAATTTGGTATTTACTTATTATGTAATAATGAAAAGATGCTTATTGAATTTCAATAACCTCGATTATCCGGAACTGTTTTTTTCGGACACTCGAAATATTCGTTCTGATAAAAGTTACATAAAAATTTTCGAAATTGTTTATTTTAAGGAGAAAATATAAAAGACAATAAAAAAACAAATTTTGCATAAAGAATGAAGTCGATCGGATAATGAGTTGCCGAGATATTTGTAATCCTATTTTCCACACTCTTCGATTTTTCATGACCCTGTATTTCATTCAAATCTTCATTCAAAGATATATTTTAATTGGAAATGAGACACTTAATCCGACGCAATAAACCTTTAGTTAATATGATTATCAATTTTGGAGTTATAGAGCATTTAAAGTTTATGACGTCATCAAGCCCCGATTTTATTCGAATGGCAATGCATTTTATAAATAGTTTACACATGTTTTATTTTCATATTTTATGTTAAGCATATCCATGATTGGTAAGTATTACGATAGCACGCAACGACTAGTTTCTTAGAAAATGATACTCGAGGAAAATGTATTTAAATAAAGCAAATTGGTTCAATGTATCTCATGTTTATTTTTTTTTAAACTTAAACAACATTTTTTTTTTTTTTTTTTGTCTTGTTTAAAAAAAGTATATTTTGTGCTTTAAATAACTTAAAAGAAGTTGTTCATACAGAATTGTCAAATACAGGTTCCTTTTTCTCTAAGTATTATGAGACTGTTTCTACTTAGGGCACGTTATTTATTACAATATTTTAATGTAAAAGAAGATGGCAATAAAAATAAATCGCCTGCTTTATGCAGAATTTCAGGAAAATTAGATAGCTTCAACTTTTTTCGATAAAATATCTTTTTCTTCAAGTTAGAAAAGAAAGTTATTATTAAGACATTTCTTTATCCTGACAGAAAGCAATATCTGAATTTTCGACGTAATATTTTACGTGCTTATTTTGTCATATATTTTCAGGTGGAATTGCAAAAAATTTTTGAATGTTTCAAAAATCTATTATTGTAACTTTTAGAAGATAATCTCGCAGAATTTATCTGAATAACATGATAAAATCTGTTTCAGAGTTATTTTGTGTTGTTAAAAGTATAACTCAAATAAATTGTCGTTTATATTATTATTTCGAAAAGTACAAAACACTATTTAAAGCAATTCAATCAAATTATGTTGGGGAGGGAGGAGCTTTATTGCAGTTATCATAAACCATTTTAAAATATACCATATACCATATATTAAAATATACACTACAAAAAAAAAAAAAAAAAAGTGTTGATTTTACAATGTAATACTGGCACCCCAGCTGCCAGTATTATACAGTAAAATTAACAGAAATAAACAGTAAAATAAGCAGTAATACGCAGCCACGCATATGCGGTAGCGTATTACTACTTATTTTACTGCTTATTACTGTTAATTTTACTGTATAATACTGGCAGCTGGGGTGCCAATATTACACTGTAAAATCAACACTTTTTTTTTTTTTTTTTTTTCAGTGTACCATATTTAAAATATACCATAAACCATTTTGAAATAGCAACAAGCTATAGTATATCAAAGAAGACAGATCAAAATCGTAATACTTTTTTAACTATATTATTGGAAAGCCTTAAAAATAAAATAATAATAAAAAAAAAATATATATATATATATATATATTTACATTTTTGTCCTATAATTATTACTTTTTTGTGTACTTAAATATTTAGCTTGTTTGTTAAATAAGGTAGACTTGTGTACCTAGGGTCACCCTGTACCTAAGACCACTACCCTTCATTTAAATAATATTTGGAACTAAGTTTTTAAAAACTTGTCTAACAGAACCCTAGCGCGGGACGACAAAAATTCCGATTTAACATGATACCACAACTCCTTTATATATTTTGTTCATACCAAGTTATTCCTTAGTCTGCTTCAAGTGGTATTTAATACAAAATAATCAGTAAACATACAAGAATGTATCAGAAGCGTTCTTATGATACTGAATTTTAAGAACGTAAAATAACTAATCTTCAGTTGAATTTGTTCTACAATTCATTGTTAAGGCATTAACAGGTTACACCTTAAAGACATGCTGATTTACGGTTAAATAAATCTGAATTTATTCAAGATACGTGCTAAATATTGACAACCAATTTTTGAGTTTTATTTATTTCAAGAATTTGATATTAAAGTTCAGCAGAACGATTTTCAATGCAGTAAATTCTGTGCAGGACGGGATACTGTCTCGACGGAAAATTTCTCTCGGTCCCGATCGATTCCGCCTTACTCCGCGTTTACTGTATGTATGAACATGCATAGCCATCAATTAAACACTTTTAAAAGTGAGCAGTAGCTGAGTATTTCTGCCTTAAGGCTGTTCTTAAATCAAAATAAGCTACTTTTTGACACATTTTTGAATTCCTTTTTTTCTCGGAAACGCATGAAATTGGCAGGTGCCAACCAACCGTCTTAGCCAACCAACCAACCGTCTTAGCTGGTTTTACTATACTATATATACAGTAAAATCTATGAAACTATGTAATCGAAAGACGTTTTCCTTTTTTTGGTAAATGCAGAAAATCTTTCAGAAAATACGGTCAAAGTCAGCGTTTTTGAACCAAATTTCCGGACTCGACAAAGCAGGAAAGGAGAAAATCCTGTCGTGTCGTCACGTGACTACAATCGCTTATAATTCGATAGCTAATTTATTTATCAAAAGATGGAAAACGCTATTCGATTCCAAATTGTTTCAATAGTCCTTTACGTTTAAAAAAGAGTCAGAAAGTTTCGCGTTGTTGAGCAGGGAAATTGTGAACCACCTTAAATTGAAAGTGGCTCTAGGTATACATGCACCTTCCTTACAGTAAAACTTGCGGAAATGGACTTGGATCAGGTAAACCTATTTCACTCGATCTCTCTACTCTACAAGATTGACTCTTTTTTTTTTTTCTGTGGATCAAGTCAACTCTAGTTTTGCTTTTTTCTCTCTTTTCTTTTTGAGTTTGAATGTACTCGATTATTTAACCCTTTAACGGACGGTATCCACAAAAAAGGACACCTAATTTTAATTCCAAAACTGACAATAGGCACCAAGAATATTTACTTAAAATTTCCCTTTTATTAAATACCGGAAAATAAGCAAGTTTTTATTCTCTAATGAATTCGTTTGTAAATTCTGGTGTCAGTCCATTATTTCATCATTTTACAAACAGACTTACTCCGCGCCGGAAAGGGTTAAATAAAAAGCCAGAATATTCTTTCAGAGGAGAATACAATAAATACAGTAAAAGCTAAACCTGTAATAACGGAATCCTGCCTTAAACGGAAAATTTTCATAGTTAACGTGAAAAGATTACAGTATGATTATAACAGACGGTGTATCTGCTGAAACATAAACCTTTCTAAAACGGAATACTTTCTCAATCCCTTGTGTTTCCTTCTTTGCTGGTTTTACTATACTATATATACAATAAAATCTATGAAAATGCAACTTGTCTATAACGGAATCTTTATTTTTAGAGTCTGGGCGAAAAGAATACAACACCGATACAAGAATTGTCTGTACCTGCTAAAATGAAAACCTGTCTAAAACAGAGTTTTCTCCTGGTCGCTTGCGATATACAGACGCTGTACCAAAGAAAGTAGAATAGATGCTTCCATTTCTTTGGCTGTACCATGAACGTATGCGTGTACTGTACATAAGGTTCTACCTGCTGAGTGGGGGAATCTCTCTAAAACGAAACTTTTCTGCATTTCCTTGCGATTCCGTCTTAGCAACTTATTGAAAAATAATGCAATTTTTTTTTCGTTTATGGCATTACCATAGGTAAACATTTATGCTAAACATTCCAGTAACTGAAATGTAACTTTAAATATCTTGCTTAAATATGTTTCTAAAACTTTTATTTTTTGTTACATTACGCGATATCGCTGGAGAAAAAGTAAAACCTCCATTAAAAAATAATAATAATAATAATAATAATAATAAAGTTGGAATGCAACTATCGAAATAGCAATTTATTTTAACGATATCGAATGGAAATAAGCACTTTTATTATTTGAACAAACAAAACGCATTTTATTGATTTATTTCTCCAAAAATACGTTTAGTGTTCAACCAACCGCGAAGGCGAAAACTAAAAGAGATAAAGACGTTTATACTTCCATTCAGTTGTTTTCTTTTGTGTTTATTATTTGCCTTTTCACCCCATTTGCAAACGATACGGCAGCACAAAGAATGAATTTTCATCCGAAGTTGTAAATTACTTTACCAGAAAAATGAAGACTTTAAAGTCAAAAATATTTTATAATTATTTTTCATTTCAGTTTTATAATAAATGTTACACATTTATTTTTCCTAGTACAGTAAAGCATCTTTAATAGGCTTCTCTTTAATTCGTCATAATCGGTTGGTTATACGTGGGTTTTTCGTGCTCTTAAAATGTCTCTATATACAGCAATATTGAAATGTTTTTCATTACGTCGGATTTTCAGTTCTCTTTTTTTCATACGTCACTATGACAATGCCTTATGCATCTGAGAAAAGTCATTGCTCATTCTATTATAAAAAGTTGTGAATATATTTTGTTCTAACATAACAGTGATGCATTTAAAACCATAAAACAATATGCTTTGCAAGATGTTGAATTTCACTTTATCTGCAAGCATAACATAGTATCAAACAAGAAAAAGTACCGTGTTATTTTAACAAAAACTGTTATTTTAATCCCAAACAAATACTGGAAAGGTTTATATTACTTTATGGAATATATGTTTTCAACTTTACTTGTGAATTTCGAGACATGATATAAATTTTACCTACACCAGAAGTGTCTTCTATCATATACAGGAGCAAATGATGTCAGTTTCAATGATTATAACATGCAAAGAATTTGTCTCAGTTCAAATTTTAATGAAGCTTGTCAAACAGAGATTGGATTGTGATGTGAAAACACATATGATTTTTAAATGATCCCTTTTTCCTTTTTATAATTGATTGATTAATTTATTTTAAATTTTATTTAAACACTAAGCTTCCCCGTTCTAAATAAGTGGAAGAAATAATTAAACTTATCTATTGTTAAACGCTCCCACGCAAATTTTCATCTTCAGTCATCACGCAAGATCAATCACATAGATTAGATTTTAAAAAAAATAATAATAATAAATAAATGAAATATCCCACCAAACTACAGAATTAACTTTGTTCCTTTTCATATAAACTTCTTCTTTATGCATTTGTTTTTTTCTGTATCATATGATGAGGAAGCATAGCCTCTCCTTATTATTTTGACTGTCTATACGCTTCTCACAGGGTTTCTAAAATTGTTTAACAACGTACTGTTGGCATGCTTTCAGTCTTGCTAACTTATCAAGTTCATCCTTAAATTAAAAATTATGTATATGTTACTATCTAATGGATATCTAGTTATTCATCTAATCATTCATCATTAATTTTCGCCAAAATAAATACGAACGACAATAAGTAAAAAAAAAAAAAAAAAAAAAAAAAAAACGATTTGTGGTGTATGATTTTGGGCATTCCTTCTCTGTCCTGTAAACATGTAGGTTGTTTTGCTCTTTGTACGAGGATTAATGCAATTTCATCCTCAATATCTATTCATTTTTAATTAAACTTTTCAAAAACTCCAAGAACGTGCCTGACTCAATTTTGTCTTCCAGAAAGGGATTTTTCAACATTTTCTAAAGAACCTGAAATAGCTCATGACTGCCACTGTTATTCTTTTTTTAATTATTTTATCACGGCTAACCAAAGTTTCCATTACATGGGAGACAGCACGGATGTTCTCCGAAAATATCTTATCTGTTAAAATATCGAGCAACAAACATTTTATAGTTTACTTGCTATACAAAAAATATTTCCAATTGCTATTATTCCAGATGTGTATATTATTATTTCTTTTGTACGACTTTTCTTTAATTCATCTTTTTATATCGTTTCCTGCAGAAACGTATTAAAGGTGTTTTGTTGTGTAGTTTCTGTGTGCCTCTAAATAATTAAAATTCTATTTTATTTTATTGATTCATTTATGGTCTATTTGAGAAAGAGAGGCAAAAAAATTCTAAAAGGTGGAAAAAGACGTTAAAAGTCTATCTGGTTACAAAGAGGTGTTCATTAATAGTTTTCAAAAACTTAAAGAAATCTTATTATGGATTTTCTAAAAAGCTATTTTGTATGCAAATTTAGCATTTTTGTGCAATGAAGTTTGCAGTCGTTTTTAATCTTGCTTCTTTTTTTTTTCACAAACGCATGCTTAAAAGCATACGTATCAAACGAAAAAAAGCTGGATTGAAATCTGCATCGAAAATATATTTTCTAAATTTTAGATTCCAAAGCTTACAGAGAACCACTGCTATAGGCGCAGGCACATAGGAGGGGGGAGTGAGAGCAATTGCTGTTCCATGGATTTTCGAATTTAATTAACTAAATTTTCTTTTTCTCTCACGATTAAAATATATATATATATATATTCTTGCCAAATGCTTTAAAAGGATTAAACACTAAGAGAAAGGAAATTAAGGATTTTTCGCCATGAGGTCGCCATTTTTGTCTCCTAAACCCCCTGTGAAAACAATTTTTAGCTCGTTTTTGAAATTTATGTTCATACGTTAAAAAATATCTTAACCCTTTAACGGACATTGGTTTCCCTATGAAACCACAAAACTTTAATTACGAAATTCAACAATGACAGCAGAATTTTAATAGAAATGTTTTCCATTTATTATATATGTGAAATATCGCTTATATATATATATATATATATATATATATATATGGTATAGATCCATATATACTTTTTATTATACAAAAAAAAACATTTTTAATTCTTTTGTTAAATGTTATCTCTTCTCTTTTCTTTTTATTCTAAAATCATGTCTCATTTATTAACAGATTAATGCTTTATCCTTTTTGCAGGCAGATGCAATTTTATTCTCTCATATCTTACCTTTTTAATTACGCGTACACCGCAGCTCGAATATTAGAACAATATGTTTCTCGCTGTGTATGTATGCACTTTGTCCGGTATTATTTTCTTTCTTTTTAATTCTGAACTTTGAGCATCTGCTAGTTATCATAATTCATTTACTTTTAGCCTTGTAATTATTTCAGTTTAACACAAAATTTATATACATCCGCAGTTTATGTTTTTACAAATTGTTATTTCTGCCTCGATATTTCGTGATCGCAGATGTTTTCCCAGCGCATAAAAGCCACAAAAAGGTTACTGATGAACTTTGTGATATTACACACCCCTCTTTAATCGCCAAATTTAAATATACCTATTTCTTATCATTAACGGTTATTTTTGCTGGCGTTAATGGATCTTGCCAATTGCTTTATTTTTGGTGTAAAATACTCACTGACCTGTGAACATTGTGATGATTTGAGATGATCAGTCTTTGCTGAGATGTAGAGGTGTAAAGACTTCTCTTGACACTGCCTTGCTATGGAGCAAGCCGACCCACCTGTTTGCTTTTACTCTTATGCAAATTTTCGCTTCAAAATAAAGGACTAATTTCGACAGAATGAGTTCTTATTATATCTCCGAACTATTGTTGTGTCTCTTTACTCAGGAAACGCATCTGAAGTGTTTTGCGATACAACGAACTTCATTTTAACAATTATGTACTATTATAGTAAAATATCCACTGTGACGATCAGGCCGACTCTTCGATAATATTATTAGAATGCAAACGTCAACTAATGTATACTAAAACTACAGTACAATATATATACAAATAAATTTGTTCATAATTTCCGGTGTCTCATTTATTTCAACATTTTAGCAATTGAAATGCTTTATCCGTTAAAGGGTTAAACGGGGAGTTCAAGGGGACGACGCCCTCGCTTCCCCAATCCTCCTCTGATAAAGACAGAAAAAAAAACTGTTACAATTCTTTATTTCGAACATACAGCCGGCAGAAGCTTACATTTGGATATTTAATATTTATTTTTAGTTACATTTCTGTAAACAGAACAGCGGCGTCTGTCTATAAGTCTAACAGACATATAGACAGATTTGTTTATCATTAGTTCTCATAGGAATTCTGCTAAGACCGCATAAATTATCGTTATAGGTAGATTTATCGTTATGGACACCTTTTACTGTTCTATATTTCTCATTCATGATCCTCGGATTCACAGCGTTCATAAATTTTATATTTTCTACTAGCATTCAAAATAAGTTTAAAACATGCATGACCTCAAAAGATGTCGCTCGTATTATTTTATCTCACTTGTCGCGGAAACAAAATTCGATTTTTTCTTCCTTGGTCAACAGAGCAGACCAACACGGAAAAACAGCAGCGAAGTTAAAAATAAAAGAATTAAGAAAAAAAAAGTAGTCCTACTAATTAACTATAGCAAAAATGACAAGTTGTAAATTGTACGTTAAACGTGACAAATGAGGTGCGTTGGTTTCGTGCTATAACTAGTTCTACAATGTAAAAAATCATCGTTATTATTTCAGTGAAATAAATTATATCGTCTGCTATGAACGAAATGAGGATGCCTTTTTTTTTTTTCCTATTACGTATGCCATGTTTACAAATGCTTTTTTTTTTTTTTTTTTTTTTTTTTGACTCCAGACAGCTTTGTAAATTTACCATGGAGATCTTGCTTTGCGAATGATTACCTCCATGGTTAATATTTCTATGACTCACGATGAATGAATCTTTTGTTTATTTACTTTAATGGATTGAGATATTCGGCTGTTAACCTAATTTTCACTGAAGTTATCTCAGAATCTATACATTTTTGGGATGTAACTCATCTCTCAAAAGCAAACAATTTTTTTGAACGATCTTTCTAAAAATGTAACTTTTAGGCAATGTTATTCGAAAAAATAATTTTGAATAAAAATGTCCGCTTGCCATATGGATAAAGATGTGGTTAGCCCGTATTGGTTTTCCTCAGTCACATGACATCCGCTTTTATTATATAGATTACGTATGATAGGATTTAATAAAATAAAGAAAACTTTTATATTGATTCGATTTTCATAAAATTGGAAATGACTCGACAAAATTCTGCAACAGTTATATATATTAAATTTCAAACCATTTGGTTGGATAGTTTTTGCGCTGTTATATGCGGACAGACGGACCAAACGACGACTATAGGTGCTACGTATTTATATAATTACGAACACACCTAAAAAGAAGTTCAAATACCAAACCGTTAAAATGCAATGTTGGAGAAATTTCTTAAGGGGGAGGGGTGGGGCTTAGTTACTAATAGGATTTCTACGCTATTTAGCTTTTTTCCAAAACAGTAATTATTTTAAAATCTCGAACATACGCAGTCGAATTCGTTTAATACGAGAACGGCTAGATAACGAGAACACCGCAGTTAAAACGAGCAATTTGAACGTTATGGATGGCCCGTCATTTAAACTATGTATATTAAGATTTTCACGCCTTTTATGAGCCACAAAAGTTGGATTACTGCTAATACGAGTAAAACATCTAGTACTCATTTCAGTATTTTCAGCGTGATTTTCGACGAAAATTAATTAGAAAAAGAAACTTTCTGACACATTTACTGACTCATTTTTAAACGCAAAAGAATGGCCTTTGCAGGTCTGGCCAGACTATTGGACAATATTCGGAACGTTCTTTCTCCTTAGCCCCGTATCTGACATGTATGACATTACAGTCATATATGACATTTTATAACCTCTATGGCCAAGTTATAGTCACATTGTTAATTCCATTAAATCCTATCATACGTAATTAATTCAATGATATCCCGTGATAGGTCATGATTCTAGGTTGCCATGGTGATTACGTCCTATTTAAGATAGAGTCCTATTATTTCCGTATTACTACTGAATTTAAAACCCGAATTTGTATACTAAAATTGTTTAATTATAGCAATCCTATAATCTACCGACAGTTTTCTGAATAGATGTTTCCGGAGAAATCGATATTAAATGAAAAATGAGTCTAAATATGGATTTCAAATTCTGAAATTTTCAGATCTAGGCTTAAGTTTCCCATTGGAATTTTCAGTAAATGTCAACAAAAAACAGAATGTTGCCAACAAATGTACTTATTTGATTACAGAAGCTAGCCCTGGACAATATTCATGTGACGTCACAGTGGAAATCACGTGGTGTAAAAATAGCGGCTAACACGTTTGTGTACCTTATTGTGTCATTTGACTAAGCCTAAATACAGGTAAATACATGCGTAAAATATTGCAAATTTACGAAATATTTTCGATAAATCCATATATACATAGTACAATCTATATATACATAATAATTAAAATCCATATATACTTATTAATTAAAATTAAAAAAAATTATTTTATAAATAAATGAAAAATATACAGGAAATTGCAATAAAATAGAGAAAATAATCCATGTATAATCCATAACTGTCCCTGAAAAGGTCTAAAACTCCCTATAAAATATATATATGCATAAATTTTCTAAACACAATGCTTTTCAATGGCACGGTTATGAATGTTATTTCCAAACAAACGAATTTTTCTAGTCTCGAACCCAAAGGAAGAATATTGTCCATTGGAGCGAGTCTTAATCAAATGGTGTTTTTCATTTTTTGATAGCTAAATTACTTATCGGTTTATAAGCGATTGGTGTCACGTGACAAGAGGTTCTTTTCCCACACCGTTGCGTACGGAAATTTAGTTCGAAAAGCGAACTTTGACAGCATCTTCTGAAAAATCTTCTGTTTTTATCAAAAAATGGGAAACACCATTCGATTAGATAGTTTCTGAATAAGAACACCCGCCAATTTCATACGTTTCCGAGTAAAAATGTCCATGTAGTAAAAATTCCAGAAAATAGCTCCTTTGGATTTGAGAACAGCCATAAGGGGACTACGTATCCTTTGAACTAATTTTCTTATTTGCGTATTTTATAATGCCTTTTTGACATATCATTAAATAGTTTAATGAAAGAGAATGATTTCATAGAAAAAAATAGAATTCTTGTGATAAAATTTAAAACAATTTAGCTTTTTTTTATTATTATTTTAAAACTTTACTTCTTCTGCAGTTTTGAACTTTTTGAAACATTTGTATGTCTTGTACATATGCTCAGTCACATCCAAATCAGTTCATAAATGCGAGTACGAGTGCTGAAAATATACCGAAATTTTCCGGAATTGCTTTCTTCCGAATAAGGGTTGCCAGTTCAACCTTTTTAGCACTTTCCAACCTAGTTGTTGAAATTTGCTTATGACTTCGGTTTGTCTGGCCGTATGGCCGTGCTCTAACTCCCGTAAATATGCTCGGATTGCTCTGCAATTTTTATACGTTATTTTCGTTATCTATAGCATGTTCCCTATTTCAACGGAAGTGTGTAGCACTTATAGTTTTTTTACAGGGACACTCAAAAGAATTCCGTTACATTGCGGTCTATGGGGAAAAATCATTTGCGGTTTATTTAAATAATGTCTCACTATTTTAAACGCATTGAAATTTATATACAGTGTCTCACATAAGTGATGGGACACTTGTGCTTTACAAAAGGAAACTAATCAAATAAATTAAAAAAACATGTACACATTTTTTTGTGGGTGTGTTTCATACTTAAATTTAGTAAAGATTATTACATAACATACATTTTGTCAAAATATTAAAATATTAATTTAATAAAAATACAAATGTTTAGAACGGAGCAAAAAATAGCTCACATAAGTGATGGGACACCATTATATATGCAACAAAAATCGTCTGAAATAAGCAATAAAAATATTTTTTGGGGTTTTATTTTTACTTAAAAGCAATTGGCAATAATTTATAAAATCGTCTGCAGTATTTCTCTCCAGTTTGTTTTGGAATTTTTGTGTTTTTTAGCTCTGTGTAGCCATGAATGCTAAACGAAAAGAAACTTCGCCTGAAATTCGAAAATTAGTTATTAATTTGCATATTGAACGTGGAAAATCTATTAGAAAAACTGCTGAAACAGTTAACTTGAGTCGTTCAACAGTTTTCAATATCATTAAACGATATAAAAAGAATCATATGATTCAGGATAAAAGAAGACCTGGCCGACCATCAAAGCTATCCAATGGAATAAAGCGAATTATCGTTCGAAATATTAAAAAAAATCCAAGAATTAGTGCTTCAAAAGTTGCTGCTGATTTACAAGCATTATATGGAATAATTGTTAATCCTGAGACTATTAGAAGGGTAATTCGATCTGCTGGATATCACGGTAGAGTAGCCAGGAAAAAATTCTTCGTAAGTGAAAAGAATAGAAAACTCAGACTAGCTTTCGCAAAATCCAACATAAATAAGAATTCTGATTACTGGAATAAAGTTATATTTGCTGATGAGAGTAAATTTAATATATTTGGTTCTGACGGCAGAATCTTGGTGTGGAGAAAACCCAGGGAAGAATTTCGCAAACAGAACTTGGTACCAACAGTAAAACATGGTGGAGGAGGAGTTATGGTATGGGGGTGTATGTCGTCCGCTGGAGTTGGTAATCTTGTTTTTATTGACAGTATAATGGATCAGTACAAGTATATTGATATTTTAAAGCAAAATTTGAAATCTTCAGCACGAAAATTGAACCTTCATAACGATTTTAAATTCTACCAGGACAATGACCCCAAGCACACTGCTCTGAACGTTAGACTCTGGCTGCTATATAACTGTCCTGAAATAATAAAAACACCACCACAATCTCCAGACTTAAATCCCATAGAGAATATTTGGCAAGAATTGGAATCAAGAATTCGCAAACACACCATTTCTTCAAAACAACAACTAAAATCGGTGCTTCAAGAAGAATGGGGTAAAATCACTCCAGAAATCACAAAAAAAATAGTCGAATCCATCCCAAAAAGATTAAATCATGTTTTAAAAGTAAAAGGAAATCCAACAAAATATTAAAACCTTTTAAAAAGTAAAATTTTTGGATAAATATTTGATGGAAAAGTAAGTGTCCCATCACTTATGTGAGCCATTTTTTGCTCCGTTCTGAACAATTGTATTTTTACTAAATTAATATTTTAATATTTTGACAAAATGTATGTTATGTAATAATTGTTACTAACTTTAAATATGAAACACACCCAAAAAATTTTTGCACATGTTTGTTTATTTATTTTATTGCAGTTTCTTTTTATAAAGCACAAGTGTCCCATCACTTTTGTGAGACACTGTAGATCACTAAGGTGCATTAGAAGAAGCTAAATATGGAATAGGGTGTGCATAGCACTTATAGTTACTTTACAGGGACAGTCAAAGGAATTCCGTTACATTACGTCTATGGAGAAAAATCGTCTGCGGTTTATTTAAATAACGTTTCACTATTTTAAACGCATTGAAATTTATATATATTACTAAGGTGCATTACAAGAGGCTTACTACAGAATAGTGTGTGTATAGCAGTCATCGTTCATTTACAGGGACTTACAAAAGAATTCTCTACTGTCTGTTAACAATAATTCCTGGAAGTGCGTTTCAAGTTACTGAACGCGATTTTAATTTTAAGTCGCTTTTTGTCTATTACGTGGTGTGTATAAATTCTGTAGATCCTATACAGGGCAGCACAAAAGTTCGCGAACACATTTCCGTTTATTGACAGAAACTCCAGAAGGAGAATTTTAAACTGTGCTACGCGTTTCCTAACTAAACTAAAATTTAGCATCCTATAAATTATATACAAATCTATAGATCCTATACAGGGCTGAATAAAAGTATTCGGATATTTTTCTGAATATTGTATCTGTTGGAAATTCCTGAAATTATGTTTTTAAATATGTTATGCGTTTTCCAAATTGTTTACTTAGATGTTATCTTTTAGCTTATTAAACGGTAATGATTTGTAAAATTATTTTGGAAGCGTTGGAAAGTGCTACATAATCTATGCTTGACGCATGATTTTTCGTTCTTGTTTTTTATTTATTCAGATATTCCGAATTCATATCAAAAATTTCGAATAGTATATTTTACTTTATTTAATGGGAAACAATCCGTGATGCATAAAGTAAATATTCTTCTTTTGGAAATTCCGGTAAGAATTCGGAATATGTGAATTAAAAAAAGGGCGAAACTGGCAACCCTGTTCCAGACGGCTGCAAAAAGGTAGCTGATTACTTTTTGTACCTAAAAATAGAAATTCAATTGAAAATTACATCTTGAAGTTTTAGCATTTTGATCCTACTGACATACTGAAGAAGCACAAACTAAACAAAATGAATTTAAAGATTGAAACTGATTCTTTTAAAGGGGGATGAATACAGTAGAAAGTCTTTTTCACATATTTATAACCATTGGATCTTTACGTAATTTCTCCAGAATACTATACTTGAGATGTCTAAACACATTTTATGCAAAAAGTTGGAAAAATTGATATTTTCGTCATTTTTAGCCAAATGAAGGGTACCAAGACTCCTTAAGAATAAAAATGACTTTGTGAATGTCTCAGAAAGTTGCTAATTCGGGTTTGAGATAGAGATCTATCTGCACGTGCCGGAATTGCCAGGCCCGAATCCAGCCCGAATGAAAGCTATCTTGGCCCGTTATATTATCTAGGCCCGTTTATAATTTTGCAGTTTAGGCCCAGACCGGCCCTTCAAAAATCAGTGAAAACCGGCCCGACCCTACCCGACCCGATTCAATTTCTTTAAAAAAAAATCGATTTTTCTTAACATACAATTAAGATTCTTTTAATGAATGTTGTATGCATATTTATGGGGAATTTTTACAGTATATTTTAGATTACTATATGTTCGCAAACCATACAATACAGAATAGCAACATTAATGATCACTTATAGACTCTTAGTAGACTATTACATAACAGATAAATACAATAAAAAATTTAATGTTGTTTAGAAAAAAAGTGGTTAAAAATATCATAATTTTTGTTGCTTTAAAGTAAAAAAAAAAAAAAAAGTAGATTTTTGTAAATGTTTCTCTATAATTTATTAAAGTATATTTCCAAAGGTTCCATTAACATAAGTTCATTATCGCTATTACTATTTTTACAAAACAAATTGCTTGCTCGACAAGTCCATTGAAAATTATTCATCTTTTATCAGCTTAAGTTTGATTCTTTTAACTTTGTTATATGGCGACGGTCGGCCCGCTTAATTTTTTTTATCGGCCTGGCTGGGCCGTTTAATTTTTTTTCAGCCCGTTTATTATTTTTATTGGCCAGGCCCGTTTGAAAATTAGCCTACATTGTGCCTTCATTTTTAAACTGTTTTTTTCATTTTCAAATATCTCTTTTTTAAATTAATTACTTAAAATTTTAAAGTGTTATTTACCATATGCTGAATTCAATAATTCTTCACTACGTTTTGTAATCTAAGGACTGCGTGTTATTCAACACTACAAAAGTTTAATTGGTATGAATAAACTTATTTTGCTCAAAGTATGGTTAATATTATTATTTTTTATGTTAAACATATTTTTTATCTTTTTTAAAACTTAATTTTTTATTAGAAGTTCATTTTCAGTTTTGTTTATTTTTTAAGTTGTTCTTTACAGTGTGATATATCTCTTTTTTTTATTATGTGATTTAAAAACTAGTCGGATGTGTCAATCCCAAAACTTTCTACTATCTCATACAGGTTTCGCATACACTTAAAAAAATCAGCACCAATTTATATCAAGGTCTAACTGAAACTCAAGTTTTATTAAATTCCGTGCAATATTTCTTGAGGTATGACTATCGCTAAAATGGTGTAAATCCTGCAAATTGCTGCACAGCAGCACCATCTGCTGGGCGATTCTTACCAAAAACTAATCAGAACCAATTTATATCAGAGACTAACTGAATATAAAGTTTCATTAAATTCCGAACATTAGTTCTTGAGATAGAGCTATTGCTGAAATCGCGAAAAATGCTGCATAGCAGTGCCACCTGCTGTGCGATTTTTACCAAAAACTAATCAACACCAATTTATATCAGGGACTAACTGAATATAAAGTTTTATTAAATTCCGAGCATTATTTCTTGAGATATGACTATCGCTAAAATCGTGTAAATCCTCCAAAATGCTGCATAGCAGCGCCATCTGCTGGGCGATTCTTACCAAAAACTAATCAGCACCAATTTATATCAGAGACTAACTGAATATAAAGTTTCATTAAATTCCGAGCATTAGTTCTTGATATAGAGCTATTGCTGAAATCGCGAAAAATGCTGCATAGCAGTGCCACCTGCTGTGCGATTTTTACCAAAAACTAATCATCACCAATTTATATCAGGGACTAACTGAATATAAAGTTTTATTAAATTCCGAGCATTAGTTCTTGAGATAGAGCTATTGCTGAAATCGCGAAAAATGCTGCATAGCAGTGCCACCTGCTGTGCGATTTTTACCAAAAACTAATCATCACCAATTTATATCAGGGACTAACTGAATATAAAGTTTTATTAAATTCCGAGCATTATTTCTTGAGATATGACTATCGCTAAAATCGTGTAAATCCTCCAAAATGCTGCATAGCAGCGCCATCTGCTGGGCGATTCTTACCAAAAACTAATCAGCACCAATTTATATCAGAGACTAACTGAATATAAAGTTTTATTAAATTCCGAGCATTAGTTCTTCAGATAGAGCTATTGCTGAAATCGCGAAAAATGCTGCATAGCAGCGCCACCTGCTGTGCGATTTTTACCAAAAGCTAATCAGCACCAATTTATATCAGGGACTAACTGAATATAAAGTTTTATTAAATTCCGAGCATTATTTCTTGAGATATGACTATCGCTAAAATCGTGTAAATCCTCCAAAATGCTGCATAGCAGCGCCATCTGCTGGGCGATTCTTACCAAAAACTAATCAGCACCAATTTATATCAGAGACTAACTGAATATAAAGTTTCATTAAATTCCGAGCATTAGTTCTTGAGATAGAGCTATTGCTGAAATCGCGAAAAATGCTGCATAGCAGTGCCACCTGCTGTGCGATTTTTACCAAAAACTAATCATCACCAATTTATATCAGGGACTAACTGAATATAAAGTTTTATTAAATTCCGAGCATTAGTTCTTGAGATAGAGCTATTGCTGAAATCGCGAAAAATGCTGCATAGCAGTGCCACCTGCTGTGCGATTTTTACCAAAAACTAATCATCACCAATTTATATCAGGGACTAACTGAATATAAAGTTTTATTAAATTCCGAGCATTATTTCTTGAGATATGACTATCGCTAAAATCGTGTAAATCCTCCAAAATGCTGCATAGCAGCGCCATCTGCTGGGCGATTCTTACCAAAAACTAATCAGCACCAATTTATATCAGAGACTAACTGAATATAAAGTTTTATTAAATTCCGAGCATTAGTTCTTCAGATAGAGCTATTGCTGAAATCGCGAAAAATGCTGCATAGCAGCGCCACCTGCTGTGCGATTTTTACCAAAAGCTAATCAGCACTAATTTATATCAGAGATTAACTGAATATAAAGTTTTATTAAATTCCGAGCATTAGTTCTTGAGATAAAGCTATTGCGGAAATCGCGAAAAATGCTGCATAGCAGCGCCACCTGCTGTGCGATTTTTACCAAAAACTAATCAGCATGATTATCGCAAAGTCCATGTATATCAAAATGCATAATTCTTCTTAGTGATATGCCGAGATATAATGGTGCAATGCATGTACCGCAATAATCGTAAATTCGTTTCTTGGAAAAAATAAATTAATCCACATAAGAGGCATTAGATGAAAATAAGTCTTCGAATCCATGGAACTCTTTTTATTTTATCTGAACTTCGACACAAGAAAACACAGAGGGTGACCTTCGCTTAAACTACTAAAAGTTTACATCTTTATCTGACAACGGCGAGTGAAGATCTGATCATAGAAACTCGACAGAGTTTCTTGCCAAGCATAAGAAACAGCAATGCATTACACAGTAAATGAAAGGAATTTCCGCCAATGGATGCCAAACGATTTTACAATTTTTTTTTTTTTTAACTCTGTCTAGTTTATATTTTGCGGACGGGACAAAACGGGTTTTTGAGACATCTATATCTCGCGTTCTATTTATGATAGAAACAAAATTCTTGATTCTATGGAATGGGGCGCGCCAAATGACTAAGAAATGAAAAGAAAAGCAAGATCTGTCGAATAGGTTTTCAGGAAATGCGATTTTAAAAGTGCTGTTTTTTGCCCTTTTTAAATCTTGTACTGACCAAAAACTGTTGACAGGGCTACAGCAATGTGTAATTATCGGACTTTTACGTGGTTTACGTCATTTGAATTGTTTTTATGAGTAGTTCAAACCTTTGTAAGTTTCATGAAAAAATATTAATTAGTTTTTGAGTTATATCAGTTTAAAGTTATTGATTCCTATACTTAACATGTAGCAAAAAACTGTTGACAGGGCTACAGCAATGAGTAATTATCGGATTTTTACGTGGTTTACGTCATTTGAATTGTTTTTAGGAGTAATTCAAACCTTTGTAAGTTTCATGAAAAAATATTAATTAGTTTTTGATTTATATCAGTTTAAATTGATTGATTCCTATACTTAACATAGAGCAAAAAAATAATTAATGACCCAACTCTTTTAGAAATGGTCGTATACACATAATATTAAGATATGTTATTACAGTCGACCCAAGTAAGCACCCTATTATAAAAAAATAGTAACATTTAAGGTTCGTTTACAGGTTCTCACAAAAGATCATTTAATATAGGGCTAAAGAATTGTGTAATAATCCGATTTTTATGCGGTTTGCAACAATTGCATTGTTTTTATGAGTAGTTCAAATGTTTAATATTTTGTGTAAAATATGAATTAGTTTTATATATATATATATCTTTAAAGTGATTTATTCCTATACTTAAGATGAAGCAAAGACACATTAAATGGTCTAACTCTTTTAAAAAAGAACGTATGCGCAGGATGTTAAAATATGTTACTACAAACGACCTAAGTTAGCTTCCTATTGGGAAACAGAACTGTAGAATTTAGTTTTCTTTTACAGGGTAACTCAAAAGTTTTTTTAATAAGACTAAATAGTTGTGTAATTCGCGAATTTTTACGTTGAAGTACTTGATTCCTCAACACACAGGAAAAGCTATAGTAAATAGCATAATATTTGTCAAAGGGGCTATATAAACAAGATATTCAAATATGTTACTACATCCGATTCATTTAAACTCTCTATTGTAAAGCGACATTGAACCATATAAGTTTCAATTACAGAGTCTCTTAGAAGATCTTGATTACATTACAACCGATGTATATTTACTGAGTGAGATGTATTTTAATGATTTTATACTGTTTCAATCTCTGTAAGGTTTTATTATCTTGCTTTAAAATTTAATACGGGTTCATTTTGTCTGTCTGAAAGCTCGTCGATCTTAAGCTCTAAATGTATTAAAATATAGTATTTTCATCGATTAAAAAAACTGTGTTTATTAATAAATGCATCAGCAATTGATTGAAAAAAGCGATTAAAAAATTCCAACTTTACATTCATGCGCTGAGTAATAGAATGTAAAAATGTTGCTAGAAGTTTTGCGTTTAAATATTTGCCGTTCATCGAATCTCCGGCTATGACGAACTTAAAATGCTCTAAAAACAGGCCTAAGAGCACAATGAAAAGGAAATAATTTCTTAAATTCCTCATAAAAATTAAAAATGCTATATTTCGTATACAATAGGTGATCGGTAACGAACTGTTCGGTTTACGAACAAATCGGTTAACGAACACTTTCGCGTGAGATTTTTATGTTCGGATAACGAACACATGTTCGGTTAACGAACACTTTCAAGATATTTTTATGTTTGGAGAACGAACACCTCACGAAACAAAGTCATGATGGAGCAATGTTGTGTTTCATATTTGCCCAGCTATACTTATTGCTTCTATTGTCGACTTTGGGAACATTTTAACAGTTGCATTACATATGTCATAATTAATTCATGGACTGCCGGGGATTGAGGACCTATATTTTAGGATCCCCGAATTGGAATGGACAGACTAGAAACATTAATTATGTATTTTGTGTCTATGTATTTTGTGCATTTAGTAAATATAATCCTTTTTGGTTTAATCACGCTCCTTTTTAAAATCTAATTTAAAGCTTTATGATTTATCAGATCAAAAATTTTAATAAAATTTTACATTTTTTTAAACGGTTTATTATGTAAACGCATTAGTCTTTGTGGTATGTTTACAAAATCACACAAAATTTTGGAATACATGTCATCTTACGAACATTTTCTATTTTGAAATCACTTTAATAGTTTTTATACTTTTGCAAACGTTGCGAATCTCATACTTTTCCGATTCTCGAAACGTTGAGTTAAAAAACTTAACAAATAAAAAAAAATTAAGGTGCTCAGTAATTTTCAGGAATAATATTTAATATATTAGTGTAAAAATCCCCGTAAATTACAATGGTTCGTAGAAATAAAAATTGATTATTCTCAGTAAAGTATGCTCCATAAACTTATTGTTACAATTGACCGAAAAAAGGTGCTTTTTATTTTTCCACATTTTTCTGAAATTGCAGTATTTTAATTACTTTGTAAACTACTGTAAAATTTTCTATTTTTTTGTTTTTTGAATGTATATAAACGGAAGAGTGATATAAACAAAAGAAAAAGGAAAATAAACATGTCATAAATAATCTGATGAATACAATCTAAGGAAATGAATATAAAAGTTTCCCCTTTGCTATGGTAGAGACATGTACATTGGAATAAGTCACTCAATAAATTGTATAATTCTGATGTATAATTCTATTTATAGCATCACAATTATTTTTTTATTTTGCCCCTTTCATCTTTCTTTTATCTTTTCTTTTCTGAATAAAAATGGAATCTGTGTAATTGAAATTAAATACCTTACAAAAAGAAGTGATATCTCATCAAAAACAACTCGTTGTAAATGATCCCGCCAAGCCACAAACCTAAAACGTCAGCCATAAAAAGAAGTGATATCACATAAAAAGAAGCGATATAGAAGTGCATACTCCGAGTCCCGTGTAAAAATCTATCACCACTCATAATGTTTCCAAAGGACTCGGAGTGAGGTACAGTATGTGAAAACTGCTTGGCGACCTGCAGGCTTTTAGAATATATGCAGTATATCAATTTTGAATATCGGAAAAATAAATTTTTAATTTTTGTTATATCACTTTTATAAATATTTTTGCATGCGAAAGAACTGACAGAACGGATTTTTCCCCAGACTTATGCGATTCCGCTTACGCTATAATTATTGCAATATATCTCAATTTAGTTAACGTTTATTATAAAGTGCATTGTTATTAATATGTGTATGATCATTATATATATATATATATTACAAACTCAAAATCTTTACATGTTTACTTAAGAAATCTTCTTCGTAAGAGTGGTGTTTCTAGTTTAAATAATGGTAAATAAAATCAACAAATTAATTTTTCAAGCTCATAAATAAGAAAAGACATGCAAACACAGAAGCTTCAACTTTTTACAGTTTTATGGGAGCAAAATAATTAAATAAATAAAAATAAATAAAAAATAAAATGATATAGTCAAATGTAACTGCAGGAAACGCGAACATTATAAAAGCCTGCAGGTCGCCAAGCAGTTTTCACATACTGTACCTCACTCCGAGTCCTTTGGAAACATTATGAGTGGTGATAGATTTTTACACGGGACTCGGAGTATGCACTTCTATATCGCTTCTTTTTATGTGATATCACTTCTTTTTATGGCTGACGTTTTAGGTTTGGGCTTGGCGGGATCATTTACAACGAGTTGTTTTTTATGAGATCTAATTTTTCAGATGCATTATCGCCAACACATTAGAAGTACACATGCCAAATCTTACATTCCTAGCCATGCTTAAACGTCAAACTTTTGACAGTTGGGATAAACCAATATTAAGAATTTTGAATGAGAAAAAAAAAAAAAGCACACCATTAATTGGCGCTTTATCAATTTTGGTGATTTTAAACGGACAACCAAGGTTGTTTTGAGAAAGTTAGACATGTGGTATTAGAAGCAAACACAAAAATGTTGCTATTGCATATCTTATGCAGCAATCAATTTATGAAAACGGCGCCTGCATTTAACACAAGATACGAAGAAAGCAAAACAGCATATGTTAAAAGCATCTGGAAAGTACATTAATATTCCGAATTGAAACCACAGGAGAGTAACGTACATTTAATGTTACGAAGAAATATCTGGAAACATTGGAGATAGGAAAAATGATTGCTTTTCGGATTAAAGAATAAAAAGATTTTGAATACAGAAATTAATTCACATAAAGAAACTTTAAGATAGGAAAATAAAATTTTAGAATAAAACATAAAATATATATGATTCTATATCATAATGATCAATGACTGAAGAAGAAAATGTCGTCGCTTTCTATTTTTCCTCTTGTGTTTTGGAAGCAAGAGTTTTCAATATTAATCCTTTTAAATGTGAAAATAAAAAATTAATAATAATAAACGGGTAAGAAATGCAATTATTATTTTTTAATTATAAGATGTCATATTTTTAATAACAATAAATCATGAAATTATCTCAGTCATTAGACGGGAAAATATTTATTTATTTTTCTATATCTTACTTCTTTTTTTTTTTTTTTTTTAAATAAGAACTTGCAATAAGGAGGAAATTCGATCTATTTACAAAATCATAAGATTTTGCATATATTTTTTTTTTAACTTAATAAATAATTATTGTTATCAATCATTGAAGAGGAAAATATCCCCTCAGATTTCACTATTTATTTGCTGTTATTACTTGTTTT
Organism: Maratus michaelseni; assembly: GCA_963931845.1. Lineage (NCBI taxonomy): Eukaryota > Metazoa > Arthropoda > Arachnida > Araneae > Salticidae > Maratus > Maratus michaelseni. Next base: position 38,060,262 of record OZ007591.1, on the reverse strand, counting down.
GAAAGCGAAATTTTTCACACTTGATTTTTTATCCTCTAAAAGTGTACGAAAAGATTAATTTTGACCTCCATTTATCGCAAATCCTCTTTCATTAATCTTTGGTAAGATAATTAAAAAATATCTTCTTGAAAAAAAAAAAGGAAAGAAACTTGAAAGAAAATGTAGGAATGAAACGTCTTAAACACATGTCATTATTGAATATTGCAAAAGCGATCGTAGACATAATATGCAAAATAACATTTAATCCTGTTTCATCACCTCTCGTCAGATTAAGAAAGATTAACAAAACTTAATGTCAAAAAGTAAAAAAAAAAATATATATATATATATATTTTAATCAATGAAATTAAAATAAATAAGAAATAGCTCCTAACAACAAATCTTTCTCTTATCGAAATAATATAGTGAAGTGAAAATGAATAATGCAATTTATGCATGCAATTTATGCGCGTGTAATTAGAAAGTGTTCCAAAACGCATAACTTATTTATAATAAAATTTTCTATAAATAGTCTCTTTTAGGAAAATACAAAATTTCAAGTATGAAAAAAAAAAAAAAAAAAAAAAAAAAAAAGAATTATTATTATTATTTCTTTTTTTTTTTTTTCCAAAAGTGCACGAGAGGATTAATTTCAACCTCCATTTATCGTACATCCACTTTCATTAATCTTCCATAATACAATAAAAAAATCTCTTTACGAAAAAACAGAATATGAAAGAAACATCTTAAACATGTGTCATTATTCAATATTGCAGAAACGGTTGTTGACATAATTTACAAAACAACATGTAATCCTTTTTTCACCACCACTCAACAGATTATAGAAGATTAGCATGAAGTTAAGAAGCTACTTCACTCACGCAAAACACCCGCTCGCTATAATGTTTATCCTATGCACCCAGAAAAAGGAATTGATTAAAACTACAAACCATGTTTTGTTGAGAACATTTTGGTTGTTTTAGCAAAATTCAAGTAAAATTGAACCATTTTACTCCAATTAACAAAACATTTTTTGCTGACGATACAAAATTTTTTTTTGGAATTGCAAAAAAAATAATTTTTTTTGTTGATTCAAACAAAATTTCCATTGACCTATATTTAAACAAAAAGTTTTGTGGGGTCAACCAAATTTTTGTTGATTCAACAAAACTTTTTTCTGGGTGTGGAACAGTTCTTTTAAAATATCTCTTTTGCATTTCAATATTTTTAAACGATTTTTTTCCTTGTATTGGATAACTGGAGATGATCTCTATAATCACTTTTTTTTCTTTTTTGATTTTTTTTTTACTTTTATGAGGATTTTTTTTTTTTTTTCGGAACTGGTTTCGAAAGTGAAAATATCTTCATAAAATCCCTCGCAATATACTTCTTTTAATAGCTAAAAGGCGTAAAATAAAACTTCATAAACAGTAAAATAAGTTTTATTAGACTGTTGACATGTTTCGTCTCCATCGGAGCCATTATCAAAACAAATAAGAATATTCTACAACTGCATTTATTATTTGAAACGCCATCATTTAATTTTTCTCGTACTTTTTCAAATTACGCTCGTTGTTTTTTTATTTTTACTTGGATGTTTATTTCCATATCTGTAACCATGGAGTAACTCGAGCTACAATTTTGGTAAGTCGAATGACGCTGCATCGTTACATGTTGTATTTTTACGTGTTACAATCTCTATGGTTTTTCTTATAATGGATAAATAGTATGGAACCTATTTTTAAGCAGAGTATACTTTTCACTCATTTGGAAAAATTCAATTCGTATGATATCTCTACCATTCAGACTGATTGAGTTAAAAATAAAAAAGTTTAGAAAGCTTGCCTCCCATTTCGCTCTTTTGAAATTCGAATTAAACAAGAACGAAAAATCATGCATCAAGCATAGATTATGTAACACTTTCCAACGCTTCCAAAATAATTTTTCAAATCATACCGTTTAATAAGCTGAAATATAACATCTAAGTAAACAATTTGGAAAACGCATAACATATTTAAAAACATAATTTCAAGAATTTCCAACGTATACAATATTTGGAAAAATATCCGAATACTTTTATTCAGCCCTGTATATGATCTATAGATTTGTATATATACTACATAGGATGCTAAATTTTAGTCCAGTTAAAAAACGCGTAGCACAGTTTAAAATTCTCCTTCTGGGAGTTTCTGTCAATAAACGGAAATGTGTTCGCGAACTTTTGTGCTTCCCTGTATATGATCTACAGAATTTATACACACCACGTAATAAACAAAAAGTGAGTTAAATTTAAAATCGCGTTCAATAACTAAAAACGCACTTCCAGGAATTATTGTTAACAGACAGTAGAGAATTCTTTTGTGTGTCCCTGTAAATGAACGATGACTGCTATCCACACAATATTCTGCAGTAAGCCTCTTGTAATGCACCTTAGTGATATATATATAAATTTCAACGCGTTTAAAATAGTGAAACATTATTTAAATAAACCGCAGACGATTTTTCTCCATAGACGTAATGTAACGGAATTCTTTTGACTGTCCCTGTAAATTAACTATAAGTGCTATGCACACCCTATTCCATATTAAGCTTCTTGTAATACACCTTAGTGATATATATCAATTACAATGTGTTTGCAATTGTGTAACATCATTAAAATAAACCGCAAATGATTTTTCCCCGTAGACCGTAATGTAACGGAATTCTTTTGAGTGTCCCTGTAAAAAAACTATAAGTGCTACACACTTCATTTGAAATAGGGAACGTGCTATAGATAACGACAATAACATATAAAAATTGCAAGGCAATCCGAGCATATTTACGGGAGTTAGAGCACGGACAGACGGCCAGACAAACTGAAGTCATAAACACTTTTCAACTAGGTTGGAAAGTGTTAAAAATAAAAGAGAAAAAAACTTTTTGGGGGGAACATTACATTTTAAGAGCCTACGATAGCAACGTAAAGACATTCGCAAGGTACTGTTAAACCAATGACAGCGTTCTTTTCAAATTTCTCGTTTGCGTGCGTTTCAATATTTGGGCAATTCCAAGCCAATGTTATCATTTCTAGTATTTTATTTTTTACATCAAATAGGGGTAATATATATTTTTCTGATAATATTAAACCTATATTTTTTATATTTGCAATGCATTTTATAAAATTTTGAACAATCAAAATCAATAAAATCCTGTATAATCAGCATGATTTCTTTTTATGTGTTTATTTGTTTGTCTGTTACATGTTAAATGTTGGTCTGTTACAGGTAAGATTACATATTTTTCATAACTATTTTATGGCAACAGTCAAATTTTGTGAAAGATGTATGTTTCAGAACTCCCTCTGAATGAAAATACATTTTTATTATAATAATTATGGTAATTCCTGTTTGTCTGTTATATTACCATTTTTCTAACCATGATTATTTGCATTAAATAATTTATTCATAATATATTAATTTATCTTCTAATATCATATGCTAATTGTAGCCATCTTTGAATTACATAATTATTATTTTTTAAACGAGGTAAGGCCATTTTTTCCTCTATGACAATTAGTCTGTTACAATGGAATTGCCCTTTGTAATTTTTTTTCTTTTTCGCATAGCTTTCGTATTTTTTCTATTTTCGTTGCATTTTTCTTTTTTTACTGAGGACACTTCCGATTTCGGAACCGGTTACTGAAAATACCCCGAAAGACTCCTAACTCAGGTATCGTATGAAAAAAAAATTAATAATAAAATAAAAACATATAAAAATATTGAAAAGCAAACAAGAAAAAAAAACCTACCATTGTTTTAACATAAGCTTACGAATGTCTTCGAGTTAATAGCGTAGTCTCTTAAGAGAAAACTGCATGTCAAATTTAAAATTTCTAGCCCTTATATTAGTTTCAGAGTAAAATTACAGCTATGGAGCATTTCCGAATCATTTCATGCTTTATAGTCTCGAATATTCTAAAAAACGTTCTTAGCTGGAATTTACGTCCTAAAAGTAATCACCATATCGAATTTAATGTTTCTAACCTCAAATATCCGAATCGGTTTTAGAAATCGGAATCTAAAATTCCGATTTCTTTTCAATTCAAAGAAGTCGGAATTTAAGAACGTTTTCCGCTCTTTCAGCCCATTGAGGGCAGTTTGTATAAGGAGATAAAATATAAAATATTTTTAAGCAGAGACTGTCATCCATATTATCCTAAGAGAAGATTTGAAATCGGTTCAGTAGTCCCAAAGCAATCGTGATTTTAGACAGTTTGCTGCTCATTTCATCATTTTAAATTTCGAAATTTTAGAAACCGTTCTGAGTGATTATGTACGTCTTAAAAGTAACTACCATGTCGAATTTCGCGTTTTTAGCCCTAACGATTCCAAAAAATCGTAACTTAGAACATTTTCTGTTCAATTTACACTTTTAAATTTCGACTATTTAGAGCCTCTCTTGTTAAGCATTTAGATCTTAAATTTAGCCACCATATCAAATTTAGTTTTTCTAGCCTTAAAATATTCAAAGAAATCGTAATGTTAGAATGTTTGTCGTTCTTTCGCCCCTTTGAACATAGCTGCAGGAAGACCAAAATATAGCCCAGTTTTAAGCAGAGCCTGTCACCAATATTATCCTGAGAGTATTTTTTTTAAATAGGTTCAGTAAGTTCCAAAGTAATCGTGTGTTTAAAACGTTTTCTGCTCATTTCACTTTCTAAATTTCGATTTTTTTTGTAAACTGTTGTGTGCGAGCATTTACGTCTTAAAAGTAACAGCCATGTCAAATTTAAAGTTTCTATCGCTAACAATTCCAAATAAATCGTGGTGGCTGAGAGGTTCTGCTCTCAAAGCTGGTAGACGGGAGGTGCTGGGTTCAAACCCCTGTCGCGCTCGTTGACCTAACCGTTCGGAATTTTCCGTGGTTTTCTTGGAACCTTGCCGTAAATACGGGTTAGGACCCCTTAGAAAGACCCCCACGGAGGGCACTGCCCCTTAGGACCTATATCCCTCGTGTTGATAATTGGCCGTCATAAATCAACCCAACCCAAATAAATCGTAATTTAGAACATTTTAAAAGTAGTCGCTTTGCCAGATTTCAAGTTTCCAGTTACAACCGTATTACAGAAATCGCAATTTTAGAAAAAAAAATTTCATCTACACTTTTTTAAATTTTGAATTTTTTAGAACCTGCTCTGTGCGAGCATTTAAGCATTAAAGGTTACAGGTATGTCAAATTTAAAGTTTCTAGCGCTAACAGTTCCAAATAAATCGTAATTTAGAACATTTTAAAAGTAGTCGCTTTGCCAAATTTCAAGTTTCCAGTACAACCGTATTACAGAAATTGCAATTTTAGAAGAAAAAAAATCCATCTACACTCTTTTAAATTTTGAGCTTCTGTACGAGCATTTAAGCACTAAAGGTTACAGGTATGTCAAATTTAAAGTTTCTAGCGCTAAAAATGCCAAATGAATCGTAATTTAGAACACTTTATAAGTAGTCGCCTTGATAAATTTCAAGTTTCCAGTATAACCGTATTACAGAAATCGTAAATTTAGAAAAAAAAAATTATCTACATTCTTTTAAATTTTGAGCTCTGTGCGAGCATTTAAGCATTAAAGGTTACAGGTATGTCAAATTTAAAGTTTTTAGCCCTAACAATTTCAAATAAATTATAATTTAGAACATTTTTAGAACGTCTTCCACTCATTTCACTCTTCTAAATTTTAATTTTTACAGAAATCTTTCTTAGCAACCATTTAACACCATTCCAAATTTCAACAACAAAAAAATCGGTTCGGTAGTTAATGAGTTAACCCTCTACAAACAAACAGACGATTTTTCTTTATAATACTAGTTTTAGATTAATAAAAACGTAAAGAAAAAAAGAGAAAGTGAAAAGGTAAATAAGATATTCTAATCACTGAGATTTCCCTAAAAATGTTATAGCTGCTAACAACAAATGTCGTTCCTGTCAAAATAAAATAGTAAGTTGAAAATTAATATACTGCAATGCATCATGCGTGTGCAATTGGAAAGTTTTCTATAATTCATGATTAGTGTGAAAATATTTCCTTTCAAAAAACGATCCAATAAATTTTCGCACATATTGTAAAGAAACCACACGCAGCCCTTTCTCTAACCATTACTTTTTATGAAGTAAATTTTCTTTCATAGATTATTTCTAATAAGATTTTCTATAAGTTGTCTTTTTAGGGAAATACAAAATTTTAAATGGGGGGGAAATACAATCTTTATTTTTACAATAATAAAAATAGTCCAGTAAATTTAGACCAAAAAAAGCTTCTGCCTGGAAAGTTTTGGAGAAGTTTTTTTTTCTTTCTTCCTTTATGTTTTTAGGGGTGCTGAACACGAATTTCAACTTTGCCACCTCGTATCTGGTCTGCTTAAAAAATTATAAGCGAAAAACCATGAAAAAATTGGAATTTTTTTCGGTTTTTCCCCTGTATTCCGGAAAGGGTTAAATTTTTTGAAAAGCTTATCGCACCAAATTAAACTAGAGAACATTTCCTACATTTTTCATATACAATGTTTGTTTCTAAGATGAATAGTTTTGGCATACGAGTAAAAGGAATTTTAGCGATATAATTGAAATTCCATCATCGGAGGGCGAAAACGCGATCCAGTCGCTATGCATCCATTTTAAACACCAATTTGAAGCTGTTTAGTTATTTCTGGTTGCATTTCGAATATGTTTACATTTTCTTACCAAGTTTTAAACCTTTTATAGCACTAAGAAAATAAATTGAAATCAGATGATTAGGAAAGATATAAAAACACAATCGCTCTGCATAGATGAGAGAACCAATTTTTATTTTTCTGGTAATCTGATTTAAGTACAATTATAAGTATTGTAAGTTTAATATAATAATAACATATGTGGAAGATTATAAATAGAAAAAAAGAGGAATGTAGTGTTGTAGGCGAAAACGCTGAACATGGTTTTGTGACTACAAAACGGGTGGGAGGGTGTCCTTGAAACCCCAGAAAACATTACTGAAATGAGCCCTAAATTTGTTGAGCGTGATAGACGTTCTCGCAAAACGGTATCTAATGAGGTTGTTTTTAATGAGACTATGGTACCAACGGTTTCTCAGGGAAAATTTCTCGCAAACGACAAGAAAAAAACCGTTTAATAGCCCTGCTGATGTGTAGATTTGGCTCTGAAAATTTGGCTTGTAAGCAGGCAAAAGAAGATGCCGACACACTCATTATTGGTTCTGTGTCAATTTGTCGCGCCCAATTCATCGCGGAACAATTTATCGCGGCGACAACTCATCGCAGCGTCAATTTGTCGCGGCGTCAATTCGTCGTGGTGTCAATTCGTCTCATCGAAAATATATTTGAAGGCTATGATGATAAAAGTAAAACTAATTTAGTAAAATTATTTAATGATGTAAATTGTTAGTTATAGTTCTCTCTCTCTATATAAAAAAACAAATTATCATTAAAAAATTTTACTACATTATCTTTAATTTTATCATCATAGCCTTCAAAAACATTTTCGTTGCGACGAATTGACACCACGACGAATTGACGCTGCGATGAGTTGTCGCCGCGATTAATTGCACCACGATGAATTGTGCGCGACGAATTGGCGCGACAGCCTCATTATCAACACTGCTCTCAAGGTGGCACTTAACCATGAGAACGTGATAATCATTGGTGGAGATGTAGACCTCCTGGTAATTTTAATTGGACTGTGCAATTTTCCCGATGTTTAATTCTTGAAACCAGGAAAAGGGAAAAGTTCACAGAAGATCTATTCACCTTTTTGTGCAGTAGACAAATTAATTGCCAAACACATCCTATTTCTACATGCCATGAGTGAATGCGATACCACTTCTGCATTGTACAGTCAAGAAAAAACAAAATACCTTCAAATTTTGAAGAAATTTCCCGACCTTCAACATGGGGTAGATATATTTAAAAACCCTAGTGGTGTAGCCTATGATGTTATTAAAGCTGGGCTGTTGTTTCTGGTACATATATACGGATTCAGAGGGAAAGCAACACCTTCCCTAAACAGCCTGGGGTACAGGTGCTGCATAAAATCTGCTTTAAAATATGCAAATATAGCATCGCTCCCTGCAACAGAAGATGCAGCTCGATGTCACTGTCTGCGAATTTACCACCAAGTACAGTTATGGCTAGGTAACTGTAAAAATGCTGCGGAATGGGGATGGAATAAAACCAAAAGAGGCGTCATACCCATAAAAACTGTCAAATCTCCCGCACCAGAAACTGTTCTGTGAAAAATATCCTGCAAATGCAATGCAAACTGTAGTGGAATGTGTGGCTGTAAGAAAGCACGTTTGTTTTGTTCGCTCCTCTGCCTGAACTGCGATGGCCATTGTGACAATGTCAGCTCCTTCATCGCCGAAGATGACTTGGAAACAGAAGTTGATGACCCAATACAGGATATTTTAAGTCAAGTGGAGATACAACCTGAGCCATCAAGTGATGATGATGAAGAAAAAGATACCGATGAACCTCTTATTGAAGAATATCAACCATGTCCTTCAAAGTGACCAAAACGACATTAATTGGAAAACAACACTACATTCCTCTTTTTTCCTGTTTATAATCTTCCACATATGTTATTATTATATTAAACTTACAATACTTATAATTGTACTTAAATCAGTTTACCAGAAAAATAAAAATTGGTTCTCTCATCTATGCAGAGTGATTGTGTTTTTATATCTTTCCTAATCATCTGATTTCAATTTATTTTCTTAGTGCTATAAAAGGTTTAAAACTTGGTAAGAAAATGTAAACATATTCGAAATGCAACCAGAAATAACTAAACAGCTTCAAATTGGTGATTAAAATGGATACATAGTGACTGGATCGCGTTTTCGCCCTCCGATGATGGAATTTCAATTATATCGCTAAAATTCCTTTTACTCGTATGCCAAAACTATTCCTCTTAGAAACAAACATTGTATATGAAAAATGTAGGAAATGTTCTCTAGTTTAATTTGGTGTGATAAGCTTTTCAAAAAATTTAACCCTTTTCGGGATACAGGGGAAAAACCGAAAAAACTCCAATTTTTTCATGGTTTTTCGCTTATAATTTTTTAAGCAGACCAGATACGAGGTGGCAAAGTTGAAATTCGTGTTCAGCACCCACAAAAACATAAAAGAAGAAAGAAAAAGAACTTCTCCAAAACTTTCCAGGTAGAAGTCTAGATTGACTGGACTAAAGTAGATGTATGTGTTTCTGTGTATTGTTTTCTAAAGAGACCGCTGCGCTCAGAGCTATAAAATTTGAAAGGAAGTAGGTAGTATTATCATGTATATGAAGATAAGAACCACGAATCCCCTTTTTGGATTGTTTATTCAATTTTTTATGAAATATTTAAAGTTTTTTCGCGTTTCGCGGCGAATTTTTTCCACATTAATGAAATAATTCCGGTTACAACCTTTTAGTCCAATATAGCAAATTTTGTTCTGTTTTCAATAATCAGTATGCAGAATTCATACAACGATTTTTAAATTTTTCGCGATTTTTTTTTTCTATGCAATGTGTAGAGGTTTTTCCGTTTCGAGGCGATTATACCACACTAGTAAGTGAAATACGGTTTCAGTCTTTAATTACAATATAATAAGTTTTGTTCTCTTTTCAATAATGTTTATTCCGATTTCATACAACAGTTTTTTAATTTTTCGCGAATTTCTTTTTAATGCAACTTTTATAGTTTTTTCGCGTTTCGCGGCGATTTTTTATCCGGTTTCAAGCTTTCAGCCCATTATAGTAAATTTTGTTCTCCTTTCAAGAAAGTTTATTCGGAATTGATACAGCGAATTTTAAAATCTTCGAGAATTTTGTTATGCAGTGTTTAGAGTTTTTTCGCATTTCGCAGCGATTTTTCCGCATAAGTAAAAGAAATACGGTTTCAGTCTTTTAGCCCAATATAGTAAATTTTGTTCTCTTTTCAATAAAGTTTATTCGTAATTAATACAACAATTTTTAAATTTTTCGCAAATTTTTTATGCATTTTTTATAGTTTTTTCACATTTAGCGGCGATTTTTTTGTCATTCGTAAAATGAATCCGGTTTCAATCTTAGCCCAAGATAGTATATTTTTTCTTTGCGGTTTTTGAATATTTTCTTAGATTTTTTAACGTTTTTTTTCATGTTTCACGGCGAGTTACTGAAACAGAAAAAACTCTCCAATAAGTTTTGCTACTGTCGTGATTAAATTCAAATTGGAAGAATGCTAAATAGGTTCCTATAGCAGCGTGCACGACGATGCTGAAAATTTGAATTTAATCTGGGTCGAATTAAAAAAATCACAATGATTCAAGGTTCGCTTGATTCGAGACTGGAGAAGAAGACATTTGGGACCCCAATTCCAGGTTCGTTTCGGAAAAACCGACCAGCGGAGCACCGTTAAGTATGTTAATAAAATTGCGAAATTCTACATAATTTTCTAATTTTAATCAGTGGTGGAATGCTGTCAATCACTAAACTAGAAATTACTTTCCGATTTCTAAAGTATTTTTCATACTTTGTCCTGAAAGCAAAGTTTTTAAATTTTGATTTTTTTAACCCCTTGGCGGGCAAGCACGTGGTCTAAAAATGCTAAATTTTGCGATGTTTTGACACCAGTAATTTTAAATAAAGAATTTTTACCGTCTCAATCTGCAAAAAACAATACTAAATATTTTTATTTAATAATTCTGGTGGCAAAGCTATATATTAAAAAGTGGTATATATTATATACCGGTGCCCCTCAACGGGTTAAAAAGTGCACGAACTGATTAATTTTGATCTCCATTAACCCTTAAATCTTCTTTCATTAATCTTCAATAAGATAATTATAAAATATCTTCTGTAAGAAACAGAGACTAGAAAATAATATAAATGGAACGTCTTAAACACATATCATTATTCAATATTGCAAAAGGCGTAATTTATAAAAACAACATCTAATCCTTTTTCATCACTCCTCAACAGATTATGAAAGATTAACAAGAATTGAAATGAAAAAGTAAAAAAAAAAAAAAAAAAAAAAACAGCAAAGAAGCTGTTTTAATCTCTAAGATTTCAAAAACTTCACAGCTTCTAATATTTTTCTTTCGGTGGCATAACGTCATTCTGAGTAAAAGACGCAGTTTATCTTGTTCAATGATGCTAGAATAATAGGCAGAAAAAAAATCTGCTGCTGTATATTTACGCTTCTACAAAAATACATCTCACAAACATAACAGTTTGAAAACTATATTTGAACGATAAACACCATGTTAAGGAACAATTTAAGTAACTCCAATTCACTATTATTTACCATGTCATCTGTAAAATAACATACCACTTTATAATATTATGCAAGTTTTAGTGAGAATTTGGAAATAAAGTACAGTCTTTCCCCCTTTTCTTGCAGAGTAAATATACTGCTTTAAAATGCTCTTCTCTATTTTCTTATATTTAGAGTTCTAACAATCGAATATAACAACAACAACAACAAAAAAAAAAAACATCATGTTGTTGAAAAGTATATAAATTAGACCAAAAAACAGTCATTCCAAAACTATTCCACAAAAATACATAAATAAAAAATAAATACATTTCGATTTTTCATCTTTCTGTGCCTCAAACCCTATCTATCCATTCTTATGAATCTTATAACTGCCCCAATACAAAGTTGCTGCAAATAAATCTTAGAAATTTTTTTTTTCTTTTTCTGCCACTAATAAAACTTATAAGCTTATATCTGCAGTTATATTCATCCATACAAAAACAAACAAATTTTGAATTAGATTACTCAATTAAAACACTAAAACTTTCTTTGTATTTTATTTTAAATTAAATTGTTTTTTTTTTTTGTTTTTTTTAAGCATGATTTTCCTGTTAAAGTAAAAATCTTGTAACTGATTTTTTATTTCCATGCAATATGTTTCTCGTGTTTTATTTATTACAACGGAATATGTAGAAAACGATTATGATTTTGGCTTGTCTCCTTTTTTTCTATTTTTAGCTCACAGACTATCAAAGCCTGAGAGCTTATGTGCCCGCCGGTTCTGTATGTACGTACGTACGTATGTATGTATGTATGTATGTATGTACGTAACGCGATAACTTTTGATAGAACTAACCGTTTTACTTTAAAATTTGTTTATAGGTTCCTTGTGATAAGGCGCTTCCCTGATCAGTTTTGGAGGTTCATTGGTTAAGCATAAAGGGGGGAAACAGGGGGCTAACCCCCCATAATTTAGATAAATGGGTTTTTCATGCAGAATTATCCCATATTCTTCAAATTTTGTATATAGGTTCATTTTGATAATGTGCTTCTGTCAATGGTTTTGGGGGTTCATTGGTTAAGTATAAAGGGGGAAAGGGGGGATAACCCCCCCCCCCTAATTTAGATAAATGAGTTTTTCATGCAGAATTATCCGATTTTCTTCAAATTTTGTATATAGGTTCATTTTGATAATGTGCTTCTGTCAATAGTTTTGGGACATTCGTTGGTTAAGTATAAAGGGGGAAAGGGGGGATAACCCCCCCCCCTAATTTAGATAAATGAGTTTTTCATGCAGAATTATCCGATTTTCTTCAAATTTTGTATATAGGTTCATTGTGATATTGCGCTTCTGTGAATAGTTTTGGGGGTTCATTGGTTAAGTATAAAGGGGGAAAGGGGGGGATAACCCCCCTAATTTAGATAAATGAGTTTTTCATGCAGAATTATCCCATATTCTTCAAATTTTGTATATAGGTTCATTTTGATAATGTGCTTCTGTCAATGGTTTTGGGGGTTCATTGGTTAAGTATAAAGGGGGAAAGGGGGGATAACCCCCCCCCCCCCTAATTTAGATAAATGAGTTTTTCATGCAGAATTATCCGATTTTCTTCAAATTTTGTATATAGGTTCATTTTGATAATGTGCTTCTGTCAATAGTTTTGGGACATTCGTTGGTTAAGTATAAAGGGGGAAAGGGGGGATAACCCCCCCCCCTAATTTAGATAAATGAGTTTTTCATGCAGAATTATCCGATTTTCTTCAAATTTTGTATATAGGTTCATTGTGATATTGCGCTTCTGTGAATAGTTTTGGGGGTTCATTGGTTAAGTATAAAGGGGGAAAGGGGGGGATAACCCCCCTAATTTAGATAAATGGGTTTTTCATGCAGAATTATCCGATTTTCTTCAAATTTTGTATATAGATTCATTGTGATAATGCGCTTCTCTGAATAGTTTTGGGGGTTCATTGGTTAAGTATACAGGGGGAAAGGGGGGATAATCCCCCTTAATTTAGATAAATGGGTTTTTCATGCAGAATTATCCGATTTTCTTCAAATTTTGTATATATATTCATTGTAATTAGAGACTTCTCTGATTAGTTTAAGGGGTTCATCAGTTAACTATGAGGGGGTAACGGGGGAATGACCCCCCTTAATATATTGTTGATTTCTTTATTTTTCGAGGGGCATATTTCAAATTCTTTGAAATAAGAGTATAATATACAATTAGTGTGAATAGTCTGTGAGCTCAATGCCCTCAGTTTAACTGGGCAGTTTTCTTTTTATTGACATTTCCAACACAGTTGAAAAGTGTTTATGAATTCGGTTTGTTTGTCTGTTTGTCCGTCTGTCTGTCTGCCGTCTTCCTGTGCTATAACTCACGTAAATATACACGGATTATAATGTAATTGACATATGTTATTGAAGTTTATCGTGGCATGTTCGATATTGTAAATAAAGTGTGTAGCATTTTTAGTTCGTCAAAAGGATTTCGCTACATTATGGGGTCTATGGATCGAAATAGTTTGGAATGTATTTTAATGATGTTATACAATTTCAAGCATATTGAAATTGATATACATAATTGAGGATCACTACAAGATTACATTGAAAGTGGTAGAATATAGTGTACATTGCATTTATCCTTTATTTACAGGGACACACAAAAATATTCGGTAACAGTATTGTGAATAAGCAATAATTGCTGGAAATACATGTTGAAACTGAAACGTAGTAATGCGTTTTTAAATGTATCTATTTGTTTACATATTACCTGGTCTGTATAGAATTTCTAAATAATATACAGGGCTACATAAAAGATCTCGGCACAGATGTCATTTATACGCATACATACGCACCACGTAGGCGCGATTTTTTCCCCCGCCAATTTGGGGAAAACTTAGTTTTTGAATATAGCGTGTGATTTTCTATTTCAATATAAAAACTAGTCGTTGGGGGGCCACCGTAATACTTACCCATCATGGATATGCATAATGTAAAATATTAAAATAAAAATGTGTATAAACTACTTATAAAATGCATTGCAATTCGAATAAAATCGTGGCTTGATGACGTCATAAACTTTAAAGGCTCGATTACTGAATTGCTTGAAAGAGGTTTTTCCTTATAACTCCAAAAATAATAATCCTATTAACTAGCGGTTTATTGCATCTGATTAAGCGTCAAATTTCCAATTAAAATATATCTCTAAAGTGAAATGAAAACTAATCTGAAGTGAATCGAAAGCTAAATGATACGCTCTAACTTTAAAGAAGTAGCAACTCTAATTAAGAAAGATTTTCTTACGCAGCTTACTTGAATTTAATTTAGTCGTAGCTTTTTAACACATAAAATATATTGCGTCTGTTTTATAATACCAATAAAAGTTTGTAGCCAGCCATGGTAGCAAAAGAATACTTACATGCATAAAAATTAGTACATTTCCAATTACAAGACTTAAAAATATTTTATATGAAAATCAGGGCCTGATTTCCTCATTATAGTCTGTATCTATATTAGGGATTAACGAATAATGATTTGGCTGAATATCCAAATACCAAAAATTCGGCAAAAAAAAAATAAATAAATAAATAAAAAATAAAAAAATACAATTTGGTTACATTTGTTTGTTTATTTTATGTTTAAAAACATTAACAGTTTGACATACTTTTTTTTAAATATTACAAACATTTTGACGCTAATAATAAAACATAACTTTTGCTAAATCTAAATTACTAATATCATAATTTTATTTATAGATAACTAACTAATATACATTTTATCTAAAAGGAACTGATTATCACTCTTGGAATTTGCATTTTTTTTTCTTAATATTTAAACATATCAAATTGACTTTTTATAAGTCAGGATGGTAAGTTATTTCCATAAAAATATAAAGAATATTCTTCACTTTTAATGCTTCGTAATACTTGTAGCCTTTCTAACATTTCAAATAATGAACTTTTCGTAATGTTTATTCCCTCCTCCCCCCATATTTCACAATGAAATACCTCCTAAAATAGCCATTGGTCTAGTATATTTTATTGCAAGCAGTTTGTGGTCCTATTAACCAAATAAATCTGTAGGAATGAACCTTTATCTGAAATCAGTTCGCAATCTTAAATTAATTTGTATAACAAATTACGAATTAATTAAAATACCTAACAAAATCTTTGACACGATACAAAATATACAACACAAAAAGTTCTACACGTTACTACTCCTCACGTATTGAAAATACACACAGAAACTGAGAAAAACAAAATGAATTATCTTGAATCTACTGCAATATTTTGTATTTAAAATATTTAAGGCTGTTCTTAAACGAAAAAGAAAAACTGCTAAACAATGAGAATCTTTCTGACACATTTAAAAAGCCATTTATAATATTTTTTAACTAAAAGCCATACTTAAAAATCCTCGCGGGATGCCAAAATATCAAAATTCTATTGTACCAAGCATCATTTTGTATAATAAACTAGTCGTTGGGGGCCACCGTAATACTTACCCATCATGGATATGCATAATATAAAATATTAAAATTAAAATGTGTAAACTACTTATAAAATGCATTGCAATTCAAATAAAATTGTGGCTTGATGACGTCATAAACTTTATTTCGAGGCTAACGAAACAGACAGGCTACCGCGGTGCATTCCACTTATCTTTTTTTACAGACCGCTAGAGTGACGTGATGCTCTTTTCGTACACCTGCATTGCTGGATTCGAGCAACACGTGACTCCCGCGGTCTGTAAAAAAAGATACGCGTAAAGCACAGCGGTAGCCTTCATAGGCGTAACTAGTGGGGGGGGCCGGGTGGGCCGTGCCCACCCCAGGTAGTTCCAGTGCCCACCCCAGAATTTCAAGTTCACGTGAAAATTTTATGACTGCGATATGGTCAAAATTTTAATTTTCAAATATTTGAATGATTATACCAATATATTATACTATATATTTCTGATTTGAGAACTAATGTAACGAAAACGGCGCGCACGCATATGTAAATGTGTGTGTGTGAGGTATAAAAGAAGCAACAGACAAAGAAAATCCTATTACTCTTCTACAATCTTTGCAACACTTATATGACCCGGAGTCTATAGGGTTCCAAAAGGAACAAAGTGAAATATTATCTGAAAGCTCTAAATCTGAACGAGAGTTTTCTTTTTTTGTCACGAGGTGATGGAGGAAAAAATCAGTTCCAGATGTCCAGTTCCATATTCTTTCAACTAAGTCATCTGCTGTGGTGAGAGCTGATGAGAGAGAGAAGGCGATAGTGGGGGGCACAGGTGCCCGAACGTTTTTTTTTTCTTACAAAATAATGACCAATTTAAAAAACAGGATGTAATTGGCAAATTACTGATCAATTAATTGTCTTGTCTGAGTGATGAGATACGGCAAAAGTTGTAAATGAGAACATCATCGCGGGGGGCTTACCCTTTACTTTGAGGGTTAAGGCAGGGCGAATTTTTTGCAATTTGCCTGCGGCTGTAAGCGTGTGGGATTATTTCCCTTTTCTAAGTTTGCATGCGTAATTATCAGTGCGCAAATAAATTCTGTAGTTTTGGAATTTTTTGTTTGTATTGCTGCATGCTGCTTCATGGATCGAGGCTCTTTGCTTCATGTTTCTGAATGTACTTTTTGTGAGTAAATTTTTCCTTATCAATCTTTGATATTCTGAATAAATAGAAGGGCTTAGTGAAATAAGATGTTACGTAACAAAAATAAAATTCTGAGACAATTTAAATGAAAGCTTTTAGTTGCAATTTTTGTTTTATTTTTGTTCTTGTACCTTGTATTTAGTAAGTTAACGAGTAGTACTAAGCTCTCTCAGAAAAACTTAGCAATATTTAATTTTATAATATAAAAATTATTAATAATATTTAAGTTATTTTTTTTTAAATATTAACTTTTAATAAATAATATATCAGATTTTAAAGATTAATTAAAATATAGGTATTTTACCTTTACCATATGACATATTATCTCATAACACTCTCATCGAAAAAATAAACTGTATTTTGAGAAAATGTAACATAACAGGTTCTTGCTCCAACCTCTTTAATTAATGTCATTTATTATTTTAAAAAAAAAAAAAAACTATTTGGTAAAGACAGAAATTTATTTTTGAAATTGTCAAATTTAAGCTTACTTTTTTTTTTTTTTCAAAATTTTAGAAAAATCGTGTATGTTTGCAACTTCTAAAAATGATCGCCCGCTGTGGTGCATTTAAAAATTTCATTGATAAATCAAAAGGAGCAATAATTTTTTTTTGCCGAGTTGCCAATTGAATAGAATTTTTTTTCTTACTGACTTACTGTTTCTTTCTGACAAATAACACTATATAACAGTAAAATTTTATTCTATGTCCTTAAAAATTTCTTTTCAATTTTGGAATATTTATTTTAAAATAAAGGAGCTCTTATAAATTTATTTTAATTTAGAGAAGGAATTATGGAATTTAACGTTTCATTAATTAATAATTTTTAAGATCATCCTCTTCTTAAAAAAAAAAAAACTGAAAGCTTTTTAGCTCACAGGCTATCAAAGCCTGACAGCTTATGTGCCCGCCGGTTCTGTATGTACGTACGTATGTATGTATGTATGTCTGTATGTACGTAAAGCGATAATTCTTGATAGAACTAACCGTTTTACTTTAAATTTTGTTTATAGGTTCCTTGTAATAAGGCGCTTCCCTGATTAGTTTTGGAGGTTCATTGGTTAAGCATAAACGGGGGAAATAGGGGGCTAACCCCCCATAATTTAGATAAATAGGTTTTTAATGCAGAATTATCCCATTTTCTACAAATTTTGTATATAGGTTCATTTTGATAATGCGCTTCTGTCAATAGTTTTGGGGGTTCATTGGTTAAGTATAAAGGGGGAAAGGGGGATAACCCCCCCCCCATAATTTAGATAAATGAGTTTTTATGCAGAATTATTCGATTTTCTCCAAATTTTGTATATAGGTTCATTGTGATAATGCGCTTCTCTGAAGAGTTTTGGAGGTTCATTGGTTAAGTATAAAGGGGGAAAGGGGGGGCTAATCCCCCCTTAATTTAGATAAATGGGTTTTTCATGCAGAATTATCCGATTTTCTTCAAATTTTGTATACAGGTTAATGGTGATAAAGCATTTTCCTGATTGGTTTTGGGGATTCATTGTTTAAGTATAAAGGGGGTAACGGAGGGCTGCCCCCCCCTTAATTTAGATAACTGCGATTTTCATACAGAATTATGCGATTTTCATAAAATTTTGTATATAGGTTCATTGTGATAAGGCGCTTTCCTGATTAGTTAAGGGGGTTCTTTGGTTAAGTATAAAGAGGGTAAAGGGGGGGCTTATCCTCCCCACTTAATTCAGATGAATGTGTTTTTCATGGAGAATTATCCGATTTTCTACAAATTTTGTATATAGGCTCATTGTGGTAAGGAGCTTCCCTGGTTAGTCTTGGGGTTCATTGGTTAAGTATAAAAGGGATACGGGGGGGGGGGTAATCCCCCTTAATTTAGATAAATGGGTTTTTCATGCAGAATTATCCGATTTGCTTCAAATTTAGTATATATGTTCATTGTAATAAAGGTCTTCCCTGATTAGGTTTGGGGGTTCAATTGTTAACTGTAAGGGGGTGGGGGAACGGGGGGATGATCCCCCTTAATATATTGTCGATTTCTTTATTTTTCGAGGGGCTTATTTCAAATTCTTTGAAATAAGTGTATAATATACAATTAGTGTGAATAGCCTGTGAGTTCAATGCCCTCAGTTTAACTGGGCAGTTTTTTTTTTATTTATTTTATTTTTGTGTGTAAAGTTTACTTGTAAAATAACTCATTGTTGTACTCATTCCTCAAAACACAAGTATTTGTGTTAAATATGGTGTACAATTTACTTTAAAGTTTATTTTTGAATACTTTTAAATCTTAAAATACATTAATATTAGGCCTACCGAATTTTCAGCATCTGGTTTACAGATGTCGAATATTCGCTATTGGATCAAAATCACTAATCGATGCATCTCTATAAGCACCTTTCAAATGTGATACAAATAATTTTGAAGAATACTTTTGTTTTCCCATGAAAAAAAGGTAAAACTTAAGCTTTTTTATTTATTTATTTTGGGCGAAAATTATTTCAGGTAAAAATGTTTTCCATGTGAGTTCTCTTTAATCAAATCTCTTTCTGCTGAATTCTGATGGAGCTAATTAAATTTAAAATCAATCCACTACTATAGAAATCATCGTAGTTTTAAAATTATAATGTACTATTAAAATTTAAGAATATATATATATATATATTAAACTTTAAAATACTTCTGATTTCTTTTTTTTTTCAAGATTTTATACACTATTTTATGTGATATGTCAACTTTTGAAAGGACTATAACTTATACAGTATCGAATTTAAAAATTGTGTTCTTATAAACATATTTTGCACATGTTAAAAATTGAGGATTTTATGCAATAAAACAGTGGAGTATCCACTGAATTTTAAATAAAAAACGTATCGTTTTCAGTAACGGTTTCGAAGATTTAAAAAAAAAAAAAGAAAGAAAGAAAAAAACATAAGAAAAAGTAAAATGCGGTCTATGTAGAGATTGACCGCAACTATCCAATGCAAAAAATAAAATAGAAAATCATTTTAAAAATATGAAAATGCAAACTAAATATTGGATGTTTTCGCGTAAGTGAAGTCTCTTGTCAGAATGTCAGGCTGACGTATCATTTTTACTGCAGTTAAAGGAAACATTAATTGTCTTTTGCTTATTTAAATGTATTCGTCCCTCAAAATAAAAACTAATCTTTTCCTTCCACTCCTCAAAATATTCTTTTTCACATTCTTACATTTCTTAAAATTTTTAAACAAATTTAGAGTTTACATTAATGATTTCAAGAAAAATTTTCTCTAATTTTCCCGTTTATTCATTCTTAAAATAAATAGATTCAGTTTACTTTACCTGCATAAAATTACAGTGATCGGAAAACTTCTACATTTTAGACAGGTTTCAGTTGTATACATTTTTCAGACATGTATAAATTATATCTATATGGTATTCGTTCTATCGGAACCACGAAATTTTTCTCAAGACAGTTTTCTGTAATAGACACAATTCAACATTTTGCTGTTGGAGAAGTGGAATTCGGTAAGAATCAAAACATTCATTTTTTTTAAATGAATTTTGGGGAAGTGATAGTTTAAGTGCTGTGTTTAAAACCGGGACATTAAAGAGATGTATTGGGACACCCAGACATTATGCCTAAAATTGGGTCTCTCTCGGAACTTCTAGTCATCTTAAAAATTTCAATGGCACAATGAATAGCAGTGGTGCCGACTTATATGGGCCCGTGGGGCTTTAGCGTCGAGCCCGCCCAATAATTTGCTCCCCTGACCCACCTAATTTCCCTTGTTTTATTTCACTACGTATTTATTTAAATTTTTAAATCTCTGAAACAAAATTTCATTTTCTATTAGTGGACAACAAGTAAGAGTGAAATATGCCAGCCCAGGATATCGTCGGGATAGCTCAGTAGGGAGAGCGTTGGTACGGCAAACCAAAGTACCCAGGTTCCAGTCCTGGGCGTTAGTCCTGTGTGTCTTGGATATAATTTACTTAGTTAAATATACTTTCCTCTGTTCATTATGAAAATTTCATTTTGTTGACGTTGAAAAATAGCATTGACATCCGTAACAGAGACATCAAGAGCACTAAATGTTCTTCAGTACACATATAATTATTAAATTTCTCTCAACAGTTCAATTTCCTATATACTTGATCAGCAGTATTGTTGTCGTACGTAAACCAAAAGGCAAATGCTAGAATCATGTGAACTTTAATGACTATGCTATTGAGAAAGAGAATGTATACGGAGCATTTAAAAAAAAAAGATTCTAAAATGTATACGGCGAGTAACTTCGTATGCCCTCCACTATACCCCTTTTGATCAGTGAGTATAAATCAGTGAGTGAACATTATCTATATTTTAGTGTCCTAATCCTGATAATTATAAAGCTCATAAATGACTGAAATGCTTTGCTTCTTGTGTTTTTAATTTGTATTGATATTTATGATATTATAGTAAATATTAACGTTATTATGCAAAAGAATTCACGAATAACATAAGCAAATAATAAAACGTGCCGTGCTATTTTGCTTAAAAAATTTGGGCCCATACAATATATTTCAAAAGTTGGCTCCATTGATCAATGGCATTCCTAAATAATAACCTTGATAATAAGTTGTTTCTAATTTTAAGTCAAAATTTTCATTAAATTAACGAGTTTGGTCTCAATGCAGTTTTTTTTAATATTCTTGTACGCATCAGTGGCGCAGCCAGAATTCTGCTCAATGGGGAGGAGAGGTTTGAATTGTTGATAATGGTGGTCGCTGGTAACTTGAATCACCGGCTAATCGAATCAGTTTAGCTAATGAAGTAATAATCATTTTTTTCCCTCGAAGAGTAGAATCAATAGTTACGTTGACCATAATTCATTTCAGCAACGTTTACTTATATAAGAGTTAGAAAACATAAAATGCACCAATGAAATAACAAAAAACTGTTAGATTAATATAGTGTTTGAAAAATGAGGAGGCAAACTTAAGAAATGGAAGGGAATAGTACAGCAAACAATTTTTTGTACAGAAAATCAGGAATCTATTTTTAAATCAGAAATACATAGGATTTCATTCCAAGACAATCCCGAATTCTTGTTCTTAACTTTAGTAATAATAAAGCAATTTTAGCAAAATTTCCAATAGACTTTACTTTGCGTCAGATGTAAAATAACACGAGAAGAGGTAGAATTTATTATAATCCGCGTCCAAACAATGCCAAACTAAGTATTCCATATTTTAGGATGTAGTTGACATTAAACGCGGTATCGTTGACTGAATTACTGACTGTGCACTTCCAGCACTTTATTTGACATCTAATTTCGTATACAGTGTACTGAAAATTTCGTTAAAATATCTTCATTATTATTAAAGCTCTCTAAAAATACTTGGATTCGACTTGACTTCCTATATCCTATATTTTTCTCACTAAATAAATGGATCGCGACCTGGTTTCCTATACAAAAATCTTTAATTGTAGTGTGCTCTACCACCTTTTACAGATTGTCCTACTTTTTTTTTTAAACACATTGTTTATGTGTTAAGTATGTGTGCTTTCTAAATATTATTTGTTTTTAACTTTTTTCATGATTTTGGAGAATATTTATCTATTAAAACACACATAAATAACGCCTGCATTCAAGTCTAAACATACACACAAATATTATACACACATACAAACTATAAATACAATAAACCCAACAAGTGTGAAAAATTAGCCAGAGCCAGGAATCGAACCTAGCACCACAGCATACAAGACTCATGCTCTAACCACTGAGCTATACCCCGGCCACCTGGGTCTGCAATTTATTAGTGAGAAATTGCAGACCCAGGTATTGGCCGGGGTAGCTCAGTGGTTAGAGCATGAGTCTTGTATGCTGTGGTCCTAGGTTCGATTCCTAGCTCTGGCTAATTTTTCACAATTGTTGGGTTTATTGTATTTGTAGTTTGTATGTGTGTATAATGTTTGTGTGTATGAATGTTTATCTATATTTAGTTTTCTGTTAGAAACACCTATGCAGAATGAAAGATAGGTTGTACCTGCCTTCGGCCGTGGAAAAAAAAGAAAATACATTATAATAACATTTTTGAAAAAAGAGGGTACTTTTTAACTTTCTCTGCCCCTTCCTGAAAGTAGAGGCGAAAGGATCTACTTATATATACTTTTATTTAAATGAAATACGTTATAGCTAAAACTCTAAAATATATTCCAGTTTTTACTTCTTATCTGATTTAAACACGACTTGTAATTTTGTCCACATGAAAAACAATATGTCATAATTTTGATGATATAGAGGCAGCATTATTTAAGATTTAATAAGTGTAGATCAATGTATAACTAATTTATTACTTATTAATTTCAGTTAAAGCATAATTAGCATAAGTTTGTGTGTAATTATAGTAAATTTTATAAATTCTATGAAAATGCTTCATATTTAACGCTTTTCTTTTGAAAACCTTGCTCATAGGCATGTATCTGTAAGTCAAAGTCAATAAAATTGCAATCAGTGCTTCTTTCCTCCGGGGAACGCGTGGCCTGAAGAACATTTCGAGCTACCTTACTAGCTAATGAACTACACTCTTTAAATATATAGCCCCCACCCCCCACACCTCAGGAACAAATTGTTCGAATGAAACACTACAATAATCTGTTCAATCAAAAACACATTTTACATTTATATCTTTATAGCGCATTTTCTTAATTCTTACTTTGTCAAAGATTTTTACCTGCATCACTCACATACCTTGGTCTTAGAAATAACTGATAGCAAAACACAAAAGAAGATGCACATGCAGAGATCTGTTTGGGCTCGGTCCTGGCCCGAAACCGGACCAACCCACGGGCCAGTCTCCGGCCTATTTTCATTCATGGCGATCGGATCGGGCCTGGCTTCCTTTTTTCCAGGTCGGGCTGAAACTGGAATTCATTCTTCCTAAAGGTCTAGACGAGTTGAAATTTTCGGGTCCTGTTTTTATCAAGCCCATATGAAAATAATTGGTCCTGCCTATCCTGACATGACCCATGCAAAAATCAGTAAAATTTCGATCGGCCCAACAATTTTTGCAAAAAATGCATATATTTTTAAATCGTCATTGTTCTATATTAAAATTTTCAATTTATTCTTTTTAAAGAATAGTTCATTTTCTAGGCAATTAAAATTAAAGTACAATAAAGCGTGTGAAAAAAAACCTGCCCATGACAGAATCCTGTTTCAAACGGAAACTAGTCGTTGGGGGCCACCGTAATACTTACCCATCATGGATATGCATAATGTGAAATATTAAAATAAAAATGTGTAAACTACTTATAAAATGCATTGCAATTCAAATAAAATCGTGGCTTGATGACGTCATAAACTTTAAAGGCTCGATTACTAAATTGCTTGAAAGAGGTTTTTCCTTATAACTCCAAAAGTAATAATCCTATTAACTAGCGGTTTATTGCATCTGATTAAGCGTCAAATTTCAAATTAAAATACATCTTTAAAGTGGAATTTGGATAAAATACAGGGTCATGAAAAATCGAAGAGTGTGGAAGATAGGATTCCAAATATCTCGGCAACTAATTATCCGATCGACTTCATGCTTTATGCATTTATGTTTATTTTAATTTATGTTTTTTTATTGTCTTTTATATTCATTTCTTAAAATAACCAATTTCGAAAATTTTTACATACCTTTTATCAGAACGAATATTTCGAGAGTCCGAAAAAAATAGTTCCGGTTAATCGAGGTTATTGAAATGAAATAGGCTTCCTTCCATTATTACATACTAAGTACATACCAAATTGCAAGTCTCTATCTCAATTTTTTCGGGAGATAGAGCGTTTACAGACACACAGACACACACACAGACACACACACAGACGGACTGCAAAATTTTTTTTTCTAAAAATATGTTTTTCGGAATCTCCAGTGTCTGAAACGTGTAAATCCGTCAAAAAAAATTTTCGATTTTCAAAACGATTACAAGACTTACCCTGTACTACGTATGATGGGTAAGTAAAATGTATTTATCCATGCAAAATGAACATAATAATACGTCAGAAAAGAATGTAATATATTTACAACCGACAGTGTATGCTAAGAAGGTAACTTTCCTATAACGGATATTTCTGTTCTCCTACGTGATTCCGTCTTAGATATTTTTACTATACTAAAGAATATTCAGGTTTTTAAGTCTCCAAGCCATGTAATATGGATTAAAGTTATTAATAACAACTGAGTCATTTGCATACAAATCGAGATCCCAGTAACAAAATAAATATCTCAGGACAAAGCGTTTTTTAAAAAACGAAGAATGCAACAAACGTGAAAAGAAAAACTAAAATAAATATTTTTGTCAGAACTCCTCGTAGAAGACAATTTTTAACCATACCAGTGTAAAAATATGTTTTTGATGAAATTTAGGCGAGCTGGGAAGGGATAATTACGTTTTTGTATGAGCCAGGCCGGGCTCGTGCCGAGGTTCTAGCTTTTATACTGGGTCGAGCCAATAAACTATGTGCATAGCCCGGACCGGATTCAAGTCTAACTTTTAGCTTTTTATTTTGTGCCAGGCCGGCCTAATATACACTGCTCAAAACAATTAAAGGATATTGCAGTTTTAGGTGGATTTTGTATCTGGGAAACTTTTTAGCTGATTGATACATGGTCGACAGACATAGTAGGTTATATGAGAATAAATTACACATGTTTGGCAGAAAAAATGCATTTTATTGCGCATTTGTGTACAAAAGGAAAAGAACAGAATTTGTGCATATGAGAAAAAAAGAATAAGAAAAGGTGCTTTCTTCAAAGAAAATCATTTTCAGTAGAGGGTATGGTTTCCACGGGCAGCCAGCAACGTTGAACACCTTTGAGGCATGGACTCAATGAGGCTATTAATGACGAGTTGGGGTATTCTGCCCCACTCTTCCAGAAGAGCTCTTTCCAGTTCTTGGAGAGTTTGTGGGGGTTGTTGGCGGCCAGAAACTCGTCTTCCTAGAGCGTCCCAAACGTGCTCGATTGGATTCATGTCTGGAGAACACGCTGGCCATTCCATTCAAACGATTCCTTCCTCGAAAAGGAAATCCTCCACCAGGTTTGCACGATGTGGCCTGCAGTTATCGTCCATTAAAATGAAGTTATCTCCGATTGCTGCAGCGTAAGGGACTACAATAGGTCTGAGGATCTCATCCCTATATCGGCGACCAGTCAGAGCTCCATCTCGAATGATGTAGAGGTCAGTGCGCCCGTCAATGGAGATGCCACCATACACCAACACTCCTCCACCGCCAAATCTGACACTTTCGTGCACGAACGCAGGATTATTCCTACTGCCACGGTCCCTCCAGATGAAAATACGCCTATTATCCGGATGCACAGAAAAACGGGACTCGTCAGAAAACAGAATATTGCTCCATTCATTTCTCCTCCAGTTGACATGCTCGGTTGCCTACTCCCTGCGGTCGCGACGATGCCTTGATGTTAATCTAACACATACCATCGGTCGGCGAGCATACAGACCTACAGCATGGAGCCGGTTTCGGACAGTCTGAGTTGAAATCGTGATGCATGTAGCCGAGCGAAGGTGTTGTTGGAGAAGAGTAGCGTTCATGTTTCGGTGTCTCCGAGCTGTTAACGCTAAATACCGATCTTCATTGGGCGTTGTTGCCCGTCTACGACCTTGCTCTGGTCTTCGGCCTGCACATCCACTCTCCAAAAAACGGTTCCAGATCCTGGAAATGACACTTTGTGACACTCCAATGGCTTGCGCTACTTCGGCTTGAGTTTTGCCCCCTTCTAACCTACCAACAATTCTCCAAGCTTCTGAATCTGTCAAATGACGTCGCTGAGACATCGTACTCATCGAAACAAAGCAATCACTGAATGCCGATCATCCTTGTCTTCATTCTCTTTTATCCAGTTGAAAGTTAAATTTCATTCGCTGCCGCTGAAGCGACGTTTTTGACGTCGAACTCAAAATTTGCATACTCCACAGTTTGAAAACCAGAAAAATTTGCATTTGTGATTCTCTTCTTCTATTTTCGGCAAAAAAAATTTCATTTATATCTTTATTTTATACAAAACTTCAAATATCCTTTAATTGTTTTGAGCAGTGTACATACATATATTTTTTACGATCCGGATCGAACTTTTAACTTTTATACCCAGCTGAGGGGCAAAAAAATTTCTACAAGTCGGGTCGCGCTCGAACCTAGAAATTTCTCCGGTGCAGACCTTAACAGAAAGTCTCAAACTGAGAAAAACCTATAAACATATATTTTGTTTTTTTTTTTTCCTCTTGGAAATTGATGTCTATTATCCTTTTGTACATGGAGCAAAGACAGAAATTCAATTTAAAAACTATCCACTGTATAATACTCAAAGCGTATGACGGTCGAAATAATGATTCTTTTACTGTAAGATGTCTGAAAAATGTAACTGCTACCCTTTTTCAAAACAAATGACAGTTTTCACTTAACCAGTGCATCTAAGATCTAATATACGCTTCCACAGTTTAAATATAATATTCGCGATCTAATTGAATCACTTTGTTGAATATAATTTGATTCAACAAAGCTGCGAATTTCAAATAAACTAAAAAAAACTTAATATTAACTTTAGTTTCGATTCATAAAAGCGTCTAATTTGCTTAACTAGTGATTCATATAAGCGGCAATTATAATATTTTTTTAACTCTGGAAGGGGTTTTACCCCTCCCCCCCCCCTTGGGCTGTGCCACTGGACGCATACACACATACAAAGGACTTATGAAGTTGGGGGCCTGTGCCCACCCCACAAAATAGCTCTAGTTACGCCTATGGTAGCCTTTCTTTTTCGTTAGCCTCGCTTTAAAGGCTCGATCTCGATTACTGAATTGCCTGAAACAGGTTTTTCCTTATAACTCCAAGAATAATTATCCTATTAAGTAGCGGTTTATTGCATCTGATTAAGCGTCAAATTTCCAATTAAAATATATCTTTGAAGTGAAATTTGGATGAAATACAGGGTCATGCAAAATCGAAGAGTGTGAAAAATAGAATTCCAAATATCTCGGCAACTAATTATCCGATCGACTTCATGCTTTATGCAAAATTTATGTTTTTTTATTGTCTTTTATATTCATTTCTTAAAATAAACAATTTCGAAAATTTTTATGTACCTTTTATCAGAACGAATATTTCGAGAGTCCGAAAAAAATAGTTCCGGTTAATCGAGGTTATTGAAATGAAATAGGCGTCTTCCCATTATTACATACTAAGTACATACCAAATTGAAAGTCTCTATCTCAATTTGTTCGGGAGATAGAGCGTTTACAGACACACAGACACACAAACACACAGACGGACGGCAAAATTTTTTTTCTAAAAATATGTTTTTCGGAATATCCAGTGTCTGAAACGTGTAAATCCGTCAAAAAAATTTTTTTCGATTTTCAAAACGATTACAAGACTTACCCTATACTACGTATGATGGGTAAGTAATAAATGAAATAGCTTCTACTATTTAAAAAAAGGAAATAAAAATAAATAAATGATTGTTTGATATAAATAAATATTGCTATACATAATAAAAATAATTTATAAAATTAAAAAATAAAATAAAATAAAAGTAAATAAACAGCAAAAAACATATATAATGCAAAAACAGAGTTTTTGCCAAATTGGCGGGGGGGGGGGGGGAAATGTCGCGCCAACGATGTGCCTAATGACATGTGCCAAGATCTCGAGTACATCTCCGTTTATTGACGGAAATGGCTGAGGGGGAATTTTAAACTGTGCTATGCGTTTCCTAATTGAAGTAAATTTTAGCATACTGTGTAATATTGTATACACATCTATAGATCATTTACAGAGCTGTACTCAAGAATTATGTCTATTGATGTTAATAAATGATATTGGGTTTTTTAATGTGTTATGCGTTTTCTAAATTGTCTACTTAGATATCATTTTTCTCCTTGTTAATCTGTGAAGTTTTGTTATGTATTCTGAATATGTTGGAAATCGTTTCATAATCTATGCTTGACGCATGATTTGTCATGGTAAGATTTCTTTCCTTCTTAATATTGTTTTTATTTTTTTAACTTTATGATTTTTTCTCAATTTATTTCTCTATTTTGGTATGGTAGTCCCAAAATCATATTTTTTAGCAATGTTATGGCTAATATGATGATGAAACCGCACATTTTATTTGTGGTAATTTAGGCATTTGGGACCTGAAAATTCTGTCTAAATTCCACAAATTTCATTTTTTCAATTTTTAAATTAATTTCGTCTTTTCTTTTTTCTTTTTTTTTACTATGGATGTGGAATCTATATTCAGAGTGTTGGGGGAACACTATTGTTGTCAATTAATTATTACATTCTAATTCATAATTTCATAGTTTTTGTTGGTATTTCGGTAATGTTTCATTAATGGTTATATATATATATATATATATATATATATATATATATATATATATATATATACAGGATGACACAGGTTCGTTTTTGAAAAAAAAATACTCGATACTGTAGGGACGGGTTTAGATAAAATGAAGTCACCAACCCGATGCATAATCGCCACAAATGTCACTTTTTTCTATATATATATATATATATACAGTGTCTCACAAAAGTGATGGGACACTTGTGCTTTATAAAAAGAAACTGCAATAAAATAAATAAACAAACATGTGCAAAAATTTTTTGGGTGTGTTTCATATTTAAAGTTAGTAACAATTATTACATAACATACATTTTGTCAAAATATTAAAATATTAATTTAGTAAAAATACAATTGTTCAGAACGGAGCAAAAAATGGCTCACATAAGTGATGGGACACTTACTTTTCCATCAAATATTTATCCACAAATTTTACTTTTTAAAAGGTTTTAATATTTTGTTGGATTTCCTTTTACTTTTAAAACATGATTTAATCTTTTTGGGATGGATTCGACTATTTTTTTTGTGATTTCTGGAGTGATTTTACCCCATTCTTCTTGAAGCACCGATTTTAGTTGTTGTTTTGAAGAAATGGTGTGTTTGCGAATTCTTGATTCCAATTCTTGCCAAATATTCTCTATGGGATTTAAGTCTGGAGATTGTGGTGGTGTTTTTATTATTTCAGGACAGTTATATAGCAGCCAGAGTCTAACGTTCAGAGCAGTGTGCTTGGGGTCATTGTCCTGGTAGAATTTAAAATCGTTATGAAGGTTCAATTTTCGTGCTGAAGATTTCAAATTTTGCTTTAAAATATCAATATACTTGTACTGATCCATTATACTGTCAATAAAAACAAAATTACCAACTCCAGCGGACGACATACACCCCCATACCATAACTCCTCCTCCACCATGTTTTACTGTTGGTACCAAGTTCTGTTTGCGAAGTTCTTCCCTGGGTTTTCTCCACACCAAGATTCTACCGTCAGAACCAAATATATTAAATTTACTCTCATCAGCAAATATAACTTTATTCCAGTAATCAGAATTCTTATTTATGTTGGATTTTGCGAAAGCTAGTCTGAGTTTTCTATTCTTTTCACTTACGAAGAATTTTTTCCTGGCTACTCTACCGTGATATCCAGCAGATCGAATTACCCTTCTAATAGTTTCAGGATTAACAATTATTCCATATAATGCTTGTAAATCAGCAGCAACTTTTGAAGCACTAATTCTTGGATTTTTTTTAATATTTCGAACGATAATTCGCTTTATTCCATTGGATAGCTTTGATGGTCAGCCAGGTCTTCTTTTATCCTGAATCATATGATTCTTTTTATATCGTTTAATGATATTGAAAACTGTTGAACGACTCAAGTTAACTGTTTCAGCAGTTTTTCTAATAGATTTTCCACGTTCAATATGCAAATTAATAACTAATTTTCGAATTTCAGGCGAAGTTTCTTTTCGTTTAGCATTCATGACTACACAGAGCTAAAAAACACAAAAATTCCAAAACAAACTGGAGAGAAATACTGCAGACGATTTTATAAATTATTGCCAATTGCTTTTAAGTAAAAATAAAACCCCAAAAAATATTTTTATTGCTTATTTCAGGCGATTTTTGTTGCATATATAATGGTGTCCCATCACTTATGTGAGCTATTTTTTGCTCCGTTCTAAACATTTGTATTTTTATTAAATTAATATTTTAATATTTTGACAAAATGTATGTTATGTAATAATCTTTACTAAATTTAAGTATGAAACACACCCACAAAAAAAATGTGTACATGTTTTTTTAATTTATTTGATTAGTTTCCTTTTGTAAAGCACAAGTGTCCCATCACTTATGTGAGACACTGTATATAAAAAGACGTATTTTTTTTTCTATTTTCTAATAACATATCCTACACCAAAAGTTTCATTCATTACCTTTGCAATGTAAAATAATTAAAACTTATTTTTTTATTTTTTTTATTCATAGTCTAATATTTAATAAACCTAAAAAAAAACTATCATGAATAACAACTCAGATTGAAACTTGGAAAGTTTTTCATATTTAATACTAAATTTAAATGTAGCAAGTAGTAATTTAAAACACATTTTTTGATAAAGTTTAAAGGACAGTGGATTAAAAAAAATATTTTTCATTATTTATTTTATTCCAACAAGAAAGTCTTCAAAGAAGCACGATAAATTCAACAGGTATTTGAAAAAAATATATCAATTTGCTAAAATTTCTAAAATTTCTAAATCTGTTAGTTAGTTTATTTTAAATATTTTAAAATGCAGCATTCGTTCCAATTTTTTTCCTTTTTTTTTTGTGCATTTTATTACTTCAAAGATCTTTGTTAAAAAGTCTGTGTATCCATTTTTTAATTCGAAGAAAGTTATTAAAATAGTTAAAAAACTGGAACTGAAATGAATTTTATTAAAAATTTACATATTAATAGGATTTATTACTAATTTGAGGACCTTATAATATACCAGCATTCTAACACACTAAATGTGATGATTTATTATAGTTACCAGCGGGAAGGACCGAGCTATATGCTCTATTAAAATTAGTTTGAACCATAGTACAAAACTTAATAAAAATCGTTTCAGCTGTTTTTTACATAAAATTAGCTTGACCCTGACCCGTAGTGACCCAAAATGACCCATTAACTGAATTTTCTCAACCATGTGACCTGGCTCAATGGTCTTCTTGTGCCCGAAAACGGTAGAATACAAAATTTGGTCAAAATCGTTAGAGCTGTTTTTTAGATAAAATTAGTTTGACCCGTAGTGACCCAAAAATAACCCACTAATCAAAATTTCTCAGACATGTGACTTTGCCAAATGGTCTTCTCGTAATCCAAAATGGTAAGATGCAAAATTTCGTAAAAATCATTTTAGCCTTTTTAGCACTTTCCAACCTAGTTGAAAAGTGCTTATGACTTTGGTTTGTCTGGCCGTATGACCGTCTGGCCGTCTGGCCGTCTGTCCGTGCTCTAACTCCCGTAAATATGCTCGGATTGCTCTGCAATTTTTATATGTTATTGTCGTTATCTATAGCGTGTTCCCTATTTCAACGGAAGTGTGTAGCACTTATAGTTTTTTACAGGGACACTCAAAAGAATTCCGTTACATTGCGGTCTATGGGGAAAAATTATTTGCGGTTTATGTAAATAATGTTTCACTATTTTAAACGCATTGAAATTTATATATATCACTAAGGTGCATTAGACGAAGCTTAATATGGAATAGGGTGTGCATACCACTTATAGTTACTATACAGGGACAGTCAAAAGAATTCCGTTACATTACGTCTATGGAGAAAAATCGTCTGCGGTTTATTTAAATAATGTTTCACTATTTTAAACGCATTGAAATTTATATAGTATATTATTAAGGTGCATTACAAGAGGCTTACTACAGAATAGTGTGTGTATAGCAGTCATCGTTCATTTACAGGGACATACAAAAGAATTCTCTACTGTCTGTTAACAATAATTCCTGGCGTTTTAAGTTGCTGAACGCGATTTTCAATTGAACTCACTTTTTGTCTATTACTGGGTGTGTATAAATTCTGTATTTCATATACAGGGTAGCACAAAAGTTCGAGAACACACTTCCGTTTATTGACAGAAACTCCAGAAGGAGAATTTTAAACTGTGCTACGCGTTTCCTAACTAAACTAAAATTTATCATCCTATATAGTATATATACAAATCTATAGATCATATACAGGGTTGAATAAAAGTACTCGGATACTTTTCCGAATATTGTATCTGTTCGAAATTCCTCAAAATTATGTTTTTAAATATGTTATGCGTTTTCCAAATTGTTTACTTATATGTTATCTTTTAGCTTATTAAACGGTATGTTTTGTAAAATTATTTTGGAAGCGTTGGAAAGTGCTACATAATCTATGCTTGGCGCATGATTTTTCGTTCTTGTTTCTTACATAAAATTAGCTTGACCCTGACCCATAGTGACCCAAAATGACCCACTAACCCAATTTTCTTGGATACGTGACCTAGCCCAATGGTTTTCTTGTGCTCGAAAACTGTAGAGTAAAAAAATTAGTCAAAATCGTTTCAGCCGTTTTTTTACTTAAAATTAGCTTAACCCTGCCCATAAGGATTAAAATTGACCCATTAATCGAATTTTCTCGATCATGTGACGTAACCCCGTGGTCTTGTCGTGCTCTAAAACGGCAGGATAAAAAAATTAATCAAAAATTTTTCAGCCGTTTTTTACAAAAAATTAGTTTGACCCTGACCCATAGTAACCCAAAATGACCAGTTAATCGAATTTTCCTGATCATGTGACCTACCCGAATGGTCTTCTCGTGCCTGAAAACGGTAAAACGCAAAATTTAGTCAAAATTGTTCGAGTCGTTTTTCACATACAATTTGCTTGACCCGTAGTGACCCGAAATTGAGCCACTAATCAAATTTTCTTGAACATGTGATCCAGCCCAATAGTTCTCTCATGCCTGATGTACCCATACATCATTGCCTGATGTACCTGTCACGCCGATTCAAGGTAGGATACAAAATTTGCTCAAAATCATTAGAGCCGTTTTTCACATACAATTTGCTTGACCCGTAGTGACCCAAAAATGACGCACACGGCAAATCAACACGGCAAAGCAATCCAAAGAACATTGCCATTTAAAATTTATTTTTTATTATAATTTTACTTACCCATCATACGTAGTATAGGGTAAGTCTTGTAATCATTTTGAAAATCGAAAAAAAAATTTTGACGGATTTACACGTTTCAGACACTGGAGATTCCGAAAAACATATTTTTAGAAAAAAAAATTTGCCGTCCGTCTGTGTGTCTGTGTGTCTGTGTGTGTATCTGTAAACGCTCTAGCTCCCGAACAAATTGAGATAGAGACTTGTAATTTGGTATGTACTTAGTATATGTAATAATGGGAAGAAGCCAATTTCATTTCAATAACCTCGATTAACCGGAACACTTTTTTTTCGGACTCTCGAAATATTCGTTCTGATGAAAGGTGTATAAAATTTTTCGAAATTGTTTATTTTAAGGAGTAAATATAAAAGACAATAAAAAAACATGAATTTTGCATAAAACATGAAGTCGATCGGATAATTAGTTGCCGAGATATTTGGAATCCTATTTTCCACACTCTTCGATTTTTCATGACCCTGTATTTCATCCAAATTTCACTTCAAATATATATTTTAATTGGAAATTTGACGCTTAATCAGATGCAATAAACCGCTAGTTAATAGGAGTATTATTTTTGGAGTTATAAGGAAAAACCTCTTTCAAGCAATTCAGTAATCGTGCCTTTTTATGACGTCATCAAGCCACGATTTTATTTGAATATCAATGCATTTTATAAGTAGTTTACACATTTTTATTTTAATATTTTACATTATACATATACATGATGAGTAAGTATTACTTCTGTGGTGTAGAGGCACACATGTGACGCAAAATATGAGAAAGTCCGCAGTGGAATTTATTTCCAGACAATGCGTGTCAGTGAACTGTAGTCGTTCGCATTCGTCGAAAGCAGAAACAGTGTTTAACGAATAATGTGCGAATACCACATTCTACCAGCGTTTAGAGCAATCGACAACACATGCACAATTTCACATGTTGCAGTTCCAGCAGATTTACAGTAAAGAAAATGTGTCCTAAGAACGTATTTTCAAAGTACGCCGCCGATTCAAGACTGCTGCGATGGCCGCAACCCACGGAGCTTTTTGACGTTACGGTGACTTCATATTGTGACTTTATAACCGTCAATTTACGTCACTGACGTCGATGGGAACTCGCAGTCACGTGGATGAAGACGTTATGGCCGTTTTTAAGCGATCCTGTGACGTCACACTGTGACCACTTTATGAAGTCACAGTTTCACCAAATTGTGACAAGTGTGACATTTATGACGATTCGGCATGGGGTCGGGTTATCAGATTTTACCAGAACTCGACCTGACCGTATTTTGCTGGTTGGTTTTCTTCCTTTCTTTTTTTCTGAATGCTGGATTGGGATTAGAATCTTGCATCGAGTCGGGTATCCAGGTTTCACATGAGCCCGACTCAAATTCGGTTTGGGTCAAATCTGGTTACTCGAATTGATTCTAATCCGAATTCGACCTGCAGACTCAGCCTACTCAATAAGGTAGGGTCGGGTTCCGGGTTCGGATAAAATCTGGTCACCGACCCGATGTAGAATCGTAACAAATGTCCTTTATTTATTTTTTCTATAAAAAATACTTAAAATTTTTTATACAGCAAAGTTTTATGTACTTTTGTAATATAAAATAATTGAAAGTTTCTTTTTTTTTTTTTTTTTTTTTTTTTTTAAATTTATAATCTAATTTTAATAAACATAATTAAAAAATTAAATAATTAAATAATTTTAAAAAACTATTTCCGATTTCAACTTTGATAGTTTTTCTTACTTAATGCTAAATTAAGATGTAATAAGTAGTAATTTTAAACATACTTTTTCATAAAGCTTAAAGGGACGGTGGTTTTAAAAAAGTATTTTTTATTATTTATTCTATTCCAACAAGAAAATCTCCAAAGAAGTGTTCTGTACGATAAATTCAATAGGTATTTAAAAAATATATATCAATTTACTGAAAATTTAAAATTTTCTGAAGAAAACAACTAGAAAATGTCTCTGCTGGTGAAAGCTCCCTAGAAATAATTATCTTAATTTTTTTTCTACATACTTTTTTTTTAGGGTTTCGCTCTTTTGACGAAATTTTATTCGTCTCACTTCTCTGTTTGTCACAGAAATCGTTCCCAGAACCTGTATAAGTTAGAGACTTGAAATTTTAGTCATTTATAGCTGAATACCTCCTGTCACACGACAAATCATAAAATTTTGAAAAAGTCTTATATTATTTTAATTAAAGGAATTAATTTAATGACATCCGACCATGTCTGCGATTTAGATTTTAAAACATAACCTTAATTTCAGTCTATTTCGCGTAGGCTAGGTGGCTCAGTGGTAGCGCATTTTCCTGCTGTTCAAAAGTTTCTGGATTAAAGCTGTGTGTTGGAATTTGAATATTTTTTACTGGAATAGATTTCAGTATCTAATAGATTCAATTTTACTTTTTTTTTTCTTTTCTTTTTTTTGCTATGTTAAGGTCAAAAGTTATTGAAAAATATTTTATCAATTATTTTTTTTTATTTAATTTAATTTTATTTAATTTTATTTATTTATTTATTTATTTTTGAGAAATTACAAAATTTTAAATTTTGTTTAAATTTTTACTAAATTTTAGAAACTTTGGAATTTTAAATTTCGTTTCAACAACTTGTTTTGTTCTGAGAAATTTTTCAATTTTCAATTTTCCTTGAACCACCGCTAAATTCTTGAGAAATTTCATCATTTTAAATTTTGTTTAAACAATTTTTTTGTTTTTAGAAATTTTATTTTTTTTTTTAAACTTTCGCTAAATTTTTGAAATTTTAAAATTTTGAATTTATTTAAATAATTTATTTTTTTAAAAACATCGCTTATTTTGAAATATTAAGTTTCCTCTTTAAATCATTCATTCTCATTAATGACTAGTGCAGCAATCTCACTTTTAATTTATTAAACTTTCTGCTACTGAAATAACTTTTATTTTATCATTCAAAATTTTAAATTATATAATGTAATGTTTTAGATGCGTTTTTGCTAGCCGATTTCTACACTAGATATTTTAGGCACTACACTATCACTGCCTGATGTTGAGTAAAAGTTTGATGTTGAATATTTTTTTTCAATTGGAATAGTAGTGCAAATAAAGTAATAAGGATTTAAAAATGATAAATCAATGATTTGGATTTATTAATTAAAGGATAAAATGTTTTGAAAGAAATATTAAACAAAACCCTTTGTCTTACTCACTTGTTAAACAATGCATCGAGTATTTCAAGATACAATACAGATGCATATAAAATTAATAGTTTTCCGCCATATATGTTTTGTCTAAATCTAAAATATTGAAAACAACCTTATTTAGTATGCATTGTAATATTTTATAAAATTATCATCTCTTTCTTTTTTGTGAACGAAATTTTAAAAAAATAATAATTAAAATAAAGATGTCATTTATGCCCGTCAAACTTTCACTGATAGCGTGATAACACGATATATCTTTTTCTTTCTTTTTTTTTTTTTTTTTTTTCTGGGAAGCAATTATATCCGCTAAAATTCTTGGCATTTTCGACACCCATTCAGCGAAAAATTATTGTTAGTGTCGCGTGGAAACACGCTGAAACATCATCATACATTGTTTGACACATGCTTTGGCTCAGTTAATCTCACCCCCACCCTCTGTAAATGCCAAGATAGTGTCAAAGAAAAAAAATAAGTTCATATTTTCCGATGTCAATTTTTCGTTTTACAGTTTTATATCGTAAGAGGAGATAAATAATTTAATTTCAAGTAAAATCAGAATTTGACATATTTAGAGATGTAGCTGTCTGTTTTCAAAATTAAGTTTTCGTTTTAGCCGCAAAAAATCGATTTTACTTCATGCTGTTTGCTCTCATATCCAAAAAAAGGATACTTTCTGACACATT
Organism: Maratus michaelseni; assembly: GCA_963931845.1. NCBI lineage: Eukaryota > Metazoa > Arthropoda > Arachnida > Araneae > Salticidae > Maratus > Maratus michaelseni. The sequence goes on along the minus strand of OZ007591.1, from coordinate 38,022,454 downwards.
TCTGAATTCATTTTTGTTCGGAAACGCATGAAACTGGCAGGTGTTCTTATTCATAAACTACGTAATCGAATGATGTTTTTAATTTTTCAGTTTATAACTCGATAAGTAATTCATTTATCAAAAATGGCAAACACCATTCGATTTCAAATCGCTTCAATAATCAGGCCTGCAAGCACCATGCTTTTGCGTTTAAAAATGAGTCCGTAAATGTGTCGGAAGTTTCGCGAGCAGATAAAATATTGCCATAAATAAATTGTGACCGCCATAAATAAATTGTGAAATAAAGTATAATATGGGGGAGTTTTTCTTGTTTTTACTGATTGGAGAGGCGAACTTAAATAAGTTACGCAAATTCCTAAAATAATGTGAAATAAGTAAAATTAATTAAAAATTGTAGCCAAATATTTGAAATCTCGTAAAGTTAATTGAAATTAGCAGCAAACTATTTGAAAGCTATTTGCACCACTGAGTAAACAAATCAAAGATCTCAAGGCAGGTGTCTCAAATTGTCAAAATGTATCACCTCGTGATGTTGTGGCGCCTATGATTATACACGCCACTTTTCCATGGAAAAGAGCTTGCCAGATCCTTGGGGGAGGTTTGACTTCTTAAAATTCAAATCCACTGCTGACCCATGCCAGGCTAATAGGCGATCTATTGCTCTCAAACCGCAAAGACCGCTATTCAAACATTTCACGGTCATAGAAAGTAATGTATCGGAATTATTTCGTCTTATTGCAAAAGAACCTAAGTTTTGTGCACAGTATTTTCAATAGAGAACATACTGTAATAAACCAATATAACATGCATAAAGTTCGTTTGTTTGACAGATTAGTACGGTGTTGAATTCAGACACTTTTCTCCGGGAAGGACTTCTGTGGCTCCGGGAGGGAAATTGCACTTTTTAACCATTAAAAGCATAAAATCTCAAATCTTCCATGGAGGGGGGGGGGGCATTTCAATGCTCCGGGGGGATGCCCCCGGGCCACTCCCTGAATTCTACACTGAATTAGTATTAGTATAACACACATAAACAAATTACCGCGCATAAATCGTATATGCATCCGAATCCTTTTGTGTGTTCCTGTAAAAGAACTATAAATTCTATTAATAAAAGGGAACACATTATAACGACTCTTAATAACACATTTAAATTTCGTAGCAATACAAGCGTATTTACATTACAAAAGGTAAACTTCGAATTCTTATACACAGCATATATATACGCACAAACAGACAGACAGACAAACGGATGAACTGGGTTATAAATACCTTTCAACTATGTTGTAAAGCGTAAAAATACTTTTTATGCTTAAGTTTGAGGAAGAAGAGGGAGAGGAGATCTGCATTATTAATTTTACTTTTTAACAGATGTTGGGGGATGGGGGGGAGGTCTAAAATGAACTAATTTGTACTTGCGTAATATTTTTATGCTGGAGACTTAGTTTTGTCTAATTATGTCAAAATTGTATTGCCTATTCGAAATGTAGGCAATAGCAAATTATAACAGTTGTTCATAATCTGATATTGTTAATTTATTTTTACATTTGCAACTTTTTGTTTTAAAAAACAAGACAAAATAAAAATGTGGGAGTGATCCTAAAACGATTCTATGTGTTTTAGCTTTGCAACTGCTGAGAAATGTTTGTTTTTTTTAAATACGAAAATTAATAGTTACTGATCTTCAATATGTTTTCACTATCTCTAAATCTAACAATTCCTACAAACTTCCTGCTTCAAATCTTCAAAGGGCATTATCCGCTACCAAATCTTCTAACATTTAAAAGAAAAAAAAATTACTGCAATTTTTTTCCAAACAATTATTCCGCATAAACTGGCAGCATTTTACAACCGCGCGCCGATCCGATAGAGCTGAGATTTGCCGCCTTTTGCGTGCGGACAAGGTAAATCGTTATGACGTCAAAGTGAATAATATATTTCTCTCGTGTCCTTTAAAAATAGAGTGAATAGCTTACGCCATTTTGATTCTGTCGTGACTGCAGTTTCCGATACATTTCCAAGAATAGTTCTGTCATAAATAATATATTTTTCTACGATCATTTATTAATCTTTGGAATAACGTATTAACCCATTTATCCTGGAGGTTCTGCATGAAATTCATTTATGTTAGATAGAAAATTTTATTTTATATAAGGTAGACAAATCTAATGCAGTAAAACCTGTTAAGACGGAATCGGAAAGGGATCTGAGAATTTTTTTATTTTAGACAAGCGCCCGTCATAGCAGGCACATCGTCGTTTATAAATGTATTGTATACTTTCGTTGGAAAAATGCAAATTTTTCGTTTAAGGAAGTATTTCGTTATGTGCAGGTTTTGTTTTCACGAATTTTACTGTATCATTATTCAACATCCGTATAAATGTGCATGTGACATTACGAAGCAGCAGCACCCAAGTAAAGAATTATATCTCCAACTCGAAGTAGGCAGAAAATTACAATTCTCACAGAACTAGTAAATCATAATGTATTATTTCCTACACATAATATGATGTATTATAACTACGTGAAAATTACGAGTAATTTAACTCGAAATATTACATATATCGAATAGTTACATATGATTGAGTAGCCCAAGTATAAATTAGTATAATATTATCAAAATATTTGTACTGTTATCTATTATTTATTACTTACCCAGCATACGTAGTATAGGGTAAGTCTTGTAATCGTTTTGAAAATCGAAAAAAGAATTTGACGGATTTACACGTTTCAGACACTGGAGATTCCGAAAAACATATTTTTAGAAAAAAAAAATTGCCGTCCGTCTGTATGTCTGTAAACGCTCTATCTCCCGAACAAATTGAGATAGAGACTTGCAATTTGGTATGTACTTAGTATGTAATAATGGGAGAAGCTTATTGAATTTCAGTAACCTTGATTATCCGGAATTATCTTTTTAGGACTCTCGAAATATTCGTTTTGATAAAAGGTATATAAAAATTTTCGAAATTGTTTATTTTAAGGAGTGAATATAAAAGACAATAAAAAAACATAAATTTTGCATAAAGAATGAAGTCGATCGGATAATGAGTTGCCGAGATATTTATAATAATATTTTTCCCACTTTTCGATTTTTCATGACCCTGTATTTCATCCAAATTTCAATTCAAAGACATGTTTTAATTGGAAATGAGACGCATTATCCGACGCAGTAAACCGCTAGTTAATAGGATTATTGTTTTTGGAGTTATAAGGATGCTTCTGTTACGCCATTCAGTAATAGAGCATTTAAAGCGAGGCTAACGAAAAAGAAAGGCTACCGCGGTGCTTTACGCGTATCTTTTTTTTACATACCGCAGGAATCACGTGATGCTCGAATCCACCAATGCAAGCGTGCGAAAAGTGCATCACGTCACACTAGCGGTCTGTAAAAAAAGATAAGTGGAATGAACCGCGGTAGCCTGTGTTTTTCGTTAGCCTCGATTTAAAGCGAGGCTATGACGAGTTTATGACGTCATCAAGCCGCGATTTTATTCGGATTACAATGCATTTTATAAGTAGTTTACACATGTTTTATTTTAATATTTTATATCATGCATATCCATGATGGGTAAGTTTTACGGTGTCCCCCAACGACTAGTTTTTCATATTAATAGAAACATAGACCATCAAGTAATCTAGATTCAGCTCCACCTTGAGCTATTCCTTGAGTTTATTTGTATATAATATTGTTGTCTAATAGATTAATAAAACAAAGATGGTATGAGTACAGAAGTTGCCAGCATCTACGTTTTTGGGTGTTACGAATCAGTAGTTTATGCACATCAAATTTTGTAGTGATTATTTAACATTAAATATTATATGTTTTTGCTTTACAAAAGCTAAATGTTAATTCTGTAAAATCTATAAATCTTTAGTAGTATAGTAATATAAGCTAAATTTGATTTTTAGAATTTATTATATAATAGTTTTCACGAATTATTCACAATCAGTTAAAACTACTGGAATATAATTCTTGGTGTAAGAATGCAAGATACACTTTTATTTTGTCCTAACTTTCAATCGCGATATCACTCGAAAATTTATTTTCTATAATATTTTCTTCGTCTTCACTTGATTCAAGTTCATTTGGATTTTTTTGCTCGACCGATTCTTTCGATACTGGTACCTAAATCTCTCTCCAGTTAAAGGTTCATCAATCTGAAAATCGATTTGATATATTTTTGCATAAAATTCGTCATCCGAGATATTTAAATTTTACTTTATTCCTTAGAGGCTGGTTAAAAAATTGCGATTAGCAGTGAATTTTTAAAAAAAGGTTGCATTATCCGATATTTGGACTTAATCAGACACGTATTATTCGGGTTCTACTGTATTAATATAATCATAGATTTTTAATAATTTATAATTCAAATGAAGCATTTTGAAAATTCGTATTATCTTTTTTAAAAGCCCTTATGTATACCCAGTGGTTGAAAAAATTATTTAGTTATTGTAGCGAACTACAACTGCAACTACTTTAACAAAAATGGCGTTAACTACAACTGTAAGCATTTGTTTTAAAAAGTAGCGACTATATACAAACTTACTTTTCATAAGTAGTCACTACTTCGCTACGTTCAAAATTTGTCATAAGGAACATTCAATCTACACTCGAAATTGAGGACAAATTAAATATCGACCCCTCGTTATGTTGCGCCTAACCGAGATACAGTCAAATAAGTCCGATATATTCAAGGACATTAAAAAATTAAGAAGGATAACTTTAAAAAAATAGTTTGTGTTCGTCCCCAAAATATTAGCTTACACATGTTACAATTTTCTTGGCGAAATTAAGAAAATACATATACACAAAGATATACGTAATACAATCAACATCACATAAAAAATGCAATTAAACTATGACTTATTTTTTCATGAGGCACGGAAAAAGAGCTAATGTGTGAGAAATGTCTGAACAAGCGATATAAGCATAGGCGTCGTAAGTATCATGATATTTTCGAAAATATCTAAAATATCCGATATTTTATATATATATATATCTGATATATATATTTTTATATATATCCAATATTTTCAAAACAGTTCACTTATTGGTGATTCTAAATATTCCCAGACTTAAACTAGAAATTAAAACATGTATTTTATTTAGTATGAAAACTTGATAAAAAATAAATAAAAAAATACGCCAATACAATATTCTAAATTATACAATATCTACAACAATAATCTAAATGACTTTTCATTTATTTTCTCACTTACATAGCAAAATTGAAGATTAATTGAAAACAGTACAATTTGATTTTTACACTCACAAAAAACAAACTAAAGATTTAGTAATCAAGAAAATGTTATGTTTTCTACAACAAAATTTTAAATTCAGCTTCAAACTTAAAGCTTAGATTTTTTTTTTCTTCTTTGGCTAAAACCCTTACCGGTTGAGCAAAAGACCTCCAGTTTAATTGAAAATATAAAAAATATCATATACAATGATATTTTGAAAATAAGTATCAAATATTTGAAAATATCGAAAATATCAAATACCATGGTAGTTTTAAACTAAATATCGGTTATATATCATTATATATATCAAGACATATATATATATGACCGAACCCTGGATATAGGGAGAGGTTACTCTTCTATATATCATATTTATGCACAACCATAATTGCATAAATTCTAATTACCATTCTTACAGTAATTATTGCATTGGGACATAAAATTACAGTTGACTAAAGTATTTGCCAACAGATTTCTTTACTTAACTCTCTAACACACTCTTAATATCTTAATTATATTGACTTCTGTTGAGAGTTAATTTTATTGAGTTGTGTAATTTTATAATCTAGAAAATTGAAAAAAAAAAACCCTGACGGCTCGGCCTACAGGCACAGGTAGATTTCGAAGACGCAGACCGTGGGGCGCCTGTTTATTGGGAATTGCAGAAGAAATTACCTTTTTACCATGATGCGGCAGTTGGAACCACCCACTTCAAAATCTACCTGTGTAAAGTAGGCGGAGCCAGCAGATTTTTTTTTTAATTTTTTTTTATTTTTATTTTTATTTATTTATTTATTTATTTATTTTTATTTTTTATTTTTTATTTTTTATTTTTTTTTTTTGCTGTAACGGTTGGTCCTATAAAAAAACTTGTCAATATAAAAGTTGTAGATAATATTAAGACGATTTATAATACATTTAAGCAGATTTAATATCTTGTGAATTGACAAAGTTATGAATTTTTATCTTCTGAAACCCCTATTCCCCCCCCCCCCCCCCTGGAGGCCATTTTTAATTATATCCAAAATCTGTCATATATAAATTTTCGGCCCTTTTCCTAGAAGATATAATAATTTTAAACGAATTCGATGCGTATCATAATTAAGAAGTAATGGTGATTTTTCTGTTCATTAAAAAGACCCCCCCCCCTCACTTGGTTCGATTTTGCCCATTAACGAACTTGACCGAGATTTTATGACGCTTGATTTTATGTATCAGTTTAGAAGAGAATTATGCAGAATTTTTCAAGTTATCGTGTCCATAAAAAAGTGACATAGATAGATAGATAGATATAAAGTTTTGAACTGGGGGTGGTTTTTGGGTTCTGGGAGTCATGATCGGTGTAGATCTGCAAAAGTTTTCCAGAAATTCCAACATAGGGGAGAATGTAATAGGTAGTATTTCTTACGAAATCTACCTAAAATCTGCAAATGAAATCAATAAATAAAATCTGTAATAAAAGCAAGTCTCAATGAAGAAACACAGCATTAAAACAGGAAGACCTAATATCGAGTAAACAAGTGTTGCCAGCAAGAAAATTAATTTCTTTGGAAGGTCAACACTTTTCATTGTACCAGGAAATGTCAATGAAAAAATCTACGACTTCATACGATGCGTTGCTAAACACGGCAGCTGAGATTCACAAATTGTTGAATTGATTGCTTACATTTTATACTAAAGAAGCACGTTTCGACCACGCGATTTGTAGAATTACACTTTTTTTTTTCTCCCATGAATTAGTAATAAAAGTAGCGTCAGTGTTCACTGCAAATTGATTTTAAGTATCACACTATTCGCTACATTATATACAGTGTCTCACAAAAGTGATGGGACACTTGTGCTTTATAAAAAGAAACTGCAATAAAATAAATAAACAAACATGTGCAAAAATTTTTTGGGTGTGTTTCATATTTAAAGTTAGTAACAATTATTACATAACATACATTTTGTCAAAATATTAAAATATTAATTTAGTAAAAATACAATTGTTCAGAACGGAGCAAAAAATGGCTCACATAAGTGATGGGACACTTACTTTTCCATCAAATATTTATCCAAAAATTTTACTTTTTAAAAGGTTTTAATATTTTGTTGGATTTCCTTTTACTTTTAAAACATGATTTAATCTTTTTGGGATGGATTCGACTATTTTTTTTGTGATTTCTGGAGTGATTTTACCGCATTCTTCTTGAAGCACCGATTTTAGTTGTTGTTTTGAAGAAATGGTGTGTTTGCGAATTCTTGATTCCAATTCTTGCCAAATATTCTCTATGGGATTTAAGTCTGGAGATTGTGGTGGTGTTTTTATTATTTCAGGACAGTTATATAGCAGCCAGAGTCTAACGTTCAGAGCAGTGTGCTTGGGGTCATTGTCCTGGTAGAATTTAAAATCGTTATGAAGGTTCAATTTTCGTGCTGAAGATTTCAAATTTTGCTTTAAAATATCAATATACTTGTACTGATCCATTATACTGTCAATAAAAACAAAATTACCAACTCCAGCGGACGACATACACCCCCATACCATAACTCCTCCTCCACCATGTTTTACTGTTGGTACCAAGTTCTGTTTGCGAAGTTCTTCCCTGGGTTTTCTCCACACCAAGATTCTACCGTCAGAACCAAATATATTAAATTTACTCTCATCAGCAAATATAACTTTATTCCAGTAATCAGAATTCTTATTTATGTTGGATTTTGCGAAAGCTAGTCTGAGTTTTCTATTCTTTTCACTTACGAAGAATTTTTTCCTGGCTACTCTACCGTGATATCCAGCAGATCGAATTACCCTTCTAATAGTTTCAGGATTAACAATTATTCCATATAATGCTTGTAAATCAGCAGCAACTTTTGAAGCACTAATTCTTGGATTTTTTTTAATATTTCGAACGATAATTCGCTTTATTCCATTGGATAGCTTTGATGGTCAGCCAGGTCTTCTTTTATCCTGAATCGTATGATTCTTTTTATATCGTTTAATGATATTGAAAACTGTTGAACGACTCAAGTTAACTGTTTCAGCAGTTTTTCTAATAGATTTTCCACGTTCAATATGCAAATTAATAACTAATTTTCGAATTTCAGGCGAAGTTTCTTTTCGTTTAGCATTCATGACTACACAGAGCTAAAAAACACAAAAATTCCAAAACAAACTGGAGAGAAATACTGCAGACGATTTTATAAATTATTGCCAATTGCTTTTAAGTAAAAATAAAACCCCAAAAAATATTTTTATTGCTTATTTCAGGCGATTTTTGTTGCATATATAATGGTGTCCCATCACTTATGTGAGCTATTTTTTGCTCCGTTCTAAACATTTGTATTTTTATTAAATTAATATTTTAATATTTTGACAAAATGTATGTTATGTAATAATCTTTACTAAATTTAAGTATGAAACACACCCACAAAAAAAATGTGTACATGTTTTTTTAATTTATTTGATTAGTTTCCTTTTGTAAAGCACAAGTGTCCCATCACTTATGTGAGACACTGTATATATTGTTCAAAATGTAGAGTGATATGCTAAAAACTACACTGCAAAAAATAATTGTTGATTTTACAGTATAAAACTGGCCCCCAGCTGGGGTCCCAGTTTTATACTGTAAAATCAACAATTATTTTTTGCAGTGTGGAAAAAAATGCTGAACTTTTTATATATTGTTTTAAATGAAAACGGATTAATATTTTGTAATCGTCTGCAAGTGATAGAGATAGATTTTTTTTTTAAGAATCATGCTTGAAAATTTGAAATTTAATTTGGATGCTATAATAAATGAGTAAATTGCGATACAGTTTTCAAACAAATTGCATTTGAAAGTAGATTTTTTTTTATATATAACATTGTAAAATTTGAAAATGTGCGATGTTTAGAAATTTAAAAAATTGCAGTATCAAAAATCATAAAACCGAAATTTCATAGTCAACTGTTGTCATTCGCAATAGGACGTCAACGTTACGCACGGACACGTTTGTCCTTTATAATATAGATAGATAGATATTACGGATATTTTTGTTTCAGCTCTCAAACTGGAAGTGTTATTTAAGTACTCCAAGACGTAAAAGATCTTTTAAATATTGATATTAAGTTGGTACAACGTATAAATCTGAAGAGATTTAGGAATAAAGATACATGTCTGTGTATGTGTGTCTCTGTGTGCTGTTTACTGAAGAGACCGCTGCGTGCAGAGCTACAAAATTTGGCAGGAAATTATTTGTGTGTCTAAACTTATGCCCCTAAGACAATTTATAATTTTTTTTTATTTTAATTAGCCACCCACAGGGAGGCTTATTCTTTCAATCTCTATCATTTTTCATGTTTATGAAAAGTCACAGCAATCCATCGTTGCCACAGGTTAATCTCGGAAAATGAAACATTTTAAATTACTGAAAAAATTAATAGCTCAAAAAGTATTTGTCACAAAATTGTTACACAAACTGCGTTAGAAAGGAAAAAAAAAATTTTTTTTCTTGATATAAATTTCAAATCGAATGATTATGCCGTTTTTCAAATAATGAATTTCAAAATTTACCAAACTTCACAATGAAGTACCATAACGAAACCTTCACGCGTAAAAAAGATAATGATAACGGTAGTTGCTTTCGGTCGAGAATGGACCAAACGATGTTCACATTTTACTATTTTAAGCGTTTTTAACGAAATTCTGTAACTTTAGAAGACTTTTTCTGTGAATAAGCAATAGAAATGCATAAAATCGTTACAAAAATGTTAAAATTACAAAAAAGGATAGATGCAAATTATCAGATATGAAAAATAAAAAAGAAATTTGGTACTTTCGTGTTATAGCAGCCACCAAGCATGAAATATGTTTGTTTCTGTTTTCATTAATATATTGTAAATTTGGTACTTTCGTGTTACAGCGGCTTCCAAGGATGAACTGCTAAACGGCCAAGATTTATCGCCAAATTATAAAGCATGTATGTCATTATAATAATATATGATATATATATATATATAACATTTCTGTACGTATGTGGCCAAGTTATAGCCATATATATCATGCATATATTATGTATATATATGACATGTGTATATGATGTATATGCAATATATAAAACATAAATAATATGTGTATAATGACGTATATGGCACCTATAGGAGTGTTTGGAATATATATATGCGTATATAGGATGCCAATATAAGCTTTGCGTTGATCTTGACGAAATCATAACTCCAACCTTGGCATAATCATGGAAAAGGTTCAGTAAGACCTTTTTGGTGCTCCCCCCAAATGTAAACACCATGTAAACCCCTTCATGTAACATATCAATCGATAGGTCTCGTCAAGCACTATGGTCTGGTCCTACTCTCCGCCTCTCACTCCCCCCTCCCTTAAGAAACATAGTTCTCTGTTTCAACTCTTTTTAAATTTTAGTTTTTCCCATCTTTCTCAGCCCCTTTAAGCCCCACAGAGGACGTAAGCCTCTTCTAAAGGATCCAACGAAGTTAAAATCGTCGAGGCCGACATTTCTAAGAGGGTCCCGAGGTCCTATCTCCCATAGGACCGGAGTTACCCCCCCCCACACACACACACACGGGGGAGACATTCAATGTGTTCAAACCCCGTCATGTACCATATCAAAAGTTTGATCTCATCAAGCACTTTTGTCTGGTTCTACTCTCCCCCTCCTTCTCTCTCGTCTCCTGTCAGGAGCACTTTTCTTATTTATTTTTTTCAATTTCTCATATTTATTTTAGTTTTTTCCATTTTTCTCTGTTCCTATGGGCCGGACAGCTCCAAAATTACCCCTAAATTAGCTGTAAACCGCCTAAAGGTTATCCCCCCCCCCACCGTTTCTTTTGGCGCCCTCGGTTTTTACGTATCTCTTTTGGGGGGCCCGTCAGAGGGGCGAACAGGGGGATCCCTTTTAAAGTCCCATCTCTCAATTGCAAGTGAGGATTCATTTTAAATCGGATCTGGTAGAGCAGTTGTGTTTTGTATAGCTCCCCCCTCCCCCCCACCGCTTTCCAAGATCCCGTCAATTAATGCTAACTCATCATTTGTTAAACAACTTCTCTTAGCTGTATCCATCATAAAAGCTGCTATCATAGAACTTTTCATTACCTTTTTTAGGTTATCTATTAAGTGCTAAAATGCCTTGAACCATTAAAAACAGTTTAAAGGATGTCATTAAGCCAGCACATTTGTGAACAACTACCTCGCCACGTCTCAGCCCATTGGAGCCACATATTTTTACTATTATATTTATTAAAAATACTTCTAGTCACCGAATCTTTTTAAAACTTGGTGTGTTCGTGCCTAATATGTTCCACCAGCCTCACAAATATCTTAGAGCGCTAACTAAATTCTAAAGTGGAAAAGCTGGCTTATGCTAACAATTTTTTTTTTTTTTTTTTTTGACGAGTTAGACTTGGCTGAAAAAATCTCAGCGATAAAAGCCGTGGGTGGCCAATCTATATTCTGTCGTAAGGTAGAATTTTTCCCGCTTGTTTTGTTATTTAATTTCTTATATAATTATATAATTTTCAGCCTTTTTTTTTTTTTTTTTTTCAATTTTGTAGCGATTTTTCCACATTAGTAAAAGGAATCTGGTTTCCATCTTTTAGTCCAAAATAGTAAATTTTGCCCTCTTTTTTAACAGAGTTTATTCGGAATTCATACAGCTATTATTTTTATTATTCGATTTTCAGAATGTTGTCGCATTTCGCGGCAATTTTTTAACATTAGTAAAAGGAATCTGGTTTCAATCTTTTACCCCAATGTAGTAAATTTTCTTTTCTGCCATTTTTTAATATTTTCTGCGATTTTTAGCGTTTTTTCGCGTTTTGCGGCGATTTTTTGACAATTTTTTTCTGAAGCGATAAAATCTCCCCGGTAAATTTTGTTACTACCGTAATTAAATTTAAGTTGCAAGGATGCCAAATCGGTTCCTTCAGCAACGTGAATGACGATGCTGACAATTTTAATTTAATATGGGTCGAAATTTAAGAAAACATAATAATTAAAGGTACGTTTGATTCGAGACCGCAGTAGCCCACACAGGTGTACTCTTTCGAAGGCAATGGTGCTACCAATCATAGATTCGTTTAATTCGAGGTTTGTTTGGGGGAAAAAACGATCAGTGAATCGGGAGTAGCTCCGCTAGTATTTATATAAAACTGATCGCTTATAATTTATGTGATGTTGTAAGTTTAATGTATTATCGGTTTAAATATCTGAAAATTTACAGCTATTTTTTTAAATTACCATACAGAAAATTTATGAAAAATCATCCAATCATCATATATGGAAGTTTTTATTTTATATCTTGGATTGTGGTTTGTTACATTTTTTTAACCCAAATTGTATATTTATTGGGGGTGAAAAACCCAATATATGATTATTTTGTCGAGGGGACATTTTTTGAATGTGTGAAATATTGCATAATTTTTCTTAAAATAAAAAAAAGGCATCAAAATAATTTATTTAACAAATGAAATAGTCTTTTTACATACTAATGTATTTTAAACAATCAGTATTATATTCCTATTCGTTTTATTTATAAAACATAAAATAAAATAAAATAAAAAACGGGTATGAAATATAGTGGGATTCCTTAATCAGAAACAAAATGGTTGCAGAAAGCAAGTTGGTGTTCTTTTTTCTCTTACGACCATTATCTCTGCTGAATAGCTTAGCCCTCTGGTTATTAATGGCATGACAGATATAAAATATGGACACGGAAAGATGACTTTCCGAAAATAAAATGGGCCCGATTCTACCAAACAATTTTCATGTTGCTTCTTTCCTTTTTCCTCATGGGAGAGTAATCTTTGATAAAAATTTTAGTTATACGTCGGTCTTATCAGTATGAATACTAAATAAAGCTGTACAAAGTGAAAAAAAAAATAGCGATAAGAATCACATTTTTAGAATTTTTCTAAACTTGATCATGCATAATTTTAAATCGGCATATAATGTGTCGAAACGATGAATTTCCATAATATAGGTGAAAATTGTATGCATTTTCCCAAGGTAGTAGTAAAAATGAAAGTAAAATGAAAAGTAAAACAAGTTGGAAACTGTACGTCAAACGTGACAAATGAGGTGCGTTCGTACTATAGCTAGTTATATAAATATTCAGATCTTGATGATTTTTAATTCTGTGAAATGAATTATATCGCCTGCAGATTAATTTCTGTCATAAAATAAGCATCTCGGTCGCTTGACGATTAAACCTCAGAAGCTCCTATAAGAAGAAAGCACCGACTTTTTAAAAAAAAAATTCAAATTTATTAATAAATGTTTTTATTAATATCTTCTAAAGTTTTGATTCGATTTTCATACAATTTGAAATGTCTCGACAAAATTCTGCAAAGATAATATATCTTAAATTTCAAGCCATTCGGTTGGGTAGTTTTTGTGTTGTTATATGCGGACGGACGGACAGACAGACAGGCGGACCAGACGACGACAATATGTGCTTACGTATTTATATAATTAGGAACGCACCTAAAAAATGAAATACATTTTATGTTTGAAAATTGTTTTGTTAAAGTAATAAATTCTATTTGAAAACCTTAATACTATCAAATTACAAGACAGCATTATGAAATATACTTTGAAGTTGAAGTTTACTAAGGTGATTTCCAATTTCATATGAAAACTCCAAGTTACTTTGTCTATTTGTGATCTTTTAACAATTACACGTTCATAATTTGTCGATTTAAGATGAAAATGGCATTGTAACCTTGTTTAACATAATCGAAATAACGATAGATCTGTTTATCTTCATTACCCATGTTTCCACAAGATATTTTCTAGATTGACGATGATTAAACATATGCGTATAGGAATAGAAGTTTATAAGTACTTTAAGTTTTTAAGCACATATCCGTCATTTCTAAAACTATCCGGCTATATATAAATCTTTCTAGCAATGGTACATATGTTTATAGTATTTTCAAATATCTTTAACTTCTCGAGACATCATTTCTTTAATTTCGTAGTGAATGATTTCGAATCGAGTTATATTTAATGTACGAGGGGCAGTCGGAAAATAAGTTTCACCTGGCGACTGTGGACAGAGGTGTGTATGAAAGATAAAAAATGTAATGAGACATTAAAGATAAAACATAACTTTATTTTTCCACATAAGTACCAAGTACATTGAGACATTTGTCATACCGCTTTATAAGCTTCAAAAAGCCCTCCAGGAAAAAATCAGGGCTTTGCATACGGACGAAGCGTTGAACGGCCGTGGGCGAAAGACGACACAGCAGGTGAACGCGAACGTGCAAGACAACGATACACCATTGGGTAGAGGTCGACCGTAATCAAGCAGATGGCACTGTTGCAGTGCCTGCGCAGATGGCGCTATTGACTGCAACGGCTTTCGCCCATAGCCGTTCAACGTTACGTCCGTATCAAAGCCCTGATTTTTTTCCTGGAGGGCTTTTTGAAGCTTATAAAGCGGTATGACAAATGCCTCAATGTACTTGGTACTTATGTGGAAAAATAACGTTATGTTTTATCTTTAATGTCTCATTACATTTTTTGTCTTTCATACACACCTCTGTCCACAGTCGCCAGGGGAAACTTATTTTCCGACTGTCCCTCGTAATAAAGACAATACTTAGTTTTTCAAAGCAAATGTATTACCTTCAATAGGCTTGGTGAAAACACTTTGATTCTCTTTTAAAAAGTAGCAGTTGCAATTCTAGCAGTTTATATTTCCGATGTTTAGCCAGATTTTTGTGAGTTTTCATTATACTTTGTGCTGTAGGACCTCTTCTCTTAATGTTACATTCTTTCCAAACTCCAACAGTTTCTACGTATCAAACATAAAATTTCACTTTTCCTTTGAATATAATTATATTGTAAATCACCTTTTGAAAAATCTGCGATGTATATATCCAGTTTATCGTATTAATTCATAATGGTAAAGAGATTTAAATTTTTTTTATATATACAGGGTGACTTTTAATTAACCTACAACTTTTAACTGAAATAACTCTTGAGCCGTTGTAGGTAGCACTACAAACATTTATTTATTGAAAATAACGTGGAAAAGGCATTTAATGGATAAGGTTTTCAAAGTGAGAACCTTCATAGGTGATACAATAGCACAACTTAGTCACAAAGTTGTCAGTAACAAAATCGAGCGTTTCTTTTTTTATGCGTGAAAATGAGTCAGTTATGAAACTTTTGTGGCTAATAAGGTCTGTCGGCTTCTTTTTGTAAACCAAATCTTTCATATGACCCCAAATATGGAAATCATGTGGATTCATATCTGGTGAATAAGGTAGCCAATTTTCTTATCAGATCTCTTACCAATGCTCTAAAAGGCTTAAGTCGGTTTCTGAATATTAAGGGTGTATTCAAATCCAAACTGCTTATTTTGAGACACATTTGTAAATTCATTTTTGCTCTAAAATGCATCCAATTGGCAGGTTCTCTTATTCAGAAACTTTATAATGTCCGTATTGTCTCGATTTTTTGATAAAAGCAGAATATATTTTTAAAAAGGCTGTCAAAGGGGGCATTTTGAACTGAATTTACCGAAATGATACCGCTGGAAAAAAAAAAAAAAATATCGTACTGTGAAAATAATTGTTTGTAAATCAATTTCTAATTAATTGAACGCAAAATAAAAACATGGGGCCCTTATAAATGTCTTCATAAATCACGCCGCCAAGTTTCATGTTTTTATTTTAAAAAATGAGTCTGAGAATGTGTCTCAAAATTTTGAGTTGTTGAGCGTGGAAAAATATTTCTTTTGAATACCGCCTTAAAGACCCCTTTCATAGACATAGTGTTGCATTTTCACCATATAAATACCAATTTTAAACAATAAAAATCCGATCTTCAGTTGAATAGGACGCTTTGAGAGACATTTTCAAAATTACTTTGAACTGGCACTAAACAAATTCATTTTATGCCCTCTCTCACTGCACGTATTCGTGCCGCCATCTAGTGAGGCTCTGAGAAGTTATTTCAGTTTAAAGTTGTAGGTTAATTAAAAGTCACCCTGTATATATAAATCCCTGGATATATGAGAGTATGTCAATAAAATGTGCGTATATCAATAAAAATTGAAAGAAATATCATGCAGGTTTCTTTCAATAACACAATTACTAACCTACGTAATGGAAATAATTAAAGAACTTAAATCCAAAACCCATATCTTCGACTAAAGTCCAAGGGAAGAACCTGGATGACATATTCGAAGTTTTTGTGTCAAGCCCAAAAGTGATAAGTTGTGTTACTTTCAAAGCGACTCATTGAAAGCTATTTAATTTTATATTTTCATTATTTAAGCATTTTAACTGTTCTTAATTAGCGCCAAACTTTATTAATTTTACAACTCATTTCTTACTATTTATTAAATACAGCATATTATTTTGTAAAGTGGTGTAAAATCGAAGAAAGTATTAGTTTCGACATAGAACAAACAAAAATTATGAGTAAAATACTGTAAAAATTTTATAAACCTTTAAATTTTTAGAAGCATGGTCCCGCTCTTTTCTACGTTCTGATTGGTTATCTTTGTATCCAAAAATTGTTTGTGCTAAAATGTAAAATTTAATTATACCTGTCTATATGCATCACTGTTGCCATAAGAGCGGGATTTTTTATATTCAGAATGCTACAACATTCTGAAGAGAAATATTCTCCTCATTTAATAACAGAATAAATAAGATAAATATTATTATTCAAAAACAGCGGTAGCTTTCTGTATAAAAAAATCCTGCCAAACTGGTAACACTGATATACATATTTCTTTCGCTGTTTGTCATTTCTAAGACCACGGTTGCTGCACGTACAAAGTGTACTTTCCGCATGCAAGTTCTAATAGCTAAATTAAATACAGAATACAGGTAAAATGCCAAAGGCTTCGCGGGCTACAGATAAGTTGTCGGCGGAACAGTTGTGCCCCGCGTCCACGTGTTTGACATGCCTGTCTATCTTCTATAATAATAAAGTTTCGCTCTGCGTGTATATGTGTGTGTGCGTGTGTTGGCGATGGCTAGGAGAATATAGCCCACTTAGAAGTTTTAAAATTTAGGTGTGGATAGTACAAGCCTGATCGTGTACACCTGAGTCTCAGAATTTTAATATTTTGATAATTACTCAAGATATTAATTAGAATATCATTAAACATAGCATCGAAAATAAATCAAAAAGAACTGCTGTTGTGGATTTGCAAGGGAAATGAACGAATTCGAAATTATTTTACTAATTAGCGAATTTTAAGAAAACTAATTAAGATATCAATTTGAAAATTTCTGAGCATATGTAAAAAAAATTCTGCATCCGACTATGCGATTTTTGAAAAATTCGGCCGGTAATTTTTCTTAATTTATGCAACAAACGGCCAAAAATCTGCGGGCGCCAGTGAAAAAAAATCAGAGAAAGTTTCAGACAGGGATCTGCTTTCATTAAAAACTGAACTACAAAGAGATCTGTTTCTCTGGCCGATCCCTCCATTTAGTTTGAGAAAATAAAAGGAAATAATGGCCAATTTTTACTAATGAACAAAAATTTAGATAACTAATTAAGATATAGATCTGAAATTGAGGATGAGAAGTGTTGTCATCTGCCAGTTATTTTAGTGTAGCGTCTTCGTTATGTTCCAATTATCAGAAAAATTTAATTCTCTTTTTAATGATCGCGTTAATGTAGGTGAAGGTGGTTTTCTTGAACAAATTATTCGTTATATTTGCGGGTATGGGGAGGGAGGGGGTTAACGCCTTGCTCTGAGATTGTTATTATCTCGGGCCCGGGCAACGCCGGGCGGGTAGCTAGTAACATATAAATCCGTCGAAACCGGAAGTCGAAAATTTTCATGAATCCAATACTTTCTTCTTGTAACGATAGAAGAAACAAGAAAGTACACTCTCAAAATAAATTTCGGCAAAAACCGTAAAAAATACAGACAGCAAGTTGCCGGAACACCCCTGTAATTTGAAGAAATTTTTCTGTTATTTGAAGTAATTTCTGTCTTGTGACTGGGGAATTTCAGGAAAATTTGACCTTTGTTTCTTGAATTTTCCGTGTTTTGAAGGGAAAACAACAAACGTAAAAATTCCGTTTCTAATACGGAAAAGTAAACACGCAGCACAGTGGCCGGTACATCCTGTGGTTTGAAGAAATTGCACACTTAGATTGGAGAATTTCAGGTATATTTTATGTTAAATTGGTGAGTTTTCCGTATTTTGGGGGAAACGAAGAAAATCAAAGCGAAAATTTTCGTGTTTTAACGAAAAAAGGCAGCGGAAAAATTTGTTCAATTCACGGATTTTTTTGAGAGTGTAATATTAATAATAATAAAATGTATAAATTAAACTTAAAGAAAACCCTTTAACGATATTTTAAAATAATTCTGAGAATGTTTAAAAGAATGTGCAGTGTGATACCAAAATACTGTTATTTTGCAAGAAAAAAAGCTTTTACTGTTCGATTAGCTAATGACTAGAGTAATTAGGAAAAACAATGTCTTATCGAATAAGAACGAAAAGTAAAGAACGAAGAATTATTGAGCGTACGATGAAAACGCTTTGATCAGTTTTTTTTTTATGAACTTTTATGAGCCATCTTTATCTGTTTTTAAAACAATAGTTTATAGTAGTTGTTAGTCTTACATTCTCAAATCGAAGTGTTTTGTTTCGTTGGGAGTAAAGCGCATGCGCAGTCGATTTCATTTCCAAATTATCGCGTTATTTCCAAATGGTTTCCTGAATAAAGCAAGCTTGCTGCGACGCCAGGCGGAAATGATGAAGAAGGAAAAAGGGTTAACGAAAAGACGGCAGCATCCAATTTTCCCAAATAAACGTGCAATTAAAAGAGGCCATATTAACATTAATTTGTTCTCTTTCTTCCGTTTATTTCGGAAATTTTGGATTACCGTTTCTATAAATTTTGCGGCAAAGCATGAACAGAGCTACATAATTTGCATAAATTAAAAACTTTAAATTGAGCAAAAATTGATTAAAAATACACATTTTTGTTTCTATCTTAAAAGAAAAAAAAAATCAATACAAAAAATTCAAACCATATACTTTGGTGGAAAACGTATTTTCATACTTTTTAAAGAAAATAAAAATAATCTATCACCACAGCCTGATTACCGCACGGCACAGGCCAACTAGGCAGCGGCCTTAGGCACACCGCGGATAGGGGCCCCAGAATAAATAAAATGATTCAAAAAAAAGAATCTTAAAACTGCAGTTTTCTGAAATGATTTGCTCAAAAATCATAAAAGATTTTGGTTAACTGTGAACCGTCTCATATCGATGATAAATATCGTGGGTCATGATTGTAAACAGTCACTTGTTACCTACTGTGCATCCTTTGTGTTCTAATTACGTACCTAGGATTGACGAATCCTTCTTTGAAAACAGCTTAAATCATGTATGCTGTAGACAAAATATTTTTAATAGTATTATTTTTTATGAAATTTTTCAGATGAAGCGATATTTCAGTCATTATAACATCAAACAGCAAAAAATAAAAATTAATTTGAGTTTCATGAACATTTTAATAAAATGCAGGAAAACTTCTGAATACTTCCGAAAAAAAATGTCTACCTACTAATTAGGTTTGAAAGGGTACCCCCTAAAAGGTGTTTGGCCTTGGGCCCCTGATAACTTCAAACGGGCCCAGCCTATCACTAGGAGAATGTTTTGTAAACGTTTCTTTGCATTTTAACTTGCTGTTTTCGTGTAACATTAGCTAAAATTTTAATACGAAAGATATAAGAAAGCTACCTTTTCCTCCCGGTACCGGCCGGAAGGACTTTTTTTCAACTCAAAATATCGTTTTTTCCGAAGCTATCGATTGTCAAGTAAATATTTTCATGTTCAACAAACATAATAAATTAACAGCATTAACAAAAACATTAAAATCGATAACATTAACATTAATACTAAAATTAATAGTATTTTGTTAATCTTTGTGTAAATTCTAATGCGCAGCTGTTTAGTTAAGAACTCATAGCATCCAAAAAAATCAATAGAATGGATCGAAAAACTGATTAATGCATTGAAAAATTGACTCGGAAACGTTTCCGAAAATAACGGACAGCAATATAAACTTCTAGTTCAGAAATGCTCTTTAAATCTCGGAAATCAATTGGTTTCAGACACCTGTGAAGGTAAAGGAACATTTTTCGGAATCGTGAGTAACTAGGAAGAGGTTTTATTTATACTTTCGTAAAGCTTGTGAAAAGAAAGAGAGAAGATTAAAACTAGTCGTTGGGGGTTGGGGGCCATCGTAATACTTACCCTACTTACCCATCATGGAAATGCATAATATAAAATATGAAAATAAAACACGTGTTAGCTATTTATAAAATGCATTGTAATTCGAATAAAATCCTGGCTTGATGATGTCATAAACTTTACATGCTCTATTACTGAATTGCGTAAGAGAAACATCCTTATAACTCTAAAAATGATAATCCTACTAACTAACAGTTTACTGCGTCGGATTAAGCGTCTCTTTACTAATTAAAATATATCTTTGAATTAAAATTTAAATGAAATACAGGGTCATGAAAAATCGAAGAGTGTGGGAAATGTGATTACAAATATATCGGCAACTCATTATCCGATCGACTTCATTCTTAATGCAAAATTTATGTTTTTTTTTATTGTCTTTTATATTCACTCCTTAAAAAAACACAATTTCGAAAAATTTTATATACCTTTTATCAGAACGAATATTTCGAGAGTCCGAAAAAAATAGTTCCAGATAATCGAGGTTACTGAACTTCAATAAGCTTCTTCCCATTATTACATACTAAGTACTTACCAAATTGCAAGTCTCTATCTCAATTTGTTCGGGAGATAGAGCGTTTACAGACACACACACACACATAGAGAGAGACAGACGGACGGAATTTTTTTTTTCTAAAAATATGTTTTTCGGAATCTCCAGTGTCTGAAACATGTAAATCCGTCAGCAAAAAAAAAAATTTTGATTTTCAAAACGATTACAAGATTTACCCTATACTGCGTATGATGGGTAAGTAAAAAAAAAAAAAAAAAAAAAAAAAAAATATATATATATATATATATAATTATAATATCTATGAATTTCAAAAAACATATCAAGTTCTATTCTACTTAAATCTCCAAAGAGATAATCAATGATACTGTGTATACAGAATACCACATAGCTAATAATTAACATGTGCAAACATAATATTACCATAGCTGATGCTTCAATGGTAATTGGCCAAATTTTACTCATACCAAAAGAATATTGAAAAAAGAAATAGAGAGAAAGGGAAAAAAAAAAAAAAATTATAAATTGGAGTTGCAATTAAGTAAACACAAATGGATTAACAAATTAAATATGAACCATACACAATGGAAAATTGGACCACATGAGAATTAAATATGAATTGGACATGGAAAAACACATGCACATGTACTCATCAGCCTGGATGCACCCACATGTGTTTTAAATAATAATTCAGTGTTTCATAATTCTACTGGCATAATGCTAAGATCAGTAGAATCATCCAGGTACACTGAATTATTACCAGACAACAATTGGAAATATTAAAATTTGGAAATATTTAAATAGGAAATAAAAAACCATTAAGAAAATACAATATATTTCACTCACATCGATTATCCAAAAAACTGTAATTAACACCTCACTAAATTACCACGAGATAACAGTTTTGAAATAATAAAATTGGAAATATGAACGCGTAAAGTGTAGATAAAATATTTTACTCACAATAATTATACAGAATCCTTAAAATGTCACAACGTCTGCATAATATTCACATCCACATGGCAATGCATCATACATGTTGACTAAGTCGAGTTGAGAGAAATGATTTGTAAGACAAGTTGAGAGCACACTTTTTTTAAAACACAACCCCATAAATGACACCCAATCACAAAATGATTCAAAAACACTCAAAATAATTCTGGTTTTAATACACTTATAACAAATTTATATCCGTGAATATATATTACTCCATCCAATTTTAATTCCTGAAAGTAAAATTAATATACAATCAATAGCTCCCTCTATAGTTAAATTAAATATAATATTAACAATATTATCTACAACTACCTGAAAGGTAAAGTGTCGCCATCTATTGGTATTATAATAGTTCATAATTAATATTTAGTTAAATATCCACTTTATTAGTTACATACTCACTTCATTAGATTTATTTATATAAATAAACTTTAAAAAACAATACTAACTTGTAGTTTTACTTAAAATTCAAATAAAATATAATACTACTATATGAATAAATCTACACAGAATTAATTCAACTTGCACAGCATTTCAGATATTCTTAACAAGAATATATTATGTAAAAGAGATATTATTTTAATTCAAATTATTTTTGCTGCCAGCTGTGTTAATCCACTGATATTATAGACATTTATTAAATAATTAATGTTTTATTTTTACTACTACTTAAATATATATTAGACTTGTTTTTAAATAATTAATGTTTAATTTATACTACATTGTAAATATATTTTATATTTATAGATTAATTTAAATATCTAATTAAATAATTCATAAACAATTCAAAATATCTCAAAATTTATAATGTTGATAATTAATAGTATTACTACTGTTTTTCTATCAAATTAATGCAATGCAGTAATTAAAATACTTGTTAATTTTAATTATTCATAGACAAAAGTAAAAACTATATATATTTATTTTTATATATATATTGCAAATAGATATATATATATGAGTTATAATCACCAATGTTATCATTGTATAATTTAATTTGTTATTGTATAAGTTAATTTATAAATGTATGAAAACTACACATCAATAATACCTTAAACAGAGGTGATCGGCAACGCACAATCACAACTATACAAAGTATAAATAATGTTCAATTAAATATTAAATTTCCTAATATGTTATAATTGTAATTATGTATGTTATATTTGTAATTTTCTACATAAAGTGTATATAATGTTCAAACAAATATTAAATATTAAATTTCCTAATATGTTATAATTGTAATAATGTATGTTATAATTATTATTTTCTATATCTTTTGTTATATGTTATCGCACACTAAAACAATAATTTATTACATACCATGTTTATATTTAAATTATATAATAAATGTTATTTAAAAGAGTTGATGATTGAATTTATCATAAAAATTGGATATCCATATATTTTTGCTTGATCTCGAATATATCTAATATTTTTGTTTTTATTTATATCTGAGCATAAGTATTTTATACGATGTAGATAATTGATAATTATATTTTTATAAACAGATTTATGTAAACATGAAGCATAATTGGTAAAAATATTTACTTTAAATGGGAAATCAAATCTCTTATCATAAATATCAAAAATTAATTTATAATTATTAGTAATATTAATTTTTAAGTCAAGAAAGTTTATATTATTATTAATTAAATCATTTTCGCTTAATTTAAGCTGAGTAGGATAAAAATTGAGTGGTGATGTGCAATTTTTTTCATTGAAATAAAATATGATAATGTCATCAATATAGCGATAAAATACATAATCATTGTTCGGACTTATATTTCTTTCATAATAATATAAGTAAAGGTCAGAGAGAATACTAGATGCGGTTCCGCCCTGCGGAATTCCCTGGCATTGTTTATAGATAATATTGTCATATATAATGTAATTATTATGCAATGTAAAATTTAGTAAAGTTTTAAAAAAATTTACTGAAATATGTTCTTTTAATTTTAATTGAGATTTAAATTCTTTAAATAATATACACATTGTTTTATGTAAGTCTTTTATATCAATGTTATTAAATAAATCATTAAAATCCAATGTTTTTATGAATTTTACCGGATTGATATTATGTATTTTATTAATGAGTTGAAAACTATTTTTTAGGCAATGTTGGTTATTATGTTTTAACGTTATATAATATATCTGCTTTAAAATATTAAGTAGTAAATTGCTTGCATTTTTATTATATGTGTTACAACCGATGGTAACAGTGCGAAATTTAATAGGATTTTTATGAAATTTTGGAATTATAACAAGATAAGGATAATTAAAATTATTACATTTGATTTTTAGTAATTTGTGATAATTTAATAATTTTCTGTTATTTATTTCAATATTTAATTTAGTTTTATTAAAAATATTACTTGTGTTGATTGCATTGTGAATTAACACTTTATAGTATTCTTTACAAATGATAGCATAATTATTTGGAGATTTATCTACATAAGTAATTATAAATTTGTTTTGTAATTCTGATATATGTTTATTTATGTTTTTAAAAGCTGCATGTGTAATATGATGATAATTTTTTATAATTTCATTTTTTAATTTATCAATTACAGAAAATCTCCATTCACTGAAATATTCGATTGGTTTATTGTAATCAACAGCAATTTTATTTATAAACAAATCAATATCTTGAATAAACTGCAATATTATGGATTTGATATTACACTTATATGGAAGACGAAATTTTGTGCCATTATGCATTAAGTTTTGTAAAATAGGTTGTTCTACAATATTAAGATCACCAGTAATGATATGACCATGTGTTGTATTTATATACTTTTGATATTTTGGGTCATTACAATAACATGGGTAATTCTTTGAAGAGACCAAATTTTTTGCAAAAGAATTGTAATTAAAAATTTTACGTCCAAGTGTGCGATTATATTTATATGTCTTGTGAATGGTAAAATTTTTTATTGGAAAATTATTATTAATGTTGTTTATTATATTGTGTAAATTTATATTATTAAATACATGATTGGAAAAATTTATAATTAATTGTGTATTATTAGTTTTATATTTAGGTTTATTAGAAAGACTTGTATTTAATAGGTTTGCTCTATAATGTAGAATATCATAAAAGATATCACAAAAATGTGGAGAATATTGATTCTTTTTAAATACCTTGAAATATTGGTTTATATATTTCTTTTTTATACTAAAAACATGTTTTCTTATAGCAAGCCAACAATAATCATTACAAAATTGTACCTCAAGATTATCAAGCTCCTGTTGAATCACAATATCATCAGTGAATTTTTTGTTATTATGTTTACCTCTACCAGATCTAGAAGTTTTTTTTAAGTTTGAAAAATTTAATCCGGAATAAAGATTTTTATAATTTTCATATTTAGTTAAATCTGAAAATACAGGATGTGATTTTTTGTATACTAATTGATTTAATCCATAAGGATATGTAGTATTAAAATGTCTTATATATTTAGATTCTAGAAAAAGTCGTTCAGTAAAATTTTTTTGTATTTTAAGTATTTTAATAGTAATATTTTTAAAATCATGATTTTTTGAAATGAGTATATTCAATATTATGAGTTGTTTGAAATTTAGAATTTTTATATTTATCAATATGAGAACGATGTAAATTTAGCCGCTTATGTAATTTTTGACAAGACTGTCCAATATATTCCATGTTACACGAATTGCATTTCAATGAATAGATTACATTGTATGCTTTGCAAAATTTTACCAAATTAAGATTGTTATTATTTGAAATCTGTGACTTATCAGCTAATGGACATGTAAGACAACGCTTAGATTCACACTCTCGAAAACATAGTACAGGCTTGGGACAATAGAATAGGTTATCTGATAACGATCCAGGAAGATCCCTAATAATCTTCCTGTACCGAGCATTAGTCCTGGATCCACCAAGGCCTAAATTGCCAGTATCTAACATTTTACTAATAACTGCCATATTTGTTTGATAGCAATAAAAATTGCAAGAAATACATATTAAATATATCTATAACATATTTAAAAAAAAAAAATTGTTATGAATCAATCTTAATATTACTTGAATATCCATAAAAAATAAAATAAAAAATAAAAAAAAATATTAAGATTGACTGTTTAATACTTGATTAAATATAATAAAGCTATATAATAAAACTATTTACATATATACATAAAGTCCCATTAAGCAAACTAACATCAAAAGACAACAATATAAAAACCCCTAGCAGTCATAAGTCAGTACAAAATTAATGTTGGTAAAAAAAAAAAAAAAAAAAAAAAAAAAAAATCATTAGAACCTGAATAAGATTTTATAAAGATGCCCTTGAAAATTCAATAGATAAACAAATGATACCAGGAAATAATAGTAATACTAAAATATTATTATTATTAAATTATTATTAAATACACCATTAAAAGCGCAATGCAGCTATAATAACTATGTATTTCAAACAGAAGTTAATCAAAGTGATTTGTGAGCCAATTAGGCTAAATTATGGTATCATATAAAAATCAATATTTTAACTAGCTAATTGTTGAAAAGAATATTGAAAAGAATATGTAAAAACCATTATATATATATTTTTTTTTTTTTCCAGTGTAAGGTAATTCGAGTTGTTGAAATGGAACTTAATATAAATCTATATCTAACATGTCCGGCCAATGGAAATTTTTAAATTGACTAACCTACTCTCTATATAAAACAAGAACGAAAAATTATGCATCAAGCATAGATTATGTAACACTTTCCAACACTTCCAATATACTTTTACAAATATTTACCGTTTAATAATGTGAAAGGTGATGTCTAAGTAAACAAATTGGAAAAAGCATAACATATTTCAAAACCCAATTTCAGGAATGACCTACAGTATTCGGAAAAATATCCAAATTTTTTTGTGGAGCCCTGTATATGATAAATAGATTTGTATAATATACACTTACATAGAATGTTAAAATTTAGTTCACTTAGGAAACGCATAGCAGTTTAAACTTCAATTTCTGGAATTTCTGTTAATAAACGGAAATGTGCTCAAGATTTTTTGTACTGCCCTGTATATGATCTATATAATTTAAACACTCCAAGTAATAGGCAAAAGATTACTTAAATTTACAAACGCGTATCGCAACTGAAGACTTGCTACCCGCAATTGTTGTTCATAGACAGTATTTAAACCGAATTCTTTTGAGTGTCACTGTAAATGAACGATGAATGCAATGTGCACAATATTCTATAGTACACAATATTCTATAGTAATCCCCATGTAATGCAACTCAATCATATATATAAATTTCAATATGTTTGAAATAGTGTAAAATCATTAAAATAATCGCAAATGATTCCCCCCCCCCCCCATAGACAGTAATGTAACTTTTGAGTGTCCCTGTAAAGAAACTATAAGCGCGACACCACTTCATTTTCAATACCGAACATTCCACAGTGACAATCAATGATATATATCAATTGCCTGACAATCTGAGTATATTTACACTAGTTAGAGCACGGATAGACAGACAGACAAACCGAATTCATAAACACTTTTCAACTATGTTGAAAAGTGTTAATAAAAAGGATGAGAAATTTTTCAAAGTTTCTGAATTTTCTTATATATTGATACAGACTTGTCAAGTCTCCTGATTTTGGCAGGAGACTTCTGACTTTTACTTGTTTCTCCATACTCCTGATTTTTAACATAGTTTTCCCGATTTTGTAGCACAATTTTCTCATTCTTATATTTTATAGTATTTAAATATGTTAGAAAAATCTCGGACATTTATTTCTTCTCTGTGTTTGATTGGTGCTATTTGATATGATAGAAGTTCAGGTCAAATATATATGATGAGCAAATTTGCAATTTTCATTCTTAAATGCAAAATCTGATGTCATTAAATGTTATTCTCTTTAATGAATAAAGTGCAACTTTACGTTGCAAACTGTAAATTCAATTTTATGTTATCATTTTGTTTCATTTTATTTTGTTTATTGATAATTTCTTTAATAATAAAGAATTTATCATTCATAATTTTTATAATTGTATATTTTTATAAGGCAAAATCCATTCCTGGTATTTATAATGAATTTCAAATTATCTTAAAATATATTTTATGTCATTTTTTTAATTAAAAGCATTTGGAAGCCGTTAATTAAAAGCATTTATTTATTAAGTATATACGGCTGTAATAGAATTTAAAATGAATGAAATTATCATTATTATTTTGTGTTTACATTAAAAAGAAAATCATTGAAATAAAGTCTCCTGATTTCTTATTAAAGATCTCCTGATTTTTCCTCTCTGGAACTTGGCAACTTTGATTGAATGTTGGCTCATTGTTGGAAATTTATTACAAATTCAAAATGTACAGAAACCAGCCTGAAAATAACTTACTTTGTTCTGCTGTCAAAACAAGATAAACTAATAAAAACTAAAGACGTATTATATACGTATTTTGACGATAGATATATTCAGTCACTGAACAAAGAAAGATGAGAAAAAAAAAAGTCCGATGACGTTTGAATATTTACCGTCGAGTTATTGATTAATCTAAAAATGCCGCTCGAAGCAAGAATTCTGAACGATTGCGTGTCACCTAAAGGCGCAGCTGATCTGCTTCCGTTTCTGTGACGTAAAAAAGAACTAATTCATGTTATGAATGACGTTTAATTCAAATACTACGTAAGTAGTACTATCGCAAATTTTGAGTAAAACGCAAACACAATTTCTTTATTTTGTCACTGTTCGTAAAGTTTAAATATACATAATATATATATAAACGGTGTACAAAAACATTGACTTCGTTTTTTTTTCATTAAATATTGATCTTGAACATATATTATAAATTACAAAGTTACGTAACAAAAGGTACAGAATTTTATGAAATCGATTAACATTTACAGTGCATTAAATTTAAAGAAATACAAAATTTAAATTTTTATACGCCCCCCGTACAAAAAAGTTTCCCAATCAGTAAAATGTGCCCCATACACTAACAAGGTCATGTACAAAATTTCAGCATTTTATCATAAAAAGTCGCAGAGACGTGAAAATACATAAATGCTGACTTAAAACACTTTTCGACGCCTGGATATGAGTTCGCAAAGGGGAAAAATCATCCCATATGATCGCGTTTCAGGGGCCGTACACAAATTACGAAAGAAAACAATGATTGCATAAATAAATAATAACTGTGCTATTTATTGGTTGAGATATTCATTTGTAATCACCCTGTATAACTATGCACTCAAATGTGCCTTGAGAATTTTTTTTTTAAATTGCAAAATTCAGGTTTATAGTATGATTTTTTTTCTCTCTGATTAAGTATTTCGCTAAGAGATTATAAATAGTAGTAAAGTTCTTAGAAGACTGAATAAGAGGCTGGGCGAACAAAAGAACCCACAGATTGATTCAGGAGTAAGCGAACCTCTTTTTATTCGGTTACTCATAAGGCACGTGCTTTTCTGGAAGACGGTGTACAGAAGAAAACCTTGATAAAACGTTAACCTAATATTTATAAACGAACGACGTTTTATCACGTACGCTTGAAACAAGTTCATGATCTTTACAATTATTTCGGAGATTCTTGCGAATTATGTATACTTATCAACGATAGATAAACTTGTTGTACTATGAAAAACTTTATTTAGAAAAAAATATAGTATTAGAAAATGAAGCATTGACTTGAAATGAGTAACAGATAAATACAGTTTATTTTGTGACGAATTCCTAATTTCACGTTGTAATATTTAAATGGTAGCGACAACGCAAAACTCAATCGTCAAATCAGAAATGATATTTTATTTCTGTCGTAAATTAACATTAAAATATTGTTACACACTTATATATAGTAGGTCCGTTCATCTTTGTAATTGACACGTAGAATCAGTTCAAGGTGATAAAAGTCTCTGCCATCACAGGTTTCTCGCTCGGCTAGCGATTAGAACTCAATGCAGTTTTAAGAGTGGTGACAGGGTGTCACTTTAGTGGTTTTCTCTCGAACGGTAAGCTGAAACTATTTCACAGTAGAGACTGGCTGTCTCGGATATTTCCTCCCTTCGCTGGTGTTCAGCGAGTCTCAGCCCCGGACTTGGTGTCCAGCACGATTATTTCAATAACACTCCCGGGAGATGATTCTCCACTCTAGAAGGTCTTAAGATCCGACCTTCTCAGTTGATCTCTCACATCCAACTCCTTGCTCCAGCCTGCTCTTCGCTGCTCCGGAGGGAAGGGGGGAAGGGGGTTTTGGGCGTTTTCCGGTTTCTCAAGGCCCAATAAACTCCGTTCCACCTCTCTCATTGGTAAATAAGAATTTTCACTTGGCGCCTCGTTGCCAATTTGTGTCTTGTCACGAACTAGGGGAATACCCTCGTTTCATTGTCTCTGTAGAAAAATTATATCGATCACCTTCCCACTGAACCAAATTCTGCACGTCAATTTTCCTTTGACCGGCCTAGACACCGCGTCGCGACTTGGTCGTAGGAAAAACCTTTCCCAGGCGTGAGAAAATAGCCTGGGATGGAAAGCTTCATTCAATATTCCCACATAATTTAATGAAGTCTTTACAATTTATTTATGTGCTTATTTTTAACATTCATGCATAAAAGGGATATAAAGTAATTTTAGGAGCACCAAAGTAAAATCATACATAAATACGCCACACTCTTCTAGTAAAATCATGCATAAATACGACACACTTTTCTAATTTTACTGCCATATAACAGAAGTACAGAACTAGCAGACCCACCCGGCGTTGTCCGTGCTAATCTACGTATGTGTGTATGGGAGGGGAGGGGGGGGGGGTTCCGGATGAAAAATAAAATTGGATAACTTAAAAAATAAGTCGATCATTGCAACTGTTCCCTGTGCGTTTTGTGTCCGTAAATTGTTAATAAGGTGAAAACAAAACAAGATTTTTGTCCAAGATTTTACTTAGATTCTTAGATGAGATTTAACTACATGTAAGATTTTAAAAGAAAAATTAGTCATTCACAGAATTCTGGCAAAATATTTTTAATGGGATTAACCAACATATAAAATTATTTAAAAATAGCAAAAAAGAAATGAAACAAAGAAATGTTGTTTTATCGTCCACTTTATCCGCTAATTAAGGAACGTGTCACGATATTACCAGTGAAAAATAATATCTTAGCCGACACGGCCCGGAAAGAATGAAATACCGGCCCGCGTCATCAAATAAAAATTAAGTCCGTCCCGAGTTTAATGAAAGAAAATTTCCCCCAGCTCGCGCTTCGGGACAGGCCGTCGCCCCTGTAGACCTCTAATATATATTACCAACTTGGACCCCCCCCTCCTGTCGGGGGGATCAACTCCCACCCACCACCCCCGTCGGACAAATTCTGCCCCCTGGTCCCGACTGTAAGAGTATCATACAAATTTACATGCTAAGACGAAAACCTGTCTAAAATGCAATCTTTCTCTTGTTACTTGAGATTCCGTCTTAGTAGGTTTTACTGTACTAAATAAACACAATAATCTTAGAAAGCGAAATCGCTAAAAGGACCGAAACAAAATTCCTTATTGGAGAGGTTTTCGATTGAGCAGTTATAAACTGTGTGGTATTCCTTCCTTGGAGACCATTAATTTTTTTACGTTTAAGACAGGAATCCGTTATAGACATGTTACGTTTCCACAGGTTTTACTGAACAAATTACAATAAAACCTGTAAAAACAAAATCGTTAGGAAAAGAAAAATTATTCCGGTTTAGACAGGTTTTTGTCTGAGCTATCTGGTTTTGTATGAGGTAGGTTTCTATCTGCAGGACCGTAAAAATGTTTCTTTATAGATATGTTTTGCTTTTACATATTTACTGTATAAAATTCCACTTGATGCAGATTAAAGAATAACATGGTACTCTCTCTCTCTAAAAGATATTTAAAAGAATTTGTACATCGTGAAAAATTTGTGCATCATCTTTTCACGTCCCGCGCACTGGTTCCACGGGATGGATCTTGGAACTTGGAACCCATCAAAATCGGGACACCTGGGAAAAATAATTCTGATTCAAATGTCTGATTCATTCCATGTGCGATAGATTTCTCTAATTTCTAAGATATCGCTCACAGATACACACACACACACTCACAGACAAAAACTTTCTTTCATTAATACAGAAACTATAGCTTCTATTTTTCTATCGCAACATGGAAAAGATATACATTATACAATAAAGAAATATTTATTCATAAAATAAAGTATACAAAATTTCAAAGGCTTTTTAAAAACAAAAATGTTATGTGAGAGGAAGTCGATAAAGAAGACAACCTTGAAATTCGAATAACATTCATTCGTTGAAGGCGATTTTATTTTAAAGCATTCTTAATACTTTATATCTTGGGTAAATTTTAAACTGACAGACTTGATAAAACTTACAAAAATATTATTTAAAAAGAAAAAAAAAACTTTTAATAAATAGTTTGACTCTGCGCCAAAGGAAAAGGGGGAGAAAAAATAAACAGCCTTGGCTAAACTAAAAAAAAAAATTAGAGCAAATATTGCAAAATTCGCAAAACTTAAAAAAAAAAATGAAACATATTGTACACATGCGCGGCAGCGCATCACTGCTTATTTTACTGTTTATTACAGTTAGTTTTGCGGTATAATACTAGCAGCTTGGATGCCAGTTTCATACCGTAAAATCAACAATATTTTTTTGCAGCCTATATTCTGCGCACTTTTGCAAAAAGAAAATTGATCAAATTTTACAGGTGCGTGTTATAACACCATGTATAAAAATGAAAGATGCAAATTAAGCATTAGAATTGCAATTTCTATATTTACTAACTACACTGCAAAAAATAATTGTTGATTTTGCAGTATAAAACTGGCACCCAGCTGCCAGTATTATACCGTAAAATTAACAGTATTAAACAGTAAAATAAGCAGTAATACGCTGCCGTGCAAGCAGTAATACGCTACCGCGCATAGCTGCCAGTATTATACCGTAAAATTAACAGTATTAAACAGTAAAATAAGCAGTAATACGCTGCCGTGCAAGCAGTAATACGCTACCGCGCATAGCTGCCAGTATTATACCGTAAAATTAACAGTATTAAACAGTAATGCGCGGTAGCGTATTACTGCTTGCACGGCAGCGTATTACTGCTTATTTTACTGTTTAATACTGTTAATTTTACGGTATAATACTGGCAGCTGGGTGCCAGTTTTATACTGCAAAATCAACAATTATTTTTTGCAGTGTAGAAAAGAAGGCGTGATTAGTTGAATTAACCCTAAAACGATTATAAACGCTTTATGGAGATTCAGATAGACGAAATCAACAAATCATCATATACAACATTATGTGTTCTTTCATCCTCGTTGTAAACGTTCTATTCTTCATTCCTATATAATATTGCAATGTTCAATTGGTTTTGGTAAACGGGATTTCATATACAGGGTGATTCCAAATTCGTGGTACAAACGTTAAGGGTTGGTACAGGACACTGTAACAAACAATTTTTGTATACGAAAGCAGGGCCGTAAATCCATTTATACATAGTAAAAAATACAGGGCGTTTCACTCCAATCGAAGTCGCGCTTTCGTTCAGAACTTTAATAGTAGTGAAGATATTTTAACAAAATTCGCAACAGACTCATCTTTGTATGAATCGTTAGCAAATTGTAAGGATTTCGTTAAAATATCTTCACTACTGTTAAAATTATAAACGAAAGCGCGATTTCGGATTGGAGTGAGGATTTCCAGAGGTTTACAGTGACGATAATTTTAGTTCGCATTCATGGCAAAAGATGCTGTCTATCGCATTCCCTTACATGATTAGTGAATTATTTATGAATTAGATAAGCATAGCTTAATTATAAAAGCATAAATTGGGATAATAGTAAATGAGAATACTAATATCAGACATTGACAACGCGGACTATTTTTTACTTTTGCCTTGCAAGCTTCATTTGCCTTCCATGCTTCTGACCGCTGATTCTGAACTCCTGTTATTTATAGAGCTCAATGGATGAAATAAGATATGTTAGTAAACAGTTTAGAAAACACATAACACATTTTGAAATCCAGTTTCAGTGATGACCATCCATAATCATAAAAACAGTCGAATTATTTTATGCAGTCCTGTATATGATTTATAGATTTTCATATATACTTACATAGAACGCTAAAATTTATTTCAGTTAGGAAACGAATAGCTTAATTAAAAATTCACTTTTAACAATTTTCGCCAATAGATGGAAATGCACTCGAATGTTTTTGTACAGCCCTGTATATTATCTAAATATTTTTATACACACCAAATATTAAGCTAAAATTTAATTCAGATAAAAAACACATAACACAACTGCAAACCCATTTCCAGCAGTTACCAACCATAAATGGCGATGTATTTGCGCAGCCCTGTATGCGAATTTATTTTTATTCCACAAACTTCTCTTAGTATGCTAAATGTAGACCAGCAGGAAAACGCATAACACAACACTATTAAAAACCACATCTTGAGTAATTCGCGCCCATGGACAGTAATATTTAAGAATTCTTTTGTGTAACCATGTATATGATCAATATAGAATTTATTCTCACTACGTAATATGCATAAATTTAGTTAAACTTAAACTAGTCGTTGGGCGCCACCGTAATACTTACCCATCATGCATATGCAGAATATATAAAATATGAAAATAAAACACGTGTAAACTATTTATAAAATACATTGCAATTCGAATAAAATCGTGACTTGATGACGTCATAAACTTTAAATGCTCTATTACTGAATTGCGTAAAAGAAATATCCTTATAACTCCAAAATTGATAATCCTATTAACTAACGGTTTACTGCGTCGGATTAAGCGTCTCATTTCCAATAAAAATATATCTTTGAATTGAAATTTGAATGAAATACAGGGTCATGAAAAATCGAAGAGTGTGGAAAACAGGATTACAAATATCTCGGCAACTCATTATCCGATCGACTTCATTCTTTATGCAAAATTTATGTTTATTAATGTCATTTATATTCACTTCTTAAAATTAACAATTTCGAAAATTTTTATATACCTTTTATCAGAACGAATATTTCGAGAGTCCGAAAAATATAGTTCCGGATAATCGAGGTTTCTGAAATTTAATAAGCTTCTTCCCATTATTACATACTAAGTACTATTAGAAATATTAACCTCATCCGAGAAATTAAATAGAAGAAACCCACTTTTCATTTCCTCTCGCAATGGGAAAGATGGAAAGACCTTGATCGTCTAATAAAGAAATGAAATAGCTTCAAATTAATCAACACATCTTTCAACGCATAATTAATTGCAGAGTGATATTTATGACCACTCAACTTCAAATAAATGTTCAAAAGCTCTTCTAAATTGATAAACTGTTATTATACGAAATAGATTAAAGACTTTAGAACAATAATTATAGCAAAAATTATATACTTTATTATTCCAATTACGTTCTTACGCTCAGATCTTGCAATGTGTAATTTTTCACTGACGTATGCGTAATTTCCAATGATGTTATGATAAACTCTGAACTTATTATTTTTGACTTTAACTTCTTCAGTCCTCCACCAAAATATAAACGCGTAAACAGGAGCAAATGCTAGCTCCATTATAATGTGAAATAACCGCTATTAATGTTTAAATGTAAGCTGTGAAGTATATGTAAAAGTTTCGTATTCAATTATAGTATCTTAAATGGAACAACCAGTCTATTTACTCTGACTCATCTAATTAAATAATTAGTTTTTTCAGCAAGAATGTGATATGTGCAATGCCTTGGATTTAACCCCTGGATATACAATTGGATTAAGCCATGAGATGCACCTTCAGAAAAGGTAAGAGAATTTTATCTTATCCTTTTTAATCTTCTTGAGACACCATCCGCGCTAGCTCGACCTCCTTCTTCAAGTACATACCAAATTTCAAGTCTCTATCTCAATTTGTTCGGGAGATAGAGAGTTTACAGACACACACACAGACAGACAGATGGCAATTTTTTTTTTTTCTAAAAATATGTTTTTCGGAATCTCCAGTCTCTGAAACGTGTAAATCTGTCAAAAAAAATTTCGATTTTCAGAACAATTACAAGATTTACCCTATACTACGTATGATGGGTAAGTAAAATGCATATCACAACTCAAAATACACTTCCATCTACTATCGCTCATATACAGTATTTTAACAAAGTTCTTTTGTGAAAGCCTGTAAATTGATGATAAATGCTTTACACTCCATATTCTGCAGAAAGCATGTTTTAGTGCACCTCGGTAATGCATAACAGTTTCCTTATGTTTGAAAAAGTGTAACATCATTAAAATTCACTTCAAACGATTTCCGCTCATTGGCCGTGATGTAACGGAATACTTTCGAGTGTAAACGAACCATAAATGCTAAACACTTCGTTTTTAATAGAGATCATACAGTAAACCTCAATTAATAACATATATCAATTACACGGCAATCCGAGTATATTGAAGGCAGATAAATCTCGAGCAGATAGGCAGACAAATCGAGGGTCATAAACATTTTTCAACTATGTAGGAAAGTGTGAAAAATAACAAGAAATAAAAATCATTCGTCAAGCACAGATTATGAAACACTTTCCAACGCATTCAGAGTAGCGTAACAAAACTTCAATGTTTAATACAATGATGAAAATTTGCAGCAAACTGTCCAGTCATTTGACCGTTTTTATAATAAACTGTTGCATAACCGTAATTTAACACTATTCTGACATTATTATTGCTCATATTATGGTCAGAATAGAATTAAATTACGGTTGTGTAACCGTTTTCTACAAAAATGGTCAAATGACCGGACAGTTTGCTGCAAATTTTTAACAGTGTAGGGTGAAACATGATATCTACAGTAAACAACTTGGAAAACGTATAACACATTTGAAAACCCACTTTCAACAATTATACCATCTATAGTCGGTAAAGTATTCGAATTATTTTGTATAAGTATTATTTTGTATTTTGTAAGTCCTGTATATGACCTATAGATTT
Source organism: Maratus michaelseni (assembly GCA_963931845.1). Classification (NCBI taxonomy): domain Eukaryota; kingdom Metazoa; phylum Arthropoda; class Arachnida; order Araneae; family Salticidae; genus Maratus; species Maratus michaelseni. The sequence goes on along the minus strand of OZ007591.1, from coordinate 37,985,484 downwards.
GTATTATACTATATAGCATGTTAAAATTTAGTTCAGTTAAGTTAGGAAACGCATAACAGAGTTGATAATTCCCCTTCAACAATTTCCATCAATAAAAAGAAATGTACCCGAATTATTTTGCGCAGCCTTCTATATGATCTATAGAATTTATACATACCAAGTAATATGCCAAAAAGAGGTTAAGGTTAATTTATATGTTATAAGGAGCATAATATTGTCATTTTTAGGCTTAATGCCGACAGTATTTGAGGAAATAACATATACAGTGAAACTTCCATTTAACGAAGTCTCATCGTTACACTTAAACACTTCGTTATGAAAAAATTCGTTAAATAGAAACCAACTTAACCCTTTAACGGGGGGTGTCCACAAAAAAGGACACCTAATTTTAATTCCAAAACCGACAAACGGCACCAAGAATATTTAATTAAAATTTTCCTTTTATTAAATGCCGGAAAATAAGCAAGTTTTTATTGTCTAATGAATTCGTTTGTAAATTCTGGTGTCAGTCTATTATTTCATCATTTTACAAACAGACTTACGCCGCGCCGGAAAGGGTTAAATTTACGAAACTTTTATACACATAACCCGGAAAAAATTGAAAAGAAACGCCCCCAAGGAGCGTTAACATTAGCTTGGGAGTTTTGTCTTGTGATATGTCAAAGTTCGATCTTCGATCTTGTCGACCCAAGCAGGAAGAGTTCTAGCACGAAAACGACAATTAGTTGTGTACACTTAACCATTTGTAAACACGTAACCCACATAAAATCGAAAGTACACATAAAATACAAACATTTGAAAAACATTTTTTAATTCGGGCAGTCTTTTTTTTATGCAATGTAGATATGAGAATAATTTAATTAAAATATTATTTAAAAAAAAAAAACATAACAAAGAGAAGTAAACAAAAACCGAAGAGTACCTTTTCTTTTTTCATTCAAATGTGATTAAATGTGTTTTGATTAAATGATTCAAATGTGTTCATTTTCATACAGTCCGCCGAAATAAATTCATACACCCATCGCAACACCAACCTCTCCGTTTGAATGCTGTACACGCACGAAAGTGGAAGAAACTTCATTATATAGAATTTTTCGTAATATGGAGATTAATTTACATGTTAATGATGTTTAAAGTCAAGGTTCTGTAAAAAATTTCGAAGTAGAAAACTTCGTTAAATAGGGACTTCGTTAAAGGGAAGTTCCAGTGTATTTACTATGAATTATTCTTATGATGCTTCTCTGAAGAATCCAGTATTCCATTCTTTTGATTTTTCTTTCTATTACGTTTAAAACTTGCAGTATCCTTTTCATAAGAATATTTCAAAATTTTATTGAATTAGTGGTACAAAACGCTTCTTTCAAGAATTTCTTGTTGGAATAACATAAATAATGGGAAGTAATCTTTAAAGTTGATCGTTACTTAAACATTAATTATCTCCGAACGACACTGGAGAGTTTTCTGTCTTGATTACTCACAGAAACGTAAAAGTGGTGGAACAAAAAACTCCCACTGAGAAAAAAAAAAACCTCCTTCAACTAGAATGAATAGTTAGACTGTTTCTAAACACCTAAACTAGAAATATAGAAGTCCGAGCTATGCGAATAGGGTAAGCAACTAAACTGAATAGACGAAATGATCGAGAATTTCTAGGCTCTTGTTTTCTAGGTGACGAAATGATAATGAATCGTGCAAATTGCGATAAATTATCACTTTATTTCTGGAATGGATTTATAAACTAGCATTATAGTTACTAAAACTAGCATCTTGTGTTCGCATCTATTTACAAACATTTTAAATAAGTTTGACCACGAGAATATAGGAAAACACTCTTGAATTCTAATAGGAGACACTAGAAACTCTCTTGCAAAGGGAACTAGAATTTATAGGGATGACAGGGAACTATTTTTTCTAGAGCCACAATTTAGATTCTAGTTGCGAAGGGCAGATTTTTTTTCCCAGTGCCTAATACGCGATAATACAGCCGAGAGTTATTTACATATACTCAACTATTTCTTTACAATCGAGAATCTATTTAAAAATGAGCGTCTTTGCATAACTGTTATAGAATTTTCGGGTAACTTATCACTCGAATAAAATTTATACGAAACGTTACACTTTGAAATTAAATAAGTTGTCTAAAATTACCTTTCTAAAATGCAAGTAAATAAACTTATTTTCACAAAAAATTTCACTCCTTATTCGTGACCATGACTGAAAGTCCGCTCAACCGGCTTAATTGACCTACTTTTAAAACTGCCCATGGACAAAGATCAATTACGAAGAAAGTGTCGCGGTTGAAAGACGCTTTTTTTTTTTTTTTTTTTTTTTACTTTTTATATCTATTTCTTCCTCTTTTTTAACCGATTTAAAATATAAATAAAATACTGCCTTACTAGCATATTTTTTTATGCGCCAGAGTGGTGAAGATTAATAAATACATTTTTTTTTTTTAATTCTAAAATTACTTTTATGTTGAATACTCCTTGGGGAGGTTCACCCGAATTTCACCGAATTAAACCGTATCGGGAATAACTTTTAAGGCATTTTCGAGATTTTTTTTTAAAAATAATGCACATATTAAAAAAGATCGTTTTAGGCATTGACTTTATTGTTGTGTGTTGTTGTCTAAGTTTTGTCTATTGTTGTCTAAGTGTGTCAATATTGCCATATAAAACTGTTGATATTTTAATTGATCTCAAAACTCCGCTACAGTTCACTACGCACAGCGTGCACTAAACCAGTGTAAGTGATTAATTACCTGAAACAAGAAAATCGCACGGATATTTAAAATATATCAGACTCGGAATGAAGAAAGGAAAGTTTTTTTTTTTTTTTCAGCTATATAAATCATATTTATATTATATTTTCTGGTTTTTCCCAACAGAGCGAAAAATGTCCGGGCCAGGACTCGAACCTGTGTACCTTCGCTTGCCGTGCCAATGCTCTACTACGCTCCTACTACGCTACCCGAACGATATGAGGCTGGCATAATTCAGTCTTATTTGTTGGACATGGCTGCGAACTGCAGCGCTAATTTCATTCATCCGAGCTATAACTATAGCATTTGCATGATGAATGTGTGGTATAACATGTAAAGTTTGCATCCCACGTAATTAGGTCATAATGAAGAAAATCCCTGACGGCTCGGCCTACAGGCACAGGTAGATTTGAAGACGCAGAACGTGGGGTGCCTGTTTGTCGGGAATTGGGGAAGAAATGGCCTTTTTGCGATGATGCTGCAGTTGGAACCGCCTACTTCGAAACGAAACTTGTTTGCAGGCGGAGCCAGCAAGGATTTTTTTTTTTTTTTTTTTTTTTTTTTTTTTTTGCTATAAGAGTTGGTCCTATAAAAAACATGTCAATATAACAGTTTTAGATAATATTAAGAAAATTTATAATAAATTTAAGCGGATTTGAAATCTTGGGAATTGACGAAGTTATGAATTTTTTTCTTCTAAAACCCCCCTTCCCCTTAAGGCAATTTTTAATTATATCAAAAATCTGTCATACATAAATTTTCGGCCCTTCTCCTAGAAGTAATAATAACTTCAAACGGATTCGATACGTATCATAATTAAGAAATTATGGGTTTTTTTCTGTTTTCACAAAAAGTCCCCCCCAATCCCCCCCCCCTGGTTCGATTTTGCCCATTAACGAACTTGACCAAGATTTTACGCCACTTGATTTTATGTATCAGTTTCGAAAAGATGCGGGAGTTGGAACCGCCTACTTCGAAAAATAACTTGTTTGCAGGCGGAGCCGGCAGGGATTTTTTTGTTTTTAATTTGTTTTTGCTATAACGGTTAGTCCTATAAAAAACTTGTCAATATAAAAGTTTTAGATAATATTAAGAAGATTTATAATAAATTTAAGCGGTTTTTAAATCTTGAGAATTGACGAAGTTATGAATTTTTTTCTTCTAAAACCCCCCTTCCCTCCCCCCTTAAGGCAATTTTTAATTATATCAAAAATCTGTCATACATAAGTTTTTGGCCCTGTTCCTAGAAGTAATAATAACTTTAAACGGATTCGTTACGTATCATAATTAAGAAATTATGGGGTTTTTTTCTGTTTTCACAAAAAGCCCCCCCCCCCCCCTGGTTTGATTTTGCCCATTAACGAACTTGACCGAGATTTTATGTCCCTTGATTTTATGTATCAGTTTCGAAAAGATGCGGGAGTTGGAACCGCCTACTTTGAAAAATAACTTGTTTGCAGGCGGAGCCGGCAGGGATTTTTTTGTTTTTAATTTTTGTTTGCTATAACAGTTGGTCCTATAAAAAACTTGTCAATATAAAAGTTTTAGATAATACTAAGAGGATTAATAATAAATTTACGCGGATTTGATATCTTGTGAATTGACGAAGCTATGATTTTTTTTCTTCTAAAACCCCCCTTTTTCCCGCCCCTTGGGGCCATTTTTAATTATATCAGAAATCTGTCATACATACATTTTTGGCCCTTTTCCTAGAAGTAATAATAACTTTAAACGGATTCGATACGTATAATAATAAAGAAATTATGAGGATTTTTCTGTTTTCACAAAAAGCCCCCCCATTCCCCCCCCCCCTTTGGTTCGATTTTGCCCATTAACGAACTTGACCGAGATTTTATGACCCTTGATTTTATGTATCAGTTTGGAAGAGATTTATGCAGAATTTTTCCAGTTATCGTGGTCAGAAAAAAGTGACATAGATAGATAGATAGATAGATAAACTTTTGAACTGGGGGTGGTTTTGGGTTCTGGGAGTCATGATCGGCGTAGATCTGCAAAAATTTTTCAAAATTTCCAACTTAGGTGAGAATGTAATAGGTAGTATTTCTTACGAAATCTACCTAAAAGGGAAGTTTTTTTTTTCTTTTCAACTAGGTAAATCATATTTAATGGCTGGAGTATCATAGTTGAGGTTTTTCCAACAGAGCGAAAAATGTCTGGCCCAGGACTCGAACTTGGGTACCTTGGTTGTCCTCCTTGAAGGTTTGTCCTGCAATTAAAAAAATATATAGTTTAAATTGTAAAAAACAAAGCGTCGACAACTTGGACGGTTTAAGCGTGAGAACGTACACTGCAAAAAATAATTGTTGATTTTACAGTATAAAACTGGCACCCCAGCTGCCAGTATTATACCGTAAAATTAACAGTATTAAACAGTAAAAAAAGCAGTAATACGCTGCCGCGCAAGCAGTAATACTGCTTTTTTTACTGTTTAATACTGTTAATTTTACGGTATAATACTGGCAGCTGGGATGCCAGTTTTATACTGTAAAATCAACAATTATTTTTTGCAGTGTACGGCGAATTAAAAAAAAATAATAATAAAAAAACTAGTTTCAAGAAAAATGCGCTTAAAGTGATCAGTTCTCTTGTCACCATGTCCGTAACGAACCGTTAAACAGATTTGCCGCGACTTAAATATTAGATGGAAAGGGCATATTCTAGACTAAACAGATTACTGGGGTTCAAAAAATGAAAAAAAAAGAAGAAGAAGATTTTTTGAATGTGTTTAGGGAGAACCTGATCCCCCTTAAAATATTATCGCTACTAACCTTCAGCCACTGTTGAATTCTGACATTTGATCCAAAAGGGATTTCTGCAGCTCCGGGAAGGGACACTAAGGTGAAATTACACTTTTGGCAATAAAAAGAAAATCTGAAAACTTCCGGCAAGATGGGGAGGAAACCCCAGTGATGCTACATAATTTCAGTGGGGCAATTGATGGCCACACTGATGATACGCGGGTGTGGGGAAAATGTCCCTTTGGGCATGAATTCATTACTGTATACATCTTACATATACCTTACATGCATCTTACAACACACATACATACCTTACATGCATCTTACAACATACATACATACCTATATGCAACTTTGAATACATGTAATAGCTATAACCCTTTTCAACCATTTATAGTACAGTTACTAACGTAAACTTATTAAGTTACTAAAATAAAGTTAAGTTACTAAAGTTAAGTTAAGTTACTAAAGTAAAGTTGCTAAAGTAAGTTAAGTTCATTTATATGAGATGTAATCTTCCCAACTGGGCGAAAAAGTCCGGGCCAGAATTCGAACCTGGCATCCCTTGGCTGAAGCTGCCTGTTAGGGTAGGTTTTTCATTTATTCTAAATTTTCCATTTTTCCTTTTTTTTCTATATTAGTTGTAAGCCCCCCCCCCCCCTCCTTTTTTAATAATCATAATGTTTTTCATTTAATATTCTCTTTATTTTATTCTATTTAAGTTGTACTGTTCATAAGCCCCCCCCCCCATTTAATATTCTCTTTATTTTATTCTATTTAAGTTGTACTGTTCATAAGCCCCCCCCCCCCTTTCTCTACTGTTTTATACCATTAGTCTTTAATTTCGGAGTTAAAATACCTTTTCTTTCTTTTAAATGTCTAAGCTAAAACAAATTCATTATCTCTTTTACTACCTACTTTTCATAATTTTTATATTTTCCCTGTAAGATAATTTCACTGGAGTGGTCCTTGTTACCCTGGGAAATTTTCAAATGCTCTCGGACACTTGGGCAATAAAAATCCATTTCCCAGGCAACGTATATCAGCTTGTATTGTCAGGAGTTTTATGACTCCATTTATGCTGTTTTTTCGTAAACAACTTTAACGTTGATGGTCGCCAGTAATCTGCTCTGTTGATCTTTCGTGGAAAAAGCAGGACTCAGGCGACAGATAGTGGCCCGTATTGTTAAAGTTTTATGATTCGCTTTTACGAGCCCAATTATTCTGTTTTACGTAAACAACAGTTCACGTGGGAGGTCGAAAGAAGGGACAGCAGCCCCTTTTCCCTTCGTGGAAAGGGGAACGAAAACGGAGCAGCTGTACACATGCCATCACCCCTATGTGAAGTAGATCCACCCGCGAGAGAGTGGCGGCCAATGGTTTTGCGTAAAGTATTTGCGGGGAGTGTTTTTTTCCCCCTGATATAGTTTAGCGCGGGAGATTGTAGCCTGGGATATACGGTATGAGTTTTTTCGGGGAAGGCTGAGGCCTTTCCTCCCCCACCCCCAGATAGTTTTCCTTATGGAAGCGTTAGAATTCAGTAGGCATTCGAATTGTAACTGCAGAAGTGCGAGGTCAAAAAAAAAAAGCTTAATATGATGCCCCTCGATGATGGAGGATTTTTTTCTGACCGGTATGCTGATTCGTGGTCTCTCGCAGAAAGTGGTAATGACTGTATGATTATTATGGGCCGATGATAGCATTTATTAGATGGTGATCTCCATGGCGTCATCTTTTATACTTGGTACGAGTGATATCTAACAAGAGGAGTTGAATTCCGAAACTGTCGTCAACATACGTTACATGATGTTGTGAGGTATACATTATATGCTCCGTCTCTTAAGCGTCTCATTGAGTGGGTCTAGTGCCCTTCTAAAGCGGAAAGAAAGGAGCGGTTTGTGAAGATTTGTTTCCGTCAAGCCCCTAAAGTCATGATGAAAGAAAAAAAAAAGTGTCCCCGAGTCTCCAATAGTTTGCTGAATAACCCATTTTGTCTATCAAACAAATAAAAAAGAGAAATTAGCGACATCCACTAACAATATCGTCATACACATACCTTATGTGTGTCAGAGACTGTCAATTATGAGGAAAAACTGTCAACTAACTTTATTTAGCAAGCCACAACTCTGTACATACCGAGTACGCTAATGAAATGTTGGTAAATATTTACTTTTTATTGATTAAGTGTTTTCTTTCTCTGTGTTATTATTATGTTTTTGCAACGAGAAAATTTTGATATATATACATACGTGACGGTGTCTTAATTAATATACTTGTTAATTAATTAATAAACTCAAATTCATATTATTGATTAGTTTCTCACCTGTTTGACTACTTTATGGAAGTTCATTCTTTATTTTACTAAACCTATACTTAATTTTACTGTTTGAGTTTGAAGGATAATGAGTTTTGTTTAATCATTCAGAATAATCAGAGCAGATATTTACCAAATAGTTAATTCTTACTAAACTTAGTTTTACTATGAGTGTGATTCTACTTAATTTCGTTTATCAACGCAATTAATATAAGTAAAATTTAAATTCTTTACTTGTTTTTGAGAATGTTGTATTATTCTTATTAAAAGAATTAAAATTAATGAAGTAAATTTAAATTCTTGATCTGTTTCTGAAAATGTTTATTAATTTGGTTTTCTTTAAATATTAAATTGCTTCTTTTAAATATTGTGAAGTACCTTTTATTTTCCTCTATAAAGAAAAAGATTTAATAAATAAAGTAAATTTAACCTGCTCTTAATTGAAGTAAAAGAATTGAAGCTGAATGTAAAAGAAAAATTTAATACTAACTATGTTTAATTCTTAAAGTTTATTAGCTGCATTTAAGGTAATTACAACTTCTTATTAAGAGAAAATTGTTCTACCTAGTTTTTTCTTGGTATGGTACTATCCACTATATAAAATCACTCGCATGGTTCTGGCAAATTGGTACATTGATATGATCATGTTTTGTAACTTTAATTAATTATCTATATCCTTATTTTAATTAACTTCTTTCCCCTTTTTTTTTGTGCCTTTCAAATTCTGGAAGGATTACAGGACCCTTTTTTATGTTTTTTCTTATTCAAAATCTGTCCTGTATAGTTTTAATGATTCTTATTTTTGTTACCATAACAATGTTCCAATCCGCCAAACCACTTGTTGGGTATAAGAGGTAATGTGATGAATGAGAAATTTGTTGATACCCTTTTTATAAATTTATTCATTGACTTAATTAATTTTTAGTTATACAAAATTTATTTGGTTTGTTTTGTTTATCGCATCTCTCTGTTTAGTTTTTTAATTAGTAATTGTGTAAAATTGTTTCAATTTCTGAAATCAACAAAATTCATTCTTTTGGTTATTTATCACTTTATCAAAAATACCCCAACAAGAAAATGGTGCCGTGTAGAAACCTTCCTGCGGTTACCAAGTATTAAACTTTTTTGTTGACTGTAAATTTTGTTTACATTATATGAGTGGAGCAACTGGGTATCGGGTTTTACTTATGGTGAAAATTTTTACATATATATATCTGGTAAAATTTTCTATATATATATTTTTAAATACTAAGATTGATGTTTTTAAAATTTGTATAATGAAACTGGTGATGTTCTTGTGCTACCGAGTTTTATAATTCCCATTTTTCCCCTTTTCTGCCTTTTGTTTAAAATTTTTTTTTGAGTTCTGTATAATTATCTGACTTTATTATAGCCAAGGTAGATCCTACTAAGGAGCTGGTAGAGCTCCAGAAAAAAAATTCGTTAGTTGACAACTTGTGCAACATACCACCATTTAATGGAGAGGCTAGCTCAGTCTCATTTACTGACTTTTCAGAGAAACTGGATAGTCTCTCCACCCTTTTTGCCTGGGATGATAGTGAGAAAAAATTTGCCCTCCTTAACCGCTTAAATGGGAATGCAGCCAAATTAGTTAAGCCTCACAAAGATAAAACCAGTGCGGAACTTTTAAGTATCTTAAGGAACAAATTTATCCAAACACCTACGCCTGATGTTGCACTTGCAAAATTCCTCAACTTTAAACAAACACCAGGTATGTCAGTGCAAGAATTTTTTGACGCTGCATCTGACCTCTCATCAAAGGCACTTGTTATTGATGGAGTAGCTGATGCCATTGTCAACAAAAGCCGTGAAGCCATGCTTCACTCTATGCTTTTAAACAACCTTGCACCTGAGATCAGAAAGGGTTTCATCACCAAAGATCCCAAAACCCCACAGCAAATTTTAACTTTTGCTCTCCTGGAGGAAAGAGCGTGCCGCAGTGTAAATCCTTTTTACACTTTACATGAGGAACCAAATCCCCTACTGTTTCAACAAAATGTGCCGCAGAATATAGCTTGTGTAGCTACTCACCCAACTAATGACAACAATAAAGAAATAGAAACCCTTAGAATACAAATTGAGGCTCTAAATTCTAAACTAGACAACCTAATAAGTGATAAAAGCAGAGAGAGAGAGGTGCAGAGCCAGGAAATAGTGCCCAATAGAAATGTTACTTGTTTTTATTGTTCCCAACCCGGTCATTATGCTAGAGAGTGCCCCCAGTATGTGTATAATTTTAATAGGAGCAGAGGCCATAATTTTAGGAGCAGGGGAGGATATGAAAATAGTTACCGGGGAAGTTACAACAGGAGAGGAAACTTCAGGGGAAACAGAGGAAATAATTACAACAGCAACAGAAGTGGTAGGAACAGAGCACATAATTATGCGGAGGGTCAGCAAGCAAATGATGCAACTAATAATCCCACTGTTACTGAGAATGTTCATTTAAACGGGGATCGGCTGAATCAGAGGTAGTCGAACTGATTCCAAAAAAGGCCACCGACCCACCTGCGGTATATAGTGTTTTTTCTCCGCAGTCTTATAACTTGCCAACTGCCAGTATACTTATAGGTAATACTAACATAACTGCCCTCTGTGACTCCGGTTCTGCGATTAATCTTTTAAGCAGTGTAATTTTGAACTCGCTCACAGACTATAATGTGCAACAATGTTATACGCCTATTCTGACAGTAACTGGAGAACAAGTTCCCCTTACTGAAAAAGTAGTTATGAATTTTAAATTCCATAACACCCAATGCCAAACTGTTTTTTTTGTAGTGCAGGGCAAGTTGGCGAAGGAATTTGATGCCATTTTAGGTATGCCCTTTTTGAAACAATACAATGCAATCATTGATTGTGCCACAAATACTGTTTCTCTTCAAGCTTCGGAGCAAACACTATGTAAATAAACCCCGCTTACCCCTCCTTGTACCAAAAACAGTAATGTGTGTTTAGAAGAAACAAAGGTAAACAAACAAGGTAAGAGTAGTGACCCATGCATGCAATGTTATGAATTACCTGTATATAATAATCCTATTAATGTGTATAATTGTGCTAAATGTAAATGTATGTGTAATGTAAATAATAACAATTCTAGTGTAAATACTTGCAAAAATAACTATCCCATAGATCATAAAGTTGAAACTGAGACTAAATTGATAGCAAAAAGTAGTACCCCTGACTATTCGAAAGATATTGAAATAAGAAACTGTGCAGAGAAAATAAAATTAGGGAATAGTAGGGAGATAAGGAAGGTTCATCACAGTCAGAATAGTAGTGACGAAGAAAATAATATTGATAAAAGGTGTAACAGGGTATGTGATGAAAGTAATAGTGATTGCCAGGTTTTTATGATGGAAGAATTACCGGGTGGTACTACTGTTGATAAAATTGCTTCGGAAAATAGTAAACAATGTGAGGAAATTTTTCAAAATTTGGAACAATGCATTTCTCAAATCAATTCAGAATCTAATAGTGTCAATAATGTAAATGCAAATATTGGGGAGCAATTTAGTGACAATTCTGAAAATTCTGAAATGGGTAGTTATGAATTTACTGAAAATGAGGAAATGCAAGCAAATAATATTAGTGAAAATACAGGTAAACATGATGTTGAGAAAAAGGCGTGTAATATCAGTATGGCATCTTTGTGTAATAAACTTGAAATCCCAGCCCAGTCTAAAATTTTAGCTAAAGTCAGATGTACGAAGGAAAATTTCAATGACAAGGATAGTATTTTAATGTTAGAGCCCTTTGCTAAGAATTTACATGCAGGCCTCTTAATTTCTAGATCCATTTGTACCCAAGAACATGGCTATTTCTATCCTTTGCTAACTTTTCTGATAACAATATAGTATTAAATAAGGGTACAAAAGTTCAAAAATGTATTGATAATTCTAACGTAACCCCAGATAATTGTAATTTAGCCTGTAATATCAATACTCCCCCTCCAATTGCAGATTTTGACCATGCTGACCTCAGTTGGAGTTCCGAAATTAATTTAGACCACTTAGAACCCCCCTTAAAATTAAAAATGCAAGAATTTTTACAAGAAAATAAAGATGTTTTTGCTGCATCTGTCTTAGACTTACCCGGCTGTGACACCATACCCCATTCAATTAATCTAACTTCAGAAAAACCGGTTAAATGTAAAGCATACAGAGTCCCCCATAACTTACGACAGGAAATGGAAGATAAATTAAATATTTTACTACAGGCCAATATAATTTCCCCATCTATTTCAGAATTTGCTTCGCCGGTCATTCTTGTGAAAAAATCAGACGGATCCTACAGACTGGCTGTTGACTTTAGAAAATTAAATAAAAATCTAATGAAAGATGCCTACCCCATACCAAACATCACAGACTCAGTTGACGCTTTATCAGGCTCAAATTTTTTTTCCACATTAGACTTAACTAGTGGATTTTTTCAACAAACTATCCGTCCTGAGGATAAGTATAAAACAGCTATTATTACTCACAAAGGGTTATTTGAGTGGAATCGAAACTGTTTCGGACTTTCGAATTCGGGAAACAGCTTTCAACGTCTTATGTCTGCAATTTTTGGTGACCTAGGAAATTTGGGAATTTTAGTATACATCGACGATATAGTAATAGCTTCTAAAGATGTCGAATCCCATATAAATAAACTTAAGCTTGTTTTTGAAAGACTTCGGCAACACAAGCTTAAACTCAAACCCAGTAAGTGTACATTTTTATCCGACAAGATCCAATACTTGGGCTTTGAAATCCAAAAAGGACGAGTGTCACGAATCAACAAAAATATTGAAGTAATAAGGAAATTCCAACCTCCTAACACCCGAAAGGCTGTCAGATCCTTCATCGGTGCACTCTCCTTCTATAGGCGATTTTTGCCAGATTTTTCTAAAAGAGCGAGAAATCTTATCAACCTCACTAAAGATACGGGTCGGTTCACTTGGAACCAAGCAGCACAGGAGGAGTTTGAGGATTTAAAATCTGCATTAATATCCAAACCATGTCTCGCCCTTCCTAATTTTGATAAGGAGTTTTACCTCTACACCGATGCGAGTGGCGAAGCACTCGGGGCAGTACTATCACAACTGGACCAAAATGAGATGCTCCACCCTGTCGCATTTGCTAGCAGAAAGCTCAAAGACGCTGAGACGAGATACTCCGCCACTGAGAGAGAGTTATTGGCATTAGTATGGGCCACTGCACACTTCAAGTGCTACCTTGCCAATACTCATTTTTATATATACACTGATCATGCGCCTCTTACGTACATGCTCAAAATTCAGGATCCCACATCACGTATGGCCAAGTGGATCTGTACACTTTCTGATTTTACATTTACCATCAGATATATTAAGGGAAAATGTAATAGCGTTGCAGACTTTCTTTCAAGGTTCACCACAGATAGCAAACCGGATAATGTCACCAATTGCAACTTTTCTATACAAGTAGCGAAGGAGACAACTTTTATGCCACATTCCAACCTTTTAGAAAAGATAGGTGAATTACAGAAAACAGATAAAAAGTGCTGTGAAATTGCTCGCAAAATTAGTGAAAATCTTGAAGTTGCACCCAAGTATTTGAGATTTTTCTTTAGGGATGATCTTCTTGTATGCGAGGATACACGGGAGTCACCCCTATTGAATAATCCTATCAAACTTGTGGTGCCGAAGAAAATGGTTGAGCAAGTGTTTGCACTAACCCACGAATCCCTAGCTGCTTGTCACCAAGCTTTTCAAAAGACAATAGACCGCATTCGTGAGCACTTTTATTGGCCAGGAATGTCGGCAGATGTCAAGCACCTAGTGGAGTCGTGCGTTAGCTGTCAAGAAAAAAGAGCGCACAAAGCAGATCAACTTGCCCCTCTCCAACGTGTACCCACACCTCATTTCCCTATGAATAAAGTGAACCTCGATGTTATAGGGCCTCTTCCTGTTACCTTTTCGGGTAACAAGTTTATAATCACATACATTGATGCATTTTCAAAGTGGCCTGAAGCTTATGCGGTATCCTCAATCACGTCTGATGTGGTAGCCGATACTCTCGCAGACTTCATTTCACGTTATGGAGCTCCATGTTATATCTCAACCGACAGAGGACCCAATTTAATTTCTGCAGCTATCGAGCATGTGTACAAAATGTTTGGAATAAAACATCCCAAAACCACGGCATATCACCCAGCCGGAAATGCTCAGATAGAACGCCAGAACAGGACTTTAAAAAACGCCCTGTGTCATATTGTGAATGAGAATCAATCAGACTGGGACACCAAGCTTAAATTTGCACTTTTAGCCATGCGCACGGCTGTGCACTCATCTACCAAACTAATTCCAGCAGCTGTTATGTATGGCAGAAACCTTAACCTACCCTATAATTTATTTTCTCAACCCCCCCAATTTAGCTATAATGATGCCCCCTCTTTTTGTGAACTTTTAATACCAGCTCTGCAAAAGGTGTACGCGGAAGTGCACAATCATTTAATAAAGGTATCAGAAAATCAAGAAAAGTATAGAGAAAAGACAGCTGTTGACAAAAAACTAAAAGTTGGTGATCTGGTTTGGCTTTTTACTCCAGCAATTGCACCTGGAACAACAAAAAAATTAAGTAAGTTGAATAATTGCCCCTTCACTATCTTGGAAAAATTAAATGAGGTAAATTTTAAAATCGCCCTTGTTGCAAATCCCAAAAACATTCAAGTTGTCCATGTAGATCGCCTCTCTGCCTTTAAAAACAGACTCCCGATTTGGTCCGACGACCCACAACAACAACAGGGTGTCCCAGATTCGATTGACGATCCACCTATCGATGTGCAGCAATCAATTCCCCATGCAGAGCAGTTCGCTCAGCGCAGACGCCGTCGCGATTGCTATATTATACCAAGTTCTGACACTCAGGAGAGTAACCCTGGTACGATTACTCAAAATGAATTCAGCACTCACGGAAGCCAAGCGAATTCAGCTAGCGATCCAGCCGAGATCGACCCCCCTCCTCCTCACTCAAACAAAACTCCGGAGGATGAAAATTCAGCTGATAACCATCAGCAGAAAAGTGAATCAGCGGAGGAAGCTCTATCTGAGGAGAATAATGAATCGGAAAGGGAGGTACAGGAGTGTGAAATAGCAGCAACGACCAGCGAAACTAGTGTTGCGGAAAATTCGATTAACAAAGCGAATGAGTCAAAATCTTTGAATCGACCGCAGCCGACTGCGCAGGACTCTTACGGTCTACGTGAAAGACGAACTCGCCCTGTTTATAAAATTTAGTTTCTCTATATTCTTTTATTTATATGTATTTATAGTTTTATTTCGTAATATTTATATGTGTTTATGTGTTGCAGTGTATTTTATAGTAATTTTATGTATTTTTCGTCGTATATATTAGCGTTTTCTGACCCAAACATGGTTTGTTTTGGTTCACTTGGCGAAAATCGGAAACCCGATTTCGTGTTTTTTATACACCCTGTGTCGTGTATACATACATTTTTTAGTGGTATTTAGCTACTTGTATTAGTAAATACCCCTCCGCACACCTTTTTGTGCAGTTTTTTCTTCAAATTTAAGAGGTATTCTGGGTACTTTGAAAATGGCAGATTTTTTTTTCCTCCTTGTTTTAACAGCAAGTGTTAGGCTGGGTCGGTTGGCACTTTTCATCGTATGCACGCAAGTACGATATTATAGATTCCTAATTATGTATATAAAATTTTTTTTCATGTGTTTTTATACCACTTTTAGTCTAGGAATGTAGTTTGGCATATTATAGTTTTTATTTTGATACTTAGGTGTGACATACCAATTTACCCCTTTGGTTTCGTTCATGAAATTCCTTTTTGTTTTTCTTCTAGTGCAATGTCAGCAGAGTAGTATTTTATCTAATCCTAGTGGGTAGTGATTTTTTTTTGTAAATATTTTTTTTTCTTCTTCCTGAAAATTCTACCTTTTAAAATTTGTGATTATCTTAAATTTACTTTCTGCTTCTAAATTGTGTTTTTTTTGTGTGTATGTCTTCAAAACTAGTAATTATATATACTCTATATACATAAGCCTTTTTATTTCTATGGGGATTGTGACCTTGTTTTGTTGTGACTATGTGTTATGAGTCACATCTGTTTTTATTTGGCTTTGGGTATGTAAATTGGGTAGTCTGATGATACTGCATCATCACTGTCTGGGTTTTCTTTGGAAAACCATGTTTCCAGTAAAAAATTTTCTAGGCTGGTTCAGTCTACGTGTGGGTAGCACAAGAACATAACTACTTTTCCCATGCACAGTGTTTTCTTGTTGTAACTGCATTTATATACATTTATTCTACACCCCAAACACCACTTTTACAGACTTTAACTTTATCACGGGGTTCATTTTGCATTTGTTATCCTATTTTAAACTTTGGTATATTGTTACTCGATTACTTTGATGAAATATGTTGTGTCATAAGTCCGTTACATGTGTAAATACCCAGTTGCTTATTTTTTTTTTTTAGTTATTGTATGTGCCAGTAGTACTGATATAAGTAAATGTATGTTGTAATTTGATTTTGTTTTCACATCGAACTGGCCAATTTATCATGATTTTATGCAAATGTTGTATATATTATTATGAGTAATGTATTATTCTTCAGTTGGCAGTCTCTACACTCTTGCAGTCTTTTTCCAAAATTCAAAAAAAAAAAAAAAAACTTGTAAATAATTTAGTTTGTTTTTTGGCAAAATTTTGGTCGTATAGGTAGATAGATTAACGTATTGTAAGTAGAACCTGCTAGGAGTTGCAACATACAGTAACAGTCGTGGAATTCGGAGCATGCACAGGTATGTTTATAGGTGGGATTCGGTATCAGGAGTTAGAAATGGTTATGCAGCGAAGGTGTCCTATGTAGAAACAAAGTGCAGTTTTCCCCGCCTTAGAAGGCAGTACCCCTTAGGTGTCTTGTTACCCTCTTGTGGTTTTCCCAGTTCTAGTCGTCAGGTATTTCAGCAGTTACTTGGGAGTGGTTCATGGTGGGCAGCTCTTAGTATACATTCCGGAGTGTATATCTGACAGCGGCGACTTCACTCTATAATTCATGATTGTTCTTCGGACCGATGTCTGGCCTGCTCGAACGGTTAGGTCTTATATTGTGGAATCTCCAGCGTACTGTGAACTACCTCTCAGCCCGGTAACCCTTGCGAGAATTTTTTTTTCTGTTTCGGTCTGCACGTTTCAAAAAATTAAATTTTTTTTATCAAAAAAATTTTATTTTTTTGCGGTAAAGGGAGAGTCATGTTAGGGTAGGTTTTTCATTTATTCTAAATTTTCCATTTTTCCTTTTTTTTTCTATATTAGTTGTAAGCCCCCCCCCCCTCCTTTTTTAATAATCATAATGTTTTTCATTTAATATTCTCTTTATTTTATTCTATTTAAGTTGTACTGTTCATAAGCCCCCCCCCCATTTAATATTCTCTTTATTTTATTCTATTTAAGTTGTACTGTTCATAAGCCCCCCCCCTTTCTCTACTGTTTTATACCATTAGTCTTTAATTTCGGAGTTAAAATACCTTTTCTTTCTTTTAAATGTCTAAGCTAAAACAAATTCATTATCTCTTTTACTACCTACTTTTCATAATTTTTATATTTTCCCTGTAAGATAATTTCACTGGGGTGGTCCTTGTTACCCTGGGAAATTTTCCAATGCTCTCGGACACTTGGGCAATAAAAATCCATTTCCCAGGCAACGTATATTAGCTTGTATTGTCAGGAGTTTTATGACTCCATTTATGCTGTTTTTTCGTAAACAACTTTAACGTTGATGGTCGCCAGTAATCTGCTCTGTTGATCTTTCGTGGAAAAAGCAGGACTCAGGCGACAGATAGTGGCCCGTATTGTTAAAGTTTTATGATTCGCTTTTACGAGCCCAATTATTCTGTTTTACGTAAACAACAGTTCACGTGGGAGGTCGAAAGAAGGGACAGCAGCCCCTTTTCCCTTCGTGGAAAGGGGAACGAAAACGGAGCAGCTGTACACATGCCATCACCCCTATGTGAAGTAGATCCACCCGCGAGAGAGTGGCGGCCAATGGTTTTGCGTAAAGTATTTGCGGGGAGTGTTTTTTTTCCCCTGATATAGTTTAGCGCGGGAGATTGTAGCCTGGGGTATACGGTATGAGTTTTTTCGGTGAAGGCTGAGGCCTTTCCTCCCCCACCACCAGATAGTTTTCCTTATGGAAGCGTTAGAATTCAGTAGACATTCGAATTGTAACTGCAGAAGTGCGAGGTCAAAAAAAAAAGCTTAATATGATGCCCCTCGATGATGGAGGAATTTTTTCTGACCGGTATGCTGATTCGTGGTTTCTCGCAGAAAGTGGTAATGACTGTATGATTATTATTGGCCGATGATAGCATTTATTAGATGGTGATCTCCATGGCGTCATCTTTTATACTTGGTACGAGTGATATCTAACAAGAGGAGTTGAATTCCGAAACTGTCGTCAACATACGCTACATGATGTTGTGAGGCATACATTATATGCTCCGTCTCTTAAGCGTCTCATTGAGTGGGTCTAGTGCCCTTCTAAAGCGGAAAGAAAGGAGCGGTTTGTGAAGATTTGTTTCCGTCAAGCCCCTAAAGTCATGATGAAAGAAAAAAAAAAGTGTCCCCGAGTCTCCAATAGTTTGCTGAATAACCCATTTTGTCTATCAAACAAATAAAAAAGAGAAATTAGTGACATCCACCAACAACATCGTCATACACATACCTTATGTGTGTCAGACACTGTCAATTATGAGGAAAAACTGTCAACTAACTTTATTTAGCAAGCTACAACTCTGTACATACCGAGTATGCTAATGAAATGTTGGTAAATATTTACTTTTTATTGATTAAGTGTTTTCTTTCTCTGTGTTATTATTATGTTTTTGCAACGAGAAAATTTTGATATATATACATACGTGACGGTGTCTTAATTAATATACTTGTTAATTAATTAATAAACTCAAATTCATATTATTGATTAGTTTCTCACCTGTTTGACTACTTTATGGAAGTTCATTCTTTATTTTACTAAACCTATACTTAATTTTACTGTTTGAGTTTGAAGGATAATGAGTTTTGTTTAATCATTCAGAATAATCAGAGCAGATATTTACCAAATAGTTAATTCTTACTAAACTTAGTTTTACTATGAGTGTGATTCTACTTAATTTCGTTTATCAACGCAATTAATATAAGTAAAATTTAAATTCTTTACTTGTTTTTGAGAATGTTGTATTATTCTTATTAAAAGAATTAAAATTAATGAAGTAAATTTAAATTCTTGATCTGTTTCTGAAAATGTTTATTAATTTGGTTTTCTTTAAATATTAAATTGCTTCTTTTAAATATTGTGAAGTACCTTTTATTTTCCTCTATAAAGAAAAAGATTTAATAAATAAAGTAAATTTAACCTGCTCTTAATTGAAGTAAAAGAATTGAAGCTGAATGTAAAAGAAAAATTTAATACTAACTATGTTTAATTCTTAAAGTTTATTAGCTGCATTTAAGGTAATTACAACTTCTTATTAAGAGAAAATTGTTCTACCTAGTTTTTTCTTGGTATGGTACTATCCACTATACAAAATCACTCGCATGGTTCTGGCAAATTGGTACATTGATATGATCATGTTTTGTAACTTTAATTAATTATCTATATCCTTATTTTAATTAACTTCTTTCCCCCTTTTTTTTGTGCCTTTCAAATTCTGGGAGGTTTACAGGACCCTTTTTTTATGTTTTTTCTTATTCAAAATCTGTCCTGTATAGTTTTAATGATTCTTATTTTTGTTACCATAACAATGTTCCAATCCGCCAAACCACTTGTTGGGTATAAGAGGTAATGTGATGAATGAGAAATTTGTTGATACCCTTTTTATAAATTTATTCATTGACTTAATTAATTTTTAGTTATACAAGATTTATTTGGTTTGTTTTGTTTATCGCATCTCTCTGTTTAGTTTTTTAATTAGTAATTGTGTAAAATTGTTTCAATTTCTGAAATCAACAAAATTCATTCTTTTGGTTATTTATCACTTTATCAAAAATACCCCAACATGCCAATGCTCTACCAACTGAGGAATCCCGGATGAATATCCCAGGTAGCACAAAGATATTGGCCAATATCAAAATTTGATATTGGCCAACGTTAAATGACCCCCCCTAAAATAATATTCGTGAATATTAGTTTTTGACATCTGTGAATATTGGCCAATATTTTCCAACATCTCTGAATATCATTTTTTGACATTAAGTGATATTTTTTTCTGTCATTGCTGAATATCATCATTTGATATTGAGCGATATATTTTTCTAACATTCCTGAATAACATTTTTGGATATTAAAAGACTTATTTTTTTTATTACTGAATAACAATCTCTTTTTCGCACCCCAGATGTGGTGGATAGAAAATCTCTCATTGTAAAACGAGCGATCTCTGTTTAAGGAAAGTCTAGTCTCGTTATTATGTAACAAGACAGAGGTAAACCCAAATACTAATAAATATGATCAGTAAAAACACAGGGTAAAAGTTGTTATAAAGAGCTGTTAATAAAAGCTGGTGGGAGTTGATTTTTTTGTTACTGAAATAAAAAATATCTGACAAATAACAAAGCTATCATTTATTTATCTCGTATTTTTCAATCACAATCGACATATTTTTTTTTTTTTTTTTTTTTTTTTACGTTCTTTTAGCAAAGATTTATTTAAATATCACTTTTTATTACTGAGTTTGTTGGAAATTTTGTAAAAAAATATTTTAAAATAGTTAAGAAATTTAAAATGTAGAAATTAAAGGAAATAAGAAATTTTAAAGCTTTCTGTGTTAAAAATCATGTGCCCCCCCCCCCCTCCTCCTCCCTTGCACCAAACTATAAAGAAAGTTTTAACAACCCCATTACTTTGAATTTTGCTTTGTGAGAAATTAGAGAAGAAAAGTGAGTCTTTGAAGAAAAGTGAGTTATCTTTGTGAGAAAAGATATTATATTTATATTTATATATAATATTATACATAATATATATATATATATTATTTATTTTAAGTCAGAAATATGTGTACATTTTTTCAAAAATTTATGCACTACACAAAAGTTAACACGCCCAAAAGCTTACTGTTATATAATAATAATAATTACTTAGATGAACTGTATAAAATATATATTATTAATAGTGCCTAATTAAAAGTTCAGTGACCTAATTTTGAAACTAAACTTGTATTGTTTCAATAATAAAAAATAAAATTCTTATAAAAGTCGGAAATCCGAAAGCATTGTAAAAAGATAAACACGCATCCATATAAATTGATTTTTTTTCTTGTAAAAACATTTTTAAAATTTGTATAAAATACATGGTGTAAAGATAGTATAAAATCATCTTTAGGTTTTTATAAAACACAAATTTTCACATTCTTTTTTTATATATAAAAATAACTATAGATTCCTACAGAAATTTTTATATAGGCTTTTTCTTTCTGTGCAAATTTCACGCCCAACGCCTCCATCAAACGCACATTCACGAAAACTACACCACACAAATGGGCGGTCCTTTAGAACTTTCCGATAACTTCGGTCAAGATTACAAACTTCGTCAGATATGCTGAATGCCGACAGATATCTTGAAATGTCCGAAAAATGATGTTGCTTTTTACGAATGTCGATAGATATCCCTGAATGTTGTAATAGTAATATCATTTTTACAACATTGGCCAATGTCACCAAATATTAAAAATAAGGCATTAAAAAGTCAAGTTTTTTAAAATTGGCAAAATTATTAAATTTTATTGTTTAGAATACTATTTCTATATTATGATGTCATAAGTAATGCAAAAAGCTCTTTTGAATGCTTTCTTTTTAAAACTAATTTTAAGTTATGTCTGTGAATATCGGCAGATGTTGTAAATTTGAAGTACGACATTCAGCGACTTTCAAAATATTGGCCAATATTGCCGTGGATATTGGCCGATATCTCTGTGCTACCTGGGATGCACTCTAAAAAAAATCCGTGAAAATACAAGAGATTTTCCGTAAAATTTTACGGAGAAGTTTCATTTTTCCAAAACAACAGTACAATTTCCGTAAATGACATTAGTTCCGTAAAGGAGATTTCAAATCCGTAGATATGCAGAAAGTTTTCCGTAAATTTGATGGATAGATTTGATTTTTTTCAAAACAGTACAATGTCCGTATTTCCCCATTTCCGTAAATAACGTTCAGAGGTTTGCATACAGATATCGTCTTGCTTGAAATGTGAATTAAGATTTTTGTATTTATTAGGGTCCAGGGTCTTCCAGTATCCAGGCCTGGACCGGTCCTACCCGTGGGCCTATTTTCTGTCATTAGACTCGGGCCAATCCTGGAGCTCATTCTAACCGGGCCCGTGTCTGGACGGTAATTTTTTGTGAAAATTATAATGTTATTTTTTAGTGAAATCTTTAGAAATGTACTTTATTTATATAAATTACAGAAAAATATTTTTTTAAATCTACTTTTTTTTTCTTTATAGTGCTTCAAATTATGAATTTTTTCATTGACATTTTAAAATTTTATTTTAATTTTATTAACGTGAGGCAATATTAGGTTATTAAAGGTTTCGTAAAATAATAACTTTCCAAATTATTGGTACTGAATAAAACTGATTTGTCTTATAAATTTGTGAATAAAACTAAAATTTATTATTTTATAAATTATAATTTTAGAAAGTTTATATTTTTTTTCTTTAAATTTATAAAAATAATTAATGATTTTTTCTTTACTTTTATAAAAATGAAGTTCATAATTTTATAAAGTTTATAATATATTTAGTTAGTTTATAATTTTATAAATTAAACTAAATTAATTTAGACTAAATTAATAAATCCAAATTTAAACATACCTATCCCTCTAGGTCATTAATTTTCAAAATTTTCACTAAAAATCATTTTTTTTTAAATATTTTTAAGGTTTCATAAAATAATATTTTGCAAATTATCGGTACATAGGTGTTAAACTAAGCTGATTTGTCTTATAAATTTGTGAATTAAACTACAATTTATTATTTTATAAATTATAATTTTACGAAGTTCATATTTTTTTCTTTAAATTTATAAAAAATAATTAATAACTTTTTGTTTACTTTTATAAAAATGAAGTTTATAATTTTATAAAGTTTTTAATTTATTTAGTTAGTTTATAATTTTATAAATTAAACTAAATTATCAAGTCCAAATTTAAACTTACCTATCCTAAGGTCATTAATTTTAAAATGTTCTCTAAAAATCTATTTTTTGTTTCGATTTTTTTCACAAAAGCTCTCAGCAAAGATTAAATATAATAATTTAATTTATTATAAAATTGTTTATTCACATAAGTTTTTAAAATAAGAGATAAAGAAAATTTACTTTAATAGCATGTAATAAATACGTCTACTTAAGATAATTGTTTTTACTGGAATTGATAAATAGATCAACAGACAAATAATTTAAAAAAGTATATGTACTATTGCAAAAAAAAAGCAATCAGTAGTCTTAATACAATGTTTTACGCATATAATACATAAAAAGTTAAAATTTATCTGTTATAAAGCATCAAATAATAAAGCAAGATATTAAAAATTATGAAAATAAAATATTGAAAAGATCCATCTAACTATGGAACTTTCAAGTTTTTGCATTACTAAAAGCATCTAAAATAAATAACCACATTTGAGAGAACGAAGTGTCCAGTCATAGCGTAATGGTTCAACCCGCCAGTTTACTACACAGAAGTTTCTGCGTTCCCCCCCTCCGTGGCAAGTGTTGGTTATTTACTGAAAACTCGCACAGAGATGAAAGAAAACAAAAATAAAAAGTGCTGTAAGATATTCCTTGAGAATTTTTTGTTTTTTTTGGTCCTATAAAATTTATTTTAATGATATAAAAATATCTAAAAAATACGGAAGATATCTGTTTAAAAACGGATATTTCAGAAATCACGGAAAATTTCCTGGAATTTACGGAATTTTTTTTCCGTTAAAATACGGAAATAGTACTGGCGTCTCGATTGCCAGTACAATTTCCGTTTTTTTTCAGGAAATTTTTTTTACAGTGTGGCTGAACTAATTCACCCACTTAACCTTAATGATCATAGCATCTGGTCTGATATCTGAATCAGCACAAAAAAATAAATCACATGTACTACATTAAAGACGTGAGTATAAAATATCACAAATTTACTAAATGGTGTATACAAATGTAAAATTTAAAACTCATACATACATTAAAATTAAATTTAAAATGTCAACGTTTCGACCAACCAATTTTATACTCACGTCTTTAATGTAGTACTGTTTCATGGTGTAATCGTCCAACATTTATATTAAATCACAGGTAATGGGACTTCCAGTAAACGCTGGAAACGTGATTACACTAGATTTACCAATTTGGAATAATTGTGTCAACAACTAATCTAGTAAGTTCCCTTAAGCAAAGTTACTAAAGTTTCGTATTCATACACCACAACACAACAACCGCTACAACAGCAATCTCTTTTCCATGATCAGGGTGACTTCACACATGACATTCTACCGACGACTAATAGTGACTAATAGCCTCGTCTATCACTTTTATTAGAAGTTAATATTCTAGGCCGAAAACTTTTGGCTCTACCTACATACACTGCAAAAAAAAAAAAAAAAAAAAAAAAAAAAATTGATTTTACGGTATGATACTGGCACCCCAGCTCCAGTATTATACCGTAAAATTAACAGTAATAAACAGTAAAATAAGCAGTAATATACTGCCGCGCAAAATCTTTTTTTTTTTTTTTTTTTTTTTTTTTTCAGTGTACATCTGAAATAATAAAAGCTGTGTCTCACAATAATAACACTTAAATATATACATATAACAGTAAATTTATAGTAAAATTTCCGATTTTTCGCTCTATTCTAACGCTGTGATGATAATGGAATGAGGCACTTATTTTTCCTACACGTCAGATAGCTATTATGAAATAAAATAGACTCAGCCAGATTCCCAAACACACGGACTCAAGCCAGAAACGAGTTCAGTTTCGATTTTTATACCAGTCTTCGGGCTCGGGCTGAAAGTGAAAATCTTATTTATTCACAAATGAAATAAAGGAAAAAGGAAAGAAACAAGAACGAAAATTCATGCGTCAAGCATAGATTATGAAACACTTTCCAACACATCCATTAAACTGTAACGAAACTTCACCGTTAAATAAGGTGAAAGAAGATATTTTAGTAAACAGTTTAGAAAATATATAACACATTTAAAAATCTAATTTTAGCAATTATCTTTGATAGTTAAAAAAAGTCCAATTATTTTGTGCAGCCCTGTATATGATCTATAGATTTGCATATATACTACATAGCATGCTAAAATTTTGTTCAGTTAGAAAATGCACTTTTAGTAATTTTCGCCTATAGATGGAAATGCACACCTGAATTCTTTTGTACAGCTCTGTATATTATTATCTAAAAACTTTTGTACACACAACATGTTAAGTTAAATTTAATTCAGGTTAAAAAAGTCACAACGCAACTTAAAACGCATTTCCAGCCATTACCAACCATAAAAGGAAATGTATCTTGTTCCGTGCGTAGCCCTGTATAAGTATTTATTTATATTCCACAAACTTCTATTAGTATACTAAATAAAGTTCAGCAGGAAATTGCAAAACACATTTTAAAATTATGCTAAAGCAATTCACATAGTCAGTAATACTTACGAATTCCTTTGTGTAGCCCTGTATGTGATCAACAGAATTTATACCACGGTACCATGCAAAAATGTATTTAATCTTTAAAACTCAAACAAAGAGTTGAAAACGCACTTCCAGCTATTATCGCTCATAGATTCTCATAGTACAATAACCGAATTATTTTGTGTTCCTGTAAAACACATGGGCCGCGAGCCAGAACTGACCCGCCGACGATTTATCTGTGGCCCGCGAAGCTTTTGGCATTTTACCATGTGTCTAATTTAGTTGTTAGTTAATTCAGAATTCTACCACGATTTTTGAATAATAATATTTGTCTTATTTATTTTGTCATTAATTAAGAGGAATATTTCTCTTTTGAATTTAAAAAATCTCGTTCATCTGGCAACAGTGATGTATATAGACAGATATAACTCAATTTTACATTTTAGCACAAAAAAAATAAATAAATAAATAAATAAAATAAATAATTAAATCGGATACAAAGATAACCAATTGGAATGTACCAAAGCGTGGGGTCTGAGTTTGAAAATTTAAAGATTCGTAAAATTTGTACAGTATATTTTATTTATAATTTTTATTTGTTTTATGTCGAAACTAATACTCTATTTTACTACTCTCTTCGATTTACACCACTTTACAAAACAATATGCTGTATTTATAAAATACTAAGAAATGTATTGTAAAATTAATAAAATCTGGCGTTAATTAAGAACAGTTAACATTTAAAAAAATCTAAATATAAACTTAAATAGCTTTAAATGAGTCGCTATGAAAGTGACACAAAGTATCACTTATGTGCTTCATATAAAACCCCGAATATGCAGGATGCATATTCGGGGTTTTATATGAAGCACATAAGTGATACTTTGTGTCACTTTCATAGCGACTCATTTAAAGCTATTTAAGTTTATGATGGTGAGAAATACCACCATCTAGATCTAAACTAGCACACACTATAAAAAAAAAGTATTTGGTTTTTTTTCTGCATATTAACAGAGTATTTGGTATCATTTTAATCAGTGAACAGTGAACAATACAAATTAATGATCCATTTTAGGATCAGCGCATACAGATAGATAATTATGGAACAAAGTGAACCACGGCAGTCAAGGAAATATTTGGTTTTCCGTTCCCACGAATGATTTAACTACACCTAATAAAAATGTCATGGAGAAAATTGTCAGAACAATAATATGACACATTTATTTATGAGAGCTTAAATAGGCACGAAGACCTCCCAAGTCAAAGCATCTTTACCTCCCAGACACAGCACGGCGTCAAGAGGAATCGCTATTGTACCGACGGACCTATGAAACACTCAAGGGGAGTACCAAATTTCTCCCGCCTGCCAATGGTCACCTCTCTAAAATCAGAGGTATGGCCGAAACATGCAAATTTTCAAGAAGTTAAAACGTATAAGGCCTTAATTTTATGTGAAAAGGGAAAAATGGTTCCATCCCTTTTTTTTTGCTCCACGAAAAGAATGTGATTTTTCTTGAGAGTTGAGATTTAAAAAAAAATGGAAAAGTAGAAGGTTGACTGCTCTCTAACTAAAAACAGATTTTGAGTGTGTGTGCCAATAGATGGAAATGTACGCGCTAAGAAAAAGCGAAAACGCGTCAGCCATCACCTCCTGCTGTCAACGTTATCTAGTAATATAAGGTAACAAACAATCTTCCTTCACCATTGTTCCATTTTATTTAATTAAGCTATATTCTTTTAATAATACGAATTTACGTGTGTATGAAGATCCTACCCCGATCTAAACATAAAAAGGCTAATCAAATAAATACTTCTAGGGTATGGAACTCTGCCTTTCAAAATCGAATTTGTTAATTCAGTAAGATAAACTGTAATTCTCAGAAAATAAATGTTGAGAATACAGTTCTCAACTAGGATTGAATATATTTTTTTTTTTAACATTTATGTTTGTTTTTAATTATATGCTTATAATTACCTTGTAAATAAACTCAATTTTATATTCAATTAAAAAAAAAAAAATTTTTTTTTGCTAACATAAATGTTCTTAATTTTAAAATTCTTTAAAAAAAAAATTTTTTTTGCCTCTTTTCAACAACTAATAAAAAAAAAAAATTAAGCATTCATTGGGGAATCTTCATACACACTCTGTAACATGCATATACTTGGCAACTCTTTTTGGGTACCTCACTAAATATATAATGATATATTAAATAATAATAAGTGTTATTGGATTGATTTGTATTAACAAAGAATTGAAAATATGACTTGTGTTACATATACTGCAACAGCAGCAAATATAAAATAAATACATAATAATGCTCAAATATTGAAATGATATATATTATATATAATTAATTTCTCGAACAGTGCATAACAATTCACCATTGGGTATCTTTTATTTTATGTTAAACAATTTTTTTTTTGCTCTCTCTCTATTTTATGATTTTTGTACTTTAATTGGATGAATAAGCGTAAAAGTCAAAGAATTAGTAGAATAGATACTGGTGTCAAAACTAGACAACAATTACGCGAATTAAATAATCAAACTGTAGACACTAATATTATTTGTAATAATAATAAGAAGAAGAAGAAGAAAAAAAAGAAAGAGAAGAAAATTATAAATTCTGAAAAAGCTACTCCTAAAATTACTACAATGGACACCCCAAATGCAGATAGCCTAATTAATCTGATTCCATACTATGATGGAAAAAAGGAAGCAAATATTAACCATTTTTTCTTACAATTTGACAATCTCATCAATAAAACTGAATTGAATAATGATTCTAAATTAACTATATTAAAGGCGAAAATTGTAGGACCTGCTAAAGATAAATTGATGAGGGATCAAAATTTGTTCGTGGAACAGAACTTAGAAACCTTTAAAACAAAGTTAAAACAATTATTCGAACCCAAAACCACATTTCTAGAAGCGCAAAAGAAATTTTGCAATCTCAAACAAAAACCGGAACAAAACATGAACGAATTTATATTAGAATTTAATGCGGCAGCAGACCTTTATCTAAAAAAAAGTGGGCAAGATATAGGAGCTAACAACAGCTCTATATTCATGGAAATGATCAAATTATCTCAGTTTTTGGAATCAATTCGTAGTGATTTAAGTCTGGAAGTAAGAAAAAACTCTCCGCCGGACTTTAAAACAGCGTGCAACATAGCTTTAAAATTAGAGGAGGCTTATTCACATGTCAATTTAAAGGACATCAACAACATTTCCAAAACTAAAGATTCTGATTTGTTAAATGAACTGCTTAAACTCAATGTAGAAAGTGCAGAGAATATAAAATTATTAACCGCGGAATTAAATAACATAAAATTAAAGGTAAATGCCACTAACAATGATACAACTAGGTTTTGCAAGTACTGTAAATCCACATCCCATACGAACCCACATTGTTGGTTTTACAAGGGCAACGAACAAAACAGCAGTAATTACGTGGACGAAAATAAAAAAATTCCTGAGAATATTCTAATCGAAAAACAAAATTTTTATCAAGGGGGAAACCAACAAGCTCAGGGAAACTTTCAGCAAACCCCAAATTACACGCACCAAAACTTCAACCCTATGCAATATTCTGCTCCTCAGTACATGTACTATGCACCACCCCCACCCCACCAACAATTTATGCCGATATCATATCCCAGTTTCGGAAATTATGGTGGCAATTTCAACGAACAGAGATCATATGACCAGCGAAGAAATTATAGAGGGCATAGAGGGGGCTACAAGCAAAATAATTATAAAAAACATGATTATACAAAAAAAATAATTCACAGCAGAAATTTGAAAACAATAAACAAGATAAAGATCATGATCAGAATTCTAGTAACAATAAGGGAAACTAAAGTCGGGACTTACATTCTCAAATACAAGGCACCCGCGTAAGTCTCACTGCGGGTCTAAAAAAAATAACAAAATTATTGCTAGTGTCAAAAGTAATGACAATTCTCAACTTCCGATTATTACTTTTGAAATTAATGGTGTTAAGATTAATGCTTTGACAGACAGTGGGGCGGCAGTAACTTTGGCATCACCTATATTGTTCGAACAATTAAAGAATGCACACGTAAAATATAAAAATCTCTGTAACCAGGTAAAAATTCAAACATTAACAAATTCGACAATCTCTTTTAAGCAATGCATTAAATTAACTTTCAAATTGGAAAACGTTTTTGTATCGGGGGCATTCTATGTTACAACTCAAGATTTTGGTCGGAACTACAATATGCTATTGGGATTCGATTTCCTCAAAACAAACAATATTATCCTAGATTTTGAAGATAAAACCATGAAAATAAAAAACAAAAACATTGCACTTCAATTTCTAGAAAATGAACCTCAAAGTCTGATAAGTAACTTAACTGCTAAGTCTAATGAGAATCAAAATAAAGAAACAATACGCAAAAAGAAAAAAAAACGTATCTCGCACAAAAATTTTGTTACAGCAAAACTAACACAGACAACGGAGTTACTACCAGGCGAAAAAAAAATTGTTGCATTACTATTAGATCCAGATAAATTCGCAACTACAAATACAATACTCTTGGAACCGATTAAACATAATATGAAAATTTATTATAAAACATCAATTCACGAAATTGCCAAGGATAATAAAATTCATATAATAATCACTAACAAATCACAACAAAAATTAATCTTAACAGAGGGAATGAACATTGGCAAAATTTCTAAACATTTTGAAATAAAATCAGTTGACACTGAGGGTCAAGAAGTAACGAAGCAGGTAGTGCACATTAATAATCTGAATTTAGAGCAAGTTCGTGAACGGAGAAAAGCAGAACTTAGATCAGACGACTTTAATTTACAACATTTAGACTTGGACACAGCAGAAAAATTAAAAAAAATACTTCTAAATAATGCACATGCCTTTTCTAAGAATTACGATACACTCAGACAATCTTCATTAGTCGTCCCAAGATTTAATTTAATACATAATTATCCTCTGCAGACTAAACCATACAAAACTGCACACAATGTTAAGGAGTATGCTAAAAAAGAAATTGAAAAACTTTTGAGAGCAAATATCATTCGTAAATCCAACTCTGATTACGCTTTCCCTGTTATTTTCGTTAAAAAAAATCTTTGCAGAAAAACGAACAGGCTAATGAAGTTAAATATCGTATGGCGGTCGATTATAGACTTTTAAATGAAATACTTCAAAATTATGCGTACCCCATACCCGAAATTAAAGAGATTCTGCGTAGAATGAGTGGAAAAAAATATTGTACAGTACTGGATCTACACAGTGCGTTTTTCCAAATAAATTTACGTGAAGAAGACACTGAAAAATTAGCTTTCATAACGGAGCATGGTAAATTCTCCTTTTTAAGATTGCCTTTCGGAACGCGCCTCAGTACTGCGGTGTTTGCAGAATTAATTGATAAAGTGTTGGGCCACTTTAATGAAGATCAAGTCGCTTATTTTATTGACGATGTGATCCTAGCAGCCGACTCACTCGAAGAAATGTTAGATCTGTTAGACAAAGTCCTTAAAGCTTTTATTGAAAATAATTTAACTATTGAGCCTACTAAAATACAAGTCTGTATGTCAGAAATCGAATTTCTCGGTTTCACCCTAAACAGCGAAGGATACTCTCCTTCAAAAAGAAACATAGATAAAATTCAAAATTTAGTTAAACCTAAAAATAAGAAGGGAGTTAAATCTCTACTTGGTCTTTCGAATTATTTTAGATCGCTTATTAAAGACTATTCTAAAATAGTTGACCCATTAATTAATCTTACTAAAGACAAAGTGAAATTTAAATGGTCTGACATAGAAGAAAATGCTTTCAAAGAAATCCAAGCAGCGATAGTTAAAAATCCCACATTAAAACCCCCGGATTTCTCAAAAGATTTCATTTTAATCACAGACGCTTCTAAAACAGCTATTTCTGGAATTTTAGCACAGGAATACGACGGAGAACAGCTGCCAATTGAACATTTTGGGCGAAAATTAAGGGATCCCGAAAAGAACTACCCCAGTTTCAAACTCGAACTACTGGCGGTTCATGAAGCGGTGATGTATTTCAAGCATATTCTCGCAGGGAGAAAATTTAATATTTATACAGACTCCAAAGCGCTAACGTATTTTTTAAATTTGGAAAAGCAACCAGACATTGTAGCAAGGTGGTTGGACAATTTGTCCCCTTTTAACTACTCTTTTCAGCATATCCAGGGATCTAAAAATCCTGCTGATTATGTTTCGAGGAACATTAATAATATAATTTCAAGAGAAAAGTTGCAAAATTCATTGTTTACGGTAAACAAAGCTCTATCAGTTGAAAACATTAAACTACAACAATTAGAAGACGAAAAATTGAATAAAATAATAAACAAAATTAAAACTGACAAACAAAACAAAACCACTAAAAAATTCACTCTCAATCAAAAAGAAATATTAATATTAAAGCCAGGCTCTGATACAAATGAACTATTAATTGCTCCGGATAAACTTAAAGCTAAAATAATACAGGAAGCTCATAAACCGCATTTCGGATTTTTTAAAACTTATCAAATAATAAAAGCTAGATTCTACTGGCACGGAATGTACAGGGATGTAAAGAATTATTGTACTAAATGTATACCATGTAACACGACTAAACAACATCAAACTATTAAAGTTCCCACACAAAAAATAATCAAAGATAAAGAAATCGGATCAGTTTTGCATATAGATTTAATTGGTTTGCTTCCAATGACGCTACGCAAAAATAAATTTGTATTTATGATTATTGATTCCACATCAAGATTCTTGGAGGCTGTACCGGTTCGCAATTGTGAATCACAAACACTTCTAAATGTATTGAATCGTTATTTTAGCAATTTCGGATTGGCGCGATCCATAAAATTGGATAATGGCCGGTATTTTCACTCCGATTTATTCAAAGAATACATGGATTCTCTTAACATAGACCTAGATTTTACGTCCGTGAATAATCCACGCAGTAATGGGCTCTGTGAGATATCTAATAAAATATTAAAAAATTCAATTGTTGCCATGTGTAAAAACTCTCTGGAATGGGATACCAGAATTGATTTTTTTAAAATTAATTATAACAGTACACCGCATAGAGCTACGGGATTTTCTCCGGCACTTCTATTTTTCGGTAGGGAAGTAAGAACCCCTTTTTCCATACACTTGCCTGAACAAGACATAATTGTCAAAACCTACGTTAAAAATAGAGTCATACATATTGAGGAAATAAAGAAATTAGCCTTACAAAACCAAAAAAAATGATGGCGGAGTACATCGATAGTACCCCAGTCCAAAAAGTAAAATTTCTACAAACGGGACAAGAATGCTACTTAAAAGTCGTGGGTAAACCAGGCGTACTTCAGCCAAAATTCTTGGGACCATTCGAGGTGGTAAGGAAGCTTAGGAATAACAATTACCTATTAAAGGAAATTGCATTCCCAGATAAAGCGACTATTAAACGCCACATAAATAAATTATTCTCACCAACGAAAGTGGAATCACAGACTATACACATAAATTCCTAGATAGGGAAGCGAGAAATTTTTTTTCTCTTTTATTGCTGTCGAGGCAATATGTATATATTTATTTTAAATTTTTTATTGTTTATAGATGTCTTATTTTTCTTTAGTTTAGTACACATTTTATAATTTTCCATTATTGTTTATTTACAGTACATTGAGGACAGGTTACTTAAAAAAAAAAAAAAAAAAAAAAGATCGTTTAGGGAGGATACTGCAAGTTTTTTTTTCTTTTCTACACAATGTACTACTGAGGAATATGGCTCGTCAGAGGGAGTTATGAACAAACATGCACGTTAAATAAAAAAATAATAATAATTACGGTAAAAATAAAAACAGAGGCAGCCTTGCCAGGGTATCACCCTTTCAAACCCATTTTATACTAATTTATATAACAAAACAAAAAAAAATTTAATATATAACCTTACCCCCTCTACTAAAAGTGAAAATAAAAGTCTTTATATGTAGCACAAAACATATAACTAATCGATTTAAAATTACAAGTCAACATCTATTCACTCGGCGACACAAATATAAATAATAATAATACAACATTTTATATTGACCAATATTTATAATAATTCATCCTTTGCTTAAAGCCACGGATTGACGAATCCACTTGAATTATTATAACAAAAAAAAAAATCGGTCAGATTTTACAAAATTATTTTAGTTTAATATTTGATATAATCTATAACTTGGTTAGAACAACGCGTTTCAATTTTAATTTTAGAATAATTGTACGATTTCATATTATAAAACAAACAAGTAAAAAAAAAAAAAAAAAAAAAATTATTAGTTGTCCCTAAGGATTAACATTTCAGATAATTTAATTACAAAAAAAATAAAAATAAAAAAATACCACTGAACGTTTTAATTATTACAAAACATAAATTGGATGTTTAATTTATACCTTAAATATTTAGGTAAATTATTTCATACTTAAAAAATAATAATAATAAAAGGTGTTGGATACATGTCAATGATCATTTCAGCAATTTATTGGATGTTAAAGTCTCGTTTTTGCAGGCGAAATTGAGACTATCTGCGCAGAGCATCTAATAATGCATTTAGCTGAGATATTTCTAATTAACTAAATTTCCAAACTTTACAAAAAAAAAAAAAGAATTTGTTTAATCTTTTTTTTTCTCTAACTATTATATGTAATATTTTATAAAACAAAAAAAAATAAGAGAAAAGAAAAGCGAACGCTCGCTTTCCATTCCTTAAATATGTATATTTACACGTTAATATATTTTAAAATAATAATAATAAGAAGAATAAATAATTAAATAAACACTTTACAATTGCATGCACATTTTCGTTTGTGCAAAGCAACGCTTGTTCTCGCTAACTTAAATTGTAACTAGAAAATCAATATTATATTTAAAAAAATATATATATTATAATACATTACGTTTTTATACACAATATAAATAAATAAGTAAATATATAAATTGACGAGAAGATAGTGCGATGCAAACGGATTTGACCACGTTACACGTGTACCGATTTTTTTTTTTTTATAGAAAATATTTTCTGTAATTAAGCAGATATACAGATTTAATTACATACCCCATTTTTTTTTAAATCCAAGCCGGGTATACACGACTTTTTTTTATTTTAATCACACATTTAATTTTATTTTCACAATAAAAAAAACCTTGGCTGGATTTTCACGAGTAATCCTTTTCACAGACACACGTGCAATCAAATCGTTTCACTGATTTTTTTTTCCACGGTCAGTAATCCAGGAGTTTAGTAAACATTGCCCACAGGTGAGGAAAGATACCTAATACACGGCTTATCATTTCGCAAATCGTCCCGAGTGTACACCTGAATCCGAAGGTAGGGAGACGGGTCATTGTCCACAGGTAGGGTCATCTAGCTGTCATTCTCTATCCTTCCGCTTAGCGGTGATGGATTAGAGGGAGAAAAGATTACTGTTTTTTTTTCTTTTTCTTCTTCTGCCTTTTTTTTTCCCCAACCCCGTTCATTCCAAGGCAGACAGTTTAAAAGGGTATTGTGTTTGACTTTATCGATGGATATTTAAATTTTTGGTATCGAAAGAAGAAAAAAAAATTTCATTTTTTCGATCTGTTTCCTTTATGAAAATATATTATTATTGAGAATATCTTTCATTCAGAAAAGTAGCCTTTTCACATATTCCAAAACAATTGTTTTAGTAAGAATGATAAGATTTTTTTTAACATAACATTTTCTTTATATATATAAAAAAAATAAAGAAGTTTTCCTTTCTGCTCAAGAGAAAATAATTCATGTGAGAATTATATTATAATGTTTATAATAAAGATTGTAGTACAACAGACATGTGATTATATAGATGTGTTTTCTCTCAATGTTTTTCATATATTATATAATTTTTTTTTTAATTGTATGGTATTCATTATCAATGCATACAGCTTACTGATTATATTGAGTATTTGTTTTAAATGATTCTGTATATTGTATTTCCATTCATGGGTACCTAATTAGCCTGTAATAATTAAAATAAAAGATTTGCCAATTTATATGTATGTAATAACTAAAAATATAAGAGTGGAAAAGAAAATTAATTTTTTTTTCTTTCTTCTCTCGGGCATTTTATTTTATTATTTGGCTTATTCAAATTTTCCTGCTTTATTTGGATTTGGACCTATTAAAACTCAAAATTTTAATAAATGTTTTTGGAACAATGGAAATTGAAACCAACTACACATGATAACTTGCTGAAGAAGTCATGTCTTTCATCAGATTTTTCAACAGTGAACTTTTGATTACGCTTTATTTCACCAATGTGTAAAACTTTTTTCTGGTGTTGCAAACCTACTTACACTCCAAACCTAGTGACACTCCAGCTTATCCCAAGTTCCTAGACTTTTCCATGTGAACATTTTCAGTTTTGATCTTCAATATAATACGACGATGGACTTTCATCGAGTACTTTGTGGCTACATATATATATAAAAAAAAGATACTGTTGACCTTTTTTTTTCTAATGTCGGGGGAAGAGATGATGGTGAGAAATACCACCATCTAGATCTAAACTAGCACACACTATAAAAAAAAAAGTATTTGGTTTTTTTTCTGCATATTAACAGAGTATTTGGTATCATTTTAATCAGTGAACAGTGAACAATACAAATTAATGATCCATTTTAGGATCAGCGCATACAGATAGATAATTATGGAACAAAGTGAACCACGGCAGTCAAGGAAATATTTGGTTTTCCGTTCCCACGAATGATTTAACTACACCTAATAAAAATGTCATGGAGAAAATTGTCAGAACAATAATATGACACATTTATTTATGAGAGCTTAAATAGGCACGAAGACCTCCCAAGTCAAAGCATCTTTACCTCCCAGACACAGCACGGCGTCAAGAGGAATCGCTATTGTACCGACGGACCTATGAAACACTCAAGGGGAGTACCAAATTTCTCCCGCCTGCCAATGGTCATCTCTCTAAAATCAGAGGTATGGCCGAAACATGCAAATTTTCAAGAAGTTAAAACGTATAAGGCCTTAATTTTATGTGAAAAGGGAAAAATGGTTCCATCCCTTTTTTTTTGCTCCACGAAAAGAATGTGATTTTTCTTGAGAGTTGAGATTTAAAAAAAAATGGAAAAGTAGAAGGTTGACTGCTCTCTAACTAAAAACAGATTTTGAGTGTGTGTGCCAATAGATGGAAATGTACGCGCTAAGAAAAAGCGAAAACGCGTCAGCCATCACCTCCTGCTGTCAACGTTATCTAGTAATATAAGGTAACAAACAATCTTCCTTCACCATTGTTCCATTTTATTTAATTAAGCTATATTCTTTTAATAATACGAATTTACGTGTGTATGAAGATCCTACCCCGATCTAAACATAAAAAGGCTAATCAAATAAATACTTCTAGGGTATGGAACTCTGCCTTTCAAAATCGAATTTGTTAATTCAGTAAGATAAACTGTAATTCTCAGAAAATAAATGTTGAGAATACAGTTCTCAACTAGGATTGGATATTTTTTTTTTTAAACATTTATGTTTGTTTTTAATTATATGCTTATAATTATCTTGTAAATAAACTCAATTTTATATTCAATTAATTTTAGTCAGTTTTCCTTTTGTTTACTTAATTTATTGAATTAATATTAAGTCTTTTATTTTAGGGAATGTTTTCTTTAATATTACAATCTAGGTTTTAAAATAAGCCATTATTTATTTAATGTTACATAACTCTCTGCAGGTAACCTTTGATGATTGTAATTGGCTCAAAGAGGATCCGAACTTCAAAAATAATTCACAACGCAAATTTTTCTTTTCTATAATTAATTGATAATTTGTCTAATAAAATTCTCTAAGTATAAATTATCATATCAGATCCTTAGAGTCATAGGTGCAAAATAAATACTATACGTCTCGGATAATTTAAAATACTCATATTAATCAATAAACAGCAATATAGTGGTAAATCCTATGCAGTCAGACTTAAATTCAAATGATCACTCTGTAGCATTCCATCAGTTTATATTTAGATTTTTTTTAAATGTTAACTGTTCTTAATTAACGCCAGATTTTATTAATTTTACAATACATTTCTTAGTATTTAATAAATACAGCATATTGTTTTGTAAAGTGGTGTAAATCGAAGAGAGTAGTAAAATAGAGTATTAGTTTCAGTTTCTTCATTTGGGCTTTAGTCGAACATATGGATTTTGAATTTAAGCCCTTTAATTATTTTCATTACGTAGGTTAGTAATTGTACCATTGTTAATGAATCCTACATGATGTTTTCTTTTCTTTCATTTTTACTTTCTTCTATCTTTACAAGAAGAAAGTAATTGGATTCATGAAAATTTTCGACGGATATATAAGTTTTAGAAGGTCCTGAACACGATTTGACTTTTTTGAGAAAATGTCTGTCTGTCTGCATGTGACAAAAATTTTGTGGGCGCTCTATCTTAAGAACTAATGCACGACATTTAATAAAACTTTATATTCAGTTAGTCACTGATATAAATTGGTGCTGATTAGTTTTTGGTGAAAATCGACAAGTGGCGCTGCTATGCTGCATTTTTTCGATTTCCTCAATAGCTCTATCTCAAGAACTAATGCACTTATTTTCATCAAACCTCAGATTCAGTTAGACCTTGACATAAAGGAACACTGATTACGTTTTGGTGTAGATATCCCAACAGGTGGCACTGCTATACCACTTTTTTCATTATTTTTACGATAGCTATATCTCAAGAACGAATTCACGGAATTTCATCAAACTTCAGATTCTGTTAGACCTTGACTTAAATAGATGCAGGTTACGTTTTGGTGTAAATAGCCCAACAGGTGGCGCTGCTACGCCATTTTTTTTTCATTATTATCATGATAGCTATATCTCAAGAACTAATGCACGGAATTTTATCAAACTTCAGATTCTGTTAGACCTTGACATAAATAGATGCTTCTTACGTTTCGGTGTAAATAGCCCAAGAGTGCTACCATGCACCAATAATAGCTAGTGGCGCTGCTTTGCCACGTTTCTTATTATTATCACGATAACTATATCTCAAGAACTAATGCACGATTTTTCATTAAACTTCAGATTCTGTTAGACCTTGCATAAGTTGTTGTTTATTAGGTTTTGGTCTAAATATCTCAACAGGTGGCGCTGCTATGCTGCATTTTGCAGGATTTGCACAATTTTAGCGATAGTCATATCTTAAGAACTAATGCACGGAATTTAATTAAACTTTAGGTTCAGTTAGACCTTGATATAAATTGGTTGCCGATTCTTTTTAGTGTATGCGAAACCTGTGTGAGATAGAAGAAAGTTTTGGGATTGGCACATCCGACTAGTTTATTGGTATATACGTATTTTATTAACATAATCTCATACATACCAAGATTTATAAAAAAATATATGTTAGAGATCTTTACCACTATGAATAAATATTATAAAGTGAAGATTAACATTGCAGACTTTTTTAAAGGTGATTTACAATACAATTATACTCAAAGGAAAACTGAAATTTTATGTTTGATGTGTAGACACTGTTGGAGTTTGGAAAGAATGTAACATGAAGAGTTGCTACAGCACAAAGTATAGAAAACTCACAAAAATCTGGTTAAACATTTGAAAGATAAACTGTTAGAATTGGAGCTGATACTTTTTAAAAGAGAATCTAAGTGCTTTCACTAAGCATATTGAAGAAAATACATTTGTTTTAAAAACGTCTTTATTACATTAAATATCCCACGAGTCGAAATCATTCATTACGAAATCGAAGAAATTATGTCTAAGAGCAGTTAAAGAAATTTGAAAATACTTAAGCATAGCTGTCGTTGCTAGAAAGATTTTTATATAGCGGATAGATTTGCAAAAGTCGGATATGGGCTTGAAAACTTATAGTGCTTATAAACTTATATTAAATTCGTACGCACATAGTTAATTATCGTCAATCTAGTAAATATCTTGGAAATATGAGTAGTAGAGATAAACAGTTCTACCTTCTTATACAGATATTTGACGGCTATCCATCATAAAGTTTTAACTGTTAATTTCGAACTATTGAATAAGGTTACAATTTTTATTTTAAATCGACAAATTATGAATGTGGGTAACTAACAGACCACCAATAGACAAAGTACTTGAAGTTTTCATTTGAAACTACAAAGTACTTGAGTAAACTTCAACTTCAAGGCAAATTTCATAATGCTATCTTGCTACCTGATGATAGTATTAGCGTTTTCAAATAGAATTTATTACTTTGATAAAACAATTTTAAAAAATGTATTTCATTTTAAATGTTGCCAAGCATTATTACAAAAATCATCGGAGTGGAAATATTTAGAATGTACTAAAAGTATATTTAACTAGTCGCAGATGTGCCAATCCCAAAACTTTCTTCTATATCTCATATAGGTTTCACATACCACCAAAAACGAATCAGCACCAACTTATATCAAGGTCCAACTAAATCTAAAGTTTGATTCAGTGCATTAGTTCTTGAGATATGACTATCAATAAAATCCTGTAAATGCTGAAAAATGCAGCATAGCAGTGCAATCTGTTGAACGATTTTCACCAAAACCTAATCAGCAACAACTTATGTCAACGTCTAACAGAATCTTAAGTTTGATAAAAATTCGTGAATTAGTTCTTGTGATAGAGCTATTGCGGAAATCATGAAAAAAGTAGCATAGCAGCGCCACTTGTTGGAAAATTTACACCAAAAACGTAACCAACAGCAACTTATGATAACGTCTAACAAAATCTGAAGTTTGATGAAATTCTGTGCATTAGTTCTTGAGATATAGCTATTGTAAAAATCGTGAAAAATGTAGCACAGCAGCGCCACCTGTTGGAATATCTACACCAAAACGTAATCAGCGTCTATTTATGCCAACTCTCTTAAAACGAAAGAGCTAAAATAACTCAAGTTGAGCCGAAATCCACTCATCTCACGATTTGAAAGTGAGCTTCTCATGAAGAGTTGAAACAACTCGAGTGAACGAGTTGTTTTTAAGCAACTCATGATTGAGTGATTTCTATTTTACTCATACTTGAGTGAAATCAAATCAATGAAGGTTAAATCCAGTAGCACTTGAGTGATTTATAACTAACTCATACTTGAGGAGGGGAAGGGGAATTAAAATTCTTGGTAAAATGTAATATTTCATTGTAAAATAATAAATTTCATGAACAGGTAGATTATTATTTTAGAGAAAAAAAGTAATTTGCATATTGAATGTATACATATTTATGTTTACATATATGTATATATTCAACAATTAAGTGAAAAGTATCTTTTTTTTTTTTTTTTTTTCTCTGAGCTGCTTGAAATATATACCCCCCTCCCGACCCAAAAAGAGAATTTTAAAAGGAATATATGAAAAGATAAGAATTTCTGCTGATTTAAATATTTTAATCTTTTTTTTTTATTTTGTTATAATGATTATGTTTTCTATGCAATATTATTCGATACATTGCATGATATTTTTCAGTTTATATCAATATTATCATTAAATATGTTTTAATCCTAATACTATTTAGGAATATTCACACCGTGAATATCCGGGAATGTAGATATTTACCTTATTTTTAACAACATATGATAAAAAATATGGGATTTATACAGTTTCATAAATCAAGTATATTTTAAAATATTAGAATTCAGACTGAGAACAGGGGTCGATGCAGGTTTATTTTCTTGGGGCCCATTTTTTGAAAAGTAAACAAAGGTTATTTTTGTGTAATTTATTATATTTTTGTGAAAAATAACATTTTGTAACGAAAGTTGAAATCCAGTTAATCAAATTCGAACCAAGCATTTATAAACAAAAACTTTTTAAAATCCTTTTGCTGAAGTTTTCCTCTCTGGTGAACTTGTTTAATACAAATTACACATTTTAAAACATCACAAAATAATAAATAAATAATAAATAGTATGGTCTTATGGAATAGAATTTTGTGAAGGGGTCCATTTTATCAAATTGATTTTTGTGAAGGGGCCCATTTTATCAAGTATATTTTTGTGAAGGGTCCCATTGTATCAAGTATATTTTTGTGAAGGGACCCATTTTATTAAATAGATTTTTTTGAAGGGACCCTAAACAGGCCCCAAATTTTTCCTAGATCGACCCCTGGAGAATAAAATAAGAAATATAATTTGTTTACTTTAAAACAATATTTTTAAAGTCAGACAAGTCAATTTTCAATTTATAGTATTATAAAAGTTAGAGTTCTGAAACATCGCTAAAAATATATACTATATAAACGAACGTACCGCCAAGATATTTTCTTTAAAAGTTTAAATTGCTACTAAATGCTATTTATATAAATCATATTTATTGAAACAACATTTTAAAAAAAAACATAAAGGAGAGGCAAAGGATTTATTTCATTATATTTTAGAGTATTTTTTAATATTTATCCTTCCAACTTAAAAGATCTCTAAATGTTCGCTCGTATAAATAGTCCTAAATGTTAGGGTTAAGACATATTTAATAAAAATATTGATATAAACTGAAAAATATCACGCCATATATAAAATAACAATTAATATAAAACATAATCATAATAAAAAGCATAATTAGAGTATTTAAATCAGCAGAAATTCTTACCTTCTCAAGTTATTCCTTTTTTGAAATTGTCAACAACGTGATGTTAGTCGCGTACCACACACCACACGCCTGTCGTCTGCTCAGCGGATATGCATTGTAGAGGGGACAGTGGAAGGTCACGTCAGCTGCGTCTGTTTACTGGTATTTCGATTTCCGCTCGCCAATGAGTGCTTTTTTTGTCGAGTTGAGTTGTTTAGTATTCGCTCTTCTGGAGTGCATTAGGAAAATAAAAATTCAAATCATGATGAGGGAAACATTTAAAAATCAACTCATTCACGATCCAATAAATTAGAGCTCTTTTCTGAGAAGCCTGAAATTTGGTGAAAATAAGTGCAATAGTTTTTGAGATAGAACTATTGAAGAAATCGCGAAAAATGCAGCATAGCAGCGCCACCTGTAGGGCAATTTTCACCAAAAAGTAATCAGCACCAATTTATATTAAGCACTAACTGAATATAAAGTTTCATTAAATTTCGGGCATTAGTTCTTGAGATAGAGCGCCCACAAACTTTTTGTCACATACAGACAGACATTTTCTAAATCAGTCAAATCGTGTTCAGAACCTTCTAAAACGTATTAATCCGTCAAAAACAGGAAGTCGAAAATTTTCAGGAACCCAATGTTTTCTTGTAAAGATAGAAGAAAGTAAAAACAAATTCAAAAGGAGATTTTTGAATTTCAAGAAATATGAAAATCATTTTAACCTATTTACTTTGAAGAAAACACGGAAGATGGACAGCTATGCCTTTGCTAGATCAAGATTATCCCACCAGCGTGTACAATCAATTTTTAAAATAAATATAATTTAGAAAATTCAATTAAATTTTATAGATTTGATTGATAAAGTAATTTTGAGTACTTTTTCGCAAAATAAAGTAAAATATGTATAATAATAACTTTGGAGCTTTGCGTGAATATTTCTTTAACATGGTTTTTAATTTTGTACGTACAAATTTTATTCTGTGCAATGGTAATACTACTATCTACTTTTTTTTTTTTTAATGTGACCCGCGTCTTTGTATATAATGCTTAATTTGGCCCGCGGCGGTAAACGAGTTTGACATGCCTGCTGTAAATAAACGGTAAATGTAATGAACACAATACTTTTCAGTAAAAAACTTATAGT
The DNA here is from genome assembly GCA_963931845.1 of Maratus michaelseni. Classification (NCBI taxonomy): domain Eukaryota; kingdom Metazoa; phylum Arthropoda; class Arachnida; order Araneae; family Salticidae; genus Maratus; species Maratus michaelseni. The sequence goes on along the minus strand of OZ007591.1, from coordinate 37,942,197 downwards.
GCATACCTCAGTAATGTATATGAATTTCATTATGTTTGAAATTGTGCAACAACATTTAAATATGCCACAATCGATTTTTCTCCGTAGATCAATATATAACAGCATTCTTTTGTGTGACCCTATAAATGAATAATAAATGCTTTGCAGCTCATATTCTAAAGAAAGCATATTTTAGAGCACTTTATAAATACATACCAATGTCATTATATTTGAAAAGGTGTAACATCATCAAAATGCACTTGATTTTTTCCCATTGACTGTAATGTAACAGAATACTTTTGAGTGTCCCTGTAAATGAACTATAAATGCTACACACTTCATTTTCAATAGTGATCGTGCTATAGTATACATCAATAATATTCAGGACAATTCGAGTTATGCATCACGCAAAAGAGGTGAATACTCCGAAAAACATTAAAAAGTCCATAAAATCGTTTTGGGAACCGCAAAGTGAAGTTGCAGGAGATAGCTCAGACTCTGAAGATATCCAAGGAACGTGTAGGTTTTATTTTGAATGAACATTTGTCTATGAAAAAGCTGTTGTCAAAGTGGGTGCCGCGCGTGTTGACTTTTGACCAAAATCAACAACGAGTCGATGATTCTGAGCACTGTTTGGAGCTTTTTCGTTATAAAATTATGTTATTTATTATTAAATTATTATCTATATATTTAAAACGCTAAGCGATTTCTTTCGACAATCCGTTAGAACAAACTACTGCATCAAATTACACCATTCTTTTTTTAAATGAAAGATATTTGGACACAGATTTGTTATCGTGCATTCGTTTGTTCGAAAATTTAATTAATTAGCTGTAATTTTCAATTAAACATTTACTTCTGCTTATGACGTCATAAGTCGGCAACTCCCACTTTTGAGGGCATAGAGTTTATTCCCTGAACTCTGTGGTTCACCAATCTTTTGACATTAGCTATTATCAACTAGGTAATATTTTAACATTGTAGTATAGATTCTTTAAAAAAAAAAACTTAATTAGCTAGAATATAATCATAATAAAATATCTAAACGTAAACATATCAATATGAATAAGAAATCTCACGTAAAATGCTGCAATTTAAATGATTCCAATTGAAACAAGATTTGGAGAGTTATCCTTGACGCCCAGCTAACATAAAAGTACCTATTTTATTTTATTTATTTACACACATATTCAAATTTATTATAAAAGACCAGGTTGCCATACAAAGCAAAAATCGTCATTTAGGCGCCAAAAAATAACCCAGGTGCGTCTGCGATATATGTACTGATTTAATCAAAATTATTTCGGTTGCACCGCATATTGCAAAATTAATTAAATCCATGATTATTGCTTCTTTCTCAGATTAAAAATAAGAACATTGGTACTTCTCTATTATCCCGTCGACCACTTTTCATAACAAAAAACTATCGCCAAACTGTAACGCCAAATAAACGGGAGAACGTTGCCATTGAAATATCAAAATAAATAAATAAATAAAATACATGAATTTATGGACACAATTGTTATTTTAATTAATGAAATAACTAATAAATCAGTAAAACATAAGGAAAATAGACGCAAATCTCGAATTAAAAACCACTTGATGACGTAACAAACACGTATAATGCTTCTGACATCAAGTAAATCGCACTTCATTTTCGGCGTTTAATTTTACAGTTTGGCGATAGTTTTTTGTTATGAAAAGTGGTCGACCGGATAATAGAAAAGTACCAGAAAATTTAATGTTTAACGAAATTCAATTATTTGATCGATCGCAAATTTGGGTTCTTTTCCGTTATACCGACACCATGCCATACATGTAAATATATGCTTGGCGACAATAGTGTCCGTATAATGGAAAAGTACTCATTGTTTTATTAGTTCGGGCTATACCAAAAACAAACATTTTACGGGTAACAAAAAAATCGCCGAAAATGGCTGCTTCATCAGCTGTTATGACAGCAAAGTTGGATAAAATCTAATAACCTGAATTTTACAACGTTTATGCGAAACACCACAGAGAACACAAGCTATTTTTATATAAGTAGGGCAACCTATAATAAGAGAACTAACAACCTTCAATAATATAATGCATGAAAAAGTAAACAAATAAGTGATTCAGCAAATCATAAAAATATGTATTTCTTAATATAACTATAGAATACAGAAAAATATTCTGGTACCATCAAAAATATTCATTATCCCGTCGTCCCATTAAGAAAAAAAAAACTATATGCAAATTAGGTACTTTTCGGTTAGCCGGCGCCAGTAATATATATATATATATATATATATATATATATATATATATATATATATATATATATATATACATAATAATAAACTCCAATGGAAAATTACTTGCAGAATCATTATCACAAAAGCCAACCAAAATCTATAAACCACATAAATTCAATACTAGAAAAACAAAACTATATACATTATATATATTTGTATATATGTATGTATATACTATATATATATATATATATATATATATACTTCATTGGCGCCCTGCTAACCAAAAAGTACCTCAAATAATTCGCCAAACTGTAGCGCCCAATAAACAAACGGAAGAATGTTGCCATTAAATCTCAAAAAAAAAGAAAAATAATAATAATAAAAATAATAATAATTAAGAAAAGCCCCATTTACTAAAGTATCATTTATCAGTAACTTTTAACAATAAAATTTACAATATATTAATGAAAACAGAATCAAAAATAATCTTGGATATTTATTTATTTACATTATTTCTCTTAATTATGGAAAAGGAATTATCATCCTGATTATGTAAAGGAATGAAGAAACCATACAAATAAATTACACTTGAAAACATTAAAAATCTCCTTTATCTGCAGATTGATTTATTATTGTAAAAAAAATTCTTCATCTTTACATAAAAATTGATTAACTTAAAACAATGGATGCGTTTCAGAAGATATGGATTTGAAACGAACAATGATTAAAGAAGACACTTTAAAAATTTTGATCAAAACATTTTAAAACTTTTTTCAACGTCGAATTTCGACGGTGCGTTTGGGGAGATGCAATGCACATGCACATAAGAGCTCATTCGTTGCATTATCACAAGGGGGGGGGGGGATGTGTGCCTTATTTAACATGTTCTTTTATTGACTGAATATGAGATGAACGTAGGGATATGCTATTTGTATGATACTTCATAGGTTCAGGAAATTTTCTTTCTTGCCGTGAGGAATAGGGCGGTAATGTCAAACTTATTTCCATTTTGTTTACGGATTGTTTGTTTGGAGTTTGCATAAGGAAAGATCAGTTGACGTCACTCAGGGCAAAACTTTGACGTCACTCAGGGCAAAACTTTGACGTCACTCAGGGCACAAGATGGTTTTGATTGGTGTACGAACAGGGACGAGTTTGTCTGATTGGCTGGGAGAGGGGGAGATTGATTGACGGGAGTGTTTGTTTGTAAACATGCCCTTTCCTTATCGGAAATAATAACGTAATTCACTGGGGGAATTTTTTTTAAATAAAATATTTGAAAGATTGTTTCATAAGCACCCCTACTTATGTAATAAAGAAGCTTATTTTACTAATATTGTTATTGTAATTTTTTCCGTCAAGTTTTGACGGGTACCATCTAGTTATTATTTATTTATTAAATTATTATTATTATTAAATTATTATTATTATTATTAAATTATTATTATTATTATTATTATTATTGTCATTAAATTATTATTATTTATTATTAAAGTTATGTTATTTATTAAAGTTATAAAGTTATGTTAAAAAGTTGTGTTTTCTTTATTAGACCGGGAACTTATCAGCCCATGTGTTATCTAACATACAATCACCTGTAAATTTTTCGAATTTTGTAATAATCGATATTGGACGACCATCTGCTGGCATTGATTGCCTTTTGCGGTGGTAATATTTAGAAAAGAACAAAATGGATGATCCGTTGACCTTACTGCAGACAATGCGGGAAAAACACCTTTCAACAAATGCGAGCAACAGGTAAAATGACAAAGATTCATACTTTGTTTACAATTTCCTTCGATGGCATGGGCCCTTAGTTTGCAAAACAATTCGGTTTGCCATGTTAGTTGCAATTTGCAATAATTTCTCCGCGGATTAACTTGTGAAAATAATTACATACTAATTAGGTAAAATCCCGTCAAATATGACGGATGAAAAAATTAGCAAAAAAGTTTAATTAAGAAAGCTTTTCCAATATAATTTGAGTCAATCGGGGATAATTTAATAGGAGACAAAATTCTAAATTTTTTCAATTACCTGTGATCTATTGACCCTATGCTTAAATAAAGAAGAAATAAAAGTATGATTCAAGCATAGATTATAAAACACTTTCCAACACATTCAGAATACTGTAACAAGACTTCGACGCTTATTATGGTAAAAGGGGGATGTTTACGCATAACACATTTGAAACCCCATTTTTAAATTATCATCTATAGTCGGAAAAATATCCGAATTATTTTGTTCAGCTCTGTATACACTGCAAAAATTTTTTTTATTTTACGGTATAATACTAGCACCTCAGCTGGCAGTATTATACCGTAAAATGAACAGTAATAAACAGTAAAATAAGGAGTAATACGCTACTGCGCGGCAGTATATTACTGCTTATCTCACTGTTTATTACTGTTCATTTTACGGTATAATACTAGCAGCTGGGGTGCCAGTATTATACAGTGAAATAAAAAAAAAATGCAGTGTTATGATCGATAGATTTGTATATAGTTCAATTAAGAAACGCATATCATACAGTTAAAAATTCACCTACAGTTTCCATCGATAAGCGGGTACTCGAATTCTTTTATGCTGCTCTGTATATGACCTATAGAACCTATACACAACACGTATCATGCAAAAGTTTACTTAAATTTAAAAATGCAAATTGAAACTGAAAACGCACTTCCAGAAATTATCGGTCATATACAGCACTGTAACCGATTTATTTCGTGTGCGTCCCTGTAAATGAACGATAAATGCAATGCACACCATATTTCTCAGTAAGTAACTTATAGTGCACCTTAGTAATTCATATAAATTTCATTATGTTTAAAATGTCAAACGTATAAAATCATTAAAATACACTACAAACGATTTTTCCCCGCAGACCATTATGTAAGAAAATTATTTTGTGTGACCCTGTAAATGAATAATAAATGCTTTACATTCCATATTCTACAGAAACCATGTTTTAGTGCATCTCAGAAATGCATAACAATTTCATTATGTTCGAAATGTTGTAACAGCATTAAAATGCACTTGAAACCATTTTTTCCCAATGACCGTAATGTAACGGAATACTTTTGAAGATCTATAAACGCAACACGAATAATCCTAGTATATTAGCGAAAGTTAGAGTACGGACAAACAAACCGAAGTCATAAAAACTTTTCAACTATGTTGAAAAATGTTAAAAAAACAACGCGGTCTATTTTTTTTAAATGGCGCCCGGTGCATGTAAAATCCGTCGTGGGTGTAAAGTCCTCCTAGTTCCCTGTGAATTACACCTCTGGGGGTGCCTAAGGCTCGGCTCCTATAAGGGGAGCTGACGCATATCCATTCTGTTGCCTAAAATAACCGCCATATTGCAACCTAGCTCAGCATTAGGAAACCGCCTGAGCAGGTGTTTGCCGTCCCTGTTACTGTCACTCGCCGTCCACTAGTACGGTAATCTAACCGGTTTTAGCTTGATTTTTGGTCCGCTGGGTTATTAAATGGCGGTATGATTCAGCCTGTATTATAGGAGCTCTAAGGGTGCCTAGTCACGTGAAGGTCTCGTCAGCGGATCAAGGTTCTAAATTACGAGACCAACTCGAGTAGAGATGGCATAACGTATAGATGAGCGATGCAGCGAGGAATTAGTAAATATCCCAGCATCTCACATCCGTCCGCCATGACTTCGCTACAATGCGCAGTGCTGAACCGTCTCGTCCAAAATCAATCCAAAGCAACCGTCCAATTAAGAAAAGGCAATTAAAGCAACAAGACGCACTGAAGCCACGTCGGCCTATAGATTTATCAAACACATCTTCGACAAGCGGAGAACAGGCGAATCCTCGCCCCGTTGCCAGGTATCAACCCGTTAAGGTGGGCAAAAGCCTGGCAGGTAAGGGCCTGGTCAACGGTCTAAAAAAAAAAAAAAAAGAAAAAAAAAACACCTTTCACAACAAGTGTTATGTATACATGACGTGAAGAGTGCGTACAATCTATATATTTTTTTTCCTTCCAGTATTTCTTTTAATAGAGAGTGCCTCATTTAAACTACTTCTGCGATGAATTTAGGCAAAGATTTCTATTTGGAAAAAGTTGTACTAAGTAAGTATTGATGGTCACCGCAAGGTACTATATTTGTAAAAGAGCGTTCAACAATCAAGCAGATAATTTGGTCCAGAATATTTTGATTTGAAATTTTCATGAAGTTTCTTTAAGATATAGTGTAAAAACTTGGTATTATATGCAAAAAAAAAAAAAAAAAAAAAAAAAAAAAAAAAATTATACAGCAGTTAAAAGAAAAATAAATGCCTGTTTTTTCATGCCTCTGACTACCCCTGACACCTTAATTTAGAATTCGGAACATAATGGGTGCAGCAAGAGCGATTTGAAGTTTCAGCGATACCCATATTCTACCAATAATCTCACACTGTTTTCGGGGTTTTAGGTAGATTTCGTAAGAAATACTACCTATTACATTCTCCCGTATGTTGGAATTTCTGAAAAATTTTTGCATATCTACGCCGATTATGACTCCCAGAGCCCAAAACCACCCCCAGTTCAAATCGTTATCTATCTACATCACTTTTTAATGGACACGATAACTTCAATAATTCTGCACAGATCTCTTCCAAACTGATACATAAAATCTCGGTCAAGTTCGTTAATGGGCAAAATTGAACCAGGGGGGGAGGAGGGGGTGCTTTTTGTGAAAACAGAAAAACCCCATAACTTCTTAATTATGATACGTATCGAATCCGTTAAAAGTTATTATTACTTCTAGGAAAAGGGCCGAAAATTTATGTATGACAGATTTTTGATATCCTTAAATATGGCCCCAAGGGGGGGGGGGGGTATAGGGGGTTTAAGAAGAAAAAATTCATAACGTTGTCAATTCACAAGATATCAAATTCACTTAAATTTATTATAAATCCTCTTAATATTATCTACAACTTTTATATTGACAAGTTTTTTATAGGACAAACCCTTACAGCAAAAAAAAATTAAAAACAAAAAAATCCTTGCCGGCTCCGCCCACAGAAACAGGTAGATTTCGAAGTGGGCGGTCCCTCCCAATTGCCGCATCATGGCAAAAAGGTCATTTTTTTCTGCAATTCCCAATAAACATAGGCGCCCCACGGTCTGCATCTTCGAAATCTACCTGTGCCTGTAAGCGGAGCCGTCAGGGATTTTTTTAATTATAATCGGTGCATAAGGTTTCTGGAACATTTGCCGAATAAAATGAATTCTTTAGATTTGAATCTGCGTGCTTATTAACGAATCTCCTTTCGCCGCACCGAAAGACGTATATTTCGTAAAATTATTCTTTTCCAAATTATTATTCCTGTTTATTAATTGCCTGACGTAGAAAAACCTTTTAGCTGTTATTTATATGAAGAAAAACATAATTTTGCTTTTCGAATCTCGGAACAGTCCGGAACAGTTGATGCCGGTTAAGGGGCTTCCTAGTTGCAGCAACTTTACGCCCAGTCGATTGTGAGTTGAATGTCTTTTCAAAGTGAGCCGTTGGGGGAAGGTAAAAGATTGCTTATAGCAATTAAAGATAAGATAAAATTGTTTATAGCAATTAAAAGTAAAATATAAGGTTAAATAAAGCGTTTAGAAAGATAAATTTAAAAATGGTGAAGAAATTGGAATAAGAGAAGAAGCGATAGAGAATATAGTTAGAGACGATTATACAAGAAGTAAATGGTTTAGCTGTAGTAAATACTACTGGGAAGGAAAAAGTTTAAAATAGGGTTCAGGACATGTTCCAAAATCAGTACAAAAGCCAGGTGGAAAGGCGGGCAAAGCAACTTTAAAAAAAAAAAAGACACTTTTCAGTGACCATACAGTTTTTTTTTTTTTTTTTGTTTTTTGTATATTAATTAAATAATGGTATAGCCGAGTAATGTGTGTAAATAGGCTATTAAAGTTTTTTTTTTTTTTTTTTTTTTTTTTTAAAGAAATAAAAAGAGAGAATTTTTCGAATCTCCTGTACTTATTCCGAGTGTTGTGCGCTGATAAATGATTTCGGAAAGTTTATTTTTCCTTTTATCGAACTTGCATCACAAAATCGTCTGCTCGGTGGAGCGCGTACGTGATGAATTTTCCTTTTCGGAATATGATATTTATCATCCGTGAAATGGCCGCAGGTTGCATTTTCTTGAGTTACATGACAGGCGTTCCCAAATAAATCACCTTTCTAAATATATCTTCGGTTACGTCCAGATAGAAAAATAAAAATATAGAAAGCCAAAGTAAATCTTCACTTTCAAAAACTTCTTTTTACTTTCTTCTTATGAACATAAGAAAGTATTTGAATCTGAAAATTTTCGACTTCTGTTTTTAGATAGATTTACAGTGTCTCACATAAGTGATGGGACACTTGTGCTTTACAAAAGGAAACTAATCAAATAAATTAAAAAAACATGTACACATTTTTTTTGTGGGTGTGTTTCATACTTAAATTTAGTAAAGATTATTACATAACATACATTTTGTCAAAATATTAAAATATTAATTTAATAAAAATACAAATGTTTAGAACGGAGCAAAAAATAGCTCACATAAGTGATGGGACACCATTATATATGCAACAAAAATCGTCTGAAATAAGCAATAAAAATATTTTTTGGGGTTTTATTTTTACTTAAAAGCAATTGGCAATAATTTATAAAATCGTCTGCAGTATTTCTCTCCAGTTTGTTTTGGAATTTTTGTGTTTTTTAGCTCTGTGTAGTCATGAATGCTAAACGAAAAGAAACTTCGCCTGAAATTCGAAAATTAGTTATTAATTTGCATATTGAACGTGGAAAATCTATTAGAAAAACTGCTGAAACAGTTAACTTGAGTCGTTCAACAGTTTTCAATATCATTAAACGATATAAAAAGAATCATATGATTCAGGATAAAAGAAGACCTGGCTGACCATCAAAGCTATCCAATGGAATAAAGCGAATTATCGTTCGAAATATTAAAAAAAATCCAAGAATTAGTGCTTCAAAAGTTGCTGCTGATTTACAAGCATTATATGGAATAATTGTTAATCCTGAAACTATTAGAAGGGTAATTCGATCTGCTGGATATCACGGTAGAGTAGCCAGGAAAAAATTCTTCGTAAGTGAAAAGAATAGAAAACTCAGACTAGCTTTCGCAAAATCCAACATAAATAAGAATTCTGATTACTGGAATAAAGTTATATTTGCTGATGAGAGTAAATTTAATATATTTGGTTCTGACGGTAGAATCTTGGTGTGGAGAAAACCCAGGGAAGAACTTCGCAAACAGAACTTGGTACCAACAGTAAAACATGGTGGAGGAGGAGTTATGGTATGGGGGTGTATGTCGTCCGCTGGAGTTGGTAATCTTGTTTTTATTGACAGTATAATGGATCAGTACAAGTATATTGATATTTTAAAGCAAAATTTGAAATCTTCAGCACGAAAATTGAACCTTCATAACGATTTTAAATTCTACCAGGACAATGACCCCAAGCACACTGCTCTGAACGTTAGACTCTGGCTGCTATATAACTGTCCTGAAATAATAAAAACACCACCACAATCTCCAGACTTAAATCCCATAGAGAATATTTGGCAAGAATTGGAATCAAGAATTCGCAAACACACCATTTCTTCAAAACAACAACTAAAATCGGTGCTTCAAGAAGAATGGGGTAAAATCACTCCAGAAATCACAAAAAAAATAGTTGAATCCATCCCAAAAAGATTAAATCATGTTTTAAAAGTAAAAGGAAATCCAACAAAATATTAAAACCTTTTAAAAAGTAAAATTTTTGGATAAATATTTGATGGAAAAGTAAGTGTCCCATCACTTATGTGAGCCATTTTTTGCTCCGTTCTGAACAATTGTATTTTTACTAAATTAATATTTTAATATTTTGACAAAATGTATGTTATGTAATAATTGTTACTAACTTTAAATATGAAACACACCCAAAAACTTTTTGCACATGTTTGTTTATTTATTTTATTGCAGTTTCTTTTTATAAAGCACAAGTGTCCCATCACTTTTGTGAGACACTGTACATGTTTTGGGATGCCCTGATCCTGAACACGAATTGACAATTTTTCGAAAATGTCTGTCTGTATGTGACCCAAATTTTGTGGCCGCTCTATCTCCAGAAATAATGCATGAACATGGAAGTTAATCAAACTTCAGAGTCAGTTAAACCGGCACATAAATGGGTGCTGATTAGACTTCCGTGTATATAGCTCAACAGATGTCGCTGCTAAATTGTGTTTTTCACGATTTACGTAAAATCTATATTTCGGCTCGACATCTTTGGGATGGAATTTCTTCACACTTCATATTCAGTTAGACCTTGACATAATTGCAATTGGTAAAAAGATTGGTAACAACGAACAACATTGGTACTGATTAGTTTGGGTGCATCTTCCTCAACAGGTGGCGCTGCTGTGCTGTGTTTTACAGGATTTCCATGATAGATATATCACGGCATCTATGGGAGGGAATTTTACCAAACTTAATATGTAAGATATTCGTAAATAAAAATTGTGTTGATACAATTTTGACTTTGCTCACTCAACAGGGGGCGCTGCTATGCTATATTTTTACGACGAATAACATAGCGGCATCTCAGTTTCTATTTGGTAGAAAATTTTTATATTTGAATACCCAATAGGACCATTGTTGAACTGTGCCTTTCCTTAAATAGCTGATTACTGAAACTCAGAGTTTAATCAAATAATTGCATTATTCTTTGTAATTGTTGAGGTGTAAAAAGTGCTATTAGAATAAAGTTTTGTGGTGAATTGGATACAGCATACTAATTTTGTTTTGTTTCTATTCGGGTTTTGTGCTGATGTTGGAATTATTATATATATATATGTCGTAGGCTAATTGCGAAATCCGGCTCTTTGCGTAAATCTATATTAATATTAGAAAAAAGTAACGTTTGTTTGTAGGGGTTAATCTCTGGAACTATCGAATCGATTTCAAAAGTGATGGTGACAATCTGCTCAAACATAGGCTATATTTTATGTCGGTACCATTACCCCCAGAGGGGTGCACAAACCAGGGTCCGACTAGCAAGTTTTTGTGCCCAGGGCAATTTCAATTTTTCGTGCCCCCTTAGATTGGTTGATTTACTGACTCTAGATTTTTCACTTATTCGAAAATTGTCAACTCAAAAAATTAAGTTTTCCCGAAAATTGAAAAAATGGTACCAGAAATAAAAATAAAATATTTTTTCTATTATTTATTGAAATATGCTTTAAACCATAGATTGAGATGTATTTTTATCATTTCATCGTATTAATATCTTAAGTATCACATTTTTTCAGTTGTGTCACATTTCGAATAAATGTGCTAAATATGATAAAATTGAATGACTTGATAAATACAGCACATCAATTACTAGAAAATAATGATAAGAAGTCTACTTATTAATGATGCTATTGATATCAAATGATGAAACCAAACTGATACTGAGTGCAAACAAAAGTGCTAAAATAAATAAAAACGTTGACAAGATTCTGATTTTTTTTTTTTAATGGAAATTTAGATGCAATTATGAAAACTTTCGTGCCCCTCAGAAATTTTGTGCCCAGGGCATAGACCCCGGGTAACCGTGCGATAGTCAGGGCATACACAAGCGAAAAACGTTCTAAAATTGCGATTTTTTTTTATATTGAAGAAGCTAGAAACTTGAAATTTAGCATCGTAGTTACTTATAAGATGATGTAAATGCTCTCTAAGAACAAATTCTAAGAAAATCGAAATTTAAAAGGCTGAAATGAGCGTAAAGCATTCTAAAAACATTCTAAATTACAATTTCTATGGAATCTCTGGAACTACAGAACCATTTTCAAAAGAGATTGGTGGCAGTCCCTGCTGCAACAATAGGCTATATTTTATGTCGGTGCTAATACTCGCAGGGGGAGCAGAGGCGAAAAACTTTCTAAAATTGCGATTTTTTTGTACTGAAGAAGCTAGAAACTTGAAATTTGACATGGTAGTTACTTATAAGGTGTAAATGCTCTCTAAGAACAAATTTAAGAAAAAAAATCGAAATTTAAAACGCTGAACTGAGCGAAAAGCGTTCTAAAAACATTCGAAAGTACATTTTCTATTGAATCTCTAAAACTATCGAACCGATTTCAAATGTAACTAGCTGACCCCCGCCCGGCGTTGCCCAGGCTCGTGATAATAAATAAATAATAATAATAATAATAAATCAAGTTTTTATCATTTTATATCTTTAACCGAATTTTGTATGAAATTGTATTTTAAAAGGAAAAATTCGCGAAAAAATATTGATATTTAGTGATAAAAGCGCTCATTTTCTTGTTTTTTTTTTTACCTAGGGTCGTTTCATAGTTTTAAAATAAAAAAGTTGTTTTTGTCCGAACTGTTTGAAATCTTTATTGGTGCTAAATAAAACGGTTTTACAACCCGTGTAAAAACTTCGTGAAAAAATATTGTTATCTAGTTGTACACGAAATGTTTTCTCCTGGCTTTTTTGTTTGTTTGTTTGTTTTCCCGTCGGCTCCTTTAACATAGCAATAAAAAAAAAAGTTCTCATCTTCCGAACTCTCTGACATTTCAATCGGTTATAAATGTAACTGTATCCAGGTGTCCTTTAAAATTTTGCGAAAAAATATGCATATTTAGCAGTGAAAACATATGAGTTCTTAAAAAAAAAAAGCTTTAGCTGTTAACCTCAGAGCAAAAATAAATTAGAAGATCTATGTTTTCAATACAATGGTACAGCTTCATCCGTTTTCAATCCTCCTAGGCTAAACAGGTGAGGATTGGGTTAATCAATAAGGTTGACGCATGCAAAAAGAGACGATTTTCATGTGGATTTGACAGAATGCGCTTTTCGTTTTAAATATATAGATGGTGGCAAATTGATGGTGACAGTCCCTGCTCTAACATAGGCTATATTTTACGTCGTTGTCACTATCCCAGAGGGGTGTGGTAGTGAAAAACGTTCTAAAATTGAAATTTTTGTAATACTGAAGGGACTAGAAATTTGAAATTTGGCATGGTAGTTATTTATAAGATATAAATGCTCTCTGAGAACAGTTTCTTGAAAATTCGAAATTTAAAATTGGTGAAATGAGCTAAAAAAGTTCTAAACATTCTAAATTACAATTTCTATGGAATCCCTAAAACAGGCATGTCAAACTCGTTTACCACCGCAGGCCAAATTAAGTATTATATACAAAACCTCGGGACAGATACAAAAGTAGATAATATTATTACTATTGCACAGAATAAAATTTGTACGAACAAAGTATAATCATGTTAAATAAATATTCACGCAAAGTTCAAAAGTTATTATTATACCTACACTGTAAAAAATTTTCAGAAACGTTTCTGAAAGTAACGGAGACCTGTGCTGCACGATACTAACAGAAAGGTTTCTGATTCGATCAGAAAAATGTTTCGGCTAAAACACGGAACCTTTCCGATTCGTAATGAAACCTTCCTGAACATATCTGAAACCAGGGTTGGCAAGTTTTTGACGCATGACGGTTTTTACCGGTTTTAACCATGGTTTTTACCGTCATGTCAAAAACCTCCTTGTCAAAAATGTCAAAAACCCATTTTTTAGTAGTTTGTTTTTACATTTTTTTTCATTCTATCATTAATATTAAGTTGTTTTACATGAAATATTCAGTATCAAAAAGACTCTAAAGTATATTTATCCATCCAAGAAAAACAAAAAAGAATTGCATTAGAATAATACGTGTACACCTCTGTTAGAAGATCTCTACAATAATCTTAAGCTATTTGGCATAATCTAAAAAAAAATTAGATTTTTTGAAAAAAATCCTGTAATCTATAAGTATTAGATTAAACAATGTGTATAATTTCGGTACAATTTATTACATTTCTGAAAACAAAACTTTAAGATTCTACTTATTGAAATGCAAATGAAAATCACCATAATTGCATTTATGAAATACATAAGATATGCATTATAAAATATTATATCTAAGAATATTCAAATTTATTCACTGCCAGTCTATGCTTAACATCGATTGTCATACAATGTAACAGCATTTTTGCATCTCTAAAATAATTTTAATGTACTTTATTAAAAATGTATATTGAATGTTATTTAATAATTATAATAACCTTTTATTATCATTTAATATTATTGTTAATTGCAGTCAGTAGATTCTATATTAGTGAAGATTATGACAAATATTGTTCTTTCTTTTATTCTTGCATTTTTAAATCTTTCCCATATCAGGAAATGATCTTCTTTTAAATAAATTTAACAAATGTAATTGTAAATAATAATAATAAAAAGAACAACAAGATAAAATCAATCTAGAAATGTATTGTATGCTACACTTACATCGTAAATTGGAGGGCAATCGAAAATGATAGGTTTTTGACGGAATAAACCGGTAAAAACACGGTTTTTACCACTGTCATGTCAAAAACCAGTTTTTGACGTCCAAAACCCAACCCTGTCTGAAACCTTTCTGAATATATCGGAAATCTTTCATTACGGATCGAAAAAGTTTCTGAATATATCGGAAAAGTTTCTGAATATATCGGAAATCTTTCATAATATATCGGAAACTTTTCTGAATGTATCTAAAACCTTTCTGAATATATCTGAGGTGTTTCTGAAGATATTTTTATCTTTTTTTATTATATATTATCTGAATTTTAAAAGAATACTTGAAAATATAAGAATTTCTGTTCTTTTAAATATTCTAATCAAACTTTTTTTTTTATAATGATTCTTTTTTCTAGGCGAAATTATTCGGTATATTGCGTGATATTTTTTCAGTTTATATCAAAACTTTATCAAATGTGTTTTAACCCTAATATTTAAGAATATTCACGAAGTGAATATTGGGGAATGGAGATATTTTCCTGGTTTTTTTAACAACATATCATGAAAAAAATATGGGATTCATACAGCTTCACAAATCAAGTATTTATTTTAAAAATTTAAAAAAAATAGCATATATACTTAGAAAGAAAACTTTCAAAACTTTTCATTAACATGAAATAGACAAACTAAAGCTATACTAATATATTTTAGATACATTTCAAATAATCTAACTCCCAGCAACATAAAATGATTAAAACTTATGTATGAGCTTTGTAAAAGCAATGCAGCTTCAGGTATCTGTTTATCTATTAATTTTTTCGGTCCTTAAAAGGTAATTTTTCATATTAAAACATTTCACAAAAATTCTCATCTTAAAACTTGACCCTTCACAAAATTTTTCGTTCCAAAACAGTATCCGTCACAAAAAAATCTTTGTCTTAAAAACAAGACTTTACCACCTCAAAAACTGAACTTTTCACAAATTTAATGATTTAAAAATAAAATCTGACCTATCACAAAACAATTGAACTTATCAAAGTGCATAGCTTTTTTATGTGTAAAGGATAGATACAAAGGAACCTGATATAACGATAATTTCAAATTCCCAAAATTATGACCGTAATTTTTAAAAATATTAAAAAAACTGCACAATTTCACAATAACAGGACCCTGTGAGAAAAATCTGGACATAACCCTGAGATTAATAAAATCACATAGGAATTTTTTTTTTTCAGAATTAGAATAAAATAAATAAATATAGTTTGTTTACTTTAAAACGATATTTTTAAAGTCAGACAAATCAATTTTCAATATATAGTATTATAAAAGTTAGAGTTCTGAAACATCGTTAAAAAATATATATAAACAAACACACAGTACCGCCGGCAGATATTATTCTTTAAGAGATAAAATTGCTACTAAATGTTATTTTTAAATCATATTTATTGAAGCAACATTAAAAAAATTAAAAATGAGAGACAAAGGATTTGTATTTTTATATTTTAGAGTATATTTTAATAATTATCCTTCCAACTCAAAGTATCTAAATGCTCATGTAAATAGTCCTAAAAGTTAGGGTTAAGACATTTGTTAAAAATATTGATATAAACTGAAAAATATCACGCCATGTATGAGATAATAATGAATATAAAACAGAATCATTATAAAAAAATATTATTAGAGTATTTAAAACAGCAGAAATTCTTACCTTTTTTTAAATTCTCTTTTTGGACCGCTTGAATAACTAACATTATATTCCACAGCCAACAACGTACTGCTTTATCTTTGCCGTTAACGGCGTGCACTGTTTAGAAATAGTTGAGAAGAGAAGTACTTGAAATGCGGACAAACTGGTTTGTTATAAAAGAGGGTCGGTTTCAATCACCTAAACCTAAACATTCGGAAAGGTTTCTGATGGTTTCAGAAAGTGAAAATAACTATCAGATATCCGATGGTATCAGAAACATTCCTGTTAGAATACTAAACGTTCCAAATATTTTTTACTGTGTAGTTTATTTTATCTTATTTTTCGAAAAAGTATTCAAAATTACTTTTCATTAACCAAATCTATAAAATTTAATTGAATTTTCTTAATTGTATTTATTTTAAAAATTCATTGTACACGCTAGTCTGTTAATCTTACAATCTACCAAAGTCATTGCTGTCAATCTTCCTAGTTTTCTTCATGCAAAAATAAAAATAACATACTTTGATTCAGAAAATGTATTTAATAAAATGTGTCTTGTATCTATGCATTACCTATTTAATACATTTTCTGGATCGAACTATGCATATTTGACTTGAAAAATAACAAAAGATCTGAAATTACGCAAAGATGTCGAATGAAAGTGCGCTACTGAACATACAGTGATCTCTCACTTATACGCGATACACGGAAATCATTTTTCCGCACCAGTTTTTTTATAAGGTAATTTTCGGCTTCTTAAATCGCAGAATTTATAAATCGAATTTTACTATTTTAAAATAGTGATATGAAAAAGTAATTACTGAACATCGCGTATAAGTGAGAAATCACTGTAGTTAAAATATATCTAAATGTACGCTGTACTTAAAATAAAATCTGTCCATTGAGGAATAATTACAGAAATATGAAATCGCACTGATTTTCAATTAATTTCAGCAATAAATTTTGAAGGATAATGTAAACATCAATCATTAAAGGTGAAGTAAATAGATCAACTGATTTTCATATTTTTTGAAATTCAAAAATCATCTTTTGAATTCATTTTTTAATATATTTTAGTATATTCTAGAAATTTCTACTCCGATGATTTTTGCAATAATGCCTGGCAATATTTAAAATGAAATACATTTTCTTTTTGAAAATTGTATTATCAAAGTAATAAATTCCATTTGAAAACGCTAATTACCATCAAATAATAAGACAGAATTGTGAAATTGGACTTGAAGTTTACGCAGGTGCATTGTAATTTTAAATGAAAACTCCAAATATTTTGTCTCGCTTTGTTTTAAGATTCCACATTCATAATTTGTCGACTTAAAAAATGGTAACCTAGTTTAACAGTTCGAAATTAAAATCCGCCAAATATCTGTATAAGAAGGTATATCTGTTTAATTTTACTATCCATATTTTCAAGATATTTTCTAGATTAATGATGATTAAGCATGTGCGAACGAATATGATATAAATTTAAAAGCACTATAAATTTTTAAGCACATATCCGGCTTTTATAAATCTATCCGCCATATAGAAATCTTTCTAGCAATGGTACTTATGCTTCTAGTATTTTCAAATTTCTTTAACTGCTCTATACATCATTTCTTCTTCGCAGTGACCGATTTTGACTCTCGGGATATTTAATGTATGTAATGTAATTAGTTCTTTAAAGCAAATGTATTTGCTTCAATAGGCTTGGTTCTTTGATTCTCTTTCAATTTTGAGAGTTTATCTTTCCGATGTTTAGCCAGATTTTTTGTAGTTTTTTTTATAAATATTTTGTTTGTACATAAGAATTACTATATTGGCATGACCGGCAGGAAATTTAGTTACAGAAAAAAGGAGCATATAGCTGATATTAAATATAATAGAAAACCCACAGCCCTGGCAAGATTATATCAAGAAGAAACCATCCAAATAAATTTCAATGAAAGTAAAATAATTTTTCCCTCCAGTCCATACTATCCATCCATAATAACAGAAACCATAGAGATACTAACACTCAAAAATACAATATGTAACAATGCGGCATCTTTTAGCTTACCGAAATTGTGGTTCGAGTTACTCCATGGTTACAGATATGAAAATAAACAACCAAGTAAAAATAAAAGATAATGTGCGTAATTTAAAAAAAAAAAAAAGTACATGGAAATTAAATGATAGTATAAACACCGTGCAATTATAGAATATTCTCATTTGTTTTTGAAAATGGCTCGGAGTGAGCCGAAACATGTCAAACAACCTAATAAAAGTTATTTTACTATGTATTTATTATGTTGTTAATTTACACCTTTTAGCATTTAAAAGAAATATATTTTGTTTCCCTTAATAACATTCTTTCCAAACCCCAACAATGTCTACGTAACTAACACAGAATTTCAGTTTTCTTTGAATATAATTGTATAAATCACCTTTAAAAAAGTCTATGATGTTCAGCTTCAGTTTATCGTATTTATTCATGATGGTAAGGAGCTTTAACATATATATATTTTTTTTATATAAATACTGGGTTGTACGAGAGTATGTCAATAAAATGTGTGTATATCAATAAAAATGAAAGAATGGAAAGAAAGATCATGCAGGATTCATTAACAATGACACAATTACTATCATAAGTAATGAAAATATTTAACAAGTTGGAAATTGTACGTCAAACGTTACAAACGAGGTGCGTTCGTACGCACGTTTTAGAATTAAATTCATGATATCCCGTGCGTAGAACGGGTTAAACAGCTAGTTAAGTATATATTTTATGACACTTCATACAAATATCTTAACTAGTTATATAAATATTCAGATATATATGTATCAGCTAGTTATATAAATATTCAGATCTTGATGATTTTTAATTCTGTGAAATGAATTATATCGTCTGCAGATTAATTTCTGTCATAAAATAAGTATCTCGGTCGCTTGACGATTAAACTTCGGAAGCTCCTATAACAAAAAAGCACCGATTTAAAAAAAAAAAATCAAATTTCTTAATAAATGTTTTTATTAATATCTCCTAAAGTTTTGATTCGATTTTAACCCCTTAATCGTCGTGCCCGAGACATTCACGGGCAGCCTAGATTACGCCTATTTTATTGAGATTGTTTGATTCCCACCAGTTTTTTTTTAAATAGTATTATTGGCTTTATTCTTGCATTATTTTATCTGCCTATTAAATAAGACGGACATTTCTACTTAAAAAAACTGGTGGTAATCAAGCAATCTCATTTTTTAAAAAGTAGCCTACACTAAAAGGGCGCGACGATTAAGGGGTTAATAAAATTTGAAATGTCTCGACAAAATTCTGCAAAGATAATATATTTTAAATTGCAAACCATTTGGTTGGGTAGTTTTTGCGTTGTTATATGCGGACAGACAGACAGACGGACGGACAGACGGACGGACCAAGCGACGACTATAGGTGCTACGTATTTATATAATTACGAACGCACCTAAAAAGCTTAAATTTTAAAATTCATATGTATGTTCGATTAAAGCCCAAGTGGATGAGAGATACTCGGGGTTTATGAGTCAAGCACAAAAGTGATAATCCGTATCAATTTCAAAGCGACTCATTTAAAGCTATTTAATTTTATCTTTTAATTTCTTTAAATTTTAACTATTCTTAATTGGCGCCGAATTTTATTATATATATATATAATATTTAATAAATACAGCATATTGTTTTGAAAAGTGTTGTAAAATCGAAGGAAGTCGTAAAATAAAATATTATTTTCGACATTAAACCAATAAAAAATTATAAGTAGAATACTGCAAAAATGTTATGAATCGTTAAATTTTCATACTCAAGATCCCGTGCTTTGCTTTGCTACGTTCCAGTTTGTAATCTTTTTTTTTTTTTTTTTTTTTTTGTGTGTGTGTGTGTGTGTGTTTAAATGTAAAATCGAGTTAAATCTGTCTATATACATCACTCTTGCCAAATAAGTTGGATTTTCTTAAATTCAGAATGCTATCACATTCTGAAGAGAAATATTCGTCTTATTTAATTTCAGAATAAGTAAGAAACATATTACTATTCAAAATGGGGGTAGCAGTCTGAATTTTAAAAAAGTCCGCCAAACTGGTAACACTGATATACATATATTTCTTATGTTTGCCACGATTGGTGCAAGTATGTTCGTGCAAAGTGTATTTTCAGCATAAGTGTTCTAACAACTAAATTAAACACAGGTAAAATGCCAAAGGCTTCGCGAGCCACGTCATGTGTTTGAAATGCCTGCTCTAAAACTACCGATCCGATTTTAAACGTAATAGTCGCAAATTTATGATGACAGTCTCTGCTCTAACATCGACTATATTTTATGTCAGTACCACTACCCTCAAGGGATTGCAGGAGCAAACGTTCTAAATTTTCAATTTCTGCGATACTGAAGGGATTAGAAACTTGAAATTGGGCAAGGTAGTTACTTATAAGATATATGTACTCTCGAAGAACAGTTTCTAAAAAATTCTAAATTTAAAAGTGTTCTATAAACGTTCTAAATTACGATTTCTATGGAAATTCTAAGGACAGAAACTTGAAATTTGACAGCTGATACTTTTTAAGATGCAAGTGCACACACGGAACAGTTTTTTAAAATATCGAAATTTAAAAGGTTGAAGGGGGAAAAAACAGTCTAAATTACGATTTATTTTTATACTGACAGGATTAGAAACTTCAAATTTGGCATGGTGGTTACTTTTAAGATACAAATGCTCGCTAACAATGGTTTGCAAAGAAATTCAAAATTTCAAAAGGTGAAATGAGCGGAAAGTGTTTTAAAAGCGTTCTAAATTACGATTTCTATGGAATTGTTAGGGATAGAAACTTGAAATTCGACATGGCTGTTGCTTTTAAGACATAAATGGTCGCACAGTACAATTTGAAAAAAAATCGTAATTTAAAAGAGTGAAATAAGCGAAAAGCATTCTAACAACGTTTTAAATTGTGATTTCTATAGAATTGTTAAGGATAGAAACTTGAAGTTTGACTTGGCTGTTGCTTTTAACGCGTAACTGGTCGCACAAAAAAATTACTGGTAGCAGACAAAAAAAAAAAAAAAAAAAAAAAGTGAAAGCGCAATGAGAGTTCTAAATTACAATTTATTTGGAAATGTTAAGGCTAGAAACTTGAAATTTCGCATGGTTGTTACTCACGTAAATGTCCGAAAATATTTACTAAAAATGCGAAATTTAAAAAGATAGGAGTAGAAAAAACCTTCTAAAACTGCAATTTATGTGGTACAGCTGATATAGAAGCTTCGTATTTAGCATGGTGGTTACACTTAAAATGCAAATGCTCGCTAAGACCGGTTTCAAAAAATTCGAAATTTAACAGGCTGAAATGAGCGGAAAAGGTTCTACATTATGATTTAATTGAATTTTTTCTGATCTGAAACTTGAAATTTAGTATAATGGTAACTTTTAAGATGCAGACGCTCGGTATAAACAATTTATTAAAAATTCGAAGTTTAAATGTGTAAAATGAGCGAAAAACGTTTATATTGTTTCTAAATTGTTAGGGATAGAAACTTAAAATTTGACATGCCTGTTATTTTTTAGACGTAAATGCTCCCACAGAACATTTTTTATAAAATTCGAAATTTAAAAAGGTGCAGAAGCAAAAGCCTTTCTAAAATGGCATTTTTAGTGATGTTGCCGGTCTAAAAAGTTGAAATTTGGCATGATGGCTATTTTTAAAATTTTAGTGCTCGCTAAGAACGGTTTCTAAAAAAAAAAAATCGAAATTTAAGAGCTGGAAAAGTTCTAAAAACCTTCTAAACTATGATTTATCTGAAGTTATTAGGGTTAGAAACAAATTCATCCACAGATCAGTTTTTAAAAATTTAGAAATTTTAATGTGTACAGGAGCAAAAAAGTTTTAAAATTGCAATTTCTGTGACATAGTTATTACAGAAATTTGCTTAACTAGAAGATTGGAATTTGGCATGAAGCTTACTTTTAAAATGTAATAACTCACTTAGAACTGCTTCTAAAAATTTCAAATAAAAATGAAATGAGCGAAAAACCTTTAAAATACATTCTAAATTACCATTAATTTGGAATTAAATTTAGCTCTTCTCATTCATTTAAGTCTCATGTTTGCCTAATGCTGTATAAGAATGAAGTTTACTCAAAATGTGGCTGGCAAGAGACCCATATCCTATGCCGGTAGCTTTGGCGATAAATATTTGAACTGGTTGTTGCGATCTTCAGTCTTTGGGGTTGCTTTTTTGACTACTGGAATGGACTTTATCTACGTGACATCGTACCCTTTTTGGTGCCATTTTGGAATTTTTTGTCAATCGTGCCAACTGGCACAGGATATAGAACGCATGCCATGTGGCTTAGTTGGTAGTTTTTGAATTATCTGTGGCAGTAAACTTCCCTCTAATGAAAATATGCTCACGAATACCACTAGGTATTTTTCAACAATTGCGCGAGCAAAGTCGCGGGTTTTGCTAGCATTTCAATAAAATAGGATTACAAAATATTCATAAATAAAAATAGTATATACTTTTTTTCACAGACCACCTTAATCTATTATTCAGACTGCTCATTTCAACGAAAATTAATATGCGAGATTTTAACACTTTCTATAATACAGTTATTTGCAACTCTTCTTCATCACACCAAAAATTGAAGGTTTCATAACTTGCAAGAGACACACACACGTGCTTTTATTTCAGAAAGTTAAAATTGGTCTAATGAGGAGTCAAACATCTTACACATTCATTCTGGCAATGCTGCAGTAATTATAGAATTTTGTCCAAAAGTTTAGAAGGGATCTTATATAAAGGTCTTAATTAAACTTAACCCTTTGCACTCCTAATAATTGCGATAAAAATCAAAATGTCGAGTCACATTCGACAAAGCAGTGCAAAAGGTTAAAGATGTTCTGAAATCCAAACTAGCTCCTTTCTGCCACATTCACAGGACTGAGAGAGTCTGAATGTCCCAGTAGCGATTGGAATGCAAGCTCATAAGTACAGTATTACAAAATAAAATTGTTGAATAACTATTTTTTTTAAATTCCACACACATTTTTGTTCAGATTTAAACATTATATTAATTACAAAATATAGAAAATGATTATCATCATCGGTGGTGAAAGGACCTAAACCCATTTCGGAAGCTTGGGGCTCCCATTTCATCCATTCCGCAATTGTATGTGGAAAACTCTATATGGAAAATTGCTTTAACTCCTTTGTTTACAAGCTTTTTTTATGGCTTGCATAGAGATCGACCTCAGCTATCCAATGCAAAAAATAAAAAATAACTTAAAAATATTGAAATACAAACGAGATGTTTTGAAAGACTTCTCATATAGGATTATCATTAACATTCATACCCAAATAGGCTACTTTATGACACTTTTTTTAATTAATTTTTGTTCGCAAATGTATCAGATTACAGGTGCTCTTATTCAGAAACTTTGTAATTGCAACAAGTTTTCCATTTTTTGGTCAAAGCAGATGATCTTCCAGAAAATACTACAAACTCAGCGTTTCGAACCGAATTTGCGACGCGATAACACAAAAAAGGAGAAAAACATATCTCACGTGACACATCACTTAGAGGTCTGCACGGGCCGAAATTTCCGGGCCCGGCCCGACCCATACAAAAAGTAATTTTGCCCGGCCCGGCCCGATACAAAAATTAAAAGTTCGGCCCGAGCCCGATTTAAAAGTTAAAAGTTCGGCCCGGAAAAAAGTTAAAATCTCGGCCCGAGTGAATTTCTACAAAACATAATTTTTACGTCGATTTGGTTAAAAATTTGCCTCGTAGGAGGAGATCTAACCAAAAATTCCTATCTTAGCCTTTTTTTTTCATGTTTATAATCTTCATTTTTATAGAGGTGCCGCAAGCTGGAATATTTATTTTTTTAATAAATCTCTATTTGTTGTATGTATGTGTTTAAGTTACCATCAATATTGCTAATCCATATTCCATTTATTGAAGTGTTAAAAATCAGAAAAATGCTATACAGTAAAATCTTGTAAGATGGAATTGCATAGGGAAGAAAAAAAAAAAGAGTTACAGACAATTTGCCTTCTTAGCAGGTGTAAATGTATTATGTATTCTTTTCTTACGTATTAGTATATTCATTTTTAATGGATCAACACAGTTTTCAATTTAAGACAGGATTCCATCATAAGCAGGTTCTTTTTCACACGTTTTACTTTATTTTTTAGCCATATTTTAATATGTGTATAAATATACTTTAATTAAAAAGAATAAATTTTAATGTTTAATTATAAAATAATGGCGATTTAAAAATGTATGCATGTTTTGCAAAGATTTTTATGCCAGATCTTATTTTACTGACCTTCGAACAGACCAGGCACGCCGAGACAATGATTTTCATACGGGTCAAAACCAGGACTAAAAATTTTGAGGCGTGAAGACTAGGAAGAATGAAACCAGTCCCGGCTCTGTACGAAAAAAATAATTTAAGGCACGGCCTTATTCTTCAGGAAAAAAGTAAGGCCCGGCCCGGCCCGTAAAGAGTAATCACTAGGCCCGGCCCAGCCCAAGCCTTCAGAAAAAAAGTATGGCCCTTGCCCGAGCGTCGTAAAGAAAAATAGGCCCGAGCCCGGCCCGTGCAGATCTCTAACATCACTTATAACTCGATAAGTAATTTATTTATCAACAAATGGAAAACTCGTTTAGATTCCATAGTCAGGCCTGACAGGAGCCAAACTCTAGGACGGTTATGATAAACTTCACTTAAAAATATACAATAGTACAAATTTGAGAGTATGCTGCCGAAGGTAATGGGCCTCCCAATTTTAGGTCGTAAGTCCGTTTGGAAAGATTTTCATTTAACCCACTCAAGGAGGATCAAATAGATAGGAGCAGTCATAACTCATGTCACTTGATGCCGTCCCCCCTACCGCGTCTTGCACTGGAGACTGCTGATTGGACTGCTATTGGCCAAAGCAGTCAAAGTGAAATATGGCAGATGCAACAGTTATTTATACAATTAAATGAAAATAACTGTACATATGATTGTTATTTTTTTTTCTGTAACTTAGAAAGTATGAAAAACAAATTTAAACTAACAATAAATGTATAGGATCATTGAATAAAAGTAAGAAAATTGAAGACAGTTTGCTAAAGGTGTAAATCCAAATATATCTGATCAACTTATGTGCAATGATTAATTTTTCAAAACAAAAATTATTCTAGAGAGTTTGGCTGTTTAAGATCCCCCCCCCCCCCCCCTCCCTCTTCCTAAAGAAAATTCTTCATGCTAAATATATCACGTTGAGTAAAAAGTTTTCCGCCCGAATTTTTTTTATTATTGTAAAATGATAAATACATACTAAATCATCAAATCTAATGAGGATAGTAATCTCTGTTTAAATCTACAATCGTTTGCCAACGTTTTGGCGACTTTTCAATCTCTTCTGCGAAAAATTGTGGCATGCGCGAGTCCAGAAAGAGATCAACCTCATTTATGACCTGCTCATTTGAATGTAAGATTGTGCCATCAAGATGCAGCTGCAGATGTGAAAAGAGATAGAAATCTGAAGGGGCCATGTCGGGGCTGTATGGTGGATGTTGCATCAAATCCCACTCCAGCTTGTAGAGCGTCCAGCCGGTCATGGTACTAACGTGTGGCCGGGCATTATCTTGATGAAAGTGAACCAGCTTCCTTCTGAACTCGTTTCTTCGTTTTTCGCAAATGGCATCGAGAACTTTGATTAGCATGTTGCTATATATTGCACTGTTGATAGTCTATCTGCTTTTCAGGTACTCTTTGTACAGAATTCCACGACAATCCCACCAGATGCAGTGGAGTACCTTCTTGTTAGTTAAGGCACGTCTTGTAACCAAGCCAGCTGATTCCCCAGGTGCTGACCACCCTTCTTTATGGCTTCTATTGTTGTAGTACACCTATTTTTCATCACAGGTCACAATTCTGTCCAGAATGTTCTCTTTCCTTTGATCAGTCAAACAACAGTTTTTTCTCCTGCGCTTGTCTTCAGCAGTCAATTCGTGAGGCACCCAACGATTGAGCTTAAATGTTAGGTTTATGCATTTTAGAGCGTTAACTATGGTTTTTTGGCAAACGTTAAGCTCTAACACAGTAGTTAGTGTTGACACATTTCTCTCTTGATCAATGATTTGCTTTAACTGCTCACAATCAACTTCAATAGAGCAGCCGGAACGTGGTTTATCTTCACTGTCGAAATTTCCAACTTTAAACTTCCGAAACCAAACTTTGACTGTATCATAAGAAACAGTATTGATTCCTAAACTTTCACACATCTTTCTGTGGCATTCAGTCGCACTGAGTTTATTACAGAACTCTCAATAAATAATCGTTCTGATCTTCTGAAGTGATAGCTCCATTTTAAACACTTTTTTGAAGCACAACATAATCAATTTTTAACAAACAAATTACACAGTCATGTAGTTCCTGTGCTCTGTTTTCGAATGCAAAAACTGGTTGGCTGAAAAGCTAACAACTGCACAAATGACAGCTGTTTGCGCGAAGGTATCTCTCCTTGGCGGAAAACTTTATACTCAACGTAATATATACATCAAATCAATCTTTGCTGCAGAAATACATCTCCAAAAATGCATCACTGAAATTACCCAAAAGTGTTGTATAAAAAGGACAAAATATTCAAACATAGAAAAAAAAACTTTATGAAAACATCTTTTTCCTTTTAAAGTCTAAAAAAAAAAAAAAATTCACTCTGGAAAGATACTTTAAACTTTATTAACATGATTTTCAGATGCTTATAATATAAGCTCATCTTTCATTTGATGGCTCTTTTGCACAGCAATTCAGACATAAATTCCAAGAACATGAGTAGACAAAATGTCAGATTATTAAATTTTCCAGACACCCCCTTATATGCTTCCAATACTTTCTTTGCATTTTTGCATCAATCCAGAGAATGCCAAATATTGCTTTAAAACAGGTGGAATTCCTCCTTTAGGAGGAACTCTTTCATGCCTGTGCCATACTGATCTTAAAAGTTGCTAATGAAATTTGTCATTTCTGTTTCAGACATGTATGTATATGGCTGTGCACTATTTTTAATCTTATAACACAGCTTTTTATCCGAGACGATTATTATACTTATTGATCAGGTAAGTGGCTTCTGAAATCATAAATGAAACACACGGTTATGTTTTAAAAATAAATTAGAGTGCAATTTGAATTTTATGTATCAAATATGATACAATGCATGCTTTCTTGTTTTTCAGAAAATGACTGCCAAAAAGTTTTTGACTCAGGAAGAAATTGAAGAAATGGTAAGTCGCTGGAGTGATGAGAGTGAAAATAGATTGTATATTTTGATAGCGATGACAGCAGAGGTAATCTTAACCCATTTTAGGCCAAGCATAGAAATTTTATAAAATGTGGTATTATTTGCATTGAAATTTGCTTAAATTACATTCATTAAGACATCAAAAAAGGTTTGTGCATGAAAAATAATATTTTATTTAATTTGACGTTACCATTATTAATAATTTACCATTAAATTTAAATAAAAAATTTTAAGTTTTCTTATGGCATTTGTTTTATTTTTATTTTATTTACAGAACTTGCAACTTTACTCCATTATAAAAACATATGATTAATGTCAAGTGGAATAATAATACATTTTCAAAAAGTCAAATTTGTCAATAACCGTTTCAAGTAAAAAACCAGCGTATTTCGAAAATTTCTCAACAGAAAGTGATTACTTCAATTGAATTACTAATATTTTATAGATGTCTCCAGAACCCTTAAAAATAGCAGAAAAATAAAATTAGCGAAAAATATACGTCACAGTGTTAATAAAAAAATATTTATTGAAATGGTGCGTTTACGCACCTTTGGCCGAAAATGGGTTAATTATGTTCCAAAGGAAGTTTCTGAAAGTTAGTGATGAAGAAGATAACGATTCCTTGAATAATGAGTAATAACAAGTTGATGAACACAGTAGGTACCACTATAATTAAAAATTTGAGACCAAAGAAAATAGACAATCTACTAATCAAATAAAAAAAATAAAAAAAATTAGTACTGAACTATGATTAAATTCCATTTTGAGGTGAGAAAATATCTCCTGATTTTTTTTATTTAAGCACACCTGTTTTTTTTTTTTTTTTTTTTTTTAACAGATGATTTTATTGAACATATCGTCCAGCAAAAATGATTCAGTGTACAAAAAGATCCTGAAAAATGTATAAATAAATGTAACAAAACTGGAAATTAAGCAATACATAGGGATTTGTGTAATGATGTCTATTGTGCATGTTTCAAAAGTCAGTGCATATTTGGTCATCTTATGGGAAATGCAATCATAAAGGAATGTATGTCTTTGAAAAATTAATACATTTTAATGACAACAGTAAACAACTCCATCATGATGCTGCCAAACATGATCGCTTATATAAAATCAGACTAGTTGTAAAAATTTTACAAGTACGGTTTCACAAAGTGCCAACGGAATCGTCTCTGTATTGATGAGATCTGTTTCCCAAAAACCAGACACTTCCTGAAACTATATCTACTCCTTAAACAGCACAAGTGTGGATACAAGTTATTTGTTTTGTGCAGTCTATCAGGTTATGCTTACACATTTGAGATTTATACAGGTCAAGAGAATGTTATTCAGTCAAATGAACCTGATCTAGGTCCAATTGCAAATAGCAATTTGGCTATGCAGACAAATTGATAGAAATAAAAATTATAAAATATATTTTGACAATTATTATACTTTACTTAATTTGATATCTTACCTGACAGAAGGAGGAATTCCCTCTTTGGGAACTATTAGACAAAACTGAATAAAATATAGTATTCTACCAAAAGAGAAAGAAATGAAACAAATGAATAGAGATTACAGTTGTGAAAACGTTGGAATGGTGGATAAAGTAAAAATTGCACCTGTAGCATGGAAAGACTATAAAGTAGTAGTTATTTTAACATCTTCATTCACTGGACAGTTGCCAGTTTCAACATTAGACAGTTTTGATAAAAGTCAAAAGAAAAAAAAATCCAATTTATTGCCCTTTTTTCGTTATCAAAGTGAGAGAATATAACAAACACATGAGGGGGTTCAACCTTTTAGATAGTTTTCTTGGACAACACCACATTCTCATCAGAAGCAAAAAATTATACTTTAGAATGTTTTACCATTTGTTAGATCTCACAATTGCAAATGCTTAAATTTTATATCAAACAATCAAAATGAGATTAAAAGAAGCCAGCTGTTTTCTTTAACTGTTGGCTTAGGGAAATTCAGAGCAGATAGCAAATGCCCTACAAAAGCAAGGGGTAAACAGTGACATTAGCTGCCCGGAGAGTTTTTTTTTTTTTTTTAAACCCCAGGTTTTTTACAACCCTACTCTTAGAACTCTAATACAAATTACTTTCCTTAATAATTTATGATAGTTAGAAACTTTCAAATAAAGCTTCCAATTAAAGTTTTCTTCAAACTGAAAAAAAAAAAAAAAAAAAGTTTTGTATTGAACCATAGTTCACTTCAGCAACTATCACAAACTCACTTATGTCCAACTTTAGGCAAAGAGGAAAGGGAAGCGGACATTTGAGGATAGAAGTTGAGATTTGGAATGATTTATTAGTTAAATTATTATATGTAACTTCAAAATAACAAATGTTACAGCTTCTCTTGACCTTGGCTTTCGCACACCTCCACTGTGCATTCTGTAAAATTTGTGTTTTGCAGTTTGGCAATATTTTTAATCTTGTATCAGTTATGTTTATATTTATATTGTTCTGCCGAAAGGGCACGCTATGCTTTGTTCTTATAGTGAAATAAATTAATTAAATTGAATAGTCCACTTCTTTTGGATCATTTATACAAGTAATAAATACACATGCATATAACCATCCACTCGTCTTTGATATGTCGAATGCAGAGAAAAAGTAAAAAAATTAGTTGTGCTTCTTTTCACAAATTTGTCATTCGAATATGAACTTGTGTATGAGTTCTACAAATATAAACTGCTGGCTGTTTATTCCTATGTGATTATTATTCTTTACAAACATTTTGTTTTATCAAAAATTGTCTTTTTTTTTTTTTTTTTTTTTTCCTCTTCCTTGCAAGAATGCATAGTTTGTTCTAAATTATTGATTGTGCAATCATCTCTAACTGGAAAAAATATGCAACAACTTAAAATATGAAAGTAGAAAACATTTTTACCCTGTATTACACAATAATTAAAGTTTGGTGAGTACTTTCTATTTCATTGAATCATTTTTTTTTTTTTTCATTATGTCTGATATACGATCTGCTACAACAAACAGAAAAGTTTAAAGTCAAATGTAACCAAATTTAAAGAAAGAGTTAATTCAACTTTACATGACGCAGGCATAGTTCTTTTAAAACTTTTAACGAAAAAATATTG
Organism: Maratus michaelseni; assembly: GCA_963931845.1. Lineage (NCBI taxonomy): Eukaryota > Metazoa > Arthropoda > Arachnida > Araneae > Salticidae > Maratus > Maratus michaelseni. The sequence goes on along the minus strand of OZ007591.1, from coordinate 37,911,563 downwards.
TCCTTTGGAAAGGAATTTAATTCAGTATTCGATGCAATATTTGCATATTGTGATGATAAAGATATCGATGAATTTAATAATGAAAAGGAAAGTATTACTGTAAATTTAGATACCATTAATTTAGCCATAAAATGAAAATTATTCGATGTAAATTCTGTAAAAATAGGAATTCAAAAGACAATGAATCATTATCTAAATATATTTTGCTTTCTGAAATCAAACTTCCAAAAATTAAGATTCCTACATTTAGTGGTAAATTAGAATGGATTGAATTTCAAGATGTACTTTCTGCAGCAGTATACGATAATATACATCTTACAAGTGTGAAAAAAATTACAATATTTGAAAAGTTCATGCAAGGGCGATGTACTTAACATAATTCAATCCATCCCAATTTCTGATAAAAATTGCAATATAGCATAGAATGTATTAGGTGAATGCTATTCGAATAAAAGGTATTTAATTACCACTGTAATTAAAAAGCTACTTTCCTTACAACAGACATACGATAGAGCTAAATCTATTTTGAAATTTGTTGACATCATAAATGAGTATCAGATCATTAAAGGTATTGGAACAAGATGTAAATAACTTTAGTGATGCATTAATTGGTTATTTATAAATGGAGAAATAGAAATACGCAATGTTGGTACTTAGTTTTATTTTGCTTGTTTGTTGACACATGTCAATGGGAGACAGTATGTTATGGCTTCCCTTGACCCTGGCTTTCGCGCACCTCCTCTGCACATTTTGTGAAATTTGTGTTTTGCAGTTTGGCAACATTTCTAATTTTATATCAATTATATTTATCTTGTTCTGCCAAAAGGCCATGCTACACTTTGTTCTTACAGTGAAATAAATAAATTAAATTACAATACAGTCCACTTCTTTTGAATTATATTTATATAAGTAATAAATATGCATGCATACATTCATCCACTCAACAAATATTGCATAAACATTTTCATAAATGATATTAATGAGTTTTAAAATTTTTAAATTGTTTATAGAGATTTGGGGGAGGGGGGGGGGGGGTGATAAACCTCCCTGATTTTTTCCCCCCCATTTCCAGAATTTGTAACCACCCTGCGTCTCATGCACATTACCTATAGCAGAAAAGATACATAGCAAAAGCGAAAGCACTTGGCATGGCATATCCATAGCACTTCCGGTCGATGTAAATATTTTGTTGCATATGGCTATAAATTTTGCATTTTGATAGTCCAATTTGGCAATTTTGAATGCCAATATAGCACAAAATTTCAGAACATTAGAGGACTTCTTTTAATTTCAGGAATTTTAGGACAAGTACAACCTTTGTTTATTTTTTTGGTACTTCTCTATTATCCCGTCGACCACTTTTCATAGAGCTGTTCACATCACGTGACTTTTACCGGAGAACAATGAAAAAAGCTGTAGGACACACAAATAGAAAAAGCACTGATAAAGGTAGCGATAGCTATCCTACAGCAGCAGCAAAAACCTGTTCGTGACATCACCTTGCACAGCTCTATGACGAAAAACTATCGCCAAATAAACGGGAGAATGTTGCCATTGGAATATCAAAATAAATAAATAAAATATAAGAATTTAAGGACACAATTGTTATTTTAATTAATGAAATAACTAATAAATCAATAAAACATAATGAAAAATACACGCAAATGTCGAATTAAAAACCACTTGATGACAAACACATATAATGCTTCTGACATCAAGTAAATGGGACTGCATTTTTGGCATTTAACCTTACAGTTTGGCGATAGTTTTTTGCTATGAAAAGTGGTCAGAGGTAATAGAGAAATACCGTTTTTTATATATACAGTGCTGTAGATAATTAAGTAAATTATAGTCAACTGATCAAGTTGGATTTAAAAAGTTTAAAATATGCATTTAAATGCAATTTTATACACTTAAATCATAAAAAATCTTAAAATAAACAATTTCATATAATCTACTGTCTACTACTAGTAATAAAATTAAAAATTGAACAATCTTTTGAAATGAATTATATTCAGCTTTCAGGTGTCCTTTGCGAATCAAACTAAGAGTAGCTTTAAATCAATATAAAGATCTATTTAAAAATAAAAACTATAATTTTTGCAAAAGGTTTAATATAACAAACACACAGATAAATAAACTAGAATCAGCAACTAAAATAAATGAAGGCCACACTAGATCAAGTTGAAACAATTTTATAGACAGGAAAATTAGTACATAAAATTTCTCCTTGATATTAATGCAGAACAAACTTTGCTGTAAAGTACAACAATATGGATTACACTTTTGCATAGTTGGATGAAGTAAAACAACAAACTTCTCTGATAAAAGAACATACTTCTTTTAACATTGTTTATGCTATCTTTGAAATGCTGACAATGTCTTTAAAAAAAAAAAAAAATGATGATATCAGGCTTTATGATTACTTATTATACAAAAGTATGTCAATGTATAAAATGCTTGTTATGAAATACACTCATTAAAAGTAAGGTCTCCGACTAGTTGATGGTGGCATTCTCATCCTAGAAAAGAAATAAGTGTAAACAATAAATATTAATACAATTTAGTGTAAAGTAAAAATTAAAAAACTGTCAAATTTAGCAATTGCAAGAGATAGCAGCGATAATTTAAAAATAATAATAAATCGGTAGATAAAAGCGGATTGAGAAAAGAGATAATCTGAGAAATAGCTAAAAATAGTGAGAAAACCAAGCCACTATAAGGCCTACATCCTATCTTTATGCTTCATAAATACAAACAAAATTACTTTATCACTAATATTAGAGGTGTGCACAAACCCGGGCCTAACCCGAGCCATTCTTGAGACTTGGGCCAGGTTCAGGATGAACTTTTATCTTTTATATCAGGCCAGGAAATCTTGGCCCATGCAGACTTCTAACTAATATAACAAATCGAGTGTAACTGAGTGAAATTTTGAAGAAATATTTCAAAAAGAGAAAAAAAAATTAAATTAACAAATGAGTGACTTTATATGCATTTGCCACTTCGGCAAATGCATATAAATTGAAAAAGTGGTGAAAAAAATGTTATTGTATTGTATTAATCAAATGGTTATTTTTATACCTATTATTTTAGAAGTGGAACAAATTACACCAATGGGATTAGCAAACATTGGTTTGACTTGTTCTGATAACAACAAAGATGTTGAAAGAGAATTTAACAAGCAAAATATCATTAAGATATTATTAAGGAGTAATTTGAAAGTGAAAAGTCAGTTGTGCAAAGTTTAGATTTTTTATTAACTCAGCATTTGCTGTTTGTTATATTACATCATTTATGTGTGCCCTATTAAGCTGATTCACTTTTTTCTTTAGACCTTTTTTTTTTTAAAGTTAAAATCACATATGCATAATTACTACATATTTTATATTTAACATTGAAATTCCTATGACATCTTGCATTTTACAAATACTTTCTGCACTAATTATTTTAAAACTAGCCGCCACTGGCGACCAGTTTGGTCTCCCTTAAATGTATGTTAAGCATTGTAACACACATTGATATTTTTTGTATTATTTTAGTTTGATTCCATATTATTTACCATTTTTAATGATGGGTATTTTTATTAGCCGGGAGTAAATGATAAATCGCCAAATATTGCTCCTATAACCACCATTCTTACTGCATTAATTTAATTTTAAATTATAAACCTGTCACTCATTTCAGTTAAAATACTTAGCTTTAATTTCATATACTTATATTACATACTTATATTACATACAATTTAAAATACATGCCATTCACACTTTTCATTTAAAATAGAAAATAAATAAATAAATAAGAAATAATATCAGAAATCAAAATATTTGATTTAAAAATCAAAGTATATTTTCTAATTCGAACACGCGAAAAATAAAAGCTGGTATCGGCGATTTAAAAAATGGTATTGGCGAGATTTGCGCAAATTAACATAAAAGTATTTAATAATGTTATGTATTTTATAAATATATATTAAATTACTATTTTGAACGCGATTGGTCATAACAATGGTAAATATGATTGGCGATTACAAATCATTTTCCGTGATCTCTCTTCCTGGCGAGTATAATACATAAATACCAAATTAACTGATAATTCGTTTCGAAATTTCATTCATTAAACTTACGTCAAGAAAAGAACTGGAAAGAAGTTGAGTTGTATAGCACAGAATTATGGTAAACTTTGATTGTCTCAATGGTGCGAATTATTATTATTATTTTTGGACATCCAGGCAGCGGTCCAAAAAATCATTCGCGGAGAACTTGCTTTACGAACGAATATCTCCATGGTTGGATATTTTAAACGTTCATGACGAATTAATCTTTATTATTTTTTTTTTTTGTTTACTTTTATGAATAGAGAATTTGAACTGCGATCCTAATTTCAACTAAAGCTATTGCAGAATATATGCATAATTCAACGTAAGTCATCTCTCAAATATTATTTTGAACGATCTTTCTAAAAATGTAACTTTTATGCAGTTTAATTCGAAAAAATAATTTTGAATAAAAATTGCTGCTTGGTATATGAAAAAGTGAAGCGGACATCCCGGAATTGTTGATGACAGTCACATGACTTAGGCTTTTATTATATAGAATTTAAGTTTCATCTATTAAAGATGAGTATGAATAATAATAAATTCAATGCAGTTTTTGGCTAACATGCTTGAAAAATGACTAATTAATTACAAATTGGGTTAATAGTCTTAATTTTTAGGGCAGTCCCTGCAATCATTAGTACAGATTTAAATATGAAAATTAATATACTTCAATTTTGTAACTGTATTTTGGATGGTCCAAAAAATAATAATAATAATAATGGAAACGAATGATAAAAGAATTAATTACTGTTTTATTATTTGATACTATTTGTATGAACTGATAATCACTTTCCAGGCGTGCATCTATCATATGTGTAAATGAAGGTCTTACAAGTGCTTCTTGTAAGATATCATTTTATCACCTTAGCTAGTGATAAGAAGTAAAGGGTGTCATTGTTGTAAACATACAATATTATTTTACTATAATATTGGTAGCGATACACATACACTTTTACAAGATTCCTATGAAATGATGTCTCTGTGCAAAAATAAATTTCAGGATTAAAAAAACTCCTAAATACAAGCATAACATAACATTTTTCTGTGAAAACTTTTTGCTGAATAAGGAGTCAAAAACTTTAACGTTGCATGTAAAAAAAGTATACAAACATATGCTTATAGCAAATTTACCATTGGCTTTCTTGTGCGACTGAAAAACAAATAGCTACAGCATACAGCTTGTGAAAAGCTGGCGAAATATGGAAATCAGAAAATGTTTTTTCCTTATATATATATATTTTTTTTTAAGATGTACTCATAAGCAAGTAAGGAATTATAGCTACTAATATGAAGTATTTAAAAGGGTGCCAAGAAAATCTCCAAATGATGCATTGTTGGGCAGCTCTGTGTTACATGGTTCTGGATCCCACTTAACTCTTACAGTAAGAAAATGGTTCTTGGGAAAAGAAACAGACCAATAAGGACTTACTTTAACAAATTATAAATTTATAAGTTTTTCTCTTAAAAAAGAGAACAAAAAGGAACCTAGCTGTTATTGAATTAACAATCATGTTTTTTCTCTTATGTTTGAAATCTTAAGAAGATAGTTATCGTTACATATTTGTATCACTGTTTTATAAAAATTTTAAAATGCTACAGGAAATTTATAACATATGCAGTCAAGCATTTAAAACTAGATATATTTCAGAGCATAAAACATCTAAAAACTAGTTTTTCTAAAAGAATCAGAAAAAATACTCACGAATCTCCCATAGAATCATTATACCAATATGATCTAAAAAAGTAATAATAATAATATTAAAATCTACATTTTAAAAAAGAAATTAATCTGATAAGAACAATAATATTCAAGTAGGATAGTAAAACACCTTTACTTAACAGAAAGAAGAAATTATTCAGTTACATCTGTTCTCAGTAAATGCAGATTTTTTTTTTTTTTTTTTAAACCACATTAACTAAAATAAACTGTGTCAAAATTGAAGTCTCATATATTTGGGGATTCAGTCAAAGCAATAGAAAAAACTCCTGGTAAGTGCATAAAATGGGAAAATGAGAAATTATTTAAAACTAGCTGACCCGCCCGAGCCTGTGTAATAAACTTGAATCTCTTACAAAACTAAACTCTGGGCACTGATGGCTTTGGTATCGTATACTGGACATGCTTGTACGCTCCGGAAAATCCTCCCCCACACTGCCAGAGGAGCATTCTGTTCTAAAGAAACCTCTTTCCAAACGAACCTCTGAGACAGGTCCCCACTGCCTATGGTACTGTATAGTAGGTGTGCTGCAAAATTGAGCTGGTTTCGAGAAGATGGAAACATTATTAGCCGAGTTATTCAAATAAGGCACAGTTACAGAAAATAACCTTGAGTAAGGTGCTGGGTGGAGGGGATATTCAAGTGTCCCTCAGAAAATGACTAGTTAGGAGGACCACTATGCATCTTTAAAAGTGTGTTTGGTTAAGCTAGGAACTAACTATTATTCGGAAATAGGGGTTAAGCTGGGAACTTAATTCCGCATTTGGCTTAAACACTGCTACTCATAAATTTACTTTAATGTTACAGAGGTTGATTATTAAGTTAAATATGATGTTTGGAATCAGTTGTGTTGAAATCTGAAAGATAGTTGCTGAGTTATGGAAACGAGGCATAGTTAGGGGAAAAAACTTGAGGAGGACACTATATTTTTCATTATAAACATATTTTAAAGTGTCCAAAGGATCATTTTACCCTCACCAAAGGGCAAAATAATTTTTTGGCTACAAGTATGCAAAATTTCAAGATAGTGAAATGATGGTATTTTGAGCTATTAATTTTTGAATAAGAATGGTTTATTGAAACTTTTCAGGTAACTGGTTCTTTATTACCTTAAAAATTAATAGTTCAAAATCCCATCATTTCACCATCTTGAAATTTTGCATACTTGTAGCCAAAAAATCAAAAATTAACATATAATTTTTTGAAAAAATAAAATTTAAATTGGTGTTTTTGAAAAAAACAGTTTAAAAACAGTTTATAAATAGTTTATACAGTTTACAGTTTATAAAGTTTTTTTTTAAAATTTAAATTCAAAAATTTGTCAAAATAGTTTGTGTTGCATATCATATTAAAAAACATTTTAAATTCCGTAAAAAAAAGCTAATTGAAAAAAAAAAAAAGATTTTTCTCATATACACTATGGATACAAACTATAAATCAAAAATTATGGAAATCTGTGATGTTGATGTTGAGACCCTATGTTGATTTGACATGGAATGACTGGATCATTCCATGTCAAATCAACGAAATAAATGCAAATTTTGGACCTTGGCATCTCAGATTTCTATAACTTTTTATTTATAGTTTGAATCCATGCAGTATATTAAATATCTATGTTTAAATTTATTTTTTCTTAGCGGTTTTTGTAATTTTACGGAATTTTGGCCAAAAGTACGAATTTTAATCAAGTTTTCAATCACAAGATTCTCTGCAATTCTGTAAAATATTGGGCTAGAGAGCTCAGTTGTATCCTATTTGAAAGCTCTTTTTATGGGCTTTAATGTGATATGCAACACTAACTATTTTGAATTAAAAAAAAAAATTGACAAATTTTCAAAATTTTTGAATTAAAAATTTTCAAAAACATCATTTTTACTTTAAAAAAAAAAAAAAAAAAAAAAAAAAAAAAAGTTATTCTTTGATGTTTTGGCTACAAGTATGCAAAATTTCAAGATGGTGAAATGATGGGATTTTGAACTATTAATTTTTAAGGTATAAGGAACCAGTTAACCGAAAAGTTTCAATAAACCCAGACCTGCCAACCTTCGAAAATGAGAAATAGTAGCACACCAAATTCAAATTTATCTGAAGGTTGGTTGGTTGGTGGCTGTTTTTTACGCTGTAAATTTTAAGCGAGCAAATACTTATCAATTAAACGCATGTGTATATCCATAAGCACACAAAGTAGGAGACTCTTTTGTTTTTGCTAATTTTTTTGTTGCGGGTGGGATTGATTAAAGATAATTATTCCTATTCAATTAATGCTCTGTCCACTCCTAAGCCAAATTTCTGAACTTCACAGTGAATTTTCTGAAAGATTCCAAGGTGGTTGGGGGGAGGGGGTGATGCAACTACGGGTATATCTTCCAGAGAAAAATGTCTGAGTTAGAGTGCTTCATCAGGTCGAGTAAGCTGATACAACCGGGAGTGGGGGTGTCCACTCCTGCCACTTTTTTTTGCGTCCCTTTGACGAAATTTGCGTTTTTTCACGATCTTCTGACGAAATTTGCGTTTTTTCGCGATCTTCTGACGAAATTTGCAGTTTTTTTCGAGATCTGTTGATAAAATTTGCATTTTTTTCGATATTTTTTGACGAAATTTGCCGTTTTTTGCAATGTTTTTGACGGAATTTGCCGTTTTTACGTGATTTTCGGACGAAAGTCACATTTTTCTCGCGATCTGCTGACAAAAATTTGTCGTTTTTTCGCGATCTTGTGACGAAATTTGCCATTTTTTGCAATGCTTATGACGAAATTTGTCGTTTTTTCACGATCTTTTGACGAAAGTCACGTTTTTCCCGCGATCTGTTGACAAAATTTGCTGTTTTTTCGCGATCTTTTAACGAAATTTGCCGCTTTTCGCAATGTTTTTGACGAAATTTGCCTGACGAAAGTCACGTTTTTCCCGCGATCCTGTGACAAAATGGGCAACTTTTCTTCGAACAAAAGACGAGATTTTTTTCGGCAATCTTTTTCCAAAATACCGATACATTTAATGACCGAATTTTCGGATTTATGACCAATATATATTTTTTTTCGGAAATCACTGCCTTAATTTTCGGAAAATTCGGACCAGAATCACCCCTGAACGATCTTTTGACGAAATTCGCATTTTATCAGCAATCAGTTGAATGAAATTCACGTTTTTTCGACGATACTTTGGCGAAATTTGCTTTTTTCCGCCAATTTTTACGAAATTCGTGATTTTTCGCGCGATCCTGTGACGAAATTAGTGATTTTTCGAGTGATCCTGTGACAAAATTCGCGTTTTTTTTTTTCCTTTTCAGAAAATCGTAGTTTTAGACAGATTTTCGTAGCATCGTAGTTTGTGGCTCAAAATCGTAGCAACTACGATTTTTTCGTAGCAGTTGGGAGCTCTGTAAACCATTCTTATTAAAAAATTAATAACTCAAAATCCAATCATTTCTCCATCTGGAAATTTTGCATATTTATAGCCTAAAAATCAAATATTAACATATATATATTTTTTAAATTAAAAATGATGTTTTTAAAAAATTTAAATTAAAAAATTTATTTTACTCAAAATAGTTAGTGTTGCATAGCATATTAAAACCCATTAAAAGAGCTTTAAAATAAAATATAACTGACCTCTCTAGCCCAATTTGTTACAGAGTTGTAGAGGATCATGTGATGGATTTTTGGTTAAATTTGGTACTTTTGACCATTTTCAAAATTCCATAAAAACTTAGCTAAAAAAAAAGATTTTTTATATACTCCATGGATAGAAATCGGAGACGTAAAGGTCCAAAAATTGTATTTTTTTGGTTGATTTGACATAGAGATTATTAGAGGTGTTTTACTGTATAATTTTTATTATTAAGTTCCTTTACATGCTGCTTTTCAAATAAGACATTAAACTATACACATATATACTAAATGTTGAAAAGTTTCTCTTCATGTATTTACCTGCCAAGATCCATACTAGATGTAGGAGACCTGCGAGAATACAGATAGTCACTAGCAGATGGATACGTAGTAGCTCGTCTTTCATACAAATCACGTGACATAGGAGACATGCCACCAGATCTTGATGAATATGGATCTCTCAAAGATGATGAGTAAGGATCCCTAAGAGATGATCAGTAAATTTAATTATAACAAACAAAAACTCTAAATAAAAATGCATATTTTTTTCAATAAAAAAACTAGCCATAAAACAGAGACTGAATAACACTGAATTACATTCAGACATGCCACTAAAATATCAAGCAGAAGAAAAACTAAAAAGAATAAATTTAGGTGACAAACGAGGAGAAAATAAAGTAAAAAATCAGAAATCCACAAGATGTATAAAAATTTAGGGCCATGGAATATGTGCTTATTAAAGAATTTCAGCATATGTAAATATTAAGTATGTACCATATTTGTGCTTTAAATATTAAAGTACATATGCTGCAGTTGATATTATTTAATAGTAATCATCCTCCACCAATAAATCCAATCACTGCCATAGATAATTATCTCAATGTAAGATCTGAAAAGGAGTACAAATATCAAATCTATAATTAAGGAATACTCCAGATACTGGCAAACTATTGATACCATCATTAACTTTGACAATTTAAAACAATAGAAAACAAGATCATAAACTAATCATCTATACTAATAAAAGAAAGTTGTCTCTCTCTTGTGTGTGTCTGTGTGCTGGCTAGCCAAATCTACTGCATGTAGAAGTTTGAACATTTGGGTGAGGATAGTCCAAGATACACCTAAGACTAGAGATGTAAAATTTCTGGAAATTTTGAAGTGGCGGAAGTCTTTTTTCATTTTTTTTTTCTGGAAAAATTGATTTTTTACAAATGTTTCTCAAAAATAAGTTACATTTTCTTAAAAAATATAAAATAATAAACATTTTTTTAAATTCCTGCATACTAAAGAATTTTTTTTTTTTCACTTTACATGAATATATTACAAAAAAGAAGAAAAAGTCAGCTTTTAAAAGTTAGCATTTCAGTCTCAGAATTTTCACAGTAGCTTTTCTTGCTAATTTAACACCATTGTTTGTAATATAAATATCATGTCTCTGTTGAAATGATTTTTCAGTTGCATTTGTTCAATTACCAGTAGAGATAATTATAAAAAAAAAAATTATGAGTTTCAACCAATGTCACTGCAGTTTGAAAGCACATTTAAATCCCCTCTACATAGTATATTGCTTTGTATATTAATGACACCATTTTAAAGAAACAAATTATTGTAGTTGTGACATTATAAATATTCTCATTTTTATATCTTCTATTGCTTGAAAATTGATAATAATTTACAATATTACATTTTTTTTTTTTTTTTTTTTTTTTTTTTGGTACAGTTAGAATTTTCATTTCTTGTGTATTTAGTTTTGGTATAGCTTTCCAGTCTAAACATAAACCAACCCTGTGTTTTGGTTTTAGTTTAAGTTTCAGATTCTTAATATGAAAGTAATATAAATATGTTTGTATATTTCTTTAATGAAATTTATAAAACAGGGTTTTTTTTTTTTAATACTTCGAAAAGTTTAGTTAAAAACAATTTTTCTCAGAAAATTTACATTTTCTTTGCAAAGTGTATTTTTGTATACATTTAAATTAAAAAAAAAAATACAGTTAGACAAGTCTTAAAATCTATATTTAAGGAAAAGGAAGAGAAGTGAAAAAAAAAAGCTTGAAATTTCAATTACATGTTATTAAAAAATAACTTGTTTCTAATAATAGTTAAATATTCTGATATTATCTGATTACATGAAAAATTTCAGCTATGCCAATAAAAATAAATGCATGTTTCAAATTTTATATTACATTTCTGGTATCTTATTGAAACAATTTTGCACATGAATTTTCATTTTTAACAAGAGAAGTTGCATGGGCTTACATTTTTTTTTTTTTTTTTTTTCACACGATCCTGTTTTTGTGAACATTTTGTATAAAAATTATTGTCTTATTAAAAAAAAATCATAAAACTGTCACAAAAAATATAATAAAAATTTTGTGAATTAGAAATTATTGTCATATTTAGATTCATATTTAGATATTTTCAATGTGGTCCTTCATAAATACAGTAGTGGCCCAAATTGTGCAAACCTTTTGGAAAAAATGAGTTTTTGAAGTTTGATGGCTCATAACACCCAATATTTTTAATTAATACCACCGGAAGGATAATTTACTCAAGAATATTATGCAATACAGTTTGATCAATTATAATTAATTTATGAAATGTTATGGCCAAATAATCAGAAAAAAGCAGTAAAACCTGGTTATGTTGACAATAATTCTTTTTCTTTTTCTTGAATGAAGCCAGTGCATATGAATGTTTGGAGTCCAGACAGATTCCATTTTATTAGGTGAGTTCGTAATTATATAAATACGTAGCACCTATTGTCGTCGTCTGGTCCGTCCGTCCGTCTGCATATAACGCAAAAACTACCCAACCGAATGGTTTGAAATTTAAGATATATTATCTTTGCAGAATTTTGTCGAGACATTTCAATTTTTTTTTAAATCTAATCAAAACTTTAGAAAATATTAATAAAAACATTTATTAAGAAATGTGATTTTTTTTTTTTAAATCGGTGCTTTCTTTTTACAGGAGCTTTCAAAGTTTAATCGTCAAGCAACCGAGATACCTATTTTATTACAGAAATTAATCTGCAGACGACATAATTCATTTCCCAGAATTAAAAATCATCAAGATCTGAATATTTATATAACTAGCTATAGTACGAACGCACCTCGTTTGTAACGTTTAACGTACAATTCCCAACTTGTTTGGTGATGTGTCAATCAAAGCTAGGGTAGGATTAAAACAAAAAAAAGGATGCCATATTTTGGTACTTATATTTATTCACTATTTTTTATGATTGCTATCAAGTTGCTAGAGTTCTTTGCCAGCTTTCAATTTTTGAACTAGTAAAGCATAATAAAATTAACAAAACATCATAACGAATTGATTAGTTACACTGAATGAAGAAATTTGAAGTAAAATTAGAAGTAAATAAACAAAGGGATGTTTAAGTCAAGCAAAACAAAACTAGTAAAGGCAGGAAAAGGTGCAGGAGAGCAATTGGCGGTAGAAGAGTAAGGTCCCTGTGTATAGGTTCCAGAAATCAATCATCTCGGTATCTGCAACATGAAATGATGCACTGTAATGGGGAGCTGAAACAAAGTACAGTTCTGTGCAGAGTGCAGTATTTTGGTCTAAATGCTAGAAATCCATTAAAAAAAAACACATTTTAACACTCCAAATAACATGACCCTACTATTTCCCTGTCTAATAAACATGCTTTTAAGCTTAGCTTAATATTTTCAACCTTTATTTGATTTATAATCTTTTTTTCATGAAATTCTAGCATTTAGACCAAAATACTGCATTCTCTACAGAACTGTACTTTGATTCAACTCCATATTTCAGTGTGCCATTTCATGTTGCATTCACCAAAATGTTTTCTGTGACCTATACACAGAGACTTCTCTAGAGACTCTTCTACCGCTAAATGCTCTCCATCTTTTTCTGCCTTTATCAGTCTTGTTTTGCGTGACTTAGACATCCCTTTGTTAATTTACTTCCAATTTCATCATAACCACAGCTTTTTACACTTAAAAATATTGTTATACATTGATTTATGGGTAACTAATCAACTCTTTATGATGTTTGCTTAATTTTATTATGCTTTATTAACTCAAAAATTGAAAGATGGCAAAGAACTTTAGCAACTTAATAGCAATCATAAAAAATAGTGATAAAAGTCCGGTTATAAGTACCAAAATATGACATATATATTTTTTAATCCTACCCTAGCTTTGATTGATAAATTACCAAATAAAATGGAATCTGTCGGACTCTCCAAACATTCATATGCATTGGCTACATTCAAGAAAATGAAAAATCATTATCATCAACCTAACCAGATTTTACTGCCTTTTTCTGATTATTTGGCTGTAATGTTTGATAAATTAATTAAAATTGAACAAAATCTGTATTACATGATATTTTTCATTAAATTATCTTTCCAGTGGTGTATAGTTTTTTATGTTATAACTAAGAAATATTGGGTGTTATGAGCCATCAAATTAAAAAACATTTTTCCCAAAAGGTTTCCACAATTTTGTCCACTACTGTATATACAGCTAGATAAGAGATTCATTGGCAATTTCAGCTGTTATGTGACATGTTTTGTTATTCTAAAATCATCATATTTCTGGCGGATTCAGAATAGAGGTTGAAAAAAAAAATTCCGAATTTTTTAAAGATTCCTATGTTTTAAGTTGAAAAAATTGTAAAGGATCCTTTAAAGGACGGCTTACAGATTATATTTTCTATGTTAATATTTTCATAGGAGACATTGATTGAACATGAAAAAATATCAGAATGCAGCCATAACATTTTGAATATATTATTTTATAAATTAAATTTCAATTTTTCCAATATGGAAAAATTGAAAAACACCCCCTTTGGGGAAAAAAAAAAAAAAAAAAAGTATTTTCCCCAATTTTTCCAGTTTTTTTCCCCCGAGCATTCCCATCTCTAATTAAGACTCAGATTTTTCATTTTTTAAGACCATGGCCCCTTGAAGTTTTGTGCCCTAAATTGTTAATAACTTACTCCCTTTTTATCTGATCTTCTTTGCTTTTGGGACCCTTTCTCCATTTAGGTATTGCCCTATTTCTACATTCCAGTTAATACTCCCCCCCCCCCCCCCCCCAATTTAATTTTGTGACCTAAATAACTTTTCTTTTTATCAGATGTACTTTGTTTTTAGGGCTTTTTCTCCACTTAGTTATTTCCCCATTTTTACATTACAATTAAGACTGGCTCCTTGGGGCCTAGTTCGGGAATTTTTTGCATGCCTTGCCTTTTTTACCAGGCTAATTGCCCCCTCTCAATGCATAATTTTAAAGTTGAGTCTTGGGACTCCTCTCCCTGGGTCACCAGACTTATATTTTTATTGGTGCCTTAGTGTCCTTTTTATGCATTTTCTCCCATTTTTGGCACTCATTTAAAATTTTACTATAATGATTAATTTATACCCTATTCTTAATTTTGACTAATTGAAGATCTAAAGCACCAAGATCTTTTAATAAATTTTCATCTTAGGGTCATGCTACATACTATCAGTTGGCCTCTTTACGCTTTAAGCATCCGGCAAAATTTTTCACGTATGTTTAGCGACTCATAAAATAATATATATGAAAAGAATTTGCATGAGGATTCCTATTTAATAACCTTAGATATCTATACTTCTTGTGCACTGGAAAAAATTAGCATTAACCCTTTAAGCATTAGGCCCGTGTTTTTCCGCTCCATGTAGTCATGTTAAAATTGCTGTAGACAAAAATATTTTTAACATAACACTTTTTTGAACTGTATATAGAATGAGGAGATATAAAAGATATTATAGCAAACAGCAATAAAAAAATATATATATTCTGCGATTTACAAGCATATTTATAGAAATATTGGAAAATCTTCAAACGGTGAAAGGGTTAATATAAAATTTTTATTAATTCAGCATGACTTAAAATTTACGTGCCGAAAAAACACAGTTAGGATGCTTAAATGGTTAAAAATGGTCAGATTCACTAGTTTTTCTTTCTCCTAACAACTTCTTAGGTCCTCCAGCTACTATATGAAGGACAAAAAATTTTCTCAGAACTCAGCTACCACCAATTTTGAATATTAATCTCCTTCATGGGTCCCTAGCGCAGATTCTTTAAAAATGATCAGATTTTCTTGTAATTACCTTTAAGCTAGGTCTAGGGTAAGGACTACTTTGTAAACTACAAAAAAAAAATCCTTACTGGAATGCTACCTCCTTTTTTGAATATTAATCTTCTTTTTCGGCATCAACTTATGTTTATTCACTACAGCTGTAAATTAAAAATCATGTTACTGTTGAAGATTCATTAAATTTATGGGGGGGGGGGGGGGGGGGCAGATTCCATCGCCTGGCAGCAGTGGAATGTGCCCAGGTATTTTTTAAAAATGGCTTCGTTAATAGGTTGAAAATGATTAAAATTGTGAAATTTTGGCTTAAAAGAATTATTAAATAGAAACTTATGTTTGTTATTTACAATTTTTTTAATGTTATTTTTCTTCAAAATCAAGGTTTCTGAGAAAATGTTGAACTATTTATTAATATTATTACACATGCTCATGGTTGCTAATGTTGTTAACCTTGAAAAATTCTCTCCTCTAGGTTATATTTTGATATGTTTTAAAACTATTTGTGTGGAATATCCAATATACATGTACATATATCTGCCTGCATAGGAAAATTTATCATATTTAGAATAGAAGGAAAAATAATGCAATAAAGATTGAAGAATCCACAAAAACTGGGAAACATGCTACATAAAAACACCCTCAAATATTTACAATCACAACATTGACTGTTATTTTTTAAACAAACAAGAAAGAACTTTAGAAAATTTTAATCGGTATATCTCCAATTCTCTAAAAGTATAAAAATTGAAGAATTTAAAGTAATCTTACGCATATTCATCTCTCATGGGTACCATAGATGGACTAGGGCGATCATAAGGTGAAGGGTATGGTCTCATCCGAGGTGACATGGAACTATAACCACGGTCGTAAAAATCTCGACCTCCAAAAGGTGGACCATCATATCTTCGGCTGTAACCATTAGCATAACCATCACCACCACCACGGGGTCCACCATAACCACCACGTCCTCTAATATTATAATCAGAGTTAGTATCGGATTCAATTCAAAGAACAAATTTTATTATGAAAGACTATTTTTAAACATAAAAACACAGATAAATTACACAAACCACATATTTAGAAAACAAATAAATAAATAAATAAAATAATGAAACAATTTATTTTAGTGGGAATTAATATCTTAGTAGTAGTTAAAGCAATAGTAACAACAAACCAACAAAATAAATTGTACAGAAGTAAAATAAATAATTTACAAAGAACAGATCCTGCATTAAAGTTTAGTTTTAAAGTAACGAATCAAAAAGATTATATATAACACATTCATGTCTCTTTTACAGACAAATAAAGCGTCGAGAAAATTCTTTTGCATTATTCCAGCACAGCAAGTGCATTTAAACAGTGCATTAACAGATATTAGAACAAAGTCAGATTTTTTTTTATTAATGTTAAATAAAGTTGGAAATATGCATGTATTCATCAACATTATTTTTACTATTTTGAAATGGTGAAAAGTAAAAAAACTACAATAAAAATAGATTACATAAAATCTTAAAATGATTTAAAAAAATTGGAAAACATGTTTTTTAAGTTGATAGTTATGAGACTTGGACATAGATTATATCTCAAAGAATTTTATTATTAACAGAAAATTTTCATCTAAACAAAATAATCTTTTGATTGTTATCTAATTTTTTCAATTATTGCAATAAGCCTTGAAAATATTACTGGGTAATAATACAATCAATATTTTCGGAAGATGGCTGATAGATGTTTTATTTGAATAGATAATACTAAAGTTTATTCTAAACCAGCCATACCCAACCTGCGGCCCGGCGACAACACTAATCAAATTAACTATTCTAAATTAGTTATATTTGCACTATATATTTCTAAAATTAAAAAAAAACTAATAAATAAAAAGTTTTTGCATTGAAGCAATTGAGCAAAAGATTGATAGAAAAGATAGATAAGAAAATCTCCCACTTTTTTCCCTTTATAACTTGTATATTCTGAATTGTTATATTATTTGGTTTTACGGTTATGGCCCTGTATATAGCTAATACTTCTTTTTAGGGCTGAACGTTTGTCGTGGAAATAATTGGCATCAAACAATTCATACACCATTATTTCAAACTTCGTGGCTTATTTCTAGAACATTTGCAGTAAAAATATACTACGAAGTTTATTGTTTGGAAATAATGGTGTTAAAATACTTTGCTAACATTTCTTCCGCGAAAAACGTTCAACCCTACTGATAATACTAGCATTGTTATACCACTTACATTATCTTTCTATTTTATTTACCCTTTTTTACTTACCCATCATACGTAGTATAGGGTAAATCTTGTAATCGTTTTGAAAATCGGAAAAAAAATTTTGACGGATTTACACGTTTCAGACACTGGAGATTCCGAAAAACATATTTTTAGAAAAAAAATTTTGCCGTCCGTCTGTGTGTCTGTAAACGCTCTATCTCCCGAAAAAATTGAGATAGAGACTTGCAATTTGGTATGTACTTAGTATGTAATAATGGGAAGAAGCCTATTTCATTTCAATAACCTCGATTAACCGGAACTATTTTTTTCGGACCCTCGAAATATTCGTTCTGATGAAAGGTATATAAAAATTTTCGAAATTGTTTATTTTAAGAAATGAGTATAAAAGACAATAAAAAAACATAAATTTTGCATAAAGCATGAAGTCGATCGGATAATGAGTTGCCGAGATATTTGGAATCCTATTTTCCACACTCTTCGATTTTTCATGACCCTGTATTTTATCCAAATTTCACTTTAAAGATATATTTTAATTCGAAATTTGACGCTTAATCAGATGCAATAAACCGCTAGTTAATAGGATTATTATTTTTGGAGTTATAAGGAAAAACCTCTTTCAAGCAATTCAGTAATCGAGCCTTTAAAGTTTGTGAGGTCATCAAGCCACGATTTTATTTGAATTGCAATGCATTTTATAAGTAGTTTACACATTTTTATTTTAATATTTTACATTATGCATATCCATGATGGGTAAGTATTATGGTGGCCCCCAACGACTAGTTGAGTGTGTTGTGGCCTGCATAATATCGCAAACCTTTGTTTGTAGCCCGCGAGAAAAAAAGGTTGAGTATAGCTGTTCTAAAAAAATTTGCAGGGCTGCCACTGCTGAATGACATTAAAAATAGTAGCTTTAGTAGCCTTCAACGAATAAAATAGTAGCATTTTTAAAAAAATAGTAGCCAAAATAGTTCAATACCTAATTTAATAAAAGGGAAGAAAAAAAATGTATCCAGAATAACTGAAAGGACTTTATGAATGTCCACATCTTATTTCAGAGTTTATGTTTCTGCTCAAATAAGTCAATAAAAAAATATGGTGGTTTCTTCAAATCAGAAAGCAATTTATCCCAAAAATAAGGTTTCAGTTATAAAATAAGTATGCTTGGTTTTTCCCCAGATGAAAATTATCAGGTACAGGAAACATAGGAGTAAAAATTTCTTGCATATCATCCCTGGCACTACTTTCCATTTCCATCTTCATGCCTTCCATTTCAAAAGTTTCTTGGGGGAGTTTTATTTGAGGGACAGGGTTAGAAATAACATGCAATGCCCCAAATCTCGCATAATAAAAAAAATTGTGAATTTTGCCAATTGGTAGAAGAAAATAAATCACAGATTTCAACAATTGATCACAGAAAAAAATCTCAGATATCAAAAATTGATCACAGAAAAAAAATCTCAGATTTCAACAATTTATCGCAGAAAAGAAAAAAAAAAAAAAAAAATGTTTATTGGTCATGTGGGGGAGAAAAAAAAAAAGGGGGGGGGGGGGGGGACGTAAACTTTGTTAAAATTTTGTAACAAAAGACTGAATTTAGTCAAACAATCTTAGAAAAAAAAAACGTGCTTAATCAAATAAAGCACACAAAAAATCAAGAATTTTGTCAGTCGATTATGAAAAGAAAAAGAAAATTTCAATAAACGATTGTGGAAAAAAATGGCAAATTTCATCAAAATTTTTCTGAAACAGAGCGAATTTCATCAATAAGTTGTGGAAAACATTCACGAAATAGCAAAGTATCGTCGGGAGGAAAAAAAAGGGTAAATTCCGTGAAACGATCGCCAGAAAGAAAAAAATTAAATAAAATTAAAATTAAAAGTTTGCAATCGAACGCAGAAAAAAAGTCTCAAAATCCTCTCGAACGATCTTAGAAAAATATCACAAATTTCATCAAATATCATGGAAAGAAATAACTAACGAAAAATTGCTAATTTTACGAATTCGCAACAGAAAAATCATCGTAAAACATCTAGAATTATACAAAGGTTGCAAAAACAAATAGCAAGTTTTTGTATTCGATCGCGGAACAATCATTGCAAACTTCGTCAAAAGAATATACAAAACATTGCAAATTTCATCTAACGACCCGACAAAAAAATCGGGAATTTACTCAAATGATCGTGCAAAAAAAAAAAAAGAATTTTGTCAGTCGACCGTGAAAAGAAAATCACGAATTTCCACAAACGACTGTGGAAAAGAATAGAGCAGACTTTCATCAATTGGTCGCTGAAAATATATATATCATGAATTTCAACAAATGGCCGAAAAAAAGAAAATTATTTCGTCAATCGGTCGCAGATATTTTTTGGAAATTTGGCAAAGGATCATGGGAATTTTATCAATTCGACAATAAAAATTGTGAATCTCCTCAAACGACCGTAGAAAAATAGTCGCTGAAATTTAACACTAGAGCGACCAAAGCTGTCATTTTGACCGGTACCAAATAAATATATTTTGATTCGAACCAGAAATTTGTTCATAAAAAAGTGAAATATAAATCATGCAAAAATAAGTTAAATGAATTTAGTTAAATAGTTTTAAATAAAAATTCTGGAGTAAAATATTTTTATAAAACTTGAGTAAAATTTCCGGGCATTCTAGTGTTAATGATCCTGGACAAAAAAAAGTTCATTTCGTCAAACACCTTTTTTTCCCCCCCATTTTTGTTAAAATAATCTCTTTTTACTGGTTATCAGTCTAAAATAGTCACCATAGTCACCTGAAGCTGAAAATAGTCGCCTTTAGTTGCAAATGGCAGCCCTGCATTAGCAAGCTAATAAGCAAAATTGTTTCTATCAATGGATAAACAAGTAATTTTGTCCACTTTTTTGTCACCCTTTAGTTCAGGAAGACAAAATTTAAATTCACTGAATTTGCATATGTTAGGCATATAAAATTGTTGCCATGATGCAATAAAATTATGTTTTAACATATTTATTAAAAATAAAATTATTTTCAACAATTAATTTAATTAAAAAAGAATTATTGCTTATTGATCCTAATCTAATGAATCTACAAAGCATCTGTTAATTACATGGTGGTACAATGAATTTTATGGAATATTTTGTTGTAAAATTGATCACATTTAACAGAATAAATAAATCAGTTGTTGAATATTAATTGCATCATTATATTGTATACAGTAGAGTGCGATTATCGGAACTCCAATTAACCGAACTTCCAATTATCTGAACAGTCTATTTCTCTAAAAAAAAAAAATTCCAACTATACAAACAACCTATTTTGCTCTCTCTCTTTTTTTTTTTTTTTTTTTTAAACCGAATTTCCAATTATCCAAGTACCTTATTTCTTTCATTTTTTCCCCTTTAGATTTAGCATGCGAAATTGAATCCCCAATTAGTGTGTTGTTGGGAACAGTAACAAGAAAATAAAAGGGGAAGGTGAAATCAAAATCAAAGCACAGAATTCCTGTTTATATTACCTCAACTTCGCCGTGGATTCTTTATTTGTCCCCCTTCGCAGTGTATAATAAAGAAAAAACTGATAATGGATCAGAAGATGAGGAATGTAAAACAATAAAGGCGATGGGAAGATTCCTAAGATATGAAGAAAATGAAATTAACGAGTGGTTAAATACTGATGTACATGACCCTGGATATCGGATTTTAAATGATGATGAGATTGTGGATGAGATTCAAGATAAAAAAGAAATTGAGAAAAATTAAAACGAATGCTCTGAAAATGACCCAGGTTCATCACATAACAAAGCCTTTAAATGTTTGGAAACAGCTATGAAATGGCTCAAACGGCTGAAGAACGCTGATCCTATTCAACTAAATGTATTTAAGAACAATTAGAGATATGGCAGCATTGAAAAGAATCTCTTCGTTGAAGCAAGCAACAATAGAAAGCTTTTTTGCTTAAATTATAATCTCTGGAGTTCAGAAAATGATAAAAAGAGAAAAAAAAAATTTAAATGATAAAAAAGTTTTAAAAAAAAATTAATTAAAAAAACAATTTTTAAACATGCCAGCAGTAATTGGTGTTGCCAGCCCTAAGCCTGGATAAAGAGTGTGAAGGTTTTATTATAGTCAGGATCAAGAACATCCCTTAAATTGTCTTCCTTTATCCAAACTAAGGTCAGTCCCTGACTTACCGGTCAATTCACCACCAACCTTCAACTTCCCGTACAACTCTCAGTTGAGTAACCCGAGGTTCGCGAATCTAACTGCCGGTTGGTAATTCCGAATTCTTCGTTAACTTCAGGGACATGGTTATTCGACTCTGGGTTACTCGACGACAGGTTGAAATGTGTATATCTCATTGGCCAAAGGGATCACATGACGTAGCAATAGTCTTTATGGGTTCTGTCCTCCCTTGATTCAGTTTTCAATAACGAAACAAAACAGAGTATTGAAAGAGCATAATTGGAGTGTTTACTTTTTGATAAATAAATTTACAAATAAATTTTGAATTAACATTTTGATTTGGTGGTTTAGAAATATTGTCACAGTCATAAAATGTTCATTTTTACAAAATTTTATAGTATTTTTTTTTTTTTTTTTTTTAAGTTTTTTGATTAAAGAAAAAAATATATATATTATCTACGTTTAATAAACAATTTTATGACCAGGCTAACACTAATAAGTGGAATAAAAGCAAATAGGGAGCTAGATTTATTTATTTTGCAAAAATATTATATAAAAAGATATTTTCATATATTTCTAATGTATGTTTTTTATTTAACTAAAATAATTGATTACAGATTCAATTAAATTATCTCGGATGAAATTGCATGCTTGGTAGCATTTATCCCTTATACGAGACCCAAAAAAGTGTTTTTTTTATGTGTAAATTATTATAATTAATATATATATATATATATATATTTCATTTCATATATAATAATTTTAGAAGCTGTTTGAAAAATTTCTTGTGAACTGCGAATTTTTTTCAAATAATCCTCTTAAAAATGTTTCTTTCAAACAAAAATAATTATTTTTAACTAACAAGTTTTTTTTTGTTTTTTTTTTTAGTTATTTGATTAAAGGGAAATTGGAGTGTTTACTTTTTGATAAATAAATTTACAAATAAATTTTGAATTAACATTTTGATTTGGTGGTTTAAAAATATTGTCACAGTCATAAAATGCTCATTTTTACAAAATTTTATAGGATTTTTTTTTTTTTAAGTTTTTTGATTAAAGAATATATATATATATATATTATCTACGTTTAATAAACAATTTTATGACCATGCTAACACTAATAAGTGGAATAAAAGCAAATAGCGAGCTAGATTTATTTATTTTGCAAGAATATTATATAAAAAGATATTTTCATATATTTATTTCTAATGTATGTGTTTTATTTAACTAAAATAATTGATTACAGATTCAATTAAATTATCTTGGATGAAATTGCATGCTTGGTAGCATTTATCCCTTATACGAGACCCAAAAAGGTGGGGGTTTTTTATGTGTAAATTATTATAATTAATATATATATATATTTTTAATTTCATAGATAATAATTTAAAGAGCTGTTTGAAAAAATTCTCGTGAACTGCGAAAATTTTCAAATAATCCTCTTAAAAATGTTTCTTTCAAACAAAAATAATTATTTTTAACTAACAAGTACATATTAGTTCAAATTATTTATCTATTACAAACGGATATACATTTTTATATATTATAACGATATTTTAACGCAAAATTCCATCTTCTATAATTTTATTTTTTAAACAAACATGAAGTGTAGGAATAAATCTGAAATTTAAGAAAAACTGCTGTTTTTTATTCTTAAAAAAAAAAAAAAAAAAAAAAAAAAAAAAAAGATTTGAATCGTATATACAATATTTGAGTGTAAGAACATTTGATTTTAAATTCGTTAGATGGCGCTACCAAATATTCTCAATAGATATTTTACGTCTTGAAAACTTTCTTAATAATCACTATAATCTTGACTTTACAGAGTTAAAATATCCTAAAAGGGCTATTAATTAAAAGTAACACATTCTTTCACATTATTATTATTTTTTAAATTAACATTTCGTTTGCTTTCTGCATCACAAATAGCATTGAAAACGAAATAAACGTCAAAACACTTGTCAACGCAACCGCCATCTTTGCTTCAATTGCACATGCGCATGTCGAATAACTGTAGACGAATAGGTTAGTTCAGTTACTGAACTTATGTTTCGTTTTCTCCTCCATTTTCGGCTAGTTGAGTTTGCGGAGAATTTGATTTCAGGGTCAACCGAGAGTTACAGCGTAACTCGCCAGTTGAGGTTGACGGTGAGTTAGGGGGTTATTCAGATAATCAAAGCTCTACTGTATTAGTTAATTAAAAAAAAAAAAAAAAAAAATTCTTATGGTATAACCCAAAACAAGAGGAAAAAACATTTTTCTCATTAACTTATAGCAATCTAATAGAAATATAGAAAATTGTAAACAATTGCATAATCAATCACATTTTTAGTTGTTTTTTAAGATAGAAAATTTTGAGCAAATTTTAATAAAATTTAAGTTTGTATTTTAAGTTGTGATAAGCACAGAAAGTGTTTTACTATCAATTTTAAATATATGAAGTAAAAATTGTTCCTTTTCTTCAACAATTCACAAATTCTTCAGTGATCTTATAATTTCTTAATGCACTGTATGTTTATTTTGTATTTACCCACCCTTTTCTTTCTTTTTTGAACATTATGCACAGAAAACAGTTAGTACATTGCACAAAGTATTCTTTCTTACATATAACTACTTATTAATTACTCAGCTATTTGACCAAAAATAAAGTACTTTGTGTGTTTACTTATAAAACCTACATACTCTGAAAACAATAAAATTTAAGATTAACATTAAACTCTATTTTTGTCTACTCTTTTACAGATTCCTATAACATCAAAGAACTACCATGACTGCTAAAAGTGAAAAAATTACTTAATAGAACATCTTACCTGCTTGAACCTCCTCTAGCTCGTCCTTGTGATCCTGGCTCATGATGAAGTTTGCTTTTTGAAGGCTAATGTAGAAAAAAAGTTTGAAATCATTATAATCAACTTACTTTAAGCCCCGCAACAAAATTTTATTACATAGGTAATTAATAAATTTTTTTTTTTTTTGCTCATAAGCCCATTAAAGAAATGGATAAGAAATAAGTGATCCTCATCACTAAGGTAAGGCAACAATAATGTATGATCTCTATCATGTTTTCTTGTGACTTTTTAAAGCAATAAAAGGAACATAAATTTAAAATATTTGGCAAACTTAGTTAAACACTATTTGCATTAAAGTGAAAAACTATTGTTACACATCAAATATGAAACAAATGTTTAAGTGAAATTTATCAACCAGGGGGGGGGGGGGGGGGGGAAGGTTGATGTGTGTTTGTTCTACCTCACTCCAACTGAAATCCTTTTTTTTCTTTTTATAAAGAGGGGCAAAATAGGGAGTATAAAATTTCAAAAATAAGGAATTTGGATAATTGATTATTTATTATTATAAAATATATAGAAGATTCTTGAAAAAATAATAAACAGATGGTAAATAATTAAAAAACTTAAAAAAAAGGGGAGGGGAGAGAGGGATCAAAAATTTATTGTTTTGCACATGAAAATAGAATATGATGTTGCAATGGATATGATCCAAACGACATGATCTTTATTAAAATTGATTACTGAAACATACTTGCCAATAGGGCTGAATTATTTATCAATATATTGATAAAATATTTATTTTTTAAATATTGCAATAACGATATCTAAGCTCGGTGCTGATATATCCCAATAACAACAATATTGTTTTGTGCACACTGCAATTTCAAACCCTGAAAAACATCACCGAATATCCTGTACCAATATCTTCTTCAATCCTTTATTTTGTCCGAACCATGTATTTATTCACTGGCCTGCTTCCTCTAAACCAGAAAATCTACCTCTGTTGATTAAAGGAATATACCAATACCAATATATCCTAATACATTCACTTGCTATTGCTATGTTTATTATTGTTGCTATTCCCGCAAGCCAGAAATCTCACAGTCAATTACTGATTAATATTGGATCACCTATGTTTTAGTTCCGCTATTTATGTTTAGTTAATTTAGTTCCTGCTATTTGGTCTTAATATATTGCAATATATAAAGACATTGATACATCATGGCGAATAACATGTGCTAGTTATTGTCGATAATACTGCCTACTTTGTAGAGATCTGCATGGGCCGAGCTCAGGCCTATTTTCCTTCACGGCACTCGGGCCGGGGCATACGTTTTTCTGCAGGCCCAGGCCGGGCCTAATGATTACTCTTTAACGGACCGGGCCTTACTTTTTTCCTGAAGGATCAGGCCGTACCTTAAGTTGTTTTTTCCGTACAGAGCCGGAACTGGTTTCATTCTTCCTAGTCACATCCCAAAATTTTCAGTCATGATTTTGACCCATATAAAAATCATTGTCTCGGCGTGGCCCGGTCCGTTCGAAGGTTAGTAAAATAAGATCTGGCAAAAAAAATCTTTGCAAAACATGCACATTTTTAAATCGTCATTATTCTACAATTAAACATTAAAATTTATTCTTTTTAAAGAATAGTAGATTTATACGCTTATTAAAATATAGTGAAACGTGTGAAAAAGAACCTGCTTATCACGGAATCCTGTCTTAAACTGAAAAATGTGTTGATCCATGCAAAATGAATATACTAACATAAGAAAAGAATATATAATACATTTACACCAACTAAGAAGGCAAATTGTCTATAACTCATGTTTTTTTTCTTCCCTATGCAATTCCATCTTAGAAGATTTTACACTATAGCATTTTTCTGATTTTTAACACTTCAATACATAGAATATGGATTAACAATATTAATGATAACTTAAACACATACATACAACAAATAGAGATTTATTTAAAAACGTACGTATAATATGGCACTTTTTGGATGCTTGAAGGCACTTTTCAGATTCTTAATGGCACTTTTTTAATTGTTAAAGGTTATTCTTTTGGTTTTTAAAGCCACTTTCGATATTTAAAAGTCAAGGCACTTTTTTTAAGACAACATTGACTCAGTTTTTACTATGAAAGCAAATTTTTTAATGCAAAAAGAAGAAAGGGCATTTTTTTTTTTAATGAGGGGCAAGAAGGATGCTAATTATTTTACTGGAGGGGGCAAGAAGGGTGCTATTTTGTAAACCAAAGGGCAGGCAGGGTGCAGCACCCTTCTGAAACTGTCTGGGGGAAACTCTGATATACATATTTATTTACGTTATATGATCCAAAAGTTCGGGGACAAGGTGTAAAAAACCTTACCCTGAATAGTTCACAGCACCGAAACACATCCACCTTCAAAGTAGTCACCTTGGGCGACAATACACTTCTGCCAGTGTTCGTATAACTTCTGGAAGCATTGCTGGAAGCCATTTTTCACAACCTCCCATAAGGTCTCCTGCGATGCTGCTTTCACTTCATCTGACGACACAAAACACGTCCCCGTAAATGTTTTTTCATTGATGGAAACAGGTAAAAGTTACATGGAGCTAAGTCCGGAGAATAGGGGGACATGGAAGCACATTAGTGCGAGTTTTGGCGAGGAACTGTTTTACCAATTGGGATCGGTGTGCTGGTGCGTTGCCATGCAGAAGGTACCAGTCGCCACTCTGCCAGAACTGAGACCGTTTACGACGAATGGATTCCCTCAAACGACGTAAAAAGCATAAATAATGCTCCTTGTTAACTGTTTGGCCTTCGAGAATAAATTCTGAATGCACAATTCCTTGAGAATCAAAAAATACTTCCATCATTACTTTCCCTTTGCTCCGATCCTGCCGGAATTTTTTTGATCGCGGTGAGTCCAAAGTCTTCATTGGTGTTTTACCCAAGCATTGACAGAATTTAATGTTGCAGCACTGTTCAAGATAAGCCATCTTTCTTACGTCGCAGAGCAAAGGTAACTAACTTTGGAAGATAACAGCTATGCATGCGGGTCGGTCACATGACAGGCTAAACCAACCTGGGCAGGTAGGGGAGGGTTGGGAGAATCCATTTCCAGCGGTTTAACTTTAGGTACTTGCTTTTGTCGTCAGGAATGGCCACCGTCCCCAAATTTTTGGATTGTACCACGTATTTAAATGATGGTGTGTGAGCAAATAGGTATAAAACATTGATTTTGTTGTGTTCTAGATCTGCTGTTCATGTTTACATCACTGCTATCAAACCGTTTGTCTTTCAAAATTAACAATTCTTCTATTATCCCACACTTTAAGGTAGTATCGCAATGTATCACCAATATCGATATTGATACATTGAATATCTTGATATTAAATGGAATATATTGTTCAGCCCTACTTTCCAACCTCCTGCTTTCTTTTAATTATAACAAGAAATTTTATTTAACCCGGAAGAAGTCGAGCTAGGTATGACATACCCAGATTGCATACGTTTTTTTTTACAATTGTCCCCATTATTTTTAGGAATTTGAAACAATTGTCTCTGACTAAATAAGGTGATGATTATTATTTGTATTTATTGGGGACAAAGTAAAACAATTCATACCCTGGGTATGCGCAACTTTTTTTTTATGTTTTCCGGAGTAACCACCTCTTTTGCGTGGTGCATCACTGGTGTCCGTACGACCACGTTTAAATTCAGCAAACTAGTCAATAATGGTTGATTTACCTGGTACAGTGTCCGGATAACGCTTATCTAGCCAAGCTTTTGTTTGAACGGTATTTTTCCCCATCAAATAACAATTCTTGAAATTCTTGTTATCCATTTTTTTGTTTATCAACAAAGTCGTTCAACTAAAACCACTCTAACGTTTTATCCACACGGCGAATCGTCATGGCATTTTTTTCTACTACCTTTTAAAGGTTAGTATTTACTAAAAAAAAACATCGGTTCGGCAATTGCAACGCCATCTGTGTGCCAGACCAGAAACTTATCAGCCCATGTGTTATTCCCTTTCAATTAAGAAATGTATTTACACGTGACTATTAAAAACAGAAATAAAACTTTTAAATAATAATTAAATGATCACGTGATAAAAGCAGTAAATGTAGAAAATTACGTAATAAAAAATATACTTGCGCGTGAATATTAAAACGAGAAATAATTAAATTATTACACGTTTTCAAAGCATTAAGTAGGGAAACTTACTTCATATTTAAAATGCTCAAATAGCAATATTTCCAAACAATTTCAATTAAAAATTATAGTTACACGAGAGGTTAATTTGTTTCGACAAATCTTTTACCTGTTATTGCAAATTTTAAAACAGCGTAAATATTTCCTCTCAATTAAAAACTATATTTTTACGTTTAATAATTACCTTTAAAATACCGAAATAGCTAATAAATTGTTAAAATATCATTAACAATATGGTACCTCTCCTTTATCCCGACGACCACTTTTCATAACAAAAAACTATCGCCAAACTATAGGATTTAACAAAAAAAAAAAATGCATAAATGTGGCATCACATTCACTTGACGTCAGAGGCAATACATGTGTTTGTTATAGCATCAAGTGGTTTTTAATTCAACATATACATATATTTTTTATTATGTTGCACTGATTTATTAATTATTTCATTTTCATTAATTAAAATAACAATTGCATCCTTAAATGGCAGTGCCATGATATTAAACAAGAACGAAAATTCATGCATCAAGCATAGATTATGTAACACTTTCCAACGCTTCCAAAATAATTTTACAAATCATTACATTTAATAAGCTGAAAGACAACATCTAACGCATAACATATTTAAAAACTTAATTTCAGGAATTTCCAACATATACAATATTCGGAAAAATATACGAATACTTTTATTCAGCCCTGTATAGGATCTATAGATTTGTATATATACTACATAGGATGCTAAATTTGAGTTCAGTTAGGAAACGCGTAGCACAGTTTAAAATTCTCCTTCTGGAGTTTCTGTCAATAAACGGAAATGTGTTCGTGAACTTTTGTGCTACCCTGTATAGGATCTACAGAATTTATACACACCAAGTAATAGACAAAAAGTGAGTTAAATTTAAAATCGCGTTCAGCAACTTAAAACGCACTTCCAAAAATTATTGTTAACAGACAGTAGAGAATTCTTTTGTGTGTCCCTATAAATGAACGATGACTGCTATACACGCAATATTCTGTAATATGCCCATTGCAATGTACCTTAATGCTATATATAAATTTCAATGCGTTTAAAATAGTGAAACAATATTTAATTAAACCGCAAACGATTTCTCTCCATAGACCGTAATGTAACAGATTTCTTTTGATTGTCCCTGTAAAGTAACTATAAGTGCTATATGCACAGCATATTCCATATTAAGCTTCTTGCAATGCACCTTAGTGATATACATCATTTACAATGTGTTTGAAATTGTGTAACATCATTAAAATAAACCGCAAATGATTTTTCCCCATAGACCGTCATGTAACGGAATTCTTTTGAGTGTCCCTGTAAAAAAAATATAAGTGCTACACACTTCAGTTGAAATAGGGAACATGCTATAGATAACGACAATAACATATAAAAATTGCAGGGCAATCCGAGCATATTTACGGGAGTTAGAGCACGGACAGACGGACAGACAAACCGAAGTCATAAACACTTTTCAACTAAGTTGGAAAGTGTTAAAAAGAAAAGACATTGAAAAATGTTGCGATGAACAGTTACATACAATAGATCAGTTTTAACTGACGTCACAAACATTTATTCACCAGCCGAGAGAGATAATTAAGAAAAATAATGTAAATAAATATCCAAGACTATTTTTTTCTGTTTTCATTAATATATTGTAAATTTTATTGTTTAAACTTACTGATAGTTGACACTTTGGTGAGTGGGGTTTTTCCGAATTTCTTGTATTTTATTTATTTGTTTGTTTATTTATTTTATTTTTATTTTTTTGAGATTCCTATGGCAAAAATGTCATACACGGACCATGTTGGCGCTATTTTTTTTCAACCGCCAATTTGGAGAAAACTTTGTTTTTCAATATTAGTTTCAAATAGTATGGAATAATCACACGTGATTTTTTATTTGAATATAAAAATAAAATAACGTAATAAATGAAATAGCTTCTATTATTTTAGAAAAGGAAATAAATAAATGATAGTTTGATATAAATAAATATTGATATACATAATAAAAATAGTTTATAGAATTAAAATAAAAAATGAAAGTAAATAAACAACAATTTATTCAAAAACAAAGTTATCCCCAAATTCGCGGTTGAAAAAAATCTCTCCAACGTGGTGCGTATATGACACCTGTGCCCAAAAATTCTTCTATTTGTTTATTTGGCGTTAGTTTTTTTTTTGTTTTTTTGATGAAAATTTATTGACGGGATAATGGAGAAGTATCAAAAAGACAAATAAACCTTGAATTAAAAATCCCTTGATGAAATAACTAATACGTGTAACTAGGGTTGGCACGTTTTTGCCAAAGGTGGTAAAAACCATGGAAAAAACCGGTAAAAACCGTCCTGGCAAAAATACAGTTTTGCCACTTTTTGCCAAAGTGGCAAAAATATATATGTTTTATTTACAGCGATGTAATTATTATATTTTAGTTTTTAATAATTTCAACTCCAATAATATGTAATTTTATTTTTTTTAGTTATCTTAGAATATTCAATGCATCATTAAAACAGTAATGTAAGTAGTTTGTAGTTTTTAGTAAATAACTTATTGGCTTTGGTTTAAACTGTCATAATTATTAAACAATCAATCCTTATGCTTCAGTTAATTTTGTAGCAAACTCTGAGAGAGAAATAGCACTTACCAATTTTGCTATGCTATGAGAACAACAGTAATTTGAAGTTAAAGTAAAAACAATAGAAACAAAACATTTTGAAAGATTCTCATTAAGATGAGAAAGATTCCCATTGAGATTTGAACATTCTCATTTCCTAAGATCAAATCAAGATTCAAGTCTGTAGCTTGTATAATGACAATGGGGAAAATTGTAAGAAAAATTACCTAAAAGATTAATTTGCCTATATTTGCAACATTAAATAATCAATTAAAATTATTCTACCCTTTCCTCTCTTATACATATTAATGTCATCCAATCCATGTGTTTTTTTTATAACTCCCCCCCCCCCCCCCCCCCAAAAAAAAAAGTTGAAGGAATTTAAAAGTTTACTTAGTACTACTTGATTATCCCGTCGACCAAAAAAAACTATCGCCAAACTATAAGATTAAATGCCAATTATGGGTCATCGTAAATGTCATTTTCACTTGACATTAAACATGTTATGCATGTTTGTTACATCATCATGTGAATTTTATTTTATTTTATTTGTATTTTAATTAAGGTTATACTAATTTGTTTTTCCTTTTGTTATTTAAAGTGAAAATTATGTCAATAAATGATTATCTCATGATATTAAAAAAGAAAAAATATAACAGATTAGTTTCAACTGCCGTCACAAATTTTTGTCCACAAAATATTTTTATTTTTCTATATTTGCTTCAAGCCTATATCTAATGTTTACATACATTTTATAGGTTTTTTTCTATGTTTTTTGACTAAATAAAGAGGATTGAATGTTTTTTGACTAAATAAAGAGGATTGAATTCTTTACAATCTTCCGTTATCATGATATTTATTATGTTCCTTAATAAATTCGATTATTGCAGTTAAAATACTTACATTTAATTCACAAATTCAATATCTTAAAAATATCTGTTTGCTTATGGTTTAATTTAATAATTCTGCATTTAAACACATAAACTGTTCTTAGTATTATTTTGTCCGAAATAATCTGCATAAATCAAATTTTATATTTGCTATGTCGTTGCGTCATGAGTGAACTTTATCATTAAAGTAACCCTATTATTTAGGGATTTTTTTCTTTAATTAAAATTCATTCATTTTCCTAACTTAAAAGTTTAGAATGGCAATATTTTTTCATTTGTATAATTTGGTGAATAGTTTGGCGATTTGTTTAATTTGGCGAAACTGGTCGACGGGATAATCAAGTAGTACCTTTTATAATAATACATTCTATACAAGTAGTTTACTTCTATAAAGTATTTGTAAAAGTTATACCTAAAGGCTCAAATAAAGATAAAATGAAGATTGATTTGGCAATGTTTATGCATTAATATTGTTTTTTGTTATAGATTTTTTAAATGTAGAAACTGTTGATTTAAATTTTTTTTAATATATATTTATTTTAAAGGCAACAGTACTACATTAATTTGAGAAAAGTAAAAAGTTTTTACCTGTCACCATCACATAAATTTATCTACAAAATTGATTATGATTGATTATTGATATTTTTTGATTCATATTACCAATGAAAATTATTTTAATTAATCAAATTAATATTAATGAAACATCTAATTAATATTCTGATTTAAGTCTCAATTATAATATATACAAAATTATGTTATTTTAATATATTTATTAAATCCAGCCTTTTTGCCAGTTTTTGCCAATTTTGCCGGTTTTTACCAGGTTTTTTCCAGTTTTTGCCACTGTCCTGGCAAAAATACCATTTTGCCGGCAAATTGCCCAACCCTACGTGTAACGCATCTGAAGCCCACTGAATGCAACGCGACGCCACGATCATGCACGTTTGGTGTTAAATGATATATTCTGGCAACAGTTCTTTTCTTTATATAGAAAGTAGTCGACGGGATAATGGAGAAGTAACCAATTTTCTATAGCATCATTATAAAATTCCCAATGCAGCGACATAGTTTACTTAAACATTTCACACAAGTTGATTTTTAAATATTTAATTCATCTTATTTAATCAATCAGGAAAAGAGTTGTTAGCTGTTTCGACCTTAAAATCCCTCACTCAAAGGAAAATGAATGGAAACCCGGTTACAGCAGATCGCCACTAGTCGTTTAATTATAATACAATCTTCCGTAATCGTTTTAGAATTGATCAAATCAGAGTGTTTTTAAATCATGCAGTGCCAGAACGGGGATTGGCGAGCGTAGCTCGTAGGGGGCAGAGCCCCCTAGTAATATATATAATCGTTACACAATTTTGTTGAGTCATTTCAAATTTTATGAAAATGGAATCAAAACTTAAAAAGATATTAATAAAAGTTTTCTTCATTCTATTAAATCCTATCATGCGTAATTAATTCAATGATATCTCATGATAGGTAATGATTCTAGGTTGCCATGGCAGGGGTCGATCCAGGGAAAATTTGGGGCCTATTTAGGGTCCCTTCACAAAAATCTATTTAATAAAATAGAGATGCAACGATTATTCGGCCGAAGCCGAATATTCAGCCCATTCGGCCACATGCCGAATATTCGGCTTCGGCCGAATATCAAGTCCATTATTCGGCCAAGGCCGAATAATAGATGAAATGTAATGTAAATGTGTGGAAAAATGTGAAAAATGTAATGGATGAAATGTAAATGTAAGAAATGTTTTTATATTTGCACAGAAATTTTTTTTTCATCATGCATAGTAAAAATTTCATTTGAATTTAACTAACACTTCCCCCCCTCCTTAACTTTCATACCCTAAATGGGTTTTACTTACCCATTTTTGTATACGAGGGCAATATCATGTTAAAACTTTTATGCTATATCAATAAGTACAAATAGTATCTGTAATAAGCTAAGGTAATCTGTTAAATTTAATCTATTCAAAATTGTCCTAATAGAGCCATACAAGCAAATTTTAAATTTTTAAAGCATAATGGGAAGTTTAATATTTATCCCTTGTTACATAAAAAAAAATTGTTTTCAATGATATTTTAATTATACCCATAAAGAACATAAATATGTACGATAGATTAGATATAGATGTATTGCATGTATAACATAGATATTTAAGTCGTATATGCTGCAATACTTAGGGTTTTTTTTTTTTTTTTTTTTTTTTTTTTTTTTTTTTTGGGGGGGGGGGGGGGGGGGGGGAAGTAAAATACGCTTAAAAGTTAAATATAATTTAAGCAGACCTGCCAACCTATGAAAATGAGAAATAGTAGCACACCAAATTCAAATTTATCTGAAGGTTGGTTGGTGGCTGTGTTTTACGCTGTAAATTTTAAGCGAGCAAATACTAATCAATTACACGCATATGTATATCCATAAGCACACAAAGTAGGAGAATCTTTTGTTTTTGCTAATTTTTTTGTTGCGGGTGGGATTGATTAAACATTAAACATAATTATTCCTATTCAATTAATGCTCTGTCCATTTCTAAGCCAAATTTCTGAACTTCACAGTGAATTTTCTGAAAGATTCCAAGGCGGTTGGGGGGAGGGGGTGATGGAACTACGGGTATATCTTCCAGAGAAAAATGTTTGAGTTAAGAGTCCTTCATCAGGTCGAGTAAGCTGATACAACCGGGAGAGGAGGTGTCCACTCCCGCCACTTTTTTTTCGCAATCTTTTTCGAGATCTGTTGATAAAATTTGCGTTTTTTCGATATTTTTTGAATAATTTGCCATTTTTTGCAATGTTTTTGACGGAATTTGCCGTTTTTATGCGATTCTCTGACGAAAGTAATGTTTTTCCCGCGATCTGCTGACAAAAATTTGTCGTTTTTTCGCGATCTTTTGACTAAATTTGCCGTTTTTCGGAATGTTTATGACGAAATTTTCCGTTTTTCGCAATGTTTATGGTGAAATTTGCCGTTTTTTCGCGATCTTTTGACAAAATTTGTCGTTTTTCGCAATGCTTTTGACGAAATTTGCCGTTTTCCGCAATGCTTTTGACGAAATTTGCCGTTTCCCGCAATGCTTATGACGAAATTTGCCTTTTTTTCGCGATCTTCTGACGAAATTTGTCGTTTTTCGCAATGTTTTTGACGAAATTTGCCGTTTTTTCGCGATTTTCTGACGAAAGTCACGTTTTTCCCACGATCTGTTGACAAAAATTTGTCGTTTTTTCGCGATCTTTTGACGAAATTTGCCGTTTTTCGCAATGCTTTTGACAAAATTTGCCGTTTTCCGCAATGTTTATGACGAAATTTGCCTTTTTTTCGCGATCTTCTGACGAAATTTGTCGTTTTTCGCAATGTTTTTGACGAAATTTGCCGTTTTTTTTGCGATTTTCTGACGAAAGTCACGTTTTTCCCGCGATCTATTGACAAAAATTTGTCGTTTTTTCGCGATCTTTTGACGAAAGTTGCCGTTTTTCGCAATGTTTATAACGAAATTTGCCGTTTTTCGCAATGTTTTTGACGAAACTCACGTTTTTCCCGCGATCTGTTGACAAAAATTTGTCGTTTTTTCGCGATCTTTTGACGAAATTTACCGTTTTTTGCAATGTTTATGACGAAATTTGCCGTTTTTTCACGATCTTTTGACAAAATTTGTCGTTTTTCGCAATGTTTTTTCGTGATTCTCTGATGAAAGTCACGTTTTCCCCCGCGATCCTTTGACAAAATTGGTGACTTTTCTTCGAACGAAAGACGAGATTGATTTTTTTCGGCGATCATTTGCCGAAATATCGATACATTTAATGTCCGAATCTTCGGATTTATGACCAATATATATTTTTTCAGAAATCATTGCCTTAATTTTTTGTAAAATTCAGACCGGAATCACCCCTGAACGATCTTTTGACGAAATTCGCATTTTTTCAGCAATCAGTTGAATGAAATTCACGTTTTTTCGGTGATACTTTGGCAAAATTTGCTTTTTCCCGCCAATTTTTTGACGAAATTCGCATTTTTTCAGCAATCAGTTGAATGAAATTCACGTTTTTTTCAGCGATCTTGTAACGAAATTCGCATTTCTTAGCTCGATCCTGTGACGAAATTCGTAATTTTTCGCGCGATCCTGTGGCGAAATTCGTGATTTTTCGAGTGATCCTGTGACAAAATTCGAGTTTTTTTTTTTTTTTTTTTTTTTTTTTTTTTTTTTTGGCATAAAATCGTAGTTTTAGACAGATTTTCGTAGCATCATAGTTTGTGGCTCAAAATCGTAGCAACTACGATTTTTTCGTAGCAGTTGGCAGCTCTGTTTAAGTGATTTTTTTAAAGTGTGTTACTAATATTAAATAATGAAAGAAATGTAAATATACTAAATTCTTTTAATTATTATATATGTATGTTTTACATAATATTTTCAAGAACATCATTGTAATGTCTAAATTTATATTTACCTTAAAAAACAAAGTTAAAATGTTTTTAATAAATGTAGATTACAATGCAGAAATAATAATTCAGCATTTGCAGGTTATAGTCTATTTCTTTTTTTTTTTTTTTTTCATAAATGATACCTGCTTCTGAAAATAATCGCTCACTATATATGGTACATCCTGGTGCAGAAAGGTATTTTTTGGCTAATTATGAAAGGTTTGGAAAGTTTTCTGAATTTTTCGCCAACCCCTCCAAAGGACACTGTTGTCTTTATTATTATTATTATTATTAAACCGCAGACCAGGCCCCTACCTGCCGGGCATTATGCCCAGCTTAACGAGTTTGTATACCTGGCCGCAAGGCGAAATTTGCCTAATCTCCTCATAACGGAGATCCACCTGATTAGCTTCTTGGGTGTCCTTGGCTGCAACGGTATTTCGTGAGAGTTACTTTGATACTGTGTTGGCCGATTCTAGTTTGTTATCAACTATGGGTATCTGGGTATGTTGTCGAATAAGGAAAGGGGCTTGCTTTCGGGCCATATTCACACTGACTATGGTTGCTAATATAGACAGGTTTATATAATTCAGTTTAAATATTTGTGTTTCAGCTATGTATTACATCTTGTCTGTAGTGTTCTCTAGTGGTTTGCTACAGTTTCTCTACTTGACAGCTCACGGCATCCAGCCAACCTCGCTGAAATGGCAGGTTTAAAATAGAAATTTAAATTTTAAAAAAAAGAAAAGAGAAAGGAATTGGTCTCGTAATTTAGAACCTTGATCAGGTGACGAGACCTTCACCTGACTAGGCACCTCCAGAGGTATAATTCAAAGGGAACTTGGAGGACTTTGCACCCACGACGGATTTTACATGCACCAGGCGCCATTAGCGTACATGGCTTCGTTGTTTTTTTTTTTTTTTTTTTTTTTGTGCACATTGTGCTTTTAGTATATATTTTTTTATAGTTTTTTTGGTGCAGTAAAAGTAAAGTTCTTTTAATGCCTTTTTGTGAGGATTCTATTAATTGCTTTTTATTATTTCGCTATGCACTACGCTAGATTACTGTTGCTGCTGAGGAATTAATCTTGTGTGGATGGTGGGAAGGACTTGTTCAGTTTTGCTTCACGTTAGTGTGAAATTAAGTCTATGTTATCAATTAACCATCTGATCACTGTTTTGGCTTTCTAGAAGTGACTGGGAAAGAAAATTACTAATTTCTTTTACTTCTTCACATTGAGGGGAATTTTCTATAGCAGCTTCACTCTGTGACTGGCTTGCAATTTCAATAAAGCATGCACACAAAGAATTTGAAATTTGAGTTTGAGAAACTGGAATGGTTATGTTGGAAATATTTTGTTCAGATTCTGTTACTGGTTTTATACTAGCTTTTCCTAGTCTTACTATAGTAATTAATTTGGACTTTACATCTACATCCTTTGCTTCATCTTTGTTGAAAAATAACACTTTAAATCTGGGGGTCCAAAACAATTGCAATGAAATAGTGTTCCTTGTCTTGAATCGATCCAAAATGCTTCACCAAATTTTGTAGAACGGTGTCTTTCATGGTGCCTACAGCAAAAAAAAATCTCCAGATTTAGATAAATATAATTTTAATGTTATAACTATCGGGATAGGGATGACTTCAGAAATTAATGATCTTGATGAGGCAGTTTGTTTTGATTTTACTTCAAATGGTTTTAATAGATTGAGCAATTTTTCTAAAATAGTCCACCGGTTCGTTGTCAGATTATTTATTTCTACAAATTTAGCTGTATGTAGAGAAAGTGCATTTTTTTTGTTCCAGTAATCTCTCTAGCATATAATAGGAACTAATCCAGTGTGTTGCCACACTTTGAACTAATTTCTTCTTAGGAATTTTCAACTCATTAATATGTATATAAGTTAATCTTGAACATGCTAATGGCGAATTATTAAAATGTGTAACAATTTTTTTACCTCAATTTTTGTTCTTGCCAAGTATGTGCATTTCATTTGGTTTTCACTGTTTAATTTATATTTTCTTTCATCTCAAACTTAAAATTTATATTGTCTAAACTTTTAAAATGTAACAGCAAAAACATACATATCTGTTAAAATGTAACATTACAGTACCTAAGATACTACATATTCATTATTTTGATATTTATATCTATTTTGCTTCTCCTTACAGATATTTCCTTCCTCTGAATCTGAAAACATTAATTATGCACTTCTCAATAGTGCTGTCTACTGACATAGCAAAAATAAAAATAATAAATACATGGCTCTTTTGATAATTGTGAGCTTTATAAAGTCTACACTG
Organism: Maratus michaelseni; assembly: GCA_963931845.1. Lineage (NCBI taxonomy): Eukaryota > Metazoa > Arthropoda > Arachnida > Araneae > Salticidae > Maratus > Maratus michaelseni. The sequence continues at coordinate 37,872,389 of OZ007591.1, read as the reverse complement.
ATTTCTTTTCACCATTTTAGAGGATATTCCTTTCTATCAGTGATTTACATACATACATAATATCTATTAAAATGTAACTAGACAGTAACCAATGAGGAACTTTTGCTAAGAATTTTTTTTTTTTTTTTTTAGACAGAGTCGACTGCGAATTACATTACTAAGGCAATTTTTAGGCCGAACATAGCCGAATATTTTTTCAGAATAAAATAATGCTTTAAAAAATTAAAAATTTGCATATAAATAATTTTTAAAAGAAATTAATACATTTTAATTGTGAAATATACAAGAATTGTGCATATAGTGCATACTATATTTTGTTTTTAGACAAAAATGAGTTCATTATTCGGCGGCCGAATAAGCCGAATATTCGGCTATAACTTGGCCGAATAATCGGTATTGGGCCAAACCATTATTCGTTGCATCACTATAATAAAATGGGCTCCTTCACAAAAATCAATGCGATAAAATGGGCTCCTTCACAAAAATCAATGTGATAAAATGGGCTCCTTCACAAAAATCAATGTGATAAAATGGGCTCCTTCACAAAAATCAATGTGATAAAATGGGCTCCTTCACAAAAATCAATGTGATAAAATGGGCACCTTCACAAAATTCTATTCCATAAAAACTTACTATTTACTATTTATTTATTATTTTGTGATGTTTTAAAATGTGTAATTTGTATTAAACAAGTTCATCAGAGAGGAAAACTTCAGCAAAAGGAATTAAAAAAGTTTTTGTTTATAAATGGCTGGTTTGAATTTGATTAACTGGATTTCAACTTTCGTTACAAAATGTTATTTTTCACAAAAATATAATAAATTACACAAAAATAACCTTTGTTTACTTTTCAAAAAATGGGCCCCAAGAAAGAAAAAACCTGCATCGACCCCTGCATGGTGATTACATACTACTAAAGCACAGTTTTTCCTCAGTCCTTTACACTTTTGTTTTAGCAGGTTTTACAGTAGAGTCCCGCTACTCCGAACTAATTGGGTCCGATCATGGTTCGGTTTAGCGGGAATTCAGAATAGGAGGATTTCATTAATAATAAACAATGTATTGACTTGTTAAGGCGTAAATTATCTGCGGGGACATCTGCGAGTGTCACCTCTATGCAGCGTTGATCGGCTCGCGGTGAACAGGTTTAGGGAAAGTGGGAATGGAAGGGCAGTGACCTTCGATCACTCATCTTCCCACCCACCCTACCTATCACTCTGGCTTACATTGGAATTTTTTTAAACAACTTTTACACCAGTGAAAGACTGTCACTTTCTTCCACTAGTCAAGAAAATCCCTGGCTGTGAAAACGCAGAAGAAAGCTGTGTTGAGGAGTGTACGACGAGAATGGCCACAGCAGTACGAAAACGAAGATATCCTAGCAATGGTCCAGGACTCATCAGCTGAGATCGACTCGGAGGAAAACGAGGAGGAGGTGAACGCTCAAACTGAACTCATATCACACACAGGCGCGGCAAATGCTCTTGACCTCGCCTTACGCTATGTCGAACAACACACTTAATCAACACCAAATGATGTTATGTTCATGCGGCGATAATGGAACATTTCATCCTCAAGTCGATTCAGAGCTCTTCGTTAGAAAAAAATCACTGACTTTACTTCTTAAGTATGTGTAAATTAGTTATTTTTTGCGTTTAGCAGTGATTAAAAATGATTCTATAGAATTGTATAAATGGGGCCGACATGTACTGTAAGTAACCAGTTTTCATTTCAATTTGGTTTCAGGCGTTTTCATCAAGCTTAGGCTCTATATATGTCTCTATTTAACTTCTTTGTATAACAATAAATGTACTTTTTTTTCACGAACGTCTTTATAATTTTTCCTGTTTTTAAGTTAAACAAAATCGGTAATTTTCTGATCTCTGTTCGGAATAGCGGGGTTCGAAATAACGGGACTCTACTGTATTTTAATATCAGTAATATAAAATAAATAGTGCAACAAAATTCAAAATCAAAGAAGTTCAGAAAAAGTTTCTAATTTGGTTGTTATATTCTTACCTCAACACTCAAAGAAGATCCTCTGAAGTAATAATTGTTCAGAGCTTTTAAGGCATCCTGGGCTTCTTCAGATGTACTCATATGCTAAAATAAAAAGCAAAAGTAAGTCAAACTGACATTTAACTTTCTTGTAAAACTTAATTATATATATTCTTTTCTGGATTTTAATTACACACTAGGCTATTTTATTTTGTCATCTTATGTTATATCCATGCCAAATCTTATCTTATAAATTTATAAAGCATCCAATATTAATAATAATTAAATACCTTTCATTTTTTATATTGAAACATCTATGTCAAAATTTGAGTTTCACAAATTAACAATTTGTTAATTTTGACTTCCTTCATGCTTCATAGAATTTTTTCCACACTTGAAGTTTGGTAAGAATATTTAAAAAGTTTCAACCATTTATCGTATCCAATTTATAGCATAACTATTTCGATCACCTTCTATCATTTGGGATAGGTTTTTGGCAAGTAGTCACATAAGGTATCAATTTTTTCCTGAGTAAGACAGAAGAAAGAATAGTCACTTTTAAACATTTATAAACTATATTTTTGAAAAACTTAGAAAATGTTTTATAAACTATTTTTTTTTTTAGGTGGGGGGGGGGGGGGGGGGTTGTAATTTTTTTATGAATCTATTAATTAAAAAGCAATAATTAGCAGAATTCTGCAAAATAATATTTGCAGAATATTTTTAATTCATGAGGGGAAAATAACATGTCTGTGTACATTCAAATGGGTTTTAAGCTTAACCCTCTAAGCGTGTGGAACGTAATATTCCGTTCACTAAGCTCCAGGTTTCACTGCAATATATGCAATGTTTAAGATAATACAATTCTATAGATTTAATGAATTTTCAAAACATTGAAGAATGATTAATGCTCTCAAGGGTTACATTCATATTTGTAATTAAGTTTTATTTATAATGCTGAAAGAACCATATTTTTTTAGCATTTAAAACAAAATGCAGAGAAAACAACATTACAATTTTACACCTTTTCAAAACGCTCAGAGGGTTAATAGTCAGGATTTTGCTTTAAATTCTTGAGAAACCCAATTTGACAATTTTATCTAAAATCTCTCTATTCTACAAAAAAAATAACTAATACTGCAGCTAATGCCGTCAAAATGGAATTTATTGTGACCTAATACTAACCGAAATACCCCTCCTTTTCCTGAAGTTTTTTAAAATCATAAATAGCACACTAGATAAACAATTGTTTTGTTTTAAAAATATACATTTAAAAAAAGTTATTTTACTACCATCTTTTGACCAAGTTGATGTTTGCTTTACTGATCTATGAAAATCACGATATTTTTCTTCACTAATCGACGAAAACCGTGATATAAATAAAATAAAAAAAAAACTTGAGACAAACAAAGAGGTTTATTGAAGACATTATGCAGAAAATTAGATAAAAAATGGAACTTTGAAAAATGCTTTATTTCAAACAAGGCAATATTGTTTTGTCATTTTCCAAAATTCTTGACACAACTGTGGATTTAATACATGATACAAATGAAGTTGATATATTTTTGAAGTGGTTCTAAAAACTTGTGTCATCTCATATCTATTCATTTTAATTAATGCTCTTTTTAAAATTTTTCTGACAGATTTATATCCTGCAGAAGGACTTTTGAGTACAATAAAAGTGTGCATATCTGTTGTGCCTATCTCTTGTGCACTTCCATCATCAGTTCTGGTTCTTTTCTGCATTATATTGCTTATCACTGAACCCCAGCTTTCGCATATTGCTTCAGATACTGGAATTGATAAGCAGAAACTGTAAAACTTTATAATACAAGGCTCGAAAATTCTAAAAATTTTGAGGTTCCCAGAAAAATTTAGGTGTTCACAGTATTTTAATAAATTGAAAGCTTAATGAATGAAGATATTTTGTCACATAGACAGTTTTGAATAATAAACGAAAATTTTAGTTTTATGGTTTATCAATTAATGTTTTGACTGTCCTCTATCCAAAAGTACCACCTCTCTCCCTTCATATTCTTATAGATGCATAACTTAAAAGGGAAATGTTGCATTACATTTGACCACTAAGATTAAGCATTACATATTACATTTACTAATCTATTCAAACGGATACAGAACAAATACTTAATATATATATACAGTAAAGCCTCTGAATAACGGACACCTCGGGAGCACAGAATTTGTCCGCTATTTGGAGGTGTCAGTTATTGAGAGTTAAAAATGTACAAATATACAGGCTTTGGGGATCACAAAAGTGTCCGCTAAATAGAGGTGTCCGCTATTCGGGAGTGTCCGTTATGGAGGTTTTACTGTACAATGGAAATGCAACTCCTGTGTGTGCTCGGTGCTCCACACGTTCTTTGTCCTTCCTCCCTCTTCCAAAAATCGCCACGGCCCATAGGAGAATACAAATTAATCGCTGATGGCAGCAGCCACGGCAACTTGCGAACGCTTCCGTTTAGGTTCCCAGCCGGGAACCTGAGTGGAAAAAATACGCTCCCAGAAATGATTTCTGGGTTCCCCAGGATCCCGGGAATGCTATTTTTCGAGCCCTGTATAATATGAGGAAGTTTTGGTTATTTTCTGAAAAACACCGCTTAAACCTCGTTTTTTTTTTTTCTTTAAGTATTATTATATCAGGGATTATTCTGAGTGAAAAAAAAAAAATTCTGAAATTTACAGCAGATTTTCTCAAAGATTATGACAGAGAAGGAAGGGTCCCCCTTGGGTTTTTTCTGCAAAGGGATTTTCTGAGATTCCCAAAATTCTGCGGGGGGGAATCCCCTCTTGGTACTATTTATCTTTGTTGCAGGTTGGGTTAACTCTGTTTTCGGTCTGGGTCCATTTCAGGCTGAGTGTGGACTCCTGCAAGTTGGATTCGAGTTAACCCGATTTTTCAAAAGTTACTTCAGTATATTATTTCAGATTAAAAACTATACCTATAATAAAACACTTGTGTGTATTGAGGTTTGCATAGATGTTTGCCCGGTAGCAGAAAGTGTGCGACAAGCATCGCAGATTTATTTTAGACCTTGCAGATAAATGTACCAACTTTTAAAAAATATATATATATATATATATTTGAAAAATTTGAGTTGGGACGCAAACAAATTGTTCTCACATCGTTCCATCCGTTTTTACACACGTAAATTCTTAGAAGAATTACGAAATAAACGCGAAATCCGTCCCAGCACCACAAGAAAAAAAGGCGAATTTCTTCAAAGGATCGCTGAAAAAAAAAGACTAATTTTGTCAAGGAATCGGAAAAAAAAAAAAAAAAAAAAAATTCATAGAAGAATCAAGATAGAAAAAAAAATTCGTCAAAGGGCCGCAGAAAAAAGACGAATTTCATTGAAGGATTAAGAAAAACGGCAAATTTTGTCGAATACAAAAAAATGGCGAATTTCATCGTAGGATTTCAGGAAAACGGCAAACTTCGTCGAAGGATCGCGGAAAAAGGAAAATTTCGCCGAAGGATCGTGAAAAAAAGGAAAATTTCGTCGAAGAATCGCAGAAAAAGTGCGAATTTCGGCCAAAGGCCGAGGAAAGAATGCAAAATTCATTAAAGAATCGCGGAAAATGGCTAATTTGGTTGACAGATCACGAAAAAAAAAATACAAATTTCGTCAAAGGGTCGTGGAAAAACTTAAATTTCGTCCAAAGGCCGTCAAAAACATGTTTCGTCGAAGGATCACGGAAAAACGGCCAATTTCGTCAAAGAATCAGAAGAAACGGCAAATTCCATCGTAGGATCGCAAAAAACGGCAAATTCTGTCCAACGAGCGTAAAAAAACGGCAAATTTTGTCGAAAGATCGCCAAAAAACGACAAATTTCGTCGAAGGATCTCGAAAAACGACAAATTTTGTCAAAGAATCTAGAAGGGAAAAAAAAAAAAAAAAAACGGCAAATTTTGTCAAATAATCTTGGAAAAAAAAAAGGCAAATTTCATCGAGGGATCTTGGGGGGAAAAAAAAAAGCCGACTGATTTTGTTGAAGGTTCTTGGAAAAAAAAAACTGCAAATTTCATCGAAAGATCGTGAAAAAACTCAAAATTCATCAAAGGATCTCTCAGAAAATGGCTAATTTTGTTGTCGGATCACGAAAAAAAACTCAAATCTCATCAAAGGGCCACTGAAAAATGTGGATTTCGTTAAAACACCATCAAGGGGGGTTGCATGAGAGCATGAAAGTTCAGCTTTTTTTTTGGTGAGCTTGTACCATATCTGTATTATGTTAGGCATATTATTCAATGAAATTAAATTTTCTTCCAGTGTATTCTCTTTCAGATTTTTTTTTTTTTTTCATAATATTTATTTAGTTTTTCAAGGTGTCACTCAACATTTCTGCACAATTTAGAAAAAATATTGTATCAAATGTTATTTCAAAAATTATGAATAATTTTGAATGTCTACCTTGTTTTAAACTGTATGTCATAAAAATATGGCACATTACAAAAAAAAAAAAAAAAAAAAAAGTGATTTGAAATGATTTTTGTTGTGCATTTGTATATAGGGGAGATGGGGGATGAATGAGACATTTTCACAAAAATATTTATTTTAAATATTTTATATAAGTTATTAGCAATATTATATATCACATGTCAAACTTTAAGTGTTTGACTACATCTTATGTACAATATTTGTTCAAGATTATTATTATACAGATATATAAATTAAATTTTTAAAAAAAAAACGTTCTTCTATGTCCCAATCATCCCCACAGCAGGGATGAATGGGACACAAACATTTTCCTCCCCGTATTCAATGTTAAGGACTAAAAGCTGAACAAAAATGCCGCCTTGGCAAAAGCTGAGAAGTTATAAATTGTAATATGATATCCAGGATTATTTGTCAGCCAATCATCTTGGACTCATCTCACCTTTGCCTTAAAAAGCCCATAAACGGTGGACTGAAGACGATGGCTACAAAGAGGATGAAATGTTAAAAGAATAATTACCATAAAGTATTAATTTATCAACCTATATAATATTATTTAGTTAATAAAAAAATTTCAGTATCCTCTAGGGATGAATGAAGCAGTCCCATTCATCCCCATTTGAAATGTCCCAATCATCCCCATGGTGTATATATTCAATTGTCAGCTATTTTGTCTCAGAAAATTATTTTGTCACAATGGTTAATATGCATTTATTTTAATTACCAATATTGAGCCTTTAAATAAAAAACTATAACATATCTTAATTATTTATATTGCATAAGATATTTAAGTAACTTCAAATGTAAAAAAATTTACTTTTAAGCAAGAGTTTTCAGGAAATGCAAATTTGAAGAAAACTGAAAACAGCCATGTGCTCTTGCTTTTGGTTCTGAAGCACACTATGGTGGTGAAATCTATGAGGATAGGAAGCAACTAAAAAAAAAATGTTTATTGCCTGAACTATTGAGAGCGTCCTATCCATCCCCCATCTCCCCTAGAGGTTTTCAGAGTAATTTTTACAGTTCATTTTAATTTATGTTTTATATTGTTGGTTTGATTTAATAAGAAACATATTATGTTACACATATTATTCAATGAAATTAGATTTTCTTCCAGTGTATGTAAAAAATTATCCTCATTAAGATTTTTTTTTTCATAATATTTATTTAACTTTTCAAGGTGTCATTGCTTTAAAATTATGACCTATATAATATAGTTATATTTTTATAACATTAATCAGTAAGAACCATATTTTTTAACCACACATAATGTATATAAGAAAATTGCAGCACGCGATTTCTGCAGACAATTTTCATCCCACTAAATTGCTGTCGCAGACACCACCATAACTTTCTGCTACTGAGGATGTTTGTGTGTGTGCTGTTTTTTAAACAGACAGTTGCATTTTTTTTTTTTTGCGACCCTTTCACGAAATTCGCATTTTTCAGCGACACTTTGACGAAAATCTTGTTTCTTCCACGATCTTTTGAAGAAAATTTCGTTCTTTCCACGATCCTTTGACAAAATTTGGTAAAATTAAAGGGGTTTTTTTATCGATCCTTTGACGAAATTCATGTTTTTTAGCGATCTTTTGACGAAATTCGCATTTTTCCCTGGAATCCGTTGACGAAATTTGCGTTTTTCTGGTATCCTTTGACAAAATTTGTGTTTTTCTATAGGTGCAGATTCCCAAAATTTGGAAGGAGCCAGTGGCTCCTAAACCCAAAAAAATCCAGTGGCCACAATTGTATAGGACAAAGCGGCAAAAGATGGAAATAAGACCAGTGAAGAGGTGTAAAAAAAAAAAAATTGGTAAGAAGCTGAGAAAATTTTTGATAAATATTAGAAAATTTTTGATAATTAGAAAATTTCTTCAATTTTTTTTTTTTTACATTGAAAGTTATTTGTTAAATCGGGATTATAAATTCGTTAAATCGAAGTATTTTTGTTGCATTTTTGTCGGGAGCACAAAAAAATTCGCTAAATTGAGAAATTCGTTAAATCGCGGTTCGTTACATTAGGGCTCGACTATAATAAAGTTCGTTCTTAATCTTTAAAAAAAAAAAATCAAAATTTCACAATGGTGATTGAGAATACCAGAAATTGATCACTTTTAAATCACATGGCACCTTAAACACTGAAAGTTAGTGGCCACAGCAAAAAATTTAGTCGCTACGACCATGAATCTGCACCTGTATGTTTTTTCCCCGCAATAATTTGACGAAATTCGCATTTTCCACGGTATCGTTTGATGAAATTCGCGGCCTTTTGGTGAAAATCACGTTTTTAGTGGGTTTTTTTTTTTTTTTTTGAAGAAATTCGCATTTTTTCAGTGATCCTTTGATGAAATTCATGTTTTTTGAGCGATGCTTTGACAAAATTAGTGTTTTTCCAGCGATCCTTTGACGAAATTCGGTGTTTTTCTACAACCCTATCACGAAAATCGCATTTTCCTGCGATCTTTTGACGAAAATTATGCTTATTCCGCAATCCTTTGACGAAATTCCTTTTTTTTTTTTTTTTGCATGACTGACGAAAACTGCATTTTTTTCAGCAATCCTTTGACGAAATTCGCATTTTTTCTGTGATCATTTGATGAAATTGTTGATTTTTTTTTCCCACATATGATTGATGAAATTGATTTTTTTCGGCAACATATCAAAATTTGCGATATTTTTCCATGCTGGAATTTTTGGACTGATGACAGACTTTTTCAAAATTTTCGCAAACGAATGTCTTAAATTTTAGGAAAATTCGGAATAGAATCACTCCTGTATTATATGTTTTTAGTCTGCAGGTGTCCTATAAAGTCTGCGACGCCCATCGCTTACATTCTGCCACGGGGAAGTAGGCTACAATATGTTCACTAGAAACCTGCTGCATCCCAATTCTAAATTAATATTAAGAAGTTGTTTTCAAAAGTATAATTTTAAATTGCTAATTGTAGAACTAAAAATAAACAAATATTTGAATATAGGAAGAATAAAGTTAATAGAAAAATTATAGAACTAAATAGTTTTTGCTTACCACAAAGCCATATTTATTGATTACATCACATTCTGTAACATTGCCATACTTTGAGAACAAATTATATAAATCATCATTGGTACAGCCATCAGGCAAATGGCCAACAAATAGTTTAGTTTTCTGAAAAAGAAAAATTAATTTACTAGCATGAACTTATTTACTAGACTGAAAATTAACGCAGAATACAAAATAAATTTCAATTATTTAACTATATTCAGATTTTAAAAATCTTCATTCTGCAAGAAAACAGGTATGAGTGTTTTAAACTAGTGATGTGACAAATATTCAGCCACAATTCGGTATCCGCCCTTTTTGCTGAATATTCAGAGATATTTCGCTAAATATTGCTGATATCTTGCAAATAAATTCAGGATAAGATTACTTTTTTCTCTAATCCAAGCTATCTACTTTCGGACATTTATAAAATCATTTTCATTCTTAATTGCATAAAATATAGTTATCTGGATACTAAAAAAATACCGTAGCATTTCTCAATTTCTTACAAAAGTTAAGGATATTTTAGAAAATTGTGTCTAAATTGGAAATTTAAACTGTCTTTAGAGACACAATTGTCAAGGAAATGTCTTCATTAGGAAAAGATAGATTACAACTCAAGATGTAAATACTCTTATAGAAAAATGAAAAACACTGTTCAATTCTAAAACACCTGACTATTCATTAACATTTGCATATTTCATGCACATGTAAAAACAGTTTTACGAATGTGTCAAAAAGATTTTGTTCAACATTTTTTAAGGAACATTTAAAAATGTATTGAATACAAAATATTACAATATATCACAAAAAAAAATTATGGAACACTCATTTTTATTTTGTTTATAAGTTTAGATTTTATTAAAAATTTGTTCAAGTTCTACTTAAGACCTTAAGAGTGCATCTCACTATGAATAATGAGATACAACCGTTGCCACTGATTGCCGTTACCAGGGCTTGACAAATGTGATCGCTACTGGTAACCAAGATATTTTTTATCTGTCGAACAAGTTATTTAATCTGGTGGGGTGGGGGCTTTTTTATACAAAAATTGACTTGACCTAATTGACCAAACGATATGTTTTTCTCTCCCTCATCCCTACTCGTGCACAGTAAGCAGTGATCTATCTATTCCCTCGTATTTTAATGGAAGAACCAAGTTTAAATAAAAGGCATTTTCCATCTCATGTACTTCCATCTCAATTCTTTTCCACTTTAGGCAATTAGCATGTCATGTGATTAGAATGTGAGGGATAGGGGTTCAAAACATTTTTTTTTTAAATCCCTGACGGCTCGGCCTACAGGCACAGGTAGATTTCGAAGATGCAGACCGTGGAGCACCTGTTTATTGGGAATTGCAGAAGAAAGGCCCATTTGCCATGATACGGCAGTTGGGACCGCCTACTTCCAAATATACCTCTGCCTGTAGGCAGAGTCAGCAGGGAATTTTTTGTTTTTGTTGTAAAAGTAGGCTCTATAAAAACTTGTCAACATAAAAGTTGTAGATAATATTTGGAAGATTTATAATAAATTTAAGCGGATTTGATATCTTGTGAATTGATGAAGTTATGATTTTTTTTTTTGTCTGAAACCCCTATTCCCCCCCCCCCCCCTTGATTTTTAACTGTTACATTACTAGTGAGCAGAAAGAAGTACAGAAGGATTTAAGATTCTCAAGTTTTCAAACTTTTTATGTTAGAGAGGGCATAGAAGGGAAACAGACATTTCATGTGAGAGGAAGGATTTCATTAACATCATATAAAAACATAAGTGGAAATCTGTCAAAAATATCAAAAGAATAAAAATTGCCTCCCTTGGATTTAAAAAAAAAAAAATTTTGTACCTAAAAATTCTTTTGTATGTGAGAGGGGGGGGGGCTTATATTTGGAAATGGAAAAGAAAATCAAAATTGCTTAAAAGTGGGGGGGGGGGCTTACTTTCGAGATTTTACAGATATATATATATATATATATATATTTTTTTTTTTTTTTTTTTGGGGGGGGGGGGAGGCTTATATTCGGGAATGGAAAAGAAAACCAAAATTGCTTAAAAGTGGGGGGGGGGGCTTACTTTCGGGATTTTACGGTAATCAACCATTATAATTACCTCTCTAACCGCAAAATTTCTGCTTCCCCCCCTCTTTGTCAACCTCTTTAATTTTTTTTTTAAGTATTTATTTTAAAAAAATCTTCTGTTCTATTTGTTACTCTCTATTAACAATAAATAACAAATCATCTAAAATACAAACCCCTTCCTTTGAAATTCATATTACCCCCCTCATCAGAGTTGTATAATATAGACGCACGTGCGCATGCCGTGTGCGGAAAATTTTCTGCAAAATTACAAACTTTGCAAAAAAAAAAAAAATATATATATATATATATATAATATATATATATATAATTTTTTTTTTTTTTAATGATAACAAAAAATAAAAATATATATTCCCCAATTTTAAGTACGATTTATTTACTGTTTGTGAGCATTCAAGTAGTTAAAGATGCGATCAGTTTAAAGATGCAAAACTTTGTTGTGACATTACAGACGCTTGCAAAAATATTAAGGATTAGGCTGTTTCTAAATGCATTGAAAGTACAGGGTGTCCCAAAAGTCTCCGTACAACTTCAAAAATTTATTACAAAAAAAATAATAGGCCTACAGCAAAAATAATTACAACAGTACATAGAGTAACTTAAAAGGTTTTTTTTTTCTATTACCTTAGTATACTTGTACATGAGATCCTTTCGTTGCACGAAGAATATCAAGTCAATGCTCCAATTCCACCCACATGCGTTTCAGCATGCTAATATCAACAGTAGTTACAACTGTTTGATGAAATCTGAATAAAAGTTAATAATCTCATGGAATTGAAACAAAAGATCCAAACAGCAGTAGCTACTGTTGATGTTAGCATGAAAAACATTCGTGGATTGAATTGAAATATCGTCTTGATATTCTTCGTGCTACGAAAGGATCTCATGTTGAAGGTTACTAAGGCTGTAGAAAAAATCTTTTTAAGTTACTCTATGCACTGTTGTAATTATTTTTGCTATAGGCCTCTTATTTTTTTGTAATAAATTTTTGAAGTTGTACAGAGACTTTTGGGACACCCTATATTTGATAAGACTTCAGCTCTTACTATCATAGATTTTTAGCTTTATTATTTTTTTAACCAAAATAATTATTCTTTAATTAATATTAATTAATTTTAAATTTAAATGGTAATTATTTTAAACTATTGTTTTTAATTCATATCGTCAAAATAATATAGCACGTAATTTTATTAAACATTAAATTAATTTGCAGAAAGTGTTTGACCGGATATTTATGTGCGCAGAAAGTTTTTGATTTTATACAAGTCTGCCCCTCATCCACAAGAATACAAAATTAAAAATTTGTAAAACTCTTATTTGAAGAAATCTTTTGTCCTATTTATTGCTCTCTAGTAAAAATAAATAGATAATTTGTCACCTAACTTTTCTCTCTACTACAAAAATGTCACCCCCCCCCCCCCCCACAATATTTAAAATCTTTAAAACTATTTTTTTTTAATCTGCTGTATTTGTTTATTTTTAGTAACAATCAATGAATAATCAATCATCTAAAATACCCTTCTTTCTCCCAAAAGTTCCGTTTCCCCCACTGCCCCCCACTCAGCAAATACTTTAAAATCATTAATATATATTTGTTTAAACGCTGTTCTTTTTCTTATTTTATAGTAAGGTAACTCTAACTCAGCTCATCTACATCATCTCATATAAGTATCTATCATCTAAAATAATCATCTCCTTTGAAATTTTTGCTGTCCTTTTCTCCTAAGGGAGGGGGTTTGATTTCTAAATATGTGAGAGAAAATCAAACATTTTCTTTCTGTCTCCCCCCCCCCCCCCATGTCTAGAAATTCACCCCTTTTTCTGGGGATAGGGAATGGAAATTTAAGGGGAGAGTTACATGATCATTTATTTATTGTTGCTACAAAGTAACAACAAAGCATAAAAATCTTTTTAATGTTTGTGTGCTGGGGTGGCGGGGGGAGGAAGCAGATTTTTTTGGGGTGGGAGGGGGGAAGTGAATTAAATAATTATTTAATTATTGTTGAAAATTATTATTTAATTATTGTAGGAAAAAAATTAAAGATTTTAAAGTACACATTTGGGGGGAGCAAAGAAAAGAAAGAGGAGTTGTTGGGAGAGAGGAGGGAAATCATTTTTATTGTTATTTAAATATTATTACAAAAAATAACAAATTGAGCAGAAAAAATTAAGAATTCTAATGATTTAAAATTTAATGAGATGCATTTGCAGGGGCAGGTCTTCATGAGATGAGGCTGGGGGGGGAGGGAGAGAAAAGCAGCGATTTTAGGAGGAGGGGGTGATTTAGGTGCTAGATTAGGTTTATTTATTGTTAATATAGAGTATTAAATAAGTCTGAAAAGAAATTTAAAATTAAAGAGTTATAAAGGTTCTATGGGGTTTTGGTACTAGAGGGGAGAGGCAAAGGGGAAATCAATAATTTTGAGGGGAATTTAGATAATTGATTATTTATTGTTACAATAAAATAACAAATAAAGAAAAATATTTAAAAAGAAATATTTTAAGATTTTAATTTTTTCCTTGGGGGGGGGAGCAGATTTTAGGGGGAAGGGATTCAGATTTTATATATTTATTTTTAAGTGAAAATCTGCCGAAATACAGAAGATTCTCGCCCATTTTTACTTCTAAATTAATGATAAAACGGGTTTTTAAATCCCGATTATAAGCCCCCTCCCACATTCAATCCTTTTTGGTTATGAAAAAGAGAGGGCTTACAATCGGGATTTTAAGGTAAATAAAAAAAATTTAAAAAGTCAGATTTAAAAACTTAGTTGTCAGATAAAAAAAGTTGGTCACCAGTGGCGATTGCATGTCATGCCCTGGTAATGACTAATTTGTGTTTAAGTTCCTATTTTAGATCAAATATTCATAAATTACTTTCCTGTAGGTATACAGTGGATGATCGGTTAGCGAACTGTTCGGTTTACGAACAGATCAGTTAACGAACACTTTCTCGAGAGATTTTTATGTTCTGATAACGAACAATTGTTCGGTTAACGAACACCTCACAGAAAAAAAGCCAAGAAGAAGCAATGCTGTGTTTCAGATTTGCAGAGCTATATTTAATTGCATCTATTCTCGACTTTGAGAACATTTTAACTGTTTTATATTTATGGCCTAATTAATTCATGGGCTTCCGGGGTTCGAGGCCTACATTTTACCCCCCCCCCCCCAAATTAGAATAAAGAGTATAAAAATATGAATTTTTATATTTTGTGTCCATTTTTAAAGAAATATTTTTTATTGGAAATTAATTATTTTAACTTAATTTTAGTTTCTAAATTATTAAGAGGCTCTGGGCTCCACTTGAGCTTTATCTGGCTCTGCAGTAAACACGATCTTTTAGAAAACTAATGGAGTTTTTGATAGGTCAAAGTGATTAACTGATATGATTTAATGCCGTAATCAATGAATGTGATCTTTAAAGTTTTTACAAAGGGCATGTTATATATTTTTTTCATGTTATTTATTTTTTAAAATAAGGCACGACACGGACAAAGCCGTGAAAATATGATATGGCCATATTAAATACAGACATATATTAACCCTTTATATCCTGAATTAATTTTCCAGCTACTTTTTAATTGTATTTTTGCATTATTGGATAAGTTTTGGTGCCGAATAAACATAGGAAAGAGGAAAATAATTTTTATAGTGTTTTAGTGGTTAATTATGCAACTGTAACCACCATAATTTTTTTACCCTATGATATAAAATAAAATAGTAAACTTCAAATAAAATATAGGAAATGTTCACCTATAGAGTATGAAAACAATAGAAAATAATAGTACTAAATAACCGGTAATAAACCACTAAAATTACTCAAATGAAGAACAACATACATGTCAATTCTATTGCAAAATGGATTTCGAATGTAGCGTGGCAAATGTAAAATCCCTACAATGCAAAGAAAGAGGGTATGTGCTTGAATTTGCCATCTCCTGTCTGCTGTCAGAAATACATTCTTTGTGCCATTCTGAATACCGTTAGGAAAAACGGTCATATTACGAATATATAGGTCTTTTATTAAAGTGGTACTTATAAGTACCCTCAGGATAAAAAGGGTTAAAATGGGAAGATTCAAACTCCAGAAAGGAAAAATAAGCTTTTGTCAAATATTTAATGCCCCACAAACTCAAAAAAGCTTGACTGAAGGAAGGACAAGATGTAAAGTATGTTTTATTATTATTACATATAAATAAATTTAGGGAGAATTTATATTAATTTTTATATAGCGTTTAGCTTTTAAGAACGAATTAATTGAATTACCATACAAATCTGTACTAAATCTATGATCGGTTAACGAACAATTCGGCTAGCGAACATTGTTTTGGAACGGATTAAGTTCGTTAACTGATCACCCACTGTAAAAGTATGCTATTAAAAGATGTAGCAAAAGCTGTTTTATTTTTAGCATCAATATTACAAGAAATACATCAAGCTGTTAAAAATTTAAACACATAAATAATAAAACATCAATTTGTGTTTAATATTTTTTCAATTTAAAAAATATATATATTGTGCTGTCCTCTAAAAAACCCCATTTCTTGGAATTTTCTCTATATAAAGTCTAATAAAAAATTTATAAAAATTGAACATGGCTAAATAATTACAGCTTGTTCTGACTAAGATTTTAAAATGTTGAGCATTTTTCATTTTATTACAAAATGGCAGCCAATTATGCGAGAATTTGAAAAAAAAAAAAAACACTTTTCCAAAAAATGCCCCATGTTACCTGAAAACAACCCACACCTGACATAATCAGCTAAAAATGAAACATTTTATTAAATGTTAATGATTTAACATAAACAAAAATAAAATTTTATGTAGATTATTCTAAAATTCTATTATAAAAAAAAAAAATCTACAAATGAAGCTCGTGTTTTGCTAGAATTCTGCAATTGTTAATTTAAATTATTTTAAAACTAAATAAGCACTCCCTAGGTATTTTTAACTATTTTTATTATTCTAAATGGTGCATAAAAACATAACAAAACAAAAAAAAAATTGACTTTAGTAAAATATTTGGTGCAGTACTAAGGTGGGTTTTTTTAGGAAACATTTCAGTGCGGGTTTTTTTAGAGGACAGCACAATAATCAAGTTATTTCTTATAGTAATATTTTTTTTATTTATTACTTCATTTATCCTGAAAATGTCAGTAACAGACTGAATTTAATTACTGCAAAGCATCTTTTAAAATAGTTTTTTTTAAAATAATTTCTTCATGTATTAAAATGAGTAAAAGGTAAATAAAATTTGTCAAAATACAGTAAATTGTGACATACCGGAGCACTCATCCTCTTGTTTTTCTCAAACTCGATAAAGAAAATACCTACATAAAAATATTCAATTATAGATAATATATTTTTTTAACATCAAGATAGATATACACACAGTAGATTTCAGATAAGGAGAGACGAATTTTATATATACAGTAGAGCTTCGATTATCCGAACCTGCCGTGACCGGTGCCAGTTTGGATAATTGGACATGCAATTTTAGGGATATTCCTGACTATGTCAAAATGTTTATAATGCATTTCTTATATACAAGTGTTTTTTAAGGGAACAAAAATATGTTTCTAAAAATAAAGTAGTGGATAGGTAAATAAAAAAATTCTTTTGTGTGTACAGAATTTTCATTAAAAAAAAAAGAAAATTTTTGCATAATTGGAGTTGGGATATTTGGCACTCTACTGTATATATTTTCAAAGTAATCTGATAAAGTGTAAAACACTTCCAAAATTAAAATATGGTACTACTTGATTAAAACTATCGCCAAACTATAAGATTAAATGTTGGCTTAGATGTACCATTCGCCCGCTGTCCACCATCTTATTTTTTCTTCTTTTATTATTAAATATAAATAAATTAGTCAAATGTATACATGCAAATATGGATGAATTATTTTGGAAATGAGAAATAAAACAAATGTGTTTTGATTTAAAAAACAAGATGGCAGACTGCGGGCGAATGGTACATATGTTCTTAAATGCCAATAATAGACGATCATAAATGTCACATTCACTTGACATTAAACATGTTACACAAGTTTGTTACATCATCAAGTGTTTTTGATTGGATGTTTAATTTGTATTTTTATTAATGCTTTACTAACTTATTTGTTATTTTGAATAAAAATTATGTCAATAAACGATTACCTTGTGACATTAAAAGAGAAAAAATAAAATAGATTAGTTTCAACTGATGTCACAAATATTTGTGACTTGTTCCCATTTGGGCTAACTTTTGACATTCGCCCGCAGTCAGCCATCTTGTTTTTTTTTAAATTAAAACATTTTAACTTTTATTATCTATACTAATAAAAGAAAGTTTTGTTCTGTGTGTGTGTGTGTGTTGGCGATGGTTAGGAAAATCTAGCCCACCTAGCAGCCTGAAAATTTAGATTTAGGTAGTCCAAACCCTCTCTTAATGCACCCGAGACTCATAATTTTAATATTTTAATTTAATGAAATATTAATTAAAATCTCATTAAACATCGTATTGAAAATGCCATCTTTTAATTAAAATGGATAAAGAAAAGCACTCCTGTTCTGGATTTGCAAGCAGAAATGAACGAATTCGAAATTCATTTACTAATTAGCGAATTTTAAGATATTGATTTGAAAATTTATGAGCATATATATGTAAAGGAATTTTCTGTATCCGACAATGCAATTTTTTAAAAATTAGACCAGTAATTTTTTTTTATTTTTGAAAAAAAACTGATGGCGCCAGTAAAAAAAAAATTCGAGAAAGCTTCAGACAGGGATCAGCTTTAATTAAAAACTGAACAACAAAGATATCTGTTTCTCTGGACGATCCCTCCATTTAGTTTGGGAAAATGGAAGGAAATAATTGTCAATTTTTACTAACAAACAAAAATTAAGATATAGAATTGAATTTGAGGATCTGGGAAGGTGTGACATCTGGCGGCTATTTTAGTGTAGCGTCTTCGTTATGTTCTAATTATCAGAAAATTTTAATTATTTTTTTAATGATCGTGTTAATGTAGGTAAAGGTGGTTTTCTTGAACAAATTATTCGTTATATTTGCAGATATAGGGAGGGAAGGGGTTAACGCCTTGCTCCAACTACACAAAACAAATTCCCTTGAAGAAATTTAACATTTTTAGCTTCTCCCATAGTGTTTTATAAATGTTATACAGTAGATCTTTATAACTATGGGTAAAAATTAACTTTTTTACTCACTGGCCACTGGCCAGTACATGGATTTTTTTTACTCGCCAGTGTTTTTCAGCACTGGCCAATAACAAATTTACAAATACTTGATAAAAAATTTGCTAAATTTGTCAAACGATTGTGGAATAAACAGTGAAATTCTTCAAATAGTCTCGGGACAGAAATCGGGCATTGCAGGAATTAGTCTATTCATCTTCCTTGAAAAAACGGGTACCCATGTTGGATATTCGTATAGAACAAATTGCGTCCCCTGGCGGCGGAAGGTAGAAATAAAATATTTTGCAGCGTGTGTGCTGCACACCTACTATACGGTGCTGCAGGAGGCAGGAACACATGTCGTAGGTTTGTTTATATCAGAATGCACCCCCTATCAGCTGAAAGTGGAAATAAAGGATTACCTCGCATTGACAGCACTTTTAAATAAATAATTTCATACTAAATTGGGTTAAAGATATAAAATCATACAAACTTTAGGTTTGTTTAATTTTATCACAGGTACAGGCAGTTAAAACCACGAATAATTTAGTACTGTAAAATCCTGTCAATCCGCCCTTCCCGATTTAGCACCCTCCTCCCACTTTGTAAACAAATTGGAAAATTCAAAAAATCCTGAGA
Source organism: Maratus michaelseni (assembly GCA_963931845.1). Classification (NCBI taxonomy): domain Eukaryota; kingdom Metazoa; phylum Arthropoda; class Arachnida; order Araneae; family Salticidae; genus Maratus; species Maratus michaelseni. Next base: position 37,853,001 of record OZ007591.1, on the reverse strand, counting down.
AAGTGCCCTCCTCCAAAAGAAATTTGGCCGTGCACGTCAAGATCAACACCAAAAATTTTATCTCACAGGTGTTTGTTTTTTTCCCGGTGGATCAGAAAGGAGTGACGATTCTTTGATATATCGCAAATGTGTACAAATACAAAAGTAACATACACAACTTCAATGACTTCAACTATTGTCAATCTGAAAAGCACTATAACCAAACATTAGTTTTGCTGTAAATTTATCTCCATGGCGATATGAAGGTAATAAATATGTCAATAGTGAAAGTTTCTCATGAAATAAGTTTAAAAATGTGTATTTGATGTTGTGTGTGAAATATTTTGATTAAAAAAGAATCTATTTATTTTATCAAAGAATTTATATTCGCATTTAACATTATTATGAAATCCAATCACAAAAAAATTATTGATTAACTGATCAGTAGATGGCACCACAGGTAAATTTGTAGCGTATTTTGGGCTATCTTTGTGGTAGCAATGTTTTTCGTTCTAAAAATCTGGCAACACTACCAATTCATTCTGTATGTTCTCAATTTTTGTGATTTGTATTATTTATTTAGCATTTATAGATACAAAATCATGATTTAAAAAAAAAAAACGGTTATTTAATTTCCCTAATTTACAACAGATGGCGACACCACATATGTTACTAGTTCTAGAAAGTATTTCAGGGCATTTTCAACTGCAATTTCTCAGTGTTTTTTAATTATTTTAAATTATTAAGTTCCTTTTATTTTTCTGTTACCATATTTGTTAAGATGGTTTTTGCTTCACTAAATGTTTAGCGGATCTTGTAGGTGAATTTAAATGATGACTATTGTTCTTTTAAAATTACTTTGTTGATTATACTTTGAAGGTGAAGACAAGAAGAAACGTGATCGTATATATATTATCAGGTTCAATACGTCATTTTAATGTTAAATTATAAGAGAGAAGTTTACCTTGAATCCAAGAGTGATGTGTCATAAAGAATGAGCAAAAATACTGTAGAATACTTCCATGATTTTATTCTTGAAACACTTCCGTGGACTTGGGAAAAGGTGCTGTCTTTTTTTCAGGTGTTGAATGCTCACAAACGCTACAAACTTCAGATATCTGTATAATAGGATGTCATGCTGGGAGATGTTAATTACTACTGATTAAATGAATGAAGGTAAGTCACTTTACTATTTAAATAAACTAATATGAAATTGGAATTAGAAAGACGAATGGATCGGACACCAAGTCCGGCCATCGCGAGAACACGCACCACGAACAACGGTCGAACAAGCGACCTACTCTGAACTCTACAATCACTAGAACTGAAATTTGAACAGCGCGCGACCATGGCGAGCGTGCGTAAAAGCACGTCTCAAAAACTCGCCGCGCGGAGATGAATGCGCCAAACTGGTAGACTCAATGAAGAGTTAACGCACGAAGGAGAAACAGCGAAACGCTGCCGTTCCGCGGCCTTACGCACATGCGCAAAGAGTGCCGGCTGCCTAGCCGCAAAAGCTTGTGTTCCGAGGAGGAAGGCTACGAAACAAGCTGGCACGCGGCCAAGGGCGAAACGGGATGGAGATGAATGGAAAAAGAGAGACTTTACGAAATAAATGAGATGAAAGATGATCGCTTGATTAAACTTAAAATAATGAACGTAAAAAGAGGGAAAACGTAAGATTAATTAAATATAATATGTTACAATTAAAGATTGAATAATTAAGAATATGGATTTAAAATGTTGAAATACAGATGTGAATTAGGGAAATTCAAAACAAAATATATCAACACGATATATTACTCCACCACAAATAGGGGAAAAAAACTGAAAGATCCACATGAAAAGGAAATTCACAACTTACCGCTGAATCAGATAAGCTGGAATGCAAAAATGGATTACAAGGAACATTACAAAAGGACATGAACAATCAATCGAAAACATTAAATATCAATAAAACACTCATTACTATTAGAGAACTGCAAATGTCGATTGAGAACATGTAAAAAAATGTCAGTTAAAATGCAAAAAAATTAGAAAGTGGGAAAAAAAGCAAAAATTGCGTAAGAATATCAAATATTAATTGAAAAAAACTCACAACACTTACAAAAAGCTCTACAGAAAAACTTAGCAATAAAAAGTACTCTATTGAGAGTGTAAATAACCTATAAGGAATATCCCAATACCAAGAGGAAAAACTGATCCAAGAATGACCACTACTTACCAAGAGCATCAACAACCGATCAAGACAGCACGGGAATACACGGGATTACATACTATACCCAACAGACGGGTATCTGAGATTATATCAACAATCAATATAAAATTTCAGTACAGCTGCTATCATGATGGTACAAGACATATATATATATATATATAAAGAAATATTAAATTTAAACAGACAAATAAAAGGGTAAGAAAAAAGTTACGGGGAAATGAGTGGCGCCACAAAAAAAATAGGGACAAAAATAAAAAATATATACATTGCAATCTTGTAACACTTGATATTATACACTGCATGCTGAAAGAAAACTTTCAAGTAAACTTTGCATTACTTTTATATGCAAAGATGATCATGATCATGAAAAATTTATGTATACGTATACTGTTAAATGATGTTTACATATCCATGGAATAAAAATTTTACGTGAGTATTCATAAAAGATAGTATTAAAAAATGTATTCTAATTACACAAAGTATATCAAATTTTACCATAAATTGAAAAAAAAATACAACACATCTCTGAATTTTTTAGAATGGTGTATTACTGAAAAATTTGTCAACATCAACACTGACCACAAAAAATTGTAAGAAAAGTATTTACACAGGATACCTTTATTTTATTGAATGAAATTGCAAATGCTTGCACTGTGAAATGAAGATTCAAAACTAAAAAATATGAAGGAAGAGCCTATCATACTATAAAAAAACATCATTTTAAGTCTGAAAAGACTGATATGTGAATTGAATCACAAAATTGAATTTTTATTTACTTGTCAAAATTTTAAAGTTGAATTAAAAAATTAAAGTTAGATTAAAATGCTTAGAAAAACAAAAGATAATTATATGTACATTAAATGCAAAAAATTTATATACCACAACATAACTAACACATACATATCTGAAAATGGTACTATGTAAACATGTTACATATAATCTCACAAAGATTTTTGAAAAAAGGTTTTTTTTTTTTTTTTTTTTTTTTTTTTTTAAATTTGAAATATTCTAAAAGTAAGAGGCATATCTTTGTATGCATTTGCTTAAAACACTGAAAAATTACTTTGAAATTATGCTACAATACTTTCGAAAATGCCAAAAATTTAAATATTAATTGTAAATAATTACTGAAGCATAAATTACATGTACACAACAAATGAAAAGTATATTAAAAAAACATTAAACTTGAAAAGAAATTTCTCTAAAATTTTGTTCTCATGAACAAAATTATGCTAAAAAGAAATTATTTTGAAAAATGAGTTTAAACAGTCAACTGAACACAATTACCTGTAAAGCTGAAAAAACTTATATAAAAACCAACTTGAAAAGGAAAAATCAGGTAAGATATGAAAAAATTCATTATTGTTATTATTGTAAAAGTTAAAAATATTATGAACATATGTATCTGTCGGATTAGGGTTAAAGAAGTGTCAAGAAAATATCTTGACAGTACCACTCCATTGGGTACCGAAATCTTATTTTCCTCCGACAAGACACAAAAAAACTTACAAAATTAATATATATATAATGCATGAAAAGAAAAATTAAAATACAGACGTATCAGTTATGTTTGATGTGGCACAAAAATTTATGTAACTCGATTGAGTTTAAGTCTTATTTTATATAAGCACAGTCTGTATGATTCACAGTCTCTAGAAAAGGCTGGATGATCTGTTCGAAAGTTGTGTCCATTTTGATTATTATGAACACAGTTTCTGCAATTGGCAGGTTTCTCACAAAATCCAGGTGCGTGATGCTCACCGCACCATACACAACATCTTGATTTTTTGCACTGATTTGCTACGTGATGGAAAGCTTGACAATTGAAACATCTTTTAATTTTTATGAATTTCTTTGCTGTAAAGAGTTGATCCTTGATCTGGAGTTTACGCCGCATTAGGCAGTAGGCAATGTTGCTTGGAAGTTCTAAAATGTGGTTGAGGTTATTGCTGAATTTATTTTTATATGTTTTCACCACATTTATATGGGATGTTTCCTTGAATTTAGTGATTGCTTCAATTATTTCGTGAGTGTGAAAACATTGCGGTACATCATAAATTATTATCTTGCTTAAATGAGTTGAGGATGATTGTGAATTTAATGTGGAGTTGAAAAAGGATTGATTTACGGTGTCGTCTATATGACTTGATGAGAGAATTGAAGACTGTGTATAAGAATCAGATATTGAGATGTTATTAGTAGATGGAATGCTCTGCTCTTCCGTTTGTGTGAATGAATCTCTAGTTGTAATGCTTTGTACTTTGGTTGATTCTTTTACTTTCACCAACAGTTTCTGATTAAGCTCTTTAAGGTTGGAGAGATCTTTGAGTGTATTACTGAACGTATCCTTAATAAAACATTTGTGCATCTCAATCATGTTGTTTCCTGTAAACTGTAGTGTTTTAGTTATAATGGAAAATATGTCAGAGTCAAATGTGGTATCACCACCATTGCTTTCAACGAGATACTTAATTGTATCTGGAATACTCTGTACAAAATCTGAGAGTGCCTCAGTAAATATATTTATACGATTCATTACTTGAGTATTTTGATCCATGATTATGGTAATAGAAATTGATGAAATAGAAATTAAAATGTGTAAATTTATTGATTAGAAATTAAAAATTATTGATTATTCACAATTATATCTTCCAGAAATATCTTCAAAATAACATCTTCAAAAATATATCTCTTCAAACAAAATATCTTCAAAAATTTTCAAAAAAAACATCTTCAAAAAAAATATTCTTCTTCATACACTTATTTAAATATTATATGCAATGAAAAATTATATACAAACACTATAGATGAATTTCAGAAATTTGAAAAGAAAATGAATTTTATATATGTACACCAAAAAAAAACAAGCTTCCATGTGTTTAAAAAAAATCTTCTATGTATATTTTTCAATCTTCTAACATCCTTTATAATTTTTATGCAAAATTGATAAAAACTGCACTATACATTTTAATCTTGCATATTTCTAAAAAGGATTGCTTATTTTATAAAATTATGAATATTAAGGTGGCAGAAAAAAAGCACATGTTTTCAAATATATCTTGAAAAACGACGTATTACGCACTTATTGTGCACTGGAACGAAGCACCATATTTGTTATGATGGTTTTTGCTTCACTAAATGTTTAGCGGATCTTGTAGGTGAATTTAAATGATGACTATTGTTCTTTTAAAATTACTTTGTTGATTATACTTTGAAGGTGAAGACAAGAAGAAACGTGATCGTATATATATTATCAGGTTCAATACGTCATTTTAATGTTAAATTATAAGAGAGAAGTTTACCTTGAATCCAAGAGTGATGTGTCATAAAGAATGAGCAAAAATACTGTAGAATACTTCCATGATTTTATTCTTGAAACACTTCCGTGGACTTGGGAAAAGGTGCTGTCTTTTTTTCAGGTGTTGAATGCTCACAAACGCTACAAACTTCAGATATCTGTATAATAGGATGTCATGCTGGGAGATGTTAATTACTACTGATTAAATGAATGAAGGTAAGTCACTTTACTATTTAAATAAACTAATATGAAATTGGAATTAGAAAGACGAATGGATCGGACACCAAGTCCGGCCATCGCGAGAACACGCACCACGAACAACGGTCGAACAAGCGACCTACTCTGAACTCTACAATCACTAGAACTGAAATTTGAACAGCGCGCGACCATGGCGAGCGTGCGTAAAAGCACGTCTCAAAAACTCGCCGCGCGGAGATGAATGCGCCAAACTGGTAGACTCAATGAAGAGTTAGCGCACGAAGGAGAAACAGCGAAACGCTGCCGTTCCGCGGCCTTACGCACATGCGCAAAGAGTGCCGGCTGCCTAGCCGCAAAAGCTCGTGTTCCGAGGAGGAAGGCTACGAAACAAGCTGGCACGCGGCCAAGGGCGAAACGGGATGGAGATGAATGGAAAAAGAGAGACTTTACGAAATAAATGAGATGAAAGATGATCGCTTGATTAAACTTAAAATAATGAACGTAAAAAGAGGGAAAACGTAAGATTAATTAAATATAATATGTTACAATTAAAGATTGAATAATTAAGAATATGGATTTAAAATGTTGAAATACAGATGTGAATTAGGGAAATTCAAAACAAAATATATCAACACGATAATATTAATGACATATATTAGTGTTATTATTTATCTAAATGCATTGCAGTTTCAAAGCTACTGAAATGACATATATTAGTGTTATTATTTATCTAAATGCATTGCAGTTTCAAAGCTTCTGAAATCCAGAATTTTCTAATCTGAAATCGCCATTAATCGTGAAGTTATACTGTTTTTCTATTTTGTATATAATTTTTTTTTTTCAAAATTTTTTTTTTTTTTTTTTTTGTCACTTTATTAAAATAATGCATACTTTGCGACGATTGGCCATTAGCGGCCCCCCCACCCACAAATATCATTTACTACAATTTTAATACCGTGTAAACACCCTCCCCCCTGATTATTTTACGAGTTTCCGTCGCATTTAGGGGGGCAGATTAACGGGATTTTATGGTAAATGTTTTATAAAATATTCATGGTTTTAATTTCTTTGCTTTCTTTTTTTCTGTTACCTACTGTTAAAAAAAATTTATAGTCAAACCTAAAAGGAAAGGACTATAAATGACCACTTGGCGAAAACGTGTTTTGTTCGGTACGTTTTAAAAAACATACATTTTATGAAAAATAACAGAAAACCAACGATCTCACTTACCTAAAAAAATTGTAAAATGATGATTTTTTTTAGTAAGTTTTAGGGGGTCTATAAAAAGGTTATTTTAAAATAAAGATTACTTCAATTTTTTTGTCAGGGGGGGGGGGGGGGCGGAGCCCTCCTGAACCCCCCCGGTAATCATGTTGAAGCAAGAATAAATTTAAAAAAAAACAATCACTGATGATAAATAAATTGCAAAAATACATCCTGATAAAAAAACATGTGTAGTCATAAAATCAAGAAGAAAAGTAACAAGCTACAGAATAAAAAATGGTCAAAAGAAATTATCTGATTTAAAAAATAACAAATCTATCTCTAAATTAAAAGAAATAATACATTTATAAGAAATAAATTGGAAAAATGAAACCTGAAAAAAAAAAAAAAAAAGGCAACACTCGTTATGCAGCAGGCTGCTATGCTAACGGCGAAGTGAGCTGGTAGTATCCAGTTGTCTGTGGGGTCGGAGAGGTACGTGGAAGGGCCAGAATACTAGAGCTGCCAAAAAAGTCAGGGTTGCCATCGCCAAGTATCAAAGGCAAAACTCGCCAAATAACGACGATTATTGACCAATGAGAAATAGCAGGTTAGTTTCGAAGCTAAGCCTAAATTTTAATAGCTCTATATATTCAAAGTTCAGGGGAAAAAATCATCATTTTCCGAGAATTTTGCTTTTTGAAACGATGATCAAATTCAAAGACCGACTGACGAATTTCACGACATTTTCCTCCAGTATGATGTAAACATTGGTAATTAGATGTTCATAGATGTTAGAATTTTTTTTTTTTTTAAACATAAATTTAAAGAAAACATAATTCACAATCAAACGGCTATTTTAATCTTTCTCTGCAACATTTTGATGAATAAAGTGTATATGGTGTGTACCTATGTTTATTCATATTGACTGTACATTCAATAGTCAGCTTTGTTTTGAATCGTTATTTATTACAAAAAAGAATTTACAATTTTTCAAACAATATAAAACTAGTCGGATGTGTCAATCCCAAAACTTTCTTCTATCTCACACAGGTTTCTCATACACTAAAAAGAAACAGCACCCATTTATATCACTGTCTAACTGAATCTAAAGTTTTATTAAATTCCGTGCATTAGTTCTTGAGATATGACTATTGCTAAAATCGTGTAAATCCTGCAAAATGCAGCATAGCAGCGCCACTTTTTGAGAGATTTAGATCAAAACCTAATCAATAACAACTTATGTCAACGTCTAACTGAATCTGAAGTTTGGTGAAAATCCGTTCATTAGTTCTTGAGATATAGTTATTGTGATAATAATGAAAAAAGTAGCATAGCAGTGCCCCTGTTGCGAGATTTAGACCAAAACCTAATCAACAACAACTTACGTCAATGTGTAACTGAATCTGAAGTTTGATGAAATTCCGTGCATTAGTTCTTAAGATATAGCTATCGTAAAAATCATGAAAAAAGTGGCATAGCAGCGCCACCTGTTGGGATATCTACATCCAAACATAATAATCAGCATCTATTCATGTCAAGGTCTAACTGAATCTGAAGTTTGATGAAAATGAGTGCATTAGTTCTTGAGATATAGCTATTGCGGAAATTCCGAAAAATGCAGCCCAGCAGCGCTACCTATTAGGATATCTACACCCAAACGTAATCAGCGTCTCTTCATGTCAAGGTCTAACTGAATCTGAAGTTTGATGAAAATGAGTGCATTAGTTCTTGAGATATAGCTATTGCAAAAATTCCGAAAAATGCAGCACAGCAGCGCCACCTGCCGGGCGATTTTTACCAAAAACTAATCAGCACCAATTTATATCATGGACTAACTGAATCTAAAGTTTTATTAAATTCCGAGCATTAGTTCTTGAGATAGAGCGCCCACAAAATTTGTGTCGCATACACAGGGTTCATACAGAGTTGGGAAGAAAAAATCCAAGGAGTCCAAAAAATGTTAAGGATTTGCCATTTTTTGTTGTTGTTTTGCTTTTATGTGCTGCATCGTTATGTGGTATGCACACTCCAATTTTTAATGCCCAATTTGGAGACAAAAACAAATTTTACTCTATTAGAATCTAATTGTTAGTGCTGGAATTGCACAGTATTCACAAAATATTGCTTACTGATTTCGTAAGTTTAAATAGAAAATAGACAATCAACTTTTTTATGCAGCGACCAATGGTCATATAAACAGAGATTAGTCAAACCCCAAACACTTATTATGTACTATGACATACATGATACATCTTAAAGAAAATTTTAAAAGGTAAAAAAAAATGCTAAATGCAACATACAAGAAAAAATATAACAAGTTTTGAATTTATACTTTTAGAACAGCTGTAATCGATTTCTTTGAAGGTGAAACCTTGACGAAATTCACGTGTTTTTCGCGATCTTTCGAGGAAATTCGCTTGTTTTTTGCGATCTTTCGAGGAAATTTGCGCGTTTTTCGCGATCCTTTGAGGAAATTCGTGTATTTTTATCAATCTTTCAAGGAAATTCGCGTGTTTTTTGCTATATTCTGGGGGAAATTTGCGTTTTTTTCACGATCTTCTGGCGGAAATTCACGTTTTTGCACGATCTTTTAAGGGAATTCACGTTTTATTTCTATCGTTTGACAAAATCGACGTTTTTTTTCGCGATCTTTTGATGGAAACCGAGTGTTTTTCCTGATCCTTTGATGAAATCCACGTGTTTTTCGCGATCCTTTGACGAAATTTATGTGTTTTTCGCGATTTTTTGAGGAAATTCGAGTTTTTCTGCGATCTGTTGGAGAAATTAGAGTTTTTTCACGATCCTTTGACAAAATTTTTTCCACGATCGATTGACGAAATTTGACGGTATTTTTTGGAATATATTTACGAAAAACGCGATTTTTCCGAGATTCTTGGCTAAATGCCAAACATCGATAAAATTTAAAGTGAAGTACAGTGTTGAAAAACGGACTTTACGGACCTAATAATTGAAAAACGGGCCTAGTGGGAGCTCTGCTATAAGATTATCCTAACCAATCAATGCTGTGCTTCAGATAAATGACGTGCATAAAGGATTTACCATGCGTTTTACAATCACGATTTTTTTTCCCTCGGCAGCAATATCGCTTGCGTCCGAAGCCGCAATACAATTTAAGGAGTTTCTAAGGAGTGGTTTGCTTATCTAAGTAGTTATAACAAGGATCATTCTAGAGCGTTTCAGAAGGGCGGCCTGCCCTCATGCCCTTTTTAGATAAAATCCCACCCTCCTTGCTCCTTTTCCAGGTAGAATTCTACCCTCCTTGCCCTTTCTCCAGGTAGAATTCTACCCTCCTTTTATTCGTGGGTAGAATCCTGCCTTGTTTGTATTGTACTTTCAAAAATTCTTTACTTATCTTTTATTTTTAGAATGCTAGTATGGTACATCAGGAGTACTCCTCTTTCCCTCTTTATTTCTCTGTGAAATGCCCTGGTATGTCTAATCTTTGACTTTGAGTGATTCATTTTTTCATTTATAATTTTTTCCATTGAACAAGACATAGGGTAACAACTAAGGGTCATTGATTAATTTCACCTTGTCTAGTGAAATATAGTATTAGATCAGGCAATTCGGCCTTTGACCACATGATAACTTATATAAGTCCTAAAAACATTTGAGAAGTAGCTTTTGAACTTTTATTTTGTAGCTTTTTCAAAACCAGTTTTGCTAAAACTGGAAAAAAGTTATCTGGTAAATAAAAGTTTTAGAGAGAGAAGTTTGTGAATATCGTAGGGAAAGGGGGAAATTACTGTGAATATAGTAAACAATTTTACAATAAAAATCAATAACAAGTTTCATTTTGCTATTTTTAATACTTTTCAAACAGTGAAGTTATGGAAATTAGAAATGTTATTGGATTTTTTTAATTAATGTTTTTTTAATTAATTTTTTTACTTTAAGCTGTTGCCAGACTTCCCTCCCCACCAGTATATTGGCATATGCGCTTATTACAAAAATGCCCTTTTTATGAAATGATGTGCCCTTTTCAACAAAATTGCCCTTATTATGTAATGTGCACCCTGCCCTTTTTTATGTTCTAGAATGATCCCTGGTTATAAGTACTACTTGGGAATGTTTTCATTTCTAAGGAGTTTCCAAGGAGTCTAAGGAGTCTGTGTGAACTCTGCATACAGACAGACAGACAGACTCACAGACAGACATTTTCTAAAAATAGTCAAATCGTGTTCAGGACCTTCTAAAACGTATAAATCCGTCGAAAACGGGAAGTCGAAAATTTTCATGAATCCAATACTTTCTTCTTGTAAAGATAGAAGAAAGTAAAAAGTTTTTATGCAATGAAAACTAATAACTTTAAATATTATGTCTGCTTTATGTTTTGTTTTTTTTTTACTCATTTTACCCCAGGCTATACAGATTTTCACCAGCATCGGATAAAATGAGTATATTAAATATCTATATAAGTCACAGAATACCTCCAATGGATTTAATTCAGGGTACAGTGTTTTTTTTAATTAGTATTATTCCTAAGACATGAAATGTAAACATAAAAACAAAAAAATTATTATTTCAGTTTTCATATGACATTTTAATGAAATATCCAAAATGGGTCATTTTATACCCATTTTATCTTTGTCTCACCTGACCATACACAGGCACAAATAAAATATGCAAATAAGGCAATTTCTTCTCCTTTGTTTTCCTTGATTTACTTTGAGATAACTTTACACTTTTCTTTCATACTGCATGTTTTATATCATGTTAGTTTATTGTAACATTTATTGAATATAATTTTCTTACAGCTATTTCATAAATTATATTTACCTGACCATTGTGTAGAATCTGAATTTATAATAATAATTTAACTGCAAGTAGTTTTCATTTTTAAGATAGAATTTTTTTATTCATACTGAAATAATTACGTTTATTATTTTCCTCCGGGATTTTATCCTCAAATTCAAACGAGTAATATGTCCGCTGTAACAAGTGACAGAGTGCAAAAAAAAAAAAAAAAAAAAATCTCAACTTTAAATATACATTTGTAAAACACAGAAAATATCTTAATTACCAAAAACAAGAAAAATTAGCACATAAAAACAAACAGCGAATATAAAATCTACATCAAATATTTGCTCACGTAATATAACGAATAAACACTTTGGCGCGAATGGTGAAGCTAAATTTAACGAAGCTCGTTATATAAAACAATCCGATAGTTGCACACTAAAGTTAACAAATAAGATCACTTTTTCTTTTTTTATTTTAAAGAAAGATCTCGTCGATTAACAATAAACAAATAATAATAATTCTTAATTGAATACAAATACACACCTGAAGCAACAAAAGGCCGGTTAAACAGAGAGCAAAGAGAAGCGTACCGGAATGAATTAGCTAGACACGATTAATTACGAAAAATTCAGTGGCTCTTAGAATTTCGCACTTCGCAAACATGAAATTTTCAGACGCCCTTCTCAATTTTCTGCCGTTATCCTGCCACTCATGGATGTATTATTAAATATTTATAATACATCCATGCTTTTACTTAAAAATCTTTTCTCTATTATGTAACCGATATGACTTATGGTGTAGTAGGAGTGGATACAGTTAAAACTGTCGCAGTCGCAGATCACAAATGCTGAGCCGTTCAGATTGAATAGTTAAGATATCTTAGATCGCTGAACTCACTGAGTAAGTTCCATAAACTCACTTAGTGAGTTCGAGCGTGTTCAGCTTACACGACCACAACGACCATGGTCGAAGGAGAAAATATACATGGAATTAGTCACCTTAGAAGCATGGAAATAAGCCATAATTGAATTATATTCTGTTTCTGTGCCTTATAATAAGTGAAGCCAGCTACTATAAGCCCTTATCCTTCCAAAAAAGTGGCTCTTGTAATAGGAATATCATAATAGGAATCATGAACACAAAACATCACGTGACACAACAAAGCATCACGTGATCTGATTTAGCCCGATACGCCTGTGCAAACTTCGCTCTCTTGACCCAAAAAATTTTGTGGTCGATTTGATCACGTGATTGGGCTTTTTGTTTGGAAGGTTGATTGAACACCTTTAACAGTTTGATCGGAAATCTAACAATTTTCAACTTTATAACTGATTTTTTAAACTTTCGTATTTCTTAACGAAACATTATATAAAATATAACAATAGCGGAGTACCATTAATATATCAGTTTTAGTGACATATAAATTGATGACAGGTCAGATATTCGATCACCGATTTGTGTCAGCTTTTGGCCTAACCACTGAGCTCTAATATAATTCTATATAACTCAGTGGGTCTGCTGTAGCATAATTTATAGTCTTTATACGGTCATCATATTATGTGTAGCTCGTTGTATTATATTTATCTAATTCATAATTTTATGTAATTTTGCTTTTCAAATTTGGCAGCACTCTAAAGTTTTAGTTTTTGTTTGGAAGTTTGGAACTTTAAAAAGTTTATTCTATGCAAATAATTTATCTGAAAAGTTAAAACTGATTTAGAGATGTCAGTCGTTTTTATTTGGAAATACACATATTAAAATAATTAAGGATCGTATATGAAAGTCGTCTCCCAACAGGTCTAACACAGAAAGCCTTAAAATAATTAGACACAAGCACTCAAAAATAAAAATTAAATAAAAAATATGACATACACTTACGATGTTTTGTCGTACTAAACAAATGAACCTGGATCATAAGCCTCTTCTTTTATTTTAGATTTTTCTTTTCAATTTTTATTAATATATAAAAGGGCTTCATCAGTTGCTTTATATTTTCATTAAAATGGAATACTGTTAATATAACAAAACTGTGATATCAACATGTTATGACTTTCATTTGTATTAGTAAATTAAAATATTTGTTAAAATTTGATAAAAAGAGTTTCTAATATTCTTATTAAAACATTTATTTCGGTAACAAATTGTTTTTTTAATTTGATTTTTAAAAAATTTAACGTTATACGTATAATTTTATTTTTATAGTATTTTACACATTGAATTTTATATTGTAAAATATGCTTTGCATTTTAGTTTTAGTAATAATAAATCAATAAGGTATTCCATAAAAAACACACACCCATCGTATGCGCACAGATATTTTTGCACAATTCTTATTTGCTAAAAAAATATTAACGAATTGGAATAAAAATTTAAATATTATAAAGCGCTGTAAAAGAAAATTTTAATCGGGAGATTGCCCATTTATCGTATTTAAATGAGTATTTTATAATAACAATAGAAATAAATCTGTAATTGTTATTAATATCAAAATTTACTTTTATTAAAAATATTCCATTTATCATGAAAAACATAAAGTAACCAATAAACACTTAAAAAATATATCTGAAATACAATATTTAAATAAGTATTTTATTTTAATAATAAATATTAATCTGGAACTGTTATTAATGTCAAAATTTACCATTTAGCATGAAAAATATATAGCAACTGACAAAACATTTTTAAATAAAAAAGCAGAAAAAAACTTGAAGAAAGCGTGGGATTCGAACTCTCACTATCTAGATAGAAAGTCAATGCTTTAACCATTCACCCACCAAGTACACAACTGATGCAACAAAATATTAATATAAGTAGGCAAATGCGTGATTTGAACATTTGATTCTCAAGTTCACTGTAACTGTATGTTTAAAGACCAACTCCATTTTCCAGTCTCCTTCGACCATGGTCGTTGTGGTCGCGTAAGCTGAACACGCTCTTCGAACTTTGGTTCGAACTAGATACAGTCAGTACCGCTCACTCTGATTGGCTCTGCAGACCGATTGACTGTTGAGTTTGCTTTTAACATATGCGCATGCGCACTGGACACGGTAATGTTGAGTGAGTTATCTTAAATGTTAATTAATATCTTGCGTTTGGCGGTGTGGACAGGTATTCAATTCCGGGGAGGCACCACCTCAAAAATGGCGGTCTAAGATATCTAAATGTCCGATGGGAACAGGGTATTATACTACGTTCAGATCGGATAGTTAAGTTATCTTAGAGCGTGTTCATCTTTGAGGATCACTTCGACCATGATCGAAGGAGACCGGAAAAAAAAGTAGGTCTTTAAACATACAGTTACAGTGAACTTGAGAACCAAATGTTCAGATCATGCATTTGCCTAAATAGATCAGTTTCAACCACGTGATCACCAGCCCACCAAATGTTATCCAACCAATCATAATCGTGGATTTGTAGCCCATATTGCGAGCCAACCAATCACAATCCACCATCTTTGGCGGGCAAACAAAAAACAAATCTAGTTGCTAGCGAGGCTAACGAAAAAGAAAGGCTACCGCGGTGCTTTACGCCTACTTTTTTATACAGACTGCGGGAGACACGTGATGCTCGAATGCACCAATGAAGGTGTACGAAAAGAGCAACACGTCACTCTAGCGGTCTGTAAAAAAAGATAAGTGGAATGCACTGCGGTAGCCTGTCTTTTTCGTTAGCCTCCAGTTGCTAGCGAGGCTAACGAAAAAGAAAGGCTGCCACGGTACATTTCGTAAATCTTTTTTTACAGACCGCGGGAGTCATGTGATGCTCGAATGCACCAATGCAGGTGTACGAAATGAGCATCTCGTCACTCTAGCGGTCTGTAAAAAAAGATAAGTGGAACGCACCGCGGTAGCCTGTCAATTTCGTTAGTCTCGAGTTGCTAGGGTATGACGTCAGTTGAAACTGATGTATATTTTGTTGCATTTCGGTTGTGTGATTGGTGGGTGAATGGTTAGAGCAATAAGGAAAGGGCATGTTTACAAACAAACTGTTCCATCAACCAATCTACCACTGCATTTTTGTCGCAGCTATCATTGCAGGAATCGTCATGGCGACGTAGGCCAATCATATCACAGACCAGTTTAACGTGACCAATCAAATTGCTCCATCTCATGTGTACTGTAGGAGTCGTAAAGAACGAATAGGTTTTTCTCCCAAACTAACAGTAATTTAACCAACAGTGACGTCAGGTGCCCTTTCCTTATGGTCGGCAACTGGAGGACCTCGGTCCACATCCGGACCGCGGAAGGTCATCGTGGACCGCCAAAAATTTTCAATTTGAATAAATAGTTTATTAAAACAATTATCTCAACTATTATCTTCAATTATCTCTAATTATTCAACAATTATCTGCTTTTTCTATTTTATAATGTGTATATAAAATTTTTCAGAACGTATACTGGTGTATATAGTAATTTTTCATTACAAATACCTAATTTTTCTATTCTGTAGTGTATGTATGTATGTGTAAAAATAACAATTTAAAATTAATAAGTACTAATATTACTTAAGTATTTTTTCTCTGGACCTCGATAAAAAATTTCAAAAGTATTCGGACCCTACTTAAAATTACTTGCCGACCCCTGGGTTAGAGCATTGACTTTCTCTCTAGATAGTTTGAGTTCGAATCCCACACTTTCTTCAAGTTTTTTTTCTGCTTTTTTATTTAAAAATGTTTTGTCAGTTGCAATATATTTTTCATGCTAAATGGTAAATTTTGACATTAATAACAATTCCAGATTAATATTTATTATTAAAATAAAATACTTATTTAAATATTGTATTTCAGATTTTATTTTTTTTAAATGCTTATTGGTTGCTTTATATTTTTCATGATAAATGGAATCTTTAATAAAAGTAAATTTTGATATTAATAACAATTACAGATTTATTTCTATTGTTATTATAAAATATTCATGTAAATACGATAAATGGGTAATCTCCGGATTAAAATTTTCCTTTACAGCATATTTAAAGTTACAGTACAAGTACAAGTAAAGTTACATTACAGTAATATTTAAAATTTCATTCCAATTCGTTAATCGTTAAAATTTTTTTAGCAAATAAGATTGTGCGAAAATATCTGTGCGCATATGATGGGTGTGTGTGTTTTTATGAAGTACCTACTAACTGGTTTATTATTACTAAAACTAAAATGTAAAGCATATTTTACAATATAAAATTCAATGTGTAAAATACTATAAAAATAAAATTATACGTATAACGTTAAAAAAATTTTAATCAAATTAAAAAATGAATTTTGATAATTGAATATTTAAGTTTCAAACAATTTGTTATCGAAATAAATGTTTTAATAAAAATATTAGAAACTCTTTTTATCAAATTTTAACAAATATTTTAATTTACTAATAAAAATGAATCTCATAACATGTTGATATCACAGTTTTGTTATATTAACAGTATTCCATTTTAATGAAAATATAAAGCAACTGATGAAACATTTTTATATATTAATAAAAATTGAAAAGAAAAATCTAAAATAAAAGCAGAGGCTTATGATCCAGGTTCATTTGTTTAGTGCGACAAAACATCGTAAGTGTATGTAATATTTTTTATTTAAGTTTTATTTTTGAGAGCTTGTGCATAATTATTTTAAGGCTTTCTGTGTTCGACCTGTTGGGAGACGACTTTCATATACGATCCTTAATTATTTTAATATGTGAATTTCCAAATAAAAACGACTGAACATAGAACAAACTTTTCAAAGTTACAAACTAAAACTTTAGAGTGTTGCCAAATTTGAAAAGCAAAATTACATAAAATTGTGAATTAGATAAATATAATACAACGAGCTAAATATGATGCCCGTATAAAGACTATAAATTATGCTACAACAGACCCTCTGAGTTATATAGAATTATATTAGAGCTCAGTGGTTAGGCCAAAGCAGACACAAATCGGAGATCCAACACCTGGCCTGTAATCAACTTATATGTCACTAAAACTGATATATTAATCGTACTCCGGTATTGTTATATTTTTTATACTGTTTCGTTAAGAAATACGAAAGTTTAAAAAATCAGTTTATAAAGTTGAAAATTGTTAGATTTCCGATTAAACTGTTAAAGGTGTTCAATCAACCTTCCAAACGAAAAGCCCAATCACGTGATCAAATCACCCACAAAAATTTTTGTGTCAAGAGAGTGAAGTCTGCGCAGGCTCATCGGGCTAAATCAGATCACGCGATGCTTTTCATGAATGTTTGGGGTGTTGTGTTCATGATCCCTATTATGATATTCCTATTACAAAAGCCACTTTTTTGGAAGGATAAGGACGTATAGTCGCTGGCTTCACCTATTATAAGGCACAGAAACATAATATAATTCAAATAATTCAATTATGGCCTATTTCCATGCTTCCAATAAGATCAACTCCATGTATATTTCTCCTTCGACCATGGTCGATGTGGTCGTCTATGCTGCGTTTACACTATGGCTTATCAGGCCTATCTAAGCTGAACAGGCCCTTAGACCGCCTAACTCACTGAGGGAGTTCCAGAAACTCACTTGCTCCAGAACTCCAGAAACTCAGTGCCCAACTAACACAGAACTTGTGGGCCGCTGATGGCGACGTTAGCCTTGGCCCAAACTAGCAGATGAGGGGCCGCTATCGTTTGCCGTAACGGCAACTTAAAAAACTGTCACGCTGGCCACAATGAGGCCGCAACAGAATTGGCCATAACTACATTAAGATGCCCATAATACTGCCACAAGTGGTTAATCATAACTGACAAATAGCCTAAAATTGGCCACAATTGTACTTTAAATGACAATTATTAATGGAAACTAGCCATAGCTAGGCCACTAAAAATCATAATGAATAAATGCTAGCCAGAAACTCGCCGTAACCACGCCATTTGTGGTTTTCAAGAATTAAATATAGCTCAAATATGCCCATAAAAATGCCTTTTATTCCTATTATAAATGTAAGCTAGCCAAAACCCAGCCACTGTCGCCCAATAAAGATTATTTAGGCATAAATCAAAATTTATTCTATAAAAGAAAATACTTTTTAGAAGTTTATTCAAATGATAAATTGTTTTTGCGTGAAAAAAAGTACTAATAATCATTTAGGTAGACTTTAACAAAATTATAAATTCACTTACCTAGATTTTTTTCAAAAATTTTAAAAATACAATGTTTGACATAGTGAATTAAGTATTTGTTTATTTTTTCAATTGTATATATTTAAAATTTATATCATATGCTATTTTTAAATTATTGCATTTCATATAAATTTTAAAAGTATATAATTAAAAAAAAATAAACTAATTAATTCACTACGTCAAGTATTCTGTTTCGGAAACTTTTTGAAAAAAAAAATCAAGGTAAGTTGAACTTATAGTTTTCTTGAAAAGTGTACCTAAATAATTATTAGTACTTTTCTTTCACGGTAAAACACTTTATCATTTAAATAAACTTCTAAAAAGCATTCTTTTTTACAGAATAAAATTTGAATTGTTGCTTAAATAATCTTTTCTTTATGTCTTTTCTTCATGATCTGTTATGTATTTTATATTTAACAAATGATATTTAATATGTGATTTTTTTCACTGGTTTTTACAGTCTGTTACCAATAAATTATGTTTATTCTTTTAAGTATTATTAAATCATTATAATCTGAAACATATTACATATATTTGCATCATAACATTTAGATTTTTCTCTCACAGTTTAATAGTCAAACTTTCGAAAAAATAGATTATTTAAATTTTACAAAATCCTTGAGAATTATTTTCAGTAATTTTAAATGTCAACAACATTTTTCTTAAATTTTATTAAACTCTTTTCCATTAAAAATATAACAAATTATAACACCGTGTAATAATATACTTTTTTTAATGGTAAAAGGCGTAAAATAAAGAGTAAAATAAGTTTTATTAAACTGTTGACATGTTTCGGCTTCATTGGAGCCATTATGAAAACAAATAAGAATATTCTACAATTGCACGATTTTTGAAGTTAAAAATTAAATGATGGCACTTCAAATAATAACTTCAAAGAACGTCCAATTGTAGAATATTCTTATTTGTTTTGATAATGGCTCCGATGGAGCCGAAACATGTCAACAGTTTAATAAAACTTATTTTACTGTTTATTTTACGCTTTTTAGCAATTAAAAAATGTAAGAAATTATATTCCTTTGTTACTGTCACTGAATTTTTCTCGAGTATAAACTGGCAAA
This sequence comes from Maratus michaelseni, assembly GCA_963931845.1. NCBI lineage: Eukaryota > Metazoa > Arthropoda > Arachnida > Araneae > Salticidae > Maratus > Maratus michaelseni. The sequence continues at coordinate 37,833,136 of OZ007591.1, read as the reverse complement.
TTTCTTCACCCAGAAGAAAAAAAGTAATTTTCTTTTTAAAGTCATATTTTTTATATTTAAAGCGAGGTAAACTATTTTAAAGAATAGATTGATAGATATTTGTAATGTTTAAAAATAATTTACCCAATAATAATAATAAATTACTGAATTGAATTTTACACTATTTTGCCGAAAATTAAAATATGTTTAAAACATCCTTGTGTATTATTAAAAAGTAAAATATAAATATTCTAAATGATGCAAAAAACAGATTATATTGAAATTAATAAACTTGTAACGAATAAGCAAAAATTTATAAGACTTACAGATGGACGCAACATTTCCATGCAATATTTGAAATTGAAAATGAGCATAGCGTCGTCTGCTCCCTGCAATTTGCTCTCCCAAATTGGCACTCCGTACACCGGAATGACGAAGCAAAAATGAGACAGGGCATGAAATTCCAGGAAAAGTCACTCTCTCTCTTATCACACCCCTCAAATCTGCTGGATCAGGTCTGATAACTTGCTTACTTGGAACAAACTGAAACAATTTTTTTCGGGAAGAGGGGGGGGGGGGGAGCTTTTATGAGCCAATGCCTTAGTACAATAAATAAAAATATTTGTTTTATTAAATCATATATATTTTTTCTTTTAATTTTTATATATTTTAAGTCACTTGAAAAAAAATATTTTTTAAGAAAAATTAAGATATACTGTGTGATTTTTTAATCAGTTTTCAGTTCTTACAAAAACATCCCTTTTTTTTCTCTTGTATTTGTTTTCTTTTAACAATTATTATTTAATCACCATTACATGGAAAATTCTTTTTCGCAATCGTATTTCATATTAGAAACAAATTAAAAATATTATACTACGGGAAAACGGAGCTGTAATTGGGGTGTATACAAAAGTAGCATATACTTTCCACTTGTTCTTTATGGGTGAATATTTTTCTGTTGAAACTGAAAATAAATATATAAATAAATTGACATTTATCCTAAAAATTTTATTATAAATCTATATAGTAAGCATGCTTAAACAGTGCAGTTTATTCCAATTAATTTCGTATTGTTTAAAAGGGCATTTGGATATGTTTGCTATTAATTTTTGTATCTATATATCTTTGCAATTAAAAAATATATATGAATAAAAATTAACATATATTCAATTTCACTGTAATGTGCTCATAAAAATTATTTATGTATACATACATATTTTAGACTCAAGACGCTTTTACTTGTTATTTATTTAAAAAAAAAAAAAAAAAAAAACGAAAAAAAAACCCCGTAAAAGTTAAAAAAAAATATATCTCGCACCCCATTTAAAACTGTCATCTAATGACAGATTTTAAATATCGAAAATTATGTTGAAAAGAGTGAAGAAAATTTTTTTTATATCTTATAATCAATGTATCAAATACATGGCATTAGCCCTTTTATTTTTATTTGATGCCAGGCCTTTATATCCTTGCCACAAACTCATCTTCAATGGCTACTAGACACTGAGAATCAATTACTTTTACTTTCGCTCGCCCGTTATCAATGAAACAGCGGTCAGCGGATGCAGTGGTGTGTCATTTAAAATACAACGGTGGCTGGGTACAAATGGCCCCAAGTCGTTTTGGCCTTAATGTATACAGAAGGCGGCCACAGATCTTGTGTTTGTTGAGTGAGTTCGAACTTTCTATAGTTAGATACAGCCAGTACCACTCACTCTGATTGGCTCTGGAGGCTAATTGGCTGTTGAGGTTGCCTTTAACATATGCGCATGCGCACGTTTTATGTTTGTTCAGATCTCGGACACAATGATGTTCAGTGAGATGTTCAGTGATGATGTTCAGTGAGTTATCTTAGATGAGTTTTGCGATGTGGACAGGTATTCAATTCCGGGAGGGTAGGGTACCACCTCAAAAATGAATCTTAAATGTTCGATTTGAACAGGGTATTACGACTGGCTGTGATGATGTTTTTTGAAGAGATGGTTGAAATATATTATTTTATGATCGTGATCAGACAGTATATTGCTGTTGAGTTAAGGAACAATAACCCCAATCTTCAAGAGACGGAATTTAACTTAGTTGACGGAATTTAACAAGATATACCGCAAACTTCTTGAGAATATGAAGAAGAGATATCTATTGGCAAGCTCGTTTTAATAAATTATTAACTATTTAAATCATTTAATTTAAAAATCACCGCATCAATTTTAAAAAGCTTAAAATTTAACTATTAAAAACTTTAATGAACTTAAAGAACAAACTCGGCATGCAAAATGCGAATCTCCGTACCGGAGATCGCGCCGATAAAAAATAAAATTTCCGCGATCTTACATGATCGAATTTTCGAATACTTCTGACGAAAATTGCCGTTGCACCGATATAAATATGACCACCACGGGGATCACAGAGGTAAAATAAAGAAAGAATTAAATTGATTTGATAATTAATTATTGCCAAATAAAAATAAGAAAACTTTAGATTCCGTAGAAACGGCACTTGAACGCCGCGCCGCACATTCTATCGGCGGAAATCAGAACCAAACAGATATCGTAAACATACGGTGCAGTAGGCTGCGCGCATGCGCAAAAGAGATTGTCGGGCGCTCGGCAAGGCGTGGGAGAGAGGGGGAAACGCTACCAAGAGAGACAGCGCTAGGCGCAATGCAAAAAGCGTGCCGGCGAGGGAGAAGAATGACAGATTCAGATTCAGATTCAACCAAGCAGGGAGGCCTACCATACGGCTTAAGCTCTACAAGCCCTGCTTGGCAAGTTTATTAAAAAAAAATACAAATGAGGCCATTAGGCTTTTACACAGTACTAAATTGAACAATGAATAAGAATTATATATACAATACAATTTGACATATTTACTCTCATTTGAGTAAGGTATTTTTACAATAACTCCAAGAGTTTAAATATTTAGATTTGTGGACTTGAGTAATAGAACAATTATGTACATGTCTATAAATACTTGAGTAAATTAGGAAAATGAAAATTATAATAAAAATATTTACAAATCAATTCTAGTTCTTTAGACCTGAATTAAAAAGTTTACGTTGGGTAGGACTACTTTAATGTTCTGTAATTTTAAATTGTTTTAAGTCCAAAGCTTTTAAGTTTTTCAAATTGACGGTCATTTTATTTTGTTTTTACAAGATTAGTCCTCATCAGTATAATTGTCATCATCATCATCTGACGTAGCGTCCAGAGGTGGTAGTTGGAACAATGTCTGATTATTTTCTATCAGAGACATGCAGTTGATTATTCTTTGTTGTAATACAGGATTTTTAATTATCAGAGTGAACCAGTAGTGGAGTGGCACTGAGTTCGCTTTTCTAAGATGTAGAGTTGCTGTCAGCATGCAATTAAGCATGTAGTGGAGAGAATCTCCTCTTTCTCCACAGGTGCATCGTGAGAATGATGTTTTGTTGAATTTTACTAAGTATGTTGGAAATGGACCATGATTCGTTGCAAATATATATAGATATCTGTGATTCAGAAGAAAGTCCTCTGATACTGACGGTTTTAATGCGAAGGTGTAACGGCCAGTTAGCGATAAGTTCCATTCCTGTTGCCATGAGTTTAGAAGATGCTGTTTCAGTTTCCTCTTAAGATAGGAAGGTGGAAATGGGATAAATTTTTGTGGAATTTCTGATGATGGGAAGGTTGCTTCCTTGGCCAATTGATCCGCCCTCTCATTACCTAAGAGACCTGCATGTGCTTTTACCCATTTGATGTTAATTTGTTTGGTTGTTTGTTGAAGATATTGTATTATTTGTTTTACTATTGCATTTTTGGTAGAAATATCTTCCAGTGCTTGAATGCTAGATCGACTGTCAGAGAAGATTGTAAAGGAGTTATAAGATGAGTGGGATGACCAGATTATGGAGTCAAGGATGTCTAGAAGTTCTGCTTGATATACAGAGTTTTCTTCTTGTATTCGTTGTTGATGTTTGTATATTTCTATGGTTTCTCTATATGCACAAAAGGCATACCCTGTCCCTGTTTCCGTTTTTGAACCGTCCGTATAGACTTCAGTTTCTGAATCGGAATCGGAATTGGTTTCCAGTATTTTTAGGTGATCACTTGAGGTATCAATATGATTTTTCTGCGATTTTGACTGGAACATGTCTGCAAAATATGGGGGAGATGAGATTCTAAGGCGTATAATTCTTCCGAATTCTTATACCTGTTCTAGTCGCAAACGAAGGGGTGGGATTCCCGTAAGTACGTTGAGGGCTGCTGTTGATGTTTTGCGATATGCTCCTGAGATCATTAACAGACATTGTGCTTGAATAGCTGAAATTAAGCTATAACCATGCGACTTGGCTAGCCTGGTAAACCAGGTTGCTGCAGCATATGTTACCTTCTTTTCCAAGATCGCACTGTACCATATTTTTAAAATACTCTTTGAAATTCCACTTGATGTTGACGCAAATTTAAGTAGATTTTGAATTATTCGTTGAATTTCTTCTCTTTTCGATCTAAGATGTGGTAAGAAAGAGAGTGTGCTATCCAATAGTATGCCTAAGTATGGAATTGAGTTTTCTGCTTTTAGTGAATAATTATCTATTTTAAATATTGGTGGGTGCTTTAGGTATTTTGGTCTTCTAAGATTAAGAGATTTGCATTTATTGTATGAGATTTTTAGCTTATATTTTTCTGCCCATTTGCTGATTAGCTGAAGTGCTGTTTTTCCTTGATCTTCTAGTTTTGCTCTCGTTCCTGCTTCTATGATTAAGAGCAAATCGTCAGCATATGCAATAGCCCTAATTCCTATTTCCCTAAGAAGGTCTAGCAAATTCTGCATGAAGACCTTCCATAAGAATGGGCCCAGACAAGATCCCTGTGGTCAGCCTCTGTTAAACCAGTGGATTTCTTGAACTAGCCAGTTTGGGTATGCACCTCTTCTTGATAGGAATGAACTTGTTGTGTTGACATATGGTTGATCGACGCTTAGATTTTCCATTGCTTCTATACTTTCCAGCCATGGCAGGCTGTCAAAGGCGTTCTTAAAATCTAAGGAGAGTAGGGAGATGTAAGACTCTTTTTGTTTTATTATTTCAAGTTGCGAGAATAAGTCCTGTATTGCGGTTTCTGTAGATCTGCCCTCAGTGAAGCCATGTTGACCAGGAAAGTTTTCTCCATTCTTGTTGAGATTGTGGTATATGCGACGTAGAAGTAATTTTTCGTAGATTTTTCCAAAGATCGGAAGTAATGTTATTGGTTGGTAGGATTCAGTTTCCGTTGGAGGTTTACCAGATTTTAGGAAGTAAACTAATTCTCCTATTTTCCAGGCATCGGGAAAATAATTTAGGCTTAAAAGCTTATTATATATTGTAAGTAAAAATTTGCTTTGAGATTTGTAGATGTTTCTTATTATGTTGTGATCTATGTCATCTTTTCCCGGAGCTTTGTTAACGTTAAATGAGTATATTGCATCTCTCAGTTCTGATTGCGTAAATGGGGCTGCTGTTTTAACTGGATGTGTTATTTCTGTTGTTGATGATTGAGAAATTCCAAAAATGTTTGTTGTAAGATCTTCAAATAATTGCTTTTCCGTATGTGTGATTGCTTCTGATGAGGTGAGCGAGTAAGACTCTTGGCTGTAGTGTTTCTGAAATGCCGCTTTCTGTAATTTACCGAAAGGATTGGTCATGTTTTTGCAGAAACGATTCCAAATATCATTTTTCGCCTTTTGTATTTGTTTTCTGTATTTTGCACGTTCTTGTTTAAATTTTTCATAAGTGGCTTGTGAAAAGGGTTCTAGCTTTGACTTCCTTCTTAGTGCCCTTGTTAAGTTGCGTTGTTTGCGCAGTTCTTCATTCCACCAGTTGAGAGAGGGGCAGAAGCTTGATTTTCTTTTCTTGAAGTTTTTGTTGCAGATATTTGTTAATGTTGATAGGAACTTCTCATATACTTCGTCAAATTGTTTGCTATCATTTATTCTTTCAAAGTCAATTCTATCTTCTGAGATTTTTTGATTTAGTTCTTTATTGAATTTTTTAAACGAGACGTTCTTTATCCTATATCTCCTTCTGAGGAGAGGTGGAATTTGTGTGCTTAATGTTATTGTAATGAGCCGATGGTCTCCAAAATCCATGTCTTCCATGGCTGTCCATTCGGCTACCAATGGGAAAAGCGAGATTGATGCCATTGATACATCAGGCCATCCTTTATTATTCTTATTTTCATAGGTTGGACTGCAGTAAGGATTGTTGATTACAATGAGACGATGTAAACCTATTTGTTGTATTAGGTGGTGACCTCTATTATCTTCTGAAGAATAGCCCCATAATGGGCTATGTGCATTGAAGTCTCCCAACATTAGAAATTTTGGTGACATTCCTTTGATTTGCTGCCAATCTTGAAGATCTTCATAAATATCTTGTGATGGTGGTGAATATTGACAGCCTATGGTAATGTCACTTTTTTGTGTTAGGTTATTTACAAACACCGAATGTAAAGAGGTTTTAATCCTTATATGTTGAATTTCCGTATCCAGAATAACTATGAAACAGTTTTTTGCCGTTGAGGAATAGCATGGTAGGGACCCTGGAAGACCGTGTGGTCTGTTATTAGAGAGTGGACAGTCTTGCAGACAGGCTATTTTGTATTTTTCTTTTAGCAGTTTTTGAAAGAGAGAGGAAGATGCTGAGCGGATTTTTGAAGATTTATTTGTGCGATTTTGAGGTCTTCTAGCTTGCTGCTGGAGACTGAATTTAATACTTCTGTTGAAGAATTAGCATGTGAGGTTTGTATGTTTGCCTGCTCATTGAATGTTTCTATTTGAAAATAATGAAGTTAATGTAGTTTTAGAGTTCCATCGTCTTTGTAGGTGACGTTGAAAGATTTCACATGTGTTCGAGTTTGCACTATGGCGGTGCATTTTCCTTTTTGATTCATCATACTCTTTTTCACAGTTTATGCATCTGTGTTTATCTTTTCTATTTTTAATGGGACATGACGGTGAAGAGTGATTGTCTGTGCAATACGCGCATATTTGTTTTCGTCGACAGTCTATACCCTTGTGACCATAAACTTGGCATTTGTCACACCTGATTATTGGGTTATATGAGTCAGTTCTGCAGATGTTGAAGTCAATAGGTATTTTCCTCTTCTTTAGTAGTATTAGTGCTTGATTGGATGTTATATCTATCACTACATGTTGAATTTGAGATTTCGGGCTTTTGATAATTTTTAGAATTTCAATTTCTGAGATATCGTTTGCAAGTTCTTGAATTTTTGATTTTATCTCTTCTTCTTCTAGTCCTCCCGGAATGCCCAGAATTATTATCTTCTTCCTCTTTTCGCCTCGAAGATCTATTTCTGCTATATCATCTATGTTCGGTATTGTTCGGAAATGATCCGCTAATTTCCGTGTATCTTTGTCATCTTCTGTTTGTAAGATTAGCATCCTTTTATTTCTGCTCTGTGTGCAGGAGATCTTTGATATTGATATTTTGTCTTTTGTGTGGCGGTAGAGAATGTCGCGAATTGCTTGTAGTGACAGATGTGTTGTTAGTTTTTTCTTCACTAGGACCGCTGAGCTCTGATGCTGTGAGTGTTTTTGTGCTGGTTGTTGTTGTTGCGGAAGATGGATTTTTGTTATTGATGAGAACAAGTGTTTGCCTTGCTGAAGTCCTTCTGATATTTCCTTACTCGTTATTTCTTTTATCATATCGTACATTTTAAATACCTTACTTAGCTCTTCTGCTTTTTGCTCTAGTTGTTTTTCTTTCTGTATTGATTCCTTTACTAGAAATCTGAGTTTTTCAGTCAATTGAATATGTTGTATTCTTAGATCTTCTAAACCTAACGACTTTATTTCATCATATTGCAGACTTTCCTTTATTTGGTCTTGTTCTTTTATTTTATTATTAAGCGTATCGTTTTCTTCTTGTTTTGACTTTAAGTCCTTTTGTAGTTTTTCTATTTTTTCTATCTGTTGTTCTAATGATCTTTTGCTCTTTTCATTTTCTTCAAGTAGAACTTTTATTTGTTGATGGTCCTCGTCTTGTTGAGCTAGTAATATTTCATACTTCGCCTGGAAGGAATCCTTCTGAACTTCTATTGCAGTTTTTTCTGACTTTTGAGCTTCCAGCTCATCTATTTGTTCTAGGAGTGTGTTAATTGTTTCTGTTTTGTCTGGATCTCTGTTTCCTGTTCCTGACATTTTAACTGAAGGTCTTTAACGTTTTGACTATAACTCTTTTTGCTTAAATCCTGTTGTTGATCTTTTTTATTTGTTTTTCAAGGTTTTGATTTATGTTCTCTAGATTTTGTATAACTTCTTGTAGTTCAAAGCATCTTTTCTCACTCTCTGTTAGTTTCATTTGTAACTCATGAGTTGTTTCTTCATCTTCTTTTCTGTCAACATCTTTGTTACTCTCTTCGTCGAAGGTGTCCATTTCGTCTGAGCTTAGTGAGCTGTTTTCTAGTTCTTCGCATGATATTTTTAGGCTTGATGACTCATCCGAGTCCGTGCTTGATAATTTTAATTTTTCTGACAATGCTTGTTTACCTGGAAATGTTTCCAGATTCTCTTTATATGCTTTTATACTCTCTTTGAGTTGGTGTTTGAGATGTATGAAGTACTGATGTGCTTGTGCACTGCTTCCTCTCTCTCCTTTCTTTCTGTGCGTAACTATTTGCTGCAACAACTCTTTCACTGACAGTGAACTTGCTTGTTCTTCATTATAAATAATTGGAGTTCCCTTTTCTAGGATTTCTGTTGTTTGTTGTCTTACTTGTTCTGAAGGTGGTTGTTCCCAGGTGTCCTCCATCATAAAGTTGATACATTGTTGTAACAATAAGACTTCTGTAGGAGAAGAATGACAACAGCATACTTAGTAACATAAAAATTACAGAACGGCGAATAAAAATTATGAAATTGTGATATTTCATATCACAATACTCCCAATCGCCAATTAAATTTTGGATGACCAAGAAGTGAAAAAGGTAGAAAAAAATTAAAGACCTTTTTCATAAATGGGAAGACAAAATTTTGAATACCTAAAAGTAAAATTGACTTAAAAATGCCAAGAAGAAAATGCAATAAACATGTACAGTGACCAAAAAAAATAATACAATGAAAAGAATGTACATCAATATGACATTCATAATAAGTATACAAAATTTACCGTATACAAGTCATAAAAATAAGCTCCATTGCAATTAATAGCAAAGATAGGCACCTTCCTTGTAAAATGATCTCAACAATAGTATTTTTAAATAATCAAAAGTCAAACATGTTCTTTTCAGCTACAAAGAGATCATACATCAAAATTGAAACCAGCTGCAGCAATATAAAATGAGTCGGTAATTTCTTTGTGCCGACTTGTCTAGACATATATAATAAAAAGTTGCAATCTAAAAGCAACAATTATTCAATAAAATTTCTAAATTTTACTTGCCTAGGACTTTCAAAATAGAGTATATGAAAAATTTTACTCTAATAAAATATCAAATTCATTCTTAAAATAATGCATGCAAAATTCATTCTTAAAAACAATCCAATATAAGGACTTAAATTCATAATAAGACCCAAAATAATATTTTTTAACTTACTTTTCCTTTGAGAAGGTCATGTATTGCAATACCAATAAATTTGTCATTCAATTCATATGAAAATTTCTAAGTAATCAATAAATAATTGCACATAATACTCTGAAGTGCATAAATAATAATTACTCAAAAAAATTACATGAACTAAGACATAGTTGCAACAATTGTGAGAAAAATGTCAACATTATGGTAAGTTTGTCATAAATATCATAATTAGTTGGTTTTTAATAAAACTTTTTAAATATATAACAATAATATTCAAGTTTTAACCAACATATAATTCACTTAGACAAAATACTCAATAAATTCTTTGAAATACACAAATCTTTCATTAATACTGAATAATCAATTTTCTTCAGTACACTCAATAAAATTTCTATACAACTTTTTCTTTTTTTTTTTTTTTTTTAAATATAATTTTCTAATACCATGGTTTTATTTATTTATTTATTTTTCAAAAGAAAAAAAATGTGAGAAAATGTGAAAAAGGTGAGGATCCTCAAAAAAAAATAAATTTTTAACCTTTAGTCTTCATTAAAAAAAGACAAGTTAAAAAAAATGACACTTTCATGGGAAGAAAATAAACACACAGTGCACCCTTTTGTAATGGCCATAATTATCATCCAGAAATATACATATATATTGTTATTGAGAACAAAAATTGGCTATTGTAAAATTATAATATGTATAAATTGAATCTACATAACTCACATAAGTGCTAATAATGCTAGCCATAGAAACTATCAGCAGTCGTGCAAATTAAGCAAAATCAAAATATAAATATACATTTGTTATAATTCACAAAAATATACTAATAGCTCTGGTACACAACCATCAGCAAATTATCAGTAAATTAAACAAATGCAAAATAAAACAATCAAACCTACAAAAGAGACAATAGCGATCTCCAAAACCATTGGCAATTGTGTACATCTGATAATCCTATAGAAGAATATAACTATTGCTGTAAAAAAAAAAAAAAAAAAAAAAAAAAAAAAAACATTATTACAGATGAGGGATGAGTATTGTTCAGCCACTTACAAATAGTGAGATGGGGTAGTGATAGTCAATAAATCAGTTTTTAATAACTCACACAGTACATCTCTTTTAAAATATATTATCTGCTAGTAAAAATGTTTGCAGAATAACTTTTGCAGATTTATGGCACACTGGTGGACACGATGGCATTGAAATCACAGCAATTTGGCTACAATCGCTTATGATGACACACCATGATTTAAAAAAAAATGAAGACACAATTGGGAATATTTAGCACCGAAACAAAGCACTATGACACACTTCTTTTTCTTTTTTTTGTAGATAAGCTGAGTGACTTGGGGAACACTGAGCATTCAGCATCACATAAGGCTTAAGACACAATAGGGAAAATTTGTTGACACGATCAGGAACAGTGGTTCCATGATATAGGAGATAATGCACTATGAGGTGGCTCTTAGGAAACAAATTAAGGCGCTGGAAAGAACACTAAGAAGCCCATGCATATGCAGGAGCATTCAAAATAAATTTGTTGAGCACAAAAATAATATTTGAATGCAAGGTAGACACAAACGAGGAATAGTGACATTGAAGTCACATAGGTCACATGCACTTGAGATTCTTAGTAAAAAATATATATTTTTGAAGATTCACCAAAATGATATATATATTTTTCGACATATTTGGCAGAATACTTCCTTTAAAAAAACAAAGCGCTGTTAAATATACTAAGACTTTGTGCTTCTTGTAATAATGCATATAAACTAAATAATTCTTTTTTTTTTTTTTTTTGTTTATTCACAAAAAATGATTAATTCATCTTCTTAATAAAAACAAATATTCATAAATTGAATAAAGTGAGGCGTATGGTATGTAATGATTTAAAAAAGCATTTGGGTTATATAAAATAAATAGGCACTAAATATGGAAATAATTAAAAATATAAATATTTTTCTTATCTTGAGAAGATACTTTAAAATGTTGAAATAAAATTCTGTAAAATTGCAAAATGATTCCAGTAGTAGATAAGCTAGCAACTTTCACAACATGAGGATAAGACTGCTCACATGAAAAAGGCCAACAGACACACTTCCATAATCAGGTTTTGCAACAGAGGGTAGAAAAAGATATTACTATTGCAAATAGGCACAGCTGTAAATTTGTAACACTTTAGATCCATAAAAATGAGTAACATTGATGAGGGAGAAATGAGTTCCAACAGATGAAGAGGACTGGCGAGGAGCAATCACACGGATATATTGCCTGTATGTGAATGGCGACCATCAACAGTCACTTCAACTCGCAAAAGAGTGCAGGTAAGTAACTTTTTTTTTAAATCACCATAATACTTGCAAACTGTAGCAAAGGTCATACAATAATGGATATATTGGCACACTCTGAATGACTACTTCACTAGGTAAGCAACAGTGTTGAATTCAGACACTTTTCTCCGGGGGGGGACATAATACAGTTCCGGGGGGGATTCCACTTTTTGCCCATTGAAAGCATAAAATCTCAAATCTTCCGGGGGGAAATTCCCCCCCCCCCAATTCCCCCCCCCCCCCGGGACACCCCCTGAATTCAACACTGGTAAGCAAACAGCAGATGAAGAAAACTTGCATTGTTTTTAATATATAGACTGCAGGAACACAATTGAGAGGATGTTAAAATATATTCTATTGATTCATGATTAACAGTTATTGTAGAAACAGGAACACAGATGACTCAGGATTGAAGAATATTTAAAGAAAGTCTTCTCAAAATCGAAAAATAACGCCATTCTCTTTATTTTTATTTTGTAATGACGTGAGAAGTAGACGAAAAAAAAAAATATGATGCAGTACGAGCATTGCCATAAAATTAAAACATTTTGAAGCAAGTAAAAAGAATTTTTAAATTATGAATCTGTAGTTAGTTCCAAAGTGATGATATCATGAAAATAATTCTGAGAACAGGTTTTCAATATAAATACAGTTCTTATAGAATGTTATTAAATATTGTTTGTACACCAATATAAAAATGGCATGGTAGAGAATTTAAGAAATATTATATTCTATTGAGAAAAAAATTTGGCATGTATAGAAGCATGAGAATTCCCAATCATTTCATGTAGGATAAGAAGCAACTACTAAACAATCAAAAAACTTCAGCTTCCGTAAGAAAAATATTAGGAACAAGATTAATATCAAGATTAAGCTAAGAACACTTCATTGAAATAAAATGATGTCATGAGCACACTTTTTTTTTTTTAAATTAGAATAATGCTTCAATAATAAATGCATATCAAATTTGTATTTTTTTTTTTTTTTTTTTTTTTTTGACATTAAAAAAATATTTAGTAACCCAAAAACCATAGCCTCATTAAATAAATAAAATTTGTTCTGAGAACAAGTAATCAATATATTATTTTAATATCAGGGATATTTCAATAACTTCATAAAATATTTTATTTTATATGCATCAAATTTATTAATTCATTCTTGATTTCATTCATATAATAATATTGCAGTGTGAAAAAGATAAAATTTTAAGAAATAATTTCTCAAGTATTCCAAGATAATATACCATCATATTTTATCAAAATAAATAAATTCATTCATTATAAATATTATAAAATCAAAGCAATATAAGTTTAAATTCTTGCAAAATTTTAAGAACAAGATGTGTAAAAATAATCTATTGCAAATATAAGAATACTAAAGCAGCATTTAATATACTGTCATACATGAAATTGTAGAATATTCTTTCAGAACAATTCTTCTTAAAACGAAATATGTCTTCAAAATTGAACAATTTTATTATTTAAATTTGGCATAAAACATAATGAAAAACAGCATATCGGCACCATATTGTGATGATGTTTTTTGAAGAGGTGGTTGAAATATATTATTTTATGATCGTGATCAGACAGTACTATTATTGCTGCTGAGTTAGGGAACAATAACCCCAATCTTCAAGAGATAGTTCTTTTTGGTCAACGTTAAAGATTAATAATAAAATTTAATAAAATAATTCATCTTACTTTAAAAAGGAGACACACAGCCGTTGTAAAGAAAACGAAGTCATTCTTGCTTTTTTTTAGATCCAAATTCTTTATTAAAGGTCTTTAGTAGCACAATAGTAGGAAGGCTTTATCCAAATAAATCCAGTTGGCCACTGTACCATGAGAACCGAAAATCTTTAACTTTAGAATGACGAAATATTAATTTAGTTGACGGCATTTAACAAGATGTACCCCAAACTTCTTGATAATATGAAGAAGAGATATCTATTGGCAAGCTCGTTTTAATAAATTATTAACTATTTAAATCATTTAATTTAAAAATCACCGCATCAATTTTAAAAAGCTTAAAATTTAACTATTAAAAACTTTAATGAACTTAAAGAACAAACTCGGCATGAAAAATGCGAATCTCCGTACCGGAGATCGCGCCGATAAAAAATAAAATTTCCGCAATCTTACATGATCGAATTTTCGAATACTTCTGACGAAAATTGCCGTTGCACCGATATAAATATGACCACCACGGGGATTACACAGGTAAAATAAAGGCAGAACTAAATTGATTTGATAATTAATTATTGCCAAATAAAAATAAGAAAACTTTAGATTCCGTAGAAACGGCACTTGAACGCCGCGCCGCACATTCTATCGGCGGAAAACAGAACCAAACAGATATCGTAAACATACGGTGCAGTAGGCTGCGCGCATGCGCAAAAGAGATTGTCGGGCGCTCGGCAAGGCGTGGGAGAGAGGGGGAGACGCTACCAAGAGAGACAGTGCTAGGCGCAATGCAAAAAGCGTGCCGGCGAGGGAGAAGAATGACAACAGCATACTTAGTAACATAAAAATTACAGAACGGCGAATAAAAATTATGAAATTGTGATATTTCATATCACACTGGCCCAAACAGAACGATTCCGGAGAAACATTTCTGGCTTCACAGATATCAATTAATTCTAACAAAAGGCTTGTTGAGAAGCATACGAACGATTAGCTATAAGCATGAAGTTATTTATGAAGATAGAATATTAGACATTCTTTCTTCATGACTTCCGTCAACCAATCTACCAATGAATTTTTGTCGTAGGGATCGCATCCTGAAGATCGCATCTAAAGAACTTTAGATCTATGTTCATGGATCACATATTGCAGGAATCGGCATGACGACGAATGCCAATCATATAAGAGACATGTTAAAAGTAGACCAATCAAATCACCTGTACTCTTGTGTACAGTAGGAGCCATAAAGAACAGACATTGGTTTCTTGCATCAAATAGTAATTTGATGATGTTGGATAGGTAGGGGAGATACCAGGAGGGGCAAGTGGCGTTAACCCTTTCCGGCACAGACAAATTCTGTTCGTAAAATGAGAAATTACTGACTGACACCGGAATTTACAAACGACTTTTTTAGAAAATAAGAACTCCTTATTTTAAGCTTTCATTGTAGAAACAAAATTTTATTAAAATATTCTTGGTGCCATATGCAAGTTTGGGATTAAAATTAAGTGTGCCCAGAGTGGGACCACTGTGCCGGAAAGGGTTAAATCTTTACAATACAGTTTTTCTCCCGATAGATGGCGCTACGGTACAGACTAGGCTTGCCTAGCCTTCTTCTGCACTGCTTTTCAATGCGAAAAGCATTCATTTTTTAAATGTTTTTTATGGAAATTTTGAACTTTATAAAAGTCAAACAAGTAGAAATTTCATTAAACACAGTTTTCTTCACACCATGCATATATTTTTAAAGATATTTCGCGTTTCAATTGCTTCTTAAAACTTTTTTAAATAAGAGTTCATTCTGACCAAAAACAGCAGGATAGTGACTTATTAAAAACCACATATACGTAAAACTTTTTTTTTTTTTTTTGAGAATATTAAATTTATTATTTAAATGAGTATTTTTTCCTATATTTTCATAATTTATAATCAATAAAATCTTTTGATTTAATTGAACAGCTAAGTAATCAAATTAAATGTTTAAATTGCACTATCGAAAGCGAGGCCGAGTGCAAGAACTTTTGCGAGGCCCTTCACTTCCAAACTTAATACGCTCCCATTTGCACCAATGTTGCCAGTTTAGCTGATTTTAATTCATCTACCAGAAATTTCCAATAGTAATTTTTGCTTTATTTAATGACAGACATCCGTGATTAAATAAATTGATGTCATTTATTCATCTACTAGAAATTTCAAAAATGAATTTTTGCTTTATTTAATGACAGACATTAAATGATTAAATAAAGCGAAAATAACTATTCAGAAATTCTGGTAGATATTTTGAATTTTAAAATATCCGCTAAATTGGCACACTATTTCGCACAACGCAATCGCTTATTGAAAAATCTTACATGATATACATAGTGGTGCAGCATAGGTAATTTTTTCTGACCGTGTCATGTAGGAGCATAATTTCATTTTCTTTCTTTTTTTTTTCTTTTTTGTTGTAAATAAATGATATTGTGCAGTAGTTAAAAAGGAGAGAGAGAACATCCCCATATACTTTTTAATCGTCAAGTTGCTGCAGAGAGGTGCGAAAGATAAACTGTTCGAGATTGAATTGTGTTTACTTTTCGAATTTGAATACAAACTTTGAATTAAAAGGTCATCTACCTATTAAACATTGTATCGATTTTGAATTTTCCAATGGTAACACCCACTTTTAACACCCTTTTTAAGTTCATTTGGTCAACGCAACTCGCAAAAAGGCACCGATTGCATACTTTTTTTTTTAAATATTCGAAGAGTTAAATACGTTAAAAGTTTGAGAATGCTAATGATAATTCATGTGACAATCTTTTATTTATTATCTTCCCAAAAATCATCCGATTGATTTTTTAATGCAATACAATGCATAGACGCAAAGATATTTCATGCATTTTTTTTTTTTCAATTCAAGAAAGATTTTTTTTTTTTAAATTATGAAAATTATTAATAAAATCATATTCCAAAAATTATGAATTATGATCGACATTAATTTCACTTAAAACGAAATCCAGCTGTAAAAACGTGGGTATGTAAGTGCACATCTCATTCCAACTATTAGTTTTTGAGATACAGACAAATTTTACGTTGTGGTGGCCTAAATTAAAGGGCCCGTGTATGTTATCAAAGCATCCACAGAAAATAAAATGTTACAAATTAACCGAAAAAAAATTATGGTATTTTCTTACATATAAAGTGAGTTTATTTTATACTAAAAGAATCTGTATAATTTTTCTGGTAACTAATTAAATGTTCTCGATACATCTCGTTCTAAAATATGTTTATTTTTCTAAATTTATGGATAAACTCCTAACACATTTTCTTTCATAATTCTATAACTCCATGTAACATTGCTTGAGGGTTGAATCTGAAAATGTTGTACTTTAAAAAATTTTTGCTTAAATATGTGTGCAATATTCATTTAAAGAATTTTAATTGCAGCATAATACTGGCTAACAAATATCGGAAATTTTTGCAGGAAGTGAGTTGAGTCGGGTCTGATTTTAATGATTTTTGGTCGGCTGGGGCAAAGCCGTCTCAAGACGGTTAACAGTCTTAAGACGGCTTTGGCTGAGGCCGGAAAGGAGATTTTGGATTTTAAACGGGTCAGGATAGCCTTTTTTGGAGCGGGCTGGATATAGGTAAAAAAATTACGACCCATTCAGACCTCTAGTATATTAACCTGACATTCGCG
Organism: Maratus michaelseni; assembly: GCA_963931845.1. Taxonomy (NCBI): domain Eukaryota; kingdom Metazoa; phylum Arthropoda; class Arachnida; order Araneae; family Salticidae; genus Maratus; species Maratus michaelseni. Next base: position 37,815,912 of record OZ007591.1, on the reverse strand, counting down.
AGCAGGCGATCAATAAATCAGCCAAAAGTAAATGAAAATTATGCAAAATCAAATAATTTTTAAAACAATTTGGTGGAGAAAATTGTTAATTCCTTTTTGACATTTTAAACAGAAAAATAAATCAAAGATAAAGGCTAAAATATTTATGTATTGGACTACGGTGAAACAGATACGTCCCACGGACTGATAGCAGGGCTGCCACAATAAAAAATTTTTATATTTATTTTGTACTGCTATTTACAAAAACATTTCTTTGTGGTAGATTCTTTTTAAAATTGTCATAGTACGGCAGAGATTATTTTTAAAAAAAAGCCCTACGAATGAAATTAAAAAAAAAAAAAAAAAAAAAAAAAAAAGATAGTAAAAAAATAAATTCGTAGTCAAAGAATTAATCAATTAAATTACTTGATCAGAACACTTTATATCATGGCGATTTCAACTTTTGACCTGTAAACTCTATTCTTTCTTTAATTGTAACCTGTTTAAACTTTTGATTTTAGTATCAAATATTAAACATGTTAATATTTTTAATTTAATTAGAGAATTTAAATATAGGAAAAATAGAGTTAAAATATTTCCCAAAATTTTCTTTTTTTCCCTTAAGAACCTTTAAAAACTTAATCTTTCATAATTTTTGGAGATTTTTAATTTTACAACTTGGTGGAGAAAATTGTTAATTTTTTCTGACACTTTAAACAGAAAAATAAATCAAAGATAAAGGCTAAAATATTTATGTATTGGACTACGGTGAAACAGATACGTCCCACGGACTGACAGCTGGGCTGCCACAATCAAAATATTTTTATATTTATTTTGTACTGCTATTTACAAAAAACATTTCTTTGTGGTAGATTCTTTTTAAAATTGTCATAGTACGGCAAAGATTATTTTTTTGAAAAAGCCCTACGAATGAAATTAAAAAAAAAAAAAATAGTCGCCACTTGCAGCAATTTCTAATAAAAAATAAATTCGTAGTCAAAGAATTAATCAATTAAATTACTTGATCAGAACACTTTATATCATGGCGATTTCAACTTTTGACCTGTAAACTCTATTCTTTCTTTAATTGTAACCTGTTTAAACTTTTGATTTTATTATCAAATTTTAAACATGTTAATATTTTTAATTTAATTAGAGAATTTAAATATAGGAAAAATAGAGTTAAAATATTTCCCAAATTTTCTTTTTCCTTAAGAACTTAACCTTTCATAATTTTTGGAGATTTTTAATGTTTAGTTTAGCCTCGGTGTCTGGGGGACAGGGTTTCAGCTCCCTGGTCTCCCCGTCGTGTTTATGAGATAGCACATACGTATGCATGTGGACAGGAACATCGATACTCGTATAATAAAAAGAGAAACTTGATTACACAAGAAGGAAAGCAAATCTATGTTGTCCATTTCAAATAGTCATTAAAATAATAGTGAGCAGTTTATCAGCATCATCATCATTACCTCTCAGTATAACAATGTCTACAGATTGAATATAAGCTACAAGAAATCTATTCTCTTCTCGAGCGTCCACAACTTGAACCGAACATTTTAACGATAAAAAATTTTACATTTTATAAATATACAAGTTTTTGAATTTTTTTGAAAAAAAAAAAAAAAAAAACTCACAACAATATAAATAATAAATATTTAGCTATTTCGATTTTTTTTTCTTCAGGCGCGAGGCCCTGTGCGGCCGCATCTGTCGCACACCCCTAAGGACGGCTCTGGCACTTATGAGAAAGGCAAATATATACATATATTTATATATTTAAATTATATATATAATTATTACTGAGAAAATACTGTCATATTGTTAAAAATTAAATTTATTGACAGCTTACAGCATGCGTTCATCAGCACTGTTGTTGTAGTACGAACTTACCGTTAAGTTGAGTTGTTCTGTTGCTTTCTAGAATACAGACTATTACAATATTGAGTTGAGTTGTTCACAGGATATTACAATATCCCCCTTTTAAAAGCAATTAAAGTCACTATTACAAAATGAAAAGTCATTATAGATCAAGTCTATTTGGCTTCTTTCTGACTCGTGTAGGATAACGTCTGGTTTGGACATCTGTAACGGGTATATCTTCATTTGAGTTTTCGGTGGGAAGATTTTCAGATAGTTGAACTTCAGAAGTAAGAGTCCTGTTATCATGTTGTAATTCTGTATCTGGGCTAGTGATGGATGTTGGTAGATTATCACTTTGAAAGGTTACATGAAGATCATCAGGAATAAAAACATCTTGATGTTCAGGAATTGATATGTTAGCTGGACGGATCTGGTCAATGTGTGCAAGGTATTTTTTGTTTTTTATTTCGACTGTCCAAGTCTTGGAACCTATTGGCATAATTAATTTGCTGTGATATGAAATCTCACAATGTTTAAATCATGTTATATTTTTATTTCTTTCGGCCTTTCACGTCGATATTATTTGGATTCAATTCCGTATTTATTTTTACGCGAGCGTTTCTTATCAGGCATCGTTCGGCGGCCGTATTGCGCTCTTGCCGATGTGTTCGCTCTCTGCCTTCGCCTCGTATTGTGATGACGTCATCGAAGCGCCGTCTTTCCCCCTCTTGTGACGTACGCATCAGGTAGCTGTGAAAGGAGGCTCATTTTTCGAAGGCGTGGTTTATTTGACGATTGCTGGCGCAAATTAAAATAAATGTTTTTAAATGAATTGTTCGGATTTGTTAATTAAGATATTGTCTAATTTTTAAAATTCTCTAATAGATTTAAGTCTTATCGTCCGAATACTTATGGTGTCCCCGTTTCTTACTATAAATTAAAAATTTCGTTAATTTTAAATCAGAATCTGTTTTGTTGATGAACTGTCATGATGTAGTTTTCGTTTCAAAAAGATCGCGGGCCCTGCCTGCCTGCGGCCGACGATGCGTGGTCCGGCGAAATTCTACGACGATGTCTCCCTGTCTGAATTTATTGCCTGATGGCGCGTAAAAGTTTTAATTGAAATTCTCATCTTTAAAATCTGGATTAATGCTGCATTTTAATTTTTAAAGACGTTTCTTCGAGTGGAAAAGATCATTTTTATGGGCCAACGTTTTTTTATTAAAATAAAAAGGTGACCAACGGATGAAGGCCTCTTTCTTCTCTTCAAAAGATGAATAAAGATATTTGATTTATATCGTTAACAAGGCTCCTCTTCATTTTGTGTACAGCAGACACCATTCAAGTAAGAAGTTTCTTTTCCTTTTATTTTATACCACTGCTTTGACCAAAAAGAACGCTAAGGGGTCTAGCAAATACAACGCAATATTTTAAATAAAGAACTTCATAACCATTTAATAATAATATAACTCCACCTTCATCTACATCAAATAATGTTATTTATACCACAATTGGTGCCTGAAAAGGCAGTGGTTTTGAAAGAAAATTTGAATTGATTTAAACAAAAACGAAATATTTTAGAACTTTTTGTTCTCAGAATAACTTTTTGAAAATTTTTATGATGTGTTTAATAGAATTCAAGAATTGTTCTTTTAATGTATTTTAAAGACGATTCTTTAAAGATATATGGAATAATTTATTTAAGAATTTTTGTGTAACGACATATGAAAATATTTTAATATTGGAAGTTCTTGTTCTCAAAAATTTCTTGAATTGATTTTTGCTACTTTGCTTGAAGAATTAAATTTCATAATTCTAGAATGAATTTGTTCTTTTCCATCTTGAAGAAAAATAATATATTTTGCTAAATTTGCCATATTTTTTTGGAATAATCATTTAAATTGAAATGAATTTCCTTTGAAGAATAATTATATTTTTGATGATGCATACTTATCATTCCATTTAAATAGTTCTACATATTCTTTTTTTGTAATAAATTATTGTAGAATATAATATTTTTCAAGAATTTTTAGTTGGTATATCTATATTTTTGAAATGAATTATGTATTCTTTTTAAGAAAATTTTTATGATTTTGAAATAATGAAATTGTTCTCAAAAACATATTTCATATTTTAAGAGGCTATGACTTTGGGTTTTTAAATTAAAAAAAAATTATGGCACTATTGCAACAAATTTACAAATTATATATATTATATTTTAGAAGATTAAATTTCATAAGAAGCATTATTTTTGAAATTATGATTATTGATGCTGAGAAATTTTATTCTTATTACGTCATACTTATTTATTATGGTCACATTTTCTTTCTGAAGCAAAAATTCTTCACAGAAGTTAGTAGTTGTAAATATCCTACATAACATTCTTGCAGATTTATATGCTTCAATTCTACAAATTTCAAATTAAGATATTTTTTTAACAATAGTTTTAATGCGAATGGTTTGTTCATAGATTTATTCTTATGCCATCTAAACTGTGATGTTAATAATCATACAGTTTGGCTTAGTGAAAAGATAATCGGAAGTCTACAAATTAAGAATATATGCATTTAAGAATATTTTCACAACTGTTCTCATGTTGTTTGTAAAGGAACTCTCAGCTGAGAAAATATTATATTTGAAAAATTCATGTTGCTTCATTTTGTTTAAAAATATTCCTATGGCAAGTTGTAATTGTGGAATTAGACCTTTTCACTTCACTATATGTGCAGGCTGTGACAGTTTTCATCAACCAGCATTCTCATGTTGCTCTCAGAAAAGGAATGAAAGCAACATTATTTTTTTTCTACTCTTGAGAAGAAGTAGGCATAGGGCTACTTCATTCCTGTTACAGTTATATTCAAGAAATTCTTCTACATCATCTATATAAAAAATAAATAAATAAATTTCTATGCTTCATTTTCAACAGTTCCTTACCTGATGAAGTTGGCTATTCACTGATGAGTTGTCCATTTGTGCTAACCGCTTCTCTAATATTTTCCTTGTTTTACAGTGAAAAATAATTATACTACACTTACCTGCCTAAATAACTGTTTTAGAACAATAACTTTAAAACTTATGCTTCATTTTCAACTTTAAAGTAACTATTGAAGAAGAGTCATGTCATGTATGTGTATACTATCCTTACAATGTCGGATTCGCTTCAATATCTTTGATGTTTGTGTTGAAAGCTAAAATAAGATTTACAATAATCTTAAATATTTTTCTCAATTAATAGCTGTTTCTTGACCTGATTAAGAAGTATTGTTAGTTGGCCTTTTCTTTTGGTGAGTTGTGCATTATCCTTACGAAATGGATTGATTGACATATCTACTCCTAAAAATCAGTGTTGCTATTTTTGCTTTATATTTTCAAAATCAAGAAAATTCTTATTTATTATGAAATATTATAAAAAAAAAAAGTTACTTTCAATAGTGATTTTGTATGATGCATTTTCTTATGTTTACCTGTGATTTCAAGAGTTGCTATTTTGATACAGGAATTCTCAAGATCAATTTATTTTATTGGGCAAATTTCCCATTTTTCAAATATTATATTGTGCCTTTATGTTTTCATTTGTGAATATACCCAAAGTCTCTAAATTTTATTTTGTCATATGCCTCATATTTTTATACAAGAAATAACTAATTGAATTCTGAAGAATTATTATTATTAATGAAGAAATTTGAAGATTTTAAGTGCCAAGTTAATTCATATACAAGATTATATAAAAAGAAAAGAAAAGCACAGTTCTTAGTACTATTTAACAGCGCCTTTTAATATATAGAAGTGTTCCATGGTGAATCTTCAAAATTTACTAAGAAATTTAAAGAAAAAGTGCTCTTTTTGAATTCATCAATTTTGTCGTCTCAAATTTCTATGTGACTTTCTTCTGTTCCTGATTATGTCGATAAATTTCCCTATTGTGTCTTAAGCCTTATGTGATGGTGAATCTAGTGTTCCCCAAGTCACTAAGTGTATCTACAAAAAGAGAAAAAGAAGTGTGTCATAGTGCTTCAGTGCTAAATATTCCCAATTGTGTCGTCATTTCTTAAAAATTATGGTGCGTCATCATAAGTGATTATGGCCAAATTGCTGTGATTTGAGTGCCATCGTGTCCACCAGTGTGCCATAAATCAGCAAAAGTTATTCTGCAAACATTTTTTACTAGCAGATAATGCATTTAAAGGAGATGTACTGAATGGTTATTAAAAACTGATTTATTAACTATAACTATCACATCTCATTGTGGCTGAACAATACGCATCCCTCATCTGTAATAATTTTTTTTCTTTACAGCAATAGTTATATAGCTTCTATAGTATTATCAAGTGTACACAATTGCCAATGGTTTTGGAGATCGCTATTGTCTCTTTTGTAGATTTGATTGTTTTATTTTACATTTGTTTGATTTACTGATAATTTGCTGATGGTTGTGTACCAGAGCTATTAGTGTATTTTTGTGAATTATAACAAATGTATATTTATATTTTGATTTTGCTTAATTTGCACGACTGCTGATAGTTTCTATGGCTAGCATTATTAGCACTTATGTGAGTTATGAAGATTCAAATTAGCATTTTACAATAGCCAATTTTTTTTGTTCTCAATAACAATATATATGTATATTTCTGGATGATAATTATGGCCATTACAAAAGGTGCACTGTGTTTTTATTTTCTTCCCATGAAAGTGCCATTTTTTAATGAAGACTAAAGGTTAAATTTTTTCCGGTGATCCCCACCCACCCAACCAAATACCCACTGATTCATAAAAACCATGATTTATCTATGAGTTTATCTTTATACATATTTAAAATGGTATTAAGTGATGTCTCGTATTTTAATGAATGGTATATAGTTTGAAAATTCTTACTGAGTAAATAATCCAGTATTATCAGAGAAATATTTATATTGGTGTTTGTTGATATTACTTTTGCAACACATATTTTCAGTTGTAATGAGAAAAGTGGTAAGAGTATATGTTTCAGCATTAAAACACCTAATTTATTTAGACATGTCTCTCTTATATATATATATATATAGTTGCAACTACCATAACTATCTGTGTTTTAGGTGTGAGTGGTCATTTAGTGCACGATTTGGCTACTTGTTCATGTAGAGTACAGCTGGTTATTTCAAGTCAATTACGTATTTAGTACTAAATAAAATAAAATTACAAAAACAAATTGAATATGGTATTATGAAAATTCTACTAAAGCTATTTTTAAGTATGGCCAATTTTTATTTAGAGTAAGTGAAAATAAATGCTCTATTGTAAGTCCTAGGCGGTTGATCAAATACTGAAGGTATGTTGATCTTTGTTGCTTGTAAAGTGCAACTTCTATTTTTAATGGTACCAATTTAAATATTTGATAATGAGCTCATTTTATATATCTCATTTTATATATGCTAATTTTGATGTTTGTTTAGCATTTGTATTTAAGTATTTTGATGATGAATTTGATGAGATCAGACGCGATTTTACAAAACATCACGCGTAGAGCGATTGGAGGCGGTGTCGAATAGTGATTGGCTGAAAGATGGTTACGTTGTTATTGAGGGGAAGAGTTAAAGCGTATTAAATGAACAAGCATGTTAAAAGTTAGTAAATTTTTGTGTTCGATCTAGTATAGTGGTTAAAGCATCAGGCTCGTAATTTTGATGCATCAAGTTGTATCCTTGCTGATTTTTTTTTGCATTTTAAGAGTTTTGCTTTGATCTTTATTGAATTAGTTAATAAAGAATATTTATTAACAATGCTTCTTAAGCATTGATATAAAGATCAGTTAATCTTTATCAATTGCTCTGCAATATTTTATTCTCAATTTGATAATTACATTTTAATTAGAATTAAGTTAAACAATATTAAATTATAAATTATAATTAAGGTAAATAAAAATTAAATTTTTATCACATACAATAAAATTTAATATCAGATAAATTTCAAGAATTAAATTTAATTTTAATTCATATACGCTATTTTTTAATAACTATACGAACATTTATTAAAATGCAAAAACTCCTAAACTTTCATTAAAAATATTTTTTGTATTAGAACTTTAGTAACAGATGATTATCAAATTAGCAGAATTAATTAATTAAAGTTTTCATCTTTTAAAATTAAGCATTATTCTTAAAAATCTCTATTAATTTACTAAAATTCTTTTTGCCAATTACTGGTTGATCTGCAGTGATAAAGTTGTGGAAGATTACCATATTTAATTTTTTTGTCTATTATTTTATTATTTAATTTTTAATTATTATTTATATTTAAATCAATATAATTAATATTAATTAATATTTTTATTTAAATACATACAATTAATATTAATAAGTATTATTATTTAAACATATAATTAATATAAATAAATATTATTTAAATATAGTAAAAATGAAGGAGATAAATCTATCTAACACTATTAATAATAAATATAGTTATCATTATTTTAATTTTGTGGGGGAAAAAAATGTTGAATGATTAATTGCTTATTTTAAAATCACAGCATGTCCTTTTTTAGGTTATAATTAATTCCTGTTTAGTTCAATAACTGTGCTGGTCTAAAATTTCAAGATTATTATTCATTATGCAGTAATTTGGGTCTTCAGCAACCCCAGGGTTTAAAACTATATTGGGGGGGGGGGGGGAGGTTTTACTTGAACATAACTGCATAAAATCTATGAAGTTCATTATTATAGCTCTCATTTTTAATAAAAAGTATTTTAATGCAATTTAATTTCAGAATTCATATTTATTCTTAATGTTGTATTTGTTTGGTAGATCTATCATATCTTAAAGGTTGTTATTTTAAAAAAAAAAAGTGTTAGGTATCATTTTATTATGATGTTCAAATCGCTTTAAAAATTGGTTTTAACCAAATATTAATGATTTTAAGAGCTATGCTTAGAAAACCTTTACTTATTCTGGATTTTTAAAAAATCGCTCCGAAACTAAAATCTCATATCTTAGATTTATTTTAGCCCCACCAGTGGCTGAGAGGTTATGCTCTCGAAGCTGGTAGACGGGAGGTGCTGGGTTCGATCCCAATCGCGCCCGTCGGCCTAACTGTTCGGAGTTTTCGTGGTTTTCTTCGAGCCGTGGATTTATCCATGCGTAAATACGGGTTAGGTTCCCTTAGAAAGACCCCCACGAAGGGCACTCCCCCTGGGCCTATATCCCAAGTGTAGATAATTGGCCGTCAATAATCAACCAACCAACCTTAGATTTATTTTATATTTTTGTTTTAATACTTCATTTTACGAACAGATGGCGCCACTACACAACGGCTTAGACGTTGCATGGATTTTAGGCGTTCGAGTGTAATTTGTATAGCTTTTTAAATTATTTAATTACTGAATGAGATTTTTTTTTTCAGTTAACTTTTGCCAAATTTTGCAAACATGCAATGTTTGCAAGTTTTTAATTGTAAAAAGAAAAAATTAATAAAGTATATTTCCAAAATTAAATGAATTTGTGTGGCAAATTTTGTATTTTACGCTGTCTTGACTTAAAGATATGAAAGAAATTGTTTAATAAACCTTTAAGTTCAGTAAAAAATTTAAAACTATATATATAAATTTGAAATCTGCATTTCTTAAGTTTATATTGATTTTATGAAATAACAAACTATATAAAAATCTGAAAAATGCATTGCTTAAGTATATGTTGATTTTATGAAATAACACAGTTCAAAAAGTTTTTAACGACCTAGTAATTTTATTTTCGTTTATTAATTCAATTATGATGATTAAAAAAATAATAATAAACATTCAGAAAAGCTAACATTTATTTGCTGTGCTTTCAGTTTAGTCTTGTGAAATAATGTTTAATATGTCGTTCTTTGTTTAATTCTATCTAATTGTAGCGAGTATTTACTATAAATAAAATTTAAAATAAAAACTATAAAAAAATGTAAACATGTAATCTTTATTTGAAAATTGGAAGTTATGGATTATAGATATTAAAGAATGTAATAATTTATAAATAAAATATGTTTTACTTTATGTAATGTATCATTAAATTAAGCTGGACGTATAGTTTTTTTTTCACTTAAAAAATGTACACAAGCTACTACAAATTTAAATTAGTTTTCAATAACCTTTACAATTAAAATATCAGTTTTATTTTTCTTAAAAAAAAAAAAAAAAAAAAAAAAAAAAAAAAAAAAAAAAAAAAAAAACATGAGTTGAATTAGGTAATGAGCTCTGAAAATACAAGAGCTAGAAGTATTTGATTTGCTGTTTCAAATTATACTTGTACACATGGATTGTTTTCTTTTAATTGGATTAAGTTAATATTATTTTGTTAGACAAATTTAATATGTCCTAAGCATCATTAAAAATAAAGCAAACATGAATATACAAGCTCAGACGATCTTATGAATCTTCAACGAAATGAAAAATATCCTCTTCAAACGCATTAAGCTCCTCCTATATCGTCTCAGGCAGTCGACCAATCACTATTCAACATCGCCTCCAATCGTTCTACGCATGATGGTTTGTAAAATCGCAGATCAGACTAGAAGAAATTGCCATAAATAAGAAGATTTGGCATTTTTATATGTATACTATTGAATATACTATGTATACTTTTGATGTATTTCTTTTTCTTCTCCCTTCCAGTTTGGTCACCACTATTAATTTTAATTGCAGCAGTTTAACGTTTGGCTTTACTTTAATATTTTAATTTTTTTTCTCTGTGTTTGGTGTGCAAAAATTTTGTCATCCCCTTTCTGTAAAAGGTTTTTATTTCATTTTACCTTTTACATCACTTGTTCTGCCAAAATTTTAATCGGTAAATGGGGGTACTGTGATATGAAATCTCACAATGTTTAAATCATGTTATATTTTTATTTCTTTCGGCCTTTCACGTCGATATTATTTGGATTCAATTCCGTATTTATTTTTACGCGAGCGTTTCTTATCAGGCATCGTTCGGCGGCCATATTGCGCTCTTGCCGATGTGTTCGCTCTCTGCCTTCTCCTCGTATTGTGATGACGTCATCGAAGCGCCGTCTTTCCCCCTCTTGTGACGTACGCATCAGGTAGCTGTGAAAGGAGGCTCATTTTTCGAAGGCGTGGTTTATTTGACGATTGCTGGCGCAAATTAAAATAAATGTTTTTAAATGAATTGTTCGGATTTGTTAATTAAGATATTGTCTAATTTTTAAAATTCTCTAATAGATTTAAGTCTTATCGTCCGAATACTTATGGTGTCCCCGTTTCTTACTATAAATTAAAAATTTCGTTAATTTTAAATCAGAATCTGTTTTGTTGATGAACTGTCATGATGTAGTTTTCGTTTCAAAAAGATCGCGGGCCCTGCCTGCCTGCGGCCGACGATGCGTGGTCCGGCGAAATTCTACGACGATGTCTCCCTGTCTGAATTTATTGCCTGATGGCGCGTAAAAGTTTTAATTGAAATTCTCATCTTTAAAATCTGGATTAATGCTGCATTTTAATTTTTAAAGACGTTTCTTCGAGTGGAAAAGATCATTTTTATGGGCCAACGTTTTTTTATTAAAATAAAAAGGTGACCAACGGATGAAGGCCTCTTTCTTCTCTTCAAAAGATGAATAAAGATATTTGATTTATATCGTTAACAAGGCTCCTCTTCATTTTGTGTACAGCAGACACCATTCAAGTAAGAAGTTTCTTTTCCTTTTATTTTATACCACTGCTTTGACCAAAAAGAACGCTAAGGGGTCTAGCAAATACAACGCAATATTTTAAATAAAGAACTTCATAACCATTTAATAATAATATAACTCCACCTTCATCTACATCAAATAATATTATTTATACCACATTTGCCACTAACCCACTTGTTCAAAAGATCTCTATGGGATTTTACCCAAACATCTTGACCACAGGATAAATTCTTATTACTGGTGTGAGCTCTGTCAAAATACTGTTTTTGACATCTTTGTTTTTTTTCAACATGCCTTGCTGTACACGGATGCAGTAAATCCAAGACTTTTCTAATTGGACATCTAAGAAACAGCTCTGCTGGAGATAAGCCAAATGTTGAATGCGGTGAAGATCTGTACACCTGCAAAAATCTGTTCACCTTGACAGTTACTGTACTACTATCGGTAGAGTCTAATTTCATCTTACTAAGCGAATGCTTAAAAGTCTGTGTAGTACGTTCCGCCTGACCATTTGATTGGGGATGATATGTTGGAACGAGAGTATGCAAAACACCCAAAGATTTTAAGAAGATCTTGAATTCTTCAGAAATGAACTGGGGTCCGTTGTCAGAAACCACCTCTAAAGGTAATCCATATCTGGCAAACAATTGTTGCAATACAGCATTTGTACTAGCTGCTGAAGTTGAAGACATCTTTGCCACTTCTAACCACTTCGAATAACTGTCCACAACTATCAAATAATCAATTTGATCTTTCTTAGCAAAATCTAAGTGAATGCGGTACCATGGTGTCTTCGGCCATACCCATGATTGCATTGGGGTGACTGGAGGAGATCTGGCTACAAGTTGACAAGCTTTACAATTAGCGGACATATTTTCAATGTCTTGGTCTAAATTGGGCCACCAGAAATGATTTCTAGCAACTGCTTTCATCTTTACAATTCCAGGATGAGTGTCATGAAGTAATTCAAGCATGTGTTTCCTCTATACATTAGGAATTATAACTCTCATGCCCCATAACAAACAATTTCTATCAACAAATAGTTCATCTTTTCTGTTGAAAAATGGCTTAAAATTAGGATTCGCATTTTTGTATGGAAAGCCATTATGAACATATTTAATTATACTTCCCAAAATTTTATCAGTTCTTGAAGCACAAGCAATGTCATCAGAGGTTACAGGTAAGTCTGACAGATGGGAAATCTTGTAGATATCTGATGGGTACAAGTTTTTATCTAAATCCTCATTGGGCAATCTTGAAAGAGAATCAGCATTCTGATGTGCAGAACCTTTCTTATACTTAATACCCAGGTAACACAAAGATATTGGCCAATATCAAAATGTAATATCGGCCAATATCAAAATTTGATATTGGCCAACGTTAAATGACCCCCCCCCCTAAAATAATATTTGTGAATATTAGTTTTTGACATCTGTGAATATTGGCCAATATTTTCCAACATCTCTGAATATAATTTTTTGACATTAAGTGATATTTTTTTCTGTCATTGCTGAATATCATGATTTGATATTGAGCGATATATTTTTCTAACATTCCTGAATAACATATTTGGATATTAAATGACTTATTTTTTTTATTACTGAATAACAATATCATTTTCGCACCCCAGTGGGATGGACAGAAATCCCTCATTGTAAAACGAGGGATCTCTGCTTTAGGAAAGTCTAGTCTCGTTATTATGTAACAAGACAAAGACAAACCCAAGTACTAATAAATATGATCAATACTTGAACTTGAACTTGAACTTGTGATAGGTTCAATGGGCTTCCAAGTTGCGAAGCAACTGCACACCCTGGCTTTGAGTAGGTGTATATCAAATCCTGAGAGAGCCATAAGAAATGTTTAGCCGTAGTCTAATTGACTACATAAAAATAGGATAATGTTAAGTATATCAATAAAATAATGAAAATTTACTAGTTAAAGTATAAAAGTAAAAATAGTTCATAGTTCAAAAAACAAAAATAATGCCAGACGAGGTAAAGTAAAGATGTTAGGAGAGGTTTAAGAGAAAAGTCAATTTTATTTTATTTAATAAAATAAACATATAATAATTTTTTTTAATTAAAGAGAAAATAAGAATTATAGCTCGGAAGGACTATTCATCAAGAATAGTGGAGTACCTTGGTTTTTTCCGGTTGGATGGACTGCAAGCATATGTAGTCAGGTAGCTCATAGATGAGTTCATTTGGGATGTGATTAATGTCATTGTAGAATTTTTTCGCAAGGTGTTTAATGCGATGTTTGAGTGAAGTCGTTTTCAGATCCTTGAGGATTCTGGAGTTTTTGAGGTATCTAGACCCGTTCCTGATGTAACGGAGCTATTTGTAATGGGTACTAGAGAGGCTGTTCATACTGGTTTTGCAAGTGAAGCCCCAGATTGGACATGCATATGTGATAACAGAGAGAATGCAAGCATTATAAATTAAGAGTTTGTTGTGTATGGAGAGTGAGTGGTTGCGAAGAAGGGGGGCGAGGGTTTTGGAAATCCCGGCGACTTTACCGCGGATATTAAGAATATGCTTTTTAAAGGTAATGCGTTTGTCAATGGTAACCCCCAGGTACTTGGCATCGTCAGACCAGGGAATGGTAGTATTATTGAGGGTTAATCTATTAGGAGTGGAAAATGTTCTAGAGAAGTAAACAGCAGTAGTTTTAGATTCGTTTATTTTAATGCGCCATTGATCACACCAATCCATGAAGATGTTGAGGTGATGTTGTAGATTTTTGTAAAGATTGTATGGGTGATGTGCAGTGCCATAGAGAACAGTGTCGTCCGCATAGAGTGCGAGTGATGTGAAGAGTGTGCGTGGAATGTCATTAAAGTATATTATGAATAAAATAGGGCCAATGACTGAACCCTGAATAATACCACAGAGTATTATGTGTAGTAGAGAAAGTGAGTTGTTTACGCGGACGTAGAAGTTTCGATCACCAAGGTAAGAGTGTATTAAATGGATAAGTCCAGACGGGAACTTAAGCCGAATTAATTTGTAAATGAGTCCCGCGTGCCAGACTTTGTCAAAGGCCTTGGCGACATCAAGAAATATGGCAGCAGTAGGCTTCTTCTCATTGAAGTTTTCAGTTAAGAATTCCACAAATCGAAGAAGTTGGTGTTGGGTGGAGTGCTTGGCTCTGAAGCCGAATTGTTCGGGCATAAGAATGTTGTTGTTGTGAAGGTAGTCATTGAGCTGTGATCTAATGACGCGTTCGATGACTTTACTAAGAGAGGAGAGAAGACTGATGGGACGGAAATTAGTTGGTTCATTAAGATTGCAGGATGGTTTAGGAATAGGAAAAATGATAGAGGTTTTCCAGGGTTTAGGAAAATAGCAGTGTTTGAGGATAGAATTAGTGAGCTTCGTAATGTAGAGAATACAGTTGATAGGAAGTTGTTTAAGAGTATAGTTGGAAATTTTATCGTACTCAGGAGATTTTTTATTATTAAGTTTTTGAATGATATTGTTGATCATGATGGGTTGAATTTCGGGGAGGGGGGGAGGAGGGGTTGAGAGGAAGTCATTAACAGTATCATTGACATTGTTAAAGTGTGCTTGATTTGCGAGGAAGGGATTCGGAGAGAATTGCTTTTCATATGAGCCAGCAAGGCATTCTGCCTTGTCCTCGTCAGTATACGCAGTTTGACTATTGACAGTAAGGGGAGGGATAGGGGTGTAATTATTGTTGAGTTTCTTTTTGATTTGCCAAAGAGAGTTATCCTCGCAAGTAAGACTTTCGAGAAATTTAGACCAGTTTTTTTGCTTATCTTTTTGAATAAGGGTTTTAATTTTATTGTTGAGCCTGTTGACAGCTGTTTTGAGGGTGGGATCACTGGTATTTTGGTAGAGTCGACGGAGCGTGTTGCGTTGTTTACAGATATTATGTATGTAAGTGGGTAAGATGTAAGAGTTATTATTTTTGAATTTGGTGTAAGTGGCATCTTTTTGAGCTTTGTAAATGATGTTGTTGAGTTTATTAACTGCGTTGTCAATGTCAGTAGTGTTGTTGATTGTGGGGTAGGTAAGGTCGGTGCTGTTGAGGTAATTTTGGAATTTATTCCAGTCAATTGCTACTGAAGGAGGAGGAGAGATAGGGTTGATAAGATCAATTTTGAAGAAGACAGGAAGGTGGTCAGAGCTTAGGTCATTAATAACAGAAGTGGTGATAGGGAAGGTAAGATTTTTGGTGATGGCGAGGTCAATAATAGAGGGATGCTGGTTGCGAGCAACTGGAATGTGTGTCGGTGTAGTAGGTGCGTGGAGACTGAGATTGAAATGGCTAACCAAGTTATGAAGAGATCTACCTCTGGTAGTGGTGGAATGACAGTTCCACTGCCTGCTATGTGCATTGAAGTCACCAGCGATAAATGCGTGTTGGTGTTGTGTAATGATGTGTGTCAGGTCGTTTATGGGG
This sequence comes from Maratus michaelseni, assembly GCA_963931845.1. Classification (NCBI taxonomy): domain Eukaryota; kingdom Metazoa; phylum Arthropoda; class Arachnida; order Araneae; family Salticidae; genus Maratus; species Maratus michaelseni. Next base: position 37,799,993 of record OZ007591.1, on the reverse strand, counting down.
TATCGTCGCCCGTGTCGTGCGTAAAAAGATGTGAAGTTGATTTTGGCATGGGGCAAGTTGACGACAATACTGGTGTAGTCAATGCCTGGGAGTGGAATATTTTGAGTTGTGTGATGTGGGATATAATTTTTGATGTAGATGGCTGTGCCGCCCCAGTGAGAGTTGGCACGTGGTGTATGATGGAGTTTGTAACCTGGGATGGTGATACTGCAGGAAGGGTTAAGTGTTTCTTGGATTAAGAGTACATCGATTTGTGGATTAATGGAAATAAATATGATCAATAGAATCACAGAGAAAAAGTTGTTATAAAGAGCTGTTAACAAAAGCTGGTGGGAATAGATTTTTTTGTTATTGGAATAAAAAATATCTGACAAATAATAAAACTATCGTTTAATTATCTCGTATTTTTCAATCACAATCGAATATTTTTTTTTACGTTCTTTTAGCAAAGATTTATTTAAATATCACTTTTTATTACTGAGTTTGTTGGAAATTTTGTAACAAAATATTTTAAAATAGGTAAGAAATTTTAAAGCTTTCTGTATTAAAAATCATGTGTGCCCCCCTTGCACCAAACTATAAAGAAAGTTTTAACAACCCCAATACTTTGAATTTTGGTTTGTGAGAAATTAAATATATATATTTCTTTTATTAATTTTAAGTCAGAAATATGTGTACATTTTTTTCAAAAATTGATGCACTACACAAAAGTTAACACGCCCAAAAGCTTACTATTATATAACAATAATAATTACTTAGATGAACTGCATAAAATATATATTATTAATAGTGCCTAATTAAAAGTTCAGTGACCTAATTTTGAAACAAAACTTGTATTGTTTCAATAATAAAAAATAAAATTCTTATAAAAGTCGGAAATCCGAAAGCAGTTTAAAAAGATAAACACGCATCCATTTAAAAATTATATAAATTAATTTTTTTTTCTTGTAAAAACATTTTTTAAATTAGTATAAAATACATAGTATAAAGATAGTATAAAATCATCTTTAGTTTTTTATAAAACACAAATTTTCACATGCTTTCTTTATATATAAAAATAACTATAGATTCCTACAGAAATTTTTTATAGGCTTTTTCTTTCTGTGCAAATTTCACGCCCAACGCCTCCATCAAATGCACATGGACGAAAACTACACCACACAAATGGGCGGTGCTTTAGAACTTTCCGATCACTTCGGTCAAGATTACAAACTTCGTCAGATATGCTGAATGTCGACAGATATTTTGAAATGTCCGAAAAATGATGTTGTTTTTTACGAATGTCGATAGATATCCCTGAATGTTGTAATAGTAATATCATTTTTACAACATTGGCCAATGTCACCAAATATTAAAAGTAAGGCATTAAAAAGTCAAGTTTTTTAAAATTGGCAAAATTATTAAATTTTATTTTTTAGAATACTATTTCTGTATTATGATGTCATAAGTAATGCAAAAAGCTCTTTTGAATGCTTTCTTTTTAAAACTAATTTTAAGTTATGTCTGTGAATATCGGCAGATGTTGTAAATTTGACGTACGACATTCAGCGACTTTCAAAATATTGGCCAATATTGCCGTGGATATTGGCCGATATCTCTGTGCTACCTGGGTAGTGTAATTATGTGAAGACAAGAGCAATGCCCATCTCTGTAGGCGAGCTGCAGCCATGGTTGGTATTGCCTTACTGGGAGAAAAGGTGGTAACTAGAGGTTGATGATCAGTATATAGCACAAAGTTCCTTCCAAACAGATACTGGTGAAACTTTTTGCAAGCAAAGATTATTGCAAGGGCTTCTTTTTCGGTTTGTGAATAATTGATTTCAGCCTCTGATAATGTGCGAGATGCATAGGCAACAGGTTTTTCTTCACCATTTACAATGTGCGATAAAACAGCACCTAATCCAACAGGCGAAGCATCACAAGATACTTGTAAGGGAAGATCCTCATTATAATGAGCCAAGACAGCATCAGATGTGAGAAGTTCTTTACACTGTTCGAATACATTCTTGCATTCTTCTGACCACATCCAGGGAACATTTTTTATGTAGAAGATTGTATAAAGGGGACAATAAAGTAGATGAATTTTTTATGAATTTGGAATAATAGTTCAGCAAACCTAAAAATGATTCAAGTTGAGTCACATTTTCTGGGGCTTTGATCTTTCTAATTGCTTCTAGTTTTTCTTGAGTGGGGTGAATACCATTTTCATCAATTATATGCCCTAGAAATTCAACACTGCTTTTAAAGAAATTACACTTATCATCATTTAATTTCGCATTATACTTTTGTAATCTTGACATCACAGTCTCCAATGTGGAAAAATGTTCTGCTTCAGTAGCCGATGAGATGAGGATGTCATCTTGGAAAATTATGACTCCGGGTATACCCTGTAATATTTGTTTCATGATCGATTGAAAAATAGCAGCTGCTGCAGTTATGCTATGCATCAATCTACTAGGGCGAACCAAACCCATCAAGGTATTAAGTGTTAATAACTCTTGAGAGTCAGCATCCAACTCAATTTGTTGATACGCACGTGACAAATCAAGTTTACTGAAATACTTGCCTCCCCTCAAAGTAGCAAAAAGATCTTGCTGAGTGGGAAGCGGATACTGATTAGAGTCAAGGTGTTTGTTTACAGTTATCTTGAAATCACCACATAACCTCACAGCATTATTTTTCTTTGGCACCACAACAACAGGTGTTGCCCAGGAAGAATGTTCAACAAAATTCCATATATTATTATTTACTAGTTTTTTAACTTCCTCAGAAACAGCATTTTTTAAAGCATAAGGAACAGGCCTGGCTTTGCAAAATACAGGTTGACAATTATTTTTCATTTTAAGTACTGCTTTAAAATGTTTAATTGGTTGATTAGTTACTTGAAAAACATCTGTGTACTTTTTCTTAAGTGCTTCAACACTGTTCACACACTTTGAGGTCACTGAAAATATTTCATTCCAATTTAATTTAATCACAGATAACCAATTTTTTCCAAAAAGAGCAGGGCGATCACCTTTCACAATAATTAACGGTAAAGTATGATGTTGGTTGTTGCACTGCATATTAACAAGGACATCTCCAACTACTGGAATTTCTTTTTCATTGAAGTCCCTCAATCTGGTTAATGATGGCACAATTTCAGTTTCTGGCAAATTGTTCTGCATCCAGATTTCTGATGCTATGGAAACATCAGCAGCAGTGTCAAGTTCCATATCTAATTGTCTATTATTAGCAATGACTGAGATAATATATTTTTTCTTACCTGTAACTTGATTGATAGACTTCACTGCATAAAGAGTAGCTTCTGTATCGTATTCAACCGTTTCAACCTTTTTAGTGGAGGAGATTTTGTTCTTATTCAGACACACAGGTGAGATATGGCCACTTTTCCCACATGAATGGCAAATGGCAGTTTTATATTTGCACTGCACTTGGCAGGATCATGAACAGCGCCACATCGAAAACATTTGGAATTTTTTTTATTTGAATTAGTAGAAGTGTTATTTGAAGGCTGAAAATTTTTCTTCTTATAACCCGAACTTTGGCGAACTTTATTTACAACGGGTGTGAGCACTCCCTTCATATTCGCCGCATCGTTTTCAGCTATTTCAATGGCGACGGCTGTGTTAACCGCGTCAATTAACTTCAGTTCTTTTTTTGCCAAGAGTCTTTTCTGGATATTTTCATTGCACAATCCACAAACGAAACGGTCTCGTAGTGCTTCATCCAGAAATGCACCAAATTCACACGTTGATGCAAGTCTCCTTAGCTCCACTAAATACTCGGAAACTGATTCTCCAGCTGTTTGATTTCGTCGATGAAAGCGAAATCGCTCAGCAATGATAGGAGCAGGTTTAAAATGTTGATTTAATGTTTTACTGGTTTTTTTCGGAAGCAGTAAGTTACGAAGTAACTTATAAGTATTGGAACCGATTGCAGATATAAATACTGACACTTTCTTGTTTTCTTCCACGTCATTAGCAAGAAAAAAATGTTCAAGTTGTTCAATATATAAACTAAAATCGTCCACTTCTATGTCAAACGAATGCAATGTGCCAATTAGGCCTAGCTTACTCATGGTGGTACTGAGTTGTGAATAGCAATTACTGCTATTATAACGTTAAAAAAAGGTTCTTGAAATCCGACTCGTCGCCACTTTAATATATTTAAATTATATATATAATTATTACTGAGAAAATACTCTCATATTGTTAAAGATTAAATTTATTGACAGCTTACAGCATGCGTTCATCAGCACTGTTGTTGTAGTACGAACTTACCGTTAAGTTGAGTTGTTCTGTTGCTTTCTAGAATACAGAATATTACAATATTGAGTTGAGTTGTTCACAGGATATTACACATATATACAGGGTGATTATAAAAAAACTATCCCGATATATGGTCCTTAACTATCACACCGTTCACAGAAAGTCACTGAAATTTTGGTTTTAAGTATTTTGAGGTATGCGCTCAAGAATCGTATGAAAAACAACAGTTAAACTCTAACAGTTATGGTTACAGTGACAAAATTTTGAAATTTTCAAATGGCAACACCTATTTTTTGTATTGGAATGTGATCTTTATAGTGAAAAACTATAAAAAGCGTTGGATCGGAAAAGCGTTCCATATCGGAACGGTACCTGTAGCACGAAAATTGCCGGCGCTAGACAGACTAAGAAGAAAAGTGAAAACAACGAATAAGGACAGAGAATCAACAGAAAACAAAACATTAATTTTCCACGTCACACACGAAGACACGTTGCATGCGGCAGATGGTGGATATCACTGAATAATAAAATGCTTTACTCTCTGTTGCTTCTCTGTCTTTTATTGGTTGTTTTCACTTTTCTTCTTAGTCTCTCTAGCGCCGGCAATTTTCGTGTTACAGGTACCGTTTCGACGCTTTTTATGGTTTTTCACTATGAAGATCACATTCCAATGAAAAAAAAATAGGTGTTGTCATTTGAAATTTTCAAAATTTTGTCACTGTAACCGTAACTGTTAGAGTTTAACTGCTGTTTTTCATACGATTCTTGCGCGCATACCTCAAAATACTTAAAACCAAAATTTCAGTCAGTTTCTATGAGCGGTGTGATAGTTAAGGACTCATATATCGGGATAGTTTTTTTATAATCACCCTGTATATTAATTAAGTTCTTGCACTTGCACTTCTGAATGAAGCCTCAAAATAGTTTTTGCTTTACAAATGAATTAAATTGGTGGATAAAATGATGGTTCTGATGTCACATGACCCAAATTGGTCCAGACCCTTCATATATATATATTTTTTAACACAGTTTTATCAAAGTAAGGAGTATATTTTAAACATTTTTTCTTTGATTAAAATGACATTTTTAGCCCCCCCCCCCTCTTTCCATGCACAGAAATAAATAAATAAAATTATAGATATTTAACTCTTTACAAATACCTCTAACTAACAGAATTCAGTTTTAAATGTAGTTTTATAATTTTTCTGTTGCAACTGCCCTTTTATCTATGTAACATTAAATCTTTTGGTTGAACTGAAAAGCTAACTAATCAAATTAAATTTTTAAATTGCACTTACATGAATCTAATAAGAATAAGATTTTTCTAAATATCTGCTTTTAATAAATTTCATTTTTTTAATAACCTTTTTAATATTAAGCAACATTAATATTTTTTAAACTCTGCCTTTCATATTTTATAATCTGGCAGTCATACAAATTAATGATGAAAAAATATTGTAAATATTAATTAGATTTATGATAGAAATCAAATTAGTAAATCTGCAGATAACATTTTCCCCTTACTAATTACTACAAGTAATATATCAAGTAGTTTCAGGAAAATTAACTTTTAAAATAAAACATTAATTAGTCTAGATATACAAAGGAGGGGCTTATGGGTCTCAAGCGCTCCCCATTCAAATAAAAAAAAATTTAAGCGACACAAATTGTTAAAAATTTATTGTTTTTAATATAGTTTCAATATTTGATTTAAATATTTAGTTTTAAATATTTCATTATTCAATTATGTTCATAAAAAATACTGAAATATTAATTAGATTTATAGTAGAAATGAAATTAGTAAATCTGCAGACTATATTTTTTACTTACTTTTTACTACAAGTAATATATCAAATAGTTTCAGGAAATTTAACTGTTAAAATACTAAATCCTTAATTACTCTATATATGATGGGAGGGGGCATTTTATTTTTAAAAATAAGTTCTTACACTTGCATTTTTGAGTTGAAGCCCCAAAATACTTTTACTCTATAAATGAATTAAATTCATGGATAGAATAATGATTCCGATGTCATGTGGCCCAAACCCTTCATCATTTTTTTCCTTTAACACAATTTTATCATACTAAGGAGCACATTTTAAGCATTCTTTCTTTGATTAATAGGATATTTTTAACCCCCCTTCCCCTTTCACATCAAATTTCAATTGCATATTTTATTCACTGAAAATACAGAAATAATCTCTGCTGTTGAATTGGATGATATTCTAAGCAGAACTGGATTGAATATAAAAATCTGCCAATGTAGATAGCAATTTGTAAGGTTTTCCTAGAACTAACACAGCACAAAAACTAATTGAAAGAACAAATAGCACTGCAAAACAATTTAAATGGCCACTGGAGATATACACTGGAGATTCCGAAAAATATATTTTTAGAAAAAAAAAAAAATTGCCGTCCGTCTGTGTGTCTATATGTCTATAAACGCTCTATCTCCTGAACAAATTGAGATAGAGACTTGAAATTTGGTATGTACTTAGTATGTAATAATGGGAAGAAGCTTATTGAATTTCAGTAACCTCGATTAACCGGGACTATTTTTTTCGGACTATCAAAATATTCGTTCTGATAAAAGGTATATAAAAATTTTCGAAATTGTTTATTTTAAGGAGTGAATATAAAAGACAATTAAAAAACATAAATTTTGCATAAAGAATGAAGTCGATCGGATAATGAGTTGCCGAGATATTTATAATCATATTTTTCACACTCTTCGATTTTTCATGACCCTGTATTTCATCCAAATTTCAATTCAAAGATATATTTCAATTGGAAAAGAGACGCTTAATCCGACGCAGTAAACTCTTAGTTAATACGATTATCATTTTTGGAGTTATAAGGATGTTTCTTTTACTCAATTCAGTAATAGAGCATTTAAAATTTATGACGTCATCAAGCCACGATTTTATTCGAATTGCAATGCATTTTGTAAGTATTTTACACATGTTTTATTTTCATATTTTATGTTATGCATATCCATGATGGATAAGTATTACGGTGGCCCCAACGACTAGTTTTTCATATCTGATAATTTGCATATCCTTTTTGTAACTTTAACATTTTTGTAACGATTTTATGCATTTCTATTGCCTATTCAAAGATAAATTCTTCTAAAATTACAGAATTTCGTTAAAAACGCTTAAAAAATAAAGTGACGACGTCAAGAGGTCCATTATCGACCGAAAACAATAACCATTTTCCCAATGGTTAATAAATAAATATTAATAATAATAATCGTATTTTAACTGCATTAGATAGAGGTTGACTTCAACTGTTTCGGAAAAAGAAAAAGAAATTAAAATTGACTTCGGTTGATAAAAATCGACCGAAAACAATAACAATTTTCCCAATGGTTAATAAATCATAAATAATAATAATAATAATCGTATTTTAACTGCATTAGATAGAGGTTGACTTCAACTGTTTTGGGGGGAAAAAAGAAATTAAAATTGAGCGTATGAATTTAAATTTTGCTTTTTAATCATAAATATAAAATAAACTCGTGCAGCAACTATGTTCCACTTTATCTTTATTGAACTTTTTTTTAAATACAGGGTGTTTTTTTTTTAACTGACACTATTCAGAGCCGTCTGTAGCTCGTTCTAATAACTGGATTGACACAAAATTTTGTGAATGGACTAAGAAAACCATGGGAAAAAAGATTCCAACAAAAAAAAATTAGTTCCAATCACCGCCGATAGGGGGAAATGTGGCGCTGTACATTGAAAAAAACCCATCAGAAACAGACAAAATTAATAATTTGGATAAAATGCCACGTTTTATTCATCATTTACACTTTCCCTTTCGTTGATCGCAGTTGAAACATCCATTATCACTTTTTCTGCCACCGGTTTACGTCCTCTGTCTAACCGAACTGCTAGCGAGCCTGTTTCTTCGAATTTCAGAATCATTGCTTTCAATACATTAACGGATAAAGGTCCTTTGCGCAGTTTATGGCGTGTTCTAAGTAAACGAAGAGCGGCTGGTGCATTGTACTGGTTACAATATAAGAACTTCACAAGTAACGCGCGCTCGGTAACGTGAGATTCATTTTCAACCTGAGCTGAAATTGTTTCTCGGTGTTTTTCGCATGCATTTATAACTTAAACTATTGGCGCTACTGTCGCTTGCGTAAGTAAAAATTTGCATTTTCATTTTTTGCCCGTATTTTATGCTAATTCCCAGTTGCATAAATGACCACAGCGCCACATTTCCCCCTATCGGTGGTGATTGGAACTAATTTTTTTTTTGTTGGAATCTTTTTTCCCATGGTTTTCTTAGTCCATTCACAAAATTTTGTGTCAATCCAGTTATTAGAACGAGCTACAGACGGCTCTGAACAGTGTCAGTTTAAAAAAAAAAACCCTGTATATAATCATTGTTGCAGTATTTTATTTTCGTGGCAACTTTAATTTGAGGAAAACCTTTCATTTCATTTATGAAAACAATGCCGGTTTAATTTTTAATTATCAGTAAATTTTAATCAAAAAACATGTTTTAGGGAAATGTAAGCGTACTATGCCAGAAGCCTGTTCAAAATCCTTTCATATGATATCTCATTCGTCGATCTGCGTTTCGTATTTTCTGAGAAAAGGGATGTTGATAGGAGAAATAATATATATGATGATGATGATGATTACTTTATCTTAAAAATTCATATATAGTTGGGCCTCGTTATCCAACATTTTTGGGACCCGAAAAGGTATCGTCATAAGCAGACGGTCGCGGTAACCGGTGATTCAAAAAACGTCGTATATTTTATAAATTTATGAGACCTCAGCATTCTGATAAATAAAGGTATAAATTATATTTTAACTATAATTTATAGTTTATATTAGAAAAAGATTTAATGAGTTTGCCAATTAGGTTTATAATTTCGTCAAATCTACCAGAATTAGAAAATGTCTTATACATTTTATTAAAAGAGAAGAAAGTTTAACAAGTTTTGCCAAGTTATCACAATTAGAAAATATAATATAGTTCTTATTTGTAAAAAGTTTAATAATATTCCCAATTCGTACCTTTTGCCAAGTCTATCTGAAATAGAAAGGGTATTAGTATTATAGTTTTTACTAAAGTTTTAAACAAATTTGCCAACTAAGTTCGTAAATTTGCCAAGTGTAATAGCACTCATTCCCCCCACCCATCTCCCCCTTAGCAAGAGTCCTGTGGATAGGTGATGCACAAAGCCCTTATATGATATAGTTGATGATGTTGAATGATAGGATAGGATGATATATTGCTTACATTATGGTTTACCCAAGACCCTCTTACCTTACGTTTTAGAAGGTCCTGAACACGCTTCGACTGTTTTTAGAAAATGTCTGTCTCTATGTGACACAAATTTTGTGGGCGCTCTATCTCAAGAACGAAATTGAATAAAACTTTATATGCAGTTAGTCCCTGATATAAATTGGTGCTGATTAGTTTTTGGTGAAAATCGCCCAACAGATGGCGCTGCTATGCTGCATTTTTCGGAATTTCCGCAATAGCTATATCTCAAGAACTAATGCACTCATTTTCATCAAACTTCAGATTCAGTTAGACCTTGACATAAATAGATGCTGATTACGTTTTGGTGTAGATATCCCAACAAGTGGCGCTGCTAAACTACTTTTCTCATGATTTTTACGAAAGCTATATCTCAAGAACTAATGCACGGAATTTCATCAAACTTCAGATTCTGTTAGACCATGACATAAATAGATGCTGCTTACGTTTTGGTGTAAATAGCCCAACAGGTGGCGCTGCTACACTCTAAAAAATAAATGTGTAAATTAGACAATTTTACTCGTATATATGAGTAAATTTCTGAAATTACACATTTTTTGTAAAATTTTACCTGTTTTTATGTGTATTTTAGTTTATGAAACTAAGTGTGTAATTTGTTATCACTTGAAAAACCCAAACAAATGTGTAAATGTAGTAAAATGCCTGAAATTACACGAATTGGTGTGTTACTGTAATTTACATATAATTATATGTACACGGATAAGTGTGTAAATGTGAAAAATTATCGTCTGCTATTTCATTTTTCTTTTATTCTTTCAAAATGGCGGATACAAATAAACTGTTAGTCAAAGGCTACAATTTTGTGCTTTTTGTTAAGAAAATAATTATCGTTGTGAAAAATGATTCTTCAAATTAGAATTAAATGTTTCATAAAATTATTGTGATTTTAACTTCCTGATCATGCAGACTTTTAGAGAGCATCTGCTAAAGTTATAGAAGAAATAACACCTGCAATCGAACATAAACATCCTCCAACGAGCGGGAAAATACATGCTTTAGTGGTTTTTATTAAGTTCTAATGAAGTCCATTATATAAAAACAGGATTAACTGTTGGAAAAGGTTCGAAATATTTAGGTGTTTTATAGCATCGTGTGTGTTCAAATAAGACTAGTTTGAAGTATGACTTTGGATAAAAAAACCCGGGATTACTCCGTATCATACGATCAAAATAGGTATGTAAAAATATAATTTTTCCTATTCTATGTAGGTTAAAATGTATAGCTCCAACAACAGGGGGCCCCACCAGTGGCTGAGAGGTTCTGCTCTCGAAGCTGGTAGACGGGAGGTGCTGGGTTCGATCCCAATCGCGCCCGTCGGCCTAATCGTTCGGAGTTTTCGTGGTTTTCTTCGAGCCGTGGATTTATCCATGCGTAAATACGGGTTAGGTTCCCTTAGAAAGACCCCCACGAAGGGCACCCCCCCCAGGGCCTATATCCCTAGTGTAGATAATTGGCCGTCAATAATCAACCCAACCCAACCCAACAGCAGGGCTTGAAAATATGTTTGTTATTTTGAAATATTAGAATTTAAGTATAATTTTACTAAAATATTTTAATTATCTAAATAATAATAATAATGATACATATACTTGAAGCAAAGAAGGATAAATAATTGTTTTTCTTTTTACTGTGCAGGGGTCGAAAGCGGCACGCTACAAGTAGCGAAACTACAGTAGTCGCTACTTTTTACAGAAGTTTGTAGTGTAGAGCGCAATATTTTTAACAATGTAGTGTAGCGAGTAGCACGATCAAAGATGGGGGAAAAATGGAAAATTTTGGGGGGGGGGGAGTTTTTTTTTTTTTTTTAAGTTGTATTTTTCAATTTTTTTTCAATTTGAAAAAAAAAATGAAGTTTCAGCTATAAAATAATATACAGTGTCTCACATAAGTGATGGGACACTTGTGCTTTACAAAAGGAAACTAATCAAATAAATTAAAAAAACATGTACACATTTTTTTTGTGGGTGTGTTTCATACTTAAATTTAGTAAAGATTATTACATAACATACATTTTGTCAAAATATTAAAATATTAATTTAATAAAAATACAAATGTTTAGAACGGAGCAAAAAATAGCTCACATAAGTGATGGGACACCATTATATATGCAACAAAAATCGCCTGAAATAAGCAATAAAAATATTTTTTGGGGTTTTATTTTTACTTAAAAGCAATTGGCAATAATTTATAAAATCGTCTGCAGTATTTCTCTCCAGTTTGTTTTGGAATTTTTGTGTTTTTTAGCTCTGTGTAGTCATGAATGCTAAACGAAAAGAAACTTCGCCTGAAATTCGAAAATTAGTTATTAATTTGCATATTGAACGTGGAAAATCTATTAGAAAAACTGCTGAAACAGTTAACTTGAGTCGTTCAACAGTTTTCAATATCATTAAACGATATAAAAAGAATCATATGATTCAGGATAAAAGAAGACCTGGCTGACCATCAAAGCTATCCAATGGAATAAAGCGAATTATCGTTCGAAATATTAAAAAAAATCCAAGAATTAGTGCTTCAAAAGTTGCTGCTGATTTACAAGCATTATATGGAATAATTGTTAATCCTGAAACTATTAGAAGGGTAATTCGATCTGCTGGATATCACGGTAGAGTAGCCAGGAAAAAATTCTTCGTAAGTGAAAAGAATAGAAAACTCAGACTAGCTTTCGCAAAATCCAACATAAATAAGAATTCTGATTACTGGAATAAAGTTATATTTGCTGATGAGAGTAAATTTAATATATTTGGTTCTGACGGTAGAATCTTGGTGTGGAGAAAACCCAGGGAAGAACTTCGCAAACAGAACTTGGTACCAACAGTAAAACATGGTGGAGGAGGAGTTATGGTATGGGGGTGTATGTCGTCCGCTGGAGTTGGTAATTTTGTTTTTATTGACAGTATAATGGATCAGTACAAGTATATTGATATTTTAAAGCAAAATTTGAAATCTTCAGCACGAAAATTGAACCTTCATAACGATTTTAAATTCTACCAGGACAATGACCCCAAGCACACTGCTCTGAACGTTAGACTCTGGCTGCTATATAACTGTCCTGAAATAATAAAAACACCACCACAATCTCCAGACTTAAATCCCATAGAGAATATTTGGCAAGAATTGGAATCAAGAATTCGCAAACACACCATTTCTTCAAAACAACAACTAAAATCGGTGCTTCAAGAAGAATGGGGTAAAATCACTCCAGAAATCACAAAAAAAATAGTCGAATCCATCCCAAAAAGATTAAATCATGTTTTAAAAGTAAAAGGAAATCCAACAAAATATTAAAACCTTTTAAAAAGTAAAATTTGTGGATAAATATTTGATGGAAAAGTAAGTGTCCCATCACTTATGTGAGCCATTTTTTGCTCCGTTCTGAACAATTGTATTTTTACTAAATTAATATTTTAATATTTTGACAAAATGTATGTTATGTAATAATTGTTACTAACTTTAAATATGAAACACACCCAAAAAATTTTTGCACATGTTTGTTTATTTATTTTATTGCAGTTTCTTTTTATAAAGCACAAGTGTCCCATCACTTTTGTGAGACACTGTATATATTTTTATATTTTTTCATGCTCAGTGTCATTAAAAATATCTAAATAGGAACCTAAATATAATGATAATTTCTAACTTACAAATTTCTGATTATGTGTTTTATAAGTATATACAAAAGTTCACAAAAATAAGATCGCGTGAAAAAATTTAAGCAGACTCTTGTAAAGATAATTAAATGCAACTTCTCTTGTTAAAAATGAAAATTCGTGTGCAAAATTATTTCAATAATACCACGAGGTTGAAAATTTAATATAAAATTTGAAACATGCATTTATTTGTATTGGCATTACTGCAAGTTTTCATGTAATCAGATGATAATCGCAAGAAATATTTAACTATTATCAGAAACAAATTATTTTTTTATAACATGCAATTGTAATTATTTGCTTTTTTACTCTTCTCTTTCTTTTCCTTAACTATAGATTCTTGGGCTTGTCTAACTGTATTTTTATTTAAAATATAAACGCATATATAAATAAACTTTGCAAAGAAAATTTAAACAATTTTCTGTGAAAAATTTAAATAAATTTTTATAATCATTAAAAATCCACCTGCTTTATTCTTTTCATTAAAAAAAAAGATTATATATATTACTTTCATATTAAGAATCTAAAGTTTAAACTAAAACCAAAACGTTTAATTTTGTATTTAGACTGCAAAGCTATACCAAAATTAAATATACTGGGAATAAAAAATTTAATTCTACGGAAAAAAAAAAGTAATATTGTAAATTATTATAAATTTTTAAGTAATATAGAATATTTAAATACGATAATATTTACAATGCCACAACTACAATAATAATTTGTTTATTTAAAATGGCATCCTTTATATACTTAAAAAACGATCATATTATGCAATTATGGATCTATTATGCAATTTATTTTTTCTTCAAAACTGCAATGATATTGATTGAAACTCATAAGATTATTTTTTGTTATTTTTTAAATTAGCTCTACTGTTAATTGAACAATTAAACCAATGCAACTATGAAAAATAATTTCAGCAAAGACGTAATATATTACAAACAATGGTGTTAAATTAAGCAAGAAAAGCTATTAAAAAATTCTGAGACTGAAAAGCTAGATTTTTAAAAATATATATATTCATGTAAAGTGGAAATGATTATGTATATATATGCAGAATTTTTTATTATTATTTTATATTCTTTAAGAAAATATAACTTATTTTTGAAAAACATTTGTAAGAAATCAATTTTTCCAAAACTTTTCCAGAAAAAAAAAAAAAAAACGGAAAAAAAACTTCTGTTTTCGACATTTGAAAATTTCCGGAAATTTTACATCTCTAAGCACGATACAAAAAAATCAGTAGTTTGCAGCGAGAACCGATGCTACTTTTCACGCTATTTCAGGGAGTAATGTGTCATTCTACAAATCACGTGATCGTAATTTGTTTCTTTTGTGCAAAATGTGTTCTTCGGAACAATTTCTGAATCTCAGCTGCAGTGTAAACAGGGATGTAGCTAGAAGTAAACAATAGGGGGTGCTCAAGAAAATGTAGGGGGGGGGGGAGGGCTCATACTATTTCTCTCTCTCTGACACATGCACGCACAAACACAGATATATAGGATCAAAGTATTATATAGAAAAGTAAATTAGTGTGTATTCATATTGTAGGCACTATATTTCTTATTAAATTGTTTATAACTATATTTGATGCTAAGAAAAGTAAAGGCTGCAGACAATGTAATGGAGGATATATGGTGGATATGCAGTATACTTTTTGGATTATTTTAAGGAATACCGTATACCCTCTTCTCAAAAACACTATAATACTTTTTAGGGTATACCCTCTGCCTAAAGCGTATGCCCTCTGGTTTTTAGGTAGCTTTCAATACAAAAAAGTATAAAGCTACCTATTGCAGCCGTTCGGAGGAAAGCGGTTCCGGAAAATTTCGATATATTTTCACCGATCATGACCCCCAGACCCCAAAACCACCCTCCGTTCAAATGTTGATATATATATATATATATATATATATATATATATATATATATATATATATATGACCTATGTCATACGATAACGCTCGTATTTATAAATCAATTTCGATTAAACCAATTGTGTGTATTAAGCTCACCAATGTCTCGAACGAGTTCGTTGGCCAGCTTGGTCCGCCATTTTGTTTCAAGATGGCGGCCATTTAAAAATTTAAAACTAAAATAAATATAGAAAAAAGTTAAAAATTCAAATTTATTTTTTAATTACGTGTTAGGCCTTGATACAAGGATTCCAGAGCATTTTTTGGTTTACCTCTATCTTAAAAAATGGCTGAGATAGAGCAGTTTGAAATTCTAGGGTGGCTGACATTTTGAAACAAAACAGCACATTAACGGGATTACTCGCAAATTATTTTCTTTCATTGTTGTAATAATTTTCCCAATCATACGCATAAAACTATATATTCATATCCGTTAGCGCCAAATTCTCGCCAAAATTGGCGACGTTTGGCGAAATATCGCCAAATTTGGCGACCAAAATAAGTCTTCATAAATGAAGCCAATTTGGCTATTACTCAATAATTTGGCGAATTTCTTATTCAAATTCAGTATTAACGAATCTTTTGTAAACGTTTCTTTGCATTTTATCTTGCTGTTTTCGTGTAACATTAGCTAAAATTTTAAAACGAAGATATAGGAATGTGTACAGTAATCCATTACAGGAGAGCTGAATAAGTTCACTTCTTTCCTCTATCGTGAGATACATTAACAGGGTGTCTCAAATGAGAAACGAATTTCTTATCCAAAGCTTAGTTAGCGCATTTAACATAGGCTCGATACAACTGTATTAATAATAAATGCGACAATAATATCGTGCATTAGCACTTGCAAGTTCCTTCATACATTTATGTATATACTACCTCAAAACATGTGTACTTTTATGTAGCACTTGCAAGTTCCTTCATACATTTATGTATATACTACCTCAAAACATATGTACTTTTATGTAGCTATATGTACCTATGTAGCTTTACCTCTATATTATGTACCTATGCTTTACCTCAAATCCGCACTGCATATGACCACAGTTTTTGTTTGATTTCAGATCACCATTTTAAATAACCTTACTCTGTTAAAAACTAATTGTCATGAAACAGAAAGAAATTATGCACATTTTGTACAAGAGAAGAAAAATATTTCAATCAACAGAATGAACTAATTTGTGAAATATGTTTGAAATAAAACTCTTATTTCAATACCTCCTAGAAGCTCTTCCAGTACAAAGAGAACAATGTGTTATAAATTACACTTGGAATTTTATTTTTTTTAACTGCTCCTACTCACACAAGCTACTCCTACATCCAACCATCCAGACTTTACCTTCAAATAATTCATAAGATGATGAATAATAAATTAACAAAGAAGCATCACTGGATGCAGCGAACTCCCTGTATTAATAATACCAAAAAATAAAAAAATAAACAAAATCCTTGAAATTCGTTAATGTCGCGATCACTATATCGCATGTATGAACGCTTAGTACAAAAAGAAAAAAAATCTGGATGGATACCGCATGTATGAGCGCTTCACGCACAAGAAAAGCAAAGAAACCAGTAAAAAAAATCACTAAATGCAGCAACTTTGACAAATAAAAATATGAAAAATCTATTAGATTTAGGGGAAAAAATGGTTTTCGCCTGCGTTCTGTAACCCGGGAAGCCCGGGTTCGATTCCCTAGTAAGAATAATAAATGAAAGTTATGAAGACAGTCTCCACACTGTAAGTGGCTATTTATTCAGATTATACATATTCTACGCAAATATTGTGACGATATGGTTTTAGGAATCAAAACCAACTCCAACAAAAAGATGGCATGTGGTAAGCATAAGTATAATTACAAGTATATTTTCATAAGTATAATTTCAGACGATCCTGTTTTATGCTTAATTTTAAAACAGGTATATCGATGATAAAAAACGATTTGTCTTGTGAAATTTGCCAAAATATATTGTGATGAGTGTCGGATTCCACTTCTCCGTCCACACAACTTCGAAATATAATCCGGTCTTTTGATATGCTGCCACCACCGATATGAATACGTGATATCGGACACAATACGTGATGTATATTCGAGAAATACCTAACTCTTTCTATTACACTTAAACAAACACTTTATTAACAATATTTACACTTAAACTCGGAGGTAAAGTATCCGGTTTAATATTAAATCAAAATAAGTATAGAAACGCTCTACGTGTACCGTTAGACTACGTCAATTCATTCCGAACTCAGATTTCTATTAATTTCACACACTCCAATCCTGCGTTCGAACTCACTCAAGTCTCAGCGCTCATTTCTCGCGCAACCTTCACCCTTCGCCACCACGCTAGAACTAACCTTCTCTCTCTTGTAAACTGCAAAGCACCCTCCTTTCTACGGGGTTTCTCCTCTGTTTCCAAGGGTCCTTGACAACCCTTCCTCCCTCTTGACGGATCTGTCTTCCTAAACAAAAGGGTTCAATAGCTTTTTTTTTATCTATGAAAGACCACATTGCAATGGAAATACTTCCTTCATTCTGTTCCACTCGCCACCCTTCGGATTAAGATTTTCTAAAGGACGCCTTTAACGGTACACAATAGATACATATACAATACATACAATATGCTAATCCTTTAAGAATAGCTTTCAACTCTTGCAGCTTATTCTAAGAAACCTGACAATGAGTACACTGTTTTATGGCCTTAAAACAAACCTGCTAACAAACACATCAAGCATATGAGTATGTTTATTGTGCATTTTTTTATTTTACAATATAAAATACCTAGTTCACAATTTACCCAAAGTAGCTATGTACACCAAAAATCTCTCTATTTTCAATATTATGCATAAATATGTGTATTTTGAATATCACATTATGTGTGTTGAATTTTATGCATAAATATGTGTAAACAGATTATTACAGAAAAAACTGTGTATTTTGTACATTTCACAAAAATAGGTGTATTTTGCATAACACACAAAAATATGTGTATTTTGCACATTACACCAAAATATGTGTAATCACAAAATATTACACAGATATATACGTAAGAATATTACACAGAAATATGTGTATTTTTGTGCAATTTACACATTAAAGTGTGTCTTTCAAGAGTGATCAGATAACTTTTACACACTTAGTGTTATCATCAAATTACACACTAAAATGTGTATTTAGAAATTTACACATTAAGTGTGTATTTTGGCAATTTACACACCACTTTACACATATAGACAAATCGTTTTTGTATCATCGATATACCTGTTTTTACGTGTAAATTTACACTTTTATTTTTTAGAGTGTATGCTACTGGTTTCATTATTAACACGATCACTATATCTCAAGAACTAATGCACGGATTTTCATCAAACTTCAGATTCAGTTAGACGTTGACATAAGTTGTTATTAGGTTTTGATCTAAATCTCCCAAAAAGAGGCGCTGCTATGATTATTTTGCAGAATTTACACGATTTTAGCAATAGTCATATCTCAAGAACTAATGCACGGAATTTAATAAAACTTTAGATTCAGTTAGACCGTGATATAAATTGGTGCTAATTCTTTTTAGTGTATGCGAAACCTGTGTGAGATAGAAGAAAGTTTTGGGAATGACACATCCGACTAGTTTTAACATGATATTGAACCCTAGTCTGAGGAAATACAAATGCTTACGCCGCGCAGCCGATAAAAATGATGACATGTTTAAAAGGAGGTGTGTATTTTCATTCATAAAATTTAAATATTCTACTGCAATTGCCTCAAAATGACGCTATTTACACTTTTAGGTAGCTTTCATTACAAAAAGCTACCTATTGCAGCCGTTCGGAGGAAAGCAGTTCCAAAAAATTTTGATATATTTTCACCGATCATGACTCCTAGACCCCAAAACCAACCTCCGTCCAAATGTTGATTTATATATATATCTGACATTTGTCATGCTATAACTCTCTTATTTATGAACTGATTTGGATGTGACTAAGTATGTGCATAGGACATACCAAGGTCTCGACCAGTTCGTTGGCCAGCTTCATCTGCCATTTTGTTTCAAAATGGCGGCCAGTTAAAAAAATTTTAATTTTTAAAAATTCAAAAAGGGGCACAAAAAATGATAAATTAAAACAGTTGTTTCCATTAAGTGTTAGATCGTAATACAAGGATTCCGGAGCATTTTTTTTTTTATCTTTAAAAAATGGCTGAGATATGACAGTTTGAAATTCTAGGGTGGCTGACATTTTGAAACAATCTGATTTTTATTTAGGTCTAACTGTCGTATTTATGAAGGATATGAGTGTGACTGATCATGTGTACAAGACATACCAAGGTCACGACTGAGTTCGTTATCCAGCTTCCTCCGCCATCTTGTTTCAAAATGGCGGCCAGTTAAATATTTAAAAATTCAAAAAGATGTACAAAAAAAATATATATATATAAATTGAAAAAGTTGTTTCCGTTAAGTGCACTTAACGGAAACAACTTTTTCAATTTATAATTTTTTAACATATGTTAGATCATGATACAAGAATTCCGGAACATTGTTTTGGCTTTATCTTAAAAAATGGCTGAGAAATGAAGCTACCTTTTCCTCCCGGTACAGGCCGGAAGGACTTTTTTTTTTTACCGCATCCTGATTTCTAGGCCTATGCGCTGACACAAAAATTGCGGCAGTCGTTAGCGTATTTTTTCAGCATTTGTACGGTCCCTGGAATTTGAACATTAATTAATTTCTAAAAGTTTTAGCTTTATACTTTTTTGTATTGAAAGCTACCTATTGCAGCTGTTCGGAGGAAAGCAATTCCGGATACTTTCACCGATCATGATCCCCAGACCACCCTCCGTCCAAATGTTGATTTATATATTTCCATATATATATATATATATATATATATATATATATATATATATATATCTGACCTATGTCATACGATAACACTCGAGGCTAACGAAAAAGACAGGCTACCGCGGTGCATTCCACTTATCTTTTTTTACAGACCGCTAGAGTGACGTGATGCTCTTTTCGTACACCTGCATTGGTGCATTCGAGCATCACGTGACTCCGGCGGTCTGTAAAGAAGATACACGTAAAGCACCGCGGTAGCTTTTCTTTTTCGTTAGCCTCAATAACACTCGTATTTATAAATCAATTTAGATGAAACTAATTGTGTGTATTAAGATCACCAATGTCTAGACAGAGTTCGTTGGCCAGCTTGGTCCGCCATCTTGTTTCAAAATGGCGGCCACTGAAAGATTTAAAATTAAATAAATATACAAAAAATTTAAAAATTCAAATTTATTTTTTTTCCTAAGTGTTAGGCCTTTTATACAAGGATTCCGGAGCATTTTTTATTTAATCTCTATCTTAAAAAATGGCTGAGATAGAGCAGTTTGAAATTCTAGAGTGGCTGACATTTTGAAACAAGACAACACATTACAAAAAATCAACGATTAATTTATGAGTTTTAGTGAACGTGATTCCCTGCAAATTATCTTTCATTGTTGTAATCATTTTCCCAATCATGCGTATAAAACTATATACTTATATCCGTTCGCGCCAAACTTGGCGAATTATCGCCAAATTTGGCGACCAAAATAAGTCTTCATAAATGAAACCAATTTGGCTATAGTTGACTAATTTGGCAAATTTCTTATTCAAATTCAGTATTAACGTATCTTCTTGGTATTTTAGCTTGCTGTTTCGAGGAAAATTAGTTAAAATTTTAAAACGAAGATATAGGAAAGCTACCTTTTCCTCCCGGTACAGGCTGGAAGGACTTTTTTAACTTCTGTTTTCTTTGTACTGTTCTTAAAGGATGCCTTTTTTCTTAGTTATCAAAATATTTATAAAATATGTGCTGAATTTACGTTAAGTGTAAATCTTATTGAGTTTCCCTAAGATTTTAACGCATAAAATTATAAATTAAGCACATATTTTAGAAATATTTTAACAACTAAGAAAAAAAAGAGACATCCTTTAAGTAGTGTACACAGAAAACAGAAGTTAAATTTCCCCGAGGAGTTATTTTAAATATACGAATGCATCCTACACTCATAGGTTTAACATTAGAATTAAGGAAGTTCACCGATGAACAGCCTTAATTCCTAATGTATTCGCTCTCAGACAACGTTATTACGTAACCATATTTATCTCAAATCTTTACTTCGAATGTTTATCTCAAATTCGGCCATATTCAATATCATGTGATTTAATCTCTATGGAGACATTTGAATTTTGGGAGTTATTCATTGCATTGTTGAGCATATAGTTTCAATCACGAAAGAACAAATATAGCCAGGTAAGTTTTTGCTCCTATTTGTTTTCTTAACAGTTTATTGCCCAACAATTTAATATAAAATCGATTTTTTTTTTTTTTTTTTTTTTTTTTTTATGACGTTCTTTTATTTGACTCAACTTTGTTTTTGTACGTAAAGATGAAATTTTATAATCTATTTTTCCCCTCACTTACTGATAGACATCGACCGAAATTTCAGTGCAAAATCGGAGTTTCAACGAATATTTGTTTTTGGTGAAATTGCTACCAAAATTTCGGCCTGACCGAAACTATCTATATTTCAAAATCTCATTCCTTCTTTCGGAAATTTTCAACTTTACTCATTGATATGAGTTGTATCGGCTTAAATGAGACACTGCTTATTGCTGTGAATTCCACTGTTTATCATTATCCGTCATGACTGATTCATGATGCGAGCGTAAATTATAAAGCAAGCAATGCATATGACTAAATGACTGTACGACAATGACTAAACTTAAAAGACACTTATCACATGATCTTTAAAAACTGCAAACTTAACAGTAATAGAAAATTTTTACTTTGAAACTCCAGATTGTTTCGAATGCTTTATGAAAGGTGTTAAAACTATGAAGATTTAGGAAATTTATTACAAAAGATATATCGAGGTATGTATACTTAAAATATTTTTTAAATTAGATGAAATTCGTATAATTGGAAACTACTTCTGTCTTATTGATAAATTAATTACATTTTATTTTATATGAAAATAAATAGTTTTGGATAGAGGCACAGAGAGTCAACTTGGTACCGGAGATGATATTGTTGGCGTGTCAGAGAAAGCGCCAAAGCACTTCTCTGAAAGAAGGGATGTCAGAGCCTCAAGAGAGGTTGGACTTCTAGAGCTGGTCTCCTAATTTTGAACCAATTCCAGATGAGAGACCTGCATCTGGATTAAAATTTTCAAACAGGGGTGCCATTTCAATATTTTCTTAGGGAGGAAGGGAGTGGCAAAGCTCTTTTTGGGATAACGACAATTTGACGGGGTATTATCAATCAATAGTGTGAAAGGGTGCGTCAACTACCTCTTTAACCACAAGGCTGCCAGTAACTCTAGCGGACTGAACTATTTGCATTTACGCAAATTTCTTGGTTGAGATAGTCCCTTTCAGAGTCGCAGAGCAATGATAATAAATACCACATGTTCTTCATCTTTAGAAACTAAAAATGATTATTTTAACTTCCGTAAAAGGCACTTGCACACCTGCACTCTTTCTCTGTTTTGTTAAAATATTTCCTTTTTTAGAAAGCTTCTATAACGTTATCTTTTAAACATGAGTACTGAAATAGGAACAAATTCTATTTGAGACGAAATTGTTAAATTTTAAACTATTATATTAAGACTATTTTTTAAACATTATTATTAAAAGTGAATGAACTTAGGATTTATTATTAAGCTTGAATGTTGGATATTGTTTCTTGAAAACACTTACACCCGAAATAGCTGATAAAATTTCAACTAAAGCGTAAATGCTTTTAAGATTTAACACCGTTTTCACACATCTAATTAATGCCCAGTTTTTTTTAAAACTTTTATTTTATTTGCTCTTATATCTTATGTTTTTAAATAATGTTAGAATGTATTTCTCACACCATCATTGAAGATTTATTAGGATAATAATAAAAACATTTTCTTTTATTATTAATTAAAGGACATGTTTTGTGCTAATACTAACCTAGAATGGATTTATGAAGACTGAATATCATTGCATCAATGAATCATTACGGATTGCATCAAAGATCTTTTTGTAAAAAAATTTCATTTTTTTTTTCTTTTAGTCTGGTATTCAAGTAATTCCACATGTTTTAACATTCAGAGAATTTTTCAAGAAAATAAGAAAAATAGACTTAAGGTGTTGATTTACATTATTTAGACTTTTATTTCAAACATGTATTTCATTTTATAAACAGGCACTTTTACCTTAAAACATTTGTTTGAGGGAGAAGAGTCAAGGGATAATATACTACACATGAATCTGGAAAGGTGTGAATCAATTTAAACCTATTATGCTAATAAATGGAACATTGACATAGGAATATTGTACAAAGTCACTTCTAATATACTTGTATGATTTTATTAAGTATATTTTGGACAAATACTTTTAATGATTTAAAGAAAAAAAAATACAGACTCTGCGTTATATTTCAGACATGCAAGATATTTGGTAAAAAATAAAAATATAATAATAATTAAAAACTAAAACTTAGAAAGCATTAAACTGTATAAACATGCGTAGTTACTTTATTAAGTTGTGAAATTTTAAGTTGAATAAAAAAAAGGTAAAGATAAAATAATTTATGATACTATGAAAATTGATTGTTGAAACTGAAATAAAATCAGTTGACTAACATAGATATTCTTCAAAAATTCTCTCAACGAAGTCATCGTTAAATTTTTTCTCAGATTTTCTGTAAATTAGAGTAATATAATTATTGTAAATTATAGTAATGTTTTTATATGACAAGCAATTTCGCCTCGAAGTACCAGAAAAATACCACTATTTACCACTTCGAATTATAATGAAAAATTGTTTCACTTCTGTTTGTCAGATTTATGTTCATTTGCACTCTGAATGTCTGAATTTCAGTAAAAATACTTGTGTAATAATGAAATTTGATTGTGTTGTAATGCTCAGATGAGCCGACATATATATGAATCCATTTTTGCTCGCAAACGCATGAGATTGGCAGATGCTGTTATTCAGAAACCATGTTGTTCGGGAACTGAATAGCTTTTCCATTCTTCGTTAAAAATAGAAGGCCTATCAGAAAAACTTGGTGAAAAATTTCGTTTTTAACAGAATTTCTGGATGCGACAGCCCGATAAAGGTCGTTGTGAGACAACAATTGCTTATAACTCAAGATATTCCTTTCTCGAAAAATGAAAAATATGTATTCGATTTCAAATCACTGAAATGTGCTAGAATTTTGCATTATTGAATCGGGATTTCCCCCCCCCCCCTTCAGAAGCGCCTTAAAAGCAAGGTTCGTGATTTTTTTTATTAAAAAAAATAAAATAAAAAATAAATAAATCGATTTTTTTTTATTCGGATTTTTGTTTTATTTAGTTCAGATTATTATTATTATTATTATTATTATTTAAATACACATTTTAAAGTAAAATAACCTCAGAGTAAACATACCTGTATGCTTACTCTGAGAAAATAACCTTTACAAAATCATTAAAATTAAAAACTAAAATAGCTCTTTTAAATTTATTTGAAAAAAAAAAATACTCATTCACTTGGTTAGTTTGAAATATTTTAATCATATGAATAATTAAATATTACAGTTACAAAAAATGGAGCAATAGAAACAGATTTAATTTGAAAAGGTGAATTATCTTTTACTTTTGAAAACATGAAATAAATAAAACGAATTATTTTGTGTTATATGATCACTTGCTTAAACTGCAATTTAACAAATATACTATTCTATATAAAATATACATACCACTTTAAATTACCCATTTAATAAATTAAAAATCATATGCACCCTTTATTACTAAAAGCTAAAAATTTTTAACCAAATTTTTTATTAAAAATCTTAAAATACAAAAGATAATTATATTTATAAAACAAGAAAACAGTTATGAATGAAATTTTAAACAATATATTTCAGATCGGTACTGAATTCCTTCAAAAGCATCTATTTCAAATTATATACAATATTCTGGAATATATACAATATTCACTTAATGAGTTTTGAGAATGTATTATACATACATAAAGATGATCTCTGATGATGATTATATGTTACAAATTTCAATGGATCTGAAAAAAATGTATTCTTTGTTATTAAAATATTTGAAAAGAAACCAATTTTCCAGCTGAGTTCCTGAGCAATTACTGAGTTTAGACTGAATCAAAGTTGGATTTATTTAATTTAAATTAAAAAAAAATTAAATCAGATTTTTTTAAGACTATAAAAACTTTAGTTGTTAATTAGCTTACATTTATAAGTAACTAAAATTTAAATTATTTTTAACAGGAACAAAAAATCATGCGTTAAGCATAGATTATGAAACGCCTTCCAACACAATCAGAATACTGTAACAAAACTTCATAGATTCATAAGGTGAAATGTGATATCAAAGTAAACAATTCTCGAAAACGTATGTCATATTCGAAAACCCAGTTTCAGTAATTAAAATTAATAATTGAAAAATATCTGATTTTTTTTTTTTTTTTGTACATGATCAATAGATTTGTATATATGCCACACAATATGCTAAAATTTAGTTCAGTTAGGAAACGCACAGAAAAGCTCAAAAATTCCATTCTTCAATTTCGGTCAATGAAAGATAATGTACTCGACATCTTTTGCGCAGCCCTGTATATGATCTATAGAATTTATATACACCAAGCAATATGTAGAAAATTAGTTACATTTAAAAAAGCGTGCCACAATGGAAAAAACGCTTCTAGAAATTAATGTTAGACACAACTGTACCGAATTATTTTGTATGTCCCTGTAAATGAACGATAAATGCTATGCTCTCTATAATCTATGATAAGCATAAAAATTGTAATATAACTCAGTGATATATATCAATTTCAATATGTTTGAGTTATATTAACATCATTAAAATACACCGCAAACGATTTTGCCTCATTCGACACCATGCGATTTTGACCGTAATGTAAAAGAATTCTTTTGAGTGTGCCTGTAAATGAACTATAACTGCTACATACTTCATTTTCAATACCGAACATGCCATAGTTGACCTAAATGACATATATCAGTTGCGGGGAAATCCGAGTATATTTACGAAAGTTAGAGCTCGGACGGACAGACAAACCGAATGAATAAACACTTTTCAACTTTGTTGGAAAATGTTAAAAATATACATAAAAACATTTCAGACTATTACAAGCCATGAAATCCTTTTATTTTCCAAACTTTTGCATAAATAAACTTACATCAGAATATTGAACCACTTGTTATTTACATGTGGAAGTAATGAGATATCTACATAAATTTAATTAAAAAAAACTTTTGAATGGCCTATATTTATTTATTCTAATGTTTCCCATATCCTTACAGAATGTCTCCATGTTTTTGTATTTAAAAAATTACATAAGATTTAGATGTTTTTTAATAGATAAATATTCATTAATCTTTTAACGTTTTTCAGCTAAGATTCTTTATTTTTAAATTGGTATTTTTATTTTAAAGTGTGATATTTGATTTAAATAAAATTAAAAATCATGGATTTTGAGTTCTCAGTCTCTCCGTTTCCTTAAATTTACAAACTTTTTATTACTATTATTTTTTTTCAAAACATAATATTTATTACAAAATATCTTGATCTAAATTTGAAATAAAATTTTTACTAAAGTTGTTTTACATCAATGATTTAAAAAAAAAAAAAAAAAAATCATCTTAATCTTAATTATGATTAAAATCAATCTGATTTAAATCAACAAACCCTGCTTAAAAGAATTTGTTTCCCAGATTCAATTTAAAAAATCGAATACATTATTTTTTTTATGAATTGTTATATTTTACGTGCATTTTGAAGAGGTTATGCTTTTTGCAATTAAATTAAGTAAGCTAGATTAAATACTAAAACCAGTGAAACAGAACGTATGTAAAGCGGAAAACTTTTTTAAACGGAAAATTTCATGGTCTCGGTGAAAATAATATAAACTATAAGGAATAGTGTACCTGCTAAGATGAAAACCTGTCTATAGTGGAATTTTATTCGGTATCTTGTGAGTTCGTCTTAAAAGATTTTACTGTTTAAGAGTTTTAAAATTATAAATATGCTTGAAAGAAGAGAAAAAAAAACACATTTTAACATAGCTAAAAACTTTTTACTTCAGTTTGTCTGTCTGTCTGTGCTTCAATTTTCGTAAATATGATTGGATATTCACAAAATTTCATTTTTTCACCCATTTTTCATACTGGCACCCCCCAATTCGAAATTTCAAAAAACAATTGTGCCATTATTTTGCTCAGTTTTGCCCACCCATTAAATAATTTTGCCCACCCTTTATAACGCTGTAAATCAAAGATATCTTTGTTGACCACGTGTGAAGTTGGCACCCCCCAATTCGATATTTCAAAAAACAATTGTGCCATTATTTTGCCCAAGTTTTGCCCACCCATTAAATAATTTTGCCCACCCTTTATAACGCTGTAAATCAAAGATATCTTTGTTGACCACGTGTGAAGTTGGCACCCCCCAATTCGATATTTTAAAAAACAATTGTGCCATTATTTTGCCCAAGTTTTGCCCACCCATTAGATAATTTTGCCCACCTTTTAAAAAGCTGTAAATTAAAAAATATGGTTTTGACCACGTGTTCAGCTGGCACCCCCCAATTCGAAATTTCAAAAAACAATTGTGCCATTATTTTGCCCAAGTTTTGCCCATCCATTAAATAATTTTGCCCACCCTTTATAACGCTGTAAATCAAAGATATCTTTGTTGACCACGTGTGAAGTTTTGGCACCCCCCAATTCGAAATTTCAAAAAACAATTGTGCCATTATTTTGTCCAAGTTTTGCCCAGTCTTGCCCACCCATTAGATAATTTTGCCCACCTTTTAAAAAGCTGTAAATTAAAAAATATGGTTTTGACCACGTGTTCCGCTGGCGCCCCCCAATTCGAATATAGCCATAAAAATTACATAGAAGTTTTTCCCAAGTTTTTCCCAGTTTTGCCCACCCATTATTTAATTTTGCCCACCCTTTATAACGCTGTAAATCACATTTCATTTTTTGACCCATTTTTCATACTGGCACCCCCCCCCCCCCCCAATTCGAAATTTCAAAAAGCAATTGGGAATTCAAGCGCTCGAATACGCCATCTGGTGGAAAAAAGATATAACTCCTCCCTTCAGGAAAATCCCTTGCAATCCCATTGCGTTACATGCATTTTTAATTTGTTCGTAATGATTATTTTTATGCACAATTTCAGATTTCATGTGCTATTTGTGTTCTGTGTTTATATGTCGAAGTAAAAATTATCCGAATTTAAATGTCTAACACTTTTAAACACGTTTACAGTAAATAATGGTTTCAATGGCACTTTAACATTAGTTAAAGGGCCAATTCTCCTGTACCGACGGCAACAATCAGCGCCTCTATAGGCCGTTTTAAGTCCCAATTGTGCCCAAGTTTTGCCCAGTTCTGCCTACCCATTAGATAATTTTGCCCACCTTTTAAAATGCTGTAAATTAAAAAATATGGTTTTGACCACGTCTGCAGCTGGCACCCCCCAATTCGAATATGGCCATAAAAATTACATAGAAGTTTTGCCCAAGTTTTCCCACCCTCTATAACGCTGTAAATCACATTTTATTTTTTGACCCATTTTTCATACTGGCACTTCCCAATTCGAAATTTCAAAAAAAATTGTTGCATTATTTTGCGCAAGTTTTGCCCAGTTTTGCCGACCCGTTAGAGAATTTTGCCCACCTTTTAAAATAAAAAATATCTTTGTTGGCCATTTGTGTAGTTTTTACATCCCCTTTTTCTAATTTGAATTTTTTCTAATTTGAATTAAGTTACACAAATTAAGCAGAAAAAGTTTTGCCAAAGTTTTATAACACTATAATCATTTATGTGTCCGTTGATCATGTTTCTAGAATTTTTCTTAGCGTTTCTAAAGATTTGTCCAAAGTTTTTATAGCATTACTTGGTTTCTCAGTGTTCCTGGAAGTTTGCCCATCGATTCTACAAAGTCCATTTTTGCTATATCGTTGCTGGTTTTTTTATATTGTTCGTAGTGTTTTCCCAAAGTCCAGTAATTATGTTCAGCGTCTCGTTAACGGTATGTTTCGAAGGAGAGGATGATTACAGATTAAGGCTGGGATTGCGGTGCCTCGCTTAAGATCAATCTTGAGCGTAACTCTGACTTACCATATAAACAAAGCGTAATCGGTATTGCAGTGCCTCGCGTTCTTACGCTAACCCGAAAGCTATTTTACGACGAAGCACAAGTGTATGCGGGCGCAACCACAACAAATCTAACTACGGCCTCTGATTGGCTGACTGCAGGATGATTTACGCTTAAGCAGGAGGACTTACGATGAGGCACCGCAATACGAAGTTAAGATAGATCGCAGGAACGCCCATCCTAAGTTCGAACGTAAGATTTAAGAAAGCGAGGCACAGCAATCCCAGCCTAACAGTTTGAGAGCTTGACAGGTTGAGAATTGACAGATTTTTTCCAGTGTTCCTGGAATTTTGTCCCGTTTCTTCCAACGTCCCTAGAGTTTTGTTCAGCGTAACTAAAGTTTTGCCCGTGATGCTATATCATTGCCAGATGTTACCCATTGTTCCTACTGTTTTGCCCAACTCTCTTATGTTTGTTTAGATTTTCTAAAGAGTTCGTAGGCTTTGCCTAACATTCTTACTATAGTTGCAAAGACTAAAAAAAACCCGGTTTAAACCCGGGAATAAACCGGGTTTTTTGGGAATAAACCGGGTTTTTTGGGAATAAACCAGGTCTTTTGGGAATAAACCTGGGAATAAACCGGGTCTATTGGAAATAAACCTGGGAATAAACCCATTTTTTGCAACTCTAATTCTTACAGCATTTTTTCATTTTTTTCTAAATTTTTGCTTGGCGTTCTTAAAGTTTTGTAAACTTTGCTCGTTTTCATGTAACATTTTCCGTTTTTTCCAAATTTTTCTGTAGATTTACCCAGTGCTGGAAGATCTTTGCCCAGCTTTGCACAGCGTTTTTAGAGTTTAAACCAGTCTTTGTAGAATTTAAACTAGAATTGGAAATGTTTTTCCCGACCCGTTTTCCTTTAGCATTGCCCTGTTTTGCACAGCATTCTTAAAGTTTTTCGTGGATTTTACGTGTTCCGATAGCATTCCCAGGTTTTGTCTAATGTTCCTATGGCATTGTCAGGTTTTGTTCAGTGTTTCTAGAATTATCCTAGTTTTGGCCAATGTGCCAAATTTCTTGCCTAGCATTCCTAATTTTTTTGTCTGGCTTTGTCTGTTTTTCAATAGCGTTGCAAAGTTTTGTTCAGTATTCCTAAAGTTTTCCCTAGCGTCCCTAGAGTTGTGTTCCGCAGTTGTACCCATAATTCTATAGCACTGCCCAGTTTTTCTGATTGCTTCTAGAGTTTTGACCAACAATCCTGTAGTTTTGTCCAGAGTCCCTAAAGCCGGCTGGCCCCATTTTTTTTATAATATTGCCAAATTTTCCCTGTTTTCTTGCATTTTCGTCTAGTTCTGTCCAATGTCCCTATAATTTTGACCAGCATTATTAATGTTTCACCCACTCTTGCTCAGCCTTCCTAAAGTTTTGCTCAGTTTTGCCTAACGTTACAAAAGTTTTGTCCAGTGTTCCTAAGATTTGTTCGTCTTTGTCCAACATTCGTGTGGCTTTGAGCGGTTTTTCTCTATATCCTAGAGTTTTTTCCCGGTTTGCCCACCGCCCCTACTGTTTTGCCTACCATTGCTAAAGTTTTGTCCGACATTGATCGTGACCCTATAAAATTGCCCTTTTTTGTTCAGTGTTTTCACAAGTGTATAGGGTCACGAGCAAAGCCGGTCAAAATTTTACGAACGGTAAGCAAAACTGTAGGAACGATGGGCAAAACTAGGAAAAACTCTAAGAACTTGAGAAAAAACAGTCAAAACCACCCAAATGGACAAAAACGGACAAATCTTTTGGAAGCTGGACAAAACTTTAGCTACGTTAGGCAAAACTGAGCAAAACTTTTGGAACTCTGGACAAAAGTTTAGTAACGTTAGGCGAAACTGAGTAAAACGTTATGAAGGCAGGGCAAGAGTGGGTGAACCATTAATAATGCTGGTCAAAATTATAGGGACATTGGACAGAACTAGACGAAACTCCAAGAAAACAAGGAAAATTTGGCAATGTTATAAAAAGTGGGCACAGCCGGCTTTAGGGTCTTTGGACAAAACTACAGGATTGTTGGTCAAAACTCTAGAAACAATCGAAAAAACTGGGCAATGCTATAGAATTATGGGTAAAACTGCTGGACACAACTCTAGGGACGTTTGGGAAATTTTAGGAATACTGAACAAAAATTTGCAATGCTATTGTAAAACAGACAAAGCCAGATAAAAAAAATTAGAAAAGCTAGGCAAGAAATTTGGTACATTGGCCAAAACTAGGCTATATCTAGAAACACTGAAAAAAAACCTAACAATGCCATAGGAACATTAGACAAAACCTGGGAATGTTATCGGAACACGTAATATCCGCAAAAACTTTAAGAATGCTGTGCAAAACAGGGCAATGCTAAAGGAAAACGGGTCGGGAAAAACATTTCAAATGCTAGTTTCAATTCTACAAAGACTGGTTTAAACTCTTAAAACTCTGTGTAAATCTGGGCAAAGATCTTCGATCACTGGGCAAAATTACAGCAAAATTTGGAAAAAACGGACAATGTTACATGAAACGAGCAAAGTTTACAAAACTTTAAGAACGCTAAGAAAAAATTTTGAAAAAATGAAAAAATGCTCTAAGAATGTTAGGCAAAGCCTACGAACTCTTTAGAAAATCTAAACAAACATAAGAGAGATGGGCAAAACACTAGGAACAATGGGTAACACTTGGCAATGATATAGCATCACAGGCAAAACGTTAGTTACGAACAAAACTCTAGACACGTTGGAAGAAACGGGACAAAATTCCAGGAACACTGGACAAAATCATTCAATTCTCAACCTGCCAAGCTCTCAAACTGTTAGGCTGGGATTGCGGTGCTTCGCTTAAGATCAATCTTGAGCGTAACTTTGACTTACGATTAAACAAGCGTAATCGGTATTGAAGTGCCTCGCATTCTTACGCTAACCCGAAAGCTATCTTACGACGAAGCACAAGTGTATGCGGGCGCAACCACAACAAATCTAACTACGGCCTCTGATTGGCTGACTGCAGGATGATTTACGCTTAAGCAGGAGGACTTACGATGAGGCACCGCAACACGAAGTTAAGATAGATCGTAGGAACGCCCATCCTAAGTTCGAACGTAAGATTTAAGAAAGCGAGGCACCGCAATCCCAGCCTTAATCTGGAATCACCCTCTCCTTTGAAACATACCGCTAACGAGACGCTGAACATAATTATTGGACTCTGGGAAAATACTACGAACAATCTAAAAAAACCGGCAACGATACAGCAAAAATGGACTTTGTAGAAACGATGGGCAAATCTCCAGGAACACTGTAAAAACCAAGTAATGCTATAAAAACTTTGGACAAATCTTTAGAAACGCTAAGAAAAATTCTAGAAACATGGTCAACGGACACATAAATGATTATACTGTTATAAAACTTTGGCAAAACTTTTTCTGCTTAATTTGTATAACTTAATTCAAATTGGAAAAAGGGGATGTGAAAACTTCACACATGACCAACAAAGATATTTTTGCTTTTAAAAGGGGGGCAAAATTATCTAACGGATCGGCAAAACTGGGCAACACTTGCGCAAAATAATGCACAAATTGTTTTTTGAAATACGAATTGAGAAGTGCCAGTATAAAAAATGAGTCGAAAAATAAAATGTGATTTACAGCGTTATAACGGGTGGGCAAACCTGGGCAAAACTTGTGCAAAATAATGCAAGAATTGTTTTGTTAAATTTCGAATTGGGAGGTGCCAACTACACACGTCGTCAACAAAGATATCTTTGATTTACAGCGTTATAAAAGGTGGGCAAAACTGGGCAAAACTTGAGCAAAATAATGGCACAATTGTTTTTTGAAATTTCGAATTGGGGGGTGCCAGTATTAATTAATGGGCCAAAATATGAAATGTGATTTACAGCGTTATAAAGGGTGGGCAAAAATAAATAATGGGTGGGCAAAACTGGGCAAAACTTCTATGTAATTTTTATGGCTATATTCGAATTGGGGGGTGCCAGCTGAACACGTGGTCAAAACCATATTTTTTAATTTACAGCGTTTTAAAAGATGGGCAAAATTATCTAATGGGTGGGCAAAACTTGGGCAAAATAATGGCACAATTGTTTTTTAAAATTTCGAATTGGGGGGTGCCAACTTCACACGTGGTCAACAAAGATATCTTTGATTTACAGCGTTATAAAGGGTGGGCAAAATTATTTAATGGGTGTGCAAAACAGGGAAAACTTGGGCAAAATAATGGCACAATTGTTTTTTGAAATTTCGAATTGGGGGGTGCCAGTATGAAAAATGGGTCAAAAAATGAAATGTGATTTACAGCGTTATAAAGGGTGGGCAAAATTAAATAATGGGTGGGCAAAACGTCTACGTAATTCATATATTTTAATTCGAAATGGGGGGGTGCCAACTTCACACAGGTCATATTTTAAACGTTTGTTGAAATGAAATTCATAGTTTCTAATGTTTTCATCAGAATTTATCTTGAAGTGTTAAAATATTACGCTTTTAACACATAAAATATTAAATTAAGCAGATATTTCAGAAATATTTTGGCAACTAAGGCGGAAAAAAACATCTTTTAAGAAGAGTACGAGAAAAAAAAAAAAAAAAAAAAAAAAAAAAAGAAATTAAAAAATTTAATTTTATGAGGAGATTTTTTAAATGTACGGTGCATTCTTCTACGCCCATATCTTTAATATTGGCGAGGAGAATTAGAGAGCTGACTGAGAAACCCCCTTAAGGATATTTTCAAATCCAAACTAGCTACTTTACGAAATATTTTTTAATTTACTTTTTTTCTGAAACTTGTGAAATTGGCAAGTGTTCTTAATTCAGAAACTTTGTAATCGAAAGGCGTTTTCCATTTTTTGGTAAAGGCCAAAGATCTTTCAGAAAATACAGCCAAAATCAGCGTTTTGAATCAAATTTCCGACGCCGCAGCACAAGAAAGGAGAAAAACGTGTTGTCACGTAGCAAGAATCGCTTATAACTCGATACATAATTTATTTATCAAAAAATGAAGGACTATGATAAAATGGATGACAAAAAATGGATTCCAAATTGTTCCAATACCCTGTTATTTTTATGCCTTTACGTTTAAAAATGAATCACAAAATGCGTCAGAAAGTTTCGTGCTGTTAAGCATATTATTTCAGAACCATCTTAACGGAATCTTGGGATATCATTGATGAGGAAATAAATAAACAAATGTTCTAAAAAATGTTTGTTCAATTATATGTTTTACATAATACATTTCTTGTTATTTTTTAGGCCACACGAAATTTATTATGGTTTTTGCTCATGATACAAAAAGCTGAATTGTTTAGTTATAATTTTTATAAAACTTTTATATGCAGAATGATTTTTTTTTTCTTTCTGTGATTTGCACTTTGAAAAGAGTAGAGGCTGTGGAATTTATCTACAAGAGGAACTGACATTGAAGAATGAATGATAATGGATGGGAGGGGGGTTGTGATACAGATGTCTTTTAATGAGCAAAAATGTTTCTTCGCTTTATCTCCATTCCAGAGGCCCGTATATCACGGATTGTTTGTAAAGAAAGACGAGTAAGGATTGAATCTGGCTACCTTTCTTATTTGCAAGTCGCCAAGCTGTTAATTGCTTTTTCGTCTCCCTCATTTCCCCCTACCCCGTCAAATTGTCAGTAAGTCCTTTTTTTTTGGGGGGGGGGGGGCGGAGAGTGAGCAAAGATATATTTTGATCTTATTGTACACATCCTAAAAGAAAACTGACAACTGTTACATTTTTATCTTTATATATCTATTTAAAATTAGCTAAAGTACAAAATAATGTTAAACATGTCTCACTTTGAGAATATTGAAATGGAATATAAAGTTTATAATTAATAATTTCTAGGCTTAAAATATTGTCTTAATGCTAATTTTCATTTTTTGGTCAAATTGAACAAATTATTTTAGCTTTTGTGCCCTTTTCTTAAAATAACCTGCAATGACTCGTACATTCTTATCACATTCTTTGAGGGGGAAACTGACCCCCTTAACCTTCCCAAATGACACTGCTGTTTGTAAAAAAATCACACATATGTGTGCATATATATGTACGTTTGTTTGTCAGAAATTTGGTTCAATACATGTATAATTGATAAATTAATTAGTAACGTAATTAGTTATTATTAAGTAATTAATTATCCTTATATATTATTTCTCCTGTCAACATCCCTTTTACTCAGAAAATATGAAACGCAGAACAGCGAATGAGATACCATATGAAAGGTTTTAGAACAGGCTTCTGACATAGCCCACTTAACAATTTGTTAAAACATGTTTTTGATTAAAATTTGCTGAAATTAAAAAATTAAATCGGCATTGTTTTCATGAAAGAAATGAAAGGTTTTCCTGAAATTATTGTTGCCAAAAAAATAAAATACCACATTATATGATGCTCATAGCCAAGACTCCCTTATCATAGATCAGACTTGTCAATCCGGAGAAAGTCTATGGGTGAAAATGTCCGCGGAAATTGCCAACTTATTAACTGACTTTCTCCGGAAAGTATCGACGCCTGGTGGATACTACCGATACTAGTTCATAAGAAAATGCATTTTAAAAAATGCAGCTATGAAAAAATGTCGCGTTATTGACAAAATTAAAAAAATATTTTTCGAATTGCACAAAAATAAATACATAAATAAATAAATATTTTGCACAATTATTATCAAGTTTTCAAAAATATTGTTAAAAATGAAGATTTAAATATAAGATTAATTATTACATAATATAATATTAGTCAATCTTCTGTAGTATCAGGTCCACAGCCAAAGTTAGCGCCAAATATGAGCGATGCTGGAAGAATGTGGTTCCAAGTGTACGGGAGTTACAATTGTAACTCCCGTACAACCCGTGTTAACCAGTGTTAACACTGGTTAAAAAATTAAATTA
The DNA here is from genome assembly GCA_963931845.1 of Maratus michaelseni. Lineage (NCBI taxonomy): Eukaryota > Metazoa > Arthropoda > Arachnida > Araneae > Salticidae > Maratus > Maratus michaelseni. The sequence continues at coordinate 37,763,757 of OZ007591.1, read as the reverse complement.
TTTTTGGTACTTTTCGGTTAGCCGGGCGCCAGTGATATATGTACATGGATAAATATATATGTATATACGTATATATATACATACATATATGTGTATGTATGTATATATATATATATGTATATGTAGATATGTGTGTGCATATATATACATGTATATATATCACTGGCGCCCGGCTAATCAAAAAGTACCTTATTTTTTTGCCAAACTACACTTACTATAACAAGCCAATTAGATGTAGGCCTGATTACAGAAGAATCCCCATTAAAGATTTACAAACACCATAAGCGTAGCATGACAAGAATTTATTTTTTGGGAGGAAAGTTGGGGAGGAGGGGACACGTATAATTTAAGTCATTATTAAGCAGTTTTATGCTTTCCAATTTTTTAAAAAAGCGTTTATGACTTCAGCTCGTATATTTGTCTGTCCATCCGTGTTCTAACTTTCGTAATATAATTGGATTGCCATGGTACCTATATACATTACTATGGTTTAGTTACTGTTATTATTATTAAGGCATGTTCTTTGACGCCAATTGGCTGTGGACCCGATTATGGGACTTCTCATGTAGACTTTTCACTTCTTCATACGTATAAACATTCGACCACAAAATAGTGAAGTTTGCGCCTAAGGTTTATGTAAAGCTAAAATGATTCCCCATCACTTCAAAAATAAATAAAATGATAGACCAAAATTAATAAATAAATAAAATTATAAAAATGTTCATTAAAAAAAAAGAAAGAAAAGAAATAAGAAACGATGATAAATTTATACGTAACATGAAATTCTAAATAAAAGAAAAGTCAAAATGTCTGTAATAAAGTAATTTAAATCTAATAGGAAAATAGAAAAAATAGAAAATTACATTAAAATAGTTACCTTTTTGAGATACCTTTTTTGAGAAACTCACTAAATGAGATTTTTTTCACCTGATTTGTTTCTTTTTACATAACAGAATACAGCAAGAAACCATTTTGGTTTAGCAGTAAAAAAAAATTATGTTATGAAAAAAAATGTCTGGAAAAATTTCAAAATAAATAATTCTCATTTGAAAAGGACAACCATACAGTATATCATAAAAGAAAATAAGAAAACATGTATGGAAAACAAATTTAAAAATACTCCTGTTACTGCCGGTAGAGGCGCTAGTAGCAGGACAACCATGTGGTTTTTAACCACGTGTATAGCGGTCAAAGGAAACTTGCTGATTGGAACTGGAAGGTCTAATACTATGATAAGGAGGTCTTGCTCATAGCAATTATTATAAATAACACCGCACAGGTTTATTTTATACTTATGATTAAAAATCCTTATATATTATTTCTCCTGTCAACATCCTTTTTACTCAGAAAATACGAAACGCAGAACAACGAATGAGATACCATATGAAAGGTTTTAGAACAGGCTTCTGACATAGCCCACTTAACAATTCGTTAAAACGTTTTTGATTAAAATTTGCTGAAATTAAAAAATTAAATCGGCATTGTTTTCATGAAAGAAATGAAAGATTTTCCTGAAATTATTGTTGCCAAAAAAATAAAATACCACATTATATGATGCTCATAGCAATCTATATATATATATTACGCTATCGTATGTGGCACAGAAATCGCGATTATTTCCTTTTTGCCGGTGGCAACAAGTGTTTTGTTTTCACTAATTTGCAAATATTAAGAAAAGTATTTGAGGTATCGATTTAAAACTCATCACACATTATGTAGAAAAATTTTCTGCATCGAAAATGCGATTTTTGTAAAAATGGGGCTGTATTTTTTCTTATTTTTTGCAAAAAACTAGCTACTTTCTAAAAAGGAAAGAAAATAAAGTACGAAGTCAAACCAAAAAAATCCCTGACGGCTCGGCCTACAGGCACAGGTAGATTTCGAAGACGCAGACCGTGGGGCGCCTGTTTGTCGGGAATTGTGGAAGAAATGACCTTTTTGCGATGATGCTGCAGTTGGAACCGCCTACTTCGAAACCAAACTTGTTTGCAGGCGGAGCCAGCAAGAATTTTTTTTTTTTTTTTTTTTTGCTATAAGAGTTGGTCCTATAAAAAACATGCCAATATAAAAGTTTTAGATAATATTAAGAGGATTTATGATAAATTTAAGCGGATTTGAAATCTTGGGAATTGACGAAGTTATGAATTTTTTTCTTCAAAAACCACCCTCCCCCTCCCCTTAAGGCAATTTTTAATTATATCAAAAATCTGTCATACATAAATTTTCGGCCCTTCTCCTAGAAGTAATAATAACTTCAAACGGATTCGATACGTATCATAATTAAGAAATTATGGGTTTTTTTCTGTTTTCACAAAAAGTCCCCCCCCATTGGTTCGATTTTGCCCATTAACGAACTTGACCGAGATTTTATGCCCCTTGATTTTATGTATCAGTTTCGAAAAGAAGCGGGAGTTGGAACCGCCTACTTCGAAAAATAACTTGTTTGCAGGCGGAGCCGGCAGGGATTTTTTTGTTTTTAATTTTTTTTGCTATAACGGTTGGTCCTATAAAAAACTTGTCAATATAAAAGTTTTAGATAATATTAAGAGGATTTATAATAATTTTAAGCGGATTTGAAATCTTGGGAATTGACGAAGTTCTGATTTTTTTTCTTCTGAAACCCCCCTTCCCTCCCCCCCCCTTAAGGCAATTTTTAATTATATCAAAAATCTGTCATACATAAGTTTTTGCCCCTGTTCCTAGAAGTAATAATAACTTTAAACGGATTCGATAAGTATCATAATTAAGAAATTATGTTTTTTTTTCTGTTTTCACAAAAAGCCCCCCCCCCCCCCCTTGGTTCGATTTTGCCCATTAACAAACTTGACCAAGATTTTATGCCCCTTGATTTTATGTATCAGTTTCGAAAAGATGCGGGAGTTGGAACCGCCTACTTCGAAAAATAACTTGTTTGCAGGCGGAGCCGGCAGGGATTTTTTTGTTTTTAATTTTTTTTTTTGCTATAACGGTTGGTCCTATAAAAAACCTGTCAATATAAAAGTTTTAGATAATACTAAGAGGATTAATAATAAATTTACGCGGATTTGATATCTTGTGAATTGACGAAGTTATGATTTTTTTTCCTCTAAAACCCCCCCTTTCCCCCCCCCCTTGGGGCCATTTTTAATTATATCAAAAATCTGTCCTACATAAATTTTCGGCCCTTTTCCTAGAAGTAATAATAACTTTGAACGGATTCGATACGTATAATAATAAAGAAATTATGAGGATTTTTCTGTTTTCACAAAAAGCCCCCCATTTCCCCCCCCCCCTTGGTTCGATTTTGCTCATTAACGAACTTGACCGAGATTTTATGACCCTTGATTTTATGTATCAGTTTGGAAGAGATTTATGCAGAATTTTTCCAGTTATCGTGGTCAGAAAAAAGTGACATAGATAGATAGATAGATAGATATATAAACTTTTGAACTGGGGGTGTTTTTGGGTTCTGGGAGTCATGATCGGCGTAGATCTGCAAAAATTTTTCAAAATTTCCAACTTAGGTGAGAATGTATATAGGTAGTATTTCTTACGAAATCTACCTAAAACGCACCATTTTGTTATCAATTTAAACATTATCTCCATTGTTTACCTTATGCAATTTACCCTCATTGTTGTCCGCATCTTTATGACGTCAATGTTACTGATGCACATATTTGTGATTTATAATATACAATCGATAATAATAAATGAATAAAATTATCTTATAGAGTGGAGATTTCCGTTATGTCCTACCTCTCAGTTTTAGAGATTCAAGATCGCTAACAGTTTAGCGTTGCATAAAGATGCATAGACTTTGTTCTAAATTTCAAATTTTGAAACTTACAGAAAATATATGTACCCTTAAAACAGAGAGTTAGCAAGGTGGCTCAGTGGCGCAGCCAGAATTTGGTTCTAGGGGGGGTTTTGAGTTTCTGATAAAGGTGGTCGCCGGTTATATGAATCACCGGTTAATAGAATCAATCTTTTAAATGTATAAAATCATAATGCTTATCTCTGCAATTACGTTGCTAACGGTTCATTTAAACAGCGTTTACAATATTAGAGTGACAAACTAACCAATGAAATAACACAAAAATTGATTAGATTTATAAAGTGTTTAAAAATGATGAGGAGCAAACTTTAAGATGGAAGAGCACAGTACAGCAAATAATTTTTACATAGAAAATAACAGATTTGCAATCCATTTGTTCAATCAAAAATCCACAAGGTTTCATGAGAATCACGAATTCTTATTCCTAAATTTAATAATAAATAAGCAATTTTAACAAAATTTTCAATAGACTTACTTACCTTGCTTTTTGCCAAATGTGACAACTCAATTAAGGTAATCGATGTTTTGGAATGTAGTTGATATTAAACACGGTATTGTAGACTAAATTACTGTGCCCTTACAGTACTTTACCTGACATCAAATTTCGCATTATCTAATGTAAATCTGATGAAAATTTTGTTAAAATATATTTATTATTGTTAAAGTTCTCTAAAAAATATCAGAGTTTGAATTGTAGTCGTATCTATACTAATATTATAAAACAGCAACATTTGTTCTTTTTGCAGGGAACAACTACAGAACAGATTTAAAAAGAAATTGGTCATATGCGAGTTTTATTCGAGTACAAAGGGTTCCACACAAAATATCAGAACTGTTCAAAGACAATATTCTCACATGACATAGTCACATACCTAAAACAATATTACATACCAGAATTTAATTTTATTGGTATTGGAATGAAAAACAATGAATATATCTCCCTCTAAAACAAAGACCTTGTACAAAGTTTAAATTTGGCAGAGAACAAATCCCGCTTCAGAAGAAGTCGCTGAGTTTCACACGAAAAGTTACTTGTCAATCATATTTGTCGTAATAGAAGACAATTTTAAAGCATTTAAAAAAAGTATGCTGAACAACGCGAAACTTTCCGATTCATTTTCAAAAATGAAAACCTATCGAGGTATGATAATTCAAGTGATTTGTTAACGAAAATATTTGTCATTATAAATGAATTATATATTGAATTATAAGCGATTGTTGTCTCAAAATTACTTACTCTTAATGTCTTAGAATTATTCTATGAATTATTTTTCAATATTTTCCCTCAATAATTGAATTCAGTTGGTATGAAAAATGTTGACTATCATGATTCGTCTTACCAAAAGCAAAGATCTTGTTACAAAGTTTAATCTTAGCATTGTGTCAAGCGCGCTTCAAAAGTAGGTCGCAAAGTAGCAACACAGTTTTGATCCGTGCCGTTGTTTTCTAGATGGGTTTTAATTAATATCTCAGCTATTTACAGACATATTTTTTTGAAAATCATTACCAACAATCCTTAGATGATTCTGCGTCGATAACCCTTAACCCCCCGCGAATTGCGATTTATGTGGTACAGTTGGTATAGAAGCTTGGAATTTGGCATGGTGGTAACTTTTGGGATGTAAATGCTCTCTAAGAACGATTTCTAAAGAAATTCTAAACTTAAAAGGATGAAATGACCGAAAAACGGTCTGAAAATGATCTAAAAACATTTAATTAGGAATTGTTTGTGTTAGATATGTGAAATTTGGCACGGCTGTTACTCTAGAAATGAAAATGATCTTCCAGAACAGTTTTCTAAAAATTCGAAATGTAAAAGGATCAAGAACAAAAAAGTTCTAAAATTGCGATTTGTGTGATACAGTTGGTATAAATGCTTGTTTTTTGACATAGTGGTTACTTTTCAGATATATATACTCGTTCAAAACGGTTTTTAAAAAATTCGAAATTTAAAAATGTGAAATGAGCAAAATACGTTCTAAAAATGTTCTAAATCATAATATAATTAGAACTTTTAGGGGTAGAGTCTTGAAATTTTATATGGATGTAACTTAAGAGACATAAATGCTCACCCATAATTTATTTTTTTAATTCGAAATTTGAAAGATTGCAAGAGTAAAAAGCATTCTAAAATTGCGATTTATGTGATACAATTGGTATGGAAACTTGGAATTTTGCATGATGATTACTTTTATGTAGTAAATGCTTCCTTTGAACATTTTTTTTAATTCAAAATTTAAAAGGATGAAATGACGGAAAACTTTCTAAACGCGTTCTAAATTATGATTTAGTTGAAACTATTAGTGTTAGAAACTTGAAATTTAGTATAGAGATTACTTTTAAGATGCAAATTCTCGGCATAAAGAGTTTGAATAGTTTCACAAATGAAGTATAGTCTTTAAATTTGTGTACAGACCCCCTACGAAACAAATGATTCGAAAGAAACACTGATTGCAAAAATCTGTTCACAATCGAAAAATAGCTTTTTATAACTTTAAAGTACTTTTTATTAATTCTTACTTTTGCAAAGATATTTTCCTGGGTTCGCACATAGCTTGGTCTTAGTAACTGAGAGCAAAAAACGCAAAAAAGAGCCGTTTGAAACTGAGAGAGACTTACAAAATGTATGTTTTATTTTTTCCCTGGAATTCGATGGCCTGTTATTGTTCCGGACATGGAACAAAGACAGAAATGCAATTAATAAATGGCCCACTGTATACTATATAACTCAAAGCGTACGTGTGGCAGTGGTGACGAAACCTGGCTATACTATTATGATGTGCCGACTAAGTCTCAAAACAAAGTTTGGGTCTTTTATGATGAGGACACACCGGTAGTTGTCAGAAAATCCCGATCTGTCAAAAAAAAAAATTATAGCTGTATTACTATTTTTCAAATCGAGTGGAATTGTTGAGCGTATCGTTTCGGACACACAGAAGACAGTTACAGCTAAGTGGTACACTGAACAGTGCCTCCCTAATGTCATGGAATCTTTTAAGAACCTGCGACCAAAGTCACGAATGAACACCTGGTTCCTCCATGACAAAGCTCCAGCTCACCGGGCCAAAGCCTGCACTGAATATTTGGCCACTACAGGACTGAAACTTCTTGAACACCCTCCTTACAGTCCAGATCTTGCCCTGTGTGACTTCGCACTGTTCCCGCATGTGAAAATGAAGCTGAAAGGGATTCGGTTTCCCAGTGATGAGACACTTTTGAGGGCGTGGGACAATGAGTGTGCCTTACTTCCTAGTGAAACTTGGCAGAGCTGGTTTAAGGACTGGTTTCGGAGGATGGAGAACTGTATTGCTTGTATCGGAAATTACTTTGAAAAAGTTTGATAAATAAATCCATATTGCAAAACTTTCCTATAACCCTTTGTATATGACCCCTCTCTTACTATAAAACGTCTTGAGGTGGGCAAAATACATCGAAAAACCATTTTCGATACAAAACACAAAATACATTGGTTTTAGGGTCTAAAATACAAAATTCTTTTCAAAATTTCAAATGTCAAAATACAAAATACATGTATTTTTTAAATACATTCAAAATGCAAAATACATTAATTATAATTTTAATTACCTTGCTCTACGCAAAAATGTTTTAATGCAATGCCATGTTATAAATTTTTACCTACTGTATATGGCCATGTTCGTAACCAAAAAAAGAGGTCTGCACGGGCCGAAATTTCCAGACCCGAACCCGTAGAAAAAAATTTGGGACCCGACCCGGTATAAAAATTAAAAGTTCGGCCCGAGGCCCGGCCGTGTCCGTACAAAAAATTCTTTGGCCCGACCCGGTATAAAAGCTAAAAGTTCGGTCCGAGTCTGGACCAGCTCATACAAAAAATTTAAGGTAAAGCTAGGATAGTCTGCGGACAATTCAAAAGAATAGCAATAAAAAATCTAAATATTAATTTTTTGCTAAACTATTCATGAATAATTTTTACTTTATTTGTTTTTTATGCATTTCCATTGCTATTTTGTTGTAATTTAATAGAACAGTTGTAATAAAACCAAGAAAGTTATTTTGCGCAATCTGTCCTTACAGGGTTGGTGTGATTGCGCACATGGGTAGGAGAGATTGTTACTAATAATAACTACAATTAAATTGTTAACAATAATAATTACACTTAAATGACATTGCTGTAAGGTTTTTGTGAACACATATTATTGTATTAGAAATGAATATTTCAACCTAATTATTAAATAATCAGAAAAAGGAAATAATTTAAAAAACGATTAAAAAATTTTAATTAAAGGAAAAAAAAATAAAAAATCAGAAAAAGGAAGTCCAGATAAGATTACAAAATAAAATTATGTTACTTAATAACACGTTTAACTTAAAATTTGTCCATTTTCCATTTTTTATGCAAATTTACCAATAAGCTGCGTAATCTCTCCTAGCATAGAAACTAATGGGAACACTGCGCCATCTCTCCTAAGTAGCAGATGCGCAAACTCTACAATTTCGGTAGGAGAGATTGCTTGCCTTTTATTTAAACATGACCTCTTTCTAAAACGAACCGTTGATGTTCACATTGTTAGTCTAGATTAGTAGCTTATGAGAAATCGTTTAAGTTTAAAATATTTTGTACTGTTGACATTGTATAGAAATTCTGATAAATAGCTATGGAAATTCAAGCACTTACTTTGGGAAAACCAAAACAAAATAACAATACTTTATCTTAGACACTCAAAGTAATCAACGTGCACTTTCAAGCAGACACTCACTACTGTTGTTGTATAACTACCTGGAGTCCCTGCGCGCCCACTCTACTCCTTCCCCCCCGAACCGCTATGTGCGCAATCTCTCCAACCGCGCCATCTCTTCTGGCTTTACCTTATTGGCCCGGTTTAAATGCTAAAATTTCGGTTCGAGCCTAGCCCTACAAAAACTTAATTGGCCCGAGTGAATTTCTACAAAAGATAAATTTTTAAGCCAATGTGGTTAAAAATTCTCTTGTACGAGGTATTCAGACAATTTTTATTTTTATTTTAGCTATTTTTCATGTTTATATTTTTCATCTTTTAAAAAGCGCCCAGAGCTGCGAAGTAGAGGCACACTCGTTCCAAAATGCTGCCCTCCCTAGATTTATTTCTGCCTGTGCCCATGCAAACTATGTTTTTTTTTTTTTATGATTCTCTATTTGTACGCAAATGTCTGAGTTATTATTAATGTCATTAAACCATATTCCATGGCTTAGAGACTTATAAATCTGAAAAATTCGATACAGAAAAATCTTCTAAGACGAAATCACGTAGGAGCTAAAATAAAAGAAAACTGCCCAGTTAAACTGACGGCATTGAGCTCACAGGCAAAGAATTTGAAATAAGCCCCCCCCCGTTTCTCCTTCTTATAATTAACCAATGAACCCCTAAAACTAATCAGAGAAGCGCCTTACCACAATGAACCTACATACAAAATTTGAAGAAAATCGGATAATTCTGTATGAAAAATCCATTTATCTAAATTAAGAGGGGTTAGCCTCCTCGCCCCCCCCCTCTACACTTAACCAATGAACCCCCAAAACTAATCATGGAAGCGCCTTATCACAATGAACATATATATATAAAATTTGAAGAAAATCGGATAATTCTGCTTGGAAAACCCATTTATCTATATTAAGGGGGTTAGTCCCCCCTGTATACTTAACCAGTGAACCCCCAAAACTAATCAGGGAAGTGCCTTACCACAATGAGCCTATATACAAAATTTGAAGAAAATCGGATAACTCTGCATGAAAAATTCATTTATCTAAATTAAGGGGGAGGATTACACCCCCCCCCCGTTAGCCCCTCATACTTAACTTATGAACCCCCAAAACTAATCAGAAAATAACCTTATCACAATGAACCTATATGCAAAATTTGAAGAAAATTGGATAATTCTGCATGAAAAAAACATTTATCTAAATTAAGGGGGTTAGCCCCCCGTTCCCCCACTTTATAGTTAATCAATCAATCCCCAAAACTAATCAGGGAAGCGCCTTATCACAAGGAACCTATAAACAAAATTGGAAGCAAAACGGTTATTTCTGTTAAGAGTTATTGCGTTACGTACATACATACAGAACGGGCGGGCACATTAGCTCTCGGGCTTCGATAGCCTGTGAGCTAAAAATCACTTATAGACAAGTTCCCATCTTAGCTGTTACATCACCTGTTCTAAATACATTATATTCTTTTCACATGTATTATTATATTCATTTTGTATGAATTAACACACTTTTCCGTTTAAGACAGTATTCTATCATAGACAGATTTCTTTTCACATGTTTTCGTGCACTTTAATTTTATTGTCCAGAAATATACGAGTATGTGCTATTCTTCTAAAAGTATAAATTTAAATTTTTAATTGTAGAATAATAACGATTTAAAAATATATGCATTTTTTGCGAAGAATGTTAAACCAGATCAAATTCTACAGATATCTGCACAGGCCAGGCCAGGCCAATGACTTTTTACGATCTGGGTCGAGACCGGGCCTGAAAATTTCTTTCCGTCTAGACCTCTAAGAAGAATGTCCCGGTCCGGAAAAAATTAATCTGCCCCTGCCCAGCCTGAGTCTTCAGGAAAAAATAAAGCCCACACCCGGGCCGGTCATAAAAGAGTGATGACCAGACTCAGTTGATTCCTGAAAATAGTGTCTTGCACTAACTGTCATCAAAAAATATTTTGAAATATTTCGAGTATACTTATGTCTATTGCGTAGCGTGATGTATCACAAATAATTAATTTCCGTTCATTAGGAGTTCTTGGGTATGTATTATCAATCTTTTCACGCGTCTATGCAACAACTAACTGCATTACACTGCTAATATAGTTTAAAAATGCAATACTCAGGAAAAGTCTGAACGATCCTACTTGTTTATCACACAACAATTTATTTTTTTTTCGCATAGCAACATTAAGAAATAAAAAGCATTAGCAAAACCATTCAGCAAAAATGTTTCAGCCGAAGATAAAAATCCTCATTATGCCAAATTAAAAAAAAAAATGTTCATATTAACTTCTAGAAACGAATTCAAAGACTATACAAAACAGACAAGCATGTATTTCCTGTTGTGAATCAGTAATTTGCAGTTAAAACACAAGTTGTGGTTTGAACTTTATACTGGCTTCAAGTCTGGTACGAAGTTTGAATAATCGAGAAATGTATTTTGAGTATTTTCAAAATACAAAATACATGGAAAAATAATTTCAAAATACATTACCAAAATACTTTTGTATTTTGTATTTTAAACAGATAAAACTAATGTATTTTGAAAATGTATTTCAAATACATGTTTTTTCGATACTGCCCAGCTCCAGTCTTGACAAAGTGACACAGTCCAAATAACCAGTTTTGACTTTGACTTAACTGATGCTTGTAATATGCTCTTTCACAGTTTTGAGTAGAATTTTCGCCGTTTAATTGAATCACATTGTTGAATAGAATTTGATTTAACAAAGCGACGGATTCCGCCAAGGCGGAAAGACCAAAAAATTTAATTTTAACTTTAGTTTTGATTCACGTAAACGGCAATTATAGTAATTTTTTTTTAGCTCTGGGGGGTGTTTTAACCCCCAAACCCCCCCCTTGGCTGCGCCACTGAGGTGGCTGTTACAGTTTGGCGAATGTCAAAGAGGGTGGGGAAACTATTAAGTTGCCCCCAATTTGCTATCCAGGTATACATGATCCAGTGCATCAACTTTTCAGTGAAATCGTTTTTAGGCCAGTGACACCTCAAAAGCTTAAAGGAAGAGCCATATTAACAGCGACAAACAATTTGTCACTTGAAATTAAAAATCGTGTTTTACAATGTATGCTAGGAACGGAAAAGGTTTATGAAAGCATTGACTAGATCATAAATTATGATCCACAAGATCAATTTGCATATACTGGAGAATTTTTAAACAGTTTAACACGAATTTGAATGCTACCATTTTTATGCGTAGTATTTATACATATAATGCTGAAATTCATATTCTAATATGCTTATATTTAAAAGAGTAGACACTAGAGCGCAGATGCTCTGCGCGGGATCGACTAGTTATTATAAAAAACACCACACAGGTTTATTTTATACTTATGATTAAAAAGCGAAATTGAAATTGAAATGTTTAGATTTATATTTCTAAGTTCCATGGTTTTCCTGAAGCGGATGACGTCATCCTCTAATGCAGTCAAAATACGATTGTTAATTTTTTTTTCTCTCGCGTGCCTTTAGCAATCTTGGATCAGTTTTTAGTCTAACTTTGATGGAATAAATTAGATGATATTCTGGCTTGACTAACAACTAAATGTTGTTTGCAGATATTTTTATTCTTGCTTTTTCTTTAGAAGTTTAAACCTGCATCTAATTAATATTACATATTGATAAAAAATGATACTTCTCTATTATCCCGTCGACCACTTTTCATAACAAAAAACTATCGCCAAATAAACGGGAGAACGTTGCCATTGGAATATCAAAAAATAAATAAAATATAAGAATTTAAGGACACAATTGTTATTTTAATTAATAAAATAACTACTAAATCAGTAAAACATAATGAAAAATACACGCAAATGTCGAATGTAATACCACTAGATGACGTAACAAACACGTATAATGATTCTGACATCAAGTAAATGGGACAGCATTTTTGGCATTTAATCTTACAGTTTGGCGGTAGTTTTTTGTTATGAAAAGTGGTTGACAGGTTAATAGAGAAGTACCTAAAAAATATTAGATTTCAGTGCGAAATCTTCGCACGGGCCCTCTGGTTTGTTATTAATTAACAATTATATGCAGTTATGTATGTATTAATAAGTTTTAAAATTTTTTTTTACACTTTCGGTTTCAGCCGAAAGTGGGAAGATCACCGACATTCAGATTCGGTTCCGGTCTTAAAAACCTGTTTTGGTCGATCCCTACTTACTGATATGCTAGAATTATAACCATTATGTACACAGGTGTGTTTTCGATGACAATACAACACTGTAATATTTTTAAAACTTAATTTTAAAGCATCTTCCCATTAGTTGGCTGTGGGTGATATATCGTGAAATAATATTTATGGTTACAACTGTTTAGGAGTTACAAAAACAACGGAGTTAATAATGTGCCAAACCATGCTCTCCAAAATTTGCCAACTAGCTATGGAACTCTAACTATGAAATATTTTAAACATTAAACAGTAGAAAAAAAATAGAGAGTAATAATTTTTGCAAAAAATAACCTTTTATAATTTTATAGTTAAATATTAATTAAATTATGATTATAGGTTTCAGAAAACAGTTTAGAAAACCTGTAAAGGTAGTTTAAATAATGCTTTTTTCTCTATCTTTTGTATATCTTAAACACGAACGAAAACTATGCATCACGGCACAGATTATGAAACACTTTCCAACACTATCGGAATATTGTTAAGAAATTTAATTTTTGTTCATACAATTAAATGAGACATCTAAATAAAAATAACAACACAGCAAAAAATTATTATCAGCAATTGCTGCCTATAGCCGGTAACGTGTGTGAATTCTTTCATGCAAACCTGTATATAATCTACTACCTTGTAATATAAAAATTAGTTAAGTTTTAAAATGCATATTACACCGGAAAACGCATATCCAGCAGATCAGTCCTGTAACCAATTTTTTTTAATGTTTCTAAAAATAAATGATAAATCCTGCATATTCAATAACCTATAGAAAACATGCTATAGTACATCTCAATGATGTATATCAATTTCACTGAAATAGTGTAATATCATTAATATACACTGCAAAAGATTTTTCCCCCATGGATCATCACATGGAATTCTTTTGTGTGTCACTGTAAAAGAATTGTAATTGCTATTTACTCTATACGAGAGTCCTGCATCGGGTCGGGTTACCCGATTTTACCTGCACCCAACCTGTGGTTCGGCACTCTATTTTTTGTTGCAGTTCGGGTTGGGTTTTTACTCTTGCAGGTCGGGTTCGGGTTAACTCGCTTTTTCAAAAGAATGTCCAATATTTTTTAAAACTAAATATACATTGCGCCACCGAGACATGGGAGCGTAAAAACCATCTTACTGGTTATTTGGCTCTCGTATGATGCCTTTGTTCTTTGACGACACCAAGTTCTGCAAACATGTTTGCATCAAAACCACAAACGACTGCAAGAAGCCCTTAATCAGCAATTTCACTTTTAAAGAACATAGGATTTTGAAGCCCAAGAGTGATAAATGTGAGGCTAGGAGACCAATAACAGGGGCAATTCAGGCTTAAGTATAGGATTTATAAAATTAGAGATAAATTTTGGGGATATTAAATTTTAAACTTTTACTTTTAATTTTGAATTTTAAAAAGGTTTAAATTTTGTCCTTTCATATATACAATAAGACCTACATAATGGACACCCCCGAAAAGCAGACACCTCTATTTAGCGAACACTTTTCCAATTCCTGACACTTACATATTTGTACACTTATACCGTGGAATAGTAGGCACCTCTAAATCTACGCGCACGTAGCAGGTGTATGGTGTATGTGTGCATAAACTATCACAAATATGATACATGTGTTTTTGTGTGTATCATAAATGAAATGTTTTTAATGTTTTTCATATTCTGAGAAAAGAAAAAATGGTTCTTGCACCGTAAAGAAAAGTCTATGATTACATTTCTTATATACATTTTATTTTTTCTCATGCAGTAAATTGAATATATACTAATTCATATTCAAATATGTATTTCTTTCCATCTGAAACATAGTTCTGTTCAAACTTTTTGTGAAAATCCCAACAATCCGACTTGCAAAAAATCTATATATGACCTGGAATAATTTTTCCACAGTGAACTGGACACGCAGAAAGAAAATTAAAGTCATCTTGACTCTCCCAAAAAATAGAAACAACCCGACCCAATGCAGGAATCTATTCAACGATCTCGAGGTGTCTGCTACTCAGAGGTTTCACTATATTTGAATATTAAAGAATATAAATTTGTTCATTTATACCTAAAATATAAAATTAGTATTAGAGATATAATTGTACATCACATTTCATAACAGCATTAAAACATGATTTATTGTCCTTTCACTGCGGGTTAAGGTCGGGTTGCGGATTGAAGTATTTCGGGTTTGGATTTAAATACGTCGGGTTGCTGAAAATTATTTTTGCGAGTTCGGGTTGAGGAATTATTATTATTATTTTTTTTTTTGCTGGGTTTGGGTTGGGTTGACTTCAAATGAAATTTGCGGGTATGTGTCGGGTACAACAAACCCGTGCAGGACTCTCTATAGAAAACATGTTGTCATTCACTTCAGTGATACATATCAATTTCATTGTGTTTAAAATAGTGTAACATGACTAAAATGCATTCAAAACGATTTTCTCCCATTGACCATAATGTAACGGAATACTTTTGCGTGACCCTGTAAGCTAACAATAAATGGTACACACTTCATTTTCAATACCGAACATTCCATGGTAAACCTCAGTAACATATATCAATTGCATGGCAATCCGAGTATATTTACGCAAGATAAAAAATGGACAGATGGCCAGACAAACTGAATTCATAGACACTTTTCAACTATGTTGGAAAGTGTTAAAAGGAAGTGTTCAAAGATTGGTTTAAATTTAATTTTTTTTCCTACAACTGATTTATTTTTTTCTAGATGATTAGTCATGAAGTCAAAAATAAAAAGGAAAAACTATAAATCTTAAGGAAAACAACAACATTTTTGCTCAATAGTGATTTGAGCATATTTTGGAATATAAAAAATTGCTCAGAATATTGGTATTTTTCTATTACTGAATTAAAGCATAACTTTTTTAATATAAAGAAGTCACTCAAGCATTACCATAGATCTATGATCAGGCAGTAGAGATATCTGATAAGATTTCAAATTAAATGAAAGTATAAACATTGCATAGAGGAAATATTTTATTGTAATAGTCTAATTATAAGGAAATAAATATTTTAAATACAAAACGTTTTCATTTTTGAACACTATGACAATGAATGTGTAGATTTAAGAAATAAAAAAAGTCTAGACAAAGCACCTAATGTTGCATCTCAGAATATAATATGAAGAAATTGAAATTAATATAAATATTCATTTATATACTATGCTAATATTTTTATTTCTTTTTCAAGTAGCAAGTTATTAAGGTAAAGCACTAAAAAATCATAAAACCTTACATAAATTAAAGAGTTCGGATATATCTAAAAGTCATCTAAATTAATATCACTTAATATTTTTGCAATATTCAAGGACACTGCCAGTGTGTTTTACACAGGCAAATATATTTAATTTCAAATATATATAAAGGTATGTTTCATTGTGTTTCACTAATTTTAGAAAATATAAAAAAAATTAGCCTTATTAACAATCAACTATACATTTTTACAAAAAATGTCACTGTTCTCAAATTTTTCAATTTTGCCACTTGACAATATCTTTTTTTTTTTTTTTTTTTTTTTTTTTTTTTTTCTGATACAATTACAATACCAGTTTCATCCCTAAATGGACGAAATTCCTAAATATTCATATTCAGGCGCGTGAAAATAGAAATGTTATTTAAAAAAATCTTTCTCATAATTATGGTACATTTTTGATACAGTCAACTGAGGACTAATGATCATTCTTTCATACTTTTTAAGTCTCAAGAATAAGTTTAAAACACCAACTTTCACAATATTTTCTTAAAGACGATTTACTTTTACAGGAAAAAGGAGAAAGACAAGTTGTTAAACTCTCTGGAACAAGATGATTGATATTATGAGATTATGGTAATTTTATGCACATGAAAACAGCCTCTCAGGACTCTTAGCTTAGAAACTGGACCATTATAAACATCAAAGATCGAAACAGGATTTGAAGCTTTTGGAAACCTGAATTAGATCAGAAAGTGTAATGCATTTAGGAATAAAAATGATTTGCAGTAGAGATAGTAAGTAGCAAGTTTGAATTTGAGAATAGCCTTGAAATCTAGTTACACAAACAACAAATTTGTTTTGAAAAACAAGGCCTAGCTAAATAAGCATAAATAGCTATAGAAGGTTTTAATTCACTTAAGCATAACATTTAAACAATAAAAAACAAAAACATCCGATCAAAAGCAATAGATTGCAATTTTACAGAACATTGTTATACAGAATTACATAAACTGTTTCAAATATTACAAAGAAAAATTTTAATAGAATATATTGAAAATATAATGAATTTTATTTCACCTATAAGTTTCAAAATGCTTTAAAAAGGCTCTATTATACAAGAAACATCTAAGAAAAACTAGTGAAATATAAATAATGAAGTAACACAGAACAACTTCAGAAATAATTTATAATTTTAGTAAAGAAATTCTAACAAGGAGATTGCAAAATATGTGAAAAACATATTTCAATAATTTTTTTTTTTTGAAACAGGTTTTAAAATTTGTCTCATTAACTAGCTCAAAAAAAAAAGTAACATAACAACAATTAGCTTCAATTACAATAGAAATCATTATGGCATATTCATTCCCTCTACAATAAATAACACAATAATTTCTATTTTATTTATTAGGAGAATGTGCCCAATACCAGCTATGCTCGCCAACCCCCATGGACTTTACAAACACTACTTTAATTTGCTGTCTTAAAAAAGACAAAAAGGACTGCAACTGTAGAAATTTAATAACTGTCACCCCCCCCCCCCCAAAAAAAAAAAAAGAAAAAGGAAAAGTTTGTAAAAAATATGCCAATTTGTGTAATTGTAATAAAATATTTAACTTTTCTGAATAAAAATGAATGTTTCATTTTAAATATGACAACATTATCACCAGTGGAAGCTTTAATAATCCGAGAAACAGCAACATTTTTAGTTAACTATTTTATTAAGTTTATAAGTTTGTAGCGTTACTAATATTTTTCAGATCATACCATCTTAGAATATCTCACTTTAAAAATGTAGCGAAACATTCTTAAATGTTTTTATTTGTTAACTATCTTTCAGAATAAAATGGTAGGTATGGATATGGAATGATAACTATTAATAGGTTTCATAATTTTAATATACCACTCTTACACTCCCCTTTCCCTTCCAAGAGAAAATTTACATTCACTATATGAATTAACTTTTTTTTTTTTTTTCATTTTACTTAAAGTGAGAAGGATTAAACCTTTCATTTATACATAAAAAAAAATAAAAATAAAATAAAATAAAATAAAATAAATATTAAAAATAATTTTCATGACTTTGGCACTCTCCTTGTTGTCAATTGTGCAAAAATTCTTATTTTGAGAAAAATAACAATGTGATCGTTTTTTCGAGCATTTATTAAAATGAATAATAATAAAAACACGAGAGCATTTTACAAAAAGAGAAACTTTAATTTTTAACAGACTACATTTCTAGAACAGAGTTTACTTTCAACAGCACATATTGCAATCTTTTAATCATAGAGAAGTGCAAACATGTAAAAAGATTGAGTGCTTAAAACCTTAATGCTATATTTGAGTAACATAAAAAAGCAATAAAAAATCTGTTCAGTGCTCAAAATGACTTTTAGAATCTTACGAAAAACCTACAACATTGAATTTTTATATTAAAAAGTTAGCTTCTATTTAACATGCTTAAATCATACAACATGGAAAAATATATTTCATTTCATAACTTTACTAATAAAAACAAATAACATCAGAAGTTTTATGTCACAATAAAGTAATGCACTATTTTTGATTGTCATGCATTTTGATAAATTATAATATGAAGAATTTTAACACTTTTTAAAACAGCTATTGGTAACAGTTAATATTTATTAAAAAAATTAAGATTTTAGATATGCATATAATACTAAGTTTATATCACCCGTAAGATGTAAGAAGTACCATTTGTGTGAATAAGATTTCTTTTGTTTAATATATAATAAAAATCTTTTTTTTTGTTTATTGGCTTTCTAAGATACAACATGGACAACAAGCAAAACGGTTTTTACACAAAGACCCAATAAACTCGAGCCTAGAACCTGCCAACATCAATAGATAGAGGTTCCATTCACAAAAGAACATTAAAAAACCTATATATATACAATAAAAAATGAAATTAACAAATAATTAAATGTTTTCCAAATTTTCCTTTTTAAGACAATGTTTATATAATATACATTTGAAGAACATTGCCAAATTCATTTCGTGAAGCAATGTTCTCTCCCTCTAGGTATTTTGACAGACCACTTATTAATTTTAATTAGGCTGTTTTGGCTTCATAAATAAAACATATACATATTGATTTAACACCAAACTGCATTTTATTTAATTATGTATTGGTTGTTTTCACTTTTTGAAAAAAAAAAAAAAAAAGGTAGTAAAACATATTACAAAAGAGTTGTTGGTTATATTGCTAAAAAAATAAATGACTGCATATGATTGTTTCTCTTAATGAATATAAAAATTTCAAGGTAATTTTTGATAGAAATGCATCAAAGCAGGAACAAGTGTCTTCCATCAGCAGAATCTAGTGCCACAATAATAGCCAATTGAGTCAGAACAAGAATAATATATGAAATTAAGAACAAATTCTGTAGATAACTACATAAATATATTTTTACATTTTTTAATGATTGGTATTAATGATTTAATCAGTTAACTCTCAGCGTCCTCATTTGAGGACAGATATAAAATCCTATTCCCAGCACAGTTTTTTCCTTTAGAACCAACTAATTCTGGTTAGGCTGTAATTTTAAAACTAAAGGGTGGATTTTTTAAATTGCTCGTTAACTTACTCAGAATCATTTATATACTAAAATGTATGACAAGTAATAATGTAGTTCTATTATTAATTTGGGTGTTAACGGGTTAATAATGAAACAAAGTAATATCCTCTAATAAATGTATGTACTTGCTGAACTCAGTTTAATTTACTTTTAATCTAAGAGTTCAAATTTGATAAAAAATCAACCGCGTGCAATGTAATTTTTAAAACAGAATATAGTGAAGACTATCCATTAGTGCAGACTTCCAATCCA
Organism: Maratus michaelseni; assembly: GCA_963931845.1. Classification (NCBI taxonomy): domain Eukaryota; kingdom Metazoa; phylum Arthropoda; class Arachnida; order Araneae; family Salticidae; genus Maratus; species Maratus michaelseni. The sequence goes on along the minus strand of OZ007591.1, from coordinate 37,743,977 downwards.
AGGGAGTTCATTTTTCGTCTGTAATAAAGTCTGTATCGAATGATGTAAACATCTGATTACACACAATAGAAAAAACATTGCTTTCACATTGTCAGTGCCTTCATTGACTAATATGATTTTAGAACCTGGGCTGATAAAAACTGTTCATTTGGGTTTTATTGGACATTTGTTAATCAGTTGTATAATAGTGTATGAATAACTGGTCCTTTTATCATTATTGTATGAAAATATAAATTATACTTACTACTTCTTAACATTATCAACAAAAATGTTTCTATGGAAATTTCCTAGGTCAAATGCAGTAGAGCATTGACTATCCGAACTGCTTAGGGCTGAATCGCTGAATGTGGTCTGGATATTAAAAAATTCAGTTAATTGGAATGACATTTGCAATTTAATTTAAATAGTTGCAATGTACATTAAACTTCCCTTCACACTTTTCCAGGCTTAGGACTGGCAGCACCATCTCAAATGGTACTGGGGTGTTTAAAAGTTTTTTTTTTTTAATTATTATAATTAATAATTTATTTCATTTTTCATCCTTTTTTAAAGCTTTTCTTAGTTTCATTTTATAGAGTTTTTCAAAATTTTTAAGAGAAATACAAGAACAACTTTTGTTTTAAAGAAGATACGTTTTTTCGGATGGGCACTTTAAGAGATAACTACATAATCTATTATTAATCATTAGTGTTAATATTTTCTCTATTTGAGGCAACCTTCTAATAGGAATTTTTAGAAGTAAAAGCAGAAATTCTCTCTTGACTGAAGCACATTTCAATACCATAATATCTTGAGAAGGGGTCTGCAAGATAAGAAACAACCTCATATAGCATTTTTGTTATGGCTATGTCCGTCTTTCTTTGACACATTTCCAGTAAAGTAGCAAACTGTTTTGCAAAATAAGAATTTTCTGAATGTAAACAGTATCCAAAGAGAAAAAAGAAAAGAAATATCTATGCTTAAAATTCCAAGTACAGATAAAAATTAACTTTTTTACTCACTGTCTACTGGCCAGTACATAGATTTTTTTATTGCCAGTTTTTTTAAGCAGTGGTCAGCAACAAATTTATAAATACTTGATAAAAAAAATCACAAAATTTGTCAAACGATTGTAGAATAAATAGCGAAATTCGTCAAATGGTCTTGGGAAAGAAATCAGGAAATTTGGCAAATTGTCTTGGTTAATAAATCGCAAAAATTTTCAATCAAATGCGGAAAAATCACGAAATTCGTCAAATGACCACAAAAAATTAAAGTGAATTTCGCAAAATTATTACAAAATTTCGCCAAACTGTCGTGAAAACATTTGCGAAATTCATTAAGTAGTCTCGGGAGAAAATTGCGAAATTCGTCAAATGACCTCATGAAAAATATCGCGAAATTTGTCTAACAATCGAGGAAAAGAATTACGAAATTCATTGAACGACAGCTGAAAGAAATTGCACAATTCGTCAAACGTCAGCGGAAAGAAAGTGTGCAATTCATTGAATGTTCATGGAAAAAATAATGAAATTCCTTAATCGATAGTTGATAAATCGTGGAATTTGTCAATCGATAGCAGAAATATCGCAAAATTCATCAATCGATAGTATAAAAATCACAAAATTCATCAAACGGTCTCGGGAAAAAAAATTGTGAATGTCGTCAAATGGCTTAGAGAAAAAAAAAAACCACAATTTGTCAAATGATTTTGGAGGGGGGGAATAGCAAAATGATTTCAAAATTCGTCGAGCGACAACGGAAAAAAAAAAAAAAATCTTTTTCCATTCAATCATCGCAATTAGCGAATGTGACTATTAAGTTTGGCCAGTGGTGGCAATAAAGTCAATCGCCAAATTTTCAGTATTACTTGCCAATTGGCGAGTACTAATTTTGTCCTATAATTCCGAGATGGAGCTTAAGGCTTCAGTCAAATCAAAAGTGGTTACTTTCTGCCCCATTCACAAAGTTATTTTTAACCTTAGAAGCATGATATTTGCAGGTGATCTTGTTCAGAAACTATGTAATCAAATAATGTTTCCCATTTTTAGATAAAAGTTTTCAAAAAATGCTGTCAAAGTTAACATTTTGAACTGAATTTCTGGATACAGCTCATCCTGAGACAGAAATCGTTTATAATTATCGAAAAGTGCTATTCAATTCCAAATCACTTCAACAGTCATACCTACCAATTGCACACTTTTACATTAAAATATGTATTCTTCAATGTGTAAGAAGAGTTTTACTTTGTTGAGAGGGGAAATTTTTTTTGATAACACTACTTTAAGGATAAGCAGAAGAGGCTCTTGCTTTCTTTGACCAACTATCAAGAATTTATCCACTAGCTAAGAAAATAAGTTGTGGTAAAATGAAGATTGCACATGGTTTACCATATTCCATTTTCTGTATAGTAGCTGAATTAGATAAGGGTTTTTCCCTCCATTTTTAAGATTTAGATAATAATTTATAACACTAACACTGTATTTTAATCAAATATTGATACACTTACAACACTTCTTGAGTAATTTTTGCCAATTATATGATGTTGAGAGTAAAAAGTCTGGCCAATTTTAAAAATGGGTGACTCAAAATTCTGTAAAAGATTGAGTTAGTTTTCATTAATGCATACACAGATAAAACACTGAGTTTTTCCAGGCCTGAGCCTAGTTTACCAGCCCTGGTTACTACAATGATGCAATTATCAAAAGAAAGAAATATTCATTCATAATTTTATTTGCTTCCTAAAATAAATTAATTTTTATCCTGTTTATATTACTTCTCTAATAAGGAAATCTCGTAACTCCCTAATTAAATATAGTATTTAAATTTTCAATGAACGATCACAGTGCAGGATTTACTCTGGTGTTACAGAAAGGAAAATATGCAGAAAATACCAAGAAGAATGCAACATGGAAAGTATCTTAAAAAACATACAATAAATTAGAAAATTATAGACATGTGAAAGATTTGTATTACAAATAACAGATAAATAATGATGAAAAAGATTTTTAATTACATAAATAATAACTTAAAACTTGTTCCAAAGCACACCACAGTTATACACAAAAATATATAAATAGCAAATATGGAATGAAAAAAAATACTATTCTGGAATGATTATCAAAAAGTTAAGAGTCTTGAATAGTTCTTTTTATAGATCAATAAATATATTACAGAACGTCATGTTGTAAATAATTCATATTACTCTCTCAAAAATGTTCACAATTGGTAAAACAATAAAAATACAAATATACGATGCTCTGCATAACACCTGTTGTTCAAGAAAAAGTACATGAGTCACAAAGATAACTGAATGATTAACATATTTCATGACAAAATAAATTTGACAGGACACTATTTAAAAGCATTATTTCTTTTCAACTGTATAATAAAAAAATAAACTGAATAAAGAGTGAAATGCTCTTTTGACACGATGCTGTGCAATAAGAATCAAATTTAAAAAATAAAAATAAAATAGAACCTCGATTTTATATTTAAATTTTAGTTGGATTGATTGGTTTGGAGATGCTAAAATAATCTTTTGTACATGAGGGATAAACAGACTGAGATCACTGTTTGAAGTAGAATTCAACACATTTCAAACATCCACACGTGAATTGTGATTCGAACACAGTACCACTTGACTAGTAGGCAGTGCTCTAACTAATAGCAAATACTCGTGTCTGTGGCCGATTTTATTGAGACTGAAGAAATAAAATGTAAATATGAGAAAATGGCAGTGCATAATCTGTATGTGTATTACCTTCTCAATTATGCATGGTAATTTTGTTTTCATGGAGATCAAAATGCAACAAGCACCTAATCACAGCTTAGAGAAATACTTATACCAAACTCTTAAAATAAACAAATAAATAAAGCACATAAAACAAGATACTGGAATATTGGTAGACATTTCCAGATTTATTTTTCCTCATTTGAAAAACAAATTTGTATATAATCTGCAGCAGCTTAAAATCTCACAGAAAATAGTATTTATTATTTAAAAGGATTATAAGTGAGAAATTACAGTACTCTTAGATTAGAAGTTGATCATTTGATCAAATACACATAAAACCCTTTTCTATTCATGAACCTTTTGCATTGTAATTTAAATAGAAACAGCAAGGAAAATTAACTTTAAATGAAATATTTATCACAGAGTCATACTTAGTCAAAACTTTTGGGAAAATATAAAATCTAGGTTGTACTGGATAACTTTAACAAACACACACTCATGTGCATGCATAATATATATACATACATATAAAACCCTTTGATAACCATAGGATATATGTATTTATTACAAACACCTGATCACGTATGTAAACTAAAATGTTTATTGTCATGTTAAATACATATTTTTGAATTTTATTCAGAAAAGCACCAAAATTTCACGTCAAAAGTAACTTTTGTGACAAATTTAGAATCTTTAATAAGTGTTTCTGCATTGAATGCAATTTATTATAGGTTTATATGATGATTTCATTTCATGATAAGAGTAAAAACTTAAAAGGGATGGTGAAACTGTATATTCAGCATGAAAATATTTAAAGCATTTCTCTAAAAAAGTTCAGTTTATGTTAACGAACGAAAGAGTTTGTAAGTCTGTGTACAATATGTCACTGTTTGAGTAAGAATCATGAAATTAGACTGATTTTCAGACAAAAAGGCTTGATGTTAAAAATGAGCTCTTGATTATATAGTTTATAATTTTTTAAGCAGTTGTGAATTATTACTATTTTTGCAGCAGCCCCACTTTGTGTTCCTGGCAGTCAAACAGAAATTATGTAGGAAATTGTTTTCTTACGAATGTCTGGGAATAATTTAATTGAAGTAATGAAATAGAGATATCCTTGTAATAAAAATCTTCTTTATTTGATGAACATGAAATATTAAACATGCTTTCCTCCTGGACCTTTTAAAATATTGTAAGAAAAATTAATCAACACCTGGAGGCTTCTTATAAGAATTCTAGTAGTGATCTGTGAAATAAAGTTAATGGCATTTTCTTTAGTAAAGCATCACCTAAGCACATCGATGGTATAAAATCAACTGACTCTGAACATTTTAATAATAAATTATACCAGACGACCAGATATCAAATTTTTAAAAACTGGAAAAAATAAATCCAGGAAAACTTTAAAATCATATGCTGAAAATGAAATTAATGGTCAGAACAGAGCACAAAATGATATGCCAAAAATGTGTTAAGTAATCCATGACATGGGATAAAAGGAGTCCGAGTTGAAGACGTTAAAAACATGCTGACTTCGACTTCAGTTTTTTTGGACAGTTTGAAGTGAAATTAAATCAATTAATTTAAATTTATAAACTGAATTATTTTATGTTTTGGACGATATCTATTTATATTATAAAGGGAAAATGTGTGTGTCAATAACACTGGCATCATATCGATGGTGACATTGGCCTGAGCTTTAATTGGAAATTTATTAGCTTCTAAACATTGCACTTGAAAACTGTACCTCAATTTATTCATTTCTTAGGATTTTCAAAATAATTTTCAAGAATTATTTTTAATATATATATATATCACTTACAGCTCAATTACAGAAGATTAATCCATTTGCACTAAAAACAAATAGTTCAGCATTTGTTTCTGGCTAATATTCCATAATACAATTAAAACTATAAGTAAATATATCTATATTAATAAAAGAAAGATATTTGTTCATTTTTATGTTTGTTGTTAATGACTAGGGAAATCTAGTGCACTTAGAGGCCTGAAAATTTGAATAAAGATAGACAAAGACAGGTCTGAATGCACCTGAGATTCAGGATTTTTCATTTTTTGATAATTAACAGAGATATTAAGTAAAAACCCATTTGAACATTGTGAAATGACACACTTTTATGGTGCTGCCGATTGTGCTTTTCTTGGTTTTTCTCGCCTCTTCATGCAGACGAAAGGAAAGCATTAAGTTTTTTCTACATTTTGAAATTATTATCGCCAAGTCACCTGTTGAGTAAAAATTCAGTTTTTTTCCCAGTTATAATGGTATTATTATTATTATTATTAAATATTTACAAAAAAAAAAAAAAAAAAATTCTGGATCCTGATTACGCAGTTTTCAAGTTTTTCCTTTTTTTCTTCATTTTGAAACTGCTTCCCTGATGAAAATACAAAAGAAATTCCCCATTTATTTGGGATAACCTTTCTAACGTTGTCTTTTTTTTTTAAAAGAAAAATTTTAATATCTACAATTAAAAAGAAAAAATCCGAAGTTTGATTCAATGTTGGTTTTTATGTTTTCAGATTCCTTTTCACTTTTTACATTTTTTCTGCATTTTGAAACTACCATTTTGGTTTCTCAGACAGAAAAAAAAACTTAATTATAATTTTTTAGCATAATAAGTGAATAATTTTAATTGTAAATAAATAAAAAGCTTTTCTGAAAGTCGTTTCACAGATTTGCCAGAGGTTTTTGTTATTTTTGTTATTCCCCGTGCTTTTGAAGATATTATTATACTAAATGAATTGTGCTTTTGAACATTTTCGGAGGGTTTTTGTTTCTGTGCATGTCCGGGAAAAACTCTACATTTTCAACACAGTTTTGTCAATACTGGAAAACATCATTTCACATTTTAAAAGAATGAGAGACAGGTGGGTTTTTTACATTATATATATTTTCTCAGGAACTTTTGGTCAGAATTGAAAATTTAATATATCTCTAAGTGTCAGAAATTAAATCAACAATCATTATAACGGGACTCTTATTACATTTAGAAAGATATTCATTTAATAAATATAAAATCATACACATTCGATTATTTTGCAAAAACAGCCCAGTATGGTGCTGAAAGCTGTGGGGCCACCAACTCTGAATAGATTTTTATTTAAAAATATAAAATCATACGAATTCAGGGGTGTGCACTACCAAAGGCTGGAACCCCCAACATTAGATTCGTTTGGAAAGATTTTTTGTTTAAAAACCTAGAATCATTCAACACTGATTTTAGGTATATTTAAGGTCATTATCATGGTCCCAGGCAGGTCAACTAGTAAATAAATAAAATAAGACACATACTAAACAGATATGTAATTGAACTACACATTTAAACACTGAAATAATCATAATAAATGCAATAAATAATAAAATCTTTGGCAACTTCTTTGGCTTTAACCGCTGATATGTAGCTAATACGATGTACAGTTTTTAATAAATTTCAAAACTTTATTTGCGTACATAACTGATAGTTTTCACATAAAAATGCTTTTTGTTTTTGTTAATGGGAAATTTAAAACATATTAAAAGTAAAATATTTATTAGTTTTCCACTGAAACTGGTTTTCACATATGCTCTGTATATTGGGCAGCATGTTTTGTAACCAAGGAAGACCTGGTTGGATCCGCTGGTATAATGAAAAGGAACTGTTTGTCTATTGGAGATGGTTAGGGAAATCTCACACACAGAGGTCTATAAATTTGGTTCCAGATACACATAAGATTCAGATTTTTGATTTTTTTTAGTTTTTGTTATTTTATATTGAAGGGAAAAATTTGAACATTTCCCAAATTTTAACCAAGTTTGCCAATGGCTTTACAAAAGGAATCCAAGTTTAATATAGTAAAATCTTTTACTATATTGGATTTTTGCTGACATTTGCATTTTATTTGATAAACTTTGACTGCCTTTGGCTGCTGGTGGATTGAATATATGGACATCACACACTTTGAGAAAATTTCAAAGTAGGTGGCTAGACCTTCTAGCCACTGCCCCGGAAAGGATACTTCTATTTGAAATCTTAAACATCCAATCTGATATTTTATATTGCTGTATAGAGAAAACCTTTGGGAAACATTTAAAAAAAAAATAAGATCCAGTGAAAGGCAGAAGGAATCCGAGTTCTGTTTGTTTCTACGGTAACTAACTTTTTATCACCAAAGATTTATGACACCATTGTTCCATCCATTATAAGCAAAACAGGACAGGGTCGCTAATCGTGAAAATGAAATAATTTTGTTGTTGAATTCAGTAAAGATCTCAGAAACCAGAAATGGAGTTGGTTTGCTTAAAAACAGCGTTGCCAGTAAGTAATAGGTAATATTTAGTAGTATTATTTATTATTATAGTAATATTTAGTATTTACATATAATCAAGATGCCCATTAAAATATATCATATGTATATATATAGAGAGAAAGGAAATTTCTTGCTTAATCAGAACATTCATTTTTCTTGAAACTTCTTAAAATCCCATATAACAACTGCTTATTATTTATAAAAATATGGAAGGAAATATGCTTTGAAGAATTCAAAATAAGAGGTATCTATATGCCACCGGAAGTTAATTCGGTTCGAGGTTGAATACAATCAAGGTAGAATTCAATTAGATTCGAGGCCCCGATGTAAATTAGGGGCCCGCTGCGGGCGAAGCTAGCTAGTCACAAATAACAACTGCTTATTTAAAAAAATACTAAATAAAAATATGGAAGGAAATATGGTTTCAAGAATTTAAAATAAGAGGTATCTATATGCAAATGTATAACTTTCCATATAATGGAAAATATTAAGTTTATTAGAAATATTATGTTCATTATTAGTATCAGCATCATTTTCAACAGAACTTTGAATATTTAAAACAAATAAATAAATAAAAGTAAAAACAAAAATTACTGTGAATATAAAGAGGAATTTTTATAAGTATATGATTATTTAGTATATAATAATTATGCAAAAGATAAAGCCATTTAAATGCCCAAAACTTTGTATTACTTCACTATATCTTAAAGTCATGAAAGGGTTTGAAATGGTTTCAATTATACAAAATAAGCAGAATAAAGAATGTAATATTCTTTTGATTTCATATAGTGCTTGAAATTTCTTAAAATAGTTTTAATGAACAAAATAAATACATATACAAAACAAAGAGTGGTGTAATGCAAATGTCTGAACGATTTTTTATTTTTTGTGCAGATATACATTTAACAATGGTAAACTTTTCAGTTTCAGTAATGTTTTTATATTTTACTATTTTTGACTTAAAATTTTTTTACCATATTTCTACTAAAATCAAGAAACATTTTATATTGATTTCTTTTAAAATTTTTAAATGTTATTTTCTAAAAATTATGAATACATAGAAACATTAGTTACCTATATCTATAGTAGATTAATTTTTATCAAATATAATTAAATTAGGATAAAAAACCAACTATTCTAAACCACTAAAACTATTAAAACATGTAACAAAATCAACAGAATGAAAAAAAAAAAAATGAAATTATCTTTATTTCCATGACACTCATAAGATTTGTTTTTACATCTTATGGAAGCAATTATTTATATACCATTTAAAAACTCACTCAGCAAACAAACTTTTATAAACATGGCAGTATAATAGCAAGTTTGGTTTTGGATTTTCCACTTAAGGCAGGTTCGTACTTTGAGGCACATATAAAAATAAAAATTACGATATCCAATTATTATTATTAGTCATTCATGAAATGGTGACTGCTAGTTTTTAACTTCAAGAATTCACACGAGAGAAAGTCTTCATTGGAAAGCTGTTAACCCAGTCTGACTTATGTTCAAGTTACCTCTAAATAAAACCATCCTTAATTTAGAAAATCCAAACCAACCTATTCAATATTGAACACAGGGCAAATGTGCCTCTCTCCAGGGCTTTAGTATACTGTGCCATTGGTACAGCTTTGTTGGAAGGAATGGAGAGAAAGAGAGCAGAAAAAGTAAAATAAAAAATATTTTAATACTTTTTCAAATTGAAAAAGTTTTTAATAATTCATTTAGATTTATACAAACACACATGTTAATTTCATATACACATTACTTATCTTGGTACTTTTTGTGCACCTCTGGTCCCATTTTCTTGATGGCTTTTCTGACAAAAAAGGGGTTATTCTTTGTCCCCTTCCCCATAAGTCGAAAAACTTTCTGCCTATTTGCTAAAAGCTATTTGAAGTTTTAAAATAATCTGCAACCATATTCAAGATAGAGAGCATGAGAAAGAGCATGCATGAAGGCAGAGTACAGAAGATGTTGGAGACAAAATTCTGCAATCTAAACTCATATAAAAAATTTAATCAAGAGTTACCATTTTTCTTTAGTACTAAATGATTTTACTTAAGATTTAAATAAGTTAAAGTCATCCTACATATTCTTGGGAGATAAGATTTTTTTTTTTTTTTTTCCCCGCTCAACCCCTTAACTGCCGAAGAAATCTTGCATGGCTCACTCTCCAGTGTCAGCATTTCCGTACAGGTGCTTAGCGACATGGTGTGTTGTAAAGAAAATAGCAGCACACTTTGTTGCAATCTAAATATGTATTGTTACAATGAAAAAATAAAAAAGATACAAAATTTAAATTACATATTGTAATAAAATATGAGTTAGTACTTAGCTGTTGTGATATATCCTGAAAATAGTTGAATACATAACCAACATCACATTCAACACTATGAAAAAAAGATTTGCGGCGAATTTTCTTCAACAATTCATTCTTCAATTTCTTCAATTTTCTTCTACACATTTCCTTGATGCATTTTTCTTTGAAGAAGTTGATGGTACTATATCTGAGTAGTGTCTAGTTGTAAGGAATTGTCATGTAATTTTTGTTTCTTGGTGGAGTATGACCTAGAAGTAATATGAAATTTCTTAATTTGTTCCACCAATTTCATGCGGAAATTATAATTATCAATGTTTTTGAAATATCATTATTTTTTTTTTTAAATAAATGCGTCGCAAATTCCTGAAGTTATTCATATCAAGACATGCCCGCTGTATTGCATCTTGCAGGGAAATGTCATCACTATTGGAATCCTCTTCATCGGTTGAAATATCATATTCTGATGAATCTGATCAAGAAGATGACACAGTCATCTTAATTCACTGTCAGACATATCCGTATAAAATATTAAAAGTAACTCTTATTACACAACGCTACATGAAAACAGAACAAAAAACATTCAATCTATTCAAACACGTTCTCAGATAAACTATCGCCTTCAATTTTCACCCTTTCAGAAATATACTTCCTACCCGTTAGCAAGAATGAGCAGGTTGGTGACAAAACCCTTCAAGGTCAATGTATTACATTCCAAAGCAGTGGGCATAGTTATACGGCTATCAACAAATTACAATGGCAGGCGTTTTATGAAAACATATACATACGGCAGTGGCAGTTAATGCATCGACTATGCAAAATGTATATATATACACACCTGTGGCAGTTAAGGGGTTAATGAGTCAAATTTAAAATGTCTATCTATAAAATGTATAATAGACATACTTATAAAATACAATTAAAAGCACTGGACTCTGCTTATCATTGAAAATATAAAGAGTCTAAAAAAGGCCGTTTCATATTAATAAAACAATATAAACAATTCCACACAATGCAGAAAAATAGGAAGCAAGGGGACCAACAGCTGTTAAAAGAAAAAGGATTAAAGAAAACATGCATCTTAAATCTTGAGTCTTGGGGGGGGGGGGGGGGGGTAATCTGCTAACAAAATAAAATAAATGTTTCTCTTAAAATAATTTGCAAACTATTTCCTTTTTTCCACTATCCAGCTCAGGGTTATTTGCATTTACTATGAATATGGTTTTTAAGAATAAAATATTATATGTTACTATTAATTACTACATTACATATTTAATGCAGTTTATCTGGCAATTATGGCTGCAATAAGATTGCATCATTCCTCCCTCTAAGAAACAAATGGCATATATATTTTTAAAATACCCGTACTGCCCTTTTAATAGCAATACAGTGGCTACTATTTTGAATTACAAGGGGAAAAAAGAACTTCATTTCGGATAAAAACACTCTGATCACGGAAAAAGGACAGGTGCCTGATTGACACGACAGAATATATAAATATACTTGCAGCAAGTATGGTGGTTACTTTTAAACAGTGAATGTTTGAAATCAAACATACATATATTTTTGAGGCACCTTTTACTTAACACATTCAATTCAAATAAATAAAAAAATATCTTAATAACAAAATAAAAAATTTGACTCATTAAATAAAAAAAAATAATAAAAAAAAGAACTCCCAAATTTAAGTATGATGTCTCTGATATCCCTACCTATGAATTCAATTAACGCAACAGCTGGCAAAACATCTCTCTTAAAACAAAAATTAAAAAGTATCAGCCAATAAAGCTTTTTTTAAAAACACAATTTGTTTAATAATTGTGTGACAAAATGTAGTTTTTCAATGAAAATGTATAAACAAGCTATTAAAAAGCAGATTGTGTTATTAATAGGAATATGACATTACATTAGTATGCTAACTGTGCAAACAAATGACAAATTTGTTTAAAGATTTTCAAGGTTAAAAATTATGGTGTTTTTCGGTATGGCAATGTGACAAGAAAATGTGACCAGATAAAAATGAAAAATAATTTTTTGATTTGAAACTATTTCTTATATAAATATGTAACCCCAAAACATTCATAGAAGCATATAAATATGTACAAAAGTAGTAAATCTAAATAAATAATTTAAGTATGAATAGAACAAAACCTGACAGAACATAAAACAATACATACAAACATACGTAGAAAAGAAAGGATAAAAAAATTTACTTAGTTTGCAGAACAAACAAGAATTCCATTTTATAAAATCAATTAAAACATAACAATTTTTTCCCCACACAATATTCAATTTGAGCACCGAATTTACCGAAATGTAGGAGAATTGTGATAATTTTTACCATCAGTTGCTTACATGAGTTTGTAGCATTATCACAGCAATTCCTTTTTATATAATGACTTATATAAAGTCATGCATTACATTGAAATATAGATATGTTAAAAATAGAAACTGCTTTAGAATTTAACATTAATAGCTATGCAACATGCAATACATATTTAGCAGAAAAGAACTACTTAACTATTATAAACATACAAGCATTGGTCCACATAAAAAGGCATATCTGCAAATGCAGAAGGAATGAAAGGAATGTTTTGAACCAGACAATAACGTCTTGCAATGTTTATTTTCGAACACTTATGGCAGGTGAACTGAGGCACTTAGTTAAGTACATAGCAGAGGTGCTACCATATGAACTGTCAATCCACAACCATGTTAGCAATGGCATTAATGTACCAATCACAACACAATGTAGATAGAACTTTTATGAACAAAAATGTAAATGACAAATGTAATATTGTATTCCACACAGAATATTTAAACACAAAAGTTAAAAATTACTCAGATTCCAGGAATGTATTTCAACTAGTTATGAGTAATAACCAATATATCACAATATTAAAAAATAAAATAAAAAAAATATATATATAATCATGACAGGGAGAGATTTAAATATCATCATGGAGAGCTCATTTTACTGAACCAAACAAGATTTTTTCACAATTACACCACAGGAACAGTTGTAAAGCATCAGAATACTTAAAATTGTTGAAGTAATTAATAGACAAACTTTGAATAAGATGCTTCTTTGAAATTAATCACATGATATTGTGCTACAAAATAACCAGTTTCTTTCCTTTTTGAAACTGACAGAACAACATGATAGGCACCACTGAGTTTTATCTCAAACTTTTGACTAGTAGATCACTTCTTCCTGAGATCGCTGTTTTCTGGAATAATCCACCATAATGAGGCGGCCTGTAGTTTCAATGCCATATATAGCCTAAAAGAAAATAAGATAACATTTAAAAAAATTATGTTAACTTAAGAAAAAAAAAATTAAGAGCTTATAATGCTTTTAAAACTATTTCTCCTATCTTAAAATTCGAATTGACGTTTATAAACAAGATACGAAAAACTAAAAAAACCGCTCCTAATCTACATCCCTTTGCTTTTTACAATCTGGTATCTGATGAAATTACATATACATCCGGTCTCATCACTGCACAACATACATAAATACTATATACATTCATTCATAATATAACCTTTACCTTTATTCAACAGTACATTAAAATTCACTCATCTTTATTTAAATACATTATATTAAAGTTAACTTACCTCTTCTTAGTTTATAAATCTTATCATTCCTCCATTCACTTTAATATACTTTCACTTTTCCGGTTTATTATTACTATCTCATCAAATTCCGTTTAGCCCACTTTGTTTATAATTTACAGACATCGCTTATCTTCCACTTGTGAAAAGCACACATCAAATCAAAGACCGTATCTCCAACCAACCAACGTGACGTCATTAGCTGACGGCAATGCACGTGTACGTCTTGCATCATTTGCATTAGGCCTTCTTTTCGGCCAATCAATTTACGACTTCTGAATGTGTGGCAGTGCGATTGTACTTCTGTTATTACAATTAGTAATATGTAGTACAATTAGTATATTAGCTTCACTTCGTTTCTGTTTGGCTTCACCTCGTTGTGTTGTTTGAAGCAGGAGATGTTTTATATTTTTAGTTACTGTCTGAAAGTGTCAGCGGTTTAGCAGAAATAAATATTTGAATGTCTTTTAAACTTAAACCCTTTTACTAGTATTTTAATTAAGCTTTTTTATAAGTTCAGTATATTTCAAATCAGTACATTCACTTTTAGTCAGTTCATCTATTTTTAGTCATCTCTATACATTTTAAATGTCGGCGTTGGTTAAAGATGTCATCAACCCTTTTCTTTATAAAGAAGCAATGAGGTCTATCAATCAGGCAAGGAATCTCGGCAAGCAGATATCGATGTTATTACTTTCTTCCTTGAGTAGTGAATCTCTGGAGGGGAGAAAGGAAGCAGTTCGATATCATTAACATCAGCTTATAAAATTGTTTTTATTCAAAGTTCCTCGCCATTCATTTTTCCTCTTGCTGTCTAACATCGTACCCTATTTCATTGATGATATCATCCCCATCGCATCTAGTAATAGTGTAGAATGACAAACTGATTATCTAAGCATGTTTACTTTAGTCATCCTGGTGAAAGCAAAAGCTGTTTCTTGTAAACGTCATTCACGTTTCCGGAAAGCATTAATAAAGCCTTATATATACTCACAATGAAATCTAATCAGTTATCAAAGACATAGCTCCAGTGCATCCATAGTTATAGTTTTTGTTAAAGGTATTTATTGTTTTTATTAAGTTACTAGCAAAACCCGCGGCTTTGCTTGTGTATTTCTTGAAAAATGCCAAGTGGTATTCGTTGGCCTATTTTCATTAGAGGAAATTTTACTGCCACATATAATTCAGAAATTAGTAATTAAGCCACACTAATGTCGAAAAAAAAAAATAGAAATTTTAGAACATTTTTCGCTTTTTCACCTCCCCCCTGTGGTAATGTCACCGATATAAAATATAGCCTATGTTACAGCAGGGACTGTTACCATCAATTTGCCACCATAACTTTTGAAAATGGTTCTGTAGTTCCAGAGATTCCATGGAAATTGTAATTTAGAATGTTTTTAGACCGCTTTTGGCTCATCTCACCCTTTTAATAGCCTTAAATATTTTAATTGCACTTTTGCCTGCCAGAGTGCGCTTTCTGATCTTGGGTTCTATGAGCTCATTCGACTTGATTTCGATAGCCTTACAGATTTCAGTCATATTCGTATAGAACAGATTTTTATAATCTCGGGCCCGGGCAATGCCGGGCAGGTTAGCTAGTTAATAATAAAAAAATGTATTGCTCTGATTTAGACAAAACAAATTCCATTTAAGAAATTTAACATTTTTAGCATTACCCATAGCGTTTTATAAATGTTATATATAGATAGAGAATACCAGAAATTTCAAATAACGACTTTAGTAAAAATTAAATTTATGTTCCTAGTAAAAGTACACAACCCGTATTCACTTGATGCATATCAACAATCAAAGTAAGTGATTTATTGTTGTGCACTTGACCAAGCATCCCCTGGCAGGCAATCCTACAAGTTTTTTTCTCTAACTGTGCATTTTTATCTCGGGTTCTATGGGCCCCGATCACAACAGGGTTTGAATAATTCAACTTGGTTTTCAAAGATTTTAGTACCACCTGTCACTGCAAGAAGGTGCATTATTTTCTTGAGTTCTATGGGCCTGATTTCGACGGAATTGGTTCTTCAACTCCCGTTATATAATGGGTACCCGTGTCGGATGTTCATATAGAACAAATTAGTGCCCCCTGGCGGTTGAACTAAAGGACTTTCCAGTGTGTGCACATCACGCCTGTTATACGGTGCCGGAGGCAGCAGGGACACATGTTGGTGTTTCCTTCGGAAGGTGGTTTGTTTGGAACAGAGTGTGCCCTCTGGCCACAGAAGGTGTAACTAAAAGATTTTGCAACGCATGTTCTGCACACCTACTATACGGTACTGCAGGCAGCGGGAACACGTGTCTCAGGTTCGTTTAAATCAGAATGCACTCCCTGTTGGCAGAAGGTGGAAATAAAGGATTTTCTGTTGTGTACGCAGCTATTTTAAATAAATAATTTCATACAAAATTGAGTTAAAGATATAAAATTATACAAATTTTAGGTTTGTTTAGCTTTATTAACATGACCGGGCAATGCTGGGTGGATCAGCTAGTATTTAATAAAATAGAAAGATGCATAAAAATATTAAAGTAATACCAAAATAAACTTTAATGGAAAAAAAAGTAACTAATTTCAAATATAAATAAATTTTATTATAAATTTGCAAGTTCACTCTAAAATTAACAACAAAAAAAATATTATCAAATATTTTATTCGACATAAAATAGATTTTCACAAAACATTAGCAAAATACTTTTTTTTTTTTTCATTAAAAAATAAAAACTATTCTTAAAACTTAGAAACTAAATTTAAAATGTGTGAATACAATTTTTTATATAATAATACATACTTTATCTAACATTTCTTTTGTATGAGCACCTGATATGCAAAATCGTGCTCTAGCAGTCAACAAAGATGTTGCAGGAAATCCTACACCAACAGTAGCTATATTATGTTGTAATAATCTCTCAACAAATGCCCTAAAATAAATGTAAAACAAATAATTCACAAACAACAAATATAATAAAGAAGTGTAGATGCACATTGAGATTTCTTAATATAATGCTTTAAAAAAAAAAGGGGGGGGGGGGGTAGAAGAAAAAAAAATTAAATTAACAATTATTACTGCATTATAAGTGTTAAAATACACTTATTTTTTTAATGTCTCATCACTCTAGCTGAACATTAATCTTTTACTGAGCTAAGCTCTTATGCAATGAATCGTTGAACTCCATTCCTCCTAAACCGTTCGGCCGATGACCATCTAATTCAACACAGTAATAGATGCCATGGCTGTCATGGTTTTTGTAAAATAAATAAAATAAAAGACAAAAATCGTGTCCTTGAGGAATAATTATGGAACATAAGTGCCACAGAATTAATGTTAAAACTAACTATCTTTATTAAATTTCCAAATCCATTTTCTTTTCTTACCTGTTGCCTCAAAAAGAAACTGTGTATGGACAATACCAATGTTATAAAGCAAAAACATGTATGTAATTAATGCTGACAATCATGTTGACGATGGCAACAACCTGAATAAAAACATTTCACTTTTTTGCAAATTTATTAACTTTTAGACATCACACAATTTCAATTTTTAAACTGTTGAATGGGGAAAAAAATGTAGAATCAAATGCAATTTGTTTGAAAACTGTATTTTATTTACTGATATTTTATTGGTTATAAAATAATTTTCAAGCATGAATTTTTTTATATATCTATCTCTGTCACATGCAGCCTGCTTACAGAAGATTGACATGTTTGCCACAGATATGTAATCTAACTACGAACTTAAACACTCAAATAATCAGAATCAAGGTTTCTTTAAATAGTAAATCTATGGCAATTTCTTTGTCTATGTGGCTAATACAAAAATGCCGTTTTTAATAAATAAAGTTCATTAACCCTTTCAAGGGCTAAGTACTTTTGTTGTTAAAATGATTGAATGACACCAAGATTTATATACAAATTTATTTGAAAATAAATAAAATATTTTCTTCAAGTACAGTATAAAAGAAAAATTTTATACAAAAATTCTTGTGTCACTGTGGCATTTGCGAATTAAAATTAAGCAGGATATACAGGGTGGGCCAAAAATCCTGCATCATAGGAGTCTTTTTTTTAATTTGTTTTTTTAAATTGGTTAGGTGAAAATGCTGACTACTGAAGAGCATGTAGAGTTTACTGTATGGGGTTACCTTAAATCGAAAGTTTACAGTGAGAAGATCAAAGATAAAAATCATTTGCATGAGCGAATTGCTACTGAGTGCCATGCCATAACACCAATCTTAGTGGCCAACATTCTGAGGAACATGAACGATCGCCTGCAGTTGTGTTTTGACAACGGAAGCAATCATATTGAGAACATATTGTAAAATAAAGGTTTTTCCTATGATGGGGGACTTTTGGCCCACCCTGTATGTGTATTTGGAGTTAAAACATCTACTATAATACAGATATTTGAATTTAAAGAAATATTTAGGAAAATTCAATAAATAAATAATAATCTCCTAAATATGATGTTACTTCTATGAGAAGCTTTCAGTGTGATGTCAAACTGACTCAAAATAAATTGTTTCTGTGTTTTATTTAATGTTTTGTTTGCATATTACAGCTATATCTTATAGTTATACATTATACCTAAATGCTTTAATACTTTAGGTGGTAACATTTTCTAAGATTTATATAATATAGAAAATGAAATATAACAACTGTTTTTTTACGAGACTTTTTTTTTTTTTTTTTTTTTTTTTTGGAAAGAAAAAAATCAAACTTCATGACTGAGTAAGGGCTTAGAAAATGACATTTTCATGTAATGTAATCATTGTAGATTGAGTTTTTGTGTGTGAAAATTTAAGTTTCCATTTGAAAATAATGCCATACAAAATAGAATTACACCAAATGCTACAACATTTTATTGAAATTTTTGTATTTATTTATTTTTTTGGTATTGTCAAAGAAATTGCATATTTTCCTATTACAGGTGCCAAAGAAAACATGTATTCTCATTTATAAAGCTGAGGGATTTTACTATGATTGCATCAAAGTAATGTCATTTTTTTCTGATTATCTTTTTAACGATTTATGGGCACAAATGCACAGAGATCTGTTATTGTGATTGCCTTATTATTGAATTTTTGTTTAATTTACCCAGAAGCTTTGTTTAAATTTTTGTTTAATTTACCCAGATGTTCTGTTTAAATTTTAGTTTAATTTACCCATGGTTAACATGGGCAAAGTTTAGTTCAGCTAGTGTAAAATAAAATATAGATCCTTATTCAAAATGCATCCGGTGAAAATGATGTCATTTTTACAAAACAACATTACAAGATCAAAGACATTAAATAATGATTGCATCAAAATGACATTTTTGCTTAGTTTTCATCTCGCCAGTACCGATTAAGGTGTATATTCAAAAATTTAATTTCAATGCATAATTTAATTTATTTTTCTAAGCTAAGCAGATTTAACGATGCAAGACTTCTCTCATTCTGTTGCAATCTTAGACCATTTAGAGTTAATAAATTGCAGCAATTTTAATAAAACTGCTACTGTTGCAGCCCTAAATCATTTTTGATTCTAAATGAAGTTCGTCAGTGTTACGCCACCGTACATTGCCTCCATATTAATTTATGCAAATTAATTCATTAATTTATTTTAATTAACCACTTAACTTAAATTTATAATCATTTTTCTTTCAAAAAATTCCAATATTCCATTAAAGTAATTTTATTCTGTTATTAAATACCAATATTAATTAATAACTTTAAAGCCTTAATCAACAAAATCATTATTATAATATTCAGTAAAAGTAATCTCCGTAAAAGATACGTTTTTTGCATATCAAAACAAACATCTGCAAAAAATTTCTAAGTTCAAAAACGAAAATCATAATTATTAAATAATAATTATTCTATCTTAAAATCATATTCAATCTATAGATCTAAATTTTTACATTCAGAATCCGTTTACGGTTTTTAAATACGATATTTACTTCAGAAGTTATGGCAATAGATAGTATTTATTCAATTTACTTTTCAAAGATCACGCTATTTGTTTTGCTAATTTCTAGACATCTTGAACACGCTTCTTCCTCAAAATATTTGTTGTTCGAGATCACGTGATAAGATTTCTCCGAAAAAATAGTTTGAAGTTCACTGCACTTCAGCAGTGACGATAGCTCAAGTCAAGCGTCCATACGGGTCTTTTGCCGACGTCGTTGCCATTCAGGAATAACTTTAATTTTATACATCTCAACTCTTGCGTGCGTTACGCGGCTTCATGAATGCTCGATGCTCATTGGCTGAAAGTTTGCTTTCAAAATTCTAACTGATTTTCGAATGTCATGTTTCTCGTCAGTCACCAAAAGGGGATTAAGTGGAGTAGACGCTCTATATATGCTGTGGACCTTCGGGTCCCAGCGTCTTCTTGTAATAAGTTTAAGTTCTGAAGCTTCTTTTCCTGCCAACCAGCATTTTCTTCAGTGACGTCTTCCTTTTTTGAAATTTCTACATCTTTACCTAATTTCCCGCAAACTCTTACAATGAGTTATCTTGTTCCGGCGACTTTGATGACGTTCCCGTATAATATTCTTTGAAATAAGCATAACCGGCTTCTCATCGAATTCAGAGAATCATTTTCCCGTTCCGGAAGTTCATTTAACTTCATAAAATCTCTTCGTTTGCAGTTTCATTTAAAGTTGATGTTATTTGATATAAAAGGCGGATCTTGATTCACCCACGGTTTTTATTCATTACGAGTCAGCGAAGCATCTTTACATCTTTATGACTCAGTAAGAGATTCATCTTCAAACCTTCATAACTCTTTAATCGTATTCTCAACATAGCCAAAGAATCGTCGAGCTAAGTAGATGTCATCGGCCCATATTTCTCATTGACCACATCTTCCGTTTGTAACTGCAGGGATGAAAGTGCACTAAAACCATTTTGTAGCAGCAAAAATCTAATTTTGTAGCAGTAAAATAAATTTTTGTAGCAGCAAAAATCTAATTTTGGAGCAATAAAAACTGTTTTTGGAGCAATAAAAACTGTTTTTGGAGCAGATTGAAATTCTAATGTTAATAAAAATTATTACTATCTTGAAAATACTCTGAAAAAAATTACTCTGATAAAATTTTGCCACACTTTTTGCTAACCCTGAACATTCTAAACAATATTTGGGTACTGATTGCAATAATGCATGTATGTTAAAGAAATACTAAGTAATGTGCAAGTACAGCTGACTATTAAATTAATGAATCTATAACGCCCCCCCCCCCACCCCTTTAAAAAAAAAAAAAAAAAAAAAGGGAATATGGAATCCAAAATTTTTTGCAAGCCGTGTGATGTAACTGCAGTAAGGAAAAGAAAAATTCTGGCAACCATTTGTGGTGGGCGCGAACAGTCAACCCCCGAAACCAGGGGTGATTCTAAGTAAAAAAAAAATTTCTGAAAAGTTACAACAGAGGGAAGGGGGGTGTCCACTCCCGTCACTTTTTTTTGCGCCCTTTGACGAAATTCAATATTTTTCGAAGCAATTTGCCGTTTTTCGCGATCTTTTGACGAAATTTGCCGTTTTTCGCAATGTTTATGACGAAATTTGCCGTTTTTTTTGCAATATTTTGACGAAATTTGCCATTTTTTCGCAATATTTTGACGAAATTTGCCGTTTTTTCGCGATTCTCTGAGGAAAGTCACGTTTTTCCCCCGATCTGTTGACAAATTTTGTCGTTTTTTCGCAATCTTTTGACGAAATTTGCCGTTTTTCGCAATGTTTATGACGAAATTTGCTGTTTTTTCGCAATCTTTCGACGAAATTTGCCGTTTTTCGCAATGTTTTTGACGAAATTTGACATTTTTTCGTGATTCTCGGACGAAAGTCACGTTTTTCCCACGATCTGTTGACAAAATTTCTCGTTTTTTCTCTATCTTTTAACAAAATTTGCCATTTTTCACGATTTTTTGACGAAATTTGACGTTTTTCGTAATGTTTTTGATGAAATTTGCCGTTTTTTTCGATCTTTTGACGAAATTTGCCGTTTTTCGCAATGTTTTTGACGAAATTTGCCGTTTTTCCCGCGATCTGTTGACAAAATTTGCCGTTTTATCGTGATCTTTTGACGAAATTTGCCGTTTTTTCGCGATTCTCTGACGAAAGTCACGTTTTTCCCCGTGATCATTTGACAAAATTTTTGACTTTTCTTCGAACGAATGACGAGATTGATTTTTTTCGGCGATCATTTGCCGAAATACCGATACATTTTATGTCCGAATTTTTGGATTTATGACCGATATATATATATATATTTTTGGAGATCATTGCCTTAATTTTTCGGAAAATTCGGACCCGAATCACAGTTTATTTCAAGTAAAAAAAAAAATAATAAAAAGAATGAACTTTATACCGTACGGAGATCGGCCGGGCAGGGTTACACACAGCAGTGACGTCAAGAGGTAATTCAAGCGGAGTTGCAAGAAATGGCGATGTGGCACAGGTTTGGCGCAAAATTGAAAAAAAAAAATAGCTGTTTTGTAGCAGCTTGGTGCAGGAAAGCAGTTTTGGCGCAGGTCTTACATCCCTGTAACTGCCGTTTGTGATAAATAACTTTTCATTAAAGTTATATAATATTATTTTTATTAAACATTTTAAATAAATAGCTTTCAATTTACTGCAATACCACGAACTGTAACTGAACTTTAAGAATTCATCTAAGTATACAGCAAAATATATGTAACATCTAAATAATAATTCAATTTTATTTCAGTGATTAGAATTTATTAATTGAAGTTTTATATGACATTGATTTTAATATATAGATGACTATTTAATATAATGCAATCAAAATAGATTTTTCACAATTTGGTTGGCCAACCGCTTCAATAGTTTTATGATAATTAAGATGTTAATGAAATAAAATATGTGTGTGTCCTAACAATCAGTGTCGTCATTTCAAGATTTGGGTGAGTGAGTACATTTACTTCTTTTATATTTTAATCTTAGAATCGACCGTCTTATTTAACTTTCTTTTCCAAATTGTTTTCATGATATTTACTTAATTGCATTTCCGGTCTTATTCTTAAATATTTTTGCAGTTTGTTTGCCGTTATGTTGATTATTGGATTAAATACCACTATACAATCGCATGCCGTGACGTTGTTTTGGATTAGCAAATTTTAAACCATTTCTCTGATTTAACTTCATTAATTTTAATATTTCCATTTTCTAAATTATTTTAGTCATTTAAAATTTGCATAATCCAGCGTTACAGTCAGCACTACATCAATCAATCTACAGTAACAGGGAATCCACGTATGTTGTTTTACCTTCACGTGACTGATCATGAACGAGAAACAAAGTACTTTTCTAGAACAAAATTTTTATTTAATTAATTTGATATCATTGTATTTCCTTCCAGAATTTCTCCATTGCCTGTTAATTAATATTTTAATATTCAGCCACAATTTTAAAGCAAATTTTTGTTAAATTTCATTTGTATAACACTTAATTTTAAGTACACGAAGTAATGATAAAATTCAATGTGTCTCAAATAACCGGTGATTCACAAGCTGATAGCGAGAAAGTTGTTATGAATGTTAAGTTATATCAAATGATGAATTCATTTGTTCTAACGGAAGTTAGACATGCTCTACATCGACAAAATATTTTAATCAACATACTACGATGGCCATTGAGTCCCTAATGCTATTTCAATTCGCTATTCTTGCGACTTCACTAGAAACCCTTCAAAGCTATCATACTACTGCAAGCATAAAGTAGTTCACGTTCTAAAGGAAGTCCTCTTAGATATAACAGAAGAAAAAAAAATGAACTGTATTTTTTAAAAAAGTTCTGTTAGCATTGTCATTTAGTGATGTGGAAACAATGAAAATGCTTCCAACTTCGTGCGAAAACATTTTCCAATTCCGATTGATGAACCTGACGTGCCCCCCCCAACTTTTTGAACATCAATTTCTAAAATACGGTACAGTCAATTAAGACTTGTCTTGTATTGACCCAAAATGGAAATGAAATAACTACTTTAATTTTCATTTTATATTTCTTCTTTATTTTTTTCTTAATAAGATGTCAGATCAGTATAGATAGCTCAACTCTTTTTCTTTGAAGTAATGAATTTGGTAGCAAAAATTGTGTTGTGAAGTACAAACCCGGATACGAACATTCATTAAATGAAAGTTTGAACTATCACTCTCTTACAGCTGCGGACAATTTCAATGTGTCAGCTTTTTTTTTCCGATGTCTGCGGTTAGTATCTATATGTACTTTTTTTCCCCGTCTCATTCCGTCTGTAGACTTTAAAAAATGTAGTTTTGTTTATCAGAGCGGGAGTTCTGTTTCCCCGCAATATATAATTCGTTTAATTTGTTGTAACTTTAATTATAATTTAATCAAGTCATAAATATCCTGCTTTTCCAAGCTGTGTCGCTGGAGTTATTTACCAATGGAATGCAACCACACATCACTAAGATTATAAAAAATAATTAATATTTTCTTCATTTAGTTATTAAATATGTTCCCCTCTCTTACTTATTATTTTTTTAATGACAGCACTTAATCTTCTACTATACCTTCGCATTTTTTGAGATGCAATGGTTATGACTTTTTTTCAAAATGTAAGCCTTCTTGAATGAGCTGTTTTAAAGTTAATATAGAGCCGTACCTTGGTAAACGATGGTAATCCGTTCCAGTAATGCCGTTGTTAAGCAAAACCGTTGCTATTGAAGGTGCAATTTTCCATATAATTTTGAAGGCACACATACCTTAAATGATTAGTTACTGCTTAAAAGTGTCGTTTAAACTTATTTCAAATGTCTTAAAAGTTTGATAAATGTCTTTTATTTATTACCAGGGCCATACCAAGGGTGGTGCGGGCGGTGCCCCCCCCCCTCTGCCCACCAGCCGCCAAATACAGTTGTTGTGGTGCTGTTTATTATATGTTACAAAAATATTAATTTCAATAAAATGATCTAGTGAAGCATTCCTCATTTACTTGGTCGTTTTTTTTCCAAGTGAACCTCGAATTAAATGAACCTGGTAGTGGGGTCCAACTGCTGTCAACAGCGTACACCCGTGCAGGCTACGCCTGATCTGGTCTCGAATCAAACTAACCTTGAATTTTTTTAATTTTTTATTTCGACTTAAATTAGTTTAATATTTTGACCATCGTAGTTCACGTTACGACGATTTTGTATTCATCCAACTTTAATTTAATCGCAGGAAAGCAAAATTTAACAGAGTTAGTTCTTTCCGTTTCGAAAAAAAAGGTCAAAAATTTGCCGAAAAAGCGAAAAATTCGTGAGCAATTCAAAACTTGCAGAGGACAAAATATACTATATTGGTTTAAAAGCTTCATTTTACAAGAGTTAAAAAATTGCCGCTAACCGCGAAAAACCGCAGAAAATCGCGTAAAAATTTTTATGCGATTTAAATCGGAAAAAATAAAAAAACCTCAGAGAATAAAATTTATTGTATTTGGGCTGAAATATTGACACCAGATTTCTTTTACGATCCCTCCCGGATTCCTTCCGCCACAAAATGCGAAAAAATTTCTTTTTTTTCTTTTCTTTATTCTTTCTTTCTTTTTTTTTATCGCCAAGGACAAAATTTACTATATTGGGCTAAAAGATTGAAACCCGATTCCTGTAACAAATGTTAAAAAATCGCTGCAAAACACACACACACACACAAAAAAGTTTAAATCACATGAAAAGTTAAAATCATCGTACGGATTAAGAATAAACTTTATTGAAAAAAAAAAAAAAATACTGTATTGGGCTAAAAGATTGAAAATGGATTCTTTTTATAAATGTAAAAATATCTCCACAAAACGTGAAAAAAAAAAACTACGAAAAATTAAAGAATTCCAGAAGACAAAATTTACTATATTGTGTTCAAAGATTGAAACCAGATTTTCTTTACAAATGTAGAAAAATCGCCGTAAAACGTATAAAAACGTAAAAAATTGCAAAAAATAATCGCGAAAAACATAAAAATCTCAGAGAACAAAATTTATTATATTGGGTTAAAAAATTGTAGCTGGATATGTTTTAAGAATGTCAAAAAATCGCCGTGGAATGCGAAAAAACATTAAAATTGCATGAAAAATTAAAATCACTGTACGGATTCCGAATAAACTTTATTGAAAAGAGAAAAAAAAATTACTCTATTGGGCTAAAAGTTTAAAACCGGATTCTTTTTACGAATGTGAAAATATCTCCACAAAACGTAAAAAAAAAAAATCACATAAAAAATTCACGAAAAATTAAAAAATCGCAGAGGACAAAATTAACGATATTGTGTTTAAAGACTGAAACCGGATTTATTTTACGAATGTTAGAAAAATCGCTTCAAAACGCATAAAAAAAGAAAAAAAAATCTCCGCAAAAAACTTAAAATTTGCAGAGAATCAAATTTATTATATTAGGTTGTAGCTGGATTCATTTTACTAATGTCAAAAAATCATCGTAAACTGCGAAAAAACGCTAAACCCCGCATAACAAATTCGCGAACAAATTCAAATTCGCTATAACGAGTTGCGAATAAACATTATTGAAAAGAATCCAAAATCTAAATATATATATATATATATATATTTCTCTTACGTGGCGTGGAAATAAGGATGAATTTCTAGCTTATAGTTTTGCAACAACCGTAGTTTCTAGAGCTCATACCAATGAACAGACTAGATTGCGTAAGATCAGTTCTGTCTCCAATATGGCGGCCAGTGTGAGAGCTGTCAAACTCAAACTAGCAACTATTAAAATAAAATAACATGTATGTAATCCAAAGCGCTTGGGATGATTCCTCATTTTAATTATGAGTAATATCGTTAATTTCAAATGAATTCTCAACTCTTATTTAGAATTTATTTACGAATTTCACTCACACTAAAATCGGGGAGAATAAAAATATCAATTGTCTTGATTGCACCTCCTGCCATGTGTTGCTATCTTGATAAAGCTAAATATATATATATATATATTTGCAAAAATCTATAATTATTTAGAACAGTAAAATGTCGAACAAAATTTAAACAATGATTGATGATATATATAAACTATCTTCTTATCACGAAGTGTTTTTAAAATGAATTTAAGGCGTGCTGTACAATATTATAGATGCAATGAGTTTTAAACTAATTGTTTTTCCATTATCATTTTTTCATAGTATTTAAATTATTTATGTCCATTAGTAGCACCAACTAAATGCATTTTTAATTGTGTTTTCAAAGAAGTTTTCAATTAGTTTTTTTACATTAACGAAAATTGTCAATTTCATATGTTAAAATGATTTATGGTAGTACTTATTCCGGCTGGAGTTGCTGCAAAAACGAAAAGAGGCGAGCGAGCGAAGCGAACTGGGACCGCTTAGCGGTCTTAATGTGAATTGCTTAGCAATTTACAGAGGTTGACGAGCGTTAGCGAGTAGGGGGCTGAGCCCCCTAGTTTACTATATTGGGCTAAAAGGTTGTATACTGGATTACTGTTACAGATATTAAGAACTTCCACGAAAAGCGAAAAAAACCACGCAAAAAGTCGCATGAAAAATTCACGATTAAAATCAGTGAGAACAAAATTGAGTACAAAATATAATGATGTAACAACACTGAGATTCAGTGTTCAAAATTTAGTATAATGGGCTGAAAGATTAAAACTGGATTCCTTTTACAAATGTTTAAAAATCGCAGCAGAACGCGAAAAAACGGCAAAATATCTCGTAAAAAATTCATGAAAAATTTAAAAGTCGCAAAGGACAAATTTCACAATAATGGGTTAAAAGGTTAAAACCAGATTTGTATCACAAATGTTGAAAAATTGCCACAAAACGAGGAAAAACACTAAAAATCACATAAAAATTTTGCGAAACAGCTAGAAATCACTGAGGACAAAATTTACTACATCAGGCTGAAAAATTTTAACCAGATGTATTTTAGGAATGTTTAAGAAAATCGCAGCAAAACGCTTAAAATCGCATAAAAAATTCGTGAAAAATCTAAAAATCGCAGATCACAAAATTTGCTATATTGGGATAAAAGATTGAAGTTGGATTCCGTTTACGAATGTCAAAAGAAAAATTGTCGCAAAATGCCAAAAATCGCATAATAAATTTGCAAAAAATTAAAAAATCGCAGAGTAGAAAATGTATTATGTCTGCTGAAAAAATAAAACCAGATTTCTCGTACGAATGTTTAAAAAATTGCCTCGGAAAGATAAAAAACGCTAAAAATCACATAAAAATTTTGCGAAATTTTTTAAAAAGGCGGAGAACAAATTTTACTATATTGTGTTAAAAGATTGAAACTTAATTCCTAACACAAATGTTAAGAAATTGTCAAATAAACGCTAAAAATCACATAAACATTTCGCAAAAAATTCAAAAATTGCTGTACGACAAATGTTTAAGAAAAATAAACTTTTTTGAAAAAAAAGACAAAATGTTTTATATTGGGCTAGAAGATCGAAACTGAATTCCTTTTACCCAATGTGATAAAATTGCTGCGAGGCCGTTTTTAACCAAGATACTACTGTATATACATTGGGTATGTGTGCGTGCGCACGTGTGTGTTTAATAAACATTTGTGCCCCCCAAAATTTTAGGTCACGCTACGCCTATGTTGACAGCCAAAAACTTTACATGAGCTATACCAGATGTTTTTGCTATGAATACACTAAACAAAAAATCTGGTGGTGTTTACAGCGACTCTGCTATTGATAAGAGTTGGCCTAGCACTATGCTAGGATTAGTCCGGATACATTGATTCATTGTTAATACATTGAAACTAAAATTAATTTATCAACTGCACCATCTTCTATTGAAGAGGAGTCCAATTTTGTGATGTAGGCAGGAAAAATATTCAAAGCCGCTTTATGCATAGAGTTTGAAATGCTTCAAAGCATGTAACACACAGTATTAACTTCCCTTGAAATTGAAGCAATCATGCAAAAGAAAAAAAAATAAATAAATAAAAATAAAACACTCAGGATATTTTAGCTAAAAATGTGAAGTTCATAAGTACATTTTATTATTATGTAATTTTTATTAATGCATTACATAATTTTCATTTAACATTTAATAAATTTTATCCAGTATTATTTTCAGTAGATATAATACATAGAGATAGACACACCTGATTTTTTTTACCAGCCTTTGGGCTCATCTCATTTTTCTGAAACTGAAAATTTTATTTTATTTATTCACGTACAGTCCACTCTGTGAAATCTGCCGATGTATAATCCGCCATCCATTTTCAAATGTAAACAATGGAAATCATACTTTCATAGTTAAGCTCATTACAGAAATTACACATAGTTGTTTTTATGAATTATCAATTTTTAAATGCTTTAAATTGTGATTTAACAAGTTTTATGTGATTTGCATGATGTATATTAAAATAATAACTTTAGGTAAGCAAAAGGAACAACTAAATGCTAATATCAGTGGAGTAATTTACATTTTAAAACTAATACATTCATGTAACAGCTGACTAAAGAAATATCTGCAGAAATCAGTAACTGATTTGGTCTTATTTGAAAGGCACTTTTGCTAAATACACCTTTAAACAACTTGGAAATATATATATATATATATTATATATATATATATATAAAACCATTAATGAAACATTACCAAAACACCAACTGAAACTTGAAATTATGATTTAGGAAGTAATAATTTATTGACAACGAAATTGTAACCCCAGCACAATGAATATAGATATTAAATACTAAAATAAAAGAAGTAGAAATTAAATAAAAGAAAACTGCCCAGTTAAACTGACGGCATTGAGCTCACAGGCTATTCACACTAACTGTAAATTATATTCTTATTTCAAAGAATTTGAAATAAGCCCTCGAAAAATGAAGAAATCGACAATATATTAAGAGAGGGGAACCATCCCCCGTTCCTCCTTCTTATAATTAACCAATGAACCCATAAAACTAATCAGAGAAGCGCCTTACCACAATGAACCTATATACAAAATTTGAAAAAATCGGATAATTCTGCATGAAAAATCCATTTATCTAAATTAAGGGGGGGGGGGGTTAGCCCCCCGTCCCCTCTTTATACTTAACCGAAGAACCCCCAAAACTAATCAGAGAAGCGCTTTATCACAATGAACATATATATAAAATTTGAAGAAAATCTGATAATTCTGCTTAAAAAACACATTTATCTATATTAAGGGGGGTTAGTCCCCCCCTTTATACTTTACCAGTGAACTGCCTTATCACAAGGAACCTATAAACAAAATTGGAAGAAAATCGGATAACTCTGCATGAAAAATTCATTTATCTAAATTAAGGGGGAGGATTCCCCCCCCCCCCCCGTTAGCCCCTTTATACTTAACCTATGAACCCCCAAAACTAATCAGGAAAGAACCTTATCACAATGAACCTATATACAAAATTTGAAGAAAATTGGACAATTCTGCATGAAAAACCATTTATCTTAATTAAGGGGAGTTAGCCCCCCCGTTCCCCCCTTTATAGTTAAACAATCAATCCCCAAAACTAATCAGGGAAGCGCCTTATCACAAGGAACCTATAAACAAAATTGGAAGCAAAAGGGTTATTTCTGTCAAGAGTTATCGCGTTACGTACGTACATACATACATACAGAACGGGCGGGCACATAAGCTCTCAGGCTTTGATAGCCTGTGAGCTAATTAAAAATTGAATGAAATAAATAGAATGAATGAAATGAAATTTGTGGAATTTATACAGAATTATGAAGTCCGAAATGCATAAATTCCACAAATAAAATGAGTGGTTTCATCTTCATATTAGCATTAAAATTGTTAAAGAATATAAATTTGGGACGACCACTCAATGACAATAACCTTCTAGTGAAAAAAAAGACTTAAAATTCATAAAACAAATACAAAACTAATACAATACGTAAAAAGAGAGAAACCTTACCCTTAATTATAAGAGAAGAATTTGATAATAGATCTCCAAATACCATAATCTACGCGATGAATGTGGATTCCTGCTCACAACACTAACCAGATACATGAAGACGAATAAAGGCAATGAATTGCAAAATATAATTTTCTAAATGTTGCCAAAAACATTTTTAGAAGATTACAAACCCTGTTGCCAATTTAGAAAATGAATTACTTGGATATATGGAATTTTTTAAAGCATCACAAACCATGGTGCTGCCATCTATGAATTTGAAAATGAACTACATTACATGGATATATTGAATGTTTTAAAGCAAACAAGCCATGGTACTGCCATCTATGATCTGAATATGTAGTGAATATACAATGGAAAAATCAATATTAAAAATGAATTCATTCTATCTTAAGTGGTATTAATTAGTTAATAAATATAAATGAAATTAAAAATAAAATAAATAATATTTAATTAATAAATATATATGAAATTAAATATAAAATGAATAATAAATCCAATTACATTAAAGTAAAAATGGATCTAGTAATGATTAATTAAAATACTAAAAGTGAATAAAGATGCTATGGAGTTAAATTTAATATTAAACATATGATACAATAGGTTAGGGAATAACATTAATTTAAATTAATACATATAATTTTAGCATTTAAGAAAGTATTACATTTTATATATTGTATATATATATATATATATTCAGATTTAAGTCAAAACTTAAATTCCCATTGAGTAAATGTTCAAAAAATTAAATAACAGCTAATGAAATTTAAATTTTATAATTCCAACATACTTCGAATTAAGAGTTAAACAATCTTCTTAAAAAGATCGTTTAGCTCTTATTTTTCACACCTGTTTCAACTTATTTTCTATACTTAGAATTATTAAATTACTTTTGAGTTATAGTGTTCCTTTTTATATTGTATTTTTGTACAAATATTAGTAATTTATAGTTCAGTTTAAAAAGAAAACAAAGGAATGATCTGTAATCTGCAAAACTCTTGGTCCCAAACTGTGCAGAATTAACACAGTTGACTGCATTTAAAAAATGAATAATATAAATAAAATTTGCATTGTATAATTAATTTTTCTTTAAATTAACTTAGTTATTAAATAATTTAAACCTGTTATGCATTATATTTTCCTTTTCTATTGTAATTTATGTTTAAATATTTCTAATTAATAGTCCAACAATAAAAAAATAAAATGTAAACAAAGAAATTATCTATAATCCGCCAAACCCTTGGTCCCTAAGTGTGCGGATTTCACAGAGTTAACTGTATAGAAGAAAGAAAAAAAAAAGAGAACTCAATTTTTTTTGTAAATTACTTATTTCATTTCAAGTCATTTTAATGCTATTTTGATCAGAATGAAGGGGAAACAGAAATCCTGTTTTTCTGTTCTAGTATTAGAATGCCATTAAAAAAAAAAAAAAAAAAAAAGATTTGTGATATTTGCAGATTATATCTGACATTGACAGTTACGACACCAACAACTTTTAGTTTGATTTTCGTTTGTGACAAATAAATAGTAGGACACTTTTTTAATTGGATCTGTTATTTTATTCTTTTATGTAATGCAAAAAGAATATTTTGTTCTGTTCTCAGTCAACGAGCATTAGGTTTACACGCTTTTAGTCTTCTATTGTGTACAAGTCTACTTGAGTACAACTCTCCTCGCAGGAAAATAACGTTAGGGGTTTTTTATATCTATCATCAAGAACTTTGCTGAGACTCTGCTCTGCACATTCACAAACTCACTTTCGTTTGTAAGTAGATATAATTGCCAAGTATTTTTATCCAGATAGAAAACAATCGAGCAGTGTTTCAAGTTGATTTTCAGTGGCACAACAATCACGAAAGATTGTTATGAGGAAGGAATCAATTTAAGATGCATGCCTTTTATAGGAAATTGAAAAACACTGTTCGATTCTTTGTCATATAAATAGTAATTTCTGAAAATTTCATGCATTTATTCATAAGACGCACTTCATTAATGTGTCCATCAGATTTGGTTGTTGAGTGAGGAAAAAAAAAAATGAGAATCCTCTTAAATATGAGAACCTTTTTAAATTTAGATTACAAATTAAAACCATGATAAAATATTTGTAAGTACAGAAGAAAGATTAATTACGTCTTTGAGATATCTATTAATCAAAAAAAATTTTTAAGAAAAATCCTAATGTCAAATTTAAGAAAGACAGAAAAAATAATATGCAAAATAAAGTAAAATATGCTAATTTACTCAGACAACATTTCTAATATCTTTTAAGCAGCAATGAAGGAGGGAAATAATAATTCATTTAGTGTAGAGATGGCGAACCTTTTTATTGTGCATGCCAAAAATTTGAATACAATATCTATCAACACTATAATGTGGCAAACTTTTACATAAATGCCACTTATATGAAACACAGTTTAATAGAATTCACTTCCATGCGTTAAATAATTAAGAACAAAAATCAATATGTGATTTTGTCAGTATATTGTAATTAGCTATTAATTTAATAAAATTTCTTTTCGGAAATAATAATTTCAGTGGCATACAGTAGAATAAAGAAAAAAAAATTATATGAATTTTTATTTTAGTAATTTTTAACTTATCATTAATGCAACATCTAACTTATAATACTCCAAGATGCATAAAAAAAGCAATAATTTATTAATGGGATTTATGCTGTTGTACGTTTGATAGAGAATGTTTTTTATCTGGTTCATATTTTGTTATCTTAGCAATATACTAAGCAAAATAGGTTTCACTTAGCATTTTATGACTGTATGAAATTAATTTGGAGAAAGAAAAGCAAGCTTTCTGTATGAATTTAAATAGAAAGGTAAAGTAGTTACTTATAAAAAACACTGCAGGAAAAGAAAACTTTCTAATGTGTTATTTCATGCAAAAGTAATTATATGTTATTATTGTGTTAGTCATTACATATTAAACAAAATTATATTTATTATAACAAAAAAAAAAGAATTTTATCTCTATAATAATTAACAAATATAATTTTTTTGCATTCCAGAGAGATTGTCATATGTGCCACAGGTTCATTACCCCCTGACTACTGAAACCATAAAGTACATGAATAATATATATATATATATATTTTTTTTTTTTTTTTTCAAAGTAGTAATATTAAAGTAGAGAC
Source organism: Maratus michaelseni (assembly GCA_963931845.1). NCBI lineage: Eukaryota > Metazoa > Arthropoda > Arachnida > Araneae > Salticidae > Maratus > Maratus michaelseni. The sequence goes on along the minus strand of OZ007591.1, from coordinate 37,709,984 downwards.
CTGTAGAAAATATATAAATTTCAACAATAAATTTATTTAAATGTGTCTATTTCATTTAAATGTATCACTTTCTAGTTTATCTAACCTAGATTGTTAAAATAGCTGCTGCTTCTCAAATTCGCAGTACCAATACTTTAGATTTTTTGAAATGAATTCAATAGTTATAATGTTGTGTGCAAAACTTAGCACTTCAATAACTTTTAAACTTCTTTTTATTCAGTTTTTCACACAAGGTATGAGGAAGAATGTAAAAATGACTGATTGAAAGACTATTTTAAAGAAAAAGAGTCAACAACATTATGCACATTTTCAGGAAATTCTTTTTCCACCCTTTGCTTAAAGAGAAGAGAAAAAAAACAAAACAAGAATTAGACTGATTTGAAATTTCCTAAAAATATACAGTGACAAATTTTAGATTTTGCTTAGAAATGTAAAAATGCTATTTCTATATGAATGAAAATGATAAATAATTATATTTTCCATCACATAACTCAACTGTCAAAAACAAAAATAAATACAGATTAATAAGGTTTAATGCATAAAGTGATCACTTAACTATTTAATTTTACTAAGACATTAATTATCCTTTTCACTTAAGAGATGGCAATTTTAACAAACCAAATAACAATTTAAGTGAAACAATAGTAATCGTATTAACATACGTTATTTTGGATGGAAAATATAACATCAGAGGTACTATAGGAGAGTCTTCATTCCCGTAAATAATAAATCCCTTTTGCTTCAGCTTGTTCCTGAAATACACACTATTTCTCTTGAGCTGGGCAATTCTTTTCATGCCTAAAAAAGTATGAATACCGATCAGTTCAGAGTATAACACTCACAAATATAATTATTAAATAAAGATAAAAATACATAAATAAATACAAAGAATGGGGATATGATTTAAAACAATATTCTATGTATATATGTACAGAAAAAATAAAGTTTTTGTGTGGACATTAGAAAGCTGAAAAAAAAAAACACTTTTTTTGGTACTTGTTTACTTACTTGTCAACCTCTTTGAATAAATATAATTCGTTACCAAATGGAGATAAGCGTGGCGTCAAAACATAGTCATAAGATGTTTCCTTGGTCTTATGTAACCCAAATTAATTTCAGCAAGTCAATTTTTAAAGATTTTATGCACATACTATAATCAAAATCTATCACCATACAGTATGATTTAACTGAAATAATGGACAAAGACAGCAATATACATCAAATATGTGATTTACAGGTGCATTGCTATAATACCCATAGTGATTGGTGCAGGTAGATCTAGTAAATTATAATTTGAACAGTGGAAATAATGACAAGGGACCTTTTTGTAGGCCAAACTGTCTTACTGAGAGTTCTACAATACAGTCCTAGATCAAGATCAGAGGAGGCTCTGAAAACCATATTATTTGGAGACCTAAATTTTTATGTTAAGTAGGCACCTCAAATCTACCAAATTTGTCTTTTTCGAGTGAGTTCTGGGTTTTTGTAATATTTTCCAGCAGTGGGTGAAGGTGTCAAATTGGGAGAACACTTAGACTTTATTGTTTTAATAGCTTTTGATTGATGTTTGGGCTTATGACATATGCTAGCCCTGGCTGGAACTAAAACCACAAAATGTTGCAAACTGCACTTTGAATCTTAAAGTTTCTTATAATTTAATGTCTGAACGTAATTATGAACGTATTAATTATTAATGTCTGAACAGTTTTTGTAATATTTTCCAGCAGTGGGTGAAGGTGTCAAATTGGGAGAACACTTAGACTTTATTGTTTTAATAGCTTTTGATTGATGTTTGGGCTTATGACATATGCTAGCCCTGGTGAAGGTGTCAAATTGGGAGAACACTTAGACTTTATTGTTTTAATAGCTTTTGATTGATGTTTGGGCTTATGACATATGCTAGCCCTGGCTGCAACTAAAACCACAAAATGTTGCAAACTGCACTTTGAATCTTAAAGTTTGTTATAATTTAATGTCTGAACGTAATGAATGCTGAGCTGAAAAACGAACTTAAAAAGGGCAGATTCAGAATTAGACTTTTAGAGTAAATAGTTAGAAAATACAAGGTTATTCAAAATGAATCATCAGATTTCAAAATTTCATATTTTCAAAAATAAACGATACAGAATGATAAGTAATACATGAATACAAAGGAAAGTATGAAAGTTTTATATTGTGAAAAAAAGATGGCGCTCATGTCTTCTTCGTGAAACTATTTCATGAAAGCTTTTTTAGAAGCTTTTCAGCAGCAGCAGAAGTGATAATGGCGTCCACGGAGCAGAAAGCTTTTTGTGTGCTGTCGTTTGCATGATGTGGATCTGTAATCACCGTTCAGCATGCATTTCATAAAAGTATCAAATTAATCCACCTACAGCTCAGAGTATTCAAAGGTAGTATCATCAGTTTGAGAGCAGTAAACTAAAGGAGTAAAGGACTAAACATGTAACTAAAGAAAGTTATATCGAACACTTGTTAAAAAAAAAAACCCTCCATATTTCCCTTTATATTCATGTATTACTTATCATTCTGTGTCGTTTATTTGTGAAAATATAGCATTTTGAAATCAGATGATTCATTTTGAAAAACTCTTCTTATGTCACAGACAAACATTTACTTAATTTTTTTTTCAATATTTAAAATTTATTTATTTTTAAACTTAACATATTTTATTTCCCATTTTTTATTTTATTTCCTGTAATTCCCGTTTTCCAAATTTATTTATCTGTTGGCAATCATAACTTAACTTTTTTTTTCTTTTCGTTTCAAAACAATAGCCATCTTTTTTTTTTATAAAGTGCCTTCTTTCCGACCTTTTCAAATTTCGAAGTCCGGTTGCCACTTCGCTAACTTTTACAGTTCACAAATCTATTCACTGACGCAATTTGTATACTGCGTCCATACATTTCCTTTGTGGTATCGTATCGTCTCCTAACAGATTATGACATCCTTATGGTATGATGATTGGCCATGAGGTTTCGGTGCAAAATGTCACATTTAGCTTCCTTTCGTAGCTATCAGTCTCTTCCTCTCCTGGACACTGAGGTATTAGGATGCATACTTCGGTGCTTATAAAAACACTTTTTCTTTAGGCTAATCTCTGGACTAAACAGGTTCAGAGGTTGAGTACTAGTATTTAATCAATTAACTATAAAACAATTTCCCCCCCCCCCCCCCCCGATATATATTTTTTCAATAAGCATTTCTAGTATAACTTAGATAGATTTTACATCATACTTCGCTTTTAATAATATTGGTTTCCAATGTTATCCTTGCTGTTTGAGAATGACGGCAATATTATCTTGTACAGACAATGTGCTGATGTGTACTACAGTTTGTTTGATTCAGCAAAACTCCATCATTCTTCCTTGAGATGTGACAGGATGGTAAAGTAAAATAAAAAACTCTTTTTTAGTATACTAGGGGGCTCTGCCCCCTGCTCGCTACGCTCACCATCTCCCGTTCTGCCTTCACAGCCTCTTAAAATCTGGTAATGTATCCTGTTTTAAAAAGATGATGATGATATCACGAACGTCGACTTTCTTCTGTAATCAGGTTATAATGCTTTTTCATTTAACTGGTTATAATGCTTTTTCATTTAATTCATTTTTTTATTTTTAATATTCATGTGTAAACACAATTTTTATGACGTAATTTTCTTTATTTCCTGCTTTCAACACGTGATCATTTAATTATTATTTTAAACTTTCATTATTGTTTTTAATAGTCTCGCGCAAATACATTTTTTATTGGAGATAAAACAATCCTTTGTGCTTATTTAAAAATTGGCAACAATATAAAAAAAATGACTTTTTCAATAAAAGATTTTTTACTCGATTTTTAAGGATTTTTTGAGTTTTTATTGTCCGACCGTGATAATTTTTTTAATTTCTGAAAGCTTGTTATATTTCGCGTCGAGTGGTATGATTTTCGAATCCGTAGGATGGCTAGAAAAAAAGTAATAGCTCCTCAAAAAAGTCCTTAGTAAAAAAGCGATGAGAATAACCTGGAATATCTATGCAGAATTTGATTGGTCCATTTCGTTTTTGGCTCAGTTCCAAATTACTTTTTTTTTTTAATATAGAAGGAAATCTACAGTAAAGTCTTACCGATGCATCTTCTTCATCATGAATATATGGAATTAGATTCTGGCAGAGATTATTGATCTTATGAACTATTCATCTAAGAATTTCCAAGCTCTGTGAAATGTTGGAATTTAGCTTTTATGCATATCTTCCATTTATCATTACTTTAGTTAAAATAACTATTGTTATCTAAAGTTTTGAGAAGCGAAATTTAAAAAAAAAAATTCGTAAAATTTCTAGGTTTAAAATTATAATGTAAAAAGAAAATGATATTAATGTATACACTGAATATATTTTATGTTGCATTATCAAATAAATGTGTAAATAACAATATTATTCATAGCATATACCTGTATCATGTAACTTAAGGGAGAATGGGGGGTCTGCACAGACATGTTGTATTTTTTATTGATTGATGAATATATAATATTGAATAAAATATTTAGTTGATGATATAACTGTCCTTTTTTATATATAAAGTTTTACACCATTGTTTTTGTATATTTCGATGTTATTTTATGTGCTGGATTAATAATTTAAATATTTTATAATTTCTGAATTTAATAATTTGTGATTATATATTCTGCTATAAGGAAGGTACTGTTTAATCAATATCAAAAAAGAATTTATAATAAATTAAAAATATATTTTTTTAAAAAAGAAAGAAGTCTAACATGGTATATTTTTGGTCAATTGTTCAGATAAGAACGTTTTTATTATTTTACCGTGAAGTTTTTAGTTTATTTTATTGTTTCACTATTTAATAAGTCTTATTTTGCAATGTTTTGTTTCTTTTTACTACTTTCAATCACTGTGTCTAAATTATTTCATATTCTTCCTTTTGGAATATCAAAATTTTAATAGTTTAAATATTCAAAATTATCTGTCTCTAATATTTTTGATAATCCCAATTTCCTTTTCTTTTTTTTTTTCTTTTTTCATAATAACCCTGTATTTAATTGGAAATTTAAATAATAGATTTAAAATAAGACTCTAATACCTTTCATATTCCCCTTTCCCTTCCAAGCTGAGATCCATTAGGCTTGCCTGCAAAAGTGAAGGAGCTCAAACCAAGATAGTTTTTAAAAAGTTTTTTGATTTGCTTAAAGCTTTAGATTAAAATTAATATTAAAGTTATATTTATAGTTAAGGTTGCTCAGGAATATGGGCTGAATTTTGCTGATAGAAATTTAAGATTTAACCTGTTCGAGACTGCAGTAAAAGTGAGAGAAAGCCCTTCTTCAGGCCCACATGTTGCAGCGAAAGCTTACTGCTATGAGCCCTGCAAGATTTTCCAAGTTATGCCCAACATGTTAAAAAAAAAAAGATAATTCTTTGTATTTCCCTTATAATAATACACAATGGTTGAAATATTATTTCACATACTGTATACTGATGCTAGGAAAATTGACAAAGTTATACTTAGAGATTTTGTTATATTTATAAACATTTTAGAAATATCCTGGGTGTGCAATTCTAATATTCATGAAAATATATTGTGAGTTATATAAAAATACAATAAAATCACTGCATTAAACTAATTTAAAGAGAAAATATATATTCATATGTCTATATAAAAATATTTCCATTAAATTTTAAAGGAAAAAAATTATAGAATGAAAAATAACTTTTAGGGTAAAGTGTCTACATTATATACATGAACTTCTGTCAATCACTATATGTCTGTCACTGGAATCTGAAAAGCATAAACTATTTACACATTTATCTAAAGTTGTATCACTCTTGAGTTCATTTATAATTTTTGAAATTCTGCTTTCAGTAAGATATCTGGCACTTTTCATCATGATTTATTTGCTTCTGATAAAAATTCTACATGTTTTGTACCCAATCTGAAAAGATCACTAATTTCATCTCCATTCGTATACATTCTATCTAAAGTACTCATCATAAATAAATAAATATTTAAAGCAGACAGCAGTAAAGCATTCCCATCACTCTTACTTTTCTTCAAAGCATACTCAATGTGCTTTTGTTTACCAAAATCGAAGACTGACATCCCCCCCCCCCCCCCAAAGCCTTATCTATCAGAACTAAAATATGAAGGTCAATGTTTGGGTGATTACTGAACTTCGAAATCTTAATCATCTAACGTAACGCCATCTAGCATAATTTAAAATTACTAATAAAACATTCCAATTTCAAAGATCATATTTGAAATCGGGTGTGGCGTTAATTTATAAAATATGTTGGTGCTTTGGTAGGAAGAACAATTTCACTATTTAAAATGAGAAATAATCTCGAAAATACAGTATCAAAAATGCGATGATAAAACATGTATTGTTGGTGGGAGAACATTTTCAGTTATAGAGCAATGATCCTAAATGCAACAATGTTGCAGTTCTTTTGGTCATAAACTTTATTTGAGGAGAAATTAAAAAGGAAAATTAAATATGAGGAAGACAATGAATGGAAGGCTGAATTGAAGACACGCAAATTGCAGTTAATCCAATCTTTATTAATATTGGAATTGAAGAGGAAGGCATATAAAGAACTTTTATTTTTTAGGTCATGCATTCGATTAAAAAGAGATCACATTGAAGATTCCACAGAATAATTAAAATTTTGGCATACGATATGATGAAAGTCTTAGAAAATACTGAAGAATTTAAATTGGCAAGACAAAAACTCTTTAAATTTTAAAATAAAATTAACTGCATTTTCACAAATTTATCACATTTCCAGATCTTAAGAACGATTAAAAAGAAAAACAGCAATTCGGCATATCATGAAGTTTAGATAATAGAAACTTGTGCTGATGAAAGCACAGCAAGGTATTACATCGTCAGACATATTTCTTCTTCTGACTAAAAAATTTGTTGCATCCGTATAAATACGAATGAATTGGGGTTTCTAAAAGTAAACGAACATAATTTTTTGAAGAGATTTGTTAATTAAATGATGGAGAAATAATCTATAAACAAATAAAATAATGTAGAATAAAAAGGTGAACATTAATTTGCTTTGGTGACAAAAACCACACCTCTGATCTTGGCAAAAACGAAACAAAACCTTAACCAGAAACTTTCCACTCAGAGATAAGGCACACACGGCACAAGCGTATGTGTAGATCAAATGCTGAATGCCGTCAGAGAGAGAGGATGCAAAGCGTTGCTTCCAATTCTAGCCTAGCAGGGAGAATGGAGAAACAATTAAGTCCGTGAGGGGATGAAATGTTGATAGCGTGCTCGCACTAAATAATGGCACAAAAACTGTGAATAAAATATGAAAAAATAAAAACAACATGATAGTAATATCACACAGGGTCCTGTATAGAAGGTTTCAACCGTATCACATATGAACTTGCAGGTCGTGAGGAGGAGCTTTTTGAGCTGCATATATAATGCATCGGTCCTGAACAGCTTAAGATTTGAATTTTGAGGCTTAACCCATTCGGGACCATGGTATCATATATGCAACCTCAAAAAGAGCATACAGAATTTGTTTTAGGCACCAGTAAAAAATAAAAGTAATATCTGCTTTCTCATATTAGAGCATTTTTGTGATAGTTTAAGTAAAGGTAGCTTTTTTAAAAAAAGTGGTGCCAAACGAATAAAATTTGTGTAAAAGCCACCGGTCCCGAAGGGGTTAAATTTAAGTTTTTAGGTTTATGGCACTCAGGACAACCTGGTCAAACTTTACAAAAATGCGAAAAATACAATAATAATAACACAGAACATAAGAAATATATGAAGGAAACAATAACAAAATAGTAATACTGATGTAAAGTTTTGTGACTAATTTTTTTTATAAATTCTCTGGCCTTTTGTGCTATTTTTGTTAAAGTTTTTAAAGCCCAAAATTACAAATTTTAAATAAAATTCAATTATATAATATTAATAAATATACAAAATTATCCTGATAAGTGCAATTACTGAAAAATATGATTTTTATGTACAAAGTATTCAAATTATATAAATATTTCCAAAGTGTAAAATTATTGAAAATATTCAAATTTTATTAACAAGAAAAAAAAAAATAAATGCAGAAATATAAAATTATTCAAACTTGAAAAAATATGTAAATATTTAAAAACGATGTCAACAAATTATTATTTTGCAAAATATTCAAATATGTAAGAAAATAACAAATGTAAATGAACTTTATTTACATTTATTTTTTGTAGGGTAAGTAGTGTTATCCTAAACTTTACAGGAGGTTTAAGGTAAGTAGTGTTATCTTAAACCTTACAGGAGGTTTTCACATTATCCTAAACCTCGTAGGAGGTTTTAGCAAAAGTTTTTAAAAATATTTGAAAGTTGAAAAGAAAAATTAACATGATGCTTATTGAAAATGCAGATATAATTTAATTGAAAAATGGGTAGTCTAGCATCTACAGACTGAGATTATTTATTTTCCACAGAGGCGACAGTAAAACCATTTCACAATTTAACAAATTACATCTGCATTTCACTGTTTCAAAAATTGTTGATCTAACCAGATCAAAGTCCAGGATATTTTTTTTCATATTTAAGGCCCGAATGCTCTGAGTTTCCTTATGTGAAAGGTATTAGAATACCATTTTAAATCTAAAATTTAAATTAATTTCTAATTAAATATTTTCTAACTCTTAAAGTCTAATTCTGAATTGCCCTTTTTAAGTTTGTTTTTCAGCTCAGCATTTATTACTTTCAGATAATAAATTGTAACAAACTTTAAGATTCAAAGTACAAGCTAAGTGCAATTTGCAACAGTTTGTAGTTGCAGTTGTACCCAGACCTTGTTAGCATCACAGGCCCAGACATCAAAAGAGCTATTAAACCAATTAAGTTTAAGTGTCCCTCCACCCAATTTGATATATTCACCTCCTGCTGGAAAATGTTACAAGTGTGGACCAAAAATACGGCGGGGAAGGAGGGCATGCATTTTAAGTACAGATAATTTTATACGAAACTTAAACTTAACAGAGTATGATTTTGATATTTTTTATGATATTCAGGATAATATTCATTCTGAACATTCACACAGACAGGACTGACAGACTTTTAGATTTTACAGTCATACTTATCTCATCTGAAGTCACAATTTATTAAAAATACAATGTTTTAAAATTATTATTATTTTACAAGAATTTCTCTGACATTAAGATTGAGAGAAATAGCTCATATGAGCCAACTTTTCAAAACTAACAAAAGTTATTCACATGAATGTTTCATTTCATCAGACTAAGTAAATAATACAAAACAGTCATAACTAATTTGGCAATTTTATTCATTATTCATATATTTCCTGTATCATTCAAGCAAATTTTTACTGTATGTGTGTGTCTAAGAGAAGAGGAAGTAATATCCATATTATATTTTATTTTATAAACAAAATGAACAGTTATTACATTTTAGTCATCAGGACAATGGCAACATACCAGATGCTTCACAAGATCTTAGTAATGGAAGAATAGCTTTTGAAAGGAAGAAAAATATTTCAATTTTTAAGGATTTACACACCAGCATAAAGAAAATTAAAAGATGAGTTTTTCAAAATGTTTTCTATTTGAAGAGACTGAAACAAAGTCTCTGTTCAAATTTCTCAATAGTCTGCTTGAGTTGGTCTACTGAAATTGATTTCTATAACACTTATTATTGCTGTTTTCAGCTTTTCTATGGTTTTGTTTGATCTCTATAGACTATATCTTTAAAATAACTCCTTAAGAAGGCAAGTGTTGATAAATCAGAGCTATGGGGGAGAAGGAGGAAGGACATTCCTTCAGTGAAGCAATTTAAAAGCACCTTGTGATGACATGATTGTTACAGTGACTTCTACGTAAATCCAGAATGTTACTTGTTGAATGTGGAAGAGCTCCATCCTGTTGAAACTATGTGTCTTGACCCAGCCTTCATGGTAGGCATCAGAATGTACTTCTTCATCAATAACTTCAACATATTTTTAAAAAGCACCATGTCTTGAGTATTTTGACAAATTGACAAAAGATAAAAAAGGTTTGCCTGACAAAAAATACCGATTGAATATCTTTTGACTTAATATCTGTTCATTTAGCAAAGCAAAGAAAAAAAAATTTCAAGAGTCTGTATGCAAGAACACAGAATTTGGTCAACATTGGGCTTTGTCCACTCACAAGTGATTCAACAAACAGATTAGTAAAATCCATTGAAGAGCCCCGTAAATTATAAATGGTTCTCAAACACAGGTTTTATTTATGAGGAAAAAACAAACCAGTGTAATAGAACAAATATAAAACAAAAATAATAAATTTCTAACCTTCATTTGTGCCATCTAATCCCATTATAGTTAACATAGTTCTATATATTTGTTCGACAATTGGAGCTGACATACTGGCAGCATATGCAAAACTATGACAATGGATTCTTAAATGATCGATTAATTTCTGAAATAAAAATACAAAACATAGTAAATTTATAGTCACCATAACAGTTTTATTTTACAAAGCAGCTTATAATTTAACAAGAAATAAAATAACATTAAACTGATTATTTAAGATTCAAACATGGTACAAGTTCACACACACCAAAAATAAGCTGAATTTACATATCCTCGTACATCCCCCCCCCCCCTCTGATCAAGAAAGTTATGATATATAATTAGTCATCAAAATTTAAATATGTAAATTTTACAATTAAAAATAATGTTAATTTAAATTTCGTACAATAAACATAAAAACAAGAAAAACATGTTCAATATTATTAAAATTCAAACAGCGATAACATTACTTGTTTGAACTTTTCTGTCCATAGATGGCGTCCTAGTCTTACTACTCATACCAGCTCGTTTTGCTTTCGTAGACTGATGATGCAATATGCACGCATCTAGTCAGGCACAATAGAGAGGAGTGTTAATGTCCAGTTTATGTGTCAGCTGACCGTGGCATTCATATTATTTAAGTAGGATTCAATTGTGAATCATTGTCTGGTTTTTCGTGTAGAATGATGTCTGTGATCAAGTAACTGCTTTGTGCAGATAAGAGTTTCATTTAAAATATTATGTTTATTTAAAATGATGCCAGCAGTTATTCATCAATTCTGTATTGTTTATGAAGTCTTTTTTTCACTAATATTGGTTCTTCTCTTTCAAAACTGCATATTGTGTTTATACCATTCGATTAATCTGTCAGTTTCCGAGATGCATTTACCTTCTGTTTTCCGCAAGTTCACTCTTCATTTATATTACAGTAATGGTGTTTATACAAGAATTTAACTACTGTACGATGTTGAATCAAATATGAACCAGAATTTCTGCTGGGAGGACTGAAGGTCATCGCGAGGGCGCTCAAACCTCTGTGCATGACAGGTGGGGATTGATGAGAATAACACATGTAATTAGCAGTCTCATCGCCTCTTAAAACCATTCATTTCACCTAAAACCTTAGCATAACTCATTTGAAACAGTCACTCATATCTTTATTAAACATGCATAAATTACCTACAAAAACCATACTTATTTACGTTTTCACAGCATATAATTTATTTTAAACATCCTTATATTATGTTAATTTACTTACCTTAAAACCTTTTAAGTTTATTCTGGTTTTTAGCTAAAGTCCTTTTATTATGCTCACATTGTTAATTATCGGCATTCCGCCATCTTTATTTTCCTCTCAGTGAACTCAGCCATCCAACTCTCACCAAAACATTTTCAGTAATGACGATAGTCCGTGCTAAAATATTTCCATCCCCGCTAGATGGTGACAGCTTACTTTAATCGATTAATTCAATTTCTTTCATATCATCATTTGCATTGATTTCGATGCCGCACGCTGATTGGTCCAACAGGTGGCCATTGCTCATTAGTCCGTATTAGGATCATATAAATAGACAGTGTCAATCACTATCATTACACTTCTGGTTCTTCTGACAATGGGAACATGTCAAGAGAGTCTGAATTTGGCAGGTCCAAATTCTGGATGTTTAAATTCTTTTTAAACTTATACAAACCGATTTTATTTATGAGAGGATGGATAAGAGTCATTATTTTAACTGCTTTTATTATCTAAACATGTCTGCATATTTCTGCTTTGTTAAACATCGAAACGTCTGTATTCCTCAATGAAACTACTTGTTATTTACGCTATCTACTGTACGATATGAAGCTCATGCAAGTTCAACCTTTTGCATATATTATTGCCTCGTCTTCTAAAGTATAAAAAACATCAGACTTCTCTACCAACAACTGTATTTTTCCTCTGCCTCCGAATACTTAACATATGATACTAAACTAGAAGCATTCAAGTATTTATATTTATGGTAAATGAACTTCACCAGTAAAACCTTCCAACCTGTGCATTTTACTTTTTCATACATTTTCCAGCTCTGCAACTTAATTATCCAACTTAAACATACCTTAATTTATCAACAGTTATGGGCACATAGATTTATTGCGACAAAAGTGGTGGCTAGCACCCGAATCAAAGATCCAGTCATCATTGTTAACAATATTACTACAGTTCAAATAGGATATATATTGAGAAGCCTTACGTGTTGAGTCAAAGTCATCATCAGGCGAGTCTCTCCCAGATGAAAAGTGTCGGTGCCGCCTGGATTTCTGTCTCTTGGGTTCCCGTAGCCTGGAATTTCTCTGGTAGGATGGTGAATCTTGAAGATCAGGACTAGGAGCCTGGGCTCGGTATCTTGTTCTTGAGTCATTTCTAGGATTAGTACTCCGGGTGGATAGCGTCGTCTTTGAGGGGAGTATGATCCAACAGAAGAAGTCGATGAAAAGCGATAATGAGATGAAGATGGTTGGCGATAGCTGTTAAAAGAACGGCCTCTTCCAAAGAAACAGTTGATTCTAATATGGCCAAGTTGTCTGCACTGCAGCAATGCTTGCCTTGAAACTTTTTAAAAACAGGTTTTCTTTCAGAATTAACCACATGATTAGAGTTGTTTTTCTCGAAAGGGTTGATTGTGTTCATTTGTTTAGTGCTATCGTTCTCTCGTAACTTGATTCTCGCTTCTTCCGCAATCAATTCCTCCATTATCTGATCGAATTTGAATGTTGCTTTGGGTCTTCTTAAAGCATTTTGTACTGCACTATCGAAACATGATGGCAAGAAACGCAGGAACTGATAACACAGGTAATTTTCTGAAAAATCTTTATCAAGCTGCTTGACATTTAAAAAGATGTTCTGCAATCTCGCTGCAAACAAATTCAAGCTTTCGCCATGTTTAATTCGACATTCCATCATTTCGGTGAACACTGTCACGTGATGTGCATGAGTGTCAGGCTGGAAATTATTTCTCAAACGTTCCCACGCATCAATAGGATTAGTACAGTCATTGATTATACGTTTGTATTCTGTTTCTATATTTAAGAAGATTAAAGAAAGAGCCTGATTGGAACGGGTTTTAAATGCATTTACCATCTCAGCTGTAATCGTCGTTGAAACTTCCAAGACCGGCTGTTTCATTTCGATTATTTCCCAAATACCACGTTCCATTAGTAAAAATTTTATGTTAGAGCTCCAGTTAGCATAGTTTCTATTGTTCAGCTTTTCTATTGTGTTAGAAGCCCTGTTGGGTCAGACTTTTAAAACTTTCAAAGTAGAAAGAAAAATATTTTTTTTGCCAATATCCCCCCCTCCTGAATTTTCCAAATTGTGCTTGGTTTGAACTATTATATTTGTGACATTCTGTAAATCATAAGGATAAGTTCAGCAATAAAACATAATGAAAAAGTACTCGTTATCAGCAAAATAAGAAAAATTATACAGTTGAAGATGAACTTTCAAAAACGCAAACAAAAACAGGTTTTTGGCAAAAATCAATTTTAGCATTCAATAATATCTTCTGTAAACTATAAAAATAAAAAGCTTCTTTACTGCACGAAGAGCGGAGGGAGAGAGAGAGAGATAGATGCCGAGAATATTTTAAAATCCAAGCATCGTTAGCAACTTCAAACCCCAAAACGCTCCTCCTCAGCCAATCAAAAAACTACGTTGTCAAACATGAGGTACAATTCTCCATACTCCAATTCCAGAACAAGAACAGCAGATTGCGCCAAAAAAATTATTGTTCTATCGATTGGCAACAATGTATCGCATATTTGAAGTGAGGGAGATAGATGAAGTCATTGACCCCGTGCGATGCTGTTATCATATTTAAAAACTTCTCTGTTTGATGAAGAAAAAGAAAATATTTGAATAGGCTAGCGTTAAGTTTTAAAGAAATTAATCAGAAAGAGAATTTTTTAACTGAGAAGGGAATATGAAAATTAATATTTAGAATATGCATAATATTCAAGAAAAGTAATTTTACATTGAGATGGGGAATCTGAAAATTAATAATTAAGATTGCAATATTTACGAAAGGAATTTTTGAAATGAGAAAATTTTGATTTAAGATTGAAATTAAAAATATTAAATGATTTAAATTTAGAATAATTAAAATAAGGAATTTAAAATATTTAAATTAAAAGAAAGTTTCTGTCATAGCATAACAAAGACATAAAATTTAAAGTTTTATCAATTAAAAAAGTTTTAAGACTATCCTCAAGTAAAACTTACAGCACAGATTTTTTTAGTGTAAGGTTTATATGTAAAAAGGTCTTGTTCATAAAAATGGAAGTATTTGTGTTAAATATTATGTAAAATTGTTTTAAAATTTAACTTTTAACCTTTAAACTCTGAAATATAGGACTATTCGACTAGCTGAATATTCAGTATTCAGCCTAATGGTTACTATTCGGCCAAAATCACTATAAGGTGCATCTCTACTTTTTATACTCAATAAAAAAAGAACGAATGTTTAAATGTAAAGGAAAAGTGAAATAGTGTCAAAATAAATAAGTCTCTCTTGAAAAGGGGGCGGGGGGGATTTGGCAAGTATGTTTTATGTTCACCAATTACTAACAATAACATCATTTGTATTTGTATAAACTACAAAATAGTGCAAATAATGATCGAGAAGATTTCTGATGAAATATATCATGTTAGCATGTTTTTTTTCCTTTCCCTGATAGAACTTAATAATAAACATATTAGAATAATAAATGTCCAATGCCTGATTTATTTAGCCACATATCAAGTTATCATAGCTTTAATTCTTATCACATTCTTATTTGTTAACTTCCCAAAAGTAAAAGACCAAAAGAAACATTTTTATGAAAAGTATCAAGCTAGAACAACATTAAATGAATTATCAAAATTCTGTAAATTATTTAATTATTATTATATATATATATATACCTTGGAACCAGCTATGTATCCTCCAGCAGCTCCAAAACTTTTGGTGAATGTGCCCATAAGAATATCAATATCTTTTGGATCACATCCAAAATAATCGGTAACTCCTCGACCTCTTGATCCAAGGGCACCAATACTGTGTGCTTCATCGACGTAGAGATAACACTTGTACTTTTTTTTTAGAGCAATGATTTCTGGAAGATTGACTATTGTACCTTCCATACTGAAAAATTAAATTATTAAAAGATAATTACATATTTACAAACATACATATATATAAACATGGCAGCAGCATAATATAAAAAAATCCTACAACAAAATTAGAGATTTTGTATTTAAATAACACTTCTTAAAAAAAATTACTAATTTACTTGGATATTTAATTTCATATTTAATAAATACAAGTAAATTGAAGTTCCTAATTAATATGCTTTCCACAGCAGAAATAACCACACATCAGATCACCTTGTCTTCATACATATAATATATTTCACTACATAAATCACTACTTTAGACCCATCTCACTCAGTGCCACAGCTCATCAGATCAAATTGATCCAATAATTGACCATGTGATGCAATACAAACTTGCAATAATAAGTTTTTTCAAAAAAATTGAAAATCCATGCATAATTTGTGAAGTAGTATTTAACTTTAATAAATGCACAATTTTTTATATCTTTGATTAAGTTTTTTTTTTTTTTTTTTTTAAATCCAGGTATCACGCCATGGCAACTTAAAATATAAATCCTTTTTCTTTAAATTATAAACTTAAATATAATATAATAAATAAATAGAACTTAGAATATCATTCGAAGAAAAAAAATAGAATTGTTAAAAGGCAGAAGATTTAATTTTAAACTTTTTTTTATTTTAAACTTAAAATAATTAATAAAAGTAAAATAATAATATCCTTAAAATGTCTCTTAAAATAATAATATCCTATGGGAAGGAGGGGGTCAAAGACAGAAAGATAAATTTAAAGAGAGGAAGGTAATTTAGATGATTATTTATGCATTTATTATTAGAGATCGATCAATAGAGCAGAAGATTAAAGAAAAATAAAACAGTTTTAAAGATTTTAAACTTTGCAAGCTGGGGGAAGGCAGAAATTTCACATGGAAGATGGGAGGGAAATTTTTATGAAATTATACAAATGTCAAAATCTGCCAAAACACAGAAGATTCTCATCTTTGAAGACATTTAGAGGACTACCGTCTGCAAACAGAAATTCAGGAGTTTTGCAGAAGGCAGAATCGAAATTTAGGAGTATAAAGGGCCCTACAAAAACATACTTTAAAATCAGGAGTTTTGCATGAGCATATGACCCTTGTTAACTGCAACATTTCATACATATATATATTTTTTATTATTGTTAAAAAAAAACTTTTCCAGTTTAATAACATTTTACATAATAACTAAAGTATGGCATGTCGAAAAGTATTTAAAAATATGTTAAATATTTTTTATTATTATTATTATATTTACACAGATTTTTTTTTTCCCATTTTATTTTTTTTTTTTGAGAAGAAACAAATATATATAATAAATATCTTATCCTTACTCCCCCCCCCCCCCCCCCAAAAAAAAAAAAAAAAAAAAAAAAAAAACTTTATTTGGAATTAGTTTGGCTTAAATAAACCTATCTCTATTTAGATATTGCACCAACATTTAAATTTGGGATAAACTTGTCTTTAAATAAGTGAGGATTTTTTTTCATTATAATTAAGTATATTATATAATGTATGTTAAATTTTTCTATTGTTTTATTTTTCTTTAAAATGAACCTTTTTAAAAATATTTTTTGAAAATGGAGGAAAAAGAAACAATTTAATTGAAAATGTTGATGCCAATGGAATTATTTTAAAATAAAACTGCCAAAGATTAAATAGATATAAGAAAAACCCAAGACACCAAATGTTGATTCAGAATTTGAGATACCTTCAAAAATCTCAACTATCAAATTTAATTACCTGTAAAGGCCCTCTACAATAATAATTATTTTTTTCCAGGGCCTATGAGTGCGTGGCTGTCCTTCAATAATTGCACAACGAATTTTCTTTTCTAAATCCTTCATGTCTAAAAAAAAATTAAATAAACTTTAATTTGCTTATAACTAAATAAAAAAAAAATAGTTTCTGTAAAATAATGTATGTGTGTGTTTCAGAAGAAATAAAAATTGCAAAAATTATTTTCATTAACATTTTTGTATTTGGTGTGATAACCATTTCAAAAGTTTCAATAAAAGTTCTAAACAGGTATAAAAAACATTACAACTTCCAAAATATTTTTGAAATTACAGTATTCTATAGCAACATTATTATATTTAAGAATTTTCCTTTTCTAGAAATAAACCAAGATGAGTAAAGTAAGGAAAACAAAAGCTTTCACGAATATCACATTCCTTCTCCTATTTAAATGTCCAGCCATTTCTGCAGCAGAAGACCACATCTTTATTACACAGCTATCAATGCATATGTCAGGGTGGTCACAAATATCTTATGTTAAAATTCCCTGATATTTCCAGGTAAGATTCAAATTTCCAGGTTAGCGTTAAAGTAATGAAATTTTTATAGATAATTTCTTTTACAACATTACTCTAATGCATACAGTCAATACTTAGTAAAAGTTTATATTAAAAAAAAAAAAAATCACTACAAGTTGTTGCATAGTTAATCAAAAATAGACATTACTGCTTGTTTGATCTTGTGGTATTATACAAGGTAAGAATACTGTCGTATGAAAACAACATCTAGTGGAGAGCTGAATAAAAAATTAATGTGCATCACGGTAATGACAATAGAGACGAACTTCAAATAAGTATAACTTGTACTTTTCTATTATCCCATCGAGCACTTTTCATATAAAAAAAAAGAGAGTTTACACATGTTTATTATGTAATCAAGAAATTTTTTATTTGATGTTTTCTCTGTATTTTTAATGATGTTTTACTAATTTTTTAGATCTTTCGTTAATTAAAATAACAATTATGTCATTAAACGATGATATCAAACAGAAAAACACTGCAAAAATATTGCGATGCGTAGAATCTATCAATTTTAACTGACGCCACAGACATTTATCCATAAGCCAAAATGACAGTTTAAAAAAAATTATTAAGAACTGTTGGATTTAACTCGAAAATAACAAAAGGGTAAAATAATCTTTGATTTTAAATACAAAGCTAGCACGTGATGTACATTTTCTATTTTTGTTTATATTTAGGATAAGTCAGTTTAGTGTTTCTAATGAACGATATTAGTTAACTTCTATTTCCATGCTTTCTCCTGCATTTTGAGAAAAAATTAAACAGATCTGTGATCAGCCATCTAAAGAAAATGGGGCGATAACCTATTTTCAAAAATATGGAATTCTGCCATGAAAAAAGTGTGTATTGATGGGCATGATATGAGACTATCTACAAACTGATAAACAGTGACGGTCTAATGTGAAAACTGCGATAAAAGAATATCCATTAGAAAAGGAAGCTGGTTGGATGGCTCCAAATTAACATTTGTAACTGCATTAAGGTTCATTTATACCTGGTCTGATAAATCCCTAATATTAAGTGCGGTAAACATCTGTGTGTTTCTGTCTGTGCACTCCACCTTTGTACCCGCAAAGGCTCCGGGACCAGGCGACGCATGGACGGCGGACCGAAAAATTCGCAAAAAAGGCGCGACGCTCAAGTTTCGATCGGGTCGGGATTCGGACCCGGACCCGGGGAGTTATTAATGAGCGAAAGTGTTTTAATTACCGACCGAAACCGAACTGGAAAAGGAATCGAAAAAAATTTCCGTTTTGATAATCGCAGACATCCAAATCGTCGCTTTTTAACGCATCATCGAATAAAAAAAAAAAATGTACCGGAGGTATCGATCCGAAAATCGGGGTACACACGCGGCCGATTTTTGTCGTTCCAAAATGTCAAATTTTTTGAAATTCGGACCATAACTTTTCTTTATTTCGGCCAAAAACTGACCAGACATCCAACATCGACCCCAGACGTAAAAAAAGGTTGCCGTAAAGAACGCAGGGTCGACAGATCCGAGATCAAATCGCCCCATTCCTTTTTGAAACAAGTGGAAATAATGACTCTACATTCGCGAAAATTTGCTAACACGTGTATAAAAAAATCGCGAATTCAACAAAAAAAAATTTGTAAAAATCGACCAGTAATTTTTGAAGATATCAATTAAAACTCATTAATGACACGGCAAATGAATTTATTTCTATTCCGAAGAGACAGCTTCTTTTTTATTTCAACATTCAACGGAGACGAATCGTCTGTGGATAAGTCATTTCTGAAAGAGATAAAATAGTCACGTGACTTTCAACTGCGTTTTTTCAGAGAGGGGGGCCAATTTCCGAATCTAAGGGGCGCATTAATTCCAAACTTTGACAGGGCGACTCAAAATGGATTCTGCTTTCAGAATATCTAAAAATTATTCTCATATCTTCATTAGGAGCCGATATATTATTTTATTGTATAATTAATCATCGTTATTTGTATAATTAAAGCAAAAGAAAGATTTCTATGACAGTGCCGGCTAGATATTACGATTTTAAGAAGTAGGCCGCGTCTAAAAACTGCCATACCGAGTATCTTAAGTTTTTGTTTTAGAGTGGCAACCAGATATCATGATAGGGAAAAGCGGGCTTCGTCCGTTATCGATTTTTTTTTTTTTTTCAGTTTTAAGTTTTTCTACAGGTCCCTGTCTTTGAACAAGAAGTCCGGTAGTCTAAATAAGTTGTTTGACATCAGATTTTTTTTTCCGGCAGTCTAATTCAGTTGTTTAAGGAAAAGCAGTGTCCTCCCCCCCCCCCCTTCAAGTTTTTTTATCTTAACTGTGGGGTTCTAGAGGTTCGTTCAGTTCGAGGTTTATCTTATTCGAGGTTTATTTTTTCTATTTGCGCCACCTGGTGGCGGAAGGTGGAACTAACGTATACTGCAGCGCGTGCGCAGCACGACTGCTATACGGTGTCGCAGGCAGCGGGGACCGAAATCACCCACTCGTGGACAGCCACCCGTGAGGTATAGGAACAATAAGTCCACGAGGGGAAAAATAAACGCTACCCGACACCGATAGCACCCATCCGTTCCAACCCCCACCGCAGGAGGCGCCTGTTTATTAGATTTGAAACAATGAATATAATTACATAACAATAATAAAATATAAAAGGTAAAAATTAACAATTTTTTGCAAATTGAAAGTTAAATATAAAATATTTTCGAAGTACTATAAGTTCATGATGTCCTAAATTTATGGTATTTTAGTTCAGAAAGTCAATGGTCAGTTCAGTCAATTTTTTTTTAAATTCTTTCGTAATGAAAGAGAAATTTTTATTGAGAATATTATAATTCTCTTTTAACTTTTGAGAGTTTGAAGGATTGAAAATGATATTACGAAGGTTATATCTGAGAGTTTCGTTCTTATCAAAAGGGAAGTGATGGATCATAAGAGGGCAGCATCCGAAGGCAGCGGGGACCCGAACCGGAGGTTCGTTCAGTTAGAGGTTTATACTATTCTATGTGCAATTTAAGGGATTATCCGGTGCCGAAGGCAGCGGGGACCAGGGTCGGAACGACTGCTATACGGTGCCGCAGGCAGCGGGGACCCGAGCCGGAGGTTCGTTCAGTGACAGGTTTATACTATTCTATGTGAAATTTAAGTTATTATCCGGTGCCGAAGGCAGCGGGGACCAGGGTCGGAGATTAGTTCAGTTAGAGGTTTATACTATTCGATGTGCAAATTAAGGGATTAAGCAAATTATGGGATTATCCGGTGCGTGCGTAGCACGACCGGTGTACGGTGCCGAAGGCAGCGGGGACCTGTGTCGGAGGTTCGTTCGGTTCGAGGGGGATGCGAGCCGGAGAATACAAAAGTTTCGAGGCACCGATATAAATTAGGGGCCCGCTGGCGGGCGAAGCCAGCTAGTCAACATCAATAAAATGGAGAAAAAAAGCAATTAGATTTAAGTCATTGTATAGTTATTGATTGGAATAATTATTTTAGAAGTTTGTATATCTAACTTTCTAACAAGAAAATCTGAAAAAATTGGAGGGCCAAAACCATACATATTGGATAAAAGTTTCTTGTAAAAGCAAAAAGAAATCAAGCAAGTCGAATTCTTCCTCAGCAATGGTTGCTTGGAGGATTATTCTGAGACACTGATGAATGTTTTATAGTAAAAAGTTCCCAACAGAACTTATGGGCGAAATAAGAATATATATAGAAGATGGTTCTTATTTTTTCAGATTCATGGCAGGCTTATAAAACTGACTAAATTAAATACTGCAGGATTCACAAAATCTTTATAATTTTGTAGATCCAGATAGTACTGGTGCATATACACAAAACATCGAACGCCTTTGGGGCTCAGCTAAATGGTGAAATAAGAAACACTGACAAACAGCATATCAACACTTAGATTCATGTTTAACTGTGTTTATATGGCATATAATGCATAGATAGGATGATTATTTTGTCACTATTTTGAATGGCATTAGAGATTTTTGGCTTCTGAAATAATTACTGCAAATTTTGACTTTCGTTCAAGCGATTTTGGGCAAAAGAATATTTAGAATAATTGGCGTTACATTATGAATGCTAAATTTTTGCTATGCAATGTCTTAAATTAAAATCTGTTTGAAATTTCTAAAGCACCCTATTCTTCCGTGATGACTTAAACTCGAATTTCCTTAATATTCTTACGTAAAGTTTGTAATAGCAACATTCTTAAATTTGTTTATTCGACATTATATTTAGGCACTCAATTTTTTTTTACGGAACGTGGTCGACAAGGTAATAGACAAGAACTGGATAATTAATTGAAATGTTTTCTGTTTTCCCTAAAGTGTGTCAAATCTGTAAAAAATAGGGACAGGAAATATATTCACATAATCATTGCATTTGTTCTAAAGCTTTCCAAATCTTAAAAATGGGGGTTTAAATTAATAAATTTGAAGTTTGGGACAAGTCTTGGCAATGACATTTACAACTTCAAAATTTTTTTTAGATATTGATTTTTTTTTCATATTTAAAGTACATAATGTAGTGAGCGCTAAAACACAAATGGTCACAAAAACCAAACATTCATAGTTGATTTGATTAATTCATATTTTTTAGAGAAGAACATAAAATTTTCCATCATCTGAGAATGAACTTGCATATCAAGTTTCACCAATTAAAGATTTGTACAAGGAAAATACAATCATTCATTTTCATCCTAGAAATAAGTTCAGATTTTTTTTTTTTTTTTTTTTTTTTTTTTTTTTGACTGAGACGAATATTGAAAGTACACAGCAGAAATTTATTAACAACAATATAACATTTTAAAATTGTTTCAAGATTAATATTTTCATTTAAAAGCCTCAATTTTCATGTTCCTGAAAATCATTTAAAGTGGCAAATATGTTTTTTTATTTCTAACCACTGGCAAAAATCTGTAAAAGTCACTGTTTTCATTCTGCTAATATCATTGTACAACTATGGCAGAAAGACATTAATTCTGTTTTCCAATAAACAAAGGACTTCAAACAGAAGAGAAATATCTCAGGACTTCTTTATGTTACTAACAGTGACTGTGCAAAAGGCTTCAAAATCAGAAAGAATATTTCTCTTTATATCACATTTATTATCATTTCAGTTTACTTTCAGTTTTTAAAGGATTGTAAAACACTGTAAGAAACTTAGGCCACATTCTTGTTTCTCAAATAACGAGAGTTCTTTTTTTCCATTTTTGTATAAATAAAATTTTATCATGAGGCTGAGCCTGAAGACTGGTATGAAAATAGAGTCCAAGCTGGTTTCAGGCACGGACTGAAATTATTTTTTTTCTTCCAGATTACCACAATCATAATGGAAATTAACATTTCTTTCAATGAATTTCCAGGTTTAGCTTGAATTTCCCTGATATTTCCAGGTTAACAAAATTCCCTGATATTTCCATGTTTTTCAGGTTTTCCAGGTCTGTGACCACCCTGATATGTTATGTTTATTATACAATATCAGTTGTAAGAAGGCTGCGCTTACAGAAGCAGTCTTTTTCCCAGATCCATTTCACTGGAAAAACTACCTGACAATTTTCATTGTCCTGTTAGTTAGAAATTCAGCATGTTTGTATACATATGGTTTCTACCTGAAGTTTTTTACAAAACCATGTTCTACATGCAAAACTAGTATGCACAAGGATGTTTCTTCTAAGTGCAAGGCTCAGAAACAAGTTTAGTACGAACAATTAGGTAGCATGGTCAAACACAAAAGCAGTGCAATATAGTTTTTGAATTTAAATTACTCTCACTAATAGAAATTCATTATAAACCTTCTACAATGTAAAATGCATAGGTCATATCATAGAAATTGATCAAGTTCATTAATAATGGGACAGATGTTACATCGTTTCCAATAGGAGGTATTCAGACATTCTTTCTACAGCCTTGGCCTCACACTTACTGATATTCATCTCTTTGGACAATTGAAGGAGTACTTGTGTTGCAAGTGATTTACAATTGATAAGAAAGCTCAGGGAAAATGATATGACATAGCTTCAGAATACTTGACACAGATATCTTCTATGTCAGAATTAATGTTTTGGTCAACTATGGAAGTGTTGTAA
This sequence comes from Maratus michaelseni, assembly GCA_963931845.1. NCBI lineage: Eukaryota > Metazoa > Arthropoda > Arachnida > Araneae > Salticidae > Maratus > Maratus michaelseni. Next base: position 37,686,114 of record OZ007591.1, on the reverse strand, counting down.
ACAGTTTTTCTTTCACGGGGCATTCCACATCAAATCAGGCAGTAAAATATCAATATGTAACCCACCAACACAGATTTTAATGAAACTGCGTGTGTTTGTTCTTACTATTAAGATATGATCACCAGTAATTTTTTTTACTCCTTGGTGAAATAGTTTCTGAGAAAAAAATTATCAAAATTTTGAAAATCTGCCGTCAGTTGGCATTGTTGACTGCTCAGTTTTCACATGTAGCATATCATAAATATAATCATATTTCAATATCTATTCTACAAATCATCTTCAAATAATTTATGCACAATAAATAGGGTACGCAGATTATGAAAAAAATATACTGTTACGCTTATAACATTTTAAGTTTGTCAAAAAAATTGTATAATCTTTGAAATAAAAAAAAATTACAAAAAATAATGAAATTATTCAAAGATCTTTATTAACCAAAGGCGCAGTTTCTATGACGATTTTTTTAACTTTAAATTATACATAATACTATATTATAACTAGATCTGAAATAAAAATAGTGGGATTTTGGTTGGTTTTAGTAATGTTTAAATCATATTTAAAATTATCAATATTTTCAGATTTGAAATTTACTGAAAGCATGATATCTGGTAATACTTTTTATTTATACATTTATTTTATTCTTCATATTATCTTTTATGTTCGTTTCGTATAAAAAAAATACAATATTGTTTTTTAGTAAAACCATGGCTGTTTCCTAGAACAGAGAGCAATTATCCCTTTCCAAAGAAAGAGAAAAATCACTTGCTCCTCAACGTCCAATAGAAATTTTCAAAATGACACTCCTAATCTTTAAACTCATATTTGCATTACATTGAGCTGCTGGTTAAAATAAATACCAATTTTCACTCTTTTGAACAAAGTTTTGAGATATGGGGCTTCAAAAATATGAAAAATTTTTACAATCAATTATATTTATACCCTTGAAATAACTATATCTAAAAAACTCTTTAAAACTAAATAAGATGTAGTTTTGTCATTTTATATTCAGTTTTTAATGCTCTTTAATTTGATTTAGTGCATCATAATCTTGCTGATAGATGGCTTTTTAATATATATATATATATATATATATATATATATTATCGGATTATATATGTATATAATCCGTTCCCAAACAAGTTATTTAAAAACTATTTATTTATGTTTAATAAAGCATATATGTATTTATACATGTACAGAGAATACATATACTAAACTTTATGATGTTATGTCAACAAAATCGAAAAACTAAGAAACTTTTCTAACAGTGTGTAGGGAAAATTTAACATCTGCTGTAATGACAGGAAATTGTTATAACAGTTTTACTTAATTTTGAATGTATGAAAAAAGTGTACATGTTTATATTTTATTGGAGTACAGGTGAAAATTTCACAAAGACATGCCTATCTCAACAACATCTCAGTAACATTCACACTACAGATGATTTTATTCTTATTGATCTTTCGGTTTTGATGACAGATAGGTGGTCATGAATTAATTAGTTTTGTTAGAAGTGTCATTGCAGCCAGCATATTAAGTTCACTGATATTTTTTTTTTTTTTTTTTTTTTATTGACTCGATAAACAACCCGCATACTGATTTTTAAAATCATTATGTTGTTCAATTATTATTATCGTCTTAAGATAATAAGTTGTTATTAAGATTTTTAAATGTAGCTTATTTATTCTTTGAACAACTGAAAGTATTTTGCAATATGAGCGATTTTAAGTCGGCTGTTGAGCAGTGTAGTTTTGGTAAAGGAACTGGGACCATGTGTCATAAAAGTAGCTATACACGAGAGATGAAAATAAGTGCAATAAAATCCATTGCAACTACAGACAAGTAGACTTTGTCTTTAAGGGGCGGTGTGAATGTTGATTTATTAACTGATATGTGTCTCATAGAATACTTTACTTATAAAATTCTAAATTTTATCAAAGATATTGTTTTGACACTTTCAAACGTCACAGAAAAAAAATTACAAGAACTCTCCAGAATGTAAGCTAAGATTTCTGAGAGGAAGTTAACAAATTTCCTGTTTTTATAAAAGCAGTTCCTGGGCAAAAAATATTTGATGCGTGTAGGGAAAAAATACAGAAATTACAGAAGCTAAATAGAGACACTAATATTGAAAAGCTGGATACTGATAATGATAGCGACCAATGTATAGATTACATAGCAACATCAGCTGAAAAGAAAGAAACTCTTGCTTCTCTTAATTCATGTCTAACAGACATGGGGGAGTCTCCTCTAAAATTTAACAAAAAACAAGAAGTAATAATCTGCATATATTATTTGTCACGTACAAATTATTTGAAACCTATTTAGTGATTTCATACTGAAATGACTTTTTTTAATGCACAAATTAATTGAAATCTGTGACAGTGGCTTAGGGGAAATGACATCCAATGACTCTGCTTCATTTGATTTGGAATGTCCCTCAAAATATTTTTAAATAAGAAATACTACTAAAAACACCCAAAATCCCACTATTTTTATTTCATAATCATGTATAGGACACCTTTAAGTATAATCCCGTGCAAAAATAAATTTAATAGAAACTGCGCCTTTGGTTGATAATGCTTTTTTTTTGTTAATTCATTATTTTTCATAAAAAATTCATGATTTCAAAATTAAAAATTTTTTTAGACAAACTTAAAATGTTATAGGCGTAACAGTAATTTTTTTTTCATAAGCTGCATACCCTATTTATTATGCATAAATTATTTGAAGATGATTTGTGGAATAGATATTGAAATATGATTATATTTATGACATGCTACATTTGAAAACCGAGCAGTCAAGAATGCTAACTGACGGCAGTTTTTCAAAATTTTGTAATTTTTTTCTCAGAAACTATTTTACCGAGGAGTAAGAAAAATTACTGGTGATCATATCTTAATAGTAAGAACAAACACACACAGTTTCATTAAAATCTGTGATGGTGGGTTACAGGCCTGCCTGAACTGACATGGAATGACTCTCACGTAACTCGCCAGATGGTGCCACCAGTGTCTACAAATACTAGTTTGCTGTGATAGGCGAATTCTCAGTCTAATGCGAGCCACTATGTATGCTGGTCAGATCTTGCATTTAAAATAATGAAGAGAGAAGTTTGTCTGTGTGTGGGATGTCTACTGTATTCTGAAGAGATTGCTGGACACAGAGCCACAAGATTTGGCAGGTATGTATCTGTATATCTGAAGTTATGTACCTTGAAGTCAGTTTTTGGATTTTTTGATAAATTAGTTGAAATATTAATTAAAAACCATAATGAACATCACAAAATGGCAAGCTTTCTAACTGTAAGGCGATCTAACTGCACCTGTGCATCTCCAGATGTTAGGCAGTCTTCCATTCAGATGAAAGCAAAGCATTAGGTTTTATTCTGCATTTTGAAATCGTGATCAACAAAACCCCTGTAGAATTACAAAAGAAAAGTAAAATAAAATAAATTCCAAAAATTTTTTTGCCTTGCCTTCCCATGTTTCAACAGTAGCTTTTGTTTAAAAAAATATTAACTATTTCAAAAAACATTTTTACTGGATGTCAATTTTCAAGTTTTCACTTTTTCTATAATTTCTAACATTTATTTGCATTTTTGTTTAAAAATATAAAATCATGCAAATTCGAGGTTCGTTTGTTAAAACAGACTAGAGCATGCAAAGTGGGTCCCCATCTCTAGGTTCATTTGGATGGATTTTCATTTAAAAATGTAAAATCATACAAATTTGAGGAAGTATGCTGCCAAAGGCAGTGGGACCAAAAACATTAAGTTCAATTGGAAAGGCTCTCATCTTTAGGTTCGTTTGGATGGATTTTTGTGTTAAAATACAAAATCATATAAATTTGAGAGAGTATGTTACCAAAGGCAGTGGGTACCTTTAACATTAGTTTCACTTGGCAAGATTTTTGTTTAAAAATATAAAATCATTCAAAACTGATTTTAGGTATGTTTAAGGTTATTATTATGAGCCTGAGATACACCAGGTGGGTCAACTAGTCTGACAATATATATATATATATATATATGTGTGTGTGTGTGTGTATAATCTTTTGCTTCCAGTCCAGTTATTTAAGTATTTGTTAATTAGTCAGCTAGATATAATTCAGTGGTGACGAGTAGAAACTTCAGCAATGTATTTTTTGGAAAAGATAGTTTCTTCAAGCACTTTGAAAAGATAGTGAAATTTGTAGAAGACTATATACTAGGTCTAATTTGTGATTGGAGACTACATACTGTGAGATTTCTTTTTTTATCGTGTGTTTTGTTCTTATTTGAGTGTATGCGATGCTCTTAAGCCTACATCAGCGACTTTTCCCAGCTGACCATGCTGCTCTTTGCTAAGCCTAATTGCAGCATTTTGGAAGGGAGTTTTCTTCTGTGGTGTTATTCCAATGCTTTGTGCGTAATGTGCGTGCATCCGGTGGTGGGGCTTCAAAGTTGGTTTTTCCTTCACGTTAGCGCTCATGTAAAGGGAGTGTTTATTTTGTACAAATTATAAATTGTGTTTTGGTTTCTTTTTTAGATTATTGGTTCTTTAACGTTTATCATCATTTTTTAATTAGCTAATGAATTTGAATTTTTTCATGCTTTCACTTTGGGCACCCCACTTGTTTCATATTTATACGGGGTGCAATGGTATTTTCAGTCAGAACCCAATGTGATGGCTTAGAATCAGTATGTTTGTTTTGGAAGTCTGGGCCCCAGTGCCTGCTTTAAAATTCCCCGTTAAGGAATTTAAGTAGTAAAAGAATTTGTTTATTCTAAAAATTTCAGGTGATGTTGTGTTGTGTTAAAATGCTTCCTGTAATTTTAAATTGTTTAAATGTATAAAGATATTTGCTGATCAGCTTCCATCAAAAGTATTTCTGTGGAATCTTACGAAAGCTCACTCAGTATTTGAATTTCATATGATCATCATGACCAAAAGGTAGAATACTCAAAATCTCTTCCTTGTTTTATTACCAACTAAAAGAAGAATTAATCCAACTCCAAAATTGTTATTTTTCCAGCCTAATAAGTTACTGTCTCCTTCATCACAAGTAAGAACACTTTTAATTACTTTTATTTTCTCCATTGATCGTAAAGAAGAATGTGCCACTTCGGTACAGAGTTGTTGCTAGAAATCTTTTATAATGCATTATTATTACCTGTATGATCAACTTAATGCCTTTTAACAACTTCATCTTAAAAGTTCATTTTATAATGACTATTATAGAATTTATACTTCGGAACAATATAAATTTCATCACACATACCTTGTTTGTTTATGTTCTAAAATGGCTTCTTTCAGCTGCATTAGTTAATTTAATCCTGTTGAACTCAGGAATGAATATGCAGAAAGATTAGAGAAATTTTCCATTACGAATGTGATCAAAGATGAAAAAAGAAAACATGCGGTTTTCTTAACTGTAGTTGGACCTGCCGCATGTGGGCTATTCAGAAGTGGATGATTAACTATCTACCAGGACACTAGTCTTTTCCCACCCACCTCTTTTCCCAAAGTGATATATAGGCCGGAATTCTTTGTATGTTCACTTTTGCTTTGAATTCTATATATTTAACACAATCATGAGAGTAATCATTTCTTTTGAAAATATTTCCTTTAAGAAGAATCTTACAGTGAGTGTATTTACAAATTAATGTATTTATACAGATCAGTAGCATCATTTCAGATGTTTCTTGTAGGAAGCCTTCACATGCCTTCGTTGGAGATAGTAGTGACTGATTTTTTGTTCCCTTAAATGAACTATTTTTCTTTCATTCCTTTTTCATACATATTTTCAAAGAAATAGTATTATTTGTACTATCATAAATTATTACATGCAATTGATAAATAAATAAATTTTAAATCATAAATAGATGTTAAGAAAAAAGCTGAAAGTGTTTCTTAGTAATGGACGCTCTTTCGTTCCAGAAGCATGAGCTTCAGCCTGATAAGCCTATATGGTAATTCACCTCTGAATCTACTATCGCTGGCTGCACCCATGTCTAAGATGTTAGCGGAGCTAATTGTGACCCTGAGTGAACATTATGATCCAGTTCCTTCTGAAATGGTGGAAAGATTTAAGTTTAATAGCCGTGTACAACGTGTTAGCAAATCGGTGGTCGATTCCATCGCAGAAGTTACCAACCAAGTATTGCAATTATGGAAAATCTTTAGATATAATTCTGTATGATAAAAAAGTCAGTGGAATCTAGGATGAAGCTATTCAAAGAAAATTGTGATCAGAATCAAAGATAATGCGCACACGAGCACCATAATGGAAGCAGCAGCAAGGGATGTTGTAGATTTGAAAATATCGCCAGTTTCAGAAGTACAGAAATTGAAAGTTAAAGCTCAAAAGCTGCAGAAGACTAAAATCGGCTTCCACTTCAAGTGTCTTGTGTGCAAGTTTGTTGTGACGATCACAAGCACCATCAGAATGCGGGCATAAGAACACAACTTGCCACTGGGGCTGGGTTTTAAATGTGTGTAAAAAAAAATCAATCGAAAGCTAACATTGGCAATCCAATTTATATATTTAATCTTCCGCGAAATTATGGAATTCCAATCTACATCGATGTATCTACTGCATGAGTGGCAATCAGACGTTAAATCGATGCACCAAATCAGATTTAGCTTGATTTATTAAGATCCAATTTCACACAAACGCTGCCATCCCATTTTAGCTTGCTCCGATCTATTCATCCGCAGATAGAATCCGGTTTACTACTGAAAACGCTCTAAATGCTTTCCAGCCAATCTTCGAGATTTAAAAGGTGACTGGTGAATTCGATTTGCCATGATAACTGAACCAGACAGCCCAATGTGATTAATCATTTTTACTATGCCTATGAGTAAAAGTGGGCCATTCACTCATTGAATTTCCTGCTTAGACTTTAGACTTAGGGTCTTTGAAGAGATATTACTTTTAACTCTGACATTCCTGTTTTCCTCTTTTATACTGTATGAGCAGCAATCCAAAGATAAAAATGATGCACTGAACCAGATTTAGTGGTCTCTGTTTTAACATAAACATCACATAATTAGAATTTATAATTAGACACTCTCATAATTAGAATTTAGTACTAGCAATTTCAGCTGATTCTGCAAGCTAAAAATCCAATTAATTTAGAAAGTAAATTTTTGATTTTCTTCTTTAAGTAAATAAAAATATTTTCGGAAATTGATTAAGTACCTATAATTGAAAATTGAAAAAAAAAAGTAAAGTTTAATATTTAAAATCCAAATTCATCGAATTTTAATTTATATTTCTATGCATTCTTTTGTAGAAAAATTTATTTTATATCTTTGGGTAATATTTGAAAACTTTAAATAAGTATAAGTAATTCCTTTGCATCCAGTCCAGTTATTTAAGTGTTTTTTAGTTACTTAGCTAAGTACATTTCAAGGAACAAGCACATTTGGAGAAGCATCATTATGTAGAAAATCAATGATCACCATCAGTCATACAACTATTTTCAAAACCTGTATAATAAAATTTTCCATCAGCGAACTTTACTTCTTAAATTACTCTCACAGTAAGAAAGATTCTTGCATATATGCATATATAATATATATATTCAAATGGATAAGTCTTAATACTGAATTTATTTTACTTCTGAATTTTATCTTTTTTTTATTTAAAAATATTACAGAACTGTTAAAGGATAAATTCTTATTTTTTTTTTCATGGGATATAACTACCTTCAAAAGAATATTATGTAGCTGACATGGTATAAAAATTTAGAGGTTTAGAGGTTTATTTTAATAGATAAGAATTTAATTAATCTAGACAGTTAAGATTTTTATGCTGTAAATGTTACAAGGGAATAAGTCAATGGAATATCTAGAAAAAGATTTCAGTGTCTGAGAGATATTTTCTAATTTTGAGTAATTAAATTATTTTATTCACTTTCATGAAAATATTTTAGGTTATAACGCAATGATGACTAGACTCTCCCAGCTTTTGAAGAGATCATAGTAGTATTACAAATATATTAATAATATGTTGACAAATTTTTTAAATTAGTTGAATTTCTGCATTCAACTAGCATTTCACATATGATGTACAAAAATTTCAATCTGGAAAATTTTATGCCTAAATTTTCAGTGTGAGTATCATTACATTAAACCAAGAAATAATACAACATAATAAAAACAAGCGTTTATAAATTAACATGCCACAAATTGTCAATTGCATTTTTAACTATTCAATATAAAAATTGTAACAGGAATTCCTATATAATGACATTAAGAATATCTGTTTACACTTTTTAACACTTTGGATTGACAATTTTACACACCCAACATTAATAAATAAATAAGAGGAGAAATGATAAAGAATATTTCAACAAGCTGAATATAGCTATAAACAAAAAATAATGAACATTTTACTTACTATTATGCTTGAAAACTCTTATTTTTGCCCCAGAAAGTCGACATCCCAAAACTAAAGAGGCATGATTAAGTTCATCACTTAGAATAAGGCTGCCTTTGGAAATTAAAGTAGGAATGCTTGTAGAATTAGTGGCAAAGCCCATGCCAACTATGATACTATCTTCTACTCCCATAAACTTAGCAACAAGCTCTTCTAATTTTAAATGGATATCTAAGGTACCTAAAATATTCCATTTCACTTAAAACAAATGTAATTATAAAAGTGCTTTAAAAAAAAGTTTTAATTTAACATAATGTACCTTCATTTTAGAAAGAATAATTTTGAACATAAATATATTTAATTTTAAATACAGAACTTGTGAAAGTAGAACCTCTTTATAACATATTCTTGTCTTAAAAGGAAAATTTCATAATCCTAACATAAAGAATATAAATAATACAGTTGAAAGGAATGGTGCATCTGTTAAAGTTGGGTTTTTACCAAGACATGGAAAGAACCTGGGAAAAATGATAAAATCCTGGAAAATACTATTGGCCTCTATGTATTTACCAATAAATCCTAACCTATTGTTTATAATTCATATATGTATTACTTCTATATTATAATAATTCAAATATAATTATATATTAATTTAAGAATTAATATTGTAAATAATTATTAGGTGACATTAACCCGGTAGCACAGGAGAAAAATCATGTCATGTAAATAAAACTAATTATTAATTAATGTCATTTATTAAATATAATTGACAATAATGAATATTATACAATTTTATGTCAGAATTTCAAAAATCAATACAGCATTAAAAACAATTATAATTTAATTGCTTTGAGATTCCAAGTTATCATAAAAATAAAAAATAGAATCAAGAAATTTTTACATCATGCAAAATACATTTTATAGATTCTTTACTCAAATCATTACTATTAATGTATTTTTTAATAAAATTTTTGAAATTGAGTAATTTATTAAGAATCAAAATTCAAATAACTTTTTTAATGGTAAAACATAGTAGGGATTGTAAATAGTAGATTAAAAACTTCTTTTTTCCTCCAGAAAGTAAGTAAAACCACAACTACAATTGCAAGAGCAATTAATTAAGATTTCCTTCATCAAGGAATAAGAGAGTTAATTGTTTTGGAAAATATTGTTGTGATTATACTTACTCTCTGAAGGAAATATATATATATTTTTAATCTACTGCATAGGTTTAAACAAGAACGGAATACCATGCATCAAGCACAGATTATGAAACACTTTCCAACACAGCCAGAAAACTGTAACGAAACTTCATCATTAAATAAGGTGAAACAAGATATGTAAGTAAACAGTTTAGAAAACACATAACACATTGAAAAATACAGTTTTCGAAATTAACTTCCAGTGTCAAAAAAGTAGTCGAATTATTTTGTGCAGCCCTGACATGATCAATAGATAAGGATATATAGTATGATAAAATTTAGTTGTTAGAATATTCACATCTAGCAATTTTTGCCAATCGATGGAAATGCACTCGAAATCTTTTGTACAGTCCTGTATATTATCTGAAGACTTTTGTACACACCACCTATTAAGCTAAAAGGCAACTTAAAACTCACTCGCAACAATTACCAAACGTAAACGTCAATGTATCTTTTTTTTCGTAGCCCTGTATATGAATTTATTTATATTCCACAAACTTCTATTAGTCTACTTAATATAGTTCAGCAGGAAAATGCGTAAACGCAATTAAAAACTACCCTTAAGCATTTCACTCCCATAGTCTGTAGTACTTACGAATTTCCTTGTGTAGCCCTGTATATGGTCAACCGAGTTTATAAACACACATGTACTATGAAAAAAATAAGTTAAAAATGCAAACCACAGTTGAAAACGCACTTATCACACATAGACTGTAAATATCGCACATGTACTGTAACCAATATATTTTGTGTGTCCCTGTAAATAAACGCAATGCACACAAGAGAGAAATTTATAGTGCACCTCAGTAATGCATATAATTTTCATTATGTTTGAAATAGTGAAATATCACTAAATTACACTGCAGACGATTTTCCCACATAAAACAATGTGTAACAGAATTCTTTTGTTTGACCCTGTAAATTAATAATAAATCCTTTGCACCCCATGTTCTACAAAAAGCATGTTTTAATGCGCTTCATAATTATATATCAATTTCATTATGTTTTAAATGACGTAGCATCATCAAAATGCACGCGAAACGATTATTTCCCATTAACTGTAATGTAACGGAATACTTTTGACTGTCCCTGTAAAAAAACTATAAGTGCTACACATTTCAGTTGAAATAGGGAACATCCTATAGTAAACGACAATAACATATAAAAATTTCAGGGCAATCCCAGCATATTTACGGGAGTTAGAGCACGGACAGACAGCAGACAAACCGAAGTCATAAACACTTTTCAACTAGGTTGGAAAGTGTTAATAAGAAGAGAGTGACAATTTTTCAGAATTAAGTCCACAAAATCTGTATTTTTAAAATAAAAATTACTCATTAATATTTTCTTAATATTATTACTACATACAGTTAAAATTATTTTCTTGTGATTTCCTTTGCAGAACCACAACTAATGAGAACAGTTGTTTTGGTTTGAAACCAGAACTAAAAACCATTGGTTTGATTTCAACCAATCAAAACAGAACTAAAACCACTGCTTTAGTTTAATCAGGAGTTTCAAATGTGATGATTTCTGTTCATGATCTGTTCTGAGATGTGTGTGATTCATGCTCTGATGCTTTAAGAAACAGTTGTTAAATACAAATGAATTACTAAAATATGGCTAATCTTAAATCAGCAATTTGGAATCATTTTAGTTTGTGAAAAAGATAAAAACAACGCAACATGTTTATTATGCTCTTCAGAATCATCACAGAAATATATTGTGTGTCGGAAATCTTTGAAATTCCATTCTACCATACCATTGTGGAACCAGGGTACAATCTAAGCATCCTGATATTTATGGGAATTTGAAAAACGTTGGTCATTCTAGTAAAACAGATGTTGAATAATGGCAAAATAAATATACAAAATGAAAAACAATTCTGCATTGCAACAGCAGTTAACCCATGATTCAAATATTTCTTTTTTAATGATGAAAAAAAAAGGGTTTATCAAGGAAATGAATGAAACTGAAGGTGACATGTGAAAAAAAAATTGACAAGCATGATCCAAGAAAAAAATTAATAATGGAACAAAAACTTGCAGCAGAAATTCACAAAGATATATGAGATTGTTTATCAGAGTTTGTTGTCGATGAAAGTAATGAAGATGAAGATAATATGACAGTAGTAGAAAGCAATGTGAAAAGAAGAATTGGAAAAATATTTTAGTATTCCTCTTATTAAAAGAAGTGAAAACACAATTGAATGGTGGAAATATCATATTGAAGAATTTCCAAGAATAAAGCCTCTGTATTAAAATATTTATCTGCTCCACCAAGTTCTGTAAATTCAGAACATTTGTTTAGCGCAGCAAAGCGAATATATATGGATAACAGAAATCGTTTGGCCACACACAAGTTGAAAAACTCCTGTTGATAATGCAAAATATGAAATATAGTAAGTTCCCTACCCATGAGTAAAAGATAACTCTCAAAAGTTTAAAGAATTACCAGCTTTCCTAACATTAATATTTGAACTCTTGATAATAAATTTAAGAATTTACATTTACATCTTTTAGAAAATTGTACCCTTGCTTTCAGATTTTAAAATTAAATTCAAAGTTGTTTATTAAAGTATGACTTTATTAATTTTCTTTCTTTAAGTTAAGCAATTAAACAGACATGTTTATATTTTTGTTTTTTAACTTGTATGTTAAAAAAAGTTACTTATTATTTTTAACGAGCAGGGAAGACCGAGCTATGCTCGGCCAAAATTAGCTTTGAGTTAAAATATCATGACCTATGACCAAAATGATCCACTAATCAAATTTTCTTGAACAAGTGACCAAGTCCAATTGTCTTCTCGTGCCCGAAACCTGTACGATATAAAATTTAGTCAAAATAGTCTGAGCTGTTTTTTAGATTAAATTAGCTTGACCCAAAACTAACCCACTAATCGGATTTTCTCGAGCATGTGACCTAGCCCAATGATTTTCTCGGGCCCCAAAACCATAGGATACAAAATTTAGTTCAAATCGTCTGAGCCGCTTTTAAGATAAAAATAGCTTAACCCAAAATGACCCATGACCAAATGACCCACTAATCGAATTTTCTCGAACATGTGACCTAGCCCAACAATCTTCTCATGCCCGAAAACCATAGGATTCAAAATCAAGTCTAAAAAATAGTCAGAGCCGTTTTTTAGATAAAATTAGCTTGACCCACAGTGACCTAAAAATGACCCACTAATCGAATTTTCTTGGACATGTGACCTAGCCCAATGATTTGCTCATGTCCGAAACTCGTAGGATACAAAACTTAATCAAAATCATTAGAGCTGTTTTTTAGATAAAATTAACTTGACCTGCATTGACTCAAAAATGGCCCACTAATCGAAAGTTCTCGAACATGTGACCCAGCCCAAAAGTCTCCTTGTGCCCCGAAAATGGTAGGACGCAAAATTTAGTCAAAATAATTTGAACTGCTTTTTAGATACAGTTAGCTTGACCTTGACCCATGGTAACTTAAAATGACACACTAATCGAATTTTCTCGAACATGTGATCAAGCCCAATGATTTTCTGGTGCCCCAAAACGGTAGGATACAAAATTTCATCAAAATCGTTAGAGCAGTTTTTAAGATAAAATTTGCTTTTATATATATATATATATATAAATAACCACACACACACACACGATTTGCTCGTATTAGAATATATGATAATAAAGGAATTTTAATGCATAACCTGAAATTCTGTTTCATACCTACATAAAACTACAAGGGAAAGTATAACTTCATTATAAATATTTTAAAATTAAAAGTAATTTTATTTTTACTTATAAATCTCTAAAAGTTATTTAACTTAAAATAAAATTAAATACAATTTAAAGTAAAACAGTATTAAATAATTAACAGAAAAAAGGCATCAACTAAACCTATGTTTGGAGAAAATAACTTTTCAACCTACAATTATAGGTATATTGATAAATGCGTTATGGTTAAAATTTGTTAACTTCTGTCAGCATTGTACAAATAAACAGAATATTTTAATATTTAAATTGCATTTTTACACAACATTATTAATAAATATATATTTAAAGAGATATAGTTTTTGTAAATTATATTTCAATATATTTAAAATGTTTTAATGATGTGTGAAACATGTTTGTAATTTATTATTCTGAGATTGCATTATATAAATAAATAAATAAACATAGACATAACTGAAAGCATATCTAGTGCCAGCCTAAATATAATTGCAAATTATACGACCAAAAGATTTCTTGTCAGCTGAAAAGAAATAACTATAATCAGGGTTTGAAAAAGGAAAAATAATATAGTGGAATTATCAGATTCTAACTAAAATTTTAAGTGGGATGTTCGAAAAGTGAAATTATTTTAAGCAGGATTTTCAAATATATATCGTGCAATCATCTCTAACATTATACGGAATGAAGATGTATTTCCAATTTAAATGAAACAAAGATTCCTTAATTTGATTACACTTTACGTGAAAATTGGTAAGATGCCAATATAAACACAAACATATCTAACATCTCGCCAATGCATATAATGCCATACTCACCCAATGTGAATGTAATAAGTTGGCACAAATTCGGGATGGAGAGATAACAATGATAAAAAGAAATAGATTAAAAAAAGAGAAAAAAAAAATAAAATCTGCAAAATGTAGACTAAAAGAGACAAAAAAAAAAAAAAAAAAAAAAAAAAAAATAGCGAGAAAAAGTGAGCCACTCTGAGGCCTGAATATAACAATATGAAAATAAGTATTATCGAATAGAAAAACGTTTTGAATACTCAAATATGTAGAATCCAGATTTTATGATTCAAACTGGCATTTCCTGTTACTTGAAAGAAATGAAATGTATATAAAAAAATTATAGTACTTACGTATTATCCGTGCCAGTTTTAAGCCAACTGCGCCAGGCATGGAGCCAATATTACTAATTATAGTAACCCTTGTATATTTTTTTTCTTGCTACATGGTACATGCCTGGGAATAATCTGTAATATTATTCTTTCTTATTTACTATGCTATTTACCATTTATTAATTTTATTAAAATAATGTTAGTTACTTTTTAACAATGTTATAAATTTAATAAATATGTATTACATTTTATTTATTTTATATTAATTACCATTTTTAACAATGTTATTTGATAATGTTTAATTTCTGCGTTTGAAAACATGATTGGCAATGATAAACAAGATTGGTACTTGGCAACCATTTTTGGCGATCAATCTCCTGGCACGGATAATATGTAAGTACCAAAATTATTTACAGACACTACACTAACAAATTACTTTTTTCTTTTAATATTAAATAGTTAATTCTTTTAATAAAAGTTATTGTATGAAATTTATCATCTACATCAGCAGTTCTTAAACTGTGGCCTGTGGACCCCAAGAGGCACACAACACATCTGCAAGGGATCTGCGAACATTATACGCTCAATGCAAAATTTGTCACTTATCTAGGATCCAAGAGAAATCTTGCGAGCAACATGAAAGGGAAAACTAAGAATACTTTTTAAAAGTACAGTAGAACCTCAATTATCCGACATAATTGGGAACGAACCTACATTGAATAATCAAAATTTCCAGGTAATCGAGAATTTATCAATAATCATATAGTTTAATATGTAACATCATCATTAAACTACTACACTGCTCAAAACAATTAAAGGATATTTGAAGTTTTATATAAAATAAAGATATAAACGAAATTTTTTTTGCCGAAAATAGAAGAAGAGAATCACAAATGCAAATTTTTCTGGTTTTCAAACTGTGGAGTATGCAAATTTTGAGTTCGACGTCAAAAACGTCGCTTCAGCGGCAGCGAATGAAATTTGACTTTCAACTGGATAAAAGAGAATGAAGACAAGGATGATCGGCATTCAGTGATTGCTCTGTTTCGATGAGTACGATGTCTCAGCGAAGTCATTTGACAGATTCAGAAGCTTGGAGAATTGTTGGTAGGTTAGAAGGGGGCCAAACTCAAGCCGAAGTAGCGCAAGCCATTGGAGTGTCACAAAGTGTCATTTCCAGGATCTGGAACCGTTTTTTGGAGAGTGGATGTGCAGGCCGAAGACCAGGGCAAGGTCGTAGACGGGCAACAACGCCCAATGAAGATTGGTATTTAGCGTTAACAGCTCGGAGACACCGAAACATGAACGCTACTCTTCTCCAACAACACCTTCGCTCGGCTACAGGCACCACGATTTCAACTCAGACTGTCCGAAACTGGCTCCATGCTGTAGGTCTGTATGCTCGCCGACCGATGGTATGTGTTAGATTAACATCAAGGCATCGTCGCGACCGCAGGGAGTGGGCAACCGAGCATGTCAACTGGAGGATAAATGAATGGAGCAATATTCTGTTTTCTGACGAGTCCCGTTTTTCTGTGCATCCGGATAATAGGCGTATTTTCATCTGGAGGGACCGTGGCAGTAGGAATAATCCTGCGTTCGTGCATGAAAGTGTCAGATTTGGCAGTGGAGGAGTGTTGGTGTATGGTGGCATCTCCATTGACGGGCGCACTGACCTCTACATCATTCGAGATGGAGCTCTGACTGGTCGCCGATATAGGGATGAGATCCTCAGACCTATTGTAGTCCCTTACGCTGCAGCAATCGGAGATAACTTCATTTTAATGGACGATAACTGCAGGCCACATCATGCAAACCTGGTGGAGGATTTCCTTTTCGAGGAAGGAATCGTTCGAATGGAATGGCCAGCGTGTTCTCCAGACATGAATCCAATCCAGCACGTTTGGGACGCTCTAGGAAGACGAGTTTCTGGCCGCCAACAACCCCCACAAACTCTCCAAGAACTGGAAAGAGCTCTTCTGGAAGAGTGGGGCAGAATACCCCAACTCATCATTAATAGCCTCATTGAGTCCATGCCTCAAAGGTGTTCAACGTTGCTGGCCGCCCGTGGAAACCATACCCCCTACTGAAAATGATTTTCTTTGAAGAAAACACCTTTTCTTATTCTTTTTTTCTCATATGCACAAATTGTGTTTTTTTCCTTTTGTACACAAATGCGCAATAAAATGCATTTTTTTCTGCCAAACATGTGTAATTTATTCTCATATAACCTACTATGTCTGTCGACCATGTATCAATCAGCTAAAAAGTTTCCCAGTTACAAAATCCACCTAAAACTGCAATATCCTTTAATTGTTTTGAGCAGTGTATTATGACTATTTAAACTGCTAAATAAATATCTAAATTCAAATTATACATGAAAATAAATTTATTTTGAAGCAAAAAACTTACAATGATTTAAATGAAAGCTTCATCTGGCGTGAATTGGCTATCCTGTGCCGTGCAGCTCTGCCACGAAGTTTTCTTAAAATCCTTACTTAAGAGGAATCACACTGTTCTTGTTGTTCCAACCAAGCAAGGCCTTTTGAGAAACACTCAAAAGCATCATTGTTACCAATCTTTACTTGGGAATCATTCTCCCCCTCATCATCATCATCTTTTGGAGAATGTCAGACTTCTGCGATAATTTCCTCATCATTAAGCAACTAGAAGCCTGCATCTTCCACGCCACAATTCAACCAATCTGTGTTTATTTTGATCCCACAGTTTTCAAAAACTGGCATTGTACAAAAATTTTTGAAAATTCAGTAGCACCATCTATCACAATGTCTGTAATATTTTCATCTGTGGCAGTTGAAAAATTCTGCAAAAGTGAAAAAAAATTTTGCCAACTTCGTCTTAGTGTCAATTGCGGCATAGATTCCCATGCTTCACTGATCATATAAATGAAGTCTTTAATGTTGGCAGTCTTCTAAAACTCAAGTATTAAAACTGCACCAAATGTAGAATCTTCTTCAAAAAGTAATTTTCTGATTAATGCCTTTCGGCAATACCGTTTTAAAGACTCCAAAACGTTCTGATTCATAGGTTGCAGCAGAGACGTATTTAGAGACAAAAATAAACACTGGATGTTTCCAGATTTTAGAAAGTTAGCATTCGGATGAGCAGGACAGTTTTCAAATTTGCTTATTCTTGCCAAGATTTCACTGAAGGCACAAAAATATCAAAAAACAACTTTGAAAACAAATGGGAATCCATGGGAAGCATTTTTTTTATTCAAATAGTGGAGAGGAAGTGCGGATCTGTTTATGTTCTTAAGGCATCTGGGATTCTTACTTTTCCCAACAGCAGCTAGTTTATGCTTGTGGGAACGCGGATGCATTTGAACAGGCTAGAACAGTAAATCGATCTTTCATTCTTCTCCGTCCGGGAGCAGAAGTCTCATGTGTACCGCAGCTAAAAATTTTTTAGGAAGGGCCTTCCAGCAAAATCCTGTTTCGTCACAGTTGTATATTTGTTCTAGGCTTAAGTTCTCTTCTTTAATCAACTCTTCAATTTCTGCGATAAATTAATCGACTACTGTGACATTTTCAGACATCTTTTCACCATCAACGTTGAGTTGCCGTACACCATGGTGAATTTTGAGTTTCTCTAGCCAGCCACTTCTGGCTTTAATGTCATCCAAACCACCAAGCTTAGAATTAAGAATTAAAGCTTTCTCTTGTGTCATCGGCCCAGACAGCAGTATTCCTTCACACCTTTTTTTGAACAAACCATTTGTATAAAGCAGCATCTAAATCCGTATGATCAGCTCAGCTGATGTCTTTTTTTTTTTTTCTTTTTTTAGTTTGGTGAAATCTCGCTTTTTAATTCAACAAAAAACTTTTTAATTTTCTCAGAGTTCCTTTTCATGTCACCAACAATTGACACATCAATGTTAAACTCTTTTGCAAGTTTTGTAATAATTTTTCCTGATTCTAATCGCATAACAATATCATATTTCTTGTCTATGGTTAGAATGACTCATTTCTCTTAATGGAAACCATGATGAAAAAAGCAACAGTAATAAAAAAAAATCACAGTAAAAAACAAAGTGTAAGCACTATCAAATCCCCCGGCAGGTTGAAGCTACCAACTTCACTAATAGCACTAACAAAGATTCTGATCGGAAATAACAGCAGAAAAATAGAACAAACAGATGCGTACTAGACTTTTGGAAAGCCCATCTTAGTGTATCACCCCTTTCCAGAGTAGAATTGTTCATGAAGGGTAGACGTGCGAATCGTAAATGAACAGTAAGCAAGTGCATAGCAAAAATATGACATTGATGTCCCCTCCCCCTTTTGAAATTCTGCAGCTGTGAAAATTTCTGTTCGTGAAAAGATGACAAAAGGGGTTTTGTTTCCTGTGCTTGCTTACAATCAGAGGGTGCATCACGGGGTTTACAACATTTGAATGTTGTGGCACTCGGCAGTACGGCCTTCCAAATTTCAAAATGGGGAGTGTTTTTGTTTAGAACAGGGACGTGTACACAGAAGGTGTGGGGGGAAAGAGTACACTTATACCGGGATCCGAGCTTGCGGCAGCTTGAGCTAATTTCAAAGGAATTCTAAGAAAGGGGAACCAAAATATTTATCTGTACTTGTAGTTTAGAAAGGGCTGCTTGCATACACAAGGAATGTGAAATTTAAAAAAAAAAGGTTACGAAAAAGACATTGGTTTACAGAGAGTTCTGGTTAAATAAGGGTCGGATAATCGAGGTTTTACTGTACTGTATAAAAAGATAATATATCTTGTAGTTCATAGTTTTTTCAGTTTACATATCTTAAATACGGTAGTCTAAAGAATATCAGTAATTTCAAACTTAAATTAGGATGTCTTCAAAAACAAAGAAAATATGAAAAAGGATCTATGATAAACCAAAAGATTAAGAACCGCTGATCTAATTATGATTCTTCAAATCAGGATAGATAATGTAACATTATCTGTTAATTTATAACAAATTATTAACAAGAATTAATAAATATAATAAAAGTTTAAAATGTACATTATTTATAATATTTTGTTTGATCTATATAGCAAACTATTACAAAATCTATTTTCAAATCAGCTTATTTTGGGAAAATTTGGGAATTTTTCATAACAGTTATAAATAGGTTTCTGTCATTGAAAACACTTTTTTTTTCAATACTTGGAGTATTTATTCAATAAAAAGTAAATAAATAAAGTTGTAGAAATTAGAAGGTAAAAATTAAAAATATTTAATGACTATATCTCTAATTTACTAGCATAATGGTAATGTTTGAATGATAGATATTAACATAAAAAATCATATGATGCATTCAGAACAAAAGTGGATCAAGTTCATTGTTTGTTCAACTGAGTTTGAGATGAATTCTGCTCTACTAACAATAATTTGTTTGGTGCCATTAAAAACTAAGTCATACCTAGGAAATGCGACCAAATAATCTCCAATGATTCTGAATAAAATGCATGGGAGCCCATTATTTTTACCTGCAAATATTTCTGAATAATGTTTTATGGATTTGACCTACTTTGATTCTAAAAGCCCCATATAACAAACTATTTTAACTTGAAAATTTACGTAACTGGAGAAAGGTCCCATTTAAGAGTATCATATTCTTGTTTTAAACTTGTTATTCTTGTTTTTGTAACACTTTTTTTCTGCATACTGTTAATAAATAACATTGATCCAGTGAAAATATTACAAAAATTTAATAAAATAAAACTTGTGACATAAAATAGAGCAGAGAAAATTTATTTTAAACATTATTTACCAAGTTCATGTCTTGTACTGCAAGTTGCAATTCCATAAGTCTTAATAATATTTTCTACAGAATCAACTGTAGGTCCTACATTCGATGAAAATCCCAGATAATTATAAGAGCCCATATTAATACATTCAAATGATTTCTCTTTAACCCTAAAACAGATACAGATGGTAAAAATTAGGATTAAATAAATCTATTTTTCATACTACAGTTAGTTAATTTCACTTAAAAACACAAATAATCATTTCAGATCACAATTCAGGAATAATCTGTAAATAATGATAGATTACACACACATTACGACTACACATTAATTTTAATGAGAAAAAATTATGATAAAACAAAAGAATAATTACAATTGTAATAATAAAAGAATTACAGAGAACAAACCAATTAATAATCATTCCAAAACAATAAGCAAATATAAAAGTCATCTGTAGCAGATGTAATATACACTAATTTTTGCATTAAAATTTTTCTGCCTTGATTAAAAAACACACTACTAATGTACTTTTAGAATACATCACATTGAAACATAACCAACTTTCCATTAGCCCAGAAAAAGTTCTTGACAATCTATTTTATAAAGCAAAAGAATATCCGTGAGTAATGCTGATGTCATATTGACTATGATAATGATCTGACCAATAAATATCACTTTTACTGCAAATTTTTTAATTTCTAAACATTACACAATTTCAATTTTTACACAGTCGTATAGACAAAAAAAAAATTTCCTTGCAAATGCAATGTTTTAAAGCTGTATCTCAATTTACTGATTTTTTTTATGGATTTTAAAATAATTTTCAAGCATGAATATTTTTAAATTTGTGTGCAAGTGCAACCCAATTACAGGATATTTTGTTGTACTTAAAACACTGTAAATAATTCAGCATTTGTTTGTTCCCATATAATATTCCACAACTAAATTGCCAAACAAAATTAAAACTTCACAAATAAATAAACATAAATTTAACAGATATGTAATCTACTTACATGCTTAAACACTGAAATAATCAAATTCATAAAGGTTGCTAAAAGTAGTGGAAAGTTTCACGATTGACTACTGGCATGCGACTAATACGAAAGTACAAAAATTGCTTTTGATTGCAGCTGTTGGACAATCTAAGAAAATATACTAAATGTAAAAAATCCATTAGAGTTTTTAATTTAAAATTACTTTCAACTATGTTCTGTATACCGGCAGTATATCAGGTATCTTTAATCTAGGTAGCCAGGTTGGATTGCCTGTTTTTTATTAAGTCAGCTAACTTGCATAATTCCAAAATATGCAGCAAAATAAGAAAATCCGAAATTTTATTTAGAAAGATAAATTCAATTAATTTAAAATGAAATGCTTTAATGATTCATCATTGCTATCTTAAGGATTTACAGGAAATACTATTTGACAATTACTCATGTAATTTAATCAAGAGCATATATTATAAATGCATTCAAGCATATAAAAAATATGGTATAAAAGAAGTTTTCAATGTGATGCATTTTCTTCTCTTTCACAGGCCAAAACAGATTCTCCTTACTACTTCAGTTAATTTTAATTATTATAAGTAAACATTTAATTGTACCAGTTTAGCTGTAAGATAATTTTTTAAATTTCAGTTTTAAGTCAACTCAAAATTCACAATAGAACAAAAACAAAAAATTTTTAAACCTAACTTTTTTAAATCTAGCTAAAAATCAAATATGGAATTTTGTTCACTAAAACCTATTGCAGAGAATGCAAATGCTGTTATTTACAAGAGATTACAAAAATATTTGACAAAAATGACATTTTATATATATTGGATAGTAAAATGTAGCAAGTTGTCGCAAAAATCCAATGAATGGTAACTATCAGTAGATCAACAAACACATAAAAAAAATTGTAAACATAATAATAACAAATGAATTTATCGAAAAAACAAGAAGTGAAAAAAATATTTCAAATTGCAAAAAAGAAAGTTACATAAAAAATCAAGGAGTATTTTTTTTTTATTTTATAAAAAGATAAAAGGAAAAAAAAAGAAAAAGATCAGCATATTGAATTTTTTAAACAACTTTCAAACCAATACATTGTACTGGTTTTAAAAAAAAGTAAGTATTTGCAATTTATACACATCCACTAATTTTCATCATCAAACTAACATTATAAAATCACAATACAGCCAAATTCAGTTAATACGAGCAAGTTGCTAATTATAAGTGTTGCACATTAAGAATGATTCCTCATTTACACTATATTAAGACTTTTATGAGCTATAAAAGTAGGATCACGGCTAATACGAGCAAAACATCGGAAAGAAATCCCTTTCTTTTTCGAACGCTGTTCCCTCTCAATGACATTTCTACATTAGGACAACTGTCTGTCAATATGTAGTAATTTATCAGTATTAGCAGAAAGAATTTCAACCTTCAAAATCAAAAGAGATCCCTGATGGAAGAAAATGCAAAGGAATGTCCTGAGGTCTTGAAAGAAAGAAGGGAGAAATAAGGACGTTTCAAATACCACCTCTTAGTAAGGTTTACAACCGATCCAAATAAAGGAAGGGGCATAGAAGAAAACCTTTATTTGTTTCTTTCTTATATCCGAACACTGGGCCATGTTAACCAGCCTTTTCATGTCTATTATTGCATTGTTAAAATGAAAAGATTATGTGAAATGAACAGCTCGGAAACTGCAGCAATGACTATTGCAATGTTAGGAAAGTTTTTCTGGTAAAAAATGAGAGTGATCAGTTGCATTACTGCAGTGCATCATTCATGTTCTTTGGAATTACTATTTCTTTATAGAAGCTTTGACTAGCACTGTGATTTTGTCTAAAGAAAATAACTCTGACAAAAATATGACAAAATTTTATGTTAACTTTATGATAATAAGTAAATGTTAGCATTGAGATAATTAGAGCAATTAATGGCAGTAATTAGTTTATTTATGTGTGTGTTTAAAATTTTTTATTATCTACACAGGTATTACGAGTAATGGTTAATACAAAGACGTTTATAATTCCTTTGCTTGTTTTATTAACTAAATTTGGCTCTATATGTAATTTAACATACCTAGATATAATATTATAGTTGCATCCAATTTTATAAATATTTTAATTTCCACATGCATCAGAATAAAACCAAATAAATGTAGAACAAAATAAACATTATTTAAAGAAGCATATGAATTTCTGCAATACTGTTGAATATTGAATATCTCAGGTGTAAGTTTAAGTCAATTTTGAATAGTTTTTAAATATGGAAATTCCCAAATAGTGAAAAAGAAACATTTGTGTAAAAAATATATGTTGTTACAAGAGAAATTTTACAGTGAAAATAATCATAAAATAATTTTATATAGCACATATATATATATATATATTTATTTATTTTTTAAATGGAGATTATATAATAGACAACATAAATCTTCAGGCAATCAAGGCAGTTGGTTTGATCATTATTGACAGCAATATGTTTCCTTTATTGCTAACCAAAAATTTGCCAGCAATTAAGTGGTGTGACAAACATGTGATGTGTGATAAAAAATAAACCTTCCAATTTTAATTTTAAAATAATTCAAGTTTTCTAATGATTTATAAAGAATTTTTATGTTGTTTTTTTTTCAGCAGGTAATTGTTTTATCTTGAAATTTGTTAAATATATCAACTTTTTCTTTTGTTAAAGAGAAAAACAACATAGAAAAAACTTGGAAAGATTATACTATTATCTTTATATAGTGCATATTTGATCATTAAAATTTTTAGATGTTTACATTTATGTAACATATTCAGTTGTAATTATTTGAATACTATCAGATCTTTTTTCTTTTCACAAAATATGTAATTTTATTTAATTACATTGACTTTTACCATTTTACTTTTGAATTTAATCTTTCTTTCAATAAAATCAACTTTTTATTTACACAAATGAAAATCACTACATTTTATGTTTGAGCTATGCAGATTTTAGAGTTCCAGTAATTAAACTTTCATTTTAACAAAAACATTTACTACTATACAACATTAAAAATATAGCAATCAGTATTAAAAAAATGAACACTACAATATAAATTTAAATATAATAAAAGTAATAAAAAAAATCATTACTCAAAACTCCAGTTATAATCATTAGTTATTCTTCTTAAAAGTCTCACAGTAGCACCTGGTAAGCTGCATATAGGCATATTAAAACAGTGACATATCCGCCGATAAATATTTCTTGTATAAAAACTTTCAAAACTTTGATATAATGGCACAAAACCCTGCAAATATAACATACATTAATATCATTTTAAGTAATATATAAATTTATAGCACGAGATGATAGAAATGTATCTTACCTCTCTATTTTTCTCTTTTGCCATTCGATTTTTTTCTAATCCAACTTTTCGCATAAAATCCCTAACATGTCCGTAGACCATTAAAACAGCATAGCACAAATAAACAGTTAATGCTATAATAAGTGGAGTTTCTTCAAATTCTTCTTTCAGCTCTTTCTTTGTATTCTAGAAAAGTGAAAAAAAATTATATTATTAAAAGATATTAAAATTTTCTTACTTGTCAGGTTACATCTGGTTGCAATTTTATTTTTACAAGATAACTTCCTGAGTCTTATCCACACTCATTACCTAATATAATTATCAAAAACTAGTTTTCACCATCAGAAAGTAACCAAGTGATGATGACATAACATTTAAAAAGATTGTCTCTTAAATTTAAGTACTTTCAGTAATGCTATGGAAGCACACCATTTTAGCAAAAAAATGGGAAGTGATACATATAAAAAATTGCTATGGGTCTTTCAGGATGCATGACTTTATCCTTGAAAGGTCACAACAGACAACAGTGGCATATTTTATATTAATTACATTGAATATGTCATTTCTAAAAGGAGGACTTACTTTTGTAAAAAAAGACCCAGTTTTTTTAGAAATGTCTAGATTCCAGGGAACCAGGATTTCAAAAGCCTATCAGCATTGATGATTTTTAAAAAGATGATGTATTTTGTTCAAGTAAAAAATTTCAAGGCTTATTGCATTTTTAAAAATACTTAAGATTGAGGAAAATAATTTTTTAAATGTGATTTTCAAACTTTAAGGTGAAAACAAATTTTTGATAATGATATTAGATAAGTAGTAATGAACTCAAGGTAGGTAATGAATTCAATCATTAGTTAAAGCGCACCATTTCATTAATAAATGAAAATAGTGAATTTTTAATATAGAAAAATAAAATTGAGCATGAGACGACTTTTTTTTTTATTTTTAAAAAAAGCTTTTAATTTGTAATCATATTTGGGGCATGGTGATATAATTGAAAATATTAGAGTTCTTATAAAGAAGATTTCAAGAGAATATATTTAATACAATAACAACTTTATACTTTACTTTAAAATATAATAGCATAACTTAGAGTTGACATTTTTCCACTCTCGTCAACCCTCCAAAGGATGAACATGAAAAATCTGGCCATGTTATTTTATCAATTTTTTTTTTTTTTAGCCAGCCCAATATATTTCAAAAGCTGGCACTACTGAATAGAACACGTAACTTTTAATATTATTTTACAGGAACAGAGAACCCAACAAAAAAACTCATATGTAATAGTCCAAGAGGAATATTTGCAAGAAATTCATTTTCAAATTGATAACTGGAACAGATGTACCAATCGCCCTAAGTCCACTATCTTGTTTTTTAAATAAAAACACACTTGTTTTATTTCTCATTTCCAAAATAATTTTCATCCATATTTACTTATTATAAACACATTACATAATTTAATTTTCTAATTTATTTATATTTAATAATCAGGGGTCTGTCCAGACTTTTTTCCCAGAATCCTGTTTTTGTGAAATTGTGAACAGCTTTTTATATTTGTGAAAAATCTAGTCATAATTTTGTGAATTTGAAATGATTGTTATATTCAGATTCTTGTTTATACATTTTTAAGAAGATATATGGATGTAAAATACATATATTTTCTTTATATGTGTAAAAGTGACAGGTCAAATTTTACTTTTAAATGTTTAATTTGTGAAATGTTCAGTTTAAAGAAAAACCTATTATTAAGATATAGAATTTTGTGAAAGGTCCTGTTTTAGGAAAAATAGTTTTGTGAAGGGTTCTGTTTTATGGAAAATAGTTTTGTGAAGGGTCCTGTTCTGAAATTAAAAAAAAATTGTGAAGGGTCCTTTAAAGGACCCAATTTTTTCCTAAACAGATCCCTGATAATAATAATAAAAAAAAAGATGGACTGAGGGCAAATGGTACATCTAAGCTAAGCCCTAAATTTTTCTATACTAAGTGGTGCAAGTAATAATTATAAATTCATACACATTGCAGCCTATGAATGGTAATTACTAGAAAAATGATTTTAGTTGTTCTATGAGTATTCCAGCTATAAAATTTTAGTTTCACTATATGTATAAAAATCTGTGGAACATATCATCGCTGCCTATGGAAAGTAAGTGCGGGGAATGGTTTTTAACTGTTTTATGTTTCAAATTGTTTATTTGGATATCCCCTTTCTTGGTATGGAAAAATGAAGTTTTGTTAGTACAATATTTTGAGAGTGTTGGAATTGGAAAGTATTTCATAAACTACGTATTTTCCATTCTTGTTTATGAATATTTTTACCTGTATAAACCACTGCCTATTTATGTCTGAGCTATTAACTGATTCCCTGATTATTATAAATCAATGGTTATGTATTGAAAATCAATATCTCAAGAAAACTCTGGTACAGCAGAGTTTGGTAATATAAATTTGTTTCATTGCAGTTTAATTTGAACTAAAGCTTGATAAGAAAGAACAGTTGAATCCTCGAATAAGCGAGGAAGTTGGCGAGGTGATAAATGAGGTTTTCTTCCAACCAGTTTGGGTCTTACATTTTTTCCACGCCTATGTTGTTTGATGTAGAAATTTGATTGGTTTACGAGTAAATTAAATCCCTTGGTCGGGTTGGTTGGTTTATTGTGTGTGGTAATGTTGGATTCATAGAGTTCGGAGCAGTGGCGCACCCAAAGGGGGGCCGAAGGGGCCCTGGCCCCCTCCAAAGGAAAAGGGAGAAAAACCTATAAAAATACCTAAAATATTTACGGGACCAAAGTTCTTTTTTTTGTGTGTGTGTGTAAAAAGTTTCCATAAAAAGCCCCTAAAATACACGGGTCTCCCGTGTTAGCATTCAGTTAAAAAAAAAGATTTTTAAGAGGTCCCCCCCCCCCCCCTTTCATTAATGCATGCTGCTTTAGAAAACTTTTATTTTATCGCCAGAATGAAAACAGAAATTCGCCAAAAAAGCGACACTTTTTCCAGTGCCTTATTTATGACAGGGCATTCGGGGAACAGGCACAGGGCCCTCGATTTTTAGGGGGCCCAAATGCTACTGAAGATTTTTCAATTATTTGCCAAAATCTGATGAAGTTTTAACTATTAAAAAACAAAATTAATATAGAAAACTCTATTTTATTTTTTTTATTAAAAAACGTTATTATATTTTTAACATTATCACTTTTTAAGGATTACATCACTCACGTTCAATAATCCTCCTGCTCATGTTAATTCTATGAGAGAATTTTTTTAAATAAATCTTTTGCATTTCAATATCTTTTTACTTTTTTTTTTCCATTGGATAGTTGAGGTTGATCTCTACAAAAGCCGTTTTTTTAATTTTTCGATTTTGTTTACAGGTTTTTTATTCAAATACTTTCACTTTCGAAACAGATTTCAAAAGATCGAAAAATCGTCAACGAGATACTAAAGATTATGAAGATGTTATAAAAACTTTTACTGCTAAAAGACTGAGAAGAAAATTTATAAAAACATCATTAAATATCCCAAAATTTTTAAAGTCAGTAGTGGCTATCTTAATAAGTAGTTTCAATAATATTTTCTTTTATTCAAGGCCACCGTAAGCATAGGTGCCCAGGGCCCAAAAATTTGTAAATCGGTCCCTGACTTTGAAAGCTGAAACATGTTTGTTTCAATTTTTACTCGATTGAACAGTGGAGTCCGGCGTCTAAATTCGAAACGATTCAGATGTAATATAGTTTCAGTTTGGATCATTATAATACGAAATCCTCACTTGGTTCGGTTGCATCCTTACCAATTATTTTTCATTTTACTTGAACTTAGAATACTACACAGAGCTATACACGAGTATACAAAAGTTCTCTTGTAAGTTATATTTCATATTGTTAAAATTTCAAACTTGTTTTAATATCTTGAATGAACGATTATAATCATGTGTTGAAACAAGCATTTGTTTGTAGAATATGTAAGTAATTAAGATATACAGGGTGTTTTTTTTTTAAACTGACGCTGTTCAAAGCCGCCGGTAGCTCGTTCTAATAACTGGATTGGCACAAAATTTTATAAATGGAGTAAGAAAACCACGGGAAAAAAGATTCCAACAAAAACAAAAAATTAGTTCCAATCATCGCCGATAGGGGGAAATTTGGTGCTGTACATTGAAAGAAAACATCAGAAACAGACAAAATTAATAATTTGGATAAAATGCCATGCTTTATTCATCCTATACACTTTCCCGACGAGGAATTCGACCACATTCAATGTGACCACCGTTCTCTTGCACCACACCTTGCATTCTTTGTACAACATTTTCAGCGTAACATGTCACATGGAATAGCCCTTACTGCATGTATTATGTTGTCTTTTAAGATACTCAGATTTGTTACTCCCCCAAGATAGACTTTCAATTTCAAATAACCCCAGAGCCAAAAATCACATGAAGTTAAATCCGGAGACCGGGGCGGCCAGACATATTGAAAACAACGACTGATAACTCTTTGGTCAGTGAAGTGATGGCGCAACAGCTGCTGTACTTTTACACCAATATGTGGTGGTGCACCATCCTGCATAAAAATGATCTAATCCAGACATTGTCTCTATTGAAGTTGTGGAATGACAAAACTAGTCAGCATATTATGATATTTTTCTGCGTTAACGGTACACGTCACTGGTCCTGTCGCAGTTATGTTCTCAAAAAAAAAGAATGGTCCAAGGATGAATTCAGCTGTAAAGCCACATCAAACAGTGAGCTTTGATGAATGTAATGGAGTTTCTAGAACTGTATGAGGTTGCTCAGTGGCCCAAATTCTACAGTTATGAGTATTAACAGACCCATTCAGATGAAAATGGGCCTCATCTCCCCATAAAATTATCCACGGGAAAGCATCATCGACTTCCATTCTTGCAAGAAATGTCAGTCGTTTATCGTAATCATTGGGTTGAAGTTGTTGCAAGCAGCTAATCTTGTATGGATAGTAGTGGAGAATTCGCCGCAAGACTTTCCATACAGTCAAAACATTTAAATCCAGTTCTCGCGCAACACCCAGTGCGCTGCTACTACAAACAGCAGAGGTACTCTGTGACCTATCGTTGATCGCAGTTGCAACATCCATTATCACTTTTCTGACACCGGTTTACGTCCTCTGCCTGGCCGAACTGCTAGCGAGCCTGTTTCTTCGAATTTCAGAATTATCGCGTTCAATGCATTAACGGATAAAGGTCCTTTTGGCAGTTTATGGCGTGTTCTAAATAAACGAAGAGTGGCTGGTGCATTGCACTGGTTACAGTAATAGAACTTCACAAGTAATGCGCGCTGCGGTAACGTGAGATTCATTTTCAACCTGAGCTGAAATTGTTTCTCGGAGTTTTTCGCATGCATTTATAGCTTAAAATATTGGCGCTACTGTCACTTGCGTAAGCAAAAATTTGCATTTTCATTTATTGCCCGTATTTTATGCTAATTCTCAGTTGCATAAATTACCACAGCGCCACATTTCCCCCTATAGGCGGTGATTGGAACTAATTTTTTTTTTGTTGGAATCTTTTTTCCCACGGTTTTCTTAGTCCATTTATAAAATTTTGTGTCAATCCAGTTACTAGAATGAGCTACCGGCGGCTCTGAATAGCGTCAGTTTAAAAAAAAATCCCTGTACATTAAAACATCATTATGGCGAACCCGCTTAAGGCTGTTCTCAAATCCAAAAGGGCTACTTTCAGACACATTTTTTAAATTCATTTTTGTTCGGAAACGAATGAAATTGCCAGACATTTGTCCGTAAAGGCAGAAGATCTTTCAGATAATAATGTCGAAGTTGGCGGAAGCAGTAGGGGCATCTGCCCTTTCCAAGACTAGAGGCAATGCCTTTACAAGAATTAACTATGATGTCCTAAAATAGATTAAATTCTTTATTAATTTATTAATACCCATAACATTCTGACTGACGAGTTAAATTTAAATGAATTAGTCCAATCCACTAATTCATCTCGTTAAGAATATTTTGGATATTTTCCCTGACAGTTAGATAGATAGAAATAGGAAATTCTATAAATGTTTGTTTAGGAGCTCTTTAAATATTTAACTTCTACACTTTCAAAAATTAGCAGTTTTTAAAATTATTAAATTTTAAGTATAATGATTTTTTTTTCGTTAAAAATAAATAATTAATTATTAAATACTGAATTAATTACGGTAATTTGATGATTAATTAGTGTCTCCTTGTGCAATCACAACTAGAGAAATTTTGCACCCACTAATTTTATTTTGTTTCGCCGCCAATGCTCGGCCCCCTCCATGATAAAATCCTGGGTGCGCCACTGGTTCGGAGGCCGCTACACGCTTACGTTGTTTGATGTGGAAATTTGATTGGTGTATGGATAAATAAATCGTTTGGTCGGGTTGGTTGGTTTCTTGTATGCCGTAATGTTGGATTTATAGAGTTCGGTTGTAGCTACAGATACAGCATGCCGTAAAAACGTCTTGGAGTATGAAGCCGGTTTTTGCTCAAATCACTAGGCCCAAAGAAGCAGAAGGAATAAGGGCTGAATTAATTGGACAGCGATAGGTTTTCAAAGGAAGACTTTGTAAATATCCATAAAACGAAATAAAATCGAAGTTTTAGTAAATTTTACGGCCACATTTTTCAATTTTTACATACTTTTACCAATATTTTCATTCAGATATTTAAATTTTTACAAACTTTTAGCAATTTTTTCGTTCGGATTTTTCCAGTTTTTACAAATTTTAAGCTATTTTTTCCTCCGGATGAATCCATTTTTACAAATTTTTAGCCATTTTTCCCTCCGGATTTTTGTATTTTTACAAATTTTAAGGTATTTTTACCTTTGGATGTTTCCATTAAAAAAATATTCAGCTATTTTTTCCTCCGGATTTTTCCATTATACAAATTTTTAGACATTTTTCCCTCCGGATTTTTGTATTTTTATAAATTTTTAACTATTTATTCCTCCGGATATTTCTATTTTTACAAATTTTTTCATACGAATTTTTCAATTTTAACCTATTTTTTCATTCGCATTTTTCGTTTTTACTTTTTTTCCTCTGTATGAATTTCACGCATTCTAGATATTGCTATACAGCAAGTTTCATGCGTCCAGTTATGTTTGTTTTTGGTTAATGTGCGCAAAACGTACATACATAAGTTGCTGACCACGTCTTGAATGAATTTCAGGCATTCTAAACATTGCTGTACAGCGAGTTTCATGCGTCCAGTGATGTTTGTTTCGGTTAATGTACGCGAAGCGTACCTACACAAGTTACTGACCGCGGCTTGAATGAATTTCACGCATTCTAGATATTGCTATACAGCAAGTTTCATGCGTCCAGTTATGTTTGCTTTTGGTTAATGCGCGCGAAACGTACATACATAAGTTGCTGACCGCGTCTTGAATGAATTTCAGGCATTCTAAACATTGCTGTACAGCGAGTTTCATGCGTCCAGTGATGTTTTTCTTCGGTTAATGTACGCAAAGCGTACATACACAAGTTACTGACCGCGGGATTGAATGAATTTTGTGCATTCTAGAGATTGCTATACAGCGAGTTTCATGCATCCAGTGATGTTTTTTTTCGGTTAATGTACGCG
This sequence comes from Maratus michaelseni, assembly GCA_963931845.1. Taxonomy (NCBI): domain Eukaryota; kingdom Metazoa; phylum Arthropoda; class Arachnida; order Araneae; family Salticidae; genus Maratus; species Maratus michaelseni. Next base: position 37,654,064 of record OZ007591.1, on the reverse strand, counting down.
AAGCGTACATACACAAGTTACTGACCGCAGCTTGAATGAATTTCATGGATTCTAGAGATTGCTATACAGCGAGTTTCATGCATCCAGTGATGTTTTTTTTTGGTTAATGTACTCGAAATGTACATACACAAGTTGCTGACCGCGGCTTGAATGAATTTCATGCATTCTAGAGAATGCTGTACTGCGAGTTTCATGCGTCCAATGATGTTTTTTTTTCGGTTAATGTAATCGAAGCATAGTCAACCACGTCTTGCATGTATTTCATGCATTAAAAAAATGAGGAATATCGAAAATTTCCCAAATTATGACGTGTGTGCTCTGATGCAGAGGATTGACTATTTAAAGAGTTTTTACGAGAATTTCTTTCATGAAGTAAACGTTGATTTTATTCCATTTTGTGACAATTTTCAAAGTTTAAGCTATATTTTACTAGAAATTTTTTAATTGTTAAAGGTAGGGGTGCACAACCTGTGGCCCGCGGGCCAAAAGTGGCCCGTGATCGGATTATTGGTGGCCCGCGGATCAATTTCGCCGATCGGACGCGAAAAAATCACGAATTTAGCCGATCGGGTGTGTAGAAATCGCGAATTTTGTCAAATTTCACCCACCGGGTGCGTAAAAATCGCAAATGTTGCCGATCGAGTACATATAAAACGCAAATTTTGCCGATCGGGTGCGTATAAATCGTAAATTTTGCCGATCGCCTGCGTAAAAATCGTGAATTTTGCCGATCGCCTGCGTAAAAATCGTGAATTTTGCCGATCGCCTGCGTAAAAATCGTGAATTTTGCCGATCGGGTCCGTAAAAATTGCGAATTCTGCCGATAGGGTGCGTATAAATCGCGAATTTTGCCGATCAGGTGCGTATAAATTGTAAATTTCGTCGATCGTATGCGTAAAAATCGCGAATTTTGCCGATTGGGCCCGTAAAAAACGCGAATTTTGCCGATCGGGTGCATATAAATAGCGAATTTTGCCGATCGGGTGCGTGTAAATTGTAAATTTCGCCGATCGTCAGTGTAAAAACCGCGAATTTTGCCGATCGGATGCGTAAAAATCACAAATTTTGCCGATCAGGCGCGTAAAAATCTCGAATTCCGCTGATCAGGCGCGTAAAAATCATGAATTTCGCCGATCGGGCACGTAAAAATTGCGAATTTTGCCGATCGCGCGCATAAAAATCGCAAATTTTGCCGATCGGGTGCGTATAAATTGCAAATTTCGCCGAACGTGTGCGTAATAATCGTGAATTTCGTCAATTACTAGGAAAAAACTATGAATATTGTCAATCACGCATGGAAAAAAAACGCAAGTTTTTTCCATCCTTTCCAACTGAATTGGGTTATGCTGACTAAGGAGGTGGTTGAGTATAGGGAGCTAACCCTCCTCTTAAAATTAGCATTTTTATAAACTTTTGGGCCGACACCCCCCCCACCCCCTCCTTGCCCGAAACAAAATTTTGTCGACCCTATGGATGTTGGCTCTCGACAATCCACTCATTTTTGTGACTGCCCCTCTCTTATAAAGGTTGTGCACCCCTTTGATATCCACATTTTATGACTGTTAAGAAGTACAATTTAGAATAATATATGTTTCTCCTTCTCTCCACCTTCATTCATGAAAGCAGAATGTTTTTTCGGCACTGGCAATCTTTAAAGCTAAATTTATTCCTTCAAATAAAGTCAAGGAGTATTTTCACTCTTTGAAAATAATCTTAGCTATATCTCTTATAAATAAAAACATAAAATGTTGATACATCATTGCCAACAGAACTGAATACGTTGACTGGAAGGAAGGAACCTAGGGGGCTAAATTTACCAAATTTATGTTTACAAAATTTGTTTTTTTTTTAAATCTGATTCCCCCCCCCCCCGATCACACCTCCTCGAAACAAAAATTTTCTGATGGTGGCCCTCGACAACCCAGTTATTTTTTTAAGTGGCCCTTCGCTTAAAAATGTTGTGCACCCCTAGTTAAAGGTAATAAATTATTAAACTTGATAAATATTTCAAAAAAATTCATAGAAAAAAATAGATAAAATTTGTAAAAATGGATACATCTGGAAGAAAAAAAAGCTATAAATATGTAAAAATAGAAAAAAATGGATAAAAGTATGTAAGAATGGAAAAATTCGGAGGAAAAAATGAAGTAAAAGTAAAGTATCTGGAGGAAGAAATAGCTAAAAATTTTAAAATATTGAAAAATCCAGAGGAAAAAGTAGCTAAAAATTTTTTTAAGCGGAATAATCCGGAGGAAAAAGTAGCTAAAAATTTTTTAAAGCGGAAAAATCCGGAGGAAAAAGTAGCTAAAAATTTTTTAAAGCTGAAAAATCCAGAGGAAAAAATAGCTAAAAATTTGTAAAAATGAAAAAAAAAAAGTAAAAACAGCTAAATATTTATAAAAACGAAAAAAAAAATGGAAAAATCCAAAGAAAAATTATCTAAAAATTTGTAAAAATGGAAAATACAGATGAAAAATAGCTAAAAACTTGTAGAAACGAAAAATCCGAATGAAAAAATAGGTTAAAATTGAAAAATTCTGAGGGAAAAAATAGGGTAGAATTTTTTTAATAGAAAAATCCAGAGGAAAAAATTTGTAAAAATACAAAAATCCGAAGGAATAAATAGTTAAAAATTTGTAAAAATAGAAAAATTCTGAGAGAAAAATTTGTAAAAATGGAAAAATACGGAGGGAAAAATAGCTAAATTTTTTTTTTAAATGGAAACATCTGGCGGAAAAAATAGCTTAAAATTTGTAAAAATGAAAAAATCCGAACGAAAAAATTTATAAAAGTTTATAAAAATTGAAATATCTGAAGGAAAATATTGGTAAAAGTATGTAAAAATCGAAAGATGTGGCGGTAAAATTTACTAACACTTTGTAAATATTCTTAAAACGAAATAAAATCAATGTTTACTTCATGCTACGTTCACGGTTTACTTTGAGAAAGAATTTGTTTGACGAAGTGTGTAAGTAATAAGTCGTCTGCCGAAAAGCACGTGTTCTGATTAGGTAGAATTCGGAGGTTGCCGATTTCTCGGTTGGCGTGCGTAAAAAAAATCGCCAAATCGGGAAGCTCGCTTATTCGAGGATTCTGCCGAAAGAACTATAATAAAATATCAAATAATGTAAGCAAAATAAAATAAACATATTATAAATAAATGGTTATGTATTGAAAATCAATATCTGAAGAAAACTCTGATACAGCAGAGTTTGGTAATATAAATTTGTTTCATTGCAGTTTAATTTGAACTAAGGCTTAATAAGAAAGAATAATAAATAATAAAATAACAAATAATTTAAACAAAATAAACACAAAGCCTTCTTATCATCCTTACTTCAGTTTCTTAATATCTAAAATTGCAATAACAAATCTGAAGTTTTTTTTTTTTCAATAATAAAGGAAGCAGTTAATTATATAGTATATAGGGGAGACTGGTACACACTGGACCTATAGACACAGTGGACCACCCCCTAATATTTTATTTATTTAAATTTTTTTTAAGCTTCTCTTCTATCCTAATAGACAACAGCACTGCAATGATTATTTATAGCCTTCAGAAAATATGTTTAGCTCAGATTGAACTATTTTATCCTGATTGGTTGTTTTGAGCTTCTAAAAGTAAAATTTTTCATCCTCATATTTTTATTTGTTTAGTAATTAAAGGTTGTAGATAAATAAAATAAAACAGTTTTTTGCAAAGCTAAGATACTTGTTTTTATTTTACTTTAAAGTTAATATGTTTAAAAGAAAGCTATAAACAATATTAATATGATTATTTATTGAACTTCAACATAGGGTACAGTGGACCACCCACTTCTGGGGCACAGTGGTCCCCAATCCACTCTGCTCTTGTAGTGCAGAATGTTCAAAATATTTAATAATTGCTTATTTTCTATAAAGAAAGATTGTTTTAAAGTAGATTTAACTTTAAAATAAAGTAAACAAATAAAAATAACAATTTATTTAACATAGTAAGAAATATTTTGTTTTGTATTTACTGCCTTTAATAAATATAACTGTAGTCTAATTGTTGATGATTCTATTCAAGTAAGATTCATGAGACGCAAATTGAATGGAAATCAGTTTATTTCTCCCGAAACTGTAGATGAATCTGCTGTTGATGTCAAGGATTTCATAATGTTGCTCTCAGACCCAAAATTATTTCTTGAAAATTCCAGGCTCAATCTTACTCATAAGTACTTTGGAATTTCATTTGCAAATTTTAATGTGCGCTGATTTTTTTTGTACTTAAGTAATAACTTCAACTAAATTGAAATTCTTCCAGTATTAATCTGTTATTTTCAAAATATAATAATTTTTTGTTTTTGTTTCAAAATTTATATCACTATGTTATTTTGCGGGTGAAGGGGCAACAAAAAACAATTAGATTAATGAAAAATAGATTTATACTGTATTTTAGATAATACCTAATAGTGGTCCACTGTACCCCACTTCCGTGGTACACTGGTCCACTTTACAAATGTATATATATATATTTATTTATTTTTTTTTTTGAAAAATGTATTGAAAACTATATTGTGAGAAAATTATGATGGATGTAAGAAGGTTTAAGGAATATTCAAAAATATTTTCATACAGATCGGTCAGTGTGTTAAAGAGAAAAAAAATGTTAACTGAAAAAGTGGTCCACTGAGTACTGGTCTCCCCTACACTGTGAATTTTTCAGGCCTCCTAGAAAAGGATGGAAGAATTTTTCAATTATGAGTACAGAGTTTCATCTTAGATTAGAAACAATTATTCTTTTCAATGTAGGCTATCACGAATAACCATAAACACTTGAATTAATGTTTAAAAAGAGCCCTTTTTGCAGATATCCTGCAAAGTCAAGAATGGCAGATTTTAACCACTAATGAGATACTTTGTGAAAAATTTAATTATTCAAGCAAAATTTCTTAGTTTTCTTCAAACAGTTTGGAACTTAATACATCATAACCGAGTGAGGAAAAACCTGTTTAAATCCCACACACCTTCTATTTAAAAGAAATTAAGCAAAAATAATGAAACTTATTTATAAAAAAAATAGTCTTTTACAACTACTACTCAGGTTAATATATATTTCTTTAATATTGAAGCATATACGAAATAGAAAACTTTTGCAACCATTCAACTTTAAAAGGTGGCTTTCATTCTACAAGGTAATAGAAGACGAAATTCAAAACTGTTTATCATTGCGGTCATTCGATTCGATTTCAATATTAATAAATTAGAAAATGCTATAGTTTTGTAAAATTAGATGCATATTATTTTAAATCGAAATCACTGGACAGAAAACCAAATTTATAATAATTTTACTGAAATACAGATTAGCCACGATCACTGATAATTTTAAATTTAAAGTTGCATGTTTCAGTTCACACCCCTACCTGCGGCAAAGAGACATGAATCCCATTTTTACTAGTGCTGTATCCATTTTTAGAACGATCTAGTATTTTAGTAGTTTGCAGATAATCACCACTACTATAATCACTGGAAACATAACCATTCTTCTCAGATGTCAGTAGCATGGTTAAAACACAAAATGCACTGTACAAGAAACAACACAAACACAAAACTGCACTGCCAACCACCACGCCTGCCCGGTTGTTGAGAGTTTAATCGTTTACCTCGTGCGCGCGGTTGGCATACTGCGAGTGCGAAAATGCAGAAAAATCACGTGTGTTCCATCGGACGTTTGTCCTCCGCCCATAAATACTGTCCAATGAATCGTAATAAAATCATGTGATGTCATTACAACAGATGACATAAAGCAAAACAGCCTATATGATATTACCCCATGTAAATGAAAATTAAATACAGTAAATCAAATGACATGACGTCACTTTCACTTGTCAATTGTAAATTGTTCCGTTTGATGGATAAGATGATAAGTAGTAAATAGTGCAACTTTATTATTTGAAGTTCTGAAAGTTTCATTCTGATAAAGGATGAAACAACGGAATCTATCTATAAAAATATAACAAATTATTACACCTTGTTATAATATACTTCTTTTAATTGCTAAAAGGCGTAAAATAAAAACATTATAAAACAGTAAAATAAGTTTTATTAGAATGTTGACATGTTTCGGTTCCATCTGAGCTATTATCAAAACAAATAAGAATATACTATGAAGTTTCTATCACGGTCTATGAAGTTAATGAAGGTAATATTCGTAGAATTGCTTGTAATAATGGTTTTAAGGTACACCATATTAATAAATTAAATCGTGGCTATATTGCCAATAATAAGAAACCTGAACACAAATTTGATTCGCAAAAATACAAACTTTATACTCTTCAATATTATCCCAGCTTTTTTGAAAAATTAAAATACAGCCTTAACCGTTTCAATATCTGCTTAATGGCTAAACCCCTCAGAAATTATAAAATATCATTTGCAGTAAAACTGACCCAATTAATGTTGAGAATTATTGAGGAGTATATGAAATATTTCATATACTATACCATTTATTAAAGAAGACGGATCAAAAAATTTCTATAATATGGCATGAAAATTAGTTATAGAAAACAGGAGCATATAGCTGATATTAAGTATAATAGAAAAACTACAGACCTGGCAAGATTATCCGAAGAAGAAACCATCCAAATAAATTTCAATGAAAATAAGATAATTTCCCCTCCAGAGATTGTAACACGTAAAAGTACAATATGTAACGATGTAGCATCATTTAACTTACCAAAATTGTGGATCGAGTTACACCATGGTTACAAATATGGAAATAAACATTTAAGTAAAAGTTTAAAATAACGTTCGCAATTGGAAAAAGTAGGTGAAAAATTAAATGATAGCGTTTCAAATTATAACTTCATAGACCGTGTAATTACAAAATATTCTTATTTGTTTTGATAATGGCTCCGATGGAGCCGAAACATGTCAACAGTCTAATAAAACTTATTTTACTGTTTATAATATTTTTATTTTACGCCTTTTAACAATTAAAAGAAAAAAATCTATCTATACCAAGCGAAAAAATTTCATGATACAGACTCGACAAAGGAATACCGTGCAAATTTACCTGCTTAGGCGGAAACCTGTCTAAACGGATTTTTTTTTCGTGGTTCTTAGGGATTCCGTTTTCACAGGTTTCACTGGACAATACAGGGATGAAAAAAGTGAGTTAAAAATTTTCGAATACTGAAACATGAACACTTCATACTTGTGCTTTTTATGGTGTATCAAGTTAAAAGAAAAATCTAATCACACCATAATGATCTTTCTGTAAACGATTTTTTGTCTTTTACAGTGTGCGCAAGTAGCAAAAACACAGTTTTGAAAGAAATGTAAAATTAAAATCATTTGAAATCAGTGCTAAAGTACACATCAATTTTTTTTTTTTACCCGGTTCTAATTTGAATGTTTTCATGTGGTTTGCTTTTTTTTTTATTAACATATAGGGCAGTTGCAATTGACGTAACGTTGGAGGTAAACAGTACAAATAGGCAGTTCTAATTGGTGGAATTACCCTTATCTCCAAGTGAATACAATGGTTGATCAGCTGATTGCAACTGCCCTATTCTTAAAGCATTTTTTGTTATTATGTCATGCTTATGTAGAAAAATTAAGATTTTAGATAAAACTATTCCTAATTTCTCCCCCCTCCCGCCTCTCCCGAAAAAAAAAAAACTAGGGCTATATTCTAACTGTGCCTAGTCGCGACCTACGTTATACACGGCCGGTGCATGACGTTTAAAACGTCACATGGAGTGGATCGAGGCTAACGAAAAAGAAAGGCTACCGCGCTGCTTTACGCGTATCTTTTTTTACAGACCGCGAGAGTCACGTGATGCTCGAATCCACCAATGCAGGTGTACGAAAAGAGCATCACGTCACTCTAGCGGTCTGTATAAAAAGATAAGTGGAATGCACCGCGCTAGCCTGTCTTTTTCGTTAGCCTCGGAGTGGATCATTTTTATACGACGATTGGTGAAAAACGGGGGAGCGCGCCGCTTTTCACCAATCGCCGTGCAAAAATTATCCACTGCATGTGACGTTTTAAACGTCATGCACCGGCCATGTATAACGTAGGTCACGGCCTAGTTAATAGTCAGACACTGGGCACAGATTAAATATATTACATGTATATTTAATCTGTGACCCTGGCCTGGGTACGATCATGTTCATGTAATGTCATCGAGGCAAACGAAAAAGAAAGGCTACCGCGGTGCTTTACGCATATCTTTTTTTACAGACTGCAGGAGTCACGTGATGCTCGAATGCACCAATGCAGGTTTACGAAAAGAAACGCGGTAGCCTGTCTTTTTCGTTAGCCTCGAATGTCAGGTTATGAGATCAGAAATTCCGTTCTAAAGCAGGAAAAACAAGCAGGAACTTTCTCGGCCGGGGTTCGTGCAACAAAAATGTATTCGAGACGATTTGTTACAGCATAAACTCGATCAAGTTTGCGAAGCCAAAAGAGTAAAGTTTTTTCACATATGCAGCCCTCCTAAAACATTTTCTGTTTCATGAATATATTTATCTCTATAATATAAGACAGGTAGATAGAGAGAAGGAGAACAATGATGGTTCTTCTTATGCATCTAAAAGCGGTACCTAGTTTGGCGGCGTTCCTGGTTTTTTGGGTACTTGGGGAATGTAGCGCCCTCTATGTCTGGTTTCGACTGACAACTCTTTGCAAATGCTCGAAACCAAAATGCAGGTACAGCAGACGACAATTTGTCATTTTTGACATCTCACGTGACTGGCACTCGGGAGCACCAGTGCCACGAACCTGGTACTAATTTCCGGTCCGTGTTCTGATCTTGAAAGTCTATCTTCACTGTTCTCCTTCTCATTTCTATCTCCCTGATATAAGATCTTCAAAACCATCTGAAGAATTTTCGTATTTTGCTTAATATGTGACAACCGCTTTGCCGTTTTTCTCACTAGCCTAGTTTGTTCCAATATTCTATATCTCAACAAAGAGAGTTGCTAGAACTTTTGTAACACAGTGGATTTCCAAATTTGGTATACATATCACACTAACCATTGATCAAGTATCAAGGAGATCAATCTGTATCAGCAGTTTTTACTTAATTTAGTTGCTTACCCCGAGTGAGGGCGTTACTATGGCGTTCGGGAGAAAGTTTTACCCGATCCTCCAGGTTCAAGAGTGATGTCTATTATTCTCCTTTGTACCGGTCGCCTGCACGGGAAAGGATGTTGGCGTTCAGAACTAGAGGCCGGGAAGTAAAGTTCATAAGCTGGGTGTCGGGTGGTGCGGCTCTGCAGCTTAGATTAAACAGGTGTGGGGAGGCCTGTAGAGCCTCGCACGCATGGCCCATGGTCAGCCTGCTGCCTTAGCCAGTGTGTGTCTATGCTCCAAGTAAAAGAGTCTCCGCATTCTCCCAGCTTTCTAGCAGAACCTATCTTTTCGTGTCCACTGTCGAAGGAAGGGCTAGTGATTACCTCTGTAGTTTTTACATATCTCGAGACTTTAGAAGAGCAAAGCACTCCGCCGAATCGCGAGACTAAGTCACGGGTCCAGCGTTCTTGTCGTTGACCGGTTCACCCGGAGATCTCGAGAGGACCTGGAGGTGAGATCCCGATTCGTTCAGTTTTACCCTTTAGTGCTAAACCACTGCGAGAGGGATCAGTGACTATCTTTGTAGATTTTCCCGGCTTGTCACCAAGTGTAAATGTGGTGGTCTCCCAAGAGGGTGGGAACCACCGCAAATCGCAGCGACCTATGTTGTCATTCACTTGGAAAAATGGGGGTGGTCAGCAGGTGTCGGCTCCCCCACCTCCTGAAAAGCGTACAGGACCTCCCATGGTCGTGCTCGTTAAAAGTTCTCCAGAACTTGGGTACGACGGTTGATGTGCCTGATGGGCAGCCTCAGGTGCCTGGTGGTGCAGCTCAGTTTTACCCTGTAGTGCTTGGGTATTGCTTGTCGGGGTGATCAGACGTCCAAAACTTTTCAGGTTCAAAGGGCGTGCTGCACAGTTGAAATTTTCTGCGCCGTTTACTTCGAGCGGTAGCATGTACCCGTGTGGTGTCCGTGAGTAACTCCCCGCCCATCTGATTCATGCGCTTAAAGGCATGAATCAGATGGAACACTATCAGGCTATCAGGGGCGGATCCAGAAAATTTTCACAGGGGGATGGGTCAAGTTTCAGTGGCTAGCGTTATACCTTCTACTTATAAAATTATCAGTAAATTGGAGGAAAAACGAAGTATTTAAACCTGCTTCAAAATGTAATATATTCCACAGTAATTAATAAATTTTCATGAAATATTATTAAATTAACCATTAAAAATTATATTAATATTAAATTAATATATAAATTACAAATTATAATAATATTATTAAATTAACTTTTAGTATCCAAATTGTTATCATTTTGTATGAAATATATAAATATGCAATTTATTAATTCTATAATATGTAGTTAATACAGAAATGTTAAAATTCTTCAATTAAATAAAATTAAACGTTTTCATATTTAAGATGGGGAGAACACTTTTTATTGCAATGAAAAAAATAATGGCATAGCATTGCTCTATTACCTGAAAAATACTGCAGTTGCAATTTCCTGTGATGCTTCATTGCGAATTTATTTAATACTTCTTCAGGGTGAATTTCCTTATTGCGATGAATGTTAAGCATTGCTAAACCTTTTAGCCTTTCTTCTTTCATATTTGACCTCAAGTAAGTTTTTACTCGTCTTTTAATGTTGAAAAAGACCATTCACTGGTACAGGTTGTAACAGGAAGGACACATAAAATATGGAGAAGATTCTTGATATTCGGGTAAAATTCTGAAGCGTGTAATATGCTTTCAGTTGCACTGCGTGGAAGTTCGCTCTCCGGTTTGTTTTTCCATTGCCGCTGTCATAAGTCTATTTTTCCTCGTAATTCAGGAAATGTCCCTCGAATATCTTTCTTCTAAGGTTCAGCTGCATTCATTAAAGTTTCAGTATCCTCATTGGCAAATGCCGGGATCAATCCATGTAATACAACGATGTTTGAATGTTCAGCAGTGGAAAATCTTGTTACCAACTCTGATATGATAAAATCCCTAAACGGCAAAGATAAATTAAATTTGTACTTGACGCTACAGTATTGGATCTGTGGTGCAGTGCTTTTACAATTCTCGACATAGAAATGGAATGTATAGTTGCTACTTTCGATGCTTCGTCGTATATTTTCGAGTGACTTGATGATGAATTTCGATAATCATTTAAAGTATCGACAACTTGCTTTACTATATCATAGCATTGCTTCAAATCTAACGAAGGGCTTAGCAAATAGCAAATTACGAGATAAAGAAATAGTTAAACTCAAGATGGAGGAAATGATTTCCTCTGCAATAAGGAAATCAAATCGCAGAATTGGTGCTATTCAAGATGTGGATTTGGAGGACGATTCTTCTGCATCTAATAATTCTAGAAATCACACGATGGCATCGAAAACTTGTAAAATTGCATCGTGGCGTTCAATCCACCGAGTTTCACATAGTTTTGAGAGCTTCAATCACGTTTCTTGAGGATGATGCTCTTGTATTTCCTCTCGCATACAATTCATTCTTTTAGCGGATTCCCTAATTGCATTGATGACTTCTTTCATGACACCAACAGCGTTTCTAATACTGCGTAATGAACAGGCTTTAGATATGGCAAGATTTTATTTGTGAGAAGCGCAATGATTGTAAATAGCAAGTGCCTGCTTTTCTTTTATGCGTGCTTGCACCCCTTTGAATTTTCCAACCATATTTGAACTACCGTCGTAACCTTGTCTCGCATATTTTCAATTTTGAATCCTAATTTCTTCAGATTTTCTTCAATTTGGTCTGGAAGGAACTCATCACTTAAGCCTCTAGCTTCTACAAAGCCTACAAACTCTTCTCTGATTTTCTTCGTAATTATATCCCAATATCGAATGCTAAGACTCATCTGCTCGATAGCACCAGCATCGGTGGTTTTGTCAGCTAAGATACTAAAAGAAGCGACTTTTTTTTTACAGAGTTCAGTATTTTCTGTGATATGAACTCCCCACAGATGTCAATTAATTCCTTTTGAGTTGTTTTACTGATAAAAGTAGCGTTACGAAGAGCGTTGTTTATGGGATTTTCCAAAACAGTGTCACATGCGTCAACGCGAAACTTCAATAATGAACGAAAGTTTCTTTCATTTGCTATTGAACCTGAGCCATCCTCTTCCGCCAGGTTCCCATCATCTCGGTGACCTCATAATGGAATATTTTGTTTACCACATAATATAATCGTTTTTATTATGTGTTGTAAAATTTCTTTCAAAATGTCAAGTTTATGTTGGTGATGAATGTCCATCTGGAAGCGAACAAAGCGCCAAGTAACAATGGTCCAGAGAACGAACCCACTCTCTTTTGTGTGACGACCTGCGCAGAACAGAAATATCTTACAGGATCAAGAAAAAAATGATTGATGACATTGATTTCCTAAACTAATTTTTTGAAACTGTAAAAAATGTGTAAAAAAAGAAAAAAATAATAATTTAAAAAAAAAATACTTTTTGCTAAAAAGTCCTGGCTACGCCACTAATAAAGGTGTTTCTCATCACAGGAGAGGGTCACCTAACCCTTTGACCCAACCCCCCCTGGATCCGCCACTGTCTGCTATCTTAGGTCCAGCGGTTAGTTATCCAGTTTTAACTTAGTTGCTTATTAGGTATTCAATGCATTCGTAACACGTACCACGCTGTACCATCCTGTTAATAATGGTATGGTCGAAAGTTTCATCGAACTTTAAAATAGGCTCTCAAGCTCCATGACAATCGTCGTAGTACAGATGCTTTAGATATACTGCTCCTAGGTGTTGTTATTGTTACACAATTACTCAAAATGTGATTAAAATACTCATGAATAGTTTTTACGTAGATAACTGTGTTGCAAGTGTACGTAACAAAAAATAATTAGAGCTATTCATCAAAGTGGCGACAACCGTTACGGCTGGGAGAAAAATTGAATTGAGTGGGTGGGACTACACGAACGTAACAGAGATGATACAAATGTGCTGGGAATATTATGGAATAAAGAAGCAGATACACTAGGTGTCAGTATAGTTAACTTTTATAGAGATTTGTTTCCAGAAAGTCACCCAGAAAATTACAGAAGAACTTTCTGCAGCCCACGGGATTTTTTATCCTATTGGTGTGGCTAGTCCTGTTTCATTATTCACTAAATTGAGCATCAAGCTGAATTGGGAAGATGAAGTGGATTCGGTATTCAAGGCTGAATTTTTGAAGAGGTTAAAAAATATTTCTGAGTTTCTGATTTAGAAAATGTACGCATTCCACGATATTTAAGAAGTGGTAATGCCAGTGAAAAATGTTTCCTACATTTCTTCTCTGACGCAAGCAAATATGCTTATGCTGCCGTATTGTTTATCAGAGTGGAAACTAGTGAATCTCTTAAAGTACAGTTATTACTTAAGGCAGAAGAATCCTGGGAAACTTTCGTAAACAATCGAGTACTAGAAATTATAATTGATTTCAACGAAAGATGGAGGCATGTACCTAGAAATCTAAATCCTGCAGACTTACCTAGTAGAGGATGTTCTAGCCATCAACTACAGATATTGAAATGGTGGGATGGATCCCGAATGGTTGTATTTTCCCAGTGATAAATGGTCTTTCACTGAATTTATTGCTGATGAAGACGAAGTTCTCAAAGAAAAAAAAAAGAAGGTGTTCTTTCCTCCTAGGATACTGTCCTAATCTCCAATAGTGAAAATGTTGAAACTGATTAGTATTATCACTGCCATTCTCAATACGAAAAGATTGTAAATTTGATTGGATGGATTTTGATATTCTCGAGGAACTGTCGTATTTTGAAAGAATTGAGAAAAGAAGGAAACTTTGATTGAGAAGAGTTTGTAGAAGCTGAAAAAAAAAGAATATTAGTAATGATACAATATAGAATATACAACTCAATACTTCTGTTTCAGACAGCTCTCCCTAGCAATGTAGTGTTCCGGCCCCAATCTTTCTAGCTGCAAATAAAAAGAAATTGTTTTCCTACAATTAATAATGGAATTTTATTATATTTGAACATGGAGATTAAGATTTCTTGTTTTAATCTACGAAATTCCCAAGATCCCTAACAAAAAACAATCTTAATCATAGTTTATACTTCTATAATTTCTTCGAAATGACTGTGCAACGCATGATATTTCAAATGGTTGGAGTATCATAGTTGAGATTTTTTCCAACCGAGCGAAAATATGCGGGGACCAGGACTCGAACCTGGTCCCGGCATATTTTCGCTCTGTTGGAAAAAATCTCAACTATGATACTCCAACCATTGGATATAATTTACCTAGTTGAATATACTTTCCTCCGTTCATTATGACTTAATTACATGGTATACTGGAGTTTCCGTGCTATTTCAAGATTCATCATGTAAATGCTATAGTTATAGCTCGGGTGAATAAAATTAGCGCTGAAGTTCGCAGTCTTTTCCAACAAATAAGAGTGAAATATGCCAGTCCAGGACTCGAACCTGGTCCCGGCATATTTTCGCTCTGTTGGAAAAAATCTCAACTTATGATACTCCAACCATTGGATATAATTTACCTAGTTGAATATACTTACCTCTGTTCATTATGACTTAATTACATGGTATACTGGAGTTTCCGTGCTATTTCAAGATTCATCATGTAAATGCTATAGTTATAGCTCGAGTGAATAAAATTAGCGCTGCAGTTCGCAGTCTTTTCCAACAAATAAGAGTGAAATATGCCAGTCCAGGACTCGAACCTGGTCCCGGCATATTTTCGCTCTGTTGGAAAAAATCTCAACTTATGATACTCCAACCATTGGATATAATTTACCTAGTTGAATATACTTACCTCTGTTCATTATGACTTAATTACATGGTATACTGGAGTTTCCGTGCTATTTCAAGATTCATCATGTAAATGCTATAGTTATAGCTCGAGTGAATAAAATTAGCGCTGCAGTTCGCAGTCTTTTCCAACAAATAAGAGTGAAATATGCCAGTCCAGGACTCGAACCTGGTCCCGGCATATTTTCGCTCTGTTGGAAAAAATCTCAACTTATGATACTCCAACCATTGGATATAATTTACCTAGTTGAATATACTTACCTCTGTTCATTATGACTTAATTACATGGTATACTGGAGTTTCCGTGCTATTTCAAGATTCATCATGTAAATGCTATAGTTATAGCTCGAGTGAATAAAATTAGCGCTGCAGTTCGCAGTCTTTTCCAACAAATAAGAGTGAAATATGCCAGTCCAGGACTCGAACCTGGTCCCGGCATATTTTCGCTCTGTTGGAAAAAATCTCAACTATGATACTCCAACCATTGGATATAATTTACCTAGTTGAATATACTTTCCTCTGTTCATTATGGCATGATATTTCTTCCATTTTTAACACTTTCCAATCTAGTTGAAAAATGTTTATGACTTCGGTTTGTCTGGCCGTCTGTCCGTGCTCTAACTCCCGTAAATATGCTGGGATTGCCCTGAAATTTTTATATGTTATTATTGTCGTTTACCATAGAATTTTCCCTATTTCAACTGAAGTGTGTAGCACTTATAGTTTTTTTTTACAGGGATAGTCAAAAGTATTCTGTTACATTACAGTCAATGGGAAATAATCGTTTCAAGTGCATTTTGATGATGCTACGTCATTTAAAACATAATGAAATTGATATATAATTATGAAGCGCATTAAAACATGCATTTGTAGATTATGGGGTGCAAAGGATTTATTATTAATTTACAGGGTCAAACAAGAGAATTCTGTTACACATTGTTTTATGTGGAAAAATCGCTTGCAGTGTAATTTTGTGATATTTCACTATTTCAAACATAATGAAAATTATATGCATTACGGAGGTGCACTATAAATTACTCTCTTGTGTGCATTGCGTTTATTTACAGGGACACACAAAATATATTGGTTACAGTACATGTGCGATATTTACAGTCCATGAGTGATGAGTGCGTTTTCAACTTTGGTTTAAGTTTTTTAACTAAATTTTTTCGTAGTACGTGTGTGTTTATAAAATCGGTTGATCATATACAGGGTTACACAAGGGAATTCGTAAGTATTACAGACTATGGGAGTGAATTGCTTACAGGTAGTTTTTAATTGTGTTTACGCATTTTCCTGCTGAACTATATTTAGTAGACTAATAGAAGTTTGTGGAATATAAATAAATTCATTTACACGCAAAGAAAAAGATACATTGTCGTTTATTGTTGGTAATTGCTGCGAGTGAGTTTTAAGTTGCCTTTTAGTTTAATATGTGATGTGTACTAAAGTCCTCAGATAATATACAGGGCTGTACAAAATATTTCGAGTCAAAATTCCATCAATTGGCGAAAATTTCTAAATGTGAATATTCTAACCAAACAAAATTTTATCATGCTATATATGCACGTCTATTGATCATATACAGGGTTGCACAAAATAATTCGACTACTTTTTTGACACTGGAAGGCAATTTCGAAAACTGTATTTTTCAATGTGTTATATGTTTTCTAAACTGTTTACTTACATATCTTCTTTCCTCTTATTTAACGGTGAAGTTTCGTTACAGTTTTCTGGCTGTGTTGGAAAGTGTTTCATATTCTATGCTTGACGCAGGATTTTTCGTTCTTGTTTGTAATTCTATACATTCTTAAATAACGTTTATTCAAGCAATTTTTGTATAGAAACCTCTCTTGAATAATTTCTTTTTAGTTGCATTGCATTTTATTACTTCTTTAAAGTGTTGTCATCGAGTAATGAATAATTCATGCAGCAATATTATTTTACTACTGTTTTATTAATTCTTTGTGGAGCTGAAACGATTTATATTAAAATATTCATACGTCTATATCTGAATTCCATTAATTCTTTACAGAGCTGAAAGCATTTTTATTGAAAAATCGTGTATATAATTGAATTCCATATTTTCTCTTATCCACGTTGCTTTAATTTCCGTTTTGAATATCTTATATACTATTGGAATATGCTGGCATGATCGTATATCTAAATCTTCTTCCAACTTTGCTATTGTTCATATTTTTAAGGTATGTTAATTTCAATATTCATGTTCGAATAAGCTCGATAATATATTTATTTCCATTCATGTCACAACACTTTATTTGCTCAAAGGTTTATCTTAATGTCTTTCGTAGTTAATGAGCAACACACGATTATATACTTCTCGTCTGTCATTCTTTTTTTTTTATTATTATTGCAAGTATAAGTATTCATAAATTGTCGGATACTTAGGATCACAAGCAAGACTTTCGTATTCTCATTGATTATTGTTTTTTAAGGCGTTTTCATAAGAAAATGCGCTATAAATCATGTTCAAAACACGATTTTATTGGTTTACATTTACATTTTTTACTCTTTGGCGACTCCATAGCAAGACATCAGTTATTGCACATTCACGCCATGCTGTTTCACAATAAATTTGGTGCCTCGGTTCTCGAACACAATTTGTTGGAAAAAACTGTTCGATATCCGAATCAAAATGCCTCGTAAGAAATATAATGAAAATAGGATTAATTGCGCTTATCAGTTCTCAAGTTACTTACTGTATTTACCTGTTTCGCACAGTAAACTCACACTTTGCAGTAAAATATAAAAACACATTATAGACACTATAAACATGCCTTTATTGGGGAAACTTTGGAAGACATGAGGTTGACTTGAGAATGAAGAGAGTTAGGGATGTTTACAGATGCGAACTTTTTATTTTCGACACCAGACAGCGCTTTAAAATTCACCAGGGATATCTTGCTTTGCGAATGATTACCTCCATAGTTTAATATTTTTATGACTCATAATGAACGAATCTCTTGTGTTTATTTTCTTTAAGGGGTCTCATACCTTTTGAAATCTTTCTACCGCCAGTGAAAAGTGACGTGGTTTCAATTTTTCATAAATTTTTAAATACTTAGTGAAATTACATAAGCCTTTGTAATATATTTAAGCCATATTTCAGGATTTATAAAATGTAAAAATAAACACTTATAATATAATATAATATAATAGTTTTAAAAAAATCAGTTAGTATTGCAGCATTTTTTCAAAAGATATGTCACAATCCGCACGATAACTTAACTTAGAATGAATATATGTACATAAAACTTATGCTAAAATCACCTTTAAACTCTATTTTATAGAATGAATTAATGATATATAAATTCATTAGCAAGCTTCGCCCGCTACGCTGGTCGGTTTCCTCCAAACAAATTTTGAATAAAACTACATATACCGGTTAATTGCATGCATTCAGCAATGTCGTTAAGACAGCTACAGGAAAATATGAAAAGAGATCAAATATCAAATTATTGCCTTGGACTACTAAGTATTTGTCTGACTTTTATTATGATCCTCATATTAATTATTCCAGGAATAAGGCTGTTGATCTCGGATCTGAGTTACCCTACACCTCGTGCCGTGCCTTGAAGCGGCAGGATGAGACTTCCTGGATATGTTGCAGTGGCGGTAGTAAAGAAGATATAGAAATGGATGTATTTTTAGAAATTATAACTTGTAACGTTAGAAATATTGATGAGTTGGCGCTAAAGGCATCACCAAATTATAGAAAATGTGCTATATCAAAACCGTAGAGACCGTCGAAACTTTACTTCAGCAAGCATATTTTATTTCAAAATCACAATTACATAAATATCCGTAAGAATAATAGGTACTTTTATGTTAGCTGGGCGCCAGTAAAAACTCACCAAATCTTGTTTCAATTGGCATCATTTGAATTGCAACATTTTGCGTGACATTTTATTTATATTGATATGTTTGTGTTTATGTATTTTATTATGATTATATTTTAGTTATTTTAAGTAAGTTTTTTAAGATATTATATCGCAATGTTAAAATAATGGCTAGTTATTATTAGCTAACGTTAAAAGATTAGCAACAAAAAAAAAAAGGGGGTGGGGGGATTGGCGAGATTCCACAAAATTTTGGCGATCACTGGCACCCAGCTAACATCAAAATACTATTTAATTCCAAATTCCCGAAGCAAAAAAAAAAAAAAAAAAAAGGTTAAAAAAAGAGCCCGAAAACTGACATTATTGAGATTTCATCTAATCAAAATATCATGTGATTTTTTTTCTTATCCAGTATCTTAGAAATCGCCAAGTATTGTTTGATCTTTAACAATGACGAATGTATTTTAGAAAATATCACTTGGCGATCAATGCAATAAATTTTAAGGTTTTGTCGCCAAAGGCAACGCCAAATTCGAAAATGTGCAATATTTCACGAATTGTTGGAGTTAGAATATTTTTATTTGGTACCATTCGATTCAGCATGCAAAAATACATTGAAATATGTATCATTTGACAAATAAATATAAAACCCGATTTTTAAGAAATTTTGTTAAGGTTTGTTCCCATTTTAACCCTTTTAGGGATGGAATTTTAGAAAAACTTTCTTTTTGCGCCTCTACATCCTAAAAAGTATTTTCCCCGAAATTTTCGTGTTTGTAGCTTCTGTAGTTTGGACTGTGCGTTGATGATTTTCCCAGTCAGGACTTTATTTTTTATATATAGAATTTTATATACAGATAAAATTAACCATTGTTATTACTTAGCAGGCTTTGCTCGCTACGCTGGTCGGTTTCTCCAAACAAAACTTTAATCAAACGAAATATATCGGTGAATTTGATCTTGTGTTTTAAAGAAACATGAAATTTTACCTTACATGTCCTTCCGCATTGCTGTAAAACGATACGAAAGCCATTACGCTGTTATATTTTCTAATGTATTACACGAAATTTAGGCTGTTAAAGACCAACTCGTTTATTTAATCATTTACAGTAGGATTTTCTAAAGAACGATATAACACTATGCAATATACTAAAACTATCCCTGGAAAATTAATAATGCAAGTTCTATGGAAATCCATTGAGCAGAATCTTTAAAAAAGTCTTATGTTTCATAATTGGGTTCAACTGATTATAGAAATGTCCCCCTAATTCTATAACTAAGCAACATAGAACGATATGTTATGCAGTTAAACTTCCCCTCAAAATTTAGCTAACTAACAGTGCAAGTTCCAGCAAAATCCATTCAGCAGAATTCAAGGTATAAATGGCAGGATCGAAATTCCCCTTTGCATTATACATATATACAGTACATATATACAGCATTATACATTATACAGTATACAGACAAATGTATCTTTCATAATCATCTTTACCTGTTGATAGAACTCTCAGGAATTTTGTAGAGAGTATATGCTGGTATACGCCGTCAACCTTCTGGAATTTTTAAGACAAAATTCTGTACACCGTCCGTAGCTATAACATATACTCTCTAGTATATATCTTCTGTCTATAGAGTATATGCACTGTTTTTGCACACTACACCACTGACAACTTTCTCCGATAGCTCCATAACTAAATAATGTCGTAAATCTCTTCCTGAAATATTATCACACTGTGAAACTGCCGTCAAAATCTGTTCAGTAGAATTTTAAAAATGGTAATCTTTCATAATCAGGTTCACATAATTTTATCTATAACTTCCTCCCGTAGCTCTATAAATAAGCAATGTAGAACAATTTGCTTTATTGTAAAACCTTTCTAAAACAAATTACCTAACTAACTGTTCAGTTTTTATGAACTTCAGAATCAGAAGTTTTTAGATGTAGGGTAAAAACATTCCATAACTTTATCACAAAGTAAAGTTTATTTACAGTTCTAATTTGTACACTCGTACACTCGTTTGTTTTAACTCACAAAACTATACACAGCAATACTTATGGCGTAATAATATATATTAAATTTCTCAAAATAAAAGAAATAGAATCTCAAAGCCATTTTAACTGCGTATTAACAAAAAAAGGAAAACATGAACACAAGACTGTTGCCATCGGCAACGTAACTTACAAAATATCAAAAACAAAGATAATAATCATGTAGAGTTTTAACCCAACATCCTCCCACCTAAGTTAAATTTTAACATAAAAGTTAACTTACAATTAATAATAGTCACAATTACAATAGCAAAATTATATAAATAGTTCACAAGTCCAGTCTATGAGGCATTTTAATGATACGGCCACTTCTAGTTTTCCTTGCCTCCTCAGAAGATTCAATATTGCAGTCAATTGATTGACTGGCTGTTGGTTTCTCACTTAATTTTGTACCTGCCAATTTTTCTCCAACTAGAAACGACTCTGATGCTGACACTTCTAAAGGATAGAGACGTTGTAGCGGTCTAAGCAACTCACCCCTCGCAGTTTTTAGTCTCACAAGTCTTGTAACACCATCTTTCCCGGGGATTACCTCGATTATTTTCCCAAGTGGCCAACTGATACGTTTTGTATTGTCGCTTCCAATTAAGACAACGTCACCAACCGCTACTTTGGCAGCTCTTTTATGTTCTGGTCTCTGAAGTAGAGCTCCCAAGTATTCCGATCGAAATCTATTTCTTAAGGCCTCTTGTAAATTTTGACGATACTTAACACGTTGGTTAAGACTCCGGTGATCAATTCTATCACAGTCAGGAACACCACTCACTTTGATATCTTGTAGGAACATTGAAGGAGTCAATGGAACAAGCTCTGCGTCGTTATCTGCGACATACGTCAACGGTCTTGAATTGATTATGGATTCGCAATCACACAGCACCGTCGTCATTTGTTCGTAAGTTAAAGAAGATCGGCCCAGTACTCTTCTCAACAATTTTTTAAGAATACCGACCAGTCTCTCCCACCCACCACCCCACCAAGAGGCAGTCGGTGGGTTGAATTTCCACTTAATAAGATGAAGAGCAGTGTCACTTACAGTAAGGTTCCAATCCAGTGCACTTAGCAGATTTGAAGCACCCACAAAATTGGAGCCATTGTCACAATAGATAGTGCTGCATCGTCCTCTACGGTCTACGAACCTGCGCAAAGCTAGTAAAAAGGAAGGTGTAGATAAATAATCCACTAATTCAATGTGTACTGCCCGGTAGACGGCACATGTGAATAGACAAACCCAGGATTTCTTATTATCTCTGAGAAACAGTGGCCCCGCCAAGTCAACTCCACAGATCTCAAATACAGCAGCGTCTCGTATACTGGAAGAGATGGAGTGAGAGTATCGAGCTTTTTTACAGAATGTCTCCTACAAACAATACATTTGGATAAGATGGATCTCACTGTCTTCCTACCATGCAGAATCCAGAATCTCTCTCTTAAAATGTTAAGCAGCATTTGAGTCCCAGCATGAGCATATTTTTCATGATAGTATATCACTATACGCTTTACAACTTCATGTTGAGATGGTAAAATTGCAGGCATTATAAAATCTTCACTATCTTGTCGATACAAAAGTTTTGTTTTCAATCGGATAATATCGTTTTTATCCTTGAAAGCTCCCAGAGTTTTTAACTTTTCATCCTTTTCATTAACGAAGCTTTCTTTCTGTATTATTCTGATAACTCTATACTCAGCTACAGAAATTTCTTCGGAATCAAGGCTACCATATTTTCTACTACTTCTCGGAATACGACTATTATTGATGAATCGAAGTAGCCAGGCAATAATTCTTACAGTTTTGTTGTAGTTCGAAAACTTATGGATAAAGGAACTGTCTATATTTTGAAGGTTCACCATAGATGATACTATTTCCTTTCTCTTTTCCTTTAACACTTCTTCTTCATTTACTGAGAATTCTGATCTAGGCCATTCATCAGATGGGTAATACAGCCAAGGAGGACCTTTCCACCACTCTGTCTCCAATAATTGTCGAGCGGAACAACCTCTGGAGGGTAAATCCGCTGGATTGATCGACCCAGGTACATAATACCAATTTTCTGGTTTACTCACTAATCTAATTTCTCGCACTCTGTTATACACAAATGGTGTCCAGTTTTCGCTACCCTTTATCCAATATAATGCGTTACTGGAGTCAGTCCAAAAGAAGGTGGGAATATCTCCTAATTTTAAATCTGCTATAACTCTTTGCCACAGTCGGGTACCAATAGTGCACGCTAACAACTCTAACCGAGGAATTGTAATAGACTTCAGCGGAGCTACTTTAGATCGTGCTTGAACTAGTTGACATGAAGTTAAGTTCTTACTTTCACTCCTTAAATATATGCAGGTAGCATAAGCTACTTTGCTCGCATCACAAAAGACGTGTAAACTTAAATTGCAGGTATCATCAGGGTCTTTTATTAAGCATCTAGGTATAGTAACTTCTTTTAGTAGATCCAGCTGTTTTCTCCACTTTTTGAATTTTTTAGAAATTGGCAGCTCTGCATCCCAAGTTGTTTTCATTTCCCACAGTTCTTGTAACATTAATTTCGGATATAAGGTCACTGGACAAGTATAACCAATAGGGTCAAAAATTTTGTGGACTTCTGACAATATTTTTCTTTTAGTAACAGGTCCATTATCTTCACAAACTTCTTTTAAATTTACAGAAAGAGTATCTGAGTTCAAGAACCACTGCAGGCCTAATACTGGGACAACTTTATTTTTTGTACAAGAAGCCTCTTTTGTTGAGGAATGGGGATAATTGTGCTCCCACCCTCTAAGGTCAAACTTCCTTTCTGACATAATATCTGTAGCTACTTTAATGAATTCATGCAATTCTGTCTCCGTTTTTACACTAGTTAGACAATTGTCTACATAAAAGCTGTTCTTAAGTTTCTGGACAATATCCACAGGGTATTTTGAGTTTCCAAGTTGTGCTTCCTCCAAAATCATTTCCAGATGATACTGAATCACAGAATTAAGTAAGAAAGGACTACTTGAAATTCCGAAGACGACACGACAATGTCTATAATATTTCAGTTCATTATTTTCGTCATACCAAAGAAATCTTAAATAATCTTTATCGCTTTCTTGTAGGCGAATTTGTAAAAATGCTTTACGGATGTCCGCCGTAACTCCAAACTTGTTCATCCGAAAACGTGTTAATATTGTAGGAATTAACTCAACAAGGTTTATCCCTTTCTCCAGGCAGTCATTTAAGCTTGGGAAAGCTCTCAGCTTTGCTGAAGCATCAAACACAGGTCTGATTCTAGTTGTGCTATTTTCTTTCACGATATGTCTGTGTGGTAAATAATGAGACGGTAATTGAATCTCGTGCTTAGGAATTTTTTCAATTATTCCTTCTTTTTTCCATTCTTCAAATATTTTATTATAATCATCATATAAATTTTCTTCTTTCAACTTCCGTGCAGTACCTTCCAGTCTCTTTAAAGCCAAGTTATAATTATCAGGTAGTGGAGGGTGATCGGCAAGCCAAGGTAAATGTACCACAAAACTATTGTCTTTGTCGATTTGAACTGTGTTAAGAAAATGCTCTCTGGCGGATTCATGAAGGTCTTCTTTAGTTTTCTTCTCAGAAGGATCTGTAATACCGAGAGTGTCAAGAGTCCACAATGGGGAAATTGCACGTTTTTCAATTTAACTTGCATCTGATAGAGTGTAAAAATACGAACATTTTGATACCATTTTTACATATATTTGAAAGTTGTATAATTCATTAAATTAACTTTTAAAACGCAGTTTTTGCCGTGGCGGGAAAAAGCCACGTCACGTGACGAAAGCTGTTCTGACGTCACTACACATGTAAACAAACCCTCGCTGTATTTCTCCCTGTTATTTCCTATGGGGACGGCTTGCTTTACGCTGGACTATTTCTTTTTTTTCTTAAAAATGATTAGTATAACAAATTACTAGGACTTATTTCATTAGGGAGGGTGGAGTCAACTTATAAAAGGGTTTTTGTATTTATATTTTATACTTAAATTATGAATTTTGCTTGGTTTCACTATATGTTTTATCTCTTTAATTGTTAAATAAACTGTTTTGAATATTTGAAAAACAGCTAAAGTTATTAGAAAGAGCGAAATGTGCTAAGATAGCTTTAAGACAGGCTTACAGAATTTTTATATAAATATACACGAGAAAAGTTTAATAATTTTTCCAAAAATGTTTCCAGGGGCCTATCCAGATTTTTCTCACAGGGTTCTTTTTGTGTGAAAAAGTGAAAAGTATTTCATATTTGTGAAAAAACTAATTATAATTTTGTGAATTTGAAATAACTGTTATATTCAGTTTCTTGTTTATGAATTTTTGACAAGATCCTTTATATATGTAAAAGCTACATAAATAGATTCTTTAACGGATTTAGTTGTTTTGTGTCAGGTCAGATTTTTCTTTTAAATAATTAAATTTGTAAAAGGTTTAGTTTGGAGATGGAAAAAAAAATGTGAGAGGTCTATTTTTAAGACACAAAATTTTGTGAAGGTTCTTGTTTTAAGGTGGAATGTATTGTGAAGGTTCCTGTTTTAATATGAAAAATTTTGTGAAGGGTTCTTTAAAGGACTCAATTTTTTCCTAAACAGATATCTGGCCTACACTACACACAGGCAAAACAATTACGTAATTATTTTAAATACTGTCAGTTTTGTGACATTTTCAGAATGTGGGATTGAAGGTTTTATGCTTTATAGAACTTTGCAGAATAGAGATGATGTTTAGTTTAAAAATTATCTGTTTTATTTTTGTTATAAATTAACAATATTTCTACGGAAATTAAAAACGCCAAAAGATAAATATTATGCAGAAATATAATAATTCTAAATATATTTGAAGAAATGTTATATATATTTAAATTTTATTGCTGTTATTAACATTTTAAACATTAAAAGAATGGTAGTATGTTTGAATTTTCGTTCATGATCTATAAATGTTTTTCTTTATTCTTTTGTTCTATGTTAAATTTTTGTTGCTAAATTAATATATAATCCATACCTTCCAAATAATTAAAAAAATTAATCATGCAAATTCATGCCTTACCTGTGAAATGAATTTAAAAACCATTGTGATGTTATAGCATAATATCTCTCAACAAAATGCCCTGCCCTTATGATACTAATGCATTGTTCAAACAAAGAATAAACCTTGTATGATAATATATCTTGATTTCTTTATATGTCACTATAAAAAGTTTACGTGTAATGAGATGGCTGTTTTCAAAAGTGAAAAAAGTGGGGTCTACTTCAACAACATATTCAAATTCTCAGCACATCTCACTCTGTTTTAAAAAAGCTTTGTGCAGTATAATGCTTATTTTCAAAATTAAGATACTGCTTTCTTTAACAAGATTTTCAAATATTGTCATTATTTTTATTTTTTACGAAAGTTAGAACATTGAGAAAAATAAAGATATAAAATTTTTAGAACCTGATAAATCTAAAAATAGGACATTCTGAGAAATTATATTTCAAACAAACAAAAAGTACTGCATACATTCAAAAATTAAACGTAAGCAAATAATAATAAAACGATAATTAAATTATTTTTACACTTTTCTATATTAATTGAATTATGATTATACGTTGAGAAATCAATTTAGCAATCCTAAAAAGATAGTTTGAATAATGTTTTTTTTTTCTTTCCTCTTTCCATACCTTAAAACAGAAAAAAAGCAAAGATTATACATTTATTTTAATAAGTTTATTAGCTCTCATTTTCTACCAAGCGTTAAAAAAAAAAAAAAAAATTCCCATTAAGCTTCGGTGTCCACGCCAAATTATAGTATTATATTGGACATTTTTTGAAAAATCACGAATTCCAATCATAAAAGGAGGCGTGATTATCAAAATAAACATTGGATGCTTATAAAAGATGTATATTTAAAAAATTTATTTAATTTAATACTTATTTTTAAGTAAGTACATAAAAAGAGAAAATAAAAGACAATAGTGATACATTTACTCACGTATGTTGCAGTAATTTTTTTTTCTGAAGAGTGAAAACACAATTATTATTGTCAGTATTTAATTAAAATTTTTATTTAATAAATCAGTGTAATAAAAGTATCTTATTTCAATTCAAGAAGTTCTTATTTCATTTAAATAAATCAGAGTAAGTGAACAATATACGTGCCTTTTAGCTTTAGCTTCCTGTATTTTTACCCACATGAAATGCAGTTTTTCTGTCCTAAAAGCAAATTCGAATTTAAAAATTAAAAAACTATTTCCGAAAGACATAATTTTGTATTTTTCGAATCCGACCAACTTCAACACTTTTGTAAATGAAAATTAATGCAAATGTATAAATTAATAGTGCATTATATTTAGATATGATAAAATAATCTTTTGTCTTTAATTTTTGTTTTTGTGTAAACGAGTCTTTAAAAGATGTTTATAGTACATAGAAAGCAATATAAAACAGCCTGCGAGCACACGGCTCTAAGCAGAATTCCCCGTTTCATGTGTAGTGACGTCAAACCAATCCCGTCGCGTTTTCCGATCACGTGGTTTTGTTTTGCTTTTAGCGGAGTTTAAAACTCCAATAACTACATAGTTTTAATTATTTTTGCGATTCCGAGTTAAGTTTTGAGGTAGGTAAAGTTGTCTTCATCAATTAAACATAAAAGAATGCCTAATCTAAAGTGAGTGCAACTTCCCCATTCTGTTATTGTTCGAGTAGTAGAAAGCATAGAATTAGCTACTGAGATTTCATTTACCTCTGAAGAAATCTGGGGTATACGTCCCATTGTGGTCCACCCTAAACGTGTTTCCATTGCTGTTAAACCACATGATAAGGATTTGTAACCACCGGTAATGATTTTTCCGGCTACATCGGCTCCTATTAAGATTTCAATAGGACCTATATAATCATCGTTGACACAAATATTATAGTCAGTAAGCTCTTTTAAATGAATCGCAGGTATTGTCGGTGGAACGCTCCCACAGATAACAGGTTGACTCAGCACTTTAAAATGACAGTTATAAGATCCATCGCAGCTTGTCAAATATAAAGTAAACACATCATGCTTGCACACTCCTGTATTTTCTCCTCCGAACAGAGAATGCTGAAGATATTCATAGTCTTCCCTTTTATATTTCATCTCTTTGGCAGTGTTTTTTAAAATGTAAGAGCGCTGCGAAGCAGAATCTATGATGGCTCTTGCCTTCCGTTTTCTCCCATTACCTCTGATTAAAACCGTTAATGTTAATAACATAACACTAGGGCTTTTGGATATATTCGCAAGTGCTTGATCCTCTTTTGAAACATTATCTAACTCTGTAGTTTCTTTTCCGGTTGGTGAGAATGCTGGTTGCTTTATGTTACGACAGAGTAATATATGATGTCTTTTTCCACAACCCAAACAAGTTATCTTTGAATAACACTTACGAACTTGATGACCCGGTTTTAAGCACAGAAAACAGCACCCTGATTTCTCTACGAGATTTTCTCTATCTTTCATCGTCATTTTCCGTACCTTCAAACAGTCAGTGGAATTATGGAAATTGCGGCAAAATATGCACTGCTTTTGTTCATTCGAAGAGGTCAAAAGCTCAGCTGCACTAGCTATTTGACGAGTGTCCCCGTATTTGTGTCTATCATTTCCAGCCCTCTTCTCTTTGAACAATTTAAAATTACTCTTGGTCTCAATCCCAAAGTTTTGAGAGGCTAGGATTATGCGCTCCTCTGCCTGCACTTCATCTTGAAGAAAATCAAGAATTGAATCGAGATCAGTCTTTTCAGTAATTTTAGATGTATTTTGATCCTCCTCCTCATGTGATCTATGACTTACAGATCTATATCGTTCCCAAGCTAGAAGCGTTTCCTCAGGTAAAGCAGATTCGACAAGTGGTAAAAGCATCGACGCATACTTATCTCTCGTTACCCCTAGTATTTCAAGCGCACGAAGCTTTGTTTCTAATAAATCATAAAGATTTCTCAAAGATTTTTTCGACATATTCTGCTTTTGGATAACCAATGACAGAAGATCCCTAACATACACCTGTATAAGTAGCTCTTCTCTCCCAAAACGTAATTTCAATTGTTCTATTGCTTTCTCATAACTATTTCCCCCGGGTGGAAAACTTTTAATTAACTCTTCGGCAGCACTTCCCTTCTCCATACATTGGGATAGATATGCAAACTTATCATGCAGATCTAAATTAGGGTCTTTATTAATTTTCTCAAACTGCCCCCAAAAACTAACCCAGTTCCTTAGATTTCCATTAAATGTAGGCAATTTTATTTTTGGGTAACGTAATAACGTATTTTTCTGAGAATCACTACAATTCGAAGAAACGTCTTCTCTTTCTGAAAGCAAAAGCTGACTCAACTTAATCTGTAATAACCGCCAACGGTCTATATAACATTCGGATTCATCGATCTCTTTTTCAATTAAATCATCTGTAATGTTTTCAGAATAAAGAAACTGTTTAACATTTTCTTCAGAATTTAGCATTAGCGTAGCTTTCTCCTCAATAAGTTTCAGTTTAATTATTTTGTCAGAATTTGTTAAGTTTGTTTCTTCAGTATCGAACTCTTTACAAGCTTTGCTAAACAATCTCCTATGCTGAGTTCTAATTTTCTTTGCTGCTTCCATATCAACTCAAAAATAAGACAAACAAAACAAAACTTACTCGATAATCAGCAGCCGAGTCCTGTCGGCGGACGCCAGATGTTCAGTTTTTATGAACTTCAGAATCAGAAGTTTTTAGATGTAGGGTAAAAACATTCCATAACTTTATCACAAAGTAAAGTTTATTTACAGTTCTAATTTGTACACTCGTACACTCGTTTGTTTTAACTCACAAAACTATACACAGCAATACTTATGGCGTAATAATATATATTAAATTTCTCAAAATAAAAGAAATAGAATCTCAAAGCCATTTTAACTGCGTATTAACAAAAAAAGGAAAACATGAACACAAGACTGTTGCCATCGGCAACGTAACTTACAAAATATCAAAAACAAAGATAATAATCATGTAGAGTTTTAACCCAACACTAACAGGGAAATCATATAAAAATCTCTTCGGTAGAACCTGAGTTTTAACCGATCGGAATGGAATATGAATTTGCGTTTTATCAATATTGTAGATGATTATGATATGATTTCTGTAATCGGATTCGTTGTCAAGCTTTCGCTTCAGAAAACACAATGCAGACGAAACTTTGCTCCAGAGAAGTACCAACCATCCCCACAAAATTACCTAACTAACAGTGTAAATCCCACCAAAGTCCGTCCAGCAGAACTTAAATTATAAACGGTCGTAATGAAAAACGAATTTGCATTTTATATATATAGTAGATATATCTTTCATAATTTCACTCACCTTTCCCAATCACTTTCCCATTAGCTCTATCACTAAGCAACATTGATATATTATAGGGTCATTAACCATACCTGAAAAGTCACTTCCATAAAAATTTGTTCAGTAGAAATTTTTTGTAAAGGTAATCTTTAATAATCGGGTTCACTTAATTTTAGAGCTTTCCTCTGTATCTCTATAACAGAGTAACGTAGAATAGCTATATTCTAAAACCTTTCAAAAAACATTACTTAACTAACAGTGTAAAACCTAACAAAATATCATGAATAATCGGATTAAAATATGAATATGAGGTTTATACTCATAGTAGATGATATGATTTTCTGTAATAGGATTCACCATGAAGGTTTCGCTTCAAACATAAACGATGATTTTCCTCATTGGGTACTTCTCTATTATCCCGTCGACCACTTTTCATAAACAAAAAACTATCGCCAAATTGTAAGATTAAACGTTAAAAATGCAGTGCCATTTACTTGATGTCAGAAGCATTATACGTGTTTGTTATTACGTCATCAAGTGGTTTTTAATTCGACATTTGCGTGTATTTTTCATTATGTTTTACTGATTTATTCATTAATTACAATAACAATTGTGTCCTTACATTCTTATATTTTATTTATTTATTTATTTTGATATTCCAATGGCAACGTTCTCCCGTTTATTTGCCGTTAGAGTTTGGCGATAGTTTTTTGTTATGAAAAGTGGCCGACGGGATAACAGAGAAGTACCCAACATGGTAGCTAAAACGTCAATTGGCGAAGTATCTGATTGCGGAAAATTAGCCCGAAATCGTTTGAATAACTAACTACCCAAAGAAAAGGGGAAACATGGCTGAAGACTGAAAACAAATAAAGAAGCAATATATAATACTAAACAGACCTTCGAAACTTTATTTTAGCAATCACGTTTTATTTTAAATCATGGCATTTGTAGAATTAATAATAATACACAATTACATAAATACCCGTAAGAATAATATTCCATTCCCTATTGAACAGTTAATGTTTCTATCTGTAAAAATAAACAAAAGAATTAAATAACAAAAATATTTAATTTGAATTTCTTCCATTGCTATAGTAACGGATCTATTTTTAGAAATTCTCACTTGTATTGTTAGAATTGTTAGATTTTGACGTCAAAGACTTCGCCAAATTAGAAAAATGTGCAATATCTCACGAACTATTTGACTTATGAGTATTTAATTGATACCATTCGATTCAGCATACAAAAATACATTAAAATATGTTATCATTTGTCACGTAACTATAATACCCGATTTTTAAGGAATTTTTTAAAAGTTTGTTCCCCTTTTTACCCCCCTTAGGGGTGGAGTTTTTGAAAATCCCGTCTTAGTGCGCCTCTACATACTAAGAAGTATTTTTCCTGCAAGTTTCGTCTTTGTAGGTTCAGTAGTTTTGGCTGTGCGTTGATCATCTAGCCAAAAAGGACTTTCTTTTATATATATAGATTGACAGAAACTATTTAAAAAGTTCAATTAAGTTTGAAAAATAGGAAAAAAATTGAAAGTCATTAAAAAATAATGAAGATATTTAACTATCCCAATAATATTTATTCATTCTATAAAATAGAGTTTAGTGGTCATTTTAGCAGAAGTTTTATGTTTTTATATTAATTCTAAGTTAAATTATCGTGCGGATTGGAACATGTGAAAAATTTTGAAAAATTAACTGAATTTTATAAATTTATTATATCTGGAGGCACGGCAGTGCCTCCGCCAAGTCGAGAGAGGACAGCCGTAAGCATACTTTTCTGGAAGCAACTCAGGGCACTTTTGACCCCCCCATATCTCCGCGCTGGAGTATCCCAAAAATTTGAAACTTCAATTATAGAGAGTATTTGGCACACAGGACCAAATTTTAAAATTACAACTTTCTGTCTTTTCTAGTTCAGGCGATATATGAACTCAAACATTCGATTTTTTGTCACTTCTTACTCACTCGTTCACGCGTCATCAAAAAGATTGGGTAGATCCCGTAGCCCCAGAAACTTGACATTTGGAAAAAAGGTAGTGTTTAGGATACAAAGAAAGGAAAAATTATAAAATCCAGAAAATTCGAAAAAAAACATTCGAAAATTCAACAAATTCCATCAAAATTGAAAATTGAAAATAATACGATCTTGTAGTCTTGGAAACTTAAGATTTGGTGTGAAGGTAGTGTTTAACATCCAGAAAAAGAAAACATCAAAAACACCAAAAAAATCGAAAGCAAAATTGAAAAAATCGAAAAAATTGAAAAAAACCGAAAATTTGAAGACAATCCGATTTTGTTGCGCTAGAAAATTCAAATTAGGAATAAAGGTAGTATTTAGGATACAGAAAAAGGAAAATTAAAAAAATCCAGAAAATTCGAAAAAAAATAAAAAAAATCGAAAAAAATTGAAAAAATGAAAATAATTTGATACGATAACGCTCGTATTTATAAATTAATTTGGATGAAACTAATTGTGTGTATTAAGCTCATCAATGCCTCGACCGAGTTCGTTGGCCAGCTTGGTCCGCCATCTTGTTTCAAGATGGCGGCCACGGAAAATTTTAAAACTAAAATAAATATACAAAAAAGTTAAAAATTCAAGTTTATTTTTTAATTAGGTGTTAGGACTTGATACAAGGATTCCAGAGCATTTTTTGTTTTACCTCTATCTTAAAAATTGGCTGAGATAGAGCAGTTTGAAATTCTAGGGTGGCTGACATTTTGAAACAAAACAGCACATTACAAAAAACCAACGATAAATTTATGGTCAATAATGGTCAAGCAGGTGCAATCCCGAATGAATACTCCGTGTTATTATAACTGTAACTTTGACTTCGAAATTTTGATAAGTTGCATTTTCTATTTGTTGATATTTTTGAACTATGATTTACGCTAAGTGAAATGTTGTTGTTGAAGAGGGATTTTCCATGTAAATCCGAAACGTCGAATTTTAATATGTTTTTAATGTTTTGTGAAAGTGTATTGTAATGTCTGTAATTTTAATGATTTTAATATAAATTTACAAGTTTTAGTGAACGCGATTTCTCGCAAATTATTTTCTTTCATTGTTGTAATCATTTTCCCAATCATACGCATAAAACTATATATTCATATCCATTAGCGCCAAATTCTCGCCAAACTTGGCGACAATTGGCGAAATCTCGCCAAATTTGGCCACAAAAATAAGTCTTCATAAATGAAGCCAACTTGGCTATAGCTCAATAATTTGGCGAATTTCTTATTCAAATTCAGTGTAAACGAATCTTTTGTAAACGGTTTCTTTGCATTTTAACTTGCTGTTTTCGAGTAACATTAGCTAAAATTTTTAAAACGAAGATATAGGAAAGCTACCTTTTCCTGCCGGTACAGGCCGGAGGACTTTTTTATGAGTTGTCGGATGCAATCTATGTTTTGCATTAAATAAAGTAAAACATTGAAAAACAAATCCCACAGGATGGGGATAGTTTGTTTTAGATAGGTTTTAAGATAATTGTCCTATTAGCTAGTACACCTTCCGTTATTGTTTTGTGTTGTTTCCCCGGATTATGCTTTTCTTTTCTTTTGTTTACGAATTTTGTAATAGAAAAGTTCCGCTATAGACTGGCTACGTTATAGACCTTTTTTTATATATAGACAGGTTCATTTTCTTTCACAGGCTTTACTCTATTTAATTTATATATGAAATATTTGTTGTTAAAAGATGTTGGTCGCACAAAAATTTTCACATCTCTCCCTCCCTCCCGACATTACTGGTTGGTTATGGCTTGATAGTCCTTTCTAAATAAAATCATGGTGATTCTAAGATTCTCTTGATTTATCTCTAAATTGAACATAAACGATCCTAAGAAAACGGATCAATGAATTACTATATTGGCATGAGGAAATTTAGTTGCAGAAAAATGGAGCATATAGCTAACATTAAGTCTAATAGGAAAACCACAGACTTGGCAAGATCTGGAGGCACGGCAGTGCTACCGCCAAGTCGAGAGAGGACAGCCGTAAGCATACTTTTCTGGAAGCAACTCAGGGCACTTTTGACCCCCCCATATCTTCGCGCTGGAGTATCCCAAAAATTTGAAACTTTGTTTTTCTAGAGTATTTGGCACACAGGACCAAAATTTAAAATTACAACTTTCTGTCTTTTCTAGTTCAGACGATATATGAACTCAAACATTCGATTTTTTGTCACTCACTCACTCGTTCACGCGTCATCAAAAAGATTAGGTAGATCCCGTAGCCCTAGAAACTTGACATTTGGAAAAAAGGTAGTGTTTAGGATACAAAGAAAGAAAAAATTATAAAATCCGAAAAATTCGAAAAAAAAAAAAACATTCGAAAATTCAACAAATTCCATCAAAATTGAAAATTGAAAATAATACGATCTTGTAGTCTTAGAAACTTAAGATTCGGTGTGAAGGTAGTGATTAGTATCCAGAAAAAGAAAACATCAAAAACACCAAAAAAATCGAAAGCAAAATCGAAAAAATCGAAAAATCGAAAAAAATTGAAACATTTCAAATAATCCGATTTTGTTGCGCTAGAAACTTGGAATTCGGAATAAAGGTAGTATTTGGGATGCAAAATAAGAAAAAATTTAAAATTCCGGAAAATTCGAAAAAGAAAATCAAAAATTCGAAAAAAATTGAAAAAATTAAAATAATTGGATTTTTTAGCCTTAGAAACTTAAAATTCGCAGAAAATATAGTGTTTAGGATTCAGAATAAGTTAAAATAAAAAAAGCAATAAAATTCGAAAATAAAAACAAAAAATCGAAAAAATCGAAAAATAAGGAAAATTTGAAAATAATTCGATTTCATAGCGCTAGAAACTTGAAATTTGGAATAAAGGTAATATTTAAGATACTAAATAAGGAAACATAAAAAAATATGGATAATTAAAAAAAATCGAAAATTTAAAAAAAAAAAAATAGAAAGAAAGAAAGAAAAAGAGAGAAATTGAAAATAATATGATCTCGTAGTCTTAGAAACTGAAAATTTGGTGTAAAGGTAGTGTTTAGCATTCAGAAAAAGAAACAATTAAAAACGCAACAAAAATTGAAAATAAAATCAAAAAATCGGAAAAAAACGAAAATTTGAAAATAATTCGATTTTGTAAAGCTAGAAACTTAAAATTTGGAATAAAGGTAGTATTTAGGATACAAAAAAAGAAATAAATAAAAAATCTGTAAAATTCGAAACAAAAAATTCGAAAATTCGAAAAATTGAAAAAAATTCGATTTTGTAGTTTTAGAACTTAAAATTCGGCGTAAACTTATTGTTTAGGATACAGAAAAAGGGAAAATTAAAACACAATAAATTCGAAAATAAAATAAAAAACTCGAAAAAGATCGGAAATTTCAAAATAATTCGATTTTGTAGCGCTAGAAACTTGAAATTTGTAATAAAGGATACAAAATAAGAAAAAATCAAAAAATCCAGAAAATTATAAAAAAAAAATCGAAAAAAAATCAAAAATTGAAAATAATTTTATCTTGTAGTCTTAGAAACTTAAAACTTGGTGTAAAGGTAGTATTTACTATTCAATAAAAGGAACAATTAAAATATTCGTTAAATTCAACTAGCTAAATTCAAATAGCTAGTACAACGCCCCTAATTGTTTTATGCTATTTCCCCCGGATTATGGTTTTCTTTTCTTTCGTTTATGAATTTCGTTATAGAAAAGTTCCGCTATAGACTGGCTACGATATAGGCGATTTCTTTATAGACAGGTTTGTTTTCTTTCATAGGTTGTACTCTATTTACTTCACATATGAAATATGGATTGTTAAATGATGTTAGCCCCACAAAAATTTTCACAGCTCCCCCTACCCTCCCGACATTACTGGCTGGTTATGGCTTGATAGTCCTTTCTAAATAAAATCATGGTGACTCTAAGATTCACTTGATTTATCTCTAAATTGAACCTAAATGATCCTAAGAAGACGGATCAAATAATTACTATATTGGCATGACAATCAGGTAACTTAGAATTGAAATCGAAAAATCAATAAATTTATAAAAAGTCGAAAATTTGAAAATAATTCGATTTTGTAGTCCTAGAAGCTTGACATTTGGCAGAAAGGCAGGGTTTAGTACACAAAGTAAGAAGAAATTAAAAAATCCTTAAATAATAAAAAAAATACTAAAAAAAAACGAAAAAAAAAAACCATCGAAAAAAGGAATATATAGTTTGATTTATTGGAAATTTCGGGAAATTTTAATTTTGGCTTTCTTTTTATACTAAAAAGTTCTTTTATGTTAAATATCAAGTATCTAGGGCTGCGAGTAATATCTCAGACGGATAGCACCTATCCTGGAAGCAATTGAGAGTACTTTTGACACTCCCCCTCCCATAACTTAGTGCTTGCCTAGGAACCTGAAATCTCTTTTTATCTACAGTACTTTGCAAACGAAACTAAAGCTTCAAATTTTTGATACCTGTAAATAATAGGGACAGAGTGTGGGCTTAGCGAAAATCAGTGGTTAATCTCCAAAAAGAACCCAAAATCAAGAAAAGGAGGATTACTTACAAAAAGAAGTGAAATCTCATCAAAAAGTCACCTGTAAAAAATGCAGCCAAGTCTCGTAACTCATTTACCGTAAAAAGTACTGAGATCGTATAAAGCCAAGTTTAACTATCTTATTAACTCTGAAATTTTCATTCACAAATCACTACTAGTCTCTACATCTTTAGTTAATTATTAATTTGTGACTTGGCAATTACGCAGCACAGGGAAGTTATTACACCTTACTATGTCATGGGATGGGATTTTAACTAAAGCAAATTATATACGCACAGGGAAGTTATTACACTTTAATATGTTATAGTATTATTTGATTAAGACTAACTATATACAACACATTCTTGTGCTACGTAATTGCCAAGTCACAAAATAATAATTAACTAAAGATGTAGAGACTAGGAGTGATTTGTGAATGAAAATTTCAGAGTTAATAAGATAGTTAAACTTGGCTTTATACGATCTCAGTACTTTTTACGGTAAATGAGTTACGAGACTTGGCTGCATTTTTTACAGGTGACTTTTTGATGAGTTTTATTATAAGTGCTTATTTTTATATTTTATAAAGCCTGAAATAGTGTGTAAATATATTACAGAGGTTTGTATAATTTTAATAAGTAGTTAAAAGGTTATGAGAACTCGAAACAACATCTCTTTTCACTGGCGGTAGAAAGATTTCAAAAGGTATGACACCCCTTAATGGATTGAGATATTCGGCTGTTAATCTAATTTCAACTGAAGTTATCTCAGAATCTATGCATATTTGCATGCAACTCATCTCTCAAGCAAACAATTTTTTTGAACGATCTTTCTAAAAATGTAAATTTTATGCAATTTTATTCGAAAAAATAATTTTGAATAAAAATGGCTGCTTAGCATATGAAAAAAAAATGTGGTTACCCCGTATTTGTTTTCCTCAATCACGTGACTTGCGCTTTTATTATATAGATTACGTATGATAGGATTTAATAGAATAAAGAAAACTTTTATTAATATATTTTTAAGTTTTGATTCGATTTTCATAAAATTTGAAACGACTCGACAAAATTCTGAAACGATTATATGTATTAAATTTCAAACCATTCAGTTGGGTATTTTTTGCAGTGCTGTTATATGCGGACGGACAGACAGACGGACGGACGAGACGATGACTATAGGTGCTACGTATTTATATAATTACGAACATACCTAACAAAAAGAAAAAGAAAAGGAAGAAAAATGAAAAAAGAATCAGTAGATTCCGCCACTTTCCTGTACAAGAATCATAAAATGTGCGAATTTCATTAACGCTGCGTTTACTAAACCTTCTGTATGTGCGTTCCGCGCTCATAAAGATAAACAAACATCATTTCGGTCGCTTATTTGCTACATTTTTCATTCCGTACATTTTGTGAGGACATCCTCATTGGTAGAATTGAATTGTTCTAGAAATGGGTACTCGCCATTGCACCAAATCGCGATAAAATGCTTCATTTGGAGAGGATATAATTAGATATAATAAAGTATGATGATTTATGAAGTGATTAAAGTGACATATTGTCCCAAACAAATAAAAAAAGCTCATTAAATGAAATACAACATAAAGTAAATGCTAATGCTATGAAACGAATTTTGTTAAAAACGAATTGAACAAAATCAGCAAAAGAATAACATGTAATGAAAGGATGCTAAATAAACTGATAACTTACTCTCTCGCTTTCCCGCCCTGTTTTGTATGTTTTTTTGTAATTAATCATTGCATTTTTATTAGCTATACAACACCTTCACACCTCCATACTCTAACATTTACCCTCCTATCCATCCTATTTTTTATTTTATTATTTTTATTTAATATTTTTTTTATTTTTGTAATTTTTATTTTGAAATGACTTAATCATTTTTTTTTTCCAGCCAACACTATCCCCCTCCCCCCTCCATACTCTAACATCTAGCAATGGTTAGGGAAATTATCACATGTAGAGGTTTGCAAATTTGGAGAAGGATAGACGAAGACACGTCCGAGTGTACCTAATCCTTAGATTTTGGAATTTTCGATTAGATTTTTTTATTATTATTTTATTAGTGAAAGGAGCAATTCGCGTATTTCTCCAATCTTCCAAGTTCGCCGGCGATTTTTACCCACTTATAAAAGCAATCCAAACTCAATCTTTTTGCCCAATATAGTAAATTTTGTCCTCTTTTTTTAATAAAGTTTATTCGGAATTCGTACAAAAATTTTCTCATTTTTCGCGATTTGTTTTTTTTAAGTGCCCATTTTGCCGCAAATGATAAGTTTGTTTTTTATCAACTGATTTCTATTTGATACCTTAGTCATACAATCTTGTATTTTATACTCCTATATGGAGCAGACTTTCGGGAAGCGATTATATACATATATATATGTAATAATAAAAAAATTTCGCCCTATTTCTTTAGTTAAATTATTCCAAATTCTTCAATTCTTTTTTCCCTCTCTTTTTAAAATATCTCTTAAATCTATTTTGTATTTTATTCCATAACTTAATCAAAATATTCTTTTATTTATCATTCTAAAAATCTTAATCTGTTAAAAGCTACACGTATTTATTAAAACCTTATTCTCTTAAATTGCAACACTGCCTCTAAACGCACCTGCCTAATTTCTTCTTTTGAGACATTTAATTTTTATTCTTTGGAACTTTTATAATACCATTTTTATTTCTATTTAATTCATTCGGCATCCCATGATTCCAAGCGATTTTCGCGCCCAAAGGCCTTTTTACCTTTTTAATTTGCCGCTTCTGTTAAAGAGTTTTAATCATACGTCAGAGACACGTCTTCGTGGCCTCATTTTTTCATCCATTAGCGAGAAAGCTCCGCCTTCTTTATCCCCCTAGCGCCCTCCGAACATGGATGCGAGTGGACCAGCTTGTTCGCGCGTTTTGTACCTTTGGGCCAAATTTTGAAGTATTTATACGGTTACACTGGCTTCGGAGACAGAATTTTACACGAATTAGTGGTTGTCATCTAATTGCCGTCACTGGGGAGTCTACACTAATGCATCGGTAGTATGTTCTTCAAGCTCTGCTAATTCTTCAAGATCTTCAAATGTGTTCAGTTTTTAATGAAGCGAAAGTTGGTGGAGTTGCTTTCATCTCTGTGATCACAATAAAGCCACTGCTCATCTATTAAGTTATTAAGTCTTCTTTTTAATGTTTTTGGGAAAATTCTTCTGGATTTCACTGCCTCTGCTCAATTTTTACGACTGCTAATACACTACGATTTCCGATGTGATATACTTCGAGATTTGTCTTCATGGTGAGCGACTCGAAGTGATGCCCTGTCCGGGTGTCATGACTACATTTCAACGATCTCGACTGCGGCTACCTCGATATGATTATCAGGTAATTTTAGTGGTTTCGGACTGAGATGTTCCGATTGTCTGGTGGAAAGAACGTTCAAGTCGACAGCAATAGCGATCGTCTATAATGTGCCAATTTTCGACAGGAATGTATCAAAAAAGCCGGTAGGATAACTGATGACCTGTGTAATAAAAACATTTTGGAGACTTCCCAGTGATATTGGAGAACAACTACCGATTAGTTGTCAAATTATCACTCATAAGTGTTTATAAATTTATCCCAGAAGTGACGTCTGTAAGTTAAATTATTCTTTTATTTTTATTGATTTCTTATTTTATTGATTTGTTATTATTGGCTTATATAGAACAAAAATTGTTCTTAGAATACTTTAGAAGAATTTTGTTCCTTTTATCCTGAACATTTAGAACTTACGAAATTTAATATTTATTCTTATGTATTGTTAAAAAATTAATTTTATTTGGTTAAGCTCACAAATATTACTGAAAGTTTTGAACTGCTCTGATATTTATTCCTATATTACTTCATTTTACAAGAGTAACTTCATTTTATGTTCTTATTTTATCATTTAATTATAGTCCCTTTTCATTCGGTGATATTTATTCATAGGAAATAATTTCTATTTATTGAAAAAATATATGAGTAATCTCTTTTCAAGTAACATGTATTGGAACATATTCTATGCCATTCTAAAAATGCATAAAAATTTATTAGATTATCTGAAATTACAGCTCCACTGATTGCATAATAATCGCAAAAATAGCTTTTGAAGTTTATTAATGTGAAAAAAAAAAAAATGTGTTATCTCAAAAGAAAGTTGAGTAACATTGAAAGGGTAAAATTATTGTGCAGTTAATTTATTTGTTTATTTTATTACTATTGTTTTTTGATGCTATATAAGGAAAGGGCAACTGACGTCACTGTTGGTTAAACTACTGTTGGTTTGGGAGAAAAACCTGTTCGTTCTTTACGGCTCCTACAGTACACATGAGATGGAGGGATTTGATTGGTCTATGTTAAACCGGTCTATGATATGATTGGCCTACGTCGCCATGACGTTTCCTGCAATGATAGCTGCGACAAAAATGCAGTGGTAGATTGGTTGATGGAACTGTTTGTTTGTAAACATGCCCTTTCCTTATTCTGAGAGTACAATTCAAGAGCCAAAAAAATTGTTCTTACGAAATAATGATACTTATTTTAAAAAAGTGTTTTATTTATTTCATTCTAAATTGTGATATTCATATATAGTGGATCTATTTATAGAAAGATTATAGTAGTAGTTTACATTTACTATTTAAGTG
Source organism: Maratus michaelseni (assembly GCA_963931845.1). Classification (NCBI taxonomy): domain Eukaryota; kingdom Metazoa; phylum Arthropoda; class Arachnida; order Araneae; family Salticidae; genus Maratus; species Maratus michaelseni. The sequence goes on along the minus strand of OZ007591.1, from coordinate 37,612,816 downwards.
AAATGAATTTTAATATGAATTGGACTTTTTTACTGTTGAATATTATTTAGTTTGTTATTTAAATTATTAAGAGTTAGATATTTACAGTTGTTGTTAAGTTAAAGAATTCTTTATACATTGTTATTTTTTACATGTTATTAAAGTCAGGGTTCGTTAAAGTTATTGTTGAAAGTAAGGGTACTCAAACCAAAATGGCTGAAAAAGAGCTTAATGTTATTATTTTTGACCCAGAAAGTGGGATGAATGTTGTGTCTTGGCTTAGACACTTTGAAGGATCAGCCCCTCCAGATAAAAAAGAGTGGAAAATCAACAATATTTCCAAATATTTGAAGGGCGAAGCATTAAAAGTGTATGTTAATGAATGTCTAGATTGGAAAGAGTATGAAAAAATTGCTGAGATCTTAACTGAAAAATTTCTGAAAGTAACAGTCCCCCGTTTTTCTGATTTCGCCTCGCTGAAATTGCATGACCTAAACAACTTAGAAAATTATTTCCGTCAGAAAATAGAGATAGGTCGACAACTTAAACTATGTGAAACTATTATTTTACAAGGATTGACAGATGGCTTAAAACCTGAATACCAGAACTATTTAATAGTAAATCCTCCTGAATCTACTACCGATTGGTATAGATTAGTTAAACAACTTGTTGTCATTCCATCTCATTCTAGCAGTAACAATAATAGTAATGTTAGAAATATGTCTCAAAATTCCAGACCTTTTTCTCAACCAATTAATTCACCTAGACATTGGATTCGCCCTCAACCTAATTACAGGAATCCAAATTTCTAAGCAGCAACTAATTTTAACCCTTCAACGTCCAGGTTCGTTAGTCCCAGATTACCTGTCAATCATTATCAAAGAAGGCTTCCTAGTCGACCATGTCGAATGTGTTTAAATAGAGGTATCCAAAATGCTTATCACTGGGAGAGGGATTGTGTATTCAATGTTAGGCCTCTGCAATCTTCTGCACCCCCTCTTAGTCAACCACAACCATCTACTGATAATATATGACAGTTAATTGTATCAGGATATGTAAATAACAGGGAACTACCTTGTGTGATTGACTCTGGCTCAACCATAAGTATTTTGCCTTTTAAATTTGTTAAATTCTTAAATGCTAAAGTTATAAATATTCCACCTGTTATTATTGGCCAAGCCAAAGGAACTGTTGTAATAGATAAAGCTTGTAATTTATTGTTTAAATTAGGTAATGTGCAACAAAATATTAGATTTTTAATATGTAATACAAATTTAGATTATGCTATACTAGGTTTAAAAGAATGCTGTAAGTTTAATTTAATTATTGACTGTGCTACATGTAGAGTATTACAAGGAGACCTTGTTTTAAATGAATCTAAGAACATATCCAGTGATAAATTAAGGTTACTTCATTTTAATGTTAACTATGATTATCAGAGAGTGCAACCCGATTATGGAAAGATCATATCTCCTCAATCCTTTGTTCCATCTAATGTTGATAATTCTAAATTAATTGGGGAAATAAATTCTATAGAAAATGAAACTTTAAGGGAAAGTATAAGGGATTATTTAGATATATTTTCTAAAAATAAATTTGATGTCGGGAGAATTAATATCGAACCGCAACGTATTCTTCTTAATTCTGACCTACCAATATCTCTGAGGCCATACAGAACTTCCCCTTTAGAAGAAAAAGAGATTTCGGATCAAATTCATTCACTATTAGATGCTGGTTTAATTAAAGAGAGCAATAGTCCCTATTCTGCCCCTGTTACATTAGTAATGAAAAGAGAAGAAGGTAAAAAAACTAGATTATGTGTTGACTATAGAAAATTAAATGCAATAATGAAAAATGACGCAGAACCCCTACCTCGTATCGATGGAATTTTAGATAAACTGAGTAGTGCGCAGTATTTTTCAACTTTAGATTTAGCCTCTGGCTACTGGCACATACCCATACATCCATCCGATACTGAAAAATTGGCTTTTGCTACCAACTTTGGGCTCTTTGAATGGTTAGTTCTGCCCTTCGGGATTAAATTAGGCCCCCCGATATTTAATAGAACCCTTAGAAGAATACTTACTAAATACAAAATAGACTTTGCTTGCCATTATTTTGATGATATCATTATTTTTTCTTCCTCATTAGAAGAACATATGCAACATTTAAACCAAATATTTGAATTATGTAGACGCGAAAACATTAAACTTAAACTCTCTAAATGCAATTTTGTCCAAAATAAAATTAACTTCTTAGGATATACCATCCAGAATGGCACATTAACTCCTGCTAATGCTAATATTGAAGTAATAAAAAAACTAAAACCCCCTTCAAATGTAAAGGAACTTCAGAGATTCTTAGGATCTATCAATGTTTATCACAAGTTTATAGATAAATATGCCGAAATTCGAGTCCCTCTTAACAGATTACTCAGAAAAAATACACTATGGGAATGGAATACAGATTGTCAAAATTCTTTTCAAAAATTAAAAGATGCCTTAATAGCCAAACCTATCTTAAAAATTTATGACCCTAAGTTACCCCTCCATATGTTTGTTGATGCCTCACAGGTGGCAGTAGGTGCAGTCTTAAAACAACCTGATAGTAATAATTTTTTACATCCAATTGCTTATTACTCTAGAGGATTGAGAAGTTATGAGAAGAATTATTTTATTACCGAGTTAGAGTGTCTTGCCATCATTGACACCTTAGACAAATTCTATCATTATTTTCATGGTGTAAAATTTACCATTCATACTGATCATGCATCTCTTGTATGGTTAAAAAATACTAAACATTTGAGAGGCAGGTTATTTAGATGGTCTTTGAAGTTGAGCATGTTTGAATATAATATAGTTTACGAAAAGGGATCCACAAATGTCGAAGCCGACATGTTGTCGAGAAACCCAATTTCACATTTTATTCAACCACTTACTTTTCTTCTGGACGTTAAAGAAATTATAGAGAGGCAGGAAAAAGATAATGTGTGTGGTAAAAATTATCTAAAGGAAAATGGACTTATGATAGTAAAAAAGAAAGGTTTTAGAAAAATAGTAGTCCCCATGTCTTTAAGGAGAAAAATACTAAATGTTGCTCATGAAAAATTTGGTCATCCTGGTATCCAAAAAATGTTAAATTTAATCTCCCCTAATTATTATTGGCCTGACATGACGCAAGATATAACCAATTTTGTAAAACATTGTGATATTTGTCAAAAGAATAAAAAACCCAGACAGAAAAAATTTGGCTTATTACAAGCTATGCCCACCACAGATCAACCTTTTGAATGTCTTTCTATTGATACTGTGGGAGGATTCAATTATTATAACTCCACCAAAAAATATCTACACATCATCATCGACCATGCTACTAGATATGTTTGGGCTTTCCCCTCAAAAAGTGTTACCACAGAAACTTATACTAATTGTCTACACCAAGTTTTTAATATTCAAACACCACAACAATTATTCTGTTTTAATAAAATTCTTAATGTCCAGACCCATCAAAAAGTGTTAAGTGATAGAAATGCAGACTTTACTTCATCTAGATTTAAAAAATTTCTGCGAAACCACAATATTAAGCAACGTTTAACCACATCACATCATCCTCAAACGAATGGCAAATGTGAGAGAGCGAACCAGACAATAGTTACTAGATTGAAGTGTAAAGTCAATTCTACCAACTCCAAAATTCCTTGGACAAAAATTTTGACAGAAGTAGTTAATGAGTATAACAATACCCCTCATTCTATCACTAAATTCCCTCCTGCTTACTTACTTTTTGGCCAATTACCCTATGATTCTCCTCTTCAACAAAATTATTACCCTCCGGTTCAAGAAGCCCTTAAACTTGCTAAAAAACGCACTGATGAATTCTATTGGAGAAGTAAAAAATATTATGATCGAAATTATTTAGAACCAAAATTTGAGATTGGAGATCTTGTAATTTATGAAGAGTTCCAATATCCTAATACCAGAAAACTTTCACAAGTCTTTAGTGGTCCTTATCAAATCCTTAATAAGTTATCTGATGTCAATTTTGAAATTGATAGACAAATTCAAAATAAACCTACTGAAATAGTACATGTATAAAAATTACGCCCTTATTATCCTCCTGATCAATTAAAATTATCCCATGAGAACCAACAACAAACTAATGTTAAATTTATAGTTTCGTCTTGATTTTAATATAATCCAAAAATAAACGAAATAAAATAAATTAATAATTAACTAATCAATTCTCTTCTGTATAACCGTGGTGTTCTTGATTGTGCACACGAGAGTGTCACTGTTGAAGTTTCCACTTGAGTCAACTTTTTATGCTGGCGTAATTTAGTTGATTTAAGTTAGGAGTTTCTGATACTGAATTGGATTAGATTAGAATAATAAATTAAACAGTATTAACTAAACTAATAAAATAAACTGGATTAAATTATATCTTAAACTAATCAAATATGATATCTTAATACTAATTGAGAATTGTCCAACCTTTCTTAATATGCTACAAGGTCCCATTTTTTTTTCATTTCACAACTTATGTTTTCTTGTTTGACTGAAAGCAAGATAGTTACATAACCATCATCTACACAATAATGATTGTTTTCACAAATTTTTCTTATTTATTCCTTTTTTTGTATTATGTATTTTATTGAGTATATTTCATACCTCATTCACTACTATATGGATGAGATATTAATTATATACTTAAGAAAGTAATTAAAGAAAGAGTGTGATATTTTTGAATTATAATGCTTGTTATTGCTGAACTTATTGTTGAATATTATTATTATTAGTTATACTATTTATAATTTGATATTGAGATTAAATATTACTTGAATTTGAATACTACTTGAATTTGAATATGTTGAGATATATAAATTTTTACTTCTAGAAGTAAACAAGTAATAAAGTAGTAAAGGTAATAATGGTAATAGTAATTTTGATGTTGAGTAAAAAACTCTTATACTGCTTACATTACCTATTTGCCTTTTTAGGTAATTACCATTTGTCAGACAAACTATACCACAACAAAATACTCATTTCTCTTAAGTTTTTCTTAGCATTCCATTCAGGACTGAGTTTTTCAGACAAACATAAGTTTAATATTTGAAAATTAACTTATGATTATTGTTATTGTTAAGTATTATTATTTTAAAATTTTTATTGTTGATATTCTTCTTCTTATTATTATTATTATTATTGTATTATTTGTGTTTTATTGTTGTTAATATTAATCTTAGTACTATTTTCGAGTTGTTGCTAGTAAATATAAAGCATTCAGATGAACTTTAATTCTGAAATAGACTTTCATAAGGGAGATCAGTAAGATCTAAAATTTGAAGGATTTTTCTCTTTCAATTTGTAAACTGTTCAGTTTGTGAGGTATGCAAATAACTTTTTTGGATGGACTATCACTCAGACGAGAACTGAACGACAAATTAAGCAACAATTCTACAAGCAATTTGCAACAAATTTTGTAAGATGATACTCTGGAAGTATGTTATCTATTATTTTAAATTGTTACAATTCTTTTCTTATTTTGTTTAATATTTTCTAAAGCTTTTTATGTCATTGTTAACAAGATTAATATCTTGTAATTGTATTTTTATTAACAACTCCACCAATTCGCGTTATAGTTATTAAATTTAATGTTATTGGGCATTAATGAATAAATTTTGGAAATGTACTTATTTTGACTTCCTCCAGTTGACAAATTGTAATCCAAGTCCGCGTAACATTTCCCTTCAATGAACTTGCAGGTCATATGACCTACCGGTTCATTCGTCTTTTTGGGTGGGGGGATATGTAATAATAAAAAATTTTCGCCCTATTTCTTTAGTTAAATTATTCCAAATTCTTCAATTCTTTTTTCCCTCTCTTTTTAAAATATCTCTTAAATCTATTTTGTATTTTATTCCATAACTTAATCAAAATATTCTTTTATTTATCATTCTAAAAATCTTAATCTGTTAAAAGCTACACATATTTATTAAAACCTTATTCTCTTAAATTGCAACACTGCCTCTAAACGCACCTGCCTAATTTCTTCTTTTGAGACATTTAATTTTTATTCTTTGGAACTTTTATAATACCATTTTTATTTCTATTTAATTCATTCGGCATCCCATGATTCCAAGCGGTTTTCGCGCCCAAAGGCCTTTTTACCTTTTTAATTTGCCGCTTCTGTTAAAGAGTTTTAATCATACGTCAGAGACACGTCTTCGTGGCCTCATTTTTTCATCCATTAGCGAGAAAGCTCCGCCTTCTTTATCCCCCTAGCGCCCTCCGAACATGGATGCGAGTGGACCAGCTTGTTCGCGCGTTTTGTACCTTTGGGCCAAATTTTGAAGTATTTATACGGTTACACTGGCTTCGGAGACAGAATTTTACACGAATTAGTGGTTGTCATCTAATTGCCGTCACTGGGGAGTCTACACTAATGCATCGGTAGTATGTTCTTCAAGCTCTGCTAATTCTTCAAGATCTTCAAATGTGTTCAGTTTTTAATGAAGCGAAAGTTGGTGGAGTTGCTTTCATCTCTGTGATCACAATAAAGCCACTGCTCATCAATTAAGTTATTAAGTCTTCTTTTTAATGTTTTTGGGAAAATTCTTCTGGATTTCACTGCCTCTGCTCAATTTTTACGACTGCTAATACACTACGATTTCCGATGTGATATACTTCGAGATTTGTCTTCATGGTGAGCGACTCGAAGTGATGCCCTGTCCGGGTGTCATGACTACATTTCAACGATCTCGACTGCGGCTACCTCGATATGATTATCAGGTAATTTTAGTGGTTTCGGACTGAGATGTTCCGATTGTCTGGTGGAAAGAACGTTCAAGTCGACAGCAATAGCGATCGTCTATAATGTGCCAATTTTCGACAGGAATGTATCATATATATATATATATATATAAATCAGCCATCGTACATATAAAATAGCCATCGATTTTTCTTTTCTTTTTTTTTTCACCGAAACACCGCGAAATTCCAACGGAAAAAAGAAACTTTCATCATAGAGCGTGGTTTTAAGGATTTCGTTCATCTCACGAAACCCTATTAGTCACGCTTCGTTGTCTGTCTGTCACAGAGCCGGTTTTTAGAAACTATATAACTTACAATCATAAAATTTTGTCTACTTATAGCTGAATACCTACTATGAAGCTCAAAATCATAAAATTTGAAAAAATTCTTTTATACATATAAAGATAAAATACCAAAAATCTAACAGCATTTTCCTATTAAATTTAAACATTTTTCGTTATAACAGTTAAAAATCCACAATAAAATTCTTTCTACAATAATTAATTTTCTATTGAAAGATTTCCACGTGAAAAATGAAAATGAAATAAAAAGTTTCACCAATTGAAAAAAAGATTAATATGACGTCATATTGGTAATAAAACGAAAATTTTCAAACATTTCTCAATAATACAAGGAGTGTGAGTATGTGTAAATACAGAAAGCAGCTTAATATGACGTCGTCAGAGAATTTAAAAGAAAATTAATCTGACGTCTAACATTTTGAAGATCTCTATACATGTTTAATTTTGAAACTGATTTTTTTTTAATAACGCATTTAGTCCACATGACAGATATTATTATGACACAGTATAATAGCGTGCTTCGTCCGCTATCGGACCGGTTCAGATTTTCGAAGAAACGAGAAAAATAGACTGGTAAATTTTTACTTTATAAGAAACATGACCTTTTTTTTTTTTCTTTCGCATTTTTGAAAATGAAATTTATTTGGATTTATTAAAGAAAGGATAAAGTGTTTTGAAAGGAATATTAAACGAAACCCTTTGTGCGATCTTCGATCACACTTACCCACTTGTTGTCCTTGTCCCCAATTTCAGGCCCTTTGAAAATAATCAAAATAGGAATATACTGTCCATATTTATTAATATGAATAAAGTTTAGAATGAAGACATTCTGAAAACATAATACAAGTTATTACTTTCTTATAAGATTAAAAAAAAAAAAGATTATCCTACGAAACAAGACGTTGAACGAGAGGCTGTCCTGATTATTTCCGGCTTTTTTTTATTGCTTCCGGTGTGAAGAAACTTAACATCGGAAGTAGCACCCAGACTTTTCAAAAATGTTTCTCTTTTTTAGGCAGTTTTGTAATGAACCCAACGTTTCTTTTGAATCTATATGATAAAATCAGCAAAGATTAGAAAAAGAAAGAAAGAAAAATCATGCGTCAAGCATAGATTTTGCAACACTTTCTAACGCTAACAGAATACTGTAACAAAACTTCCCGTGTAATAAAACTCCTCACTAAGATGAAAGATGATGTATGAGTAAACATTTTGGAAAACCCATAAAACATTTGAAAACTTAATTCCGCCACTTATCATCTATAGTCGGAAAATAATTTAATTTTTTTTGTGAATCTCTGTACATGATCTATAGATTTGTATATATACTACATATTGTGCCAGAATTTAGTTCAGATAGGAAACGCTTTTAACACAATTGAAAATTCCTTTCAGCAATTTCTATAAAAAAAAAACGGAAATGTTTTCGGATATTTTTGTACAGCGCAGTATATTATCTATATAATTTATACAAACCAAGTAATATTTAAAAAAAATTTGTGATACTTAAAATCACATACCACTACTGAAAACGCACTTCCAGCAATTATCGGTTATGAATCCGTGAAAATACAAGAGATTTTCCGTAAATTTTACGGAAAAGTTTCATTTTTCCAAAACAACAGTACAATTTCCGTAAATGACATTAGTTTCGTAAAGTATAATTCAAATCCGTAAATATACAGAAAGTCTTCCGTAAATTTAATGTATTTTTTCCGTATTCCGTATTTCTTTCAAAACAGTACAATGTCCATATTTCTTCCAAAACAGTGCAATTTCCGTAAATGACGTTTAGAGGTTTGCGTACAGAAATCGCCTTGTTTGAAATGCGAATTAAGATTGTTGTATTTACTTCACGGGTTCTTACGAGTTCTTCACGGATCCAGGCCTGACCCGAGTGGACACGCTGGCCCATTCTAACAGGGGACATGCCTGGACGGTAATTTTTTTGCGAAAATAATAGTAATACTTATATTTTTTAATGAAATATTTAGAAATGTATTTTATTTTTATAAGTTACAGAAGTAGAGGAAAAGTGGGGCTCCGACTGCGGGTGGTGGAGCTGTGGAGCCGGAGGAGGGAGGAGGGAGGCTCCTCAGCTCCACCACTCGAAGTGCAGCTCAGCTCCACCACCCGAAGTGCAGCTCAGCCCTCCACCCGAAGTGCAGCACCTGCCCACCTGCTCTCCACCCGAAATGTCCTCCACCACCTAAAATAAGGGGATTATTTTAATGAATTTTAATTGGGGAACTTAGAAATTTTTCGAAGCAATTTTTTTTTCAACGAGAGTACGCAGTTTGAATAGGAGTGTATGCAGTAGAAGTGAATGAATAATTAAAAATAATAATTAAAAAGGGTCATTCATTAATTTTAATTGGGGAACTTAGAAATTTTTCGAAGCAATTTTTTTTTCACGTAGAAATACCTATTTCAGTACAAGGTGAATTTTAACGAATTACAAATTTAATTAATTTTAATTGGGGAACTTAGAAATTTTTCGAAGCAATTTTTTTAAAACTAGAGTAGGCCATTCGATATACATGTTAGAGTATATTTGAGAAGAATTTTAAAAGTCAATAATGGTTTAATTAAAAATAGTAATTAATTAATTTTAATTGCAGAACTTAAGAATTTTCACGAGATTTTTTTTATCAACTATAGTACGCAGTTTGATTATGAGTGTATGCAGTAGAAGTGAATGATTAATTAATTAAATTATTAATTAAAAATGGTCATTAATTAATTTTAATTGGGGAACTTAGAAATTTTTCGAAGCAATTTTTTTTTTTTAAACTAGAGTAGGCTATTCGATATACATGTTAGAGGTGAATTTTAAAATTCAGTAATGGTTTAATTAAAAATGGTGATTAAGAAATAATGAGCGTACTTAAGAAATTTTCGCAAGATTTTTTTTTTTTTTTTTTTTTTTTTTTAACGAGAGTACGCAGTTTGAATATGAGTGTATGCAGTAGAAGGGAATGAAATAAATTAAAAATGGTGATTCATAAATTTTAATTGGGGAACTTAGACATTTTTTTTTCTTTTAAACCAAAAGTAAAATTTTTAGAGTTAAAAAATAGAATTTTTAGTTTTAAAAGTCGCCAAAAGTAGGATTTTCAGCTGAAAGTAATCTAAGATATAAACTCTCAACTGAAATGAATTTTGCATTAAGGTGTGAGCTTTTAGCTAGAAGTGACCTAGAGTCAAAACTTCCTGGTCCCAGGCATCACCACGGGGGTTATAGTAAAAAATACAGGGTCCCGTATGAATTATACAGCACTAAATTTAACAGCTCGCCCCCTCCCCCCTCCCTTTTTTTACCCAGAGGGGTCCTTTGATAGACTAACAATACACACTTCAAAAAAATACAGAGTGCTACAAAAAGAAGAATTTTAACGTATATATAAAATAATAAATAAACAAGTATGAAAAATCATGCGTAGTGGTATAGTTTATGAATCACTTTCCAACATTATCGAAATGTTATGTGAACAAAATATAATTTTACGATATAGTGCATAGTTAATTAAAATAGTGAACAGATCCCCTTTAGAATAAAAAAGCATCCTTTCGCAAAAATCCAATTATGTATAAGATCCCTTCCTAAAATCAGATAATTTACACTTTCGGCTTTTTTTTTCAATTCAAGTTAGGCTAAAAGTACAGTTTGCGCATCGATAGGTTCAAAATACATAGTTATAGATATTAAGTGTCCTTCACAAAATAAATTCAATAGATTCATGTTACATTATGGCGACAGAAATACTAGTGACACTGACCTTCCATAAAAATCCAAGATCACTGTTTGAATGGAAAGGCCCCTTCACAATATACCCTGTAAAAATATTATGATTCCACAGATATTTTAAGAAATAGACTGCTATTTTCAAATGAGTACGTATTCATGCGATGTAAAAATAGGTTTTACACGAATGCCTTTTTAGTTTAACGTTTAAAAAATATATATTTTTAGAATTGAAATTAAGAAAAACAGACGGCTATCCAGTATCCCCTCAACATGCATATCGCTGAATCATCTTTCTATCGGGAAGCGTTGATTTCACCCCGTATGAGATAAGGAGTCACTCCGCGATAAGAAATACCTGTTACTCACAGTTTCTGGCACATTTTTTGTAGGTAAATGTATGAAATGAGCTATTTAAACCCGTCAATGTATGCGAATTATTTCATATATAGTTATTAATCTGTTAAGTTTGAAAAGACCTTTAATTGATTTGTATAATATATGTATAGATAAATTAATACATGATTTTTCTATTATTTCGTATGTAGTAATTTATCTATACATATATTATACAAATCAATTAAATGTAAATTGTTAATTGCAATTAGCAATTGGTTCTTTTATGACCTAGTCACGTGATCTCTGACGTCACTGGTGACGTATTGAATGATACCACAAGGTCACGTGATATCACTTAATCAGTGACGTCACATGTCACGTGATCAAATCTTATCAGTGATTATATTAGCTGATAAGGCCCTGAACAAGCATTCACTTTTCTCAGAGTCTTGGTGTGAGACGGTTGGGTGCTTAGCTAGCTGTCGTGTTAGGTATGAATAGTATTTGTGTATATGTATTTTTTTTAATATGACTTTAAATTAATTTGATACCGACTATGTAAAACGATATGAATATGTTTTGAATATTAGAACTAAAAAATAATACTTTGAAATAATAGACTTACTAAACAGTAAAATTTAAAGCTATATAGATAAATTTCCTAAAACTAAGTTGAAATGAAAATGGTAAAAGTTTAGTCAGTCTCATGTTAGTGTTTATCATATTGAATCTACAAAAAATTTTTTTAAGTGGGAATACTAATAATCCAAGTTACCATATAGATATTATAAGTTAGTAGATTCATAAACTAATGAGAATGTATATAATTTTAATAAACTATGCTGATTTCTGCAGATATTTAATAAAATACAAGTGAGTTTTCGAGGTAAATGAACATAGTTTACCAATTTACTTCCCAGCTTTATCTTACCATAGGCAATGGTCTAAATCAAGTTAGGACATGTACCTTGGAAATCATATTCATGCGACTAAATAACCTGGGGCTCACTCAGCCCAGTAGTTAGCGTGATGGGTATAAAATACCTGGGACTTAATCAGCCCAGTAGTTAGCGTGTTGACTGTATAATAAGCGGGGGCTCACTTAGCCCTGTGGTTATCGTGGTAGCTATAAAATAAGCGGGGGCACACTAAGCCCAGTAAGCGTGGTGGGTATAAAATAGTCTGTGGCTCACTCAGCCCAGTAGTTAGCGTGGTGGGTATAAGTTAGCATGGGGCTCACTAACCCCAATAGTTAGCATGTTGACTATAAAATAAGCAGGGGCTCACTAAGCCCAATAGTTAGCGTGGTGGATATAAATTAGCCTGGGGCTTACTAATCCCAATAGTTAGCGTGGTGACTATAAAATAAGTGGGGGCTCACTTAGACCTGTGGTTAGCGTCCTGGCTATAAAATGACAAGTCTGATTATATGTTTGTGGGTTCGAAACTTGTGCGGTTTAGACGATGGGATTTTGAATACTTAGAGAAGTTAAAGAAATCACGACATTGTTCTATATCCTTATAAATATTATGTGTTTGAATATGGTAAGTTAAGTATTCTATATCAAGTTATAATGAAAGTTATATATGCAAAGTTTAGAGACCTCTAGTATAGCAAACCCAACATAAATATAGGTCGATTCAAATGATATATCACGAGTTGAAAAAAGTGTGATTGTAATAGATAGTATTTATAAGTAATAAGGCTTCAACTTTGTGTATTCATATTTCGTTAACAGCAAGGAGATATCTATTTAATTATATATATTTATTATACATTATTTACAATCGCGGCCAAGCGCACCGCTACTTCGTACACACTGGCTTCACTGCCTTACATCTCGTCTCCGTAACTCTCCTGCAAGAGATATTCAATCCCGGACAAGCAGCGCCATCTCTGTTTATAGATGGATACTAATTATTGAGATATGACACCCCTCCCCTGGTAGTTCAAACGAACCACTGGTTTAATCTGTCTGTTGCTTCTTCGAACAGGTTGATTGTCCTTTTTATCAGTCTTTATAGGTGCACTCTTCTGTAACTCCACATCATTCTTTGTAACAGAATTGTCCTTTACATTTTTATCCATAGTATCATCACAATTATTATTCACAACTGTACCTGTTACAATATCATGTGAAGACTGAGATTGGTTAGATTTTTCAGCATTCTCCGCATTAATTTGCTCTTTATTATTTACATAATATCCAGAAAACTTATTTCTCTTAACTCTATCATAACTATCGAAATCAGTGTTTTGTTTATCAAACTGACCCGTTTTACTTTCCTCTGACGTTTCATCACTTATTTATCTGTTGTGTCTCAACTGATTAACATGACGTTTACACATTATTCCGTCATCTCTATTTACTAAAACCCATCTGCTCCCCAATAATTTTATAATTTTTCCCTTAATCCATTTCTCCCCTTTTCCAAAGTTTTTAACAAAAACTGATTCATGAAGATTGTATTTATGTAAGGGTTGCTGTATTTTAGGTTTGGATGGTAATACCAAGTGTAGAGCTGTTCGAACTGACCTTCCAAACATTAATTCTGCGGGAGTCTTACCAGTGACAGAATGTGGGGTAGAATGATTTTCCAATAAAAATTGTGCAATTGACAAATTTATGTCACCCTTATCTTGCTTTTTAAGACAACTTTTAACAGTTTGAACATACCTTTCTGCCTGTCCATTCGACGATGGATGATATGGCGGAATAGGTGTATGTATAATTCCATTTGATTTAAGAAAATCTTGAAATTCATCACTTGTAAACGCACGTCCATTATAACTGACTAATTCAACGGGCAAACCAAATGGAGCAAAAATTCTACGTAGTACTCTAATAGTTGATTTACTATCAGCACTGGGTACCACCTGTACCTCTAACCATTTAGTATAAGAATCGACCACTATTAAAAATATTTTACCCTCAAAAGGACCGGCAAAATCTATGTGAATTCTTTCCCAAGCAAATTCCGATTCCCATTTTAAAGGTTTCATTTTAGGATTATCCCGAGCAAACATTTGGCATCTACTACAAGAATTAACCATTTGTTCTATTTCTTTGTCCATATGAGGCCACCAGATCACACCTCGAGCTTTAGCTTTCATGCTAGATATACCCTGATGAACGGAATGTAATAATTGTAACAATTTTTCGCGACCTTCATCTGGTATAATTACTCTATGTCCCCATAATAAACAATTTTCTAAACACGAAATTTCCTCACGTCTACGAAAATATGGTTTATATTCCTCGGATTTAACCGTTTTTGGCCATCCATATAACGCCCATTCTAAAATTTGTTTTGTTACTGGATTTTCAGTTGTCCACTTTGAAATCGTTTTAGAAGTAACAGGCCACTCATTACTATTAGAAACGAACATTATTTCCGATGGATTATTTACTACATTTACAGTTTCTGGAAGGGGTAATCTACTTAATGCATCCGCATTTTTATTATTTTTACCTTCCCGATACTCAATTGTATTCATACCCTGCTAACATTAACGACCATCTCAGCATTCTGGGTGATAATGTATCAGGTACTTTTTTTACAGGATCAAACAATCGAATTAAAGGTTTGTGATCAGTTATAATTTTAAACTGTTTACCTGCTAAATGTTGATGAAATTTCGTTACACCAAAAATTACAGATAAAGCTTCTTTATCAATCATGGCATAATTTCTTTCAGTCTTATTCATCGTTCTAGATGCAAAAGCTATTGGTTTTTCTTTACCCTCAACAATGTGGCTTAACACACAACCAATTCCATATTCAGATGCATCACAGTTTAAAACAACATCTTTGTTTATATCATACAATTCTAAAACAGGCGATTTACATAAAAGTTGTTTAACTTTCTGAAATGCTTTTTCATGCTTCTCTGACCATGTCCACTTTATATTATTATCTAATAATCTATGCAAAGGTTCTAACACATCTGAAATATTAGGTAGGAAGTTTCTATAATAAGAAATTAATCCCAAAAATGAACGTAATTGAGAAACATTAGTAGGAAAAGGAGCATTCAAAATAGCATCAACTTTTTCTGGAATAGGCTTAATGCCTTCTTACGAAATTTTATGTCCTAAATAGCTAACTTCCGAAACCATAAATTTTAATTTTTCCTTATTTAATCTTATACCATGCTCAGAAAAGCATTTCATAATACATTCAACTCTTTCAGAATGTTCGGATTCAGATCTAGCACTTATGATTACATCATCTAAAAATACACCAACATAGTCAAATTTCTTTAATATACAGGGTGTTTTTTTTTTAACTGACACTATTCAGAGCCGTCTGTAGCTCGTTCTAATAACTGGATTGACACAAAATTTTGTGAATGGACTAAGAAAACCATGGGAAAAAAGATTCCAACAAAAAAAAAATTAGTTCCAATCACCGCCGATAGGGGGAAATGTGGCGCTGTACTTTGAAAAAAACCCATCAGAAACAGACAAAATTAATAATTTGGATAAAATGCCACGTTTTATTCATCATTTACACTTTCCCTTTCGTTGATCGCAGTTGAAACATCCATTATCACTTTTTCTGCCACCGGTTTACGTCCTCTGCCTAACCGAACTGCTAGCGAGCCTGTTTCTTCGCATTTCAGAATCATTGCTTTCAATACATTAACGGATAAAGGTCCTTTGCGCAGTTTATGGCGTGTTCTAAGTAAACGAAGAGCGGCTGGTGCATTGTACTGGTTACAATATAAGAACTTCACAAGTAACGCGCGCTCGGTAACGTGAGATTCATTTTCAACCTGAGCTGAAATTGTTTCTCGGTGTTTTTCGCATGCATTTATAACTTAAACTATTGGCGCTACTGTCGCTTGCGTAAGTAAAAATTTGCATTTTCATTTTTTGCCCGTATTTTATGCTAATTCCCAGTTGCATAAATGACCACAGCGCCACATTTCCCCCTATCGGTGGTGATTGGAACTAATTTTTTTTTTGTTGGAATCTTTTTTCCCATGGTTTTCTTAGTCCATTCACAAAATTTTGTGTCAATCCAGTTATTAGAACGAGCTACAGACGGCTCTGAACAGTGTCAGTTTAAAAAAAAACACCCTGTATTTTCAATTTTTCTTTGAAAAATACCTGGTGCACATTTTACACAAAAAGCCAGTCTTAAAACATTAAATAAACCTTTATGAGTATTAATAGTTATAATTTTACTACTTTCATCATCAACAGGTTGTTGTAAATAGGCATCTTTTAAATCAAACACAGTAAAGAATTTTCCACCTGCTAATTTAGTAAACAATTCTTCCATTCTTGGAAGAGGATAATTATCATTTTCAGTATTAGAATTTACTGTTGCTCTATAATCACCACAAATTCGAACAGTACCATTTGGTTTTGGAACAATTACGATAGGACTAGCCCATTCAGAATAATCAACATGTTTTAAAATACCCTCATTTGTTAAGCGTTCCAATTCCAAATCAGTTGCTGTTCTCAAAGAAAAAGGAACAGGAGGAGATTTTAGGAAAACTGATTTTGCATCATTTTTCAAATTTATTGAAACGGGAGGACCTTTCATCGTACCGATCCCGTCAGCAAAAACATTAGGAAATTTTTTTATTAAATCATCTTTCGAAATACTTTTGATCATGTTTGCATTCGGCCAAAATAATTTTGATGCTTTCAACCAAGTTTTACCAATTAAACTCGGACCTTCCTCTTTAATAACTAGCATTTTTAAATTAGGTATACAATTATCATCAATCAAAACATTTACATTTAATTAACCTAATACAGTTAAAGAATCTTTAGTATACGTTTGCAGCTTAATATTAGATTTAACCAAAGGTGGCTTACCTGAAAATAATTTATCGGCAATCTTTTTACTTACGATCGTATGAGCTGCTCCAGAATCAATTTCAAAATTAACTTTAATCCCATTAATTGTAACACATTTTTCCCACAAAACCTTATTGCACTCATCCCTCATAACATTTAGGGAATATTCTTGAACAGTTTTAATTTTACTGTTCTTTTTCAGTTTTTGATTCACTGTAGAGAAGTTCCGGTTCCTTGAACAAATTTTTAAATGTCCCACTTTGTGGCAAACATGACATAATGCTGATTTAAATGGACACTCAACAGGTTTGTGATTTCTAGCACAACGATAACATGGTTTATCTTTATAACTGTTCCGGTTTCCAGGTGCATACATCCCTTCTTTCGGCTTCGACGAATACTGGTATACTTTCGTTTTCTCCATTCGAGCATCTTGAACTTTATTTACAGTTGTTGCTCCATTAATCTGTAGTGATTTTACTCCAGCTTCGGCTGTTCCGAATGATTCCGCGATTTCTACAGCTGTTTGGAACGTTAGAGTTTTCGTATCCAACCATTTTTGCTGTATTTTCTCGTCTTGAATTCCAAACACTAGCTGGTCCCGTAGGCGATCGCTTAACGTCGTTTCAAAGTTGCAGTATTCTGATAACCGTCGTAAATCTCTCACAAAGTTGGCTAATGCTTTCCCCTTGCTTCCGTAATCTTTTTTGAAACTTGAACCGTTCAACAATTTCACTTGGACAAGGTGAAAAATGTTCTTTCGCCCTCTTTAAGAGGTCATCATAACTTATCTCTTTCAGCGAAGTCGGTACAATGATATCTCTCAATATCGAAAAAGTTGTAGTTCCAACAGAGCTTAATAATATATTTTTCTTCTTATCCGCATCTTGAATATTATTAGCAGATAAATAAAAGTCAATTTTTTCAACATAAATTGACCAGGGCACGGTCGAATCATATTCTTCCAGACGTCCCAGAGAGATAACTTCTGTTTCTGCCATTTTCTTTTCTTTTCTTCTTTTTTTATTTCGAAAAAAAAAAAATGCAACATTTATTTAAAATCTTGGGTTCTTTTCCGCACGTCGCCATTAATAAGGCTTCAACTTAGTGTATTCATATTTCGTTAACAGCAAGGAGATATCTATTTAATTATATATATTTATTATACATTATTTACAATTGCGGCCAAGCGCACCGCTACTTCGTACACACACTAACTTCACTGCCTTACATCTCGTCTCCGTAACTCTCCTGCCAGAGATATTCAATCCCGGACAAGCAGCGCCATCTCTGTTTATAGATGGATACTAATTATTGAGATATGACAATAAGAAAGCGAGAAAGCATCAGGGCACGGACATCCCAATGGATAGCGTATCACTAATAAGTCCAAGCTGAAGTTTGCGGGTTCAAAACCAGCGCAAACGAAAATAATATATGAAGGCCCTATAAATAGGACATGTTGGCTTTCTGATATTAAAGGTTATATAATTCTTCATAGAAGAAGAAGAGACAATCACGTCGATTTCATGATCTTTGAACTTTCCTAGCTTTGTCATAATATGATGACCATCATAATTTTTCGAGTTATGGAATGTAACAGGAATTGTTTTACACTGCTTATAGTTCAAGTTACATTCTATATGTACAGCTCCCCTGTATACATCTCTGATAGATGATTGTAATCATGTATGCGTTTCCAACCTAATACTTTTTCACAATTAGAACACAGATTATATAGTCTTTGTATTACTAAAGATTAAATTTAATATTTTATGTTTTAATTTTGACTACCCTACGTAAAGAGAAAAATAACCATTACTTTTAAAACAAAATAAAAAGTACTTTAAAAATATATTACTACTAACCTACTATATATCTACATACCTAGACCTTACAAACAACTCGTATACTTTCCTTAGAAAAAATGAATTGAACTGTGTTCTTATCAGTGAATCTTATCTAGAATGTTATCGCGATCAGTGATGTCATCAAACCACTTGGTGAAGAATCTAGTTGAATTTAGATAAAGTCCAGTAAATCGTGCTTGATATTTTTAGGTAATGATAAATTTATATATATTTCTATATATATGTTTTGTATAACCAATATGTTTTAACTCATGTATTAATAGTTCATGTCTTGTCAATATATTTTTACAGGACTTGTTAATATATTTTATGCGATAAGATAAATTATATTTTACTTAAGTAGTAGTACATATTGAATTCATATCCTTCTTGTGGTCACTATGAGTAGTAGAGGAATTAGAGTTTCACCTCAGCAGGCGCTATGTGCGCCGAGCCGGAGCCGGAAGTAGCAGGTGTTCTGCGAATGGTGAAGGTCACCGGAAGTCGCAGGTGTGGATAACAGACAGGTTAAGTCAGGAAATGATCCTGAACAGGTTATTTCTTGTCAGGGAATTTTTTTTTTTAAATTGTGGACCCACCATAACCACCCGCTATGAAATCAATTCATAACGCCACAATTTTTTTTTTAAATCTGCCAATCCTGTTACATCAGTCATCTGTGACAGACCTGTAACGAAATAAAAGGGTTTAATTATTATTATGTTTAAGCGAGAGTTGTGTCATACAGGAAATCAGATGTGTGACGTCTGCTAAAGATGTAGAGTGTCTATGAGGAAATCCAGCTTCACGGAACCTAGAAAAAAAAATAAGTCTTGCTTGATGTATGTGATAGCTAAAGGCCCCCCAACCTATACAAAATTTTAAATAATTTTATATAGGTTGTATTATCTGACTAAGCAGGGGTCGCATGGCCGCCACACCACTCATTGTTGCCTTCGATAATAATATTAACAGAATGCTAGTGGAGTTGAGGGGTTGAAAGCCTGCTTTAAAAATAATAATATTAACAGAATGTACAATTTTTGTTTTGTCCCTTTAAACATTAACTTAAATGTGAATGAGATTAAAATAGATGTTAGGGCTAAATTTTTAGTAACAGAATGTCATCAGTGTTAGTGGAGTTGAGTGGTAGGAACCCTGCTATAAAAATAATACCTGTAAAAGAAATATATATGTGCTACCTTTCGCGCTCATCGACCTAACTGTTTAGAGTTTAACATGAAATTTACTTATAATTCACCTGTAAAAGAATTTTTTTCCCTTCTTTAAACATTAACTTAAATGTGAATGAGATTAAAATAGATGTGAAGGCTATATTTTTAGAGAGTTAAAATGAAAATCCACTGAGGGTTGTGTTAAATAAAAGGAGATGATCGACTTTGACAGCATTTTTCTAAAAGTTTATTTATCGAAAAAGGAATCATACGTTTCGTGTTCGTCGACCTAACTGTTCGGAATTTTCTTCGAACCCATTATTTTTTACTTTATAAAAGTTTCATGTAAAAAATTATTCTTTAAGTTTTAACTGAAATGAGATTGAAATAGATGTAATGGCTAAATTTTTAAAGATTTAAAATGAAAATTGTTGATAGCCATGTAAATGAAAGTAATGCGATTACTTTGTTTTATAAAAATCTAACACGAAAATAGCTGGTAGACGTTTACCTTTCGCACTCGTCGACCTAACCGTTCGGAATTTTGTTTAAACTTACGAGTTAGGATCCCTTAGAAAGACCTACATGAAGACACTTATCCCTAACGTAGATAATAAACCCTATATTTATCTAACCAGTTACAACACACTAGTATACCTGTAAAAGAAAAATAATACTTACAAAAGGAAAAAAATAATATCTGTAAAAGAAAAATAATACCTACAAAAGGAAAAAATAATATCTGTGAAAGAAAAATAATACCTATAAAATAAAAAATAATACCTGTAAAAGAAATATTTTTTTAAGTTTGAAAAAACAGAGATACAAATTTTTTTAAATTCGAACCTTGTGTCAATACGAGTTAGGATCCCTTAGAAAGACCTACATAGAGACACTTATCCCTAACATAGATAATAAACCCTATATTTAACTAACCAGTTACAACACACTAGTATACCTGTAAAAGAAAAATAATACTTACAAAAGGAAAAAAATAATATCTGTAAAAGAAAAATAATACCTACAAAAGGAAAAAATAATATCTGTGAAAGAAAAATAATACCTGTAAAAGAAATATTTTTTTTTAAGTTTGAAAAAACAGAGATACAAATTTTTTTTTAAATTCGAACCTTGTGTCAATACGAGTTAGGATCCCTTAGAAAGACCTACATAGAGACACTTATCCCTAACGTAGATAATAAACCCTATATTTAACTAACCAGTTACAACATACAAGACATAATCGTTACATTCAGTTAATAAGTGATTTGACATGTAAAATATTAGATATAAAAACATACACTATGATATATACAACACACAAAACAAATTTAAAGATTTTTTTCCCTACAATTTTTAACAAGAATTTAGCAATAATTTAACTTGAGAGCAGGTAATTTGTTTAGAGTTATACAATTATAATAAATTTTAACCCTATTTTACTTAATACAACCAACATTTAAAAAAAAGAGAACGACATCTAGTTTTTTTAACGTCACATATTTGAATTATTAACCTATTTTAGTTAAAAGTATGATACTTAAGTGATTTTATTTGAAAAATCAATACAACATTTTAAAAGCAGTCGAAAGATTTTTGCTTTTGAAAAATAACTAACAGAATTTTAATTTTTTAAGCATTGGGTAGATGACACTAACTTTAAATTAATTTTTAATAGGTCACTTTAAATAAAATACATATTTTTTATTATTATTAAAGAAATATAAACTACTCACACATTATTATTATGCTGTATTTTAACATAACAACATTCACAGTAATAGACATGCGATTAAGACCATTGGAATTCTACAACTTTTCTGTTGTCATGTGTTCACAGAGGAAATCTTTTCATATAGAAGGCAAAATAAGATAATGATAAACATGATTCGTTATGCATATGTTTAATCAGGAAATTATTTAAGACCATTTTACATGGTATCCTAATAATATTATAAATCTGATTGTGTGCAAATGTTAGGCTAAAGCCAGCGTCAAAATGGAGCATTTAATGATCCTGTATCTTTGCATGTAGACTGATTATAACCCTCAGATGAACATAGACTGGATTTTGTTTATCTTATTCAAATATTTTTCTTAATAATTCAAAATTTCGTTATTTTCATTGAGAATAAATGGACATTTTTTCGTATAGCATTTTAAAATGGTTAAATTTACTTTACCGTTGCTAATACTTTATCGTTGCCAAAACTAATTCAAAACCCGAAAAAATAATTTTTACTCAACAATTTAGTTTCAATTGAAAAATTTTCACGGGAAAAATGAAAATGAAATAAAAAAAATTAAAGAATTAAGAAGAAGAATAAATAATATTATTAGAAATAAAACGTACTTTTTTTTAGTTTTTGATAATAATACAAGGTTTCAATATGCGTAACTATAGGAAACAAGCGAATATGACGTCATTTATCGAAAATAAAGCGGATATGCTTTGATTGGTAAAATAAAATGATCTTGGGTTTTTTCTTCACTTTTTTTCTTTTTTTTTTCTTTTGTATGGTAACAATACTTGCCGTTTTACCGTCTGCGCACGGCTAATATAACTATACCGTATTTTTTATTTAAATTTTAAAAAAGTAAAAAGAAGTTTCAAAAGAAAATGGTTAGCAAATGTCAATAATATGCTCCGCAAAATTATCCATGTCGTAAATGATGTCATGGATAGCGAGAAATAGTGATTTTTCGTTCATAAAACTAAAAGAAATAACTCGATTACCTAAAAAAAATAATGACGAATGTTAATAGTTCCATTTTTGTTGATAAAACCTAAAGATTTAATATATATTATTTCGTTAAAGTAACATAATTTTCCCTATGCCAGTATTGAAATTAATTGCCTGGAAAAGAAAATTAACAAGAATTATGTCATTAAAAAGGGATTTCTCTGGGGAAAAAGGAGACGTCATATTTGAAATAAAACGGGAATTTTCCAGTATGTTTTAAAATGAGTGTGAATCAATTCCTTACATTAATAATACAAGGATGGATAAGTATAGGAAGTAGATGAGTTTCACGCCATATTTATAACGAAAAATTTAAATGTTTTGTTATCTATACTGATTATTAAGCATGAGTATCCGTTATTTCGTTATTTCGTACCGCATGAGTATCCGAATTTTCTGCTAAAAATCACATCATAATTTTAAGAAAAGAAAAATGAACACGAATCTATTATATTAAAATCTGACAGTGTGTTTGTATTTCGCAACTACTCCTAGACTATCGAACGCAACACGATTTGCTACCGGTTACTTTACTACCAGTTTAGCGAATACTGGTTATAATTGATCCGAGGATGTCACACAAACTATCAGAATTAAAAAAAAAATAAATTAAATGCCATTTTTTTTTAACGAAGTTTCTCTAAAAACGGAAAGTAACTTACTCCATATTTCTGTATAAAAAAAGGAGAAAAAACAGATCAGTATATTTTTTACACCATTTTCTCATTAAAACTGAAAAATAGAATTTATTTTCACTTTGAATAGATGGTGAAAACAAAATCTTGATTTCAGTAAAGTATCCGAAAAATACAAACATATTTTCACATATTCAAACTTCATGAATCAATTTATTCTGGAGAACAAAAATTGCCTGCCAATACACTGTCATTTAGAAAACAAGATTTGTTTCAACTATAAATTAAACCAAGGAGGCAGAATTGAATTTAAAGAAAAAACATATACTAAGCATAATTAATGTTTTTTTTTTTTTTTTTTTTTTTTTTTTTTTGAAGGATGGCTGTTAAAACGTTTCACAAAGGCGTTAAAAGTAAAATTGTTTATCAGGTAAAATTTGACAATTCGTCTATTTCCACGATTTTATTTGGCCCTCCTTTTTTCATTGGTTGCAATTTCATATTCGCGATTATTTGGCACAAAATTTCACTTTTTTAAGACTGAGTTATATCAAGGTCCCTATAATAATAAATACCATATTGTCTCCTATGAAATGTGATAAATAGTTAGTTAATTATTAACGTTTTTAATTATTGGGAGTAAAATATTTTGCTTAATTAATGTATTTATTCTTCTTTTAATGTTGCGTGAACGAAGTCACGGGTAACAGCTAGTTACAGAATAAATCTTTTCATAGGATGCAAGATAAGATAATATCACATAAGGTATTGATAAACGCGATTCGTTATGCATATGTTTAAACAGGAAATTTGTTTAAGAGATAACATTACTTTATTTATATAAAGTGTCCAATTATAAATTTTGCTGATTTAATTAATTTTATTTCGAATTTGAAAATAGTATTGACAGAACATTCAAATTTTACTTTTGCACAATATTTAAATAAGGGAAATTGTATACAATATTAAAAAAAAATTAATTAGGAATGTTAGAAAAGGAGAGTACTTTAAGGAAAATACGTTACGATTTTAAAACTTTTTTTAATACATTTCTAAGTTTTATAAACTTTATCGAAAAAAAGAAAAGAAACTTTTTGCATGTGACTTTTTTTAACCAATAAAATGCTAGTATTTTGAAACAAGCACCCCCTACATGAGAATGTTATTTTACGAACAAAATGTTTAATGCTATACAATACTTTGTGATTGATGTAAAAGGTTGTGATTTTCGTCTAAGTATTAAAGTTGATATGGAACGCGCGATGCAATCTTGTATAGCGGATAAAGCCATGTCACCTAAAGCAATTAAAAAGGTACCTATTTCTGCAAGTCGTGTAACAAATCATTTTCTCGAAAAGTTCACTTAGTGTTTTTTATGAAAAATCATCTAAAGGAAAAGTGTTTTCGCTGTGAGGTGTGTGGTGAAGTTTTTTCGCAAAAGATTCACAAATCGCCCAAACAATTCAAGTGTAGTGATTGCAACGAATTGTTTTCAAGAAAGACAGACTTATTGAAAGATAAGAAAACTCACAACTTAGCAAAACAACATTCATGTACAAAGTGTTGTGAAATATTTAATTGTGAATCTGATTTTTTACAACATTGTGATACATTTCATAAAGCTTTACCTAACATTGCGAAATCACCCTGTTTTTTAAGATTTTTTATTTGAACTGATAGTGAAGCTTATAGATTAGTTCGAACTTATAGTGAATTAAAAGACAAAATGATATGCGAAATATGTGAAGTGGAATTAACAGATCAAAACGTGCATGTATAGAATGCCTTTTTCAAGTTGTTTAACTGATTTTAAGATTTCACTGAACGAGTGACTTATTGGACATTACAAAAATTTTGAAATTAGAATTGTATACACCTTAATATGACAGAATTATTTGATGTGTGTTATTTTAAATGATGAATAAAATAGTTTGATTGCGAAAAAAGTGTTTTCTTTAACCCACACTGTTAAAATTGATGTTGTGTATTTTGAATGACTTAGACAAAATGTTAATTTAAAAAAAGATTTTAACATGAGATAAGAGTTTTATAATAAAAATTGACTCACCTAAAATTTTTTCAAGATAGTCTATCTACGTTTCCAATCTAAACTTGTTATCAGCTTGCTATATGCATGTTTGAGTGACTCATTTTTACCTGTGTCGAACTGTCTGTTGGGAAAATGATTGCCATTTTTAACACGTGTAGACGATTTTTACCCGGAAGCTGTTTGAACTATTAAATTTCAGATATCACCCATTTTTCTACAACATTTAAATATTTTAATGTATTTTCACTTGTATATTGGAAACTTGGGATTATCACCTTTATATCGGAACATGGAAGATAGAAAAAATAATAACTTTACACTGAGACAATATTTTAATCTAACAAAAATAGACTTAACACATTGTTAGAGATTTTGGAAAAATATATAGTTGGTTAAAAATTTTTGAAAATTTAACATAAAGTAACAAATTTTAAAAAATAAACATTTCGATAAATGAAAAAAATTAAATTTTGGTAAACTTTACACTTAGACAATACTTCAAACTAGGAAAAAATAATAACTTTACACTGAGACAATATTTTAAACTAAGGAAAAATTAGACATAACACATTGTTAGAGTTTTTTTAAACTATCTAGTTAGTTATAAATTTTAGAAAATTAGCAACAAATAAATATTTCATTAGATTGACAAAAGAAAATAATTAAATTTAAGTAAATTTTACACTTAGACAATACTTCAAACTAAGAAAAATAATAACTTTACACTTATACAATATTTTCAACTAAGGAAAATTAATAACTTATCACATTGTTAAAGTTTTTTTGAAAACAACACAACATTTTCAAAGCAGTGGAAATTGCATACCTGTAAAAAATTCAACTTAGTGGAATTTAATAGTGAAATTTTTAATCTCACTCAATTATAAAATAAAACTTTATAACATTTTCACCTTTTTTAAAATAAACAACTGTTAAACATTTTGAATGTCTTAGACAAAGTAGGAATAAATTTGTTAAAATTCTATAAAACATGAAAAATTTCATAACTTTTAAAGGAAATTTTATTTATGGTGAAATAAACTCGAGGTATTTATTATATGTTACTTAAACTACAAGAGAATTGATTGAAAATGTGTTACTTTTAATCACTCACAAGATAAGACATGATGTTAGGAATTATATATGGGGTTTTCCCCCACACATGACGTCACTGGTAACATATTTACTGATCAAGTCATAAAATTATAGTTTAAAGTAGGTTTTTGAGCACGAAGTTTAGATTTAAGATATTTGAGAAATATAAACTACAACTTTGACTACTTTTTGAAATTTCCCCCTACATAAGAAAAAGGACATAGGAAAATAAATTGAAAAGTCGTATTTGAATGGAATCGAATTATTATCCTTTCACTTAACAGCTGAATGCGTTGGAAATTACACCACAAAGGTACTGATTGAATATATTGTGTTTCTTTTTTAAGGCTAAATTGATTTAATATTCAAGTTATTTCTTAATGTTACACTTAAAAACAATAAATTTAATTAGCATTCAAAAAGCAAACGATCACATTATTGTATAAATCAAATGTTTTAAAAGTCACGAGTTAAAATTTGAAATGACTTAGAGTTTAATTAGAATTTAGATGTGAACCTTTTAAAATGAAATAATAGTTTTTTTGTATCGCCCTCTATCGGTTGGTAATAGAATTAAGAGATAATTAAAAGTTTTAACTTGAATTCGAACCCACAACCAAAATTATTTTTCGGTTTTATAATTTAGGGTAGGTTTAACTGAGCAAGCCATGATATAACAGTATTTATAGACGATTTAAGATATTCGATAAAGGAAATCATCTAAATTTCTAATTTAATTGAAGGGTTTACTGCTTAAAGTACTACAAAATGAGTACAACACGATGCATAGTTTTTTAATTAATTATATTTTTCGAAAGGTTAAATTGAATTATTGATAAACTTAGGATTTATGTTTAAAGTGAATAAATTTGATATGTTAGGTTCACTTAATAACAGAGGGTTGAATAAGTTATTTTTAATAAAAATAAAGTTTACTAAAAGTTTTTAAAGTTAAAAAAAAATGTAAGTTACGTTAAAAAAGTTATCATTATCTTATTTTGCCTTCTATATGAAAAGATTTCCTCTGTGAACACATGACAACAGAAAAGTTGTAGAATTCCAATGGTCTTAATCGCATGTCTATTACTGTGAATGTTGTTATGTTAAAATGCAGCATAATAATAATGTGTGAGTAGTTTATATTTCTTTAATAATAATAAAAAATATTTTATTTAAAGTGACCTATTAAAAATTAATTTAAAGTTAGTGTCATCTACCCAATGCTTAAAAAATTAAAATTCTGTTAGTTATTTTTCAAAAGCAAAAATCTTTCGACTGCTTTTAAAATGTTGTATTGATTTTTCAAATAAAATCACTTAAGTATCATACTTTTAACTAAAATAGGTTAATAATTCAAATATGTGACGTTAAAAAAACTAGATGTCGTTCTCTTTTTTTTAAATGTTGGTTGTATTAAGTAAAATAGGGTTAAAATTTATTATAATTGTATAACTCTAAACAAAATACCTGCTCTCAAGTTAAATTATTGCTAAATTCTTGTTAAAAATTGTAGGGAAAAAAATCTTTAAATTTGTTTTGTGTGTTGTATATATCATAGTGTATGTTTTTATATCTAATATTTTACATGTCAAATCACTTATTAACTGAATGTAACGATTATGTCTTGTATGTTGTAACTGGGTAGTTAAATATAGGGTTTATTATCTACGTTAGGGATAAGTGTCTCTATGTAGGTCTGTCTAAGGGATCCTAACTCGTATTGACACAAGGTTCGAATTTAAAAAAAAATAATATCTCTGTTTTTTCAAACTTAAAAAAAAATATTTCTTTTACAGGTATTATTTTTCTTTCACAGATATTATTTTTTCCTTTTGTAGGTATTATTTTTCTTTTACAGATATTATTTTTTTCCTTTTGTAAGTATTATTTTTCTTTTACAGGTATACTAGTGTGTTGTAACTGGTTAGTTAAATATAGGGTTTATTATCTATGTTTGGGATAAGTGTCTCTATGTAGGTCTTTCTAAGGGATCCTAACTCGTATTGACACAAGGTTCGAATTTAAAAAAATTTGTATCTCTGTTTTTTCAAACTTAAAAAAAATATTTCTTTTACAGGTATTATTTTTTATTTTATAGGTATTATTTTTCTTTCACAGATATTATTTTTTCCTTTTGTAGGTATTATTTTTCTTTTACAGATATTATTTTTTTCCTTTTGTAAGTATTATTTTTCTTTTACAGGTATACTAGTGTGTTGTAACTGGTTAGTTAAATATAGGGTTTATTATCTACGTTAGGGATAAGTGTCTTCATGTAGGTCTTTCTAAGGGATCCTAACTCGTAAGTTTAAACAAAATTCCGAACGGTTAGGTCGACGAGTGCGAAAGGTAAACGTCTACCAGCTATTTTCGTGTTAGATTTTTATAAAACAAAGTAATCGCATTACTTTCATTTACATGGCTATCAACAATTTTCATTTTAAATCTTTAAAAATTTAGCCATTACATCTATTTCAATCTCATTTCAGTTAAAACTTAAAGAATAATTTTTTACATGAAACTTTTATAAAGTAAAAAATAATGGGTTCGAAGAAAATTCCGAACAGTTAGGTCGACGAACACGAAACGTATGATTCCTTTTTCGATAAATAAACTTTTAGAAAAATGCTGTCAAAGTCGATCATCTCCTTTTATTTAACACAACCCTCAGTGGATTTTCATTTTAACTCTCTAAAAATATAGCCTTCACATCTATTTTAATCTCATTCACATTTAAGTTAATGTTTAAAGAAGGGAAAAAAATTCTTTTACAGGTGAATTATAAGTAAATTTCATGTTAAACTCTAAACAGTTAGGTCGATGAGCGCGAAAGGTAGCACATATATATTTCTTTTACAGGTATTATTTTTATAGCAGGGTTCCTACCACTCAACTCCACTAGCACTGATGACATTCTGTTACTAAAAATTTAGCCCTAACATCTATTTTAATCTCATTCACATTTAAGTTAATGTTTAAAGGGACAAAACAAAAATTGTACATTCTGTTAATATTATTATTTTTAAAGCAGGCTTTCTACCCCTCAACTCCACTAGCATTCTGTTAATATTATTATCGAAGGCAACAATGAGTGGTGTGGCGGCCATGCGACCCCTGCTTAGTCAGATAATACAACCTATATAAAATTATTTAAAATTTTGTATAGGTTGGGGGGCCTTTAGCTATCACATACATCAAGCAAGACTTGTTTTTTTTTTTTTCTAGATTCCGTGAAGCTGGATTTCCTCATAGACACTCTACATCTTTAGCAGACGTCACACATCTGATTTCCTGTATGACACAACTCTCGCTTAAACATAATAATAATTAAACCCTTTTATTTCGTTACAGGTCTGTCACAGATGACTGATGTAACAGGATTGGCAGATTTAAAAAAAAAATTGTGGCGTTATGAATTGATTTCATAGCGGGTGGTTATGGTGGGTCCACAATTAAAAAAAAAAAAAATCCCTGACAAGAAACAACCTGTTCAGGATCATTTCCTGTCTTAACCTGTCTGTTATCCACACCTGCGACTTCCGGTGACCTTCACCATTCGCAGAACTTCCGGTGTCCACACCTGCTACTTCCGGCTCCGGCTCCGCGCACATAGCGCCTGCTGAGGTGAAACTCTCATTCCTCTACTACTACTATGTATTTTTGAATTGTATATTGTTAGCCTAAATTATATTGAAGCCATTTCTATGAAAATAGGGGAGGGTGCTATTAAATTTAGTGGAGTATAATTCATATATATTGTGGGGGACTCTGTATTTTTAGTGTAATTTCTATTTTAGTATGACTTGTATCGAATTAGATTCATTAACCTATTTAATTAAAACCAATCTCCTATCGCAAGAATTCTTAAGGGTATCTCTTAATTACTATTTTTAATTTTATTTCTTAGTTATTACTTTTCATTGAATACTCAATAAAGCATATATAACGAATCGAGTTGAATGTTTAGGAATAAATTGTGCATTCTTAAGTCATTTCCAAACAGGGTCCTTCAAACAAACCTCTTCACGAAACTTTTAACCCTAAAACAGGACACTTCACACAATGTTTCGTCTTAAAAATAGACCTTTCACAAGCATACTAATGTATATACTTTTAATAGGATTTTAAAATGTTAAACAAAATAAATATTAGATCTAAATATAAATCATTTTTTTTTACATTCAGTGAATAATTCTAGTCAAAATTCACGCATGTTTGAGCCTGTTAGTTAAATATGACATACATTACATATGACATAAGATTAGCTAATGATTCATTTTCTCATATGGTTAATAGTAGCAATCATTTCTCATACTGTAAGTGTTTGTATGAAGTATGCAAAATTTATGAATTATGATTATTTTATTTTTCAGTCTTATAATACCTATTCATTCTGTATTCTACCATATGCCTTATCCATGACGTCACAATATCCCGTGGTTTTAAGAGATAAGCGAATATACGTTACCATTCAGTTGTTGTAAGACAAGCATACATTCGAGTTTGGATGAAGTCCAGTACATTATGGTTAAACTTTATAGGTAAGATACATTTTTATATATTTTTTTTCAATATTAAAAACAAAGATTTTTTAAATAATGCCCTAACTAAATAGTACAATATATATATTTTATAAAAACAAAGTCAAAAGGTTAGTTATTTCATTCATTCCTCAAAAGAAATTTTTAAGTTATAATACCAATAAACCCAATTTAGTATAATTTTCTATACAAAAAGCCTAAACGAATGTAATTTAGTTTTATACTATTTAAAATTCATATATCTTATAGGGGACCCTGTATTTTTCTACCATAACGTGTATCATATTCATTAAAAACCCGTCTGTTTGCCTCAAAATTCTTAAGGGTATCGCTTAATGACTAGTTCTTTTTTTTTCAATAAAGTCTTTTAAAACTTAACAGATTAATAACTATATATGAAATAATTCGCATACATTTGTGATAAAGATATATCACAGTTTTATCTTTTTTAAGTATTTTATTTTTCAGCTCAACGTATTTCTGTATTTTTATAGCCTTTCCAGTTTAATTTGCCATTCCTTAAAAGCTATTTATCAGCAGTCGCGCGCCTTGTACGTTGCTTTTTTGGCAAGGCCGTCTGCCCCCTCATTGTGCTTCGCGTTCGTTGAATCGGCGATGTTGTTTTCTCTGCGAGGCATCTTCGCGCTTTAAGTTAGTTTCAATCGGCGCTGAGCTGTGACGTCATCGTCATTTGGCGGCTCGTCGCTCCTGCGTTGTGCGCATGCGTCACCGCCGCTCTGGTTCGGTGTGTTTTCGGGAGCTGTTTTTGTCTTGGCGCTGCATGCGAAAGGGGCGTGTCTTTCAAATACAAATTAGAATCGTTCTTTTAATTATTAAATGTTAATTAGTTTCTGATTTGCTCTTTTGATTTTTCACGTAATTCCTAATCAACAAATTAGTTTAAATTAATCTTGCTGCCACATTTGTGCACCCCTTTTATGGGTATAAATACTAATGTCGCGCATTTTTCCAACAGAATTTTAACAAAAATGATGCTGTAAATTTATGCAAAACGTCGTCTGATCTGAGGCCAGGCCTGTGCCGGCGCTCGTATCCTAGAATCGCCGTAGTGCTGATTCTTTGGAGATCAATTTCGCGTTTTCAGTTTTTAATTATTCTATAAAAAAATGCTGTTGTAAATTTTAAGTTTAATATTTTAAAAGTTTTAAATCAACTAGTAATTTAATTCTGCATTAATTCTACATCCCTTATTGGATTCTGCCAGAAGGAATATTTTAAAGATTCTTCGAATTTTACGAAATTTGAGCCAGTACTTTTTAAAGACTTGATGTGCAGCTTTCATCTCATCCTTCCTCCTTCCTCAAGAATTACAATAAAGATTTTATGGATCCAACTTATGGTATTCATCATTTATAGTCTGCATCTATTTCTTCACTCAAGTAAGACCGTTCAATTCATTTTATTATTATTTTTGATTCTCTTCTCAAAGAATATTGACCTAAAGAACAGATGCACAAATTGTGCAGGGTTAATTGCTATTTTAATCACAACTGCAATATTTAAAAGTTCACTATACGATCTATTCTTCCATCCATTAAGATAATAATATTATAACGGCACTTAAAATAATTTTTTCATGTCACAACATTGACGGGTTTAAATAGCTCATTTCATACATTTACCTACAAAAACTGTGCCAGAAACTGTGAGTAACAGGTATTTCTTATCGCGGAGTGACTCATTATCTCATACGGGGTGAAATCAACGCTTCCCGATAGATGATTCAGCGATATGCATGTTGAGGGGATACTGGATAGCCGTCTGTTTTTCTTAATTTCAATTCTAAAAATATACATATTTTAAACGTTAAACTAAAAAGGCATTCGTGTAAAACCTATTTTTACATCGCATGAATACGTACTCATTTGAAAATAGCAGTCTATTTCTTAAAATATCTGTGGAATCATAATATTTTTACAGGGTATATTGTGAAGGGGCCTTTTCATTCAAACAGTGATCTTGGATTTTTATGGAAGGTCAGTGTCACTAGTATTTCTGTCGCCATAATGTAACATGAATCTATTGAATTTATTTTGTGAAGGACACTTAATATCTATAACTATGTATTTTGAACCTATCGATGCGCAAACTGTACTTTTAGCCTAACTTGAATTGAAAAAAAAAGCCGAAAGTGTAAATTATCTGATTTTAGGAAGGGATCTTATACATAATTGGATTTTTGCGAAAGGATGCTTTTTTATTCTAAAGGGGATCTGTTCACTATTTTAATTAACTATGCACTATATGGTAAAATTATATTTTGTTCACATAACATTTCGATAATGTTGGAAAGTGATTCATAAACTATACCACTACGCATGATTTTTCATACGGGACCCTGTATTTTTTGCTATAACCGCCGTGGTGATTCCTGGGACCAGGAAGTTTTGACTCTAGGTCACTTCTAGCTAAAAGCTCACACCTTAATGCAAAATCATTTCAGTTGAGAGTTTATATCTTAGATTACTTTCAGCTGAAAATCCTACTTTTGGCGACTTTTAAAACTAAAAATTCTATTTTTTAACTCTAAAAATTCTACTTTTGGTTTAAAAGAAAAAAAATGTCTAAGTTCCCCAATTAAAATTAATGAATCACCATTTTTAATTTATTTCATTCCCTTCTACTGCATACACTCATATTCAAACTGCGTACTCTCGTTAAAAAAAAAAAAAAAAAATCTCGCGAAAATTTCTTAAGTACGCTCATTATTTCTTAATCACCATTTTTAATTAAACCATTACTGACTTTTAAAATTCACCTCTAACATGTATATCGAATAGCCTACTCTAGTTTAAAAAAAAAAAATTGCTTCGAAAAATTTCTAAGTTCCCCAATTAAAATTAATTAATGACCATTTTTAATTAATAATTTAATTAATTAATCATTCACTTCTACTGCATACACTCATAATCAAACTGCGTACTATAGTTGATAAAAAAAAATCTCGTGAAAATTCTGAAGTTCTGCAATTAAAATTAATTAATTACCATTTTTAATTAAACCATTATTGACTTTTAAAATTCTTCTCAAATATACTCTAACATGTATATCGAATGGCCTACTCTAGTTAAAAAAAAAATTGCTTCGAAAAATTTCTAAGTTCCCCAATTAAAATTAATTAAATTTGTAATTCGTTAAAATTCACCTTGTACTGTAATAGGTATTTCTACGTGAAAAAAAAATTGCTTCGAAAAATTTCTAAATTCCCCAATTAAAATTAATGAATGACCCTTTTTAATTATTATTTTTAATTATTCATTCACTTCTACTGCATACACTTCTATTCAAACTGCGTACTCTCGTTGAAAAAAAGAAAAAAAAATTGCTTCGAAAAATTTCTAAGTTCCCCAATTAAAATTCATTAAAATAATCCCCTTATTTTAGGTGGTGGAGGGCATTTCGGGTGGAGGGCAGGTGGGCAGGTGCTGCACTTCGGGTGGTGGAGCTGAGCTGCACTTCGGGTGGTGGAGCTGAGCTGCACTTCGAGTGGTGGAGCTGAGGAGCCTCCCTCCTCCCTTCTCCGGCTCCACAGCTCCGCCACCCGCAGTCGGAGCCCCACTTTTCCTCTACTTACAGAAAAATATCTTTTTAAATCTACCCCCTTTTTCCCCCCTTAATAATGCTTCAAAATTAGGATTTCTTTTCACAATTTTTTTAAAAATCTTATTTTGACTTTTCTAACGTGAGGCAATATTGGGTTATTTAAAGGTTTCATAACATAATATCTCTGCAAGTTATCGCTATATAAATAGGTATTAAACCAAACTTATTTGGCTTATAAATTTATGAGTTAAACTAAAATGTATTATTTTAGAAATTATAATTGTACAAAGTTTATAATTTTTCCTTAAATTTATAAAAATAGTTAATATTTTTTCTTTACTTTTTTAAGAACGAAGTTTATAATTTTATAAACTTTATAATTTATTTCATTAGCTTATAATTTTATAAATTAAACTAAATTAATTTAAACTAAATCAGTAAGTCCAAATTTAAACTTACCTATCACAAGATCATTAATTTCGAAATTGTCCTTAAAAATAAATTTTTTGTTTTAATATTTTTAAAACTATTCTGTTCAACAGAACTGTACACAAAAGTTCTCAGCATAGCTCACAAATAATAATTTAATTTTATTATAAAATTGTTTATTTACATAAGTTTTTTAAAATAAGAGATAACGAAAATTTATCTTAATATCATGTTATAAATACGTCTGCTTAAGATAATTATTGTTTTTATTGGAATTAATAAATAGATCATCAGAATCAGGCAAATAATTTAAAAAAGAAAATGTTGGTACTATTGCAAAAAGAAGCAATCATTACTCTTAATACACTGTTTTACGCATATAATACATAATAAGTTAAAATTTATCTGTTATAAGGCATCAAATAATAAAGCAAAATATTAAAAATTATAAAAAAACAAACAAACATTGGAACTGAAAAAAATTTATTGAACCTTCAAGTTTTTGCATCATAAAAAGCGACTAAACTAAGTGACAACATTTGAGAAAACGGTGTATCCCGTCATTGCGTAGCAGTAGAGACCGCCAGTTTTGTAAACGGAAGATTCTAGACAAACGGCCAGACAAATCGAATTCATAACCACTTTTCAACTATGCTGGAAAGTGTTAAAAAGAGCAATCATATAAGACAGCTGCAGAACATACAGTTGAAATACTTATATGAAGCTAAAGAGATTTAGTTACAACTTTGTTAGTAGGGCACTAGTTGTACATAAAATGTTTAAAATAATGCGTAACAACAAACTAGTTAATAATCATAATGATTTTTAAAAAAATAA
Organism: Maratus michaelseni; assembly: GCA_963931845.1. Lineage (NCBI taxonomy): Eukaryota > Metazoa > Arthropoda > Arachnida > Araneae > Salticidae > Maratus > Maratus michaelseni. The sequence goes on along the minus strand of OZ007591.1, from coordinate 37,576,900 downwards.
TTAGACTTCCTTATTTATATTTAAGGTTATATTACTTAATACTAATTATTCCAACTCACGATAATTACCGCGTGTACTGTTAATATAAAAATACTGAATTAGAACTTTGTCGAATTTACTGAAGTTTAATACGAATTAGCAGATTATGGTCATTAAATTGTGTATTTTTCTTTCTTCTGTCTATAAATAGAAGAAAGTATTGTAATCGAAATTTTTTTGACTTCCGGTTTTCAACGGATTCACACATTTTAGGGGTCAGAGATTCCGAAAAATATGTTTTTACAAAATGTCTGTCTGTCCGTGTGCCCGTGTGTATGTCCTCTTTGTATCATCGAAAAGTGTATAAAGTTATGTTTCGAATTGAACCAAATTTCATTTATAGGATTTTGGCTATGGCCAGCAGGTCCCACTTGAATTTGGGGATATTCCGACTAAAGGGGGCGTTGTGATAGCGATTTTTGCTCCATTTTCATTATTGTATCATCGAAAAGTATATGAAGTTATGCAGCGAATTGAACTAAATTTTATGTATATGTTATTGACTATTGCCTGCAAGTCTCAGTTTAATTTGGGGATATTACGCCGAAGGGAGCCTGTGATAGCCATTTAAGGATTTCAAATTCTAAACGATGTAAAAAATATTAGAAATCCTAAAAGTTTTTTCCATTAACTGTTCCGTCTTGATCCAAGGATTCCGGAGCATTTTTAGGGTTTCGTTCATCTCACGAAACCCTATTACCCCCGCTCCGTTGTCTGTCCGTCACAGAGCCATATTCAAAAAGTATGTAACTTACAGAGTTGAAACTTAGTGTATAAATCTGAATAGCAGCTGTAAAGAGCTCAAAATATTAAAATTTGAAAAATTCGTATTATTTTAATAAATAGAGATAAAAAACCAAAATTCTAACAGCCTTTTCCTATTAAATTGAAACATTTTTCGTTGTAGCAGATGCCAAAGATTTAAAATGAAATTCTTTCTACAATAATTAATTTTCTATCAGACGATTTTCACGTGAAAAATGAAAATGAAATAAAAAGTTTGTTTCACCAATTGAAAAAAAGATAAATATGAAATAAAATTGATTGACGTCATAGTCGTAATAAAACAGAAAATGTCTAAGATTTCTCAATAATACAAGGAGTATGAGTATGTGTAAGTGGACAAAGCAGATTAATATCCCGTCATTAGAGAATTAAAAAGAAAATCTGACGTCATATATGAAGTTTAACTAATTTTTCAAATGTTTGAGAAAAATACAAAGCGAGTATCAATATAAATAATAGAGAATAGTAAATATATGAGTTTGAGAATCATATTGAATCGTGATAAAAATCCGATTATGGAAATATTCGCATATTTTAACATTTTGAAAGTGTAAAATTTGTTTAATTTTGAAACTATTTTTTTTTAATATTGCATTTAGTCCGTATGACGGATATTATTATGACAGAATATAATAGCGGGCTTGGACCGCTATCCGGCTGGTTTAGATATTCGAAAAAATGAAAAAAATAGACCGGTAAATTTTTACTTTATAAAAAACATGACTTTTTTTTGTTGTTGTTGCTAAATGAAATTTGTTTGAATTTATTAAAGAAAGGATAAAGTGTTTTGAAAGGAATATTAAACGAAACCCTTTGAGCGATCTTCGATCACAGTAGTGAAGGAGAGTTCGAGCTCAGCCGGAGGATTTGAGGATCCGCTCCTCCGGCCGGAGGCACCGCTCCTCCGGCTGCACCGATCCTCCGGCTGCACTGATCCTCCGGCGGGGAAAAATAATTTTCTACTGTAACACGAGGGGTGAAAATAAGAACTCTAAGAAGAAGTTAAATGAACAAGATTATCATACTATAAGATGAATACTGATTTTATATACTAATTTTGAAAGACAAACACCTTAATGAGTATCACTAATTAAGCGAAACAATGGAAAATATTAATTTTAACGAAAAAAGCTGATTTCTTAAGAATTTTTCAACTATAAGACGAGGATATCAACTTATAAGAAGAAATTTAAACTTACATTTTAGTTTTTGAACAATCATTACATTAATGAATACTGATAATTAAACGAAATATCCATTTTCAACGAAAAAAGCTGATTTCTTACAAATTTTTCAACTATAGAACGAGGATACCAAACCATAAACCGAAGATTAAACATATATATTAATTTCGAATAACAAACATCTTAATGAGTATTACTAAATACACGAAACAATGAAAAAAATATCAAATTTTAATGAAAAAGCTGATTTCTTATGAATTTTGCAACTATAAGATGAGAATATCAAACTATAAGATGGATTTTAAACTTATATTATAGTTTCTGAACATTGGACACCTTAATGAGTAGAATAATTAAGCAAAATAAAATAACAATTTTAACGAAAAAAGCTGATTTCTTACGAATTTTTCAACTATAAGACGAGAATATAACCATAAGCCGAAGATTAAACATATATTATAGTTTATGCACAATGGGTACCTTAATGAGTATTACTAATTAGACGAAACAATGGGAAAATGTCAATTTTAAGGAATAAAGCGGATTTTTTCAGAATTTTTCAACTATAAGATGACGTTATCAACTTATAAGAGAAAATTACACTTATATTTTTAGTTTTTGAACCGCAATACATAGAAAATATTCAAAATTTGAATGATTTTTTACCGAATTAATTGATTTTCCGCACAAAAATAGGAGTTTTAACAACCAATTATCTAAGTTTACTCTGTATACTTGATTTAATTCTGTTTAGACGCTCGTAATATAATCTTTTTACATCATTTAGACTTGAAATAACCGACCATATTTCAGTAAAAAACCAGTTGTTTATTTATTCTCAATACGCATTTTTTTTTTCTTTCTTTTTTTTTCATTCGCAAAATGTAGCATTTCTGAGGGGAGTTCTAAGAAACACCATTCCCACATTCTAAGAAAAGGGGAAGATAACAAAAGATCGTGTAGGGTCTTACTCTGAAGCGATGCAAATATTATACATTTTTAAAGTTTTCAAAAAATCCACGCTCTAAAATAGAATTGTACTATATTTAACAAAGTTTACCTTCCTCTATCTTCTTAAAGAGTGCTAATAGTGTGTATTTATTTTTCTTTATACAAGTTGTTATGTATTAATTTTAACAAAAACAGCATAATTTAGTATTAATAAATAGATAAAACAAAAGAAAGTATCGATTTTATGGGAAAAATGTTAATTTTAATGAATTTTACACAAGTTTTCTATATTATTGTACACTAAGATGCATGATTACCATACGTCTCATACCCCTTAGATGACCACAGTACACAGAAATAGAGAAAATATTTACGTTTTAGATTACTTTACATGAAATTTTAATAGTAATTATATAAACTCCTGTTTACATCACAATTTACATATGAAAATAAGGATTTATAGGATAAAATAAATAATATTAGCTTACACTTAGCAATTTTTACGTAATTCCAAAGATTATATACCATGTTTTTCATAAGTTTTATATTAATTAGTAATTTTATATTCAATATTTTCCGTGATAAAATTAAATCTTTTCTATCACAGAAACACCACTACCTAAAATTTCACTTAAACTCATATTCTAAGTATTAATATTCTCTTAAAGTTATACTTTTCTTCAACATTTACCTGAAAACATGGAAACTTATAGAATAATTAACCCGTTTACACATATCAAATTTAGTAAACAACATTTTATTCTACATGAATACGAATACTGTCTTTTAAATTTTCCAGTTTTAACAGATTATACACGAATATAAACTTCAATTTTATTTCAAATTGCCTCGTTTATGAAAACGATACATATTACTAAATATTAGACAGCATTTGAACATGAACTTAGATGCTGCTCAATAGCTATTTTAGCATAACTTAGATGGTGTAATTGCATTTCACCCATTTCTATCAGAAACATACATATAAATATATGGATTTATCGAGTAAATATCCAAATATATGGATTTATCTAGTAAATACCCAATTTTAGTTTTTATTTAGTGATTTTTTACACCATTTGAATGATTTCAAGCTATTTTATATCACAGAAACGGAAACATATTTGAAGATAAACGCCAGCTAAATAATATTTGAACTGTGGTTCCTATTCAAAAATTCAAATTTCATGTTAAAATTTATATTCTATCACTTATCAACTATATATCCCACATAATTTTTACCATAGAAACAACATAGAAATTAAATATACGTTAAATGAAAATAATAAATTGTAAGTATCTAAAATTATTAAACACAAAAGCTATTAATCAAAAATTAAAAAAATTAAAAAAAAATTAAAAGTTTTAAGTTAAAAAAGAAGTTAAAAAAAATTGTTTTTACAAATTAAAAAAAAAATTACAAAAAAAATACAAAAAAAGTTTTTACAAAATAAAAATTTTTTTTTTACAAAATCTAAATAAAAAAGTTTTTACAAAAAAAAGTTTTACAAAAGAAGTTACAAAAAAAAATTACAAAAGTTTAAAAAAAATTACAAAAAGTATTAATTTTTTACAAAGTTTTAAAAAAAATTACAAAAAAAATTACAAATATCATATTTAACTACTACCATTACCTCTATCACATCTGAAATATAATAATCTACTTTTTACTAGAAAATATTTCATTAATTAGATAAAATTTTCAACTATTAAATGAAAAAATATACTTAAGTACGCATGCGCGCTTTGTCACGTGATCAGTGCAATTGGTGATAATATGAGTATTCGATAAGTAGCGCTGTGTTTCTCATTCCCACTGTTAAACTCTCGAGAGAGGATAACTGTGTGCAGCTCTGATAATTTTTCAGATTTTAATTCAAGTGAGGAATCGGTTTCTTCGTAAAGGAATAAAGTAAGTTTTAATATATCATTATAAAATCAATAAAAAATTATTTATCCATTAAATCTTTTCTAAGTATATAACTATTTTACTGTGTAGATATTACAACAGAACAACTCAAAACTGCAGAAATGGACATTCCGAATGTTTCGTCGTTGACACATATAATGTTAAAGAATAATAAACATATGAGTACTTATATTTAGAATACATATATTTAGATATATTTAGTGATATATTTAGAATACATACATTAAGCATAATGAGTGTAAATTTACATTAAAATATTTTACCACATATTATTTAAGAAGTATTTTTCACCTCTAACATTAGAGTGAATTGTAATTGTTTACATTTATTTCTCTTGCAGATGTGTTCTATTTGTGAAAAATACTTTTCATCTAATTGGAATTTAAAAGAACATACGCAGATCCATACCAATGAAAAACCATTTACTTGTGAGGATTGTGGAAAAGCATTTACAAGAAAGCGTGAATTAAAAAAGCATATGATGACGTATGATGGTGTATCACCTGTTGTATGTGAAGTTTGCAAATTACCCTTTTCTAGAAAATGTGCTCTAATAACTCATATGCAGATTCATACCAATGAAAAACCATTTACTTGCGTGCATTGCGAAAAATCGTTTGCAAGAAAGCGGGGATTAAAAATACATATGATGGTGTATGATAGTGTATCACCTGTTGTATGTGAAGTTTGCAAATTATCTTTTACTAGAAAATGTGCTCTTTTAACTCATATGAAAACACATTCAGGTAAAAAATTGTTTAAGTGTGAAAAGTATGAAAAAATCTTTGATCGTCGTTATAGATTGAATAAACATATGCTCATTCACAATCGACCACAATTAGCTTGTAATGAATGCGAGAAGTCGTTTTCAAGTGAATATAGATTGAATCAGCATATGAAACAACATCAAATCATACATAAGCCACAGTTACCATGTAACGAATGTGGGAAATCGTTTTCAAATGAAGATAAGTTGAACCGTCATTTGAAAGTGCACCAAAACCTACATTATGCATGTGATCACTGTAATAGAAAATTTAGTCAAAAATCAAATTTAAATCATCATTTACGTACACACCATACTAAAAAACCTCTTGTTCCTGTTAAAGTTGAAATACCACTGCCTAGTGTAGAGTTTAATAGGTTAAGACATCAAGCATCAGCTTTCGGCATGTTTAAATCTCTAACATTTCATCCTGAGAAACATGAGGAAGGCTGCTTAATGACTTTTGAAAATAATTTGAAACCTGAGTTACAATACAATCTTCAAATTGAGGCGAGAGAGAAAAAAGCAATTAAATGGAATATGATTACTAAAATCATGTTTCAGCGTGAAAAAGGTGAAGATGAAATTGAAACAATCACATCTTATTTTAGAAGTGGCTGTTATGTTGATCTTACTGAAAATAGTATTGCAAATCATATTGATGAAGGATATTCAAAAATTAACCAATCGTTTGAAGAATTTAACAATCAAGGATCAGATTGGACACTCCAAAAAATTGAATGTATAGAGCTCAATATTGCAAAGTTTAAACCCTTAGCTAGAAATTGACTCTACATAATGAAAAAGATACGTTCTTTAATCATTGAATTTAATTATTCTATTATAAAATTTATGATTTTACAACATTTATCCAAACTACTCACGCAACATTATAGATTTGACATATGATCCCCAAACGTGAAATTTGTAAAGAATTTTGTTAGTCACAGTTTTTGTAATTGATATAAATGTAGGCAATATTCACAATGTATTGTTTAAATGATCATAATAAATTTTTTTATCTGTACATATCTGTGCTTATTTTATAAAACATATTTCATTGTTAAAATATATTGTATGATTTTTAACATGAAATTTCTCATGATAGTAAATAACTAATTTTGCTTTACGTAAGACTTGGGATATATCATAACTTGTTCAACGAAACAACATTTCCACCAATGAATATCCAGTTTACACACGTACATGTGAAAATCAACTTTTGATAGTGCTACGCATCAGATTAATGAAAAATATATACAAGTCATTAAAAAAATATGTTTTTACAAATAAAAAATAAAAAAGATTTTACAAAGTTTTAAAAAAAAAGTTTTTTACAAATTATTTTTTTTTTACAAATTAAAAGAAAGTTTTTACAAATTAAAAAAAAGTTTTTACAAATTAAAATTTTTTTTTTTACAAATTAAAAAAAAGTTTTAAAATTAAAAAAAAAAAGTTTTTACAAAAAAAAAAGTTTTTGCAAAGTTAAAAAAAAAGTTAAAATTAAAAAAAAATTAACAAAAAAAAATCCCAAAAATTTCAAGTTTTTCTAAAAATATTTACATATTAACAAAAATTTACACAAAAGTCAGGACCAAGCCTATGTCTAACATAGCATTTTTTCGACTTTAGATGTTAAAATCAGTGTTAGCACTGTGAAAATACAAAATAATACCTTTAAATGATACTATTTTTCAAATTGGATCCAATATCTGGTATATTAAGAATCATTTGTGATTTGAACAAATTAAATATGCATGAGAAAACCATTAATGTATCAGCAGCTGATGGGACTTATTTTGCTGATGTTATATCAATCAATAAATCTGAAAGTTACCAACAGTAACAGTAAGCAAAGACTAACAGATAGAGATGTTTTAAGGGTGTTGGTATTACAGACATATACAAGAAACAATTTATATCTGACTTAATCAAATAAAAAAGCTTCATAGTTTCCTTTAGACTTACCTACTGAAGTGTGAATAAATGAAATCATATCCGTTGGTTCAGAAGTGACTCATATAACAGCAAATGATACAGATAATGGGTATAGTAGACTTTTAGTTTATGTTATCGCTTCAGGTGATGAATACAGTTCATTTCGGATAGATATGCATACAAGTAAATTGCATGTTGAGCAGAGCCGTCCTTAGGGGTGTGCGACAGGTGCGGCCGCACAGGGCCTCGCGCCTCAAGAGGCCTCGCACCCGGACGCAAAATATTTTTTCTTTAATAAAAAGAAGAAGGTATAATAGAAAATCTTTAATATAAATTTATGATTTCAGTTAAGAAAAGATAGTGATCTTGACATAAAGTATAACCTATGTTGGAAAAGGGACTTTCACCATCAATTTGCCACCATTACTTTTGAAATTGGTTTAGTAGTTCCAGAAATTATCCCTACAAACACACAAACAAATGCTACTTCTTTATAGTAGCTAGGGGATCGAACCCGGGCTCCCCGGGTTACAGTATATATGTGAAAACCATTCTTTTTTATTGATAGTTTAGATAAGATTATGTTAAGAATCTGGAAGGAAAGGGCCTCGCAAAATCCCTGCACCGGGCCTCGCTTTAAGTCGTCCTCGCTAAGGACGGCTCTCATGTTGAGTCGAAATTGAACCGAGAATTCATATCGGAGTATAACTCAAACATATGTATCTTCTTATGACCTGAGAAATTCACGACATTCTACAACGAGTGATTTCGAAATACACAACCAATAAAATATTAACTTCAAGGAAAGAAAATGAAACCCCATCCAGATGTTTCAAATATCCAAGTTGATCACGTAATCGATGTTGAACAGCAGGACCAAGCCTATATCTAGCATCGCATTTTTTACTCGACTTCGGTTGTTTAAAGTTCTTATTTTAAAGTTTAAAATCCATCTTATAGTTTGATATTCTCATCTGATAGTTGAAAAATTCATAAGAAATCAGCTTTTTCGTTAAAATTTGATATTTTTTTCATTGTTTCGTGTAATTAGTAATACTCATTAAGATGTTTGTTATTCGAAATTAATATATATGTTTAATCTTCGGTTTATGGTTTGGTATCCTCGTTCTATAGTTGAAAATTTTGTAAGAAATCAGCTTTTTTCGTTAATGGTTGTACAATGGCCTGTACAATGGTTGGGCAACCATTATACTACTCTTTAAAATAAGAACTTTAAACAACCGAAGTTGAGTAAAAAATGCGATGCTAGATATAGGCTTGGTCCTGCTGTTCAACATCGATTACGTGATCAACTTGGATATCTGAAACATCTGGATGGGTTTCATTTTCTTTCCTTGAAGTTAATATTTTATTGGTTGTGTATTTCGAAATCACTCGTTGTAGAATGTCGTGAATTTCTCAGGTCATAAGAAGATAAATATGTTTGAGTTATACTCCGATATGAATTCTCGGTTCAATTTCGACTCAACATGTAATTTACTTGTATGCATATCTATCCGAAATGAACTGTATTCATCACCTGAAGCGATAACATAAACTAAAAGTCTACTATACCCATTATCTGTATCATTTGCTGTTATATGAGTCACTTCTGAACCAACGGATATGCTTTCATTTATTCACACTTCAGTAGGTAAGTCTAAAGGAAACTATGAAGCTTTTTTATTTGATTAAGTCAGATATAAATTGTTTCTTTTATATGTCTGTAATACCAACACCCTTAAAACATCTCTATCTGTTAGTCTTTGGTTACTGTTACTGTTGGTAACTTTCAGATTTATTGATTGATATAACATCAGCAAAATAAGTCCCATCAGCTGCTGATACATTAATGGTTTTCTCATGCATATTTAATTTGTTCAAATCACAAATGATTCTTAATATACCAGATATTGGATCCAATTTGAAAAATAGTATCATTTAAAGGTATTATTTTGTATTTTCACAGTGCTAACACTGATTTTAACAACTGAAATCGAAAAAATGCTATGTTAGACATAGGCTTGGTCCTGACTTTCGTGTAAATTTTTGTTAATATGTAAATATTTTTAGAAAAACTTGAAATTTTTGTGATTTTTTTTTGTTAATTTTTTTTTAAATTTTAACTTTTTTTTTTAACTTTGCAAAAACTTTTTTTTGTAAAAACTTTTTTTTAATTTGTAAAAACTTTTTTTTTAATTTGTAAAAACTTTCTTTTAATTTGTAAAAAACTTTTTTTTTTTAAACTTTGTAAAATCTTTTTTATTTTTTATTTGTAAAAACATATTTTTTTAATGACTTGTATATATTTTTTCATTAATCTGATGCGTAGCACTATCAAAAGTTGATTTTCACATGTACGTGTGTAAACTGGATATTCATTGGTGGAAATGTTGTTTCGTTGAACAAGTTATGATATATCCCAAGTCTTACGTAAAGCAAAATTAGTTATTTACTATCATGAGAAATTTCATGTTAAAAATCATACAATATATTTTAACAATGAAATATGTTTTATAAAATAAGCACAGATATGTACAGATAAAAAAATTTATTATGATCATTTAAACAATACATTGTGAATATTGCCTACATTTATATCAATTACAAAAACTGTGACTAACAAAATTCTTTATAAATTTCACGTTTGGGGATCATATGTCAAATCTATAATGTTGCGTGAGTAGTTTGGATAAATGTTGTAAAATCATAAATTTTATAATAGAATAATTAAATTCAATGATTAAAGAACGTATCTTTTTCATTATGTAGAGTCAATTTCTAGCTAAGGGTTTAAACTTTGCAATATTGAGCTCTATACATTCAATTTTTTGGAGTGTCCAATCTGATCCTTGATTGTTAAATTCTTCAAACGATTGGTTAATTTTTGAATATCCTTCATCAATATGATTTGCAATACTATTTTCAGTAAGATCAACATAACAGCCACTTCTAAAATAAGATGTGATTGTTTCAATTTCATCTTCACCTTTTTCACGCTGAAACATGATTTTAGTAATCATATTCCATTTAATTGCTTTTTTCTCTCTCGCCTCAATTTGAAGATTGTATTGTAACTCAGGTTTCAAATTATTTTCAAAAGTCATTAAGCAGCCTTCCTCATGTTTCTCAGGATGAAATGTTAGAGATTTAAACATGCCGAAAGCTGATGCTTGATGTCTTAACCTATTAAACTCTACACTAGGCAGTGGTATTTCAACTTTAACAGGAACAAGAGGTTTTTTAGTATGGTGTGTACGTAAATGATGATTTAAATTTGATTTTTGACTAAATTTTCTATTACAGTGATCACATGCATAATGTAGGTTTTGGTGCACTTTCAAAGGACGGTTCAACTTATCTTCATTTGAAAACGATTTCCCACATTCGTTACATGGTAACTGTGGCTTATGTATGATTTGATGTTGTTTCATATGCTGATTCAATCTATATTCACTTGAAAACGACTTCTCGCATTCATTACAAGCTAATTGTGGTCGATTGTGAATGAGCATATGTTTATTCAATCTATAACGACGATCAAAGATTTTTTCATACTTTTCACACTTAAACAATTTTTTACCTGAATGTGTTTTCATATGAGTTAAAAGAGCACATTTTCTAGTAAAAGATAATTTGCAAACTTCACATACAACAGGTGATACACTATCATACGTTATCATATGCTTTTTTAATTCACGCTTTCTTGTAAATGCTTTTCCACAATCCTCACAAGTAAATGGTTTTTCATTGGTATGGATCTGCGTATGTTCTTTTAAATTCCAATTAGATGAAAAGTATTTTTCACAAATAGAACACATCTGCAAGAGAAATAAATGTAAACAATTACAATTCACTCTAATGTTAGAGGTGAAAAATACTTCTTAAATAATATGTGGTAAAATATTTTAATGTAAATTTACACTCATTATGCTTAATGTATGTATTCTAAATATATCACTAAATATATCTAAATATATGTATTCTAAATATAAGTACTCACATGTTTATTATTCTTTAACATTATATGTGTCAACGACGAAACATTCGGAATGTCCATTTCTGCAGTTTTGAGTTGTTCTGTTGTAATATCTACACAGTAAAATAATTATATACTTAGAAAAGATTTAATGGATAAATAATTTTTTATCGATTTTATAATGATATATTAAAACTTACTTTATTCCTTTACGAAGAAACCGATTCCTCACTTGAATTAAAATCTGAAAAATTATCAGAGCTGCACACAGTTATCCTCTCTCGAGAGTTTAACAGTGGGAATGAGAAACACAGCGCTACTTATCGAATACTTATACACTGCTCAAAACAATTAAAGGATATTGCAGTTTTAGGTGGATTTTGTATCTGGGAAACTTTTTAGCTGATTGATACATGGTCGACAGACATAGTAGGTTATATGAGAATAAATTACACATGTTTGGCAGAAAAAAATGCATTTTATTGCGCATTTGTGTACAAAAGAAAAAAAAACACAATTTGTGCATATGAGAAAAAAGAATAAGAAAAGGTGTTTTCTTCAAAGAAAATCATTTTCAGTAGGGGGTATGGTTTCCAGAGGCCTTGCTAAGAGGGGGGACGGGGGGGGAGCCTCCCCCCCTAAACGTTTGTGAATGCTATTACATTTGGCAAATTTACAAACTCTTATTTGGCAAATTTGCATAAAACTTTAATAAAAACTATAATATACTCTCTATTTTTAATGGACTTGTCAAAAGTTACAAATCTAATTGGGAATATTATTAAACTTGTTGAATTGGCGAGAACTATTTATTTTTCCTTTTCAATGAGTTGGCAAATACTGAAATTTGACTTGGCAATTTAAGGTCCTCTCCCCCCCCCCCAATAAAAAGTCTTAGCGATGACACTGATGGTTTCCACGGGCGGCCAGCAACGTTGAACACCTTTGAGGCATGGACTCAATGAGGCTATTAATGATGAGTTGGGGTATTCTGCCCCACTCTTCCAGAAGAGTTCTTTTCAGTTCTTGGAGAGTTTGTGGGGGTTGTTGGCGGCCAGAAAATCGTCTTCCTAGAGCGTCCCAAACGTGCTCGATTGGATTCATGTCTGGAGAACACGCTGGCCATTCCATTCGAACGATTCCTTCCTCGAAAAGGAAATCCTCCACCAGGTTTGCACGATGTGACCTGCAGTTATCGTCCATTAAAATGAAGTTATCTCCGATTGCTGCAGCGTAAGGGACTACAATAGGTCTGAGGATCTCATCCCTATATCGGCGACCAGTCAGAGCTCCATCTCGAATGATGTAGACGTCAGTGCGCCCGTCAATGGAGATGCCACCATACACCAACACTCCTCCACCGCCAAATCTGACACCTTCGTGCACGAACGCAGGATTATTCCTACTGCCACGGTCCCTCCAGATGAAAATACGCCTATTATCCGGATGCACAGAAAAACGGGACTCGTCAGAAAACAGAATATTGCTCCATTCATTTCTCCTCCAGTTGACATGCTCGGTTGCCCACTCCCTGCGGTCGCGACGATGCCTTGATGTTAATCTAACACATACCATCGGTCGGCAAGCATACAGACCTACAGCATGGAGCCGGTTTCGGACAGTCTGAGTTGAAATCGTGGTGCCTGTAGCCGAGCGAAGGTGTTGTTGGAGAAGAGTAGCGTTCATGTTTCGGTGTCTCCGAGCTGTTAACGCTAAATACCGATCTTCATTGGGCGTTGTTGCCCGTCTACGACCTTGCCCTGGTCTTCGGCCTGCACATCCACTCTCCAAAAAAGGGTTCCAGATCCTGGAAATGACACTTTGTGACACTCCAATGGCTTGCGCTACTTCGGCTTGAGTTTGGCCCCCTTCTAACCTACCAACAATTCTCCAAGCTTCTGAATCTGTCAAATGACTTCGCTGAGACATCGTACTCATCGAAACAAAGCAATTACTGAATGCCGATCATCCTTGTCTTCATTCTCTTTTATCCAGTTGAAAGTGAAATTTCATTCGCTGCCGCTGAAGCGACGTTTTTGACGTCGAACTCAAAATTTGCATACTCCACAGTTTGAAAACCAGAAAAATTTGCCTTTGTGATTCTCTTCTTCTATTTTCGGAAAAAAAATTTCGTTTATATCTTTATTTTATATAAAACTTCAAATATCCTTTAATTGTTTTGAGCAGTGTATTATCACCAATTGCACTGATCACGTGACAAAGCGCGCATGCGTACTTAAGTATATTTTTTCATTTAATAGTTGAAAATTTTATCTAATTAATAAAATATTTTCTAGTAAAAAGTAGATTATTATATTTCAGATGTGATAGAGGTAATGGTAGTAGTTAAATATGATATTTGTAATTTTTTTTGTAATTTTTTTTAAAACTTTGTAAAAAATTAATACTTTTTGTAATTTTTTTTAAACTTTTGTAATTTTTTTTTGTAAAACTTTTTTTGTAAAACTTTTTTTTGTAAAAACTTTTTATTTAGATTTTGTAAAAAAAAAAAATTTATTTTGTAAAAACTTTTTTTGTATTTTTTTTTGTAATTTTTTTTTAATTTGTAAAAACAATTTTTTTTAACTTCTTTTTTAACTTAAAACTTTTAATTTTTTTTAATTTTTTTAATTTTTGATTAATAGCTTTTGTGTTTAATAATTTTAGATACTTACAATTTATTATTTTCATTTAACGTATATTTAATTTCTATGTTGTTTCTATGGTAAAAATTATGTGGGATATATAGTTGATAAGTGATAGAATATAAATTTTAACATGAAATTTGAATCTTTGAATAGGAACCACAGTTCAAATATTATTTTACTGGCGTTTATCTTCAAATATGTTTCCGTTTCTGTGATATAAAATAGCTTGAAATCATTCAAATGGTGTAAAAAATCACTAAATAAAAACTAAAATTGGGTATTTACTAGATAAATCCATATATTTGGATATTTACTCGATAAATCCATATATTTATATGTATGTTTCTGAAAGAAATGGGTGAAATGCAATTACATCATCTAAGTTATGCTAAAATAGCTATGTGAGCAGCATCTAAGTTCATGTTCAAATGCTGTCTAATATTTAGTAATATGTATCGTTTTCATAAACGAGGCAATTTGAAATAAAATTGAAGTTTATATTCGTGTATATTCTGTTAAAACTGGAAAAATTAAAAGACAGTATTCGTATTCATGTAGAATAAAATGTTGTTTACTAAATTTGATATGTGTAAACAGGTTAATTATTCTATAAGTTTCCATGTTTTCAGGTAAAAGTTGAAGAAAAGTATAACTTTAAAAGAATATTAATACTTAGAATATGAGTTTAAGTGAAATTTTAAGTAGTGGTGTTTCTGTGATAGAAAAGATTTAATTTTATCACGGAAAATATTGAATATAAAATTACTAATTAATATAAAACTTACGAAAAACATGGTATATAATCTTTGGAATTACGTAAAAATTGCTAAGTGTAAGCTAATATTATTTATTTTATCCTATAAATCCTTATTTTCATATGTAAATTGTGATGTAAACAGGAGTTTATATAATTACTATTAAAATTTCATGTAAAGTAATCTAAAACGTAAATATTTTCTCTATTTCTGTGTACTGTGGTCATCTAAGAGGTATGAGACGTATGGTAATCATGCATCTTAGTGTACAATAATATAGAAAACTTGTGTAAAATTCATTAAAATTAACATTTTTCCCATAAAATCGATACTTTCCTTTGTTTTATCTATTTATTAATACTAAATTATGCTGTTTTTGTTAAAATTAATACATAACAACTTGTATAAAGAAAAATAAATACACACTATTAGCACTCTTTAAGAAGATAGAGGAAGGTAAACTTTGTTAAATATAGTACAATTCTATTTTAGAGCGTGGATTTTTTGAAAACTTTAAAAATGTATAATATTTGCATCGCTTCACAGTAAGACCCTACACGATCTTTTGTTATCTTCCCCTTTTCTTAGAATGTGGGGTTGGATCTCCCCTCAGAAATGCTACATTTTGCGAATGAAAAAAAAAGAAAGAAAAAAAAAATGCGTATTGAGAATAAATAAACAACTGGATTTTTACTGAAATATGGTCGGTTATTTCAAGTCTAAATGATGTAAAAAGATTATATTACGAGCGTCTAAACAGAATTAAATCAAGTATACAGAGTAAACTTAGATAATTGGTTGTTAAAACTCCTATTTTTGTGCGGAAAATCAATTAATTCGGTAAAAAATCATTCAAATTTTGAATATTTTCTATGTATTGCGGTTCAAAAACTAAAAATATAAGTGTAATTTTCTCTTATAAGTTGATAACGTCATCTTACAGTTGAAAAATTCTGAAAAAATCAGCTTTATTCCTTAAAATTGATATTTTCCCATTGTTTCGTCTAATTAGTAATACTCATTAAGGTACCCGTTGTGCATAAACTATAATATATGTTTAATCTTCGGCTTATGGTTATATTCTCGTCTTGTAGTTGAAAAATTCGTAAGAAATCAGCTTTTTTCGTTAAAATTGTTATTTTATTTTGCTTAATTATTCTACTCATTAAGGTGTCCAATGTTCAGAAACTATAATATAAGTTTAAAATCCATCTTATAGTTTGATATTCTCATCTGATAGTTGAAAAGTTCATAAGAAATCAGCTTTTTCGTTAAAATTTGATATTTTTTTCATTGTTTCGTGTAATTAGTAATACTCATTAAGATGTTTGTTATTCGAAATTAATATATATGTTTAATCTTCGGTTTATGGTTTGGTATCCTCGTTCTATAGTTGAAAAATTTGTAAGAAATCAGCTTTTTTCGTTAAAAATGGATATTTTGTCTAATTATCAGTATTCATTAATGTAATGATTGTTCAAAAACTAAAATGTAAATTTAAATTTCTTCTTATAAGTTGATATCCTCATCTTATAGTTGAAAAATTCTTAAGAAATCAGCTTTTTTCGTTAAAATTAATATTTTTCCATTGTTTCGCATAATTAGTGATACTCATTAAGGTGTTTGTCTTTCAAAATTAGTATATAAAATAATATTCATCTTATAGTATGATAATCTTGTTCATTTAACTTCTTCTTAGAGTTCTTATTTTCACCCCTCGTGTTACAGTAGAAAATTATTTTTCCCAGCCGGAGGATCGGTGCAGCCGGACGAGCGGATCCTCAAATCCTCCGGCTGAGCTCGAACTCTCCTTTTCCCACTACTGATCACATTTACCCACTTGTTTGTTTTGTCTCTATTAAAAAAAAAAAAAAAAAAAAAAAAAAAAAAAGGCTGAGATATCGCAGTTTGAAATTTTAGGGTGGCTGCCAGTTTGAAACAAGACAGTAGGATTCCTCCATAAAAGGGTTTAATTTATGAGTTTTGTTGAACATGGATTCTGGTAAATTTTCTTTCATTGTTGTAATTAATCATCGTTCCAACTGTTATATGCTTAACATATTCGCCATCGTCAAATTCACGCCAAACTTGGCGACAAAAATAGATAGTTATAAATGAAGCCAAGTTGACGATAGCTGACTTATTTTTCGACATTCTCATTCAAATTCAATATTGACGCGAACTGGGAAGGAGTCTTCTGTAATCGTGTTCCCCGCATTTTAGCTTCATGTTTTCCAACAAAATTAGCTAAAATAAATTAAAAAAAACCAAAGGAACAGGGCGGCTATCTTTTCCTGACGGTACGGGCCAGAAGGACTTTTCGTAGTTGTGTTGTACATCGGCTGCTTATGCAACAAAGGATGCTACGTATCCAGGTAACCCAACGATTCGCAAGCAGCTGACATACAACAGAATAACGAGAAATATTGATTTTATTCGCAATGTGATAGCGGATTTTGAAGTATTAACATGTATGAGATAGATGAAAGTTTTAAAATGAGCATATCCGACTAGTTTATTATTATTATTATTATTATTATTATTATTATTATTATTATTATAAAGATATGCATTTACTTTTAACACATCTCAACATAGTTGAAAATATTTATAACAGCAGTTCGTCTGACTGTCTATTTGTGCTTTAACTTTAGCAAATGTATATATGGATTGCCATGAACAGGCGCGTATCCAGGTTTAAATCATGCGAGGGGTAAACCAGTACTGTAAAATTTTGACTCTCCCCTCCACAAAAAAAAGGGGGGGAAAGAGAAAATGTTTCACACATAGATTATGAAACACTTCCAGAATACTGTAACAAAACTTCACTATTTAATAAGATAAAAGCAGATATCTAAATAAATAATTTAGTAAGACACTCACACAGTTGAACTCCCAATTTCAGCAATTAACGCCCACAGTCGATTAGATTCTTTATTTTACCGCCTGAGAAGGACTGCTCAGACTAGGAAACCAAGTCTATAGAACACAGATGTCCCTTCAAAGTCCTCTTTATTACGGAATAATAATAAAAAAATACATAATTCAGCCGAAGCTGAGCTCGCCGGTAAGCGCGACAGAGGGCGGTATGGTGAAGGTGATACATATAATGAAAAATTATTTGTAAATTGAAAAATACGAAGAAGATCACAATGATAAATATGATGATTTAAAGTACAATGAGGAAATAAAAATGAGATGCATAGAATATCATCATCAGATGCAAATACGATGTAATGCATTAGATCAATGGCGATTTTGATTCGATGAATAGATCTACGAAATTTTATACTATAGATATTAGATGAAAATAATACGCATACTTTATACAAACTGTGATACAGTTACTTTTCTTTGTGTACACATACACATTGATGAGAAAAACAAAGACGATGAAAAGTGAGTTATATACATAACTATGGGAGGCACACAGGGAGGATCTTACGTGAGACTATGGAAACGGACATACTTTGCCCGTGATTAGATAAAAATTACTGGCAAATAATTACTGGGGGGGGGGGGGGAGGATCCATTTAGCTCCATGAGCTCCCCTTCTTGAATACACTACACCTCTGTCCCGATAACGTTAAACACTTATAATTTGGATCAGAATAGTCGCAGCCCCCTCAAATTTTGTATGATAAACATAATCGTTATACGGAGGTACTCTGTATTTTATTTATTCTTTTTATTTATTGAATATTTTCTGTCTAACTGTCGTATCTAACTGTCGTAGGCCCGCCAAGCGTTGTATAGTTAAACATCACGTGGTACTGTTATACGGGAGGTGTGTGTGTGGGGGGGGGGTCGTTATGTTATTGATCCGCCCACCCCTCCTCCTAAATTTTAGAATAAGCTGCATATAAGTTCAGACTTTGTTTCCGACTAATGTTTCATAACGAATTCATCAATAGATAAATAATATAAATAAAATACAAATCTAACAGATATGTAAAAGCCTTCGACGAGACTTTTCTTCTTTTTTTAAACCTTTGTAAAAAGCTGGACCTCGCTAATAGTCTGGGAGGCAGCGACACTTTTTTTTTAGGGATAGCATACAAACCAATTTTTAAATATGTAATTGATCATCACGAAAACAGCCGTCAGCTGTTGGTAAGATGCTGGAAGCCATAACATCGTACAATCAAAGCGAGATAAACGCTATCCCCATTACAGATGTGTTACCGCGATAATGGTGGCCATAATCTCTAATTGAAATAGCTTTCATCTTGCTTTGACTGTGCAATGTTGCAGTCTTCATGGCCTCTTCCAACGCGGTCGCGACAAATGATGGCTGTTTCCTTGATTGGTTAAGTAAGATCAATTACATTTTTGGAAATCAACTTGTATGATACATAAAAAATGTGTCGCTGTCTTCCCAAACTATAAGAAGTTCATAACAAAAAATAGACTCTTCTACCATTTATTTGTATGATATTAAAAATCACTTAATTAATCAATGTAACGATTTAAACACTAAATTTGACGTATTGATTTCACCCTACAGTAGCTAGCAGTAAATAATGTCATTACTACTACGCACATTTGTAGATTTCGATAGTAGTAAATTTATCAATATTTGCTCTATCTCATGAAAAAGATAAATTAGTGACAATCAATGAATAGAAATATCAAGTATTTATTTTCCAAAGATAAGTGTCATAAATACCACATTTTTATCGGTCTCAAAAACTTATTGTACCTTCAGAGGCTGTACCTAATTGTTGTGACAATTCAATAGTGTCGTTAGAATACAAAACAAACAAACAAACAAAAACTCGTGTGATTGTATATATCTATACTAGCTGATCCGCCCGGCGTTGCCCTGTCCGTCAACAAATAATACCAAACGCGAAATCACTTTAAAAATCGTTGCACGAAACCGTTCCTCTGGTGACTTTTTGTCTTTCGGAAGTTATATAGAGAGATGGACCCCGAAGCGGAAGTAAATTCAATACCACCCCCTCAAATATCTGGATCATTTGATTCAAAAAGGGTCAGTTTTTGATCAAAATTTAAAAAAAGGTTACCGTCGGATTTTCACAAAATTTGCATTTTTGGAATCAGAAAAATAAACTACGTACAGACTGTGAGTTTCGATTCAATACCTCCAATACTTTTCTTAATACTCGAGGATGAGTGAAAATGAAACTATTTCGTTGTCTTGGGATTATCAAATAGGTAACTTTCTTTTGCGGTTTGAATAAAAATAGCCATTTTCGGCGCACGCGCAGGAAAATCTTTTAGTTCCAACGCCAGGAGATGCATTCTGTTCTAAATAAATTTCCGACACATGTCGGCGCTGCCTACGATACCGTGTATAGCAGACGTGCTGCAAAATTTTTAGTTCCAGTTTCCACCACCAGATGGAGCATTCTGTTCTAAATAAACCTTTTTCCGAACGAAACTCCCGCACTCGTTCCCGCTTCTTAGGGCACTGTGTAGAAAGAAGGCCGAGGCTAACAAAAAGAAAGGCTACCGCGGTGCTTTAAGCGTATCTTTTTTTACAGACCGCCGGAGTCACGTGATGCTTGAATGCACCAATGAAGGTGTACGAAAAGAGCATGACGTCACTCTAGCAGTCTGTAAAAAAAGATAAGTGGAATGCACCGCGGTAGCCTGTCTTTTTCGTTAGCCTCGGTAGAAGGCATGTTGTGCACGCGCGAAAAATCTGTTAGTTCCACTTTCCATCACGAGGGGGTACCAAATCTGTGTCTTAATTAATTAGCTATATCTTAATTAGTTCATGTTAAGTTGAATGAATCGATTCCCGTTGAAATCGGGCCCATAGGACCCGAAAAAATAAATCACCCCCGTGTATATTAATATTCATAAATAGTGGTAACCAAGGGCTGAAAAAAATTATACCGAAGTTTATTTAGTACCTGGGCGACCTCGGAAGAATGTTTGAAAAGATTTCGTTTGAATCGGACCAAGATTAAATGCAAAATCTTTCTGTTTCATTTTTCACCACCAGGGGACGCACTCTGTTCTAAACAAACCTCTTTCCGAACGAAACTCCGACACGTCCCCCCGCTGCTAATGGCACCGTATAGAAGGCGTTCTGTGCACGCGCTAAAAATATTTTTGTTTGACTTTCCACCGCTAGGGGGCACCAAATCTATGTCTAAATTAGTTATCTATATCTTAATTAGTCCATGTTAAGTTGAATCAATTCTCGTTGAAATCCGGCCCTTTGTTTGAATCGAACCAATTTTAAATGCAAAATCTTCGAGTCCCACTTCTCACCGCTAGGGCGCACTCTGTTCTAAGTAAAACTCTTTACTATCAAAATTCCAGCACGTGTACCTGCTGCCTACGACACCGTATAGCAGGCGTGCTACGCATGCGCTGCAAAATCTTTTAGTTCCATTTTCTACCGCCAGATCTAAATCTGTATCTGACAGACGTTAAATCTGTATCTGATTTTGTTAACTATATCAGAGCTTAAATTGCGCCGGAGCCCACCGGAGCCCGGCTCCGGTAGTTCTCTGCTTTTAGTAAATATTTAAATATTGGTCGGAATTCACCGTAGCCCATAAAATACTGGGCTCCGGAGCCCAATGCAAGCGCTTCCGAAAAACCGAAGCCTAAATTAATTAACATTTAAATTAGGCAAAGATTTCTATTCGGCCGGAGTGATAACTAAAATAAAGTGGAATAATTGACAGCTAAGTAAATGCAGATATATATATATTTAAATTTTTTATTTTGCTAAAGGGAAAAATTGCTTTGCATTTTGCAAATACATATAATATATGAAATATAAATATGCCGATTGGAAGTGATGGTGGAGGGGGGGGGGGGGGGGGCACGCTACGGTTATTAGTACTGCAGAATATTAGGGCTCCGGTACTTTTTTTGTTAGAAATTAAGCCCTGAACTGTATCTTAATTAGTTCGTATTAAGTTGAATGAACTAATTCTCGTTAAAATTGGGCTCATAGAATCCGAGAAAATATCCCTCCCTGGTGATTAATGTTTAGAAATAGTGGTAACCAAGGGCTGAAAAAATGATACCGAAGTTTATCTATAGTACCTGGGGAACCTGAGAAAAGGTTTCGTTTGAATCGGAGAGAAAAAAAAGAAGTTCTGATTTTGGAGGCAGGGGGGAAAAAGGGAGTTTCGATCAGACCATTAACGGGATATTTAAATTACAACCGGACACTCACCCCCCCCCCCTCCATAACACACACAGAATTAAACCAAAAACGTTAAAAAATTAGGAATTATCATTAACTTTTAAAACAGAAACAAAATGACTTTTTTTTTTTTTTTTTTTTTTTGACATACAAAAACAGTAAGTTATCGTTACCAATTTCTGAAATAAAATATATAAATGATGCCCACGTACATGAAAAAATCGTATGAAACAAATCGCGACTTCCAGCTGTGCCTACAATCCTATCAGGTACTACCAATCACAACTGCCCTCCAACGATGTTTGACTTCTAGTGAGCTATTTGTGACGTCATTTGAAACAAAAAACGCTGCAAAACATGAAAAAAAAAAAAAAAAAAAAAAAAAAAGGTTTAAAAACTCACAAAAAATGAAATTAAAAAAAAAAAATCTAATACGAAAATCCAAATCTGGATAAATATGATAATGCTTGTCTTATGGTAAAACAAGCATTTTTCGTAACTGTTGAAAAATGCTGTAAGAAGCATTGTTTATATTTTGTTGCATATTTTGTTCATATTTTATTGTTTTGAGCATCTTGCTTTGCCATGTGATAATATCTGTATCATTTTGCATAATAAAGATACATAAGGACCTCTATTAATTATGTAGTAAGTTTAATTTCCTTAAACGATGTCTATCGTTAGTTATGACAAAAAATGTCTCTGTTCCTTAACAATTGTCAAGCACTGCAGTCGGGTTTGCCAATCTCAAAACTTTCTTCCATCTCACACATGTTATATGTTAATATGTCGAAATTCGCTATCACAGTGCCAAAATTAAATGCATTTAAAGAGGAGGTATAAGAATCGCATTTTTCAAACAAATCATTAAAATTCGGCACTCAACCTCTTGGGTGTCTGCAACCAAGATCTCCAACCCAAAGAGCATAAAAGCGACACCTACTGAGCAGTGTACACCCAAGCCTAATAAGGATCTATTTATGTGAAAGTGTAACAGAATATATAGTCTTATGAAATTCCTTGCGTTCGTTCTTGAGATATAGCTATCGCGAAAACAGTGAAAAATGCAACATAGCAGCGCCATCTGTTATATGATTTACACGAAAACCTAATAAACACCAACTTATGTCAAGTTCTAACAGAATATGAAGTTTGATGAAATTCCGTGCATTAGTTCTTGAGATATGACTATCGTTAAAATCGTGTACATCGTGAAAAATGCAGCATAGCAGCGCCACCTGTCGGTAGATTTACACCAAAGCCTAATCAGCAACAACTTATGTCAACCTCTAATTGAATATAAAGTTCGATGAAAATCCGTGCATTAGTTCTTGAGATATAGCTATCGTGGAAATCCTGGAAAATGCAGCGTAGCAGCGCCACCTGAGGGGCGATTTACACCAAAAACGAATCAGTACCAATTTATATGAAGATCTAACTGAATCTAAAGTTTTAATAAATTCCATGCATTAGTTCTTGCGATAGACCGCTCACAAAATTTTTGTCACATGCAATACACAGACACACACACACAGACTAATATTTTCTAAAAACAATCAAATCGTGTTCAGGACATTATAAAACGTATAACTCCGTCGAAAACTGAAAGTCGAAAATTTTCAAGAATCCAATACTTTTTTCTTGTAAAGATAAAGTTAAAAAAAAAAAAAAAAAAAAAAAAAAAATCAATGCTGGTATGTTTATGTTTATTAGCATTCTATATTGGTTTTGGAACAAACAATAAGAAGTTGAGGGTGGGCAGATTGTTTTGGTGCATATATATAAAACAGAACCCTGTATGTACTATATATTAGTAGGTACTCCGTACATAAACATTGTGATTAATTTTATTATTTCATTTGAATTTATAATGTTGAATATCTTATTCTAAATATTCGTTGAATTTCAAATAAATTAAGTAAGTTTTTTAATCAAAATAAGGACATATATGATTTTTATAACATAAAACAAATTTGGTCAGAGCGTTTTCCAGAGACAAGATAGCGCATCAATTTTACTTGTTCCAGAATGCTGAATGTGTAGCTACACTTGATGATGTAGCAATGACTTGAATTTCAACTTTCTAAGAGATTAAGAAAAAGATAGGAGCAATAAACATATATACTTTACTTAAATTACATATTAGATAAGAAATTTTTGTAGGTTAATGCTCTTTTAAAGCTTACATTTGAAAAACGGACATCGTTGCTCTCGTCAATAAACCGAATTCTTTACGCCCCTGTTTTAGCTTCGTTTTTACACACTTTATATTTAACTTAAGGGTCATAAGACTCTTAAAATGTCGAAATGTAAAGAAAAAAAAACTAGTCTGATCTCCCAATCTTATAACTTTCTTCTATCTCACGTTTCACATACACCAAAAACGAATTAGCACCAATTTATATCAAGACCTAACTGAATCTAAAGTTTTATTAAATTCCGTGCACTAGTTCTTGAGATATGATTATCGCTAAAATCTTGTAAATCCTGAAAAATGCAGCATAACAGAGCCACCTGTTGGGAGATTTACACCAAGTCCTAATCAACAACCACTTATGTCAACGCCTAATTGAATTTCAAGTTTGATGAAATTTTATGCATTACATCTTCAGATATAGCTATAGTGAAAATTTGAAAAATGTAGCATAGCAGCGCCACCTATTGGGCGATTTACACCAAAAACTAATCAGGATCAATTTATATTAAGATTAATTACAATTTCAACATTTTTGCCGCATTATGCCCAATGCATTTTTGCCGAAATCGCCAAAAATGCAGCCTAGCAGCGCCATCTTTTGGGCGATTTACATCAAAAACTAAACAGCACCAATTTAGGGACTAACCGAATCTAAAGTTTTATTAAATTTCATGCATTACTTGTTCAGATAGAGCGCCCACAACATTTTTGTCACATACAGACAGGCAGACTCACAGATTCGCAGACAGACAATTTTCTAAAAACAGTAAAATCATGTTCAGGACCTTCTAAAACGTATGAATCCGTCAAAAACCGGAAGTAGAAAATTTTCATGAATCCAATACTTTCTTCTTATAAAGATAGAAGAAAGTGAAAAGATGAAAATTTAGGTTCACTTTACAGAACCTACCATATATCCTGAAAATTTCACGAAAAAATATCGAAATTTTTTTTAATTACCTTGCGCGCAATGCCCCAAAATAAATCACATTTTGAGAAAAATGACTTTAAATTTCCCTCTTTGAAAATATTCCATATTTAACAACTATTAAGAGTGTCATTCATTTTGTTTGAAAGTGTTCAGAAATTATTACTCTTATATATATATATATTTTTTTTTTTCAAAGTTTGACTGTTTTGAAGGTTTAAAAGTCCTATGACCACACCTTCTCCCCGCCGCGACCTGATATATCAGTTCTTTATGCTGTAGGTTTCACAGCAATACAAGGTTTGTTTAAATTAATATAATTCTACAAATATAATGCATTTTTAAAACATCAAGTAATGATTGATACTCTCAAGGATTATACTTATATACGTAATTAAGTTTTTAATCCCAAGTTTGAAAATTCACATTTCTTAAGCATTTAAAAAAAATTACAGAGAAAACAACATTACAAATTTGCCCTTTTGCTCGGCGGTCAGGGGGTTCTTGGTTCATGTATTATATGTAAAGATAGAATTTTGTAATTCCTTTTACACGCACTTCTTGATGTGCTGGAGTTCTAGAAATTTTGTACAGCTGTTTTACCAATAACAATACAATATTTTCATATTTTTAAGAACTTAATTGTCAACTAATAAATTAATATTAATATTTATTAAATTATGATTATACGTTGTGTTATGGCTTCCTTTGCGCCATTGACAAGCGCGCCTTCTTAGCACATTCTAGTGTAATTTTGGTTTTGCTGTTTGGCAACAGTTTTAGTTGTTTATCGACGTTCTGAGGCATAGAAGTAGGCATGGTACTAGAATATATAGAATATAGTCTATTTATATCTCACTGGAAGTAGGAGTATAACTTCTTCTATAATCCAACTTCTTTGATCGGGGCAGGCGAACCTATCATGCGTTCCTTTGGATCTACCTAATTTCGAACAATGTACCGAACTGTAAATAGCAGATTTGTATAAATATTTCCCTACATATAAATGTATCTTCAAGTAAAAATTCGTTTTTACTTAACATTGAACCAGCGACCATTATACATATTCGCATTTTAAATACATGTTGAAAAAAATATTTAGAAATCCGGAATACATAGTTTAAATAATGGTTTTTCTAATTTTTTAAATAAATACACAAGTTTGCACTTTCTACCAAGCATAAATACAATTTCCAGAATCGGGGCCAACGCTAAATTTACTTATTGTAACGGAATTGTTTTGAAACAAAAACAACGCGTGAATTGCAGTCATAAAATTAGACGCGATATTTAAGATAAACAAACACTGAAAGCATGCTAAACGGGGAAAAAACAAACAAACTATTCTTATTTTAATTTATTTATAAATTTTATTACTTGGAATCTAATAATGAACTGGACTGACATTTTAATCTTATCATACAATAATACTTTCTTCTATCTTTACAGAAAGAAAGTATTGGATTCGTGAAAAAAATCGACTTCCGGTTTTCGACGGATTTATAAGTTTTAGAATGTCTGTCTGTCTGTGAACATTTTTTTGTGGGGGCTCTATCTCAATAACTAATGCATGGAATTTAATAAAACTTTATAGTCAGTTAGACCTTGATATAAATTGGTGCTGATTAGTTTTCGGTGTTAATCGCCCAACAGGTGGCGTTGCTATGCTATATTTTTCATGCTTTTCAAGATAGCTATGTCTCAGGAACTAATGCACGGAATTTCACCAAACTTGATTCTGTTAGACCTTGACATAAATAGACCCTGATTACATTTTGATGTAAATCGCCCAACAGATGGCACTGCTATACTACTTTTTTCATGATTTTCAGGATAGCTATATCTTAAGAACTAATGGATGAAATTTCATCAAACTTCAGATTCTGTTAGACCTTGACATAAATAGACGTCTTTTACGTTTTTGTGTAAATAGCCCAAAAGGTGGCGCTGCTATGCTACTTTTTTCATGATTTCCACGATAGCTATATCTCAAGAACTAATGGCATAGAATTTCATCAAACTTTAGATTCTGTTAGACCTTGACATAAATAGAAGCTGATTAAATTTTGGTGTACATCTTCCCAAAGTTGGCGCTGCTATGCTGCATTTTTTAGGATTTATACGATTTTAGCGATAGTCATATCTCAAGAACTAATGCGCGGAATTTAATAAAACTTTAGATTCAGTTAGATTTTGATATAAATTGCGGTGCTGATTTGTATTTGATGTATGTGAAACCTGTATGAGATAGAAGAAAGTTTTGGGATTGACACATCCAAGTACTTTTTTTTCGTTTAAAAAAAAAAAAAAAAAAAGAGGCATGAAATATTTTACATTCCACCACTTTGCTGAAGATTTGACAAATCTTTTCAAAATTTTAAAACCGATTTTGATGTTAATTTTTTTTTTTTGTCAATTTTGACCGAAACACTTTTTTTTTTTTACGCCTTGTGTGGTAGTAGCCCTTCCAACATTCATATAATAAAGGCTATCTTAAATATAGAAGACTAAAAAATAGATTTCGTGAATTACACAAAAAGCTTCTTTATTTGCTCTACAAATTAATATACACATTTTAACGGACTTAAATTAGAAGTGCATAAATTCGGGTCTAAGGGTAATTTCGTTCCCAAATTCGGTAACTCTTAAGTGCAGCTGTTTGCCCACAGAACGACAGACTGACACACACGGATAATTTATTTTCTTATATGTAGAGATCAGTGTTGAATATACTTTTCGCTGGGAATGATTTTGGCAGCTCTGGGATGTGGGTATGGTTGTGTGTGTGTGGGGGGGGGGGGAGTGAATTAGCAATTCTAAACGATATTTAAGCACAATATTCTAGACTGGGGGCATTTCGATGTTTCTAGGAGCAATACCCCCCTCTGAATTCATCACTGATGGAGATATCTACTTGTATATAAGATGGATACTGAAAAACCTGTACACTACTAAAGAGTTGAGAAATGATATAAACTATGGAGAATAGGTTATTTAAATAAAGCGGAAAATAATTAGCATTCAGCGATATCAAATTTCTGTTTATAAAATAGAAGCAAAATTGTGTTGCAGCTAAGCATAAATTTACGTCAAATATTCGTTTTCCCTACACTGTTCTTAATTGCAAATGCTGCAATTTGTAAAGCATAAAATATATCCCATCAAAAAACTTTCTGTAAAAAAAAAAAAAAAAAAAAAGCGCCAAGTTCTCCTTAATGTTTTGTCCGTAAAAAGTACTGATATCTGATGTTCGCCCAAGTTAAAAGTCAAACATCCGAAATCTTTCATTCAAAATGGCTTCCTGCGACTTGGCCGTTAATGCATTCTAGGTTAAACATTAGAAGAATGTAATACTGAGAAAAATAAATTAGAATACATAATATACCCTGATTGATGTTAAACATGCCATATCTTTCATTTGAAATAAATAATTACGTCGATAAATCATTTCAAAATTAATGATTGGAAATTATGCATTTAAAAGTAATATGGGAATGCAAATAGGCAAATTCGTATGATACCATTGAGTTTCAAGAAACATTAGTTTTGATTAACCATCATTTAGTTTTACCATGGTTTAATGACCATTTTGTACGGTCTATTGTCATTAACACGAATTCCAATGAATATTTTTTTCATCAAATTTCACATTGTGTTACATTATATGAGACGTTGAAAACCAGAGTGGGCCATTCTCGACAGCTGTGATTTCGAAATTATGTTTTTAAAAATGTGTATTATATTTTAGTACTTTGTACAACAAAATGCGTAAGATATTCAAAAAAATGTAGTAGACATGTAGATCATTATACATTCTTTAGAATTTGAAAAACCTTCTAAAATGCATTAACGGCCAAGTCGCAGGAAGCCATTTTGAATGAAAGATTTCGGATGTTTGACTTTTAACTTGGGCGAACATCAGATATCAGTACTTTTTACGGACGAAACATTAAGGAGAACTTGGCGCTTTTTTTTTTTTTTACAGAAAGTTTTTTGATGGGATATCACTGCTTTTTGTAGGTTTTATCAAATGTATAAAGGATATAAATATAATAAATGTATAAATGTCAAAGAATTTTAAAATTATTTTATTATGCTTTACAAATCTATATTTTTATTTGTAGTTTACATCAAAATACTAGCCGTCTCAGGCAAACAATATATTCTTTCTTATATGTATGCTAAGCACTTCATCATATTTACTTTTATTCATAACTTGCCGAAGTACCTGGTGTTCGAGATTTAAAGAATGTTTGTGTAGAAAAATCAATTTCAAAATTAAACATGTTGTATAGATAACTTCAAAATGTTAAAATATGCCAATATTTCTATAATAGTGTTTTTATCATGATTCAATACGTTCCTCAAACTCGTATGACGTTGTACTCACCTGCTGACATCTTACCTACTTACTTTCACTATTACTCATATTGATACTCTCTTTGTATGATTCCCAAACATTTGAAAAAGTCCGTTAAACTACCAATGTGACGTTATATTAATTTTCTTTTTTAATTATCGAATGACGTCCTATTAACCTGTTTTCTGTATTTACATATACTCATACTCCTTGTATTATTGAGAAATGTTTGAAAATTTTCGTTATATTACCAATATGACGTCATATTAATCTTTTTTTCATTGCTGAAACTTTTTATTTTTATTTTCATTTTTCACGTGGAAATCTTTCAATAGAAAATTAATTATTGTAGAAAGAATTTCATTGTGGATTTTTTAATTGTTGGCAACTGCTATAACGAAAAATGTTCAAATTTAGTAGGAAAAGGCGGGAAGAGTTCAATATCCTGTGCTGTAGGTATGGCGAGTTGTTTTTGGTGATAAATGTTTGATTTGGTTGATGCGATATTCAGTCGTTGGAGTTTTAACTTAACAACTGGAATTGACCTTATCTACGTGACATCACACCCCTTTTGGCAGCAGTTTGGATTTTTTTGCCAATCGCGCGAACCAGCACAGGATATGGAACTCTTCCCGGAAAAGCTGTTAGATTTTTGGTTTTTTATTATTTAAAAATTAACTCTGTAATGTTTGTGCTGGTCTGGTGTGGGTTTTGTCAAAGACTCACACTTTTTAAGACATCACAATTTTAATAATATACAGCACAAAACGACAAAACACAAAACACAATAGAAAATCAACATTTGGTCTCGGGACGAGATCCATTCTCGAAACTAACTATTACAACTCAACTACATCTACAGAGTTACAGAACCGCGAAAAGTTACTCGCTCTCTTCAGTTCAGTTCGGACTTGGCAAAATATCTGCCAAAAGTGGCAATAGCGCCATCTATACGTCGTTTCATTTAGGGAAAGGCAGTTATTTTGTTATAGCCTCCCCCTCTGGTTCCGAAGTCGTCCCGACGAGGAATCAGAAATTTTAGGCGGTCGACCACGCTTCCGTAGCGGTTGCACGGGCAATTCATCAGCACCTCGATATGGACTGAGTGCGGATGTGTGGTAAGTGCCTACCGAAATGTTAGGATTATTTGGATGAGCAATTTCATACGTTGTTAATGATTTTTGAGTTAAGATAATATACGGACCATCACGGCGCGGCATGAATTTAGCACTCCGTTTTTGTTTAGCGTTACTAAGTGGATGTAAAGTAACCCACACCTGATCTCCAGGATTGTAATTTGGACCTGCTCTACGCTTCCTATCCGCATAGAATTTACGTTTATCTTGCTTTTCTTCAACTAGATCATGTACTCTAGATGAAAAGTTTGCGAAATTTTTAAGGTATGGGGTAATTTCAGGGACGAAATTATCGTTATTAATCAGAGTTCTTAAATCATGCGTAACATCGTCGAGTGTACGCATCTCACGCGCAAATTGCAAATATGCGGCCGTTTGACCGGTAGTTTCACATTTTGCGGAATTCATTGCAAACCTAACAGCTGGTAAGCGCTCTTCCCAGGAGCTATGGTCGTCTCCTACTAAAATGGCAAGTCGAGGTTTTAAATCGCGATTTTTACGCTCAACAGGGTTCGCTTGAGGGTGGTAAACAGGTGTTAGACTTTGTTTAATGTCCAACAGATGACATAATTGTTGCATGACATCGCTCACAAATTGGGGTCCATTATCATTAACTATTCTTCTGGGTAAGCCATAACGTAAAAATATTTCATTAAGGAGAGTTAATGCACATTCCCTAGCAGTAGCCTGTGATAATGCAAACAGCTCCACCCACCGTGTAGCACAATCCTCAACAATAAAAATCCATCTTTTTCCAGTTTTACTTTCTGGAAGAGGCCCAAACAAATCTATCGAGAGAGTTTCTAGCCTTTGAGCATAAATTGGAGTTTGCAGCAGTCCAGCTGGTTTTTGATTTGAGGCTTTATACCGGTTGCAATCAGGACAAGCTTTAACATAATCTGATATGAATTTTCTCATGCCGGTCCAGTAATATCTTTTAACAATTCGACGGAAAGTTCCTTCGGCGCCATAGTGTCCAGCGGTCGGAGCATCATGGTATTCTTTTAGGATTCTTTCACGGTCATGAGTTGGAACTACCAACTGAGCTTCTTCGACTTCAGAGTCAGGGGCGTATCGATACAGTACACCCTGATTCATTAGATAACCTCTTTCAGTCCAATTAACTAAATCCGTAGTAGGGGGGTTTGTTTCAAAACCATCTATAATTTTCTTCAGTTCTGGATCTTTCAACTGTTCTTCTCGAATGTCTTTAGAACTTTTAATGGGAAAGTCCACTATGACAGTATTCACTTCACATGAATCTTCTGTACAATCTGGGCGGGATAGCATATCCGCAACTACATTTGCTTTTCCTGGGATATACTCTATTTTTAGATTGTAGGCTTGTATATGCAACGCCCATCTGGCCAATCTACCTGATGGAGATTTTAGGCTCATCAACCATTGGAGAGGTTGATGGTCCGAGGCTACGGTGATTTCAGAACCTTCAATATAGCCTCGAAATTTATTTAGAGCCCATACAACGGCTAAGGCTTCACGCTCTGTGGTAGAATAGTTTTGCTCAGCAGGATTAAGAAGTCTGCTGGCATACTCGACAGGATGTTCCTCAGATCCTTGGCCCTGGAGTAGAACTGCTCCAAGAGCATATGCACTGGCATCTGTTCGAAGAATGAATGGCTTTGTCATATCAGCTTGATGCAATATAGGAGTGGTGACGAGGCATTGCTTTAGAGTGGCAAAAGCTTTTTCTTCTTCAGTTTCCCATTTCCACTGAACTTTCTTTTTAGTAAGATTACTCAGTGGACGTGAAATATCAGAAAAATGTTCGATAAATCTACGGTACCATGAACAAGTTTGTAAGAATGATTGTACCTGTTTTACAGTCTTTGGAAAAGGTATTTTCATAATGGCTGCAACTTTCTCTTGGTCAACTTCAATGCCTTTGTTTGTAATCCAATGTCCGAGATACTTGACTCGCGAACGAGCAAAGTAACATTTGTCACGGTTAGCATGAAGTTTAAACTTGGATAGTCTCTCAAACACTAATCTTAAATCGGAAAGATGTTGCTCAAAAGTCGATGACAGAACAATGATATCATCCAAGTATGTCAAAATTTTAACGTTGTTAAATCCATACCGGAATTTATCCATTAGTCTCTGAAACGTTGCAGGAGCATTGCGTAATCCAAAAGGCATTCTAACAAAGCGAAATGTTCCAAATGGACAAATGAAAGCTGTTTTATCTCTATCAGCGGCACTCACATTAACTTGGTGGTAACCAGATTTCAGGTCAATGGTTGACATGTAAGCTGTAGGAGTAGCATCCTGTAATAAATCATCCAATCTGGGGAGTGGATAAGTATCCGGAGTCGTAATTGCATTCAGCTTTCGGTAATCTATGCATAGACGCATTTCACCATTAGGTTTTGGTATAAGAACAACAGGAGCTGCGTATGGGGATTCACATTCTTCAATAATACCGTTTTCTTGTAAAACTTCCAATTCTTTCTTTAATAATTCTTTCTTCATAGGTGACATTCGATAGGGTGGACAAGCTACTGGTGTATGGTCCCCTGTAGGAATATGGTGTTCTATAAAGGGAGTGGGCTCTCCCCCTGGTTTGAACACATCTTCATATTCTCGTAACAATTCGCTTAATTCTTCTCTTTGGTTTTCAGGTAGCTGATTCCCCTCTTCTTCACGTAACACGCATGAATTAAACTCGTTTGGTACTTTCTGCAGAAGCACTGGGTTATCATCAGAAGAAAAGTCATATACTTGATGAGGAAAATCATTAAAATACCATTTCCGGTTCTTTATATCAAGGACAATTCCTGCTTTTTGTAAAAAGTCTATACCCAACAAAGTGCGATTTCCTTTTGCTTTGGGCAAAACAATTAATTCAGTTTGAAAAGATTTTCCTTTAACTTGGATAGTTACTTCAGTGTATAGAACTTCACCATCAAGTTTACCTCCATTAGCTAGAGTCATTGTTATCACTTTGGACTTAAAAGAAGCTCCTTGGCCTTTTAATAACTTATACAAAGTTTCTCCAGCAATAGAATTAGTTGCACCTGTATCGGTACACGCTGTACCGTAAAATTCATTTATATGGACATCCAAGATGGGAAGGTGGGCAGAGTCTGCTACACAGGTATACAGATCTACGCTATTAAACTCTTTAGATTTTGTTTTAAGAGAGGGATTACACTTAGGACATTTCGAACGAATAACCCCGGGATTCCCACATCCATAACAAGTTATAGTTGCATGTTTGTCATTGTTTACATATCGCGAGTTCATATATTTTGGGGAAGGGGTAGTATTTTTATAATTTCCAAAATGTTCGTTAGCTTCAGTTTTGGTTATTTGATTTTTAGAGAATTCCTGACCATTTGAAGTTCTCGGGAAACCATATTTCTGTGTTTCACGCGTTTTTGAATTACTTGCTGATTTTTGAGAATGTGGTTTGATATTTTCGTATATGTCAAGCTTTTCTGCCAACACGACAGGATCATTTAGTTTGTCCCAACCATCTAAATAATGATTTTTATATTCTGGTGGGCACTTTCTTTTAATCTGATCAGCAATTATAAGTTCTTTTAACTTTTCAAATGAATCAATTTCTAATTCCGATAACCAACCCTCAAAATAATTTCGAATTTCAAAGTAAAAATCTTTCCATGTAGAATTTTCTCTTTTCTGATTACGGGTGAACAATACCCTAAACCTCTCTGCTGTTAACCTAAATCTATTTAACAGTATGTCGCGAATATGTTCATAATTTTTAAACATTGTTTCAGGCTCTCTTGCTATAAGTTTAGCAATATCGTTTGGAAGAACGCCAAGTAATTGTGAAACCCACAACTCTTTAGGGACACTTAGCAATTTCATCTGACGTTCAAACATTGTCAAAAACAACGACATATCATCTTTTTCGGGAATAAATATTGGTAGGATATTTTTAATATCTATGCGCATTTGATTGAAATCCAGTTGATTCTGTGGAACAGTTGTCGCGTTAGGGGTTTGAGCTTGTAGTTTAAGTTTTTCTAGTTCATACGCTCTCTCATCCGCGATACGCTTCTCCTCCAACTTTCGTTCTTCCGCGACACGCGTCTCATCTAACCTTCGTTCTTCTGCGCTTTCCTGTTTCTTTCTATCATCCACTATAGTAAGGAATGCCTCTTTCACAAATTGCTCATCATCTTTAAATAGAGCGCACTTTATAATTTTATCACGTAAGACCGCAATTGTATCACCTGTATCCGGAGCAATGTCTAATTCGATAGCTAAATTATATAAATCAATTTTTTTTCCCTTTGCCAGAAACGTCATTTTTCTCAAAGCAGTTATTTCAATTTTCTATACCCAGAATACTTAAATTGCAAAATTATATGTAATTCTTGACCTAAAATCACTAACAAAACAACTACCTTCCCTTTACAGGTAACTATAAGTAGGTAAATATAAACAGATAAATATATCAAACTTTTATAACCACTTGATAAAACATATAGGAAATAATTTAATAACATACTAAAATTTACTAGCAATTAACCATGAGCTCATTTAAATCTCTATACGAAATATTAATATTCAGCCATTTACCAATTTAACTTACCGTATATAAAACTTTCAATTCAAACACAAATATTATAGATAATCTGAATTTATCACCAATAAAGATAAAAGCAACACAATTTATAAATAAAATACTTACTCTACATCTTAAAAAAATTATATGAGAAATAATTATAGAAAGTTATTGAAATGACGTATTTTATAGAGCTAAATAAATAAAGATAAAATGTATTTTACTTAAAGAACATTTCATTAAAAAAAATGTATATATTATCAAAGGAATAATATAAATATTTTATGTCATTAATCTTTCGTAACTTACCAAAACCAATGAACAAAACAAAAAATATATATACACCGTTTAAAGAAAGAAATAAAATAAAACAAAACCGCTAAGCTCTGGATCCAGCAAAAAAAAATTCTTCCAAACTTTTATAAACATAACAAATAAATTAGAAATAGATGATCATCCCATAAAATAAAGAGAGAGTTAAAAAAAAAATGAAACGCGTAACTTTCATTCACTAAAACAGCAGCGAATAGATGTAAGATCTTTTGTTTTTCTTTTCGAGGTCAAACTACATCACACTTGAAAACACTAAACTTTTAATGCTGAACAACAAATAAGGCAGGTTGCGGTGATTTTTCACAGTATAGTTTCAAAATAAGAATGATTTTTTTTTTCCTGATGAATGAAAAAGAAGTCACGTGAATTTCCACAAAATTAGCTATCGGGCGGATGCTTCACAAAATTTCACAGCATAAATAATAAATAGGATGGTTCTAAATAATTTCACAACATATATGGAATATTTGTTGAATATACACGTTGGATTACGTAGACGATTCACAAATTATCGTGATGATAAATCGTTTTAAAACTTCTTTCAAAACGAAACTAGGATGGGCGGGTAAAATGTAGAATGCATACGATTCCTTCACTTTACAAGACTCGAAACCAGGATGGTTCACGATTGAGGACGATTTTTAGAAACTTTGAAACCGGGGTGGTTTCCTTTTAATCTCACTTTTAATTTCACAAACAACACACAATGACTCTTTTAATTTCACACATAACAGATCAGCATTGCACTGAAAGACTTCACAAACACTTGAATCAGGATGATTCCTTGAAACACAGAACCAGGCCAGGCCGGCTCTTTCGATTTCACAAACAAAACAGATCCAGGACGGTATAAAATATTCCACAGACCTTCAGAATCGGGACGATTCTTTCATTCGAAACCAGACGATTTTCTCTTCTTTTACGTTGGGCGCCATTTGTAATGTTTGTGCTGGTCTGGTGTGGGTTTTGTCAAAGACTCACACTTTTTAAGACATCACAATTTTAATAATATACAGCACAAAACGACAAAACACAAAACACAATAGAAAATCAACATTTGGTCTCGGGACGAGATCCATTCTCGAAACTAACTATTACAACTCAACTACATCTACAGAGTTACAGAACCGCGAAAAGTTACTCGCTCTCTTCAGTTCAGTTCGGACTTGGCAAAATATCTGCCAAAAGTGGCAATAGCGCCATCTATACGTTGTTTCATTTAGGGAAAGGCAGTTATTTTGTTATAACTCTACATTATTTCGATTCCGGATTACTTTAGTTTCCTCGGCCGTATTTTAATACACCTACACGTAGCATTTCACAATTCTGGCTTTCAAACTGTTGATTTGTATAGAAGTGTAGATAGACAAACAGATTTTCATTTTCATACATTAGATTTACTTGCTCAATCCTTCGCCAAATCGGAAGTTTCTGTTAGAGAAATTCTCTTAGCGATCATTGGCAGCATATCTTATATTTTGTGTTGTTATCCATTTCTTCTTTATTGACAATTACCGCTGAATTTACTTAGGAATTTACGCTTCATGTCCGTTTGCATCGTTACACTCTCTAATACGGAGATTTTTAATCCTGTTAAGTAATCTTCTGTAATTTACACTGAAGCAAAGTGGTTCTTGTTAAACGCCTGTTAAGCTATCCATATTTACAGTAAACCATATTGATGCTAATTTTTTCCCCTTTCATTCTAACATTGGAATGATTAAGGAAGATTAGAAAATCTACGGACGCACTGCCGTTCTTCCATTAGAAAATCTACCATTATTCTCATCTAATCGTCTTAGATAATATGTCACTATGTCTTGGTTTTAAGATTTTAGCTAAATTTACTCGAAAACCTGAAGCTAAAATGCGAGGAACCCATTATAGAAGATTCATTCTAACGTACATATTGATAAACTGGATATCTACCCTATATATATAAAATCCTAATGAAACAAATTTGTGAAACGATTTTATGAAACGAATTTATGAAACGATTTTATGAAACGACTGATTAAACGACTGATTATGTTTCAGGGCTATTTTTAATAAAATATTAAACGCTTGATGGTGAAATTAATACCAATTGTCCATAAAAATCTGCGGATGTCAAAACTGGTAATAGAATTTTGAAATTAGAATTAGTTTTCGAGATATTAATTTTTTTCTAATTTTAATGACATTTCTGTAATGATGGCAACTAATTACTCAGTTTTTTTGTGACAAAAAAGGGAAAAAATTGAAAATGATCCCGATAGGGATTATTGATTTCTTTTTATTCGTTATTTTCAAATTGAAATTGAATTTTTCTTTTATTTCAATCGATAATGAAGACAAGATTGTGATTAAATTATGTTTTTCAGGAAAATTTGAAAAAAAAAATCACATTTCTATCGTCAGGATAAAATCGTCTGTCAGCATTTAATTTAATTTATAAACTGAAAATATTTTGAATAAATTCGTCCAAATGACGTCATTTATGTAAACGCAAAAGAAAGGGGGGGGGGAGGAATTAATAGTAATTATTATTTATTGATATCATTTTGTTATTTTTTTGTAAAATTTAATTAAACGAATTTATAAAATCACTAATTAGGATATTTGAAACGAATATATAAAATAATAATTGCCCAACTGAACGGAAGGAGAATAAAATATCCTGCTTGGTTTTCTTTCCAATTTTAATGAGAATATGACATCAATTATGGTAAAATGACATTTACTCCTTTCTCTCTATTATTGGCAGCAAGGAAAAAAATGCTCCCTATACATTAGAGAAATGCTATCAAAGTTTAAAACAAATGAATATTTCAGTAGCATTACTTTTTTAATAATGCATTATATGTTTACAAAAATGTAAATAACAAAGCCTTGACGAAACAGAGAAAATAGCCTTGGCGAAAAAGGAAATTTGGCAACATACTTTCTGTCAAACTATTTCACTTTGTCATTTCGTATACAGAATCATTTTTTCAATATTTATACAATTTGTTTAGCGTAAAATGTCATTTATCCTATTTTATATATAAACAGAAGTAATTTGTATAGATAAAACAATAATAATATGCGTATCATTAAAATACGCATATAAACAAAGAAATCGCCGAATTTGTTTCCATGGCTGTTTATGTCATTTGGCACCAAATCTCACTTTCTGATGCCCGAATTTCGCCAAGCTTTTTTAAAAAGCGTTAAGACCCCTATAATAGAAAAGCACCAAAAGTTCATTGGGTTTGTTTTGATAGCTTATTTTGGCAACAAATCTATGTATATTAACGAATCTATCCCTGTTTGAAGCTCGAATTACGCCAAACCTAAAAGCAAAGGATCCTATACTGGAAGAGTACCCGATTTTCTTATGGACAATATTCAAGTGACATAACAAGGTGTAAAATTATCGCGGATAGCAAATTTGTTTAAATATCTCATCAATTGATGCCGAATAAATGTAGGCATGCATGCACAAAATATTTAATTAATTTTGTATGATAAATAATTATTAGAAAATTAGTATATACATATTAATTAAAATAAATAATTTACATATTTAAAATAACATGAAAATATGCATGATGGTGCACTAAAATATAGAGAAAATTAAAACCTGTTACTGAAAATGTCTATAACATAGTACTTTTCAATACTGCGGTTCTTAATGTTATTCACAAGCAGATG
This sequence comes from Maratus michaelseni, assembly GCA_963931845.1. Classification (NCBI taxonomy): domain Eukaryota; kingdom Metazoa; phylum Arthropoda; class Arachnida; order Araneae; family Salticidae; genus Maratus; species Maratus michaelseni. The sequence continues at coordinate 37,537,596 of OZ007591.1, read as the reverse complement.
GAATTTTTCGCATCCTTAAACGCAAAGGAAGAATAGAATACAGATCGTTGTTATAAAAGTCCGAGTGGTAGCCACAATTTAAACCTAACCATTTTATACAAGCTGTTTTTTTTTAAGTTGTAATTGATTTTACTTATCAATCCCGAAAACAGTCGTCAGTTGTCGCAACAGCTGTGTATGAGGCCATGATAATCAAAAAATGCCCCATTAAAACGTTAAAAGCATGGCAACCCAATTACAGATTTACCAATATTTTTAAAACATAGCACGCTGTCATGTTAGGCCTCGAAGACTGAGCGGGGGTTGGCGAGCGTAGCTCGCAGGGGGTAGGCCCCCTAGTATGTTATAAAATTATAATAATCTAGAACTGGCAGTTTCGATGCTTTAATTCTGAAAATTCTCTTTCTATAATAAACTTTTAAGAGAGTAAAGACTAACAATATAGTAAGAGTAAGTATAATAACAGTACAATATAATAGCAAGAGCAGAGGTCCTGTGTAGTGACGAAAGTTTGAAACTTTATTAACATTCGTGCGTTATGCCATTTAATTAACCGCATAATATTTATAGATGATTACTCGCCCTAAAAATTCTCAATGAAAAATAGCCTCTAGCGTCAAATTCTCTCCAAGCTTTGCGACACTTAACGAAATATCGCCAAATTTGGCGACAAAAATACCCTGTTTATGTGGACGTCATAATGATGCATATGTATTATATATGTGATGCATATGCATATATATATATATTTCAAATAAAATCCAGTGTATATATATATATATATATATATATATACACTAATAAAAGAAAGTTTCGCTCTCTGTGTGTGTGTGTGTGTGTGTGTCTGTTGGCGATGGCTAGGAAAATTTAGCGCACCTAGAAGTCTGTAAATTTAGATTTAGGTAGTCCAAATCCTCTCCTGGTACACCTGAGTGTCAGAATTTTAATATTTTAATTACTTTCTGAAATATTAATTAAAATGCACAAAGAACTCTCATTAAAAATACGCTTTTATTCTCTTGGGTTGGTTGGTTCACTGGTTGGTTGCATCGACTCTTCACAGAAGTAATTAAATAAACCAGAGTAGCGATGCATAAATAAGGATTTCTAACTAAATAGTGTCAATATGGATTGAAGTTATTAGCGTAGAGGAGCCATGCGATTGTCGCGCCACCTGTACATGACAAATTACACATACGTCCCACTGATTGAAATATTTTCCTGGCACTATTTTCTTCATGACAATTAGTCGGGTTTAAGTTTTCTTTTTTTTTTTTTTACATGACATTTATATTATTATGATGGAGATTGTTAATACAGAAAACTTTATTTAACAGATTCTTTTTTATATTTGCGGGAATGAAGAGGGGCAAGGGTCTAATTACATTTAAGCTTCAAGGTGCATTTCTAGAAAGCAGTTACCAGAATTTCCGAATAATAGTGTAAGCCAAATTTCAAATTAAGTTCCTAGCTTAACCAAATGAATCAATCATTAAAGATGTATTGTGATCCTCCTAATTAGTTATTTGCTGAAGGCCACTTGAACAACCCCCCCCCCCTCCCGGCCCGTCCTTCAAGGTTTTTTCTCTAATTATGCTCCGTTTCCATATCTCAGCAACTATCTTTCCGATTTCAACGCAAGTGATTCCAAACATTATAATTAACTTAATAGTCACTCTTTATAACATTAAACTAAATTTATGAGTAGCGGTTACCATTATTTCCGAATAATTGGGTAAGCCAAATTTGTAATTAAGTTCCTAGCTTAAGCAAACGAACGAATTTCGAAAGATGCATAGTGCTCCTCTTAATTAGTCATTTGCTGAAGGGTACTTGAACAACCCTCCCACCCCCCGGCCCTTCCTTCAAGGTTTTTCTCTAACTATGCCCCGTTTCTATATATCAGCAACTATCTTTCCGATTTCAACGCAAGTGATTCCAAACATTATATTTAACTTAATAGTCACCCTTTATAACATTAAATTAAATTTATGAGTAGCGGTTACCACTATTTACAAATAAGAGTTTAAGCCAACTTTGTAATTAAGTTCATAGCATAACAAAACGAACGAATTTTTATGCATGCATTGCATAGTGGGCCACCTAATTAGTCATTTTCTGAAGGACACTCGAATATCCCCTCCCCTCGGCAGCTCACTCAATTCTCTAACTGTGCCTTATTGCAATAACCGGGCTAATAATGTTCCAATCTTCTCGAAACCAGCTCAATTTTGTAGTGCGCCTACTATACAGTAACGTAGGCAGCGGGGACCTGTCTCAGAAGTTCGTTCGGAAAGAGGTTTGTTTAGAACAGAATGCTCCCCTGGCGGTGGTAGGGGGAAATAAAAGATTTTCTAGAGCGTACGAGCATGCCGGGTATACGGTTCCGAAGCCATCGTAGACCGTGGCCAGAGTTCCGTTTTTTAAGAGATTTAAGTGTATTACAAGGGCTCGGGCAACGCCGGGCGGGTCAGCTAGTTTATAATAAAATTTATTTTAAGGAAGTAAAAAATAGAAAAACGGACAGATAAACTAAAAGATTTGCCTTCCCAACATTTTCGGAAAAGAATATAAAAAATTCATTCTGCTTGAAACCATGTAACACCTTCAAACTCAGGCTAATTTTCTGTAATCCGGCTTTGGCGACCAACTCTGGCGTCAAATATGAGCGAGGAAATGATTGTCTATGCAACTATTATTACTTAAATGTTTATCGTACAACAAAAAACACAAATGGTTGCAACAATGCAATTAATTTAATTTGCCAATTGAATGTGTTACGAACTGTATATAGCCAAATCAGCACCCCCTATTTGAAGGGTTTAAAGGCAGAAATTCTATGTTTTCAGACTTTTCTGGTTAATTGTGTGACAAAACTTACTTACTTGTCAAATTTTATGATTCTACGACTGTTAGAAGTACCTTAGTTATTTGATGATCACCAACTTTTTAGTTATTTGATGATCCCCAACTTTTTAGTTATTTGATGATCCCCTGTGAGTCAGTTACAAAAAAGCCCTTTTTCGGAATCTCATATTTCGAAAAATATTGAATACAGAAATAAGAAATCTTGGAACCTAGTTCAGTTTCATTATATTAATGTGTGTTAAAAAGGAAAACTCTCTAGCTCTCACCAAAACGCAGTTATGAGGGGGTGAAAAGTAGGCCGAAATGGTCAGGGAAAAGGTAGCTTACGGCCTGTGCGAACTTGGCGGACACACTGCCGTGCTCCCAGATTTTGAAGTTTAAATATTCGCACTTGTTCCATATTTGTAAATTCATTTACAAAATTAATTTGCTATGTATAATTATGTATATAATAAAATATTTTTTTTTGTAACTACTTTAATATTGAAAGTGTTGTTTACTCAAAATTTTGATGGAAATTGTTTTGAATTGTTGAAGCATAACTGGTAGAGTAAAAGGGTTTGTGACGTCGGGCTACCCCTATTTCTAAGTCTTAAGCGGGGTCCTGAGCGTAAGCAACTGTAACAGTCATCTTTGATTAGATGTGCCTTTACGAGACTCTTAATTAAACATAACCGGAATTTACTCTTCATGCAAGTGTGACGAATTCATCAAATCTCTCACAGTCTGCTAATTAGGCAGAATAATCAAGTATAGAAGTTCCCATGTGTTGGAAACTTCTCTCACATCTTTCTGCTAAGTTACAAGAATGTCGCCGACTACAAAGGCATAGATAAGCTTCTATCCATCTTATCAACGGAAACTGCTTAGACAGCAAAATAAAATGGAAGAGCAAAGAAGTTTTCTCTGATCTAACCGCCTTCATGGGAGGTCCTCCATCGTGAGAACATTACCCAGTGAGAACATTTAGGATATCAGTAAGACCTCCCAAAAGAAAACCTTATCCAATGACTTAAAAAAATCTTATGACGTGAACTAAAACTTCTTTGATTGGTGAACGGCGAGGCGATGGTTCGAAAAGGGTGAGGAGACAAAAGAACGAGGGGACAGAGTCGGGAGTTGTCGAGAGCAAAGCGTGGCGGAAAAAAGACTCATCTCAGGAGATTCCCATCCTGGTAGAAACTGAGAGAGTTTGCTGACACATTTTCGAGGAGGGAAGGCTATCTCTCTCGAGTCAACGAAAAGTGGATTGAACATTCACGAAGGGTGAAGGAGAACCCCAGTTAGACTTTCAAGTACGAATCTTTGTATATTACTGGACCATTTTCATTGTTTGTTAATTGATTGTAACTCGAACGAACTACGCTAAAAAAAATGTTGTGAAATAGTGTAACCTCAAGAAATTTCCAGAACGACTTTTTAATAAAATTCTTTTAGAAACACGTACTGAAGTTGATCCATATGAAAAGGTTACACGCTACCCCTTTTCAAAATACACAACATCATGGATTCATCACACAAGCAAATAATTGTATTTTAATACAGCCGTACACTATTATTTCACTCCCATAAAAACTATGAATTGTGTTTCTAGTTTATCGCATAAAAAATCCAAACAATTAATCTTTCTTTTTTTGTTTTTGTTTTCACGAATGAATGAAAGAATTGCGTGAAGATGGGAAAAGAGAGATTTATCTCGTGTAATAGATTTCGTGTCCTTAAAAAAATGCGGAAGTACAAACTTATAAAAATTTTCAGTGCACCTGAGTCTTTATGATAACAACGACGATGCCAGTGAGTAAATATAGTAAAATCGACTATCTAAGAAAACGAGGATGCTGATATTCACCCACGTTTCATCTGCGTCGTAAAACGGAATTAAATTGCTCGCAAGAGTATAGAACACCTTCTTCCTTCTCGTCAAAACTTTGTCATTATCGACGCATTTTGATAGAAATGACGTTCGTGGAATGTGTTTTGATGATATCCTCTCCTGAAGTTGTCAATATTTTCACTTTGCGTGACATAAGGACTTCCTATTATTGATAAGATAGCAGAGAGAGAGAGAGAGAGATAAAGAGGGGGGGGGGGGGAGGTGAAATAAGACATTGCTCGAAAATGCAGTTTTTTTTTAATATCGACTATTCAGGCAAAGATGTTGCACTTTGAAAAATATCGGAAAAAGATAATCGTTTTGTGAAAATAATACAGATATCCTTGATTATACTGATTAAAATCTCGGGCATTTCGAGGCGCTAGAGAAAGTTATAGTATACTATTACATAAAATTATATGATCATTACGGTAAAACTAAGCACCGCCGTACCCAAGTTCTGAGAAACTTTTAACAAGCACGACCAGGATGAGTCCCGTGTGCTCTACAATCGGAGGGGACACCGCCACCTGCGCATCACTCCCATTCCCCAAGTGATTGACGAGCATGCGACGGTGAAACCCGTGCCCTAAGGGAAACTATCACGCTACACTTGGGGACGTGCCAGTCCCCCAGCAGCTTCGGGAACCAGACACCCAGAAGGGAGCTGGGCCTAGGCCTTAAGCCAGGTTTCTCTCACCCGTACTTGCTGTACCAAAGCTCTTGGGACGTGAAAATCTACAGAGATTGAGCATTACTGTAAAACTACTGAATGAATTTTAATAGGATTTTCATTGAAATGAAAGGATAGTATGAATATCCAGAAACATTATGTGCGTGCATAGTATAGTTACCGACAACAGGGTCACCAGCCATACTCTTGCAAGGGCACTTACACTTTAGAAGTCTTTATAAATCCATGTATATAAATAAATATTTCTTTTAAATTCTTGGAAAAATATAGCATGATTTAGATTTGATAGAAATAAAAAAAATGGTTTAGTTTGTATGGTTTTTCTTGAAATGAAATCTGCTGTACAAAAATATTAAAATCCGACTAACATGCTATAAGAACAGCATGAAATTATAACTATGATCCAGATTTTTTTGTTGTTTATTTCTGTTAATAAGCTCCAGTTTTCATATTGAATACAAATTCTATTAAAAAAAAAGAAAAATATTTGAAAATTCTGTTTTAAACTGTATTATATTGTTCAGCTTCAGGCTTCTTTCTTTATTTTCAGTTTGAAGTATTTGTTCATGCTTAATCCATAGGTTTCTTTTATTCAGGGGCGCTATTTTAGAGCTCTCTTGGAGTGGGAAAGAGTTTTTTTTTAGGGCAATGGCACAGCCGGGGCGGAGGGGGGGTGGCTGCCCCCCCCCCCATCTCCGAACGAGAAATACTTACTGAAGAATGGATACAAAAACAGTAAAAACTTAAAACACAAAATCGCAACAAACCGATGACAAATTCCGTTTAAAACAGGTTTCCATCTTAGCAGGTATAATTCAAGATATTGACTATGCAGGGCTGTAGCTAGAAGCAAATAGGTGGTGCTCAAGAAAATGTAGGGGGGGGGGGGGTCGTACTATTTCTCTCTCTCTAACACATGCACGCACAAACACAGATATGTATGATCAAAGTATATATATAAAAGTAAATTAGTGCATATTAGGTAGATTTTGTAAGAAATACTACCTATTACATTCTTTGTTGGAATTTCTGGAAAATTGTTGCAGATCTATGCCGATCATGACTCCCAGAACCGAAAACCACCTCCAGTTCAAAACTTTTATCTATCTATATCACTTTTTTATGGACACGATAACTTCAATAATTCTGCACAAATCTCTTCCAAACTAATACATAAAATCTCGGTTAAGTTCGTTAATGGGCAAAATTGAACCGGGGGGGGGGGGGGGTGTTGTGAAAACAGATAAACCCATAACTTCTTAATTATGATACGTATCGTATCCATTTAAAGTTATTATTACTTCTAGGAAAAGGGCCAAAAATTTATGTATGACAGATTTTGATATCATTAAAAATGGCCTCGAGGGGGATTAGTGGTTTTAAAAGAAAAAAATTCATAACTTTGTCAATTCACAAGATATTAAATCAGCTTAAATTTATTATAAATCCTCTTAATGTTATCTAAAAGTTTTTTATAAGACCAACCCTTACAGCAAAAAAAATTAAAAACAAAGAAATCCCTGCCGGCTCCGCCTACAGACACAGGTAGTTTTTGAAGTGGGCGGTCCCAACTGCCGCATCATGGCAAAAAGGTCATTTCTTCTGCAATTCCCAATAAACAGGCGCCCGCGGTCTGCGTCTTCGAAATCTACCTGCGCCTGTAGGCCAAGCTGTCTGAGATTTTTTTCATATTGTAAAAACTGTGTTTCTTATTAAACTGTTTATAATAACTTTATTTCATTCTAAGAAAAGTAAAAGCTGCAGGATAGCGAGAGCCATGGATAGCGAGAAATAGTGATTTTTCATTCTTAAAACTAAAAGAAATAACTCGATTACCTAAAAAAAAAAAAAAAAAAAAAAAAAAAAAATGACGAATGTTAATAGTTTCATTTTTGTTGATAACACCTAAAGATTTAATATTATTTCGTTAAAATAACATAATTTCCCCTATGCCAGTATTGAAATGAATTGCCTGGAAAAGAAAATTAACAAGAATTATGTCATTAAAAAGAAGATTTCTCTGGGGAAAAAGAGACGCCATATTTGAAATAAAACGGGAATTTTCCAATATGTTTTAAAATGAGTGTAAATCAATTCCTTACATTAATAAAATAAGGGATCAGTGAATATAGAAAGTAGATGAGTTTCACGCCCTATTTATAACGAAAAATTTAAATGTTTTTTATCTATACTGATTATTAAGCATGAGTATCCGTTATATACAGATGAGAGTTTTCTGCTAAAAATAACATCATAATTTTAAGAAAAGGAAAATGAACACGAATCTATTATATTAAAATCTGACCGTGTGTTTGTATTTTGCAACTACTCCTAGACTATCGAACGCAACGCGATTTACTTAATACCGGCTATCATTGATCCGAGGATGTCACACAAATTCTCAGAATTTAAAAAATTAAATTAGATGCCGAGATTTTTTTTTTTAATGTAAATTTTAACGAAGTTTCTTTAAAAATAGAAAGTAAATTACTCCATATTTGTGGATAAAAAAGGAGAAATAAAACAGATCAGTATAATTTTTACGACATTTTCTTATTAAAACTGAAAAACAGAGTTTATTTTCACTTTGAATAGATGGTGAAAACAAAATCTTGATTTCAGTAAATTATTCGAAAAATAAAAACATATTTTCACATATTCAAAATTCATGAATCGATTTATTCTGGAGAACAAAAATTGTCTGTCAACATATTGTCATTTAGAAAACAAGATTTGTTTCAGCTATACATTAAACCAAGGAGGCAGAATTGAATTTAAAGAAAAAGCATGTACTATTTCCAATTAATGTTTTTTTGAAGGATGGCTGTTAAAACGTTTCACAAAGGCGTTAAAAATAAAATTGTTTATCAGGTAAAATTGACATTTGTTTTAACCAATTCGTCTATTTCCACGATTTTATTTCTCCCTGCTTTCTGCATTGGTTGCAATTACATTTTTGCGATTATTTGGCACAAAATTTCACTTTTTTAAGACTGAGTTATGTCAAGGTCCCTATAACAAAAATTACTGTATCGTCTCCTATGAAATGTGATAAATAGTTAGTTAATTATTAACATTTTTAACTATCGAGAGTGAAATATTTTGCTTAATTAATGTATTTATTCTTCTTTTAATGTTGTGTGAACGAAGTCACGGGTAACAGCTGGTATATATATATATATTTGGTAATGGCCAGCAGGTCCCAGTTGAATTTGTGGATATTCCGCTGGAAGGGGACGCTGTTATAGCAATTTTTGTGCCATTTTCGTTATTGTTTCATTGGAAAGTGTACAAAGTTAAGTTATACATAGAATTGAACCAAACTTCATATTTATGTTTTAGACTATGGATGTCAGGTCCTAGTTTAAAATGGGGATATTCCCCGAAAGGGTTTGGTTGATATATGCTATGTTAGCAATTTTTGCTTTCAGTTTAAGTGAAGTATTTATGAATATTTTTTGACGAAATTTATAGATGCTATGAAATACACTGTTAAAAATTTGGAGCAAGGCTGCACCAATTTTTGGTGCTGCAGTGGCTGCCACCATAATATGTTGAAACGTTTTTCCAAGATATGGTGCTAAGGTTGCACCATGAATTGGTGCATGGAATCCCCAATATTTGGTGCTAACGTTGAACCATAAATTGGGGAAATGTTTTTCCAATATTTTGTGCTAAGGTTGAACCATACATTGGTGAAACGTTGAACCATAAATTGATGAATTTTTTAGGGGCAATTGTGTGAATTTTTTTTTTTTAAATATTTTTTCATTGTTTCAATAAACTTTAGAATTTACATTTACTGCTTCTCTGATTGATCTTTGTTTGAAGATTGCTTGCGTGTGTTATATACGATCAGAAACCTGATTTATTTAGCAAACTTTAATATATTTCAATTTGATTTTTTCCAATATGAAATACTCATAACACCATCATACTTTTTACATGATTTACACCTAAATTTCTGATTAGCGTACATAAAAACTACGATGTTGTTATGAGCATTTTATATCGTAAAGAAAAAGCTAAGTAATGTAATTGAAATACATTATAATCTGCTGAATAAATCAGGTTTCTGATCTTGTATAACACACGCAAGCTATCTTAGAAAAAAAAACAATCAGAGAAGCAGTAAATATCAATCCTAGAGTATATTGAAACAATGAAAACATCTTTAAAAAGAAGAATCAATTACCTTATAACGGGAGAAGTGGGAATGTATTTTTAAGTGTATGATTAGTCATTCTTTATTTAAATATTTTTTATATGTATGTGGATCTGTACATCAAATTTTGCTGGCAAATGGATATTATTACGATGCTTATTTGCATGGAACAACACAATAAGTCATATTTAATTTTAATCTTTTATGCCTATAGATTATGTATCTTGTGAATATGAGCTATTTAATTCATTGTTTACAATTTTTTTTTTGTAAAAAGTTCACGAAGCCTTTTCAAATTTATGTATGACTGTTATCTATCAAAATTTACTTTTTTAAGTTTATTTTTTTTCATAAAACAAGAAGAAAATAGAAAAAAAGAAGGAAATAAAAACAGAAAATTCATACAGAAATGAACTGAATGAATGCATATGTACTATTCTTCACTGTTTGAAAAACATTTTGAATATAACGTGAATTCAAAACTAATTAAAGCTTAATTTATCATTAAAAAATATTCAGTCTTATATTATATAAGTACAAACTTATTTAAAATGAATGTTTTAAAATTACTCAATCTTGAAAATATAAAAAAATAAACAATATCGCAGAAAAATGCATACATACAATTAAAAAAATTCTACTCAGCTTCGAGTTTCGAAATATATTAACAATAAAATCTTTTGTCAACTGTTCGTCAGTCAATTCTTTATCTTCAGCTTATAATCAATTATAAAATAAACACAGCATAAACCCAAAATCACCATGCAGTTTTTCTTGTTTATCTAATTATTTTTGCGATAGTGCATGTCATCGAAAATATGAAAAGGAAAAAAAAAATTAATGGAAAATGAAAATTCAGGATATGATTCATCAAAGTTTGTAATCACTGCACATTATGGAAGTCTTTAATGTAAATGATAATTAAAAAAGTTATCAGAATAAATAAATGATATCGATCACACTGAATTTAACTAAGAGGGAGGGGGAAGGAAAATGAATAAAATCATATTCATTTGAGAAAATTTGAACATTGAAATAATGGAATGAAAAAAATTTGGAAAACATAATTAAATAAGAGAGGAATAATTACTGAAATGAATTAATATATGATGCAGGATCATAAGCTCATATTCACAAGATACAAAATCTACAATAATAAAAGATTAAAACTAAAAATAACCTACTGAGTCATTCCATAAATAATCCTAGTAATCCTCTTGCTAACAATGGCAGCGATGAAATTTTTGTTTCCTTTCTCTTTTTCTTATCTCATAAAGATGCTGTAGAGATGTGCAGAAATCAGTGTTTCTGATTCGCTGTTAGGTTGCATCATTTTGTGGTGCAAATAAGACAATTTTGGAGGTTGCACCATTTCGCGGTGCTTTTAAAAATGAAGAAATACCATTTTTTGGTGCTTTTCCTTATTTTACTCCATAGATTGGTGCAACATTGAATAGAAATTTTTAACTGTGTCGGCCAAGGTTTGTATAAAATTGACTTGAAGGTGGTGCTGTGATAGCGAGCTTTGTTCGATTTTGGGACAAGATAGCAATAGATCAAGCTGTTGTACTGTGTAATATCAGCTGCTCAGAATGCTTGGCCTCACGGGAGTGGGATGAAGGGGAACCATTGGTGCGTGAGAAGATAATATAAGATTATACCATGTTTGCACCGGTATTTAAGATATCTTAGATCACCATTTTTGATGTGGTACCCTCCCAGAATTGAAAACATGTTCACACTGCAAAACTCACTGGTGTGAGATCTGAACAAACATAGAATGTACGCATGCACTTAAGTTAAAGCCAGCCTCAACAGCCAATCAGTTAAAGCTAGCCTCCAGAGCCAATCAAATGAGTGGTCGTGGCTGTATCTAGCAATAGAAAGTTCGAACTCATTGAGTGAGTTTGGTGGTCTAAGATATCTTAAATATGCGATCTGAACAGGGTATTAGACTAATCAGAGATGGGGAAAAAATCTCATACTGAATCATCCAATTGTCCAATCTAGGTTTAATTTTCGACTTTGATTAGGTTTAATTTCAAGTAGAGTATAGAAGAGATTTTACGATTGGCACATTGACTAGTTTATACTTGTTAACTATTCAACTTATACTGTACTAAATTTCATTTTTCTGTTTCAATTGGTTTCTCAACTTTTTCAGACATAGCCTAATGCTCTATAATTTTAACTTCTATCTTAAAATTTGACTCATATGTCGTTAGAAGCAGGGCTGCAGAGTCGTAGTCTGAGTCACTAAAAAACAGGCCGACTACGACTCCGACTCCAGCTTGTTTTTTAAACAATTTGAAGTGAAATTAAACCAATTCTATGTAATTTTAAATTTATAAACTGAATTATTATTTTTATATTTGGACTATATATACAAGGAAACTCAGGTTAAACAGGCCTAATATACTGTCCAGAATACAGCATATTTGAAAACTGTTTTGAATTGAAATCTCTAGTTTATATTTAGTATATAGTCCTTTCTCTAGGTTTTTTGGGGGTTTGCGGAACCTGAGGTAATGCGAAAATTGGAAAAATTTCCCTTTTTAGGTGCGTTCGTAATTATATAAATACGTAGCACCTATAGTCGTCGTTTGGTCCGTCCGTCTGTCTGTCTGTCCGCATATAACAACACAAAAACTACCCAACCAAATGGTTTGCAATTTTAAATATATTATCTTTGCAGAATTTTGTCGAGACATTTCAAATTTTATTAAAATCGAATCAAAACTTTAGGAGATATTAATAAAAATATTTATTAAGAAATTTGATTTTTTTCTTTAAATCGGTGCTTTTTTGTTATAGGAGCTTCCGATGGATGTTAAATCGTCAAGCGACCGAGATGCTTATTTTATTACAGAAATTAATCTGCAGACGATATAATTCATTTCACAGAATTAAAAATCATCAAGATCTGAATATTTATATAACTAGCTGATACATATATATCTGAATATTTATATAACTAGTTAAGATATTTGTATGAACAGTGTCATAAAATATATACTTAACTAACTGTTTAACCCGTTCTACGCACGGGATATCATGAATTTAATTCTAAAACGTGCGTACGAACGCACCTCGTTTGTAACGTTTGACGTACAATTTCCAAATTGTTTCTCTTGTTTTCCTCAGATTTTTCAGGTCTGTGGGACCAGGAGTAATGCTGAAATTGTAAATTTTCTCCCCTTTTTTCGTGTGTATAGGACCCCCCCCCCCCCACCCCAAAGAAAAAAAAAGTGAAATTGTAATTTTTTTTTCCCCGAGTCTGCAGTACTTAAAATAATGATGAAATAGTGAAATTTCTGTTATCTTTCTCTTTTTGATATCCAGAGCCAAAATTATAAAATTAATGCAAGAAATATAAAATCTTTATTTTTCTTGCATTCTCTCAGAATTTTTCGGATTCTGGAGACCCCAAATGATGCTTAAATTATAAAATTTTTGTCTCTTATTTTTTGGGTCTGCAGGAAAAGATATAAAACCAAAATTTATCATCTTTTCACCCATATTTTGGTATAATAAATGTTTGATTTGGCATAAAAAATTTTAATTATCGTCTTAAAATGATATACCAACATATTATATGTTGTTTGGATTCATCTGATAGATCTTTGTGTGTGTTGTTCAAAGTAAATTTTGGAGATTTATTAGATTTCAACTGTTGTTTCTATCTAATAGCTTCAAGTTTAACTTTTCGATTGCAATTTACATGCATATAAATATTTTACATGCATTTTTTGCAGAGTTTTGACATAATTAAATTTTACAACATATAAAATTTAATGCATATTGTGTTTTTGTGTGAGTGCATGTGCATAGAATATCTGGGAGGAAGAGGGGGGGGGGGGGGGGGGTCAAAATATTTTTAGTCTTGACCAGAGCCAATTAATGTAGGGGCAAAGTTCCACAGGCATTTTATAAGAATATTTTTGCCTTATTTTAAAAAAAAATCTGCATTTTAAAAAAGGTGAAACTTTTTATACTAAAATACTGTCGAAAGTTTGCCGCTGCAGTAAATGAGTCCTAGTCTTGAGTACCTATCACAGCTTACACCCATAATTTATCCAAAAAAATGAAACGTGAAAAAAAAAATTATCGGTTGATATGTACATTATATGCATCAAGGTCAAACAGGAATGTAAGTGTTGCCAGTTGAGGTTTTTTTTAAAATTCAGATTATTTGATTGCTGCCACTTTTTTTAAATAGTAATATTTCCTTTATTTAATGACATTTAATAAAGCGACTATTACTGTTTCAAAACAAATGACTGCAATGAAGCAATCTGAATAATAGGAATCAACAGGCAAAACTAGTACTTTAGCCATCCCGGAGTCGGAGTCAGAGTCGGAGTTGGTTCTTTAAAGTTTCAGGAGTCGGAGTCGGTCATTTTTCCCACCGACTCCGCAGCCCTGGTTAGAAGTCATCTAAATATTTTAACCGATTAAAATAATCCACTATAATTGTTTCCTATTTTCCCATCTTTTCTTCTCCTACCTCCATTTGAGGTGTTTAAAGGCACAGTAGTGAAAGTCACTAATTTTGAAAAAATTAGTTAAGTACATGCAGGGTATCTGAATACATCAATCTATGCTGAGGAATATTGTTATAAGTGACAGTTCCATTAAACTGCCTGTAAATAGCACCGGAAGATTCCATAGAAAATTATTATACCGCATCCAGAAAATCCTTGTTGTTAAGCATTTAAGAAAACATAACTTACACCATTCTCCTTTTAAACGGCTCATTGACTAGTTTATGTTCATTCATGCAATTCTTTTTTTTTAACCAAAATATTTGTTTGATTATGTATATTGCTCAAATATGTCATATCAGTCAATAAACAGATTGCATACAGAGTCCCAAACTTTCAAAATCGATTCTTGCAAGTTAGAAATCTCTATTAACACATTCACAACGAGTGATCTTTGCAGAATTTTTAAACTTTTTTATATCCAGTTTTTCAAAGTAGAAATTTTTGGCTAATTTAGTTCTAGAAATGCTTTGATTAAATTAGGTATATAACCAATTTTGGCCAAATACAAAATATTCGGCCAAATTTTATTCTCAATACCGAATATTTGGTGACCAAATACTAACTTTTTAAATGTTAAATTGGAAGTAAAGTAAAATAAAAATTGACCTTATATTATTTGTTATGCTTAAAATTTTTAATAGCTTGTATGGAGACTGGAGAGAGAGAATCATTCTGAGAGTCTTCCATAATTCCATTCAAATGAATAATTGAACCACATCTCAATCATTCATGTATTGACCAACAGACTCCTTCAAAAAAAGTGCAAACACTACTTTGCAAAAAAAAAAAAAAAAAAAAAAAAAGTTAAACATAAAAAAAAAAAAAGTTTTCCAACGATTGTTTTTAGCTTAAACATAAATATAACTTTGTGTATCAACTACAGAATTTCTATAAAACATGAGAAATTGCGTGATATTTAAAATTATAGGAAAAGAAAAAGGTGTATATCACAGTCTAGCAAAGTTTGGCACAAATGTTTCATGCAAAAAATACTGTCATTTATCATCAGACTATGTGCAATGTTTTACTTCTTGCGTTTTAAATTAATTCTTTAGTTTCAAACTATGTTCAATTATACCTGAATTTTTATTACAAATATACAACTGTAACAATGTTTTGTAATTAAAAAAAAAAAAAAATTACCTTTTCTTATATTGAATTTAGAATTAATTTCTTTTTGAAATGATGTAAATATGCTTGCATTTATTGAAACATGAAAGAGTTCAATATAATAAGTTACATCTTAAAAATCAGGAAGATATGAAAAAGTTGTCAAGCTGCCTTTTTTCTTTTCCCAAGTTCGGCAATTAAAAATTTCTCTTATGTATTTTAAAAATACCGACACTAATAATTCTAATTATTGCAGTCAACTCTGTGAAATCCCCTCAGATTCGGTCTGGAGGTTTGGTGTATTATAGAATTGGCAGATTATAGATAATTGCTTTGTTTATATACATTTAAATACATACATTTTCTTTTAATCCAATTACAAATTAGTAATATTTACATGAAAATATTTTTTTTAAAACGGTATTATATGCAAATTTTATTGGTCATATAAATTTTTAAGCATTGGCACATTGGTAAATTATGTTTTATTTTATGATGAATATTTTTTTTCTGTATTCTACAACCAGGACTTAATTTGCCCAGCAGCCCATCGGAGCTCAGCTCCAGCACTTCTCTGCTTTTAGTAAATATTTAAATATTGGCCAGAATTCACCGGAGCTTATAAACACTGTGCTCCGGAACCCAGTGCAATAATGTTTCTGAAAAACGAATCCTAAATTACCCTTTCCTTTCCCTCCCATCTCCAATTTTTTGCTTCAAAACATTTATAAGTGACGTAATGTGTCGCTCACTTAAGAGATGGAGATGAAACAGGTTCGATTTTTATATCAGTCTTCGGGTTTGGGCAAACTCGAGCTAAATCTGTCTTAAATTCAATATTATATTTATTTCCATTTCAAATCATTTTAATGCTATTTTGATCAGAATAAAGAGTAAACAAAAATAGTCTTTTACCATTTGCATAGCTGCAAACTATTCATATTTTCGTTAACACTATTTCCGAATCATAATATCTTGAGCTTATTTAATCGTAGATAGAATTCTGCAATTAATTAACTTTAAGATTAGGCAAGGGTTTCTATTTGGAAGTAGTAATAATTAAAAAGTGGAATAGTTGATAGCTAAGTATACACAGATAGATGTATTTAAAATTTTTATTTTGCTAAATAAAAAACAATACTTTAAATTTTGAAAATAATGTATGAAATATAAATATGTAGATTGGAGTGATGGCGGAGGTAGGGAAGGGGTATGCTACGGGTGTTAGTACTGCAGAATATTAGGGCTTCGGTACTTTTTTTTCTTAGAAATTAAGCCCTGTTTATAACTAGTTACTATCTGTGCTTGTGAGACAAAATGCAATTGAAATCATTTATAGATGCATTGAATACAATTTTTTTTTACAAATAAATATTTTGTTTAGGCTAATTCAATTATTTTTAAATCGCATTTCTGCAACCACATAGTATTTTCATTAATTCATAACATAAAACTCTAATTGCTCTTTTAAAATTTGCATTTGATTGTTCTTTTTCTTTAACAAAAGTTATTACTTTAATACATAATATTTAAAATACATAAAAATTATTAAAACACATTTAAGCTCTTTGGAAAATTAATAATCAGTACCATACTAAATTTGTTTTATTGGGCAACGGTTAACCATGATTTCCTTTGTTTACCTCTTAAAATGAATGGTGGATTATACAATAGCAGATTTGAGAGAGCTGACTGTAATTTGATAGCAAAGAGTGACATTAAATGAGGTTAAAAAGTACACACTCATCAAACACCATGCTTTGAACCTCGTGTATGAACCTTTTCATTCATAAATACTAGGTGATTCAAAATAGAGATTATGGCAATGCTTTTCAACCGTTTTTACATCACTTGAACCTATATTTACATTTTTTGATGCACTTAAATTATGATGATACACACAAGAAGTGTTATGTCTCTAATTAAAGTAATGTTTTGGGGAAATTATTAAAAATTTACTGAGTTTAGATTTTATTAATTTTCTCAAAATATTGCCTTATTACAGACATAACAGGAGTAAAAAACAGAATATATCTTGTTTGATACATTTATTAATACAAAGTGCATCATCACAATAAAAATTTTCAACAAGAAAAGTGAGTTAAAAATCTCAGTAACGTATTCTTAATTATTTATCTTATTATTGTAATTTAACATTTAATGACGTATCCCAGATGATGTTTTTCAAGAATATCTTTTTTTGAAAGGTTGAATATTGGGCAGAACATTTTCTAAAGTTTTCTCTTCAAGAATTCTAGCTGATTTATATTAGTCATAAAAAAAAAAAAAAAAACATTTCACACAAATATGACGGACATATAATCTGAAAAATGCTGTACTTTTGCATAAATGTGTATGCAATATTGCTTTAAAAGAATTTTAATGGCAGGCTAATATTGGTTAAGAAATATTAGCCTTTTTTGAAGAAATGGAGCTGGGCCAGGTCATGCAATATGAAAAAAATAAATAGGCTGGCCAAATTTTTAGCTTTTATACAAAGACAGGTCAGGTCTGGGTTTGAAAATTTCAGCCCATGCAGAGCTCTAACACATATGCACACAAACATACAAGATAAGATTTAATGTACTGCATTTAAGTTGTGATAGGAATTATACATTCATGAATAGATGGAAATCTCTCTCATTGAATAAACTTGTTGCAAAAAATAGTTTCCCTCCAATTTCATAAAAAAAAGATATTAGTAGCACTTCAAAATTTTCAGGCCTCAAATCGTATTGATTATACTGGACAACAATGCTTCTGTCCCAGAACTGAAATTACTTGATGATCAGTTTCTTGCACTGATTCCGAATATACTTTCTGTTTTTCTCTAGGTCATCCAGTTTTTGAGAAATCAATGTCAGATTTAATTGCTTTTTTTATATTATGATTACTGGACCATTTGCTTCAGATAAATGTTGCAGTTTGCATATTCTTAACATTTACCTGTCAGTTACTATGCCTAATTTGCATATTTTTCAATAGTGTAATGTTTACATTACTTTCAACTTTAAAGTAGTTATCAAAGAATTGACATAATGTTTTTCTAGACTAGATTTTTATGTTGATTTTGAATCTGCAACTCATTTCCTTATATCACATCTAGATTTTGAGTACAATGAATTTCTACTTTTGTATTGTATTGGCACACATTTGTATGGGTATAAAATGCTTTTTAGGGGTAGGGGAGACTGGGGTACAATGGACCAAGGGGTAGAATGGACCACCCCCTATTATTCATATTATTTCTGTTTTTAAATGCTTCATATTTTGGCATATATATGATAGCACTACAGTGGTGAATCAAAGTGTAAAATTATGTGTCCAACTGACAAATTAGCCATTTTATTCTAGAAAGATGGTTTGTGGCAGGTAGAAGTAAATATTTTCAGCGAAACACGTCTTCTTTGCTTCATTAAAGAATTATGATTTGAAAGACATTGCTGAGCACAATTAAAAGCTAAGATAATCTATTCTTATATTAAATGTAGCTAAAATAATTGAATATAAAATTTGTTACTTTTTTTTTTACTTTTTTCTGTTAAACTTCCATATGGGGAACAATGGACCACCCAAAACTGGGGTACAATGGACCATGGTCCATTGTACCCCAGTTCTGTATCCGGGCATTATATATGAAATTAAGATTAATAAATTGTTTTATTTTTAGTGAGTAATTTAACCAGGATTCACGTAGTTTACATTTTCTAAGTATTTTACTTATTCATTTATTTATTTATGGTTTCTTTACTTTTTATAAACATTCAGTTAATTTTAAATTTCTATATTTTTACAAACCTGCAATTATATTAAACAAGTACATTAAAAAATTAATATACCTATTAGTCTGTATCTATTTATATTAGTGTAGATAAATTATAGGTGTTAAGTAAAATAAAACAGTGCTTTTTTTTTTTTTGGATGGTTTGGTAACAGGATTATGATTATGTTTTGTCAGATTCATGCAGTGAAAACCTAATCAAAATGTGTTCATTTAACTGATCTTGTTGATGAATCTCTTGTAAATGTTCAAGATATTGCAATGAGTTTGCCGAACTCTACATATTTACAAGAAAACAGCATACCTTCAGCGACACAAAAATATTTTAGTATTTGCTAACTTTAATATTTATTAATTTTATATGTTTGAACTGAAGCCACCAATAAACAAGTATAATACATTCTATGTTTGTGTCATTAAAGAATGTACTACATAAATGTTTTTTTTTTCTTAATTTACTTGTGGTCCATTGAGCCCCATGCTGCGAACCATTGTACCCCGACCTTGGGGTACAATGGTCCACTTTGTCACTTGCTATTTAAAAAAATATAGTAAAAAAAGTAAACATAATTATTGATTTTGAGCGAGTGCAACTTAAACCCTAATATATACATAATATGCACACATTTTTTCAAACACAAAAAACCAGTATTTTGAGAGTAAACAGTCAAAATTTACAAAAGTGGTCCATTGTACCCCGGTCTCCCCTATGTACCTCATTGTCAAAAGGGTGAACAGTGTCATATTCCTATCAGGAACATAATCACCAATGGGTATAATCGAAAAACAATTTAAAAAAGTAGTAGAATCTATTCTAGTTAGCTGAAGTGCATGACAAAGTAGCATATAAAGCATTTTCTGGCTTTTTTTGACCAAAAAATAATCTTTCACTTTTTTCAAAAACTGGACATGACAGAAGAATATATACACCAGATTTGAAATCAGTATAAAAAACTGGTTTAGAAACATATTAATGTACTCATCTGGCAGAAATATTTGGACATGAAGAAATGTTATTAGAAAAAATGAAAAACGTGTAAATTAGGCACAATATTTCATGGTGACATGTCAGTTAATCTTGGACACAACATTTTTGTAAAGCAAACTGGCCAGTAATCATAACATAAAACAAAAAATCAAGTCTGATGACATGTGCTTTTATGCCTTAAATTTGCATATAATTGTACAAAAATTGCATAAATTAAAATATGCAAATGGCTCAAAAATTGGACGGGCTGGAGGAAATGTAAAACTAGATTTGGAATCAGCGTGAAAAACTGAATAAGAAACAACTAATTTTGATTTTGGGGCAGAACAAAAGTTCAAATTTGTTGTCCAGTGTTATGGGTGAGCATGTCATTAGATATTATTGAACTTTCATATCCACTGTCATCAAAAAGAAATAATATTATTTAAAACTTTTTATTGAATATTCAACATTAGATACTAATGTATATATAACATGACTAAACCAAACAGTTTGACAAACAAGGCACATTAATATTATGTTTCTAATGTGGATTACGTCTTGAAGGTGCAAATGGATCAAATAATTTGGGATCTTTGATATATTTAGCAAGCTTCTGAACATGTGTCATGTAACCTACAAATAAATGTCAATATTAAATTCCAAAATACAGTCAAAAACATAAAACTTAAAAATAAATAAATGCATTTAAATCAATAAGAAAATAAAGGTAACACAAAAATATACTTTTATGTTAGCCCAGGGTTGTAAAAAAACCCGGGTTTAAAAAACAAACAAAAAAAACAACACTGGCTGGAAGCTGGTACCCACTACAACCCTAAAGGTTGTAAAGAACCTGGATTTTTTTTTAAACCCAGCCTGGGCAGGTACCCGGGCAACTACCCACTACAACCTTGTGTTAGCCGGACACATGTGATAAATGACCAACTATTGTTCCCATTGTCAGCATTCTTATTGCATTTATTTAATTTAAAATATAAACTTTTTACTCATTTCATTAAAAACATATAACTTTCATTTTAAGTACACACAATAAAAATACATTATATTACATACATTTAAAATACATGCTTTTCACTCATTTCATTAAAGAAAAAAAAAAGAAAATAATACCATAAACTTAAACATTTTACTTTAACATTAAAGCACTGTTTCTAATTTACATATGCGGGAAAAAAAATTGCTGCTGGTGAGATTTATACTCAGTTAACATAAAAGTACCTACAAAATTGTTAATTATTTACTATATATGCAACTAAAGTTATAAGTAGTAACAGTAACAATATAACAAAATACATGGACATAATAGCTGTATGTATTTAATTATACTGTGCTATCATATTTATCACTAATCTGGATTTTTTTTTTTTAAGTGACAAAAACAGTGTGAATATGAAATTTTTATTAAAAATATTAAACAGGATAAGATAAATATTTTTCAAGATTCATCATTCCATAAATATGACATTAACAAGTTAGTCAGAAAAATTGTTAGATTGTTATCATTTTTGCATAGGACAAATGTGATCGTATTTTTAATCAGTGATCGTATTTTTAATCAGTGATCATTATACTCATAATCAGTTTTACACAATTTTACCAGAATTTAATTTTTAGACTTCATTACAGTCGAACCCCGTTATAGCGAACCCTGTATATAACGAACGAAATTTTTGGTCCCATCGTTTTCCTATTGTATTAAATGCTAATTTATTCTTTTATAGCGAACCTCCGAAATCTTAAAAATCGTCTATAACGAACATTTTTTCAAGTCGACCCTGTATTTTTTTTTTTTTTTTTTTTACTTTTCCGCAGTTGTAAAAACAGGACTTCGACTCCAATTTCATAAGAAAATGTATGCCGGCTAGTGAAGCATAGTGCAAGTGAACGATAAGTCTTTTTATTAAAGGGTATTAACAACTGCATTCTTTCTCTTTTACGATAGCCACTCTGCAGGTGTGAACCCGCCCACTTTGTCAGTCATTTTCCCTTATTCCTGATCACAGCTGTGTGCAAGACTGGAGACAGAGCTGAAAATGAGGGGGGGGGGGGCATGAAAAAGGGGAAAAACAGCCAACCTGTTGGGAGGGGGGAATGCTCGAACAGAAGAAGTAAAAGCATGAACAGTAAGTACATGCGCACCCGTGCTAGGTGAGAGGGGAAGGAGAAGTAAAAATCAGATCCCGAGAACAAGGGTAAAGGTCGTCTCCGAGCTGCGCCAAAACAAGTATTTCAGTCGTTTCATCTCGTTCACTCATTTTAATGTTCCTCTCTAGAGAGCCTGTGCATCATAATCTCTGGTTCCAGACTTTAAAGTTAAAAATTCTCTTTTAAGGAATCATTAGGTCCATCATGTCGAGCAAGCGTAAAGCATTCTGCATTGAAGAAAAAGTAAGCATCATAAGAGAAATACAAAATGGAGGTAGCCAAGCTGACATTTGCTGAAAAAAAGATTTATCAAAATCTACAGTTGGAACAATATGGAAAAACAGTGAAAGCATACTTTCTGCTTTCAAGAAGTATTTTAACTCTGAAAAAAAAATCGAGAAACGCTGAACATCAAGAAGTGGAAGAGGCTTTATTAAAATGGTTTAGCGTTCAAAGAAGCCGAAATGTACTAGTTTCTGAGCAAATGCTTCAGTCAAAAGCTGATGAATTTGCCAGTAAATTTGGAATTCAATTTTCCTGTTTTAATTGATGGTTAGACAGATTAAAAAAGCGGAACAACATATCTTCCGGAAAAATTGTCGGAGAATTGGGAGGTGTTTCAACATTTGACATCGATACGTGGAAATAAAAAGTTTAGAATGAAATCTCTCGTGAATACGACAAGAATGACATATATAATGCTAATGAAGCTGCACTATTTTACAAGATGACACCAAACCAGACATTAAAATTTAATGGAGAGAAATGTAATGGCAGAAAATTCTCAAAAGACAGAATCACATTTCTTGTGTGTGCCAATATGAGTGGTACTGATCGCCGTAAGCTTCTAGTGATAGGAAAATCTAAGCACCCCAGATGCTTTAAAAATATCAAACGGCTTCCTTTTGCTTATGAAGTAAACTGCAAGGCATGGATGACTAAGGAACTGTTTTAAAAAAAGCTTCGAACGTGGAATCGTGAACTGTCAGCTAAAAAGCGGAATATTCTATTTCTGCTTGACAATTGTAGTGCACACAAAATCGATAAACAGTTTCAATCGATTAGAATTGTACTATTTCCCCCGAATGCAACATCTGTAGTACAGCCTATGGACCAGGGTGTCATCAGAAGTCTTAAATGCCATTACAGGAAGCAGCTCATTTTACGAATTTTAGAGGGATGTGAAATGTGACATTTCTCTTCTTGATGCATTTATAATGCTCGAAAAATCTTGGCAGTTTGTTACGGATTCTACAATTAGAAAATGTTTTCGACATGCTGGCCTAGCAAAGAATATTGAAGATACAACGAATGTTGAAGAAGCAAAGAATGTTGAGAAAGAGGATGATGAAAATTTACCTATCGCGATGTGGATAGAAAAGCACAAAATTTCACCATTCTCAGTTTGTGACATGCAAATGTTTGAAACATGTGAAGATCCGACTGATGAAGAGATTGTGGAAGAAATTAAAATGAATCATTCTGAAATCGAAGATTCTGCATCTGATCCTGATGAAGAGGAGCACATAAATGACGAAATTCCCACAATCTCAGATGTGGGCGATGTGAGCAGCGATGTGTATAATTAATAAGTTTTTGTCTACACAAACAGTGGAAGAAAGTGTTGGAGTCATTTGATGTACTAGACAAAGAAATTCATATCATGTTTTTGAAATCAGCATCACGTCAACAGAAGATTACGGATTATTTCTGTATCAAAACAGTGAGCAATAATTAAAGGTAAAATTAATTTATTTCTGTTTGGCTTCATTGTTAGTTAATTTAATTAGTATTGTGTCAGTTTAATGCAATCGATTTTAGTAAATTTAATTCTTTAATGATCATATTTAATAGATTTTACCTTTTTTAATACATCATTAATGAATATACACGTAGTAACTACGTTATACATTAACTATAACATTTTTCTTAATGGTTCGGATATAGCGAACAAAATCTTCGGACCCTTGAAGTTCAGCATAACGGGGTTCGACTGTAATATAAAATTTGCAAGGAAAAATGTCAAAATCTATCCTTCTTTATTCAGTATCTATTTTAAGAAGCATCAATTTGTTGGGAATTTTGTATGGATCAAATTTTCCTCTGGACAGCCAGTCCTCTTGAAGATTTATGCATGTAAGTAAAGTAGAAAGCCAAAAGAAATAGCTAAACATATAAATAAACATAACATTGTGAGGTAAACATTTATTGTAACAAAGCTTACATTATTTTGTTCAAGAAACTTTAGTTTACAAATACAAGGCGATCCGACCTGAGCAACTCTGGTTAAAAATGCTCAATACACTGTCCAATGAACAGAACGTAGATGAAAATTATTTTCAATTGAAAACGCTAATAGTTTTTTTACATCCTAATCCTAATAATATTATAAATCTGATTGTCTGCAAATGTTAGGCCAGCGTGAAGCCAGCGTCAAAATGGAACATTTAATGATCCTGTATCTTTGCATATAGGCTGATTATAACCCTAAAATGAACATAGGCTGGTTTTTGTTTATTTTATTCAAATATTTTTCTTAATAATTCAAAATTTCGTTATTTTCATAGAGAATAAATGGACATGTTTTTCATAAAATTTAACCATTTTACTTTATCGTTGCTAGGGCTTTAATCGTTGCCAATAAATAAAAACGCAGAAAAGTATTTTTTTCTCAACAATTAATTTTCAATTGAAATATTTTCACGTGAAAACAGAAAATTAAAAAGAAGATAAATTTCCGTGATATTTTAAACAAAAATATGGAGTATTTGTTATCCTATCCTAATCTACCCTATATATATAAAATCCTAATGAAACGAATTTGTGAAACGATTTTATGAAACGAATTTATGAAACGATTTTATGAAATGACTGATTAAACGACTGATTATGTTTCAAGGCTATTTTTAATAAAATATTAAACGCTTGATGGTGAAATTAATACCAATTGTTCATAAAAATCCGCGGATGTCAAAACTGGTAATAGAATTTTGAAATTGGAATTAGTTTTCAAGATATTAATTTTTTTCTAATTTTAATGACATTTCTGTAATGATGGCAACTAATTACTCAGTTTTTTTGTGACAAAAAAGGGAAAAAAATTTAAAAGGATCCCGATTGGGATTATTGATTTCTTTTTATGCGTCATTTTCAAATTGAAATTGAATTTATCTTTTATTTCAATCGATAATGATGACAAGATTATGATTAAATTATGTTTTTCAGGAAAATTTGAAAAAAAAAATCACATTTCTATCGTCAGGATTCAATCGTCTGTCAGCATTTAATTTAATTTATAAACTGAAAATATTTTGAATAAATTCGTCCAAATGACGTCATTTAGGTAAACGCAAAAGAAAGGGGGGAAAAGGAATTAATAGTAATTATTATTTATTGATATCATTTTGTTATTTTTTTGTAAAATTTAACTAAACGAATTTATAAAATCATTAATTCGGATATTTGAAACTAATATATAAAATAATAATTGCCCAACTGAACGGAAGAATAAAATATCCTGCTTGGTTTTCTATCTTGCTTGGTTTTTTCCGCCAAGCTTTTTAAAAAAGCGTCAAGACCCCTATAACAGAAAAGCACCAAAAGTTCATTGGGTTTATTTTCATAACTTTTGGCAACAAATCTATGTATATTAACGAATCTATCCCTTTTTGAAGCTCGAATAAACTCCCAAACCTAAAAGCAAAGGATCCTATAATGGAAAAGTATCCGATTTTTTTATGGACAATATTCAAGTGACAGAACATGGTGTAAAATTACCGCGGATAGCAAATTTGTTTAAATATCTCATCAATTGATGCCGAATAAATGCAGGCATGCATGCACAAAATATTTAATTAATTTTGTATGATAAATAATTATTAGAAAATTCGTATATACATATTAATTAAAAAAGTAATTTACATATTTAAAATAACATGAAAATATGCATGATGGTGCACTAAAATAGAGAGAAAATTAAAACCTGTTACTGAAAATGTTTATAACATAGTACTTTCCAATACCGTGGTTCTTAATGTTATTCACAAGCAGATGGAATTTTTCTCATCCTTAAACGCAAAGGAAGAATAGAATAGAGATTGTTGTTATAAAAGTCCGAGAGGTAGTCACAGTTTAAACCTAACCATTTCATACAAGCTGGTTTTCATGTAGTAATTGATTTTACTTATCCATCCCGAAAACAGTCGTCAGTTGTCGCAACAGCTGTGTATGAGGCCATGATAATCGAAAAATGTCCCATTAAAATGTTAAAAGCATGGCAACCCAATTACAGATTTACCAATATTTTTAAAATAAAGCACGCTGTCATGTTTTTAGAGGCCTCAAAGTCTGAGCGGGGGTTGGCGAGCGTAGCTCGCAGGGGGTAGGCCCCCTAGTAATATTATAAATCTGATTATGTGCAAATGTTAGGCTGAAGCCAGCATCAAAATGGAACATTTAATGATCCTGTATCTTTGCATATAGGCTGATTATAACACTCAAATGAACATAGGCTGGTTTTTGTTTATTTTATTCATATATTTTTCTTAATAATTCAAAATTTCGTTATTTTTATTGAGAATAAATGGACATTTTTTTGTATAGCATTTTAAAATGGTTAAATTTACTTTACCGTTGCTAATACTTTATCGTCGCCAAAACTAATTCAAAACCCAGAATAATAATTTTTACTCAACAATTTAGTTTCAATTGAAAAATTTTCACGGGAAAAATGAAAATGAAATAAAAAAAATTAAAGAATTAAGAAGAAGATTAAATAATATTATTAGAAATAAAACGTACTTTTTTTAGTTTTTGATAATAATACAAGCTTTCAATATGCGTAACCATAGGAAACAGGCGAATATGACGTCATTTATCGAAAATAAAGCGGATATGCTTTGATTGGTGAAATAAAATGACCTTGGTTTTTTCTTCATTTTTTTCTTTTGTATGGTAACAATACTTGCCGTTTTACCGTCTGCGCACGGCTAATATAACTTTACCGTATTTTTTATTTAAATTTAAAAAAAGTAAAAAGAAGTTTCAAAAGAAAAGGGTTAGCAAATGTCAATAATATGCTCCGCAGAATTATCCATGTCGAAAATGATGCCATGGATAGCGAGAAATAGTGATTTTTCATTCTTAAAACTAAAAGAAATAACTCAATTACCTAAAAAAAAAAAAAAAAAAATGACGAATGTTAATAGTTTAATTTTTGTTGATAAAACATAAAGATTTAACATTATTTCGTTAAAGTAACATAATTTTCCCTATGTCAGTATTGAAATTAATTGCCTGGAAAAGAAAATTAACAAGAATTATGTCATTAAAAAGGGATTTTTCTGGGGAAAAAGGAGACGTCATATTTGAAATAAAACGGGAATTTTCCAATATGTTTTAAAATGAGTGTGAATCAATTCCTTACATTGATAATACAAGGATCAAAAAGTATAGAAAGTAGATGAGTTTCGCGCCATATTTATAACGAAAAAATTAAATGTTTGTTATCTATACTGATTATTAAGCATGAGTATCCATTATTTCGTTATTTCGTTCCGCATGAGTATCCGAGTTTTCTACTGAGAATCACATCATAATTTTAAGAAAACGAAAATGAACACGAATTTATTATATTAAAATCTGACCGTGTGTTTGTATTTCGCAACTACTCTTAGACTATCGAACGCAACGCGATTTACTACCGGTTAGTTTACTACCAGTTTAGCGATACCGGTTATAATTGATCCGAGGATGTCACACAAACTCTCAGAATTAAAAAATAATAAATTAAATGCCTTTTTCTTTTATACGAAGTTTCTCTAAAAACGGAAAGTAACTTCATATTGTGTATAAAAAAGGAGAAATAAAACAGATTAGTATATTTTTTACACCATTTTCTCATTAAAACTGAAAAACAGAATTTATTTTCACTTTGAATAAATGGTGAAAACAAAATCTTGATTTCAATAAATTATCTGAGAAATAAAAACATATTTTCACATATTCAAACTTCATGAATCAATTTATTCTGGAGAACAAAAATTGCCTGTCAATATACTCTCATTTAGAAACAAGATTTGTTTCAACTATATATTAAACCAAGGAGACAGAATTGAATTTAAAGAAAAAGCATATACTATTTCTAATTAATGTTTTTTTTTTTTTAAGGATGGCTGTTAAAATGTTTCACAAAGGCGTTAAAAGTAAAATTGCCTATCAGGTAAAATTGACATTTATTTTTACCCAATTCATCTATTCCCACGATTTTATTTGTCCCTCCTTTTTGCATTGGTATGCAATTTCATTTTCGCGATTATTTGGCACAAAATTTCACTTTTTTAAGACTGAGTTATGTCAAGGTCCCTATAATAAAAAATACCGTATTGTCTCCTATGAAATGTGATAAATAGATAGTTAATTATTAACGTTTTTAATTATTGGGAGTAAAATATTTCGCTTAATTAATGTATTTATTATTCTTTTAATGTTGCGTGAACGAAGTCACGGGTAACAGCTAGTTTAGTATATTTCCTTAGATTGTCCACCAATAACACTAAAAAGCATGTTTGGTACTTTTGTGTTAGCCACATGCCAGCAGTTAATCGAAAAAAGTTTCTGTATTTGCAACAATCTTTTTGATTTGAATTGTTTCAGTGTTTAAGTGTGTTATTCAATTACATACATGTTAAATTAATGTTTTATTTAATTACTAGGGGGCTCAGCCCCCTACTCATTAACGCTCGCCAACCCTTGTGAATTGCGAAGCAATTCACATTGAAACCGCTGCGTGGTCCCAGTTCGCTTCGCTCGCCCCTTTTCATTTTTGCAGCAATTCTAGCCAAATAAGTACTACCATAAATCCACCATAAAATTGACAATTTTTTAATGTAAAAAAATAATTGAAAACACAGTTAAAAATGCATTTAGTTGGTGCTAACGATGTTCAAAAATCATTTAAATACTATGAAAAAAAATCTTGAAAACACAATTAGTTAAAAACTTATTGCCACGGCTTAAATTCATTAAAAAAAAAAAAACACTATATGATAGGAAGATAGTTTATATATATCATCAATCATTGTTTAAATTTCGTAAAACTGTTCTAATTGATTATAGATATTTGGAAAAGAAATTATTTTTTACTTCACCAGCAGGTACGATCTAGACAGTTGATATTTTTATTTTCTCCGATTTTGTGTGAGTGAAATAGATAAATTCTAAATAAGAGTTGAGAATTCATTTGAAATTAACGATATTACTCATAATTAAAATGAGTTATCTTCTTAAACACTTTGGATTACGCACATGTTATTTTATTTTTAGTAATTTTCTAGTTTGAGTTTCACTGCTCTTTCGCTGGCCGCCATATTGGAGATTCTGGAAACTACGGTGTTGCCAAACGATAATCTAGAAATTTAGCCCTTTTTCCGCGCCCCGTAAGAGAAATATATGTATAGATTTGTGAAGTTTTAATTTCGTTCGGCAATTTAGTTATGGAATATTACACAGAAACAAACAAATGATGAATTATTTACATGGTTTTAAGTGCATATGGGTAAATATTCTGTAATTGGGTTGCACATTCATTTTCTAGATAGCTTTGAGAAAAAATCATGCTGGAAAAATATTTTAAATAACATAAAAAAATCAGTAAGTTGCAATATAATTTTCAAGGAAATTGCTTTTGAAAGTAAATTGTTTTTCTATTTGATGGTATAAAAAGTGAATTTGTGTGATATTTAAAACTTAAAAAAATTTCGATAAAATGAAATTGATTGTTCAGGTGATTGCTACCGCCAATATAACACGGGTGTCTATTCCAGATCAGCAACCAATTTCCCTGACATTTCCAGGTTTTCCATACCAATAAAAAAAAATTCCAAGTATCGAGATTTTGTGATGTTACACACAAAATATCTTAAAAGTTGTGAATTTTGAGAGTAGAACTTTCACAACTGATTCTGAGGCACAAATTACTGATTTGTTACATAGTTTTTTGCACAATTTACAAATTGTTGAACATTTTACATGCTAAAGATTTTGCAGATACACACTTTTAGCATTAGGCTCTATCCATTTTATCAAATCAGGATGAAATTATTTATCACATCAGTCACAGTTAAATACAGATTGCTTTGACATATTTTAATACAAATAACAAATATTCAATAAATTAAGCTAACAAATGTTCAGTTCCCAAACAAAGATAAGTAAGCAGAGTGAAACACCTAATCAATCATACAACATTCAGTAGAAAGTTTCAGTGAAGCTGGAACTGAAAATCTCTGGTGACACAGGAGGATTAAAAGGGGGTAGTAGACCAGGGGTCGGAAGTAGTGAAACTACTGTAGTCATTACTTTTTACAGTAGTTTGTAGTGTAGTGAGCTACATTTTGAACAATGTAGTGTAGCGAGTAGCACGATACAAAACATCAGTAGCTTGTAGTGAGAACCGATGCTACTTTTAACTCTACTTCAGGGGAAAAAAGTGCAATTCTGCAAATCACGTGGTCGAAATTGCTTCTTTTGTTCTGCGCAACAATTTCCGAATCGCAGTGAGAAATCTCAGCTGCAGTATATAGCAATGCATCGCAAAAATCGCGTGAAGTCATGGATTTTTTCCATTGACACTTGCTGCTGAAATCAAGTACTAACCCACCAGAATAATTAATTTTCTTGTTGGCAACACTTGTCTATTTATTTGTTATTAAGTCTTCATGTTTTAATGCCAGGTTTCTTATTATTCGGAATTGCTCTATTTACAGATTTATTTATTGTTTGGATTTAGGGTTGTTTTTCTATAATTTTCTAGATTACAATATATTTTTAAATTTTGCTACAAAATTTGTTAAGTATGTATAAACTAACGTTTTGGAGACAAACACAAAACATTTTCTTGTATTTTATCTTTCTTAATTTTTTTAATGCCCCCGGTTATGTCGCATTTATTTAATTGTATTCTGGCAGACGCGATAGAACGTGGGGTCACTTTATTATTTAAATCGTATCTTCAATTTCTAGTGTAAATTGAACACTTTGACAAAATTTGAAAGTAGCGAAGTAGTGACTACTTTCAAAAAGTAGTTTGTAGTTCCTACTTTTTAAAACAAGTAGCTGTAGTTGTAGTTAACTACATTTTTGACAAAGTAGTTGTAGTTTGCTACAATTAAAAAATAGTTTTTCCGACTCCTGGGGTAGACAAAATGATTTGGACGAGTGGTTGATTTTAATGGTGCTGCAATTTCAAATCCTTAGTTTTATAAGAAACATTTTCCTATTTTTGTCTTGAAAGTTTAAAATTTTCTAACTTTTTCTCAGAAATTTCAAATTTTGCCGACTTTTCCTCAGAAATTCCCGATTTTTTCAGTCCATATAAATTTCCCTGACTTTTCCAGGTTATCCATGTGGCTAGACCCCCTGATATAACACCAGTGTTACTCATGAACATGCTTTTGCTTTATAATATACATACCAGGGGTTCCAACTTGGTTTATAGAACATGGATAAAAGCAACTTTTAATTGAAAACTCTAATACATTTTTCTTATATAATCAGTTCAATTATATAAATAAAGTTTTGAAATTTATTAAAAGTTATACTTTCATATTAGCCACATGCCAGGTGTTAATAGCAAAATAAATCTCTAAAGATTTCGCTATTCAACAGCTTTTCTGATTATGATTATTTCATAGTATAAGGGCATAATTTGATTAGATTTTTGTTAAATTTGTGTCTTGTTTATTGATCAAATTTTAAGTTCATTATGTAATATTAGCTGGAAACAAATACTTAATAATTTATATTTTTTAAGTGCAGTCTTCCGTTATCAGGCTGAATGCGATAAATAGAGTTTTAAAAAATTCATTCTTGAAAATTATTTTAAAAACCATAATTAATCAGTAAATTAAAAACAAATTATATTTCAATTTGAACAAATTATATTTCAAAGTACATTTATCCAATTCAAGGGATAAAAATTGAAATTGTTCAATTACATGTCTGTTAAATTTGTGTTTTATTAATTTTATTTTATTTATTCATTTATTAAGTTTTAAGTTCGATATGAAATATTAGCTAGAGTCAAATACTGAACTATTTATATTGTTCTAAGAGCAAACAGGTTATTATTCTATCATAATAGAGATAGATTTAGAGAAAAATAAAATCATGTTTGAAAATTATTTTAAAACCAAAAAAATAAATAAAAAAATAAATAAATAATAAAAATAATAAAATAAAAGAGAGAGTAAATTGTGGTACATTTTTAAAATAAATTGCATTTGAAAGTCAATTTTTCCTTCTAATCAACTGTGCAAAAACTGAAAATGTGCAATTTTTAGTAGTTAGAAAATCTACAGTAAAAACTAAATTTATTGGCTGGTGTTATGACCATCAATCTGACATCATGTTACTCATGGACATGTTTTTGTTCTATAATATAGATATGATCTTTTATTTTTATAATATAAATATGATCTTTTATTTTTTCATGCTTTCATCATTTCAGGAAATACACACATAATCTGTTTACAGCAAAGAAAAAAATAAATCCACAGCAGTGAATTTCCATTCCATAATATGAATTGAATCCTCTTTAAAAAGAGGTTTCTTTACTGATAACTAGCCAAATTTTATCAGGACTAGTCAGGTAAGTTTAGGAGCCATTGAAATGTTGAAATCCATGACCATCAAGAAATTTTGCTGTTTGGTACTTTCTTTTTGAGGGAGGGGGGACTGATTTAAAATAACCAGTACCTTTCAAAATTCTATCAATACTCTATCATCAAGCTAAAGCATAATTCCATGTCACAGAGTAATCTAACTGACCACAGAGTAATCTATGTGACTACAGTTAACTCCCTTTAATTTGAACTACAAGGGTATGTGAAAAAAAAAAAAAAAAAAAAAAAAAAAAAAAACTATCCAAAACATGCAACTTTAAAGAAAAGTGATTCATTGATATCAGGAAATTCACCATCTGTAATATTTTTCTTATATCTTGTAGTGTACAGTTTTCTACAATTTGTTCTTCATTTTTTAAATTAGTAACTAATGTGTTTGGCAGAACATTGTATTTTTTAACAATACAGTAGCCCCTTGATATATCGCGCTACTTGGAGATAAGAAAAAAAGCATGATATACCGAGGAGAGCGATATAACGAGGGGGGGGGGGCAAGAAGAGTTTATAAATGAAAAATAAAGAGCCCTAAATTAAGCTACAAGGTTTTCGATTTAATGCTTGTTCAAAAAACTACAAGTTCAACACAAAAGAGATGGTAAAGCGGAAAAAAAAAAAAAAAAACCTACATATACAGTATACATTTTATAGTATTTTATAAAAATATTGGACCATAGAACTATTATCTCCTTTAACTGCAGATATAATTTCAGCGTCAGTCAAATTTTGAAATATGGGTTCATTGTTGTCAAAATGTACCCATTCATTTGTATCGCATACAGATATTTCCATGCCTAATTGATTGACAGCTCCAAGGATGTCTTGTAAATTTTCCTCATTTGAGTCACTTTGTGTTCAGAGTCCATTTCTTTCATCAGCAAATGGAAAATTTAT
Source organism: Maratus michaelseni (assembly GCA_963931845.1). NCBI lineage: Eukaryota > Metazoa > Arthropoda > Arachnida > Araneae > Salticidae > Maratus > Maratus michaelseni. The sequence continues at coordinate 37,503,849 of OZ007591.1, read as the reverse complement.
TGGGGGACAACTAAAAGAGAGTGAAATAGCCGAATGGGCGATATAACGAGGGGTTACTGTATTTTAATTCTTTATTACACCACGTTTAACTTTCATGTAATCTTAGCATTAATTTCTCCTGAAATGTTAATGCAGTATAGGCCTCATGCTTCAACATTGCAATCAACAAAGGGTAAAAACTGATAAAACAAAAGTTAACTGCCATATTCTTTAATCAGCATTTTAGTTCAGTAAAGGCATTCACTATTAACATTCTTTACAAATTTATTTAATACTCTATTAAACCACACTCCCTATAATTAATTAATAATTATAGGGATTAGCCAATTAGAAGTGAACCAAATTATGAAACTTTTTTTCAGGTTTTATTATATATAAAAAAAATCTACACACTATAAAACAGTTGTCATATTTACCTGCTTCACGTGACCTTTTAATAGCCAGTTCAAGTCGCTTCTGCTGAGCCTCACAAAGTCCTGTAATATGCTTGGCATAAATGAAGCCAGTGTATGGGGAAATAAATTGACTCAACAGTCTTGGATTCTTAAAAAAGAAAAATATTATAAATTATGCATAGTTTAAAACAATTACACAACATAAATAGCTGTTTAAATAATTGAATTCATTAATAACTGGTCCATTAAAAATAATTTACAGACAAAAATAAACGAAAAAAAAAAGTCAAGGCCATCACAAAACTTTCTTCTTCTATATTACTCTAACATATTAATTTAAATAGTGCTGTTACACACCAACAATTACAAGGTATAGTTCATTTCTTTCAATACAAGATGAAATTAAAGTGGTCAGCAAATAAAACACACAGTTCAACAGCACTCCTGTTGGGTATTCAAATATAAAATTGAAAAAACATATGTATTTTTAATTAACAGGGGGGCTCTGCCACAAACTATGTCCAGCAGTCCCTGCAGGACATAGTTTGTGCCTCTAAAAACATGCTAATTTGCTCTGTTTTAAAAAGTTTATCCAATTACAGATGATCATATATATTACACTAGTCTGCTTAATATCAGATGATTGAAAACTAATAACTGTCCTTAGATCATTTTTTTTATGCTGATTACAGAACTGTTCTTAGTTTTTTTTTATCATGTACAGTTTGTTTGTAATCGACCCAAGTTGATTTCGAAGATCACCTGAGAGCATTCATTATGTGTTAGCCACACATAACATAAGTGTACTTTTGGATACTTGAAAACTTATCGAACGACTTTTAGATTATAGTCTGAATGGTGAGAATTAATTGGCAAGAGTCCAAAAAGTAACACTAAAGCAGTCAGACATTCGCATTTCCAGTTTATTTCTCTTTCTGTTTGCATTTCCACAAGTTGTTCTCAGTTTTTGTCTCATTGTTTTACAATGTCTACACAGAAGTGTGTGAACAATTCTGATGTTTTCTGTTACATGTGTGGAAATTTTAAAATGCTTAAGCAAAGAACGGATATAACGGACTTTGTGAAGAAGGCTTATTATGCTATTTTCATTTCAAACTAGGTGATCATGATACGGCATGGGCGTCAAAGAAAGTTTGCCACTATTGTGTTGAAAGATTAAGGTTATGAAAGAAAACGTGCATGCTGTTTGCAATTCCTATGGTGTGAAGGGAACCTAAAGACCACCTCAACGATTGTTACTTCTGCTTAATTAATGTACAGGGGTCCAATGTGAAAAATAAGAACAAAATTGTGTATCCAAGCATTCCTTCAGCTATTAAGCCAGTTCCACATGGACCAGAACTGCCTATCCCTGTTCCTCCAGCTTCTTTAGAGAATATGGCAGACAATGTTAAATGGGAATGTGCTGCAATCTCCAAAGATGATAGTGATACTGACTATAGGCCTGAAGACAACTTTAATCCACAACGGTTCTCCCAGAGTGAACGAAATGATCTAGTATGTGATCTGAACTTGCCTAGGAATCTGCAGAACTACATGGATCCGGGTTAAAAGCAAGAATCTTGTGGCACCAGGAAAACATTTTTTATGGTACAGACACAGAGAAAAAGAACTACTTCCTTTATTCTCACAGAAAGATTCATTGGTTTACTGCAATAACCTAAACAAGTTGATGCACTTCTATGGTATTGAACATGATCCTACTAAGTGAAGATTTTTTATTGACTTGTCTAAGAGGAGCCTCAAAGCCATGTTACTGCATATTGGGAATATGTATGGGCCCATTTCCGTGGACCATTCAGTTCAAATGAAAGAGACATTCGAGAACATGAAGATACTGTTAAGAAATATTCAGTATGAAGTACACAAATGGCTTATCTGTGGTGACTTCAAACTTATAGGAATACTATTAGGACAACAAGTTGGGTACACAAAAAATGCCTTGCTTTCTATGTGAATGGGATATTTTGTTCCTGAAACTAAAAACATCCTGCATGTACTGCTTGCACCCCCCCCCCCCCCAAAAAAAAAAAAAAAAGCAGTTTGTAAAGGCTCTACCACGAGATGGGCACTGCTTCAAGTACCTTTCTATGAAATTTTTCTTCATCACAAACAAAAAATTGAAAGCTAGAATTTTCGCTGCCTTCTCAAATAAAAACTGATGCAGGACAAAGATTTTGAAAATAAATGAATGAGATAGAAAAAGACGCATGGGTTGCCTTAAAATCTGTTACAAATATCCAAATTATAGGAAACATTACAGGAACATTGTTGGAAAATTTCAAGAAGTTGGGTTGTAACATGAGTGTAAAAATGCACTTTCTACATTCCCATATAGACTACTTTCTGGAAACTCTGGGACATTACAGTGAAGATCACAGTGAACACTCTCACCAGGATATCATAGAGATGGAGAATAGGTATACCATGGAAGATGGAATGAAAATATGATGGCGGACTACTGTTGGATGTTGAATAGAATAGGGACATAAATGATGAAGGAGGATTTGCAAGGAAGTCAAAAAAGAAAAAGTTTGTTTAATAGAACACTCTTTACTTTTTGTTTTATTAAAGAATTATCATGAACTTATTAGGACATACTTTTACAGTATTTTTAAAGTATATAATAAAATATTTTTGTATGAAATGGTGATTAATTAAAATATTGAAAACATGACTTCTTATCTTTTTTGTAAAAACCTGACATTATATTAAAAAAAAAAAAAAAAAAAAAAAAAAGGAAGTCATTTCCGGAATCAGCATCAAAAATTGATTCAGGAACCCTTGTTCATAAGATATCATGTGAAAGTTAAAAAAAAATGCAGACTAGTGTTATTTTTGTTGTCACCATCCGTTTTTCTGTGCATTTACAAAATGTGCAACAATGAATGAGGTATCATTTGAAAAGTTTTTGAACCGGCTTCTGACATAGTACACTCACATTTTGTAAAAACATATTTTTTAATTAAACATTGCAGTTAATTAAAAATTAAAACAGTATACCTCAGTTTACCAGCATTATGAATGCTTCTAAGCATGTCTGAGGAAAATGTGGTTTTACAAGCACATAGATCGCTGCTGGGAGGAAAATTGTTTTTCCTAGAGTTTAAAATCACAATCACTCAGTGCCCAAAGCAAAAAAAAAAAAAAATATATATATATAATAAAATCCGAAGGCAAGAAAGTGTCTGTAACCAATCCAGGCTGAACCACTCTGGTCTGCGAATCGACCGTAGTGAAACGTCGTGTTAGGCTTAATGAAAAACCTATGGTAATATATGACAGCTAAATGATAATATCTTCTACTTGAAATCATGTCTGTTCAGCATATTTTTCCTATAAAGCATGTATATCATATCCTATTATAATGTTTTAAGTTCTTAATTAAAAATCCAGATTAAACATCGGAATACCAGATATAAACAAACAAACACTGTTGCGAACAATATTGTTTTGACACCATCTACCGGCTTTAAAAAGTACTTTTCTACAATACAAACCTTTAAATAGCAAAATCTTCATGTTGTTTGTGTGAAATCTTATGAAAATGGAACGCAGATCAACAATCTATCATTTTTAACAGGGGTTATTTAGTAGTATATATATATTTATATATATATATACTATTTTTTTTAAATTATTTTCTGAAGGTATTTTTCATAAACTGTATTCTGTTTTTGTCCCTTTTAAAATTGGAATTGCTGGGGTCTGGACTGAGTTATAAAAAAAGCAAAAAATACCTACCTATTGTCGGTAATCATGGGTGCATGAAGTCTATCCACACCAAATACTAAAAACATTTTTTATCATTAGGTATAACTAAAGAAGATGGGTTAGAAGATTTCAATTTGTCTTGCATTATAGCTAAAAATTGTTCTTTTACAATAAAAGAAAATGATTAAAAGTTTTTGCTTGTAAAAATGTTATTATTTCACTATGTAAAGTATAATTTACTATCAGTTAAAATCTCTCCAAGACTGAAATCTGTCCTGAGACTAAAGGTCTTGCACCCATGTCGATAGTTTGTGGTACTGCTGGTAACTTTTATTAAAAAAATATTTAAGTAACAACTATTTTGAAAAGAATACTTTCTGGTGGTCAGGTCATTTTCATATTTTTCTGCAGTTTTAAGTTGCCATCCTCACAGCCTGGATGGAAATACAAAACACGGATGAATATTTACTATTTAAAAAAAATATTTTCTTAAGGCTATTTTCCTTCCCCCCCCCCCCCCCCCCCTTTTTTTTTTTTTTTTTTTTGCAGTGTAAAATTGCCATCTGTTTGATCCAGGTGAAGATACAAAAAGAAAAAAAAAATGTATATATATGCACAGATAGACGGCACTTTTCTGTAGGCCTGGGTAATGCCACGTTTGCTAGTAAATAACGAAAAGGAATAAGTTTTCAAAAGGAATATCTTGTAGATATGTATAGCTTTTGAATTAATTATTGCTTCAGCATTTTAATTTAGCAGTTTAATTAATACCTCCCATCCCACACTTTAACTAGATTATATTCAATAAGAAATTTGCTTTTTAAAGTTTTTTATTTCAGATTTTTAATATTAGTAAAACCTTTTTTTTAACCCTCTGAAAGTCTGAAGGCTTTCCTCATTTTCATAAAAATGTTCATAAAACTAATGTTAATTTGAATTTTCTTTAACTAGGACTTCCCTCAAAGGGATTAGTCTGAGTGATATTGCTGAGAACATAAAGTTAACAATTACGATATAAAGAAGATATCAACAAGAATCTAAGTGAATATACAGCATATGATAGACAAGAGATAGATAAAGATACAACATATGAAAAATAGCAAATTAAATGATATAATTACAAAATATCATATATAAATTCATATACTGTTGTGTTTTCATATGCATTTTTTTATAACATTTGGCAAATAATCTCATTTTCTTAAGCGGGAATTGCTCAAAACTTAAAAAAAAAAAAAAAAAAAAAAAAAACCCGGATCTTTTAAAACGATATTTTTAAAGTCACATAATCAGATTTGCAGCCAATAGCGTATTTTAGCAAGCGTAGTTTAACGCAAATTTAATTTAATTTTTGCAACATTTTCTTTGTGACAAATATCTAAATAAAATATTAAAAAATAAAATATTAAATATTGAAATATTAAATCAAATATTTAATATTTGAATTAAAAAAATTTCCTTTGTTTATTTGTATAACTATTTATAGAAACTCGTATACTTCAAACCACATTGATAACATGCTTTGCTACAAACGTGTCTACCAGTCTAACTACTCGTATGTCTTAGCTGTGTCTCTCTCCGAACTCATCTGTCTACTGTCTCTCTACTCTTCTGTATACACGTCTCAGTATCCATCTGTCTTTCTACCCGACTCTTTAATCGTGTCTCTACCTGTCTCGCTTCCCGTTACACTACTCGTCTATCAACACGTCTGTCTGTCTATATACCCCTCTCTCTACCCGTCTGTCAAGTCGTCTCTGTACTCGTCTCTCTATCCACCACGCTACCCGTCTCCCTACCCATCTCACTACCCCTCTGTCAACCCTTTTTTGCACCTGCCTCGCTACCCGTCTGTCTATTCGTTTCGCTACCCGTTAGCTTATCTCTGTCGCTATCCGTCTCTCTACCCGTCTGTCTAAACGTTTGTTTACACGTCTATCTATCTCTCGCCAACTCTTCCCAATATTTAAACAATTTAGTAAACGGAAGCCGTTTATCTGTTATTAAATGCAAACAGGAATAATTTATCTAAAGAGTGTAATCAGATGCAATTTCTTTAAATACATACATAAACCAGCATAATAATTCACCAGTTTTATTTTCATAGTAGTTTATGTCATTTGACAGTAAATCTCAACTTCTTCAACCCGAACTGCATCAAGCTTTTTAAAAAAGCCCCAAGGTCCGTATAACTGGGAAGGGGAATTGTCCTCAGGGCTATTAGATACATGTTATTAAGTTAAGTGAAAGTTTCGTAATCGGGTTCGCAGCCAATTTCTTATGTTAGAAAGGGTGGCTTCACGCCATTTTAAATTCATTTCTGTAACTTTCTTTTTCTTTTTTTTGGTGGGTGGTTGGGGGGGGGGGGGGGGGGGAGGGTTCCAAATATATACACTTAAATTCAAACTTTTGCCCCATGTTAATATTAGTGTTGTTTGTATTATCAATTAATACTTTGTTGATCGAGCTTCATTCGAAACAAATGTAAAAGACTTCTACAGTTTTTTTTTCTAGGAGAAAGTTCCGTAATCGGGCCCTAAGCTAATCGGGGAATTTAATATCATTATTGTTTCTAACTCTTATAGAGTTAAAACAATATTGTTGCTAGCATTACTCTTGTTTGTGACCAACCTCTTCTGTGTATCTGAATAGGGAAAAGTTCCATATCATGTACTGGTTGGTGCCAAAGGCAGTTGTAGAATCTTACAAATTTTTCTAGAGAGCGGAAAAACATGTTTTTTAAAATATTTACAAATATACGTTTATTAAACCATGTTTTTGAGTCATTTTAAAAAATTAAGTACGGTGCTAAAATAAAATTTTATTGCCATTTTCGATATTTTAATAAGAAATGAAAATACATAACAAACAAATTTAACAAAACTAAGCCATTTTTGGGTACTTCTCTATTATCCCGTCGACCACTTTTTATAACAAAAAACTATCGCCAAACTAAGATTAAACGCCAAAAATACAGTCCCATTTACTTGATGACAGAAGCATTATACGTATTTGTTATGCCATCAAGTGGTTTTTAATTCGACATTTGCGTGTATTTTTCATTATGTTTTACTGATTTATTAGTTATTTCATTCATTAAAGTAACAATTGTGTCCTTAAATTCTTATATTTTATTTATTTTGATATTTCAATGGCAACGTTCTCCCGTTTATTTAGCGTTACAGTTTGGCGATAGTTTTTTGTTATGAAAAGTGGTCGACGGGATAATAGAGAAGTACCCATTTTTTGTGATAAATAATTGTTATTGCCAGGGGGGGGGGGCAAATTGTAAACAATTAATAAGCGAACTAAAAAAATTACCGGAAAAAACTTGTGGGAATCTCAAGAAAGAAATATCTGATATAAATAGCATTTAAAATCTTAAAATGGAGAAGTGATCCGTATAAAAATGCAAAACATTATACACCTGATATAAGAATTTTTTAATTTTTTTATATTTCCGAAAGAACAGATAAAAGGGTAAAAATCCCGGCACAGATGCCATATACTCACCACGTTGGCACGATTTTCCCCCCGCCCCTTTGGCGAAAACTGTTTGTTGTGTTTGTTTACTTTTATTTTTTATTTTAATTCTATAGATTATTTTTATATGTATATCAATATTAATTTAGGCACAGATGTCATATGCGCACCAGATTGGCGCGATTTTTCCCCCGCCAATTTGGCGAAAACTTTGTTTTTGAATATTAGTTACAAATTCCATACAATAATAGCGTGTAATTTTTTATTTCAATATAAAAATAAAATAACGTAATAAATGAAATAGCTCCTATTATTCAAAAATGGGAAATAAAAATAAATAAATGATAGTTTGATATAAATAAATATTGATATATATAATAAAAACAATTTATAGAATTAAAATAAAAAATAAAAGTTAATAAACAACAATTGAAACAAAATAACCGGGTTACCATGTGAGCATAAAATTGCCATTTTGTTGCAATCGCGCCAATGTGGTGCGTATATGACATCCGTGCCTTTATTTATATCAAACTATTATTTATTTATTTTTATTTCCTTTTTTAAAATAATAGAAGCTGTTTCATTTATTACGTTATTTTATTTTTATATTGAAATAAAAAATCACGTGTACTATTTGTCACACTATTTGTAACTAATATTCAAAAACAAAGTTTTCCCCAAGCTGGTGGGAGGAAAAATCGCGCCAACGTGGTGCGTATATGACATCTGTGCCTTGTTTCATTTCACATAGAGGTACTGCTCTATTATCCCGTCGACCACTTTTCATAACAAAAAACTATCGCCAAACTGTTAGATTAAACGCCAAAAATGCAGTCCAGTGTTGAATTCAGACACTTTTCTCCGGGAGGGATTTCTGTGGCTCCGGGGGGGACATTATAGAGTTCCGGGGGGGAAATTCCACTTTTTGACCATTAAAATCATAATATCTCAAATCTTCCGGGGGGGACATTCCCCCCCGGGCCACCCCCTGGATTCAACACTGATGCAGTCCCATTTACTTGATATCAGAAGCATTATACGTGTTTGTTACGTCATCAAGTGGTTTTTAACACGACATTTGCGTGTATTTTTCATTATGTTTTACTGATTTATTAGTTATTTCATTCATTAAAATAACAATTGTGTCCTTAAATTCTTATATTTTATTTATTTATGTATTTTGATATTTCAATGACAACGTTCTCCCGTTTATTTGGCGATAGTTTTTTGTTATGAAAAGTGGTCGACGGGATAATAGAGAAGTACCCACATATGTATTGGTACTTTTATGTTAACTTGGCGCAGTTGATAAATCGCCAAATATTTTTCTCATAACATCTTCATATTGCATTCATTTCATTTAAATATAAATCTTTCACTGATTTCATTTGAAATACATACATTAAAAATACACGTCTTTCACTCATTTAATTTAAAATACACGCCTTTCACTAATTCCATTTAAAATACTAAAAAGGAAAAGAAAATAAGAAATAATGCCACAAATCGAAACCTTTTATTTAAACATCAAAGAATTGTTCCTAACATACACACGCGAAATAAAAAAGCTGCTAATGGTGTGATTTACGCCAAATCTCTAATACTAATACTACTCTTACTAATCTCTAATACTTTTCAAACAAAAAAAATTCCAGATTAACTTTCCATTTTTATTAAATTGAAATATATTTTATTGTGCTGAATATTAGTGCTTGCATATTTTTTTGCTCCATGTATTCCATGAACTTTTCAATTCTGATTGTCTACGAAAATCTCCCGCCGGTGAAAATGACGTACGCACAAAATTTAGTGACGTATGTACTTTAATTGTGCTTTTTTATCTATTTTTTTAATATAACTTCCAAACGGTTTGACACTTATTCTTGGTAATAAATAGACGACGTTGTCACTTTTATAGGTACCTGCTGTAAAAATTTGAACGAAATCCGTTAAATATTTTTTGAGTTATGCTTGACGAAAGGTTTTAATATCCATCGTAGCTATATATGGGGCAAAGTAATACTGCGCTGTGTATGAGTCTTCGTTGCACTCAGACAAAAATCATGCTTGTCAACCTAACCGTTCGGAGTTTTCCGTGATTTTCTTCGAATCTTGCCGTAAATACGGGTTAGTATCCCTTAGAAAGACACCCTCGGAAAACACTGCCCCTAGGGCCTATATCCCTCGAGTAGATAATCGGCCATCATAAATTAACCACAAATCAACCAACCAAATCTGTTAAAAATATTTTTGTCCACAGTCGATTTAAGTTGTTTTTGAGAAATGGAAAACTACGGAAAAACAGCTTAGAGTGTTAAAAAACAAAAAAATTCTGGGATTATCCTGGATATATGATGATCCAGAATTGGCCTGGATGACTCTATATAAAATGTTAATGTTATAAAATTAATATCCAACTATACTTATTTAAATAGAAATGCGATTGATTTTAATTATATCTATACTAATAAAAGAAAATTGTTTGTCTGTGTGTGATGGCTGGCAAAATCTACCGGATGTAGAAGTCTGAAAATTTAGGTGATGATAGTTCAAAACCTGTCCTGATGCACCCAAGTCTCAGAATTTTAATAATTAAACAAAATATTAATTAAAACTCATTACAAATCACATCGAAAATGCCATCTTTCTTTTATCAAAATGGCTACAAAAAAGAACACCTGTTCTGCTGTTCGCACTTTCGAAGCAGAAATGAACAAATTTGAAATTTATTTACTAATTAGCGAATTTTAAGAAAACTAATTAAGATATTGACTTGAAACTTTCAGAGAATATGTAGAAAAATTAAAAAACTGAACTACAAAGAGAGTCTGTTTCTCTGGCCGATCCCTCCATTTACTTTGCGAAAATGAAAGGAAATAATTACGAATTTTTACCAATGAAGAAAAATTAAGATAACTTATTAAGATATAGATTTGAATTTGAGGATAGGAAGGGGTGCCATCAAGCGAATATTTTAGGATAGTGTCTTTGTTATGTTCTAATTATAAGAAAAATATAATTCTATTTTTAATGATCGTGTTAATGTAGAGAAAGGGGTTTTCTAACAAAATATTTGTGGGTATGGGGAGGGGGGAGGAGGAGGGTTAACACCTTTTTATTTAATATCTCATTTATTGTACTTCACCATGCACATCCTGGCGGCAGGTTTTTCATTAATTGAGAACTCTTATCAATAAAAACAACTGTATTGCTCTGATTTACACAAAACAAATTCCATTTAAGAAATTTGACACAATTTATATTTACCCGTAGTGTTTTATAAATGTTATATATAGAGAACAAAGGAAATTTCCAACAACGATTTTCATAAGAATTAAATTTATGTTCTAATAAAAGTACACAAACGTATTTACTTGATGCATACCATCAATCAAAGTTGTTGTTGAGCACTTGATCAAGCGCTCCCTGGCGGGCAATCCTACAAGGTTTTTTTCTCTAACTATGCATTCTTATCTTGGGTTTTATGGGCACAATCACAGCAGGGTTTTAATTCGACTTGGTTTTTGATTGTATTGCAGATTTTAGTTCCACCTTCCACCGCGTTATTTTCTGGAGTTCTATGGGCCGATTTCAACAGGAATTGGTTCATTCAACTCTCTTGATACAGCAGGTACCCATGTTGCATGTTCGTATAGAACAAATTGCACCCCCCGGCAGTAGAACTAGAGATGTAAATTTTCCGGAAATTTTGGAGTGGCGAAAAAAAAAAAACAGTTTTTTTCCGGGGGGTTTTTCTGGAAAAATTGATTTTTTACAAATGTTTCTCAAAAATAAGTTACATTTTCTTAAAAAAATATAAAACATTTTTTAAATTTCTGCATGCTAAAAAAAATATTTTTTTTTTTCACTTTACATGAATGTATTACCAAAAAGAAAAAAAAAGTCAGCTTTTAAAAGTTAGCCTTTCAGTCTCAGAATTTTCACAGTAGCTTTTCTTGCTTAATTTAACATCATTGTTTGTAATATATAATGTCTCTGTTGAAATAATTTTTAAGTTGCATTTGTTCAATTACCAGCAGAGATAATAATAAAAAAAAAATCTTATTAGTTTCAACCAATATCACTGCAGTTTGAAAGCAAATTTAAATCCCCTCTATGTAATATTGCTTTGTATATAAATGTCAGCATTTTAAAGGAACAAATTATTGTAATTGTGATATCATAAATATTATTATTTTTATACCTTCTGTGGCTTAAAAATTGATAATAATTTACAATATTGCAATTGTTTTTCGTTCAATTAGAATTTTCATTTCTTGTGTATTTAGTTTTGGTATAGCTTTCCAGTCTAAACCTAAACCAACCCTACGTTTTGGTTTTAGTTTAAGTTTCAGATTCTTAATATGAAAGTAATATATATATATGTATGTATATTTCTTTAATGAAATTTATAAAACAGGTGGATTTTTTAATGCTTTGAAATATTTAGTTGAAAACAATTTTTATCAGAAAATTTACATTTTCTTTGCAAAGTTTATTTGTATGCATTTATATATGAAAAAAAAAAAATTCAGTTAGACAAGTCTTAAAATCTATATTTAAGGAAAAGGAAGAGAAGAGAAGAGAAAAAAAAATTTGAAAAGACTAAATAATTTCAATTCATGTTATTAAAAAATAACTTGATTATAATAATAGTTAAATATTTCTTGCAATTATTATATATTACATGAAAAATTGCAGCTATGCCAATAAAAATAAATGCATGCTACAAATTTTATATTAAATTTCTGATATATTATTGAAATAATTTTGCACATGAATTTTCATTTTTAACAAGAGAAGTTGCTTGGGTCTGCTTACCTTCTTTTTTTCTTTCTTTTTTTTTTTTTCCCACGCGATCCTGTTTTTGTGAACATTTTGTATAAAAAATATTGCCTTATTAAAAAAAAATCATAAAATTGTCATAAAAAATATAATCAAAATTTTGTGAATTAGAAATTATGGAAATCTGTTGGAATCTGTCTGACACTCCAAACATTCATATGCATTGGCTACATTCAAGAAAAAGAAAAATCATTATCAGCAACCTAACCAGATTTTACTCTGCCTTTTTATGATTATTTGGGTATAACCAGGGTTGATAAAAATCATGATTTTTTTTTTTTTAAATAAAAAAAATTGGATTTATTTGATTTAAATCGGATTTTTTTTTTTTTAAATTAGATTTTTTTAATTAAAATTATTTGTGTGCTGTGCATGTATTTATTTTATTTTCTCTGCATAGATATACACATTTCTATTAATTTTATTACAGTTCCTAGATAAATTTCAAATTAATTTAAATAAAAATAAATTGTTGCAAACAAATTCAGATTTACTTAAAACTTAAAATCATATTATTATACTATTAAATTGTTATAGATAAGATATACCTATGTGCGTTGTGTCTATAAATTTGCAGTTAATTTAAGTTATTAAATTTTTCATCAAGGTATTACTCCAATAATACAGTAGACTACCTTAAATCTGCATAGCTTAAAACCGGAGGTTATGCAGATTTTAGAATTTTGCAGATTTCTGGTCACTGTTTACATTTTTTAAACAATAATTTGAATTTAACAATGTACTCAAAATTATAATGAATGCTTACAATAAAGTAAAATAGTTAAATACAATAAAAAAATTAAGAAAATTTAAAAAACATTTAAAATATTAAAAGTAAAGGTCAAGTAAATAATTAATAATGCACAGCTAAATATGTATAATGATGAGATTTTTTTTCTTGAACTATTCAGTGAAACTCGCCTTATAAATGTACAATAATAATTCACATCAAAATCGTAAAATAACAAAGTTTTATTTCATGTTTAGCCATACTTAATAACCAAAAAATCTTGATTAATACATAAATTATTTGGTAAAAATACTGTGATCGCCACTGATATCAGCACTATCTAGAAATTTTCAGAAACAAATTTATACTTCCTTCATGAGAAAACATGAGTTAAATCATATCAAACAGAATTAGATATTAAAATGTGTGCAGAATGTGATATAAAAAATTAAAAACTTAAATTTTACACCTACATCTTAACTGTAAGTTTCATTGTTTACATCGGAAACTATGTGCGGATTTTAAGAATTTGCAGTCTACTGTATATATAATATTAATCGCACAATAAATGCAGCAAAGAATGCTAAATATATATGTGTATTTCAACCAGGGTTGACCAATTATTGCCTAAGTGGAAAAAACCCTCCTGGCAAAAACTACTAGTATTTTAAAACAGAGTTTTAAGGATTTTATTTTAATTACATGATTTCAATGTTTAAATCACAATTTTAACCGATTAAAATCAGTGGTTTAAAATGAAATCTTGATCAATTTTCATTTTTGCCAATTTTTTTTTCACTTTTTGCCACTGTCCTGACAAAAATACATTTTTGCCGGCAAAAAGCCAACCCTGATTTCAACCAATTCAGTTTCACTAATGTCATCTTTTATCACATAGACTGTTAGTTTCTTAGTGTTTTTTATTTTTGCCACAATCTCCACCAGTTCTGCACTACATGGTTTGCATATTGCTGTCACTCATTTTCCAGAAATAGTTCTTTTTAGCCACACACAGGGTGGCTTATTCTTTCAATCTCTATCATTTTTCATGTTTATGAAAAGTCACAGCAATCCATCGTTGCCACAGATTAATCTCGGAAAATGAAACATTTGAAGTTACTTAAAAAATTAATAACTCGAAAAGTATTTGTCACAAAATTGTTTTACAAACTGCGTTACAATGGTAAAAAATTGTATTTTTCTTGATATAAATTTCAAATCTAATAATTATGTCGTTTTTCAAGTATTAGATTTCAAAAATTACAAAACTTCACAATGGAGTACCGTAGCGAAACTTTTACGCGTAAAAAGATAATGATAAAGGCATTGTGACTCGACGTGTATCGTGTATACTGGCCATAGCATGAGTAACGAATTATAGTAAACTTATTATTCTGTTAAAATATAAGAGTGAATTATGTATATACATTTTTAAAAAATAAAGAAAAACATTTTATCACAAACATAAAAAAAAAAAAAATTCTTCTATTTATTCCCTTATTCCAAAGATATCGTTTTATCGTCTGCTGCCATAGCAACATGAATTAAATTTCATTAAGAAAAATTGCTCAGTGGTAGAAAAATATTTTTCTAAATCGAATGGTTATTCAACAACTCAACACTTTAACAGGGGAATTTTTATTTGTTATATACATGGAAGTAAGAAGTTGTGACAACCAAAACATTCCCCTGGACAACGTTAGTGAGTGAGATTTAAGCCATAGTTTTAATTTAATTATTATAAAACAATGGGCTCGTGGGCAGCCAATGGCTGCACAAATAGGTTTAGCAAGAAGATTCCTGAATAAAATTTCATCGATAAGTAATTTATTTACTTTTTAAAGACGTAATTGCTTGATGTATACAAAGCTATCCAAATGGATTGCTAAACACTATGAGTGTAATGGGTATGAATGTAAATCAGAATCTTCCGCGTTTTGACAGTTTTGTTATGTATATATATTAATTTTCACGTTAATTGCACTATATTTCTGCAGTTTTTTTGTTCATTTTCTTGATTGTTTACATCGTCTAAATCAGAGTACAGGGATGGTGTTTACATGTCTACGTATATGTAATTTGATGTTTTAATTTCGTTTAGTATCGTTAGTATAACACATAAAATTCTTTTCAGTAAAAATTTAAATATTGGCCAGAATTCACCGGAGCTCATAAACACTGCGTTCCGGAGCGCAATGTAATAACGCTTCGGAAAAACGAATCCTAAATTACCCTTCCTTTCCTTCTCATATATATCCAATCTTTTGCCTTCTTTTGTATCAAAACACTTATAAGTGACGTAATGTTTCGCTCAAGTAAGAGATGGAGATGAAACGGTCTCTATTTTTATATCAGTCTTCGGGTTTGGGCAGGTTCGAGCTCAATCTGTCTTAAATTCAAAATTGTATTTATTCCATTCCAAATCATTTTAATGCTATTTTGATAAGAATAAAGAGTCAACAGAGATAGTATTTTTCTATTCTGCGTAGCTGCGAACTATTCTTTGTGTGTGTGTGTGTGTGTGTGTGTGTTAACACTATTTCCGAATCATAATCCTGAGCTTATTTAATCTCAGAATTCTGCGATTAATTAACATTAAGATTAGGCAAAGGTTTCTATTGTAGTAGTAACTAAAAAGTGGATTAGTTTATAGATAGGTATACGCAGTAGATGTATTTAAAATTTATATTTTGCTAAATAAAAAAATAATGCTTTAAATTAAAAAAAAAAAAATCCTTGACCGCTCGGCCTACAGGCACAGGTAGATTTCGAGGACGCAGACCATGAGGCGCCTGTTTGTTGGGAATTGCGGAAGAAATGCCCTTTTTATCATGATGCGTTAGTTGGAACCACCCATTTCGAAACCTGACTTGTTTGTAGGCGGAGCCGGCAGGGATTTTTTTTTTTTTTTTTTTTTTTTTTGCTATAAGGGTTGGTCCTATAAAAAACTTGTCAATATAAAAGTTTTAGGTAATATTAAGAGGATTTATAATAAATTTAAGCGGATTTGATATCTTGTGAATGGACGAAGTTATGAATTATTTTCTTCTACCCCCCCCCTCTTGGGGCCATTTTTAATGATATCAAAAATCTGTCATACCTAAATTTTTGGCCCTTTTCCTAGAAGTAATAATAACTTTAAACGGATTCGATACGCATCATAATTAAGAAATTATGGGGGTTTTTCTGCTTTCACAAAAAGCCCCCCCCCCCCCCCCCCCCTCCATTTCTCCCTCTTGGTTCGATTTTGCCCATTAACGAATTTGACCGAGATTTTATGCCCCCTGATTTTATGCATCAGTTTGGAAGAGGTTTATGCAGAATTATTGCAGGTATCGTGTCCATAAAAGAGTGACATAGATAAATAGATAGATAAAGTTTTGAACTGGGGGTGGTTTTGAGTTCTTAGGTGTCATGATCGGTGTAGATCTGGAAAAATTCCAACTTAAGGGAGAATGTAACAGGTATTTCTAACGAAATATACCTAAAAATGATGTATGAAATATAAATATGCAAATTGTAGTGACGACGGAGGGGGGGGTAGGGGTTGCGCTACAGATGTTTGTACTGCAGAATATTGGGGCTTCAGTACTTTTTTTTCTTAGAAATTAAGCCCTGTTGATAAATACATATTTTTTAAAAGCACAATATTTACTTAGTAGTTTTAAGCATTAAAATTAAAAACTGAAAGAACTACTGGAAGAAGTTGTGTGTGTGGGGGGGGGGGGGGGGGGGGAGGAGGAATCTGAATACCAGGCATGAAGAATACATTTAAACTGCAGGACTATCAACCAAAATAAATTAAAAGATCAACTTTGCTCTCCTATTCAGCAGAGCAATTTATGTAAAACTACACCAAATAAATAAATAAATAAAATTGCAACTCAGATGAAACTTATAGAAATATCAACTAAAAGAAATTAAAACCTTAAAAACACTTTAATATGACATTGGAATATTTCAAACGAGCTTGGATTCGGATGTAAACAAACAACGGCCGCCATCTTGTGACATCCAGCTCAGTTACTTCAATCGACCGGGCAGACATCGGGAGAAATGTCAGTTCCTGTCTCTTTATAGTTCCATGGTTATATAGATATTTTAAAATTGTTATTTGTCATTGCGTTTTTATTCTGAGTTACAGCTAGTTTATTTATTTTTTAAATAAAAGCCGTGTGTGGCAATCTATATTCTGCCTTATAGCAGAATTTTCCCCTCTTGTTGTTTGTTTGTTTTTTCTCCAGTAAAATAAAGTCACATTGGATCTTTCTTTTGCCAGCCATTTTTCTTATGTATTAATAATATATCCAAAAGCTCTCTGTACTGTATCTAGTATTAGTAAATGATATTCTTGTCCCAACTTGTGTTTCACACTATACTATATTAAAGATTACAAAACAGTTATAAGAAGCAAGGTAATCACATAACAAAAAGTAAGAAGCTATAAAATGTCAGTGTTATCCAGCCCTCAGACATTGACAATTTCAGCAATCAATCATGCTTATTTAACAGTAGAAATGACTGTTTAGCTTAGAAATAAGGTATAATAACATATCTTATATTTTCCATTGCAGTAAGCAATATTCAAGGAAAGGAAAGGGCAAAGGGATCAGTCACAGGGATTAAATAATTATCAGTTATAGAAGAAACATGAAACTAGAATTCTATAATTCTATGTTAGACAAACAAAAGTCTAAATATTTATTATGTTACAATGTAGTGCTTGTCATATTATATGATCAATACATCAACATATGGTATATTGAAATTTGCAGGTCTAAGCAACTAAACATAAAACAAACTTGTGAATCAAAAATAATCTAGCTTTAGAGGAAATGATTCCTCACTGAAAATACTATTATATTAAATACTTTTAATTTTATATTGAATATATTTAACTTTAGCTTCAGCATCTAACTTGCAAAAATGAAGTGATCATCTAGGAAAGACAAAAGTTTAAAAATGAGAGAGCATCTATCAGTTATTTTGGATGCACTAGGGATAAATATTTTGAATGTAGTGTTGCATTTTCTTTCATAAAATAATTATTTTCAACTTATAAAAGTTTTATTTAACATTATTAAAAGGTAATTTTTAATCTGACATGAATTATGACATTTATTTGAACACGAATGATTAATTTAATCCTTATTCAGCTTGTAAATATCAATGTTAAAAATACTGATTTAAATCAAAGATTAAAAAAAAATCATTTGATTTAAATCAAACAACCCTGGGTATAACGTTTGATAAATTAATTAAAATTGAACATACTGTATTGCAGATATTTTTGTTTAAATTATCTTTCCAGTGGTATATAGCTTTTATGGTATAACTAAGAAATATATTGGGTGTTATGAGCCATCAAACTTCAAGAAAACACTTTTCCCTTTGGCCACTACTGTATATACAGCTATATAAGAGATTCATTGGCGATTTCAGCTGTTATGTGACATGTTTTTTTTATTTCTAAAATCATCACATTTCTGGAGGATTCAGAATGAAGATTGAAAAAAATTCAGAATTTTTTGAAGGGTTGTATACTTTAATGAGAAAAAATTTTAAAGGATCCTTTAAAGGACTCAAGTTCTTTCTAAACTGCTTACAGATCATATTTTCTATATTAACATTTTCATGAGAAACACTGAACATGAAAAAATATAAAGAAAAAACATCAGAATGAAGCCATAACAACATTTTGAATATATTATTTTTACAAATTAAATTTCAATTTTTCCATTTTAAAAAAATTAAAAAATACCCCTTCGAAAAAAAAAAAACAATTTTTTTCCCAGCATTCCCATCTCTAGGTAGAACTAAAGGATTTTGCAGCGTATGCACAGCATGCCTGCTATACTGTGCCAGAGGAAGCGGTCGTGGAGACTCGTGTCAGAGTTTCGTTCAGAAGATTTTTATGTACCGTGCACAGCACTTTAAATAAATAATTTTATACAAAATCGGGTTCAAGATATAAATCATACAAACTTTAGGTTTGTTTAATTTTATTACCACAGGCCCGGGCAGTCAACTAGCATTTTAAAAAGAGAAACATATTATAACATAATTAGGGTTTTATTTCACACAAGAAAAACAAAAAATTACTTATTTGTAATCTAATGGTATTTTGTATTTGCAGATAATGCAAACATGTTTCTTCCTTTCATAAGGATTCTCAATATCAGACACAAACATATCTGGATCATTAGCAGGGCTCTTTTTGACTCAAATCTGTCGTTTTGGTAACAGATGTCTGGCAAGTTCTCAAAATATCTATAAAAAATAAATAAATAAATCAGTTTCTTTTTCCTAAATATAGATAAATACACATACATTTGCACAAATTTTAATAAACAAAGAGCACAGATATACATACACATATAAATAATAAACTTTCAATTATAATAAACAAAATCATAAAAAAGAATTTAAACCCTATGAATATCTAAAAACCTTCCTGCACAAAAAAAAAAAAAAAAAAAAAAAATTCATAAAAAGATTAACTTAAAAATTGTTTAGCCATTTTGGTTGTGTTGTATACTTTTTATATACCTTCATCTTAAATAGTTTTAAAACATAATGCTGTTAAAAAATATTTTTGCCTACAGCCAATTTAACCCTGACAGTAACACTTTTTTTTCATCACACATGTCACACAAAAGGCCTCTGCAATGAGATTCATCAAATTTTCCATAATTTCTATTCCATAACAGGAGACCCCAAAGCAGAATATTTGTAATGTTCTGCAACAAAACTTCATCTGATCCAAAATGCTCTGAGAGAAAAAAAAAGAAAAATACAGGGAGATGTTCTCGTAAATGTAGGAGTGCAATTTCATCTTTTCTTTGTCAAACATACAAATAACTTGGTCGCCAGATCAAAACACTTGGTCGCCCAGTGGTGACATGGTAATTGCATTTGTCAAGCCCTGTCTATTAATATATCCTGTATTAAGATTTTAAAGAACATCAATAATTTTTTAGTCTATAGGGGTTGATAGAGGCAAAATTTGGACTTCTTTAGGGCAGCTTAAAATTCCTCTTAATGAAGGCACCTTTATATAAAATTCCACTCTATAAAAGCAAGGTTGCTATTTTGTCCCCTTTTTTGTAAAAAGTTCGTACGCCAGAAGAAATTGGACAAAATAAAAATCTGTCAATTTTCCATATGTTTCACATATAAAATTATTGCTATGATGTAATAGAATTATATTCTTACATTATTTATTAATAATAAAATATATTTTTTTCAATTAATCATTTAATTAAAATAGAATGACTGCATATTAATCATAATCTAATAAATCCACAAAGAAAATGTTAATTACATGTTGGTATAATTAATTTTAGACAATATTTTACTGTAAAAATAATTTTATACTGCATATGTCAAACAGTTTTGATTAAGTTGAATCAGAACCTAAACCGAAACTGCAATTTCTGGACACCGGGTGTCCAGGACTTTGTAAAATTGCAATTTCTGTGATATAGTTATTACAGAAATTTGCTGAACTAGACAATTGGAATTTGGCATGATGCTTACTTTTAAGATGTAAATACTCACTTAAAACTGTTTCTAAAAATTTCTAAATTTCAAATGAAAAGGAAAGGAAACCTTCAAAATAAGTTCTAAATTACCATTAATTTGGAATTAATTTTAGCTCTTCTCATTTATTTAAGTCTTATGTTGATGATAATAATTAAAACTTAGGTTAATTTTAGGTTTAACCTAAAATGTCCCCCCCCCCTCATGTGAGGGAGGGATGGGACATGTTTTTAAAATGAAAATTCATATTTAATTTTCAAAAATGTGGTGAAAAAATGACAAAGACAGTGTGACATTTACATTCCTAAAGTTTATTGTACATTACAACATTTATTTTATTTTATATTATACTTTGTAAAATCCAAATCAAATGAAAAATATGCTTTTGCTCGACTAGTGTGCTGCAAATTCTTTTTGGTGGATGTACGTAGCTTTGCAATTATGTCTTGTTCATCAATGATGGAACAGCCATTTTCTTGTGGGAAGATGAAATTTCCTTTTTTATTTCTCCTCATAAATAGTATCTTATAGCTCAAATCTTCCTCATCTTTGCTTTCAACTCTTCCAATATAGTGAACAGATTTCTTTGTTAAAGATATAATTAAAACAAAATCATTTAAACCTATATTTGGTTCATCTTTACACCAATCTATTTCTTGTATATTTTCATGGTCATTTATAGTAATTAGTGATATCAATACTTTCATCAGAGATGTCATGTACAGAGATGAAAGTAGTTAAAATTCCTTTTTAACTTGTAAAATAATGTTTTATTTGCTACACTATTCAATTCCAAAACAAGATAGCCTTATATATATATAATACGAAAAAATTGCATGTAATTAAACATAATTATTTGGATAGAGATATCATTTGGCTCCGTGAGTCATAGTGTCCCATCCCTCCCTTAGATTAAAAAATAATAGGTTTTTAAATCAAGCATGTGGCTTTTAGACTTAACTTAACTAGTCATTTATATAAGATATAAAGAATGAGATCAAAAATTTACATTAAAAGTCTGAGTAGTTAGTTACTTTTGATATTGTAAAATAGTCTTTTTAATTCACAAACTCATAGGTACTAGCAAACAGTGGCACGAACTTATATGGGCGCGTGGGACCCGAGCCTACCCAATAATTTTCAAACCCAGTGAGCCCAATTTCCATTGTTTTATTTCGTTATTTATTTCATTATTTATTTTTATCCTTTGAACAAAATTAATTTTGCCATTTACCAGTGACACTGCCAGTGAGTATAAGCCAATGAGTAATCTGTTTTAATGCCAACTGACACCCATAAAGGTTTTGTTCGATGTTTAGCTTTTTGCCCTTTCCATTTGTAGTCATATTCATGGTATGATGATATTATAGTAAATATATTATTAGTGTCTTTATAAGCAAGAATTCACAAGAAAAAAAATTTAATAAAATTACAATTTTATTAAAACATGATAATTTGACTTAGAGTCATCATCTTTCCCTATCTGTCAACTATTTAAAGAAAAAAAACTGACCGTGCAATTTTACCAAAATATTTTTGAGCCCACCCAATATTTATAAAAAGTCACTACTTGCAAATAAAAAGATTTACAGCAACAAGTATGATGCGGTGATTACTTCATCTGGTGAAAATGTCTGTGTTACACTGCCTCTTGGAACTTTTTTGCTACAGCCCATGGCAAAGGACCAGTAGATGGTATAGGCGCAGAAGTGAAAAGAAGTGTGTGATACTGTACCATGCAGAAAAAAAGATGTACCTTCCAATGTCTATGATTTTTATAGCATTGCTAAACGGGAGGCTAAATTAATAAACATAATGTTTGTACTCGAGTCTGAGGTGGTAACAACTGCTGAAGAGTTTAACCTTGAAATTAGATAGCACGCTGTGAAATCAATACCTTGCACACGAAGAATGCATAGTTTTCATGTTGCTAATGGCAAAGTATGTGCAGGAGTTAATTCTGCGTACATTGAGAAAAGAGATGATTGCAGAGCTCCCAACACATTTCAGCCCTCCAAAAAGGGGAAAGGGGACCATTTTTATTAAAAAAAGGGACTTTGGGAGACCATTTTTATTTAAAAAGAGGACTTTGAGGGACCATTTAAATTAAAAAGGGGATTTAAAAAAATGGACCATGTGTCTAAAAATACTGCCTAAATTTTCTAAATATGCAAGCAAATTTTTAAAAATTACCCCCAGAAAATATGTTAATTGATTATCTTTATAAAGATGTCATTAAACAATGTACACCAGCTTTATTTAAGTTAAATAACCTACTGCAGAAGATAGAAAGTATTCAATATTTGACATTCATTTTGATAATTCTCCTTAAAGGAGCCTGGACTTTTAATTCAAATTATTGCTTTATTATTTAAAACAATAGAAAATGATATGCAATACAATATACACAGTCAAAATTAATGCATCTGAGAAAATATTAAATCAATCGATTATTAGCAGAAATACACGTTATCAATTACAAAGTATAGGGCATTTCCTAGAATTTAACATGGAATAACAAGCAGTAATCAGTGAATAAAAAAAAGCACAGCATAACAGCACCTCATGTTGAGTAGTAAAATTTAAAATTAGATTAACATAATATATTGTTAATTATTAATAATATCAAACATAAAATTCAGTTCATTTCTATGCAATAGAAGCTGAAATAAGCTATAATGTTCATCAGAAAAAGCACAGTATGGCAGTGCTCACTGGGAAATGATCAAAACCAATATTGAATCAAAATCATCTTACATATTACATTTGGTGAAATTCCATGCCAAACATATCTAGATCTGGCTATTGCAGAAATAGTTAAAAATACGATCCAGTTGCGCCACTCTATTGGGTTAAATACTTCAAAATCTAATCAGCATCAATTTATATCAAGGGGTAAGTTTGATGAAATTTCACACCAGAAATGTTGAGATATAGTTATCATGTTAAATGTGAAAAATGCAGCATAGCAGTGCCAAAATTTAATTCTATTAAATATGACATTTGATGAAATTTCATGCTTTAGTTTTTGAGATAAAGTAACTACAAAATTTGTATCACATACAGAGAGAGTTTAAAAAAAAAAAATGTTAAATCATATTCAGGTCAACCTAACCATGTAAATCCATCAACAAGAACGAAAAATCATGCGTCAACCATAGATTATGTAACACTTTCCAACGCTTCTAAAATAATTTTACAAATCATACCGTTTAATAATCTAAAAGATAACATCTAAGTAAACAATTTGGAAAACGCATAAGATATTTAAAAACATAATTTCAGGAATTTCCAACAAATACAATATTCGGAGAAATATCCGAATACTTTTATTCAGACCTGTATAGGATCGATAGATTTGTATATATACTACATGGGATGCTAAATTTTAGTTCAGTTAGGAAACGCGTACCTACAGAATTTATACACACCACGTAATAGACAAAAAGCGAGTTAAAATTAAAATCGCGTTCAGCAACTTAAAACGCACTTCCAGGAATTATTGTTAACAGACAGTAGAGAATTATTTTGTGTGTCCCTGTAAATGAACGATGACTGCTATACACACAATATTCTGTCATAAGCCTCTTGTAATGCACCTTAGTGATATATATAAATTTCAATGCGTTTAAAATTGTGAAACATTATTTAAATAAACCACAAACGATTTTCCCCATAGACTGCAATGTAACGGAATTCTTTTGAGTGTCCCTGTAAAAAAAACTATAAGTGCTACACACTTCCGTTGAAATAGGGAACATGCTATAGATAACGACAATAACATATAAAAATTGCAGAGCAATCCGAGCATATTTACGGGAGTTAGAACACGGCCAGACGGCAGACAAACCGAAGTCATAAACACTTTTCAACTAGGTTGGAAAGTGTTAAAAAATGAAATTATCTTCATGATTCCAATGCTTTCTTCTGATAAGTATATATAAAAAAATATATAAAAAAAAAAAGAAAAAAAAGAAATTGTATTTATGATTTCCTTTAATAGCTAGGATATACTTCTCCATCAAAATTGAAAACAAAACTCTACATCTATAATAATAAAGATTAAAGAAAGAAGTGTTATGTGTGATGAAGAGATTTTGCACATAGAGCTACAAGATTTGGCATAACCTGTATACCTAAAGTTAGTTTTTTTATTTTAGGTAGATTTCGTAAGAAATACTACCTATGACATTCTCACCTAAGTTGGAAATTTTGAAAAATTTTTGCAGATCTACGCCGATCATGACTCCCAGAACCCAAAACCACCCCCAGTTCAAAACTTTATCTATCTATCTATCTATCTATCTATCTATATCACTTTTTTCTGACCACGATAACTGGAAAAATTCTGCATAAATCTCTTCCAAACTGATACATAAAATCAAGGGTCATAAAATCTCGGTCAAGTTCGTTAATGGGCAAAATCGAACCAAGGGGGGGGGGGGGAAATGGGGGGGCTTTTTGTGAAAACAGAAAAACCCTCATAATTTCTTTATTTCTATACGTATCGAATCTGTTTAAAGTTATTATTACTTCTAGGAAAAGGGCCGAAAATTTATGTATGACAGATTTTTGATATAATTAAAAATGGCCCCAAGGGGGGGAAAAAAAGGGGGTTTTAGAAGAAAAAAAATCATAGCTTCGTCAATTCACAAGATATCAAATCCGCGTAAATTTATTATTAATCCTCTTAGTATTATCTAAAACTTTTATATTGACAAGTTTTTTATAGGACCAACCGTTATAGCAAAAAATAATTAAAAACAAAAAAAATCACTGCCGGCTCCGCCTGCAAACAAGTTATTTTTCGAAGTAGGCGGTTCCAACTCCCGCATCTTTTCGATACTGATACATAAAATCAAGGGGCATAAAATCTCGGTCAAGTTTGTTAATGGGCAAAATCGAACCAAGGGGGGGGGGGGGGGGGATGGGGGATGGCTTTTTGTGAAAACAGAAAAAACCCATAATTTCTTAATTATGATACGTATCGAATCCGTTTAAAGTTATTATTACTTCTAGGAACAGGGCCAAAAACTTCTGTATGACAGATTTTTGATATAATTAAAAATTGCCTTAAGCGGCGGGAAGGGGGGTTTTAGAAGAAAAAAATTCAGAACTTCGTCAATTCCCAAGATTTCAAATCCGCTTAAATTTATTATAAATCCTCTTAATATTATCTAAAACCTTTATATTGACAAGTTTTTTATAGGACCAACGTTATAGCAAAAAAAAAAAAAAAAAAAAAAATTAAAAACAAAAAACACCCTGCCGGCTCTGCCTGCAAACAAGTTATTTTTCGAAGTAGGCGGTTCCAACTCCCGCTTCTTTTCGAAACTGATACATAAAATCAAGGGGCATAAAATCTCGGTCAAGTTCGTTAATGGGCAAAATTGAACCAAGGGGGGGGGGGGGGGGGACTTTTTGTGAAAACAGAAAAAACCCCATAATTTCTTAATTATGATACATATCGAATCGGTTTGAAGTTATTATTACTTCTAGGAGAAGGGCCGAAAATTTATGTATGACAGATTTTTGATATAATTAAAAATTGCCTTAAGGGAGGGGGTAGGGGGGTTTTAGAAGAAAAAAATTCATAACATCGTCAATTCCCAAGATTTCAAATCCGCTTAAATTTATTATAAATCCTCTTAATATTATCTAAAACTTTTATAGTGACATGTTTTTTATAGGACCAACTCTTATCGCAAAAAAAAAAAATCCTTGCTGGCTCCGCCTGCAAACAAGTTTGGTTTCGAAGTAGGCAGTTCCAACTGCAGCATCATCGCAAAAAGGTCATTTCTTCCGCAATTCCCGACAAACATGTGCCCCACGGTCTGCGTCTTCGAAATCTACCTGTGCCTGTAGGCCAAGCCGTCAGGGATGTTTTATTTTTATAGGATTTTTAGTATTTCACAGCAATTTTTTTACATTAATAAAAGGAATCTGGTTTCAATTTTTTAGCCCAATGTACTGTGTGGCTGAGTTAAGAGACTCTGGAACTGGTCTCGACCCAGTCCTGTTGAGAGGGTAACTGGTCAGTCGACTTTATTTTAGGAAAGTTCGGCATTTTCTTTTTATGCTAATTTTTTCTCATTCAATCGATCACTCAGAGAATTATTGCAATCTTTTGTCCTTCTACTCCTATGGATGAAGTTCCACCCTACATGTTTTGGAACCTTCGAAAACAGGAAATCTACTCAGAGTTTTTCTAATCAGAGCCACACAGTAGTAAAATTTTCCTCTTTTCAATAAAGTTTATTCAGAACTAATTTTTTAATTCAGAGCAATTTTTTAGTTTTTCACAATTTTTTTATGTGAATTTCAGATTTTTTTTTGCGTTTGGAAGCAGTTTTTTGAGATTCATAAAAGGAATTCGATTTCAAACCTTTAGCCATAATGTAATAAATTTAGTCCTTTCGCAATTGTGTCCTCTAATTAAAATTTTTATTGATCTTTAGAGTTTTTTTTTCTTTGTGTGTGTGTTTTCTACGATGATTTTTTGAAATTTACGAAAGAACTCCTGTTACAATGTTTTAGCCTACTATAGTAAATTTTGTCTTCTGTAATTTTTTGAATTTTTAATGATTTTTATACGTTTTACGGTATTTACGTATTATCTGTGCCAGGAGATTGATCGCCAAGTACCAATCTTGTTTATCGTTGCCAATCATGTTTTCAAACACAGTAATTTAACATTATCAAATAACATCGTTAAAAATGGTAATTAATATAAAATAAATAAAATGTAATACATGTTTATTAAATTTATAACATTGTTAAAAATAGTAAATAACATTATTTCAGTAAAATTAATAAATGGTAAATAGCATAGTAAATAAGAAAGAATAATATTATAGATTATTCCCAGGCATGTACCATGTAGCAAGAAAAAAAAATTAAGGATTACTATAATTAGTAATATTGGCTCCATGCCTGGCACAGTTGGCTTAAAACTGGCACGGATAATACGCAAGTACCATTTTTTCACATTAGTAAAAGCAATCCAGTTTCAATTTTTTATCTCAATATAGTAAATGTTGTCTTCTTTTTAATAAAGTTTATTCAGAATTTATACAGCAATTTTTTTCATTTTTCACAATTTTTAGAGTATTTTTGCATTTTGTGGCGATTTTTTGACATTCTTAAAAGGAATCCAGTTTCAATCTTTTAGCCTAGTTTAATAAATTTTATCCGCTTTACAATAAAATTTATTTGGAATTCGTAAAGCAATTTTTGAATTCTTTGCTAATATTTATGCAATTTGAGTGATTTTTTATGAGATTTTCAATGCATTTTTTAACGTTTTTCTGCATTCTGCAAAATTTTTTTGATATTCGTGAAAGAACTCTGGTTATAATGCTTTAGCCCACTGTGCTAATTTTTGAACTTTTAGCAATTTTTTGAGTTTTTTGTATTTTGCGGCAATTTTTCCACATTAATAAATTTTTTGAAAATTTTCTTTCCAGTCACTGAAAGGGGACTAATGGGACCAAAACACATAAAAGGGGACCTTTTTCTAAAAAGGGAACTTTAGGGTGGAAAAGGGGACCATTTGACAGGCCTGTGATTGTACTCAGGAGAATGAGAAATTTCACACATCATCTATAAGCACTGCTTAAAGCATTTCTAAGCCTTATCTAGAAGTAGGGATATGGATAGCTGTTCTCTATAGTAATAACTGGTGGCCAGGACAAGTCATCAAAATGCTGGTGAAGTTTGAAATAAAACCTATTTCTGCAAAGAAATTTAAGATAATGCATAAAGCAGAGTTTGAAGAAATTGATCTTGGCATATTATTTATCTATTTTACCTCCAATTGATTCTTCAGCATGATTTTTAAATACGATAAAGAAATACCCAGAAAAGTTGAATCTGTCATAGAAACCATTGAGCAATAAGACAGGGCTCAAAAATTCTAAAAAATTTAAGGTTCCTAGAAAAATTTATGTGTTCACAGTTTTTTAATAAATTCAGAGCTTAATGAATGATGATATTGTGTCACATAGACACCGTTTTGAATAATAAACAAAAATTTTAGTTTTATGGTTTATCAATTAATGTTTTGACTGCTCTCTATCCAAAATCACCTCCTCCCTTCATATTCTTATAGATGTATAACTTAAAAGGGAAATGTTGCATTACATTTGCCTACTAAGATTAAGCATTACATATTGCATTTTACGGATTTATTCAAACGTATACAGAACAAATAATTAATATATATATATATATATATATATATATATATATATACAATATTTAATTTTTAAATTGTCAAATTTACTACACATGCTAAAGATTTCAAAATTTATTTTTTTTCAATTTTAATTATACTGCATCATTATTAAAAATTACATTTTATAATATATAAAAATAATACTTTTCTTAAGTCCTCAGATTTCAAAACTTATAAATTACACAAGGAACGCGCTCCATGCATTCTTTGTCCCACCTCCCCCTTCTGAAAATTGTCATGGTCCATAAGAGAATAAAAATTCATAGCTGATGGCGGCTGCCACAGCGACTTGAGCACTTCTGTTTAGGTTCCCGGCCGGGAACTTGAGTGGAAAAAATACATTCCCAGATATGATTTCTGGGTTCTCCGGGATCCCGGAAATGCTATTTTTCGAGCCCTGAATAAGACTATTGTTGTTGTGTAGTTTCTGTTTCCAAGAACTTTATCAATATTTCACATGAGACAAATATGTAGACTTCAGGGGTAATTCTGAGTAAAAAAAAAAATTCTGAAATTCACAGCAAATTTTCTGAAAAGTTACAACAGAGGGGGAGGGGGGTCCACTCCCGCCACTTTTTTTTGCGTCCCTTTGACAAAATTTGCCTTTTTTCGCGATTTTTTGTTAAATTTTGTTTTTTTTTTCGATTTTTTGATGAAATTGGTCGTTTTTCGTGATCTTTTGACGGAATTTGACATTTTTGCAATGTTTTTGATGAAATTTGCCGCTTTTTTGACGAAATTTGCCGTTTTTTGCAATGTTTTTGACAAAATTTGCCGTTTTTTCGCTATCTTTTGTCAAAATTTGCAGTTTTTCGCAATGTTTTTGATGAAATTTGCCGTTTTTTCGCGATCTTTTGTCGAAATTTGCAGTTTTTTGCAATGTTTTTGATGAAATGTGCTGTTTTTTCGCTATCTTTTGATAAAATTTGCCGTTTTTTTCGCGATGTTTTGACGAAATTTGCCGTTTTTTGAAATATTTTTGATGAAATTTGCCGTGTTTTTGCGATTTTCTCACGAAAGTCATGTTTTTCCCGCGATCCTTTGACAAAATTGGTGACTTTTCTTCGAACGAATGATGAGATTGATTTTTTTCGGCAATCATTTTCCGAAATACCGATACATTTTATGTCCAAATTTTCTGATTTATGACCGATATTTTTTTTAATTTTCGGAAATCATTGCTTTAATTTTTTGGAAAATTTGGACCAGAATCACCCCTGGTAGACTTTGGAACATGCTTGTAAACAATAATTCATTAAAAAATATTTTAGGTCTTTTTAATTATTATTTTCGTGTGTAGATATATTATATATTAACTGAAATATAATGAGAACTTCAATTAATAGGTTTGTTTTCATAGTTGTTTATATCATTTGGCAATAAATCTCACTTTTTGCAGTCTGAATAGCACCAATCATTTAAAAAATATGCCAAGACCCCTATACTAAAAAGTACCCATAATAGTTTTGGTTCTAGATTTTTTTTAGAGAATTACAATAATGGATAGCTTGAAACTTGCATTTTGTAAGTTAGGTACCATCTTTTTTACACGAGCCTCTCATATTATAAACAGACATCAAATAGTTGCATTAAGAGATGTGATTTCCTCTCCTGTTCCTCTAAATGAAGAGTTAGATCCACCCTTGTAAGCAGTAATAAATTTGAATCTGAAGACTATAGTTCTAAAAGCGATATTAACTACCAAAGCTTTTAGTGAAATGGCAATATAAGTTTTCAATTCAAATACCAACCCCATGCCAACGCAATTTTATGTATCAACCTGCAACACCAATGACACACAAAAAAATCACAGTAACCTATAAATATAATAAACAAAATTTGTATTCACAAGTATCTTGCAGATATGAAGAATACACATAGAAAATATAACTGCAGTTGGAGGTAATATATTAAAACCTAGAAAGAAAATGAAACTCAGGTGAAAATCACACACTTATTTGCGAAGAGATTCAATTTAAAAAACATGATTATTTATGCATTAGTATGAATAATTCAGAAACATATTTTCTAAATTGACATTAAAAGCTCAGTTAAAAATCTCCAATCTCCAGGTAATAAATTGTAACATAGAAATAAATCATTTTAGTCATCAAATATAAAAACTTTGAATTAATTTTCTTCTTTCCAAGTAAAAAACAGTTTTCATACAAGAAAAGATTTTTGGTATTTTCTTGAAAACCATTTTTTGAATTGTGTCCACTTTATAAAAAAAAGTGTGCGATATGGAAAATTACGCAAAACACTTAACACAATTGATTCGGCTAAGATGCTTTACACTCACGCAGAGAAAAAAAAAATTAATCGGTTAAAAAAAGGAAAAAAGTCGCCAAATTTAGGGGATTTTCTCCTTTAATGGCAACCTAGCCATTGTATTAAGTTATTCGTTTGGTGCAGTCTTGAAAATCGCGCCAACCAAAAAGTCGGCAAACTTTTGTTTACATGTTAGCGTGAGTGTAAAGCATCAGTTCCATTGATTCTTCATAAGAGTCTTTATAGAAAGAGTATTTCGGTACAATAGCTTAACTGCTGCAATCAAAATTATTAAACGTGATAATCAATAATATAATTAATATACAACACCAAAAAAAAAAGCTATGGTGTCTTAAGCATAGATATCAAATACTTTGTGCGAATTTTAATTCATAAACCAAAACCAACAACAACGTTGTAACGCACAAATATGAAAAATTGGCACAAAAAACCATATATGGCCGTTTCAAGGATTCCTCAATCCCCTTCCTCAGTGTGAAAAAAAAAGAAAAGAAGATAAAAATAGGTTTAAAGAACCCCTTGGTTATAGCCCCGAGTACTGGCTTGAATGAAAATGCTAAAGCAAGAGCTTATATATCCCAAAGAAATGACGTATTTAATCGGAAATAACTGAAAAAAGGAGTCACTGCGCAGGATCTCTCCACACGTGCGAGAGAAAAGGGGTGCTGCTCATATCATTCACCAAGGATGAACTATGTTTGTGAATAAAGTAAGCCTCGTAAAAGTCGAGATCTATAACTGAATTACATTTTTGGATAATTTTAGCTTCTGAATAATTAAACCTGTGGTTGGAATCCCAACAATGTTTAGCTATTGTAGATTTCTCACACTCCTGCTTTTTAACATAATTTTGGTGGTCTTTCAGCCTAATTCTACATTGGGCAGACGAAGCGTGCTCTTAGAATTAGGCTGAAAGAACACCAAAATTATGTTAAAAAGCAGGAGTGTGAGAAATCTACTCATAAACTTAAGTTTCTAGAATTTTCTTAGAATGAAAATTAAATTATATGATGCAGAAAATAATTCATACTTCTCAAGAAATTCCTTGGAGCATATGACAGAATTATATTAAACTTATTGATATTGGAAAACATTGTAAGACGATATTATATGTAATTTTCTCTCGTGTCCTAAACTTATTGTTGTGTTATTAAACACAGGAATAGTTACAATAAACTGCCACTAATTAACACTTTATCTAAAATATTTGCGACGAAATTCTTAAAATTTTAAGATCACAGACTAGTATGAAGGTTCTATTGTTTGTGACTAAAATAACAGGAAATAAAATATTACACAAACAACCTTTTCAAAACATTTAATAATTCATTCACATGAGTTTGAGTTGTTTGATTCTTTGTGATTTACGGGTATGTATGAATCATTGATCATTGAGGAAAGAGTTACCAATCAATGAACTTCAAATTTGTGATATCTTGAAATAATAGTACAATTCTACCATATATATGTTATTGCTCTGAAATACTTTCCTTTAAATATATATTTTTTACATTATCCAAATGTTTTTTAAAGCTTAGATTTGAAAATATTGACAAAATATTTTTGCTTTCTATATGGCAACATTCTGAATTTAGTCATTGACTTTCAGGACTTTCATTTATTTTCTGGCAACACGAATTCCGCCTGTCTTGCCGGCGTTGAGGTTTTTGTCTGGAGCTGTTTTTCTGTAGTATACTGAATTAGAAATAATTATCGAGTAATTTATAGTTGATTAAAATTATTGGGTAAGTAAACTATGCTGAATTTTAAAATATGATAATGCATGTTTTTCTTGCCGTTAAAACTAAGATGCTATAATAATGAATCCTTTTATGTTAATGATACAATAATCTGTAGCCATTTTGAGTATCGCATAAGTCGTCATATTGAGTAACATTGAAAATTTAGGAAATTGAAAATACATATCTGTTGGTTAAAGAATGTTTATAAGTGCATAAAATCTCTTTACTTCGGTCTGCACTCAATGTTTATTTTGTTGTTAATATGTGTACTTCAAGATATTTTGTCAGTCGCCATTGCTAATTAAAATATTTGTTGCCGGTAGATTATCATTTAAGTTAATATTTGACATTTCAAAGCTGAGATACTGTAATTCAGTTGAAAAAATTTATTTATAAACAAGTCACTGTATTTTGAAGTATTGCTAATTTGCTTGATCCTCATTTACGAAAACACGTGTTACATATTATACATGCATTTTTTAATGTTAGTTTGTTGTTTGTTTAATAAATTAAAAAAATCTTATGTTTTTTAAATTTTTAGGTCTTCCACTTTTTGAAAAATGTCGGCTCCTGTAAGTATAAATTTGCTTAACGATATATAGATAACTTGTTTTGAAATGTTATAGTATATGTCTTAATGTTCTAGCACTTTTAATTAGTGTGAATGTGCTAAAAATTAAATTTTAGTTGAGAAATTTCTAGAATTAAATTCCTATTTTCTAAATTCTCATCGAAGTTACAAAAATTGAATGAGAAGAAAAGTTGATGCCCTTGCCTTTATTTTTTAAATGCCAATATGCCTTATTGAACTTTATTTTATATTTTCTTTGTAATATTTTTTTAATTATTAGCTGATACCTGTAAAACTTGACAACTTAATCTGCATTTTATTTTAAATCATGTTTGTTAATTACTGCTCTCAATGGCAAACTCCTTATTAAACAAACTATCGCCGACTTTTGTAACTTGACTTAGAGATTACCATAATTTTTAGCATGAATTAGACAATTTCCATCTCCTTTGATAACTATAATACCTTCCATTAATAAAAAAAAAAAAAAAAAATGCCAGAGCATGCTATGTTTCTCAATGAAGTCTTAATAAACATCACATGCTTCTTTGACTTAGTTCAGAAAAAAATCTGGATACATGTGCACCTAAATCTAAAACCAGTTTTAAAGATCATGCATGCACAGAAATTTTAATTGTGCATTACCACAAATTAATAGTAGCTAAGGTTGCTAAAATCTCATTAAAGACCAAAATAAATTAATTTGCTGTAGTAATTTTCTCTCAGACTATTGAAATAGTATATACAGGGTTCCCAGCATCATGGAAAGTCAGGGAATTTCAAAGTAGTCAGGGAAATTTTTAAATATATAGAAAAAGTCAGGGAATTTACAAATATTCTCTAAAAAGTCATGGAAAAGTTTTGGAGAAAAATGAAAAATTATGCGAAATAGTCTCGGGGGGAAAAAATAGAAAATTTTGAAGAGCGATCACAGAAAAATAAAATTGCTAATTTTTGACAAAGGATAGCAAAAATAAGTAACAAATTTCGTTGTATGCCCGTTTGGTCAGAGAATTTTTTGAGATTTGGTCAGGGAAAGTCAGGGAATTTTTTGAGATTTGGTCAGGGAATTTGCCAGTCATGTTTTGCTGGTAACCCTGATATAGATACTATTATGCCTTCCTTGTTTATAGTAGGGTAGATGTGCCAGTAATGGACACCCTTAAGGAATTTCTTTAAAAATTATTTTTTAATTAATAGTTATAATTGTTATATTCCACATTTTTTAATATATTAATCTACCAACAATATTTAACCATGCTCATAGTCACATTTCCCAATGGGAATAGAAATTTAATTGTAAATAACAAATAAATCAAAACACCCTAAATTCCAGTAATGGACACCCCACAAAAAGTAATAGATAACTGATATTATGATTGTATTTAAAACTAGAATTTAAAGAAAACATATTAATGAAATAAATAGCTGAATTTTTATTGGTTATTTTTTTATAAACCAAAAATGTTGAAGGTGGTCCATTACTGGCACATCTACCCTATATACCTTGCTTTGCCTTTTAACTAGTATCGGTTTATCATTGTTTGGAGGAATAAATTTGCGCGTGTTACTGTTATGTTCCATGCCGATTTTTTATATTCGGTAAAGAATTCCTTTTACAGTGTTTTAACCCACTTTACTAAATTGTCATCTGAGATTTTTAGATTTTTATAAGATTTAACAGGGTTTTTTTTTTTTTTTTTTTTTTTTTTTTTTTTTTGCGTTTTGTGGCGATTTTTCCACATTAAATATAAATACTGTTTTAAACTTTTAGTAAATTTTATCCTCTTTTCAATAAAGTTTATTCTGAATTCAAACGTACATTTTTGAATTTTTATCTTCAATAGTTTAAAAAATAAAACATTTGATTGGACATAAAAAATCTACAATCTCTGATAATGACCAGAGAATTTTCTGTAGCACGTCAATCATTCTTAACAGTAAGGGGTTGTAAGGTTATACATTGTGTTATGATT
Source organism: Maratus michaelseni (assembly GCA_963931845.1). Taxonomy (NCBI): domain Eukaryota; kingdom Metazoa; phylum Arthropoda; class Arachnida; order Araneae; family Salticidae; genus Maratus; species Maratus michaelseni. Next base: position 37,468,299 of record OZ007591.1, on the reverse strand, counting down.
TAAAATCTCATTCTAAATTTTATTCAGTATTTTAATGTTTAACTAATTTATTCATCCATTTAATGAAACTCATTAAATTCATTTAAATTCATTAAGCTAAATTTCGTTACTTCATTTTAAATCATTCTTTTTAAATTGTTTACTTTTGGTGAGAGTATAATTTAAATTAAGAATCTTTCCATTACATATGTTTTAGGATATTAATTTCAAATTTCATTTATAATATATTCACTTTACAATATATACTTTAAATCTTTCCTTTTAAATAGACATCGCTTCAAATTATATAATAGAAAAATATTTCTAACTTACTTTTTCTAACTTTTAAATAATATCCATTTTTCTTAAATAACAGTCAGTCTAAAATGAATAATTATTCTAAAATATAGTGTATTTCCTTTTTAATAATATTTATTAAAAATGGTTAATCGCTAATTTTATTCTTTTCGGAAAGTCAGATTCACTGATTTTGATTAATGCAAAATCTTTTTCAGATTCTCGAACTTTTTTCATATATCGTTTCAAAATTTCTAAGTACAATAATTACTTTTTCAAAATTCCTTAAATTAAATATTTTTACTTTCAAAACATATCTGGTGGAAAGAACTTTTTATTTTATTTCAATTGCTAAAATTTCATTTATTTTCATCCATAAGTTTGACAGTTATCGATTTTTAATTATTTTCTTTTATTTTGAAGATGGTACATTTTCGCTACGAGCGGCCATTGACAGATTTTCAGATGTCTTCATGTAAACAAGAACCCTTTTTCCCGCGTATTTTGCGCAAGGTCGTTTTAATAGCACTCCAAGGTCACGATCAAATGTTGAAATATTATTTAAATGCTGTTGCTAGGGGTAGACGCGTCAGTGACAGTTCTAGCTGTAACTTTGACTATGGTCTGTTGGGGCTTGTTCAGTAACATTCATCTGGTATCTTTTTTTTTCATTGATTATTCCGTAACCGCCGGAAAGTTTTACCTGAGGGGTAAACTGTAAAGACTCTTTCAGTTCTTGTAAAATATCGTCAAGATGTAGGCTGTGTAAGATTCGTTCTCCGGGCCTTTGCCATTTCTTTGGCGAGAGTCGGGAATTTCTTGAGTGCCTAATGCCTGCAAAACCAAATGCTGGGATTCACCGGGATGTCATCTTTGCACTTTCTGCTTCTTCTATAATCCGGTTTCGTAATTTCCAAGTATACTCTAATTGAGAGTTAGATGATCAATTTGGATTTCTGCTGTGTTGTGATTTTCTAATATATTAATGAGATATTCGTTCTCATTTATCATCGTGACACCTGCCATAACTACTTCATGATCTTAAGTCCAGTTCCTGTTTTTTTTGTCGTTCATGTCTATATTCCTCATGATCGACTATCATGATATCAGATATAGTTTCTTCATAGATGTCAATCCCATTTTCCTGTTTTTTCCTGCCGTTCATATCTATATTAGTCATCATCAGGGGTTGGGAATTGCTCAATTTACTCGCCACTGGCGAGTGGATTTTCCGACTGGGTGAGTGCAATTTTTTTTGGCAATCTTAAAAATGTATTTAAAAAAAAAGCCTAAATATATTTGTTTTTGGTGGTATAATATTCTGTGATTAATCGTTTGCAGCGATAAAGCTCAATTGGGGGTTTTATGTACGTTTGTCAGCTGCATTTCTGGCTCATACGCAAATTCCACAATGTAAACACACGGCTAATCTCCTATATTTCGATCCTGACACGGGAGTCGCCACTGATTGGCCTGCCAGCCGCGTCATACCCAGGGGTAGGCGTAATTATCGGAACGAAGCAGAAATTTTCTCTGTACAATGTGGCAACGAATATTTGTTGTTGTTTCCGGTTGCCGTGTTGGTCGACAATTTTTGTGAGTTGAGTTTGCAAATTGCAACACTACTTGTAGAAGAGATTTTCTCCCAAAAGCGAATGCAGTATTGTGCGATGAAAAAAAATGTTAATCAGTAGTTATTACTTTAATAGCTATTTTCTTTTGTTTTATTATGAGGAAATAGGGTGACCTAGCCAGTAATTGACCACATGCCAGTAATTGACCAACAACACACTAAAATGTTAGAAACAAGAATTATTGTATAGATATAGCACTTTTGAGTGGTGAAAAAAAAAATCTAACATTCAATGAAATGGCTAGGAAAAAATAAATTTGAAACATTACTCTCATTGGATGTGGAAGTACAATGAATGAAGGTACAGTTTCTAACAGAATCAGAAGTGGATACTTGCTTATTAGCATTGGTGTTTTGTGAGTTGTTTTGTTAATTTTGTAGCATCAAGTTGAATTTAGTTCCACTGGTTCATCAAGTGAGGTATGTAGTCCATTTTTGTTTGTTTTAAGTTAATTATTATGTATTTATTGTTAAACTGATAAATTAAATGGGGTTAAGGGGGTGGTCAACTACTAGTTGTGACAGTATTGTACTGTATCCAGTAAATGACCAAAGTGGTCAACTACTGACTTTTTGCCTATTTGCATCCATTCCTTTCCATACTTAAAGTAAATACATATATCTTTGCTTAGAAAGCAATATTCACCTATTTTTCATCAGAAAAACGAGTTCTTTCAGTAGTTGACCAGTGTGGTTAATAACTAAATACTCTTGGTCAATTACTGACCAAGCACATTTAACTATCAACCACATGTATAATGCCTCATATTTTTAGATTCTTTTTTAGTAAGCTTCAAGCAGTTTTAATTTTAAATAATATGGGTCCAGGGTGGTAAAAGAAACCAATTAAAAAAATTATCTATGTAGAATTAAATAAGCTCAACTGAACTTTTTCTTCCAGATTTAAATTGACAGAAATTGAATGCAACTACCCATTTCAATCTAACATGGAAGAGAAAAAGAAAGTATTTTTCAAGTACTCTGAAGAGGACCTTAGATCTGCAATAATTGAAATTAGAGAAAAAGATGGTAAAATTAGAGAAACTGCCAGAAGATACAACATTCCTCATTCAACTTTGCTGAATAAATTAAAAGGAAGAACTCCTGAAATGAGGAAAATGGGTCCTTCAACCATCCTAACTCCTGCAGAACAACTTCTATGTAACTGGGTGATTGCCAATGCCAAAAAAGGATTTCCTCTCAGTAAACGTATGCTTATCGAAACAGTGCAAGAAATCATAATTGCTGATGGTCGCTCTAATCCGTTTAATGATAATAAGCCTGGTGATACCTGGTTCAAAGCTTTTCTTAAGCGTCATCCACAGATTTCCCAAAGATATGCTGAAAGCATTGATTCGGGTAGAGCTCTAGTGAATGAAGCATCAATTAGAAAATGGCACAATGATTTACAGTTATTTAAAATCTGAAAATGTCTTGGACATTTTAAATGAGCCGCAAAAGATTTTCAATGCAGACGAATCGGGTTTCTTAACGAACCCACAATCGAACTTAGTCCTGGCACCTAAAGGGATGGGCAATCTTTATTCTATAAATACAGGATCAGAAAAAGAGTCTATCACAGTGCTAGTAACCATTAATGCTGCTGGTGAATTATACCCACCCATGATAGTATATCCATATCAACGGATACCTTCAGCAATTGTCCAAAATCTGAACCAAGATTGGCCATGTTTTTTCAACAATTATGCAAATATTTACATAATGTCTAGCAGTTTTACCACTAGTTTCAATTTTACAGAGCATTAAGGAAACTTGCCACTATTTTTTCAGTTCAGAAACAGCTTCATTTTTCATAAAAATAACTTGAACAATTTTTTTACAGCAGGTCATGATGAGGTCATTTCTGTAGAATGTGCATCTATTTTTCAACTGAATAACTTGGAAAAATTCCCCATTATTCCAAATGTTTTATTTTAAGTAGGTATATCAGTTCAACCTAATGGTCAATTACTGACACAATGATGGTCATTTTCTAACTTTTAGTGGTCAGTCACTGACAAAATCTTACTTTACAACTAATATAGTAAATAAAATAATATTGCAGAAAAGAAGGCATAAAATGTTTAATTATTAATGATCCTTATAAGTGATTGTTATTTTTGAGAAAGTTTCAAGAAATATGTCCTGAAATTTAGCACAGTAAAATATATAAGGTAAAGAAACTTCCACTAAATGGTCAATTACTGGCTGGGTCACCCTATAAACAAACAAGTCTAAAGCAGGGGTGGTGATTCAGGTCCGAATTTTTCGAAAAATTAAGGCAATGATTTCCGAAAATTAAAAATATATATATATCGGTCATAAATATGAAAATTCGGACATAAAATGTATCGGTATTTCGGCAAATGATCGCCGAAAAAAATCAATCTCGTGATTCATTCGAAGAAAAGTCACCAATTTTGTCAAAAGATCGCCGAAAAACGTTAAATTTCGTCAAAAGATCGCCAAAAAAAGGCAAATTTTGTCAAAAACATTGCGAAAAACGGCAAAATTAGTCTAAAACAATGGGGAAAACGGCAAATTTTGTCAGAAACATTGCAAAAAACGGCAAATTTTGTCAAAAACATTGCGAAAAACGGCAAATTTTGTCAAAAACATTGCGAAAAACGGCAAATTTTGTCAAAAACATTGCGAAAAACGGCAAATTTCGTCAAAAACAATGACGAAAACGGCAAATTTCGTCAAAAACATTGCGAAAAACGGCAAATTTTGTCAAAAACATTGCGAAAACGGCAAATTTCGTCAAAAAATCGCGAAAAAACTGCAATTTTTTAAAAAAGATCTAAAATTTATGTATATTATATAAAACTAAACTTTCCTCTGACCTATATTTCTTAATTTTATACTAAATTTCATTTCTAAAAAAATTGCGGTTTTAAAAATGCATTGTAATATAAGTTATTTTTACATTTCGTGTAAATTTTGTTAATAATTTGTTACTATATATTGCTGGCTGGTGAAAAAAAATCCTGGCTGGTAAGTTTTTCTGAAAATTCCCCACCCCTGGTCATCATCGTTCATCATAATATCAGATATAGCTTCTTCAAAGATGTCGATCTAGTTTCCTGTTTTTATTACTTTTCAGATTCTAAAACTTTCATCACGATCAATAAATGTATCCTACTTAGAAGTTCAAAATTTATTATTTTTTTTTAGACCTTTCAGCGATGTTTACAAAGTTCTTATGATAAATTGAACTGGACTAGAAAAACTATTATAATATGATTTACTACATCAACTTGGGATTAAATTTGTTTACAGAATCCAAAATAATGTTTCCTAGAGTATATAACTTACATTTATTAGCAATTTTGCGATCAGATTATTATTTTAAAGATGTTCTTGGAAGAAAGTACTTATCAGTACATATGTGATCAAAGAAGTGTATTTTGTTATTATGATTTGTTTGATTTTGGTGCACTTAAATTCAAATAAATATCTGATTGACTTCATCTGGGTGAGTTTCTTTTCCTTTTATTTATAATATCATTTATCAATTTCATATTTAAACCAAAGGTGAAGTATTAATTTGTATCTGATAAAGATGTAATCTAACTTATAATTTATACTTAAACTTTAATTTTTATGGCTTTGCTTCGAGTACTACCACTATCGATCATGCCTATAATGATGTTTGGGGAAAGTGTTGAATATAATTTTTTCTAAATTGTCTTTAGGTTCTCGGAATCACTCCGGTGCAAGTCGCTGGTGATTCATCCCGTTTATTAAAATTTCCTTTTATATTCATCACGATCCCCGAATATCGTTATACATTGATTTGTTTCAGGTGCCAAAATCTCGCCAGAAATTTTTTGCACGAGGAAATACATGTTTCTTGAATATTACAGGTATTTGTCATAAAAATGACTATACATTAAGCTAAATCAATTTTGTTTAATCAGTCAATCGTTTTTCAATGGAAAAATATAAAAAAAAAACAGATTTAAAGTGCATTTTCTTTCAAATTCAGTCAAATATTTATTCTCGCAGGTGTACTTTTCTCTAGTAAGTATAATATCCACTGACAAGTTAGCTCTTCCTACACTTTAGTATATTCTTAATCTATATAATGTTGGCATCTGTGAATATATGTATGGTTTTTTTTTTTTTTCATTATTTAGAAAACCAAGATATTTGTTGGACATTTGCCTGATGGATGTACTGATGATGACTTGCGTACTTTATTTGCAAAGCATGGAGAAGTAACTGAATGTGATGTTATTAACAAATATGGCTTTGTTGTAAGGAACTGTTAATTTTTTTTTGTTTACACACAATTCAGAATTACCATCTCTACTATATATTTATTTGTATGACTTTATTTCAGCATATGAAAACTCCAGAACAAGCTGAAGAAGCTGTGAAGAATTTAAATAACTACAATCTTATGGGGTCTAGTATAAGTGTTGAGGTAACAATTCTGTGTTATTTTTTTACATTAGTAATTTTAAATTTATTTATAAAGTGGCTGTATTTATAATACACTAGCTGACCCACCCGGCATTGCCTGGGCAGATTCTTATTGAAAAATATAACAGTGGAGTAGCCTTCATAAAAAAAAGACTGAATAGTATTTTACTCAAAAATTTGTAAAAAAAAAAAAAAAAAAAAAGCTAAAATTTCCAAAGTATAAGAGTTGTTTAAAAAATGAAACCGTCAAGGGAAAATTATACTTACTTTTCTTTTTTTACTAAAAAATCATTGCTTTGTTTACATTTTTAATTTTATATTGCTAATTGTATTTTTTTAATCATAAATATGAAATGCTGCTTACAAAAATCAATATTTCAATTGAAAATGTATAAAATATCTATTTAATTGTTAATGTTGACAAATTATAATTACAATTTGAAATCATTGTTTTGCTTTTCTTCCTGTAGGTGGCAGCATCTAACAAATGAGATGCGTTTCATCTGGGTGTTGCCATTAAACAATTAACAAATCTCTATTTCTGTGCCACGTACGATAGTGTAATGTATATAGCAGGGGTTCCCAGCGACATGGAAAGTCAGGGAATTTCGAAGTAGTCAGGGAAAGTCATGGAAATTTTAAAATATATAGGAAAAGTCAGGGAATTTATAAATATTTTCTAAAAAGTCATAAAGGTCTGGGGGGGGGGGGGGGGGGGAATTGAATTTGAAATAATTTCTGTTTCAAAAAAGTGTTATATTTCTCGCTACAAGGCGACTCTTGAAAAATCTCTAGGCTCTTGTCGGTTTCAAGATCGAGAAATTCCTTCAAATGCAATTCAGAAAAGCCATAACATGGACAAAAGTTTTCTACATTTTTTGAGACTTTCATGATATTTTACATTACTTTGTTGTATGGCATTCATTAGAAAACTGGCAAAGATGAAGTTTTTTTTGTATTATAGTATTTTATAGAATTTCATTTTGCAATTTTCTTGAAAGGTGCTTGAATTTTCTCCTGGGAAAAGAGTGTAAACCCTGTTATTACAATACAAATTTGTTTTTTAATGCTGCTTTTTATTTTGTGTATGTCAGTTTGGTCATGGGAAGTCTGGGAAATTGCCAGACATGTTTTGCTAGGAACACTGTATAGATTATGAATTTTTGCGAAAGTTGAATTGTATTTTGTGTACAAATTATAGTTGTAAAAACTGATATTAACTAAAATTAGGTTTCACTTTTATCAAAAATTTTAATTAGAATGAAATCTAAATAATTTGAATCCACTTTCAAGTGTCATAGGCAGACTTGTATAAAACCAAAAACTTTCTGCGCATATAAATATTGAGTCAAAAACTTTTTGCAAATTAATTTAATGTTTAATAAAATTACGTGCTGTATTATTTTGACGATATAAATTAAAAACAGTAGTTTAAAATAATTACCATTTAAAATGAATTAATATTAATTAAAGAATAATTATTTTGGTTAAAAATAATAATAAAGCTAAAAATCCATGATAGGAAGATCTGAATTATCAATTATTTTGTCAATGCATTTAGAAACAACCCAATCCTTAATATTTTGACCTCTTTGCAAGCGTTTGTAATGTCACAACAATGTTTTGCATCTTTAAATTTTGAATTGTGCGCAAACAGTAAATAAATCATACATAAAATTGGGGATTCTTTTTATTTTTTTAATATTAAAAAAAAAAAAATTTAAATCTAAAAATTTTTTCTGCAAAATTCTGAAATTTTCAGAAAATTATCAGTTTGTAAAAAACTGTCTTAAAATGTAGCAGAGCCATTTTTATTACATCTCAAATGCAGCAAGAAGCCCATATGAAGCATGATTTAAAATTCAATAATTAATTATTTCAATAATTAAAATTCAATTCATTAATTAAATATATCCTCTTTAAATAAACCTTGTTTCCCCAATTGATCATTTAATTTCAGTTTCATTAATGTAAAAAATAACTTGAGAGAGATATGTTTAAAAAACAAACAAACATTTTTATTTCTTCAGACAAAATATAAAGTTCTCAAAAATAAATAAACATGCCTTTATCAGATTAAATAAATCAAATTGTTTCTTCATTTCAATAGAAAAAGGATTACTTCTTAAAAACAATTCACTTTTACTTTTGTAAACAATCTCCTGACTCAACACACAATTGATTTCAGAAACATATTTAATAAACTTTACTATACCATATCAGCTGAGAGAAAAATATATCTCATATTTAATCTTCATGTTGAACAGGGGTGGAAAATCTGCTCCGAACTGCTCCAATTTTGATTTCCTGCTACATTCTGCTCCAAAAATAGCAATTTTTTTAAATTCTGCTCCAAAAATGGAGGGCAAAGAGAAGGTTTTAGTCTTTTTGTAGTTTGGCTGTTCTCACAGCTGATATTTTGTTAATGGATGGGGAGTTATTTTAGAGAACATATTTATTTCAAAACATAAGTGTGATTCAGGGAAGAACAATCAAACTGCAAAAAAGATGAACATTTTTGCTTTCCTCTCACATATTTAGAAATCCACTCCTTTGAGAGAATAGGACAGAGAAAAAATTTCAAACGGAATGATGATTTTAGATGAGTGATACTTAAATGAGATGAGTTACCTTACTACAAAATAAGAAATAGATCAACATTTAAAGATTTTAAACTATATGCTGGGTGAGAAGACAGAGGGGGGAAGTGGAATTTTTGGGAGAAAGGGGGGTAATTTAGATGATTGACTTCATTAATATTGTTAACTAAAGAGAAATAAATACAGCAGTTTAAAAAAAAAATAGTTTTAAAGATTTTAAAATTTGTGGCGGGGGGGGAGGGGGGGGCAGACGCTTTTGGAGTAGACAGAAAACGTAGGTGACAAATTAGAAGGCAACAAGTAGGACATAAAATTTCTTTACATAAGAGTTTTATAAATTTTAAACTTTGTACTCTTTGGATGAGAGGGAAATATGAATTTCGATGGAAGCAGTTTATAATTCGTTATTTATTTATTGTTAATAGAGGGCAAAAGATTTTTTTTATAAATAGTTTTTATAGGGGTTAGCTAAGTGAAAGAAGCAGACATTTTGGTGGTAAAGCGATAATTGAAATGGTTGATTAGTTATTTATTGTTACTAGACAGCAAATCTATATATTTAAAATGCTAAGCGTTTTCTTTCGACAATTCGTGAGAGCAAACTACTGCATCAAATTGCATCATTCTTTTTTTTAAATGAAAGATATTTGGACGCAGATTTGTTATCGTGCATTCGTTTGTTCGAAAATTTAATTAATTAGCCGTAATTTTCAATTAAACTTTTACTTCTGCCAATGACGTCATAAAGTCAGCAATTCTGATAACGCCCACTGTTGCGAAGCACAGAGTTTATTTTCTGAACTCTGTGGTTGTTATAGGATAAAAGAGAAATAATAAATATTAAAAGATCGTGGCTTTTAGGCCAAATTTTTTAATTAGCAAGTTAAATTTTTGTAAAAATATTTATTCTTGTGTTTTATAAGCGAATAAAAATTCATATTTATTGAGACGTCACAGGAATATTGTCCATTAGGTTTATTCAGGGCTAGCATTCCCCCTAAAATTCCTAAATTTCCTAAATATTATTTTATCCCCTAAAATTCTCCTAAAATTTTCTTCTTGTTCCTAAAAATTCGAAATCGACAAAATTTCACCGAAAAATATTGCGAATTTCGACAAATGGTCACCGAAAAAGACACGTATTTTGTCAAAATATCGCAAAAGGATTGCTAAAATAACGCAAATTTTGTCAAAAGATCGCTAAAATAACGCAAATTTTGTCAAAAGATCACTAAAACAACGCAAATTTCGTCAAAAGATTGCGGAAAAAAGCAAATTTCGGCAAAGAATAGGGGAAACAACTTAAATTTCATCCAAGGATATCGTGGGAGAAAAAAAGCTAATTTCGACAAAAAATCCTGAAAAAAAAAAACTCAAAGTTCATCTAAGGATCGCGACAAACACTAATTTCTTCAAAGGATCGTAAATTTTTTAAAAACATCTCGGGAAAAAAAACTAGAATTTCTTAAAAAGATCGTGGAATAAACGTGAATTTCGATTTTTAAAAAAAATCGTGAAAAACCCCTCCATTTTCATCCAAAAATCAAGGAAAAAAGATAATTTCGTCTAAGAATCGCAGAAAAAACGTGAATTTCATTAAAAAAATTGTGGTAAAAAACGCCAATTTCGTTGAAGGATCACGAAATTTTGTCAATCAATCGTGTATATAAGGCGAATTTCGTCAAACGATCGCACAATAATACAAATTTCGTCAAAAGATTGTGGGGAAATCGCAAATTTTGTGAAAAGATTGCAGAAAAACGTGAATTTTGTGAAAGGATCACGAAAAAAAGCAAATTCCGTCAAAAGGTCGCGAAAAAAAGCAAATTCCGTCAAAAGGTTGCGAAAGAAACACTAATTCCGACAAAAGTTATCGAAAAAAAGTAAATTCCGTCAAAAGATCACGAAAAAAACACTAATTTCGTCAAAAGATCACGAAAAAACGTGTAAGTTTGTCAATACATCTTGCAAATAAGGCAAATTTCATGAAAGAATCGCGAAAAAAATGCATGTTTCGTCAAGAAAAACACGGAAAAAATGCAAATTTTGACAAAGAAGTGTGAAAAAAACCTTTCAGAAGTTTTTCTGTTATTTTCAGAATTTTTTTTTCTCATAATCACCCCTGCTTCCTGCCTCTTGTTCTCTAGGTTCACCGAGAACATCCAAAAGAGAGAGAAAGAGAGCATTCATTCTGGTTAGGCTCAATGATACAGGAATTAAAAATTCTAATTAATATAATTGCAGTAAGCATAAGTTGTCAAAACGGTTTGTAATATCAAGCCGGTTATTGTGCAAATTTAAATGCCCTCATTCGCAACAAACAACACAAGCTCATGGAACAAGGGCTGAATTCATTGGAATGATGGGAATATTCTTTGGCAGTGTACCACATGTGCCTGTCTAGCACGAAAATACTGTTATTACATACTTGTAATGTTAAAAATATCGCAAATGCCCCTAAAATTTTCCTAAAATTTGGAAAAAAATTCCTAAAATTCCTCCCTAAAATTTTGAAAAATCCTAGTGCTAGCCCTGTTTATTTTATCATTATGCATTATAACTTTGTTGATGCCATTTTTCCATTACAATTAAATACAAAATATATTTTTATTTGTATACATGGTGTTTAAGCATTAAAGTAACGTATGTAAAGTACGTGTAAAAAGTTTGCGCAGGTGAAAATGACTTTATGTTTAGCTTGAAATGCATTTTTACATTGATAAAACGATAAAACTAAAGAGAATGTATATAATTGTGTCAACTTAGAGCCGTCTTTGATTGCTTCATCTTGATTGCATGTTACCAATTACTTTTTTTTTTAATTATAGGTTTGAAGATTTCTTTTTATAATAAAAAAATACAAAAGTAAAGGATTTCAGGAAATTTAAAATTATTAAAAATAGTGTTATGGTAGAAAAACATAACTTGAAATAATGATTGTATTTTTAGCTAGAATAAACAATGTAAGACTAATATTTCATAGGAATTATTTTGGTAGGTTTATTATAAGTTCATTTAACAGTTCCTTATTAGCACAAAGTCCTGTTTCTTTCACTGTGAATTTCTCTTTCGATGTCAAAAAATGGTTTTCTAATTTTTAACGCCAGCTAAAAGACTGGCAATTTTTAGAAATGTACAACGGTTGTGACAACAAATGGCGCTATCGCTTTAGCTTTCATCGCGGTTACATCACTTCTAAATACTACAAACTTCTATTTTTTACTACATTTTACTATATTTTACAATTTCAATTCATCAATTAGAAAAAAAAAATTAGCATTCGATTGAAATTTATTTGAAAACTACCAGTTAATTTAATGACTTTTTAAATAATTTTTAAGCATGAAAAGTTTTTCAATTCTATCTTATCAATGACCACCAGTTTGCTTCAATAATGTAAAATAGCCCCTGCGAAAGTTGCCACAATTGAAAATAGATTTCCCTAACCATCATAAAAAGCGAATAATAATAATAACAGTGATATATCATAAGATCTGATTATCCATAAGATAGAGCATAACGAAAATCGTGCTAAACGAAAATCTGTCAAAAAAAAAAAAAAATATTTTCAGTTTATGTTGATCATAAAATTGATATGTTGAATTCGTTGATGTATATGTTCCATCAGATATCGGATTATGCTAGGAATGGTATTTTTTTATTAAAGATCCATTTGCCAACTGTATAAGAGGGAAAATATCCCCGACTGTGATAGAAAAGGGACAATCATCCTGATTATGTCAAGGAACCGAAGAAACCAAACAAATAAATTACATTTAAAAACATTAAAAATTGATTAGTTTAAAACTATGGATGTGTTTTAGAAGATATGAATTTGAAACGAACAATGATTAAAGAGGACAATTTAAAACTTTTAATTTAAACATTTTAAAACTTTTTTAACGTCTTAATTTCGACGGTGCTTTTGGGCAGATGCAATGCACATGTGCATAGGACAGGGATGAGATTCTTCCGACTTTAATCGGAATTTCCGACTTTTCGTAAATTTTTGAGAAAATTTCCGATTTTTATCTGTTAAAAAAAATAAAAAAAAAATCCGACTTTTGACCGACTTTTTCATCTGGCAACGAAAAGAAAATGCGCCAAACAAGACAAGGGGTGATTCTAGTCCGAATTTTCCGAAAAATTAAGGCAATGATTTCCGAGGGAAAAAAATATATCGTTCATAAATCCGAAAATTCGGACATAAAATGTATCGGTATTTCGGCAAATGATCACCGAAAAAAATCAATCACGTCATTCGTTCGAAGAAAAGTCGCCAATTTTGTCAAAGGATCGCGGGAAAAACGTGACTTTCGTCAGAGAATCGCGAAAAAACGGCAAATTTCGTCAAAAATATTGCGAAAAGCGGCAAATTTCGTCAAAAGGCGAAAAAATGACAAATTTTGTCAACAGATCGCGACAAAAACATGACTTTCGCCAGAGAATCGCGAAAAAACGGCAAATTTCCTCAAAAGATCGCCGTAAAACGACAAATTTTGTCAACAGATCGCCGAAAAAACATAACTTTCTTCAGAGAATCGCGAAAAAACGGCAAATTTCGTCAAAAACATTGCGAAAAGCGGCAAATTTCGTCAAAAGATCGCGTAAAAACGGCAAATTTCGTCAAAAACATTGCGAAAAATTGCAAATTTCGTCAAAGGATCGCGAAAATACGACAAATTTTGTCAACAGATCGCGGGAAAAACATGACTTTCGTCAGAGAATCGCGAAAAGACGGTAAATTTCGTCAAAAACATTGCGAAAAGCGGCAAATTTCGTCAAAAGATCGCGAAAAACGACAAATTTCGTCAAAAGATCGCCGTAAAACGACTTAATTTTGTCAACAGATCGCGGGAAAAACGTGCCTTTCGTCAGAGAATCGTGAAAAAACGGCAAATTTCGTCAAAAACATTGCGAAAAAGTCAAATTCCGTCAAAAGATCGCCGTAAAACGACTTAATTTTGTCAACAGATCGTGGGAAAAACGTGACTTTTGTCAGAGAATTGCGAAAAAACGGCAAATTTTGTCAAAAGATCGCGAAAAAACGGCAAATTTTGTCAAAAGATTGCGAAAAAACGGCAAATTTCCTCAAAAAGATCGCGAAAAAACGGCAAATTTCCTCAAAAAGATCGCGAAAAAACGGCAAATTTCGTCAAAAGATCGCCGTAAAACGACTTAATTTTGTCAACAGATCGCGGGAAAAACGTGACTTTCGTCAGAGAATCGCGAAAAAACGACAAACTTCGTCAAAAGATCGCGAAAAAACGGCAAATTTCGTCAAAAACATTGCAAAAAATGGCAAATTTCGTCAAAAGATCGTGGGGAAAAAATGTGACTTTTGTCAGAGAATCGCGTAAAAACGGCAAATTTTGTCAATAAATCGCGAAAAACGGCAAATTCCGTCAAAAAATGGCGAAAAAAACGCAAATTTTATCAACAGATCTTGAAAAAAATTTCAAATTTCGTCAAAAGATCGCGAAAAAATGCAAATAGATAGAAGTTCAGATCAAATATATATGATTGCTTTTTAAAACTTATTCTTGCTGGTAAAAATTTTTCTATTTTCATTCTTAAATTCAAAATCTGACACCATTAATTTTATTTTTTATAAAGAATAAAATGCAACTTTATGTTGCAAACTGTAAATTCATTATTTTAAAAAAAATTTTAAAAAATCTTGCATTATTTTATTTTTATTATTAAAAAGAATTATTCATAACTATATTTTTCTGAGAAGGCAAAATCCATTCCTGGTATTTATAATGATTTTTAAATTGTTTTAAAACATATTTTATGTCATTTGCTTTAAAAGCATTTTTAAAGTTATTAAGTATATACAACTTTAATATTATTTAAAATTAATTTAATTTTTATGATTATTTTATGTTTGCATTTAAAAAAAAAAAAGTCATAGAAAACTCTCCTGATTACTTTTTAAAAATCTCTTTATTTTCACCCTCTGGAACTTGGCAAGTCTACAAAAGTGAAATTCTATATAATACTGGAAAAAAGTCTGTTTTAAGTTTTACTTCGTGGTATTTGTCAATATTGCAAAAAAAAATCATAAATTCTGGATTTATAATTTATAATCAAAAAATTGTTTAGTATAAATATGAAGGCACTCTTGTAATGAAATTTACTGTATGGTAAATAATAATGAAAAGTTGCAAGAGAGTTATTTGTATTTTTTCTTTATTTCTGCAATTATATTACTTTGTTGTTTTAAATCAGACCTACTGTACATAAAACTTAACAGTTTATAGGACTTACAGATGTATAGAAAACATTAAGTAAATAATTTTTTGTTGTAGTAAAATTATTCTAATATAAGTATGTAGTATTATTATACATTATTGTTGTGTATTTATGAGAAATAATTGGATTTTTAATTTTATTTTTAAAAACTGTTTTGTGATGTATTTATGTAATATAGTTTTATGCATTTTTTCCTTTTGTGCAAAATATGGTTTCGCGCGCAGTTTTTTAGTTAAAAATTTTGAGCTTACGCGTATTTTCAGACTTTTTGTTCTTTACCCACTCTCATGCCTGATAGGAGCTCATTCGGTGGCATAATCACAGGGGGGGAGGGGAGATGTGTGCTTTATTTATTATGTTTTATTTACCGAATATAAAATGGACGTAGGAATATACTATTTGTATACTTCATAGGTCTTTATACTTCTTAAATTTTTTTCTTGCCGAGGGGAATATGACGCTAATGTCAAACTGATTTGCATTACACAGTTGTTTACAGATTGTTTGGTTAGAGTTTTCATCGTAAATAGTACAGTCGAACCTCGTTAACGCGAACACTCAAGGGGAAACTTTTTTGGTTCATGTTAAAAGTAGTTCATGTTATCCGAACATAAATACATTACATACAACTGGACGGGGTAATCGGAAACAGTTCATGCTAAAAGAAATTCACGTTAAGCGTGTTCATGTTAACGAGGTTTGACTGTACTGTATTTGACTGGGGGGAAAGCTTTTAAAATAAAATATTTGAAAGACTTTCATACGCACCCCATCTTAAATAATAAAGACGCTTATTTTGCTAATATTGTTGTAGTTTCTTTTTTCATCAAGTTTTGACGGGTTTCATCTAGTTTTTTAATAAAGATTTTAAACTTTGTATCCTGAGAGGAGAGGGAGGGAAGGAAGGAGAAGTGTAAGTTTCAGAGAGAGAGAGGAGTAGAGTGGGGGGTAATTTATACGATTATTTATTTTTACTAGAGAGCAGCATGTAAGACAGAATATATTTTTAAAATAGTTTTAAAGATTTTTTTTCTGGGGGGAAGCAAAAGAGCAGAAGCAGACATCTTGGTGGTAGAGAGAAAATTATTGCTGATTATTTATTGTTAGTAGAGAGCATAATTTTTTTATAAAGAGTTTTAAAGATTTTAAACTTTATATTCTGAGGGAGAAGTGGCATTAATTTTGGAAGGAAAGGGAGATTGTGCAGAGGATTGATTTTTTTACTAATTGTTACGTTACTAGTGAGCAGAAAGAAGTACAGAAGGATTTAGGATTCTCAAATTTTCAAACTTTTTATGTTAGAGAGGGCATAGAAGGAAAACAGACATTTCATGTGAGAGGAAGGATTTCATTAACATCATATAAAAACATAAGTAAAAATCTGCCAAAAATGTCAAAAGATTGAAAATTCTCTTTAAAATCATTTTTTTGTACATAAATATTGTGTGCGTGAGGGGGGGGGGGGGCTTACTTTCGGGATTTTACGGTAAATATAAATTAGTAGATAAAATTAAATAACGTATTTATAATAAGTAAAGGCTAAGTTTTGGGATAGCCTGCTGTCTGCTATCTTGTTTAAAAATCAAACCATATTTGTTTTGTTTCTCATTTCCAAAATAATTATCATCCATATTTACTTATTATAAACACGTTATTTAATTTTATTGACTAATTTATTTATATTTAATAATAAAAGTTAAAATGTTTTGATTTAAAACATGAGATGGCTGACCACGGGTGATAAATCAAAACATTGATTTGTTTTGTTTCTGATATAATAAAGTTAAATAGAAAACAGAATACTAATTTATTTATATTTAATAATAAAAGTTGATGTGTTGAATGTTTTGATTTAAAAAATGAGATGGCTGGCCAGGGTCGATAAATCAAAACATTTGTTTTGTTTCTGACATAATCAAGTTAAATATAAAACAGAATACTAATTTATTTATATTTAATAATAAAAGTTGAAATGTTTTAATTTAAAAAATGAGATGTGTAACCACGGGTGATAAATCAAAACTTTGTTTGACATAATCAAGTTAAATCAAAACATTTTAACTTTTATTATTAAATATAAATAAATTACTCAATAAAATTAAATAACATGTTTATAATAAGTAAATATGAAGGAAAATTATTTTGGAAATGAGAAACAAAACAAATGTTTTGATTAAAAAAAAAGAAAAAAAATGGCAGACAGCAGGCTAATCTTGTTTTGTTTTTTAATAAAAACATTTTAACTTTTATTACTAAATATAAATAAATTAATCAATAAAATTAAATAATCTGTTTATAATAAGTAAATTAGGATAAAAATTATTTTGGAAATGAGAAGAAAAACAATTTTGATTTAAAATACCAGATGGCGGACCGCAGGCGAATGCCAAAGCTGTTCCCAAGATGCTGTGTTAAGTCTAGAATATCAACAGATTACTTAATGGCATATATGCATTTGTCATTTATATAAAAAATAACTTGGTTATAGTCCATGTATAATGAATTATTTTCAAATTTCAATCAGCTACATTCATTATAGCAGTTTCCACCTGTTTAATTTTTATGAACCAAATATTTAAAATCAAAATACAATAATTATCAGCATGACAAAATACTTATTAGTAAATTTTAAGAAGTATTTTAAATTTAAGTAAAACTATATAATATTTAAAATATAAACAATTTTTTTAAATGAAAATTCAGGAAACATTGATATAGCAAATATTTCATGTTATTTTTTATAAATTTTCAAACATTTATTTTTTTATTTTAGCCAAGGTATGCACCCATATTCGTGATAGTGAAATGTAAATTATTTATATCATAATTATTGTTCAGCTCAAACTTTACATTATCATTTTATTATGTTTTAGCCTTCAAAAAGCAAACTTCACCCTGAACCTGGAGCACCTGGCCGAGCTAATAAACAGACTGTCATGAAGTAAGTCTCATTCTGTCATCATCTTGCATGTAGTTTGGTTTTATAATTATTTGCATTGTAAAAGAAAGTTTTTGTAGCTTAGTGTTCTTCACATTTCTTGTTGTCTAGTGCAAGATAGAATGCTCATTTACCAATTAATAAAAAAATTTGCAATGTTTCCCAAACAAAATGTACACGTTAATAAAATGTGGAAGCTGAGATTTAAAATATTTCTAGCTCAATATTAAAAAGAAATTGCCTGGAAAGCACCCAATTGTTATTTAAATCATATAAATTGTTTTGTGAAACTTATCGTTGAAAGCAGAGCTATTAATTCAGGAGTAATAGTAAATCTGAATAAGTTATTGAAACTCTTCAAAATTTGTTGAAAAACATGAAGAAAGCACGGATAGAATTTCAGGGTGGCCACAGATTCAGGGAGTTTTATCAATCTGGAAAAGTCAGGGAATTTCTTAAACTAAGAGGGAGGTATAAATGGAGAAAATACTTAGATATGGTTTTGGGCTTGATTTTTCACATCATTCAGAGGAGAATAGACTTGAATGATCAAAAATTGCTCCTCAAAATTTCCACTTCTTACTCTTACCACCCTCACACATGGTTTAAGATTTTTAAAACTCATTAATAAACGATTTTGAAATTTTTCTGCAATATTTGTTATTTTGAAGTGACAATTTATAACTAATAAATAATTTAAGATCTTAACCCTTACCCTGAAATGTCTGCTACCTTTTTGTCTTAAGTTTGAGTGGCATGGCTTTCTAATAGTTGTTGAAGTGTGAACTATGGTTCAATATAAAAATATTGTATTGTTTTTTTTTTTCTTTTTTACTTTTTCAGTTTGAAAAAAACTTCATTAAAGTTGTAATTATAAATTATTATGGAAAGCAATTTCTATTATATTTCTAGGAGTAAGTTTTTCTTGTAGGGGGTTGGGAGGATGCATAAGTGAAAATTTATATCAATATCTGTAGTTTGAAAATTTTAGTATTTTCAAATAATACAAATTTTACTTAACCCTCGGAGTGTACAGAGATTAGTGTGAGAATAGCAGGGGTGATTGTGCTCCGGGGGTACCCCGGATTTCCGGGTTTTTCTTTCGGCTCTTCCGGGGTCATAAAATCATCCTGTTTAGTGGAAAAAACGAATCGAAATTGAAAATATGTTGCAAAAACAATGTACGCGACGCTGCGACGGACGTCGCAGACTTTTTAGGGCACCTACAGACTAAAAACATACAGCGATGCCGCAGACGCGCTATAGCGGGTAAATTACGCGAAAAAATGGCAAACTTCGTCGAAGGATCGTTTAAAAAAAACGGCGAATTTCGTCGGAAAATCGGCGAAAAACCGCGAAATTAAAAACGATCGCCAAATTAGCGATAAACGTTTCAGTTACAGCAACCCTTACCCAGCGCCTGATCGGAGTAAAACTAGCAAACCCTCTGTCATGCGTTTTCCTAACCCCTTGTATTGTTTTAACCAAAGAATATAAACGAGAATACGGATACCAAAAGATATTCTTTGTCCTACCCCTAAACCAGGAGACAAAAACCAGTCTTTTAAAAGATACCTGAGTATGAATCTTCACCCCCCCCAATCTCCCTTTCGTTTAACAATGCTGATCCTCCCCAAATTCTGTAATGGGCTGCACCAGATGTCAATGAGTGCATATTTTTCATAAACCTTCATTCAATACCCTTCCCCTCGAAATTTGCGCTTTTCTATGGCGAAATGGCTCTCGGTAGAGTATAATTTGAAAAGAAGAAAAAAATAAGTAGACTGTAGATTAGGGTCTGCACGGGCCGGAATTTCCGGGGCCGGGCCGAACGAAAGCTACCTTTTCCCGGCCCGTACAAAATTCAGTGAAAACAGGCCCGGCCCGTTTAAAATCCATTAAACCACGCCTGACTCAATATCTAAAAAAAATCAGATTTTTCTTAACATACAATTAAGATTCTATATTTATGGGATAATTTTACGGTCCCTGTGGTAGAATGTACACGACGCTGCGACGGACGTCGTAGACTTTTTAGGGCACCTGCAGACTAAAAACATACAGCGATGCCGCGGACGCGCTATAGCTGGTAAATTACGCGAAAAAACGGAAACTTCGTCGAAGGATCGTTATAAAAAGCGGCGAATTTCGTCGAAAAATGTCTAATTTCGTTGACAGATCGCGGAAAAAACGCAAATTTAGTCAAAAGGCCGTGAAAACATGTGAATTTCGTCATAAGGCCGTCAAAAAGACATGAGTTTTGTTGAAGGATCGCGGGAAAATGCGAATTTTGCCGAAGGGTTACGGAGAAAACACAAACTTCGTCTAAGGATCGTGGAAAAAAACGGTCAATTTCGTCGAAGAAACGGCAAATCTCGTCGTCGGATCACGAAAAACGGAGAATTCTGCCGACAGATCGTGAAAAAAAGGCAAATTTCATCGAAGGATCGCTAAAAAACGGTAAATTTCGTCAAAGGATCTCGAAAAAACGGTAAATTTCGTCGAAGAATCGTCAAAAAACAGTAAATTTCGTCGAATGATCTCGAAAAAACGGCAAATTTCGCCGAAGTATTTCGAAAAAACGGCAAATTTCGTTGTCTAAAAGTGTGTATCTTCAAAATGTTTAGGCTGTAAAATGTTCATCAATTTGTAAATTTTGCAAAAAAAAATGTAACAAATCAGTAATTTGTGCCTCAGAATCAGTTGTAAAAGTTACTCTCAAATTCACAACTTTTAAGATTCTTTTGTGTGTAGCATCACAAAATCTCGATAACTGGATTTTTTTTTTATTATTGGTATGGAAAACTTGGAAAAGTCAGGGAAATTTATTGCTGATCTGGAATAGACACCCTGTTGTTTGTTTTATGAATATTTGGAATAAATTTCTTCAATGATAAAAAAATAAAAAGACAACTTTCCATATCATATTTAGCAAGACAATGTTTACTCATCATTTAATGAAGTCATTCAATTTTCAGTGCAAATAAGGTAAGTTTATCAAATTATGTTTTCTTACAACTTACATTACAAAAACTAGCAGTAATTACGGTATTCTTATGTTATTTGAGTTTCATACAGTTATATAATAAGTTATGGTGTAAATGGATATCAGTATTTTGCATCGGTAATTTTCAGGATTTTTCACCTGTGTGTCAATAATTTTCAGGGTTTTTTACCTTGTGTCACAATCACCCCTGGAATAGTGTACATACTACACTGCTAGATTGAAAATTTCTTAAAATACACCTGGAAAAGTCACGGAATTTCATCCTCCTATATGAGTAGCAACCCTGGTAAACATTCTTCTAAGAACTATAAAATGAATTTTCTACATATCCATGTTTTAATTATTAAATGTATGAAAATGTTAAATTAAATTCAAGTAATTAAAAATTATATGATAAATTGTTAGCTGCTAGCAGAAAATTTTAATTTCAGCATTTAAGTTCAGCTGCAGCAATCAGAATAAGATTGCTAAAAACAAAAGTTAAAAAATTTTAAATGTCATGAAATTTTGTAAAATTAGAAAATGCTAAATATTATTTTTGAAACACTAATAAATATAAATTCCCTACCCATTCAATTAATATTTTTTATTAAAATTCTGCTAAAAAAACAAGCATATGTTATAAATTAAAAGTTTAAATTTCTTTCACTTCATTGAGTTTCTTGGAGAGCAATATCTATCACCTTATATCTATAAAATAAGGATCACTTACACTTATACAATATCTCAATTCTTCAAATTTTCAATACTTAATTTTAAAGAATCTGAATAAAAATTCCAGCATTTTTCTAATGAAATTTTGAAGTTGTTCACTGTCAAATCTTGACAGGTACTATCTAGTTTATTTTATTTAACATCTATTTACTACTTCACTTTTCAGTGGTTCTAGATTTTAAATTAGTATGTTAGCATTTTACTGCAATCATTTTTATATAAGGGCTACTCTTCAGATGAGATGTTATTGTAAAAATATATACTTACCAACTTTTACATTTAAGCTTTTACACTTAAGATACTCTTCACTTCTCCCCCTTCTCAAGTTAACTATCTTGAAATTTTAAACAATGTCAGTTATATCTGCTTACTGTTAACTGCTAAACTCAGAAGTTTCATTATAGTGATAAACTTTATTTTTTTGTAATTGCTGTGTTGTCTTATTTTTTTAGTCGTAGAGGTGGTGGACCTACTCGAAATGGATATGGACCTCCATCAAGAGGTGGATATGGTGGTGGATTTCCTAATGGATATCGTCATTTTGATAGACCACCCATGGGTGGAGGGGACTCATTTTATGACCGTCCATTTGGAGGATTTGGCCGAGAAAGAATGCGTCCTTACCCACTCCCTTATGAGCGCCGCAGCCCTATGCCACCAATGAGAGATGAGTATCCAAGGCGACCTATGCCTCCAATGGGAGGTGGGGATCCTTATTCAAGGCCACTTCCACCCATGAGTATGCGAGATGACTTATATGAACGTCGTCCATTGGCAGAACGTTCTGATTATTTATATTCTAGAAGATCACCCCCTCCTACATCTTCCATGAGGTAATTTTTTAGATTAACATAATGTTAAATATTTGAATTCTAGTCTGTAATAAATTTCTTAACTGCTATAACCAGGGTTTAGGGATATATATCAAATATTTATTTTCAAACTAGCATTGTGTATAAAATTTTCAGTTAAAGCAAGTGTAAATGACTGTCATTCTGTAGAAAACAAAAGTAAATGAATGTATTGAAAATAACTAATCATGATGCAATTACAAGAGGAATACTTTCAAGGTTTGGTTATACATATCCAATATTTATTTTCAAAATATTTGCACATGGTACATTTGTTAAAATAAATGTAGTAAAATGTAAATGAATTGTTCTGTGCGATTATGTAGACGAAGAATTTTGCCACTGGCAGCAGCGTCTTTTTTAGCCAAAAAAGAAAAATGCGTATCTTTTCCGAGCATTATTGTCAAGGTGGATTTTCCAATTTAGAACCAATAAATTATGTGGTACAATGATAATGTCACCTTAAAACAGCCAATGAAAAATAAATATTCTAATTTAGATACAAGTTATTTGCATTTTCATTACAAGGAATCTTTTCTGGTTTTGGGTTAGTTGCGTTTGAACTGCATAACAGGTTAATAAAGTTGCATAACAGGTTAATAAATTGTATTTAAGCATTTTGTTGTATAAACAAAATATTCTTGATACTTAATCCTATATTTTGTTTATGATGAGTGAAAAGCAAATTACTTTTGTTTTCAATTTTTGTAAGTGGGGGGGTAAAAAAAGTTTATAATATGGTTTTATTAAGTTTTCAAATGTAACATGTTTGTTTCTGATTTATGTCTAAGTCTGAAAATATTTATAAGTAGTAAGTTGACTAAAATTTCTACTAATATTCAATTAAAAATCACAATGTTATCTGTTCAGCAGAATCTTTTTAATATAATAATAAGGATGCACTGAATGATGTTAGCCGAATACTGAATATTTCAGGGTTTAAATTAGTTAAAATGTAAAACAATTGTACTATGTATAGAACACAAATATTTCGAACTTCCAAGGCCTTTTCATAAGTAAACTTTCCACTAAAAATAATATGAATTTTGAGTTATTTAACAAATTTCTTAACGTTTTTAAATAATAAACCTTTAATTTTTTTTTGGCTTCTCATAATTACAAAAAAAAAAAAAAAAATGCAATTTTGAAGGAATTGAAAGGAAAATTTTAGTTATAGTGCTTGTTAACAAAGGACTAAAGTAAACTCGCTTTTTAAATAGCCAAAAAAATAATAATATAAAGCAATCTCTTGTATTTAATTATTCTGAATTTCTTTATTTACTGACAGTTAAAAATAGGTTATGTAATGATTATTATTTTTTAATTATTCATTTTTGAATACCGGATATTCAGTGCATTCCTAGTTATAAGCATTATCCAAGTTCTATGTATGTTAAATTTACATTCTTTTTTAGGACTCCATATTGGTATGATTCTGTTGCTAATGGGTAAGTTTCTGATCATACCTTTTTTTTTTTTATTTAAATTGTGGACCACAAGTTTCTATACATAGGAAAAATAAACATTATTAATAAAAATGTTAGGTTCGTTAATAGCAATATGAATTAGGCTATCATTATGACTTCAATTCTTTGTTCTTTATTCAACCACAATTTAAGGTGTCTGAAAAATATATTTAAAAAAAAAAAAATTGCATATGTATGGAAACTTATGGCCCTTAATGTATATAAATAGTGCATGCAATTTATACTGAATCTTATCTGAAATTATTTTAGCATGTCATTGCATGACTTAATCTTTATAATCATTCTTTTTCTATTCTTGCATTTGGTGTATTTAATATATCTGACAGAGGGTTTTAAAAATATTTAAAACTTACATCATATTTGTAATATCAGTATCTAAATGTAAATTATTTCTTAAAGGCTAAATCAGTCTTTTTATTCAGTATAATTCACTAACAACTGGTGTAATGATTAATTTTCCCTTGTGAATGACCTTTTGCATGTTAAAATTCTTGCTTGTGAAAACATTTTTCCTTCTGTTTTATTAGTTCACAGTGATTAATTTTCTGGTAATCTGTCCTTCTTAATGTAGCACATTAACATACTACGCATCATCCACAGTAATATTAGTGTGAATTATTTTTCTTCTAGTTTTATGCATTTTTACAAAAGTTTTAAATGTTTTATTTTAAGTAATTTACGCTAGTTTATCACGCAAAATCCTTGCGTTCTCGCTACTTACAGAATGTTTTTTGTTCCCTACAGAAGTAGCCGGGCTCCACTGCCCTCAGCGACTCGCCGACCCTCGTATTTTTGAAAAAGCAGGGAATCGCGCCGCTTCGAAGACCCGCTCAAATATTTCCATCATCGTATCGCCTTCCGCAATGAAACCGCTGTTTAATTTGAGCGTTTAATCTAATCGCTGTTAAACAGGAGACAGTGATTTTTTAACATTTATTTTGTAGAATATGTGTAATGTAAAGTTATTTTTTAACATTTATAGTATCGTCTTTCATCGTCTCATGTGTAGAAGTTCTGTTCGGGCCTTCTATAAACCTTTCATTCCTTTTTTTTGTAGTGTATTATTTCATCAGTGTATTGTGTAATTACTTCTATTAGGGATTGAGAATGATTAATGTCGAATCCCGCTTCTTTGTTTCGACGTGTCTTCTTTTCTTGGCGAAATAAAATGTGAAATCCGAAAAGTGTGCATTATTTATTGATGTAAATTTTTATACAACTATGAATGAAATATTTTTGATTTTTTTTTTTTTTTTTTTGTTATACATATTTATATATGTGTAAATGACTTAGGCGATCATTTTTTCATCTTTTAAAATGATTTACATACAAAACTCACCTTTTATTTTTATTAATCCGTTGTTTAATATGAAATCCGCCATATTTTCTTAATCTGAAAATTCTTGCGCAAGAATCAAGAAAATGCATAAGCTTTTAAGGGTTTTTTCTTTAATGTAGATTTTAATTTTAGATTTACTTACTGTAATAGGAAGAGGCTTTGTATATTTTAAAAATATAAAAAATAAATTAAAAGCACACTTATACCGTTTAAGGTCGTTTATCGTTATTAGATATATCGAATTTATTTTAAAGAATATCGGGACTTTAAACAAATGTTAGGAATTTGGTTTGTTATGTAACACTAAAAGATGCTATTCGCTGACACTCACCATAAACATACTTTATGCATTGCTGTAAAACCTAAATGGTTCACAGAACATTTGAATATGTTAGTTTTTACGGTACTTTTCGGTTAGCCGGGCGCCAGTGATATATGTACATATATAAATATATATGTATATATATGTATATCCATACATATATGTGTGTACATATATGTATGTATATATATGTGTATGTAGATATTTTTGTATCTGTATATATATATATGTGTATATCATGTATATAAATCACTGGCGCCCGGCTAACCGAAAAGTACCGTTTTTACTAATCAAAGGATTTCGTTGTGCACTATATTAACACTGCTGTCTATGATAATCTCTTGTGTATAAACAGTGTTTTTGCTTTTCTTTGTGAAATATCTGTCTACAGTTTCAAATCTGAAAAGGCATAGGCATGTAATAATGAAATCTGTTAACAATTTTTGTAGCTGAGGTATTTAAAGTGGGTAATAAAATACTTTTATCCTATTTACTTAAAATGAACAAATACTGTTGTATTTATATAAATTTCTTTATTTCTAGAGATGAGACATGCTCTGGCTTTATTTTTATACTAGCCTTTGGGCTCAGGCTCATTCTTTCCGAAACAGACAAGTTTATTCTTATATAGAAAAAATAAAAATAACCTTTTTTCCCCTAAAAAATTGCATATTGCATTTACAGTCATTTTAATGTTATTTTGATCAGAATGAATAGAAGGGAAACATCTTATTTTTCATTTCTAGTATTAGAATGCTTAATGCTAGAAAATTTATGATATTTGCGACACACCTGATGACTGGGTGGATACAGCAGCGCCAATGGAAAAAGGCACGAATAATATTCGTTGCTAGATTTTAGTTTGTAACATTACAATATTTTTTAATTGGAACATTTATTTAAAATTTTTTTAGACATTTTATGCGAAATTAATATTTTTTTTGTTTTTAGTCAATCAGCATTAGCTTAAGTTTGCAAATCGTTAGTCTTCTAGTGTATGAGTCATAATCACTCTTCATATGAAAATAACGTTAGTGAATCTATTTTTAATCATGAACTCTGCTCTGCACAGTTCTACTAGATATAATTATCATGTATTGTTATTCCGATAGAAAGCAATTGAAGTGTTTCCACTTTTCCCATAAAAGCATAGGATCTTTCAGATAATGGTGTCAAATTTTTAATTTAAGCTGATTTTCAGGAACACGAAATATTGTTTTAATTAAGGAATGAATTATAATTTACAATATATGCCTTTTATATGAAATAGAAAACATTCTATTCTTCTGCATAGAAATAGTAATTTCTACAAATTTTATGCATTTAATCATAAAACACACTATGTTAATGTGTCCATCTGATTTGCTTGTTGGGAGAGAAAAATATGAACAACCTTTTAAAGAAGTATATTTTTATTTGATGCCAAACCTCTTTTGATAAAATTTTCATAATTATGTACATGGGATAAACATTTATTTTCGCATACGAAGTTTTTTAAAAATGAGATTACTTTTAAAACAATTTTTAAATATGCAATTTTTTTTTTCGGCATCTGGCTCGGTCTCTGTAAACACAACATATTTCATGCTCTAATTTAAAATCACCAGGCTCTGGTGGGCCCGGGCTCATCTCTATTGAGTACATCAAAGAGTAACCCACATCTAAAAAATGTTTAACACATTCATCCCATGTGCATATGATTTCACGAGACAGGTAGGGAATTATACATTGAATGATCTACTGTTTGCTTATGTGTATTAGCAAATTTCTGTTTAAAGAAGTTTTGTTATGCTTCTTTCAACAAGAGTTGCTTTCCATAAAAATTTGGAAAAGCTATAAATGAAAACTGATATCTACTGTTGGTCATTCTTTTAATAATAGTGGTTTCAGACTATGTAAAATAAGAATGGTTTATTATTCTTCATTAGGAAGTCCTAAAGTCAGAAGAAAATTGAGCCTCTTACTCTACATTATTAATGTATCAGAAAAAAAAAAAAGTTTGACCTAACACATTTTTAACATATTCTTTATACATGGGTGGGAGACTTTTTTCAGTCTTGGAGAGCTTTTTGATTAATAGTAAATTCTACTTAATAGCAATTTTACTATCAAGAACTTTCAATTACTATTTTTTATTGTAAGATATCGCTTTTTAGCCAATGAAAGACATGGAAATCTTCTAGTCCATTTCCATTTGGTTATTCCTAATACTCAGAAAAGTTTTCAGTCTTGACTTGGTGTACTTCTTGTACCCATGTCAGTATATAATAGTTTATTTATGCATGTATTTATTTAAAAAAAAAATGGGAAAAACATCTCATATTTTAATTGACAAATTTTTCCAAGAAAAACAAACAGCCATTTCACTAAAAATCATGTCTTTCAATCTGTTTTAAAAAATAATCTTAGGAATTTTGCAGAAAATTTTTCTTAACTAAAATGCTGTTAGTAATTTTGTGCCATACATGTTGTATTACACCAGTAGTTGTACACCCCAATTACAAAAAGATAACCATAAATTTTTTTAAAAATGCATAAAAAAGGAGGTTGTTCATTTAACCAACTTTTACATAATTCTGTTGTGAATGTAGTCCGTTAGCAGCATATTAGTATTAAGGATTTAATTTAACCAAAATTAACTTTGCTGAAATGTGTTTTGTTAATAACTTTTTGTATTAAGTCTGAAAATATTTAATCAGCTATAAGTTGACTTTTAGAAAATATCACATTTGCATGCCCTTTTTAGGGTTGTACATTTTTATTAAATTTAGCTTGCAGGTATGCACAGTCATACAAAAAAAAAAAAAAAACTTACAAATTCATAGGGTAAAACGAGCATTCCTTTGAAAATTATGGCTTATTTTGCTTTGTTTATAAAAACCTTAGAGAGCAGTCTCCATACTGTAACATACTTCAAAATTTCAACAGGAACATCCAATTCTTACATCATACTTAAATTCTTCAGTAGATTAACTTTGGATACTAAACGAGAAGTGATTCATTGAAGTGGTTTAGGCATTTATGACTAATGTAATGCATGAGATGGCCCCCCTTATATCAATTAAAAACTATTGATCAGGTTTTATTTTTATAGAGATAAATTTATAGAATAATTTTTTCCAATCGTGTCTAATTTGTGTTTTAAAACCTAAAACAAAAATTCGAATATAAAGCTGAATATTTTGGAAAATAAACAGTTTTTAGATTGAAAAAAAAAAGGATACTACTGTGGGCAAAAAATAGTAAGACTTTTTAATTTAAATTTCGCACGAAAACCCATTCGTCGAAATTTTTTTTTTTTCTAGGTTGGTATGACTCTCAGTGACATCTGTGCCAAATGTCACATCAAAATAATCATTAGTATTTAGTATATGCTTGTCTTTCTGAAGTACAAAAAGTGCATTCGGCGATTTTTACAATGAGTGAAATTATTCAACAAAGAAAATTTTGTGTGCAGAATCAAATTTCTGGTGCCGAAACGTTCAGAATGTTGCAAAAGGCCTTCGGTGATAATTGTTTGTCTCGAACAAGTGTTTTTGATTGGTACAAATTATTCAAAGAGGGTCTAGAACGCGTTGACGACGAACCACGTCCAGGACGGTCATCAACATCAACTGATGATCAACACGTCAATAAAATCAAGGAGTTGGTGCTTGAGAATCGACGATTAACAGTCAGGGACCTTACTGGCATCGTTGGAATATCGGAAGGACCAGTGAAAACCATTTTGAAAGATGCACCGTCGCATACTGCATTAATTCTTCGTGAGTTTTTCGCCAAATTTTCAACC
The DNA here is from genome assembly GCA_963931845.1 of Maratus michaelseni. Classification (NCBI taxonomy): domain Eukaryota; kingdom Metazoa; phylum Arthropoda; class Arachnida; order Araneae; family Salticidae; genus Maratus; species Maratus michaelseni. The sequence goes on along the minus strand of OZ007591.1, from coordinate 37,438,653 downwards.
AATATCGTGCCGCAACCACCATATTAGTCTGATTTAGCTCCGTGTGACTTTTGGCTATTCAGCAAACTTAAACGACCGCTCCGGGGAAACCGTTTTGAGTCAATTGAAGACATTAAACGTGAATCGCTACGCGCATTGAAGGCTATTCCGGAAATATCCGGACTTTAACAACTGTTTCAAGGATTGGAAGAAACGTTGGCACCAAGTGTATTGGGTAGGGTGGTCCAAAAAAACATTTTTTGAGCTAGAGTCCGGGCCACCCCCTACTTTTTTTAGACTCATCAATAATATAATGCTGGTAAATTTTTAGCTTTCTACTCAAATTCCAAGAGGGTGTTCAATGACCCCCAACAATTTACCATTAGCAGGACTATAGGAAATGCATCAGCTATTTTACACTTCCGACTTTAATTTTTCTCAGAAATTTTTAGTAGAAATTTATTTTGTTTTATTATATATATATATTTAAATATTTTATTCTATTAAAATTTTTTCTGAGAGTTATTTACTTAAATATATATAAAATGAATTTAATGGCAACACTAAACCAAAACTAGAATTCCACCAAATCATTTTACTACTAATTGAAAGCAATTTTTAAGTGAAACATTTAATTTTCATGATAATTTTTATTTTAAATAATTATCTTATATATTTTCAAATTCTGCATCTGGCAACAAACATCTCTTCCATAGTTGTTTACATTTTGTACACGGCTATTCCTAAGTGAAAGGTAACAAAAGAAAATAATATTTAAATGGATTTAATTATTTATTGTAGGAATTTTTGCTTTTAAATAAGTATCAAGACTTATATTTTTGTTACATTTTTATATTGAATATTAATCTACTGTGTTATGTGATGCTAACATTATTTATGTTACAATTAATAAGACAAACACTAAGCCTAATGCGAAATAAAATAACAAAATTTGTGCATTGATCAATAATTTTAATTTTATGAAAAATAGCCATTCTTTTCTGCTTAAAAAAATTTTATAGCTAAAAATTTGCGATAGCTTCAGTTTCAACTCGCCTTAGTAATGAAATTTTTCTGATTGGTCTAAGAGCAATTGATCCATTGACTACATTGAAACAATTAGCTATGACAAGACAAATACTTCAGCACTTTCATTATCATTTGAAAGAATCAAAATTGGTACGATCTGCTAGCCATTTGACAGTTGAAGAATTAATACAGCTATGGCAGAAATCTGCAATTCCTTTAAAACTAAAGAAACATATAATTGAAAAGCTTGAAAACATTCATTCTCATTGGCTCTTGTTAAAAAAAATAAAGGATGTTCTTCTACAGCCCAACAACAACGAGTGGATAGATTTCTTGGAGATTTAAACATTCTTTTTGATATTGCTCAAGCAGATGCTATGAAAGTAATAAGAATTAAAGAAGATTATGAATTTCTTCATTATCAAAGAACCAGTCGTAAGATGTACATGGGTTTAGAAGATAAAGAGTTACAGAAAATGTAAGCGTTCTCTTCAGAGACAAAAAGAGGAGAAAGAACGATGCAGTAGAGCCTCTTTACCATCAGCTGCTGTCTGTTCATCTGATATTTGTCTAATTAGTGAAACAGAAAGCTCTGGAACTTGTGATTTTGAATCAGATGATGAATTTATTCCATCACAGTTAAAGATGAAGTCTCAGCTTTCGAAATTGGAAGAACACACACAAACAGTGTCTAAAAAGACTTTTTTACTCCTCATGTTACCAGTGCCTTAGACAGAAATAAAATATCTGATCGTAAAGCAGTTCGTCTAATTGTTCCACTCGCAGCAGCTCTTGGTCACAATCAGTCTTGCCTTCCAGTTTCAAGAAGTACTATCCGACGAACACGTAAAAAAGCCCGGAAGGAGTATGCAGAATCAATAAAAGGTGCATTCAGACCGGATTTCCCTCTAGTGATTCACTAGGATAACAAACTCCTGCCTGAAATTTTTGGATGTGGAAACGTCGATCGACTACCAGTATTTGTATCTGGAGATGGTCTTAATAAGCTCCTTGGAGTGCCAAAACTGATTGCTGGAACTGGAAAAAATGCAGCCAATGCTGTACATATTTTACTGAAAGAGTGGAATGTCACAACAAAAATGATTCGAGCAATGTGTTTTGACACAACAAGCGTGAACACTGGTTATTTAAATGGAACCTGTGCTTTACTTGAAAAAAACCTTCAATGTGAACTCTTCTGGTTAGCTTGTCGCCATCATATAATGGAATTGGTCTTGGCAAAAACATTTACATTGTGTTTTGGGTCTTCAAGTTCTCCAGATATTCCAATCTTTAAAAGATTCAAGGATGTTTGGAAAGGTGTTGTGAGGGATAATTATAGAGCACTAGAACTAGATGCAGAAACAAAAGTATTTGCAGAACCAGCTGTTACATTTCTTAAACATTATATGGAAACAGCAGAATCTTATATCAGGGATGATTACAAGGAACGTATTGAATTGGCACTAACTATCTTGGGATGTCCATTGGCAAAAGTACATTGGCGAGCATCAGGACCCATTCACCATGCTGAATAGATAGCTAAATTACAGTATGCATTAAAGATATATTTATTTTGAGATCAGCAAGATGTTTTTAATATAACAAAGGGGGAAGAAAAGCAGATGTTAAGATTTGTACAATTTGGTGTTTTATATACAAAATTATGGGCAGCATCACGTCTTGCAATTGAAGCACCTGAAACGCATTTCAAGTTTTTAAAAGATATTGAAAATTATCAATCAATTGACAAAGAGATTGCACTTTCTGCTAAAAAAGTGATGGAACATCACATGTGCTATTTAAAGCAATGTGTTATGAAAAGCATTTCTTACTGCATGTCGTAGAAGCAAACAGAAAATGCATTCCCTCAGAAACTACAAAAAAAATCAGTTTTAGACACAACTTTAATATTAAAGAGCAAAATAAACTTACAGTTCTATTTTTCACTTCTATATTGTTTTATTCTTTTGTCAGATATTGTAAAATAAAAAAAATACACGCTTAAATTTTAGGGGATTTTATTTTTTAAACAAATATATAGAAATATTACAATAGAATACACTAACTTATAAAGTTCATGGGGATTGAGCACCCTCTTGAAGTTGAAATATCAAGTTTAAATTTTACCAGAATATTACCATACACAAGTCTAAAAAAGTTAAGGGGTGGCCTGGTATTTATATGAAACTTTATTTTTTTACATATACAGCTGAACCACCCTATTGGGACCAGGGGGGATTACTTTGAGGGGGACGAAATAGATTTGGAAGAATAAATTAAGAATTTTAAAATTATGAACAAAGTCTTACTATTTTTTGCCCACAGTAGTATATATGGATTTAATTTTTGTAAGAAAAAGAATCTAAATACAATACCAGTGTTAATAAATTTAGCCTGTTTTTCATTACTCGGTGGATTAATATCAGAGTGTGTAGTGGTGCTTACAGTTGCTTGCTTTAGCTGCTGGTCAAAGAAAATAAAATCTCAATTTTTGTCAAATGATCAGAATTCCGTCAATCAGTTGTACAAAAACCACAAAATTAGTCAAGTGATTGTTTGATGAAGTTTGCAATTTATTTTGCTCAATCGTGAAAACAATCAAGTTTCATCACTCTCTACGAGATCAAGGAAATGGAAAATTCCATCAATTGCTGAAAAATAACTTATTTCGTCAAACAATCGAGGGGATGGGGGGAATTCTTCGAACCTTCATGGGAAATATGGAGAATATGTCAATTGGATGCATGAAAATAATTTCGTAGATCAGTCACAGAAAAAAATTCCTTATTTCGACAATTGATCAATGGAGATAAAACGTGATTTTTGTCACAAAATCCCGTAAAAGAATTTCACTAATCGGTCACTGGAAAAAAAAAAAAAAAAAAAAAAAAATTAAAGTGTATAACACCTATTTCACACCTAAAATGACAACTAATTCTGCAAAAATATAAAATATTTTCAAATAAGTTTTCAGAAATTTATTTTTAACCAGTGTTTATTATTAACGTTTACATAGACTGTGAGAAAGGCTTAATTTAATTTTTCTTTTGAATATAATAATTTTAAAAAAAGTGCCCAGTTAAACTGATGGCATTGAGCTCACAGGCTATTCACACTAATTGTATATTATACTCTTATTTCAAGGAATAATTCTCGAAAAATAAAGAAATTGTCAGTAAACATGTATACCAAATTTGAAGCAAATCGGATCTGCATGAAAAACACATTTAGCTAAATTTAGGGGGATTTCCCCCCTTTATACTTAACCAATGAACCTCCAAATTGAATCAGGGAAGTGCCTTATCAGAATATATTTCTATCTAGTTATCGTTTTACGTATATATATATATATATATATATATACGTACATACATCCAGATGCTGTGTGGGTATGTTAATAATCAGGCTTTAACAGCCTGTGAGTTGAAAATCCTAAAGGTTAAAAAGGCCAATTTAACAAGTGTTGAGTGACAGTTCACAGCGTTAAAATATTAAGAATGCGTGATATTCTTAAACTAGATTCTGTTTGAAAATAGTCTTTTTTTTTTTGAAAGGGTAAAAGAACCCTTGTCTACAAGTTTCTGCATATCGTACATATGGAGGCATTCTACCTAGTGCAAATCTTCTCAGAACATTGAAAAATAAATTGTCCCAAAAATAAGATATTTTGGGGCTTTCGAAGATTCCTAATCTTCAAAATGTTACTAAATGTCACAATCTACACATCAATTTTACATTCCCAAAACTGTTTTGTGAGAGTTAATGACAAAGTAGATGCATACATTAGATTTTCGACCATTTGATACAGCTGTTTATGTGCTGTTTTTTTTTTTTTAATCAAAAAAATTGATTTGAGTGAAGGAAATAAAACATTAAAATTCCCTAAACTCTATCTAATAAAAGAAACTTTTTTTTTTTCCTTCTATATACTATGAATGTATATGTCTAGCAGCAGAAAAGTGTTAAAAACCAGAATAAATGATATATGTAACATCATAAAAGGAATCCAGTTTAAAAGGAAAAGAGAAACAGCAAAAGGCTCGTTTTTATGATTCATTGAAATATGAAGCAGAAAACTAAATTTATTCTGGCTTTTTGTGCTTTTCTTTATATTGAGTTTTACTTGTCATGTATTCAAACAAAATATTTATATACACACATATAAAATAACGACTTTTACTGTTTATGATTTTTACTTTGTATGAGTAAAATTTACTTTTCTAAATGAAAAACACTGGCTTCACAGTTTGTACACCATTTTAGTAAACGATTTAATCTTTGTTTTAAAAAAATATATTGGTACTTAATATAGACGTAGCATCTTTTGAAACAATTTGATTTCATATGCACAGGTACCCTTTTAAAACAAAAGTTACTCAATACATTTCAGTTGGAACTTCTGCTCCCAGGGTGTTTAGCCACCTGGACAACCTGGAAAAGTAAGGTAAATTTGAAAATTCTGAGAGAAAGTTAGAAAATCTTGAACTTTCAAGAAAAAAGTAGGAAAATGTTTCTTATAAAACTATGGATTTGAATTTGCAGTGCCATTGAAATCAAATTTTGCTCTTCAGAAGTACTGTAAAGAGTATTTCAACCTCTCGTGCAAATCATTTTGTCTACCACCTTTCAGTCCTTTGTAACTCTGAGATTTTCAGTTCCAGCTTCAGTTAAACTTTCTTTCTACTGAATGTTGTAGGATTGATTAGGTGTTTCACTCAACTTACTCATCTTTGTTTGGGAGCTAACATTTGTTAGCTTAATTTATTGAATATTTATTATTTCTATTAAAATATGTCAAAGCAATGTGTATTTAACTGTGACTGGACAAAACGGATAAGACCTGATTCTAAAAGTGTATCTGCAAAATTTTTCAAAAAATTGTTACAAATCGGTAATTTGTGCCTCAGAATCACTTGCGAAAGTTCTATTCTCAAATTCACAACTTTTTAAGATTTTTTGTGTGTAACATCACAATCTTGATACCTGGAAATTTTTTTCCCTATTGGTATGGAAATGTCAGGAAAATTTGTTGCTGATCTGGAATAGACACCCTGTGCTCTGATGCAGTGCCTCATTTCTGATTTAATTACGATGAGATTAGCTGTGTCACTGAACACTAGTGTACCTCCTCAGTCCCCTGAACAACTCTTTAAATTAAACTACTTCGAAAGTTGTTAAAATTATTTCTAAATCTTGTGAATTGATGGGAGCGTGTTTTTATTTATCCACTAATGCAGGTTTTGATCTGTTTAAAAATTGAATTTGTGATTTCAAGTAATTTTGGTTTCAGGACTGATGAAAATATGGGACTAAAGAGAAAGTTTTTTGCATGACAGAAGATAAAGCAAATTTATCTTTAAAAAATAAACTCTCAGCGATAAAAGTGGCATTTTTTTCATTTCATTTCGACTATTTTGGAGGAGTGGTAAACCTATGAGTGTCCCCTTCCTCTTTGGGTTTGCTGTGTAGTCACTGTGCACTAATTAGAATAGATAGTCTGCATAGTCATAAAAAATGGATGAATTAGGAACAAAGTCCAGGGGTTGGTGCATGAAGGAGGCAGAGCTCCCTAGTAAATAAATAAAATAATATAAATAAAACACAAATTTGACGGATATGTAATCAAATTACGTGTGTAAACACTGAAAAAGTCACTTTACTGTAAGTTAAAAAATCTTTATTGATTTCTTCAGCTATTAAACTCTGGCATGTGGCTAATACCAAAGTATAGCTTTTTAACAAAACTCCACACTTGATTTAAATACATAATTGGTATTTTTCATATAAATGTTTTTTTGTGGTCTTTAGTGTGCAATCTAAAAAAAAAAAAAAAATTAAATGTATTATTTAAAATCATCTCGTATTAATAGTAATCACATTTTTTTGTCAAATTTTAAAGTATAATTATTGACTAAAATGCCCACCTCCCACCATTTACAAATTGCATGCACTTGGGAGCAGATTGTTGTACAGCTAGGAGGGGGGGGGGGGATGAATGCTTTTGCCCTAGGCATTAAGTCAGTCCATGAGCTTAATAAAACCTTAACAATAAGAAGTCTTCTAACTTTTTTTTTTCAGCTGTTCAAACAAGTTAATTTTCTGTCAAAAATGTGTTATGCAATGAAGTCATACATCCTCGCTTTTATACCAAAAAGTCTTGTTGCTCCTTGCCAACTTACCTCATTGGAGAGCTGGATATATGTATATCCAGCTCTGCCTCAGTGTAATACAAAAGTGTTATATGGTTTGCATTTTTTATTTTCACAATATCTGGAAGGGACTCTTATTTGGCATTAAAATTAATAGCATTGTCATTGACATGTTTTATAATTTAGTTTAATAAAATAATTCAGTGAGAGCTGGTAGCAAAATTTTACACTTCTCTTTATGAACAATATGATACTTAGAAGCATACTTTTCTTTTCTACCATAACAAACTTAGCGGGCTTTCCTTTCTCCTTTATTGACAGTTGACTGCAGTCTGATTTCAAAATGTATATTTATTTACTGTGTAGTAGACGCATTAGTCCTAAGAAATTTTTGGTTTTCTCATTTCGTATTCAGATATCCATTTGGGATTTATTAATTTTATAAAGTTAGTGGTGCCTTGTTTAGATATTTCAAACTTCCTTTTACGATTAGATATATCATTATCTAGTTTCCCGAAGTTCCTTCATATGGCATATAGCAGATCTAATAGAATTCAATAAATAGTTGAACAGGTCGTCATTGTGAAAATACAATAACCAGAGAAGTTGTAGATTTTCAATCAACATAAATGTATCTTAAGTATTTTTCATATTTTTGTTAAAATTCTTTTTTGAACTTTTGACAGGAAACCTTTTTAAAGTTCAATAAAAATAAATTTATTTTTGAAGCTTGTGTGTATTACTTTTACTTTTAGTCTACTTTACTTTTCTTAAGAAAACCTGAAAGCAAATTGGCTAACAAATTTGGTATTGCCTCCCCATCTTCCTGCCTAGTGGGGTGTACACTGCTCTTTGGCATGTTTCGTGTAAGAAAATATAGCTAGTAGGTCTGAATTTTAATTGACTTATAGAAACAAACAGGGGCACATGCCCTGGTTCTCCACTTGCAGGGGATCCCAAAATTCATTTCATGTGGTCTTTGAAAAATACACATTAAGGAAATTTTCTGTTTACAGTTGGAATTAAAACTGTATTTCACCTATTTGTCATCACTGAACCAAAGAAGATAAATACTATAAAGAATGAAAAGCTCGGTCTACGTCATTTGCTGAATTGTGACGCAGAAAAGTACAGAGAAAAAACTTGCTGGGATAACGCTGCTCTCCGCAACTTGAATGGACAAAGTCCCGGTGTTTCGAAAAATTTGGTGGTTATATTTAACGTTTGTTATGCATGAATTTCAGTGTCATTCGTGAAACAGTGTGTTAAAAGATTTTTTTTGTTGGATTCATGAAAACATAGAAAAGTACAATTTACTAACATATTAAGTACACAAGCCTGTTAGTAAGTAGTTTATGTTTTAAAGGAATTATATAATCTACGTGTGTTTTAAATCTGTGGATAAATTTTGTAAACAAAAGCGAGCATTTTTACACTTTTCAGTGTTCAAAGTTTTAATTTTTTAGTTTTAAACCATTGTAATACACACAAAAAAAAGTAAAAATAGTTAATGCTTGGTTTTAATTATAGTGACTTTAATATGTCTCCAAAATTTAGCTCAGTTTATTTTAAAAAGAATTTTATTTCTATTATATTAAAATATATAAATTAAAATTGAATTAATAAAAATGACAATTTTCACTTTTGAAGTTTTCATTTGATTTCTGATAGTAAAAAAAAATTGAGAAGGTGTTTAATATCACATAACATATATATAATATGTGAAAGCATCAAGTTAAAACAAATAACCATGGGTATTGTTTTAAAATGATAAAAAATATTTAATTTAATCTATATTATTTATATTTAAATAAAGAAAATCTGACTGTTACTGTATATGTACAGTCAAACCTCGTTAACACGAACACGCTTGACGCAAATTACTTTTAGCACGAACTGTTTCCGATTGCCCTGTCCAGTTGTATGTAATGTATTTAAGTTTGGATAGCACGAACTACTTTTAACACGAAGAAAAATATTTTCCCCTTCAGTGTTCGCGTTAACGAGGTTCGACTGTGTATATATATATATATATATATATATATATATATATATATATATATATAATTATAATCTATAAAACTAACATCATATGAATTTTTCATACCTTTAAAAAGAAAAAAAAGCTACTATATTTACCGTTAATCCGCCCCCCTAAACGTGACGAAAAATCGTAAAATAATCAGGTGGGGCACTTACACGGTATTAAAATTGTAGTATATGATATCTATCGGTGGTGGCATGGGGCGGAGATGCTAATGGCCGATCGTTGTAGAGTATGCATTATTTTAATAAAGTGACAAAAGGAAAACATTTTGAAAAAAAGATAATACAAAATAGAAAAACAGTATAACTTCACGATTAATGGCAGATTATAAAAAAACTCTGGATTTCAGAAGCTTTGGAACTGGAATGCATTTATATATCTGTCATTAATATGGTAACAGAAAAATAAAAGGAACTTAATAATTTAAAATAATTAAACACTGGGAAATTGCAGTTGAAAATATCCTGAAGTAATTTCAAGAACTAGTAACATTTTATGTGGTGTTGCCATCTGTTGTAAGTTAGGAAGATTAAATAAGTTTTTTTTTAAAAATCTTGATTTCGTATCTATAAATGCTAAATAAATAATACAAATCACAAAAATTGAGAACATATAGAACGAAGTGGTAGTGTTGCCAGATTATTAAAACAAAAAACATTACTACCACAAAGATAGCACAAATTCGACTGTGTATCGACAAATCGAATGATCTGATCAATCAATCGATATATTTTTTTTGTGATTGATTTTCATAATAATGTTAAATACAACTATAAATTCTTTAATAAAATAAATTGATTCTCTTTTAATCAAAATATTTTCCACACAGTATCAAATACATATTTCTTTAACTTATTTCATGAGAAACTGTCGATATTTTTATTACCTTCATATCACCATGGAGATAAATTTACAGCAAAACTAATGTTTGGTTATATTGCTTTTTCAGATCGACAATGTGTGTTTGTACACGTTTACGATGCATCAAAGAATCGTCAGGGGGGGGGGGGGGGGAACACTCGGGAGATAAAATTTTTGGTGTTGATCTTGACGTGCACGGCAAAATTTCTTTTGGGTGAAGGCGCTTTCTCGGGATTTTTTGAATTTTCCAATTTGTTTACAAAGTGGGAGGGGGGCGCTTAATCGGGAAGGGCGGATTAACGGTATTTTACGGTAAATAACAAATAAGCATATTTCTATGACTGATAGAAATTTAAAGGCATTTATTTTCTTGTCAAATTTGTTTAAATAAATTCTAAAAATTGATAAATTTAGTCTAAATATTTTTAATGTAACATTTTGTTTGTGCAAAAAAGAGGAAGAAAAGTTCTGTACAACAATTAAAAGTGGACATTAACTATGTTTGATTCTTTGTATTATAGTATTTGAAAACTGCATAGATATCTAAAATAATTAAGATTACGAAACACTGAAAAGCATTTGCAAAATTTCTCCTTGAATAAAAATAGCTTTTATCTTTTGTTTACAAGTTTATAAGCAGATTTAAACACATTCAGATGCTGCAATTCTTTAAAATTTATCTTACTTACTAAGTGGTCTTGGTTAATACATTTTCTTAAAAATAGGTGATGGGTTTAATGATAAATAAAATTTCAAAGTGTTTATTTGAATCAAAATTCATTTATTCTCAGGACAAATTTGTTTAAATAAATGGAAAAAGAAGTGACTTAAAGTTTTGTACAATTTGAACAGCGATTTCAAAATTCACTGAAAAAAAAAAAAAAATAACATTTGGCTATTTATTGCTACTATTATACGCCAGCTTCTCTCAAGCACCCACTGTTGATTTCATCCTGTAATATTGTTTTGCTGCCATAAAGCCACAGTGTCGGAAGAGAGGAGGGGAATCCGTTTTACCATTATGGTCTATGGAGCTTTCTGTTCTTCAGTATTTAACTTCTTTGACTGAACTATGTTAATGCTTCCAAAGTTTAAAAAACTGCGAAATTTCTGAAAATTGAATATTATGCCCTACATGCTTTTTTTCGAAACTGGTACCAAAAGGGAAAGTATCTTCATTTACAAAAAACAAGAATGGAAAATCATGCATCAAGCACTTTCCAACACATCCAAAAAAAAAAAACTAACGAAACGTCACCGTTAAATAAGTTGAAAGAAGATATGTAGTAATCAGTTTAGGAAACATATATAACAGATTTAAAAATTGTTTCAGCATTTACATTCTGAAGACAAAAATCAAATTATTTTGTGCAGCCCTCTGTATGATCTATATGTTTGGTTTATACATTACATAGCATGATAAAATTAAGTTTGGCGAAAATTGCTAAATGGAAATTTTCTAACTAATCTAACGCGGAAAACTCTTAATTTTTTTTCTTCAAGCATGGTTGTCGATATGAACCGTACCTGGCAATGTGATTGGTTGTTGCATATCTTGGCGATAATTCTACTTGGCTAGAAATAATTTTGATGTCTAAGTTTTATTTTAGGCTGTTCGGTATATTTAATTGGGCTGTAAAAAATAATTTCACTGAAATGAAAAGTTTGTATTTTTTAAGTTATGTTATAGAAAATGATTGAAAAAAAATGGACAGTTTTTTAATTATGTTATGAAAAAAATGGAAAGCTATTTTTCAATATTTAAGTTATAAAAAGTAATTTGAAAAAAAATATATTAACGATTTATATAATGTGAATTTTTCTAAATATTCATTATAGTGATTGTGGTTTTAACGAATTGCCTATTTTTAGAGATTTCTAATACATTAGTTTACCCAAATCCACTGTTTTTTGGTTGTTTTTAAGGGCAGAATCGCACACACGTGTTTCAGTGATTGTAGTTTTTACGAATTTCGTGTATTTTTGTGATTGCTACAGAGGGAAAGAGGAAAGATTGTCCATTATGTTGTAAAAAATATATATTTGCTTTATTTTTTTTGTTTGTTGAAATTGAAAACAAATATTTTATAAATATACGTAAATTATTTATGTAAGTTTTTTAAATTATTCAGAATCATTATTAAATTACCAAATCTGTATAAAAAAGTTTTTTCATTTGTCTCCAAACTCGCAGAATTATTTAATAAATAAAAACTAAATAGTAAGTTTTCTGAATTATAAATAATATAACTTTGAAAAAATTATTGAAAACAAAATATTGCTAAATTACAAAATACATTAAATAACTGTGAACCAGATCACCCATTATGTTGCGAAAAATGTATGTTTGCTTTACAGTCAACTCTCTCTCATTTGCACAGATTGGGACCAGGTTGTGCAGATTATAGAATTTTGCGGATTATAAGCCATTACTTTATGTACATTTTTTCGCCTGTAATTTTACATTAAATTAATTATTAATGCATAAAGGTAAAAAGAAAGATATTGTAAAACATTGGGTTATTTTTAATTAAAAATCACATTTAAGGAAAAGTTATTAAAATTTTATTTTAGAATTTCTTTTGTTTATTTTTACAACTTTCAAACATAGTATCATCTGTCATTTGTTTGTGAACTTTTGGTCTAGTACTGTTCTTGGAGTCTATGTATAGTCATTATTTCTTGTTCTGAGACAAAACTCTGTTTCTGAAGAAAATCCATATATTTACCCATATTCTAGCCCTGCTCAAGAGTTACTTTTTCAACTTCATCATCATACTCTGTGTCAGATTTCTCCTATTTGCAAATAGTAAAACAGAGTGGTACTTGTAATATCATTCTGTGAAACTCTCTATAATTGAAGCTTCATCTTGGGAGGATATCCTTTCAATTATATTGTCTCCAATCAAGAAATCAGGCACAACAGTTAGTGAATTTTTTGGTTTTATGACTAAGTAAACTTACTATTTAGTTTTTGTCTGAATTTTTCTGCAGATTTCAGTTTCCAAACTGAAATCACCAAAGTCAACATCATCACCATTACTGTCTATGAATAAAGATTCTGGCCACAAATTATACTTTGCACCTACTAAAGTATATGCGTATAGAGACCCATGCAACAGCCAAGAGAAAAATACAGCCCTTAATTATAAATTGTTCAGTTGATCAGCTTCTATACTCCTCCATATTAGCCAATAAATCAGAAGTTCCATTTTGTATTGGCATTTCATGCTACGAATTATTCCTTGATCCATTGGCTGAATTTGTATTCGAAGGTAAAAGTAATGTAGAGGTGTTTGTAATATTTTTGGATGTACAGCACAATTGTCCAAGAGCGACGTTTGCGGATTATAGAGTTGCAGATTAGAGAGAGCTGACTGTATTTTGTTTGTAACATATTTCCCTCAAACCAGTTCAAAGTCACCAAAATTAGTAGGATAGCTTGCTGGAAACTGAGTTAACTGCCAATTATATTGCGAGCTACCATTTTGATCGATGAACATGCTTGGAAGAAGAAAAAAAAAAAATTGTTTTGAAACGTGTTTAGTTTTGAAGCAAGCTTGATGTTCATTTTATCAACCCCGGAGGGATAAAAGGTTGAAGATTATTTGAGAACATATTTGGGGAGGGGGATAAAGTTAGATTTTTCAGTATTTCACGATGAATCTATTTTGCTAACATTTTTTTCATTTGGCTAAATTGCTAAGGTTGGTCAAAATTCAGCAAGAACCTTGGCTGTAATACTGACCATTGGTGAAAAGAACGTCATTCTCACTCTTTCATTGATATCTTTCCTTTAACATTTCGTAAAAACTTTAATGAAAAAAAATGTTTTTCTTCATTATAGCAATTAGATATAAAAACGTGAGTACAAAAAAAAGTGCATAATTTTTTTTAAGGGGCGGGGAAGAACTCCTCCCCTATCTCTTGGATTTGCATCTTTCATCTGGGAGTGAAAGAAATGCATGAAATCTTTAAATGCATTTGTCTTATTTTTCTTTACTTTCAGAAGGCCAGTTTTCGTGCTCTTCGTCTTTTAAATTGAAAAAAAATTCACGTTTAGAAATTTGTCTTGAAAAATAATTCAATATTTGATTTTATTTTTACATTAAACGTTTCAATAAAGTTATAGAAATATGATTTTTTCTTATTTTTAAATATGTATATTCTTTTTATGAGAAGGAATGCAGTTAAAATCAAATTTTAAAATTAATTATAGTACTTGGCATCAACATGCCAATGAGAAAGTAAAATTTATTAAAAATGGAATTAGAAACTAATCAGGTGAGGGGGGGGGGGAGGTGTCTTGAATATTTATAAAGTCGAAATAAGTTGTATAACTGTATATGGTTATCCGAAACCTGATCCCAAGCTACACCTTTATGGGATACATTTTCACGGTTCTAGTAATGAACTTCAACAACTATTATAACTTTGGTTCTGGCGGGATGACAGCCAAAGTGCAGGAGACGAACTCTCTTAACATTTACTTAAAAACATTACTAACAATAGAGATAAATGCATTTTCTCAATTATTTGCATGCATTATATGTTCGACATCCACAGTAATAGTACATGTGGGCATGGTACTAGGATTGTTACTTAAAACGAGTCTTTATTAGTTAACAACACATATCTTGGTTTACAATCTCTGTATACGATACGATCATTACTCATGCGACTGGAATCTACTGTTCTGTGACTTATGACACATTAGCTGCTTACATCACATATGACATTTCTCAGAGTATTGCCATTGGCTCAACTGAAAAAATACTCAAAATAGTTACTGATACAGCCAATGCGAAACAGAATATTGCAGTTAATACAAGAATTCCTACTTGCAACCTGCGTTAAAAAAAGACAGTCCTAGGGAACACCTTAAACAGCAAATTGTCGGGGGGGGGGGGGGGAATCCAATTTCCAACCCAAAATAGTCATTTGATTAATTGTGTGTTCTTTCAATTTATCTATCAGAAACACTTTCCAATACTTCCAGAATACTTTACCAAAACTTTGCTATTTAATAAGGTACCTAAGTAAGCATTTTAGAAAGTTTGTAACACAGTTGGAATCCAGATTTCAGCAATTTCCGTCCACAGCTGGAAAAGTACTCAAATTCTTTTGTGCAGCACTGTATATAATTAAATATTTGAATATACTCTACATAGTATGCTACAATTTAGTTTAGTAATAAAACATAACACTGTTGAAAATTCACCTTCAGCAGTTTCTAACTTTAGATGGTACCTTAAGATTTTTATACACCACATATTAAGCTATAGTTTAAGGCAAATACATGCTGAAAATTACTGAAATCGCACTTCCAGAAATTGTCATACATAGGCGGCCATGTGTTTAGTTTTTTGTGTGGCCCTGTATATGATTTTATTTATATTTACAAACATCTCTTAGTATACTAAATGTAGTTCACATTCAAAATGCACAACTCAATTAAAAACCTCCTTTAAGTAATTTACGCTGATACACAGTGATGTTTGTGAATTCTTTTGTGCAGCCCTGTATATAATCTATAGCATTTATACACCACATAGTATGCAAAAGTTTAGTTAAACTTAAAACTCATACTTAACTGAAAGCGCACTTCCATCAATTATCACTTATAGAGCTGAATACTTTTGTGTGGTCCTGTAAATTGATGAATGCCTCACACTAGATATTCTATAGAAAGCATGTTTTAGAGCATTTCAGAAACTGATATCAATTTCATTATTTTTGTAATACTTTAAAGTGCACTGCAAATGATTTTCTCCCATAGACCATAATATAATGAAATTCTTTTGAGTACTGCTGTGAACTGTATACCCTGTATATAGCATTTATATAGAACAAATAATATTAAAAAATTTCTATCCATTGAAACCGCGCTGCCAACAATTATTGCTTTTAGACCAGGGCATGAAATTTCAGCTGAAATGGTACTCGCCAGACTAAAATTTTTGCTCGCCACTATTTTACATTTATTTAGACAGTAACGTCGGCAACTACACCTGCCCAGAAAATGAACTATTTCTGACAAACTGAATTTAAATTGACCATTGTTAGAAGGAACTGTCTGTTAAATCCAGAATATTTTACATTAATGAAAAATATGAGCAGTTTTCAAAAATGTTAACGGATATAGTGTGAAGAAATTTCTTGTAACCGAAATCATAAAAAAATGTAGAAATTGAAAAATTGCTTGAGGATGCACGTGTTCACTTTCAACATTTGTGACCGCATCTTTATCGCATTTTTTATTTGATGTATTTATTACCTTTAGTAAAAATGGACTCTATATTATTGCTTTGTCTTTTCTCCATGGCAATAAATAAAAATCAAACTAAAAAGCCACTTTAATTACCGCCAACTACCACAGAACCAAGAAAAACTCTAAACTAAAAGAAACAAAGAATTTGGAAGAAAACTAATAATTTTTACTGTGTTTTGGTGGCGAAACCTGATTCACTTCGCGAAGGAGTGAAGAGCGATCAGATTCGGTCTCGGAAGCAAAAAAACGGCTTTGGCGCTTGTGCAAAAGTGCGGGGACGAATGCAGACGGGGTTAACTCGTTCCTGCGTAGGAGAGAAATGCAAGTGGCTGACGGCGCATTTTTTCAACTTTTAGAAGACAAATGCCATCACTTGATTTTAAAACAGTTTCGCGTGTCACTGGAATGAGGCGCGATATTCTGAGCGTATATAGTTTGATTTGAAGCACAACATTTTAAAAGACAAAACTTACTCGCCAACCTTACATATTTACTCACCAATGGCTAGCGGAAATTTCGCGTCCTGTTTTAGACAGTACTGTAACAGAATTCTTTTGAATATCCCTGCAAATGAACGATGAATATTATTCATACCCTATTCTATAGTAAGCACTTTGTTGGGCAATGTACAGTGGCGATCAAAAGTTTCCGGCCAGCATAAAAAATTTGGTTTATTTGTTAGTATACCCATATGAAGAGGAACCTCAAAGTGATACTTATACATTTTATTGACATAATAGTTAAAGATTTATTAATGGAATAACAAATAAATATCAATAAATTTAACTGACAAAGTTAATTGCAGAGGAAAACGCATGTTCTCAAAAGTTTCCGGCCATCTTGGCAAGTTTGGAAAAAAGTGGTGTTATAATAGGAAATAATAGTAATCATCAACATTTACAATTAGTATTTAGTCTTCATACCTTTAGCAATAAGTACTGCGGCACATCGATTCAATGAACGGTTGAAGATTGTCTATGGTAAGTTTTTTCGACTCTTCTAGCAATTTTTGGGGAAATTCTGCTGTATTGGAATATTTATAATTCCGCACAAGTTTGTGAAGTTTGTTCCAAAGATTTTCTATTGGATTCATATCAGGTGATTGGGCTGACCATTTCAAAAGCGGAATGTGTTTTTGCGAAAGCCGCTGCTTGACGAGCTTGCATATATGATTTGGGTCATTATCATGCTGAATCAAATAGTTGCGACCACAATTTTTACTCTAAAAGACAGCAAATGATCTTACAAGATATCCTTATACATTGCACTATTCATCTTGCCACGGATTTCAACTAACGGACCGAGACATTTTCCAGAAAATGCTCCCCCACAGCATAATGTGTCTTCCGCCATGCTTCACTGTAGGAATAACATATATCGAATCATATATTTTGTTTTTAGGTCATCGGCCGTAGTGTGCCATCACTTAAAAAAAAAAAAGGTTGAACTTCGATTCATCGGAAAATAGTACTTTTTAACAGTTTTCACTTGACCAATCTTTGTGTTATTTGGCAAAAGCCAGTCAGGCCTGCTGATTTTTTTTTTTTTTACTTATGAAAGGTTTTTTTAACACTGACTGTTCCGTAAAGTCCTACGTCACGTAAGCGTCTTGACATGGTCGACCGACTTATTTCAGCAATATTTTCACTCTGTAAATCGCTTGATACTGCAACTGCAGTTTTATGCGCGTCATCAACTGCTTTTCTTCTGATAATTCTGTCCACATGAATAGTCATTTTCTAGGGTCTCCCGGACCGTGGCAAGTCCTGAAAGCCATTGCTGTCTTTATATTTTTTATAATATCGTTCACAGTAGATTTTCCTATCGATAACTTTGCCGTAATCTCCCGAGAGGTTTGGTCCTTTAGCAGCAAACAAATCACTCGTTTACGAGCAATAATTGTTGAACTTTTCATTTTTGAATTTCAATTACGTTATTCACGTTGATTAATTGACAAACACGGCCAAAATAACACGTTACCGTTAGCAAAAACTAAAGAATGACGAATGGCCAGAAACTTTTGAACACCCAAATTTCCAATTCCTCCCCTTTGCATCAAGTGTCTTCAGTTTTCAACCAAAATGGTCACGTGGTCAGAGGTCATTTGCATATTTCTAGCTTTTGGGGCAATTGTACTTCTCTGCTGAAACGTTCTGGCAAAAAAATCCAAGAAACTAACTGGCCGGAAACTTTTGACCGCCACTGTATATCCATTTTAATATGTTTAAAATAGTATAGCCTCATTAAAATACACAGCAAACAATTTTTCCCCATACACCATAATGTAGCGGAATTGTTTTGAATGTCCCTGCAAAAGAACTATAAATTCTGCACACTTCATTTTCAATATCGAACAAGTAAACCTCAATAACATATATCAATTGCATGCCAATCTGATTTCATTTACACAAGTTAGAGTACAGACCGACATACAAACCAAACTCATAAACAATTTTTAACTATGTTGGAAAGCATTGAAAAAGGAAGGGGGAAGGGTAAGTGTAAACAAGAAAGAAAAATTATGCATCAAGCATAGGTTTTGAATCACTTTCCAACCCTTCCTAGAATACTTTAACAAAAGCTTGCTATTTAATAAGGTAAATAACGAACCTAAATTGGCATTTTAGAATGTGCGTAATACAGTTGAACACTAGCTTTGAGCAATTACCGTCCATAGTCGGAGAAGTACTCCATTTCTTTTGTGCAGCTCTGCATATAATTTATAGGTTTGCAGGGCTAGCATTCCCCCTAAAATTTTCTTCTTGTTCCTAAAAATTCGAGATCGCCAAAATATCATGAATTTTGACAAATGGTCACCGAAAAAGATGCGTATTTCGTCAAAAGATTGCTAAAATGACACAAATTTCGTCAAAAGATTGCTAAAATGACACAAATTTCGTCAAAAGATTGCTAAAACAACGCAAATTTTGTCAAAAGATCGTGAAATAAAACGCAAAATTCGTCAAAAGATCACGGAGAAAAGCAAATTTCGACAAAGAATCGGGGGGGGGGGAAACTTAATTTCATCCAAGGATATCGTGGGGGAGGGGGGGGAGATAATTTCAACAAACAATCCTGAAAAAAAAACTCTAAAGATCATCTTAGGATCGTGACAAACACGAATTGCTTCAAAGGATCGCAAATGTTTTAAAAAGATCTCGGGGGGGAAAAAACTAGAATTTCTTAAAAAGATCGCAGAATAAACATTAATTTCGATTTAAAAAAAACGTGAAAACCCCCTCAAATTTCGTCTAAGAATCGCGAGAAAAAAAGCGAATTCCGTCAAAAGATTGCAAAAAAAACGTGGGGATTTTGTCAATAAATCGTCCAAATAAGGCGAATTTCGTGAGAGAATCTAAAAAAAATGCATGTTTCGTCAAAATATCGCGGAAAAAATGCAAATTTCGGCAAAGAAGTGTGAAAAAAAAAACCTTTAGAAGTTTTTCTGTGAGCTTCAGAATTTTTTTTCCCTCAAAATCACCCCTGCTTCCTGTTCTCTAGGTTCACCGAAAACATCCAAAAGAGAGAGAAGGAGAGCATTCATTCTGGTTAGGCTCAATGATCCAGGAACTCAAAATTCTAATTAATACAATTGCAGTAAGCATAAGCTGTCAAAACGGTTTGTAATATGAAGCCGGTTATTGCGCAAATTTAAATGCGCTCATTCGCAACAAACAACACAAGCACATGGAACAAGGGCTGAATTCATTGGAATGATGGGAATATTCTTTGGCAGTGTACCACATGTGCCTGACTAGCACAAAAATAGTGTTATTACATACTTGTAATGTTAAAAATATCGCAAATGCCCCTAAAATTTGGGAAAAAATTCCTAAAATTTTGAAAAATCCTAGTGCTAGCCCTGGGTTTGTCTATATTCTATATAGTACACTACAATATAGTAATAAAACACATAACACGTTGAAAATTCGCATTCAGTAATTTCTACCTATAGACGGAAACATACTTGACTTATTTTGTACAGCCCTGTATATTACCTTAAGATTTTTATACAAGTTGCATATTAAGCTATAGTTTAAGTCGGGGAAGTACACGCTCAAAACTACTGAAATCACACTTCCAGAAATTATGCATAGGCAGCCTTGTATCCAGTTCTTTGCCTGGCCCTGTATATGATTTTATTTATGTACAAAAACTTTTAGTATACTAAATATAGTTCGCAGTAAAATGCACAACTTGATTAAAAAACTCTTTAAGCAATTTACACAGATACACAGTAATGTTTACAAATTCTTTTGTGTAGTCCTGTATATGATCTATAGCATTTATGCACATCACATAGTATGCAAAAAAAACTTAAAAACGCATACCTAACTGAAAGCGCACTTCCAGCAATTATCGCTTATAGACAGTACTGTATCCGAAATCTTTTGTGTTTCTCTGTAAATGAACGACAAAAGCTTTTCATATTATATTACACAGCGAATATCTTGTAGTAAAACTCAGTGATGTATATTAATTTCATTATTTTTGAAACAAGACAATAGTGTAACATTATTAAAATACGCTGCAAACAGTTTTTTCCTGGTAACCATTGTATACCCGAATACTTTTATGTGACCCTGTAAATGAATGGTAAATACTTTACACTAGATGTTCTACAGGAAGCATGTTTTAGTACACCTCACAAATTGATATCAATTTCATTATGATTGTAATAGTAATAGTGTAAAGTGGTTAAAATCTCACAAACTATTTTTCCCTATAAACCATAATACTAAGGAATTCTTTCGAGTACTCCTGTTAGCTAACTATAAGTGCTACATGTACCATATTTGATGATAAGCATCTTGTAGTGCATCATTAAAATACATTGCAAAGAATTTTCCCCATAGACCACAATGTAACGACATTCTTTGGAGCTTGTGCCCATGTTGGTGAATTAAAAGTGCTACATACTTCATTTTCAATACTTCATGCAATAGTAAACATCATTAGCATTTATCAATTTCATAAAAATCTGGGTATATTTATGCGAGTTAAAGCACTGACAGACAGATGGCCAGAAAAAACGAATTTATAAAAACCTTTCAACTATGTTGGGTTAGTCTCACTCCATTATACTTGACCAATGAACCTTTTTCAAAATTTGAAGCAAATTTGATATTTCTATCGAGTTATCGCGTTATGTACATACATTCATACAGAACCTGCGCTAACCCAGTTAGCTCTCAGGCTTTGATAGCCTGTAAGCTAAGTACTTGTCAGAATGTGCTATAATTTTGATTCGCATATTTAAAATTTCTAAAAATCAATTTCTGTTAAAATTTTGTATAGGTAATTCCCTTTTTTCCCCGAATATAAATTAAATGTACATATATAAAATATGAAATAAATATTCAGAAAAAAAATTATTGTAACCTATAAAAATTTTAACATAAATCTATTTCTAGAAGCTTCAAGTATGTAGATCCAAAATTACAGCGCATTCTGCCAAGTAGTTTTTTAGTTATGCTTAAAAAACTATACACATTGCAGTTTGCTTTCAAAATTTAACATTACGAGTTCCTAACTTTCAATCTGTATAATTCCTAAACTACTTGATTTCCTATTTATTATTAGAAGATTAGAGCAGGACCTGATTATCACACAAGCTCGTGGGTACCATTTAGCATGAAATGTTCAAAGTTTATTAACATTTCCCTATGTGTCTGCCTTTATACGCTCTCAGGCTATGTTGAATAAAGCCAGCACTATGATATTGGGCACAGAACTACAAGGTGCATCGAGCTAGAATAGTTGTAGGGAACTGCAACTATTTTATCGAAAATGTAGTTAGCTGCAACTACTTGTTTTGAAAGATAGTCATTACTTTTAGACCGGGAGACGGTAGCATAGACAATCACCTCATCGAGTTCATGGCTGAAATTCCAGAATTAGTTAAAACTCTATTCGCATATTAAAACACAATCGGTGTACCAAGTCATATTTTGGTAGGAAAACACTTAAAACCCGATTTTAGTGGTTGACTCGTAAGTTTACCAGTGTGTTTTCCTGCACCCAAAGGTATGAAAACATGGAGGACTGGGAGCAAGAACACACAATGGTAAACCTACGTGCCAACCGCTAAAATCTGGTTTTCGGATGTTTTCCAAGATATGACTTGGCAGACCGATTGCGATTTAACATTTAAGGTGGTTTTCAAATGACTCCCTCAACAACACGAAACTTTCTGACTCATAGACCGGGAGGCAGCAGCACAGAGAATCACCTCATCGAGTTCACGGCTGAAATTCCAGAATTAGTTAAAACTCGATTCGCATATTAAAACTCAATCAGTCTGCCAAGTCATATCTTGGTGGAAAACACCTTAAAACCCGATTTTAGCGGTTGACTCGTAGGTTTACCATTGTGTTTTCCTGCACCCAAAGGTATGAAAGCATGGAGGACTGGGAGCAGGAACACACAATGATAAACCTACGAGCCAACCGCTAAAATCTGGTTTTCGGGTGTTTTCCACCAAGATATGACTTGGCAGACCGATTGCGATTTAACATGCGAATCAAGTTTTAACTAATTCTGGAATTTCAGCTGTGAACTCGATGAGGTGATTGTCTGTGCTGCCGCCTCCCGGTCTATTAGGATTTCGTTCATCTCACAAAACCCTATTACTCTCGCTTCGACTTTCAGATTTTCTCAAATGATTCAGTCTACGTTCGAAATTGAGGATCAATCACCTTGTTATATCGCGTCTGCCTGGATGCGATATAACCAAAGGTATTAAAAGTTTAAGAAGGCAGGGTTCATAAAGACTCTTTGGAAACTCCTTGGAAAAACTTTCCGAGGAGTACTTAAAACTCTTTAAATAAACAAAATACTCCTTAAAAACTCCTATCCAAATAAAAATTTAGTGTTGATCAATGATTTAATTAAATTAAAAGATTAATTTGTATACAAGGGTAAACAAGGACGATAAATCGTGCGTTACGCATAGATTATGAAACAATTTCCAACACTTTCAGAATATTGCTACAAAATTTTATAGATTAATAAGGTGAACGGTGATATC
This sequence comes from Maratus michaelseni, assembly GCA_963931845.1. NCBI lineage: Eukaryota > Metazoa > Arthropoda > Arachnida > Araneae > Salticidae > Maratus > Maratus michaelseni. Next base: position 37,415,284 of record OZ007591.1, on the reverse strand, counting down.
TATGTAAAAACACATAACATATTTGAAAACACAGTTTCAGAAAATTAACATTAATAATAGGAAAAATATCTGAATATTTTTCTGCAGACCTGTATATGATCAATAGATTTGTTAGGATGAGGGATCCGAACCCTCTACTAAGCTACACAAATTACATTTTGTCGTACATTTTACAAAAAAACGATTCAGTATTTTGACTTTAAATTGAACATAAAAATAAATTATCTAGATTTGCACAATATTATTTTTTTTACCGAGTAATCTTAAAAAATTTATTATTTTAATTAACTTATTTTACATGTGTTTCCATTACGGATGCATTTTTGCAAATAAAAAATGCCACGTATATTTTCAGAAGAAAAAATAAATCATGGAGTTAGTAATTATAGATAGAATCATGATTAATTAAATAATAATCAAAATATCTCAAAAACTTTTTTAAAAATTTAATTAAGGAAAGAAATATTTTTTGGACTTGATAGAAATAAAATATGATCTGTAGATTCTGACAATATTATTTTCTTATTGAATGATTTAAAAAAAAACATTTTTTATTATTTTGTTGAATATATTTTTTTCCATTATACGAATTTATTTTTGTAAACTATAATGAAACCTGCATATTTCTTACAATAAATAAAAATCATTGAGTCAGTAAAAATGAAGAAAGTCATGAATGATTAAGTACATGAAATATTATTGTTGCATCAAAATTTCTCATTTTTTACAAAAATTATTTAAATAAGGAAAGGAACCTATATATCTGCATTTTGCGAAAACTAAATATTTTAAATATTGAAAGTAACTGCGGAATTTATACTTCAAACCGTATATAACATTAAACTTTCTTATATTAAAAATGTATGATGTTATTTGAGAGGAAAATATACATTTTAATAGAATACTTTATTAAGATTGGTTGGAAATGGCACATATTTTGGTGTTCATCCCTTTTAATCATATAATAGTTTCACGATTTCTTTTATGAAATTTTTAAAATACCTTTTTTATGAAAATTGTAGCATATTTTTAATGAATTAAAATTTGTGAAAATTAAATTATTTACATTCAATGATAAAAGTATTTTTCAGTGTTAAGAATTCAAATACACAATTTATTCTTATTACTGTAAAATCCCGTTAATCCGCCCTTCCGGATTGTACCTCCCACTTTGTAAACAAATTGGAAAATTCAAAAAATCCTGAGAAAGCGCCCTCCCCCAAAAGAAATTTCGCCACGCACGTCAAGATCAACAGCAAAAATTTTATCTCACGAGTGGGTTTTTTTTTTTTTTTCCCTGACGATTCTTTGATACATCGTAAACGTGTACAAACACAAAAGTAACATACACAACCTGAACTATTGTCAATCTGTAAAAGAAATTAAAACCAAACATTAGTTTTGCTGTAAATTTATCTCCATGGCGATATGAAAGTAATAAAAATATCGATAGTGAAAGTTTCTCATGAAATAAGTTTAAAAATGCGTATTTGATGCTGTGTGTAATATTTTGATTAAAAAATAATCTATTTATTTTATCAAAGAATTTATAGTTGTATTTAACGTTATTATAAAAACCAATCCAAAAAAAATTTATCGATTGACTGATAAGAAGATGGCGCCACAGTCGAAATTTTTAGCGTATTTTGTGTTGTTTTTGTGGTAGCAATGTTTTTTGTTTTAAAAATCTGGCAACACTACCAATTTGTTCTTTATGTTCTCAATTTTTGTGATTTGTATTATTTATTTAGCATTTATAGATATGAAATCATGATTAAAAAAAAAAAAACTGTTATTTAATCTCCCTAATTTACAATAGATGGCGACACCACATAAAATGTTACTAGTTCTAGAATGTATTCCAGAACATTTTTAACTGCAATTTCTCAGTGTTCTTTAGTTATTTTAAATTATTAAGTTCCTTTTATTTTTCTGTTACCGTATTAATGACAGATATTAGTGTTATTATTTATCTAAATGCATTCTAGTTTTAAAGCTTCTGAAATCCAGAATTTTCTATAATCTGAAATCGCCATTAATCATGAAGTTATACTGTTTTTCTATTTTGTATACAATTTTTTTGTTCAAAATGTTTTTCTTTTGTCACTTTATTAAAATAATGCATACTTTGCGACGATTGCATCTCCCCCCACCACCATCCATAAATATCATTATACTACAATTTTAACACCGTGTAAGCGCCCCCTCTGATTATTTTACGATTTTCCGTCGCATTTAGGGGTGTGGATTAACTGGATTTTACGGTATGTGAAATCAACGCCAATTATTTACACAGATGATACTTACAGCAGCATTTTAAAAGAATTATATTAGGATTTTTTTTTTGTAAAGTGGCAACAAAAGAATTGTAAACAAATAAAATTAATTGTTAAATTCGTTAAATAAAGTGTTATTCGAAAATTTAAAATTGAACTAAATGAAACATATTTACTATTAAGAAGTAATTACTATTAGTATTATTTTTAATATGTTTGCCGTTAAAAAACAATTTATGGAATGTATTAGTTTTATTATTAAAAAAAATGGCAAAAAAACGTACACTTACTGGTAAAAAAGAACGCACCAGTCTTATATCATAAATAAAAAATTCTGAGGAAATTCTTAGTTATTTAGCTGAATGTACATTTCTAAAATTAAAATGCGCCAAAACATAAAATAACGTTTTTGCTTAATAAAGATGCAAAAATAATATTAAAAAATATTGTTACTTTCAAATATTTATCTTATGAGATAATGCTTCGCGAATCCAAACAAAGCATGGCTTTTGCTAGTGTATATGATACATACTATGCTAAAATTTAGTTCAGTTTGGAAAATGCATAGCACAGTTGAAAGTTTCCAATCGGCCAATGAATGATAATGTATTAGACATCTTTTGTGCAGCCCTGTATTTGATCTATAAAATTTATACCCGCAAAGGAATGTGCACAAAAATTAAATTTAAAAACGTGTGGTAAAACTGAAAACGCTCTTCCAGCAATTATTGGTCATAGACAGTTCTGTACCGAATTCTTTTGTTTGTCCCTGTAAATGAACGATGAATGCTAAGCCCTCTGTAGTAAACATCTTGTAATGCACCTCACAAGGAAGGTCTCCATAAGCGCACACTCAGAAAATTCAGAAAAAATTACAGAATATTCTTTTTATGAGGGCATATACGTTCATAAAAAAAAAATTGCTGCGAACCTCGATATAACGTCTGTAAAAAAAATTATGAAAATTTCATTTATTTGGCGATTTATCACAAGTTGGCGGTGGAATAAAATTAAAAAAAATATATGCATTTATGTCAAATACTCTTTAAGGAAAAATGAAAGGCTGAACTTGTTAAATTAAGTTTAACTTAATAAATAAATTTTGTGTACACATTTATATGTATATTAGCAGGCTATGCCCGCTGTGCTGGTCCATTTTCCAAATGAACCTTGAATGAAACGAAATTGTGAATTCAACCATGTATTTTCAAATAATATGGATCTTCACCTGGAAAATCCTTCCTCTCCATATAATGCGAATGCCATTGCGTTATATTATTTTATGCGTTTGATTATATTTTTGTGAAGCCAGGAGGGGGTGCCCCCACTCTGACCATACATGCAAAATTTATAAGCTTTATGTAAGCAATTTTTACAGCACAATTAATAAATGTACACTTTAATATTAAGTACTAAGTTTATGAAGTTCACAACATCTTTACAGAAGCAGTTTGACTTTTAACTTAATTAGTGAGCCTTTTTACTGATTGGCCATTTTTTAGAATCTGCTAAACCATCAAAACACATTTTAGAACATCTTTATAAAGTACAGGGTTTACATTTCGGTTTGAGAATTTTTATGATTTTAGAAAAGTGCAGAAACAAAATAGATGTAGAACAAAACAAAATAACATATTTTAGGAAATTATAACAAAGTAAAAACCAATCACAATGCTTAATAAAAAAAAAAAAAAAGATTTGAGAAACCTGTATAAATGAAATCATTTATTTGCATAAATAAAATAAGAATTACAAATTATCGTTAAATAATGGTAAAATTTATCATGTGTTTTAGGACAAGCCAAGTCTTTATTTTATTTTGTAAATCGCACAGTCAACAAAGCAGTACAATGCGTTTCTCCTTCTTTGTTCTCCTTCTCCGCTATTATATAATAATGTATTAGAATGTTATAGAAGAAAGTTTTGTGATGGCTTGGACCCAGCATCCTATATATTAAAACGAAAAAGGATTTTCGCGGGGCCTCCGAGATGTCGCTGTCTGTCCTTCACCGGGCCTGCTACAAGTATTAGTGACGTCACAGTAGTGATCCACTTTGGTCAATGTATCGCAGCAGAAAGATGTAATAAAAAGATCATTTCCGCTCTTATAATTTGTGATTACATAAATAATATTAAATTTCATAATCGTGAAATAAAAGGGAATCTATACACTTGTTTTATTAAAGGAAATTAAAAGTTTTAAATTAAAAAAAATGCTAAGATTAATAAATCAGATTGAACCCATTGACTTACCTTTTCCTAAACACATTATTTTACAATAAATATACGTACAAAAAATATAATAAATCTACCAAAAACTTTACAAAATCAATCCCATTCCTCCCTTTTACAACTACATACCATAATTTAACCACCAAAACACAATAAATGTCAATTTAAATAGAGAAATCGACATTTTTTAACTATAGGGACCTTGGCACTTTTTTTTTACGCTTTGGCGTAATCCGGGCTTCAGAAAGTTAGATATGTTTTTAAATTATATACACAATTATGAAAACGAACCTAATGAACTTTTATGTTTATTTATATATATAAAATTATTTATATATACAATTCTGTTCTACCTGCATATAAAAAGAGATATATGGCTTCTTTATATTAAATAAATTATATAAATATTGAAAAAAAAAATACTTATTTATATGAAACTACGAATAGGTTGCCAGAAAATATGTTGCCAACTTTCCTTCTCTCGCCATAAGCCTTTTTCGGTACTTTTCGGTTAGCCGGGCGCCAGTGATACATGTACATATATAAATATATATATATTAATTCATACATATATGTGTGTGTAGATATGTGTATATATATATATATATGTGTGTGTGTGTAGATATATGTGTATATATATATATATATCACTGGCGCCCGGCTAACCGAAAAGTACCCAATTTTCTATCTTAACTTTGTAACTGACTTGTAATATTTTAATAATTGTCTATTTATTGTACTTGGGTCTAGGACCTAATAACCACTCAAATTAACTTATCAAAAGTTTTATTTTCATAATATATTTGTACACTTAAGTTAGCTAAAATGTTAAATGGAACTACGTAGAACTACTAAGTTGTGTAAATCAGTTACTTTTAATTTTATAAACAAAGCACACTCACTTCTAACTAAATGTATCCAGATTTCATTCAATTTATTACAGTATTTCTTTCAAAATCATTTTTTAAACTATTTATCGTCTGCTTCTTTTATTTATTTTTTTTCTAAAGATCATTTGACTCTTTTTGATTTGGAAGTACAAATTCATTCAAATATGCCGGAATATTTCCATTACAGTAGGATGGACATTCGTTGTTAGGGTTATTTTTTTTTTCTCAGCACAGCAAGTTCAATACCATCATATTAATTTTAGCTTCATGTATTATGAAACATATATCGAAACATTTAATGCAGACCACTTCTGTTGAAATGTAAGTAAAATTATCACAAGGTAATTTTTGTAGCTAAAATTTCTTCTTTTCATTATCAGTAGCGAATTTGAAGACTTAGATTAGAAACTAGGAGCACAACATTTTCTTCTCATTATTTTATAGATATAATCTACACTTTCTTTAATAATTATAATCAATAATTATTGATAGCATTATAATCTAAATACACTGAAAAATATTATTAATTACTATATAAAACAATAAATAAAATCAAAATACTATCGTTAACAATCCGTACAAACGAACAAAGTACATGAAAAATTTTAAGTTATTATGGATCACTGTTTTGACGTCAGCAGGTTGTGACGTCACTTGTAGCAGGCCCGGTTAAGGACACACAGCGACATCTCGGAGGCCCCGATTTTCGTCAAATCCACTTTTCACACGAAAATAGCCCATTTTGTGCATGCGTAAAAATTAATCTAGAACCTAACCAGTTTTTTAGAGTACACTCGAACAAGAAAGAGGTGGCCAAGTGGTACTTCGCTGCTCCGATCTTCGTGTCGGTTCAAAACCCACTCCGGACAGAATGATTTTTCTTATTTTATTGGCAATAATTCATTTTAATAATGCCATATTTAATTCAGGAGGAAAAGTTATATAATTTGTATTTATTATTAGGTGCATTCGTAATTATATAAATACTTACAAGGAGACCGCCAAACATGATCCGCACAGATTTTGATGATTTTAAAGTATGTTGTAGGGGTCATACCCCTAACTATTCAGGTCAAAGGTTTCCTTCAAATGGGCTTTAGTTTTTGAGAAATTTCGGGTTAAAGTTCAGCATGCATTTCAAATGCCATTACTTCGCGATCCTGGACCAAGGTCTCAGTGGTGCCGTGGTAGCGTTCGCGATTTGAGAGCCGGAAATGGGTGTGCTGTCCTCTCCTGTGGCTTTTACCTTTTTTAATAAATTTTATATATTTGTCACGTTATAAGTTTTATGCAGAATTATGAATTCTGCATCTTTGAACTTTTTGATATTTTCCTAATAAATTCCATTTACATTTTCGAATATTTCGTAAAAATTGACGTTTTTTTTTTTTTTTTTTCTTGTGCAGTTTTGAAATTAATATTTCTATTGATGAAATTCCAAAAACATATCGTGAAAGGAGTAATAAAATATTAAAGCAATAACGATTATATCCAAGTTTTAGCCAGTTATATATATATATTTTTTTTTATGTTATTTAAATACATTTAACTGTAAAGTTCAAACTCACCGTCATTTTTGATTTGCACAAATAAAAAATAATGTATTGCTATTAATTTTTTTTTCAGTCTAAGAAGTCGATGCCATACAGAAAAATTCAACTAGAAATGAAAAATCGTTTGTAAATTACAATACATATAAAAAATATCTGAAAAAAAATCGTCCGCAACGACTTTTACGGTAATATCAGAATAAATAAAATTTTCTTTTTATTCATTTTGTTTAGCTTCCTTTGCAGACAAATACCACGTTTGAAATAATTTCTTTTTCAAATTTAATGCATTTTTAAACATATTTATCACAATTTAAGTATTTAAAGAATATATAATATGCTAATTTATACATTCTTCCAATATTGTTAAAACAATTATTTAAAGGCGATTTTTAATGCGAAATTTGTTTAGAATATTTTTGCGATAGGTATAACACAATTAGTTCCATATTTAATAAACTAAAAATGTCGATGTCGGTGATGATAAATATTTTAGTATTTCAGCAGTTAACATATTTCAATATATTTAGAACAAATCAAATATTAAAAGGATATATTATTTTGTTAATTTTTTCTTAATCATTTAAATTTTTTTAAATAGAAAATGTAAATAAAATAAATGCATTATTTCATAAATACTATAAATAAATAAGTAAATATACATAAATGTAAATGATAATCATTTTAAAAAGACGATATATCAAGACATAAATTAGTTTGGATTTTCGTCAACAGAAATATTCGAATAAAAATTGCGCAAAAACTATAAATTTTCACGCAATATTCGAAAATGTAAATGGAATTTATTAGGAAAATATCAAAAAGTTCGAAGATGCAGAATTCATAATTCTGCATACAGCTCATAACGCGACAAATATATAAAATTTGTTTAAAAAAAAAATAAAAGTCACAGAGAGGACAGAACACTCATCTCCGGCTCTCAAATCGCGAAAGCTACCACGGCACCACGGAGACCTTGTCCATGATCGCGAAGTAATGGCATTTGAAATGCATGCTGAACTTTAACCCGAAATTTCTCGAAAACTAAAGCCCATTTGAAGGAAACCTTTGACCTGAATAGTTAGGGGTATGATCCCTACAACATACTTTAAAATCATCAAAATCTGTGCGCATCATGTTTGGCGGTCTCCTTGTTAGCACCTATAGTCGTCATCTGGTCCGTCCATCCGTCTGTCTGTCCGCATATAACAGCACAAAAACTACCCAACCAAATGATTTGAAATTTAAGATATATTATCGTGTCTTTTGGGGTTTTTTTTCCTTATCATTACAATTAATTTAACTGGTTTACATAAAATTAAAATTACATATTACTTGATTTAATAAACTGTTCTCTTTTCTCAATAACTTAAGCCATCTATTCAGCAAGAGTACGCAGTGGAATCTTTAATTGTGGAAATGCATAAATGTGGAAGACTAAGAAATACAGCAGGATTATAACCAAGTTGATTTATTAATGATAAATATACAAATGACAATCCAACGTCAGCATTACTTTGCTGAGCAAAATTAAAAATAAAAGCAAAAATAAACTTAATACAAAACTATCTATGCCAGCAGCCTTCATAACGTAGCAAAGCTACGACGCCGTACTTAATTACATGGCAGTCAAAACAGACGCTGCTTCCAAGCAAACTACGTAAGGCAAAAGGAAAAAGGCAAGGCGAATATAAACATTTCTTTCTGCTACATATACCAGTCTGTTTTGAAAAATTTGCATACAGTTGCTGCCACTCTGTAAAGAGAAAAAACGTACGCGAAACACCATTGGCCTCACGGGTTATGACGTTAAACATCAACCAATCAGAGCAGCGATCGTCGAATGAGAGCTCTGAACTGCGAGTAACAGTGATTAACAGCGATAGATCGTGAATGAATCACGTGTTTACCCGAAAAACCGCGTGAAGCAATGGAGTACGTCTGTACTTTAACGTAGGCTTGGGGATGGTAAAAACAAATGTGAAATAGATATTTTGAATGAATATATTATCTTAAACTTAAATACATGACATAACATAAACAATGAAAATTAAACATGTTTGTTTAATTGCACTATATTTTTAATGTAACTCAGCAAAAATTTTAAACATACTTAATCATGCTTGCTATGATTTGTTTTATCAAATGCTGCGTAATTAATGCCCTTTAGAAGGGTACATTTATGAACAAACCTTTATTACAATAGTGGAAGAAAAAGAGATAATGCTTCAGTTATGAGTACGAACTTTCTGTACATGTTCGTATGCAGTACAAAACTATAGACGTATCGCCAAATAGAAATAAAAAGGTGTTACTTATTCTGCAACCTCTTAATAGAATCCAGGTTTTGTTACACTTCTTAGCACTTCGATAATAGGCACGAATGTTATTTGAAAGTATCAGATACTAATGAAGAACAGATTTTAGAAAAACAAACTTTACAGAGGTAAGGGTAAAACGGATGAAAAATCATGAAAATTAAAAATGCGAACATATTTTGGTCCATTCTCGACCGAAAGCAACAACCATTTTCCCAATGGTTAAAAAATTACCGTACTTTTGTGTTATAGCGGCCCCCACAATTATGATTATGCCGAGGTTGCAGTTATGATTTCGCCAAGACCGTCATAAAGCTTATATATGCATCCTATATACGCATATATATATTCCAAACACTCCTATATATGTCATTATACACATATTATTTACGTCTTGTATGTCATATATACATCATATAAACATGTCATATATATACATCATATATGACTATAACTTGGCCACATACGTCAAGAAATGTTATATATAATATATTATTATAATGTCATACATGCTTTATAATTTGGCGATAAATCGTGGTCGCTTGGCGATTCTTCCTTGGGGGCCGCTATTACACGAAAGTACCAAATTTACAATATATTAATTAAAACAGAAATAATTAAAGTTGAAGACACTTTTTTTGCTTTATAAGACGATTTCTCATCCGACATCAATTTTTGAATTCGTTTTTTTTTTTCATTTCTGATAATTTGCATCTATCTTTTTTGTAACTTTAACATTTTTGTAACGATTTTATGCATTTCTGATGCCTATTCAAAGAAAAATTCTTCTAAAGTTACAGTATTTCGTTAAAAATTCTTCTAAAGTTACAGCAAAATTTTGTTAAAAGCGCTTAAAAAAATAAACTGATGACGTCAAAAGGTCCATTCTCGACCGAAAACAACAACCATTTTCCCAATGGTTAAAAAATAAATAAATTATAATTTAAAAAATTACAATAACCATTGGGAAAATGTTCTGAAAGCTTTAAAAAAAAAAAAAAAGAGTACTTTTGTGTTATAGCGGTCCCCACAATTATGATTAAGCCAAGGTTGCAGTTATGATTTTGTCAAGATCATTGCAAAGCTTATATATGCATCCTATATGTGCCATATACATCATTATACACATTTTATTTACGTCTTATATGTCGTATATACATCATATACACATGTCATATATATACATCATATATGACTATAACTTGGCCACATACGTCAAGAAATGTTATATACCGTAATTTCGCGCGTATACGCCACACCTCAGACAATTCGATTTCCTACCAGAATTTATTTACCAATTGCAATCATGGAACCATTAACTTGAAAGAAAAAAAACCTTGATAACTGATTCTGGTAAAAAAAAAAAAAATAATAATAATCCTCTAATATGCATCAAATAAATATTCCTAATCTTCCTTAATGGGGTCCACAGCCAAGTTTGAAGTTAAACATTAGAAATTTTTGCAACGATATCGTTACAAATGTACCAGGGTTAACTAAAAAACGAAGTTAATTACGTGCCAAACTACGTTCCATTAAATAATGTCAAATTGGTGTCTACTGAATTATTATAGATCTTTCACCAATAGAACTCCTTGAGAAAGATAAATAAGGTTAGTTATGCAAAATGTTTAGTAATAATCTTTTTTGTGAATTCTGGAACCGAAGATTTTTGTGCCTTTCTCTAATGAGCATAATAAATTGCAGAAATAAATAGGCTTGCTATTCATTTTATAGATTATATTATTTTCCCGTCTGTTATCTAAATAAACCCCATAATGTACATAATCCGTTAATTTGTCACTAAGTTTAGCGGCTAGGGATGTGCGTTAGCCGAAATTGCTTTATAATAATCAAAATTTTATCTAATCTGAATTCCAGGTACTTTTTTTCTTATCTAGGTTAAAATGATACATCAGCAAATATTGTTACTTGCCCACCATTGGAAATTTCAAAGTATTTTTCGTACATTGCAAGTATTGCTTTTTTGGTGATAGTAAAATAACTGTAGATGGAAAATATGTAATATTAAGTATTCTTTTTTCCGTTTGCTACATAATGAAAAATCATAAATTTACTAAGAGCTGAGTACAAATTCGCTGCAATCGGATTCAGCATCAAGAGCCCCCTTCAAATATAAAAGAAATTTCCAACAGTGTAATAAATACACCATTTGGCAGGTGATCCGATTACAGAAGATTAGTGCAATATGTTTAAAAACCTTCCAAAAGAAGAAAAGATATGCAAAGAAAACTAAAAAGAAGTGAATAGTGAACAATTTTTTAAATGTGTGATAATAATTATTGTGTCGCAGAAATGTACACTAAAATTTAAATGTTTGACTCTATTTTTATAATATTAACTGTTATTTATATAATTTACAATTTAAAGTAAAAAATTACTCCAAAAATGTTGTCGTACACTTCAAAAAACACCATTATTGTGACCGATGTTATGCTTATGCCTTTTTTTAAAAAAATTTAAAATCAAGTTGTTTGGCGACAAAAGTAAAATCAAAATCGTACATAAACAAATAATATGTAACTCAGAATTACAGTCATTAAATTCCTACTGTTAGCTCACACTATCTCTATATATATCTTGTTCAAATTTTCAATCGTTAATAAAATATTTTCTATTCATCCACTCAAGTTCAAATAAATTTTTTTAAACTTGTAGTGGATGACACTTTATGTTAATACAGTTTTTTCAAATATTAATTCATTAATTAAATTTAATTAATTAATTTTAGTTTTAAATGGGAGAAAAAAATTCCTCCCATTGTTTTCATAAATGAAATGAAAGATTTATCTCAAATGAGTGTTGCCACAGAAATAAAATACCGCAACGATGATTATAAAATAATGTTCAATAAAGATAACGTGAGACATTAATGCTGCATGGGTTTATTTTATATATTTACTAGCAAGCTACGCCCGCTGCGCTGGTCGGTTTCTACAAATGAACCTTGGATCAAACGAAATATATTGTGACAACTTCTCATTAACAGAATTCTAACATATTTAATTTAAAACAAGTCTAACTCACTAATTGGAAGACTTAAGTTGTGTACCATATGTTAAGAATTATTGCTTTCAATTGATGCTGCAAGATGAGTTCTAGCAACCGTGCTAGAAATCTCAAGAGTAATCGCCTTCTCAAGGACATATAAATTTTAGATCATTCCTTTGATCTGACGTTATACAGACATTAATGATACAATAAATTCAAGCTACTTGAGTCCATAAGTTCAATATCTATCAGCTACTTCAAAAACCGCCATCTGCTCATCCTGGGGATGTTAAGCTCTCGAAACTACTTGAAATTCGCTCACTAGATATAATCAAACTCGTGAGACGCCAAAGGAGGATACCGTATTCTGTCCCAGCTGAGCGAGGAAGCTCGTGGATTTCTCTCTTTAGAGAAAGAAGGTGTCTTCGACCCTTGTGCCGTAAACTTAAAAACTTTGCCCAGAAAGGTGATGGGCGTCCTGACGAAACCATAAACTCAAAAACTTTTTATAAAGGCTAATCATTGATAATCGGGTTCATCTGATTATAGAACTTTCCCACATAATTCTAAAACTAACAGAACGATATAAAATATATTAAAACCATCCGTACAATTTATCTACTTAACAATGCAAGTCGCAAAAAATACGCCCAGTAAAAACTTTCAAAAGGGCTAATCTTTCGGAATCGGGTTCACCTGACTATATAACCTTCACACATAACTGTTTGACTAAGCAACGTAGAACAATATGTAGTACATTAAAACCATTCCTGAAATAGCATCTAACTAACAATACAAATCTCATCAAAATCCGTCCAGTAGAACTTTTTCAGAAGGCTATTCTTTCATAATTTGAATCAAATATTGAAAAGGCTAATATTTGATTTAAAAAAATGGTCACCCGATTTTCGAATTTCCTCCTATAATTCTAGAACTAAGCAACGTAGAATGATATGTTATATAATAAAACTTTCCCTAGAAAATTATCTAACAGTGTAGGTTCCATCGAAATCCATTCTACAAAATCTTTTAAAAAGACTAATCTTTCATAATCGGATTGATCTGATGATAGAACTTCCCAGAATAATTCTATAACTAAGCTACATAGAACGATATGTTATACCAGAGTTTCCCCCAGGTTTAAAAAAGGGCAGAGTGCTACTGGTGAGAAAAGGGCACTTTTTGATTCTTGAGGGCACTTTTTGATTCTTGAGGGCACTTTTCAGCTTCTTAAGGGCACTTTTAGGTAGATTTCGTAAGAAATACTACCTATTACATTCTCACCTAAGTTGGAAATTTTGAAAAATTTTTGCAGATCTACGCCGATCATGACTCCCAGAACCCAAAACCACCCCCAGTTCAAAACTTTATATATATATATATATCAATGTCACTTTTTTCTGACCACGATAACTGGAAAAATTCTGCATTAATCTTTTACAAACTGATACATAAAATCAAGGGGCATAAAATCTCGGTCAAGTTCGTTAATGGGCAAAATCGAACCAAGGGGGGGAGGGTGGGGGGGCTTTTTGTGAAAACAGAAAAAAAACCATAATTTCTTAATTATGATACATATCGAATCCGTTTAAAGTTATTATTACTTCTAGGAGAAGGGCCGAAAATGTATGTATGACAGATTTTTGATATAATTAAAAATGGCCCCAAGGGGGGGAAAAAGGGGGGGTTTTAGAAGAAAAAAAATCATAGCTTCGTCAATTCACAAGATATCAAATTCGCGTAAATTTATTATTAATCCTCTTAATATTATCTAAAACTTTTATATTGACAAGTTTTTTATAGGACCAACCGTTATAGCAAAAAAAAATTAAAAACAAAAAATATCCCTGCCGGCTCCGCCTGCAAACAAGTTATTTTTCGAAGTAGGCGGTTCCAACTCCCGCATATTTTCGAAACTGATACATAAAACCAAGGGGCATAACAGTCTCGGTCAAGTTCGTTATTGGACAAAATCGAACCAGGGGGGGGGGGGGGGCTTTTTGTGAAAACAGAAAAAAACTCATAATTTCTTACTTATGATACGTATCGAATCCGTTTGAAGTTATTATTACTTCTAGGAAAAGGGCCGAAAATTTATGTATGACTGATTTTTGATATAATTAAAAAGTGTCTTAAGGGGGGGGGGGAATGGGGGTTTAGAAGAAAAAAATTCATAACTTCGCCAATTCTCAAGATTTCAAATCCGCTTAAATTTATTATTAATCTTCTTAATATTATTTAAAAGTGTTATATTGACAAGTTTTTTATAGGACCAACCGTTATAGCAAAAAAAAAAAAAAAAAAAAATTAAAAAAAAAAATCCCTGCCGATTCCGCCTGCAAACAAGTTAGGTTTCGAAGTAGGCGGTTCCAACTGCCGCATCATCGTAAAAAGGTCATTTCTTCCGCAATTCCCGACAAACAGGCGCCCCACGGTCTGCGTCTTCGAAATCTACCTGTGCCTGTAGGCCGAGCCGTCAGGGATTTTTTTTTAATTGTTAAAGGTATTATTTTGTTTTTTAAAGCCACTTTTGATATGTAAAAGTCAGGACACTCTTTTCAGGACAACATTGAGTCAATTTTTACTATGAAAGCAAATTTTGTAATGCAAAAAGGAGAAAGTGCACTTTTTTTACTGAGTGGCAAGAAGGGTGCTAATTATTTTACTGAGGGGGCATGAAGGGTGCTACTTATTTTTATGAAGGACAAGAAGGGTGCAGTTTTGTAGAGCAAAGGGCAGGCAGGGTGCAGCACCCTACTGAAACTTTCTGGGGGAAACTCTAGTTATACAATAAAACCTTCCCTGAAAAATTATCATACAGTTTAAGTTCTATGAAAATCCGTTCCGCAGAACTCGAGTTATAAGCAAACGGAACGAAATTTCATATATGTAGAAGTAAATAGAAGTATATTGCCATTAATATAGTTTGCATTTCAATAAAAAAAAAAACGAGGTACTTTTCCGTTAACCGGGCGCCAGTGGTATATGTACACATATATATATATATATATGTGTGTGTGTGTATATATTCATACATATAAGTATATATATATGTATGTATATACATGTATTTGTGTAGATATATGTGTGTGTACATATATACATGTATATATATATCACTGGCGCCCGGCTAACCGAAAAGTACAAAAAAGAAATGTACTGCAAAAATGCAGTAGTACACTTGAAAAAAAAAAATCCCTGACGGCTCGGCCTACAGGCACAGGTAGATTTTGAAGACGCAGACCGTGGGGCTCCTGTTTGTTGGGAATTGTGGATGAAATGACCTTTTTGCCATGATGCGGCAGTTGGAACTGCCTACTTCGAAACCTAACTTGTTTGCCGGCAGGGATTTTTTTTTTTTTTTTTTTTTTTTTGGCTATAAGGGTTAGTCTTATAAAAAACTTGTCAATATAAAAGTTTTAGATATTATTAAGAGGATTTATAATAAATTTAAACGGATTTGATATCTTCTGAATTGACGAAGTTATGAATTTTTTTCTTCTAAAACCCCCCTTCCCCACCCCCTCTTGGGGCCATTTTTAATGATATCAAAAATCTGTCATACATCAATTTTCGGCCCTTTTCCTAGAAGTAATAATAACTTCAAACGGATTCGATACGTATCATAATTAAGAAATTATGGGATTTTTCTGTTTTAACAAAAATCCCCCCCCCCCCCCTTGGTTCGATTTTGTCCATTAACGAACTTGACCGAGATTTTATGTATCAGTTTCGAAAAGATGCGGGAGTTGGAACCGCCTACATCGAAAAATAACTTGTTTGCAGGCGGAGCCGGCAGGAATTTTTTTTTTTTTATTTTTTTTTTTTTTTTTTTTTTTTTTTTTTTTGCTATAACGGTTGGTCCTATAAAAAACTTGTCAATACAAAAGTTTTAGATAATATTAAGAGGATTTATAATAAATTTAAGCGGAATTGAAATCTTGGGAATTGACGAAGTTATGAATTTTTTTCTTCTAAAACCCCCCTCCCCCCCCTTAATGCAATTTTTAATTATATCAAAAATCTGTCATACATAAAATTTCGGCTCTTCTCCTAGAAGTAATAATAACTTCAAACGGATTCGATACGTATCATAATTAAGAAATTATGGGGGTTTTTCTGTTTTCACAAAAAGCCCCCCCCCCCATCCCCCTTGGTTCGATTTTACCCATTAACGAACTTGACCGAGATTTTATGCCCCTTGATTTTATGTATCAGTTTCGAGAAGATGCGGGAGTTGGAACCGCCTACTTTGAAAAATAACTTGTTTGCAGGCGGAGCCAACAGGGATTTTTTTTTATTTTTAATTTTTTTTTTGCTATAACGGTTGGTCCTATAAGAAACTTGTCAATATAAAAGTGTTAGATAATATTAAGTGGATTAATAATAAATTTACGCCGATTTGATATCTTGTGAATTGACGAAGCTATGATTTTTTTTCTTCTAAACCCCCCCTTCCCCCCCCCCCTTGGGGCCATTTTTAATTATATCAAAAATCTGTCATACATAAATTTTCGGCCCTTTTCCTAGAAGTAATAATAACTTTAAACGGATTCGATACGTACAATAATTAAGAAATTATGCCGTTTTTTTCTGTTTTCACAAAAAGCCCCCCATTCCCCCCCCCTCCTCTTGGTTCGATTTTGCCCATTAACGAACTTGACCGATGTAATAGGTAGTATTTCTTACGAAATCTACCTAAAACACCTTTTGTCTTAAGATCTCTCATCAAAACTGTTTTTCTTTTTTTTTTAAATAAAATTAGTAACAGTTTTTTCTTTTATTTTTCCAGATGTCTAGCCATTTCAATTCTTCCTGAAACAAAAAAAAAACACGTGTTAGCTTAAAATCAAATTATTTAAATCGGCAAAAACAAAAGATAAAACAGCAATCTTGCCCATTGAATAATTTTTTAAGCATCACGGACATTCCCAATCATGTTTAAATTATATATTTTCGTTTTATAATATTATCTCTCATCAAAACTGTTTTTTTTTCTTTTCTTTCTCTTTTTTTTCTTTATTTTTTTTTTTTTTAATAAAATTAGCAACAGTTTTTTCTTTTATTTTTCAAGATGTATAGCCTTTTCAATTCCTTCTGCAACAATAATGGTCGCCAAGAAATTAGCAATGGTAACCTTTTTGGACAAAATAAAAGAATTTTCTATCATAATTCTATAACTAATGTACGTAGAACGTTGTATTATATACTAAACCTTCCCTGAAAAATTATCTATCGAACAGTGCAAGTTCCATCAAAATCCATTCAGCGGAACTCGAGTTATAACGGAACGGAACGAAATTTCCGTTTGTGTTTTATATATACTAGGGAATCGAACCCGGGCTTCCTGGGTTACAGAACATAGGAAAAAACCTTTTTTTTTCTAATTCTAATAGATTTTTCATATTTTATATACATATATATTAAACTGATTCATTAACAACGTAAAAATGAATTTTTATAATTAAAAAAAATGTGAATAATTTATTCAAATAAAATTTCAAAATTTAATAAAGCGATACTTTTGTATTAGCCACATGCCAAGAGTCCATCCATTCAGTGGAACTCGAGTTATAAAGGAACGGAACGAAATTTCCGTTTGTGTTTTATATATATAGTAGATGATTAAAAAGTAGGAATTGACTTTAAAAAAAATTATATTACTTGTTTTTATAATTACATCTGCCAGTTTCTTCTGTAAGTCACATGACACAGGAGTTAGATAAAAATTAAATTAAAAAATAAAGAACAACTCAAAAATAAAATTGTTATTCAGATTTTATCTAATAAATTTTCAGATGCATTTTTCTTAACCTGGCGCAAACGATAAATTGCCAAATATGGTTTCAATTACAATATTTCACATTGAATAATTTTTTAAGCATTGCGAACATTCCCTTTCACGTATAAATTAAATATTTTCGTTTTATAACATTATTTTTCATCTAAATTGTTTTGTTTATTTTATTCAAATTAAAATTAGTAAGTTTTTCTTTTATTTTGAGGTGTTTGTATTATTTTCTAAATGATATAGCCGTTTCAATTCTTTCACCAACGATAATGATCTCCAAAAAAATAACCAGTGGTAACCTTTTCGTCCAAAATAACATAACTTTCCATCATAATTCTATAACTATTCTACGTAGAACGTTGTGTTACATACTAAAACCTTCCCTGAAAAATTATCTGTCGAACAGTGCAAGTTCCATCAAAATCCATTCAGCGGAACTCCAGTTATAAAGGAACGGAACGAAATTTCCGTTTGTGTTTTATATATATAGTAGAAGTATAGATAAAACGTATTTCAGGAATGTGTTGGAAAGTATCCATTTTGGATCTCAGAATAACCTTTAAAAAAAAAAGAAAGTGTTTCATCCTAATTTACATTTTCCTAAAATATTTTATTCTATATTTCTAAAATATTCAGGTACCCCATGAAATTTATCACGTTAAAATGTTAGGTATGAAATTAATATTCTGATAATTCATGAAATCAGTCTTGAATTCAGGCATTTTTCTCAGGGAGGTAATCCTGCACTTCTAGACGGGGGGGGGGAATTCACAATCGGTCCACCCCTGAATTCAACACTGTATGAAATAATTTTGTCAAATTTTTGAAATCTTAAAAACCATTTTGGACTATCTTACTAATAAAGTTTTTTTTTTTTTTTTTTTTTTTTAGTAATTTGCATTAGATGAGGGAGGAGGAGAGTGCGATGTATAAAGTGCATCCGGTCCCAGGGCCTTACTGACGGGCACACTTCAACCAGTAAAATTTAATAGGAATTTTTGTCTTATTAAAACCCCTATTCATGCCAAAGAAAAAAAAATCAAAAAATCTATTCTTTTTTACTGGTGAAAGTGTGCCCCGTTGGTAATCAGGTCCTGTCCGATCCCAGGACCTTTTTTATTGTTTGAATAAAAAAAATTAGATCAGCAAAAATATTTCCACCCAGTAGGGTAAAACTATCTTTTTTTTTTTTTTTTCCGGGTCTTTTTACAAAATAAATTAGGGCCTCAGAACCTTTCTTGTTCCAGGGCCTCTTTAAAGGAAAAAAAAAATTGGTCTTGTCCATTGGATAATTTTGAAATCACAAATCATAAAGTAAAATAAAAAATGGATTTAATATAAATTAAATTATTATAAAAGATAAATTGTTTACTCCAATTTTATCTTTCGATTGGGTGTGGATTTGACTCAAAAGACTCGTAGACTAGTTGAAATAAAATGCTAAACCTGTTTTTTCCTTGTGAATGCGACAGCTTGCTTTTCTAGTTAAGTTTTAGTTTCGTTTCTAGATCTATGTTTCTTTCATTATGAGAACGGAAACAGAAAGTTGCCAAGAAAAGGATTACCGCCAAAAAACGGCACCCTTTCGCCATTTTTTGGCGATGAAAGGTCGACGTTGCGACGGGCGTCGCAGACTTTTTAGGGCAGCTACAGACTGAAAACATGCAGCTATCCGCGGACGCGCTATAGCGCGTAAATTACGCGAAATAACGGCAAACCTCGTGGAAGGATCGCGGAAAGTGGCTAATTTCGTTGACAGATCGCGTAAAAAACGCAAATTTAGTCAACAGGCCGTGAAAAAACGAATTTCGCCAAAAGGCCGTAAAAAAAACGAGTTTCGTTGAAGGATCGCTGAAAAATGCGAATTTTGCCGAAGGGCCATGGAGAAAACGCCAACTTCGTCAAAGGATTGAAAAACCTGCGAATTTCGTCGAATGATCACGGAAAAACGGTCAATTTCGTCTTCGGATCGCGAAAAAACGGAGAATTCTGCCAAAAGATCGCGAAAAAAACGACAAATTTCTTCGAAAGATCGCCAGTAAACGGCAAATTTCGTCGAAGGATCTAAAAAAAAACGGCGAATTTCGTCCAAAGGTCAAGGAAAAAACCGACATTCATCAAAGGATCTGCGCGGTAGCGTATTACTGCTTGCACGGCAGCGTATTACTGCTTATTTTACTGTTTAATACTGTTAATTTTACGGTATAATACTGGCAGCTGGGGTGCCAGTTTTATACTGTAAAATCAACAATTATTTTTTGCAGTGTACAACGAACTGTTATACTGCTAAAATCAAAAATATCAAGAAAGGAAAATTCAAGTGAATCGCATTATTTTGACACGAAATTTTATTAACAAAATGGCTAATTTTCGGGGGATTTAAGTTTTTAATATATATATATATATATATATATATATATTTAATGAAATAGATGATAATTTATTTTAACTACTAAGGAAAAATTTACCAAATCAGAAACAATTTTTTTTTCTCACCAAAAGAACATTTCTTGGAAAGATATTTTCCAAATGAAAACATCTAATAAAAAAGGTTGAATGTGTAAATTGGAATATAGGTCACATAAGAGGAATTTACGGGGTATAAAACGTTGTATAAGTATATTTTATACATGAAATTTTATTCAATTTAAGCAACATATGATGTTTAGCGGTTGAAATATAAGTATTATTTTAAGGATATAGGATAAAATCTCTTGTACAAAGTTATGGTTATTCTAATGAAATTAAAATAGTAAATACATTCAGATATATACTCAAGAAGTGAAATAGCACAGTTACTGGAAATTGATAATCTAAAATTAAAGCCACAACGGAAGGTTCAGGGGGGGGGGGGCAGAGCCCCTTAAGTAATGTATTGTTACTCTGAAACAATACAGTAATAAGTAGTTTATCCTATCATTGCATCACGTGTTTAATGCGATACTTCTAAAATTTCTGGAACTTTCGATAAATTTTATATTTTTATAAATGTATAAATAACTTTAAAAAATTGAATTTTAGGATATTAAATATTATGCTGATATGTTAAAAATTAGTGAGATTAATGAACAGTGATTTGTAGAGCTGACGTTGAGGCCTCTGATCAGCAGGTTTACTAGTTGCCGAAACGTCAGTGAAGGGTCACTGTGGAGACGCGAAAAGTTTTAGGTAGCTTTCATTACAAAAAGTACTTCCGGCCTGTACCAGGAGGAAAAGGTAGCTTTCATAGTCCATGTTTTTAAAAAATTAACACATTTTACTCAAACACCCGAGGCTAAATAGCTTGGAACCCGATTATAGAATATTCAATCCCGGTTTTCGTTAATACTGAATTTGAATGCGCATTTCAACATAATATTCTTACAGCATAACAAAAATCAGATTGTTTCAAAATGTCAGATAACCTAGAATTTTAAACCGACTTATCTCTGCCATTTTTTAATATAAAGGCAAAACAAAAAAATGTTCCAGAATCCTTGTATCACGATCTAATACTTAGCGGAAACAACTTTTAGGTAGCTTTCAATACAAAAAAGTCCTTCCGGCCTGTACCGGGAGGAAAAGGCAGCTTTCCTATATCTTCGTTTTAAAATTTTAGCTAATGTTACTCGAAAACAGCAAGCTAAAATACAAAGAAACAGTTTACAAAGATTCGTTAATACTGAATTTGTATAAAAAATTCGCTAAATTATTGAGCTATAGCCAAGTTGGCTTCATTTATGAAAACTTATTTTGGCCGCCAAATTTGGCGATATTTCGCCAAATGTCGCCAAGTTTGGCGATAACGGGTATGAATATATAGTTTTATGCGTATGATTGGGAAAATAATTACAACAATGAAAGAAAATAATTTGCGAGAAATCGCGTTCACTAAAACTCATAAATTAATCATTGGTTTTAGGTAGCTTTCAATACAAAAAAGTATAAAGCTACCTATTGCAGCCGTTCGGAGGAAAGCAGTTCTGGAAAATTTCGATATATTTTCACCGATCATGACCCCCACACCCCAAAACCACCCTCCGTTCAAATGTTGATTTATATATATGTAGATATATGTTATGGCCGGTTGTCTAAATGGGTATTAATAAGTCCAAGGCAGATTTTTGTTGAAATCTTACACTGTTTAATTTTCTGGATTATATATCAAATATTTACAAATATGTACAAGTTAAAAAATAATTAGAACAATCATGAAAACTCGTAAGCTCGTAAAGGCCGTTTGCAGATACCATTTCTCAGCTCAGCTCGTAAAGGCTGGCCGTCGCCGGAGATTTAAGAGCATCTCCCGAGTCCGTCTTACTCAGTCTGCATCTCGACTCATTCTGTCTACTTCGTTCTCACGCTGTAAAAAAAAATACTGCACTCATCAAAATTTATATTGTTCGCGAGGCATCATTCAACTTCACAAGCCCCAATAAAGTATTTGCTTGTGTTTGCAGTCTAAAGTTCAGATGAGAACTCCCGCGACCACAACTCGGCCGTCCTGACTGTGCTGTGTCCTCACAGTGATTATCTACTAATTTCACTAGGTATAGAACCAGTCGACTAAAATATAAAGTTGTCAAATACACACAAAATATATATATATACAAACAAAACAATAAACAATAGTAAATATTGAAACATACAGAGTTTCCTAAAATATAAAAAATGAAAATAACACAACAAAACTTGTTATAACGTTGAAAATTGCTTAAAGTTCAGAGTTCACTCATAATGTTCAATAAAAGTAAAAAGAATATTGTTTCAAAATATCAATCTGTCCAATTTGTCCATCGTTTCATAAAGTCGGCAGCACTCGATGTAATGTTTGGACCATCATGGTAGCCAATTTTCTTTACGTTGTATCGATCCTTTCCTTTCACTTTGGTGATTTCATAGGGACCGAGAAATTTAGGTCTCAACTTCATGCCTGTACCAAATTGTGTTTTTTTGTATAGCTACTAAATCACCGAGTTTATAAGTGTATGCCGTTTTTCTTTTTTTATTAAAGGTTTTGCGATTCTCTTGCTGTATTTTTAAAATGTTCTCTTTTGCAATTTCCCTATTGAAATTTCTCTCTGACATAATCCAATTTACATGTTCTTCGTCTAACAACTCTTTTATTTGCAAATCGTTTTTATGTCGCAATCTCACTCCGGTTAGAAGCTCAAATGGTGAAAATTTTGTGCTTCTAGATATAGTGCTGTTTATAATTCGCTGTACCGATGCTACATATTTGTACCATTTAGTGGGGTCATCTATGCTAAGTTTCGCTAATATTGGTATCAGGATTCTATGCATCCGTTCTATCTGGCCATTTCCTCTTGGAACACCTGTCGTTATTGGGACATGTTGTATTTTTTGTTCGTTACAATATGCTTCAAAATCGTCAGATGTAAACGCGGGCCCTTTATCGGTTATTATTCGGGACGGGTTTCCGAAAATGTTGTGTTGTAATTTTAACTTATCTATAACTTCTACGGCAGCAGTAGTTTTAACTGGGTATAACCAGACAAATTTTGTGAAAGCATCTACGACGGTAAAAATATGATTATAATTTTTGTGAGTGGATGGCATTGGTCCAATATGATCAATGTGATAAGTTTCAAGGGGGATATTTTGTTTTGGAATCGGGTTCAATAAACCTTCTCCTTTTCCTTGCTTTTTATTACATAAAATGCACTCTACGCAATTCGCAATGACGTTTTCTATTTGTTTTCTTAACTGGGGTATAAAATAGTTTTCTTTTAGAATTGTTTCGGTTTTTGCTACCGCATAATGACCTCTATTATGAACATTTCGTATTATTTCTTTTTGCATATTTAAGGGAATCATCAACAGTTCTCTGTCGTTTTCGTATTTATACAGTATGTCATTTCGATTAAAATATTCAGAGCTTTCATTTTTTTCTATTAATTTTTTAATGGTTTGAATATGTTCATCTTCTTGTTGCGCTAATTTAATTTTTGCTGTTAATTCGTCATAAGAACGTGTTGCTACCAATACTGTATTTCTGCTTAATGCGTCGACATGCTTCATTTGATTTCCCGCTCGATGTACTATTTCATAATCAAATTCTTGTAAGAATAGCGCCCATCTTGCTACTTTTGGCGTAATGTCTTTTTTGTCCATAGTCTTTTGAAACGCGGAACAATCTGTCACAATTTTAAATGTCGTGCCTAATAAGTAGTTTCGAAATTTTTTGACCGATTCTATTACCGCAAGGGTCTCTAATTCGTAACTCGAAAATTTTGCTTGAGTAGGTGTAGTTTTACGGCTCATGTAATGAATAGGATGTAAGTTTTTTTTCTCATCTTCTTGTAGTAGGACACTACCAAAACCTATGGCGCTTGCATCGGTGTGCAATTCTAGTCTAGCGCCTCGTCGGAATACATGCAATACTGGGGGTTAACTAATTTTTCTTTAAGAGTTTCAAAAGCTTGCTTTTCGGGTATTCCAAATTTAAATTTATTTCCCGCTTTTAATAAATCACTTAAAGGTCTCGCTATAGTTGCATAATGTGGGATGTATTTTCTGAAATAAGAAGTTAGACCCAGAAAACTGTGTAGTTGTTTAAGGGTTCGGGGTTCAGGAAATTTCTTTACTGCCAAAGTTTTGGCTTCCGAGGGTCTAGTAGTTCCGTTTTCGATAATATAGCTTAAAAATTCAATTTTCCGTTTAAGAAATTGACATTTTGCAAAATTAAATTCAAGTCCGTAATCCGATGCAACTTCTAGGACGCGTTTCAGTTTTACCAAGGCTTCTTCCTCAGTTTCCGCAAGTATTATGACATCGTCTAAGTAAATTAATATTACCTTTTCTTTAATTAACTGTTTAAAAACAGCTTGAATATATCTTTGAAACTGTTGTGGTCCAACCGATAATCCGAATGGGAGCTTTAAGTACTCGTACTGCGAGTTATGCGTGACAAATGCTGTATATTTCCTACTCTCCTCTGCTACGTCTATATGAAAAAAAACCATTTTTTAAATCCAAAGTTGTGAAAACCTTTGCATCCTCAATGTTATCTAAAACATCTTCTATTCTTGGCAAGGGAAAATTATCTCTAATTATTTTTTTATTTAGTAATCTATAGTCTACGCAAAGTCTCCAAGAATTATTTTTCTTTTTCGCTAACACTATAGGAGATGCATAATTAGAGTTACTCTCCGTTATAATTCCCGTTTCCAACCATTCCTGTATTTGTTTGTCCACAAACTCCTGCTCCGGATACGCTAATCTACGCGGTCGTTGCGCAATCGGAATATCATCAGTTAATATTATATTTACTTTTAACTCTGTGTCCTTAACCTTGTTTGGCTTATAATTAGTAATCAATTCCGTTAACTCTTTCTTAATAGCGTTGTTTGTAATATGATTCAGCTCAACTTCCTGAAAATTAATTGAATTGGCTGTTTCAGCTAAATAAATATCTGTGGTTTTCGCTAAGTCTGACTGTGGGATAGAACACGGTTCACTTTCTAATAAACAACTTTTTGCAGTACTTAATTGCATGTTTACTTTTTCACTAAAGTTAAAAGCTGTTTCATTTTGATTTGTTTGTTCCTTTCTCACTAATTCAGCTGTCGAAATCATTTTTCCTATCGTGGGATTGTTTTGTTTTTCTGACCGCAACATCGCATGAAATCTGGGTGTGACATAGCTGACGCGTTTGATTTTCGTCATGGCTGTTTCTTGTGGGAAAGCAGTGACGTAATTTATCCTAACTTCTTTTAACTTCCGTTTTCCCATAATTTGCAATCCTTTTTCTGAAATATTGAAATTTAACTGTCTCAAAAAGGTATTCCCTAAAATTATAGAATGATTCAATTTTTTTACGATGTATAAATCTGAATTTACTGTATAACCATCTATTTCAATGTTTACGGTCGTAAATCCTATGGGTGTTATTTGGTTTCCACCAATACCTGACAAAACCAAGTCATTTTCATGTAATTTAGGGCATCCCAGGGCAATATAAATATCGTTATTCCCCATATTTACGTCGCTCCCTGTGTCTATCAAGGCATCTATATTTTTTCCTAAAATCCTCACGTTCTTTATTATTTTATCTGCTGGATTAGAGTTGTTGCTTATGGCGGCATTTGCATTTTTAGGAGAATTGTTTGTACACTGGTCAGACCTGTGGCCAGGAATTTTACACTTCCAGCACACTGGGCCTTCTTTTTTTCGGGGACAATCCCTCCAGCGGTGCGAAAATTCATTGCAATTAAAACAACGGATTTTTGTATTTAAATTCTTTTGGGGGGCATTTGCGTAATTTTTTTCATGTGGTACGCGGCTAACATCATTTCGATGGAACGCTCTATTATTTTCAAAACCTTGACGTTTTCGGAATTCCGTATTTGGGGACTTAATTTCAGCCTTCCGTAAGTTAATTCGGGCAGTTTCAAAATCATCCAATTTATTTGTCAAATCATCTATATTCGTAATTTTGGGTAATTCATCACAAAAGTGTTCCTTCATTTCTAAAGACAATTTTCTCCTGATTTGATCAATAATTAAAATATTTTTTAATTGTTCGTACGTCGATATTTGCAGGCCAGATAACCAATTATCCAAGAAATTTGAGAGTTCAAACGAGAAATCTTTCCACGAATCCGAATTTTGCTTTCTATGCAAGAAGAATTTTTGCCGAAATTGCTCCGGTGTAAGTCTAAAGCGTCTTAAAAGTATTTTTTTTACATAGTCGTAGTCGCTGGACTGTTCCTCACTTTCGCGATTTATTAAATTAACTATATCGAGAGGTAATAATGCGAGAAGATAGGTTACCCATTCATGTTTGTCTATCTCTAACCGCTTTGCCTGGCGTTCGAAAAGGGTTAAGTATATACTGATTTCCTCCTCGTTATTGTACCTATTTAACAATTTTAAAACATCGGAACCTTTTCCGGCGATTGTAGGTACAGAGTTATGTAATTGGGCTTTTTGTGTATTTTCCAATTGTAATCGTTTTAATTCAAACTCGCGATTCTCAGCTTCTTTTTGCTGTAATAATCTTTCGGCTTCTTCACGCTCACTTACAATTCCCTCTAACAAATTTTTCACTAAATCTTCATCATACCCTTTGGATTTTACAATTAAATCAGTTAATTGAGTTTTATTGGTCGATTCTGGTGGATTTAAACCTAATTCGACAGCCACAGTAATCAGATCGATCTTTTTTGACCTTGTTAAATGTGCCATTTTTATCATAAACTAATTAACACATAAAAATAAAATATATCATTAAATAAATCAATAATATACGTATTTTCACCCGATAAATCAAATATATCAATACATATAATAATACGTAACAGTTATAAAAACACACTTACTTCCATATCTTCACCCGATAAATAAAATATATTTATACATATAATAATATTCAACAATTTTATAAACACTTTCTCTAAGTATTCTAAATCGAATATATATTTTGTTTCCTTTCCCATAAAAATAACAAGATACAAAAAAATATATATATATCTTTGTACTACTTAACTCTATTCTAGAAAAAAAACATTACTCAATCAAACATTATTCATGTGAGGAAGCAAAAAAAATAACACCTTCCTCTATCTATACGAAGAAAAAGAGAGAGAAAAAAAAACTTTTAATCGTTTCACTTTTCACTTTTCCCAGTCTGCAAAAAAAAATATGCACGGCAGACGTTTATATTTTATTTCATTCGAGCACTCTGACTCTGGGTCGCTTATTTGCTGATAAACGAACAACACATTTTCCTCTTGCGTACACTAAAAGCAGAAGAAAAAAAATATCACCAGAAAAAAAGAAAATCGCTTTCCGCCACCGCGAAAACACGACACTTATCTTGCACAGACGGTCAGTGGGTCAAACTTTCTACACCGATACTCGAAACATTTCCCTCTTTCTTTACCGAAAGGACTTTATCTGTTAATCAGTGATTCATCACTGAACTTAACCGACAAACGATCGCACATCTCACGGATACGATGCACATATCACATAATAACCACTCACACACACTTGGATGTGTAGTAATACACAGATGAAGAAAAAAAAATCGGAAGCACAAAACACTTTTACGTGAAGACACACGTGAACATCTCACAGGAACTTGATGCACAAATCTTTTTGCTTCTTTATTCGAAATTCACGTAGATCCCGATCATTCAGATCACTCACAAATCATGTAGATCCAGTTCGCATAGATTCCGTTGATCCAGGCCGTGCCTCCCATTTTGTAGATATATGTTATGGCCGGTTGTCTAAATGGGTATTAATAAGTCCAAGGCAGATTTTTGTTGAAATCTTACACTGTTTAATTTTCTGGATTATATATCAAATATTTACAAATATGTACAAGTTAAAAAATAATTAGAACAATCATGAAAACTCGTAAGCTCGTAAAGGCCGTTTGCAGATACCATTTCTCAGCTCAGCTCGTAAAGGCTGGCCGTCGCCGGAGATTTAAGAGCATCTCCCGAGTCCGACTTACTCAGTCTGCATCTCGACTCATTCTGTCTACTTCGTTCTCACGCTGTAAAAAAAAATACTGCACTCATCAAAATTTATATTGTTCGCGAGGCATCATTCAACTTCACAAGCCCCAATAAAGTATTTGCTTGTGTTTGCAGTCTAAAGTTCAGATGAGAACTCCCGCGACCACATATATATATATATATATATATATATATATATATATACAGGGTGATTCATAAAAGATGGGCAGAACTTTAAGGGGTTATAGTACACTTAAAGACAAATAATATTAAATAGGAGACTAAGGGTCCCAGACGTATTCCCAAGGAGATAGGGGGCATTAAAGTTTAGGGTCCGAAATTTCAAATGATTATAAAACATGGAAAAATTGGTCGATTCGTTTGCGGTTTTTGCAAAAAATTTTCTTTATGCCAGTATTTTCTTGAAATAAAATTTTAAAGTTCAATTTCAAAAAATGCCGATAGGGGGCGCTTTAGACTTTGGAGTAACAAACAACTATTTTTTAACGTTATTTTTTGTATTTCTTTAAATGATTTCGAAAGCTTAGACTTAAACTTAAATTTTGATCTAAAAATCTGAGTCCTAACGAGTAGTTAAGTAGCGTAAACTGAAATTTGAAATTTGAAACCCTTCTCCCCCCCAGAACAAAAATCAGTTATTCCCGATCTTTGTGTCGTAGATTAGGCTCTAACTACTGCCGCGTTTTGCTAAAATTATTCTTTATGTCAGTATTTTCTTGAAAATAAATTTTAAAGAAAATTTTCAAAAAATTCCGATAGAGGGCGCTTTAGACTTTGGAGTAACGAACAACTATTTTATACCGTTATTTTTTGTGTCTCATTAAATGCTTTCTAAAGCTTAGACTAAATTTTCAGCCCAAAATCTGAATCGTTAGACGTGGTTAAGTTTCTGGGGAGAGGGGTTTGAAATTTCTACTCCTGAGCACAGTTCAGTTTACCATGTCCACACATTGTGTGCTGTGATATGAGGTAAAAAGACACAAATTAGGATTATTTTACCAAAGCATATTTATTAACATGTAATCACAATAAATGTTCAAAATTGTGACCACCAGAGGTTATGCACGCAGAACAACGGCGACGAATGGAACGGCGAACATTCGCGAAAACATCAGGCTTTTCGAGCACTTCCCCTACAGCGGCGGAAAGTCTGGCGACCAGTTCCTCGGGGGATTCAATGGGTGTCTCATGCATAAGAGCCTTCAATCGTCCCCAAAAAAAGAAATCGAGGGGTGAAAAATCTGGCGAGCGAGCAGGCCAAGCAACAGGACCACCTCGACCAATCCATCTGTTCGGAAATGTGATGTCCAGATAGTTGCGGACGTCTCGTACGTAATGGGCTGGCGCTCCATCGTGCTGGAACCACATGACCCGCCGGATGCGTGGAGGAACAACGTTTAACAGGTCTGGCAGCATATGTTGCAGAAATGTGAGGTATGTTTTACCGTTGAGGCGTTCAGGAAGAAGGTACGGTCCGATTAGGTGGTCTCCGAGGATTCCTGCCCAAACATTGATGGAAAAGCGTCTCTGATGAGCATGTGGATACGTAGCATGTGGATTGACATCCGCCCATACATGTGCATTGTGTGTGTTAAATGTACCTTCACGTGTGAAGGTACATTCATCGGTGAAAAGCACAGTTCGTCCAAAATGTGGATTTAGCGCGTTCTGCTGCAGAAACCAGCGGGCGAATTCAATACGATTTGGATAATCCCCTGGAGACAGTTTCTGGACTCGTTGCACATGAAACGGGAGCAAATGTTCATCCTTCAGTACCCTCCAAGTCGTGGACTGTGAGGTATCCACCTGGCTAGCCACTGTTCGTGTACTTGTACTTGGCTGCGCCGCTACTACATCCAGAATGGCTTCTGCAACAACTACTGATTCGTCCTTTTTTGCACGACCTGCATTCGACCGGGAAGCGAGAAATGATCCCGTCTCACACAACTGTCTGTGCAAGCGCTCGAAAGTTTTGCGGTTAGGCAACCGCCTGTTAGGAAATCGCTCTCCGTACATTCGTTGTGCCTCTGCACCATTTCCATCTGCCGCTCCGTAAATTAAATGCATCTCAGCCTTTTCCTTATTCGTGAAGGTCACCATCTTCCGATTCATTACTACAGCGACTTACACTTGACTCACCGTTCAGTGGTTTTTATGCCTGAATCGTGTCGAAATTTTGCATACGTGTTCTTCTTCTTCCCATTTGACATTTGCATACTTTCTGTTTCCTTCTTCACCCGGTGACTAGCGTCAGGAATGGAGCTTTAACGTTTGCATGAGCGACGTTTCCAACTGTGCCAGTGCCTTTATGAGTGAATTCCGACTATGCAGTCCTTGACGAAAGTTGTATTTTTGCCTCGTATCACAGCACAGAATCGTTGGGCATAGTTAAGTAGTGCAAACTGAACTATGTTCAGAAGTTGAAATTTGAACCCCCTCCCCTCGCTACTGAACCACGCTCAGCGATTCAGATTTTGAGCTGAAAATTTAAGTTTAAGTCTAAGCTTTAGAAAGCATTTAATGAGACACAAAAAATAACGGTATAAAATAGTTGTTCGTTACTCCAAAGTCTAAAGCGCCCTCTATCGGAATTTTTTGAAAATTTTCTTTAAAATTTATTTTCAAGAAAATACTGACATAAAGAATAATTTTAGCAAAACGCGGCAGTAGTTAGAGCCTAATCTACGACACAAAGATCGGGAATAACTGATTTTTGTTCTGGGGGGAGAAGGGTTTCAAATTTCAAATTTCAGTTTACGCTACTTAACTACTCGTTAGGACTCAGATTTTTAGATCAAAATTTAAGTTTAAGTCTAAGCTTTCGA
Source organism: Maratus michaelseni (assembly GCA_963931845.1). Classification (NCBI taxonomy): domain Eukaryota; kingdom Metazoa; phylum Arthropoda; class Arachnida; order Araneae; family Salticidae; genus Maratus; species Maratus michaelseni. The sequence continues at coordinate 37,383,897 of OZ007591.1, read as the reverse complement.
AATCATTTAAAGAAATACAAAAAATAACGTTAAAAAATAGTTGTTTGTTACTCCAAAGTCTAAAGCGCCCCCTATCGGCATTTTTTGAAATTGAACTTTAAAATTTTATTTCAAGAAAATACTGGCATAAAAAAAATTTTTTGCAAAAACCGCAAACGAATCGACCAATTTTTCCATGTTTTATAATCATTTGAAATTTCGGACCCTAAACTTTAATGCCCCCTATCTCCTTGGGAATACGTCTGGGACCCTTAGTCTACTATTTAATATTATTTGTCTTTAAGTGTACTATAACCCCTTAAAGTTCTGCCCATCTTTTATGAATCACCCTGTATATATATATATATATATATCTGACCTATGTCATACGATAACGCTCGTATTTATAAATCAATTTTGATGAAACTATTTGTGTGTATTAAGCTCACCAATGTCTCGACCGAGTTCGTTGGCCAGCTTGGTCCGTCATTTTGTTTCAAGATGGCGGCCATTTAAAAATTTAAAATTAAAATAAATATACAAAAAAGTTAAAAATTCAAATTTATTTTTTAAGTCAGTGTTAGGCCTTGAAACGAGGATTCCAGAGCATTTTTTGTTTTACCTCTATCTTAAAAAAGGCTGAGATAGAGCAGTTTGAAATTCTAGGGTGGCTGACATTTTGAAACAAGACAGCACATTACAAAAATGTTCATTGTTGTAATAATTTTCCCAATCAAATGCATAAAACTATATATTCATATCCGTTAGCGCCAAATTCTCGCCAAACTTGGCGAAATATCGCCAAATTTGGCGACCAAAATAAGTCTTCATAAATGAAGCCAATTTGGCTATTGCTCAATAATTTGGCGAATTTCTTATTCAAATTCAGTATTAACGAATCTTTTGTAAACGTTTTATTTGCATTTTAAGTTGCTTTTTTCGTGTAACATTAGCTAAAATTTTAAAACGAAGATATAGGAAAGCTACCTTTTCCTCCCGGTACAGGCCGGAAGGACTTTTTTGTATTGAAATTGAAAGCTACCTAAAAGTATAAAGCTACCTATTGCAGCCGTTCGGAGGAAAGCAGTTCCGGAAAATTTCGATGTATTTTCACCGATCATGACCCCCAGACCCCAAAACCACCCTCCGTTCAAATGTTGATTTATATATATAGATATATCCATAGATATATCTGACCTATGTCATACGATAACGCTCGTATTTATAAATCGATTTTGATGAAACTAATTGTGTATTAAGCTCACCAATGTCTCGACCGAGTTCGTTGGCCAGCTTGGTCCGCCATTTTGTTTCAAGATGGCGGCCATTTAAAAATTTAAAATTAAATAAATATACAAAAAAGTTAAAAATTCAAATTTATTTTTTAATTACGTGTTAGGCCTTGATACAAGGATTCCAGAGCATTTTTTGGTTTACCTCTATCTTAAAAAATGGCTGAGATAGAGCAGTTTGAAATTCTAGGGTGGCTGACATTTTGAAACAAAACAGCACATTAACGCCATTACTTGCAAATTATTTTCTTTCATTGTTGTAATAATTTTCCCAATCATACGCATAAAACTATATATTTTTGTCCGTTAGCGCCAAAATTGGCGACATTGGCGGCAAAATTGGCGAAATATAGCCAAATTTGGCGACCAAAATAAGTCTTCATAAATGAAGCCAATTTGGCTATTGCTCAATAATTTGGCGAATTTCTTATTCAAATTCAGTATTAACGAATCTTTTGTAAACGTTTCTTTGCATTTTAACTTGCTGTTTTCGTGTAACATTAGCTAAAATTTTAAAACGAAGATATAGGAAAGCTACCTTTTCCTCCCGGTACAGCCCGGAAGGACTTTTTTGTATTGAAAGCTACCTAAAAGTATAAAGCTACCTATTGCAGCCGTTCGGAGGAAAGCAGTTCCGGAAAATTTCGATGTATTTTCACCGATCATGACCCCCAGACCCCAAAACCACTCTCCGTTCAAATGTTGATTTATATATATAGATATATACATATATATATCTGACCTATGTCATACGATAACGCTCGTATTTATAAATCGATTTTGATGAAACTAATTGTGTGTATTAAGCTCACCAATGTCTCGACCGAGTTCGTTGGCCGGCTTGGTCCGCCATTTTGTTTCAAGATGGCGGCCATTTAAAAATTTAAAACTAAAATAAATATACAAAAAAATTAAAAAATTCAAATTTATTTTTTAATTACGTATTAGGCCTTGATACAAGGATTCCAGAGCATTTTTTGGTTTACCTCTATCTTAAAAAATGGCTGAGATAGAGCAGTTTGAAATTCTAGGGTGGCTGACATTTTGAAACAAAACAGCACATAAACGCGATTACTCGCAAATTATTTTCTTTCATTGTTGTAATAATTTTCCCAATCATACGCATAAAACAATATATTCATATCCGTTAACGCCAAAATTGGCGACACTTGGCGAAATATCTCCAAATTTGGCGACCAAAATAAGTCTTCATAAATGAAACCAATTTGGCTATTGCTCAATAATTTGGCGAATTTCTTATTCAAATTCAGTATTAACGAATCTTTTGTAAGCGTTTCTTTGCATTTTATCTTGCTGTTACGAGTAACATTAGCTAAAATTTTGAAACGAAGATATAGGAATGCTACCTTTTCCTCCCGGTACAGGCCGGAAGGACTTTTTTGTATTGAAAGCTACCTAAAAGTATAAAGCTACCTATTGCAGCCGTTCGGAGGAAAGCAATTCCGGAAAATTTCGATACATTTTCACCGATCATGACCACCAGACTCCAAAACCACCCTCCGTTCAAATGTTGATTTAGATATATATATAATTAATTATAATATCTTTGAATTTCAAAAAACACACACACACACATATATATATATATATATATATATTATATCAGATATATATATATATCTGATCTATGTCATACGATAACGCTCGTATTTATAAATTAATTTGGATGAAACTAATTGTGTGTATTAAGCTCACCAATGCCTCCACCGAGTTCGTTGGCCAGCTTGGTCCGCCATCTTGTTTCAAGATGGCGGCCACTGAAAATTTTAAAACTAAAATAAATATACAAAAAAGTTAAAAATTCAAATTTATTGTTTAATTAAGTGTTAGGCCTTGATACAAGGATTCCAGAGCATTTTTTGTTTTACCTCTATCTTAAAAATTGGCTGAGATAGAGCAGTTTGAAATTCTAGGGTGGCTGACATTTTGAAACAAGACAGCACATTACAAAAAGTCCTTCCGGGCTGTACCGGGAGCAAAAGGTAGCTTTCCTATATCTTCGTTTTAAAATTTTAGCTAATGTTACTCAAAAACAGCAAGCTAAAATGCAAAGAAACCGTTTACAAAAATTTCGTTAATACTGAATTTGAATAAGAAATTCGCCAAATTATTGAGCTATAGCCAAGTTGGCTTCATTTATAAAGACTTATTTTGGTCGCCAAATTTGGCTATATTTCGCCAATCGTCGCCAAGTTTGGCGAGAAATTGGCGCTAACGGATATGAATATGTAGTTTTATGCGTATGATTAAGAAAATGATTACAACAATGAAAGAAAATAATTTGCGAGAAATCGCGTTCACTAAAAAAAGCTACCTAAAAACCAACGATTAATTTATGAGTTTTAGTGAACGCGATTGCTCGCAAATTATTTTCTTTCATTGTTGTAATCATTTTCCCAATCATCATATATATTATTTCTCCTGTCAACATCCCTTTTTCTAAGAAAATAGGAAACGTAGAATGACGAATGAGGTAGCATATGAAAGGATTTCGAACAGGCTTCTGACATAGCACACTTAACATTTCTTTAAAACATGTTTTTCGATTAAAAATTGCTATTAATTAAAAATTAAATCGGCTGTGATTTCATAAATGAAATGAAAGTGTTTTCTCAAATTAGTGTTGTCACAAAAATAAAATACCGTTATATCGGATAACGTCATCCTCTAATGCAATTAAAATACGATTGATAATTTATATCTTGCGCGTATATTTTGAAAAGATCTCGCGATTTTAATCGGGTTTTTATTTAATTTTTACGTTCGCGTCACCTATTTTTTATTTGTTTTCTTTGTTTAATCATGGCTGTGTATATGCGTACTGTACCGAGTACCAGTAGATTACGTAATTTAAGGATTATCTTCCAATCTATGTATATATTAGGCTATCGTACGTGGCACAAAAATCGCGATTATTTAGCATTTGCCGATGGCAACGAGAGGTTTGTTTTCACTAATTTGCGAATATTAAGAAAAGTATTTGAGGTATCGATTTAAAAGTCACCACACACATATAGAAAAAATTTTTGCATCCGAAAATACAATTTTTGTAAAAATTGGCCGGCAATTTTTCTTATTTATTTTTAAAAACTAGCTACTTTCTAAAAAGGAAAGAAAATAAAGTGCGAAATCAAACTAAGAAACGCGCCATTTTGTTATTAAATAAAACATTGACTCCATACCTTATGCAGTTTAACCTCATTGTTGTCCGCATCGTTATGACGTCAATGTTATGAATGCACGTATTTGTTAGTTATAATGTAGATTGAGTAATAACAAATAAATAATAAGAATAAATGAATAAAATAATCTTATTGGGTGGAGATTTCCGTCAAGTCAGTCCTACCTGTCATTTTTAGAGGTTCAAGATCACTAACAGTTTCAAGTTTCATAAAGAAGAGAATATTTTACATTATGTAACTCACAGCAAATATGCATGCCTTTCAAACAAAGAGAGTGTTAGCAAGTTCGCTGTTACAGGTTGGAAAATGTCAAAGTGGGAAAACTATTGAGTTTTCCCCAATTTGCTATCCAGATATACAAGATCCATTGCAGCAATTTTTCAGTAACATTGATTTTTCAACTGTTACACCCTAAAAGCTTAAAGTACGAGCCATACTAACAGTGACAAACAATTTGTCAATTAAAATTAATAATAATATCTCCGAGATCTGAAATTTACAATTGTGTATATAAAGACGTTTTCGATACAAAAAATTTAAAAAAAAAAGATAAAAACATTTTCCTAATTGTGAATGGTGTAGATATTTTCAATGTAATATGTATACACTTTTTTAATTTTAAAGAGTATCCAGCAACTATTGTGTGCATGCAAATGTTTTTTATATGCACGATGCTGGAAAATACCTCTGTTTTCATATTTCCAAATGGTGTCCATATATTATGATGTGTATATATTTTTTATTTCAAAGTTCCCAGTCCTAAGTGGAGAAGTTTTTATGGATGATATTTATACATATAATGCTGAAATTCGTGTATCCTAATATGCATATAGTATTTAAAAGAGTAGGCACTAGAGTGCAGATACTCTGCGCAGGGTCGGCTAGTTGATATATAGTTCATTAGGATTTACAAAAATTGTAAGTATTTATTTTTGGTACTTCTCTATTATCCCGTCGACCACTTTTCATAACAAAAAACTATCGCCAAACTGTAACGCCAAATAAACGGGAGAACGTTGCCATTGGAATATCAAAATAAATAAATAAAATATAAGAATTTAAGGACACAATTGTTATTTTAATTAATGAAGTAACTAATAAATCAGTAAAACATAATGAAAAATACACGCAAATGTCGAATTAAAAACTACTTGATGACATAACAGACACGTATAATGCTTCTGACATCAAGTAAATGGGACTGCATTTTTGGCGTTTAATCTTGGAGTTGGCGATAGTTTTTCTTATGAAAAGTGATCGACGGGATAATAGAGAAGTGCCTTATTTTTTTAATATTTCATTAAGCTGTTAACACACCAGCGAAGTCTGACGTCACTTAAATGGCTGACAAACCACAAAGTTTGGACATCTCATGTTTAAGTTCCCATAGGCTTACAAAAAAGTGGTGTACCAAATATTGATTTATGTATATAAGACAATTCTGGAACAGGTGTCCAAAATCTGAGGGAATGCTTTCATATGAATTCACTAAACGTCTGATTCAGTGTTTCCATTTTTTTTTTTTTTTTTTTTTTTTTTGTAATTCGGTTTTTTTCAGTAGGGGTCTTGGCAACCTAGAGAAATGATCTTGGCGAGAGAAGAAAATTTGGCAACAAATTTTCTGGCAATCTATTCCCATTTTCTTATACACAAGCAATTATCATATATATGACTTCTGTTGTCAACATCCCTTTTTCTATGCACATACAAAACATATAACGATAAATGAGGTATCATTCGAAAAGTTTTTAAACAAATTTCTGACATAATAAACTCACATTTCATCAAAACGCGTTGTTTGATTTTTTTTTTTTTTTTTTTTAAATCAGTTAATTAAAAATTATTGCTGAAATGTACCAGGAAATAATCTTAAAGATCACAGTGCGAAAGCTTCGCACGGGTCCTTCTGGTCATACGCATAAAACTATATATTCCTATCCGTTAGTGCCAAATTCTCGCCAAACTTGGCGACAATTGGCGAAATATCGCCAAATTTGACGACCAAAATAAGTCTTCATAAATGAAGCCAACTTGGGTATAGCTCAATAATTTTGCGAATTTCTTATTCAAATTCAGTGTAAACGAATCTTTTGTAAACGGTTTCTTTGCATTTTAGCTTGGTGTTTTCGAGTAACATTAGCTAAAATTTTAAAACGAAAATATAGGAAAGCTACCTTTTCCTCCTGGTACAGGCCGGAAGGACTTTTTCAATTAAAAATTTTTTATACATGTTTTTGCATTTTAAAAAAATTAAATTGCCACCATTTGAAACAAGATTTCGCATGAAGCTGGCCAGCGAACTCTGTCGAGACCTTGGTATGCTCTGTATACATGATCAGTCACATTCATATCGGTTCATAAATACGAGAGTTGCAGCATAACAAATATCAGATTGTTTATATCTCAGCCACCCTAGAATTTCAAACTGCCTTATCTCAACCATTTTTAGGTGCGTTCGTAATTATATAAATACGTAGCACCTATTGTCGTCGCTTGGTCCGTCCGTCTGTCTGTCTGTCCGTCCGCATATAACAACGCAAAAACTACCCAACCGAATGGTTTGAAATTTAAGATATATTTATTATCTTTGCAGAATTTTGTCGAGACATTTCAAATTTTTTAAAAATCGAATCAAAACTTTAGGAGATATTAATAAAAATATTTATTAAGAAATTTGAAATTTTTTTTTTTAAATCGGTGCTTTCTTGTTATAGGAGCTACCGAAGTTTAATCGTCAAGCGACCGAGATACTTATTCTATTACAGAAATTAATCTGCAGACGATATCATTCATTTCACAGAATTAAAAATCATCAAGATCTAAATATTTATATAGCTAGCTACGGTGCGAACGCACCTCATTTGTCACGTTTGACGTACAATTTCCAGCTTGTTTAAGATATAGCAAAAACAAAAAATGTTCCGGAATCCTTGTATCACCTTCTAACAGTTAACAGAAACATTTTTTTTTAATTTATCATAGAAACTCGACAGAGTTTCTCGCCAAGCATAAGAAACAGCAATGCATTGAACCGTAAATGAAAGGAATTTTCGCCAATGGATGCCAAACGATTTTACAATTTTCTTTTTTTTAACTCTGTCTAGTTTATATTTTGCGGACGGGACAAAACGGGTTTTTGACACATCTATATCTCGCGTTCTATTTATGATAGAAACAAAATTCTTGATTCTATGCAATGGGGCGTGCCACGTGACTAAAAAATCAAAAGAAAAGCAAGATCTGTCGAATAGGTTTTCAGGAAATGCGATTTTAAAAGTGCTGTTTTTTGCACTTTTTAAATCTTGTACAGACCAAAAACTTTTGATAGGGCTACAGCAATGTGTAATTATCGGATTTTTACGTGGTTTACGTCATTTGAATTGTTTTTATGAGTAGTTCAAACCTTTGCAAGTTTCATGTAAAAATATTAATTAGTTTTTGAGTTATATCGGTTTAAAGTTATTGATTCCTATACTTAACATATAGCAAAAAACTGTTGACAGGGCTACAGCAATATGTAATTATCGGATTTTGCGTGGTTTACGTCATTTGAATTGTTTTTATGAGTAGTTCAAACCTTTGTAAGTTTCATGAAAAAATATTAATTAGTTTTTGATTTATATCAGTTTAAAGTTATTGATTCCTATGCTTAACATAGAGCAAAAAAATAATAAATGACCCAACTCTTTTAGAAATGGTCGTATACACATGATATTAAGATATGTTATTGCAGTCGACCCAAGTAAGCTCCTTATTATAAAAAAATAGTAACATTTAAGGTTCGTTTACAGGTTCTCACAAAAGATCTTTTGATATAGGGCTAAAGAATTGTGTAATTATCCGATTTTTACGCGGTTTTCAGCAATTGCATTGTTTTTATGAGTAGTTCAAATGTTTAATATTTCGTGTAAAAATATGAATTAGTTTTTTTTATATATATCACTTTAAAGTGATTTATTCCTATACTTAAGATGAAGAAAAGAAATATTAAATGGTCTAACTCTTTTAAAAAAGAACATATGCGCAGGATGTTAAAATATGTTACTACGAACGACCTAAGTTAGCTTCTATTGTAAAACAGAATTGTACAATTTACTGTTCGTTTACAGGGTAACTCAAAAGATTTTTTAATAAGACTAAATAGTTGTGTAATTAGCTAATTTTTACGTTGAAGTACTTGATTCCTCAACACAGAGGAAAAACAATAGTATAAATAGCATAATTTTTGTCAAAGTGGCTATATATACAAGATATTCAAATATGTTACTACATCCGATTCATTTAAACTCTCTATTGTTTGTATTGTTGAACTATATACGTTTCGTTTACAGAATCTCTTAGAAGATCTTGATTACATTACAACCCATGTATATTTACTGAGTGAGATGTATTTTAATGATTTTATACTGTTTCAACCTCTGTAAGGTTTTATTATCTTGCTTTAAAATTTATTACGCGTTCATTTTGTCCGCCTGAAAGCTCGTCGATCTTAAGCTCTAAATCTATTAAAATATAGTATTTTCATCGATTAAAAAAAACTGTGTTTATTAATAAATGTATCAAGAATTGGTTGAAAAAGCGATTAAAAAATTCCAACTTTACATTCATGCGCTGAGTAATAGAATGTAAAAATGTTGCTACCCCAAGATTAGAAGTTTTGCGTTTAAATATTTGCCGTTCATGGAATCTCCCCGGCTATGACGAACTTAAAATGCTCTAAAAACGGGCCTAGAGCATAATGAAAAGGAAATATCTTCTTAAATTCCCCATTAAAATTAAAAATGCTATATTTCGTATACAATAGGTGATCGGTAACGAACTGTTCGGTTTACGAACAAATCAATTAACGAACACTTTCGCGTGATATTTTTATGTTCGGATAACGAACACATGTTCGGTTAATGGACACTTTCAAGAGATTTTTATGTTGGAGAACGAACACCTCACGAAACAAAGTCATGATGAAGCAATGCCGTGTTTCATATTTTCCGAGCTATACTTATTAGGTAGATTTCGTAAGAAATACTACCTATTACATTCTCACCTAAGTTGGAAATTTTGAAAAATTTTTGCAGATCTACGCCGATCATGACTCCCAGAACCCAAAACCACCCCCAGTTCAAAACTTTATATATATATATATATATATATATATCAATGTCACTTTTTTCTGACCACGATAACTGGAAAAATTCTGCATTAATCTTTTACAAACTGATACATAAAATCAAGGGGCATAAAATCTCGGTCAAGTTCGTTAATGGGCAAAATCGAACCAAGGGGGGGAGGGTGGGGGGGCTTTTTGTGAAAACAGAAAAAAACCCATAATTTCTTAATTATGATACATATCGAATCCGTTTAAAGTTATTATTACTTCTAGGAGAAGGGCCGAAAATGTATGTATGACAGATTTTTGATATAATTAAAAATGGCCCCAAGGGGGGGAAAAAGGGGGGGGGGGTTTAGAAGGAAAAAAATCATAGCTTCGTCAATTCACAAGATATCAAATTCGCGTAAATTTATTATTAATCCTCTTAATATTATCTAAAACTTTTATATTGATAAGTTTTTTATAGGACCAACCGTTATAGCAAAAAAAAATTAAAAACAAAAAATATCCCTGCCGGCTCCGCCTGCAAACAAGTTATTTTTCGAAGTAGGCGGTTCCAACTCCCGCATATTTTCGAAACTGATACATAAAACCAAGGGGCATAACAGTCTCGGTCAAGTTCGTTATTGGACAAAATCGAACCAGGGGGGAGGGGGGAGGGCTTTTTGTGAAAACAGAAAAAAACTCATAATTTCTTACTTATGATACGTATCGAATCCGTTTGAAGTTATTATTACTTCTAGGAAAAGGGCCGAAAATTTATGTATGACTGATTTTTGATATAATTAAAAATTGTCTTAAGGGGGGGGGGGGGAATGGGGGTTTAGAAGAAAAAAATTCATAACTTCGCCAATTCTCAAGATTTCAAATCCGCTTAAATTTATTATTAATCCTCTTAATATTATTTAAAAGTGTTATATTGACAAGTTTTTTATAGGACCAACCGTTATAGCAAAAAAAAAAAAAAAAAAAAATTAAAACAAAAAAATCCCTGCCGATTCCGCCTGCAAACAAGTTAGGTTTCGAAGTAGGCGGTTCCAACTGCCGCATCATCGTAAAAAGGTCATTTCTTCCGCAATTCCCGACAAACAGGCGCCCCACGGTCTGCGTCTTCGAAATCTACCTGTGCCTGTAGGCCGAGCCGTCAGGGATTTTTGCTTGTATTGTCGACTTTGGGAACATTTTAACAGTTGCATACATACGGCCTAATTAATTCATGGACTGCCGAGGATTGAGGACCTGTATTTTAGTATCCCCGAATTGGAATGGACAGACTAGAAACATAAATTATGCATTTTGTGTCTTTATGTATTTTGTGCATTTAGTAAATATAATCCTTTTTGGTTTCATCACGCTCCTTTTTAAAATCTAATTTAAAGCTTTATGATTTATCAGATCAAAAATTTTAATAAAATTTTACATTTTTTTAAGCGGTTCATTATGTAAACGCATTAGTCTTTGTGGTATATTTACAAAATCACACAACATTTTGGAATACATGTCACCCTACGAACATTTTCTATTTTGAAATCACTTTAATAGTTTTTATACTTTTGCAAACGTTGCGAATCTTATATGTTTCCGATTCTCGAAACGTTGAGTTAAAAAACTTAACAAATAAAAAAACTTTTGAGGTGCTCAGTAATTTTCAAGAATAATATTTAATATATTAGTATAAAAATACCTGTAAATTACAATGGTTCGTAGAAAAACAAATTTGATTATTCTCGGTAAAGTAAACTCATTGTTATAATTGACCAAAAAAAAAAAAAAAAAGGGTGCTTCTTATTTTTCCACATTTTTCTGAAACTGCAGTATTTTAATTACTTTGTAAACTAGTGTAAAATTTTCTATTTTTTTGTTTTTTGAATGTATATAAACGGAAGAGTGATATTAACAAAAGAAAAAGGAAAATAAACATGTCATAAATAATCTGATGAATACAATGTAAGGAAACGAATATAAAAGTTTCCCCGGTGCTATGGTAGCGACATGTACATTGGAATAAGTCACTCAATAAATTGTATAATTCTGATGTATAATTCTGTTTATAGCATAACAAATATTCTTTTATTTTGCCCCTTTCATCTTTCTTTTATCTTTTCTTTTCTGAATAAAAATGGGATCTGTGTAATTGAAATTAAACACCTTACAAAAAGGAGTGATATCTCATCAAAAACAATTCGTTGTAAATGATCCCGCTAAGCCACAAACCTAAAACGTCAGCCATAAAAAGAAGTGATATCACATAAAAAGAAACGATATAGAAGTGCATACTCCGAGTCCCGTGTAAAAATCTATCACCACTCATAATGTTTCCAAAGGACTCGGAGTGAGGTACAGTATGTGAAAACTGCTTGGCGACCTGCAGGCTTTTATATATGCAGTATATCATTGATATGCAGTATATCAATTTTGAAAATCGAAAAAATAAATTTTTAATTTTTGTTATATCACTTTTATAAATATTTTGTATGCTAAAGAACTGACAGAGCGGATTTTCCCCCAGACTTATGCGATTCCGCTTACGCTAGAATTTTTGCAATATATCTCAATTTAGTTAACGTTTATTATAAGGTGCACTGTTATTAATATGCGTATGATCATTATATATATATATATATATATATATATATATATATATATATATATATATATATATATATATATATATATATATATTACAAACTCAAAATCTTTACGTGTTTACTTAAGAAATCTTCGTAAGAGTGGTATTTCTAGTTTAAATAATGGTAAATAAAATCAACAAACTAATTTTTCAAGTTCATAAATAAGAAAAGACATGCAAACACAGAAGCTTCAGCTTTTTACAATTTTATGGCAGCAAAATAAATAAAAAAATAATATAAAAATAATATAGTCATATGTAATTGAAGGAAACGCGAACATTATAAAAGCCTGCAGGTCGCCAAGCAGTTTTCACATACTGTACTTCACTCCGAGTCCTTTGGAGACATTATGAGTGGTGATAGATTTTTACACGGGACTCGGAGTATGCACTTCTATATCGTTTCTTTTTATGTGATATCACTTCTTTTTATGGCTGACGTTTTAGGTTTGTGGCTTGGCGGGATCATTTACAACGAGTTGTTTTTGATGAGATAATTTTTTGTACATGTTTTTGAATTTCTAAAAATTAAAAAAAACTGTCTGCCATTTTGAAACAAGATGGCGGATGGATGAAGCTGGCCAACGAACTTGGTCGAGACCTTGGTATGTCCTATACACATAGACATACTCAGTTACATCCAAATCGGTTCATAAATAAGAGAGTTACAGCAAGACATATGTCATATATACATATATATTACGATAAATTGCAGGTAATAAGGACTGTCATTAGTGACTACCTGTTTTCTTATTATGGGATAGCCACCATGAAATTTTCGCAGTCGTCACATCATTAAGTATGGCCATTGATTCGCCGAAACCAGGTACTGAAGGAACTCCACCGAAGAATTGACACACATAGCCGAGCAGCAGTCAATAACAAGACTCGTTGTAGGCGATCAAATGTATTTATTCGTAGCAATGTCATCCGTTTACATAATGTAGAGTAATAATTTGTCAGCACGGGAGTACGATGTTCACATTCAATAGATAACAGACGCTGAAGACACTACCATACCTTAGCTACACTGTATATACGAGATGGAACACAATGTTCTTAGATGACCCACTATGTACAAGAAGGGAAAGACAATGTTGAAGTAAAAAATGGGGGTCGCTGGAGCCGCGTATTAGTTTAACAACCAAAAATGAGCAAAATTCTGGCGGTCCTCGCCCGAGCGGTATGTTTTATATACTCAAAAAATCGCTGTAAGAACACTAACGTGCGAAAATTACCAACCAATAGAGTGGAAAAAGGGTTGTGACCAATAAGAGAGCGCCGAAAAACTTAAACATCAATGGCTATTTAATTAGGTTAAGGGCGGCCTAATCTGACGTACAAGTAAGAACTCGTTACAAGAATCGGATGAATTTGGGAAGAAAAAAATAAGCGCGCGAACGCAGGGGATGATGGGACAAATCGAACGATATCTGAAAATAATAAAATAAAAAGAATGTTAAGAAAAAATATTCTGAAAGAATAAATTTCACTGTCTCAATAAAAGGAATTGTTGTATCAAATATAGAATGAGAGACACTTCATTCGTATTATGTCAACTTTCATAAGTTAGTATATTTGGATACAACCCCTCATCTTTTTGCTTCCTTTTGGGAACAGCGAAATTCGAGCTTATTCTGTCGACGATTACTATCAGAATTTTCAAGCTATGTTTTTGAGACTTTCATATAAGTTGGTCTATACATTAGCTAATATATTATGCACAGTATATTTTGATTGAATTCGCGCATGCGCAGTGAAACTATTTAGTAAACCTGCTCATTTTTCTTATAATTTTTATTATTTTTTAATTCTGATTGCAGGGTATTGTGTACAATTTTGTTTGTCTTATTTTCTGAAAATAACTTGTTTTTATATTAAAAACTCTGCACATTATAAGCAAAAAAACTTGGTAAAATTTGGGACTGTTTTTATAAAAACCTGAATTTCTCTTCGAGTATACATGCTATCTTCATAAAAAGGAACCCAAATTATTACAATAAGCCACTTAATTATAATCTAGAGTTTGAATGCTTTTGAAATATTAGTTTCTACAGGGTTATCCAAAAGATATTTGTTTTTCTTCAATTTGTTGACGGCCCCTTATGGGGTTTCGGGAAAAAATCTTCGCGGAAATATATGACGTTTATCATGTTGTTCACACTCCTGAAGTTTCAGGATAATTCCTCATGTATCTTTTCAGATATTTAACAAAACGTCTAAAATTGCAAGTGACCGATCATCATTGGAAATATAGTGTATTTGCGGGTATCGGAAGAATCGGTATTATAATTATCTCGGGCCCGGGCAACGCCGAGCGGGTTAGCTAGTATATATATATATATAAATCAACATTTGAACGGAGGGTGGTATGGGGGTTTTGACGGTTTTACACGTTTCAGACACTGGAGATTCCGAAAAACATAATTTTAGAAAAAAAAAAAATTGCCGTCCGTCTGTGTGTCTGTAAACGCTCTATCTCCCGAAAAAATTGAGATAGAGACTTGAAATTTGGTATGTACTTAGTATGTACTTATGGGAAGAAGCTTATTGAATTTCAGTAACCTCGATTATCCGGAACTATTTTTTTCGGACTCTCGAAATATTCGGTCTGATAAAAGGTACATAAAAATTTTCGAAATTGTTTATTTTAAGGAGTGAATATAAAAGACAATAAAAAAAAAACATAAATTTTGCATAAAACATGAAGTCGATCGGATAATTAATTGCCGAGATATTTGTAATCCTATTTTCCACTCTCTTCGATTTTTCATGACCCTGTATTTCATCCAAATTTCAATTCAAAGATATATTTTAATTGGAAATGAGACGCTTAATCAGATGCAATAAACCGCTAGTTAATAGGATTATTGGTTTTGGAGTTATAAGGATGTTTCTTTTAAGCAATTCAGTAATCGGGCCTTTAAAGTTTATGACGTCATCAAGCCCCGATTTTATTCGAATTGCAATGCATTTTATAAGTAGTTTACACATTTTTTATTTTTATATTTTACATTATGGTTATCCATGATGGGTAGGTATTACGGTGGCCCTCAACGACTAGTTTTCATTGGTTGCAGTTTCATTTTCGCGATTGTATGTATTATTTGGCATGAAATTTCACTTTTTTAAGACTGGGTTATATCAAGGCCCCTATCGCAAAGAAATACCGTATGGTCTCCTATAAAATGTGATAAAACTTTGGTTAATTATATATGTTTTTAATTATCGAGTGAAATGTTTTGCTAAATTAATGCATTTATTCTTTTTTTAATGTTATGTGAACGAAGTCACGGGTAACATCTAGTCAAAGTATAAATTGTGTCTAATCTTTTCTTTGACAATGTTTGTGTTTGCCTAAAGTTTAAAAATGACTTTTTCTTTTACGATTTTTAAAATTACTTTTTCTTTTACGATTTTTTTTTCATGATTTTTAAAAATCTATGCAAATGGTAAGTTTATTAATCAAACTTTGAATTAAAGTATTAATTGCGTCTAATTTTTTCTTTGTCAATGTTTGTGTTTGCCTAACTCTAAGTTTAAAAATTACTTTTTCTTTCACAATTTTTAAAATGTTTCTTTCACGATTTTTAAAAAGCTATACAAATCACTAAGTTGATTAATCAAACTTTGAATTAAAGTATTAATTGTGTCAAATTTTTCTCTGGCAATGTTTGTGTTTGCCTAAATTTAAGTTTAGAAATTACTTTTTCTTTCACAATTTTTAAAATTACTTTTTTTTCACGATTTTTAAAAAGCGATACAAATCGCTAAGTGGAATTTTTAGTAACAAATTCTAGAAGTCCCAAGATTAAAACTTTACTTTTAAAAGTCAAGGTTTTACTAATCAGTGTTAATATATATATATATATATATATATATACTTTTTAGGATTCTTCTGAAAATGCCCAACTTTCGAGGTGAAGATTTTGACGCCTATAATGAGATTAATATAAAATTTTAGTTTTAAAAAAATTCTAATTCATTTTAAAATAGTCTAAACTAATTTAAATCATTCTTATCATAGATGAATGCTAATGAACAAGATGAAATCGTAATTGTTGAAGAAATAATTCCGCACCCTCATCTAATTCAGATAAGAAACAACCAGCCAGAACCCGACTCTATCCTGATGCAAGGGATCCATCATTTTGAGGAGGAGAACGTGAATGAGGCCATTCCAGATGCGGTAAAAAAAAAAAAAAGAAATAGTTAATCATTTAAAAAATAAATAATTAAGCATTTAGAAAAAAAATTCACTTTATTATTTTTTTCTTAGATTTGCACATGTTGTCTAGGAGCTCACACCAAATGGCTATCACCTTGTAGACACGCGTTCCATAAGAAAGTGTAATTAAACCATGGTGCAGACGACATTACAGAATACGCATGTATGGTGGTTGTGATGAAAGACTGGTGCAAGACACCCCAGACCTTCGTGCTCAACGTTACTCTCCTCCACAAATTCAAATTTGTGACCAATGTCATCATAGACAACATGAATCTACAAACAGGTTGTTTGGTTGTGGTCAACGATTTCATATAAATTGTGTTTGGTTTCATCAAACGAGGACGCAATTTCGATGTCCAAATTGTAAGGTGATGTTCACACCAATTGGGATAATTTAATTAAATATTTTTAAAAAAAATTACGTTTATACTTTATTTTAATATGTCATCTCAAAACTCTCACTCGATTTTTTATTTCAGGCAGTAAAATTCATCAAATAATAGTTAGTAAATAAAATTTTTATTTCAGGTGATAGTTTGCCAAGATAATTTTTATTTCAGGTAATAGAAATCAGCAAATAGAATTTTTTTTATTTCAGCAAAAAAACTCCAAACAGCTATGTCGACGAGCGCGAGAGTCTAGTAGCCTTACGATTAAATAAAACTCCGAACGGTTAGGTCGACGAGCGGGAGAGGTTTAAACCAAAACATCTATCAGCTTTAAAATCAGAACCTTGCACCTACAAGTGGGGTTCTTATGTGTTGATGAATTTTGTAATGTTTCTAAGACACTTTGTGAAATAAGTTATTTAAACTTCCCTTTTAAGAAAAATGTTAGCTATTGCAAGTTAATTAAAAAATGTTAGCTCTTGCAAGTTCATTAAAAATACATGTTGTTTCATTATCATAAGAACGGAAGGGATTTTGTGATAGCCTTATTTAACACCCTTCTGAAAATATTGGGGCATTTCTAACTCCCCGAAATAAAATTAATGCACGATATTTTCTAACTCCTTGATATAGTGCACGGCCTCTTCCCCGAAATTCTTTTGGAAACATTCAAGCCCCCTCATCATTTAAGCTCTCTCCCTGTTGAAACCCCCACGAAATAAGCCCTCTCCCTTTCTCTTATCACACTCACTTCCTGTCTACATTTCCTGTCACCCCTTCCGTTCTACCTCTCTTATCGCCATCACTTCCGTTCACACCATCTCAGGATCACTTCCGGTCCCACTGCACCACCACCACAATCACGATCCTGCTGACGCCGGAGCCCCGTTCTTTTACTACTGGCGAGCAATCCTACAATTTTTTTTTCTCTAACTGTGCATTCTTATCTCTGGTTCTGTGGGCCCGATCACAACGTGTTTTGGATGATTCGACTTGATTTTCGATCGCGTTACTGGTTTTAGTTCCACCTTCCATCGCCAGGGGGCGCATTGTTTTCTCGAGTTCTGTGGGCCCGATTTCGACGGGAATTGGTTCATTCAACTCCCTTGATACAACAGGTACTCGTGTAGGATGTTCGTATTGAACAAATTGCACCCTCTGGCGGTGGAAAGTGGAACTAAAGGATTTTGCAGCGCGTGCGTAGCACGCCTGCATACGGTGCCAGAGGCAGCGGGAACACGTGTCGGATTTTCGTTCAAAAGGTGGTTTGTTTGGAACAGAATGCGCCCCCTGGCGGTGGAACTAAAAGATTTTGCAGTGCGTGCGCTGCACGCATACGGAGCCGCAGGCAGAGGGAACACGTGTCGGAGGTTCGTTTAGATCAGAATGTGCCACCTGTCGGCGGAAGGTCGAAATAAAGGATTTTCCATCGTGCGCTCAGCACTTTTCAATAAATAATTTTATAGATATAAAATCATACAAATTTTAGGTTTATTTAATTTTGTTATCACGGGCCCTGGCAACGCCGGGCCGGTCAGTTAGTTAATAATATAAAGTTTCTCTCTCACTGTGTGTCTTTCGGCGATGGCTAGCAAAATCTACCGTGCGCAGATGTCTGAAAAGTTGTATGGGGATAGTCCAAGGCAGGTCCTGATGCGGTTTATGTATCAGAACGTAAATTTTTCCCCATTCAGTCTATTCCTCCGAATGATTTGAAATGTCATTCGAGGAATAGAGAGTGAATGGGGAAAAAATTGCGGTCTGATACATAAACCAGATTTTTAATCGGCGGTGGCGGATTTGTTTTCCCAACTTATTTCTCATGTATACGTGCTTTAGCTATCACAGCAACTTCTGATCGATACTGTCTTAAGAGTCCTGTCCCCTCACGCGAAAACACCTGCTCGCTAATGTTAATCCTATGGCGCAATTATTTTCTAATATCTGATTTGCATTTCAATAGTTTTAAACGATTTTGAAATGCAAACGGGATATTAGAAAATAACTGCTTCCTGAGATTAACATTAGCGAGCAGGTGCTTTCGAATGAGGGGACAGGACTCTTAATACTGCGACACACTTCGTACTTTTGAAATATGCCTCATCTAAGCAGTTATATAAAATTACTTTTAAAAGTATTTTCTCTTCAATTGTGACATTGAAATCATGCCTCTGATGTTTAAATAAATAAAAATCATTTTCTTGCTGTTCATCTAATGTCAATTTGTGTTCGATTGGGACTCAATCTTTAAGATGGATGCATTTTCCTTCAGATGATATCAAGAAAACTCTAAAACACCAGTTCTCGGAAAAAGCCCTTTCTAATTCAAAATCTAAGACAGAAGAAGAGTCTTTTCCTTTTTTTCAATTTACCTGACATGGTGGGTCCATTACGAGAGGCGACCGTGGTTACCTTTGTAGGTTTCCACATCCATCGAGTTATGGTAAAGCATGTGCGGGTCGGGGAACGGGTGCCCAGCCCCGAAGCTGTTGGGGGACACCACTCCGTCCCCAAGTGTCTCGTGGTGGCTTCCACTGAAAATGGGATCCACCACGTGTCGCAACGACTTATGTCGTCAATTCATGGGTCTAAGGGTTGGAGGGCCCGCAGGTGGCGGTCCTCCGACCTGCCGTAGCGCATACGGAGAAACAAATCCGGTCGTGCGCGATATAAGTCCCTCAGGACTTGGGTTCGGTGGTTGTAGACGCGTCTGGCGGCGCACTGTGGGAGATTTGTCAAATCTGGCTGGACAAAAGTCGATTTCATAAAGTACAACGCAGGTGCGAATGGATTGATGCATGTTGCAGCTGAAACATTGGAGAATCCCGTGACACCCTTTTTATCTCGCTTAAGCGAACAATGACCTCCTGTTATCAATTGAAACTCAGGCGTTGTGTTGAGTGCATCGGCTTCTGATCGTTGTTCAGTTTGACTTTCCATTTTCGAATGTGAATAACTATATTTCTGGAAATATTTAAAATCTAATTGTTATGGATAGTGACGAGGCAGGTATGTATTCATATCTTTTTAATATTTGAATTGAGAAAAAAATAGTTTTAGTCGTTGCAAGAGTACTATAAAGTAATGCATATTTTTCCATTATTTTGTTTGCATGTTTTCCACTTCACGAAGGGTTTAGTTATATTTCCCGGCAGAGTTTCTTTTTGTAACAATAAATATAGGCCTTTGACTTTGTGTTTTTGTTTAAAGTAGCTCCGGAATCGTCCGGTTTTTAAAATGAAGGCACTATAAATATTGCTCTTTCACATTTCGAAGTAAGCATTCGAAAATAGTATGTATTGATTTTTAATTCATATGTTTAATATGAATTCTAAAATGAAAACAATTGTTATGGATAATTACAAAGCAGTCCCATGTTATTATTGTTCAACCATTTTTATTAGAATAAAAGTTATATAAATTTAAAAAAAATGTTTTAAAACATTATTAAAAATGTTATTCATTCCAGTTTATCATCTTTTAAGCACTTTTCAAAACACAGAAGTAATTTATGGCTCGTTATTAACATTTATTTGTCTAAAAATAAGTCAAGATAATTTTGCTTATGATTTTATTAAAAGTTAGCAAAAAATTGCGTGATTTCTTTAAAAATAAGGGATTGAATGATTTTATCTATCTAAATTGCATAGATCTGTTATGCATTATTTTTGTTTATATTTTGTATTTTTTTTTTCTAGGAGCTTCGAACGTCAAAATAATGATTCGAAGAGAATTGTTTAACATTATGCAACAACCGAATTTACCAAATATATACATGATAGATTAAACTTTCTGGAAAATTATCTTCTTAACAGTGATACTTTTGATAACGATGAAATTAAAACACTCAAACACAATTTCTCCCGATTTAAATGTGAGTTGAAAAGCAAATGGATTGCAGCTCATTATAAATCAGATGTATTTGTGAAAAATAATAAGGAATGGCTTGAAGGTACAGTAGAAATTCCAAGGAAAATAAATCGCCCAGGGAGGCCAGCAAAAGCTTTCAACGAATCAAGTGATAGGTCAAAGCGAAGAAAGTCTGAAAGCTTAAGGAGCTCGACAGATGTGGAAGTACTTACACATGCCGCTCAGGTAAAGTTAGAAACCTCTGGAATGAGAGATGCTGCCCATGCACTTAAAATTAACCCATTCACGAATGAGAGCAACAAAATATAAAAAGCATATTTGAGAACTCAGCAGAGTGAAAAGAAAACTCAAATGTCCCCTTTAGCATTGTCATTATTTGTTGAAGCTAACCTTTCCAGAAACCAATATGAAATTATAAGAAGATATAAAAAAAATGTATACCCTTGCTACCGTCTTCTACAGCGAGCTAAAATTGACTGCTATCCAGACAAAGAATCTTTTAAAATTATTCTTGAAACCATATCCAGTGGCCACAAAATTCACCTAGACAAGTTTAAAGAATATACAGAGAAGACAGCAGAACTCTACATCCAATTATATAAATGGTACCCAATATCATCCACAATGCACAAAATATTAATACATGGCCTCACTGTAATAGAGAAAGCTATACTACCAATAGGTCAAGAAGCAGCCGAAGCACGGAACAAACATTTCGTCAAAATTTAGCGCGAAATTTTTCAAGAATTTCTTGTAACCGGGATGTTATCAACAGATTGCTTTTGAGTTCAGATCCAGTGTTAACTGGAATGAAACCCACGATAAGAAAAAAATCAAAATCATTTCTTAAAGAAACCTTAGAAATGTTACTGCCCATGGAATCTTCTGAAGCTCCTGATGAAGAGGATTCTGATTATGAAGAAACAGATGACGACTCTGAATTATCATCTGATTTAGAAACACCACCTTATTGGTGATTTAGTAACTAATTGTCCATATTATTAATAATTAATGTTTATAATTTATTTAATTATATTTTTATTTTATTCGATTTTTTATCATAATTATCATTTGTTTTATAATACTAATTTTGTAGAATAAAAACCAGTATGAAGTTCCAAAACATCATTGATATTTAAGTTATAAAGCAATTTTTATTACAAAAAGTTAATTTATTTACTAACTAATACATTTTAATTAGTTTAAAATAATTTTGACCGCCCAGATTCGTCAAATCTCCCACTGTGCGGCGTAGCCTAGTTTTACCCGACATGTTGAATACGGAAATTCTAAAAGAATATATTCTGGTCTTCGGCAAAGCTGACACATTGTCTCAGATGTCAGAATTTGCACCTTACCGCGCAATGAACAGCCTCTGGTTTAAATCTACTCTCATTTTGTTTCATTTGGTATGTTTTGTAAGATCTGAATGGTACGTAGATTACAATAATTTTCATAACCGATACTATTTCTCCGTGGGCTACTTTAATTTGACTGTTACCATTCATTCTTTTTGTACAAAGTTAAAAAGTTCAAGGAATACATGCACAATCACAGATGACTTTTTCCTAAGTGCAAACTACTTTAAGTAGATTTAAAGATTACGCCTTAATTTCGGTAGAAGAAGACGATGTCCTTGTGTATCATTACGAAAATGAAGAGCCTTACAGAGATTTACATTTTTGGATTTTCCTCCCCCTCAAAATATTGTTATTGGTCGCCAGATCCTCAACGGTATTGACTGAAAAACAATGCGTTTTTGACAACAAATGCACCCATAATTTAATACTCAGTCAAAGATGATTTCACAGTCATTTTGGAATGTCAAGTCCATCGGGATATACTTTATTGTGATTGTAGTTGTCATGAAGATTTAAATATACATTACTCAAAACAATTAAAAGATATTATAATTCATATAAAATAACGGTATAAGCGAAATTGTTTTTGCAGAAAATGGAAAAAGAGAGTCACAAATGCCAATTTTGTTTTTGACTCAAAAACGACGCTTTAGCGGCAGTGAATGAAAATTGGCTTTCACCTTACTCAAAGACAAAGCGGAAAACAATGATAGACATTCAGTAAGTGCCTTGGTTCGATGAGTGCGATGTCTCAACGAAGTCATTTGACCGAACTAGAAGCTTGGAGAGTTGTTGGTCAGTTAGAGGGGAGGCCAAATGCAAGTTGAAGTAGCAGAAACCTCTGGAGTTTCACTAAGTGTGATTTACAGGATCTGGAACAGTTTTTTGGAGAGTGAAAATGCAGGCCGAAGACCAGGGCAAGATCATAGATGCGCAACAACGCCCACTGAAGATCGATATTTAACGCTAACGGCTCAGAGACACCGAAATATGAATGCCACTCTTCTTCAACAAGACCTTCACTCGGCTACTGGCACCATAGTTTCGACTCAAACTGTCCGAAACCGGTTCCACGCTGTAGATCTGTATGCTCGCGGACCAATGGTATGTGTTACGTTAACAACAAGGCACCATGGCGAACGCAGGTAGTGGGCAACAGAGCATGTGAACTGAAGGAGAAATGAATGGCGCAATGTTCTTTTCTCTGACGAGTTCCGTTTTTCTGTTTATCCTGATAATAGGCGTATGTCCATCTGGAGGGGATGGGGTACTAGAAACAATCCTGCGTTCGTGCAAGGAAGTGTCAGATTTGGCAGTAGGGGAGTGATGCTCTATGCTGGCATCTCTATTGATGGGCGCACCGACCTCCACATCATTCGAAATGGAGCGATATAAGAATCAGATCCTCAGAAGTATTTTAGTCTCTTACGCCGCAGCAATTGGAGATGACTTCATGTTAATGGACGACAATAGCAGGCTGCATCGCGCTCACTTGATAGATGATTTCCTTTTCGAGGTAGGAATCATACGAATGGAATAGCCAGCGTGTTCTCTGGACATGAACCCAATAGGGCATGTTAAACTCTCCCAGAACTGGAAAGAGCTCTTCTGGAGGAATGGGACAGAATACCCCAGCTCCTCATTAGTAGCCTCATTGATTCCATGCCTCAAAGGTGTTCAACATTACTGGCCGTCCGGGGAAACCATACCCCCTACTAAATACGATTTTATATGAAGGGAACACCTTTTTGTATTCGTTTTTTCTTATATGCACAAATTGTGTTTTTTTTTCCCTTTTGTACGCAGTTGCTCAATATGCAATGCATTTTTTTCTGCCAAACATGTGTAATTTTTTTTTCATATAGCCAACCACGTCTGTCGATCATGTATCAATTATCTAACCAATTCCCCAGCCATAAGATCCATCCACAACCTCAATATTCTTTAATTGTTTTGAGTAGTGTACTACTATCACCTTTGTCTTTTCGAGTACTGTAAAAGCACTTATTTTCGCGAGCCCGTCGTAATCGCGAAAAAAAAATTTCGCCTCAAATAATAATAAAGAATCAAAAATTTTTCACTTATCCAAAATTTAATGATTACAGTTACTTAAATAAGGAATAAGTACGAAAATTTCTTGAATACTATACAACTATTTCTTGAAAAAAAAACCAATAATACAACTGTTTCTTGAATAAAAACAATAATACAACTAATAGAATGCAGCTCATTCACTTACAACATTTATACCAGCTTCTTTGAAGCCATTCAAAATTATCTCATGTTTGACTTCAACACCGTTAAATGTGCGCACAAGCCAAGAAGCGTGAATCGGTCTAGTCGTGATATTCGCAGCTCCACAGATGCTTTTTCCTCTAGAAATTTAAGCTCATTAGAATACTTCTCAATAAACTCATTCTTGAGCAAACGCTTGAACTCGCCGTTTACAGTTAAGTCCAAAGGCTGGGGCTCTCCTGTGCAGGAAGCGGGCACAAAAACTGGAATATTACTGTTCTCTAGTTCAGCTAAATAGGGTCTTGGTGTGTCTTAAAAACGCCGAACAATGCTACACCAGGTTGTTCTGGAACTAGTGAAGCTCTCTCTGCTTGCTCTACAATAATATTCTCGATGTATCGAATCATTGTGTCAGTATTGCTCCAGTTCGAATCGGTGTGCCACACATCCCAGTCCGCGGGAAGTGTAAACTTTGGATGACAATTTGTTGTTTTTCCAGCGTACAGCAATTGTGATAGAAGTAGGTTTCCAGAAAGGGAACATGCTAACAAAAGGGTCACTTCTCTATCTTCCATGCCAATTATGGACATTTGTTTTGAACCACGTTCTTCCAATGTGTATTCAGATGTTGGCACAAACTTTGCGTTTGTCTGATTGAAAATTAACGAACATCTCAGGGGGAACAACATTTTTGTCGATCACTGTACGAACACGGTTAACGAATTCGTCGCGAATAGCTGGAAGTCTGGGGGCAGTTTTCATGCAGCTTTGGTTCCCTTTCTACGGACAAAGTTCATTCTTACAAGCCAGCTTCTGGCCCAACTCGGGCTCAAATCGAAAGAGTTTAGTAGAGATGGATCATGTGATTTCACAATTCTTTTTGCAGCTGCAATAACAATAGTGCGGTTCACTATTCCACCAGCAATCCGCAATTTACGTATATATGTTTGAACACTTGCGTGGAAATCACCAAGTTTTAAGGGGCGACCGCGATCACCGTGCGGTAAAGTTGTTTCATCGGCTTTAGACTGTTTCGATACTTGAATGTACTGTTTCGTTATGCTGCGAACGGTTGATTTACTCACCGGCCTTCCCAGTTCAGAGGTGAAATGTTACACTGCTGCAGAATTTCCGTTCATAGTAGCATATCGGCAAATTTTGGACCTCAGTACTTCGTCGCATACTGCTCACTCCACGTTTTTCTTTCAAAGCAGTAAAAACCTCGGTATTGGAGGATATTATTTCTTTTAATTCAACTTAGGACTTAGCGTTTCTTGCATCCGGAAGTCCTAGAGCTCCTATAGGAATTTTCTCTCCGTTGTCCGTCAACTTGTACAGGTATTTCCACTTTTTTTACGGCACTGATGACACGTTCTCTCTCCTCAATTTTCTATCTTGCATTCATAGGCATGGACGGTCTGAATCCGAGAAAAGCGATGGGGGGTGGGATCGGGGTGATTACACTTTCGGTGCAAAAAGTTGGTTCAGAAGTCCATAGTTTGATAAAGAGCGTGGGAAAAAAGAGATTAAGAAAAGAAACTTGTTTGGGGTGGAATGCTCATGTTGAGCCAAGGTCAAAGTTGATAAGTGCCGCGTGTTGTATTTAGAGCAATGGGGAGAGGGGGGGGGGACGAACTTTTCGGACAAAAGGAAGTTTCTTAAAATGCCTTATGCAAAAGAGGTTTTATTTAGGTAGTTTCGGGATTTTTCAGCTTTCGATTCTGTTCATATAAAATTTGCGAAATTTTCAGCTCACGAAATCACCGATATCATCATTTTCGCGAAAATAAGTGCTTTTACAGTATGTGATGAAGTCTGTTCAAATAAACAGGACATCCAGTCTTCAGAATGTAAATCTTCTATGAACGATCTATACTTTATCCACGGAGAACCTAAACTAACATTTGTAGACATTGATAATGTCAATGTATCGGTATTAGAATTTTGTTAAAAACGGCGACTAGAGAATGTGTAATTTCATCTCGATATTTTATTTACTTCATCAGAATATACATTATAGTGATGAGATCTGGGCTAATCTGTGTAATAGATAATCTATTTCTATGGATATATTTATTCCTGTGTTTTTAAATAATAAATATGTGCAATAGCACTTTGAAATCTATTTACAATGTATCTGTATATTCCTTAAAATATACATACTATATTCATAAATAATGTCTATTAGGACATCCTACCAATCTTTTCTTCAGGCTATATTTCGTAGCCAATATATTCCTCATGCTTTGTACATTTACGGACTAAATCTGTATTGTTTGTTTGTCATTATGCTTACCTTTGTGAATGGCTTGACAGACACGCCACTTCTAACTTCAGGCCTATTTCCCTTGTCTCTTGAAAATAGCTCACCAAGGGTTTCCTTATAAAACAATAATCTGGTGTTGTATTCATAGACATTACATAAGTCTTCAACAGAATTTGGTACGACGCACTTATTTAAAAGTTAATTATGCTGAATGCTCTACCTCAACTTATTCTCCTTTTCTGGAACTATTAAGGTTGTTCCTTTTTGTCAAAGTAAACAATTCTATCCCTTCAACATCTAGGCCGGCGTCCCTCAGGGAAGTTTCAGTATAGCCACCTGGCTCTTCAACATTTATATATGACGATGTGACATTCCTTTGATCCCCGGATCATTTTAGTATTATATGCGGGTGGTACGGCTGTCATGTAAGCAATATTTCAGTACACCTTGTGATAGAACAACTCCAGTCCTATATTCAGATCCTTTTTATCTGACTTAGAAAATCGCACATCAAAGAAAATGCAACGAAAAGTGCCGCCATGATTTTTTTTTAAATTAGCTACACTGATATGAATCTTCCTTTAAAGATACCCTTGGTCACCGATTATAAATTCCTAGGAATTTACATAGATTCAAAATTATCCTGGGCACGGCAGATTTCTGACGTCCTCGCCAAAGCCAGGGCCTCCCTCAAGTCTTTAGATCGCCACAGTTGTCTGTCAATTCAACAATATAAATCCTTCATCAGATTTACCATATCTTATGGGTCAGTTGCTTATGGATGATTGCAAAACTCAGATGCAGAAACTTCAAAATGCCTAAAATAAAATTTTAAGTCAGATTGTGAAAGCAACCACTTCCGTCTGGAACGACATCATTCATATTGATCTGAATATTTGGCCTATTTCGCAAGTAATTTAAAAACTTGCGCAATGCTTTCACACAGATGGAATTCCTATTCCCAAAACAATGAGATGCGGTCTATTAAACAGTACAATCTAAACAACGCTGTTGGCAAAAAAAAAGACCACACATTTGTCACACTTAGTAGACATGATTGTTTTGCCCTTCCCTCTAAAAGACGAAGACAACAATAATACAAAAAATTCAATCGGATGATTTTTATATGATTTTCAAATGGATTTTAACATTAGCATCCTCAAACTTTAAACACTTCTAACTCTGTGAAAATTTAGCATAAAGTAGTTAAGCTATACCTTTTCGTGGGCTGTCTCAATCCAATGAACTCAAATAGGGTCTCAAAAATAGATGTTGTCATTTGAAAATTCAAAGTTGGTATATTTTTTAATATTGTTATGAATTTTGTATACAGGGTGATTCATAAAAGATGGGCAGAACTTTAAGGGGTTATAGTACACTTAAAGACAAATAATAATAAATAGGAGACTAAGGGTCCCAGTCGTATTCCCAAGGAGATAGGGGGCATTAAAGTTTAGGGTCCGAAATTTCAAATGATTATAAAACATGGAAAAATTGGTCGATTCGTTTGCGGTTTTTGCAAAAAATTTTCTTTATGCCAGTATTTTCTTGAAATAAAATTTTAAAGTTCAATTTCAAAAAATGCCGATAGGGGGCGCTTTAGACTTTGGAGTAACAAACAACTATTTTTTAACGTTATTTTTTGTATTTCTTTAAATGATTTCGAAAGCTTAGACTTAAACTTAAATTTTGATCTAAAAATCTGAGTCCTAACGAGTAGTTAAGTAGCGTAAACTGAAATTTGAAACCCTTCTCCCCCCAGAACAAAAATCAGTTATTCCCGATCTTTGTGTCGTAGATTAGGCTCTAACTACTGCCGCGTTTTGCTAAAATTATTCTTTATGTCAGTATTTTCTTGAAAATAAATTTTAAAGAAAATTTTCAAAAAATTCCGATAGAGGGCGCTTTAGACTTTGGAGTAACGAACAACTATTTTATACCGTTATTTTTTGTGTCTCATTAAATGCTTTCTAAAGCTTAGACTTAAATTTTCAGCCCAAAATCTGAATCGCTGAGCGTGGTTCAGTAGCGAGGGGAGGGGGTTCAAATTTCAACTTCTGAACATAGTTCAGTTTGCACTACTTAACCATGCCCAACGATTCTGTGCTGTGATACGAGGCAAAAATACAACTTTCGTCAAGGACTGCATAGTCGGAATTCACTCATAAAGGCACTGGCACAGTTGGAAACGTCGCTCATGCAAACGTTAAAGCTCCATTCCTGACGCTAGTCACCGGGTGAAGAAGGAAACAGAAAGTATGCAAATGTCAAATGGGGAAGAAGAAGAACACGTATGCAAAATTTCGACACGATTCAGGCATAAAAACCACTGAACGGTGAGTCAAGTGTAAGTCGCTGTAGTAATGAATCGGAAGATGGTGCCCTTCACGAATAAGGAAAAGGCTGAGATGCATTTCATTTACGGAGCGGCAGATGGAAATGGTGCAGAGGCACAACGAATGTACGGAGAGCGATTTCCTAACAGGCGGTTGCCTAACCGCAAAACTTTCAAGCGCTTGCACAGACAGTTGTGTGAGACGGGATCATTTCTCGCTTCCCGGTCGAATGCAGGTCGTGCAAAAAAGGACGAATCAGTAGTTGTTGCAGAAGCCATTCTGGATGTAGTAGCGGCGCAGCCAAGTACAAGTACACGAACAGTGGCTAGCCAGGTGGATACCTCACAGTCCACGACTTGGAGGGTACTGAAGGATGAACATTTGCTCCCGTTTCATGTGCAACGAGTCCAGAAACTGTCTCCAGGGGATTATCCAAATCGTATTGAATTCGCCCGCTGGTTTCTGCAGCAGAACGCACTAAATCCACATTTTGGACGAACTGTGCTTTTCACCGATGAATGTACCTTCACACGTGAAGGTACATTTAACACACACAATGCACATGTATGGGCGGATGTCAATCCACATGCTACGTATCCACATGCTCATCAGAGACGCTTTTCCATCAAAGTTTGGGCAGGAATCCTCGGAGACCACCTAATCGGACCGTACCTTCTTCCTGAACGCCTCAACGGTAAAACATACCTCACATTTCTGCAACATGTGCTGCCAGACCTGTTAAACGTTGTTCCTCCACGCATCCGGCGGGTCATGTGGTTCCAGCACGATGGAGCGCCAGCCCATTACGTACGAGACGTCCGCAACTATCTGGACATCACATTTCCGAACAGATGGATTGGTCGAGGTGGTCCTGTTGCTTGGCCTGCTCGCTCGCCAGATCTTTCACCCCTCGATTTCTTTTTTTGGGGACGATTGAAGGCTCTTATGTATGAGACACCCTTTGAATCCCCCGAGGAACTGGTCGCCAGACTTTCCGCCGCTGTAGGGGAAGTGCTCGAAAAGCCTGATGTTTTCGCGAATGTTCGCCGTTCCATTCGTTGCCGTTGTTCTGCGTGCATAACCTCTGGTGGTCACAATTTTGAACATTTATTGTGATTACATGTTAATAAATATGCTTTGGTAACATAATCCTAATTTGTGTCTTTTTACCTCGTATCACAGCACACAATGTGTGGACATGGTAAACTGAACTGTGCTCAGGAGTAGAAATTTCAAACCCCTCTCCCCAGAAACTTAACCACGTCTAACGATTCAGATTTTGGGCTGAAAATTTAAGTCTAAGCTTTAGAAAGCATTTAATGAGACACAAAAAATAACGGTATAAAATAGTTGTTCGTTACTCCAAAGTCTAAAGCGCCCTCTATCGGAATTTTTTGAAAATTTTCTTTAAAATTTATTTTCAAGAAAATACTGACATAAAGAATAATTTTAGCAAAACGCGGCAGTAGTTAGAGCCTAATCTACGACACAAAGATCGGGAATAACTGATTTTTGTTCTGGGGGGAGAAGGGTTTCAAATTTCAGTTTACGCTACTTAACTACTCGTTAGGACTCAGATTTTTAGATCAAAATTTAAGTTTAAGTCTAAGCTTTCGAAATCATTTAAAGAAATACAAAAAATAACGTTAAAAAATAGTTGTTTGTTACTCCAAAGTCTAAAGCGCCCCCTATCGGCATTTTTTGAAATTGAACTTTAAAATTTTATTTCAAGAAAATACTGGCATAAAGAAAATTTTTTGCAAAAACCGCAAACGAATCGACCAATTTTTCCATGTTTTATAATCATTTGAAATTTCGGACCCTAAACTTTAATGCCCCCTATCTCCTTGGGAATACGTCTGGGACCCTTAGTCTCCTATTTAATATTATTTGTCTTTAAGTGTACTATAACCCCTTAAAGTTCTGCCCATCTTTTATGAATCACCCTGTATATCTGTAAATATTCCATTTGTTTAAATTTATTTTATTTTATTATTGTGAAAATTGCAGTATTATTAATGTATTTCCTATTGAGCATCATGTAACTCAATGCTAAAGACCTCGGATGCTTTGCAAGAAAAACAACCTTACACCCTCATCTTTATAATGGAAGTCTATGGCAAAATCGCCAAGGAATGGGTTTATCGCCAAGTTGGCGATGGTTTTGGCGACTTATTTTTGTCGCCAAATTTGGCGATATATCGCCAAGTTGGCGACGGATTTGGCGACTTTTTGTGCAACCCCCCCTTATACCTGTACATTGGGATCCTTTCTCGCTTAAGTTCTCTATCGAAAGTTAAAGCACTTTCTGGTAATTTCTAGCATCTGAAGACTCTGGAAAATTCTACAGTTATCTTTAAAGCCTATATAAGGGACCTCCACCAGTCCAGTTCAGTGAGTTGTCTGTCAACTGCGATTGAATTCATACGAGAGGCTTTGCATTGAGAACTGTGTTACTCGGATCGATTTTGTCGTTGATACGTCGTATTGAACGCATTGTTTCTGTGTGAAATTTTGCTCCGCTTTTATTGGATTTGAAGATTACTGAATATCTTGTAATTTTCAGAAGATATTTGTGATCGTATTGCACTGTTTATAGTGAATAAAGCCTTTTTATTGTTCTTATATATTGGCATCAGTCCTTTCGAACCCCGAGCTCACAACATTTGGTGTCAGAAGTGGGATTGAATGCCGATCACCAGAGCAATGGAGGGTGAACTGAAACAATTATTGGAGAAATTAGCTGTGAATCAGGCTGAGATGTCAACCAACCTTGGCGAGATGAAAGAAGAAATGAAGAAGGATATGTCAGCGATGGATGAGAAAATGACTGCCAACCTTGGCGAGTTGAAAGAAGAAATGAAGAAGGAAATGACTGAGAATCAGGCTGAAATGAAGGAAATGTCGGAAGAAATGAAGAAGGAAATGTCAGCGATAGACGAGAAAATGACTGCAAACCAGGCTGAAATGAAGGAGATGTCAACCAACCTTGGCGAGTTGAAAGAATTAATAGATAATAAAATAACATCTTTAAATGAAAGAATTGACAGCGTAGAAAACAAATTTAAAGGAAGATTTCAAGAAATAGAAGAAAATGTTCAATTGACAGCCAAAACCGTAGAAGAAAAAGTTCAAAAGATCGCCAAGACCGTTGAAGAAAGCATGGAGAATGTAAAAAAAGATTTGGAAAATGTGAAGAAACAAAAGATAACTGCCGAAAACTATCCCAAAGATGTCAAGTATCAAGCTATGCTTCCTCGGGCCTTTATTAAGCTCTCGACCTATGACGGAAAATCCTCATGGCCAGTTTTTAAGACACAATTTGGGATCGTAGCGGACGCCAATGGATGGGATTCCCAGACAAAGGCTTGCCAGTTAGCTTCTTCTCTACGAGCTGATGCTGCCGACGTCCTACAGACTTTGCCTGCAAACGAACCGCTGGATTTTGAAACGCTCGTCAGTGCCTTAGAATTGCGCTTTGGCGAGAAATGCATGAAGGAATATAGCAGACTCCAGCTCAAATCTCGACAGCAGAAATCCACTGAATCCCTGCAAGAGCTTGCTACGGATGTCGAGAGACTTTCCCATCTTGCTTATCCTGACTGTCCGACTGAAATTAGAGAAAGTTTAGCTCTGCAACATTTTATTGATGGTGTGCGTGACTCTGAGATCCAGAAAGCACTCCGGATTGCAGATCTCAGTGACTTAAAAGGTGCTTTAGTTTATGCCCTGAAATTCGAGGCAGCCCAGCAAGCTACAAGGAAAGATCGGCACTTTGTGCGAGTAGCCAACATGCCTGAGACGTCGGATAGAGCTGTGGAGAGTTTACAGCAGCAGATTAAGGACATGATGAGAAAGATGAACTTTTTGATGGACAACAAACCTGGCAGAAAGATCAAGTGCTGGAAATGCGGTGGAGAAGGCCATATTCAAAGAAACTGCCTAAAACGACCCAGCACAGAAGGTAATAGCTCCCCACGAACGGCGGAGCAGGAAAACTAATTAATGGCCATCTCGCGGGGCGGAGGTTGCCAGATTTTGAGAAGCCCCATTATCAAGTGTGTCAAATTTCTGCAAGAAGTTGCGGCGAGAACGGAGTTTTTATAGTCGGGCGTGTGAATGATTTGCCCTGTAATATGATCATTGATACAGGAGCCAATGTGACCATCGTTCGGAAAGATCTAGCTCTGCGGCTAAAAGAAAAACTCCTCTGGACCCCGCCCCGTGTTATCCTTCAAACCGTGACCGGGGATAAGATTGACATACATGGAAGAATGAAATTGAAAATAAAGTTTGGGAACGCCGCTTACCATCATACAGTCTATGTGGCCGATATTTCAGACCCTTTCATACTCGGACTGGACTTTTTAAAAGAGCATGGATTTACACTGGATTTTAAGAATAATGAGTTACGCTCTGCTCAAGAAGATGTCACTATTTTCAAACTTGGAAATGAGTCCGGGTCTATTCAACGGATCACAGCCAAGGCAGATGTTATCATCCCTCCTCGGACCGAAATGATGATACCTGGATTAACTGAAAACGAAAGAATTTTCCAGTATGGCTTGACTGGATATCCTGAGAAGAGCCCAAAGGGAGTGCTAATAGCATCAGCGCTGGTAGATCTGTCGAGAGATGTCATACCTGTGAGAATTGAGAACGTAAGTGAAAAATTAGAATTATCCAGAAGGGTGAAGTGCTTGCAACCTGTGCTCCAGTCACCTGTGTTTGCAAAGACCCGAGCTTGACGTTGTCGGAGCCGCCTACAAGTTTAACACCTGAAATTGGACGAAATGAAAATTTATCTCCTGAGCAGAGACATGCCGCAGAAAGACTGTT
The DNA here is from genome assembly GCA_963931845.1 of Maratus michaelseni. Classification (NCBI taxonomy): domain Eukaryota; kingdom Metazoa; phylum Arthropoda; class Arachnida; order Araneae; family Salticidae; genus Maratus; species Maratus michaelseni. The sequence continues at coordinate 37,350,157 of OZ007591.1, read as the reverse complement.
CCAGGAATTTAAGGATGTCTTTTCACAAAACGAGAATGATATAGGTCGCACTTCTCTGACACGTCATAGAATTGATACTGCCGACCATCCACCGATTAAACAGCATCCAAGACGCTTGCCGTTCGCAAAACAAGAAGAGGTTTCTAAGCTCTTACAAGAGATGCAGGATAGTGACATCATCGAACCGTCATCAAGTCCGTGGGCCTCTCCCATCGTGTTGGTCCGAAAGAAAGATTGCTCCACAAGATTTTGTGTGGATTATCGTAAACTTAACGATATCACGAAGAAGGACAGCTATCCTCTACCAAGAATAGACGACACGCTAGATACTCTTTCAGGACATAAATGGTTTTCCACACTGGATTTGAAGAGTGGATATTGGCAAGTAGAGATCCATCCTGATGACAAAGAGAAGACGCATTTACTACTGGACAAGGACTTTGGCAATTTAAAGTTATGCCGTTCGGGCTCTGCAATGCTCCAGCAACGTTCGAGCGCCTCATGGAGACAGTGTTAAAAGGTCTGACTTTTGAAGCTTGTCTCATCTACCTAGATGACGTCATCATTGGTGGCCGCAGGTTTGAAGAACATCTAGAGAATATTCGAAAAGTGTTAACGAAACTAAGAGCGGCGAATTTAAAGCTGAACCCTTTGAAATGCAAGTTCTTCCAACGAGAAGTAAACTATTTAGGACACATCATCTCAGCTGAAGGTGTTCGAACAGATCCTGAAAAAGTGTCTGCAGTAAAGAACTGGAAGCGTCCGGAAAATGTCCATCAGTTGCGAAGTTTTCTGGGACTATGCACTTATTACAGAAAGTTTGTCCAAGGGTTCTCCAACATCGCAAGACCTTTGCATAGGCTCACTGAAAGCAAGCAGAAGTTTCTATGGACACAAGAATGCGACAATTCCTTCCAGCGGCTGAAAGAAGCTCTCACATCCTCTCCAGTCCTTACCTATCCAGACCCCGACAAACAATTCATTGTGGACACGGATGCCAGTCATGAAAGTGTCGGCGCTGTACTTTCCCAAGAAATAGATGGCCAAGAACGAGTCGTAGCATACTGGAGCAAATGTTTATCGAGACCAGAGCGGAATTATTGCGTCATTCGTAAGGAGTTATTAGCTATAGTGAAAGCCATAGAACACTTCCATCACTATCTCTATGGCAGGAAATTTCTCCTTCGTACCGATCACGCATCCTTAACATGGCTGATGAATTTTAAGAACCCAGAGGGCCAAGTAGCCAGATGGATACAACGACTCCAGGAATATGACTTTGACATCAGGCATCGCAAAGGCTCATCGCATGGAAACGCCGATGCCCTATCAAGAAGACCATGTCCCGAAAGTTGTCGCTATTGTTCCAGAGCGGAGAACAAGTATAATCCCGAACATGTCATACGCCAGACGAAGACTTCACTATCAACGACACCAGATCCCTGGAGTGATGAGAAGATTCGAGAAGATCAAATGGCAGACTCTGACATCAAACCAATCTTGGAGTTATTAGAATCTTCTAGCACGAAGCCCAGTTGGAAAGACATCTCGACTTACAGTCCTACGACGAAGCAATATTGGGCTCTTTGGAACTCCCTCCACGTCAGGAATGGTGTCCTGTTCCGAAAATTCGAATCGGAAGATGGGAAGACATCTCGGTGGCAGTTGGTACTTCCTCGATCTCGAATCCCAGAGGTCCTCGTAGAATTACATGGCAGTCCCACTGGTGGCCATTTTGGAGTCATGAAAACATTACACAGAGTCCGAGAGCGCTTCTTCTGGGGAAAAGCGAGAGCTGACGTCGAACAATGGTGCAAATCTTGCGATGCATGTGCAGCTCGGAAAGGACCAAAGAAACGTAGCCGAGGAAGACTACATCTCTACAATGTAGGAGCACCTTTTGAACGCATCGCCCTTGACATCCTAGGTCCTCTGCCAAGAAGTGCTGATGGCAACAAATACCTCCTTGTTGTCATGGACTATTTCACGAAATGGCCTGAAGTTTATGCCATCCCTGATCAAGAAGCTTCTACGGTTGCGGATGCCTTGGTACACCAGTGGATATCAAGGTATGGAGTTCCCCTTCAAATGCATTCTGACCAAGGGAGAAATTTCATATCTGCTGTGATTGAGGGTCTCTGTCAACTTCTCGGAATGGACAAAACTAGGACGACGCCTTTACATCCACAATCGGATGGCATGGTTGAGAGATTTAATCGTACCATCCTCAACAATCTCTCACTGCTAGTCTCAAGAAACCAACAAGACTGGGACCAAAAACTTCCCTTGTTTCTTCTCGCCTATCGCAGCGCCGTCCATGAAACAACCGGCTATTCCCCGTCTCAGATGCTTTTCGGTCGTGATCTTCGTCTACCTTGTGATCTGATTTTTGGTCGCCCTCCAGATGCGCCTTCATCGCCAGAGGGATACGTGCAGAATCTCCAGGCACGATTTGAAGACGTCCACAACTTGGCTCGAGAGCGGATCAATATACAGACGGAGAAGATGAAGATCAGGTACGACACGAAAGCCACGGGACATCAATTCAAAGAAGGTGACAAGGTTTGGTTTTATAATCAGACTCGACGTAAAGGACTTTCTCCCAAACTGCAATCGCACTGGGACGGTCCTTATACAGTCCTAAACAGACTGAACGATGTCGTAATTCGGATCCGAAAGTCACCAAGTTCGAAGCCTAGAGTCGTACATTACGACAGGCTGGCTCCATACTATGGCCATAGTACTTAGTTCTTGATTGTAAATAGTGTAATGTAAATAATGTAAATTAGTATGACCATGGTCTTGTATATAAGTTAATGTAATAATTTCTTTTGCTTAGCATTATCATTATTAATGTTATTATTATTTAAATACTTGTATGTAATGATGTCTATGCTTTAATTTAATTTTTTTTTTAAATAAGTGTATATTTTGTATAATTCAGCATTATGAATGTGTTTAATTGTTATTTTCCATGTTTGCTTTAAGTGCTTTGAATAGTATAGCATTTGTTGGTAACGGGTTTGCTTTCCGATCAAAGGTTGAACTGCCCGGGACGTGCAGTGCTTGAGAGGGTGGCAGTGTTATGAATTTTGTATATACCTGTAAATATTCCATTTGTCTAAATTTATTTTATTTTATTATTGTGAAAATTGCAGTATTATTAATGTATTTCCTATTGAGCATCATGTAGCTCAATGCTAAAGGCCTCAGGTGGTTTGCAAGGAAAACAACCTTACAGCATCGGTTTTTATAATGGAGTCTATGGAAAAATCGCCAAGGAATGGGTTTATCGCCAAGTTGGCGATGGTTTTGGCGACTTATTTTTGTCGCCAAATTTGGCGATATATCGCCAAGTTGGCGACGGATTTGGCGACTTTTTGTGCAATTACCCCCCCTTATAACTGTACATTGGGATCCTTTCTCGCTTAGATTCTCTATCGAAAGTTAAAGCACTTTCTGGTAATTTCTAGCATCTGAAGGCCCTGGAATAATCTGGAAAGATCTCTGAAGTCTATATAAGGGACCTCCATCAGTTCAATTCAGTTAGTTGTCTGTCAACTGCGATTGCATTCATACGAGAGGCTTTGCATTGAGAACTGTGTTTCTCGGATCGATTTTGTCGTTGATACGTCGTATTGAACGCATTGTTTCTGTGTGAAATTTTGCTGCGCTTTTATTGGATTTGGAGATTACTGAATATCTTGTAATTTTCAGAAGATATTTGTGATCGTATTGCACTGTTTATAGTGAATAAAGCCTTTTTATTGTTCTTATATATTGGCATCAGTCCTTTCGAACCCCGAGCTCACAACATTTGTAGACGACTCCTCCTGTAACATACTTAATCCATAGCTTTAATTAGTAGACATTATTTCCAATCGATTTGTACCTATAGATTTTTTACAATTAGTTTTAGAAGAATTGGTAGGGGGTGTAATCACGTTTTTTGTTTTTTTTTCCTGGAATGTAAATTAACACACTTGATATATCCATAGTTGTGACCATTAACGCAAAAAAAAAAAAAAAAAAAAAAAAAACTTTACTTTTTAGCCCTTTTAGACATTATTACAAGTTTGACGATATTTATGATTTTTTTTAAACAGTCATCGTGCTGTGAGATAGGACTTGACTTACTCTTCCCTTTTGTTGAATTATCTTTTCACTCAAGCATTAGTCCATTGTTTTCTAGCTTCGTTGGACAACGATTGAGTTTGGCGGCTTCCAATAGCTGAGCCAACTGTTAGCTGATCGTCTATCTAGATATGGATGTCCCATTTGACCAACAGTTATGTTTGCTGGCAAAACTGCGCTAATAATAATATTAAAATATGCAAATAATTGATCCTATTTTAATTAGAAACTTCAACTAATTTGTTGATTTTTTAGGCAAAAATTAATTATGCTTCTACAATTACGTATTAAAATTGCTTCTAATTGGGTTTCCTTGGTTTCAAAAATGTTTCCTCATTTTGCATTTGTATTTAAACAAATATCTCTAAAACTATTATGCAAATAAATTTTACTTTTATGACTAGTAAAATGCAAGAATATATATCAGTGGTAAGAGCTCCAACCTCTATATAAAAATATATATATTTATTTTTTCATAATATGAATTGGTTATCAAGTCAGTTATAAACATTGTATAGATGCAATTTCTGATATAATCTGACAGCAAATGCTGTTTTTTTCTGTAGTAAAGTAGCATATTTAAATGTGGTCTCTGTGTCTTTCTCATTATGCATACAAAATAAAGATTGAGCATGCAAAATTCGTTCAAAAAATATTTATGGACAACAAAAAGAACAAAAATGTTCTTACAGTATAGAAATAGAAACTTTGAAACTAAAACTCATGTTTGATTTTTATTTTCTTTTGAAAAAATATCATATATTATAGCAGTATTTGAATGTCCAAATATAGAGTTATTTGAATGGGGAAATAACACTTGCTTCTGAAAATATGACACTTGCAGCATTTGGGATAAGGATAAGGTGAGGCAGGAGAAGAAAGAACCAATTTGTGTGCTTAAAAATGACTTTATACATACTTAAAATGCTGAATTTATATCGCACTATAAGAAGGTTTCTACTGAAAAATGACATCAAAAATAGCGATTAGTAACCTTAAATCGCTAAAATAATTGAATAAATTTACTTTTCTCAGCACACTCTTCCCAATGATTTGCAAATTTCTTATCATAATTAGAGTTCAAGGGAAATTAAGTTTCCATAATTGAAAGAAATCCTCCGGGGATTGTAATCCTGCAAGCGACAGGATTTTGCTGCCAATGTTTTATAATTAAAAAAAACCCTACAAAAGTTTCTGAATAGTAATCATCGCTTTATTTAATGATCGATTTTTCCATGATTAAAAAAAAAAAAAACAATTTTTTTTTATTTAAAATACATACCAGCATTTCCGAATAGTTATTTAATTACGGAAAGGCTGTCATTAAATAATTCTAACTGAAAATTTTGGTAGGTATTTTGAATGAAAAACGCTGACGGCGCGATCCCAGCTTGCAGAATTGCAATCCAGAAGTGTCATTGAGTTGACGTTGTATTTATTCTTGGAAAAGTTATGTTTTCCAGTTAACAACAAAATCCACACAAAACGTTTTTGCCTTCTAATATTTATCCCTTTCTTTTATAAAGTTGTTTTTTGAAAAGCATGCTTTCAATTATAAGCCCATTCAGGGACGGCTTTAAAAGGGCGCAAGGTCCCCCGGATACTACAATGGAGGGTACGCAAAATATTTGATCTGAGATTAAGACCTAAAAAATATCATCTTAAGAACAAATGAAAAAAAATCTCTCTCAAGGCGCGGGAGTAGCACATGGGCGTGAGCTTTAGTAGCCAAGGCTATTAAAACTTTCCCTGGGTGCCGTTTTCTATCCTCAACCGTATGCAAACACGTCCGCTTTGGTTTCCGATTCTGAAAATTCCTTCGATGTTGATGTATCTTCAATTTCTTTATGATAATAAAAATCGCTCTCTTTTACTATCTATCTATTAGTTAATGATTATCCTTAAGCAAATTCTCGAAATTTAGTACACTAATCAGAATATATATGTGTGAAAAAATATTGAAGCGGCTTAGGGGCGCGAAATTTTACCTGGTTGAGGGCGCACCGGCCCTCGGGCCGGCGGGCCAGACCGAGCCTGAGTACACTCTCCTTGCTTTTTAGATTAGCATATGGAAAGAAATTTTCTTTTCTTTGCGGTAGATAAAAAAAAAACCAACATCCTTTGATTTCGGAGTTGATTATGAAGTAAAGATTTTGAACTATTAACTCGCCGGAGTTATGATGTTTTATTTTCTGTATATATTTTTCTTTAATATAGAAATCTCGTCTTTTAGACTAACGAAAAAAAATGTTTCAGTAGACTAGGTCACATTCCAGTTCTATTGAAATGGCAGGCAAGATACCAGAAAATTTTATTTCACCACATCGGAAATACGAATCCACTCCACTTTAAGTCCACGGTATTCAAAACACAGTTTTTTTTTAAAAGAATGTTCAAGTACGATAGGTCCGTTTCAGTCATTTTAGGTCACTTTGGGTCGGTTTGTGTCACTCCCAGCCACTATTTTCGATAATAGACTTGTACTCTCCGATTGGTCTCGTAGCACCAATATATGTAGAGACGTTTTTGGAACACATTGGATGAAGGAGAACGAATTCAAGTTTTATATCAAATATGTTACTTCGGCCGTATACCTGGAGTACATTTGCGATTCAAAGCGACACCACAACAACGCAGGTAAGCGAAGAGACAAGCATCACTCAGAAAGTGGCGTTTTGAAGATGTTTAATAGCACATAGTGAAGGGAGCTTACATGACCCATGGGGAGTGACCCGACCAAGCACAGAGCGCCTTTAGAGGCTACATTTTCAAGCGAGATCAGGAACAGAATTGCTATGAATAATTACTTCAAAGTCCTTGACAGCTGGTACATATTTGGCGTGCGGTTTTCGCCAAATTCCTTGGAAGAATGAGGAATTTGCACACATGAGGTAATCGGCCAATTTTATATTTTTCTGATAATTCCAGGCTCATAAATTTCAAAAATGTAAAAAAATCGTTCAATAATTGTTAAATTAGGTTTAAAGTTACGAGAAAACCTCGCGACTTGAAAACGCTGCGTGATTGGCTATGACGTCACTGTTCACGATGTGCCAATGTTTACATTTTGTTTGCAAGCGGCGTTTTAGTTCTCGGCTCGGGTTTTGCAAGCATTTTGAATTTTTTTTATCTCGAAATTTATTTCTACTTTGGTCTTTACGATATTTTTATCAATCTCTCATTTTCGTTGTCTCTCACTATTCTAAAAAAAAAAAAAAGTACTTAACTAATACTGATGTCGCTGACGTAATTGAATTTATTGTGACAGTTTGACTTTCTTGGCTTATAATACAGTAATTATTGCATATAACAACATGGAAACATGTAGTTTTGTAGAGAAATGTATAATAAATACGCTGAAGCAAGCAGTTTTTAAATCGAAGAATCATTTTATTAGCTATTCAATGTTAAAATTGGTCAAAATAGATCATTTAAAATCTTTTATAGGATCAAAAACTATGCATAGCAATTTAATAATCTTTCGTTAGGCATACTTGACTAGATTGTGGTGTGCAATATGCAAACATTTTTTTAATTTGTTAAATTTTTAAAGTATTTTTCAAAATTGTCATTCAAAATTTCATTATCAAAATAAAGTTTAATTCATAGTTTGAAATAACATTTTATTTCCCATTGTTACCCGTTTTAAAATAGCCTAAATATGTAATAACATTTACAAAACTTTTCAGTCGAAACATTTATTTACACCCGATTGTAAAAAAATAAAGAAACTTTAAAATAATTAAATTATTACGTGGGAAAAGCAATGAATGTTAAAAGTCACTCCTAATTAAAACGATATATATTTAATTCGTCATATTTACATCATATAAACGGTTTTCTTATAGCATGTAAAATAAAACTTTTTTCTAAGCATTATAAAACTTCGGGAAGCAGCGACAGTTTTAACTTAAGACTGTTAAATCCAAAAGAGATACTTTCTGACACATTTCTGAATTCATTTTTGTTAGGAAACGCATGAAATAAGCAGGTGTTCTTATTCAGAAACTATGTAATCAAAGTCGTTTTCTCTTTTTTGGGAAAGGCAGAAGATCTTTCAGAAAACGCTGTCAAAGTCGACGTTTGGAACTGAATTCTCGACACGGCATCACGAGAAAAGGGAAAAACGTATGTCAAGTGATACAAATTGGTTATAACTTGATAATTAATTAATTTATTTAAAAAATGGAAAACTCATTTCGATTTCAAATAGCTTCAATAGTTATGCCTGCCAATTTCATGCTTTTGCGTTTAAAAATGAATCGCGTTGTTGAGAAGGCCATTTTAGAATCACCTTAACTATTTTATAACAGCTGATTTTCAAATCTTTAATTGATCTTTCTTAACTAATCATGAAAACAGAGATCAGCTTTTGCGATAACAGTGGATGCGGTCTGGGGCGCCGAAAATTCCCCACTCAAAACGGCAACCTGATTACAGGACATCGCCACTTCTTGTGATAATATCATTTAACCTTTCATAATCAGATAAAGTTTTTTTAACGAAGAAAATTAGCGTGTTTTTAAAGCCTGTGGGGGGTCTGGATGGGAGTTGTCGAGCATAAACTGTTAGGAGGGCATATATATGTATATATATAGAGAGAGATAGATAGATATGTGTGTGTGTGTGTGTGTGTTTATTTATACCTAGTTCAAATGCATAAATATCTTATTCTTTTTCCTAATCAAAAGCTTATATTTTGATTTCTGCTAAAAAATACTGACGCGTCGCAGAAATACATTTTTTTTTTCAGGTTAATTATAAATTTCAGTCTTTCTTTTATGCAAAAAAAACATTAATTATATACTGGTATCTGACTGTTTGGACACATCATATCAAATTTGTATATATTATATATATATAGGTTGTTGTATCAGTGCTTTATATATCTGTAAACGGATATTATAATTATGTTTAAATAAAAAGTGATAAAAAAGTATTTATACTTCTGAAATTATTTCCACCTGGTTAAACAAACAAAAATATGAAAGGTACTTTAACATTGAGGTTTGTAATGTTATATTTAAAAAAAAAAAAAAAAAAAAAAAGAAAAAAAAAAAAAGAAACTAGAATCAATACATCTAAGTTATAAATTAAAAGAAACCATTATGTTTGGTGATAAAATTTATCAACAAATTATTGTTTTGAGTTAAATTCCAATTAATTTATATTTTCATTCAAAAGATATTAATTTTATGAATTAAATTAATCAAAACAATCATTTCCTTACTTTATATTTTAATAATGTATATAAATGAATCAAGGAGTTTTGTAAAATTATTGTAACTTTAGCAGATTACCCTCAAATTCTCCAATATCTGTCACACATTACCAGAAATGCTTTTGCCTCTGTAGTATATTGAATGATTTATAAAAATCATTTTTTTTTCTTATAAAAAATAATTATTCTAACACACAATATCGTATAACTTATAACTAGTATAAATATTTTATACTGGAATCATTTTTTTTTTCTTTCAAAATTTAAATGCCAATGGAGAAAATCAAACTTACTTTAACTGTTTTTGTATTATACTATTTTTTAAAAAAGTCTTAAAAAATTAAAGATAACTTTTTGTAGTTTGCGAGTTGTTTAAGTCTTTAGTACATTTGTATTTTCTTAAAGATTCTATTACTTTTGGTAATGTAATACCCACGAATTTTATTACAAGAAGAAAAGAAAACTCTCAAACGCGCTATCCAAAGCGTAAACAAATGCTGCGTTTCTCTCCTTGTCATGAACTATGACGTCACAAGACTGGCGTAGTAAAAAGTGTCGTTTTCGGAACACGGTAAATAGTGCGCTATAAAAACTGTCAGAAGTCAACAATTACAGCTCAAAATTAAAAAAAAAACATACTGTTCTTCTTATCTTTCTGTTTTCTATTATATAAAAATACAATTAGAAAACGTGAAAATTCCTCATTACCGAGTTGGCGATAAAATATGCAGAGAGATACAGAACACATCGATGTTAAAAATAACGAAATGAGATATCTATGAAAAATTGCATCCTCAATGCATAGCGATATAGGGTTGCGAGAGGGCAAAAGTTAGTCTTACTGGGAACAGAAAATTATCTCAAGGATTTAGACAATACATCCGCAGATTGTAGAAACTATGAACTAACAATAGACGTATCTAACGGCTACATTTTTAAATGTAAATGCATAAGTGCAGACATGAGAAGGAATTATTCTTTCTTCTTTATTTTTTAACTGAGCAAAATTACTTCTGGAAGAAATAGAGTGTAAGAGGATAATTTTTAAAAAATAAAAGCGTTATCTTTAATAATAGAAAGAGCTACATTTAAATGCAGGGAATGGGATGCACAGACAAATTAAATTTAGAATATAAATTTAAAATAATTAAATTAATTGCATATTGAATACAAAGCAAGGGGTAACTATTAAGAAAAGCATATACTATGATATAGTTACTGGATCACCAGATTATGAGTCAGCAATTGCATTGAAAAATGAGTTAATTAACATATTTAGTTTTTGTGGAATGATTTTGCATAAGTGGAATTCAAATTTGAATGAGCTTTTAAATTATGATGAAATCGAAGATGTTTCCTTTTGCTCTAAATCTGAAACTTTAGTTAAAACTTCAGGTATGGTTTGGCAATCTAATAAAGATCAATTCGTATTTCGAGTTTCGATGAAATAACAAGAATCATGCACCAAAAGACAAGTTCTTTCTGTCATTGCAAAATTGTATGATCCGCTAGGGCTCATTGGCCCAATTATTTCCAAGGCCAAGTATTATCTTCAAAAATTGGATGGGACGAGAACATTCCAGTACCCTTTGCGAATGATTGGTGTAACTTCGTAAGTTAACTAAAGGATATCGAAAATATAAAAATAAGTAGATATATTATAACACTTTCAACTGAATCATTATTTGTTATTTGGTTCGCTTTCGCTTCTATAACAGCCTTCAGTGCTGCAGTCTATTTTTATTATTTAAATTAATTCAACTCAACCACGTCGGATGTTATTGCCAGTAAATCTAGAGTGGCACCTCTAAAGACCATTTCGATGCCTGGACTGGAATTATGCTCCTGTTTGCTTTTGTCTCAATTTGTTTCCAAAATTCTCCCTTCTTTGCAATGAGACATTCAAGGAGTAATTATTCTCGTATTTAACTATAGGGCAGTTGCAATAGATGTCATGTTGGAGGTCACACACTACAAATAGGCAGTTCTGATTGGTTTAGCTACCCTGACCTCCAATTAAAATACAATGGTTGATCAGCTGATTGCAACTTCCCTATAGCATTGGACTGGATAAAAACCCCTGCTCATCTATTAAAAACTTTATCGGAAATAGAGTTTCAAAAATTCAGTCTCTAACTGAACAATTTTATTGGAGGTATATCCCTTCTAGCAATAATCCGGCTGACATTATTTCTCGTGGAACATGCCCTCAGGAACCTTTAGATATGAACTGTGGTGGAAAGATACACTGTTGCCTATTTCCTGGATTTAACAGAAATTAAAAAAACTGACCTGCAAAATAATGATGCCAATTAAAATTAATTGAAATCTAATTCGAACAATAATTTACATAATGACTCTAATAATTTTCTTAACAATTTTTGTGGTTTAAATAATAATTATTTTAAGTTAATTTGTACTTTAAGTTACATTTATAGGTTTATCCATAACTGTAAACACAAAGAAAAGGTTGTAGGGCCTATTACAAACAAGTGGGTAAGTGTGATCGAAGATCGCTCAAAGGGTTTCGTTTAATATTCCTTTCAAAACACTTTAGCCTTTCTTTAATAAATTCAAATAAATATCATTTAGCAACAACAAAAAAAGTCATATTTTTTATAAAATAAAAATTTACCGGCCTATTTTTTCATTTTTTTCGAATATCTAAACCAGCGCGATAGCGCGAGGAGCCCGCTATTATATTCTGTCATAATAATATCCGTCATACGGACTAAATGCAATATTTAAAAAAATAATTTCAAAATTAAACAAATTGTACACCTTCAAAATGTTAAAATATGCGAATATTTCCATAATCAGATTTTTATCACTATTCAATATGTTTCTCAAACTCATATATTTACTATATGGAGGCACGGCAGTGCCTCCGCCAAGTCGAGAAAGCACGGCCGTAAGCATACTTTTCTGGAAGCAACTCAGGGCACTTTTGACCCCCCCTCCCTCCCATATCTCCGCGCTGGAGTATCCCAAAAATTTGAAACTTCGTTTTTCTACAGTATTTGGCACACCGGACCAAAATTTAAAATTACAATTTCCTGTCTTTTCTAGTTCAGACGATTTATGAACTCAAACATTCGATTTTTTGTCACTTACTCACTTGTTCACGCGTCATCAAAAAGATTAGGTAGATCCCGTAGCCCTAGAAACTTGACATTTGGAAAAAAGGTAGTGTTTAGGATACAAAGAAAGGAAAAATTATAAAATCCGGAAAATTTGAAAAAAAAAAAAAAAAAAAAAAAACATTCGAAAATTCAACAAATTCCATCAAAATTGAAAATTGAAAATAATACAATCTTGTAGTCTTAGAAACTTAAGATTTGCTGTTAAGGTAGTGTTTAGCATCCAGAAAAAGAAAACATCAAAAACACCAAAAAAATCGAAAGCAAAATTAAAAAAATCAAAAAAATCGTTAATTTTCAAATAATCCGATTTTGTTGCGCTAGAAACTTGGAATTCGGAATAAAGGTAGTATTTAGGATGCAAAATAAGGAAAAATTAAAAAATCTGGAAAATTCGAAAAAAATTTTAAAAATTAAAATAGTTTGATCTTTTAGATTTAGAAACTTAAAATTCGCGGTAAAGGTAGTGTTTAGGATTCAGAATAAGTTAAAATAAAAAACGCAATAAAATTCGAAAATAAAATCAAAAAATCGAAAAATAAGAAAAATTTGAAAATAATTCGATTTTATAGCACTAGAAACTTGAAATTTGGAATAAAGGTAATATTTAAGATATTAAATAAGGAAAGATTAAAAAATATGGATAATTCGAAAAATACCCATAAATTAGTGCAGACGATATATGAACTCAAAGTTTCCATTTTTTGGCACTCACACACCCACTCACTCTCGCGTATCAAAAAGATTGGGTAGATCCCGCAGCCATAGAAACTTAAAATTTGGAATAAAGCCAATGTTTCGGATAAAAATAAAGAAAAAATTATAAAATCCGGAAAATTAAAAAAAAAAAAAAAACATTCGAAAATTCAATAAATTTGAACAAAATTGAAAATTGAAAATAACACGATCTTGTAGTCTTAAAAACTTAAAATTGAGAGTGAAGGTAGTGTTTAGAATTCAGAAAAAGAAAACATCAAAAACACAAAAATAAATTGAAAATAAAATAAAAAAATCGAAAAAAATTGAAAAATTTCAAATAATTCGATTTTGTTGCGCAAAAAACTTGGAATTCGGAATAAAGGTAGTATTTAGGATGCAAAATAAGAAAAAATTAAAAAATCCGGAAAATTCGAAAAAAAATTTCAAAAATTTGAAAAATTCGAAAAAAATTGAAAAAATTAAAATAATTTGTTCTTTTAGCCTTAGAAACTTAAAATTCGCGGTAAAGATAGTGTTTAGGATTCAGAATAAGTTAAAATAAAAACGCAATAAAATTCGAAAATAAAATCGAAAATATCGGAAAAATCGAAAAATATTGAAAAATTGAAAATAATTCGATTTTATAGCGCTAGAAACTTGAAATTTGGAATAAAGTTAATATTTAAGATACTAAATAAGGGAATATTAAAAAATATGGATAAATCGAAAAAAATCGCAAATTTCAAAAATTAAAAAAAAAAAAGAAAGAAAGAAAAAGAAAAAGTGAGAAATTGAAAATAATATGATCTCGTAGTCTTAGAAACTGAAAATTTGGTGTAAAGGTAGTGTTTAGGATTCAGAAAAAGAAAAAATTAAAAACACAACAAAAATCGAAAATTAAATTTAAAAAAACGAAAATTTGAAAATAATTCGATTTTGTAGAGCTAGAAACTTAAAATTTGGAATAAAGGTAGGATTTATCTAGTATACAAAAGAATAAAAAAATTAAAAATCTGTAAAATTCGAAAAATTGAAAAAAATTCGATTTTGTAGCAAATGTTGTTTAGAACATTAAATTCGGCGTAAACTTATTGTTTAGGATACAGAAAAAGGAAAAATTAAAACACAATAAATTCGAAAATAGAATTAAAAACTCGAAAAAGATCGGAAATTTCAAAATAATTCGATTTTGTAGCGCTAGAAACTTGAAATTTGAAAGGATACAAAATAAGAAAAAATTAAAAACTCCAGAAAATTATAAGAAAAAATCAAAAATTTTAAATAATTTTATTTTGTAGTCTTAGAAACTTAAAACTTGGTGCAAAGGTAGTATTTACTATAAGTTAGTATTTACTATTCAATAAAAGAACAATTAAAAAATTCGTTAAATTCGAAAATAAAATCGAAAAATCTTTAAAAAATCGAAAATTCGAAAACAATTTGATTTTGTACTGCTAGAAACATTAGTTTTAAGATAATTGTCCTATTAGCTAGTACAACGCCCCTAATTGTTTTATGCTATTTCCCCCGGATTATGGTTTTCTTTTCTTTCGTTTACGAATTTCGTTATAGAAAAGTTCCGCTATAGATTGGCTACGTTATAGGCGATTTCTTTATAGACAGGTTTGTTTTCTTTCACAGGTTATACTCTATTTACTTCGCATATGAAATATGGATTGTTAAATGATATTAGCCCCACAAAAATTTTCACAGCTCCCCCTACCCTCCCGACATTACTGGCTGGTTATGGCTTCATAGTCCTTTCTAAATAAAATCATGGTGACTGTAAGATTCACTTGATTTATCTCTAAATTGAACCTAAATGATCCTAAGAAGACGGATCAAAGAATTACTATATTGGCATGACAATCAGGTAAATTAAAAAAAAACATCGAAAAATAAATAAATTTATAAAAAGTCGAAAATTTGAAAATAATACGATTTTGTAGTCCTAGAAGCTTGACATTTGGCAGAAAGGTAGGGTTTAGTATACAAAGTAAGAAAAAATTAAAAAATCCGTAAATGAAAAAAAAAAAAAAGACTAAAAAAAAAAACGAAAAAAAAACCATCGAAAAAATGAATATAGTTTGATTTATTGGAAATTTCCGGAAATTTTAACTTTGGCTTTCTTTTTTATACTAAAAAGTTCTTTTATGCTAAATATCAAGTATCTAGGGCAGCGAGTAAATATCTCAGATGGATAGCACCTTTCCTGGAAGCAATTGAGAGTACTTTTGACACTCCCCTCTCCCATAACTTAGTGCTTACCTAGGAGCCTGAAATATCTTTTTATCTACAGTACTTTGCAAACGAAACTAATGCTTCAAATTTTTGATACCTGTAAATAATAGGGACAGGGTGTGGGCTTAACGAAAATCAGTGGATGATCTCCAAAAAGAACCCAAAATAAAGAAAAGGAGGATTACTTACAAAAAGTGGTGAAATCTCATCAAAAACGTCACCTGTAAAAAATGGAGCCAAGTCTCGTGACTCGTTTTCCGTAAAAAGTTCTGAGATCGTGTAAAGCCAAGTTTAGCTATCTTATTAACTCTGAAATTTTCATTCACAAATAACTCCTAGTCTCTACATCTTTAGTTAAATATTATTTTGTGACTTGGCAATTACGTAGCACGAGAATGTGATGTATATAATTAGTCTTAATCAAATAATACCATGCCATCCCATAACATATTAAGGTGTAATAACTTCCCTGTGCGTTTATAATTAGCCTTAATCATATTATATCTCATCCCATCCCATAACATAGTAAGGTGTAATAACTTCCCTGTGCTGCGTAATTGCCAAGTCACAAAATAATATTTTACTAAAGATGTAGAGACTAGGAGTGATTTGTGAATGAAAATTTCAGAGTTAATAAGATAGCTAAACTTGGCTTTACACGATCTCGGAACTTTTTACGGAAAAAGAGTCACGAGACTTGGCTGCATTTTTTACAGGTGACGTTTTTGATGAGATTCTCTATTACTCATATTGATACTCGCTTTATATTATTCTCAAACATTTGAAAAATTCGTTAAACTTCCAATAGGACGTCAGATTTTCCTTTTATTTCTCTAATGACGTGATATTAATCTGCTTTGTGTACATACACATACTTAACTCCTTGTATTATTGAGAAATCTTAGACATTTTCCGTTTTATTACCACTGTGACGTCAATCAATTTTATTTCATATTTATCTCTTTTTCAATTGGTGAAACTTTTTATTTCATTTTCATTTTTCACGTGGAAATCGTCTGATAGAAAATTAATTATTGTAGAAAGAATTTCATTGTGGATTTTAAATTTTTGGCATGTGCTATAACGAAAAATGTTTAAATTTATTAGGAAAAGGCTGTTAGAATTTTGGTTTTTTATTTCTCTTTATTAAAATAATACGAATTTTTCAAATTTTAATATTTTGAGCTCTTTACAGCTGATATTCATCTATATACACAAAGTTTCAACTCTATAATTATATAGTTTTTGAGAATGGCTCTGTGACGGACAGACAACGGAGCGGGAGTAATAGGGTTTCGTGAGATGAACGAAACCCTAAAAAGTAAATTTGACCAGGCAAAGATAAAATTAATTCAGTTAGCTCAGGTAATGTAATTTGTCTGGGAAATGAAGGCACTCATGAAAGGTGAGCAACCAAAGGATAGTCGTGTAAGTAATTTAAAATCCTTTCTTGATAGGGATAATCTTATTAGAGTCGGTGGTCGTTTAGACCAATCAAACTTATCATACGATAAGAAACATCCAATTATTTTGCCAAAAGATCACAGCCCTACACTTTTAATATTTCAGTACTTTCACTTTAAAAAAATTGCATTTTGGTGCTCAAACATTACTTCATTTTGTGAGACAAGAATTCTGGCCTTTAAATGGCAGAAACATAGCCAGAAAAATAGTGCATAACTGTATTCTTTGTTTTAAAAATAAACCTAAAATTGCAGAACAAATATGGCTTTGTTACCCAAAGAAAGAGTAAATATGAATCTCCCCTGCACAAATTCAAGTATTGATTTATGTGGCCCATATTATATGAAATATAAACAGCAACATAAAGGAGTTTTTAGCAAAATTTATGTCGCAATTTTCGTCTGTTTTGCTGCTCGTGAATTCATTTAGAAGTAATAACAGATTTAACTTCTGAAGCCTTAATAGCTACCTTAAAAAAAATTTGTAGCTAGGCGCGGAATTTTTACCACCATCTTTTTCGACATCTTTCCACCATCTTTTCCTGTGTGTGTTCCGATAACGTGTTGCTGCTGCAAATTCAGAATTGGGAAGCAGGAGTAAAATCCTTTAAGTACCATGTAAAAAGAACTTTTGAAGAATTTTTAACTGTTGTTAATCAAATCGAAGGTATTTTAAACAGTAGACCTTTAAATTTTTACCAAAAAATTTAACAGTAGACCTCTAATACCTTTATCTTCGGATCCTAGCTGTCTGTCTGTCACAGAGCCGGTTCTCAGAAACTGTATAAGTTACACACTTGAAATTTTGTGTACTTACAGCTGAATATCTACTGTCACGCTGAAAATAATAAAATTTGAAAAAGTCGTATTATTTTAATTATAGATATAAAAAAAATTCTAAAAGCGTTTTCCTATCAAATTTAAACATTTTTCGTTATAGCAGTTGCCAAAAATTAAAAATCCACAATAAAATTCTTTCTACAATAATTAATTTTCTATTGAAAGATTTCCACGGTAAAAGTGAAAATGAAATAAAAAGTTTCACCAATTGAAAAAAAGATTAATATGACGTCATATTGGTAATAAAATGGAATTTTTCAAACATTTCTCAATAATACAAGGAGTATGAGTATGTGTAAGTACAGAAAGCAGGTTAATATGACATCATATTGGAAGTTTAACGGACTTTTTCAAATGTTTGAGAATCGTACAAAGAGAGTATCAATATGAGTAATAGAGAAAGCAAGTATAGCTATGGCGTCAGCAAGTGAATATAACGTCATATTACTTTGAGGAAAGAATTGAATCATGATAAAAACCCAATTATGGAAATATTGGCATATTTTAACATTTTGCGACAATTTTTAACAAACGCGAAACCTCAAACATCTGACGCAATTGCTTCCTTACTGTCAAAAATAAAACTCTCAATTTTGACGATTCAGCAATTCTTGAGTTATATTTCATCATTTTTTACAGTCATTTCGTCTCAAAATCAAGTGATTTTTAATAAAATGGAAACTCTCAACTATTTGACGAAACTGTTTCCCCATTCACGGCCAGGCTCAATGCATATTAAGGAACGGCAGGAACTTTTAGAAAAGCGCTTTCAGTTAATACTGAATGTATGTAGTTATTAATTCTGCATTAGTTATTTTTTTTAGCTGTTAAAATTTTCAGGAATGTTTATTATTATTTTTGTTGTTACAAAATAGTTAAAAAAAATTAGGAGTTTTTTTTTAATTTAAGAAATATATTCATATAACAATCAAATTTAAAATATGCATAACTGATCCCTTACCCCTCTATAAACAGTAACGTGTTAAAATCTTAACCATCATCTAAAATTGATAATTCTCCTCCAATATGCACTTCAAAATTTATTATTTCTGACCAACAAATTAACTAGACCATACTCTAATCATTCATTGAACAAAGGAAATTTCTCTGATAAATTATATTAATCATGCCATATTCTAATTATTTATTAACCATAGAAAAACCATAATAATAATCTAGCCTTATTAATTAAAACATGCAGAAATTATAACAGCATCGATAAAAAATACAATCTACCTTCTAAAAATATAAACACACAGCAAAATCCCGTATATACATTTAAAATAACATTTACGCAAAGTCCCGTTGTCGAGGTAATAAAATCCCACTCGCTTCCCACACCCAAGGTCTCGCGTTCGAATCCCCTTGAAGACTTGAGATAAGCGACGAAATTTTTTCCACAGTACAGATGCTTCTAAAATTGTCAATAGATGGCACCACCGGCCCTTTTTTACACTTTCGAACAAGCAATCTGACGAAATTTGTATCCTCAAACAAGTGAAGAAATTAATTTACTCAATTTGACGAAATATTCGCTCGGAGCATTTCCCAGGAAACGGTTTCGTCAAAAGCGAAGAAAATTTCGCGAAATATGAGTATCCATTTCTGACAATGTATCGGGCCGGTTCAGATATTCGAAAAAACACAAAAATAGACCGGTAAATTTTTACTTTATAAAAAACATGACTTTTTTTTGGAAAATGAAATTTATTTGGATTTATGAAAGAAAGGATAAAGTGTTTTGAAAGGAATATTAAACGAAACTCTTTGTGCGATCTTCGACCCCACTTACCCACTTGTTAATTGGCCTCCTTATGAATACCATTTGTGAACCAAATTTGACTGACCTTGCCAATAATAAAGTTAGTCAGTGGCACAAATTACAAAAATTAATCAATTAATTTGGAAAAAATGGAGTAGAGATTACTTAAATAATCCACATCAAAGAACCAAATGGTTAATTGGAAAAGAAAATGCTAAAATTCGAACAATGGTTTTGTTGAAAGATAGTAATTTACAAATATGTACGTGGTCTGTAGGTCGCATTCAAGACGTAAATTTATGATAATGATGGTAAAATTAGGGTCGTGCTTATCAAATTTCCAAGTGGTGTATTCAAACGGAGTATATTGTTGGGACACTCTTTGTCCCTGTTCCTTAAATTTACGATTACTCTATATAAATTATTAATTATCATGAAAGAATTTCACTTTTTTCCTATAACATGATTTCTCAAAAACCATTGCTATAAATTAAGCTTGCAAATTACTAACACAAAGTTCGGCCGTGGTATGTTGCATTAAGCTTCCTAATAAAACATGCTAAACTAAATTATGACAAGGTATTTTGAATTTGTAATACATTTATTCAATTGGAAAGCAATCATTAACAGATACACATCAAATCAAGAGAACAGAAATTTATGGAAAACTAATTCGTTATCCAATTATTTATAAACATTTTTGTGGAAAATAATTGGAAAGGGGTGCACTTTTAAAGAATGTAAAGGGGATAATATTTTGCCCGTTCAAAAGGGGAGCTATAAAATGCAGGAAGAAAATAATAAGAAAAAATCGTGAGTCCAGGTAAGCGTCATTGCACGACAGAAAAAAAAATAACAAAAAATATTGTATAACCAATCACGGAATAGTTTTTGTATTAAAAAAATCCAATAGCATCGTCAGGATTGAGATATGTTAAAATTCGTTTTAAGATTGGTTTAAGGGAATTTGGGGGAAAGATTGTAGGGAATTCAGAAAAAAAGAAAAGGGGATGCGAAGAGAAAAAAGTAACACATTACAATTATTACTTTGGTAGTGAGTGGTGAGCGATATTTTAGAGTTGTGCACGATTTTCTAGTGATCAAGTAAGACTCTTGAGTGTGCTGTTTTATTTTGTTAAAAATCAATATATCTCCTAATCGGAGGGCTCAACGGCCTTCCAGTAAAATTTGATGAAATGCACTAGGGGTTTTAAGTTGCGGGGATTCGACTGGCACCATTAATATTCGTCTAACTTTAACTGTTCAGTCTAATTAATAACATTGCTAATTAATGATTCTGCTAAATTTCATAGGGGTTTATAGGCCAGAGTTAGGTATCAATCTTTTTCGCTCACCCGGCAGATCTCGATTCTCCACAATATCCCAAGCTATATCTTAACTCAGTCATTGATTATAGACTAATTAATACAATTATCCATCTATATAACTAATTACAACTATTATATGTTGCTAAATCTCAATATATATTCTAAACGGAGGGCTCTTCGGCCTTCCAGTAAAATTTATTGAAATGCACTAGGGGTTTTCAGTTTCGGGGTTTCGATTGGCCCCATTAATTTTTATCTAACTATAACTGTTCTGTTTAATTAATAACATTGCTAATTAATGATTTGCAAAATAACTTAGGGGGGTTTATAGGCCAGTGTTCGGTGTCAAACTTCTTCGTTCACCCAGCAGTTCTCGATTCTCCACAATATCCCAAGCTAATCTCTACTCAGTCATAGTTTATATACTAATTATTGCAATTAATTCCAGCTGTAATAATTTAAAAAAAATCAATATATCTCCTAACGGTGGGCTCAATGGTCTTCCAGTAAAATTCGATTCGATGACCTGGGGGTTTTAAGGCGTGGAGAATTGATTGGCACCACTCATTATTGTCAAACTATAACTGTTCTGTCTAATTACTTAGATGGCCAATTAAAATAATTACTAGAATACTTAGGGGGTTTTAAAGGCTTGTGTTTGGTGTTAAACTTCTCCGCTCAATCTGCAGATCTTGATTCCCCGCATATCCCCAAGTTGCTTCAATAAAGTCACTGTTAATATACTAATTACTGCATTTATCTATGACAGGCGTTTAAATAGCTGCACTGGTCGCATACTGCTAAAATTCAATATTTCCCCCGAGCAGTAGGCTCTACAGTTTAATTAGTACATTCAATCTACCAAGGTGGTCCAAAAAAATAAAAATTCGTATTCCTACTGTACTGATTATTATATATAAATATAAATATTTTGGTATAATATAATATGAGTTTCAGCTAAATAAAAGTTAAGCCCATGAGCCATCCACTTGTACTGCAGAGGCCTTAGCACTCACAATTTCTCTATAGTGTAATTTGTATCAAACTGTGTTTTGCAGTTTTATGTTTCATCCAAAAATATATGGTTTATCTTAACACTTTCTGACACACCCACAAAGTTCGTCCGGGGTCGCCGTTCCCACCGCCTACTGCGATAGACAGATAGATAGTTCGAAACTAACCAATTTGTTAAGCAAATATCAAACACACGCGGAACTAAACAAAAAATGTCTAAAGGCAATGGTTCCCCACCCGTGCTCCCTGTCAAGCTCAAGGTGACGAAACAGGGTTCACAAAACAACAAATTAGGGAATACACTCAAACCATACAGGGCGAGCTCAGTAAGTTCGGTGACGACCAGCACATCCGAAAAAGAAGAAACAAAGCATAAAAAACCACAGAAGAAGACAGAAAGAACACTGGAAGAGGTAGAAAAGAAAATTAACACACATCTCATGATCACATTGAATAGCAGTGATAGCGACCCAGACGAAGTGGAGGATGGCGAAACAACAGAAGAAAACAACACAGGTAAAGCAACGGAATACGAGAGAAGGCTCAAACAAGAACTCATGGAATACTGAAAAGAAACAGACACTGGTATAAAAAGAAGCATGGAGGCAGAAAGAGTAATGAAAGCCCTAAACTACTTGCAGGTAATACAACACAGGTGCACAAGGATACCAGTCGCGACAGGAAGCGAGATAGACAAGATAATTGAAATCATCACGAAGAACATAATGGACCTAGAAGTAAAGATGCAAGCAGCGAGTGCAAAAGTAGAAATCTTTGAACAACACTGGAAACCAACAGAAAAAGAAGACAAAGAAGAAAACCCAGGTAACGTACACAGGGAGGAGGTGACCGCCGAGACTCAAACCAGGCCTCTAAGAGGATATGCGGAAGCAGTCAGAGCGGCTACATCCACCCTCATCATCCAAGGGACGACCGAAAGAGACGCTGAAGACTTAGAAAAACAAATAGCAAGAACAACAACGGGACACCACGGAGGAGTAAAGAAGATCAGAAGAATTAAGAATGGGATGAAACTTATCTGTGAGGATGAAAAAGAAGCAATGAAAATAAAACATACCATCACCAACAGCGAAGAAGGGAAAGAGACTATAAGAGTAAGATCAGGAAAGATTAGAAAGAAGAAGATAATGATTTTCCATGTCCCAGATTTCGTGAAAGAAGACCAGATAACAGAGAAGATAAAGAAGACCTTAGGACTGGGGCCGCAAACAAGGGAGGATGTCATCAGTTTGCACAGGCAGGTGGCCGCCCGGGAGGGAAGCAAGCATCAACCTGTCCTACTCCCTGAGCCTCTGGCAGATCACTTGCAAAGGGCGAGGTCGATCTGCCTGGGGCTGAGGGATTGCCCAATAAAGCCCTTCATCAGTGTGACGCGCTGCCACAAATGTCTTGAATATGATCATGTGGCGGCAAATTGCAAGGGGACACAGAGATGCTCTAACTGCGTGGGCGATCACCTGTACACTGACTGTACTCGGCAAACCCCCCGATGTTATGCGTGCACAAAATACAACGAAGTCAACAGAGAATGGCTAAGAACACAGAAGACGACGGATCACCAAGCCAGTTCGGGTGCATGCTGGGTGCGTCGACACCTGCTAACGGTCCGCCAAGTACAGTATGACAGGGGCTTAGCACTAGCCTCAGCAGAAGAGGTAATAGAAGGGAGGGTGTCACTAACTTACACCAGAGGCAAACCACAGTTGGTCAGAATGATCAAACAAGACATAGAAGCCAGAATACAACATGACGCTCAGCGCCGCAATTATGGTAATAGACACAAATAATACTAGAACCACACGCTCAAGGAGCGCAGCGCAAAATCAAAAAAATCCACACGACAAAAACCAAACCAATATGCAACAAACACACGACACCTTAAACTTGATACAAATTAACCTACACGGCAGCAATAAAGCAACAGACACACTCGCAGGCTATGTCGCAGCCAAAGGAATACAAATAGCACTCTTACAGGATTTCCACCAAAATAAAAAAACGGGTAACATAACAGGGTTCACACCAGAAAATTGGAATGTCACAAAAACACCACAAAACAGAGCTGCAATTATAACCCGACTAGGCACCAAGCCAATAACAATACTAGCAAAAGAGTTCACAACAGCTATAAAACTAGAAAACAAGGATAAAACATTCACGATAATAAATACATACGCCCCCCCCCCCCACAGGCGGACTTCTCAGAAGTACTAGACGAGATAGGTGAGGCCCTGAGTAAAGCGGTCGGAGAAGTACTGCTAGCGGGGGACTTTAATGCACACTCAACAGCATGGGGCTACGATGACATAGACCACAGAGGGCGCGAGCTAACAGATTTCCTCCTGCTACACGCGTTGTTTGTCTACAACCCGCCGGACGCACCACCCTCATTCAAAACTGTACGAGGGAAAAACAGGGATGGTACAATAAAGGAAATACAGGGATGGCCGGACTTGACAATAACAACGGCATCACTAGGTAATGACATAAGTGATTGGCATGTCAGTGACGATGTCTCACTCAGTGACCACAGATACATAAAATTTAAAATTAAAAACTACGAGAACATAGACTACCAAAGACATGGTCTACAAACAAAGATAGGCAAACATGCAAAATTTGATAAAAACATTAGAAAAATCAGAAACACATACATTAAAGAACTCCAAAAAGCAAGCACAACAGACCAGCTAGACAACATAACACTCAGATTGCAAAATGAAATCACATCGATAGCGTTTGCAAGCTATAGGAAAAAATCTACACCTGCGGTCACTGCCCCTCCATGGTGGACGGATGAAATTAAAACAGCGAGGAACAAGGTTAGGGCACTCAGGAGGAAATTTCAAAAACAACAGAACGAAGAATTAAAAGTAAAACAACACATAAACTTCAAAAAAGAACAAGCCAAATTAAAAAAACTAATAAACAGAGCAAAATCCAAAACATGGAAAGATTACTGCAACAAGGTCACAGACACATATGGCTCCCAATATAAAAACGCTAGCAACAAAAGAACAGGTCCGGTAAAACTAGTCAACATTCTACCCCCAAATACAAAAGTAACCATTAAAGACACACTAACACATTTCCTGGACAACTTATACATAACAGACCAAAATATACCCCACACACTAACAAAGGCAAACAAAGAAAACAGCGAACCAGCACCACCGGTAGTAACAAAGGCGGAATTAAACAGAATAATCAGAAACATTAAACAAAATAAAGCACCCGGATTCGACTTCATAGATTACAACCTAATTAAAAGAATTAATAATGCAACACCGCAACTACTACTGACACTCTTCAATACATGCCTAAGGTTAGAATACTTCCCAAAATCGTTTAAAATAGGCATAGTGGTACTGTTCCAAAAACCAGGTAAAGACCCAACAAATCCAAAAAATTACATGCCAATTTGCCTCTTACCAGCGATTGGCAAAATGTTAGAACGCATAATACACGGTCGGATAAACTTTCACCTAAACAATAATAACTATTGGGTTTTAAGCAAACAGTATGGTTTCAAACAGGGGATCTCAACAGAACACGCATTAGAAAATTTAATCAACACAATAAAAGAAGATAAAACAAACAAATACCAAACACTCCTAATAGCCATGGACATCAAAGGGGCCTTCGACAACATACGCTGGCCAATATTAATTAATAATATTAAG
The DNA here is from genome assembly GCA_963931845.1 of Maratus michaelseni. Lineage (NCBI taxonomy): Eukaryota > Metazoa > Arthropoda > Arachnida > Araneae > Salticidae > Maratus > Maratus michaelseni. Next base: position 37,324,611 of record OZ007591.1, on the reverse strand, counting down.
CAATCTCCCTGTCCAGGGTACCTGGTAAACTGGATAGTGAGCTTCCTCCAACACAGGTACGTTTCACTAGAGGAAAACGGCATTAAAGTCACAAAGCAGACATTTGGCGGATGCCCCCAAGGAAGCTGTCTCGGCCCGCTCCTCTGGCTATTAATCGCAGACACAGTTCTTAAAAGAAATTGGGGAAAACATGTTAGATTACAAGCCTTCGCAGACGATTTTATTATAATTCTAAGAGGCAGAACAAAGGACAAACTTAAGAGATTAGCAAACAAAATACTAAAGGAATTTAACGACTGGATTGAGGGGAATAACCTAACGCTGAACAGGGAAAAAACAGAACTATTATATCTTAACAGGGGACACATGGGAAACCTTCCAACAGAAAACACCAATGATATAGAGGGAATAGAACTCAACGGCCAGAGACTAAATGTAAAAGAACAGATAAGATATTTGGGAGTCATACTGCACAAAAATCTAAACTGGATACCACACTGTCAAACACAAACAAATAAGGTACGAGCAAACTTCACAAACTTAGCACATATGGTAGCAAAGGGTTGGGGACTAAAAGCAAATATACTAAAAATCTGGTACACCACAGTAATGGAAAAGACGCTAACCTACGCAGCACCGGTCTGGGGACACTGCCTCAGCAAAAGGTGCATACAGATATTGTCAAGCTGCCAGTGACATTTTGCACTGGCCATAGTCAGGGCCTATAGAACGGCCCCAACCTCGGCACTTCTGGTACTCTCAGGCCTGATTCCAATCCATCTTAAAGTCTACTACGAAGCAGCGTACGGCACAGTCTCAAGATTAAGGAAAAATGCAACAATACATAATGAAACTTTACATCACATCGAATACGAGAAAAAAATAAACATATGGCAGAATCATCCAGCAGACACAATAGAACCTAGGATAGGGTACAATACACAAGACACAACGATATACACGGACGGCTCTAAATTGGAATCAGGTGCTACAGGTTCGGCCTTTGTAGCATATAAAAATAATCAAAAAATAAAAACATGGTCAGTGCCGTTAAGGAACAGCAACAGCGTCTTCCAGGCCGAACTACTGGCAATACAAGAAGCAGCAAAATGGGGCAACACCAATGGTGAGTCATATAGCATCCGCTCGGACTGCAGAACGGCCATCGAATCACTTAGTAAACCATTCAATGTAAACAAAACAGTAGACACAATCCAAAAACTCATAAAAGAAGCTAACAACAAACTTAAAATCAGCTGGGTTAAGGCGCATGTAGGCATCCAAGGAAACGAAGAGGCAGACATGTTAGCCAAAACCGCAGCTCTAAATGTAAACAACAAAAGTAAATACAACCTGACTAAACCAATCTCAAAACTTAAAAGAACACTAAAAGATATAACACTAAAACAATGGCAGTTCGAGTGGGACTATGGGGACACAGGTAGGGAAACACACAGGTACTTCCTAAAAGTAGATAAAAATAGACTAATAAGCGATTTCCTGCTAGCACAGCTATACACAGCTCACGGAGCTTTTCCAGCATACCTACACAGGTTTAAGAAAGCGGACACACCGGACTGCGAATGCGGAACGCTGGGTTCACCAAAACATTACCTAATTCAATGTCCACTCACCCAAGCACACCACCTGGCACAAATAACAACAGATAACGAGAAATTATGGTATGAACAATTAGCGAAAAACAAACACGTACAAAACAAGGCAAAGACAGTAATCAGGTGGCTCCAAGAAAACTGCGACAGCATCACGACACTAATTCAAAACAACACACAATAATATTTAGCACCCCAGCAGCAGTCGAAGGCGGAAGGTAACACAACGATAAAATGAATATGTATATGTGTTTATGTGTTATATGTTAAAAAAAAAAAAGCCTAGGAGCAATCCAAAGCCACAAAAAAAATTAAAAAATTGTCCATGGGTATTGTCCAATGGCAGTGTGCGGTAGTCGCACAACATCAGCTGCTTCCAAGGCCCGAAAAAGGAGCCCCGTAATCACAGAATTACCAGCACGACGTACGTCACCAACGGATCAGCAAGTTGTGCATTATGACACAGTAAGAAGCTTACAATAGCCCCCGGCACTGTCTGTCCGTCCTAGTGTAAAAGAAAAAAAAAAGTGTTTATTTATGTGTTTATATGTTATATGTTTAAAAAAAAAAAAAGGGCCCAGGAGCAATCCAAAGCCACCAAAAAATTATAAAATGTCTATGTGTTTTGTCCTAGTAGCAGTGTGCGGTAGTCGCACAATATCAGCTGGCACCACGGCCCGAAACAGGAGCCCCATAATCACAGTATTACCAGCACGACGCATGTCATCAACGGTCCAGCAAGTTGTGCACCATGACACAGTAAAAAGATTATAATAGCCCCCGGCACTGTTTGTCCGTCCTTGTGTTAAAAAATAAAAAAATAATAATAAGAAGAAGGGGAAGAAGACAGATGAGAAAGAAGAAGAAGAACTGGAAGGAAAGAGGTGATAAGTATAAAGGATAAGTATGGAAAGTAGATCGTGTACGTTAATGGGAGCTGGTGCACGTTAAATCTGTTCGTGGCTCTAATGTCCTCCAAGTTCTATATAAGCGCTACCTCTGGGGGTGCCAATCCAGATGCAGGTCTCTCACCTGGAATTGGTTCAAAATTAGGAGACTAGTTTCACAGTTATATGGATCATGTGAACTATATAGAAATAAAAAGCTACAAAACAGGGCCTTGGGCCAAACCAACAACAACAACAACCCATTGGGCTTATGGTTTAGTCAGTTAACGACAATAGTACTTATTTTAAATTGCAAATTATTAATTATTTAACAATCTTTCTTGGGCCCAAAGGACGGGTAAACAAGTCAATTAGCACAATAAAAGTAAATTAATTTCAATAATGTAGTTAAAGTATAATTCAGAATAAGTTCAGTTTAAATGTTACTAACATTCTTCTCTTCCAGGTTCCCCTTGCAGTTCCTCGTGCCGCCGGTTGGGACGGGCCAATGGCCGGCCCCAAGTGGTAGCACAAAGGATTTTTTTAGCAGCAGTTTTTTTTATTCATTTTATTTTTGACTGTTCGCCTCTTTATTAGGTGCAAATGGACATTGTCAGCACAAGCTACCGGACCCGCTCCAATGGGACAGTCCACGGAGCCAGTTTTTACCAGGTGGGGTTCGGTAGAAAGGCGCAGTCCCGTCAGCCCCCGCAGCGTTTTCGTCTGCCTTGCTACTCGGCCCCAAAATTTTCCTTGCTGGTATGACTTAGCTATTGGCAAAAATTAAATAAATAAATAAATAAATAAATAAATAATAATAATTTCAGTGGTTTTAATTGTCCTCCCTCAAAATTCTCCCCCCTTTTTCAAGCTAAGTTGAGTACCATAGTTTCGGCACTAAATTGTCCAGTCCCATTCCAACTATCATGACGAGTATGTGGCGTGCGGCAACAGTTCTCAGAATACTAAAACCTAGGAGTGATCAACCCAGTAAAATCCAGACATTATAGGTCAGCCGACCTGGGTACTTGTCATTGTGAATCGCCCCATGAGGCGATCAGGCGAATTTCGCCCCACTCTCCAGGCACTCAAACCCGTCAAACTGGGTCGAATCCCGGTAGGTAGGGGCCTGGTCAGCGGTCTCCAAGACTCTTGAGTGTATAGGTCCTCTAGTTGTGATGAATGACAGGCAGCCCCTCTCAACACTATGGATTTTGGGTAAGCAAGTTTTATACATCCTTTCTGCTTCAGTATGAATTAATTATTTAAATCGTATTTTAAAGTCATTGATTTTAAGTAATTGAAGGGGTTTATTTAAAGAATTATAGGGAAAGTGACATGTATTACGTTCAAAATTTGTATTTAGGGAATTTTCCTGATGACCATAAAATTATTATGAATTAAGGTAATTAAAATGTTTATAAATAATTGGATAACGAATTAGTTTTCCACAAATTTCTGTTCTCTTGATTTGATGTGTATCTGTTAATGATTGCTTTCCAATTGAATAAATGTATTACAAATTCAAAATACCTTGTCATAATTTAGTTTAGCATGTTTTATTAGGAAGCTTAATGCAACATACCATGGCCGAACTTTGTGTTAATAATTTGCAAGCTTAATTTATAGCAATGGTTTTTGAGAAATCATGTTATAGGAAAAAAGTGAAATTCTTTCATGATAATTAATAATTTATATAAAGAAATCGTAAATTTAAGGAACAGGGACAAAGAGTGTCCCAACAATATCAAACATCTGTATTTTGCGCATAAATAATCCTTTATTATAATGTAAATATTTATTTTCCTTGTATTTTCTTGTGCACTTATATTTAAATACTAACAAGCTACGCTGGTCAATTTCTCTTATCGAACCTTTAATCAAACAAAATATTGACATTTCATAATTCACTTTTACATTTTAACAGAATAATAAGGCTACTATTAATTTGTGACTCGTGCTATAGCCAATATACACGTCAGGACACGTCGCCCTTATCATTATCTTTTTATGCGTGAAGGTTTCGCTATGGTTCTCCATTGTGAAATTTGGTAATTTTTGAAATTCAATATTTGAAGTATGGCGTAATCATTAAATTTGAAATGTATATCAAGAAATATACAATTTTTTATCTTTCAAATGCAGTTTGTCTAACAATTTTCTGACAAATAATTTTCGAGCTATTATCTTTTTCACTAACTTCAAATACTTCATTTTCCGAGATTAATCTGTGGCAAAGATTAGAGAAAAACCCAGTCATCAGCAACGCATAGCTTTATATTAAAGAGGATGTTGGAGCAGGGATTGTCACCATCACTTTTGAAATCGGTTCTGTAGTTCAAGAGATTCCACAGAAATTGTAATTTAGAATGATTTTAGAACGCTTTTCGCTCAATTCACCCTTTTAATTTTCGAATTTTTTTTAATTTATTCTTAGAGAGCATTTACATCTTATAAGTAACTACAATGCCAAATTTCAAATTTCTAGCTCCTTCAGCATAAAAAAGTCGCAATTTTCGAACATTTTTCACCCCCCCCCCCCCATTGGGCTTAGTAGCACCGACATAAAATATAGTCTATGTTGGAGCAGGGAGTGTCACCATCAATTTGCCACCATCACTTTTGAAATCGGTTCTGTAGTTCCAGAGATTCCATAGAAATTGTAATTTAGAATGATTTTAGAACGATTTTCGCTCATTTCACCCTTTTACATTTCAATTTTTTTTTCAATTTGTTCTTAGAAAGCATTACATCTTATAAGTAACTACAATGCCAAATTTCAAATTTCTAGCTCCTTCAGTATAAAAAAAAAACCGAAATTTTAGAACGTTTTTCGCTCTTGCACCCCTCTGGGATTAGTGGCACCGACATAAAATACAGCCTATGTTGGAGCAGGGAGTGTCACCATCAATTTACTACCATCACTTTTGAAATCGGTTCTTTTAGTTCCAGAGATTCCATAGAAATTGTAATTTAGAATGTTTTTTGAACGCTTTTCGCTCATTTCAATCTTTTAAATTTCGATTTTTTTTTCTTAGTGAGCATTTACATCTTATAAGTAACTACAATGCCAAATTTCAAATTTCTAGCTCCTTCAGTATAAAAAAATTGCAATTTTAGAACGTTTTTCGTTCCTGCACCACCCTGGGATTAGTGGCACCGGCGTAAAATATAGCCTATGTTGGAGCAAGGATTGTCATAAAAAATTTGACACCATCACTTTTGAAAACAGTTCTGTAGTTACAGAAATTCCATAGAAATTGTAATTTAGAATGTTTTTAGAACGCTTTTCGCTCTTCTCACCCTTTTAAATTTCGAATTTTTTTAGAATTTGTTCTTAGAGAGCATTTACATCTTATAAGTAACTACCATGCAAAATTTCATGTTTCTAGCTGCTTCAGTATAAAAATATCGAAATTTTAGAACGTTTTTCGCTCTTGCACATCTCCCTCCTGTGGTAGTGGCACCGATATAAAACATAGCCTATGTTACAGCAGGGACTGTCACCATCAATTTGCCGCCATCACTTTTGAAAATGGTTCTGTAGTTCCAGAGATTCCATAGAAATTATAATTTAGAATATTTTTAGACCGCTTTTCGTTCGTTCATCTCACCCTTTTAAATTTCGAATTTTTTTTAGAATTTGTTCTTAGAGAACATTTACATCTTATAAGTAACTACCATGCCAAATTTCATGTTTCTAGCTGCTTCAGTATAAAAATATCAAAATTTTAGAACGTTTTTCGCTCTTGCACATCTCCCTCCTGTGGTAGTGCACCGATATAAAACATAGTCTATGTTACAGCAGGGACTGTCACCATCAATTTGCCACCATCACTTTTGAAAATGGTTCTGTAGTTCCAGAGATTCCATAGAAATTGTAATTTAGAATATTTTTAGACCGCTTTTCGTTCGTTCATCTCACCCTTTTAAATTTCGATTTTTTTTAGGATTTGTTTTTAGAGAACATTTACATCTTATAAATAACCACCATGCCAAATTTCACGTTTCTAGCTCCTTCAGTATAAAAAAAAGCGAAATTTTAGAACGTTTTTCACTCTTGCACCTCCCTGTGGTAGTGGCACCGACATAAAATATAGCCTATGTTACAGCAGAGACTGTTATCATCAATTTGCCACCATTACTTTTGAAAATGGTTCTGTAGTTCGAGAATTGTAATTTAGAATGTTTTTAGAACGCTTTTCCCTCATCTCACCATTTTAAATTTCGACTTTTTTTAGAATTTGTTCTTAGAAGAGCATTTACATCTTATAAGTAACTACCATGCTAAATTTCATGTTTCTAACACCTTCAGTGTAAAAAAAATAGAAATTTTAGAACGTTTTTTGCTCCTGCACCCTCCTGGGAGAAGTGGCACCGACATAAAATACAGTCTATGTTAGATCAGGGTCTGTCACCATTAGAGTTTCAAAAATCCGGTTTATTCCCAGGTTTATTTCCAATATACCCGGTTTATTCCTAGGTTTATTCCCAAAAAACCCGGTTTACACCCAAAAAACCCGATTTATTCCCCCAAAAAACGGTTTATTCCCAGGTTTAAACCGGGTTTTTTCTAGCCTTTGCAACTCTAGTCACCATCAATTTGCCACCATCACTTTTGAAAACGGTTCTGTAGTTCCAGAGATTCCATAGAAATTGTAATTTAGAATGTTTTTAGAACGCTTTTCGCTCATCTCACAACTTTTAAATTTCGATTTTTTTTTTAGAATTCGTTCTTAGAGAACAGTTACATCTTATAAGTAACTACCATGCCAGATTTCATGTTTCTAGCTCCTTCAGTATAAAAAAATCGAAATTTTAAAACGTTTTTCGCTCTTGCACTCCCCTGGGGGTAGATCTTGCGATCCAGACAAGCGAGGTACTTATCTCATTAACTCTGTTCACTGGCAGAATTTATAGATTTAGCACCTTTCACCGTTCTTTTTCCCACAGTCTTCTAATTTTTATATTTCCAATCACTATCAAATGCCAATAACTGTTTTACTCTCCGCCATATTAGGATGTAAACGCAGCAGAACAACAGCTTACCACCCCCAGTCTAACGGTTTTATTGAAAAATTTCATCGTCATCTCAAGGACTCTCTTAAAGCGCACAACCAAACTAAAAGGACCGAAATTCTTCCCATATTCTTACTAGGTTTGCGCACTGCTCTCAAAAATTGACATCAAAGCAACCTGTGTTCAGCTTGTTTATGGCACCTATCTTAGACTACCCTACGATCTCATTTCCAGTGAGACTATAAGTCAACCACTTACCCTTACCTATGTGTCTAAGTTAATTGAAACAATGAAGACATTAAATCCTATTGCCACTGCCATGCACGGCAATTCCAAAACTTAAAGCAATCCCTCATTAAAAACTTGTTCACGTGTACTTTTAAGATCAGATAAAGTCAATCCTTTTTTAATCACCCCTTATACAGGACCCCATCGAATGACTGATAGGACCCACAAAACTTTTCTCTTGGAATTAAACGGGAAACGGTGTACAGTATCCATTGACTGCATTAAACTTGCATATTAGCTATCAGATTCTTTCGCACCTTCTCAAACTCAAACGCAACATGAGCCCATGAATACTCAAACAACTCCTCTTGAACAGCCCACCACCAGATCTGGTCGTAAAGTTCGTTTCCCACAACATCTTGTTAATGACTATATTGTGTAAAAAGCTTTTTTGGTATATATAATCTCATCAAAAACTCACCTGTAAAAAAAGCAGCCAAGTCTCGTAACTCATTTACCGTAAAAAGTACTGAGATCGTATAAAGCCAAGTTTAACTATCTTATTAACTCTGAAATTTTCATTCACAAATCACTCCTAGTCTCTACATCTTTAGTTAATTATTATTTTGTGACTTGGCAATTACGTAGCACAAGAATGTGTTGTATATAGTTAGTCTTAATCAAATAATACTATAACATATTAAAGTGTAATAACTTCCCTGTGCGTATATAATTTGCTTTAGTTAAAATCCCATCCCATGACATAGTAAGGTGTAATAACTTTCCTGTGCTGTGTAATTGCCAAGTCACAAAATAATAATTAACTAAAGATGTAGAGACTAGGAGTGATTTGTGAATGAAAATTTCAGAGTTAATAAGATAGTTAAACTTGGCTTTATACGATCTCAGTACTTTTTACGGTAAATGAGTTACGAGACTTGGCTGCTTTTTTTACAGGTGAGTTTTTGATGAGATTTCACTTCTTTTTGTAAGTAATCCTGCTTTTCTTGATTTTGGGTTCTTTTTGGAGATCATCCACTGATTTTCGCTAAGCCCACACTCTGTCCCTATTATTTACAGGTATCAAAAATTTGAAGCTTTAGTTTCGTTTGCAAAGTACTGTAGATAAAAAGAGATTTCAGGTTCCTAGGCAAGCCCTAAGTTATGGGAGGGGGAGTGTCAAAAGTACTCTCAATTGCTTCCAGGATAGGTGCTATCCATCTGAGATATTACTCGCAGCCCTAGATACTTGATATTTAACATAAAAGAACTTTTTAGTATAAAAAGAAAGCCAAAATTAAAATTTCCGGAAATTTCCAATAAATCAAACTATATTCCTTTTTTCGATGTTTTTTTTACGTTTTTTTTTTAGTCTTTTTTTATTATTTACGGATTTTTTAATTTTTCCTTACTTTGTGTACTAAACCCTGCCTTTCTGCCAAATGTCAAGCTTCTAGGACAATAAAATCGAATTATTTTCAAATTTTCGACTTTTTATAAATTTATTGATTTTTCGATTTTAATTCTAAGTTACCTGATTGTCATGCCAATATAGTAATTATTTGATCCGTCTTCTTAGGATCATTTAGGTTCAATTTAGAGATAAATCAAGTGAATCTTAGAGTCACCATGATTTTATTTAGAAAGGACTATCAAGCCATAACGAGCCAATAATATCGGGGGGGGGGTAGGGGGAGCTGTGAAAATTTTTGTGGGGCTAACATCATTTAACAATCCATATTTCATACGTGAAGTAAATAGAGTACAACCTGTGAAAGAAAACAAACCTGTCTATAAAGAAATCGCCTATATCGTAGCCAGTCTATAGCGGAACTTTTCTATAACGAAATTCGTAAACGAAAGAAAAGAAAACCATAATCCGGGAGAAATAACATAAAACAATTAGGGGCGTTGTACTAGCTAATAGGACAATTATCTTAAAACTAATGTTTCTAGCAGTACAAAATCAAATTGTTTTCGAATTTTCGATTTCTTAAAGATATTTCGATTTTTCGATTTTATTTTCGAATTTAACGAATATTTTAATTGTTCCTTTTATTGAATAGTAAATACTACCTTTAGACCAAGTTTTAAGTTTCTAAGACTACAAGATAAAATTATTTTCAATTTTTTATTTTTTCGAATTTTTGTTTTATAATTTTCTGGATTTTTTAATTTTTTCTTATTTTGTATCTTTATTACAAATTTCAAGTTTCTAGCGCTACAAAATCGAATTATTTTGAAATTTCCGATTATTTTCGAGTTTTTTATTCTATTTTCGAATTTATTGTGATTTAATGTTTCCTTTTTCTCTATCCTAAACAATAAGTTTTCGCCGAATTTTAAGTTCTAAAGCTACAAAATCGAATTTTTTTCAATTTTTCTAATTTTTTTTTCGAATTTTACAGATTTTTTATTTATTTCTTTTTTTGTATCCTAAATACTACCTTTAATCCAAATTTTAAGTTTCTAGCTTTACAAAATCGAATTATTTTAAAATTTTCGTTTTTTTTCGATTTTTTTATTTTATTTTCAATTTTTGTTGTGTTTTTAATTTTTTCTTTTTCTGAATCTTAAACACTATCTTTACAGCAAATTTTCAGTTTCTAAGACTACGAGATCATATTATTTTCAATTTATCTCCTTTTCTTTCTTTCTTTCTATTTTTTATTTATTTATTTTATTTTTTTAAATTTTCGATTTTTTTTTTGAATTATCCATATTTTTTAATGTTTTCTTATTTAGTATCTTAAATATTACCTTTATTCCAAATTTCAAGTTTCTAGCGCTATATGAAATCGATTTATTTTCAAAATTTCCTTATTTTTCGATTTTTTTATTTTATTTCCCAATTTTATTGCGTTTTTATTTTAACTTATTCTGAATCCTAAACACTATCTTTACCGCGAATTTTAAGTTTCTAAGGCTAAAAGATCAAATTATTCTAATTTTTTTTTTTAATTTTTTCGAATTTTTCGAATTTTTGATTTTTTTTTTTCGAATTTTCTGGATTTCTTAATTTTTCCTTATTTTGCATCCTAAATACTACCTTTATTCCGAATTCCAAGTTTCTAGCGCAACAAAATTGAATTATTTGAAATTTTTCGATTTTTATCGATTTTTCGATTTTATTTTTAAAAAAAATTTGTGTTTTTGACGTTTTATTTTTCTGAATTCTAAACACTACCTTCAAACCAAATTTTAAGTTTTTAAGACTACAAGATCGTGTTATTTTCAATTTTCAATTTTGTTCGATTTTTTTGAATTTTCGAATGTTTTTTTTTCCGGATTTTATAATTTTTTCTTTCTTTGTATCCGAAACACTAGCTTTATTCCAAATTTTAAGTTTCTGTGGCTGCGGGATCTACCCATTCTTTTTGATGACGCGAGATGGAGTGAGTGTGTGAGTGACAAAAAATCGAAACTTTGAGTTCATATATCGTCTGCACTAATTTATGGGTATTTTTTTAATTATCCATATTTTTTAATTTTTCCTTATTTAGTATCTTAAATATTACCTTTATTCCAAATTTCAAGTTTCTAGCGCTATAAAATCGAATTATTTTCAAATTTTCCTTATTTTCCGATTTTTTCGATTTTTTGATTTTATTTTCGAATTTTATTCCGTTTTTTATTTTAACTTATTCTGAATCCTAAACATTATCTTTAATGCGAATTTTAAGCTTCTAAGGCTAAACAATCAAATTATTTTAATTATTTTAATTTTTTTGCGAATTTTTCGAATTTTTGAATTTTTTTTTCGAATTTTTGAATTTTTTTTTCGAATTTTCCGGAATTTTTAATTTTTCCTTATTTTGCATCCTAAATACTTCCTTTATTCCGAGTTCCAAGTTTCTAGCGCAACAAAATCGGATTATTTGAAAATTTTCGATTTTTTTCGATTTTTCGATTTTTTCAATTTTGCTTTCGATTTTTTTTTGTGTTTTTGATGTTTTCTTTTTCTGGATACTAAACACTACCTTCACACCGAATCTTAAGTTTCTAAGACTACAAGATCGTATTATTTTCAATTTTCAATTTTGATGGAATTTGCTGAATTTTCGAATGTTTTTTTTTTTTCGAATTTTCCGTATTTTATAATTTTTCCATTCTTTGTATCCTAAACATTACCGTTTTTCCAAATGTCAAATTTCTAGGACTACGGGATCTACCTAATCTTTTTGATGACGCGTGAACGAGTGAGTGAGTGACAAAAAATCGAATGTTTGAGTTCATATATCGTCTGAACTAGAAAAGACAGAAAGTTGTAATTTTAAATTTTGGTCCTGTGTGCCAAATACTCTAGAAAAACGAAGTTTCAAATTTTTTGAATACTCCAGCGCGGAGATATGGGGGGGTCAAAAGTGCCCTGAGTTGCTTCCAGTAAAGTATGCTTACGGATGTCCTCTCTCGACTTGGCGGAGGCACTGCCGTGCCTCCAGATTATATAATTGCACGGTCTAATGAAGTTATTATTTGAAACGATATCATTTAATTTTTCACATACTGATTAAAACTACGCACGTTATTTTTTATTTGTACTTGGATGTTTATTTCCATATTTGTAACCATGGAGTACATCGAGCCACAATTTTCATAAATTAAATTATGTTTATCGTTTACACATTGTATTTTTACGTGTTACAAACTCTATGGTTTTTCGGTACTTCTCTATTATCCCGTCGACCACTTTTCATAACAAAAAGCTATCGCCAAACTGTAACGCCAAATAAACGGGAGAACTTTGCCATTATAGTATCAAAATAAATAAATAAATATAATGTAAGAATTTAAGGACACAATTGTTATTTTAATTAAGGAAATAACTAATAAATCAGTAAAACATAATGAAAAATACACGCAAATGTCGAATTAAAAAGCACTTGATGAAATAACAAACACGTGTAATGCTTCTGACATCAAGTAAATGGGACTGCATTTTTGGCGTTTAATCTTACAGTTTGGCGATGTTTTTTGTTATGAAAAGTGGTCGACGGGATAATAGAGAAGTACCGGTTTTTCTTATAATACATGGTTTGTATAGATTCGAGGGGAAAATTATATTACTTTCATAAAAATGTATTTGGATGGTTTCTTGTTAATACAATCTTGCCAAGGCTGTGGTTTTCCTATTAGACTTAATGTTATCTATATGCTCCATTTTTCTGCAACTAAATTTCCTCATGCCAATATAGTAATTCATTGATCCGTTTTCTTAGGATCGTTTATGTTCAATTTAGAGATAAATCAAGAGAATCTTAGAATCACCATGATTTTATTTAGAAAGGACTATCAAGCCATAACCAACCAGTAATGTCGGGAGGGAGGGAGAGATGTGAAAATTTTTGTGCGACCAACATCTTTTAACAACAAATATTTCATATATAAATTAAATAGAGTAAAGCCTGTGAAAGAAAATGAACCTGTCTATAAAAAAAAGGTCTATAACGTAGCCAGTCTATAGCGGAACTTTTGTATTACAAAATTCGTAAACAAAAGAAAAGAAAAGCATAATCCGGGGAAAATAACACAAAACAATAACGGAAGGTGTACTAGCTAATAGGACAATTATCTTAAAATCTATCTAAAACAAACTATCCCCATCCTGTGGGATTTGTTTTTCAATGTTTTACTTTATTTAATGCAAAACATAGATTGCATCCGACAACTCATACAAAAGGCCTCCGGCCTGTACCGGCAGGAAAAGGTAGCTTTCCTATATCTTCGTTTTAAAATTTTAGCTAATCTTACTCGAAAACAGCAAGTTAAAATGCAAAGAAACCGTTTACAAAAGATTCGTTTACACTGAATTTGAATAAGAAATTCGCCAAATTATTGAGCTATAGCCAAGTTGGCTTCATTTATGAAGACTTATTTTTGTCGCCAAATTTGGCGAGATTTCGCCAATTGTCGCCAAGTTTGGCGAGAATTTGGCGCTAATGGATATGAATATATAGTTTTATGCGTATGATTGGGAAAATGATTACAACAATGAAAGAAAATAATTTGCGAGAAATCGCGTTCACTAAAACTTATAAATTTATATTAAAATCATTAAAATTAAAGACATTACAATACACTTTCATAAAACATTAAAAACATATTAAAATTGGACGTTTCGGATTTACATGGAAAATCCCTCTTCAACAACAACATTTCACTTAGCGTAAATCATAGTTCAAAAATATCAACAAATAGAAAATGCAACGTATCAAAATTTCGAAGTCAAAGTTACAGTTATAATGACACGGAGTATTCATTCGGGATTGCACCTGCTTGACCATTATTGACCATAAATTTATCGTTGTTTTTTTGTAATGTGCTGTTTTGTTTCAAAATGTCAGCCACCCTAGAATTTTAAACTGCTCTATCTCAGCCAATTTTTAAGATAGAGGTAAAACAAAAAATGCTCTGGAATCCTTGTATCAAGTCCTAACACCTAATTAAAAAATAAACTTGATTTTTTTAACTTTTTTGTATATTTATTTTAGTTTTAAAATTTTCCGTGGCCGCCATCTTGAAACAAGATGGCGGACCAAGCTGGCCAACGAACTCGGTCGAGGCATTGGTGAGCTTAATACACACAATTAGTTTCGTCCAAATTAATTTATAAATACGAGCGTTATCGTATCAAATTATTTTCATTTTTTCAAATTTTTTTCGAATTTTTTTATTTTTTTTTCGAATTTTCTGGATTTTTTTAATTTTCCTTTTTCTGTATCCTAAATACTACCTTTATTCCTAATTTGAATTTTCTAGCGCAACAAAATCGGATTGTCTTCAAATTTTCGGTTTTTTTCAATTTCTTCGATTTTTTCAATTTTGCTTTCGATTTTTTTGGTGTTTTTGATGTTTTCTTTTTCTGGATGTTAAACACTACCTTCACACCAAATCTTAAGTTTCCAAGACTACAAGATCGTATTATTTTCAATTTTCAATTTTGATGGAATTTGTTGAATTTTCGAATGTTTTTTTTTCGAATTTTCTGAATTTTATAATTTTTCCTTTCTTTGTATCCTAAACACTACCTTTTTTCCAAATGTCAAGTTTCTGGGGCTACGGGATCTACCCAATCTTTTTGATGACGCGTGAACGAGTGAGTAAGAAGTGACAAAAAATCGAATGTTTGAGTTCATATATCGCCTGAACTAGAAAAGACAGAAAGTTGTAATTTTAAATTTTGGTCCTGTGGGCCAAATACTCTCTATAATTGAAGTTTAAAATTTTTGGGATACTCCAGCGCGGAGATATGGGGGGGTCAAAAGTGCCCTTCACAAACTTAGCACATATGGTAGCAAAGGGTTGGGGACTAAAAGCAAATATACTAAAAATCTGGTACACCACAGTAGTGGAAAAGACGCTAACCTACGCAGCACCGGTCTGGGGACACTGCCTCAGCAAAAGGTGCATACAGATATTGTCAAGCTGCCAGCGACATTTTGCACTGGCCATAGTCAGGGCCTATAGAACGGCCCCAACCTCGGCACTTCTGGTACTCTCAGGCCTGATTCCAATCCATCTTAAAGTCTACTACGAAGCAGCGTACGGCACAGTCTCAAGATTAAGGAAAAATGCAACAATACATAATGAAACTTTACATCACATCGAATACGAGAAAAAAATAAACATATGGCAGAATCATCCAGCAGACACAATAGAACCTAGGATAGGGTACAATACACAAGACACAACGATATACACGGACGGCTCTAAATTGGAATCAGGTGCTACAGGTTCGGCCTTTGTAGCATATAAAAATAATCAAAAAATAAAAACATGGTCAGTGCCGTTAAGGAACAGCAACAGCGTCTTCCAGGCCGAACTACTGGCAATACAAGAAGCAGCAAAATGGGGCAACACCAATGGTGAGTCATATAGCATCCGCTCGGACTGCAGAACGGCCATCGAATCACTTAGTAAACCATTCAATGTAAACAAAACAGTAGACACAATCCAAAAACTCATAAAAGAAGCTAACAACACTGTAAAAAATGGGGAGTATAATTACGCTTAATTTGGGTTTATGAAATGCCAAATAAGGTTTAAATATGCACTAATTTTGGTGTCAACACTGAATTAAGTGTTATAATACACTTAAAATAGTTTATCTGTACTCTTTAAAAAAAAATCGGTGATATCACACACCAAGAATGACAATTTGAAATTAATTCCGGAAACCAAAACTCCAATATAGGTGTACATTTTTATCTCGCAATCCAGCTCTGTGGTGTTGAAATATACGATGACGTCAGAGTGTTGCGTCAGCAGACGACAACAGAGCAGAGAACGGAATGAACCATTTTGATTTCATTATGAAGTGCTGTTAAAAACATAAGGTAAGCCTAGTAATTATTCCTTATATATTTAATAGATAATACTAAATAGTGTTTGTATAGTTAGATGAGGGAAATTAACTAAACAAAGCATGAGAATTTTTACTTTGTTAGTTGTTTTTGCTTAATAATCCTCTTCACGCACTTGACAACACTTGATCGCTAATGTTAATTCTATATTCTATAGGCATTATTTTTCTAATATCTCGTTTGTATTTGAATAGTTTTAAATGTTTTTTTTTTTTTTTTTTTTTTTTTTTTTTTTTTTTTTTTTTTACATTGGGTAGCAGAGATTAATCTCTATTTCCGCCGTTGATTACGTTTTCGATTTTCTTTGCGGATTTTTTTTAGGAAGATGCTTTTACTTTCGAAACCGGTTCCGAAAATGAAAGTATCTTCGTAGAAAAAAATCGAAAAAGTAATCAACGGCGGAAATAGAGATTGATCTCTGCTATCCAGTGCAAAAAAAAAAAATAAAATCATTTAAAAATATTTAAATGCAAACGAGATATTAGAAAAATAATGCCCTATAGAATTAACATTAGCCCTTAATAAAAATTTATCATATTTTAGAACATAATATTTAGTTCCTGTTTTATTTTTAAAGCAAAATACTTGTGGATTGCATTAAAAGAACATTTAAATCATATTTTAAAGGGGAAAAAATCAGTAGTGTATGTTGTATCTGAATAATAACGTTTAGAAATCATTGTTTATGTGAAAAAAAACAGTATTTATTGTTAAATATCTAAGCAGTCCATAGTGATTTGAATTTTCATAATTTTTCCTCTGTACTGTGAGGAGTTTTGAAATCTTGTATGCAGCATAATTAAAAGTAAGCTTATTCCCTGGACTACACTCTCTTTGTGTTTGGCTTTTCTAGAAATTCGTATTACCATTTGTTAAACATTTGCTCAAAAGCAAACTTTTGTGATTATAAAAATATAATTTGCTGCTTCCGTAGAAGATTTTTAGCTTTTGGAAATCTACTTTTATTTATTTTATAATTCTGCAATAGTTGTGATATAATTAATATAATCCTAATAACAGTATTTTTTACAAATCTTCTAGATTAAAAAAAAAATGACCCCCCCCCCCCCCTTAGGAAAGATTCTCAGGTCACCAAATGAAACTGTTCAAAAATCGAACTTTGTTTTGGGATCCTTTTACATTTTTTAACATTCTTACAAATACTAAATTGTAATATGTATAAAAACTGCAAATAAGTGTTTTAAATTAGTTTAAATAAGTGTTTTAAAAACAATAACTTTAAAATGCAAAGTACATCCTTGATTTTGTCAATTTTTTTTATCGTATACAAATACAACTTTAAAATCCTTAAGGGTAGGGAATTTTAATAAAATAATTAAAGGTTGCAACTCTTTATGAAACGGGTGAACCGCAAGCTTTTTATTTATTGTTGACATCATCACTTATTATTTCACCAGTATAATTATACACTAGTTTACACTGGAAATTTTTATTCTCCAGCCTTTTCTTTTCTTAGTATACAATGATGTTATCAACAATTTAATAAAAAACATAGTGCCTAGAATATGAATATACACTAATTTATCTTTCTGCATAATACTTTGATTAAAGGTTGCAACTCTTTATGAAACGGGTGAACCGCAAGCTTTTTATTTATTGTTGACATCATCACTTATTATTTCACCAGTATAATTATACACTAGTTTACACTGGAAATTTTTATTCTCCAGCCTTTTCTTTTCTTAGTATACAATGATGTTATCAACAATTTAATAAAAACATAGTGCCTAGAATATGAATATACACTAATTTATCTTTCTGCATAATACTTTGATCATCTATATATATATATTTGTGTGTGTTTTTGTGCGTGCATGTGTCAGAGAGAGAGAGAAAAAAAATATGAGCCTCCGCTACATTTTCTTGAGACCCCCCCCCCCCCCCTATTATTCA
Organism: Maratus michaelseni; assembly: GCA_963931845.1. Classification (NCBI taxonomy): domain Eukaryota; kingdom Metazoa; phylum Arthropoda; class Arachnida; order Araneae; family Salticidae; genus Maratus; species Maratus michaelseni. The sequence continues at coordinate 37,306,587 of OZ007591.1, read as the reverse complement.
CATATAGCTACAGCCCTAATTTTTAAATATTAGAAACTTTACTTATTTTTTCTTGATTTATGCTCTTGTATATGGTATTATTCTAAAATTTGATTTAGTTTATATTTTATCATTTTTAGCATGGAAAAAGATATTTTGGTATCCTATAATTCAAGAAGTAAATTGTTTAATTTACCAGCATCATTGGATGAATTTGAAAATGTAAGATATTTAAATTTTGCAATGTTTTTTGTAAAGAAATTAATGTTTACTATTTTCTAAACAATATTGATGTTTAATGCTACTTTATTAAATGGTACTTGTGTACTAACGCCACCGCAGCAGAAGTTGCGCTAATGTGCCAATAAAGAACAATCTTGTTGTTTGCACGCGCACACAGTTATCTTTTGGATTCCTTGTTGTTTGCTGATTTTTGACGCCATTTTTTAGTGCTATGAAAGATTGGCGGCACTTAAAAACCGCCAAATCTGTACCTACGGTGGTGTTAATACGTAAGTAAATATTAAATTTTAACTTTCTTCTTTATTGTTTCATTTTCCCCAAAATTTATCAACTTTGAACTTTAAAAGTTAAATCTAAAGCTCTATTAAAGCTGTTTTCAAGTTCACTGTGCAACAAATTCAAAATTTTCTGACACAATGACGGGCTAATTTTTAAATGTAAAGATACAAACAGTGTTGAATTCAGGAGGTGACCCAGGGTAGACAATAATAAACGTTGTATGTGTCACATGTTAAAAAATATACACAATCTTTATATAAATATGTATTATTTTATGTATACTAGATGGAACCCGTCAAAACCTGACAGAAACAAATTACTATAACAATATGAGTAAAATAAGCTTCTTTATTATTTAATAGGGGGATAGTATGAAAAAGTGTTTCATAAATTTTATTTTAGAAGTTCTTCCCCTAGTGAAACACAGTACTATTTTCGATGCAAACTCCAAACAGACAATCTGTAAACAACTGTGTAATGCAAATCATTTCGAAATTGCAGTTATATTCAGTACTGCAAGAAATAAATTTTCAAGGATCAGTATATTCCTTTGTCCATATCATATTCAGTAAATAAAAGAACGTAGTATAAATAAAGTACATTACCCTGTGATAATACAACCGAGTGAGCTCCTATGCGCATTCTGCATTGCATCTGCTCAAAGGCACCATGGAAATTTTATGTTAAGGCGGTATTAAAAAAATATTTTTCCACGCTCAGCAACTCAAAATTTTGAGACACATTTTCAGACTCATTTTTAAAAGTAAAAACATGAAACTTGGCGGTGTGATTTATGAAGAGATTTATAAGGGACCTATGTTTTTATTTTTCGCTCAATTAATTAGAAATTGAATTACGAACATTTATTTTCGCAGTATAATTTTTTTTTGTTTTCAGCGCTATCGCTTTGGGAAATTTTGTTCAAAATGTCCACTTTGACAGCATTTTTTGAAATATATTCTGCCTTTATCAAAACATTGAGACAATACAGACATTATAAAAGTTTCTGAATAAGAGAACCTGCCAATTGGAGGCATTTTAGAGCAAAATTGAATTTAAAAATGTGTATCAAAATAAGCAGTTTGGATTTGAATACTCTTAATTTTTTTTTTTAATATTTAAAAGAATGTTTTAAAATGTCCTCTTTAATCATTGTTCGTTTCAAATCCATATCTTCTAAAACACATCCATTGTTGTAAACTAATCAATTTTTATGCAAAGATGGAGAAATTTTCGCTATTGCCAAACTATGGGATTTAAAGCTAAAAATAATTATCGTGGCGTCACATTCAGTTGACGTCAAATGCGTTACATGTGCTTGTTATTTCATCAAATGATTTTTAATTGGATGTTAATGATTTTTTAATGATGTTTTACTGATTTATTAGTTACTTCATTAACTAAAATAAAAATTACGTCTTCGACATCATGATATTTAAACAGAAAAAGCATTGAAAAAATGTTGCAATGTGTAGTTACGTACAATAGATCACTTTCAACTGACATCACAAATATTTATCCAACAGTCGAGAGGGATAATTAAAAAAAATAATGTAAATAAATAAATATCAAAGATTATTTTGGTTTCTTTTTTCTTTAATGTATTGTAAATTTTATTGTTTAAACTTGCTGAGAAATGATACTTTAATGAATGGTGCTTTCCTAATTTCTTTTTCTTTCGTTTCTTTTCCTTACTTTTTTTTTTTTGAGATTCAAATGGCAACATTCTTTCATTTGTTTATTGGATGCTACAGTTTGGCAAATAATTTGGCGATAGTTTTTTTTTTTTTTTACGGAAATTGGTTGACTGGATAATATAGAAGTACCAGAATATTTTTCTGCATTTTATAGTTATATTAATAAAAATACATTTTTAAGATTTGCTGAATCACTTATTTGTTTACTTTTTCATGCATTACATTACTGAAGATTGTCCTGTTATTCTTTTAAATATCCTCTACTTACATAAAAAAATAGCATGTGTTTTCTATGGTGTTTCTCATAAACATTGTAAAATTAAGATTATTAGATTTTATTCAACTTCAACTGTCATAACTGCTGATGAAGCAGTTATTTTTGGCGATTTTTCTGTTACCTGTAAAATGGTTGTTTTTGGTATAGCCGTAAATAAGAAAAAAATTTCCAATCGATCAAATAATTGTATTTCGTTAATCATTATATTTTCTGATTTTTAAGCTAAGAAAGAAACAATAATCATGGATTTAATTAATTTTTCAATTTTTAATCATTAATTTCAGTACACCCAAACAATTTTGATTAAATCGGTACAGATGTCACTGCACAGGGTTTTCTTTTTGGCACCATAAATGGCGATTTTTGCTGTGTATAGCAACCTGTTTTTTTATAATAATAATGAATATATGTGTAAATAAATCAAATAATATAAAAATAATAAATTCAATTAAATGCGTGTGTGTAATAAAAGATTGGGAAAATTGGGTTTTTTTGCCAAAATGGCGCAAAGAAAAATTGCACAAATCCCGGTGCGTCTGCGACATCTGTTCCATTAAATCATGTAAGGGTAGTTTTTATTTAATAAATAATGAATTTTGTAAGAAGACTATGGCTATGTTAGTAAAATGGATTTTGAGAATGGGCTTGCTTTATTAAATGAGTTTTTATGAAATAGGCCTCCAATTTTGTCAGGATCAACTCCTGGTATGGTTACTGAATTTATACAAGATGTACTTGAAACTTATGCATTCTTATTTGATGTTTCAGGAGGTTTATGCTAGATTTTGTATTGATCGGACAGTATCCATTATTATACAGTTTTTTAATGAAGTTTGGCAGGAGTACATTGATGTACAAAAAGATGAAAACATTCTTCCAGGTAAGAAATATAGAATTGTGTTAGATACACCCAAAGTATTATATATTGAAAATTCAGTTCCTGACTGTCCTGAATCGAAATCATCATCCCATATAACTGAACCATTTTTCACTGATGAGAGAAATGCTTCTGGTTCCTGTGAATCATCAGAACCAGATCTATTTGCTGCAGCAACTCCACAGTCATCTTTTCCCCTAGATAATTTCACAATACCCGCTAAAGACTTTTCAAGTCGCCTAAGACAAGCTTTGCAAGATGAGGTACCCTTACCTAGGGTTTTGCGGTCAGAATTAATACATACCATATGTTCATCTGTTGTGAAACATTCAAAATATCCGACATCAGTTATGGTGACCGACATGGCAAGAGCCATTGTTTCTAAATACCCATATTTAAAAGAGTCCATTGGAACTGGATATGGTGGATGGCGACAGGCTATTCGAGATAAATTGAAAAATATGCGTAAATTTGATCAAAGTGAGGAAGTAAAGCAGAAGAAAATAACCAATAAGTTCCATAACAAAGGAGAAAAAGCGAATGAAAAAAAATAAATACCACAGTTCAAAAAACAACTCATGGTTATTAATGAACAGGCTAGTGCTTCATCTGAGTTAAATGAAACATTTGACATTAGAAGAGATGAAATTGTCAATCAATATATGAAAGTTGCTGATTTAAAAATTAAATATCCAAACTTATTTAATAAACAGCACTTTGCTGATGAATTTTTCCGAATAACAGGGAAATCTAACATTTTTCAGTGTATTCCAAAATTTCTCAGTTTATATAATAAGCAGCTCTATAATTTATTATTGGCACGAAAAAGCCTTCCTTCATGGGTTGAAACTCTGAAATGTCTCCAAGAGCAAGCTGACACAGCAATAGCTAAAGATGAATTTCTGCTGATCTCATTACCTGTGCATTTTTCTGAAGACCAGCTATTTTTAACATACACGGTAAGTGATAAATTACAAATACTGTTATTAATTTATTTGATTATCTGCAAAAATAAGGTGTCTTTGGAGAAGAAAGGTTTAACATAAGAGTAAGAGTTTCCCCCTTCCCCTCCTCGAGGGATGTTGTGCCTAATGTTTACATAAGATAGTTAGGTAATATTTTATATGCAATGTTGCTTTCACATTTACAAAATGACAGCATTTTTTATACAATTTTTATCGCTCTTATTAAATGTTTAAAGTTTTTATAACATGCTATTTAATTTATTTACAGTGTTAGTGACCGTACAAGACAATAACATGTTTTGGTACTTTTCCATTATACTGACACCATGCCAAAATGTATGTTAATGCATAATGTATATATTAAATGTATGCTTGGCGACAATGGTATCCGTATAATGGAAAAGTAACCATATTTTTCTTGCCCACTTTTATTTTCTGTGCATCTATATTAGAAACATTTCTTTGATATTAAATTAAAATGTCTTGGTTTGTAACATTATTTTTCTTTTTTATGAAATGTGTGAAAAGTATGTATTTTATTTGCATGTGTTAGAAATGAATTTAATGTGGTTGAAAATGATCGGAATATTATTTAGCAGTGTGCCACCTGTTATTGACTTGCATAAAAAGTATTGTTATTACATACATGTAAATGTTTAAAATGTCTTCCATTGCCCTTAAATTTTCAGGAAAAGATTTCTAAGATTCCTGCCTAATATGTTAGAAAAATCCTAGTTTTAGCTCTGCATTTAATCAAAGACATTCTTATAAAAATGATTTTCATCATGATTTAAATTTCAGTTTAAATAATATTTAATAGAGCCTCCCTGTGGGTCGGTTTTGGGTTGGGAGATGGGGGTGAAGGCTGATTGTGCAAAATGTTGGGGATTTTCAACATTACAATTGAATAATAGGTAAAATGTAGCACTATAATAAATACGGCAATGTTTTCACATTTTATAAATAAATTATACGCCTCAATTAATATTTCACAGGTTTCTATGAAAGGAGACTGCAAATATCAGCTTTAACTATTGTTGCTCATGTGTTTATAAATTACTTTCATATGCTAAAAAAATGAGTCACTTGTCTCTAAGATTGATTAGAAGCTATAACTTTTAGATTTCACCTAGTATTAGAAAAATATTTATCTATCAAATCTTACATTTAAATTAAACAACCCTGATAATGTAGTCTGTTTCCTTATGTCACAATCTCATTAAAGATTTGAATTGCTTGATAAAGAATCAAACTAGAGATCTCATCAAAATGATAAATATTTGCTTGTACAAACCTTTTTTGTTGTTGTTGATGTTGCCCATATTTATGTAATTTACAATAGACTGCCAAAATAAAGCATTTATAGTCAGTTACAACAGATGAAAGAGAAAAAATACATTCTTTATTTTACATATCAGAATCTGCTAAATCTCTTTAACTGTTTGTTAAAGGATTACTGAACTTGTAGTATCAATAAATATTTCTTTATAATTTTTCTTCCTGCATGCCATACTTTCTAAGTTGGTTTGTTTTCTGCACGTTACTCTTTGTATAAGTGAAATATAGCTAAAATCTATGTGGTAAATGTTTTGTCTATAAAACGATAAATCTTGTCTTAATATTTCTTCTACATTATCAGTTATCAAGTTTTATAATAGCATGCTTGGATGATCAAGGGTCGATCCAGGAAAATTTTGGGGTCTATTTAGAGCCCGTTCACAAAAATCTAATTTAACAAAACATTCTCCTTCACAAAATTCATTTTAAAAAAATAGACACTTTCACAAATTTCTATTCCATAAAAACATACTCTTCATTGATTATTTTTATTAGGTTATGTTTTAAAATTTGTAATTTGCCAACAAAACAAGTTCACTGAAAAGTAAAACTTTAACAGAAGGACTTAAAGAAGAAATTATTATTAAATGCTTCGTTTGAATTTGAGTTAGCTAAATTTCATCCTTTGTTACAAAATGTTATTTTTCACAAAAATATGATAAATTTCACAATAATAACTTATTTTTCACAAAATGGGCCCCAAGAAAAAAAAAAAAAAAAACTGCATCGACCGCATGATGAGGTTTATGCTATATTTAAAGAAAAAAATTAAAATTGTATTTGTCATGCAGTGAAATCGAGTAGCACTGATTTTAATTTTAATTTCTCTTATAGGCAACTACTTCTATTGATGACATTAAGAAAGCAGGTTATTCATCGCCTCATGTAGGAATCATTGGCTTTGAGACTAAACAAGAAAAATACTATGTGCTAGCTGAGCATGAAATTATTCTCCACTGCAATTCATTATCGGAAGCAGTCACCAATCTGATAGCATCATACTTTATATTTAATTGCGAGTATCCAAAACGTTGCATCAAAACCCTTATTTTTATAGAAAAGTTCATCTTTGACATTCAGTCAGACAAGAAGAAATTACCATCAATTGTTGTAAACTTTGCACAAAAACTTAAAAATTGTATGTAAGGATAACAATTAGAAAGACATTTTATACTTAAGTCAATTTATATTGTTTAGTGCTTTATCTTTTTTATAATCATGGTTTTAATTTGTAATTTTTGCCCAAACATAACATTTACAGTTTTTACCAAGTATCTTACTCATTTAAACTTGTTTCATAGCCAAGAAAACAATTTTTTTTTGCAATGTGCTGTTCATGACTGTCCAAATACGTTCACTAATTTTCACGCATATAAATCTCATGTTTATAGAAAACACAGGAATACATTTTCTCAAGATAGATCTATTTTTCCTGGCCATTACATATGTAAAACATGTATCAACTGTCCACAAGTAAGCTGCTTTAAAAATCTGCCAGATATTTCAAAACATTTGAATGTACATACAAAACAAAATAAAACAATATTTTGCCCTTTCATAAGCTGTACAGCCAAATTCAAAAGTTTTTCCTCTTATCGATCACATTTGAGTAGAAAACATACATATTATACGCACACTGATAAAAGTAAAAATAATTTGAATAATTGCGATGAAGAATTTTTAAGTCACATTAATTGTAGTAAAGATCCGTTAATGGACTTTGAATCAATAAATGTAGAAGATGATATAGGTGCAACTGAAGAAAATTTTGATTCAAAAATGAAACGACATGTTAGTTTATTATTATTAAAAGCTCAGGAAAAACACATGCTACCTCTGTCCACAACCCAAAAAATCTTGCAGGATTTTAATTCTTTGTTGGAAATGCAGAGTGATTATTTAATTAACAAAATTAAAAATGAAACTTCTAATTTAAGTATAAGTAATGAGAGTTTTCTAAAGATTAATGAAATTTTGAAACAAAATTGTATTTTTGAGAGCATTGATTCATTATCTAATAATTATAGGAGAATGAAGTACTATGAAACAAACATGCAAATGGTTCTTCCTGTTGAGTATATTTTAGGAAATAATAGTTTCAACAAGTCGTGTTGTTTTCATTATGTGTCTATATTAAAAACTTTGAAATTTTTGTTGATACAAGATGATGTATTTACACAAGTTGTGAACCCTAAGTGTGACAAAGCCAAAAATCTTATAACAAGTTTTGATGATGGTAAATTCTGTAAAACTCATCCCCTGTTTTCTACCAACTTCCATTCCTTAAAATTAAATCTGTTTTGTGATGAATTTGAGATTTGTAACCCATTAGGTGTTCATAGAAAAACTCACAAATTACTGGCATTTTACTATGTTCTAGGAAATGTATATCCACAGTATAGATCTTCAACTGATATAATTCAATTAGTTATTATTTGTAAAAGTACAGATGTGAAATATTTTGGTATTGGTAAAATTGTTGAACCCTTAGTTAAGGATTTGAATATTCTTGCAACTGATGGAATTTCTGTGAGAGCTGAAACTTTTGTTGGCTGTCTGTCTTTTATTAGTGGTGACAATTTAGGAAGCAATATGATTGGTGGTTTTGTGGAATCATTCTCTAATAAAGTAAACTGTTATTGCAGAACATGCTTGTGTAATAAGGCTGAGATACAAAACACATATACTGATGATCATATTACATTGAGGACTCCTGAAAACTATAAACAACATGTAACAGAGTTGCTTGCTGATGACACAAAGTTAATTCAGTATGGAATAAAAAACAATTCTCCATTTAATTCAGAATTTTTTCATGTTACACGTGGTCTCCCTCCTGATATTGCCCATGATTTGCTAGAAGGAGTTGTCCCATATGAAACAGGTTTAGTTTTAGAAGCTTTACACACACACAAAGTAATTTCTATTGATTATATAAATAAACAAATTGAAATGTGGCCTTATGGACCTTTAGATTCTATTGATAAACCATCTTTAATAAATAAAAAATGTAAAATAAATCAGACAGCTGCTCGAATGTGGACACTTGTCAGATTACTCCCGTTAATGTGTGCTGCTGTCATTCCTGAAGACAATTCATATTGGAAATTGTTTATAGATTTAAAGGGTATTGTTGAACTTATTTTTGCCCCTGTTCTCACAGTAGACCATATTGCTTATTTAAAAATTAGAATTGATGACCACCTACATTTTTTTAGAGAACTTTTTCCTGATAAAATGAAGATACCAAAGCAGCACTTTCTTATTCATTACCCTTCTCACATGTTAAATTTTGGGCCTCTCCGTCACTGTTGGACATTGAGATTTGAAGCGAAGCATTATTATTTTAAGAGACTTGCTGCAATAGGAAAAAAATTTTAAAATATAACTATCACATTAGCAAATCGCCATCAATTACGTCAAGCATATTATGCTTGTAATTCAAATGGATACCTTTAGCATAATAAATCGGTTGGGATTACCAAACCACTTGAATTAAGTTCTATACAACCAGAAGCTGCTCAGGTTATTGTGAAAGACAAAGGATTTACTAGGGAACTATATTCTGTTTCACACTTTACTATTAACTTTTTAAAATATGTTAGTGGTTTATTTATTGTTAGGAAATTAGTTGAAGAAGAACCAATTTTTTCAAAAATTTTGCTCATTATAACAGATAGTGATAAAGTTTTTTTTCTTTTAGAAGATTATGAGTGTGTTTTCAATGATCATTTTGGTGCATATAAAATTAAAAAAATGTCTAATAAGGACTGTTCAAGATTTTTTTTTTATGGATTCAAGTCTCTTGCAATTTAGATATCCATTTTCCAGCTACTACAAAAATGGAAACTGGTACATTGTCTTAAAACATATTTTGGTAACATTAAATGATGTTTCATACATGGAATGTAATACTTAAGATTTTTTTTTGTTACATATAAAAATTGTATAATATTGTGTGTAATATATCTTAAGTGGGCAATTTGAACAGTACAAATCCAAAATGACAATTAAAAAATTGTGTAAGCCTGTTTTGGGTTTAACTGTAGGTATACTATTTTGGTTAATATCAATATATTTAACCATGAAATGTGTTTGGATAATGTTAAGTAATAATTATATGCTGTTTGTGTGGTTTGGTACACTGCAATATGCAAATTTTTTTTTATGATTAGCTAAAACCGTTCTTTACTTTTAACCTTGACTTATGCTTTTTTATGTGCTTATAAAAATCATTTTTTTATTGTGAAATTGCAAATATACTGATTTGACCAAAGGCTTACTGTCAGAACTTTGCCCATCTAAGATATGAGTAAGTAAATGTCTTCAGAGAAAATTCTATAATTTTTTTTGCTAACTTTATGAGAAAAGTATGTGTCTAACCCATTGGTCTGCAAGCTGTTAAGAATTATTATAAGCATTGCTTGCCTGTTCAAATTAAGTTAGGTTATTTTGTTTATTAATGCATTCAAATTTCTTTAAGATATTTTGAATTTAACTTTTTTTCTTTCTTCACTGTATTTCATTCGTTCTTACTTAGTTATTAGTCTCTGATTATTTTCATATAATACTTTTAGTATTGACAAATGTGTATTATACTTTCCAATTCAGTATTAGTTAAATAAATATAAAAGTTATTTTGTTCTTAATTCTTACTATTAAAATTTTGAATAAATTCTGCATACATGGTTACCTGATTATTCTATTGACCAACTAAGTTATAACCAGAAATGTAAGTTGTGTTGGGATGCCATAGTTAAATATCACTAACAAATAATACTTGTAATTAAATCCAATTAATTTAAGCTTCTTAAGAGTGATATTTTAAAATTAATTTTTATTTAAAGTGAGTAACATTTTCCTTGGGGTATTTCTTAAGAAATTTATTCAAAACGCAAAACATTCATTACTAGGATAATAAAATATTAGGTGTTAATAAGAGTGGGGGATGGCCATAACTTCTACAATGCTATATTGAAAATCGATTAAACCCTTTCACTACTAAAAATAAGTGCAAATAGTTTCATGTGGCTTCATTGTTAAATACGTAAGTATTTTGACATGAAAAAATACAAAGTCTAACAGAATTTCCTGACTAAGTTTATTTTAACATTTATGTAATCACAACATTTATATTGTTAAATTTCTATATGGAATTCTTTTTAATTATAACTGTAATTGAATAAGGTTTTATTAATGGTGGCAACAAAGTTGCTATCATAATTGTTGTAATTAAACACCCGATAAATCTTGCAGCACCAAATTATTTTTTATAGCTCTTTTCAAGTCTTTGACCGGAAATATATCGTCCCAAATTATCCTAAGAGAAAAGGTGATTGAAAGGTTATGGATATTTACGTAAAGCTACCAGCATTTTTACTGGATTTTTCTTCTTTTGATTAAAAGATAACATATTTTGAAACATCAGTAAACTTTTATAATTAAAATTAAAAAAAATTATATTGAGGATTTCAATTACAGATTTGCGAATTGACTTTTAAATATCCTTTTCTGAATCAAAGAGAAAAAGATCTCTAAATTTTCTGTAAACTGTTATACATTTATGTAAAACTTAGACATATTTTTCTCTTTGATTCAGAAAAGGATATTTCAAAATTAATTCGCAAATTTGTAATTGAAATCCTCAATATATTTTTTTAAATTTTAATTATAAAAGTTGTTTCAAAATATGTTATCTTTTAATTAAGAGGGGAAAAATCCAGTAAAAATGCCTGTAGCTTTACATAAATATCCATAACCTTTCAATCACTTTTCCTCGTAGGATAATTTGGGACGACAGATTTTGAACACCAAATTTGGTGTGATGCTGCATCGAAGTGGCATATCCTGAATTAGTTAGTAGGACACCCAATTTGGTGTTAAAGCACACCAAATTGATGATGGTGTTTTATTACACCACTTTTGGTGGCAACTTTGTTGCCACCAAAAGTGGTGTTTCTTTACACTAATTAATTTTTGGTGTTTCATTACACCAATTTACAAGGGGTGTTTCTTTACACCGTTTTTGGTGGCAACTTTGTTGCCACCATTTTTGGTGTAAAGTAACACTAATATTTTTTACAGTGAACAAATTTAAAATCAGCTGGGTTAAGGCGCATGTAGGCATCCAAGGAAACGAAGAGGCAGACATGTTAGCCAAAACCGCAGCTCTAAATGTAAACAACAAAAGTAAATACAACCTGACTAAACCAATCTCAAAACTTAAAAGAACACTAAAAGATATAACACTAAAACAATGGCAGTTCGAGTGGGACTATGGGGACACAGGTAGGGAAACACACAGGTACTTCCTAAAAGTAGATAAAAATAGACTAATAAGCGATTTCCTGCTAGCACAGCTATACACAGCTCACGGAGCTTTTCCAGCATACCTACACAGGTTTAAGAAAGCGGACACACCGGACTGCGAATGCGGAACGCTGGGTTCACCAAAACATTACCTAATTCAATGTCCACTCACCCAAGCACACCACCTGGCACAAATAACAACAGATAACGAGAAATTATGGTATGAACAATTAGCGAAAAACAAACACGTACAAAACAAGGCAAAGACAGTAATCAGGTGGCTCCAAGAAAACTGCGACAGCATCACGACACTAATTCAAAACAACACACAATAATATTTAGCACCCCAGCAGCAGTCGAAGGCGGAAGGTAACACAACGATAAAATGAATATGTATATGTGTTTATGTGTTATATGTTAAAAAAAAAAGCCTAGGAGCAATCCAAAGCCACAAAAAAAATTAAAAAATTGTCCATGGGTATTGTCCAATGGCAGTGTGCGGTAGTCGCACAACATCAGCTGCTTCCAAGGCCCGAAAAAGGAGCCCCGTAATCACAGAATTACCAGCACGACGTACGTCACCAACGGATCAGCAAGTTGTGCATTATGACACAGTAAGAAGCTTACAATAGCCCCCGGCACTGTCTGTCCGTCCTAGTGTAAAAGAAAAAAAAAAGTGTTTATTTATGTGTTTATATGTTATATGTTTAAAAAAAAAAAAAGGGGCCCAGGAGCAATCCAAAGCCACCAAAAAATTATAAAATGTCTATGTGTTTTGTCCTAGTAGCAGTGTGCGGTAGTCGCACAATATCAGCTGGCACCACGGCCCGAAACAGGAGCCCCGTAATCACAGTATTACCAGCACGACGCATGTCATCAACGGTCCAGCAAGTTGTGCACCATGACACAGTAAAAAGATTATAATAGCCCCCGGCACTGTTTGTCCGTCCTTGTGTTAAAAAATAAAAAAATAATAATAAGAAGAAGGGGAAGAAGACAGATGAGAAAGAAGAAGAAGAACTGGAAGGAAAGAGGTGATAAGTATAAAGGATAAGTATGGAAAGTAGATCGTGTACGTTAATGGGAGCTGGTGCACGTTAAATCTGTTCGTGGCTCTAATGTCCTCCAAGTTCTATATAAGCGCTACCTCTGGGGGTGCCAATCCAGATGCAGGTCTCTCACCTGGAATTGGTTCAAAATTAGGAGACTAGTTTCACAGTTATATGGATCATGTGAACTATATAGAAATAAAAAGCTACAAAACAGGGCCTTGGGCCAAACCAACAACAACAACAACCCATTGGGCTTATGGTTTAGTCAGTTAACGACAATAGTACTTATTTTAAATTGCAAATTATTAATTATTTAACAATCTTTCTTGGGCCCAAAGGACGGGTAAACAAGTCAATTAGCACAATAAAAGTAAATTAATTTCAATAATGTAGTTAAAGTATAATTCAGAATAAGTTCAGTTTAAATGTTACTAACATTCTTCTCTTCCAGGTTCCCCTTGCAGTTCCTCGTGCCGCCGGTTGGGACGGGCCAATGGCCGGCCCCAAGTGGTAGCACAAAGGATTTTTTTAGCAGCAGTTTTTTTTATTCATTTTATTTTTGACTGTTCGCCTCTTTATTAGGTGCAAATGGACATTGTCAGCACAAGCTACCGGACCCGCTCCAATGGGACAGTCCACGGAGCCAGTTTTTACCAGGTGGGGTTCGGTAGAAAGGCGCAGTCCCGTCAGCCCCCGCAGCGTTTTCGTCTGCCTTGCTACTCGGCCCCAAAATTTTCCTTGCTGGTATGACTTAGCTATTGGCAAAAATTAAATAAATAAATAAATAAATAAATAAATAAATAATAATTTCAGTGGTTTTAATTGTCCTCCCTCAAAATTCTCCCCCCTTTTTCAAGCTAAGTTGAGTACCATAGTTTCGGCACTAAATTGTCCAGTCCCATTCCAACTATCATGACGAGTATGTGGCGTGCGGCAACAGTTCTCAGAATACTAAAACCTAGGAGTGATCAACCCAGTAAAATCCAGACATTATAGGTCAGCCGACCTGGGTACTTGTCATTGTGAATCGCCCCATGAGGCGATCAGGCGAATTTCGCCCCACTCTCCAGGCACTCAAACCCGTCAAACTGGGTCGAATCCCGGTAGGTAGGGGCCTGGTCAGCGGTCTCCAAGACTCTTGAGTGTATAGGTCCTCTAGTTGTGATGAATGACAGGCAGCCCCTCTCAACACTATGGATTTTGGGTAAGCAAGTTTTATACATCCTTTCTGCTTCAGTATGAATTAATTATTTAAATCGTATTTTAAAGTCATTGATTTTAAGTAATTGAAGGGGTTTATTTAAAGAATTATAGGGAAAGTGACATGTATTACGTTCAAAATTTGTATTTAGGGAATTTTCCTGATGACCATAAAATTATTATGAATTAAGGTAATTAAAATGTTTATAAATAAGTGGATAACGAATTAGTTTTCCACAAATTTCTGTTCTCTTGATTTGATGTGTATCTGTTAATGATTGCTTTCCAATTGAATAAATGTATTACAAATTCAAAATACCTTGTCATAATTTAGTTTAGCATGTTTTATTAGGAAGCTTAATGCAACATACCATGGCCGAACTTTGTGTTAATAATTTGCAAGCTTAATTTATAGCAATGGTTTTCGAGAAATCATGTTATAGGAAAAAAGTGAAATTCTTTCATGATAATTAATAATTTATATAAAGAAATCGTAAATTTAAGGAACAGGGACAAAGAGTGTCCCAACAATATCAAACATCTGTATTTTGCGCATAAATAATCCTTTATTATAATGTAAATATTTATTTTCCTTGTATTTTCTTGTGCACTTATATTTAAATACTAACAAGCTACGCTGGTCAATTTCTCTTATCGAACCTTTAATCAAACAAAATATTGACATTTCATAATTCACTTTTACATTTTAACAGAATAATAAGGCTACTATTAATTTGTGACTCGTGCTATAGCCAATATACACGTCAGGACACGTCGCCCTTATCATTATCTTTTTATGCGTGAAGGTTTCGCTATGGTTCTCCATTGTGAAATTTGGTAATTTTTGAAATTCAATATTTGAAGTATGGCGTAATCATTAAATTTGAAATGTATATCAAGAAATATACAATTTTTTATCTTTCAAATGCAGTTTGTCTAACAATTTTCTGACAAATAATTTTCGAGCTATTATCTTTTTCACTAACTTCAAATACTTCATTTTCCGAGATTAATCTGTGGCAAAGATTAGAGAAAAACCCAGTCATCAGCAACGCATAGCTTTATATTAAAGAGGATGTTGGAGCAGGGATTGTCACCATCACTTTTGAAATCGGTTCTGTAGTTCAAGAGATTCCACAGAAATTGTAATTTAGAATGATTTTAGAACGCTTTTCGCTCAATTCACCCTTTTAATTTTCGAATTTTTTTTAATTTTTTCTTAGAGAGCATTTACATCTTATAAGTAACTACAATGCCAAATTTCAAATTTCTAGCTCCTTCAGCATAAAAAAGTCGCAATTTTCGAACATTTTTCACCCCCCCCCCCCCATTGGTGTTAGTAGCACCGACATAAAATATAGTCTATGTTGGAGCAGGGAGTGTCACCATCAATTTGCCACCATCACTTTTGAAATCGGTTCTGTAGTTCCAGAGATTCCATAGAAATTGTAATTTAGAATGATTTTAGAACGATTTTCGCTCATTTCACCCTTTTACATTTCAATTTTTTTTTCAATTTGTTCTTAGAAAGCATTACATCTTATAAGTAACTACAATGCCAAATTTCAAATTTCTAGCTCCTTCAGTATAAAAAAAAAACCGAAATTTTAGAACGTTTTTCGCTCTTGCACCCCTCTGGGATTAGTGGCACCGACATAAAATACAGCCTATGTTGGAGCAGGGAGTGTCACCATCAATTTACTACCATCACTTTTGAAATCGGTTCTTTTAGTTCCAGAGATTCCATAGAAATTGTAATTTAGAATGTTTTTTGAACGCTTTTCGCTCATTTCAATCTTTTAAATTTCGATTTTTTTTTCTTAGTGAGCATTTACATCTTATAAGTAACTACAATGCCAAATTTCAAATTTCTAGCTCCTTCAGTATAAAAAAATTGCAATTTTAGAACGTTTTTCGTTCCTGCACCACCCTGGGATTAGTGGCACCGGCGTAAAATATAGCCTATGTTGGAGCAAGGATTGTCATAAAAAATTTGACACCATCACTTTTGAAAACAGTTCTGTAGTTCCAGAAATTCCATAGAAATTGTAATTTAGAATGTTTTTAGAACGCTTTTCGCTCTTCTCACCCTTTTAAATTTCGAATTTTTTTAGAATTTGTTCTTAGAGAGCATTTACATCTTATAAGTAACTACCATGCAAAATTTCATGTTTCTAGCTGCTTCAGTATAAAAATATCGAAATTTTAGAACGTTTTTCGCTCTTGCACATCTCCCTCCTGTGGTAGTGGCACCGATATAAAACATAGCCTATGTTACAGCAGGGACTGTCACCATCAATTTGCCGCCATCACTTTTGAAAATGGTTCTGTAGTTCCAGAGATTCCATAGAAATTATAATTTAGAATATTTTTAGACCGCTTTTCGTTCGTTCATCTCACCCTTTTAAATTTCGAATTTTTTTTAGAATTTGTTCTTAGAGAACATTTACATCTTATAAGTAACTACCATGCCAAATTTCATGTTTCTAGCTGCTTCAGTATAAAAATATCGAAATTTTAGAACGTTTTTCGCTCTTGCACATCTCCCTCCTGTGGTAGTGCACCGATATAAAACATAGTCTATGTTACAGCAGGGACTGTCACCATCAATTTGCCACCATCACTTTTGAAAATGGTTCTGTAGTTCCAGAGATTCCATAGAAATTGTAATTTAGAATATTTTTAGACCGCTTTTCGTTCGTTCATATCACCCTTTTAAATTTCGATTTTTTTTAGGATTTGTTTTTAGAGAACATTTACATCTTATAAATAACCACCATGCCAAATTTCACGTTTCTAGCTCCTTCAGTATAAAAAAAAGCGAAATTTTAGAACGTTTTTCACTCTTGCACCTCCCTGTGGTAGTGGCACCGACATAAAATATAGCCTATGTTACAGCAGAGACTGTTATCATCAATTTGCCACCATTACTTTTGAAAATGGTTCTGTAGTTCGAGAATTGTAATTTAGAATGTTTTTAGAACGCTTTTCCCTCATCTCACCATTTTAAATTTCGACTTTTTTTAGAATTTGTTCTTAGAAGAGCATTTACATCTTATAAGTAACTACCATGCTAAATTTCATGTTTCTAACACCTTCAGTGTAAAAAAAATAGAAATTTTAGAACGTTTTTTGCTCCTGCACCCTCCTGGGAGAAGTGGCACCGACATAAAATACAGTCTATGTTAGATCAGGGTCTGTCACCATTAGAGTTTCAAAAATCCGGTTTATTCCCAGGTTTATTTCCAATATACCCGGTTTATTCCTAGGTTTATTCCCAAAAAACCCGGTTTACACCCAAAAAACCCGATTTATTCCCCCAAAAAACGGTTTATTCCCAGGTTTAAACCGGGTTTTTTCTAGCCTTTGCAACTCTAGTCACCATCAATTTGCCACCATCACTTTTGAAAACGGTTCTGTAGTTCCAGAGATTCCATAGAAATTGTAATTTAGAATGTTTTTAGAACGCTTTTCGCTCATCTCACAACTTTTAAATTTCGATTTTTTTTTTAGAATTCGTTCTTAGAGAACAGTTACATCTTATAAGTAACT
Source organism: Maratus michaelseni (assembly GCA_963931845.1). Taxonomy (NCBI): domain Eukaryota; kingdom Metazoa; phylum Arthropoda; class Arachnida; order Araneae; family Salticidae; genus Maratus; species Maratus michaelseni. Next base: position 37,288,819 of record OZ007591.1, on the reverse strand, counting down.
ACCATGCCAGATTTCATGTTTCTAGCTCCTTCAGTATAAAAAAATCGAAATTTTAAAACGTTTTTCGCTCTTGCACTCCCCTGGGGGTAGATCTTGCGATCCAGACAAGCGAGGTACTTATCTCATTAACTCTGTTCACTGGCAGAATTTATAGATTTAGCACCTTTCACCGTTCTTTTTCCCACAGTCTTCTAATTTTTATATTTCCAATCACTATCAAATGCCAATAACTGTTTTACTCTCCGCCATATTAGGATGTAAACGCACCAGAACAACAGCTTACCACCCCCAGTCTAACAGTTTTATTGAAAAATTTCATCGTCATCTCAAGGACTCTCTTAAAGCGCACAACCAAACTAAAAGGACCGAAATTCTTCCCATATTCTTACTAGGTTTGCGCACTGCTCTCAAAAATTGACATCAAAGCAACCTGTGTTCAGCTTGTTTATGGCACCTATCTTAGACTACCCTACGATCTCATTTCCAGTGAGACTATAAGTCAACCACTTACCCTTACCTATGTGTCTAAGTTAATTGAAACAATGAAGACATTAAATCCTATTGCCACTGCCATGCACGGCAATTCCAAAACTTAAAGCAATCCCTCATTAAAAACTTGTTCACGTGTACTTTTAAGATCAGATAAAGTCAATCCTTTTTTAATCACCCCTTATACAGGACCCCATCGAATGACTGATAGGACCCACAAAACTTTTCTCTTGGAATTAAACGGGAAACGGTGTACAGTATCCATTGACTGCATTAAACTTGCATATTAGCTATCAGATTCTTTCGCACCTTCTCAAACTCAAACGCAACATGAGCCCATGAATACTCAAACAACTCCTCTTGAACAGCCCACCACCAGATCTGGTCGTAAAGTTCGTTTCCCACAACATCTTGTTAATGACTATATTGTGTAAAAAGCTTTTTTGGTATATATAATCTCATCAAAAACTCACCTGTAAAAAAAGCAGCCAAGTCTCGTAACTCATTTACCGTAAAAAGTACTGAGATCGTATAAAGCCAAGTTTAACTATCTTATTAACTCTGAAATTTTCATTCACAAATCACTCCTAGTCTCTACATCTTTAGTTAATTATTATTTTGTGACTTGGCAATTACGTAGCACAAGAATGTGTTGTATATAGTTAGTCTTAATCAAATAATACTATAACATATTAAAGTGTAATAACTTCCCTGTGCGTATATAATTTGCTTTAGTTAAAATCCCATCCCATGACATAGTAAGGTGTAATAACTTTCCTGTGCTGTGTAATTGCCAAGTCACAAAATAATAATTAACTAAAGATGTAGAGACTAGGAGTGATTTGTGAATGAAAATTTCAGAGTTAATAAGATAGTTAAACTTGGCTTTATACGATCTCAGTACTTTTTACGGTAAATGAGTTACGAGACTTGGCTGCTTTTTTTACAGGTGAGTTTTTGATGAGATTTCACTTCTTTTTGTAAGTAATCCTGCTTTTCTTGATTTTGGGTTCTTTTTGGAGATCATCCACTGATTTTCGCTAAGCCCACACTCTGTCCCTATTATTTACAGGTATCAAAAATTTGAAGCTTTAGTTTCGTTTGCAAAGTACTGTAGATAAAAAGAGATTTCAGGTTCCTAGGCAAGCCCTAAGTTATGGGAGGGGGAGTGTCAAAAGTACTCTCAATTGCTTCCAGGATAGGTGCTATCCATCTGAGATATTACTCGCAGCCCTAGATACTTGATATTTAACATAAAAGAACTTTTTAGTATAAAAAGAAAACCAAAATTAAAATTTCCGGAAATTTCCAATAAATCAAACTATATTCCTTTTTTCGATGTTTTTTTTACGTTTTTTTTTTAGTCTTTTTTTATTATTTACGGATTTTTTAATTTTTCCTTACTTTGTGTACTAAACCCTGCCTTTCTGCCAAATGTCAAGCTTCTAGGACAATAAAATCGAATTATTTTCAAATTTTCGACTTTTTATAAATTTATTGATTTTTCGATTTTAATTCTAAGTTACCTGATTGTCATGCCAATATAGTAATTATTTGATCCGTCTTCTTAGGATCATTTAGGTTCAATTTAGAGATAAATCAAGTGAATCTTAGAGTCACCATGATTTTATTTAGAAAGGACTATCAAGCCATAACGAGCCAGTAATATCGGGGGGGGGGGGGGGGGGGTAGGGGGAGCTGTGAAAATTTTTGTGGGGCTAACATCATTTAACAATCCATATTTCATACGTGAAGTAAATAGAGTACAACCTGTGAAAGAAAACAAACCTGTCTATAAAGAAATCGCCTATATCGTAGCCAGTCTATAGCGGAACTTTTCTATAACGAAATTCGTAAACGAAAGAAAAGAAAACCATAATCCGGGAGAAATAACATAAAACAATTAGGGGCGTTGTACTAGCTAATAGGACAATTATCTTAAAACTAATGTTTCTAGCAGTACAAAATCAAATTGTTTTCGAATTTTCGATTTCTTAAAGATATTTCGATTTTTCGATTTTATTTTCGAATTTAACGAATATTTTAATTGTTCCTTTTATTGAATAGTAAATACTACCTTTAGACCAAGTTTTAAGTTTCTAAGACTACAAGATAAAATTATTTTCAATTTTTTATTTTTTCGAATTTTTGTTTTATAATTTTCTGGATTTTTTAATTTTTTCTTATTTTGTATCTTTATTACAAATTTCAAGTTTCTAGCGCTACAAAATCGAATTATTTTGAAATTTCCGATTATTTTCGAGTTTTTTATTCTATTTTCGAATTTATTGTGATTTAATGTTTCCTTTTTCTCTATCCTAAACAATAAGTTTTCGCCGAATTTTAAGTTCTAAAGCTACAAAATCGAATTTTTTTCAATTTTTCTAATTTTTTTTTCGAATTTTACAGATTTTTTATTTATTTCTTTTTTTGTATCCTAAATACTACCTTTAATCCAAATTTTAAGTTTCTAGCTTTACAAAATCGAATTATTTTAAAATTTTCGTTTTTTTTCGATTTTTTTATTTTATTTTCAATTTTTGTTGTGTTTTTAATTTTTTCTTTTTCTGAATCTTAAACACTATCTTTACAGCAAATTTTCAGTTTCTAAGACTACGAGATCATATTATTTTCAATTTATCTCCTTTTCTTTCTTTCTTTCTATTTTTTATTTATTTATTTTATTTTTTTAAATTTTCGATTTTTTTTTTGAATTATCCATATTTTTTAATGTTTCCTTATTTAGTATCTTAAATATTACCTTTATTCCAAATTTCAAGTTTCTAGCGCTATATGAAATCGAATTATTTTCAAAATTTCCTTATTTTTCGATTTTTTTATTTTATTTCCCAATTTTATTGCGTTTTTATTTTAACTTATTCTGAATCCTAAACACTATCTTTACCGCGAATTTTAAGTTTCTAAGGCTAAAAGATCAAATTATTCTAATTTTTTTTTTAATTTTTTCGAATTTTTCGAATTTTTGATTTTTTTTTTCGAATTTTCTGGATTTCTTAATTTTTCCTTATTTTGCATCCTAAATACTACCTTTATTCCGAATTCCAAGTTTCTAGCGCAACAAAATTGAATTATTTGAAATTTTTCGATTTTTATCGATTTTTCGATTTTATTTTTAAAAAATATTTGTGTTTTTGACGTTTTATTTTTCTGAATTCTAAACACTACCTTCAAACCAAATTTTAAGTTTTTAAGACTACAAGATCGTGTTATTTTCAATTTTCAATTTTGTTCGATTTTTTTGAATTTTCGAATGTTTTTTTTTTCCGGATTTTATAATTTTTTCTTTCTTTGTATCCGAAACACTAGCTTTATTCCAAATTTTAAGTTTCTGTGGCTGCGGGATCTACCCATTCTTTTTGATGACGCGAGATGGAGTGAGTGTGTGAGTGACAAAAAATCGAAACTTTGAGTTCATATATCGTCTGCACTAATTTATGGGTATTTTTTTAATTATCCATATTTTTTAATTTTTCCTTATTTAGTATCTTAAATATTACCTTTATTCCAAATTTCAAGTTTCTAGCGCTATAAAATCGAATTATTTTCAAATTTTCCTTATTTTTCGATTTTTTCGATTTTTTGATTTTATTTTCGAATTTTATTGCGTTTTTTATTTTAACTTATTCTGAATCCTAAACACTATCTTTAATGCGAATTTTAAGCTTCTAAGGCTAAACAATCAAATTATTTTAATTATTTTAATTTTTTTGCGAATTTTTCGAATTTTTGAATTTTTTTTTCGAATTTTTGAATTTTTTTTTCGAATTTTTGAATTTTTTTTCGAATTTTCCGGAATTTTTAATTTTTCCTTATTTTGCATCCTAAATACTTCCTTTATTCCGAGTTCCAAGTTTCTAGCGCAACAAAATCGGATTATTTGAAAATTTTCGATTTTTTTCGATTTTTCGATTTTTTCAATTTTGCTTTCGATTTTTTTTGTGTTTTTGATGTTTTCTTTTTCTGGATACTAAACACTACCTTCACACCGAATCTTAAGTTTCTAAGACTACAAGATCGTATTATTTTCAATTTTCAATTTTGATGGAATTTGCTGAATTTTCGAATGTTTTTTTTTTTCGAATTTTCCGTATTTTATAATTTTTCCTTTCTTTGTATCCTAAACATTACCGTTTTTCCAAATGTCAAATTTCTAGGACTACGGGATCTACCTAATCTTTTTGATGACGCGTGAACGAGTGAGTGAGTGACAAAAAATCGAATGTTTGAGTTCATATATCGTCTGAACTAGAAAAGACAGAAAGTTGTAATTTTAAATTTTGGTCCTGTGTGCCAAATACTCTAGAAAAACGAAGTTTCAAATTTTTTGAATACTCCAGCGCGGAGATATGGGGGGGTCAAAAGTGCCCTGAGTTGCTTCCAGTAAAGTATGCTTACGGATGTCCTCTCTCGACTTGGCGGAGGCACTGCCGTGCCTCCAGATTATATAATTGCACGGTCTAATGAAGTTATTATTTGAAACGATATCATTTAATTTTTCACATACTGATTAAAACTACGCACGTTATTTTTTATTTGTACTTGGATGTTTATTTCCATATTTGTAACCATGGAGTACATCGAGCCACAATTTTCATAAATTAAATTATGTTTATCGTTTACACATTGTATTTTTACGTGTTACAAACTCTATGGTTTTTCGGTACTTCTCTATTATCCCGTCGACCACTTTTCATAACAAAAAGCTATCGCCAAACTGTAACGCCAAATAAACGGGAGAACTTTGCCATTATAGTATCAAAATAAATAAATAAATATAATGTAAGAATTTAAGGACACAATTGTTATTTTAATTAAGGAAATAACTAATAAATCAGTAAAACATAATGAAAAATACACGCAAATGTCGAATTAAAAAGCACTTGATGAAATAACAAACACGTGTAATGCTTCTGACATCAAGTAAATGGGACTGCATTTTTGGCGTTTAATCTTACAGTTTGGCGATGTTTTTTGTTATGAAAAGTGGTCGACGGGATAATAGAGAAGTACCGGTTTTTCTTATAATACATGGTTTGTATAGATTCGAGGGGAAAATTATATTACTTTCATAAAAATGTATTTGGATGGTTTCTTGTTAATACAATCTTGCCAAGGCTGTGGTTTTCCTATTAGACTTAATGTTATCTATATGCTCCATTTTTCTGCAACTAAATTTCCTCATGCCAATATAGTAATTCATTGATCCGTTTTCTTAGGATCGTTTATGTTCAATTTAGAGATAAATCAAGAGAATCTTAGAATCACCATGATTTTATTTAGAAAGGACTATCAAGCCATAACCAACCAGTAATGTCGGGAGGGAGGGAGAGATGTGAAAATTTTTGTGCGACCAACATCTTTTAACAACAAATATTTCATATATAAATTAAATAGAGTAAAGCCTGTGAAAGAAAATGAACCTGTCTATAAAAAAAAGGTCTATAACGTAGCCAGTCTATAGCGGAACTTTTGTATTACAAAATTCGTAAACAAAAGAAAAGAAAAGCATAATCCGGGGAAAATAACACAAAACAATAACGGAAGGTGTACTAGCTAATAGGACAATTATCTTAAAATCTATCTAAAACAAACTATCCCCATCCTGTGGGATTTGTTTTTCAATGTTTTACTTTATTTAATGCAAAACATAGATTGCATCCGACAACTCATACAAAAGGCCTCCGGCCTGTACCGGCAGGAAAAGGTAGCTTTCCTATATCTTCGTTTTAAAATTTTAGCTAATCTTACTCGAAAACAGCAAGTTAAAATGCAAAGAAACCGTTTACAAAAGATTCGTTTACACTGAATTTGAATAAGAAATTCGCCAAATTATTGAGCTATAGCCAAGTTGGCTTCATTTATGAAGACTTATTTTTGTCGCCAAATTTGGCGAGATTTCGCCAATTGTCGCCAAGTTTGGCGAGAATTTGGCGCTAATGGATATGAATATATAGTTTTATGCGTATGATTGGGAAAATGATTACAACAATGAAAGAAAATAATTTGCGAGAAATCGCGTTCACTAAAACTTATAAATTTATATTAAAATCATTAAAATTAAAGACATTACAATACACTTTCATAAAACATTAAAAACATATTAAAATTGGACGTTTCGGATTTACATGGAAAATCCCTCTTCAACAACAACATTTCACTTAGCGTAAATCATAGTTCAAAAATATCAACAAATAGAAAATGCAACGTATCAAAATTTCGAAGTCAAAGTTACAGTTATAATGACACGGAGTATTCATTCGGGATTGCACCTGCTTGACCATTATTGACCATAAATTTATCGTTGTTTTTTTGTAATGTGCTGTTTTGTTTCAAAATGTCAGCCACCCTAGAATTTTAAACTGCTCTATCTCAGCCAATTTTTAAGATAGAGGTAAAACAAAAAATGCTCTGGAATCCTTGTATCAAGTCCTAACACCTAATTAAAAAATAAACTTGATTTTTTAACTTTTTTGTATATTTATTTTAGTTTTAAAATTTTCCGTGGCCGCCATCTTGAAACAAGATGGCGGACCAAGCTGGCCAACGAACTCGGTCGAGGCATTGGTGAGCTTAATACACACAATTAGTTTCGTCCAAATTAATTTATAAATACGAGCGTTATCGTATCAAATTATTTTCATTTTTTCAATTTTTTTCGAATTTTTTTATTTTTTTTTCGAATTTTCTGGATTTTTTTAATTTTCCTTTTTCTGTATCCTAAATACTACCTTTATTCCTAATTTGAATTTTCTAGCGCAACAAAATCGGATTGTCTTCAAATTTTCGGTTTTTTTCAATTTCTTCGATTTTTTCAATTTTGCTTTCGATTTTTTTGGTGTTTTTGATGTTTTCTTTTTCTGGATGTTAAACACTACCTTCACACCAAATCTTAAGTTTCCAAGACTACAAGATCGTATTATTTTCAATTTTCAATTTTGATGGAATTTGTTGAATTTTCGAATGTTTTTTTTTCGAATTTTCTGAATTTTGTAATTTTTCCTTTCTTTGTATCCTAAACATTACCGTTTTTCCAAATGTCAAATTTCTAGGACTACGGGATCTACCTAATCTTTTTGATGACGCGTGAACGAGTGAGTGAGTGACAAAAAATCGAATGTTTGAGTTCATATATCGTCTGAACTAGAAAAGACAGAAAGTTGTAATTTTAAATTTTGGTCCTGTGTGCCAAATACTCTAGAAAAACGAAGTTTCAAATTTTTTGAATACTCCAGCGCGGAGATATGGGGGGGTCAAAAGTGCCCTGAGTTGCTTCCAGTAAAGTATGCTTACGGATGTCCTCTCTCGACTTGGCGGAGGCACTGCCGTGCCTCCAGATTATATAATTGCACGGTCTAATGAAGTTATTATTTGAAACGATATCATTTAATTTTTCACATACTGATTAAAACTACGCACGTTATTTTTTATTTGTACTTGGATGTTTATTTCCATATTTGTAACCATGGAGTACATCGAGCCACAATTTTCATAAATTAAATTATGTTTATCGTTTACACATTGTATTTTTACGTGTTACAAACTCTATGGTTTTTCGGTACTTCTCTATTATCCCGTCGACCACTTTTCATAACAAAAAGCTATCGCCAAACTGTAACGCCAAATAAACGGGAGAACTTTGCCATTATAGTATCAAAATAAATAAATAAATATAATGTAAGAATTTAAGGACACAATTGTTATTTTAATTAAGGAAATAACTAATAAATCAGTAAAACATAATGAAAAATACACGCAAATGTCGAATTAAAAAGCACTTGATGAAATAACAAACACGTGTAATGCTTCTGACATCAAGTAAATGGGACTGCATTTTTGGCGTTTAATCTTACAGTTTGGCGATGTTTTTTGTTATGAAAAGTGGTCGACGGGATAATAGAGAAGTACCGGTTTTTCTTATAATACATGGTTTGTATAGATTCGAGGGGAAAATTATATTACTTTCATAAAAATGTATTTGGATGGTTTCTTGTTAATACAATCTTGCCAAGGCTGTGGTTTTCCTATTAGACTTAATGTTATCTATATGCTCCATTTTTCTGCAACTAAATTTCCTCATGCCAATATAGTAATTCATTGATCCGTTTTCTTAGGATCGTTTATGTTCAATTTAGAGATAAATCAAGAGAATCTTAGAATCACCATGATTTTATTTAGAAAGGACTATCAAGCCATAACCAACCAGTAATGTCGGGAGGGAGGGAGAGATGTGAAAATTTTTGTGCGACCAACATCTTTTAACAACAAATATTTCATATATAAATTAAATAGAGTAAAGCCTGTGAAAGAAAATGAACCTGTCTATAAAAAAAAGGTCTATAACGTAGCCAGTCTATAGCGGAACTTTTGTATTACAAAATTCGTAAACAAAAGAAAAGAAAAGCATAATCCGGGGAAAATAACACAAAACAATAACGGAAGGTGTACTAGCTAATAGGACAATTATCTTAAAATCTATCTAAAACAAACTATCCCCATCCTGTGGGATTTGTTTTTCAATGTTTTACTTTATTTAATGCAAAACATAGATTGCATCCGACAACTCATACAAAAGGCCTCCGGCCTGTACCGGCAGGAAAAGGTAGCTTTCCTATATCTTCGTTTTAAAATTTTAGCTAATCTTACTCGAAAACAGCAAGTTAAAATGCAAAGAAACCGTTTACAAAAGATTCGTTTACACTGAATTTGAATAAGAAATTCGCCAAATTATTGAGCTATAGCCAAGTTGGCTTCATTTATGAAGACTTATTTTTGTCGCCAAATTTGGCGAGATTTCGCCAATTGTCGCCAAGTTTGGCGAGAATTTGGCGCTAATGGATATGAATATATAGTTTTATGCGTATGATTGGGAAAATGATTACAACAATGAAAGAAAATAATTTGCGAGAAATCGCGTTCACTAAAACTTATAAATTTATATTAAAATCATTAAAATTAAAGACATTACAATACACTTTCATAAAACATTAAAAACATATTAAAATTGGACGTTTCGGATTTACATGGAAAATCCCTCTTCAACAACAACATTTCACTTAGCGTAAATCATAGTTCAAAAATATCAACAAATAGAAAATGCAACGTATCAAAATTTCGAAGTCAAAGTTACAGTTATAATGACACGGAGTATTCATTCGGGATTGCACCTGCTTGACCATTATTGACCATAAATTTATCGTTGTTTTTTTGTAATGTGCTGTTTTGTTTCAAAATGTCAGCCACCCTAGAATTTTAAACTGCTCTATCTCAGCCAATTTTTAAGATAGAGGTAAAACAAAAAATGCTCTGGAATCCTTGTATCAAGTCCTAACACCTAATTAAAAAATAAACTTGATTTTTTAACTTTTTTGTATATTTATTTTAGTTTTAAAATTTTCCGTGGCCGCCATCTTGAAACAAGATGGCGGACCAAGCTGGCCAACGAACTCGGTCGAGGCATTGGTGAGCTTAATACACACAATTAGTTTCGTCCAAATTAATTTATAAATACGAGCGTTATCGTATCAAATTATTTTCATTTTTTCAATTTTTTTCGAATTTTTTTATTTTTTTTTCGAATTTTCTGGATTTTTTTAATTTTCCTTTTTCTGTATCCTAAATACTACCTTTATTCCTAATTTGAATTTTCTAGCGCAACAAAATCGGATTGTCTTCAAATTTTCGGTTTTTTTCAATTTCTTCGATTTTTTCAATTTTGCTTTCGATTTTTTTGGTGTTTTTGATGTTTTCTTTTTCTGGATGTTAAACACTACCTTCACACCAAATCTTAAGTTTCCAAGACTACAAGATCGTATTATTTTCAATTTTCAATTTTGATGGAATTTGTTGAATTTTCGAATGTTTTTTTTTCGAATTTTCTGAATTTTATAATTTTTCCTTTCTTTGTATCCTAAACACTACCTTTTTTCCAAATGTCAAGTTTCTGGGGCTACGGGATCTACCCAATCTTTTTGATGACGCGTGAACGAGTGAGTAAGAAGTGACAAAAAATCGAATGTTTGAGTTCATATATCGCCTGAACTAGAAAAGACAGAAAGTTGTAATTTTAAATTTTGGTCCTGTGGGCCAAATACTCTCTATAATTGAAGTTTAAAATTTTTGGGATACTCCAGCGCGGAGATATGGGGGGGTCAAAAGTGCCCTGAGTTGCTTCCAGAAAAGTATGCTTACGGCTGTCCTCTCAAGACTTGGCGGAGGCACTGCCGTGCCTCCAGATTTACATAATATTTATTTATTTTCATATAATGCATATACAGGGTGTTTCACTACCAGACCGTCCCCCAGGGGAATACCTTCTTTAGGTATTTACGGGTTTCGCGAGCCCGGATTCCCGAGCGATCTTTCTCCTTTCCTGTCTTCTTCTCTTTTTAGCTGTCTATCCTTTTCTCTTTGTTTCACACTTTTTAATCTTCTCTTTTCAGTTTGTTACACCTCTTTGTTCTTGTTCATGTTTGATTGTTTTACTAACTGTTTTGTTCACTTTGTTCTACTAATGTTGTCTTCGTTCTTTTGTTTAAAAAAATTAAAAGATGGAAAAAGACAAAAAATACACCTTGTTTCTAAGTTTTCTCTCACATGACTTCTTTTTTATTCAATAGTAGATTCTTTTATTTTCACGTGAGACACTCTGGGTGCTGAGTAGAGTTGCAAAAATCCCGTTTATTCCCGGGTTTATTTCCAATAGACCCGGTTTATTCCCATGTTTATTCCCAAAAAACCTGTTTTATTCCCAAAAAACCCGATTTATTCCCAAAAAACCCGGTTTATTCCCAGGTTTAAACCGGGTTTTTTCTAGCCTTTGCAACTCTAGTGCTGAAGTTTTTTAATCTCATCGACTCGGTTGTACCTTTTTAGGCTGATCTTGAGTCCCAGAGTGCAGGGCATTTTCCGAATTCTGGTTCCGTGATCGGAGGACGCCATACATTGTATGGTGGCTGTTAGGACCAACACCGGGAGATTGGTGCATTTCGGTGGAAGGGGTTGTAGGTTGGACAGAGCTGTAAAGGCTTGTAAGGGATCGACTACTCTCGTCACGTGAGTAGGCGATGTTTGAATGAGATCGTAATTTTTTGTCCAATAACCGGCCATGTGCGTAAAAGATTTAGCAATGCTCTCTTTCTCTAACTTTCGAGGGATGTCTGAATCTCGGAAATTGTGGGTCGCCGTTTTCTTTCAGTTATGCAAATTTTCTGGAGCTGGTCGATCGATACTGTGAAGTATATAAGCAGCGAATTTTCATTTCAGAACAGAGCTCAGGGGAGCTAGAGCAGACTTAGCTTGGGAGATTTAATATTGAGATTTAGATTGAGACTTAGATAGATTTAGATTTAGCCTTGAGACCTCGCATCGAGTCTCGAGATTAATAATTGGCCTTAGCATTTCTATAGTGAAGTTCTATACTGTTGTAAAGCTGATTTGAGCCTGCATCAGTGCTTATTTAATTGGAAATATAAAATTATTGGATCGTGAATTTGCTTCTGGATAGTTTAAGTTTAATTATCATATAGTTTTAATTTCTATACAGCTACGAGTCGTTAGCAAAAGCCTTCCGTTTGATTAATTTTGAGGAAAATCAAGTGGAGCTCGCTCAACTTCCCTACCGTTTTGTTTTAATAAACCGTTTTTGGTTTTAAAAATAGACTTGTTATTTGTCTCTGCTCTACCGCACGGCCTGACATCAGAGATGGCCGTCACAAATGGCGCCCAACTTAGTGGATTAGGTAACCTTGTCAGTCCAACTTACGGTGCCTTAAATGAATGCCCACATCCGAGGGAGATTGTTCCCCGAGTTTACTTCTCCGGAAATTCCGATGTCACCGAGTTTTTGACCAATCTAAACGATTATATGGCCTTTCACAATATTCCAGATAAGAACAAGTATTTAGTATTGAAATGCTCTCTAAAGGATGAAGCCTTGCTTTGGCTTGAAAACATAGGAAGATTTTTGGTGACTGATGACGCTAAACGATTTGAGCAAACGTGTTTGGAGTTAACTAAAGCTTTTCCGAATGAACGTAATGCAACCGAGCTCAGGCGGGAATTCTATTGCAAGTGCCAATCTATTTACGAAAAAGCATCCGGATTTTTTCTAAGAAAGCTAGAATTGAAAAACAAATTGGCACTTGACGTTACTCATAAGGAGCTAATAGACATTATTCTTCCTCTCTTTTCGGTGGCAATCCAGGATTATATCGAACTCCGTGCCCCAGCAAATACGGCTGAACTCTATCAATTATTAATAAAGTATGAAGCGCGACACTAGGCGGATCACCAGAGACGGAGAACCACACGAGAATTCAACGAGGGGGATAGGTTTATTAATAGGTCCAGGAATTATGATAATGAATATAATGGTCGTAATGTTCGTGGTCCAGTTAATTATGGGGATAGGCAAAATTTTCAAAGAGTTAGTGGTGGTTTAAGGAATTATGATCAAACTTATAATAATGGTTTCAGAAGAAATGAGGGGGTGAGCAGTCGCAATAGAAATGGTTTGGATAGAAGGAACGAGGTTAACCCAAGGCAGACTTGCTCGTCCAGGGTTAGACAGTTAGTGGTTGGTGAAAATGTCGTTAAGCGGACAGAGGGAAAGTCTTGTGGTATTAAAAATCGTCAGCAGGGGTTAAACTGGTAGGTGGCTGTTGGACGGAAGGTCAGCAGTCACAGGTTAACTCTTCAAAGCCTTCTGTGATAAATTTAAATACGGTAGTAGTTAACCCAGTGGAATTACTTAAGTTTGAGGGACCGTATAAAGTGTTGGAAGTTAAAGGTAACAATTTAATTATTGATGTTGACGGTTGTCATACCACGGTAAACTTGGATCAGGTCAGAGTTTATAAGTTTAGGGACACTAGCTCAAATGGTTCTCAAACGTCAGACGGTGAATCCTCTATGCCTCAGTCAAAGACCTCTCATTCTCCTGACGTCAGCCAATCTTCTCATGCAAATAATTCTTCTAATAATAATAATGATAACATACGCACGGAGGTGAAACGTAAATTACCTCAAGTTAACCGAGACAGGGTTAACCAGCCAGCTGAACAGACATTACCTAAAGTGGTTCATAAATGCGGCAAAAGACCGCATTCGATCTCGACAAGTAGTTCTAAGCCTCCAGACAAGAAGTTTATGCAGAACCCTTCTACGTCACATCGACCACAACACAAGAGACTGTTGTCAAAGTCATCGACAGACATTCCTGCCAAGAGAGGACGGAACGGCAATCCATCAACAGATCTCGACGAATCTACCGATAGTCAACCATCTCAGAAGTCATCACATCGAAAGTTCCGAAGTAACGCACAAAAAAGCAGCACGGACGATCTTCCCCCAACAACTAAACGACACCGGAGAATTGGTAGAAAGAGGACTTTGCATTCCACTTCACTATCGGGAGCCTCCCGGAAAAGACAGCCTTTTGATCCGACAGTCTTCGATCCTAGCCATCATCGAGACCCGCCTAGCAATCATCAAATGGACAAATCAGTAAGCCCGCCTAGAAGTCGTCGAGTGGAATCTACTAGCAATCGTCGAGTGGACATTACAGGAGCTCCTCCCAAAGGACGGCGCTATGATTACAACACCCGGCTGCAGGCACGACAAGCAACAGTAGCCTCTCCATTCCAGTCTGAGTCGGAACGAAACTTTGTCCAAGGATTTTGGGGACGCCGCCAGAGTTCTTCGATGAGCCTGCAAGCTTCCAGTTCTTCATTATGAAATCAGGTGACGAGGTTCCATTTTTTATTCTTATTTAAAGTGCCTATATAAATGTCAACAAGTTCTATGGACTGGACAAAGCAGCTGAACTGTTAGTTACCTTTCGGCCAATGTTTGATTTTGTATCTCGGCTTCACAAGTTGTGCATTTAACTTCTGTTCAAAAATTTTTGCCAAAATTTAAGTTATGATGTCAGAGAACATCTTGAGTTTCACTGCTTTCGTGTTCAAGAGATTGTTAAACTATTGTTTGTATAATTGTTGTATGGTTGTTCTATGAATATTTTATGTATATATTATGTATGTATTGTATTGTTCTACATGTTGCATTTGAAGTATGAATTGATAGTATTATGGGGTTTTTTTTACACGCGCCGCAGCTAGAGTTGCAAAAATCCCGTTTATTCCCGGGTTTATTTCCAATAGACCCGGTTTATTCCCATGTTTATTCCCAAAAAACCTGTTTTATTCCCAAAAAACCCGATTTATTCCCAAAAAACCCGGTTTATTCCCAGGTTTAAACCGGGTTTTTTCTAGCCTTTGCAACTCTAGCCGCAGCTAAGCGTGCACGTGTTTGGCGGTCAAGCGTTGCCCTTGACACGCGTGTTCTATCTGATACTTTACTAACATTGTTAATAAGTTTAACTTTCTTCCTTCGGTCGTTGTTCGTGTTAGTCTTCGGTTTAGTTTTTCATGTTGGGCTTTCGTAAGTTATGAAGTTTTGACGGTGTTACTTGTATTTCACAGTTATGATGTAAAGTTTATGTACTGTAAAATATATGTAGCTAATAAAGTTTGTTCCAGGAGGTAAAACCATCTTAATTCAGATAATCTATTTATATAAGTTTTTTTATTTTAGTTACCAAGAAGAAGAGTTATGTCTTGAAGATTTTGTAATGTATATTTCCAATTTTATATTTTATAGAAATAAGGAAAGATCAGTTGACGTCACTCAGGGCAAAACTTTGACGTCACTCAGGGCAAAAGATGGTTTTGATTGGTGTACGAACAGGGACGAGTTTGTCTGATTGGCTGGGAGAGGGGGAGATTGATTGACGGGAGTGTTTGTTTGTAAACATGTCCTTTCCTTATTGTTTTACTTTCACAGCTGTTTATAGCTGTTAGTATGTGTCCCCTGTAACCGAGCGAGTATTTACACTGAATTTTGGGGATGTTAGTTTTTGGCATGATTGAGAATTGTAAGTTTAAGAAAGGTACTTTAGTTGATAGGCAATTTGAGTTTGCACCTTTTTCGGCACTTTGTGGAATTGTTGGAGGTAAAACTGCGTATTAATTTTGGCAATCTTTGAATTTTTTGAGGAAAATTTTGTGAGATCATTTTGAGGATACTTCGTATTTAAAGGAGGTTATGCTGAAAGTTTTTTTAATCGATTTGACCAGTTTTTTGTGTGATGGGTTAAAAGTACAAAATTTTACATTTCGATTCCAACATTTAATTTACCCGTCACATGTTGTGCTTATTTTTGACTCGAAATTTTTTAAAGAAAAAGACGCTGGTCTGCATTCAACCACCGCTTTTTCTTTCACAATTTCCCGGAGGGGTTGTAAGGGCTCGACTACTCTCGTCACGTGAATAGGCGATGTTTGAATGAGATCGTAATTTTTTGTCCAATAACCGGCCATATGCGTAAAAGATTTAGCAATGCTCTCTTTCTCTAACTTTCGAGGGATGTCTGAATCTCAGAAATTGTGGGTTGCCGTTTTCTTTCAGTTATGCAAATTTTCTGGAGCTGGTCGATCGATACTGGGAAATATATAAGCAGCGAATTTTCATTTCAGAACAGAGCTCAGGGAAGCTAGAGCAGACTTAGCTTGGGAGATTTAATATTGAGACTTAGATAGATTTAGATTTAGCCTTGAGACCTCGCATCGAATCTCGAGATTAATAATTGGCCTTAGCATTTCTATAGTGAAGTTCTATGCTGTTGTAAAGCTGATTTGAGCCTGCATCAGTGCTTATTTAATTAGAAATATAAAATTATTGGATCGTGAATTTGCTTCTGGATAGTTTAAATTTAATTATCATATAGTTTTAATTTCTATACAGCTACGAGTCGTTAGCAAAAGCCTTCCGTTTGATTAATTTTGAGGAAAATCAAGTGGAGCTCGCTCAACTTCCCTACCGTTTTGTTTTAATAAACCGTTTTTGGTTTTAAAAATAGACTTGTTATTTGTCTCTGCTCTACCGCACGGCCTGACATCAGAGATGGCCGTCACAGGCTTACCTACTGACTACCTGATTCCAATGTGAAAGAAGTAGATATTAGGAAATGCTATCGAGTTTAATCCAACGTTTGAAAAACGTGGAAGTTTGTTCAGATAGTTTTCGCCCTTTTGAGACCTGCGCCTAAATAAGGGAAAAAGGAGGGTCAGTGACCAGGCCCGACGCCTTGCGTTTTTTCTATCTTTCTCTCAAATATGGCCACAACTCCTGGAAATGAAACATGCGAAGTGGAAGCCCCACAACCAAATACGTCCTGGGCTGATAAAGTCGAGGAAAGTTTTTCTTCAAATGCACGTTACTTTGTCATAAAATGTGCTGAAGGCAATTTTACCCTGAAATCACCTTTCCTAATACAAAAAGCTATACAAGAACTAAATGGTGACAAAAGACTATTAAAAAATTAAGATCTGGTGACTTACTTATTGAAGTTAAAGATTCAACTCCAGCTCAAAATATAAAGAAATGTAAATTCTTTGGAAATATACGGTTACTGTATCTGCTCATAATTATTTAAATAGCTCACGCAGTGTCATCTCAGAACAAGACCTAACATTTGTTTCAGAATCAGAAATTCTTGAAAATCTTAACGAACAACATGTTACAGGAGTTCGAAGAATAACAATTAAAAGAGATAATAAAATCATCCCAACAAAATACATAATACTTACATATGATATACCTAACCTTCCCACCAACATAAAAGCTGGATACTTAAGTTGCCCAATTTGACCATACATACCAAACCCATTGCGCTGTTTCAAATGCCAGAAATTTGGTCACTCCAAAAATTGCTGCCGTAGATCCATAACATGTGCTCGAAGTGGAGGAAAAGGACATGAAAGTGAAAGCTGCACAGCTCCTTCTTATTGTGTAAACTGTGGAAAAGATCATCCGTCATATTATAAATCATGTGAAATCTGGAAAGTTGAGAAAGAAATCCAAACAGTGCTCACAAAACAGAATATCTCATATCCAGAAGGAAGGAAAATAGTTAAGTCTCGCACACCAAATACAGGCATAACTTACTCTACTGCATTAACTGGTAATAAAAAATATATCAAACAATTGCCACTCAAACAGAAACAACTATTCAGGAAAGCATTCTAAATCAAAAAGATGCTCCTACACCAAAGTCCTTGCTGCTTAATAATAACTCTCAATCTATATCTCTAGCAACAAATAATAGTAAAAATAAAGGAGGAAAAGATACATCAACCACTATACCAAATAACAATTCTTTGAAAATTAACTCTGTCATCTCTTACAGCAAAAATCCTCAATCTGCAAAAATTCGCCACACTGATGATGAAATTCATAAATTATCTGAAAAGTCCACTCACAACAGCTTAGTGAAAAGGAGGAAAATCACAGCAAAAACCATTCAACCAGATAAAAGACTGTCTAATGCTAAAACACCAGCAAATCCCATACCAACTGAAACAGGGAAAATAATCTATGAAGATCTCGGAATTGATCTTCACCCAACTCCTTCTGATGAGGAAGGAATGTCCACGTCATCTGAAACAGAGGAAAATGGTGTTGATGTTTCCATCTAATTAATTTAAAAAAAAAGAAAAATAATGACTAATATTATTTCTTGGAACTGCCGTGGCTATCATAACAAATATGATGAAATCTGTAGTATTCTCCATGACCACCAACCTCTGTGTTTAGCCCTACAAGAAACACATTTAAAACCCAGTGACAAAGCCAAATTACGCAACTATGAGACTTATAGAAAAGACTTTACAGGGAATGATAGGGGCACTTGTGGTGTGGCTCTTTTCGTTTCTCGCAGTTTACCCCACACACATATAGCTCTAAATACAAACCTACAAGCTGTTGCAGTGCGTGTATTTATAAAACAACTCATAACAATATGTACCATCTATCTACCTCCAAATCAAACTATTCAGTCAGCACATCTTGATAGTCTCCTTCTCCAACTCCCTACTCCTTCGATCATTGTTGGAGATTTTAATGCACACAGCCAAATGTGGGGCAACCGTGACTCTAATCAACGCGGTGACATAATAGAAAAATCCATTTCTGACAATGGTCTATGCCTTCTCAATAATGGAGATCATACCTACTTTCACGAGCCAACACATACGTTTCATGCAATAGATCTTACAATCTGCCCTCCATCACTATATCCTTATTGGAGTTTCTGGGTTTCAAATGACCTGCACGGCAGTGATCATTTTCTAACCTTTATCTCACAGACTACTCCTGACAGGGATTCTAATTGTCTGAGTGCAACGAAGACTCATACACAGCGCAGTTTTACTTTGCCCCATATATAGCTACGATGGATATTAAAACCTTTCGTCAAGCATAACTCAAAAAATATTTAACGGATTTCGTTCAAATTTTTATAGCAGGTACCTATAAAGGTGACAACGACGTCTATTTATTACCAAGAATAAATGTCAAACCGTTTGGAAATTATATTTAAAAAATAGATAAAAAAGCACAAAGTACATACGTCACGAAATTTTTTTTAAAAATAGATAAAAATGCACAATTAAAGTACATACGTCACGAAAATTTTGTGCGTACGTCATTTTCATTGTCTGAGTGCAACGAAGACTCATACACAGCGCAGTATTACTTTGTCCCATATATAGCTATGATGGATATTAAAACCTTTCGTCAAGCATAACTCAAAAAATATTTAACGGATTTCGTTCAAATTTTTACAGCAGGTACCTATAAAGGTGACAACGACGTCTATTTATTACCAAGAATAAATGTCAAACCGTTTGGAAATTATATTTAAAAAATAGATAAAAAAGCACAATTAAAGTACATACGTCACGAAAATTTTGTGCGTACGTCATTTTCATCGGCAGGATATTTTCGTAGACAATTGGAATTGAAAAGTTCATGGAGTACATGGAGCAAAAAAATATGCACGCACTAATATTCAGCACAATAAAATATACTAGATGGAACCCGTGAAAACTTGACGGAAAAAAATTACAATAACAATATTAGTAAAATAAGCTTCTTTATTACATAAGAACGGGTGCTTATGAAACGATCTTTCAAATATTTTATTTTAAAAGTTTTTTCCCCAGTGAATTACAGTACTATTTCCGATGCAAACTCCAAACAAACAATCCGTAAAGAAAATGCAAATCAGTTTGACATTACCGCCCTATTCCTCACGGCAAAAAAGAAAATTTCCTGAACCTATGAAGTATCATACAAATAGTATATCCCTACATTCATCTCATATTCAGTCAATAAAAGAACATAGTAAATAAAGCACATATCTCCCCCCCCCCCCCCTGTGATGATGGCAACTGAATGAACTCCTATGCGCATGTGCATTGCATCTCTCCAAACGCACCGTCGAAATTCGACGTTAAAAAAAAATTTTTTAAATGTTTTGATCAAAATTTTTAAAATGTCTTCTTTAATCATTGTTCGTTTGAAATCCATATCTTCTGAAACGCATCCATTGTTTTAAGCTAATCAATTTTTATGTAAAGATGAAGAATTTTTTTTACAATAATAAATCAATCTGCAGATAAGGGAGATTTTTAATGTTTTCAAGTGTAATGTATTTGTATGGTTTCTTCATTCCTTTACATAATCAGGATGATTATTCCTTTTCCATAATTAAGAGAAATAATGTAAATAAATAAATTTCCAAGACTATTTTTGATTCTGTTTTCATTAATTGGAGACCACTGACAAGGCCCCTACCTACCGGGATTCGACCCAGTTTGACGGGTTTGAGTGCCTGGTCATTGGGGCGAAATTCAAGTCCACAAAGACAAGTACCCAGTTCGGCCAATCAACTGAGTCCGGATTTTTCTGTGTTGTTCACTCCTAAATTTAAATGTTCTGAGATCTGACGCCGCACACCACGTACTCCTCATGACAGTTGAAATGGGGCTGGACAATTTAGTGCCGAAACGTTGGTACTGAACTTAGCTTGAAAAAGGGGAGAGAATTTTGAGGGAAACTAAATAAAGAAATTAACTAGATAATGAAACCACTGAAATAAAAATATAATTAGCCAATAGCTAAGTCGTACCATCGGGGAAAATTTTTGGGCCGAGTTGCAGGGCAGACGAAAACGCTGCGGGGGCTGACGGGACTGCGCCTTTCTACCGTACCCCACCTGGTAAAAACTGGCTCCGTGGGCTGTCCCATTAGAGCGGGTCCGGTAGCTTTTGCGGACAATGTCCAATTGCACCTAATAAAGAGGCGAACAGTCAAAAATAAAATGAATAAAAAAACTGCTGCTAAAAAAAAAACCCTTGTGCTACCAGTTGGGGCCGGCCATTGGCTCGTCCCAACCGGCAGCACGAGGAACTGCAAGGGGAACCTGGAAAAGAAGAATGTTACATTTTAAACTGAACTTATTCTGAATTACACTTTAACTACATTATTGAAATTAATTTACTGTTATTGTGCTAATTGACTTGGCTACCCGTCCATTGGGCCCATGAAAGGTTGTTAAATAATTAACAATTTGTAATTTAAAATATGTACTATTGCCGTTAACTGACTAAACCATAATGGGTTGTTGTTGTTGCTGTTGGTTTGGCCCAAGAGCCCGGTTTTGCAGCTTTTTATTTCTATATAGCTGACATGATCCATATAACTGTGAAACTAGTCTCCTAATTTTGAACCAATTCCAGATGAGAGACCTGCATCTGGATTGGCACCCCCAGAGGTAGCGCTTATATAGAACTTGGAGGACATTAGAGCCACGAACAGATTTAACGTGCACCAGCTCCCATTAACGTACACGGTCTACTTTCCATACTTATCCTTTATACTTATCACCTCTTTCCTTCCAGTTCTTCTTCTTCTTCTTCTTTCTCATCTGTCTTCTTCCCCTTCTTTTTATAATATTTTTTAACACAAAGACGGACAAACAGTGCCGGGGGCTATTATAAGCTTCTTACTGTGTCATGGTGCACAACTTGTTGGACCGTTGATGACATGCGTCGTGCTGGTAATACTGTGATTACGGGGCTCTTGTTTCGGGCCGTGGTGCCAGCTGATATTGTGCGACTACCGCACACTGCTACTAGGACAAAACACATAGACATTTTATATTTTTTTTGGTGGCTTTGGATTGCTCCTGGGCCTTTTTTTTTTTAACATATAACACATAAGCACATAAATAAACACTTTTTTTTCCCTTTTACACTAGGACGGACAGACAGTGCCGGGGGCTATTATAAGCTTCTTACTGTGTCATAATGCACAACTTGCTGATCCGTTGCTGACGAACGTCGTGCTGGTAATTCTGTGATTACGGGGCTCCTTTTTCGGGCCTTGGAAGCAGCTGATGTTGTGCGACTACCGCACACTGCCATTGGACAATACCCATGGACAATTTTATAATTTTTTTGGTGGCTTTGGATTGCTCCTAGGCCTTTTTTTTTTTAACATATAACACATAAACACATATACATATTCATTTTATCGTTGTGTTACCTTCCACCTTCGACTGCTGCTGGGGTGCTAAATATTATTGTGTGTTGTTTTGTATTAGTGTCGTGATGCTGTCGCAGTTTTCTTGGAGCCACCTGATTACTGTCTTTGCCTTGTTTTGTACGTGTTTGTTTTTCGCTAATTGTTCATACCATAATTTCTCGTTGTCTGTTGTTATTTGTGCCAGGTGGTGTGCTTGGGTGAGTGGACATTGAATTAGGTAATGTTTTGGTGAACCCATCGTTCCGCATTCGCAGTCCGGTGTGTCCGCTTTCTTAAACCTGTGTAGGTATGCTGGAAAAGCTCCGTGAGATGTGTATAGCTGTGCTAGCAGGTAATCGCTTATTAGTCTATTTTTATCTACTTTTGGGAAGTACCTGTGTGTTTCCCTACCTGTGTCCCCATAGTCCCACTCGAACTGCCATTGTTTTAGTGTTATATCTTTTAGTGTTCTTTTAAGTTTTGAGATTGGTTTAGTCAAGTTGTATTTGCTTTTGTTGTTTACATTTGGAGCTGCGGTTTTGGCTAACATGTCTGCCTCTTCGTTTCCTTGGATGCCTACATGCGCCTTAACCCAGCTGATTTTAAATTTGTTGTTAGCTTCTTTTATTAGTTTTTGGATTGTGTCTACTGTTTTGTTTACGTTGAATGGTTTACTAAGTGATTCGATGGCCGATTTGCAGTCCGAGCGGATGCTATATGACTCACCATTGGTGTTGCCCCATTTTGCTGCTTCTTGTATTGCCAGTAGTTCGGCCTGGAAGACGCTGTTGCTGTTCCTTAACGGCACTGACCATGTTTTTATCTTTTGATTATTTTTATATGCTACAAAGGCCGAACCTGTAGCACCTGATTCCAATTTAGAGCCGTCCGTGTATATCGTTGTGTCTTGTGTCTTGTATCCTATCCTAGGTTCTATCGTGTCTGCTGGATGATTCTCCCATATGTTTATTTTTTTGTCGTATTCGATGTGGTGTAAAGTTTCATTGTGTATTGTTGCGTTTTTCCTTAATCTTGAGACTGTGCCGTACGCTGCTTCGTAGTAGACTTTAAGATGGATTGGAATCAGGCCTGAGAGTACCAGAAGTGCCGAGGTTGGGGCCGTTCTATAGGCCCTGACTATGGCCAGTGCAAAATGTCGCTGGCAGCTTGACAATATCTGTATGCACCTTTTGCTGAGGCAGTGTCCCCAAACCGGTGCTGCGTAGGTTAGCGTCTTTTCCACTACTGTTGTGTACCAAATTTTTAGTATATTTGCTTTTAGTCCCCAACCCTTTGCTACCATATGCGCTAAGTTTGTGAAGTTTGCTCGTACCTTATTTGTTTGTGTTTGACAGTGTGGTATCCAGTTCAGATTTTTGTGCAGTGTGACTCCCAAATATCTTATCTGTTCTTTTACTTTTAGTCTCTGGCCGTTGAGTTCTATTCCCTCTATGTCATTGGTGTTTTCTGTTGGAAGGTTTTCCGTGTGTCCTCTGTTAAGATATAATAGCTCTGTTTTTTCCCTGTTCAGCGTTAGATTATTCCCCTCTATCCAGTCATTGAATTCCTTTAGTATTTTGTTTGCTAATCTCTTAAGTTTATCCTTTGTTCTGCCTCTTAGAATTATAATGAAATCGTCTGCGAAGGCTTGTAATCTAACATGTTTTCCCCAATTTCTTTTAAGTGCTGTGTCTGCGATTAATAGCCAGAGGAGCGGGCCGAGACAACTTCCTGGGGGGCATCCGCCAAATGTCTGCTTTGTGACTTTAATGCCGTTTTCCTCTAGTGAAACGTACCTGTGTTGGAGGAAGCTCACTATCCAGTTTACCAGGTACCCTGGACAGGGAGATTGCTTAATATTATTAATTAATATTGGCCAGCGTATGTTGTCGAAGGCCCCTTTGATGTCCATGGCTATTAGGAGTGTTTGGTATTTGTTTGTTTTATCTTCTTTTATTGTGTTGATTAAATTTTCTAATGCGTGTTCTGTTGAGATCCCCTGTTTGAAACCATACTGTTTGCTTAAAACCCAATAGTTATTATTGTTTAGGTGAAAGTTTATCCGACCGTGTATTATGCGTTCTAACATTTTGCCAAGCGCTGGTAAGAGGCAAATTGGCCTGTAATTTTTTGGATTTGTTGGGTCTTTACCTGGTTTTTGGAACAGTACCACTATGCCTAATTTAAACGATTTTGGGAAGTATTCTAACCTTAGGCATGTATTGAAGAGTGTCAGTAGTAGTTGCGGTGTTGCATTATTAATTCTTTTAATTAGGTTGTAATCTATGAAGTCGAATCCGGGTGCTTTATTTTGTTTAATGTTTCTGATTATTCTGTTTAATTCCGCCTTTGTTACTACCGGTGGTGCTGGTTCATTGTTTTCTTTATTTGCCTTTGTTAGTGTGTGGGGTATATTTTGGTCTGTTATGTATAAGTTGTCCAGGAAATGTGTTAGTGTGTCTTTAATGGTTACTTTTGTATTTGGGGGTAGAATGTTGACTAGTTTTACCCGACCTGTTCTTTTGTTGCTAGCGTTTTTATATTGGGAGCCATATGTGTCTGTGACCTTGTTGCAGTAATCTTTCCATGTTTTGGATTTTGTTCTGTTTATTAGTTTTTTTAATTTGGTTTGTTCTTTTTTGAAGATTATGTGTTGTTTTACTTTTAATTCTTCGTTCTGTTGTTTTTGAAATTTCCTCCTGAGTGCCCTAACCTTGTTCCTCGCTGTTTTAATTTCATCCGTCCACCATAGTGGGGCAGTGACCGCAGGTGTAGATTTTTTCTTATAGCTTGCAAACGCTATCGATGTGATTTCATTTTGCAATCTGAATGTTATGTTGTCCAGCTGGTCTGTTGTGCTTGCTTTTTGGAGTTCTTTAATGTATTTGTTTCTGATTTTTCTAATGTTTTTATCAAATTTTGCATGTTTGCCTATCTTTGTTTGTAGACCATGTCTTTGGTAGTCTATGTTCTCGTAGTTTTTAATTTTAAATTTTATGTATCTGTGGTCACTGAGTGAGACATCGTCACTGACATACCAATCACTTATGTCGTTACCTAGTGTTGCCGTTGTTATTGTCAAGTCCGGCCATCCCTGTATTTCCTTTATTGTACCATCCATGTTTTTCCCTCGTACGGTTTTGAATGAGGGTGGTGCGTCCGGAGGGTTGTGGACAAACAACGCGTGTAGCAAGAGGAAATCTGTGGTCTATGTCATCGTAGCCCCATGCTGTTGAGTGTGCATTAAAGTCCCCCACTAGCAGTACTTCTCCGACCGCTTTACTCAGGGCCTCACCTATCTCGTCTAGTACTTCTGAGAAGTCCGCCAGAGGGGGGGCGTATGTATTTATTATTGTGAAAGTTTTGTCTTTGTTTTCTAGTTTTATAGCTGTTGTGAACTCTCTTGTTAGTATTGTTATTGGTTTGGTGCCTAATCGGGTTATAATCGCAGATCTGTTTTGTGGTGTTTTTGTGACATTCCAATTTTCTGGTTTGAACCCTGTTATGTTACCCGTTTTTTTATTTTGGTGGAAATCCTGTAAGAGTGCTACTTGTATTCCTTTGGCTGCGACATAGCCTGCGAGTGTGTCTGTTGCTTTATTGCTACCGTGTAGGTTAATTTGTATCACGTTTAGGGTGTCGTGTGTTTGTTGCATATTTGTTTGGTTTTGGTCGTGTGGTATTTGTTGGTTTTGCGCTGCGAAACTTGAGCGTGAGGTTCTAGTATTATTTGTGTCTATTACCATAATTGCGGCGCTGAGCGTCATGTTGTATTCTAGCTTCAATGTCATGCCTGGTCATTTTGACCAACTGTGGTTTGCCCCCTGTGAAATTTAGTGACACCCTCCCCTCAATGACTTCTTCTGCTGAGGCTAGTGCTGTGCCCCTGTCCGACTGTAGTTGGCGGACCGTTAGTAGCTGACGACGCACCCAGCATGCACCCGAGTTGGCTTGATGATCCGTGTTTTCATTAATTAGCCACCCACAGGGAGGCTTATTCTTTCAATCTCTATCATTTTTCATGTTTATGAAAAGTCACAGCAATCTATCGTTGCCACAGGTTAATCTCGGAAAATGAAACATTTGAAGTTACTGAAAAAATTAATAGCTCAAAAAGTATTTGTCACAAAATTGTTAGACAAACTGCGTTAGAAAGGAAAAAAATTGCTTTTTTTCTTGATATAAATTTCAAATCGAATGATTATGCCGTTTTTCAAATAATGAATTTCAAAAATTACCAAACTTCACAATGAAATACCATAACGAAACCTTCACGCGTAAAAAAGATAATGATAACGGTAACTGCTTTCGGTCGAGAATGGACCAACCGATGTTCGCATTTTACTATTTTAACCGTTTTTAACGAAATTCAGTAACTTTAGAAGACTTTTTCTTTGAATAAGCAATAGAAATGCATAAAATCGTTACAAAAATGTTAAAATTAAAAGAATAGATGCAAATTATCAGATATGAAAAATAAAAAATAAATTTGGTACTTTCGTGTTATAGCAGTCACCAAGCATGAAATATTTTTGTTTCTGTTTTCATTAATACAAGATGGAACCCGTCAAAACTTGACTCAAAAAAAATACTATAACAATATCAGTAAAATAAGCTTCTTTATTATTTATGAAGGGCCGCGTATAAAACAGTCTTTCAAATATTTTATTTAATTTTTTTTTCCGCAGTCAAATACAGTACTATTTCCGATGCAAACTCCAAACAAACAATTCGTAAATAACTCTGTAATGCAAATCAGTTTGACATTACCACCATATTACCCACGGCAAGAAAAAAAAATTCATGGACCTATGAAGTATATACAAATAGTATATTCCTACGTTCATATCATATTCAGTAAATAACTGAACATAGTAAATAAAGCACACATCTCCCCCCCCCCCCTGTGATAATGCAACCGAATGAGCTCCTATGCGCATGTGCATTGCATCTGCTCAAAAGCACCGTCCAGATTCGACGTTAAAAAAGTTTTAAAATGATTAAATTAAAAGTTTTAAAATGTCCTCTTTAATCATTGTTCGTTTCAAATCCATATCTTCTAAGACGCATCCACTGTTTTAAGCTAATCAATTTTTGTGCAAAGATAAGAAGTTTTTTACAGTAATAAATCTATCTGCAGATGAGGGAGATTTTTAATGTTTTCAAGTGTAATTTATTTGTATGGTTTCTTCGATTCCTTGACATAATCAGGATGATTATCCCTTTTCCATCACAGTCGGGGATATTTTTCCTCTTATAAGTTGGCAAAAGTAAAAAAATAAAAAAATGCAATTCCTAGCATATCCTGATATCTGATGGAACATATTCATCAACGAATTCAACACATCATTTTATTCATTTAACATAAACTAAAAATAGTCTTTTTTTTTTTTTTTTTTTTTTTTTTTTTTTCCTGACAGATTTTTGTTTAGCACCAAAATGTTCTATCTTATGGATAATCTGATCTTATGATTTATCACTTTTTTTTTTTTTTTTTTAATTATTATTCACTTTTTATGATGGTTAGGGAAATCTATTTTCAATTGTGGCAACTGTCCCAGGGGCTATTTTACATTATTGAAGTAAACTGGTGGTCATTGATAAGATAGAATTCAAAAACTTTTCATGCTTGAAAATTATTTAAAAAGTCGTTAAATTATTTGGCAGTTTTCAAATAAATTTTAATCGAAAGCTAATTTTTTTTCTAATTGATGATGTAAGAATTGAAATTGCAAAATGTAGTAAAAAATAGAAATTTGTAATATTTCGAAGTGATGTAAGCGCGATGAAAGCTAAAGCGATAGCGCCTTTGTTGTCACAACTGTTGTACATTTCTAAAAATTGCCACTGTATTTTGGCTGGCGTCAAAAGTGGAAAAACATTTTTTGACATCGAAAGAGAAATTCACAGTGAAAGAAATAGGACTTTGCGCTAATAAGGAACTGTTAAATGAACTTATCTGGAAGCACGGCAGTGCCTCCGCCAAGTCGAGAGAGGACAGCCGTAAGCATACTTTTCTGGAAGCAACTCAGGGCACTTTTGACCCCCCCATATCTCCGCGCTGGAGTATCCCAAAAATTTAAAACTTCAATTATAGAGAGTATTTGGCCCACAGGACCAAAATTTAAAATTACAACTTTCTGTCTTTTCTAGTTCAGGCGATATATGAACTCAAACATTCGATTTTTTGTCACTTCTTACTCACTCGTTCACGCGTCATCAAAAAGATTGGGTAGATCCCGTAGCCCCAGAAACTTGACATTTGGAAAAAAGGTAGTGTTTAGGATACAAAAAAAGGAAAAATTATAAAATCCAGAAAATTCGAAAAAAAACATTCGAAAATTCAACAAATTCCATCAAAATTGAAAATTGAAAATAATACGATCTTGTAGTCTTGGAAACTTAAGATTTGGTGTGAAGGTAGTGTTTAACATCCAGAAAAAGAAAACATCAAAAACACCAAAAAAAATCGAAAGCAAAATTGAAAAAATCGAAGAAATTGAAAAAAACCGAAAATTTGAAGACAATCCGATTTTGTTGCGCTAGAAAATTCAAATTAGGAATAAAGGTAGTATTTAGGATACAGAAAAAGGAAAATTACAAAAAATCCAGAAAATTCGAAAAAAAAATAAAAAAATTCGAAAAAAAATGAAAAAATGAAAATAATTTGATACGATAACGCTCGTATTTATAAATTAATTTGGATGAAACTAATTGTGTGCATTAAGCTCACCAATGCCTCGACCGAGTTCGTTGGCCAGCTTGGTCCGCCATCTTGTTTCAAGATGGCGGCCACGGAAAATTTTAAAACTAAAAAAAATAAATATACAAAAAAGTTAAAAAATCAAGTTTATTTTTTAATTAGGTGTTAGGACTTGATACAAGGATTCCAGAGCATTTTTTGTTTTACCTCTATCTTAAAAATTGGCTGAGATAGAGCAGTTTGAAATTCTAGGGTGGCTGACATTTTGAAACAAAACAGCACATTACAAAAAACCAACGATAAATTTATGGTCAATAATGGTCAAGCAGGTGCAATCCCGAATGAATACTCCGTGTTATTATAACTGTAACTTTGACTTCGAAATTTTGATACGTTGCATTTTCTATTTGTTGATATTTTTGAACTATGATTTACGCTAAGTGAAATGTTGTTGTTGAAGAGGGATTTTCCATGTAAATCCGAAACGTCCAATTTTAATATGTTTTTAATGTTTTATGAAAGTGTATTGTAATGTCTGTAATTTTAATGATTTTAATATAAATTTATAAGTTTAAGTGAACGCGATTTCTCGCAAATTATTTTCTTTCATTGTTGTAATCATTTTCCCAATCATACGCATAAAACTATATATTCATATCCATTAGCGCCAAATTCTCGCCAAACTTGGCGACAATTGGCGAAATCTCGCCAAATTTGGCGACAAAAATAAGTCTTCATAAATGAAGCCAACTTGGCTATAGCTCAATAATTTGGCGAATTTCTTATTCAAATTCAGTGTAAACGAATCTTTTGTTAACGGTTTCTTTGCATTTTAACTTGCTGTTTTCGAGTAACATTAGCTAAAATTTTAAAACGAAGATATAGGAAAGCTACCTTTTCCTGCCGGTACAGGCCGGAGGACTTTTTTATGAGTTGTCGGATGCAATCTATGTTTTGCATTAAATAAAGTAAAACATTGAAAAACAAATCCCACAGGATGGGGATAGTTTGTTTTAGATCTGGAGGCACGGCAGTGCCTCCGCCAAGTCGAGAGAGGACAGCCGTATTTCTGGAAGCAACTCAGGGCACTTTTGACCCCCTCATATCTCCGCGCTGGAGTATCCCAAAAATTTGAAACTTCGTTTTTCTAGAGTATTTGGCACACAGGACCAAAATTTAAAATTAAAACTTTCTATCTTTTCTAGTTCAGACGATATATGAACTCAAACATTCGATTTTTTGTCACTCACTCACTCACTCGTTCACGCGTCATCAAAAAGATTAGGTAGATCCCGTAGCCCTAGAAAATTGACATTTGGAAAAAAGGTAGTGTCTAGGATACAAAGAAAGGAAAAATTATAAAATCCGGAAAATTCGAAAAAAAAAACATTCGAAAATTCAACAAATTCCATCAAAATTGAAAATTGAAAATAATACGATCTTGTAGTCTTGGAAACTTAAGATTTGGTGTGAAGGTAGTGTTTAACATCCAGAAAAAGAAAACATCAAAAACACCAAAAAAATCGAAAGCAAAATTGAAAAAATCGAAAAAAATCGAAAAATTTCAAATAATCCGATTTTGTTGCGCTAGAAACTTGGAATTCGGAATAAAGGTAGTATTTAGGATGCAAAATAAGGAAAAATTAAAAATTCCGGAAAATTCGAAAAAAAAAATTCGAAAATTCGAAAAAAATTGAAAAAATTAAAATAATTTGATCTTTTAGCCTTAGAAACTTAAAATTCGCAGTAAAGATAGTGTTTAGGATTCAGAATAAGTTAAAATAAAAAACCAAATAAAATTCGAAAATAAAACAAAAAAATCGGAAAAATCGAAAAATAAGGAAAATTTGAAAATAATTCGATTTCATAGCGCTAGAAACTTGAAATTTGGAATAAAGGTAATATTTAAGATACTAAATAAGGAAAAATTAAAAAATATGGATAATTCAAAAATACCCATAAATTAGTGCAGACGATATATGAACTCAAAGTTTCGATTTTTTGTCACTCACACACTCACTCACTCTTGCGTCATCAAAAAGATTGGGTATATCCCACAGCCACAGAAACTGAAAATTTGGAATAAAGCTAGCATTTCGGATACAAAGAAAGGAAAAAATATAAAATCCGGAAAATTAAAAAAAAAAAAAAAAAACATTCGAAAGGTATTTGAAAATAACACGATCTTGTAGTCTTAAAAACTTAAAATTTGGTGTGAAGGTAGTGTTTAGAATTCAGAAAAAGAAAACATCAAAAACACACAAAAAAAAAAATTGAAAATAAAATCGAAAAATCGAAAAAAATCGAAAAATTTCAAATAATCCAATTTTGTTGCGCTAGAAACTTGGAATTCGGAATAAAGGTAGTATTTAGGATGCAAAATAAGGAAAAATTAAAAAATCCAGAAAACTCGAAAAAAAATCAAAAATTCGAAAAATTCGAAAAAATTTGAAAAAAAATTAAATAATTTGATCTTTTGGCCTTAGAAACTTAAAATTCGCGGTAAAGATAGTGTTTGGGATTCAGAATAAGTTAAAATAAAAACGCAATAAAATTCGAAAATAAAATAAAAAAAATCGAAAAAGATCGGAAATTTTAAAATAATTCGATTTTGTAGGTCTAGAAATTTAAAATTTGTAATAAAGCATACAAAATAAGAAAAAATTATAAAATCCAGAAAATTATAAAAAAAAAAAATGCGAAAAAATCAAAAATTGAAAATATTTTTATCTTGTAGTCTTAGAAACTTAAAACTTGGTGTAAAGGTAGTATTTACTATTCAATAAAAGGAACAATTAAAAAATTCGAAAATAAAATCGAAAAATCGAAATATGTTTAAGAAATCGAAAATTCGAAAACAATTTGATTTTGTACTGCTAGAAACATTAGTTATAAAATAATTGTCCTATTAGCTAGTACAACGCCCCTAATTGTTTTATGTTATTTCCCCCGGATTATGGTTTTCTTTTCTTTCGTTTACGAATTTCGTTATAGAAAAGTTCCGCTATAGACTGGCTACGATATAGGCGATTTCTTTATAGACAGGTTTGTTTTCTTTCACATGTTGTACTCTATTTACTTCACATATGAAATATGGATTGTTAAATGATGTTAGCCCCACAAAATTTTTCACAGCTCCCCCTACCCTCCCGACATTACTGGCTGGTTATGGCTTGATAGTCCTTTCTAAATAAAATCATGGTGACTCTAAGATTCACTTGATTTATCTCTAAATTGAACCTAAATGATCCTAAGAAGACGGATCAAATAATTACTATATTAGCATGACAATCAGGTAACTTAGAATTAAAATCGAAAAATCAATAAATTCATAAAAAGTTGAAATTTGAAAATAATTCGATTTTGTAGTCCTAGAAGATTGACATTTGGCAGAAAGGCAGGGGTTTGTACACAAAGTAAGGAAAAATTAAAAAATCCGTAAGTAATAAAAAAAAGGTCTAAAAAAAAACGAAAAAAAACCATCGAAAAAAGGAATATAGTTTGATTTATTGGAAATTTCCGGAAATTTTAATTTTGGCTTTCTTTTTATACTAAAAAGTTCTTTTATGTTAAATATCAAGTATCTAGGGCTGCGAGTTATATCTCAGATGCATAGCGCCTATCCTGGAAGCAATTGAGAGTACTTTTGACACTCCCCCTCCCATAATTCAGTGCTTGCCTAGGAACCTGAAATCTCTTTTTATCTACAGTACTTTGCAAACGAAACTAAAGCTTCAATTTTTTTATACCTGTAAATAATAGGGACAGAGTGTGGGCTTAGCGAAAAATCAGTGGATGATCTCCAAAAAGAACCCAAAATCAAGAAAAGGAGGGTTACTTACAAAAAGAAGTGAAATCTCATCAAAAAGTCACCTGTAAAAAATGCAGCCAAGTCTCGTAACTCATTTACCGTAAAAAGTACTGAGATCGTATAAAGCCAAGTTTAACTATCTTATTAACTCTGAAATTTTCATTCACAAAATCACTCCTAGTCTCTACATCTTTAGTTAATTATTATTTTGTGACTTGGCAATTACGCAGCACAGGGAAGTTATTACACCTTACTATGTTATGGGATGGGATGGGATAATTTAACTAAAGCAAATTATATACGCACAGGGAAGTTATTACACCTTAATATGTTATAGTATTACTTGATTAAGACTAACTATATACATCACATTCTCGTGCTAAGTAATTGCCAAGTCACAAAATAATAATTAACTAAAGATGTAGAGACTAGGAGTGATTTTGTGAATGAAAATTTCAGAGTTAATAAGATAGTTAAACTTGGCTTTATACGATCTCAGTACTTTTTACGGTAAATGAGTTACGAGACTTGGCTGCATTTTTTACAGGTGACTTTTTGATGAGATAATAAATCTACCAAAATAATTCCTATGAAATATTAGTATTACATTGTTTATTCTAGCTAAAAATACAATAATTATTTCAAGATTTTTTTCTACCATAACACTATTTTTAATAACTTTAAATTTCCTGAAATCCTTTACTTTTGTGATTTTTTTATTAAAAAAGAAAATCTTCTATCCTATAATTTTTAAAAAAAAAGCAATTGGTAACATGTAATCAAGGTATGCAATCAAGATGAAGAAATCAATGACGCCTCCAATTCTAATCTTTATAATTATGAATGCAAAAATCAGTAAAATTATGTCATGTTAACACAATCATATACATTTTTCTCTTTAGTTTTATCAATGTTAAAATGCACTTCAAGCTAAGCATAACGTCATTTTCTTCGGCGCAAACTTTTCACACGTACTTCATATACCTTACATTAATGCTTAAACACCATGCACACAAATATAAATATATTTTGTATTTAATTGTAATGAAAAAATGGCATCAACAAAGTTATAATGCATAATGATAAAATAAACCCAATGGACAATATTCCCGTGACGTCACAATAAATATGAATTTTTATTCGCTTATAAAACACGCGGATAAGTATTTTTACTGAAATTTAACTTGCAAATTAACAAATTCGGCCTTAAAACCGCGTGCTTTTAATATTTATTATTTCTCTTTTATTCAACCACAGAGTTTAGAAAATAAACTCTGTGCTTCGGAACAGTAGGCGTTATCCGATTATGACGTCATTAGCAGACGTAAAAGTTTAATTGAAAATTACAGTTAATTAATTAAATTTTCGAACAAACGAATGCACGATAACAAATCTGTGTCCAAATATCTTTCATTTTAAAAAAGAATGATGTAATTTGATGCAGTAGTTTGTTCTCACGGATTGTCGAAAGAAATCGCTTAGCGTTTTAAATATATAGATTTCGATTTAGTAGAAATTGAAAATTAATCTGTATTTTTTTCTGTTTGAAAGAAAAACCCCGCAACAACTTGGTAGACTTGGTATTAGAGATTTGTCGCAAATCTCAGCAGTAGCAGATTTTTTTATTTCGAGTGTGTAGATAAAATAAAAAAAATCTTTGGTGTTTAAATAAAAGGTTTCGATTTATGGCATTATTTCTTTTTTTTTCTCTTTTTAGCATTTTAAATGGGATTAATGAAAGGCATGTATTTGAAATTAAATGAGTGAAAGGTTTATATTTAAATGAAATGAATTCAATATGAAAATGTTATAGGAACAATATTTGGCGATTTATCAACTGCGCCAGGATAACATAAAAGTACCAATATATCAAACGGTATGTAGTATGTGAAATGAAACAATTATATTATAATCACCCATCGTACAAGAAAAAAAAACTAATATTCTGCTTTCAGAGGGAAAAATCCATCTCCTGTGCCGTAAGATTTGGCGAGTTCTTTTTTGGTGATAAGTTTTTCGATGTGATTGTTGGGATCTGCAGGATTTGGCTTACTTTTTCTAAATCTTATTTTTTGCAGATGTATTATTATGTAAATATATTTTTTTGCAGATATTTTTCTATTTTGTATATTTGGCGATCTATTTTGTATATTTTCTATTTGGCATTTGGAAAAGAGATTTTTACCTTTTTATCTGTGCCTTCGGAAATATTAAAAAATAAAAAAAGATTTACATATATCAAGCGTGTAATGTTATGTTTTGCATTTTTATACCTTATACGGACCACTTCTCCATTTTTAGATTTTAAATGCTATTTATTATTTACTAGCCGTTTATTAATTGTTTACAATTTACCACCCTGACAATAACAATTATTTATCACAAAAATGCCTCTTAGGTTTGTTAAATAAGTTTGTTTATGTATTTTCATTACTTATTAAATTATCGAATATGGCGATAAAATTTTATTTTAGCATCGTGCTTAAATTTTTAAGATGGTGCAAAAACATGCTTTAATAAACGTATGTTTGTAAATATTTGAAAAACATGTTTTACCGCTCTCTTGAAAAATTTTGTAAGATGCTACAACTACCTTTTGGCACCATTTAAATTTTTTTTCGCCAACCGACATAGGATACGAAACTTTTCCCCATTCATACACAGGCAAGGCTGGTCTCAAACAAGAGTAAAGCTAGCAACAATATTGTTTTAACTCTATAAGAGTTACAATAATGATATTAAATGCTCCGATTGGCTTTGGGCCCAATTACGAAAGTTTCCCCTAAAAAAGAACTGTAGAAGAAGTCTTTTGCATTTGTTTCAAATGAAGCTCGGTGTACAAGGTATTGGTTAATAATACAAACAACACTAATGGAATGGAGGCAAAAGTTTTAATTTAAATGTATATATTTGAAACCCTTCCCCCCCCTACCCCACCCCCCACCCCGAAAAAAAAAGAAAAGAAAAGAAAGTTACAGTAATGAATTTTAAAATATTGTAAAGCCACGCTTTCTGGCATATGCAATTGACTGCAAACGCGATAACGAAACTTTCACTTAACTTAATAACATGTAGCTAATATAGCCCTCAGGGTACTTTGCAGTCGTATACAGACCTTGTGTTTTTTTTTTTAAAAGCTTGAGACAATTCAGGTTTAAGAAGTTGAGATTTACTGTCAAATGATATAAACAACTATGAACACAAAACTGACGAATAATTATTCAGGTTTATGTATGTATTTAAAAAAAAAGAATGCATCTGATTACACTTATTAGATAAATTACTTCTGTTTGCATTTAACAACTGATAAACGGCTTCTGTATATTAAATGAATTGTTTAAATATTGGGAAGAGGTGGCAAGAGGTAGAAAGACGAGTAAACAAACGGGTAGACAGACGGGTAGAGAGACGAGTAGCGACATAGGTAGGCTGACGGGTTGCGAAACGAATAGACAGACGCACACTGGTCAAAAATCGAAAAAAGCTGGCCGAAAGTCGAAAAATGAATGTTTCTTAATTCATTTCAGTACCTCCTTTTTACGTTCAGAGGGAGCATCTGCGCCTTATCCCGCATAGAGTAAGAGGTATCTTTTATACCTGCTTATGTATCGAAGGTCTAAGTCAGCTGCTCTGTAACGCTCGCTGGCACGTGCTCTTACGCGGTAAATGTTGCGCGCGTTCTACAGTGAATAACTTTTATTGTACGTGTGCAAATTACATTCTGCAAAATGTGTGATCTTCCGAAAGGTAAGAAGAATATTTTCACATATATATATATTTCTCTTACGTGGCGCGGAAAAAGGGCTGAATTTCTAGATTATGGTTTGGCAACAAGCGTAATTTCCAGAATCTCCCAATATGGCGGCCAGCGAAAGAGAAGTGAAACGAGTGAAACTCAAACTAGAAAATAATTAAAAATAAAATAACGTGTGCGTAATCCAAAGCGTTTGAGATGATAACTCATTTTAATTATGAGTAATATCGTTAATTTCAAATGAATTCTCAACGCTTATTTAGAATTTATTTATGAATTTCCTTCATACGAAATTGGAGAGAATTAAAAATATCAACTGTCTAGATCGCAACTGCTGCCATCTATTGCTGTAGATGTAAATTATTGAAGTAAAAAATAATTTATTTTGCAAATATCTATAATCTAATCAATTAGAACAGTTTTACGAAATTTAAACAATGATTGTTCCTATCACGTAGTTTTTTTTTTTTTTTTTAATGAATTTAAGCCGTGTTGGACAATATTATAGGTGCAATGAGTTTTAAACTAATTGTTTTCAAGATCTTTTTTTCATAGTATTTAAATGATTTATACATATTGGTAGCACCAACTAAATGCATTTTTAACTGTGTTTTCAACGAAGATTTAAATTATTTTTTTACATTAAAAAATTGTCAATTTTATGGTGGTTTTTGGTGTATTTATGATAGTACTTATTCGGCTAGAATTTCTGCAAAAATGAAAAGGGTCAAGCGAGCGAAGCGAACTGGGACCGCGTAGCGGTCTCAATGCGAATTGCTTCGTAATTCACGGGGGTTGGCGAGCGTTAGCGAGTAGGGGGCTGAGCCCCCTAGTTTTCACATATTTATTTTATGTAATTCATTATAAATTATGTCTTAAAAGTGAAAAGAAAAGACACACGAAAAAATCACGTATTGATGCACAAAGTAAAAGTTAATTAACAAAATACTTTTTATCTTGCGTTATCCAGAGTTCTCACTATATTTACGTAATTCCTGATGATGTTTTTTATGAAATATCAAAAAACCAGCTGCATTGGTTTGCATTCTTGGAAGTATAGTTGCTTTTAAGTTTAACAATTTCAAACTGCTTATATGAAATAATGCACTGTATTTTTATTAATAATAATACAAAACATTTATATTTCACAAAATATAAGCTCTTTTCAATTATTTGCTTACCATATTGAATGCGCTAATGTATTTTGTTTTCATTATAATATCAAATTAGTACAAAGTAACCTCCAGAATCCCCTTAAACAAACTTTTACAGAAAAAAAAAATTATAAAAAGGTCCGCCATATTGGATTTACTATTTTGAATTTTTGAATTGTAATATCAAATACGTAATCAGCAGCCTCAAAAACCCCCTTAAAGAAACTTTTACAAAAAAAAAAAAAAAAAAAAAAAAAAAAATTAAAAAAAAAAAAAAAGTCCGCTATATTGGATCCGCCATTTCGAATTTTTGAATTTCGATATCAAATTCGTAATCAGCGACCTCAAAAACCTATATGTAAAACATTTTAGAAGGATCTACAACCTTTTTTGATTTTCGGCTAGCTTTTTTCGATTTTTGACCACAGTGGACGGCTAGAGAGAGAGGTAAAAAGAGGGTTGACAGAGGGATAGCGAGATGGGGCACGAGACGGGTAGCGACACCGGTAGACAAGAATGTAGCGAGAAAGGTTGCGAGACGCGTAGCGTGGTAGATAAAGAGACGAGTAGAGCGTTGAGTACAGAGACGAGTTGACTGACGGGTAATGAGATTGGTAGCGAGTCGAGTACAAAAACAGACGGATAGTGAGACGGGTATACAGACGAGTAGAGAGACAGTAGATGGTTACGGAGATGGGTAAGAAGATGGGTGGAGAGGCGTATAGCCAGACGGGTAGAGAGACAGATAGACAAATGGGTAGCGAAGTGGATAGAGACACGGCTAGACATACAAGTAGTTAGACGGATAGACAGACGGTTAGAGAAATAGATTGGCGGGTAGCGAGACCGGTAGAGAAATATAGAGACAAGTAGCGAGACGTGTAGAGAGATAGACAATCGGTTAGAGAGACGGGCAGAAGAACGGATAGGGAAACAGACAGATTGTGGAGAGACAGACAGACAGGCAAAAGAAAAGTCTGCGGATTGGCGCAGTAAAGGCGCAGGGGGTAGAGCCTCCTAGAGAATAATCAAGAAGTATCTGTTAAGCTTAACTTTGAAATATATATAATTTTTCAATTTTGCCGATATGGAGATTTAATGTAAAAGTTATTTTACAGAAGTCATCGAAAGATTTTTTGTATACTTAAATAGTAATTTAGACTATAGTTTTGCAATCTAGTTTGTAGCAAAGCATGCTATCAATGTGGTTTGAAGTGTAAGAGTTTCTATAAACAGTTATACAAATAATAGATATATGATCAAGGAAGAAATTTTTTTAATTCACACACAAACTAGTCGTTGGGGGCCACAGTAATACTTACCCATCATGGATATGCATAATGTAAAATATTAAAATAAAAATGTGTAAACTACTTATAAAATGCATTGCAATTCAAATAAAATCGTGGCTTGATGACGTCATAAACTTTAAAGGCTCGATTACTGAATTGCTTGAAAGAAACATCCTTATAACTCCAAAAATAATAATCCTATTAACTAGCGGTTTATTGCATATGATTAAGCGTCCAATTTCCAATTAAAATATATCTTTTAAGTGAAATTTGGATGAAATACAGGGTCATGAAAAATCGAAGAGTGTGGAAAATAGGATTCCAAATATCTCGGCAACTAATTATCCGATCGACTTCATGCTTTATGCAAAATTTATGTTTTTTTATTGTCTTTTATATTCATTTCCTAAACTAAACAATTTCGAAAATTTTTATATACCTTTTATCAGAACGAATATTTCGAGAGTCCGAAAAAAATAGTTCCGGTTAATCGAGGTTATTGAAATGAAATAGGCTTCTTCCCATTATTACATACTAAGTACATACCAAATTGCAAGTCTCTATCTCAATTTGTTCGGGAGATAGAGCGTTTACAGACACACACACAGACGGACGGCAAAAAAAAATTTCTAAAAATATGTTTTTCGGAATCTCCAGTGTCTGAAACGTGTAAATCCGTCAAAAAAAATTTTTTCGATTTTCAAAACGATTACAAGACTTACCCTATACTACGTATGATGGGTAAGTAAAAAAGGTGCAACAATGAAATTAAATTTGCGTTAAGCCACGCTTGATAGAATAAAGTATTGGCTGCAAATCCAATTACGTAACTTTAAAAAGTTTGGCGTTTTAAAAGATCCGGCGGGTTTTTTTTTCTTTCAAGTTTTGCGCAATACGCGCTTAAGAAAATGAGATTCTTTGCCACATGTTAAAAACTAGTCGGATGTGCCAATCCCAAAACTTTCTTCTATCTCAGTCATGTTAATACTTCAAAATTCGCTATCACATCGCCAATAAAATCAATATTTTTCGTCATTATGTTGTACGTCAGCTGCTTGCGAATCGTCGGGTTACAGGGATGTGAACAATCGATGTATACTAAACTACAAAAAGTCCTTCTGGCTTGAACGACAGGAATAGATAGCCTCCCTATTCCTTTGTTTTACGATTTTAGCTAATTTAACTGGAAAACACGAAGGTAAAATGCGTGGAACCTAAATAAAGGAGACTCAATCCCAGTTCTCGTCAACATTGAATTTGAATGAGAATATCGCGAAATTAGTCCTCTACAGCCAAGTTGGCTTCATTTATGGCAAGTTACTTTGGTCGCCAAATTTGTTGATATTCCGCAAACTGTCGCCAAGTTTGGCGATAATTTGACGTTGGCGAATATAAATATATAGTGATAAGCATATAATAGGATTAATGGTTACAACAATGAAAGAAAATTTCCCGAAACCATGTTAACTAAAACTCATAAATTAAACCCGTTTATGGATGAATTCTGCTGTCTTGTTTGAAAATGTCAGCCACCCTAAAATTTCAAACCGCTCTATCTCAGCCATTTTTTTAAGATAGAAGCAAAACAATATCTGCTCCGGATTCTCCGGATCAAGGCCGAACATTTAACGAAAAAAAGTTT
This sequence comes from Maratus michaelseni, assembly GCA_963931845.1. Taxonomy (NCBI): domain Eukaryota; kingdom Metazoa; phylum Arthropoda; class Arachnida; order Araneae; family Salticidae; genus Maratus; species Maratus michaelseni. The sequence continues at coordinate 37,248,527 of OZ007591.1, read as the reverse complement.
TAGGATTTCTAATTTTTTTTAATTTGCACATCTTTTTGAATTTTAAATCTTTAAATGGTTATCACAGCGCCCCCTTTCGTCGAAATATCCCCAAATTTAATAGAACCTGCTTACCATAGCCAAAAACAGAGAAAAAAAATGTGGTTCAATTTGAAGCATAACTTCATACACTTTTCGATGATACAATAGTTAAAATGGAACAAAAATATCGATCACAGCGCCCCCTTTCGTCGAAATATCCCCAAATTCTGATAGAACCTGCTTGCCATAGCCAAAAACATAGAAAAAAAATTTGGTTCAATTTGAAGCATAACATCATACACTTTTAGATGGTACAATGAAGACACACAGACGGATAGACGGACAGACAGACATTTTGTAAAAACATGTTTTTCGGAATCTCTGACCTCTAAAACGTGTAAATCCGTTGAAAACCGGAAGTCGAAAAAAATTTCGATTACAATACTTTCTTCTATTATAGATAGAAGAAAGTAAAAATTATGACAACACATCTGATGAACGGTACTTCTTTTCTATTTTTTAACAGTGTATATGAATTTATATATGATATTTTGTAATTCTATCATTTAATTTGCTGTTTTTCTTTATATTGTAATTGTTAACCCTATGTTCTCAGCAATATCACTCAGACTAATCCCTTTGAGGGAAGTCCTAGTTCTAGTAACTACTTTAAACGCTATATCTATGACAAAGCCAATTGGCGAGCTTTTACAGAACATGCTAAAATTTCAAATGATATGATCGATGGTGATATTGACGATGCGCTTGACAACATTCAGTGTATTATCAATGCTGCAGACATCAGTATTCCCAAAACATCTTCCACACATAGACACAGAAAACCTTGGTGGAATAGTGACTGCCGAAAAGCTAAAAAAAATCAACAGAAGGCATGGGGCATCTTCCGGAAGTATCCTAACAATGCTAACTATATTGCATTTAAAAAAGCAAAGGCTGAGGCTAGAAGAGTGCGACGTAAAATCCAAAGTGAATCCTGGATAAAATACGTTTCTAACATAAACTCTAATATTTCAAGCAGAGATCTCTGGAAAAGAGTGAAAAACTGTATGGGCCTGTATTCTGAAAGTTACGTTTCAATATTAAAACACAATGGTCAAACAATAGCATCTTCTAGAAACATAGCTGAGACAATAGCAAGTACTCTTGCATCTAATTCTAGCTCTGACTCATACTCAGAACCTTTTTTATCCTACAAAAGACAAATGGAAACTACTAGCATCAATTTTAATTCCTGTCACTCTGATACATACAATCGACCTTTTACTATTTCAGAGCTCTTGAAATGTTTGAAAAAAAGTTGTTTATCTGCTCCAGGTCACGATGGGGTCACTTATACCATGCTGAAACATCTTTGCATATCCTCTCTCAATAATCTCTTCGCTTTCTACAATAGGATTTGGACAGATCATACTTTTCCTGATGCCTGGCGTAAAGCTATTATTATTCCTTTTCCTAAGCCAGGAAAGGATTCTAGTGACCCAAATAATTACAGACCTATCGCACTCTCTAGCAGTCTTTGCAAACTTTTGGAAAAAATGGTCAATTGTCGCCTGGTGCATGTTTTAGAATCTAATAGGTGCCTTGCAGCCTTTCAAAGCGGATTCAGACGTGGTAGGCCTACTATTGATAACCTCAATTTTTTAGAAACTCACATACGCACAGCTATTTTAAAACGCAACCATCTGGTCTCAGTGTTTTTCGACATGATGAAAGCATATGATAAGACTTGGCGGTATGATATCCTTCGCGATCTTTTTAATCTGGACTTTTGTGGGAATCTTCCAATTTTTATTAAAAACTTTCTTGCCATTCGACTATTTCAAGTTCGAATTGGGGGAATTCTGTCGAGTTTTTATATACAAGAAGAGGGTGTACGACAGGGTAGTGTCCTGAGTGTCACCCTCTTTGCTATTAAATTAAATGATATCCTTAAACAACTCCCTCCTTCTGTGAAGGGAGATCTCTATGTTGATGACTTCCATATTATGTGTATGGGGCAGGATATTCGTTTTATTGAGAGACAACTGCAAATTGCAATCAAAAGTATTCTTAGCTGGACTAACAAAAATGGTTTTTTAATTTTTCATGACAAAACATGTTGTGTGCATTTCTGTAGACGAAGGGGTCTGCATCCAGATCCTGAAATTTTTATTGGTTCATCTCGAATTCCTGTTGTGAAAAAAGTTCGTTAACTTGGCGTACATTTTGACAATAAACTTACTTTCTCACCACATGTTTTACAATTACGGACAAAATGCGAAAAATCCCTTAACCTACACTGGTGAAAACAATTAAAGGGACAAATGGTTTTTTTCAATAAAAGAAAAACTAACAAAGCAAATAAAACAAAACTTGGCCAAAATATCATCCAATATAAGTCCAATTTATGGAAAACAAAAATAGGCACATCCTGCACCCTAAATAAGGATACTGGTCGCGTGTCCAGCACAGCAGCTGACCGACACCCTGTCGGTCAAAGAAAAACATGTCTAATAAGGGGTATAATCACCTGTAACAGCTACACAATTCTCTCACCGGCATTTCATACTGTTCATCACGGTCCTTATCAATCCCTGTACTAACCGTACCCACTCTTGCACCAAGGCACCCTTGAGATCATCAATGGTCGTTGGAGCTGGTATTCGAGCAGCAATTGATCGTCCAAGGACGTCCCATACGTGTTCAATGAGATTAAAGTCAGGTGACATCGCAGGCTACTCCATTCGTTGAATATCTTCCGATTCTAGGTATTCGTCCACCAACTGAGCCCTATGTGGACGGGCGTTATCGTCCATAAAGACGAAATTTGGTCCATATGCTCCACGGAAAAGTCTCAAATAGGGTGCAAGGATATCGTCCCTGTACCTCTGACCTGTCAGAGTACCCCTATCGAACACATGAAGGTCGGTACGCCCGTCTGCCATGATGCCTGCCCAGACCATCAGATTACCTCCACCATAGTGGTCCTTTTCGACAGTGTTGGAGCGCCGATATTGACTCCCGGGTTCTCTCCAGATGAGAACACGTCTCGAGTCGCTGTCCAGACTGAATCGCGACTCATCACTGAAGAAACAACTTCCGCCCCCAATCCACCTCTGTCCAAGACAGGTGTTCTCGACACCATGCTAGAAGGGCTTTTTGTGGTTCACAGTCAAAGGGATGCAGACTGCAGGGCGCCTGGCATACAGGCCACCTGCATTAAGTCTCTGGGTGACTGTTATTTGTGAAATGGATGTTCATGTTGCATTATACAGGTGACGAGACAGTTGTGTCTCTGTTGTGAACCTATCCCTTTTGGCTAAGTCTCAAATAACGGTCTTCAGCCGGCGCTGTTGCCCTTTTGCGGCCTTGACCAGGTCGGCAGACCACTGTTCCTGTCTCTGTGAACTGTTTCCACAAAGTGGATACCACATTTCTCGGAACCCTGACGTTCTTACAACAGGTAGCCTGTGTTTGGCCCGCCTCAAGTCTTCCTACGATCTGCCATCTTGTAGCATCATCTAGACGATGCCGATTAGTCATACTAACGATGGGTAAACAAAGACATTCCAAAAACAAGGATTGGGTTATGCTACGATGTTTCAAAATGTCCTTACGCTACAAGCTTTGGCGAGAAAATGATGTACATCTACACAAACGCGATCACAACGCCACTGCCTAATGACTACACAGACTACTGCGTGGCAGGTGTGTCCGTGAAGAGTTTAACTATCATCTGATACCTTATTTGTGTATATGTATAACTTATTTTGTTTTGTTTTTATAAAAAACACTTTGTCCCTTTAATTGTTTTCACCAGTGTACTTAAAGTACCTTCAAATACCTCTTGTGGAGCTGACCGCACTTCTCTCCTTAAAATCTATAGAGCTGTGATCCGTACTAAAATCGACTATGCCTGCCAGGTTTATGGTTCTGCTAGTAAATCTGTTCTTAAAAAACTTGACACTGTGCACCATAGCGCACTGCGTGTCTGCTCTGGTGCATTTCGTACATCTCCAATTTTAAGTCTTTATGTTGACTGTAATGAACGAGCATTACACCATACTCGTGAGAAACTTTCATTGGAATTGTATTACCGTGTCCTCTCTCATCCTGGCCATCCTCTTCACACCTATATTTTAAATACCGACAATGATATTCTTTATCAGCATCGACCATCTTGCATCCATCTTTTGGAGTCAGAATGAGAAACATTATTAATAATGGCCCTTTGATTAATATCGAGGTGAGTCCATGTCCCTCGCATGTGCTGTCTCCATGGAATCCTCCTAATGTTACCTCTCTCCAGCCTTTTAAAGGCTATGACAAAAACAACTGGGCTCCTGCTGTTTTCCAACAATTATTCGCTGCACATCGTGCAAATTATAATAGCTGTACTGAAGTTTATACAGATGGTTCAAAGAGTGGGGATATTGCTGGTTGCGGGGTTTTTATTGATAACACTAGTTTGAGTTATCGGCTTCATGCGTCAATTAAGTCTTTACGGCTGAATTGATTGCGATAGAGAGAGCCATGCTGCACATCATAACACATCCTTCATCATATGTACTGACTCAAATAGTTCTACTGGCGCAATAAAATCCTTTAAAAAGCATCCTTATGTCTCAACCATCCTAGATTTTTATAATAAATTGACTAGACGTGGTCATAATATTTTATTCTGCTGGGTACCTGCACACATGGGTATTCCTGGAAATGAAAAAGCAGATGAGGTGGCAAAACTTGCTCTTAATCCGTTATGCCATAAAATTCCATTCTCAGATATTAAACTTCTTGTAAAAGACTTTATTTATAATAAATGGCAAGAAAGTTGGAATATAAAATTCAATAATAAACTCCATCATATAAAACCTACAATAATGACCTGGCCTCCGAGTTATCCAAGGAAAACTGATGTTCTTCTGACCCGTCTGATAATTGAACATGCAAGGATGACTCATAAACATCTCTTACTTCGGGAGCATGCACCCACGTGTCCAGATTGTCATTTTGATACCCTGACTATTTATCATGTTTTAACTGACTGTCCGGGTATCCGGCACTTGTATAGAATATATTTTAATTCATTATCACTTCTCTTGACAAACCTCATTGGGGAAACACCTCATGGGGCACTCCTTACTTTTTTATAACATGCAGGATTTTATTTTGAAATATAATTTTTATTGCTTTCATTGGTTTAACAACCCAGTTTTATCTTTTACACTTTTATGACATCGGGATGGGAACCCCATCCAGATTGCACTTTTTCAAGCAATTTTATTTTTTTAACTAGCCGCCACTGGCGACCAGTTTGGTCTCCCTTAAATGTATGTTAAGCACTGTAACACGTTACTTTTATTCATAATTTATTTTTTTCCGTAATCCTTCGCCAAACTGGAAGATTCTAATAGACAAATCAAACACTTTGTGATCATGGTAGCAATATAATAAAATATAACACCTTGTAATAGTATATTACTTTTAAATGCTAAAGGTGTAAAATTAACAACTATAATATAAATTAAAATAACTTTTATTAGTTGTTTTACATGTTTCGACTCTTCTGAGTCATTTTCAAAAACAAAATGAGAATATTCTAAAGCTGCACGGGCTTTGAAGTTATTATTTACATGTACTTTTTTAAAAAAATTACGCACGTTATCTATTATTTTTACTTGATTGTTTATTTTCATATCTTTGAGCATGGAGTAATTCTAGCCACAGTTTCGGTAAATTAAAAGATGCCGCATCGTTACATATTGTATTTTTGCGCGTGAGTATCTCTATGGTTTCTCTTATTATGGATGGATAGTGTAGACTGGAGGGAAATATTATTTTACTTTCATTGAAATTTATTTGGATGGTTTCTTCTTGATATAATCTTGCTAGGGCTGTAGTTTTTCTATTGTATTTAATATCAGCTATATGCTCTTTTTTTCTGCAAATAAATTTCCTGCTGGTCATGCCTATGTAGTAATTCTTGGATCCGTCTTCTTTAATAAAAGGTATTTCATATACTCCTGAATAATTCTCAAAATTAATTGGGTCAATTTTAATTACTACATAGGCATGACCAGCAGGAAATTTAATTGCAGAAAAAAAGAGCATATAGCTGATATTAAATACAATAGAAAAACTACAGCCCTAGCAAGATTATATCAAGAAGAAACCATCCAAATAAATTTCAATGAAAGTAAAATAATATTTCCCTCCAGTCTACACTATCCATCCATAATAAGAGAAACCATAGAGATACTCACGCGCAAAAATACAATATGTAACGATGCTGCATCTTTTAATTTACCGAAACTGTGGCTAGAATTACTCCATGCTCAAAGATATGAAAATAAACAATCAAGTAAAAATAATAGATAACGTGCGTAATTTTTTAAAAAAGTACATGTAAATAATAACTTCAAAGCCCGTGCAGCTTTAGAATATTCTCATTTTGTTTTTGAAAATGACTCAGAAGAGTCGAAACATGTAAAACAACTAATAAAAGTTATTTTAATTTATATTATAGTTGTTAATTTTACACCTTTAGCATTTAAAAGTAATATATCATGGTAGCATTTCGCATATTTTTTGTTGTTATGTATTTCATCTTTCTTGACAAAAACCGCTTAACCAACTTAAGCGTTTATGCTTCATATCCGTTTGCTTATCAGTTGCAATATGTTTGCGAATGAGGAGATTCTTAAAGTAGTTTTCCGTAATTGGATCCATTGCCAAATGGCGTATTTTAGTTAATACGATTTGGTGCAATGAAGTCTATTTTGTGAAAGTCTTTAATGATATCCACATTTACACTGAACCATATTGTTGCCAATATTTTTTTGTTTGTTTGTTTGTTTCTCGCTAACTTTTGCTGTAGACTTGATTACGGGAGATTAGAAAATCTATCATTATTCTCATTTAAAACGTCTTGAATAATGTGGCATATTATAACACGTAATTTTTTAGTATAGTTTGGTCAAACATTGAACTTTTGGAAGCCAGTTTTGATAATCACATTCCTTTTAAACCATATTTGCTGTCAGCACTTTTGACACGTGGCGTAGATTCTGATTAAAATTCACGAACTTCCTTCTAGATGCCGATCTCTGTTTGACTCTGTTTTTCTCTGCTCTCCTATTTTGATATAGTTCAGGAGTTCATAACTGCATAATTCCCTTACTTTGGCATTTCTGCTTAATGTCTACTGACTATTAAGATCCGTAACTTGTAAATACGCCACGCCAACATTACCGCCTATAATTCTAATTACAGCAACCCGTTTTTTCTCTATATATTGCAACTCTATACTTGATTGCCCCGGTGCGTCTACGACAGCTGTTCCATCAGAACATTTGATTTCAAAATCAAAGTATCGTTTCTGATTTGCACACGCAAAAAATAAAAGCTGGTATTGGCGATTTTAAATATGCTATTGGCGAGATTTGCGCCCAAATAACACAAAAGTACTTAATGGTGTTATGTATTTTGTAAATGTATATTAAATTACTATTTTGAAAGCGATTGGTCATTAATAATAGTAAATATGATTGGTGATTAACAATCATTTTCAGTGGTCTCTCTTTCTTGCACGTATAATACATAAATACCAAATTAACTGACAATTGTTTCGAAATTTGATTCATTAAATATCATTACATGAGTTGTATTTGTTTACATTCAGCTTACATCAAGAAAAGATAAAGAATGAAGTTGAGTTGTATAGCACATAACTATGGTAAACTTTGATTGTGTCACTGGTACGAATTATTTTTTTGACACCAGGCAGCGCTCCAAAAAATCTTTCCCGGAAAACTTACTTTACGAACGATTATCTCCATGGTTTAATGGTTTAATATTTTAAACCTTCACGACGATGAATCTTTTTTTTTGTTTACTTTCATGGATAGAGAATTTGAACTGCGAAGCTAATTTCAACTGAAGTTATTGGAGAATATATACATAATTGAACGTAAGTCATCTCTCAATTATTAATTTATTTTGAACGATCTTTCTAAAAATGTAACATTTATTAAGTTTTATTCGAAAAAATAATTTTGAATAAAAATGGCCGCCTGGCATATGAAAAAGTGAAGCGGGCATTCCGGAACTGTTGATGACAGTCACATGACTTACGGTTTTATTATAGAGATAATAATAATTTAAGTTTACTGCACTGTTTTTTTTGGACTTAAAAGTGTTTATTCTTCTACACTTTTCTGACGATATCTGGATGGCTTTTCCCATTGCTCTTTTTGATTTTAATTACATTGTTTCTGTTTCACTTCTTGTTTTTTTAGTCTTTTTTGGCGCAGCATGTCCCTTAAGGGACTTTGTACCATAAAACCTTATACAACCAACCAACCAACCAATCACTACCAGACCGACAAACTTTGAGGGATGATAGTAGACATGAAGTCAAACATTATTAAATAGGAAACCATGGGGCGCAAATGTCTTCTGTAGGAGCTAGGGGCTAGTAAAGTTTAAGGTCCAAAACTTCAAACGATGATAAACAAGAACGAAAAATCATGTATCAAGCATAGATTATGTAACACTTTCCAACGCTTCCAAAATAATTTTACAAATCATTACCGTTTAATAAGCTGAAAAATAACATCTAAATAAACAATTTGGAAAACGCATAACATATTTAAAAACGTAATTTCAGGAATTTCCAACATATACAATATTATATATCAAGTACGTAAATTAAATGAATTTAATGCTTACACTTGTTGGCGAGATGTGATGGATTTCCACATCTATAACATTATAATTTATTTTTATTTACTTCAAAATTCCCCTTATTTACATTGTTAATTTTCGGTTTCTGGAAATTATTTGAAATTTTATTCGGTTGAACATTTTTAGAATATGCCAATTTATTAACATTTACATTTTTGTGTTTCAATTCAGAAATGTCATGTTCATTATTTCGCAAAATAATTGCTTTTTCAATAGCTTTCTCAAAAGTTAAATCTTCTATTTGTGAAAGTAATTTACTTTGGATACTTTCATTTTTTAAACCTCGTAAAAATTGTTCTAACAAATTTTCATTTAATGTTTCACCGGCAAAAGCACAAAAAGTAGTTAACTTCTTTAATTTTGAAACAAAATCTTGTATGGATTCATTTTCATTTTGATAAGAATTACGGAATTTAATTCTAGAGCAAAATTTATTAGGGGCGGGGCTTAAGTGCTTTAACAGAATTTCAACTATTTCTTCATATTTTAATACTTCCGGATTTTTAGGAAACGTTAAATCTGACAGTAAATTGTATAATTTAGAGCCCATGCATGAAATAATGGCAGGTACCTTTTTTTCTAACTACATCATGTAATAAAAAACTCTGTTCCAATCTCTTAACATATGATTGAAACGATTCTATGGAATCATTGAATTCCTTAAAATTTGCAAACATTATTACCTTTTATTTATTGCAGAGAAGAAAAAAATATTTCAGCACTTACCACCCTCGAAATGACGTACGCATTCAAAATATTACTACACTACAGAATATGATTGTAGATGCAAAATCGAAATCTTAGCCATTTTGCTAATCAGTTGGAATTTCTTCTTATTTTTATTCCGGTAAGAAATTTGATTTTCATCGTCGCCATTATATTATATATCAAGTATGTAAATTAAATGAATTTAATTAGCAGCATTATTAATTACTTGAGGTGGACTTTAAAGACGTTTAATTTACATTTAAATTACAATCGCAACATCGAACACAACACATGTAACAGATACATCTTACATTTTACAGTAAACAAACCTTTACCTGTAGGTGACGTAGAAATTCCCTGTGGTGCTGCCATCTAGTAATTATATTAATAACTAAACACCATATACAATATTCGGAAAAATATCCGAATACTTTTATTCAGGCCTGTATATGATCTATAGATTTGTATATATACTACATAGGACGCTAAATTTTAGTTCAGTTAGGAAACAGTTAGCACAGTTTAAAATTCTCCTTCTGGAGTTTCTGTCAATAAACGGAAATGTGTACGCGAACTTTTCTGCTGCTCTGTATATGATCTACAGAATTTATACACACCAAGTAATAGACAAAAAGTGAGTTAAATTTAAAATTGCGTTCAGCAACTTAAAACGCACTTCTAGGAATTATTGTTAACAGACAGTAGAGAATTCTTTTGTGTGTCCCTGTAAATGAGCGATGACTGCTATACACACAATATTCTGTAGTAAGCCTCTTGTAATGCACCTTAGTAATATATATAAATTTCAATGCGTGTAAAATAGTGAAACATTATTTAAATAAACCGCAAACAATTTTTCTCCATAGACGTAATGTAACAGAATTCTTTTGAATGTACCTGTAAAAAACTATAAGTGGTACACACTTCAGTTGAAATAGAGAACATGCTATAGATAACGACAATAACATATAAAAATTTCAGGGCAATCCGAGCATATTTACGGGAGTTAGAGCACGGACAGACGCAGACGGCCAGACTACCAGACAAACCGAAGTCATAAACACTTTTCAACTAGGTTGGAAAATGTTAAAAACGGAAAAAAGGGTCGGTTCGTTTGCGGTTTTCGCTAAAATCATTCTTTATATCACGATTTTCTTCAAAAATTTTTTTAAAGGTTACGTTCAAAAATTGTCGATAGAGGGTGCTTTAGACTTTAGAGTAACGAATAACTACTTTTTACCGTTGTTTTTTGTATGGGGTTAAAATTATTCTAAAGTTTAGACTTCTTGGACAAGTTAGAAAGGCAGTTAAAATTAAGATTAAAAAATAATGTTTAAAAGGCAACAGAAAGAAGCAGAGAAACAGCAACACGTTAATGTGACAGAAAATAGTTTAGCACATCGGCTGATAAGTTCCCACTCTGGAACACAGATGGCGTTGCAATCGCCGAACCGATGCTTTTTTTGTAAATACTAACCTTTAAAAGGTAGCAGAAAAAATGTCATGACGATTCGCCGTGTGGATAAAACGTTAGAGTGGTTTTAAGTGAACGACTTTGTTGATAAACAAAAAAAATGGATAAACAAAAATTTCAAAAATTGTTATTTGATTTGAAAAAACACCTTTCAAACAAAATCTTGGCTTGATAAGCGTTATCCGGACACTGCACTCGATAAATCAACCATTATTGACTGGTTTGTTGAATTTAAACGTGGTCGTACGGACACCAGTGATGCACCCCGTAAAAGAGGTCGTTACACCAGAAAACAAAAAAAATATCCACAAAATCGTTTTGGGGAACCGTAAAGGGAAGTAGACGCTTTCAGTCGAGACGTCAATCATGACGTTTTGCTTGGTTACTGACTCCAAACAAGCGGTTGCTATGTGGTATTTTCTATTTTGTTTGTATATTTTAGATATATCTTATAGCTATATCTCACAGTTAAGTGTTTCAATACTTTATATGCAGTGGTAACATTTTCTACGATTTATATTTAGTAAGAAATCAAACATAGCAACCGTGTGTTTGGAGTCAGTAACCAAGCAAAACGTCATGACTGACGTCACGTTGAAAGCGTCTGTTGCTGGAGATAGCTCAGACTCTGAAGATATCCAAGGAACGTGTAGGTTTTATTTTGAATGAACATTTGTCTATGAAAAAGCTATTGTCAAAGTGGGTGCCGCGCCTGTTGACTTTTGACCAAAAACAACAAGTCGATGATTCTCAGCACTGTTTGGAGCTTTTTCGTTATAAGGTTAATGTTATTTATTATTAAATTATTATTACTATTTATTTATTAAATTATTATTACTATTTATTTATTAAATTATTATTACTATTTATTTATTAAATTATTATTACTAAATTATTATTATTAAACTAGTCGCCACTGGCGACCAGTTTGGTCGCCCTTAAATGTATGTTAAGCATTGTAACAAATTATTTTTATTCATAATTTATTTTTTTCCTTAATCCCTCGCCTAACTGGAAAAATCTAATAGACAAATCAAGAACTTTTGCGATCGCGGTAGCATTTCGCATATTTTTTGTTGTTATGTATTTCATCTTTCTTGACAAAAACCGCTTAACCCACTTAAGAATTTATGCTTCATGTCCATTTGCTTATCACTTGCAATATGTTCGCTAATGCGGAGATTCTTAAACATATTTGGCGCAAAACAAAAATCGCGCCAACCCCGGTGCGTCCGTGACAGCTGTTTCAATTTAAAATACATGACGTTCACATTTTTCATTTAAAATAGAAAATAGAAAAATAATAATTATCATAAATCAAAACATTTGATTTCAAATTAAAGTATCGTTTCTAATTTGCACGCGCAAAAAATAAAACCTGACAATTCTTTTCGAAATTTGATCCATTAAACATTATTACATGAGTTCAACTTACGTCAAAAAAAGATCCGGAAGTTGAGTTGTATGGAACAGAATTAAGGTAAACTTTGACTGTCTCACTGGTGCGGATTATTTATTTTACGCCAGGCAGCGATTCAAAAATTCATGGTTTAATATTTTAAACATTCACAACGAATGAATCTTTTTTCTTTGTTTACTTTCATAGATAGAGAATTTTAACTGCGAACCTAATTTAAACTGAAGTTATTGCAGAATGTATACATAATTGAACGTAAGTCATCTCTCAAATATTAATTTATTTTGAACGATCTTTCTAAAAATGTAATTTTTATGCAGTTTTATTTGCAAAAATAATTTTGAATAAAAATGGCCGCCTGGCATATGAAAAAGTGAAACGGACATCCCGGAACTGTTGATGACAGTCACATGACTTACGGTTTTATTATATAGATTATTATTATTCGTTAAATTATTATTATTTATTATTAAACTTTTGTTATTTATTAAAGTCATACAATTGTAAAGTTATAAAGTTATGTTAAAAAGTTGTGTTTTCTTTATTAGACCGGGAACTTATCAGCCCGTGTGTTATTTAAATGTTTTACAACAAAAGGTGTTCGAAATTACGACCAGAAGCAGTTCGTTCAAGCCTTACAGCGGCGTCGCAAGGAATTCCTCACGCTCTGGGAGATTCCTGGCATCTCTGATAGCTTTCTGGCAGCTACAGAAATACGAGCCGCAAGGTCTTCAACTGAAGGTACGGGAGTCTCATACACCCAACTTTTCATTTGACCCCTGGAGAAGAAGTCCATACATGATAGGTCCGGCGATCTGGCAGGCCAGTGAACCGGGCCACCACGACCCATCCACCGCAGTCCAAATGTGAGGTGTCGGCGAACGTCATTGGTATAATGTGGAGGAGCCCCATCGTGCTGGAACCACATAGAGCGGCGCAACGAAAGAGGAACACGTGCTTCTTCCAGAAGTTCCGACATAACTTGTAGAAATATCAAAGTCTGTCCTTCCGTCCAAACGTATGAATGTATGGTCCAATAAGGTAGTCCCCAAGAATGCCGGCCCAAACATTGATAGAAAAGCGCCTTTGAGCAGCACGTGGTCTCGTACCATGGGGGTTCGCCAAAGCCCAAATATGGGCATTATGTTTATTGAAGGCTCCCTCTCTTGTAAAAGTTGCTTCATTCGTAAACAATACAGACGCCGCAAATATGTTGTCTGCTGCAGTTGCAAATACCATTCAGCAAACGTCTTCCTATGTGGATAATCTTCAGGGTATAATTCTTGCACGCTTTGCAGATGGTATGGGCTCATTTTGTTTTCCGATAGTATCCTCCAGACGAAGTGGAGGATACTATCGGGGTGGGGTGTGCGAAAACCCCACCTGTTGGCTTATCGCACGAGTACTGCTCGTGCTTGGATGGCCTTCTGCGATACTTAACACTTGTTCCTCATTGTACAGTGTCCTTGTCGTTCGTTCTCTATTCATCTTAACTTTCGTTAAACAACCAGTCTCACGAAGCCTTTTATTCACACTTGAAAATGTCGTATGATGGGGTGCACGCCTATGTGGAAAACACTCCTTGTACAACTTCAGAGCGGCGTGTCCGTTACAGTCCGCAGCTCCATATACGAGCAACATGTCGACCGTTCGAATACTCCATCCTACTACCTTTGGAACCGGTTCGCTGTTCATGCGCCTTACCGTTCAGCGCCATCTACCGTCACTGTCAAGCTTGCCGGACTATTTCTGGTCGTAATTTCGAACACGTTTTGTAAGTAAAAACCTTTAAATGAAATGAACTATTTTCTGTCACATTAACGTGTTGCTGTTTCTCTGCTTCTTTTAACCATAACTCACAAAAATGGCATTTCCAAGTCCAACGTTACATTCATATGTGATTCCGAGTCGTCTTTGCATCCCTAACACTTCTTGGAAGTATGTTGGTCTGATAGTAAAACACCCAGGAGTAATGTCATTCATATGTCGGAAGCACCCTCTATTAAAAAATGAGGACACCAAAGCTGTACGTCATTTTGATTAAAATAATTACCAAGGGAATTACCTACACGCAAACCGCAACAAAATCGATTAGTTTGTTCAATGTTTATGAGCGTTTAAAATCCCCCCCCCCCTTCTCTGTTCACAGTTCAATTTTCGATAGTTACCCGATCCCAATGTCTTCAATTTTGGGCTTAAAATTTAAGTTAAAGTCTAAACTTTAGAATAATTTTAACCCCATACAAAAAATAACGGTAAAAAGTAGTTGTTCGTTACTCTAAAGTCTAAAGCACCCTCTATTGACTATTTTTGAAAGTAACCTTTAAAAATTTTTTGAAGAAAATCATGATATAAAGAATGATTTTAGCGAAAACCGCAAACGAATCGACCCTTTTTCCGTTTTTTATCATCGTTTGAAGTTTTAGACCTTAAACTTTAATGGCCCCTAGCTCCTACATAAGACGTTTGCGCCCCATGGTTTCCTATTTAATAATGTTTGTCTTCATGTCTACTATCACTCCTCAAAATTTGTCGGTCTGGTAGTGGAACATCCTGTATATCCTCACTTATTCTTTTTGTAAATCATGTGTTATGCCAATTTTCTCATTTTTGCATAATAAGAATTTCTTTTGTACTCAAGAACTTTCTGTATATCTGTGTATTAATCAAAATGTTCTGTAATTGCGTCTACGTCACTAAGGGAGGGGGGGGGGTATACTCTGTAGCGATCTGTTCTCATCGGACAGGCACACAGTGGAGTGTTTGAGGCAAAATCCCGGCCAAAATTAATTTTCATGTGTTTTAGGTACTTTCAATGCAAAAAGTAAAAAAGCTACCTATTGCAGCCGTTCGGAAAGCAATTCCGGAAAATTTCGGTATATTTTCACCGATCATGACCCCCAGACTCAAAACCATCCTCCGTTCAAATGTTGTTTTATATATATATCTGATCTATGTCAAACGATAGACTCGTATTTCTAAACCTATTTGCATGAAACTAAGTGTGTGTATTAAGACCACCAATATTTCAACCGAGTTCGTTGGGCAGCTTGGTCCACCATCTTGTTTCAAAATTATTTAACAGAGCAGTTTCCACATACTGTACCTCACTCCGAGTCCTTTAGAAACATTATGAGTGGTGATAGATTTTTACACGGGACTCGGAGTATGCACTTCTATATCGCTTCTTTTTATGTGATATCACTTCTTTTTATGACTGACGTTTTAGGTTTGTGGCTTGGCGGGATCATTTACAACGAGTTGTTTTGATGAGATATCACTCCTTTTTGTAAGGTATTTAATTTCAATTATACAGATTCCATTTTTATTCAGAAGAGAAAAGATAAAAGAAAGATGAAAGCGGCAAATAATAATAATAATAATAATAATAATAGTAATGCTATAAACAGAATTATACATCAGAATTACACAATTTATTGAGAGACTTATTCCAATGTACATGTCGCTACCATAGCAACAGGGAAACTTTTATATTAATTTCCTTACATTGTATTCATCAGATTATTTATGACATGTTTATTTTCCTTTTTCTTTTGTTTATATCACTCTTCCGTTTAAAAACAAAAAAATAGAAAATTTTACAGTAGTTTACAAACTAAATAAAATACTGCAGTTTCAGAAAAATGCGGAAAAATAAGAAGCACGTTTTTTTTCGGTCGATTATAACAATAAGTTTATGGAGCATACTTTACCGAGAATAATAATAAAAAAAAATTTCTACGAACTATTGTAATTCACAGGAATTTTTATACTAATATATTAAATATTATTTTTGAAAATTACTGAGCACCTTAAAAGTTTTTTTATTTGTTAAGTTTTTCAACGTTTCGAGAATCGGAAAAATATAAAATTTGCAACGTTTGCAGAAGTATAAAAGCTATTAAAGTGATTTCAAAATAGAAACTGTTCGCAGGATGACATGTATTCCAAAATAATTTTGTGTGATTTTTTAAATATACCGCAAAGACTAAAGCGTTTACATAATGAACCATTTAAAAAGATGTAAAATTTTATTAAAATTTTTTATCTAATAATTCATAAAGCTTTAAATTAGACTTTAGAAAGGAGCGTGATTAAACCAAAAAGGACTATATTTACTAAATGCACAAAATACATAAAGACACAAAATACATAATTAATGTTTCTAGTCTGTTCATTCCAATTCGGGGATCCTAAAATATAGGTTCCCAATCCCCGGCATGAATTAATTAGGACATATGTATGCAACTGTTAAAATTTTCTCTAAGTCGAAAATAGAGGCAATAAGTATAGCTCGGCAAATATGAAACACGGCTTGCTTCATCATGGTTTGTTTCGTGAGGTGTTCGTTCTCCGAACATAAAAATCTCTCGAAAGTGTTCGTTATCCGAACATAAAAATCTCACGCGAAAGTGTTCGTAAACCGAACAGTTCGTTACCGATTACCTATTATATACGAAATTTAGCATATTTAATTTTTATGGGGAATTTAAGAAGTTATTTCCTTTTTATTGTACTCTAGGTCCGTTTTTAGAGCATTTTAAGTTCGTCATAGCCGGAGATTCGAGGAACGGCAAATATTTAAATGCAAAATTTCTAATCTTGGGGTAGCAACATTTTTACATTCTATTACTCAGCGCATGAATGTAAAGTTGAAATTTTGTAATCGCTATTTCAATCAATTCCTGATACGCTAGAATTATATATTTATAAATACAGTTTTTTTTTTTTTTTTTTTAATCAATGAAAATACTATATTTTAATAGATTTAGAGCTTAAGATCGACGAGCTTTCAGGCGGACAAAATGAACTCGTATTAAATTTTAAAGCAAGATAAAACGTTACAAAGATTGAAACAGTATAAAATCATTAAAATACATCTCACTCAGTAAATATACATAGGTTGTAATGTAATCAAGATCTTCTAAGAGACACTGTAAACGAAAGTATGCCGCTTCACATGCTTCAATGTCGCTTTACAAGAGAGAGTTTAAATGAATCGGATGCAGTAACATATTTGAATATCTTGTGTATATAGCCACTTTGATAAAAGTTATGCTATTTACTATTGTTTTTCCCCTGTGTTAAGTACAGGAATCAATTACTTCAACGTAAAAATTCGCTAATTACACAACCATTTAGTTTTATTAAAAAATCTTTTGAGTTACCCTGTAAATGAACAGTAAATTCTACAATTCTGTATTACAATAGGAAGCTAACTTAGGTTGTTCGTAGTAACATATTTTAACATCATGCGCAGACGTTCTTTTTGAAAAAAGACCATTTAAAATTTCTTTGCTTCACCTTAAGTATAGGATACTTTAAAGTGGATATACTTTAAAGTGGTATACATAAAAAACTAATTAATATTTTTACACGAAATATTAAACATTTGAACTATCATAAAAACAATTCAAATGCTGCAAACCGCATAAAAATCGGATAATTGCACAACTTTTTAGCCCTATATCAAAAGATCTTTTGTGAGACCCTGTAATCGAACCTTAAATGTTACTATTTTTTTATAATAGGAACACTCTAAATAAGAAAGAGTGACTATTCACTCCGGAGGAGTGGCTATTCACTCTATCGCAGAGTCAAAATTTGCCCAACCTCTTTAGAGTGACTATTCACTCTAGGAAAAAGTGAAATTCTTGACTCCCTGAAAGAGTGAATACTCACTCTTGCAGGAGTGAGTTTTTTCACCCCTGATAGGAGTAAATAGTCACTCTTTCAGGAGTGACTAAAATTCTTGAATAAAAAAGAGAAACTCATTTTTACACACGCTTGTTCGTAGGCGGTCACCCTCCCAAGTAGTAACCGAGCTCGTTGCTGCTTGACTTCAGCGCTCGGACGAGAACTGGTACCTACAGCTTGCTACAGCCGCTTACAATTAAAAAAAGCTCTTATTACATTATTTTAGCTTTGTTTCTTTTGTGATATTCGAACACACTTATTAAATTTGTGTAGAAATCATAAATATTTACGGTGTTTCTCAACTGTGTAAATAAGAAACTGAAACCTTCTTTTTGTATCATATAATACAGAGACTGTTCGCACATTTTTTAGACAAATTTGATAAATTATTTTAAAAAATGGAATTCTTTTAGAGGAAAAAATTCTGACAACAACTTATTATGTGTAATTTATATTATCGTCTGATACTTTCAAATTTATTCTTATTTCAAGATTGCGCATGCTAAAAAAGCTGTGAATGGGAAGATGCGTTTGCGTTTTTTAGGTAGCTTTCAATACAAAAAAGTATAAAGCTACCTATTGCATCCGTTCGGAGGAAAGCAGTTCCGGAAAATTTCGATATATTTTCACCGATCATGACCCCCAGACCCCAAAACCACCCTCCGTCCAAATGTTGATTTATATATATAGATATATCCATATATATATATATATATATATATATATATATATCTGACCTATGTCATACGATAACGCCCGTAATTATGAATCTATTTTGATGAAACTAATTGTGTGTATTAAGGTCACGTCACTAATGTCTCGACCGAGTTCGTTGGCCAGCTTGGTCCGCCATCTTGTTTCAAGATGGCGGCCATTTAAAGATGTAAAATAACTTAAAATCTAAAATAAATATACAAAAAATTTAAAAATTCAAATTTATTTTTTAATTACGTGTTAGGCCTTGATACAAGGATTCCAGAGCTTTTTTTGGTTTACCTCTATCTTAAAAAATGGCTGAGATAGAGCAGTTTGAAATTCTAGGGTGGCTGACATTTTGAAACAAAACAGCATATTAACGCGATTACTCGCAAATTATTTTCTTTCATTGTTGTAATAATTTTCCCAATCATACGCATAAAACTATATATTCATATCCGTTAACGCCAAAATTGGCGACATGGGCGACAAAATTGGCAAAATTGGGCGACATTTGGCGAAATATCGCCAAATTTGGCGATCAAAATAAGTCTTCATAAATGAAGCCAATTTGGCTATTGCTCAATAATTTGGCGAATTTCTTATTCAAATTCAGTATTAACGAATCTTTTGTAAACGTTTCTTTGCATTTTAGCTTGCTGTTTTCGTGTAACATTAGCTAAAATTTTAAAACGAAGATATAGGAAAGCTACCTTTTCCTCCCGGTACAGGCCGGAAGGACTTTTTTTTCTTCTTCCGAACAGAAGTATGCTAATTCCACAGTCTAAAATGATTGCAAAGCGCATAATATAAAAACTTTTTAGTGCGAAATAAACATAACAATTGATTGGAAAGTGCTATTCCAAAAATCAGTACATATACATAGTAAAAAGATACCAGATGAAAAAAACAAAAAAAAACAAGGAAAAAAAGAGCCCATTTCAAGGCGGAAAACGAAGTTTCAAGTAAGGATTTATGACTATCGCAAATTTATCTTACATCGAAAACATCCATCGATATCCATCGAAAGCATTATGCAGAATTAGAATCAAGAAACAAGATTATCATACAGATTATTTCAGAAAGCAATATTCATATTTTAAACGTTAAAAACAACAACGCCGAAATCGTCTAAAAAATGTGCATATTACTCGTCTGTACATTTCCGCTTTGACAAAAATTCCGTTACAACAAAGCAGTTATTTATTTATTCATTCGTTTTTTTCTTGCTAATAATGTTTCCATATGTCCGAGTCCCAGGGCCTGTTTACCAAATAGGCCCGTGAAGCCGAAGTTTACTCACTGAAATACAAAGGGGCCCTCAAATTTACTTTTCAAAACTAATTTTTAGGGGGAAAATTTCAGTCAGGGTAAAAAACGTTTTTATTTTCTTAAATTATAGCTGTTAAATTTTTCCTAAGATTATTTCCGACACATTTATACTCTTTTTTTTTTTCTATAATAAATGTTATAAAATCAGTGATTAAATGCAACGTTTTTCATTTCTCTTATGTTAATTTCAAACGTGCTAAAAATAACAGAAAATTTAATCTGTATAGTTATATTTTGTTTATATTCATAAAGAGGTTAGAAATGATATAAAATATGTAGAATAGGTTATTTAAATAAAGAGGAAAATAATTAGCATTCAGAGATATTAAATTTCTGTTTATAAAATAGAAGCAAAATTGTGTTGCAGCTAAGCATAAATTTACTTCAAATATTTGTTTTCCCTGCACTTTTCTTAGCATTGGCAAATCATGCAATTTGTAAAGCATAAAATATATTTCCTATCCATAATTCTATAGATTCATTTATTATTTCAATGCCTTTTTCAGTTTTTTTTTTTTTTAAATCGTGCTACTATATATAAAGGATTTCATTTTAGGCATTTCGTTTCGATAACGGAGATTACTCGGATTCTCATCCGTGAGCTGGCGCCATCTAGTGATTTTATTGGAAAAAACTGTTTTCCTCACTCTTCAACGGAGTGAAATATCTCACTCTTGTCAACGGAGTGAACAGTCACTCTCGACAACGGAGTGAGATATTTCACTCTTTTCTAGAGAGTGGAAAGTTCCACTCTTTAAAGAGTGCATATTTATAAAATTCACTCCTAAAAGAGTGAAAATGCCTCTCACTCTTCCAAAGAGTCAACTTCTCACTCCTTCCAATTTTAGAGTGAAGCTTCCTTGGGTCGACTCTAATAACATATCTTAATATCATGTGTATATACGACGATTCCTAAAAGAGTTGGGTCATTTATTATTTTTTTTCCTCTATGAATGTATAGGAATCAATAACTTTGATATAAATCAAAAACTAATTAATATTTTTATATGAAACGTACAAAGGTTTGAACTACTCATAAAAAAAATTCAAATGACGTAAACAGCGTAAAAATCCGATAATTGCACATTGTCAACAGTTTTTGGTCTGAACAAGAATTTAATAAAAAGAGAAAACTGCCCAGTTAAACTGGGGGCATTGAGCTCACAGACTATTCACACTAATTGTATATTAAACTCTTATTTCAAAGAATTTGAATTAGCACTCGAAAAATAAAGAAATTGACAATATATTAACGGGGGTATCACCCTCCGTTCCCCCCTTATAATTAACTAATGAACTCCACAAACTAATCAGGAAAGCGCCTTATCACAATTAACCTATATACAAAATTTGAAGAACCCATTCATCTAATTTAAGGGGGGGGGTTAGCCCCCTTTATACTTAACCAATGAACCCCCAAAACTAATCAGAAAAGTTCCTTATCACACTGAACCTATATACAAAATTTGAAGAAAATCGGATAATTCTGCATGAAAAACCCATTTATCTAAATTACGGGGGGGGGGATTAGACCCCCTTTCCCCTTTTATACTTAACCAATGAACCCCCAAATGTAATCAGTAAAGCACCTTATCACAATGAACCTATATACAAAATTTGAAGAAAATTGGATAATTCTGCATGAAAAACCCATTTATCTAAATTAAGGGGGGTTAGCCCCCCTTTCCCCTTTTATACTTAACCAATGAACCCCCAAATGTAATCAGTAAAGCACCTTATCACAATGAACCTATATACAAAATTTGAAGAAAATTGGATAATTCTGTATGAAAAACCCATTTATCTAAATTAAGAAGGGGTTAGCCCCCCTTTGCCCCTTTATACTTAACCAATGAACCCCCAAGACTAATCAGGGAAGCGCCTTAATCACAATGCACCTATATACAAAATTTGAAGAAAATAGGATAATTCTGCATGAAAAACCCATTTATCTAAATTAAGGAGGGTTAGCCCCCCCTTTCCCCCTTTTTACTTAACCAATGAACCTCCAAGACTAATCAGGGAAGCGCCTTAATTACAATGCACCTATATACAAAATTTGAAGAAAATCGGATAATTCTGCATGAAAACCCATTTATCTAAATTAAGGGGGTTTCCCCCTTTTCCCCCTTTATACTTAACCAATGAACCCCAAGAATAATCAGGGAAGCGCCTTATCACAATGCACATGTATACAAAATTTAAAGAAAATCGGATAATTCTGCATGAAAAACCCATTTATCTAAATTAAGGAGGGTTAGTCCCCCCTTTCCCCCTTTTTACTTAACCAATGAACCTCCAAGACTAATCAGGGAAGCGCCTTAATCACAATGCTCCTATATACAAAATTTGATGAAAATCGGATAATTCTGCATGAAAACCCATTTATCTAAATTAAGGGGGGTTACACCACCCCCCCCACCTTTCCCCCTTTATACTTAACCAATGAACCCCCAAGAATAATCAGGGAAGCGCCTTATCACAATGCACCTGTATACAAAATTTGAAGAAAATCGGATAATTCTACATGAGAAACCCATTTATCCAAATTAAGGGGGGGGGGGTTATCCCCCATTCCTCCCCTTTATACTTAACCAAAGAACCCCCAAAACTAATCAGGGAAGCGCCTTATCACAAGGAACCTATAACCAAATGTTAAAGCAAAACGGTTAGTTCTATTAAGCGTTATCGCGTTACGTAAAACAGAATCGGCGGGCACATAAGCTCTCAGGCTTTGATAGCCTGTGAGCTAAAAAATGCAAAAAGCAACACTTTTAAAATCGCATTTAATGAAAACCTATTCGTCGGATTTTGCTTTACTTTTGATTTCTTAGTCACTTGGCACGCCCCATATCATAGAATCAAGAATTTTGTTTCTATCATAAATAGAACGCGAGATATAGATGTTTCAAAAAAGCCGTTTTGTCCCGTCCGCAAAATATATACTAGACAGAGTGCTAAAAAAATTTTGTAAAATCGTTTGGCATCCATTGGCGGAAATTCCTTTCATTTACGGTTCAATGCATTGCTGTTTCTTTTGCTTGGCGAGAAACTCTGTCGAGTTTCTATGATATCTAAAAATAGCAACAATATGCGAAACATAAAAAAAAAAATTGCTTTCCGACAAACCGCGACCTACGTTATACACGGCCGGTGCATGACGTTTAAAATGTTACATGGAGTTAGAGCTACTAAATATAAGGAAAGGGCATGTTTACAAACAAACGGTTCCATCAACCAATCTACCACTACATTTTTGTCGTAGCTATCATTGTAAGAATCAAGACCAATCAAATTTCCCCATTTCATGTGTACAGTATGAGTCATAAAGGACAAACAGGTTTTTCTTGCTAACCAACCGTAATTCACAGATTAAATATATGTATATTTAATCTGTGCTGTAATTGAACCAACAGTGACGCCAGGTGCCCTTTCCTTATATATAGCAGCCTTACATGGAGTGGATCATTTTTACATGGCGATTGGTCAGGGATGTAGCTAGAAGTAAACAACAGGGGGTGCTCAAGAAAATGTAGGGGGGGGGGGGGCTCATACTATTTCTCTCTCTCTCTGACACATGCACGCACAAACACAGATATATAGGATCAAAGTATTATATAGAAATGTAAATTAGTGTATATTCATATTGTAGGCACTATATTTCTTATTAAATCTACCCTATATATATAAAATCCTAATGAAACGAATTTGTGAAACGATTTTATGAAACGATTTTATGAAACGACTGATTAAACGACTGATTATGTTTCAGGGCTATTTTTAATAAAATATTAAACGCTTGATAGTGAAATTGATACCAATTGTCCATAAAAATCCGCGGATGTCAAAACTGGTAATAGAATTTTGAAATTGGAATTAGTTTTCGAGATATTAATTTTTTTCTAATTTTAATGACATTTCTGTAATGATGGCAACTAATTACTCAGTTTTTTTGTGACAAAAAAGGAAAAAAATCGAAAAGGATCCCGATAGGGATTATTGATTTCTTTTTATTCGTCATTTTCAAATTGAAATTGAATTTTCTTTTATTTCAATCGATAATGAAGACAAGATTGTGATTAAATTATGTTTTTCAGGAAAATTTGCAAAAAAAAAATCACATTTCTATCGTCAGGATTCAATCGTCTGTCAGCATTTAATTTAATTTATAAACTGAAAATATTTTGAATAAATTCGTCCAAATGACGTCATTTATGTAAATACGTCATTTATGTTTATACAATTTATTTAATATAAAGAAGCCATTTATCTATTTTTATGTACAAAAAGAGGTAAATTGAAAGACAATTATAAATAAATTGTATATATACATATAAATACATGTATAAACAAGCATAAAAGTTTGGTGCTTTTCCAGTATATGGGGCCTTGACGAAACAGAGAAAATAGCCTTGGCGGAAAAGGAAATTTGGCAACATACTTTCTGTCAACCTATTCACTTTGTCATTTTGGTAACAGAAGTATTTTTCCAATATTTATACAATTTGTTTACCGTAAAATGTCATTTATCCTATTTTATATATAATCAGAAGTAATTTGTATAGACAAAACAATAATAATATATGTATAATTAAAATACGCATATAAACAAAAAAAATCGTCGAATTTGTTTCCATGGCTGTTTATGTCAATTGGCACCAAATCTCACTTTCTGATGCCCGAATTGCGCCAAGCTTTTTAAAAAAGCGTCAAGACTCCTATAATAGAAAAGCACCAAAAGTTCATTGGGATTGTTTTCATAACTTTTGGCAACAAATCTATGTATATTAACGAATATATCCCTTTTTGAAGCTCGAATTACGCCAAACCTAAAAGCAAAGGATGCTATACCGGAAAAGTACCCGATTTTCTTATGGACAATATTCAAGTGACATAACATGGTGTAAAATTATCGCGGATAGCAAATTTGTTTAAATATCTCATCAATTGATGCCGAATAAATGCAGGCATGCATGCAAAAAATATTTAATTAATTTTGTATGATAAATAATTATTAGAAAATTCGTATATACATATTAATTAAAATAAATAATTTACATATTTAAAATAACATGAAAATATGCATGATGGTGCACTAAAATAGAGAGAAAATTAAAACCTGTTACTGAAAATGTCTATAACATAACATAGTACTTTTCAATACCGTGGTTCTTAATGCTATTCACAAGCAGATGGAATTTTTCTCATTCTTAAAAGCAAAGGAAGAATAGAATACAGATCGTTGTTATAAAAGTCCGAGAGGTAGCAACAATTTAAACCTAACCATTTTAAACAAGCTGGTTTTCAAGTTGTAATTGATTTTACTTATCAATCCCGAAAACAGTCGTCAGTTGTCGCAACAGCTGTGTATGAGGCCATGATAATAAAAAAATACCGCATTAAAACGTTAAAAGCATGGCAACCCAAGTACAGATTTACCAATATTTTTAAAACAAAGCACGCTGTCATGTTTTTAGAGGCCTCGAAGTCTGAGCGGGGGTTGGCGAGCGTAGCTCGCAGGGGGTAGGCCCCCTAGTTGTTTATAACTATATTTGATGCTAAGAAAAGTAAAGGCTGCAGACAATGTAATGGAGGATATATGGTGGATATGCAGTATACTTTTTGGATTATTTTAAGGAATACCGTATACCCTCTTCTCAAAAACACTATAACATATACTTTTTAGGGTATACCCTCTGCCTAAAGCGTATGTCCACTGGTTTTTTTATTAATACATCACTGGCTGCAGAATGAACATTTTCAGTGCATAATTACACTAGTGAATAATAAGTGATGATGTCAATAAGTAAATAAAAAGCTGACAGTTCACCTGTTTCAAAAGAGTTGCAACATTTAATTTTATTCTGAATATTCCTTGCCCTTAAGGATTCTAAACTTATGTTTTTATATGATAAAAAACATTAGAACAATCAAGGGTGTATTTTGCATTTTAAAATTATTTTTGTGTCTAGTCAAAAGCTAAAACCACTTGTATTTAAATTGGCTATAACTCATTAGAATAACTTTGTTTTATGCCAATAATGAAAAACGCTACAAAATGAAAAATTTGAGTATATAACTAATGCAAAAGTGAATGTTTGCATCAGCAAAAGGTTGCTAATTCTGAGTATGTGCAGATAGAATGCGCACATATTGAAGCACTTATTTGCACTTTTTAAACAAATGCTGCAATTTAGTATTTATGCAAAAGTGTAAAAAGCCCCCAAAACTAAGTTCAATTTTTGAAGAGAGTTTCATTTGGATTTTTGAAACAGAATTTCTTTTGGTAGCCTTGGCAACTTTCCCAGGGGGGGGGGGGGGGGGGGGGGTAAAAAATTTTCAGGGGGTGCTGAGCCCCCCCTCCCCTAGCTACGGCCCTGCGATTGTTGCAAAGCGGCGCGCCCACCGTTATAACGTGGGTCGCGGACAAACCCCGACACAGCTTTAAAAAGCTTTGAATATATTTCAATAAATTAGATATAAAAGGCTTAATATTTACCCCTTTTCAACTTTAATTATTTTTTATTATATGAAAAGTAAAATTATTTAAATACTCATGTCAAAGTATGCATTTAAACACAATAACAAAGTTGAAACATAATAAAAAAGCACGTCTTCTCACAACGAAAGTTACACTTCAACTGAGGCTAGGAGCCGCCGAATATGACTCATACTCCTGAAATACACAGATCGATGCACCAGTTAGTCAACTATTATAAAATATGCTTTTTACAATTTTTCAGCAAATTGTAATTTTTGCCCAGGATTTTGAATCAAATACTCCACTGTGAGGCAGCCGGCGAGAGGAGAGGCTTTTCTGACCAATGGCGCGATGCGCCTTCTTTCTCCCCTCCCAATCGGGAGCGCATCAGATCATGTGGTACATAGATTAACATACAAGATACGACAGTTACGGCAAAAGCTGTAACGACAGCAATGGTAGCGTCACTAGTGATAATGGGGAACAACTAAGAAGCTTCCGAAATTTACCTATGCATATGAAATCTATTGATGCTCTATATTTTTAATATCTATACTTTTCTCTTCGACACAGACGATTCTCTCCAACTTGACCATTGAGGCATGGTTTACGTGTCTTTTTAAACTACTTCATTTTTATTCTTTCTGTGGCAACTCCAACTGCCTATATTACTAATTCAATTGAGAGTTGCAACATGTAAATAATCAATTTCAATGTAATTGATTTCTAATAAATTTAGTAAGAAACAACTTTTCTTACCTCTAAGTTCCAAAAGGGACATCGGTGCTCCGCGGTCTTCATAATTCCTTATATTTCAAAAAACTAAATCCTTTTTCAGCATGAATACACTATTGACTCAAATAAAATGCAGTATATTAGAAGACATCACGATTTAATTGATAAATCACTTCACGAACACAAATAAGACGACGAACAAATTATTATATACAGCTTTTCAGACGAGCGACACGCTCTCAAAAATCATAATCACAAACAATACTAAACTGAAACGTTACAGTTCAAAAACTAAAGTTCTAATAAAAAATGTTCTGAAAAAGTTACGTAATAAACAATGTTGCGCGCATGCGTCAAAGTCTCACTGTCTCTTTTCTGCAAATCGAAGTACATCCCTACCTCTACACTGCGTAGGTGCTTTTTATGTTTCAAAACTTTGAGAAGAAAAAGGGGGTTTTGGATGATGCAACAGGAAATGAATTCACAATTACAACATCCTCCCACCTTTGAGTTTCGGGATCTGAAACTCAAATCCAATTCGTTCGATGTTTTATGATACGCCCGTATCTGGAGCGACGAATCGAAACGTCCAATGTACTGTCGCTGACCGAACCACTAGGAGGATTACTAGCACCTTTATGTTCATTAAAATCTTGTTTCCTTTTAATGTCCTTGAAATGGTTTCTCATACTGTCATTATCTTGTGATACTTCTAAGGGTATTAACCTGCTTGTAGGTCTTAAATATTCCCCAGTTTTCATTCTTATTTTCACTAAGCGGATGTGTCCATCCTTAGATGGAAAAATTTCAATCACTTTGGCCAGAGGCCAATCAATTCTTTTATTATTGTCACTGGAAACAATCACAACATCACCTATTGCTATAGGTTTCTGTATTTTCTTCCATCTACTAGGTTGTCGCAATTGGCCTAAATATTCAGATCTAAATCGTTTACGAAGGTCTTGTCTTATTTTCTGTTGATAAACAAGCTTTTTGTTCAATGATTTGGCATCTAGAATATCAATATCGGGTGTACCACTACCCTTTACTTCTAGCAAGAACATGGACGGAGTGAGAGGTACGAGATCATTTAAATCTTCTGACACATAAGTAAGCGGGCGACTGTTGATAACACTTTCTAGGTCACATATAATGGTTTGTATTTCTTCGTAATTCAGAGAACTTTTTCCTAAAACCTTTCTGAGTATTCTCTTGTTTAGGCCAATCAATCGCTCCCACCACCTCCCCACCACGGAGCTGAAGGAGGTATAAATTTCCAAATAATTTTCCTTGATGTACTATCATTTTGTACTGAATTCCAGTTTATTTCTTTCAACAAATTTTCCGCTCCTACAAAATTTTTACCGTTATCTGTATAGATAATAGAAGGTCTGCCTCTACGGGCTATGAATCTTCTCAACGTCAGTAAGAACACGTCAGTTGATAATGAGGTAGCTAGTTCAAAATGAACTGCTCGAAAAACAGCACAAGTGTATATTACTAGCCAGATTTTCCTATTTTCTTTAAGAATAAGCGGACCGGCATAATCCAGACCAACAATTTGGAAAATGGCAGCTTCTCTTACTCTATCTTCAGGTAAGGGAGGAGTAGAAATTTCTACTGGTTTAAAATCGTGTCTTCTACATCTTACACAGGTTCTAATAATTTTCCTGACAGTTTTTCGGAATTTTAAGATCCAAAAATCTTCCCTTAAATTAGACATCATAATTTGTACACCAGCATGACCTAGTTTCAAATGTCTAGATCTAATTAATTTTTCAACTACAGGATGGTCATGTGGAAGAATAATAGGAAATCTGAAATTCAGAATATCATCTCTCAAATGTATGCGTGATTTCAGCCGCAGAACTCCAGCCGAATCTGTTGTGGTCTGAAATGCTTTTAGACGTTTATCTTCAGGACCAGTAAACGATTTTTGAACCAATTTCAACAATACATTTTCAGCTTCATTCTGCTCTTCTACAGTTAAAATTTAAATTCTCTCTCTTCTTTAGCTTTCTTACAATTTTTGTAAAATCTGTATATCCACGCGATTACTTTTACTAATTTATCGTAGGATGAAATCTATACTATTAAAAACCGTTCGCGTATCTATCTATGTAACCTCAAAAACTCGAAAACCACAGGTAGCTGGTAGGGCGCCCATGAACGATCGGGGCAAAAAATTCGAAAATTTTAAATGGATTTTTGATAGATTAAATATTAATTAAAATCTTTCCACAAAGAGATCTCATCAAAAATACGCTTTTTCACAGAGTAATCTTCGGTTGGTTGGTTGTATAAAATCTCCACAGAAATCATTAAAAAAATCAAGGTAGGGAGGATTTCAATTCCCAGTCGAGTGTTTAAAATCGATGGATCAGAGATTATATGAGATGTAGACAATCAACTTAATTATTGACCGTTGACAAATGCTAAAATCTTAATTTTAAAGGATTTTGTCGACTTAATGAATGATAATTAGCTGGGTATAAGGGTTTTTTTACATAACGTATATTAGTATGATAGAGATTATTAATACAGAAAACTTTATTTAGCAGATTATTTGTTAAATATCTTGACTGCGCACGACCTCACGGATAATTATTTAATTGCATTTAATTATTACATTTTTTTTAAATAAAGAAAAACATTTTATCACAAACATCAACAAAACTTTTAATTCTATTTATATATAAAAATAATTAATCATAATAATCACTCAAGCGTGCTGGTTGGGAGAGCATAATAATATATAGAAATCAACATTCTTGAATGAAATCTGGTAATTCATGATTTTTGAAGGAATTGGAGAAATGCAGTAAATATCATTTCTTGTTACGAGATTCTGGTGTATTTCAGGTAAAATAATACTAACGATTTGTCTTTTTCTTGGTTTAATATACGAACACATAACACGCAGACAGACACATCAAACACTAAAAAGATATTAAACAGTAAATAAACATATTCGAGAAAATTTTAAAATCTAATTCTGGAAGCCGCATTTTGCTTCCTTTAGATCCGAGCACCTCATGATACAGAAATTAATTCTCTTCTGTCACAGAGGGGACTCCCCGGTAGACAGACAGTCGGCGCCAATCTCCGCCGCTCACGTGATTTGCAACACACTGCCCCACCATGAACATAGGGGTGTTCATCACTAAACATATATATAACAATACAAATTAAATGAAATACAATCATTAAATAATAATACAAGTTATACAAATTAAATCAAATACAAACATAGAATAATAATAAAATTATACATACTTCAAGGCTAATTTAAAAAAAGAGAGAGTTCAACACTGATTCAACTAAATAAAGAAATAAGAAAATTTATATTAGAGTTCAATAATTAAAGTTCAAATTTTGTCTCAGTCCATTATAGTTCAAGATTGAAAAGCAGTTGTACAGGTCTGTTCAATATGGACTTTTCAGTCTTAATTTTACAGGCTCTCACCTTGCCATCTCTTCCAGGAAATATTTCTATAATTTTACCTAAACTCCAGAAATTTCTGGGTAATTTATCATCTTTAATTAAAACAACATCATTTATTTTAAATTGGGGAAGATTGGTTTTGTGTAAACTTTGGTGGGCTGACCTCAAATTTAATAAGTATTCATTCTTCCATCTAGACCAAAACAGCCGCATCAATTTTTCCCGATAGTTAAAGGCTTTAAGCAATTCTTTCCTAGAAGAGAAATTAGAGTCAAGGTGAAGCCGTACGGGGGGGAGAGAAGATATTCTTCTCCCTATTAAAAAATGGGCAGGAGTTAATGGTAGGGGGTCCTGCCTTTCATCACTTATGTATGTCATGGGTCTGGAGTTCACCATTCCTTCAACCTCAATAAGTACTGTATGCAACTCATTAAGGGTCAGAGAAGATCTACCCAATGTCTTTCGCAGCGCAGTTTTTACAGACCTTACCATTCTTTCATAAAATCCGCCCCACCAGGCGGCCCTTTCCACAGTATACTTCCATTTTATGTTATTGGAAGCAAAAAATTCTTTCACCTCTGGATGAGTCACTATAGTCCATAGTCTCTTAAGTTCTATTTCAGCGCGTTTAAATGTTCGTGCGTTATCGGAATAAATAACAGAGCATAATCCACGACGAGCGATGAACCGTCTAAAGGCAAGTAAGAATGTTTGTGTTGACAAATTGTCAACAAGTTCCAGGTGGATATTTCTTGTTACAGCACACGTTATTAGCAATATATACTGTTTGCTGTCAGAATCTTTGACAAATAAAGGTCCTGCAAAATCGACTCCTATTACGCTATATGGAGCTGACTGTTCGACACGATCAGGTGGCAATGGAGCTATCGTCTGGTCTCCTGGAATTGATGAAAACCTTTTGCAAATAATGCATTTTTTCAGTTGATTTTTTATTGTTTGTCTAGCCTTTAGTAACCAGAATTTTTCTCTCACTTGTACGAGGGTGTGAGAAACCGCTGAATGAAATACTCTAACATGAGCATCCCAAATTATCAATTCGGAAAACTTCGTTTTGGACGGAAGAATTATCGGGTGTTTTTCATCCGTTGAAAAATCAGCCTTCCCAAGTCGACCAGAGACACGCAGGACGCCTTCGGAATCAAGGAATGGGTTCAAACAAAGCAAGTGCGAGTCTTTTGGAAGAGGTTTGGCATTTTTTAAACACTGTATTTCATTAGAAAAAAATTCACTTTGAACTAGCCTTATCCAATACAGCTCTGCTTCTCGAAGATTTTCTGGTGTAAGTGCACAGACTTTCTCGTGATTGCCCTTTAGCAATTTTATAAAATATATCACGTAAGCAGTGACTCTTAACAATTTTTTTAGGCTACTAAATTTTTCTATATCAATTATTTTTTCATTAACAATGATTGAATTAACTATTATTTCGCCTTTGCATTCATTTTTAATTTCTGGAATGAATGATTTGATTTTTAGCTTATTTTCTTTCGGCCAATCAATTTCGGGATTAATAAGCCACTCAGGACCATACCACCAGCGTCTTGAATTTATTAGCTCTTTGGAAGAGAGCCCCCTAGTAAGCATGTCTGCCGGGTTATCCTTGCTATTAACATGCCGCCAAGAACTAGGATCGGTCATTTCCTGAATTTCCGCTACGCGGTTTGCGACATACGGTTTCCACTTGGCGGCCGATCCCTTAATCCAGTGCAAAACTATAGTAGAATCGGACCACAAAATTATATTTTCAATATAACTGAAAAGATGTTTAATATGGTTGGCAATTCTGGCAGCTGTTAAAGCTCCTAAGAGCTCCAATCGCGGTAAACTAACTTTTTTTAAAGGAGCAACTCGCGATTTTGAAATTATATAGCAAGTATTAAAATAGCCTTCTGATGTCCTGTATCTAAAGTAGGCTACAGCTCCGTAGGATTTTAACGAGGCATCAGAAAACACATGAACTTGAACTTTGTTTACTGTTACATCTGAATCAAAATAATATCTAGGTATTTTCATATTTTCTAGTAGTTTTGTTTCTTTATACCACGTTTGATATTTATTTACAATTTCTTCGGAAAATGTGTCATCCCAGTCAAGACCAGATTCCCACAATTCCTGCAAGAGGAGCTTAATTCTAATCATAAAGGGATTGAGGAATCCGATAGGATCAAATATTTTAGCAGCAGTGTGGAGAACGTGTCTTTTGGTGAATTTTAAATCACCGTTTGACGCTAAAGATGTCAAATCTATGGACAGAAAGTCCTCCTTATTGTTCCAATTTATTCCTAGTATTTTAAGGTTTGATTGTTTTTCTTCTATTTCAATTACAGGGTCGGCATTCTTCCACTGTTCCTTTAATTCTACAGAATTGGAGTTAAATTTCCGTAACTTCATATTCGCGTCTTTAAAAATTGAAACTGCACAAGATGACAGCTTAAAAGCTTCTGGCACCGTAGATGCTCCGTGAATCAAGTCATCTACGTATAAATAATTATCTAACATGTGGTATGCGATGGGATTGGCCTCCTTATAATTTTTAATGTGTTTTTTTAGAGTTGAAGCTAACACGTAGGGGGAACTGGTGAGGCCAAAACAATGTCGATTAAAATGATATAAGGTTGGTGGTTTATTTATGTCGCAGTCATCAAAATATAAAAAACATAAATAATCTCTGTCACTCCTCGATACCTCTATTTGCAGGAAGGCTCGGGCCAAATCCCCACAAAAAGCAATTTTATGCCGCCTGAAATTCAGTATAACATCTACGAGATTAGGATTTAAATTTTCCCCTGAGAAAAGACATTCATTTAAACTTTTGTTACTACCCTGTCGACTGCTCGCATCATAAACAATTCTAGTTTTAGAGCTAGAAGAATTTTCTCTAAAAACCGCTCTATGAGGCATTACGTAATCTACAGAACAATTATCATTACACTTTTGAATAATTCCCTCATTCAATTGTTCCTTCATAATTTCATTATATCTTAAAAATAAAGATTGATCATCTTTTAACCGTCTTTCCAAAACTGCAAATCTTTTTTCCGCGACTTGGTAATTGTTACATAAATTTTGTCTATCCGTATCGCATCGCCACAAAAGTGGTGCTACATACCTACCATTTTCGAAACATATTTCCTTCTCGAATTTATTTATGACCTCAAAATGTTCATCATCTTGTTTATCTTTTTGATTAAATAGAAACGATTCCATTTCCCATAAGTTTCTTAAGTCATTATCTATTGACGAGCATATTATTTTTAAACAGGAAGTACTCTGTAATTTAGCGCCATAAATTCTACCTACTAAAGTTTTTCCAAATATCGTTGGTTGAATAAACAACGATTGATTTATTTTTTTAACTTCTCCAATTATCGTTGAAAACATATAATCAGCACCTAAAAGAATTTGGATGGGTTTTGCATGAATAAATGTGTCAGCAAATTCATTTTCATTAAGACCGAGTTTATTTATTAACTGAGAATCAACTGAGGCGATAATTTTCGCTCCGCTAATGACCTCTGACACAAGCGCTTCAATTTGTATGTCAGCGTAGGGGGGAACGCGACTGCGTACTGTAATATTCACAACATCGAACTCTTGTTCTATGGCTTTGCGGTTTCCGAACGTATAAACTAGAAGCCTTTCCTTTTTCCTAGGTTTTAATTTCAAAGCTGTCGCTAGACTTTTTGTAAGGAACGTTCTAGAAGAGGCCGAGTCATATAAAAGCCTCGTATATAAGGTTTTAGAGATACCTAGCACCTGTACACAAGCAGTTTGTAATAATGTTGAATATTTTTCGGAGGAATTTTGAGTCTTAATAACTGACGATAATACAGTTTGGTTTTCGAGAATTCGGGAAGATTCGGGTGTTTCCGCATTCTCAACGGGACGATTTTTATCTTTCTTAGTGGGGCAAAATAAATAATTATGCTGATAACTTTGGCATAATTCGCAAGGTTGAATTTTTACTTTACAAGAAGATAATAGGTGATTTTTATTCAAACATCGATAACACCTCCCACTTTTTTTTAACTTATAACGTTTTTGTTCGTCCGAGATTTCCTTACATTTTAGACTATAATGATTTGAATTGCAAAATATGCAAACATTTTTTACAACCGTGTTAAGCGCGACTGAAGTGGGAACATTAGTTTTTAATCTAGTCGGATTTTTTCTTTCCCATCGAGATGTTTCATTATTTTTTAAGGAAATTCCTGACACCGCGTTAGCCGCTTCTCGTGATTCTATTTCAAACTTTATAAAATTCATTAATTCATTGACGTCACCAGATTTATCAACATTTTTTTTTCTTTGAAATTCTACAACCAAATTATGGGGTAATTGCCTTAAAATTATTGGAATAAGTAAATATCCGAAATTATCTGAAGCCACCCCCATCGCTTGTAAATTTCTAATGCTAACTTCACATTCATCGTACAATTCTCGTAACGATCTGGTATTTGAAGCAGACTTTACAGGCTCAATTTCTAATAGTTTATTTATAAACCCACTAATCAAATATTCTGTTTTTCCATATCTGTTTTCTAGTAAATCTAGAGACGATTTATAATTTTGTTCATTTAGAGCAAATCCTGAAATCGTTTTATAAGCTTCTCCTGACAGAAACGATTTCAAATATATGAATTTTTCAATGCTACTCAAGTTTTCATTAGAATCTATAGTACTTTTAAAACTATTCATAAACTCAAGAAATGTGTTAGGATCACCTTTAAATATTGGTATAGTTATCTTGGGTAAATTTATTGTAGGTGATCGTGTATTAGGATACGGAATTGTACTGGCATTTGTACTGGCATTTGATGCAGTACTTGTATTGCTCAGTTCAGCGTTAGCTTTAAACTTTTTTAATTTTCCTTTAATTTTAAATTTTGCTTCATTAATGGTATCGTCATACTCAATACTGTTTTGAATTTCTGCCTCAAAAAGAGTAGTATCAGATATTAACTCTTCAATTTTAGGATTTATTAACTTTAATTCATCTTGTTTTTCAATTAAATTGTTCAAATATTCCGAGAGTGTCTCAAAATCATTTTCACTTTCTAAATCTACACTTTCCATAAATGTTTCAATTTTTGTAATAAATTTCGTACAGGCAGTTTTAATTACCTTGCGCTTTGATTTTAATTTTTCCAGATTCATTTTTAAAAACAAATAAAAGGTACAGTACCTGATTTTGCCGGGATATAATCTTAATCCAGTAAGTCGTCTTCGAAAATGTTGAACTTAATCTTGATGATAATCACTAGGAGCAACATTATCATGAACTTTAATATTAAAGCTCTCGGGTTTCTTGTCACCATAAAAATAATTAATCATAATAATCACTCAAGCGTGCTGGTTGGGAGAGCATAATAATATATAGAAATCAACATTCTTGAATGAAATCTGGTAATTCATGATTTTTGAAGGAATTGGAGAAATGCAGTAAATATCATTTCTTGTTACGAGATTCTGGTGTATTTCAGGTAAAATAATACTAACGATTTGTCTTTTTCTTGGTTTAATATACGAACACATAACACGCAGACAGACACATCAAACACTAAAAAGATATTAAACAGTAAATAAACATATTCGAGAAAATTTTAAAATCTAATTCTGGAAGCCGCATTTTGCTTCCTTTAGATCCGAGCACCTCATGATACAGAAATTAATTCTCTTCTGTCACAGAGGGGACTCCCCGGTAGACAGACAGTCGGCGCCAATCTCCGCCGCTCACGTGATTTGCAACAATATACCCTTATTCCAAAGATATTGTTTCATCGTCTGCTGCCATAGCAACACGATAAATTTAATTTCATTAAAAAAATTGCACAGTAGTAGGAAAATATTTTCTAAATCCAATAGTTATTGAACAACTCAACACTTTAACAGGGGAATTCTTATTTCTTATTTAGATATTACATAATTGTTTGTTGTCATTGCGTTGTTTTGCTAAATTTCGTTTCGTACTCGATTATTATCATATCTATTTGATGTGAATTGTGAATTTTTTGCGTAGTACTACTCTTTACTACGGATTTTAATTTTAAAAAACATTGTGAAAAAGGGATCATAGACTTTTGCATATTTTTTTCTTTTGAAAACAGTGACAAACCGGTCACTGATTTTTACATATTTCTTTATTTAATATTGACATATTTTTTACTTTTGAAAACAGTGACAAACCGGTCATGGATTTTTACATATTTCTTTATTTAATATTGGCATATTTTTTAATATTTGATCATAACCTTGGAAATTGAAGTTTTGAAAATAAGATGCCTAAGCGCAAACAGTCAATAACTGGCAATTCCTCACGAAAACAGAGGGCTATAAGGCAGCGTGAAAGGCGAGATAATGAGACAGAGGAAGAAGCTGCTGCAAGAAGACTCGCCATGGCAGAAAGAGACAGGGAAAGACGAATGGAAGAAACAGAGGAAGAAGCTGCTGCAAGAAGACTCGCCATGAGAGAAAGAGACAGGGAAAGACGAATGGAAGAAACGAAGGAAGAAGCTGCTGCAATAAGATATGAGGCTGCACTGCGAGCACAACAAAGACGTCACGATGAGGGTACCCAGCCACTGGCAGTGAGAGAAAATCGCTTACAATGTATTGCTCGACGTCGAACAACGAATAGCACAAACAATGTCGGAAGATGCGGATTACACCCAACAGTTGAAGAACAACAATGTGGTGATATGGACAATGTTTGCATCAAGTGTAATGCATTTTATTTCAATGCGGAGAAGAATAAAAGAGGGATTTATACTCGCTGTTGTCATAACGGCAAAACAGTTTTGGAACCTCTTCAACCATATCCAGATCAGATGAGACAGCTTATAGATGGCAGGGATATATCGTCAGCTCACTTTAAGGAACACATAAGGTCATATAACAGTGCGTTGTCTTTTGCCTCTATGGGTGCTCAAGTTACACCACCCCCAGGTACCGGCCCGTATTGTTTTAGAATCCATGGACAAATTTATCATAATACTTCTCATCTTCATCCAGCTGAAGTAGGGCAGGAAAAATATGCTCAATTGTATGTATTGGATTCTGATATAGCACTGCGGCAGCGTATGAACAGGAAAGAAAATTTACAATGTAAAGAAGAAATCATGAGCAAGCTTGACGATGTTATCAGGCGAATTAACCCTTATGCACAAGCATTTCAAATGCTTCATGAAATGGAAGAACAAGTCATCGCAGAACAAGGACCTGAAGCAGCAGAAAGCGTGTGTATGTATATATGTGATAAAAATTTATCAGCGGACCAGCATCGTGGCAGATACAATGCACCAAAGTCAAATGAGATAGCCATGGTTTTCCATAGTTCGGATGGTGCACCACCTACCAATAGGGATATCTGCATATATCCGAAGGGGAATCGACTGTGTAGAATAAACGTCCTGAATCCTAATGGTGACCCCATGACTTATGTTTTATTTTTCCCACATGGAGAAAAGGGTTGGGGTGTGGATGCTGGATGTTCTGAACTTCAATTTTACAGTCATAGGTTGTCAGTGAGAAGGAATGTTTTCAATCCCATACTTTATGGCGGAAAACTTTTGCAGCAGTATTGCGTCGATTCTTATGTCAAGGTTGAAGGAAACCGTTTGAATTATATCCGGTCTACCCAGAAAACATTAAGAGTAGAATCTTACTTAGGGTTAGCAGATCATCTTAATGCTCTAGCAGAACAATCTGGTTTGAAACCAGGTGTAATGGTTATTTTGCCATCTACATTCATAGGAAGTCCCAGAGCCATGCAGCAAAATCATCAAGATGCGATGGCAATCGTTAGAGAATTTGGTAAACCTGATCTTTTTGTCACCCTAACGTGCAATCCAAATTGGCGAGAAATCAAAGAGAACCTTTTCCCAGGACAAAAGCCACATGATCGTCCAGATTTAGTGGCACGTGTGTTCGACATGAAGAAGAAAGCAATGTTGAACGATCTTAAAAAAAACGGCATTTTGGGATGCACAGTCGCAGACATACATGTTATTGAATTCCAAAAGAGAGGATTGCCACATATGCACCTTTTACTGATTTTAACTGATGATGACATGATAAGAGATCCAGCCACTATTGACACCATCGTCTGTGCTGAATTACCTGATCCCACAATTGAAAATAGATTGCACGAAATTGTCAAGGCTACGATGATCCATGGACCATGTGGCGTCATAAATCCAAACTCACCTTGCATGGAAGACGGTGTTTGCTCAAAGGGTTATCCAAAGGAGTTCAGAAATGAAACGGCTGTGAATGTTGATGGTTATTCAATGTACAGACGGCGTGATGATGGGAATCACATAATGATAAAGGGAAATGTCGTAGACAACCGTTGGGTTGTTCCTTATAACCCATATCTCACAAAGAAATACAATGCGCATGTTAATGTCGAAATATGCAGCTCTGTTAAATCAATTAAGTACATTTTTAAGTATGTATATAAGGGTCATGATTGTGCAAAAGTTGTTTTTGAAAATAACGGTGAGGGATCTGTAGTGTGGGATGAGGTGAAGAGTTATTTAAATGCACGATATGTTTCGGCACCAGAGGCAATGTGGCGACTTCTTAAAAAGCCCATGCAGAACAAGTCGCATGTTATCATTAGATTGCCGGTGCATCTACAAGACATGAAATCCGTGTATTTTAGGGAAGCGGAAGAACGTGAAGCTTTTGAGAGAGCAAGAAATAAAGACACCATGCTTACTGCTTGGTTTCTACTTAACAGGTCCGATCCTTCAGCAAACATCTATCTCTATACAGAAATTCCAAAGCACTTTGTATGGAAAAGCAATGTGTGGAAAAGGCGTGTTAAATTAGGTGACTACATAGTATCAAGGATGTATTCTGTAAGCCCAAAGGATATTCAGCGATTCCATCTTCGTATGCTGCTTTGTCATGTTTCCGGTGCCAAGTCTTTCGAGGAGTTAAGGACGTATGAGAATACTGTCCATGAAACATTCAAGGGTGCATGCCGTGCTAGAAATTTATTAGAAGATGATGATGAATAGCAACATTGTTTAACAGAAGCATGTAGTTTTGAAATGCCGCCCAAACTGAGACAACTGTTTTCGTTCATATGTGTCTTTGGCAATCCAAATTCACCGATTCAATTATGGGAACAGTTTAAGTCAGAACTCTCAGAAGATTTGGCTCGCCATCTGCCGCTGCAGGAGAGTAGAGATAGAGCCCTTCAAGACATAGCCAATCACCTACGTATACACAACATGACACTTCAGAGCCTTGGATTGCCTGAACCCTCAAGGCTGGAGAACTCTGTGGAATACGATGTCTATGATTTACAAGAAGAAAGAGCAGAGGGACAACGATTGTTAAACATGCTAAATCCGGAACAACGAATAATTTTTGATGCTGTCATTGAAAGTATTCAAAATGATTATGCTACTGCCGCTAAGGTTTTCTGTGTCAATGCTTTTGCGGGATCAGGAAAAACATTCCTATTCAATACTTTGCTGCATAACGTTCGAGGAAGGGGACATATTGCTATTCCCGTTGCATGGACGGGCATCGCCGCTATACTCTTGCAAGGTGGAAGAACTGCACATTCTCAATTTAAATTACCAGTCCCCATATTGGATAATTCAGCTTCGAAAATTCGGCAACATACATCTGAAGGAAGATTACTGAAAATGGCTAAGCTCATTATATGGGATGAATGTACCATGACACCTATCCATGCTCTGAATGCTGTTGATAGACTTCTGCGAGATTTGGTTGGCAATAATGTCCCATTTGGGGGTAAAGTGTTTATTCTTGGAGGTGACTGGAGGCAGATTTTACCTGTTGTTATGCATGCAAACAAAACACTCATTTTTGAAAGTTGTATCAAGAATTCTTCTATCTGGCCAACATTTCGACAGTTCAGTCTGGTTACAAATATGCGAACAAAGCCGGAGGAGCTCGATTTCGGGGAATGGCTCATTCGCCTGGGGGATGGTCGGTTGACTAATGATTATGAACTCGGAAAAGATGTTATTGAAATACCTCCAGAATATTTAGTGCAGGATTCTATAGTGGATGATATTTTTGGTTCGTCTGAAATTGATCTTAATCATCTTTCGGAAAGAGCCATTTTGTGTCCCAAGAATGAGGATTCTTTGAGATTGAATGAGGAGGTTTTACGAAAAGTACCTGGCGAAGTCAAGTCTTATTTTAGTGCTGATACAATACTTTGTGATGAGGAAGAAGAACAAAACAATTTGCAGATGGATTTCATCAATAGTTTAACACCTTCTGGAATGCCACCACATCAGTTAAATCTTAAAGTTGGCGTTATTGTTATGTTGCTTAGGAACATGAATCCGTCCAGTGGTCTCTGTAATGGAACACGTTTAATAGTCAAAAGGTTGTCACAAAATGTTATAGATGCAGAAGTTTTGACAGGACATAGGAGAGGCACCCGTGTTTTTATACCGAGAATCCTGCTTACTCCCTCGGATACCAGTTTACCTTTCCAGTTACGCCGCCATCAGTTTCCACTTAGACTCGCCTTTGTTATGACTATCAATAAATCTCAGGGTCAAAGTTTGAAAAAGGTTGGAATCTATTTGCCCCATCCAGTTTTTTCACATGGGATGTTGTATGTAGCCTTTTCAAGAGCAATTTCTGGAGGATGTGTACGTGTTTGGGTCAAGGACGGACCAAAACAAGGAAAACTTTTGTCACAGTCTGATAAAGTATTTACACAAAACATTGTCTTCCGTGAAGTTTTATCCTAAGTCGCAACTATTTTGCTGTATTGTAACAACAAACCAAAAAAAACGAGTCTACTGCACTTTACCTCATGCATGACGTGGATAACAATGCAAAGATTTTTCATTTCAAAAGATATTTTTTCAATGTTTTTGCAAAGACGATATATATTTCATTCTTTCTTACAAATTTTTGTTTGGTTGTGTAAATATTGACTTTATAACTGATTTTTATATTCCTAAACTGTAATTTGGTTGTGTAAATATTCACTAAAAAAACGAGTCTACCGCATTTTACCTCATTTGGGTCGTGCAAAGATTTTTCCTTTTTAAAAAATTTTTTTCCATTTTTTTGCAATGAAGATGTACATTTCATACTTTCTTACAAATTTTTGTTTGGTTGTGTAAATATTGACTTTATAACTGATTTTTATATTCCCAAACGTTAATTCAGTTGTGTAAATACTTACCTTTATTTATTTTTCAAGACATAACTGATTTTTTGTGTACATACATGTTTCATATTGGTTGTGTAAATACTGATTTTTAATAGACATAACAAATTTTGATATTCATAAACTTTAGTTTGGTTGTATTGATTTTTATTTTTTATTTCGATTTTAAAATTAAATTCATGAACTCCCGTGCGTAGAACGGGTTAAACAGCTAGTTCTAGTGTAAAATTGTTCACTGTGAACATCTACATTTGTAGCACTAATAATTGTTTTTCTTCTTTCTGCATCGATTGTTTCAAAATCGGGAAACATTTCTGATTTAGGCCACTCGTCCATTGGTTTTCTCAACCACTGCGGTCCCTCCCACCATTTATCCCGGGCTAAAACCTCAGCGGTACAACCCCTTGAAGGCAGGTCAGCAGGATTCAATTGGCCAGGAATAAAGTGCCATTTTGAAGGATCACTTAATGAGCGAATTTCGGTCACTCGGTTGTAAACAAAAGGTGCCCAATTTTCATTTCTTTTTATCCAGTAAAGCGCATTGGCCGAATCAGTCCAATAAAAAATGGCAATGTTATCTAATTTCAAATCAGTTTTAACACTACTTGCTAATCTAGCCCCAATATTACAAGCCAGTAATTCTAACCGCGGAATAGAAATTGTTTTCATAGGAGCAACTCGGCTTCTTGCTTGAACCAACTGACAGAAACCGCCGTTCTCATTTTCGGTCCGTATAAATATACACGTAGCATACGCTACTTTACTAGCGTCGCAAAAAACGTGCAAGGAATGCAACTTATCTGCATCTCGAGAAAAACACCTAGGTATTTCAATAGTCCCTAATTTTCCTAATTGTTTTTTCCATTTTTCAAATTTTTTCTTTATAGAAACAGGTAATTCCGTGTCCCATGTCACTTTAGCTTTCCAACACTCCTGTAATAATATTTTAGGTTCTAATGTTACAGGACATGTGTATCCGATAGGATCAAAAATTCTGTGTACAGACGATAAAATGTTTCTTTTAGTTACTAGGCGATCATCCTCTGAAATTTCTTTTAAATCAACTGCTAGTGTATCCCTTCTAAAACCCCACATTAGTCCTAAAACAGGGACATTTTCCCCTGTAAAAACTTCTCGAAAACTATGCTCCCACTCGCGAAGCTCGAATTTAGCATTGCTAAGAAGAGTTTTTGACTCTTCGATAAATCTGTTTAGCTGTTCCTTATTATCAACACTCGTAACACAGTTGTCTACATAAAATGACTCTAACAATTTTAACGCAGTGTTTTTAAATTGTTCAGGTGCATTTTTCAAATGATATTCTAACGTGGCACCTAGAAGGTAGGGGCTACATGAAATGCCAAATACTACTCTTCTATGTTGAAGCGTTATCAACTTTTGAGGGTCCCCTTTTTCATACCATAGAAATT
This sequence comes from Maratus michaelseni, assembly GCA_963931845.1. NCBI lineage: Eukaryota > Metazoa > Arthropoda > Arachnida > Araneae > Salticidae > Maratus > Maratus michaelseni. Next base: position 37,205,143 of record OZ007591.1, on the reverse strand, counting down.
TCAAGAATGATCGATCTTTTTCTGTAATGCCAATCTGTAAAAAAGCCTTTTTTATGTCAGCAATTACCCCTATTTTCCCCAATCTAAATCTATTTAAAACAGAAGGAATCAGTTCTACGAGGTTAGGCCCCTTTTCAATACAATCATTTATCGATGGTGAGTCCTTTTCCCGAGCTGAACCATCAAAAACTGGCCGCACTTTTGTAGTGGAGTTTTCTTTAAACACTGCTCTATGAGGAAGGAAATGCTCACTACCTAACGTTTTCCTCTGATCAACCTTTTCAATTATTTTCTCGTCTAACCATTCATTAAATATTTGATTATAATCACCTAATTTTCCTATCTTTTTTAATGAATCGACACATGTTTTTAATCTACGTCGAGCGATATTTTCGTAACTGGGTAGTCTAGGGTGGCCCTGTATCCATGGAAGACTAACTTCATATCTACCCTCGTCATCTACTGTTATATTACTAAGAAAATGTTCTTTAGTGGCTAACTCTATCTCTTCTCTACCCTTTTTCTCCCAGGATCTCGAATTCCTAAAGTGTCAAGGTGCCATAACTCGGAAATTTTTGCCTCTTTGACTTGCAGCGAGAAAACTAAATTGTTCATATTTTTATTTTCATAACCTTCAGTTTTCCCGAGAATTGTCCAACCTAAACGAGTTCCCATGCAAACTAATCCGCCCTGTAATTGTTTTAAATTTCCGGTAAATAATTTTCCGGCGACATCTGCACCAATTAACACATGAATTTCATCAGGATAAAATTCGTATAATAAATCATTAGTTTTAGTGACTCTATCAGTCAATAAAATTCCGTACCGTTTTATTTCATTAATAAAGGATCCTTCCGGTATAGGTGAAATTTCAGAGCAAATCTTTTGTTGGTCTAATACCTCAAGTTTACATCGATAACTATTATCCATATTTCCCAAATTAATTAAATATCTATCGTGTAGTTCTTCACATTGTCGACCCCCAAATAAACTATGCACTATTCTTTCTTTACTTATACTATTATATCCTAACATGTTAGCAGCAAATTTTGATATATACGACCGTTGCGATCCCGTGTGATATAAAATTCTAACATTTCGTAAGATATCCCCATTGTATATGCGTACAACCAATGTTTGGAGCAAAACCCTTTTTCTAGAAGTTGTATTCGCAAGCATACAATCTTTATTAGGAGTAGAATCCTCTTTAGAATTATCGCCTAAATTAATTTTATTCTTTTCTATGCACATGAACTGGTGGTGACTTTTCCCACAATGAGTACAATTAGTTTTAATTTTACAAGCTTTAGCCAAGTGGCTGGCATTGAAGCATCGAAAGCAAGCTCCTTTTTTTAATAAAGCATCTTTTCTCTTCGCGAGTGTCATTTTCCATACCGCTCTACAATTTTGACTACGGTGTTTATTTTCGAAAAAAACACACTGTTCTTCCAATTTTTTATCATCTGCATTATACAGTTCGGCCGCCGTAGGAAGGGAAAAATTTTTATCCTTACGATCGAATCTAAGTTCTCTGTTTACTGGGACATCTTTATCGAAAGAAAACCCACTCTTAGCCAATTTGACCTTTTGCTCCATTTCAACTTCAATTTGTAAAAATTTCATTAAAGTATCTAATTTATTAATTCCCTGATCTTTATCTTTATCATTAACAGATAAAGTGCCAAGATGTCTTTCCCATAACTTAAGAATATCTGAAGGCAATGCTGATTCGACCAATGGATATAAAATCGAAGAATAGTTTTCGCTCGATACTCCTAACATTTTTAATGACCGAAGGTATGTTTCTATTTTATCATACAACTTAACAAGGGACAGTCTCTGACCTTGTCCTAAAGAATTATTAATAACTAATCCTAGTACTTCGCGTATGTATACTTCGACTAAAATATCTGTTCTACCGAACCGTGCCTTCAACGATTGTATCGCCTCAGGATAGCTATCGGCTGTAGGGGGAAAAGAATCCACGATTTCCCTAGCTCTAGATCCCTTTTGGGTAGCCTGAATAAGATACTGTATTTTATCTTCATTTACTATTTCGGGATCTTCGTGGATTTTTTCAAATTGCCCCCAAAAAGATAGCCAATTTTTTATGTCGCCATTAAAGGGCTTAAGCTCTAATTTGGGTAATTTAAACTTTCTTCTTGTGGCCATACTGTCTAATGACAAAGAGGTATCCTGATTGCTCTCTTTTTCTAATTTTTTGATGTATCTAGATAGTTTATTTTTCACCTCCCAATAATTTATATTATACTTGTCTATTTGCTCATATTCCGAATCGAAGGCGTCTTGTTGACAATTTTTATCTCCAGATAAATTATCTAAAATTTGTTTATCTATTAATGAGAGTTCTTCATGTTTTGATTCTAACCTATCTAAAAGAGACGACAGACTATCGATATCATCACATTTAGCCTGCAAAGTATCTTCTATTTCTTTTATCAACTTTGTGAAGTTGGAACGCACTGGCGTCCTTGATTTCTTTAATTTATCCATTCTTAATGTTCAATTCTAGTTAACTAACTTCTAATTAACTTTCTAATCTCTAATTCCAATCATCTACGGAGCCACCGATCCCGGCAGGGATGCCAGTTATGTGGCAACTCCAACTGCCTATATTACTAATTCAATTGAGAGTTGCAACATGTAAATAATCAATTTCAATGTAATTGATTTCTAATAAATTTAGTAAGAAACAACTTTTCTTACCTCTAAGTTCCAAAAGGGACATCGGTGCTCCGCGGTCTTCATAATTCCTTATATTTCAAAAAACTAAATCCTTTTTCAGCATGAATACACTATTGACTCAAATAAAATGCAGTATATTAGAAGACATCACGATTTAATTGATAAATCACTTCACGAACACAAATAAGACGACGAACAAATTATTATATACAGCTTTTCAGACGAGCGACACGCTCTCAAAAATCATAATCACAAACAATACTAAACTGAAACGTTACAGTTCAAAAACTAAAGTTCTAATAAAAAATGTTCTGAAAAAGTTACGTAATAAACAATGTTGCGCGCATGCGTCAAAGTCTCACTGTCTCTTTTCTGCAAATCGAAGTACATCCCTACCTCTACACTGCGTAGGTGCTTTTTATGTTTCAAAACTTTGAGAAGAAAAAGGGGGTTTTGGATGATGCAACAGGAAATGAATTCACAATTACAACACTTTCTTTTATTAGTCATGAAACGACAGTTATTTTCAAAACATTTTCAGTATGTCTAAATATGTTAAAGTATGTCATGCAGAATATTGTCTGCATACAAATCGGAATTCCAAGATTTCATTTTTCGCTTTTCCTACAAAGTTGAAAACGTAAACATGTCATATTTGAAAAATGAAAGATCATAGAAAGATAGACGTTCAAAAGCATAAAATATTCCGTGTTTGGGAAATTTCTTCCCCATTGTCACTACAGGCGCTGCGATCGTCATCGCGTTACAATTACGCTCTATGAGAGCGTCCTATCTTGGATGTTAATCTATGATGTGGTACATCAGTTGAACTCTGAGGCGCTTGCTATACGCGCGGTATCTTTCTCTCAGTGACGTACACTAATAAATTGGTTTCGTTGTTGTTGAAATAAAAGTTTATTTTTCTAGCTCGGTTCTTCCGTACAACAGAATAGGAAGATAGCTATATTACTTCTCACCACAGAGTAAAGAGAAAGAATAAAGAGGCAGTGAACCGTAAAAACGGCTTTTAATATTAAGGATTAGGCCCATACAAGCCACTTCATTGGACGGAGAAAGGCTGCACGTGGAACAAGGATTGGATTCATTGGGCGGAGAGAGGTTTTCAAAGCAAGCCGCCAGTTGTTTGCGGACATTTTTGGCGTCACGCCAAACGTAAACATTTCATCTCCAGTTCCTCTTTACTCCGTGATTAGCCACGCCGCGACCTACGTTATACACGGCCGGTGCATGACGTTTAAAACGTCACATGAAGTGGATCATTTTTACACGGTGATTGGTGCAAAGCGGCGCTGCCACCGTTTTGCACCAATCTCTGTGTAAAAATGATCCACTCCATGTGACGTTTTAAACGTCATGCACCGGCCGTGTATAACGTAGGTCGCGGCCACGCACGCGGAAATGCCTTTTTACCTAAATATTGTTAAAAAAAGGGAAAAAAACATAGTCGCTAGTGGCGACGACATTTGTCGGGCTCTGTTTAAAATGGAGTTAAACAAAACAGGAATACAAAGGGATAATCGACCAAACATGCATTCACATGGACTCTCGTACGCCCGCCGCGCCGCTTCAAAGTAACTTGTCACCTTTTTATCTCACAGGCTATCAAAGCCTGAGAGAGCTAATGTGCCCGCCAGCTCTGTATGTACGGAACGCATACGCGATAACTCTTGATAGAAATAACCGTTTTTTTTATAGGTTCATTGTGATAAGGCGCTTCCCTGATTAGTTTTGGAGGTTCATTGGTTAAGTATAAAGGGAGAACGGGGGGCTAACCCCCTTAATTTAGATAAATGGGTTTTTCAAGCAGAACTATCCGATTTTCTTGAAATTTTGTATATAGGTTCATTGTGATAAGGCGCTTCCCTGATTAGTTTTGGGGGTTCATTTGTTAAGTATAAATTTGGAAGGACGGAGGCCCCCCCCCCTCCTTAATTTAGATAAATGGGTTTTTCATGAAGAATTATACGATTTTCATCCAAATTTTGTATATAGGTTCATTGTGATAAGGCGCTTCCCTGATTAGTTTTGGGGGTTCATTTGTTAAGTATAAATTTGGAAGGACGGAGCCCCCCCCCTCCTTAATTTAGATAAATGGGTTTTTCATGAAGAATTATACGATTTTCATCCAAATTTTGTATATAGGTTCATTGTGATAAGGCGCTTCCCTGATTAGTTTTAGGGGTTCATTTGTTAAGTATAAATTTGGAAGGACGGAGGCCCCCCCCCCTCCTTAATTTAGATAAATGGGTTTTTCATGAAGAATTATACGATTTTCATCAAATTTTGTATACAGATTCATTGTGGTAAGGCGTTTTCCAGATTAATTTTTGGGAGTTCATTCGTTAAGTATAAAGGTGGGAGGACGGGGCCCCCTTAATTTAGATAAATGGGTTTTTCATGCAGAATTATCTGATTTTCTTCAAATTTTGAATACAGATTCATTGGTTAACTATAAAGGGGGAAAGGTGGGCTAACCTCCCTTAATTTAGATAAATGGATATTTCATGCAGAATTATCCGATTTTCTTCAAATTTTGTACATAGATTCATTGTGGCAAGGCGCTTCCCCGATTAGTTTTGGGGGTTCATTGGTTAAGTATAAAGGGGGGGCTAATCCCCCTTAATTTAGATAAATGGATATTTCATGCAGAATTATCCGATTTTCTTCAAATTTTGTATATAGGTTCATTGTGCTAAGGCGCTTCACCTCATTAATTTTAGAGGTTCATTGGTTAAGTGTAAAGGTGGGGAGACGGAGGCTACCCTCCCTTAATTTAGATAAATGGGTTTTTCATGCAGAATTATCTGATTTGCTTCAAATTTTGTTTATATGTTCATTTTAATAAGGTGCTTCCCCGATTAGTTTTGGGGGTTCATTGGTTAATTATAAGAGGAGGAACGGGGGCATGATCTCCCCCCGCTACTATATTGTCGATTTCTTTATTTTTCGAGGGATTATTTCAAATTCTTTGAAATAAGTGTATAATATACAATTAGTGTGAATAGCCTGTGAACTCAATGCCCTCAGTTTAACTGGACAATTTAATTTTTTATTGTTCCTTCTTATGCATCAAAATACCTCTTGCTGCAATATGTGAAGGATTTTAGAAGTTCTCTCTGACTTACCATGTAAAAATAAAGTTGGTAAATATTCTATCCTATGAACACTTTGTTGTCGTCAGTTTTACATAAAGTAGCTTTTTAATTACCAGTATTTTTGGATAGTAATCTTTAATTTATTTAATCGTAAAAATCTTATTAAATAAATTTAGACAAAGATTATTTAAAATAAAAGTGGTAAAAAAAAGAGAAAAGCTTGTCAGCTATGCAAATACAAGCGTACTTGTCCCCGGTCAACAATAGCTTAATCGCCATGAAATTTGTTGAACTTTCAATTGTATAGTCTAGACCAGCCATACTCAACCTTTTTCTCTCGCGGGCCGCAAACATATGTTTGCAACGTCAAGCGGGCCCGCAACATAATTATATTATAACGTAAAAAAGGTAAGAAAACAAAAGTAGTATAATAAACCTATATAATAAAATTAATATAATCAGTAAGATTGAACGTTTGTCGCGAAAGAAATGTTAAAAAAAAAAAAAAAAAAAAAGCTATATTTCCAAACAATATACAACGTAGTAGATTTCTATTCTGAAAATTTTTGTTTGGAAATAGGGATATAAAACAAACTTTTTTGCTTCCAATATGTTTTCGCGGAAAAATTTGATCTCTAATAAGCATTGTTAGTTATATGATAAGTATAAAACGTAATAATGTAACAATGCAGATATTCCAAAGAAAAATATCAAGTGATTTCTTTTATTAAATCAGTCATTTTCTTAATGCAAAAACTTTTGCAAAGTGTAGCAATATACAGTGCAAATTTAATTAATTTGGAATAATATTTGTTTAGTGCTGACGATTAAGAAATGTATAGACTACTATAGTATAAATAGAACTGCACGTAAAAAGAACTTTTGACTAAGGAAACAGCATTTAAGATGTTTTAAGATAATTTTAAATAACAGGACAGATTTTGTCTTTCTATGAAAATATTTAAAAGAACAGTGTAGGTCTTAAAAACCTTTTATGCAAATTTCACTTAAATTTATAAATAGAGATTTCTGATTATGTGTCTCGGGCCGCACATAAAAGGTCGCCGGGCCACATGCGGCCCGCAGGTTGAGTATGGCTGGTCTAGACAGATAAAACGTTTTAAGCACCAGAGCTTTTTAACTAACTGCATTAAAAAGTTCTGGTGCTTAAAACATTTTTTTTTCTTATCCGCCTGTATTGAACTGTGCAAAGTATCTTAATTTTCATTCGAACTGTATTACTTATTAGCTAAATTAAATGAAGAAAAGGATACTTTTTGTTTTGCATATCTGTTAATCTGTATAGTTGTATCTTTTTTAACACTTTCCAACGTAGTTGAAAAGTGATTATGACTTCGGTTTCTCTAGCCGTCTGTCTGTACTATAACTCTCATAAATATACTCGGATATTTTCCTGAAACTTTTGTATGTTATAGCATGATAATTATTGAAAATGAAGTGTGTAGAACTTATAGTTTATTTACAGGATCAGTCAAAGGTATTCCGTTACATTACAGTTAATGGGAAAAAAAATCTTTTCAAGTGCATTTTAATGATGTTACGCCGTTTAAAACATGATGAAATTGTTATACAATTATGAAGCGCAGTAAAATATGGGGTGTAAAGCCTTTTATGATTCATTTACAGGCTCACACAAAAGAATTCTCTTACACAATGTTCAATGGGGAAAAATTGTTTGCAGCGTAATTTAATAATATTTCAAACATAATGAAATTTATATGCATTACTGATGTGCACTATAAATTGCTCACTGAAAAGTATGGTGTGCATAGTTTATCGTTCTTTTACAGGGACACACATAAAAGAATTTGATTACAGTCTTAGTGCAATAATTACAGTCTATGTGTGATAAGTGAGTTTTCAACTTTAGTTTGTGTTTTTAGCTAAATTTTTGCATTGTACATGGTGTGTATAAATTTTGTTGATCATGTACAGAGCTACACATAGGAATTCGTAAGTATTACCGACTATGGCAGTGAAGGGTATTTTTAATTGTGTTACGCATTTTCCTGCTGAACTATATTTAGTAAACTTATAGAAGTTTGTGAAATATAAATAAATTTATATACAGGGCTACGTAAAGAACAAGATACATTGTCGTTTATGATTAGTAATTGCTGGAAGTAAGTTTTAAGTTGCTTTATGCGTTTACCTGAATTAAATTTTAGCTTAATATGTGGTGTGTACAAAAATCTTCAGGTAACATATGGAGTTGTACAAAAGATTTCAAATGCATTTCCACCGATTGGCGAAAATTGCTAGATGTGATTTTCTAACTGAACTAAATTATGTCATGCTATGTAGTATATATTCAAATCTATAGATGATGCTGCACAAAATAGACTGTTTTTGACTATGGAAGATAATTGCTAAAACAGGATTTTTAAATGTGTTATGTTTCCTTAACTATTTACTACATATTTCTTTAACGGTGAAGTTTCGTTAGAGTTTTCTGGATGTGTTGGAAAGTGTTCCATAATCTATGCTAGATGCATGATTTTTCGTTCTTGTTTTTTACAATTTTAGAATCTGTTAATTAAACTTACAGCATTAAAAAAAATAGAGATGTTCCTACATTTTCATGTTTGAGTATAACTTTTTTAAAAGTAGTCATTTTATTCACTTGAAAGTTTCAATAAGAACAATTCTGAAATTATAAAGTGCCAACTTATTCCTCAAATATTGGATTTTTCTGAAAAAAAGCCCAAATGTACCTGTGATGAAGATTCTGTATGTTTACATCTACTGTCGTATAAATGTAAGACAGACAATCTTTCTTCCTAAAAATATGCTAGAAATATATCTAAAAACACTTATTTTGAATCCCATTTCTATATAAAGGTTTGATTCTATTAATACATTATGTTATTGTATATAAAGAAAATTTTTTTTTACAAGTTTATTTTTAACACGATCATATGGTTTGATAACGATATATGAACTGTAGAGATAGAGTTTTCTAGCATCTTTTTAGGGACCTCTTTGCCAATGTTGTTGTTGCTAGGAAGGATCTTTCTTTTTTCGCTTTGTTAAATTATGAAATTTTATATGGAATAAATCGCAGTTAGGTATCTATGTTAGTGTTGAAATTTGTTTTAATTTATTTTAATCATTTGGTGAATACTGTGTTGCGTTTGTTAGAATACTAAGCTTTTTTTTGGTAAGAATATGCGTTTTATTAGTGCCTTTTTTCGAGGTGAGGTCCATATTAATACTGTTAATATTATCATTATCCAATTTATTAAAGAAATTTTGAATCCCTTTCCCTGCTAGAATTCTAATTGAATTTTAGAAAGCATAAACTAGATTTAATTATTTGATCATATTACTCACTATGCGATATCATCTTAACTAAACAAATATTATCAAATGGAAATAATATATTAAAGCATATAAATACTACGTCTGATTACTTTATTAACAACTAGTGGTCCATCCCGGCTTCGTGCGGATGGACAATGTGTCAACTACAACATGCTAGAGGGTAGTGATGGGTAAGTAATTAAAAAAAAGTTCTAAATCAGATAAAAACGGGAGTGAGACAAAATTGCAGTACTTACAAATTTGAAACTTTAATTAAAAGTTTGTAAAAATGTGATATTTTTTTCTGTTTATGTACATATTGAAACTAAATTTATTTTAATATAGCAGAACCACCTGGCTTTTAACCTTGGCCTTCAGGAGAACAAAAGTAATATTCTAATATACTAAAAATACATCGATCACAATAACGCATTCCCGTCCATAAACCGTCAAAATGACAAATCAGGAAAAACTTATGTTATTTTGACACAATCATACTAAATCCCTCCCCTTTATAAATGATTTTTTTTTAAATTTTCCTTTAAAAAAGTCTTACGCAAAATATCTAATAAAAAAGAAGCAATAGTTATCTTATTTGTCTAATCTTCCATAATCAGGTTCATATCCGATGTTTAACCCTTTAGTGGGTGAATTTCTAAAATTGCTGAAACATGTGTTTAATTATTTTTTTTAGTAGATTTGTTATCCTGAATTTCATGCTCCTACCTAAAACTGCTGCTGAGATATGGCGAAATGACCTATAATGTTAGACCCCCCCCCCCCCCCACATTAACACCCTTCGGACCAGGGGGGGGGGGAAGGGGGGATTTCAAAAACCCTTTAGATTGCTGTTATGACCTAGGCAAGCAATAAGAATCTCCAAATTTTATGACACTGACTTTAGTCGTTTCAGCTGGGCGTTGATGAGTCAGTCATTCTCTTTTTATATAATTGTATAAATAAGAACACACATTTTTTCAGACAAATATACTAAACCAACATGAGTGAAAAATCGACTTGGGCCAGCACTTGAACATGGGACCTTCAGTGTAACATGCCACAGTGCCACCTTGGACAACATCCAAACCAGGCAATTTCTCACATTTATACATGTTGGAAACAGTCATTGGTCAACAGTTCTGCAGCTTTAGATGACAATAGCAATGACAAATTAATACTTATTCACGAATTAATCATTCTCAGTGGCAGAGAAGCAGCACGTTACTCTGAAGGTCCAAAGTTCGAGTCCTGGTCAATTTTTTATTCATGTAGGTTCAGTGTATTTAATTGTCTGATATAATGTGTGTTCTTATATTGCAAATGGAAATGGATGTTTACCACATTTTGTGCATTTATGCTAACTCCCTTTTAAATAGCATTTTCCATTCTTTTAACTAAAAGAAGACTAAAGGCACATTCACACTGATGCTCAGAAACAGAAAGATCACTAACTTCCATTGACATTTAATGGGAGTGTGTTAAGGGGCTACTTCACTCAGACGAAAACACCTGCTCGATAATGTTAATCCTATGGAGGAAATTTTTGAAGATATCTAGTTCGCATTTCAATATTTTAAATGATTTTTTTTTGCATTGGATAGCTGAGGTCAATCTCTATGCACGCTCCTTTCTACTTTTTCGATTTTTGTTGCAGTTTTTTTAATTGAGGATACTTTCACTTTCAAAACCGGTTCCGAAAGTGAAAGTATCTTAATAAAAAAAACTTGTAATCAAAATCGAAAAAGTAGAAAGGAGCATGCATAGAGATTGACCTCAGCTATCCAATGCAAAAAAAAAAAATCATTTAAAAATATTGAAATGCGAACGAGATATCTTCAAAAATTTCCTCCATAGGATTAACATTAGCGAGCGGGTGTTTTCGTCTGAGTGAAGTAGCCCCGCCCCTTAAGGGTCAACAGAGGTTATGGCGATTGTTTTGTTTCTGAGTACCAGTGTGAATGAGCCCTAATTCTTAAAATAAATCTTAATGCAGAAATGGTCTTCTAGCAAGGAACTTGGATTTTTTTTTTTTTTTTTACTTTGTGGTATTAGAAGATATTTGTTTAATCAAAAATTCTCCAACAAATATTCTGCTTGAGCAATTTTAAAGTAAAATTACAAAATTTATTTTTTATAGTCTACGCCAAATTTACTTGCTTATTTTTCCGTAATGGGATATTATGATTTAAAAGAAAGTAAATCGTATAGAATATACAGACCAAACTGGAACATCCATGTTCTTTGAATTTTCACTAACCACCACTTATGGCAAGATCAGACTGAAAAGCTCAAATTAAATGTTTAAAGTGGTGTCATTCTGTTTAAAAACACCAGATTTTATTGAGTAAAATCTATTACATACAGAGCTCTAGATATCTTAATTTATAGGTGTCTTTCAAAGAAGAAAAGTTTACTAAAATTTTTTTTTAATGTGTTTTATTAGTTTTAAAGTATTGAGAGTAAAACCTATTTTTTTGCTGCTATAACGAGTAATTTCTCTGCTAGGATTGTAAAATTCCATTGGGCTTCAAAAACCATACAATCAATATAACAATTTTTTTTAAAAATAAAACAATAGATGTTTATTTCCAATCGTTAGAAAATACTTAATATTTATGAAATCATGAATAAAATAGCAACAGCTACTATGTAATTAACATAAAAACTCAAAACCACAAATGTTTTTTTGGGGGGGATACACCATATTGTGGATCCTTCGGGATTTTTGAGTAAATTCTATATTATCTTCGTCCCATTCAATTACAAATTTCTGTCATTAAATAAAGTTAATATTTCTGTTTAGAAATAACAGTATTAAAAAAAATCTGAAGTTTAGCAGCTATGCATCCTTATGTAAAATGAATAAAAAGATGTAAAAACAATATTAGATTACATTTTTATGAGGCTTAATATGGTAGTTTACACACTTTTCGATTAGGCATAATAAATTTGCATGAAACTAAGGAAGTAGCAAGGGAGGGCTCAAGAGGCTGGAGATCCCTCCCTGAAATCTGTTTTTAAAATTCCAATCATGGGTGCATTCTGCATATTTCCATAGCCCCATATACGGTAATGCCTCCCACCCTTCTGAAACAAAACCCTGGGGTGTCACAGGATGAGACATAAAGGTTAAAATTATTTCTTTATGTGATTAATCATAAACTAAATAATAAATAAACAATTCAAATGTATTTTTTTTTTTTTTTTAAATGAAGAGATTGCTAAATAGATTTTTATCTTATATGAAAGTTTAAAACAACACTGGGTATACTAAACTTCATTTGAATGAATAAGAAATACAAGAGGGGAAAATTCTGCTATAAGGCCGAATATAGATTTGCCACACACAGCTTTTATTTAAAAAATAAATAAACTAGCTGTAACTCAGAATAAAAACGCAATGACAACAAACAATTTTAAAATATCTAAATAACAAATAAAAATTCCCCTGTTAAAGTGTTGAGTTGTTCAATAACCATTCGATTTAGAAAAATATTTTTCTACCACTGAGCAATTTTTTTTAATGAAATTTAATTCATGTTGCTATGGCAGCAGACGATAAAAGATATCTTTGGAATAAGGGAATAAATAGAAGAAAAAATTTTGTTGATGTTTGTGATAAAATGTTTTTCTTTATTTTTTAAAAATGTATATACATAATTCACTTTTATATTTTAACAGAATAATAAGTTTACTATAATTCGTTACTCATGCTACGGCCAGTATACACGATACACGTCGAGCCACAATGCCTTTATCATTATCTTTTTACGCGTAAAAGTTTCGCTACGGTACTCCATTGTGAAGTTTTGTAATTTTTGAAATCTAATATTTGAAAAACGACATAATCATTAGATTTGAAATTTATATCAAGAAAAATACAATTTTTTACCATTCTAACGCAGTTTGTAGAACAATTTTGTGACAAATACTTTTCGAGTTATTAATTTTTTAAGTAACTTCAAATGTTTCATTTTCCGAGATTAATCTGTGGCAACGATGGATTGCTGTGACTTTTCATAAACATGAAAAATGATAGAGATTGAAAGAATAAGCCACCCTGTGTGTGGCTAATAAGCAGGAATATAGTGGAGAGTATGCAGTGTTATATGCTGTATACTTTCTGGATAACCCCATATACCCTCTGTATCTACAGCACATACTCTCTAGTGTATACTTTCTGGTATTTTTCATGACTACACCACTGAATATAAGTTAATTTGAATCAGCAGTTCTTAAACTGTGGTCCACAGCACGTTTTCAGGGGGTCGGTCTGCAAAGGTAATGTGATTCATGAAACTAAAGAAGTAGCCAGGGAGGGCTCAAAATGCTGGAGATCCCTCCCTGAAATCTGTTTTTATATTTTGTAAAATTTTTCAGTTACCTAGAAATCAAGAGCAATCTTAAAGAAATGACAGGAAAAAGCTAATAATACTGTTTAAATGTACTCTGTACTATATAATCATTTTATAAAATTTTGTTAGTTTATACATCTTGTATTTTATATACAGGATGAGAAAGGTCATTTTTGAGTATCACTATTTCTAAATAGTAATATTTGCCTTATATAGACAGATAAAATGTTTTAAACATCAGAATTTAACTAAATTCAGATTAGTTTCAGTAGCATTAAGCATACTGTGCAAAAAATGATGGAATTTTACCCATACACATGTAAAAGTGGATTCGAGGGATAGATTTATTGATCAATAGAATTACGGGAAACAACCAATAAAAAACTGTATTGGGGAAAGGAACTGGTAATGTGGAAAAAAGTTAATAGATATTAAGAAAAGGAAGAATCAAATAATCTAAGAAAATTGTTACAAATTCTGTGATTAAATAAGGTGAAGATTACTATTCAGAAACCATAGTGCTTGAAAGTAATATATGCACTCTGGATATAAATAACTTCAGTTTTAAATCGTGGGGGTCTGCAAAAAGACAAATACAAAAAGGGGTCCATGGTAACCAAGAGTTTAAGTACTGATGATTTAGATTATTCATAAAGAACAATATCATCAATAAAAATTCAAAATTACATCTGCATTGATAATCAGTTCAATTTTTCTTCAACCACTTATTTTTATGTTTTCTTATTAGATACAGAAGAGTATTTCCTTTACAGTAAACCTACTAACTAATCACTGTGGAAATACCTATCTTATTTCGTTAAGGCTGAAAAAAAATATCAACTTTTTCAAGTAATAACTATTAACTTAAATTGTTGAGATGACTTGGGGAGGGAAAAAAACTACTTAAGGCTGTTCTTGTATCCAAAAAAGCTACTTTCTGACACAATTTTGAATTCATTTCAGTTCAGAAACGGATGAAATTGACAGGCATTCTTATTCAGAAACTATGTGATCGAAATCAGTTTTCCATTTTTTGTTAAAAGGCAAAAGATCTTTTAGAAAATACTGTCAAAGTCTGCATTTTGAACCAAATTCCCTAGGCAGCACAGCTAGAAAGGATACAATCGTGTCGTCATATGACACAAATCGCTTATAACTTGATAAGTAATTTATTTATCAAAAAATGGAAAACCCACTTCGATTCCAAATCATTTCAATAGTCAGGTCTGCCAATTTTATGCTTTTGTGTTTATATATAAAAAATAAAAATAAAAAATAAAGTTAGAAACAAAATAATGAGAACCATATAAATTTATATATATATATATTTTTTAAAGTTTAACCACGAATGAAATTTAAATGAAAATAATCAAAAGTCACGTGACATTTCCTAAAATTCTTATCTGTACATGCATCATAGCATTTTCACATCAGGATATCAAGCATAGACCAGCAGGGACTATTTTTGTAGTATGTAGATGCAATTCTGTTTGTTGATTAAATTTATATATTTAAGATAAAAGTAAACATTCATCTGTTTGAATCTTTAAGAAAAAAAGATAAACAGTATAAAAAATTTATTAGGAACCAAGGAAACAAAATTATTTCTTTTATTATTACTTAATATATTATCTATATTGCATATTTAAAAAGTCACTATTTTCGCCCTTTGCATATCATGAAAATAAATACCCTAACTTTGGCTTACACCTGATTTCAGTACAGTATATGAATGTATCCCAGGAAAGATATGTAAACCTTTTAAGGGTAACATATCACAAAAAGACACACTTAAAAAACTGCTAAAAAATTAATTTTAAAATGCACAATTACAAAATTAATTTACAAAAAATGATTTTAAGATTTTACTGGGTCCTTATGAATTAAGTACTGAGCCAAACTTTAATGTAATTTAAATTTCATTCAGTATAATAAATAAAATCATCCAACCTTTTAGTTATAGCAATTCACATAATAATTGGCACTCCATTGCATGCAATTCTATTAAATAGAACTTCAAATCTAACTTTGTCTTTCACTTACAGGAGTACCCTCATATAATGAGGAATCTATGCAGATGGACAATGCAGAATTATGGAATTGCAGTCTATTTTCTTTCTAATTTGGCTTTTCACCTATAAGGTACATAAATACTAAATTTTACTTGAACAAGTTCTCTGATAACCTACCTGAGTAAAAAAAAAATATTTTTTTTCATCCAACATTTTTATGTGGTGTCTATTATATTTGGGTTTATATGATACCACATAGTTTATGAAATGTGGAGGCCTCATACAACTCTAATATCTTACTTATCAAATTTGTTAATTTCTTAAGGCTTCAGGACATAACATGCATGCATGCATTCATACATACATATACAGATGGATGAACAAATAAAAACCTTGTCATACAAAAGCCAGATAAAAACAGTACTTATTAGGTACTGTTGGTAGAGAAGGGAGGGGGGCATACTGAAATATCACTACAGTTCTTCTGAAAATCTTATAATCAAGAATAACTATGCCTTTAATCTACCTAAAAATTTAAAATAAGTGAAGTTTATTAATGAAAAAGTCTAAACTGGAGTTGCATGAGCAAACAAGTTTTTCTTTTAAAATAAGCATTCTATCAACTCATGGCATTTGACCACGAAATTTAGTACATCTTTGTATTTGATGTACACTGCTATTAATTTGCTTATTACTAAATGGTCATATTCATAGCAGTATAAAATCAATAGTACTTAGAATTTCCAAAAGTTAGTTTTCCTAACTCAATATATTAGTTTATTATCAATTATGTAAAAATGTCAAAAGTACATTTTGAAAGTAGTTGACTGAATTTATTTAATAAATCATTCTTTCATAGTTTATTTTAAATAATATCATACAAGTACTATCACATGGATAAACAAAACAATCGCAGCTGCACAGAAAATAGGAAATGTCGATTCAGATAGCCCAGAAGAACCAAAATTAAAACTATAAATTAACAACAGAAAAGCTCTATAGTTTTCATATGAGAGTATTGCTGTTTTAAATGTATGGGCTACACTTGTTCTGATAATTGCATGCTAGAGTAAACGTGCAAACAGATCTATAATTTACTTCTAGCATTACAGATTGTTTTTGTATTGGACATATGATATACATCTTAACATAGGGTAGCAAAAAGCTACAGCAAATTTTTAAATTATTTACAAAAATGTGATACTTCAGATTTTTAAAAAATTATGCAAAATATCTAAATTCAGTGAGTCAAAGTGACACCCGATGGGGTATGCTATTTATAATACATGAAACTTTTCACAGGATTATGGACTGTCATTTATACATACAAAATATCACACTACAGAAAAGAAAAAAAAACAAAAACAAAAAGGATAATACAGCCTGGTAGAGAAGCAGTAATTTAATAAATGTTTAAAACAAGTAGAACTCATGATTATAAATGCTTTTTCATAATTTAGAAGTATATAGTTTTTATGTAATATAGTACACTGAAATTCAAAAGAAATCATAGTTTAAACATTATGCAAGCTGTCTTGAGATGCAGTGCTATTAATAATACATTAAGTAAAACAACAAAAGATTGCATACACAAATTCGTTTCATCTCTTAAGAGTTAATTTTTCATTAAAAAATTACATGTAAAGATATTCAATGGAAAAAATTGATAAAATCTAATATTAATCTAAAATTAGGAAAATTTACAACAAAAAGAGAAAACAGGACAGTTACATAGTTAAAGTGAGTGTAGTGTAGAATCTCATTAAACTATTATATTTATATATTTATATATATATATATGTATATATATTTCCAAATTACCATTTTTTTTTTTCACAATTTACAATTTATACAGTCAAACTCTTCAACCTCAACTCTCCAGAGGCATTACAAAATAATGGGTTTTGAAATAAAAATGACAGCATTTTGAAGTAACTCTACATACTGAGTGCTAGTCTATATACAGTGATGGGAAAACATCCGTATACCGGAAGTGAACCCCTGACAACAGAGACAAACTATCGTGTGCCAGGCATTAATTAAATTCAACTAAATGAGATAATCTGTACAGAAGCTGGAAGTCATGAGTAATGTATGGTAATTTTACACATTTTTACCCCCCAAAAATAAAGATCAAGAAAAGGGCATGTCCAATATTTACTTTTGGTTTGTTTTTTTTTTCTTTTTTTTGTAAGTGACAACTAGAACTTCTAGCAATAGTGAAGTCAGTAAAGATTCACACACATGAGTGTGTTACTTAAAACCAGTTAGTTCAGATGTCACAACTTGTTTATTCTGGCACACGCCTCAACCTTTTCTTTCTGATTAAAAGGAATATTGTCCATCTCCACCCAAATTTTAAGTTGTACTTAGAGTTTTAAGTCATTAGCAATTTTGGATGCAATATTCTTGAAGCCTATAGATGTGCCAGATATACGCTTGAACCGCACACCATTTAAAGACAACCGTGGAAGTTTACAAACTTCTATCTCCCACTGAACTAAAGAGTCTGTGTTGGGATCTCCATGAACACACAGCAATAAAAACTTCTCCCTTTGTTCATAATCACAGTTATTTTTGTCTAATACTTTGCGTATTTCTTGCATGATTTCATTTGGATCCCTTGAGGAAGTTGTCTTCATGCTCCAAGTAAACCTAAGAGATCTAGGCTTCACCTGATCATCATTCATAGTCCTAAAAATAGAAAATATCACATAAAAATCATTACTTCCACAAGTAAAGTAATCTTTAAATGAATAAAATTGGGCAGATTTTGTTTTCAACTATGCATTCGGAATTAGCTATTCAAACATATTCCACACAAATATTAAAATTTGTATATATTTTAGCAACATAAAATGTAAATTCATCTTATGCTGAAATTCTTTAAAAACAAATGATACAAGAAACTGTTTTAATTAAAAATCTACAGATTTTTAATATTTCATTATTATGGAGACTTAGATTTTTATTTTATATTGAGGCACAATTTCATGTATTCTTCTGAGCTTTCAAGTTTTTGTATGAATGCAAAACAATTTGTAGTACTATTTAAAATTTTAATAAAAATGACTTTTTTCAAAAAAGAAAAGTAGTTTAGTGACTTAGGTAGATCAAAGAATTCCATTTCCCTGAAGAATATATATTTTAGTAGACATTTTAAGCTTTCAGTAAATCTTTTAGGAAAATTCTCACTGTCAACAATCTGAAAATTTTTTGTAGAAAAAGTCTTAAGGAATACAGTGAAATTATATCTTAATTTTTTATTTATGCATGCAAATTTAAGTTGATATTTTAAGCTACTTCATAATTATAATTTCTTTTAATTTATCAAAGATTTAATTTTATTTTCATATATATATATATATATATATATATATATATATATATATATATATTTAAGGCTTCAAGCTCATTTATAAAATGCATACATCTGGCAAATATATGAACATAATGATTTAAATATATAAACAGAAAATGGAAAATTCGCTCAAACACAAAATTCAATTTCAGGTACAAGATTTTTTTTCAAATTTCCCATTCCTCAAATTATGAAGTGAAATAGTATGTAGCTATTTATCAATAATACAGAAACTGATAGTGATAATTTTTGTTAAATAATGTCAATTTTTCATGTCATTTACAGGTTAATGTGGTACTTCAATACAATTAAAAAAAATACACAATGGCAACACTATAAGTAATCAGACAATTAATTACTTTAAAATTATTTTATTGCCATATAAATTAAAACTCCTATACAAACATCTTTGAACTGGTGAACTAAACAGGAAGTCTAGTTTGCTTACAAAAGCATTAACTTATAAAACAAAATAAAAACATTTCACATACTAACATACTGTACAAACTAACAGTGTATATTTCAAAGTAATTCAAGGCACACATTTGTTTTTGCATTTGGCACCTACTAATTTATTAAAAATGTATATACATGATCAGTCACAAAAATAATAAACAGAAAAAGAAAAAATCTTCATGTGTTATGTTAAAATCTAAAAAGCATGCAAATTAACTAATTCTTTTATAAACCTAAAATGATTTTAAAGATAACACATAAGGACTTTTTGGCATACAGGTGTTTCAATTGGAGATTTAACATGCATTTTTTTAAAAAAATGCATGGTTAAATATCACAGTACCATCTCCAAACAGAACTAATGGAATTTCATTCACAATTAGCATATATACATAAAAAACTTTAATAAAAACACACAAAAAATACAGAAGTTTAGACTAATACATATGAAAATATACACTGTAAATCTACCTTGCATTAGACTTAACAAGGATGTCACAAACAGACCAAACAATCAATTCTTAAAAAGTAATTTTTTGAAAAATAAAGTTAAATTTCTTTAAACTCTAGTAAATCAAAATAAAGTAAAAAATAAATAACAAAAATCAAATAAACTAGTCAAATACATAACAATGCATTACACGAGGGAAAATATATAATCACAGTAAAATACAATCAAAGGATGCACATGTCATGCTAACTAAAACACTACTAAAACAAGTCTATTATTAAGCATAGGACTCGGGAGTCTAAGAAAATTCTTAATAAAAAGGAGTTAAAATTCCCACATTTTATTGCAATTTGTACAGATTATGTATATGGATGTAAACAGTGATTAGAAATAACAGTAATATGTAGGTTTTTTAAATTATAATACATGTTTGACACTTTAATAAGATTTTTTTTTCTTTATATTAAAATCTTGCATCATCAGAGGCGATTGTGTTCCAACATTTGATACTACAATTTTCATATAGTAATTTTTACCTTATTTAATTGCAGAATTCTGTGATTAAATAACATAAAGAATATTATATGGAAATAGTGGTATTTGAAATACGAGAACACGATCAGCCCGGCATAGAAAAAATTTGCATCAAAATCGATAAAATCCCTAAATCAATTTCTTTCCAACATTATTTTTTCAATAAGAAAAGAACTGCAATTAAATAAACAATGTAAGAGTGGCAAAATAGATCTTAAATGCACATAAAAGTTATAATTTAAATCAAGCATAAAATTTCTTTAAAAAATAGCAACAATATAGAGTTTATTGTAAATAACTAAAAAATAGGAAAGGGAAAAACAGAAGCTTGTTATACAATACAAGAAAAAAACCCAGTAAAACTGTACAATAATTTCCATTTAAAATGAAAACTTTTTTTTTTTCCTTTTTAAAAAAGAATTTCATGAATGGAAAGAGGTCAGACATTCAAGAGAGAAAAAACAAACAAAAATAAAATAAATAGGAATATGCACAATGGCAGGAAAAGGAATGAGAAATATGCTTGTCAATTATTTGTTTACCAATGCATATAAGTAGTACTATAAAAACAACAATTATAGAAACATTCACATTTAGAAAGGGGAGAAAAAAAATACAAACCAGATACATCACCAAGGTAATCTTTGTACAGTCAAATATACTTATTCAAAGCATCCCTCCCCACCTCTTTATTATTAAAATATATATATATATCAGTGTAAACAAAGCTACAATCTCAGGTGAAATTTTATATTTAAAGTATCATATTTAATGTAGTGTAAAACTGCTTTGCTTTTTAATTCTCTCTCCCCTTCTGTTAGTGATAACAACCAATTTCTAAATGATTTTTAAGGAGCCAGCTATAATCACAAAATGATATGCTTTATCTGTTTTTTTTTAAATTATAAATTCTTGGCAACATAACAATGCAAAATGGATAAAATAAAGTAGACAGATACAAATGAAATATTTTGACAATTGGAAAATACCATTGTTTATATAATATCTAAAATCTGCCAAAAATGAATATCTATACAAGGATATTAATTGAAAAATATTAATGCACACTATTACAGGTTTAATTAATGCTTTTCTAAATACTTCCTTTATATTTTTAAATAATTTTTTATTCTGCCATGTACTTTATAATTGTTAAACAATTTCAGAAATTTCTAACAAAATTTGATTATTGTATTTTAATTATTTGTGTTTAAAATGGTGAGCTGAAATATGATATATATATTGATAACAAAAATTTTGTTGAATATGAGGCTATATTATATATAAACAGCAAACAATTTTTTAAAATAAAACTAACAGATCTATAAAAGCAGAAAGCATGACACTCAAAAATCAAGAAGGGTGAAAAAAAAAAAGCTTTGTTTTTTTAGATGAGTAGTCCATATCAAATTGGTAAAAGATTATTATCAGGAAAAAGATTGAGTTAGTAAATGCTGTTACAAGGATAGATGGCATTATGTTGTAACAGCAGAAAAGCTTAAAGTGCATATAATAGAAGTGGTCATAAAAACAGACCTGAACTTCTTGCACAGTGGGCCAAATATCCAGAAACTATGGCTTAGATCCCTGAAATAGGTATACTTTACATCAAATGTATTAATTTAATCTTTCAAGATACATATGTATATATATAATAATATTATTTAAAATAAATATTTAACAAGGAATGTGTAATAATAATAAAACATGCAATTTGTTAACACACAAAAAAAAAACAAGTTACTATAAAGTGAATAACAATCTTAATCATTAAAAAACATTTTAACGAAAGTCTAATTCTTATTAGCGGGGGACGGGAATTCAAATTCTATCATTTAGCAAGGGTCTGGACAGACTTTTCTCTGATAGGGTCCTGTTTTTGTGAAAGGTTTTATTATACTTGTGCAAAAATCTAATTTTGTGAATCTGAAATTAGTATATTTTGGTTCCTATGTAGACATTTAAAATTTTTATAATGGTCTGTTTTAACGAACTATATGTATATATAGATTATGAAATGTGTTAAATTTACACAAATTTAAATATTTATACACACTGATTATATCGCTTGATAATAGGTTATTAACTGTTACATGACAGGTCAAATATTTAAGACAAATTTGTAAAAAAAATTGTTTTTTGAGATTTAAAAAAATAATTTGTGAAAGGTCATTTAACTGACACAAATTATTCCTAAACAGAACCCTGTTTAGAAACAAAAATTAGTGAGATCTGCATTGCAATCCTTCTTGTATATCAATATTAAATATGATATTCACCAATCTAAAGGCTTAAAGAATATAAGTTTTTTTTTTTTTTTCCTTGTAGTAAAAAAGATCATACCTCACTCTTTAGGTGACCTATGAAAGGTTAGAATAACTTGCTCCTTATCTAAGTAAGAAGGGTTCACAGAATTAAAGTTCATTGAAGAATTTTTAAGACAACTTATAAAATGCTGTAAAAAAGAAACTAAAGAACTGATAAAACATTTAAAAATGTTGCTTTAAACTTTAGTATTTTGGAATATATTATCCTGAAAGTAAACTTTATTATTATTAAACATTATTAAAAGTGTGAGAGAAAAAAATATTCAAAATCAAAGAACAGGGGAAAAAAAAAACTTAACATGAATTAGTCAGTTGGTCAAACACTCATCTTTATACTAAATTCATAAATGCTAAAGCTTTAAGCACAGCAAGAAGTTCAGTATATCTTAACTTTAAAGCAAGAAATTTAAAGCATTATTTAATAATTAAAAAAAATAAAAAATAAAA
This sequence comes from Maratus michaelseni, assembly GCA_963931845.1. Taxonomy (NCBI): domain Eukaryota; kingdom Metazoa; phylum Arthropoda; class Arachnida; order Araneae; family Salticidae; genus Maratus; species Maratus michaelseni. The sequence continues at coordinate 37,182,054 of OZ007591.1, read as the reverse complement.
ATAAAAATAGAGATTAACAGAAAATTGATTAAAAACACCTTCATATGTATATAATTGAAGCACATACATAATTTTGATACTCAATTCTGTTAAATAGAAAATAGACTTGTGGCCATTCTTTCACAGCAAAACCACATGCTGGATTTTTTGCATAAAAATGCAACATGGCAGACAAAAAAAAAAAAAAAAAAATTAATAATAATAATAAAGGGGGGGGGGGGGCTACATTGACTTCTTTTTAATCCATATAATTTTTTTATAAGTTAATCCGAGGCAATTGTGAAATATTCATACATCCACATATATATGTTGAGATTCTAAAAAAAATATCTAAATATTAAATCTAAAAACTTTTTATTATACTTTTTTTTATTATATTTGATTGACATTTTTAAAGGAGTTACAACCACCAAAAAGCAGGAAAAAAATAGGATGAAGTTTCATGAAAGATATTTTACTTTCTTAGGTAAAAATATGTCACACGGAAATTAAGTTACTTTAAGAAACTGTATAAAGATTAATATTATTTCAAAAGATAGACTGCATCAGTAGTCCTTAAACTTGCATCAGTAGTCCTTAAACTTAAGTTATAATAAACGCGTTTCTGTTTGCAGCTCTAGAGGATTTAAGAATGGAATTATTCATATTCTTTAGAATATTGAATACAGGAACTAAAGATAGTGAGACAGGACACTTATCTTATTTAGTATCTTCACAAAAAATTAAATATGGTGCGGGAAAGGAGTATAGGAAGATTTAAAAATATACATATTACAAAATATAATAAATAAATCTGCAAAAATTTCAGACATGAAATTAACTTGCACAATCATTATGTAGTCTGAAAATGCACATTCTGTTATGCATTTTCCCATCTATAAGTTTTAAAACCAACTTTTAACTCTTTCAGATATTTTATATTACTCCAATCCAACTATCAAATTATAATTTTAGTGCTCAAATGATTTAAAAAAGATGAGAATGGTAGCCAGTCATTTTTAGTTATTCTTCCTAATTCTTTTAACATGTAATTAAATGAGTCGGTTATGCATATATGTATGTCTAAAATAGCTTAGCTAGAGGGCAGAAAAATGTAGTACTTTGAGGGCAAAAACTGTCATACATTGAATTGCAGCAAAAGTACAAGCAATAACTTTTAAAAAATAATAAAATAGAATTTTATTTTAATTAAAACGATACCAATCCCATTAGGAACAGATTCATATTCATAAACAACATTCTCGCCAATCTCATTTCGCATGTTTCAACTATGAGTTTCACATATGAACCCATTTTCGGCCAAAGGTGCGTAAACGCACCATTTCAATAAATTTACTTTTATTAACACTGTGACGTATATTTTTCACTATTTTTATTTTTCTACTATTTTTAAGGGTTCTGGAGATATCTATAAGATATTAGTAATTCAATTGAAGTAATAATTTTCTGTTGAGAAATTTTCAAAATACACTGTTTTTTACTTGAAACGGTTTTTGACAAATTCGACTTTTTGAAAATGTGTAATTATTACATTTGAGATTAATCATATGTTTTTATAATGGAGTAAAGTTGCAAGTTCTGTAAATAAAATAAAAATAAAACAAATGCCATAAGAAAACTTAAAAATTATTTAAATTTAATGGTAAATTATTAATGGTAACGTCAAATTAAATAAAATATTATTTTTCATGCACACTTTTTTGGTGTCTTAATGAATATCATTTAAGCAAATTTCAATGCAAATAATACCACATTTTATAAAATTTCTATGCTTGGCCTAAAATGGGTTAAAAAGATAAATTTATTATTACAACACAGAAACTTATTTCCTATTTTTTATTAACAAATACAGTTCAAAATGCGAATGACTGTATTTAATACAACAAAAATTTACTAAGTATTTAGATAACACCAATGTGTTTCATAGTAATACTTTTTATTTTAAGCAGAATTTAAACTTTTACAACTAAATTAAAATACTTTAAATGTCATTTCATACAATTAAAATTAATCAAAATGAAAAACAAAACAAGAAAATATCCTATCCTTGGCACACCCTTACGTGTTACAGAATTAAATCTTTTGCAACAGGGAACATTTTTCAGGCACTTATGTATTTAAGCATTTTAAAACAAACTGATGTTATAATGTATTTATTTAAGTACTGTATGAGCTCCAATTAAGATTTGCAATAAGTATAAAATGAAAAATTAGGAAGGTAAGGAAAAGTAAGGCAGAAAAAAAATTATAGAAAAGGGTTAATAGAGCTTTCATAATAAACTACATGAAAATAGATTAACTTCCACCTCACTATAAAAAATGAAAACAGCCTTTCCTTATTTTGCAAGAACTAAAAACAACAAATGACAAATTTAATATTTAAATCACAGTCAACTCATCCACTTAATAAACATTAACTTATTAAAAAATCAAAAAAATTTACACACATTTCACCCTAAATTATATTTTCTGATAGAGACATTTAATTTTTTGAAAGCATACTCATGTTTGTAGTTAGAGCATTGTCAAACTAGTCTGATGCTATATTATAACAATGGAATTAAAAACACTGGCTAATATGTGTACAGAACATCAAAATTTTCAATTTCTGTAAAAGAAATAAATTGAAGTCCTAACACATCTTCAAATACATCATCACAACATTGCTTTCAAAGAACCTTGAAGCAGTCGCACATTACTGCAAGTTGATCAGGAAGCTGCACGAGTTACACAGCATGCTGATTTCGTCTGTATCCACTATACCCAGGAAGATTTATTTCATATAAAATTCATTTAACTTGACAAAAAGTTACATTTTTTGGTTACATAAAAAAAGAATATTTTTATTACATTGAAAATGCCCATGAGCATTTAATATAAATATATAAAACATTAAGTATAAAAAAACCCCAGTATTGTTATTTTTAATTACAATGCCCATTAAAAAAGCAATGTAAATATCTACTTGGAAGCAGGGCTGTGGAGTCGGTGGGGAAAAATGACCAACTCCGACTCCGGGATTGCTAAAGTACAAGCCTGTTGGGTGGGTTTCTATTATTCAGCTTGCTTCATTGCTGTCATTTGTTTTGAAATAGTAATAGTTGCTTTATTAAATTAAGGAAATATTACTATTTAAAAAAAGTGGTAGCAATCAAAATTAAGAAAAATAACCAACTGGCAACACTGCAACCTACTGGCATATTCCTGTTTGACCTTGTAGCATGTGATGTTCATATCAACCGCTAATGTTTTTCATAGTTTCATTTCTTTGGATGAATCATGGGTGTAAGCTGTGATAGGCAGTAAAGATCAGGACCCAGTTACTGCAGCGGCAAACTTCCCACAGTATTTTAGTATAAAAATTTACCTTTTTTTAAATGAATTTTTTTTTTTTTTTTTTTTTTTTTTTTAAATAGGGCAAAAATACTATTATAAAATGCCTGTGGAACTTTGCACCTGCATTAATCAGCTCTGGTCAAGACTGAAAATATTTTAAACATTCCTCCCCCCCCCCCTAGATACTCTATGTGCACTCATACAACAAAAACCCAACATGCATTAAATTTCATATGTGGTAAAGTTTAATTATGTCAAAACTGTATGTAAAATGTTTATATGCATGTAAATTGTAATTGAAAGTTAAATTTGAAACTATTAAATAGAAACAACAGTTGAAATCTAATAAATCTTTTTACTTTGAACAACACACACAAAGATCTATCAGTTGAATCCAAACATATATTATGCTGGTATGTCATTTTAAGGCAATAACCAAAATATCTTATGCCAAATATGGGCAATACCAAATATATATTATACCAAAATATGGACAAAAGGATGTTTAATTTTATCTATTCCCACAGACCCAAAAAATAAAAGGGGAAATTTTAAGCATCCTTTGGAGTCTCCAGAACCCAAAAAATTACAAGGGAAGAAAAATAAAAACGAAAATTTTACTATTTGGGCATTAATACTGTTTTCACGGATTTGTAAAAAAAGGCAAAAATTTTATATTTTCAGCATTAATTGTACAATTTTGGGTCTTGCAAACCCAAAAATTTCAAATATTGAAATCTAAGAAGAAAACAAAATGGAAATTTTACTATTTCGGATCCCGCTGACTCTGAAAAGAAAATATAAAAAGTTGCAATTTTGGAGTTCTTTCGTATCCTCTTGACCCAAAAAATTCTGATGTAACAGAAGAAAAATAAAGATAAAAATTTTACTATTTTGAAAATAATTAATGTTCTGCGGATTAAAAACAAAAAAAGGTGAAAATTTTATATTTTCGGCAATTAAATTTCAGGTCCTGGTTCCATAGACCCAAAGAATTGAGGGAAACAAGAAAGAAAAAAAAAAAAGAGGAAAAGGTTTCTATTACAATTACAATGATATTTCAGGTTCCGTGGACTCAAAAAATAGCAGAAATTTCCAATTTTCGCATTACCTCGGATTCTGCAAACTCCTAAAAACCGAACTAGTTTTCAATTAAAAGCAGTTTTCATATATGTTGTACACTGGACAGTATATTGGGCCTCTTTAACCTGGTTTGCCTGGTATATATAGTCCAAAAATAAAAATAATAATTGACTTTATAAATTAAAAATTACATAGAATTGGTTTAATTTTACTTCAAACTGTCCAAAAAACAAGCTGGAGTCAGTCTGTCTGTTTTTTAGAGACTTCGACTCTTTTGCCGGACTCGACTCAAGACTCCACAGCCCTGCTTGGAAGGTACTGTTTGCTACTGTCCTATTGAAAAACTTCAGGAAATATTTGCCTTACAACAGAGCAACAGTATCAAATATCTAATATGTTAAAGAAATCAAAGTGAAATGGATTTTTTATAAGGTTTATGAAACACAATATCGAATTTTCTCCTTTATTTCAAGCATAACATTGATGGATGACTGGAATAATGAATGGGAATTTTAAAAAGGAGATAAAATTTTGAACTTTTAAATAGGTTTCATTTTTACTAGAATGTATTTCTTTCTGTTGAAATAAAACCAAAAAAAATGCTTTCATTTATATTTATAATTAATAATCAACTACATAGATATTTTCCTTATGCAATTTAAATGTATATTGCAACAAACAAAAGAAATATTTAAGGCTGTGAATACTTTAATAATAAAAAATCCCTGACGGCTCGGCTTACAGGCACAGGTAGATTTCGAAGATGCAGACCGTGGGGCACCTGTTTGTTGGGAATTGCAGAAGAAATGACATTTTTGACATGATGCAGCATTTGGAAACACCCACTTTGAAACCTAACTTATTTACAGACGGAGCCGGCAGGGATTTTTTTTGGTTTATAATTTTTTTTTTGCTATAAGGGTTGGTCTTATAAAAAACTTGTCAATATAAAAGTTTTAGATAATATTAAGAGGATCTATAACAAATTTAAGTAGATTTGATATCTTCTGAATTGACGAAGTTATGAATTTTTTTCTTCTAACCTCCTTTCTTCTAACCCTCCCCTTGGGGCCATATTTAATGATATCAAAAATCTGTCATACATAAATTTTTGGCCCCTTTCCTAGAAGTAATAATAACTTTAAACAGATTTGATAGTATCATAATTAAGAAATTATGAAGTTTTTTTCTGTTTTCACAAACCCCCCCCTCCCTCTCCCATGGTTCGATTTTGCCCATTAATGAACTTGACCAAGAGTTTATGTATCAGTTTGGAAGAGATTTGTGCAGAATTATGGGAGTTATCGTGTCCATAAAAAGTGATATGTAAAGTTTTGAACTGGGGGTGGTTTTGGGAGTCATAATCGGCATAGAACTGCAAAACTTTTTCAAAAATTCCAAATTAGGGGAGAATGTAATTGGCAGTATTTCTTACGAAATCTACCTAAAAAATAACACCAACTCATATCTATACAAAACTAGTCGGATGTGTCAATCCCAAAACTTTCTTCTATCTCACACAGGTTTCGCATAGACTAAAAAGAATTAGCACCAAGTTATATCAATGTCTAACTGAAGCTCAAGTTTTATTAAATTCCGTGCAGTATTTCTTGAGATATGACTATCGCCAAAATCGTGTAAATCCTTCAAAATGCTGCATAGCAGCGCCACCTGCTGGGTGATTTTTACCAAAAGCTAATCAGCACCAATTTATATCAGAGACTAACTGAATATAATGTTTTATTTAATTCCGAGCATTAGTTCTTGAGATAGAGCTATTGCGGAAATCGCGAAAAATGCTGCATAGCAGCGCCACCTGCCGGGCGATTTTTACCAAAAACTAATCAGCATCAATTTATATCAGGGACTAACTGAATCTAAAGTTTTATTAAATTCCGAGCATTAGTTCTTGAGATAGAGCTATTGCGGAAATCGCGAAAAATGCTGCATAGCAGCGCCACCTGCCGGGCAATTTTTACCAAAATCTAATCAGCATCAATTTATATCAGGGACTAACTGAATCTAAAGTTTTATTAAATTCCGAGCATTAGTTCTTGAGATAGAGCTATTGCGGAAATCGCGAAAAATGCTGCATAGCAGCGCCACCTGCTGGGCGATTTGTACCAAAAACTAATCAGCACCAATTTATATTATGGACTAACTGAATCTAAAGTTTTATTAAATTCCGAGCATTAGTTCTTGAGATAGAGCGGCCACAAAATTTTTGTCACATTCAGACAGAGTCACAGACAGACATTTTCTAAAAATAGTCAAATCGTGTTCAGAACCTTCTAAAACGTATAAATCCATCGAAAACCAGAAGTCGAAAATTTTCATGAATCCAATACTTTCTTCTTGTAAAGATAGAAGAAAGTAAAAATCAGGATGAAAACATGCATATGCATAGAAATATGTAGTTTATTATTTTGTTTTATATTTAAGTTATGAACTTTAGTTACTTGTAGAATTTTGCACTTAGAAAAAGGCGTACTTATCCAATACACCAAAAATTACAGAATTTTCTTAATCATTAAGCTACAACTTTTAATATTTAAAATAAATACACTAGGAACCCAACACAGAAAAAAAAAATAAATAAAATAAATAAAAATAAAACTGACAATCTAGGTCAAAATCTAATCTGTCAATACAATAAAAATTTAAGTTTAATAGTAATTACATTAACATCAAAAAAGCAAAAATTCTTACATGATATGCAGTTATCTACATTTCTCATCTAAAAGAAGAGCTGTGTTCTAAAATGAGAAGTTTTTTGCTTACATGCTTATCTATTTACTTTTTTAATTTCTCCATTCTTTAATTACTGTAAGTTTTCACATACTTTTTTGAATGAAAAAAGTGAATAATCTGATTTTACAATATGCCAAAATTTAACAGATGTATCTTTTAAGGTCTTTTTTTTCTTTCATTTCCCTTAAGCTCAGGAGTTAACTATTAGCAACTGCTCATATAAGTAAATTTATTTCAAAGTTATACATTATTCAAAAACAACAGAAGTTTAGTATAATGTGCCAACTATGTGCAATGTGTTATCTCTCACAAGAGTACACTTAGATTTACGATTCAATTTGATAAGGCAAAACATGATTACAGTAATTTTTTAAGGGTAGCCAGTGTTGTGAAATACTTGATTAAAAAGGAGAAGAAAAAAAAAAATCCAGATTTTTTTAACCTCTTTTTGCTGTCTAATTAATATCAGAATAACCAATTGATTGCACATTACAACAGCATCGAATGTATGTATCAAAGATTTTAAATTTCTATAAAAAAAATTATGTATAACTGAATGTAGATTAATAAAGTACTATTTATATTTATTAAGCTAGGACTCTTTGCCCCCTATGAGCTACACTCGCCAATCTCTGTCCAGACTTCACAGGTTCTAAAACTTGCCAATCTGTTTTAAAATATTACCAAATTATGGAAGATTGAAAGATATTACATCTAGTGGCAATCTTCCATAAACGGGTTGCCATCCATTTCCCCTTTGACTGGGAAATTTTTTGGCTCCCAAGGCTGCGCTTTCTGCTGTTGCGACAACTGACAACGGTTTTTGTGATTCAGTAAAATCAATTGCATGTTTGAAAATCAGATTGTATAAAATGGTTAAGTAAAAAATGTTGTTGACTCTGGGACTACTATAACATCTAGAAAAAAGTTTTATTTTAGATGCTATAAGAAAATAGTTTTAAATATGACTTTTAAATTAGTGTTTTAAATATGACATAAGTTTCCCTATTAATCCCCTGACCGCCAAGCAAAAGGACAAAATTGTAATGTTTTTACTGTACTTTTTTTTTTTTTTTTTTTTTTTTTTAATGCTAAAAAAATATTTGAAACATGATACAAAAAACTTAATATGAATATAATCCTTGAGAGTATTAATCATTTCTCTGTTTTAAAACTGCATTATATTTATAGAATTATATAAAATTTTAAATTATGCTTCTATTGCAGTGAAACCTACATCATGATGAAAGGAGATATCAGTTCACGGCACTAAGAAGGTTAAATGCTTTTCGCATGTAATAATTTAATTATTTTAAAGTTTTTTCTTTTTCAATATTCACGAGTAAATATATATTTGAATTGAAAATTCAGTGTTTGGAAATATTATTTGAGCTTTTTTAAATCTGACAACAGTAGATAAAAATGGTCACTTTAAAATAAGAATTTAATCTATTCAAATAATGAAATTTTGAAAATAATAATAATAATTGGAAATTAAAAACTTAGACAAATTAAAAAAAGATTGCACACTGCACACCACAATTTAGTCAAGTATATGCAGCAAAAGATAGTTAAGTTGTTATGCATAGTTTTTGATCCTATAAAACTTATGTAACTGAACTACCTTGAGCGCTTTCAACATTAAACAACACTTAAAATAGTTCTTCAATTAAACTGCCTGCTTTAATGTGTTTATCATACACTTCTCTATAAAATTATCAGTTTTTATGGTTTTATATGCAATAGTTTTTGCAGGAAAAGCAAGCTGAGAAAGTGAAAAGGTCACAATAGATTCAATTATGGCAGTGGTAGTGTTTGTAACTTTTTTTTTTTAGAATAGAGAGAAAACTCTAGTCTCCTTTGTTAGATATATTATGCAAATAATTAAACAACAGTTGAAAATAACTGTCCTAAAACAGCGATATCTTTTTATAGGGTCATTAACACGTTATATGTGTAGCTGATAAATCTATTAACTAATTTAAGCTGAAGAATTTGGAAGAAAAGTAAAATTAAATAAAAATATATTCTCCATTTGTGTTGAATTGGAAAGTCATATAGTAAAACTTATTTAAAGAATATTACAGGGTTGCCACTGAAATTCGGAAAATAAATTATTTGTGTTTTCTCTGTAAATATAGAAAATGCATAGGTTAAGAAGAAATGCTATGGTTATGATCATTTTCTGCTAAAAGGATTAAAAAGACTATTTCTTGAATGGGGGGAAAAAAAAGTGTATAATTCCCTGCATTTTCCATATTTTATAAAAAAATTTAAATTTTTTAAGTTTACCCCAAGTTTTAGGCAATTTGTTAAATTCCTTGTGTTTTCCAGGTTACCCAAGTGATGCGGCAACTGTGTATTAGCTTCTTTATATATGGACAGTAACTTAATGTTTGATCTCATCCAGAAAATTATAAAGCTAACATTACAAACGTTATAAAATATTCTTTCATGAAATATTTTTATGTCTCTAAATGAAATCTTTCTTACCTGCTCTGGGATAGGGGAAGTGATTGAATGTGATTTTTAACATAAATCAGTCATTAAGTTGATTCATTTAGTTACTTCTTCAGCTCATAGATGGCACTATTGTAGCACAAATAAGTCAGCTTTGAAAGATTTTTATTTATTTATTTTTTTAAATTAGTGTCAACAAGCCCTAAACTGTGGGACGGGTCAGGTTACCAGGCCCAATGAAGAAGTTTACTTCATACAAAAAAGGATGTTTCATTTTACCCTCCCTCCACTTGGCCAGGACCACATGCTCTCAGAAAGGAAAAATTTTCAGGATTATGTCTTTTTTTTCCTCCCTTGTTTCTCTAAGAAGACATTCTAAAGCATCCATATTTTGAGTATCATTATCATATTTTCCTTTTTATAATTCACAAGAACTTTATTTCGTTACAGGGGAGAAAAAAACTTTATATAATTCGTAGTGCCATATAATCTGTGGATTATATGGCAGCATGTACTATGAAATATTATCTATTTCTCATCATTTGTCATTTCATTCTATTCTCAAAATTTTTCCATTTCAACCTCAGGACCCAAAACTGAAAATTCTATTTGAAGTAATCCCAAGACCCGACCTGAACAAACCAGGGTCGGACTGGGCTGGGGGAAAGGGCGCAGACCTTGGATTTTCAGAGGGCGCAACAATTTTAACGAACTTAAATTAATTTTACTGACTTGTGTTGTGTCTGAATTGACAAAGTTTGACACATTCGCATATTAATAGCACCAAGTAAGAAAAGGGCTTAACCCTCCTTTATCTACTGACGGTACTTTTAAGTACCATCAGAGAAAACTTTGTATAAAATTTTTTTAATCTGTCTAATAATGATAATAAGATTTTGTTTTTATACAAAATACTTTTCTGGATCGCATTTAGAAAGCACAGCAAAACAGTGAAAGCTAAATATTTTATAAAGTGGTATTTTTCTCAACCTTTTACATAAGTGTAGATCTTCTCTTTTTAAAAATTGTTATATGAAAATTTTGCAACTATAAAAACCTTTTATAGTTGCCTTTCTATTTAATGATAGGATCACAATACATTTATTTACATTGTTCCGATAAAGAATTGTGATATTTCCTTAACAGCATTTTCTGTTAATTAATCTAATTATTCTTGTAAATATTTCACAAAAAGAGCTATTACTACCGCATTATTAAATCAGTTTTAATGAAAAACCTTATCTAAATTTCATATTATTATAATATCAATTGTCTAATATACCTTCAGACATCAAGGAAGATAATTATTGAGATTGAACAATTTGTTGATTCATAATTCGGTAGATAAAGGGTTAATATATTCCTGAGTTTAGATATACGACTTCGCTATATTCCCTGTGCATGTTAGAAGTTCCATTAAATCTACACAATGCTACACAGTTTTTTAAACTATGTCATGTAATATTCAAAAACTCTAGAAAGTTGAATACAGATTACCTTGTATACTACTTTATTCTTTTGTTAGTAGATAAGTCATGGTATAAAAGTGATCACTCCTTATTAATTATCCTGCAAATAAGGTATAAAAAAATACATAGGTACCAATTTATTGGGAATAATTTCTACTATTAAATTCTATTCGAAAATTTTGTTTCGGGGATTGTCTACATATTAAAAAATGCACGAACGTTGATTTTTCAAATTGTAACACCTATGTTTGAGTTCCCTAGATCAAGGCAGTTTGGCAATATACTTATCTTAATTTTTCATAGAGTTATAAAAGAAAATGTGTTAGGGATTTAACTAAAAATTTCGGAAAATAAAATTTAAATCTTACAAGAAAAAGTACTGAACACTCATTTAGTCAGCAGTAAAATTATACAGGAACTTTAAATTTATAATAAACTTTCTTTATATAAAAGTAAATACTACAAAATGTTTCTGGTAAGTGTCTACGTGTTATTTTCTGTAGATTCTTTGAAAACAGAAAGCGATCACCTTAGGCTGTAGGAAGGTTCTTTGCATCTCAAAAACTAATTATTCAAATGAGCTGTACACTTACACACAGTTTTTTTTAATTCAAAAATTAATGTAGACGATAATTCATAATTTTTTAATATGAATTTATTAATAATTTTCATTGGCCAATGATTGAGTTTGGCTGCTTCCAATAACTGAGCCAACGGTTAGCTGACCGTCGGTCTAAAGATATGAGTTCCCATTTGACCAACAGTTATGTTTGCTGGCAAAACTGCGCTAATATTAAAATATGCAAATAATTAATCCTATTTTCATTAGAAACTAATTTGTTGATTTTTTGGCAAAAATTAATTATGCTTCTAGAACTAAAACTATTATGTAAATAAATTTTACTTTTATGACTACTAAAGTGCAAGAATATCAGTGCTAAGAGCTCCAACCTCTATTTTAAAAATACATATTTATTTGACATAATATGAATTAGTTATCACATCAGTTATAAACATGGTATAGATGCAATTTCTGATATAATCTAGCATCAAATGCTGTTTATTTACTACAGTTTTTTTTTCCCTTTAGTAAAGTAGCATCTTTAAATGTGGTATCTGATGGTGTCTGCCTCATCACACATACAAAATAAAGATTCAGTATGCAAAATTCGTTCAAAAAATATTTATGTCGAGAACAAAAATGTACTTTCAGTATAGAAATGGAAATTTTGGAACTAAAACTCATGCTTAATTTTTTCTTTTGAAAAAGTACCACATATTATAGCAATATTTGAATGTCCAAATATAGGAGTATTTGAATGGGAAAATAACACTTGCAGCATCTGGGATAAGGAGAGGCAGAAGGAGGAAGAGGCATTTTGTGTACTTAAAAAATACTTTATGCATCCTTAAAATGCTGAATTGATATCGCACTATAAAAAGGTTTCTACTGAAAAATGGCATCAAATATAGCGATTAGTAGCCTTAAATTGCTAAAACAATTGAGTAAATTTACTTTTCTCAGTACACTCTTCCCAATGATTTGCAAATTTCTCATCATAGTTAGAGATCAAGGCAAATTAAGTTTCCGTAATTGAAAGAAATCCTCCGGGGATTGTAATCCTGCAAGCGACAGGATTTTGCTACCAGCATTTTATAATTAAAAAAAACCCTACAAAAGTTTCTGAATTGAAATCATCGCTTTATTTAATAATAAATTTTTTCGCAATTAAATAAAGCAATTTTTTTTATTTAAAATACATACCAGAATTTCTGTATAGTTATTTAATTACGGAAAGGCTGTCATTAAATAAAGCTAACCGAAATTTTTGGTAGGTATTTTGAATGAAAAAAGGCTGGCCGCACGATCACAGTTCGCAGAATTGCAATCCAGAAGTGTCATCGAGAATGTATTTATTCCACGAAAAGTTATGCTTTCCAATCAACAACAAAAGCCAGACAAAACGTTTTTACCTTCTAATATTTATCTCTCTCTTTTATAAGTTGTTTTTTAAAAAGCATGTGGTTTCAATTATAGGTGAATTCACGGACGGCTTTAAAAGGGCACAAGGTCCCCTGAGTACTACAACGGAGGATACGCAAAATATTTGATCTGAGAAGACCTAAAGAAGACTTAAAAAATACCATCCTAAGAACCCATGAAAAAAATCTCTCTCAGGGCGCGGGAGTATCACATGGGCAGTGTTGAATTCAGGGGGTGGTCTGGGGGGGGGACATCCCCCCGGAAGTTTTGAAATTTTATGCTTTTAATGGTTAAAAAGTGCAATTTCCCCCCCGGAACTCTGCAATGTTCCTCCCGGTGCCACAAAAATCCCTCCCGGAGAAAAGTGTCTGAATTCAACGCTGCACATGGGCGTGAGCTTTAGTAGTCACGGCACGCCAAGGCTATAAAAACTTTCCCTAGGTGCATGTTTTCTATCCTCAATCAATCGTAATGCAAACACGTCCGCTTTGGTTTCCGATTCTGAAAATTCCTTCCATGTATGTATCTTCAATTTCTTTATGATAATAAAAATCCCTCACTTTTGCCATCTGTCTATTAGTTGATAATTATCCCTAAGCAAATTTTTGAAATTTAGTAAGTACACTAATCAGAATATATGTGTGTGGAAAAATATTGGAGCTGCTTAAGGGCGTGAAATTTTCCCTGGCTGAGGGCGCACCGGCCCTCGGGCCGATGGACCAGTCTGAGCCTGGAACAAACCATGAAACAGACATGAAATGAAAATTAATCCAAATTTTAGTAGAATTATGAAAAATTGTCTACAATTATATCTCTAATACTGCTTTTATCTTTTCAGTAGAAAAATTAATATGTATTTACTCATTCATATTAAACCTTAAATATTCTAGACTTTCTGTTGAAAATTGGGTAAGTCAACCCGAACCTGACCAGATCCCGAAACAATAACACTAATCTACAAATTAAAAACTAAGCTTAGGAACAAAAACTACAAAACTACTTTAAGTTTTTGTCGATGCTGAATACGAGAACAAAATCAGCTTTCCTCCATCATGCATCACGTTTGAGTTATATAAACTTGAGCTTAGCGGTCCATCTCCGTATTGAAATTATAACAAGCTTTAAAATTTTCCATACGAACTTCTAATCTTGACATCATACTTTGATTTTTCGGTAAATTTTTACCTTTGTATACCAGATAGATAATCAATAGATGAAAAGGTTTAGGAATTATGCAGATGCAACTCCCAATGCTAAATTCCTTTTTAATTATTATGAAACAGACTGCAGTGCAGGTAAATTTTAAATCATAACCTAAAATTACTGGGCAGAATGAGCTATAATTTTGGATTAACATACTTAAAGTTTGTAGAAATCAGTTTCTGTTAAATGTTTTATAAGTTGCATACCTGTTTTGAATATTAATTTAATAATTTATATCTTTAAAGTTATATAACTACTAAATGTGACATAATACAGCAATTTTGATTGCATTTTCTGTTTCAGCATTAAAAAAATCTTTATTAAAAAACTACTGACTTATCTGTTCAAAAAATCATGTAGGCCAGTGTAATTCTGAACCTAGCCTGCAACAAAAATATTAGGGCTAATCCAACCCGAACTACGAGTAAAAAAAAAAAAAAAATGTTGAATTTCATCAATCTGTAGCAACAAGAAACCGTGAGAATTTCCAATTGATCGCGGAGAAAACATCTCAAAATTCGTTGATCGGTTGCGGGAAAAATAAGTCATGAATTCCATCGATCTGTCGTGGGAAAAATTGTAAAAATCGTTGATCAGTCACGAGAAAGTATAGAGAAATTAGTCTACCAGTCATGGGGAAAAAATCGCGAATTTCATGAATGGACATCAGATTTAGCCTTTCAGAATTTGTCAAACATATGAAACCATGAAAAAGATCAATGTAGAACATTCTTATTTTTTGGATTGATTCTTTCACTTGATCATCACTTCAAAAAGCAAAATTTTCCAGAAAACAGTGAAATTCTTTGGGCACAATATTCCTTCGAGTGCAAATTTCGCCATTCCACTCTGAAATTCAAGCCTTGTATCCCAAATTTTCTTTCACTAGCATCTATTACTTCAGTTATATTTAAAAAAAAAATGCTTCAACACTTGTATGTGTGGGTGAGTGCATGTTCACAATAAAGTAGGAATTAAGATTATGTTGATGAAATAGTCCTGCCATTACTTTTCAAAAACTACACTTTTCTAAATTTTATATGGTCCTTGGATCTTATAAGTTATATTTAGCAAATAATTTTTTTTTGCTCTGACAAGTAAAACAGTAAAAATTTCGCTCCTCTATGACCAAAACTCGCTGAATAATATGTTAATTTTTATGAAATTTTGGAGCTTTCTGGTACTAAAAACAGACTTATTTTTGTGCTGAAAAACTCTCAAATTTCATAAAATTCAATGCATCATAACACTGAGTTTTGGTCATAGAAAATAGAATTTTTGCTGTTTTACTTGTAAGAGCACAGAATTTTCTTTTCCAAATCAAATTTATAGAATACGAAGACGATATAAAAAATTATTAAACATTATAACTTTTTAAAAAATAATGTGGCAGGACTATTTAATGAATATAATCTTAAATACTACCTTATTTTGAATACCTTTTCAATTTATATTGCCTATGCATCTCCAACAGGTAAAAAATTAGAGCTTGTTTCAATCTATTTTGGGACACCCTGTATAAATGTCAGAGTCTGAGCTTGTCTCTTTAAAATTCCAGGAGCTAGTCTTTTTTTTTGCCTCCACAGCCCTGATTTCCAGACTCTATATTTTCACTTTGACTTAGAAAATAAATATGCATGTAAATGTTTATGCATTGTTTTTTTAATTTAGCATCTTATCACTTTTCAGTACGCCTTAGACAAATCTTTTTCCACCCTATGGCTAACTACTTGATTCCTGCCAATTTTGTTGTGTTATTTCTTTTTAATCTGGAAGGAAATAATGACTAGAGTTAATCAAATTATTAAACTAGGCGGTTTTTAATAAGGACACTTCTACTAGTCAAACTCTCCCCTTGAGGTTTGTGCTTCAATCTGAATTTTTTTTTAATTGCATGATTCGGCTGACTATTTTCACAGAAATCTATAATAATAAAGATAGATGACGGTGTGCTATTTTCTAAAGAGACCACTGGGGGCCGAGTTACAAGATTAAGCAGGAAGGTACACATTATGCACTTTGAAGATAGTTTTTGGATTTTTTAAATAATTTTAAAAAAAATTTAATTCCGTCCCCTTTGCAATATAGTTTTATTAGGAATTCATACTGCAATTTTTGAATTTTTTGAATATATATATATATATATATATATATATATATATTTGTGTGTGAATTTTGCATATGATTCTCAGTGGTTTTTTTGCGTTCTGTGGTTACTTTTTGACATTTATAAAAGGAATTTGGTTTCAATCTTTTAGCTCAATATAGTAAATTTTGTTCTGCAATTTTTGAAATTTTTATCAGAATTTTAGCATTTTTTGATGTTTTATGACAGTTTAAGAATCATAAAATAAATCTGTTTGTAATCTTTTAGCCTAAAATTCCAATATAGTAATTTTATTTTAATTTTTTTGTTTTTATTTATTTATTTATTTTCTAATTTTTCATGTTAGTGTTTTTCTTAAATTTACTCCAATTTGTAGACATTCGTAAAAGGAATCCAGTTTCAATCTTTAAGCTCAATATAGAAAATTTTGTCCTCAGCTTCCCCCCCCCCCCCCCCCCCCCCCCCCCCAAATTTATAACTTTTTTTGAAATCTTGTGTTTTTTTTTTTTTTTTTTTTCCTTTCCTGAAACAGAGAACTTTCCAGTAAATTTCGCTATTGCTGTCCCGTGATTAAGTCAAAGTGTGAAGAATGCCAAATTGATTTCTATAGCAACGTGAACAAGGATGCTGAAAATTTGAATTTAATCTGGTTTGAAAAAAAAAAAAACAGTAATTATTTTTTTTTAAAATTGAGACGGAAGCAGGGGTACAACGCCGAAGGCAGTGCCTTCCCCCCTCCCTCCAAGTTTTGTTTGGGAAAAACTGACCAGCAAATAGGGCAAAGCTCATCTAGTGTGAAAATAAAATTACCAAATATAGAAAAACAATCTGATACAAAGAAGTTACATACAAATTAACTTTTAATTGGGACTTTATTGTTCTAAAAAAGAACACATAGGTTAGAAAAGAGATAAGTCTGGAATTTCTCTACCTAGTATCTTAAAAAGCATTTGTGTCTTCATAATGTTAGAGCTAATTCGATGAATGGATTTAATTAGTGTTCACTCTAGAAAGAAAAAGGGCAGGGTGCTAGTCACTAATAAAACATAATATAAAGAAAAAAAAATATTTTTGGTATGATAAATAAAGTAACAGTAATGTCAAATTATTTGAATTGTAAATAAATAGAAGTACTGTGGTATAGGAGAGAATTATGAGAGATTGCTGGGTGGGTACGTCTAGGGGTACACTTCATAATTTTTGAAAAGGGCAGGATGCATTTTACTGATTTTAAAAAGGGCCAGGTGCTGCATCCTTAAATAATGACTTAGAGAGGACACTACTTTCAACATTTCTCATAAATGGCACAGAAATTACAGATGCTAAGATTCTCAAAATCAAAGCAGTATAAAAATAAAATATTTAATACTAGGTAATTGTTTCTAATTAATAAGGGCACAATCAATGAAAATTTAATAAAAATATGGGGTCAATATAAAATAACAAAAGAATAGAAATAACACTACACTGTAAAAATTTGAACAGTAGGTGGTGCTTAATTGAATCCTGTTTATGCCACAGATTTTGATATACCATAAAACAGATTCCAATACATAGCAAAAATATTACGATTTATGTTTTACAACTGATTCATGAAAGTGATTATAATAACTAGTGACTTGTATAAATAGCTATTGTATCATAAATGAGGAAAGCAATA
This sequence comes from Maratus michaelseni, assembly GCA_963931845.1. Taxonomy (NCBI): domain Eukaryota; kingdom Metazoa; phylum Arthropoda; class Arachnida; order Araneae; family Salticidae; genus Maratus; species Maratus michaelseni. The sequence goes on along the minus strand of OZ007591.1, from coordinate 37,164,001 downwards.
TAAATAGAAAAAACAAAGTGAAACATTTTTGCTAAGCATATAAAAACAGAAGATATGTATTTTTATCATATATTACACAAAAGAATAAAAAAAATTCAATACACTACCTTTTGCTAAATTTAAAAGATAATTTACTGAAAAAAGACTGCCGGCCTGTATGATTCATTGAGGACAAATCTTGCGAATTAAGAGGGACCATGCCTTGAGGCCCATTGCAGGCATTGAGGTGACGACGCTCACGTGTCTGCCCACTGTGAAACGTGCTTCTGTTAGCAGTGCCTCTCGGGAATGCCCTGCTGGCAGTTGGCAAGGGAGACAGTGCTGCAGGCTGCTTGGCAATGGCCGCAGTGCTACAAGAGAAAGTGTTTTGAAGGAATCACGTCAAATTAATGAAATATAAAAATAAGGCTCAATTAAAAATAAATTAAGTGATTAAAATGACAACTAGTGTACCCAATAATAAAAACTGTATGCACCCTACATGGAACATACACATGACACTCATCCTAAAGGGGTTAAATGTTGTTTGATTTAAATTTTGACAATTAAAAAACTTTGCCCTGAAGCAAACCATATCTTAGAATAGATTATTAAACTATTTATAAAATTGAATACTTTTTTCTAATTTCAACTTTACCTTTAATCTAAAATGTGAGAAGTATGGATTGCTAAAATTTCCAGTTAAATTGATTTATTTATTCATATAAAATATTAGAAAATGGTGTCATTAAAAAAATAATTCCAATAGTGTTCTTGTAAATGAAAAGACAGTGCTAATATATTAATAAAAATGAGCTTGAGAACACAGTTTAGTCATATATTTAGTAAATACTAAGAAATCTACATACTTCTAATGCACATTAATGTTAACCTAATTGATGTATTGATGATTATTGATCTATTTTTATTAATACATTGCATTGCTTCTTATTTACTGGCAACACATCATTTAAATAGTCATAAGAGCTAGCAATGTTTTCATCACTTGATTTTAGCAAAGCACATTTTTCTATATTCCCTCCCTTTTTAAGGTGTAGCACACATGCAGATGGACTGATTGGTGGGAGACGTTGCATTTACCTATCAGAATAGGGGCTACGCAGGTGAAAAGAATTACAAAATTACATTATAATAGCATGATTTTTGTTTATAACATGTGTTTCTGCTAACTATTCATGATATTAATCCATTGCCAGATGGTTTCACCTTTGTTAAGACCCTGATTTATAAGTAAGAAAATAAATCTCATTCACGTCATTTTAGCAAAGTTGAAAGTTTAATATGTTATTCTTTGGCTGCCAGACAGAAATTCTGTTGCTAAACTAATGCCAGACAGATTTAAATTTAGCAGAGAAAGTGCCTATTAGAAGAGTTGGCAGTTTTTGTAGTGCTTTGGTTACAGTCAAGCCTTGATTGTCACCAAAGCAACGTTAGTTGTTTTTGTATAAATATATATAATTTGTTGAAATAAATGTTTAATTTGTGTTATTAATGTATCAATTAATCCTCTCTCAGCCCTATTTGCCGTTGTTGTTGCAGGGCGGATTAACCCTGCTTTTGATTCGTCGATTTCAGGCTGAGTGTAGATTCCTGTAAATTGGGTTCAGGTTAACCCAATTTTTCAAAAATTAGTTCAGTGTATTGTTTCAGATTAAAAACTATACCTATATTAACAGGCATAGAACTTTGTGTGTCTGCTGTTTTCTAAAGGAATGCTGCAGCTTTTCCGCGACTATTTCACAAAATTCACTTTTTTTTTTGGTCCTTTGAAGATATTCACACTTTTTCTGTGTTCCTTTGACGAAATGTGTCATTTTTTCACGATCCTATGATGAAATTCACCGGTTCTTCGGATTCTTCGACGAAATCGGCCGTTTTTCCGTGATCTTTCAACGAAATTAGCAGTTTTTTCCACGATCCTTTGACGAAATTTATGTTTTTTCTGCGGCCATTTGACAAAATTTATGTTTTTCCGTGGCCCTTCGGCAAAATTCGCATTTTTTATGCGATCCTTTAATAAATTTCGTGTTTTTTCCCCGGCCTCTGGACAAAATTCACGTTTTTTCGAGCTCCTGCAGTGAAATTCGCCGTTTTTTTGAGATCCTTCGACAAAATTTGCTATTTTTCGAGATCTTTCAAGAAAATTTGCCGTTTTTTTTAGAATAATAGTTCTTAAGCGTCCCATTAGACATGTAAGAACTTTTTTTTGTGCCCGAACTCCAATTTTTTGTGTAATTTACGCGCTATACTGCATCCGCGGCATCGTTGAGTAACATTTTGGACAAATTTTAAGAAATAAAAAAACGGATTCAGAGCCAGAGCCCGGTACCGAAAAAAAATGGCATATTATTTAAAAATTGTTTTAAAAGTAATGTCTCATTTTTAAACAACTTCTTACATGGAAATGTTAATCTCCGTCACATAATTAATTTTAAGGAATATCCAATCTTATCAAAACAGAAGTTTGGTATCAAATACAAATATTATATATTTCCTTCAAAGGATTCTCATCTTTTCTCCCCCCAACAAGCAAATCTGATGGACACATTAAGTAAGTGTTTTATGAATAAATGCATAAAATACTAGTTATATGTCGAAGAATCAAACAACGTTTTTCTATTTCCTATAAAAGGTGTACATCTTAAATTATAACAGATTCCTTCTTCAAAACTGTCTTTCGTGATTCTCGTGTCTCTGAAAATCAGCTTAAATTAAAAATTTGACACCTATCTGAAAGATCCGATGCTTTTATAGAAAAAGAGGAGACACTGCTCGATTGCTTTCTATCAGAATAACAATACATGGCAATTATATCTACTTACGAATGAAAGTGATTTCGTAAATGTGCAGAAAAGAGTTTTAGCATGAGCAGAGTTCATGATGAAAAATAAATATAAGAATCACTATTGTTATTTTCATGATTTTTTTTTTCTTTCTCCAGAAGCATTGAAAGACCAGAAGCATTTAGCACTGAAATGTTTTTGAGAAATATGTTTCTGTGACAGGGTTGCTACTCATACAGGAAAATAAATTACCTGACTATTCCAGGGGTATTTCAAGAAAATTGTAGTTTAACTGTGTAGTGTGTAGTAGACATGCTGAGGATAAAATAAATATTGTTTAACTCTAAAACACTAAAATTTCCTGAATACTGACCATAATAATTAAAAAGATCTTTTTCTGAACAACCTCACCACCACATACACATAAAAATTGCCCAGAGAACTACAGTTGGAATTGCTCTCTTTATTATTTTAGGATCATTACAAGCTTTCAAATGAAGTTTTCTACAAACCGTAAGAAGTTGCTGTACAATATTTATGCACTAAGCCAAGCCACTATTCACTTCGTCAACTGTATTACAAAATCATTAACATCCAGATAAACTTTATTTTTAACAGGAGAAAAGGGGGGAGAAGCAGACATAGTGGGGAGATGGAGTCTTGTGATATTTATTTATTTATTGTTACTTGAAAATAAAAATCCATGCTGGAAAGTTTTATCTGTAATAACGAGTTTTAAAAATTGTAAACTATCTGCTATGGTGGGGAAGATAAAGGTGGATTTTTTTTTTAGAGCAATTTCGATGATTTTTTTAATTGTAGAATTTGCCAAAACATGGAAGATTTTCATATCTGGTAGACCAAAGATCACAATGAAATTTTATAAAATTCACTGAATTTTCCAGATTTTAGAAAAAATAATGGAATTCCTCTGACTTATTTAGCCAATTTCTTAATTCCCTGACTTTTTCCGGTTCTCTAGGTGGTGTAGCAAGCCTGCTGAAAGAATGACTCAATGATATTACACAAATGGAAGAAGAAAATCTCCCCCCCCCCCCCCCAAAAAAAAAGCACAGTTCAAATAATTTTAATTCAGAAATAATTTTAAATTTCAGAAAGACATATCAAATATTTTCCTTTTAGTTTGTTAGTAAATTATAGATAGATATGAATAACAATTTTCTAACAGAACATTTATAATATGACCTTTTGTAAGATTATCAAACGTATTCAGAATAGTAGTAAATATAATTTATATAATTATATATTTTTCTCTCTCTCCTACAAATAATGAATTACAACTAAAAATCTGCATTCAATTTATTAAGCCTTTAAGAAAAGATCTAGTATTCAATTCAGCAATGTTTTGCCTTTTTGCTTCTTTTTAACATGCATAAACCAAACAATATAATGAAAATAAAATGTTCTTTCTCATAACCAAAACAACACAACTAACATTATTTTTTCAACATAAACAAAAAAAAAAAAAAAAAAAAAAAGAATTTTACTTTCAATTTAACACTTATAAGCAATCAAAATTTATTTTTAAAATAATGCCTCATCTCACAATTGAAATTAATGTTCCCAAATTTTTTGTTGTTGTATTTAATTTGACATGGACCCCAATTATAGAAAACTCACCACTTTAATTTATTCTTGGTAGAAAGCATCAACTGGTGAATTTATTTTAAAAATTATAATTTTACTTTTGTTGCAGTTTAAAAGCCAGTTGGCAAAATTTTCAGGAGTGTGGTTTAGCACATAAAAAATGATGCACACAAATCCTCTCTATCCTTTAATTTTATTTCAATAATGATTGCTTATCAATTAATCAAATAATGTATCTTGGCAGGTCTACCAGAAGCAATATCTTGAAAATATTTTAGTTCCTTTTATGAAAAAAATATTCTAAACAAAATTATGTTTTTGGTTTGATAAAGTTTTGTGTCATTATGCCAAAAAAAACTCAAGATTATCATAATTCAAAAAAGATATCCTTTGTACATAAGGTCAAATATTTTATTTAAATAATTTGGCTTAGTGTTGACCAATTCAGGAAATATTGAGTGAAAAATCTACAGAAATAATGGGAAAGCAAGCAAAATTTAACAAAATAGAAATACTTGAAAAAAAATTACAAAAGTAAGTAGAGCTTTTGCATCTGTGACAACGGGCAGGCTGCATCTGTCAAACAATCATTTAGAAAAAAAATCGATATTTTTCCTGTCAATTATTTATGTATATTAAAATAACACCCAAATTAAGTGTCAATGTGTAGTGTTGTTACCATTGTGCTTCATAATTTTGTGCAGATTTTTAGTTGTAACCAGTTACCTCTTTATTTATCTGTTTTTCAGACATGCTACAAGCTCAGCAAAAAAAAAAGCTGAACTTTCACGGCCTCATGCACCCCCCCCCCCCCTTTCAATCAAGAAAGTTATATAATTGGTCATACAAATTTAAATATGTAAATATTATATAATTATAAATAATGTGAATTTAAATTGCATACATTGAACATAAAACCCTATTCAATACTACATATTGTTTATTTGGCAAAAAAAAAAAAAAAGTTGAACTTAGCAGAATATGTGCATTTGTCATATACACGTTATTTTAAATTAAGAAACTCACATGCAAGCAAATATTACAAAATTGACACACAGCATTAATAACTTAATAACTTTTTAAACATTTTTTTTATCCGCATTTCAACTTTGTTACAGAATAAAGAACCATTGTTGAGTTAAAAATTTTTGCATAAAGAAACATTCTGAACTAATCTTAAAACAAAGTCAAATCTTCTATGCATTTTAATTGACATTTTATATATTTAGCAAAAATTCCTGTAAAAATGTTATAAGCAGAAAAATATTACTCACCAAAAGACATTTATAACAAGAGTCCAAGTTTTATAGCATTAGAAGAAAGCTGCTCAATCCAAAAATATATTGTCCAAAGAAAAAAAACTTAGTCCTCATATATACATACACAAAAAAAAAAAAAAATTACTGCAGTCAGAATAAAAGGATATTTACAAAATAAAATAAATCTGCTGGTGGCAGAATAAAAACAATCTTATCTTTGGAGAAAAGGGACTTATTTCAATTTCATTTTTTTATTTTGGACCATTTTTTCAAGTTTCCTTTTATGTTTAAGTCTACTTGAGTTCTCTGCAGAACAGATTTCTGCTACTTTATGCTTCATCGGAACAATTTTAGTCTTAGCCTTTTCTTCTCTTCTTTCTTTTTTTTCGTCCAATTCTTTTTGGTAACACATTCTAGAAGACCTCAAATTGTAGCATAACTTCCTATCTACAGGTTCATGAAGAAAATTTTTTTTATTAAAGAGCTGAACAGCTGTTTTCTTCTCTGCTAGTAGTTTATATTTTACAGTCTGGATAGCAGAATATGTTTGTATTTGCATTCTACCAGACCTTTTATCTATTATGTCTGACATAATATTAAAGGATCCTTCAACCTGTGGTCCATGAAAGCAGCTTAAAACTGCCTTAACAATCTTGCCAATGGTATAATACTTGGGCATGTTAAAAATTTTTGCCCACCAAATATCAACTGCTACCAGTTTTCCTGAATCGTCAACAGGAGGAGCTAATTTCATGTCTACCTGGTATTGAAAAATCTCCAGTTGGTATTTATCTTTCTCTTCATCAGTTAAAACATTAGAAAGTAAAACTGGTAGCTTCTGTAGCCTCTCACAGGTGATTTGATGGCCCCTTGCACTTGGATCAATGGCAGAGGCACATTTGAGAAATTGGTTGTTTAAAGGCAGCTTTTTTTTGAAGATATATGCCACATTGAACATAAGCGTTTTTTGCACAAGCTAGAAAATCTTCAACAGTCGGGTTATTCAGACTCTTTGAGATAAGATCTTGTGTTCTAGAGCCAATGAACATTCTCTGCTGAGGTAAATGGAATTCTTCATTTAATAAATCAATTTCAAGAAGACCTTTCGCTGATTTGATTTGTAAATGCTCCTGCGCAACAAAACAAGATAAGAAATCCAAAAAAAGCTGCTTTTGCTCATCATATATTTTATGGATGAGTGGTTCTTTAGTTTGGAATAAAATAATGTATTTTTTTAAAAGCAGTAAAGTAGCAATATAAAAGTTGGCAATTAGACATGTTTTCTTTCTATAAAAGAAGAGCTTCTCATAGATTCGCTTTTTTCTTTTTACTCCATCATCTGTGAGTTTTTTTGATGACAGCTTCTTCTGAATACATTTAATTTTTGCTCTATCAGAAGATGAAACATTTTTACTCTTGAAGATAGCACACAGCATGGAAAAGTAAACAGTTTTGTCATCATCACTCAGAAATGCATAATATACAAGTGTAAGTGCATCTATTAAATAAACAAAGTTCAAGGCTGCATCATAACAGGACATCCATCTATGAGCAATAAAGGAGGTTGGTGAAACAAATTTCATATTTAAAACATCACAAATTTCATTAACACAAGTTCTAATATCTGCAGACCATTTAATATCATTGTATACATCTTTAAATAGACCTTCTAACCACATATTAAATGGCATGCAAAACTTCTTACAGGCATTGTGGATGTGATGACATGAGTCACCATCCACATCCAACAAATGTGGAGCTTTTTCACCTCTTATTTTGGTTTCAAGACCTGCTTTGGAACCTCTCATCACATTGCAGGAATCCAGCAAAACTGATACCAAATTTTCCCATGGAATACCATTCTTATCAAACAATGCTTGAATTTCATTGAATAAATTTTCTGCACTTACTGTGTCTACACTTAGTGAATTTAAGTGTTCCACAACAACTCTATTTACACTTGAAGAAAAATAGCTACATAAAATAGATACTACACGCATGTGGTTAGAACTTGTTGATTCATCAATATTTAAGGAAAATTTGGAAGTTTTTAAATTTTCAACCGTAGATTCCAAAAATGTTTTTCCTAAACCAAATCTCATTTTATAAGCTGCAGAAGCACGTTTCATTACAAGATGATTTAGAGCTTTTTTATCTTCGGATAATGTTTTGCTAACGTCTATGATAACCTCTGCCATGGAAAATGGTAAACTGTGTTCTGCTAAAACACCCAATATTAGTGCCTCAGAATTTGACACTCTATCACATATCGGGACGTTTTGAGACGAAGATGGTGTTGATAGAGTCGTATCTGCAGCATTTGATTGAACTCCAAAAAAGTTGCTTGGTAAATCATAGTTCTCTTTTTTCAAAAAAACCTTCTGGCAGTGTTTTTTACTTTTAAGGTGATCCGAGATTGCCGCACAACCACGTTTTCCATAATAAATATCATCATCATTACAAAGAGAACAGATTGCTTTTCCGCTGACATCAATCTTTTTCACACTATCTCCGATTAACACTTCCGTTTCTTGATTTTCATATTCTAATTTGACGGATTTCGACAGCCATTCAAACCGAAATTTGTTTTTTTCTTCTTTGTCAATATCCCTTACTTTTGCTCCATCTGAAATTATTTTTGCCATTACAACAAAACAAACGCTTAAAACTGAAAACACCAATGAAAAAACGAAGAGCAAAAACCGCGTGCGCCGCTGAAATGAGTAAGCACAGGACCCACGCTGAACTGATCGCTGATGTCACTTCGCTTCCTTGTGTTCCTTGCTTCAATTTTTTTCTACAGCAAATGATATGCGTTGAACAAATGCGCAATCAGTCACAAAATGGGGTGCGTTCCGCGCGAGGCAGAAAGAAACTCATTCTGAACGGTCGATAGCTAACGGAGGTAACCGGTTAGCAGACGATATTTTCATATCGCATGACGTTCTTTGCTGCTGCGCGCAGATTGTATGCGCGGCAGGTCAGGGAAAAGAAAGGGGAAATACGTAGCAGAAAAACCCGATTTCGCGCTGTTTGTTCTCGCACGTTTATTGAATTTCGTCCGCTACCCCCCCCCCTAAAAAATGGTCCACAAATTTTAATGCAGATTTGCATTGAACCCAAGAATGATAAAATTCAGTGCCGAAAAAGCGGAAATCCGCGTTTTCGCAGATAAGTAGCATGTCTGGTTTTTACATGAAACAAGAAAAAAATATTAGAATGGAAGAAAAAATGAAATCCAAAAAGGAATTTTAATTTTTAAATATCATAACATAAAATATGAGTTATTTTAAAATGACTTTAAAGGATTTTTTGAAAAAGGAAGAAACTGCTCAGATTAAAAAAACAAGTTGGAAATTGTACGTCAAACGTTACAAACGAGGTGCGTTCGTACGCACGTTTTAGAATTAAATTCATGATATCCCGTGCGTAGAACGGGCTAAACAGCTAGTTAAGTATATATTTTATGACACTGTTCATACAAATATCTTAACTAGTTATATAAATATTCAGATATATATGTATCAGCTAGTTATATAAATATTCAGATCTTGATGATTTTTAATTCTGTGAAATGAATTATATCGTCTGCAGATTAATTTCTGTAATAAAATAAGTATCTCGGTCGCTTGACGATTTAACATCCATCGGAAGCTCCTCTAACAAAAAAGCACCGATTTAAAAAAAAAAATCAAATTTCTTAATAAATATTTTTATTAATATCTCCTAAAGTTTTGATTCGATTTTAATAAAATTTGAAATGTCTCGACAAAATTCTGCAAAGATAATATATTTTAAATTGCAAACCATTTGGTTGGGTAGTTTTTGCGTTGTTATATGCGGACGGACAGACAGACGGACGGACAGACAGACAGACGGACGGACAGACGGACGGACCAAACGACGACTATAGGTGCTACGTATTTATATAATTACGAACGCACCTAAAAAAAAGATTAAAAAGATAACAATAATTCAAGGGAAAAGAAAACAGGGTAATTTTATGTTAGCCAGGAGCAAAACTTGGTTATAACATTTTTTACCCTCATCATTAGCTGCTTTTATTTTGTGTGTGTAAATTAGAAACAATGTTTTAATGTTGAAATAAAATGTTTGGTTTATGGTATTTCTTACTATCAGTACAAAAGAGCGCACATCTAAAATATCCTTATCTCCCGTGATTACTTGCACTGTAAAATCGACATGTCGTCGCAAAACAGAAAAACAACTATGAAAAAACCTGAAAATTTTGACTATTATAAGATCACATGATATAACCACTTGTCTCTGACTTACAAAGGAACACAGTTGTCATAACCATAGAGAAGGGATTTATAAGTAGAGTACAGATTCCATTGTTCCTCCGGCAGAAAGTTGAAGCAAAAAGGTGCCGTTTTTTGGCGTTAATCCCTTTCTTGGCAACTTCTGCTTTCACGATCAATGTAAACGCAGGTAAAATTAATACAGGTCTCAGTGGGAGCGGAAATTCCAATGCGGGAAAAAACTGTTTGGCACGCTATCTTCCACCGTCATGTGATGGTGGGAGAAGATGTTTAATTCAAGAAAAGGTTACTCCGTGGTCTATCGTATTAGATGTCTATGGTCGTAACAGGCTTTTTGGCATAACAGATGCGATAGTTACACCTCTCTTGAAACTTCATTTAGCCGCTGGAAATTTCTCGTTTTTGATAATATATATAAATTCAAATTATGTTTTTAAAATTTTATTTGTTAATTGATTCCCAAAAGTCTGCTCTATACAGGTGATGTAAAATATTAGATGGATAATGTCCCCGTGGCAGAATGTACATGACGCTGCGACGGGCGCCACAGACTTTTTAGGGCACCCGCAGACTAAAAACATGCCGCGGACGCGCTATAGCGCGTAAATTACGCAAAAAAAAAAAAAAAAAAAACATGGCAAATTTCGTCGAAGGATTGCGAATAAAACGGCGAATTTCATCGAAGAGTCACAGATAAAACGCGAAATTTATTTAAAGTTCGCGAAAAATGGCTAATTTTGTTGACAGATCGCAAAAAAAACCGCATATTTAGTCAAAAGGCCATGAAAAAAACATGAATTTTGTCAAAAGGTCGTCAAAAAAACATGAGTTTCTTTGAAGGATTGCGGAAAAATGCGAATTTTGCCAAAGGGCTAACGGAGAAAACGCCAACTTCGTCGAAAGATCGTAGAAAAAACTTAATTTCGTCGAAGGATCTCGAAAAAAAAAAAAAACCTGTCAATTTCGTTGTCAGATCGCGAAAAAAAATGGAGAATTCTGCCAACAGATCGCGAAAAAATGGCAAATTTCGTCGGAGGATCGTGAAAAAAACGACAAATCTCGTCTAAGTAACTCGAAAAAACGTCAAATCTCGTTGAAGTATCTCGAAAAAATGGCAAATCTCGTTGAAGTATCTCGAAAAAAAAAAAAACTGCAAATCTCGTTGATGTATCTTGAAAAAACGGCAAATCTCGTTGAAGTATCTCGAAAAAACAGCAAATCTCGTTGAAGTATCTCGAAAAAAAAAAAGGCAAATCTCGTCGAAGTATCTCGAAAAAACGGCAAATCTCGTCGAAGTATCTCGAAAAAACAGCAAATCCCGTCGAAGTATCTCGGAAAAACGGCAAATCTCGTCGAAGTTTAAAACGGCAAATCTCGTCGATGTATCTCGAAAAAAAAAAAAAAAGGCAAATTTTGTCGAAGGATCACGGAAAAAACGCAAATTTTGTCCAAAGGCCAAAGAAACATCGTGAAATTCATCAAAGGATCTGGGAAAATGGCTAATTTTATTGACAGATTGCGATAAAAATGAAATTTCGTCAAAGGGCCGCAGAAAAACTTGATTTTTGTCAAAAGACTGTAAAAAAAACCAAGAGTTTCGTTGAAGGATCGTAATAAAAATGCGAATTTCATCAAAGGGCCACAGAGAAAACGTAAATTTCGTCAAATGGCCGCAGAAAAAATGCTAATTTCGTCAAAGGATCATGGAAAAAGTGCGAATTTTGCCGAAGGGCCACAAAAAAATACGTGAATTTCGCCAAAGGATTGCAGGGGAAAAAAGAAACACTAATTTCGTCAAAGGTTCATAAAAAAAAAAAAAACGTGAATTTTGTGAAATAGTCCTGGAAAAGATGCAGGATTCCTTTAGAAAACAGCAGACACACAAAGTTCTATGCTTATTAATATAGGCATAGTTTTTAATCTGAAACAATATACTGAACTAACTTTTGAAAAATCGGGTTAACCCGAACCCAATTTGCAAGAATCTACGCTCAGCCTGAAATAGACTCGAATCAAAAGCAGAGTTAATCCGACCTGCAACAGGAAAAATTATTGCTGAGAGGGGATTTTCTCTCCTCCCCTCTCTGCTATAACCTTTCAGAATATTTGCTGTGAATTTCAGAATCTTTTTTTTTACTCAGAAAGGCAGATAAATGCTGATGCCTTAATTAATCAGCACTACAACTACAACAGCAGCAAGAATGGATTTATATGATATATTGCGTATTGCAGACTATTTTTGAAAACATTATTAGCATTGCAGACACTTGAAGATAGTTCTGCCACTGGGGATAACGTATCAAATATATATTGGTAAATAAAAAACAAAAATTTCTCATTTTTGGCAAAATTAGGTACAAGAAAAGAATTGTGAATTCAAAAATTGCTGAACAAATTTCATATAAGCTTTATTAAAAAGAGAAAATTTAGCATATCTGACAAAAAGATTGAATTTGGATTGTGTTTATGAGTAGGTTAAAATCATAGATTAACTTGAAAAATCCGGGAAATATCCGAATTGTTCCATTGAATATAAAATAACACAAAATACAAAATCTGAGCCTTGGGTGTAATAGGACCCCTTTTCATCAATCGGAAACCAACTTTGCAGACCTCAAGTGCAATAGATTTTTCCAGCCATTGCACATAGACACCAAAACATCTTTCTTTTAGTAGTACAGATTTATTTTTTGTATTTTAAATGAAATAAATGAAAGGCATGCATTTCAATTTTTTTTAATTAAATTTAAAATACATTTTACTTTTATTCTTTTAAATAAAATAAATGCAATATGAATGATGGTAATGGAAACCCTATTTAGCAATATATATCACCTGCACTCGGCTAACATAAAAGTACTGAAAATAACAAGCAAAAAATAAAAATGTAAATAAAATACAACTAATTTTTATTTGCAAATTAATCAGAAGCCCATGTAATCAGGATAATTCTAGTATTTTCAAAAGTGTTAATATGAATAAAATGGAAACAGATTCTCAAAGAGTATGTTTTGGTGTGTACATTAAGAAATTTCTACACAACAATTGATTATGAATGCAAATTGTTAATTTTCTTTCATACACAAATAAAAAATAGTTGTAAATTTATGATTACAATAAAACATGAGTAAAATAAATTTTCTTAAGTAAAAACATACATAATACTTAAACATAACGTAAAAATGTAAGAGATGCATCAAAGCTCAGCATAAAACTTGTTACAAAACGAAAACATGTATTTCTAGATTAATGAATTTAAACATTTCTTTCTTTCTTTTGGTCTGGTTTACTTCCTACCTATACTCATATAAATTTTACTGATGAGAGAATTATTATTACACACAACCATTGAAATTTCATTTTAATAAGACTAATGTTTAACCAATTTACGGTTAATTCATATAAATGATTTTGTTCAGATTTACCTTGTTCATTATGATAGAGCCTTAAAGTTGTCTTAACATTTAATCACTATACTGAGGATTGCACGATTTCATCTAACCTTTTGTCTACAAGATTATGAAATAAAAATGGAGTTTTTATAATCAAAACTTATCAATACAAAACATGCACTGTTTGTTGTGAAGAATTTTAGGATTTCATCCACATACTTTATATGGTAAAAAATAGCAATTTCTACCAACGCCATTTTTTAATATGCTGTGTTTCTATTTGGATCATTTAATGCTAATGTGAACGAGTCTATTTTGTTTTATTTTAAGGTATTTGAATGAACTGCATGTTCAGATACAAAATAACTTTGTTACAGAGTCTATGAAAACAACTGACATTCTTATTTTTTTTTTTTTTTTTGGAAGTGGAAAAAAGCAAAGACAGTTTCTTAATTATCAGCTTCAACATGATAAAGTAATAAATTTATTTATTACACAGATCACATAATATACCTTCTAAAGTAATGCACTTGTCACTACAAAATATAATTTATATAAATGAGGTAGAGGTGCGGCTGATGATTGAGGAGGTGTAGTGAAGTGAGGAAAAATGTTGAAAAGATGCCAACTTATCAGAAATGGAAAATCAGATTCCCTCAAAGTATATATAATAATATTAAACAACTAAAAATATTACAGTAAGTATATAGAACATACTACAATATGTTCGTCCGTAATGTTAAGCTGAAAAGAAACATTTGATATTGTGACATACACCATCACTTTGATAACATATCTTACCTCATATTACATAATTTCAATCCTTACTCCAAACTAGAGATGGAAAAAACAGTTATTTTTGTTAACAGGTTCACCACAGATAACACCACCATCTTTGTAACAGGTTACAATAACCTATTAATTTTGTAACTCATTACCAGAGACTAGAAATTTGTTGCAATTTGCATTTTTAGCTATTTTTTTTTTTTTTTTTTACTTTTAAAAAGACCTTTTCTGAATGTAGGGCATTTTTATATATTTTGGGTAAATATTTGTAATTTAAGAAAATTTTTGGAATTTTGGGTAAATTTCCACGCATTTTATCTCTTTTAAAATGCTAATTGATAAAAAATATATTCTAAACTCAGATTGAAAACGTAGAGTTAAAATTTCCAAATGATCAAAACAAACTTTTGAACTTCAGTTGTGAAGATAAGGAAACACTGAGCAGTATTATATCATTTTTTAAAAAGATGAGTTACATTCGATTCTATATTTAACATGATCCTACTTTTATTACTACAGAATCCTACTTCTATATTCCCACAACCCATCCAAACCTGCATACTCTGAACATAATTAAGGAACAAGTCTCAAATTTTAAAGGTGAAAATTCATAATCCAGGGTTCCCAGCAAAACAAGACTGGCAAATTCCCTGACTTTCCCTGACCAAATCTCAAAAAATTCTTTGACTTTCCCTGACCAAATCGAAAAAGATTCTCTGACCAAGTGGGCATACAACGAAGTTTGTTACTTATTTTTGCAATCCTTTGTCAAAAATTAGCAATTTTTTTTTCTACGATTGCTCTTAAAAATGATGTTTCTACCCCGAGACTATATGATGAATTTCACATCATTTTTCATCCAAAACTTTTCCATGACTTTTTAGAAAATATTTGTAAATTCCCTGACTTTTTCTATATATTTTAAAATTTCCATGACTTTCCCTGACTACTTTGAGATTCCATGACTTTCCAGATTTTCCCTGACTTTCCATGGCGCTGGGAACCCTGTAATCAAGTAAATTTACCACTACTATAAATTTATCTGTCTAATACATCATCTGATAGATATCACACTTATTCATAAAACATCCATCTAAAAAAATATATATATATAATTTTGAGAGTTCTCTAATATGAGTGATAACAAACATACTTTCCCATTTAACATTAAGCAAGAACGAAAAATCATGCGTCAAGCATAGATTATGTAACACTTTCCAACGCATCCAAAATAATTTTACAAATCATTACCGTTTAATAAGCTGAAAGATAACATCGAAGTAAACAATTTGGAAAACGCATAACATATTTAAAAACGTAATTTCAGGAATTTTCAACATTTATTTCCAACATATACAATATTCGGAAAAATATTCGAATACTTTCATTCAGCCCTATATAGGATCTATAGATTTGTATATATACTACATAGGATGCTAAATTTTAGTTCAGTTAAGAAACGCATAGCACAGTTTAAAATTCTCCTTCTAGAGTTTCTGTCAATAAACGGAAATGTGTTCGCAAACTTTTGTGCTTCCCTGTATATGATCTACACACTTTATACACACCAGGTAATATACAAAAAGAGTTAAATTTAAAATCCCGTTCAGTAACTTAAAACGCACTTCCAGGAATTACTGTTAATAGACAATAGAGAATTCTTTTGTGTGTCCCTGTAAATGAACGATGACTGCTATACACACACTATTCTGTAATAAGCCTCTTGTAATGCACCTTAGTGATATATATAAATTTCAGTGCGTTTAAAATAGTGAAACATTATTTAAATAAACCGCAGACGATTTTTCTCCATAAACGTAATATAACGGAATTCTTTTGACTGTCCCTGTAAAGTAATTATAAGTGCTATGCACACCCTATTCCATATTAAGCTTCTTGTAATGCACCTTAATGATATATATCAATTACGATGTGTTTGAAATTGTGTAACATCATTAAAATGAACCACAAATGATTTTTCCCCATAGACCGTAATGTAACGGAACTCTTTTGAGTGTCCCTGTAAAAAAACTATGAGTGCTACACACTTCAGTTGAAATAGGGAACATGCTATAGATAACGACAATAACATATAAAAACTGCAGAGCAATCCGAGCATATATACGGGAGTTAGAGCACAGACAGACGGCCAAACAAACCGAAGTCATAAACACTTTTCAACTAGGTTGGAAAGTTAAAAAGTGAGTTAAATTTAAAATCCCGTTCAGTAACTTAAAACGCACTTCCAGGAATTACTGTTAACAGACAGTAGAGAATTCTTTTGTGTGTCCCTGTAAATGAACGATGACTGCTATACACACAATATTCTGTAGTAAGCCTCTTGTAATGCACTTTAGTGATATATATAAATTTCAATGCGTTTAAAATAGTGAAACATTATTTAATTAAACCGCAGACGATTTTGCTCCATAGACGTAATGTAACGGAATTCTTTTGACTGTCCCTGTAAAGTAACTATAAGTGCTATGCACACCCTATTACATATTAAGATTCTTGTAATGCACCTTAGTGATATACATCAATTACAATGTGTTTGAAATTGTGTAACATCATTAAAATAAACAGCAAATGATTTTTCCCCATAGACCGTAATGTAACGGAATTCTTTTGAGTGTCCCTGTAAAAAAACTATAAGTGCTACACACTTCAGTTGAAATAGGGAACATGCTATAGATAACGACAATAACATATAAAAATTGCAGGGCAATCTGAGCATATTTACAGGAGTTAGAGCACGGATAGACGGCCAGGCAAATCGAAGTCATAAACACTTTTCAACTAGGTTGGAAAGTGTTAAAAAGAATGTTTAAATATCAATAAAAATCACCAAATTGGAGCAATTTTATGATTTTTTTTACTTTTGTCATTATATAACCCCACTATTTACAAATCTTCACATAACTAGATGTAACGTGATTCATATTAGAATATATGTTAGACTATGTATTCCTAAATCAAAATTTCAGCATATTCTGCGATATAATTTTTGAATTATACTTAAAAAAAAAAAAGCTGAACTACAGATTGAGAGACCATAATTTATCAAAAAAGTGACTAATCTCAGAAAACTGTTAATAGATGTAATTACAGTGTTAATTTATTTGTACTTGAGGGAATTTTTAATTGATTTATTTAGGGTTTTTTTTAAATACTAAAGATATTTTCTGTTAAAAGTATTAAATGTTTTCACTTTATAGACGACCTTTAAAATTAACCCAATTTTTAATATTGAATATATGGAGAACTGACCATAGAAATTTCACAAAAATTTATAACTAGGCTAATAAAAATTAAGTTAAGTATTCTTTGGCTTTTTTTTTTCTTCCCCAAGCACAATTTTTATCTACTGGAATCTGGAAGAAGTGAATATGCATGCAATTAATTATTATGCATGCATGCATGGAACAAATACGTCACAGCGATCAAAAGTCGTGTTTAATAAGAGGAATTTTTGCGATATTAACAATTGGATGAAAAAACTTTCTTAACCAGAAATCTTAATTTCAAAATATTCCTTTTAATATTTATAGGCTTTAGATATTCGGTGTGAGATGCGATCCAGTAATTATTATTAATAATGAAAATGCTAACACCTCTAAATTTTCATGTTGAAAACGGGTGATTTTGAAACTAACTTTTTATTAAATGGGCAAAGTTTACAAGTTACAGTGTAATTACCAAAGACTGATTTGTTCAATAACTTTAAAATACTCCTTATATGCTGACCAGGACATGTCATTGCAAAGCTAAATAACATATCAATTGCATTGCAATTCGAGAATATTTATGTGAATTAGAACACAGACAGACAAATCTAATTCATAAACACTTTTCAATTATGTTGGAAAGTGTTAAAAATGAGATATATAGAATATCATCACACCAATGTTGATACTGTTGCAAATTCCCAAATAATCTGCCTTTTAGAAACCCATGATTGCATCACATCCTGCTATTTAGAATTATTTAATATAAAATAATACTTAAATGTCTATCCTAAAACTCATAAGAACAATTTATTGGAAATAAACAATCTAATCTCATCAGACATAAATCAAATAAAGTACTCAAGTCCAGATGCAATTTATGCCCACACACAACTCAATTAAATGTTTAAGCAAGCTCATTTATAATAACTTGGAAACCTTCCAGGGTTTTTCCCTAATGATTGTGTTTTTTCCAGTTGTAATTTTTTCAATGGCGGATCTAAGGGAGGGGCGATGGGGCGATCGCCCCCCCCTTGGGCTAAAAAAGGGTCGGTAAACTGACATTAGAGGCTTCCACGGGAAAAGACCTGTGACGAATGCCGACCCGACCCAGGTCGGGCCGGTACAGGTCTTAACTCTTTAAGGATCGGGTCGGGACCGGGACTTATTTTTTTCTGGAGACTTGCGCCTGGACCGGACTTCGCTTTTTGCGAAGACTGGGGTCGGAGCAGACTTCTTTTTTATCGGGTGGAACCTGGCTTAGATTTCATTCTTTCTAGAGGTCTGCACGGGTCGAAATTTTCAGGACTGCGTCCAGCATAAAAGCTGAAAATTCGGTCCGGTTGCGACCAATGGCGGATCGATCGCCTCCCCCCTGCGCTAATAAAAGGTCTGCAAACTCGGACCTTGCCTGTTCTCCACTCTTTCCTGGCCAGGTAATCCTATATTCTGTAGACTCGAACCGGGCCGGGCTAGACTTCTTTTTTCCGGGACGAGTTTGGTATGGAATTCATTCTTCCTAGAGATCTGCACAAGCCGAAATTTTCAGATCAGGGCCCGACCCGGCATAAAAGTTAAGAGTTCGGCCCGTGTCTGACTCAACCTGTATGAAATCCATTATTGACTCGTGCATACATACCTCTAAATTCTTCCCCCCGAGCCTAAGTTCGGGTGGTATTTTTTACTTTCTTCCATCTTTACAAGAACAAGGTATTGGATTGGTAAAAATTTTCGACGTATTTCTACAATTTAGGAGGTCTTGAACACGAATTGACTGTTCTTAGAAAATGTCTGTCTGTCTATACATATGTGACACAAATTTTGTGGGGGCTCTATCTCGAGAACTAATGCGCGGAATTTAATAAAAATTCATATTCAGTTAGACCTTGACATAAATTGGTGCTGATGAGGTTTTGGTTTAAATTACTCAACAGGTGGTGCTGCTATGCTGCATTTTTCGCGATTTCCGCGGTAGCTACATCTCAAGAATTAACGCACGGAATTTCATTAAACTTTAAATTATGTTTGACCTTGGTATAAATAAATCTTTATGAGAATTCGGTATATACCGCTCAACAGATGTTGCCACTATGATCTGTTTTTCACGATTTCCGCGTTAGCTATATCTCAAGAACGAATAAGTTGTCATTTAATTTTTATTGCAGACGATTTGATTTATATAGAAGAAAGTTTTGTGATAGTCACAACATACTAGTATTTTTTTGTTTTCGTAAAAATTGTGGTGATGTTGTGCATTCTTTTAGCACAATTTTTAGAAATTTTATTTGGTTTAATAAATCAAAGCGATATATTTTTAAACTAGTCGGATGTGCAGTCCCAAAACTTTCTTCTATCTCATACATGTTAATACTTCAAAATTCGCTATCACGGAATTCTGTTTTACGTCATCTGCTTGCTAAGCGACGGGTTACCTTCGCCGCATGAACAGCCGATGTTAAACTACAAAAAATTGCACAAAAATTGCTATTACAGTGCCCCTTTCCAATTGAATGTCCCTAAATTCAATTAGAACCTGCTGGCCATAGTCGAAAACCTATAAATAAAATTTGGTTCAATTCTATGCATAACTTCATACACTTTCCAATGATACAACAATGAAAATGGCACAAAAATCGCTATTACAGAGCCCGCATCCGGCGGAATATCCCGAAATTTAAGTTCGACCTGCTAGCCGTAGTCAAAAACCTATAAATGAAATTTGGTTTAATTCTATGCACAACTTCATACACTTTCGATGATACGAAGAGGACACACACACGGACAGACAGGCATTTTGTAAAAACGTGTTTTTCGGGATATCTTTCGCTGTAAATCCTTCGAAAACCGGAAATCGAAAAAATTTGCAATTACAATACTTTTTTCTGTTATATATAAAAGAATTAAAAAAATGTACTTTTTTCTTTGTAGAGCTTTAAAATTATGACTTTTGTTTATTATTTGTTTCTTTATTAATTCTAAACTACGTTAATATTAATGAATATTTATCTGAATGCAATTGTACAATTCAAATATTTAATGAGTGTTTATATATATATAAGTAAGTGGGCTTTATGAATAGTTTTCATTGTAGAATAATGTTGTTTCAGAAATATCGGCATGTTTTGTAGAAATTAAGTCTGGCGGTGAAGTACCAATTAAGTTTTTGTATGGGCAGATCCGGGCTTGGGGCAAACTTTTAGCTTTTATACTGGAGCGGGCAAAGCCGAGCTCAGGCTTTTATACCGGGCCGGGCCAATATTTTTTGTACAGGTCGGGCCTGGCCCGAGGCTGGAAATTTCGGCAAGTGTAGAACTCTAACCGTGACATCTAAGCTAGTTTTAATGTTTTTTCTAAATGCCTCTTTCAGCCAGCGTCCCATAGCTACTGAATATATGTTTCGTTAATAAGTTTTAAAACAGTCTTTACTGAATTAGAACTGATTTTTGATATAAAGAAACAAGCAGTCTTATACCCAGTTAGTATTTGTTTTACAAAATTCTGAAATGTGGCGATCAATCAAAGCTTAAAATTGTCTCTATGATTATATTAGCCTTCAAACAATTGAGCCCTTATGCGACTTCTAAAAGGTATCTCCGCGAGTGCCCATAGATACACATTGCCTCTAAAAAAAGTTTGTATGAATTCTTTGTATATTTTTCGTCCTACCGCTGTATAACTTTAATAAAAATCTGAACAACCTTTTTATTAGTACTGTAATGTGATGTCTTTCTTCCCTATAGTTCTATCCTCGAAGTGTTCGTTGTTTCTTTGGGAGTTTTATTACAAGGTCCAGTACGTCGATTGCGTCATAGGCGATGTTACAGGGAGAAGAGCTCGCCCAGCCTCACTGTACCTAAGACTCCTATAATAGGAGCTGACGCATATCCATTTTGTTTCGGATTATTCGTGCTCAGTTCAGCATCAATCTACCGCAGCCGGAGTTGGGGGTTGCCTAAGACTCGGTTCTGATTGGTTGAACCGGTTCTGATTAGCTTGGTTTTTCGACTGAACTTCAATTTGAGACCCAAATCTGCGAGGATGCGTCAGCCTGTATTATAGGAGCTCTAACTGTACCTATCCCTACATCTGTCTAGTTGGCGGCAAGTTTCAAGTTAGCATAACCTACGATAATCTTCGCTCCCTCCGGTCTTCCACACCCCGTAATTTACTAGCAGTGAGAGTAAAAAGAATCTAGTGATACAGCAATTGCTTACATGTGCAAAATGATAGATAGCAGAGACTCACATTCAAAATTTGACGTGTTTGTTGCGAAAAGCGAGAAAAACTGGCGAAACATATGTAATTCAGGGCAAAAATGAAAAAACAAAACAAAAAACATCTTAAGTAAATTGGGCTTCTTCCATTATGAAAAAAATACACTTAAAAAAAGGGTGATAAAGATTAAAAAGGTAAAGACCATTTAAAACATTTGTTTATTACTTTTGTTAATACTCTCAACAACAGTAAGCCTAGTAGTGTAATGCTCAGCTTTACTCGCTACCAGGCTACAGGTTCCCAGTTTGACTGCGGACTGATCAAGGCTAACTGAGGCCTTAATCCATTCGGGGTCTATAAATTGAGCACCAAGCTTATTTGGGGACTAAATATTGATGGTCCCTCCCGCATTAGGCTGACAACTTGACAGGGGCATGATAGCATCCCAGGGCCCATTATAATAAAAAAAAAAACAGGGCTATAGGCCATAAGCCTTAATGAATTGTAAGTTTAGTTCTCAAAAACAAACTCACTTTTTTTCTGACACATTTACAAAATCATTACTATTCATACACATACAAGAATACAAGATCAGTAGCAAAGGCTGTGTTTTAAGCGCCAGTAGCAATTCAAAAATTTGCTCTCGCTCCCTAGAGACTACACTGCAAAAAATAATTGTTATGCGCGGTAGCGTATTACTGCTTGCGCGGCAGCGTATTACTGCTTATTTTACTGTTTAATACTGTTAATTTTACGGTATAATACTGGCAGCTGGGGTGCCAGTTTTATACTGTAAAATCAACAATTATTTTTTGCAGTGTACTGTAGTTTCTTATACCGTAATTTTTAATACAGCGATGTTTCGGAGTTTCGCGCACTGGGCAATTTTTAAGAAACTACAAAAATCCCATTTAAAAGAACTCCACCTTTTTAACATACAACTTAAAATTCCACCTAGAGACCTGCGCGGATCTGGTTGTCTCTAAGCGAACCCAAAAATTCCATTGTAAGCATAACCGAACCCCGAAAAAATATCTTCGTTCTCCCGAAACCGAAATGAAAGAAAATTAATTCAAATTTTAATAGAATTATAAAATGTAGTATGCAATTATATTTCTAATTTCAATTTTCTTTTATATAGAAATATAAGCATCTATTATATATATACTCATTAATATTCAAATACTGTAAAACATTTAAATAACGGACACATCAGTGCTATCGAATTTATCTCTTACTCGGGGGAGTTCACAAAAATATGCAAATAATTGTATTGGGGACTGTCTCCACTCTTCAGGAGTGACCGTACGGAGGTCTTACTGTACATGATATTACTTCTGAATTTGCGGATAAATTCGACAGCTCCAAGGTGGCCGTAATTCGGAGGTTTTACTAAATAAAAGATTTAAAAAGTATTCCCTACATAAAGCTTCCCGTTATTTGGGAATGTCCGTTATGAAATTTTTACTGCATATAGATTTTATCTGAAAAAATATTTTAGACATTCTTTTAAAAAATCGGGTCAATCTTAACACGACACGCAAGAGTGAAAAAACCCAACCCGATAATGTAAGTCAACCCGACCCGTAGGAAAAATGTAGAAGTCAACCCGACCCGCAGCAAAAAAAGTAAAAATTAACCCAACCCGAACTCATCTCGTACCAAAAAACAAGTTAACCCGACCCGCAGTAAACAAGTAGGAGTCAGCCCGCCCCAAACCCGACCCGTAGCAAAAACGTAGAAGTAAACCTGACCCGCAATTTAAAAAAATAGGCCCGACCCGACCAAGATTGCGGGTCGGATATTAACCTCCAAATTTCTGATATCGCCCCCCCCTTGAAGACTCTCTAGATCCGCCCTTGAATTTTTTACTCTGAAAGTGATTGCACAGAGACTGATGGAAGAAAGATGTTCATGGCTGATCTTAGAACTAGAAATAAATAGAAACTTTAATATTTTTAGAATTTAGATATGGAACTATAGAACTTTAACTTAAAATAACCTAACCTTATGTAATATGTATACCTTATGTATAACCTAATCTATGTAAATAATTTATCATTTAACTGGAAATAAAGTGTCCATCTTCCATATTGTACCATATAACCTAGATTTTAATATAACTATTATTTTTCAAGTTTATTCATTAGAGTTGGGGATGTTTTGTACAAAAAGGGAAGATTATCTTAGTCCCAGTGCTTAGTCAGATTTATAGGGCGTGTCTTGCTTTTGGATACATACCAAATCCATGGAGACACTAAGGTGATATCTTTATCCCTAAACCTGGGAAAGACACATATTTTGAAGCAAAATATTTTTGACCAATCAGTCTGATATCATTCATGTTTAAGACATTGGAAAAGTTGATGAATAGCACATCAGGGAGTGCATTGAGTGTAAGTCCGCTCTCAAGCTCCCAGCATGCCTATCAGACTGGCAAGTCAACTGACACTGCTCTTTATAATCTTTCCTTTGTGCTCGAGAAAAGTATTAAGGCAAATGAAACTATTTTTGCAGTTTTTCTTGACATTGAGGGTGCTTTTGATAAGGTATCTATGGATTCCAACCTCAGGACATTGACTAATAGAGGTGCGGATGAGGTGACTCTGAATTGGATCAAGCCTGCTTAGGGATAGTTCTATCCATGCTGAGTTGTTGGGGGATGCAATTCAGGTTAAGGCAAAGAAGGGTTGCCCACAGGGCGGAGTTCTCTCTCCTGTGCTTTGGTGTCTGGTGGTGGATGGACTCCTTGTGGAGATAATCTGCTTGGTGGATACTGTATTGGGTATGCTGATGACATTGTCATCATCATTAGGGGTAAATTCAAAAATATTATTTCAGACATCCTCAACAATATCATTAAACAGGTAGAGCAGTGGTGCAAGGAGGTTGGTCTTTCTGTTAATCCAGAAAAGACGACTCTCGTTGCCTTCAGTAAGAAAGAATCATTTAAATTTAATGAGGTAGTGTTCTATGGGCAAATTTTAAGTTGCTCAAAGGAAGTGAAGTATCTTGGTGTCTACTTCGATGAGAGGTTGTATTGGAAGAGGCACATGGATTATTGCATCAATAAGGCCAAAAAAGTTTTCTGGTCATGCAGAAACGCCATTGGCAAAACATGGGGACTTAGTCCAAAGGTGATCTGGTGGATATACAATATGGTGATCTGCCCTATGATCAATTATGGCAGTATAGCTTGGTGGTCAAGAACTATGACTGACATTGCCAAGTCTGAATTAGCAAAACTGTAGAGGATGATCTGCATGTCAATGACAAGTGTACTTAGGACCAGGGCCGTATTCATGCAACATGTGCCATAGCACATGAGCGGCATAATTTTAAAAATGGATTTTTTTTTAGGACGGTAAAATGTTGCTAGTACTAAAAACATATAAACTTTTGCATTGTTTCTTTCTTATGAAATTCTCTGTATATCAGCAGCCTCGAATTGAGATAGTATTGGAAGTATTGTTTTTGGTGCACCCCTTCTGTATAGGTAGCTCTCTGCGCAGCTGGTCCTCTCGGAACTACAAGCACTTAAGCTTAAAAATCTCAATGAATGGGAAATACTATTATCAAGTTTACTTTATTTGCGCCTGCTCAAATTCCCAAGTCAGCCTATCTGATTCCAGGAATGATTTCAAATTGTAGAATGCATCTAAGTCCAGACACAGAAGCTCGTAACAAAGCCTGACTAAGCACTTTTGAGGCCAGAGGCGCACATACACCATTATTTACAAATAGTAATTGTTTTATTTATGAGGAAAATTATCCTATTAAAAAGGCCAATGAAAGATAGTGCTACTACGTGCACAGGCCTTTTCGTACGCCTTAATTTGTCCCTGGCTTGAAATTTTCACTTAAGCTGAATTAAGAAACTGATAGTAGTTGCAAAATCATATGTAAAACAGCTAATGTTGATCATTTTATAAAATTTAAAAAATACAGTAAAGCAAATAAAAAAAAAAACACTTTTTTTTCAAAATTGCATAATTTATCGAACCCGTACTAGTAAGATCTCAGCATAATCTGAAATCCTCCCGCCCACCCATCTAAGTAGATATTTCTTTAAATAACATTAGATAATACTCTATTTATTGCGAAATGAAATAAAAGGGACTCATTCTTTCTGAAACTGGAAATTTCATTTGTTCTCTTATAAAAAAAAAAAAACTTTTTTTAAAAATTACTTATTGCAGTTCAAGTTATTTTAATGCGGGAAACAGAAATCTTGTTTTTCTTCTCTAGCGCTTTCTTCTATTTAAGAGAAAATTTGTCATATTTGCAGATTTATTTATGTCTGACGACGCCAATAGGAAGTGAGGGAATAATGGGATGTTTGTTATTTGTTTGTGACAGTAGGAAATGCTTTAATTGGAGAGTTTATTTATTTTATTTTTTTTTAGAGATCTAAAGTGAAATGAACATGTACTACTTTTGTTTATAGTCAACCATATTAACTTAATGTTTTAAAATTTTGAGCCTTCTATTGTCTTTGAATCATTATCGCTCTACATATGAAAATAACATTAGTGATTCTTATATCTATTTTTCATCATGAACTCTATGCTGCGGCTCTGCTCTGCATATACTAGAAGTCACTTTCATTCATAAGTAGATATAATTAATGTACATTGTTATTCGAAAAAAAAAAGCAATCAAGCAGTTTCTCCTCTTTTCCTATAAAAGCATCGGATTATTCAGATGTCAATTACAGCGTTTTCAATTTAACTTGATTTTCAGTGGCACAAGTATCGCGCAACATTGTTTTGAGAAAGAAATCTATTATAAATGAAGATTTATACCTTTTATAGGTAATAGGAAAGCATTGTTCGATTCTTCAGCATATTAATAGTAACTTCTGCAAATATTACGCATTTATTCATAAAATGGGGGGGGGGGGGGGGGGGGGGGGGGGGGAGAGAGAGAAAAATATGAGAATATTTTTAAGGAAGAAAAATTTTATTTGGTACCAAATTTTTCTTTTGATAAGATCCAATGCAAATTTGATCCAAAAAACTTATGTTCTTAAAATAACAGTTATTTTTTAAATGTTTAAAAATAAGATGTTATTTTTTAAAAGAACTTTTAAATATTTTTTTTTATTCTATTGCATACTTTCGGTGTCGGACTTTGACTCTGATGGCAAAAAATGTTTCGGGCTCCGATTTAAAACCGTCGGGCTACGGTTCCGAAAAGAGAGCGCGAACTCACTTCTAGTGTGTGTGTGGGACGTAAACTGACTGATAGCACAGGGGCGTCACATAGCCAAAATACGGGCCTGCTTAGGACAACACCTACATCTGCCATGGAACTGCTATTGGGTATGTACCCACTGCATATGAATATTGAGGCAGAAGCATTGATCTGCTCACATAAGCTCATTTTACATGGACAATGGCAAAGTTACTCGAGATATCTTACTTGGGGTAGGCTTAACTGTAAAATCAGCAAGCACCGTGTCTTTATCATGAAGAGTGATGGTATGCCTTTAAAACATGTATTTCACAAGTCATTTAGAATTAGCCTTCATTCTAGAGCTGACTAGAAGACTTTCTGTGATGGAACTTGAGACAGGTATGACCTGGTTCACTGATGGTTCCAAGATAAATGCTGGAACAGGAGCTGATGGTACCTCTCTCTTTTACCCACTGGGTAGCTATACATACCACTGTCTTTCAAGCAGAGGTCTATGCAATACTTATGTGTAGTTATATCTGCATTGAGAGAAAGTATAGAGGCATGTCTGTCAATATTTACTCCGATAGTCAGGCTACTTGCCCTGGAGAAACATAAAATTACTTCCAGGATTGTTTGGGAGTTTTACTGCTCTTGGAACAGGAGCATCTTGCCAGAAATGGCAACAATGTTACTATACATTGGATGTCAGGTCATACTGGCATCCCAGGTAATGAGCTTGCTGATAGTCTAGCAAGGAAAGGGTCAGTTACTCCCTTTGTTGGACCAGAACCAGCTATTGGCATTTCTAAGGACTGCATCAGAACTACTGTTTTTAAAATTCTAAGAGAGCAGCAGTATCAAGAATGGCTTGACTCAAGTGAACAGAGGCAAGTGAAAGAGCTCAACAGTATCTGCCCTAGTAAAAGAGCAAAGTCATTGGGCTCAGAAGGAATAGTCTATGAAATATGGTGGAAATGTTAACAGGACACTGTAGACTTAATAGACACCTTTGCATTATGAAGGTGGTCAGTGATCCTCTTTGTAAGGGTTGTAAGCATGAGGAAGAGGAGACTGCTTCACATGTCTTATGTATCTGTGAAGCATATGCTGCTTATCGTTTCGAGCACCTGTGTCGACATCTGATTGAGTCATGGGAAATTCAGGATATTTCTACCAAATGCCTACTGAATTTTATATCAGCTACTGGCCTGTTTAGGGACTAAGTGGGGATGGTTTTTCCTCTTTCATCTTTGGGGGACAGCACAATAGACCTCTGGTCGTAATGCTTTGGCTTTCGAGCCACCCCTCCCAGTAATACAGTAATAAATGCATGTTTTTAGTGACTAACTCAAGACTCTTTTGCCTCAAAATGGGCCTGACTCAGACTACACAGCACTGGTTTTCAATGTAAATGTATGTTGGTTAAAAGAGCATTTTTTTTTTTGTATTTTGAACAGAAAAATGAATGCTAATTTTTTAAAAGTGGCAGAAAAAACTAAATTCGCAAACTGGGTTTGCGAATTTGGCAATTGGTTGCGATGGGTAAATAAATTCTTCTGAAAGGGTTAATATTCATATATTTTTTTTAAACTGAAGTCATTGTTTTAAAGAAAAATTTATATAGATATGGTTTGGTAATTTTTGGTATTTTGATTTCCAAACCTAAAGTAGATTTTTAAGCATCGCAGTAAGAAAGAAAGTTGCAAAAGTGAGTCCCGGAAACAAACTTTTTTGAAAGGGTATTTAGTGTTTTAAACATGTTGGAAATTGTACGTTAAACATGACAAATGAGGTGCATTAGTTTCGTGCTATAACTAATTTTACAATGTAAAAAATCATCGTTATTATTTCAGTGAAATAAATTATATTGTCAGCTATGAATGAATGGAGGATGCCTTTTTTTTTTCTTATTACGTATGCCATGTTTACAGATGCGAAAATTTTTTTTTTTCGACATCAGACAGCGCAGTAAATTCACCATAGATATCTTGCTATGCGAATTATTACCTCCATGGTTAATATTTCTATGACACACGATGAAAGAATATTTTGTTTATTTACTTTAATGGATTGAGATATTCGGCTGTTAACATAATATTCACTGAAGTTATCTCAGAATCTATACATTTTTTAATGTGACTCATCAATCAAGCAAACAATTTTTTTGAACGATCTTTCTAAAAACGTAACTTTTATGCAATTTTATTCGAAAAAATAATTTTGAATAAAATGGCCGCTTGGCATATGGAAAAAGATGTGGTTAGCCTATCTTTGTTTTCCTCAGTCACATGACTTGCGCTTTTATTATATAGATTACGTATGATAGGATTTAACAGAAAAAAAAAACTTATTAATATCTTTTTAAGTTTTAATTCAATTTTTATAAAATTTGAAATGACGACGAAATTCTGCAATGATTATATATATTAAATTTCAAACCATTCAGTTGGTCTTTGTGCTGTTATATGCAGACAGATGGACGGACCAGATGACGACTATAGGTGCTACGTATTTATGTAATTACGAACGCACCTAAAAACGGATAGCACTTTTGGAAAGTAAAATGAACGTAGATATGGTCTGGTATTTGTCTTATTTTGTATTTAGACCTGAAGTGCAGATAGATTTTTTAAAATTGTAAAAAAAACCCCAGAAAATTGCCAAAATAGCTTTTTTTTTTTTTTTTTTTGAAGAGGTTAAGATATATTTTCTTGAACAGATTGCAGCATTTTAGGGAGGCAAAGGTACTTTCTAATAGTGGGCGTTTTCCATATTCTTTCTTTGTTAGATTAGCATATTCTAGATTGTTTTTAACTTTGTGCTACTCGCACAAAATTAAAAACAATTCGGTCAAAATTTATTGGAATTAGTACATTCCAACATATGACACCCCACCCACAATTTCTAAAAATTGATATAGGTGTATCCTAACTTTTCTTTATGATTATTCAAGATGATCTTTTTGTTATCCTATGAGAATGAAAGACGAGGTGTGTAGTAAACTTAAAAACTTTGTAATTTTTGTAGAGCATCAAACAAAAAAAAGGGTAAAAAACAATCCATACTGTTAATGATCTGGTGTATGTAATAAGATAGGAATTTGTCATGAAAGAACATTCCCCTATAGTCCCCAAATGAATGGACGTGTAGAATGTTATAATAGGCAATGAGAACTGTTATGCAGGCAGCAAATTTACCACATAACATGTGGGTAGGGCCTGTAATGGCAAATTATATTAGAAATTGAATTTTACGTATTACCATTGACCATTTCAGGTGATGATACCAGAAATATCAGGTACTTGAATAGGTATGGCTGTGTTGTATATGTCCATCAACCTCAAGAGAAACAACAAATTTCATCAATGAGCCTAAAACTGAGTGTTTGTGGGTTATGGTTTATTCTCTAGTAGGTATAGAATCCACATCCCTCGTGAGGATAAAATAATAGAGAGCAAACACGTGACCCACAGGATAGCAAGCAAATTCTATGAGGAAGATTCTGTATCTCTCCACATACAGGTAAATTCAATGAATGAAACAATACTGGAACCACAGCCATCCACGTCTTCAACCCCCACTGATCCCGATAAACAAGAAATAGAGGAAAAGGGGAAAACCGAATCTAACAATGAATTTAATGAATCTGCCACTGATAAAGAAACAGCAGTGTTAAACCAGTTTATGACAACAAGAAAAAAGGGAATTACTAAAGGTAAGAAAGATATTTAGATTGTCGCTCCCTGTACTACCGCACTCCATAGTAATAAAAAATTAAGAAAAAATTGTGAAGAAAATAATACAGTATATAATAAAATATTAACTTATTTTTCAATTGAGAATACATATGAAGGTCCCATTTTAATGAAGAAAGTACTTAATGTGGAAGCACGAACAGATGTTGATGAAGCACTAATGACTGAACTAGTCATACCAAAGTGCCCTACACATGCAAAATCTTTGTCAGGGTCAAGAAAGTGGATTGAAGCTGGGTCATTCCATGTCAATTCAACCAATTTTTTTATGGTTTCTAACCTGACCGACACGGATTTGGGGGAAACTTTGTGTGCATACTACCCCTACCTAGATATGAAACCTTAAAATTTTTTCCTTCCTAGGCCTCATAGTTTTTGAGATATGGAGGGGTCAAAATTTTAAAATTTTCTCAAATCACGCATTTCTAAGTCTTATTTTTAGACTTCAGTTAATCTTCAAAAAATTGTTTCTCTGGATCTAAAATCCGAATGAGCTTAAAAATATCACTGTAAGTACGTCAAAATATGCAGATTCTAATAAAAAATATTTAAAAATTTATTTATCATTTTTAGATCCAAAAAACTGAGCCAAAATGTAAAATTATGGTTATTTTGGTCATTTTACGAAAAATGCTCTCCACAAAAAGGCAAAGGAAAATTCCAATTTCTTTTTGTTTTAAATAACAGTTTACATATTGGGGTTTCTAGTTATGAAATAAAAATGTCTTTCCCATTGTTTATGTAAAAATTTTGCCCTATTCTGGGATGATGTACCAATCATGAGATAAAAATCAGAATGCCCAATTTTAGCTGTGGTACCTAAATAATTACTGTGATTGCTATGGATTTATTATTGAGATTATTTTTTATTTATTGTTTATTTTTTTATTTGCAGTGTAAAGTTTGTTCTTTAATTTTCCTGAGTGAAAAAGAAAAATCTGAATGCAATAATTTTCTCAATTAAATTTATTGCTCCTTATTATTTAATCCTTAGTTTCATTAATTATTTTTCTAATTGTAAGCAATATTTTAAATTTAAAGAAATCTCTTAATTTTGTCCTCAATAATGTAATTGTAAATAGAAAGTCTTTTATGGGTATAGAATAAGAAAATGAAAGAATGGCATTTTGCCCCTCACATTTTCAATATATCTATTTTCTGTATGTGTTTGAATTAAAATTTTAATTATTTGTATTTAAAAAAAGTTCAAAACCATTTATTTTATTTCCTTGGATAATTTTAAACAATTTAAATATGTTTTTGATAAGTTTAAATATATTTAAGTATACTTAGCAAGGCTAAGTTTATTTCCACAGGATGAAGCATATTTCTACACCTGCCTTTTATAAACACATTCTGACAAAGGCAGGGTAAAGTTCTTTCATAAAGGCAGGTGTTTTGGAATCTGTTAATCAAATTGTCAGTCTGTTGTTTTTCATCATAGAAGGGTGATCTATTTTTTCTTGTGCTGCAAAATGCATTCTGATTTTCTCAAATTTCATACTTTGTAATATATTAGCTAATCCGCCCAGCATTGCCCGGGCCCGATATATTAATCATCTGTTCTATACGAATATGCCTGAAATCTGTAAGACTGTCGAAATCAAGTGGAATGAGGCAAACGGCGTCGTAATCGGGCTCATAAAACCCAAGATCGGAAAGCGCATCCTGGCGGTCGAAAATGCAACTAAAATATTTAAGGTTATAGATATAAAGTTGAATGAGCCAAACCCCGTTGTAATCGGGCACATAGAACCAGAGATACTTCTATAGTTCCACCTTCTACATCCAGGGGGCACAGTCTGTTTTGGAAGAGGCCTTTTCAGAGCACTCGACACAACCAAATTTCCTAGTAGAATTGAAATTAAACCACAGGTAAACATTGCCAAAATAGAGGAAATCGCGAAAGAGGGTTACATAAACGATCGGTTTCGAAAGGGTTAATGTAGATTTTTTAAAAACCCAATCGTGCGTTTTGAGGAAAATGAACGTATCTATGATCTGGAGGCTACTGTTTGTCCGTACTCTCATTTCACAAGTAGATGCCGATTTTTAAATCTGGACTGAAAAACGAAAATCGCGTGAGTGAGTTTTGGAAAGAATTTTTTTTCGGATGGTTAAAATAAAAATTTTTAAAAACGGATACCAGATTTTAAAAAACAAAAGGATGTAGATTAGGCACAGTATTTTTAGTTTTTCGTATCTTGTTTATAAATGCCAATTCGGATTTTTAAAGATAGGAGAAATAGTTAAAAAAGCGAAATTGACTTACGGTAAAAAACATTTTTGTTAACT
Organism: Maratus michaelseni; assembly: GCA_963931845.1. NCBI lineage: Eukaryota > Metazoa > Arthropoda > Arachnida > Araneae > Salticidae > Maratus > Maratus michaelseni. The sequence goes on along the minus strand of OZ007591.1, from coordinate 37,131,217 downwards.
AAAGGTTTCTGCCTAAACTCGATAGAACGTAGATGTCTTTAGGTGTGTTTGCTTTTTGTTTGGTTATTTTAGAAAGCCGATGCCAGATTTTATATATCGCAGAAAATCGGAATTTGCAAAAGAGTCCTGCGCACAAATTTTTTTTGAAGGGTTAATACTCGTATTTTTCAAAAACAAATACAGAAGTAGAAAAAGGAATAAATGTAGATATTGTCTGGTATTTTTAGTACCTTTCGTTGAATCGGCGATGCAAATTTTTAAAAATTCGCCAAAATTGCAAAATGGCATACAAAAAATATACTTTTTCGAAGGGTTAATTTTTGTATTTTTTAAAACCAAAAGGTGGCTTTGAAAAGGGCAAAGTCAGTTCTTTAATTTGGTGACCTTCGTTTTTCCGTATCTTTTGTATTCTGGTGGATACAAGGCTTGGAAAACGGGAGAAAATAAAAAAAAACATGAATTCGATGCTTTTTGATTTTTTTTAAAGGGTTAAATGTAAAATTTTTTCAAACCAACCAGATCGTTCGAGACGTAAAAGTATGTTCTTTCAGAATATGTAGACGTTTTTTCCGTATTTCTAGCCGTTTGCCCATGGCAAATTTAGAAAAACATTAAAAAAAGAAACTGGATGTCTTGTGCTTTCTTTCTTTTATTCCGGAAGATACGGATATTGGTTTCTGAGCATGCGCCAGCTAACTTCGGAATAATGACTTTTAATTTGTGATCTTTGATCAGTTTTTAATTAATAATTACTTTAATTTTCAAAATTTTAAAATTCTGAGGCTCAGGTACACCAGGAGAGGGTTTGGACTACCTAAATCTAAAATTCCAGGCTGACTAGGTTTTGCTAGCCATCGCCAACAGACACACACACACACACAGAGCGAAACTTTATTTTATTAGTATAGATATGTATACTGGCATTCCATGTAACCTGATCATACCAGTTTGGAATATAAATGCTTTGTGATTATATATATATATATTTTGCTTTATTGTCTTAGTATGGAACTTGATATTAAATCTTCTACCAGCCTTCAGGCTTGTAGTATTGGAATATTGACTAGTTTAGAGTGTCACAAAACTAGCTATACAAAACACAGAAAACTAAACTACATTCATAATCTCTGTGATTCAGAGAAAGAACTTTTATTACTTAGGACTACTGCATTTATAAAAATAAAAATGAGTGATAACCATCTCATTAATACATGTGAACATCACAGAATTTGGTTTAACAAAATATGAATGTCATCAATATAACTGTGCAGATCCATTTCAGAAGCATAAAAAACCAGTGAAAAAAGCAATTAGGGCTGTCAGTAGAGATTTATCCAACAGATTGTTTAGTTCTAATATCTTAGTAGCACCTGGGCAGAAACTGTTATTCTTGTACAAAACTTTCAGAAAAGAGTGCAAATACAGATGAAGTGAATGAGCCAGGGGTAATAAGTGATAATGATGTTGAGTATGATACTTCAATCAACAAAGATGAAGCTCTTAACAGCCTCATTCCTCACTTCGTGAATTAGGGGAATCTCCACTTACACTTCATGGGATTCCCTCATACAGCAGAAAATCATATGCTAAAAAAAAAGTTAAGGCTGGATATGATACTCTGAAAAGTAAAGTGCAGAAAGTAACTGATGTGGATCTTTCTCCCGAAAGAGCATGTAGTGATATGCAAGAGATTAAACAAAAGGCTGAAGATTTTGACAAAGATATGTTAAAAGAAAAAGTAAAACTTGTCAGAAATAGAAGGGAGCAATTGCAGCTTTTGACTTGGTTCCTAATTCTTGGAGCAAAAGAAAAATAACAGATAAATTTGAAGTTACTGATTATGCTGCAAGACAGTCACGACAACTTCTGAGAGAAAAGGGTATTTTGGCAATGCCAGACATAAGAAAAGGCAAACCCACAAGCCCAGAAACAATTGAACTTATTATTAATAAGTTTTATGAGAATGATGAATATTCCCGAATCATGCCTGGAAAAAAAAGATGTAGTTAGCATTGCTAAAAATGTACATGCACAAAAGAGATTGATATTGTATAATCTTCGGGAGATTTATTCTCTTTTTAAACAAGAAGTATTCTCTTTTTAAACAAGAATTTCCTGAAGTTCAAGGTTCATCAAAGGCTGTGTATAACATTTACAAGGTGACGAATCATGGATCTATGCATATGAGCTGGAAACAAAACAGCAATCGACTGTATGGGTCATCCAAGAAGAGCCAAATCCAACAAAAGTTGTTCGAGGAAGAAGCACATAGAAACAGGCACATAATTGCCTGTTTCTTCGGTATTACCAGTTACGTGGCGAAAGTGGCATACAAAAAAAAATCTGTCTGACATAGATGGGTGCATATTTTGTGAAGAAATGGAAGCAACTAAAGTCAATTCTACCATCAGAAATTAAAAATACCATGCAAATGCTTGAATTCTTTGCTTTGAACAATAGTTGTACCACATTTTGAAATTTATTATTTCTATTTGAATTTTCTTGTCATTATAAGTGTCTGTGGCATTTGGAGAAAGGAATATTTCCAAGATCTAATTTGAGATTTCCAATTCAACAAGAACATTTGAAAAACTTAGCAATTATGTTTGTTCAACCTCCAATTAGAAAGAGTTTAAAAGTTAGAAAACCTATCAGCAGTTACTTTGACCAGTACCAAAAAAATATAATTCAGATTCGAACCAGATATTTCCTCATATTAAATATATACCACAGTTAAATAATAAAATAGAAAAATAGTTTTAAATAAAAATTAGTGCAAAATATTTTTATAAAACTTTAGTAAAATTTTTGCCAGTCTATTACTAAACTTCGACAAAATTCTAAAAGGATTTTTGGAAAAAAAGCAAGAAAAACTTTTTCATAATAAAAGGCAATAATAAAGGCTCATTTTTTATTTATATTTTTGGAATGTTAAACAATTTTTATTTTAGAAAGCCATTAAAGATAATTTATTTCCAACAGAGAACTTAAAAAAAAATTCCTGAACAAAAAATAATATTTTTAATAAATCCTTTTATAGCCACTAAAACAAGTGGTATTAAAACTATAACTTTTCACAGGAGGTATAAAAATTTCGTTTGCATTTGTAGGTGCAAATTTCTATTAAGATACAGCTTACATTCCTTTGGTTTAAGCTTGCACACAATTTTAAGCTCACATTTCGATTGCATTTCATTCAACCGCAGAAACATCTAAAATGGATTATATTTTTTATAATTTTATGATTATAGGAACATTGATGTATGCTGGCTGGTGACCTCAGGATGCATAGAAGTGTTTAATTTTGAGTATCACTATTTCAACTTCCTAGAACTATTCAATTACATAAGAGGAGGTTACAATTTGAAAATAGTGGTTCCGAAAAATAAACACCTCTATGCACTCTGGACATAGGGCCAATCAAAATTGTTCGCAGGCGGGCCACGCCCCTTCTAAGGCCGGTCCTGAATAAAATTGTATTAATTGTTGTTAATTGCTTGTCAGATGTGCACACAAGATCAAATAAAAGTTTGCACCCCCCCCCCGAACAAAGTTCTGAAATGGCACCCCTGTATTGTAAGAGCTCTGTTGCGAAATTAGACTCTGTGGCATCAAGCAACACCAACACACGCTTCAAATGTACACTATATTTCCAATGATGACCGGTCACTTGCGATTTTAGACGTTTTGTTAAATATCTGGAAAGATACATAAGGAATTATCCTGAAACTTCAGGAATGTAAACAACATGATAGACGTCATATATTTCTGCGAAGATTTTTCCCGAAACCCCGTAAGGGGTTTCGGGTATAAGTATAAATATACAACGAGAGACACTTTATTCTTATTATGTCAACATTCATAAGTTAATGTATTTGGATACAACCCCTCATCTTTTTGCTTCCTTTTGGGAACAGCAAAATTAGAGCTTATTCTATCGACGATTACTATCAGAATTTTCAAGCTATGTTTTTGAGACTTTCATAAAAGTTGGTCTATATATTTAGCTAATATATTATGCACAGTATATTTTGATTGAATTTGCGTATGTGCAGGGTCGGACTGGGCCAGGGGAAAGGGCGTAGACCTTGGATTTTCAGAGGGCGCAAAAATTTTAACGAACTCAAGTCAATTTTACTTACTTGTGTTGTATCTGACTTGACAAGGTTTAACACATTCGCATAGCACGACTTCGCTATATTCCCCGTGCATGTTTGAAGTTGTATCAAATCTCCACAATGCTACACAATTTTCCAAACTATGTTATGTAATATTTAAAAACTCTAGAATGTTGAGCACAGATTACCTTGTAGTAGATTGACAGTAGACTAGGGCTTTCCTACTTTATTCTAGTGGCAATAGATACTGTAGAACATCCATGGTAAAAAAGTGATCACCCCTTACTAATTATCCTGCAAATAAGGTATAAAAAATACATAGGTACCAATATTTTGGGAATAATTTCTACTATTAAATTCTATTCATAAATTTATTCGGGGTTTGTCTTCATATTAAAAAATGCTCGAACGTTGATTTTTCAAATGATAACATCTACGTTTAAGTTCCCTGGATCAAGACAGCCTGGGAGTATACTTATCTTAATTCTTCATAAGAGTAGTAAAAGAAAATGTGTTAGGGGTTTATCTATGTATTTTGGAAAATAAAATTTAAATCTTACAAGAAAAAGTACTGAACTTTATTCAGTCACCAGTAAAATTATAGAGGAACTTTAAATTTATAATAAACTTTCTTACAAAATAAACGAGTTCAAAATGCTAAATTCATCTTTGTAAAACAGTATAAAAATACACAAATAATGGGATCAATTACATAAATTATAACTAAAATACTTTAATTGATGTTGAAAATTTACATTAAAATCATTTAGTGCTTTCGGCTACGTACCCAGCCTTCATCAGGATTCAGGATTCAAAACGATGTTAACGTCGCTTGTCTGGATCTCACTTGTAAAATCTTAGTCGAAAGTACTAAATGATTTTAATGTAAATTTTTAACATCTATTAAAGTATTTTAGTTATCTTTCACGTAATTGATCACATTATTTGTGCATTTTATACTAAACTTTCTTTATATAAAAGTAACTACTTCTACAATGTTTCTAGTAAGTATCTACATATTATTTTCTGTGGATTCTTTGAAAATAAAAAAGACTGTCTCCTTAGACTGTCGGAAGGTTCTCTATAGCTCGAAAACTAATTATTGAAATAAGCTGTACACTTACACAACGTTTTGTTTTATAAAAATTAATGTAGGTCATAATTCATATTTTTTAATAAGAATTTATTAATAATTTTAATAATTAAAAAGTCTTTGAATACAAAAAACCTGGAATATGTTTGGATCTATTAAGTATATTCCATTAAAAAAATTAATAGAAATTCAATCGGATGATTTTTATAGGTTGGTCAAATAGATTTAACATTAGCATCTTCCGACTTTAAACTCTTCTAACTCTGTGAAAATTTAACATAAAGTATTTAAACTATACCTTTTCGCGGTTGTCTCTATCCAAGGAACTCAAATAGGGTGTCAAAAATAGGTGTTATTGTTTGAAAATTCAAAGTTGATATAATTTTTAATATGTAGACGACTCTTAACATACTTAGTCCATAGCTTTAATTAGTAGACATTATTTCCACTCGATTGGTACCAATAGATTTTTTACAATTATTTTTAGAACAATTAGTAAGGATTGATATCTTTTTGTCCAGGACTGTAAATTAACACATTAGTCTAACTTGATGTATCCATAGTTGTGTCCATTAACGCAAAAAGAAAAAAGAATCTTGCTTTATTTTCTTAGCAGTTTCAAACATTATATAAGAAGCTTAACGATATTTATGATTTTTTAAACCGCCATCGTGCTGTGAGATATGACTTGACTAACTCTTCCCTCTTTTCACTCTATCAACACAGAATTGTTCGATATCATATGTACATTGTTTTCCAGCTTCCTTTGCCAACGATTGAGTTTAGCTGCTTCCAATAGCTAATACTTCGTCTGAGCCAACGATTAGCTGATCGTTGGTCTAAAGATATGCCATTTAACCAATATTTATGTTTGCTGCAAAACTATGTTAATAATAATATTAAAATATTCTAATAATTGATACTATTTTAATTAGAAATTTCAACTAATTTGTTGATTTTTTAGGCAAACATTAATTATGCTTCTAGAATTACCGATTAAATTTTTTTCTAATTTAGTTTCAGAAATGTTTCACCATTTACCATTTGTATTAAAACAAATATTTCTATATGCAAATAAATTTTACTTTTATGACTATTAAGATGCAAGAATATCAGTGCTAAAAGCTCCAATCTCTATTTTATAAAAATTATTTACTTGACTTAATATGAATCAATTATCAAGTCAGTTATAAACATGGTATAGATGCGATTTCTGATATAATCTATACAGCAAATGCTGTTTGTTTACTGCAGTTTCTTTTAGGTAGATTTCGTAAGAAATACTACCTATTACACTCTCCCTTAAGTTGGAATTTTTGAAACATTTTTGCAGATTTACGCCGATCATGACTCCCAGAACCCTAAACCACCCCCAGTTCAAAACTTTATCTATCTATCTATATCACTTTTTATAGACACGATAACTCCAATAATTCTGCACAAATCTCTTCCAAACTGATACATAAAATCAAGGGGCATAAAATCTCGGTCAAGTTCGTTAATGAACAAAATCGAAACAAGGGGGAGAAGAAATGGAGGGGGGGGTGGGGTGGGGGTGGGGGGGGTTGTGAAAACAGAAAAAAACCCATAACGTCTTAATTATGATACGTATCGAATCCGTTTAAAATTATTATTACTTCTAGGAAAAGGGCCGAAAACTTATGTATAACAGATTTTTTATATCATTACAAATGGCCCCAAGGGGGGGGGGGGGGGGGGGGTTAGAAGAAAAAAATTCATAACTTCGTCAATTCTCAAGATATCAAATCCGCTTAAATTTATTATAAATTCTCTTAATATTATGTAAAATTTATATTGACAAGTTTTTTACAGGACCAACCTTTATAGGAAAAAAAAAACCTACCGGCTCCGCCGGCAAACAAGTTAGATTTCGAAGTGGGCGGCATCACATCATGGAATCATCATCATTCATCATGGCAAAAGGTCATTTCTTCCGCAATTCCCAAGAAACAGGCGCCCCACGGTCTGAGTCTTCGAAATCTACCTGTTCCCGTATCTCTGAGCCGTCAGGGGTTTTTTGTTAGTATACTAGCATCTTTAAATGTAGATTGTGGAGGTGTATGCCTCATCACACATACGATATAAAGATTCAGTATGCAAACTTCGTTCAGAAAATATTTATATCGAGAACAAAAATGTACTTTCAGTATAGAAATAGAAATTTTGAAACTAAAACTCATGCTTGATTTTTTCTTTTGAAAAAGTAGCACATATTATGGCAATATTTGAATGTCGAAATATAGGCGTATTTGAATGGGAAAATAACACGTGCTTGTGAAAATATTACACTTGCAGCATTTAGGATGGAGAGGCAGGAGGGGGGAGACGAATTTTATATGCTTAAAAATGACTTTAGGCCGCCTTAAAATGCTGAATTGATACTATGAAAAGCTTTCTACTGAAAAAGGACGTCAAAAATAGTTATTAGTAACCTTAAATCACTAAATTAATTGAGTAAATTTACAGCACACTCTTCCCATGATTTGAAAATTTCTTATCATAATAATTAGAGACCAGAAGGACCCGTGCGAAGCTTTCGCACTACAATCTTTGAGATTATTTCCTGGTACGTTTTAGCACAAATTCTTAATTAACTGATTCTGTTCTGTAATCAAACAACGTGTTTTAACGAATGTTGGTGTACTATCTCAGAAATTTGCTCAAACACTTTTCGAATGATATCTCATTCATCGTTGTATGTTTTGTATATGCATAGAAAAAGAATGTTGACAACAGAAATAATATATATGATGATTGCTTGTGTATAAGAAAATGGGAATAGAATGCCAGAAATTTTTTTGCCAACTTTTCTTCTCTCGAGAAGGTCATTTCTCTGGGTTGCCAAAACCCCTATACTGAAAAAAAAACGAATTATAAAAAAATTGAAACACTGAATCAGACGTTTCGGGAATTCCTATGAAAGCATTTCCTCAGATTTGGTAAAACTGTTCCAGAAATGTCTTAAATACATTTATATCGGTCACATCGGTACATTTATATAGCTATCATTTGCTATTATATTATAATAATTATACATTTAAATCAACATTTGGTAAACCACTTTCTTGCAAGCCTATGGGAACTTAAACATGGGATGTTCAAACTTTGTGGTCCAGCAGCCGTTTAAGTGACGTCAGACGTATTAATTAAGCGTATTGATACGTCTAAATAATTAATTAAGACGTATTAATTAAACGTATTAACAGCTTAATGAAATATTAAAAAATAAATACTTGCAATTTTTTTGCAAATCCTAATGAACTGTATAGCTAACTGGAAGATAATCCTTAAATAAATTACGTAATCTACTGGTGCTCCGATACATTACGCATATACACAGCCATCATTAAGCAAAGACAACAAATAAGCAATAGGTGACGCACGCGTAAAAATTAAATAAAAACCCGATTAAAGACTCAATATTTTTTCAAAAAGTACGCGCAAGAAATAAATTAACCATCGTATTTTAATTGCATTATAGGATGATGTCATCTGATAATGCAGTATTTTATTTTTGTGGCAACACTGATTTGAGGAAAATCTTTCATTTCATTTATGAAAACAATGCAGATTTAATTTTTTAATTGATTGCAATTTTTAATCAAAAAATATGTTTTAACGAAATGTTAAGTGTGCTATGTCAGAAGCCTGTTCAAAATCCTTTCATATGCTATCTCATTCGCTGTTTTGAGTTTCGTATTTTCTTAGAAAAAGGGATGTTGACAGGAGAAATAATATATACGATCAAGAAAATATTTCAATTCCCATAATTGAAAGAAATCCCCCGGATATTGTAATCCTGAAAGCTACAGGATTTTGCTATCAGCGTTTTTTAATTAAAAAAAAAAAAAAAAAAATAAAATACAATAGTTTCTGAATAGTAATCTTCACTTTATTTAATGATCGATTTTTTCGTGATTAAATAAAACATTTTTTTATTTAAAACTAGCTAACCCGCCCGGCGTTGCCCGGGCCCGAGATAATTACAATCTCAGAGAAAGGTGTTAACCCCCTCCCTCCACATACCCGCAAATATAATGAATATTTTGTTCAAGAGAACCACCGTCACCTACTTTAACGCGATCATTAAAAAAAGAATTACATTTTTCGGAAAATTAGAACATATCGAAGACGCTACGCTAAAATAGCCGGCAGATGACACCCCCTTCCCGACCTCAATTTCAAATCTATATCTTAATTAGTTACCTAAATTTTTGTTCATTAGTAAAATTTGGCAATTATTTCCTTTCATTTTCGTAAACTAAATGAGAGGGATCGGCCAGAGAAACAGATCTCTTTGTAGTTCAGTTTTTAATGAAAGCAGATCCCTGTCTGAAACTTTTCGGATCGTTTTCACTGGCGCCGGCAGATTTTTGGCAGTTTTTTGCATAAATTAAAAAAAATTACCGACCGCATTTTTCAAAAATCACATGGTCAGATACAGAATATTTTTTTACATATGCTCAGAAATTTTCAAATTGATATCTCAATTAGTTTTCTTAAAATTCGCTAATTAGTAAAATAATTTCGAATTCGTTCATTTCCGCTTAAAAATCCAATGTGCCAGTTCCTTTCTTTCGCCATTTTGATTTAAAAGATGTCATTTTTGAATTGATGGTTAATGAGAATCTAATATCTAGGCTAATTATCAAAATATTAAAATTCTGAGGCTCGGGTGCACATGGCCAGAACTTGGACTATCCACGCCTAAATTTCCAGACTTCTAGCACCATTCCAAATTTTTATTTACTTGTTTTGTATCTTTCTTTATTCAAGAGATAACGGACATCTTGTCTGCTATGCTTGCTTGTAGAAAAAAAGAAAAGAAAAAGAAACACGTTATTTTTTTTTTCTGCAGCCAAATCAATGCGAAATGATAAATATCTTCGGTTATAAGAATCAGATAATTTTAATTTTTACAAACTTGTAATGTGGAAACAGAGAGGATTCGAAAGGTGTTAATTTTAAAATCGTAGCTTAAATAGAATTGTTAATTTAAGTCACCTAAAAAATCTCTTAGTACCTCTTTCTTTGCGGTTCCATTATCGAGACACCTGCGACGGCTCAAATTTTTATCAAAAAACGTGTTGCAAGATTAAATTGCTCGAAAAATTAAACATTTCTAATTAATATTTCTGAAAGTTGTGGATGGAATTTTTTTAAATTTGACTTTTTGAATTTGTGATTGTTTGTTTATATAGATCTGCAAATTTTCGTGTCGAAAGACCTAATAGTTTCTGTTATTTTGACATGTGTCGAAAAGGCGTAGTTAAAAGTCATTGTGGTAGCCCAACCTTTTTCCAGTAAACCTAAAATCTTTCTTCCCTCTCCCAACACACAAATCATTTTGCCGTTTCAAGTTTCTTTTGCACCATTTTCAGAAAAATATGGCATTTTAGAAGCGATGGTTAATGAGAAACTAATTAATATCTTGGGTAATTATCAAAATATTAAAATTCTGAGACTCAGGTGCACATGGCCAGACCTTGGACAATCCACACCTAAATTTACAGATTTGTAAGTGGGCTAGATTTTGCTAGCCATCGCCAACAGACACACACACACACACAGAGCGAAACTTTCTTTTATTAGTATAGATACATACCAGAATTTCCGAATAGTTATCTAACTACGGAAAGGCTGTCATTAAATAAAGCTAAGATTACTAACCTAAAATTACGGTAGGTTATTTGAATGGAAAAAACGCCTGCCGCGAGATCACGCAGCTTGCAAAATTGCAATCCAGAAGTGTCATCAAGGTTGTATTCCTCGCAAACACAGGTTATGTTTTCCAGTTAATAACAAAATCCACACAAAACGATTTTGTCTTCTAATATTTATCTCTTTCTTTTATAAATTTGTTGTCCTAAAAGCACGTTTCAATTACACAATATTCAGGGGCGGCGTTAAAGGAGTGCAAGGTCGGGCGACGCGGGTACGCAAAATATTTGATCCGAGATTAAGATCTAAAAAATATTCTAATAACTGATGAAAAAAGCTCTCTCAGGGAGCGGGAGTAGCACATGGGCGTGAGCTTTAGTAGCCATGGCGTGCCAGGAGTATTAAAACTTTCCCTAGGTGCCCGTTTTCTCCCCTCAATCGTATGTAAACAAGTCCGCTTTGGTTTCAGATTCTGCAATTTCCTTCGATGTACATTCAATTTCTTTATGATAATCCGTCTCTTTTGCTATCTGTCTATTAGTTGAGGATTATCCCTAAGAAAATTCACAAAATTTAATGCACTAATCAGAATGTATGTGGGAAAAATATTGGAGCGACTTAGGGGCGCAAAATTTTCCCTGGCTGAGGGCGCACCGGCCCTCGGGCCGATGGGCCAGTCCGAGCCTGCGTATGCGCAGTGAAAATATTTAGTGAACTTGCTCATTTTTCATACAATTTTTATTATTTTTTAATTCTGATTGCAGGGTGTTGTGTACAATTTTGTTTTTCATATTTTCTGAAAATAACTTGTTTTTATATTAAAAACTCTGCAAATTATAAGCAAAAAACATGGCGAAATTTGGGACTGTTTTTATAAAAACCAGAATTTCTCTTCGAGTATACTTGCTATCTTCATAAAAATGATCCCAAATTATTACAATAAGCCACTTAATCATAATCTACAGTTTGAATGCTTTTGCAATATTAGTTTTTACAGGGTTATCCAAAAGATATTCGTTTTTCTTCAATTTGTTGACGGCCCCTTATGGGGTTTCGGGAAAAAATCTTCACTGAAATTATCATGTTGTTTGCACTCCTGAAGTTTCAGGATAATTCCTCATGTATCTTTCTAGATATTTAACAAAACGTCTAAAATCGCAAGTGACGGGTCATCATTGGAAATATAGTGTATAATAAAATGTTTTGTTTTCACAGTCCGCTTGTCATTAATCTTATGCAACCTTTGCATAGCAATTGTTGCAAAAGTTGTGTGAAATAAGTATCATAATTTGGTAAATTTTGGTCATAAGAAAATTCATTTTTGCTTATTAGAGCATGGAATTTTTTTTTTTTTTTTTTTTAATATAACTTACAAGATCCAGGTATTGTATAAATATATAAATTTTGATGTAAATAACTTTTAATGTGATAGATAATTTTTTTTTGAAAATATTTGGAATTTGACCTATACCTCTAAACTAACAGTTGAGGAATTAGCTATTGAACATTGATAACAGGACACCCAGTATATCTTTAAGAATTTCATTATTCTTCATCTTGAATCATCTTCATCCCCAATATATAAAAACTTACTGGTAAGCTATTACAATTGTTATAATTTTTCTGCACCAGTTATTAATATGAAACAAGAATTTTTTTTAAAAGCATAAATTAAAATGCAGCTCATTTTGAAACTGATTCTAATCAGACAGAAAGATACAAACTAGAACTACTTAGCAAAGACATTAGAGACTAGAACGACAGCAAATCAAAATAGGCATGACTATGCAAGGAATGTTGCTAACTTGTGCGGTTTTATTTAAGAAATTTCATACTTTCAAACACAGAAATATTTTAAAAAGCATTTTTGCCAAACGAAAAAAAAAAAAAAAGTAGTGCACAGTGAAATACTTTAAATTTTATAATTATTCAATCATCAGTTAATGATTATTTGAAAGTAATTTTCATGTAAGAATTTGCTATAAATTTACAAAAAAATATTAAAAAAAAAAAATTTAATTTTACAATCATATACATTTGTGTAAGAAAAATCACACTATTAAAATAAAATACAGGATCTATTATTTTTGTTAGCAATCTTTTGGATTATTCAATGAATGGAAAGTTAAGAAAATACCTACAAGCATTAAAAGAATAATAAGCAATGGACCCTGCACCATTAACATGCCGTATGTCAGATGACACGTAGTTGCCCGTTGCAGTAGATCACAGTATTATTACCATACATCAACCTTAATTCAATCATCCGCTTTCTATTTATACATGCAATATTTTGTTGCAACAGGAAGTGCATTGTTTTAAAAATTACTTATCATGCTTGTATGATTGCATAATTACAAATAAAAGAAATTTGGAGCAAAGAAATAGGCCCAGAATATTTGGTTATGCTTTTGCTAGCATGCAGGAAAATTTGCATATTTTGGCCAATAAAAATTGCATAAAATATGAGCAAATACTTTAAGCTGATTAAGAAACAAAACTTTTTGTGGTTTTGAACAGTTCTAGCTGAACTCGTCTGATATTTTATTTAAAAACAACATTTCCAAATTCTACATATTAAATGTCTTCTGCAATTATTAATATCCAAAAAGTATTGTAATGATTAAAAGTTTATTTTTATAATCAAAGCTTATGTTTAACAAGGAAGATGAAAGATTAGTAACCACATTAATCATATCAACAAGTTTGTCATTTAAGTTTAACATTTCTGATGAATAAATAAAGTTGATAAATATGTATAAATCTTTGATATTATTGTCAAATGATTAAAGCAAGTTTATGCAGAGCTCTAATGCATGTACAGAATTATACTGTGTAAATAAACTACCTTGGTCTTAGAGGATCAGATGAATCAAAAGATGAAAGCTCCGGTCGACCTGTACATGAAACTGAGGCCGACTTAGTATGTCCCTTAGGTCTAGGAACAGGAGTTCGATCACCAAGTAAAGGTATGTTACTGTCAGAAAGTTAATAGGGTTAAAATGATTATTTCATGCACAGAATTTTAGCATAGTTAAGCATTAATTGGGATAAATATCAGGGAATTAAGATATTAAGGCATTTTAAGGATACAAAATACAGAAATAAAAGTGCATAGCAGATAGGCCGTAGCAAGCATCTTTTAAAGGGCAGGGGGAAAAAAAAGGCAAAGTTGGGAACTGCTGTGAATTTGATTTGCTAAGTTTTGTCCTAATCAGAATGCAAAGTTCATATATGATTAACTTTTTTGTGATACTTTATAAACATTTTAACTTTTATACTGCACTTTGCATCCTTGTTACATCCATTTAACAATCTCGCGACAGAAAAATTTGAATTTTTCAAATAGCAAATGATCTTACCTATTAGACGTTTCTTGACTACCTGATTTTTCTGTAGATGACAGTGTTCTGTTTTCACTGTAATTATAAGTATTTCTTCGAGGAATACCACTAGCAGATGGAATATGAGTCCGACGAGTAGTAGATGATGCTACTTTTGAAGGGCTACTACCACCAGATTGTACAGATCCAGCTAAATGAATGATAAGTAAAAACTAATGTGAATGTTACTAAATAACTGGAAGAAAATAAGTTAAAACCACAAATGTTTCAAAATTTTAACTTTACATTTGCAAAAAGTTTCAAGGAAAGTCAATATAGGGCTAAGAAGTTATAAAATTTACATAATTAAATCATACATGTTTGATGACTTGGAATTTTTAATTAAAGAAAAAATATTGCATTATAAAATATTAACCAATAAATAAAATACATAATGATTCTATGTGACCCAAATAGCCAATCCTTTCCTGCTTATTTCTGTCATGATACAATTTTTACAGCCTCAGGTACAATTTTTCACAACTTTAGCAATTAGTTTCATTTTATATAAACAGAAAATATACTTGAACCTTAGAATAAGGGACCTCCACAATTTTAAAACCCCTTAAGTTTGTAATACAAATAGTTACTGGTGTAAAATTTAAAGTCAACAAATGACTATAAACATAATTGAATGACACTAATCAAAACTATAATATGAACTCACTCAATTAAAATTATATCATGTCCCATAAAATAAAACATTTCTAAAAGCTAACAAGAAAACAACTTTAATTTATCAACTGTGATTAAAACTGAAAACTTAAATGAATAAACTGCAAATTAGTATAATTTGCCTTATTTTATTAGCAGCTGAATCACATTAAAAGAATCAAAATATTGTGTTCCAAAAATGCTACGCATAATAATCACCACTCAACTTTAAGGTATTGTGGAATACGCCTATACTTGAAAAAGGAATAGATCAGTCTCATTCTTTTCACTTACTTTTGAAAATAATCGGAATCAAACATTTAACCCGTTAACGGGCGGTGACCACAAAAAAGGACACCTAATTTTAATTCCAAAACTGACAAACGGCACCAAGAATATTTAATTAAAATTTTCCTTTTATTAAGTAACGGAAAATAAACAAGTTTTTATTTTGTAATTAATTTGTTTATAAATTCTGGTGTCAGTCCATTATTTCATCATTTTACAAACAGACTTACTCCGCGCCGGAAAGGGTTAAAAAAGAAAACATTAAGATATTTTTCATTGAAAAAAAAGTTTGAATTTTGTGTTTATGTAATCAAGCAAAAAATTTTATGTTTAACACCTCATTACTTATTTCCAATTCTTCTTTAGGTAGTAACAAGGGTGAAGGGAGGGAGGACTAAAAGTAGTTTGGTTCATAATTCGATAAAAAAAAAAAAAGCAACGAAATTTAGGCAAAAAAATTATGCAATTGGATGACCCAAAGCAAAAATATATTATTCTCTTTGCTTTGAACAGGACCGGTTTCACTATTACTTCACTGAAAAATTTTATCTCTTTACAAATTTATTTAGGAAAGGAGGGGAAAGGGGGGGGGGGTCAAAATTTATGCTTGCCCCAGGTAAAAACGAGATCCTAGTTTTGGCCCGACTTGGTCAATTCGTCAAGTACCAATTTTACTTCATTTGATTTACAAAATAATTCTTTGTCAACTTTTAAGCTAGCCAATAGTATCTAGAAACAAGTACAAACATAAAAAGTTTTTTTTAGAAAACTTTTATAAGCAATGAATGTTTATCTTTAAAATCACACCTATTTTTTCCCGAAAATTTCCGTTACAATACATTAATTTGGCATTGGCATGAACTTGATTATGGACTGGTTTTTTTTTACGTCTGGTAGAAAGCACAAGCAAGATAAAATTATATTAAAAAATACATAATTTTTGCTTTGTTTCTTTTTAAGATATTGCAACAGCAAAGAAAAAAAATGAAACTACAACATTAAAACTATCTTTTAAGGATTTCTAAAGTGATTTTTTAACATATAATAGGAAATTAATTAATGCTAAACTATTAATTGATAGAATTGATTGATCTAGCATTTTTTTTTTTTTAAGTATTACACTCTGTATTTTTTAATTTATAATTTATTTTCTACTTTTTAGCCTTTAAATTATTTTATTGGGTACTTTTCGGTTAGCCGGGTGCCAGTGATATATGTACATATCTCATCAAAAACAACTCGTTGTAAATGATCCCGCCAAGCCACAAACCTAAAACGTCAGTCATAAAAAGAAGTGATATCACATAAAAAGAAGCGATATAGAAGTGCATACTCCTAGTCCCGTGTAAAAATCTATCACCACTCATAATGTTTCCAAAGGACTCTGAGTGAGGTACAGTATGTGAAAACTGCTTGGCGACCTGCAGGCTTTTATAATGTTGGTGTTTCCAGCAATTACATATGACTATATTATTTTTCTTTCTGCCATAAAATTGTAAAAAGTTGAAGCTTCTATGTTTGCATGTCCTTTCTTATTTATGAGCTTGAAAAATCAATTTGTTGATTTTATTTACCATTATTTAAACTAGAAACACCACTCTTACGAAGAGGATTTTTTAAGTAAACATGTAAAGATTTTGAGTTTGTAAAATATATATATATATATATATATATATATATATATATGTAACGAATTATCCGGGGACGACTTGGGAGACTAATAATAGACAGAAACATACAAATAAGTTGGACTCGGAACCTCTAGACAGATCGAACTCGTTTATTGAAGCATTCCTTCGTACAGACATCTTCGCGCGTTTAGCCGGAGGTCCCGTGAGCCATTTACGTTAAATTTTGATATCTACATGGCCGAGGGTTTGGCTGACCGCTCAAATGTGCCAAAATTCTGTCTTCTTCGTCCTTGCATGTGGTTTTAATCAGAATTTAGGATATTTTCCAGCAGAGAGAGAAAGAGTCAAATTGGGAGGATCATTTATTTTAATTGGTCGATTAGCTTTTGACTGATGTCTGGGGTCTTATGCCGACACCAAGGCTTGGCCGTGCCTGGGAGCCGCACCCCACAGACTGCTGCAAGGAATGCAAACTCATCACTTTTAAAACTTAAAGAGATGTCGAAATTGATAGATGAAAGTAATATTTGTGAGGCTGAGAAACAAAGATCACAGGGGCAGATTAGATTTAAGCATTAGATTTATAAGTTAGAAAAAATGTTTTAGGATTTAAAATTTAAATTTTGCATTTTAAAAAGGGTTTAATTATATCCTTTCACATCCCCCCCCCCTCCAAGATGAGATCCACCAAATTTGCTTGCAAAACTGGGGTGCTCACCCGGAAGACCGAGAATGCCAAAGTGAGTTAAAAAGAAGTGTTTAATTGAGTAAGACTTCAAAATAAGTTAACGTTAAAGTTAAATTCACAACTAAGATTGGTAAAAAGTGAGGGCTGAATTTTGCTGCTGGAAAAATATTAAAAGTTCATATTTTGACGCATAAAAATTAAGGAAAAATGAAAGATTTTATGTTTTTATGCTAAAAATTTCTAAGTTTGGTGTATGGCTCTCGGGACAATATGACCGAACTTTACATTAACAACTTGAAAAATATAATTATACCACAAAACATACGGAATCTATGAAAACAATAATACAGTAATATTACCACAAAACTATATGAAAAAAAAAAAGTTCGGCTTGTATGTGGTACGAAATTATCAAAGTTTGGGACGATTTAGATCAGGGTTGCCTGCGGTGCACTGTCAATTCTGCGATCCCTCAAGTCTGTGTAAAAGCAAATGGTGAACATTTGAAAAATTTGTTAAAATATCGTTGTTTGTTATACTTTTGTTTTGTAAGAATAAAAAATGTTATCAGGTAGCTTATATTTGAGAATATAGTGTTTTCCTGTGTGCCCATACTTTTCAGCAACCCTATACCTGTAGTTTCACTGTGATGCACACTATGATACATAGTGTTGTGATTATATGAATCATTCAAATCAAACAATCATCATCATCATCATAAATGTTAATATATTTGAAGTTGTAATTGATTTGGACTCTACTTGAACATGTTCTCTTGCATGAAAGGATACAAATTATATTTTGAGATAAATATAAAGAGAACAGATTAATAAACAACTGAGATAATAATAGGAATAAGAATAAAAGAATGTATTGTAAAAATACATACTTGAATTTTCTTGGGATAATTGATTTGTTTTAGCTGGTCGAGGATTGGTAGAAATAGTGGGGGATCCCAATGATGTAGAAACTGGAGGATTCTCTCTAACAGTGGCTGCTTCAAGAGTATTTTGCCTCTTAAAGGACGGAGGAGGACCATTAGTTACAGGTGTTTGATTGGCTAAAAAGAAAATTTAATATAACTTACCACAAGGATTTACATAAATGAAATTTCAAAAGATCTAGTCAAAACTCATTAACAAAATTTTCCACACATTTAACTACTGGATTACTAGTAGCTTTTTTATATAACTAGCATTTAAATTTCGGGTAACCTAAATAAAGTACACAAAAGATTCCCTCTCACTTGGTTTAGCTTTAATCTCCGTTGCATTTTCAGAGATCACATTCTCCCTAACTGCTTTTGTTTCACCTGTTGAAGCAGGAAAAATGGGAACATGTAGCACTTATGCCGCAAGGAAAATAAAACATTTACGGAGCAAAACATGAAACAATATAGCACTTTAGGAGCAGAAAAATGGATAAAAATGTAGCCCTTTTTAAAACTCAGAAAATTAAAAAAAAAAAAAAAAAAAAAAAAAAAAAAAAAAAAAAAAGAACAGAAATATGAGAAAATATTTATTACAAAGCAAGGACAAAATGAAAATAAGCACTTCTGAATAGGAATGGCAACACTATATTGATATATTGTAAACTTTTGACATCTCTAATATATACCTATTTCTATTGATTCATACTCTATTTTTAATAAGATTTCAAGAAGTAGATGCTTCATAGGAAAATTAAATAGCTTTCTTTACATGCATAAAAATTAAACTAGTCAAACTGATTTCATTCCTGTTAAGCAGATGTAATTTTGTGCGCATGTTTTTGAAAAAACTCAAATTTTCAATAGAAGATAAGGATGCATGAATAGAGGCCATTTACCCTCTGCCTTCATTTAAGTAAATTTTACAATAGACAAATTTAAATGAAGTATGCTTTTCATATTTTACTTTTATTTAATTATGAAATACACATGTATGATGTTTGAGACTAATATTTTCAGGTTTAATCCCCTCTCTTCCTGAAAGAAAAAGGAACAGACAGCTTATATTTAAACATGTAGGTGTTTTTTTTTTTTTTTTTTTTTTTTTGGGGGGGGGGGGGGGGGGGAAGGGGGTTGGGGCTATATCTAGAAATCTCTCTTAAAAATACTTTTAAACACATCAGTATTTGTATTGTGTGCAGTGATTGTATTTGTATTGTATGCTATTGAAATGATTTTCCTTGGCTGTTTTCATTATGTAATAATTTTGTTTTCTCAGCTTGTGATACTAGAAATTTCTGTCTCAAAGAAAAAATATATTAAGTACTTTTAATCTGTTTATTTTTGCTTTTAAATATTAATCTTGAAGATAAAGTTGTTACAATTTAGAATTACGGGTATCAAATTTTAATGATTACAATATTTAAATGAATGGCCAAAAACTTATTGAAATTAGCATTTGGAATTCATTTTTCAACGAAACTGTTAATGCATTAGTTTTTAGAAAATACAAATTTAAAAATCTAAAAACACCTTAAGTTCTTTAGGAAGCTAAAATTTCATTTACATGCACCGAAATAAGTCTGCAAGTTTTTTTTTGTTTTGTTTTTTCCCCATCTTAAATATATATTTGACCTTTTAAAATCCAGTGATCACTTTTAAAATCTAGTAAAAGTCATGTAAAAAATCTGAAAATATTCATACATCAAGTAATAGACATTGTAAAATTATAAAATATTATATATTTAAATTTTCTATACAAAAATGTTAAGAATAAAGAAACTTCAAACAAGTGGGTAAGTGTGATCGAAGATCGCTCAAAGGGTTTCGTTTAATATTCCTTTCAAAACACTTTATCCTTTCTTTAATAAATTCAAACAAATTTCATTTAGCAACAACAACAACAAAAAAAAAAAGTCATGTTTTTTATAAAGTAAAAATTTACCGGTCTATTTTTTCCTTTTTTCAAATATCTAAACCAGCCGGTTAGCGGTACAAGCCCACTATTATATTTTGTCATAATAATATCCGTCATATGGACTAAATGAAATATTTAAAAAAATAATTTCAAAATTAAACAAATTGTACACCTTCAAAATGTTAAAATATGCGAATATTTCCATAATCTGATTTTTATCACGATTCAATATGTTTCTCAAACTCATATATTTACTATTCTCTATTATTTATATTGATACTCGCTTTGTATTATTCTCAAACATTTGAAAAATTAGTTAAACTTCCTATGAGACGTCAGATTTTCTTTTTAATTATCTAATGACGTGATATTAATCCGCTTTGTCCACTTACACATACTCATACTCCTTGTATTATTGAGAAATCTTAGACATTTTTCATTTTATTACGACTATGACATCAATCAATTTTATTTCGATTTATGTTTTTTTCAATTGGTGAAACTTTTTATTTCATTTTCATTTTTCACGTGAAAATCGTCTGTTAGAAAATTAATTATTGTAGAAAGAATTTCATTGTGGATTTTAAATCTTTGGCATCTGCTATAACGAAAAATGTTTCAATTTAATAGGAAAAGGCTGTTAGAATTTTGGTTTTTTATCTCATTAAAATACGAATTTTTCAAATTTTAATATTTTGAGCTCTTTACAGCTGCTATTCAGATTTATACACCAAGTTTCAACTCTGTAAGTTACATACTTCTTGAGAATGGCTCTGTGATGGACAGACAACGGAGCGGGGGTAATAGGGTTTCATGAGATGAACGAAACCCTAAAAATCACTGAAACAAATTTGGCCTGGGTCAGATTTACCCCCCCCCTTTTTTTCTCAGGACAGAGAGAACAACGGAGAGAAAACTATTAATTGGAATCAAATATACTGAAAACTCAATATTTTAAAATCTCTATTAGTTTAAAAAGGTAAAAATAAAAAATGCTATATTGATATCTAGAAAATTTTTGCCATCACTATTTTCAGAAGTAAGGGGGGAAATGTGTAAAACAACTTTAAAAAAGAAAAAATATATACATAGATACAAATTAAATAAAAAAAAGTTATTTAAAGACAGCTTCAAAAGCCTGAAATTTAGATTAATAAGAAACATCCCAGGAGTTTAGGTCTTGCAAGAATGGTTCCTATAATTTAATGCTTTTCATGCTAAACAAAAATACATACAGTTGAACTCTTAACACAAGAAACACTTCTGCAAACACAACTACATTTTTATATTTGTTATTCAGCGATACTCACTTTGATATACTTGTATATGATTAAAGTTTATTTTGTTATTCTCACGGATTACATATCAATTTTTTTTATTAAAAAAATATATAAGGATAGCACATTTAAAAATCTCTTTGATAGCTATAAAGCAAAATTTCCATTTTAGTTTAAAAAATATATAAAATTCTTGAAATTTTGGTAGGTTGCTTTTTTTTAAATAAAAGTTTTAAATGGTAATTTGTATCTTATTCCATGAATAACTAAAAAATGACAGATATTTATCAAATTCACTCAAGTTGAATTTACCTTACAAAATCTAAAGAAATAAATTTTATAAAAAGATTAAGATTTTTTTAAAAGTTGGCTCCATGTCACAAACATTTATTTCAAACTAATCCTCAAAATAAGAGTATACAGTTAAAAAACAGCCTCGCTCCCCCTAAAAGACAAAGGGCTCAATTAAACTATATTTCAATATTAAACAAACTTGTATTAAATGAGTTCAAGAGTATATATTTAAAAATACAATTATTATATCTGCAATGATCCAACAACCCACCTTTTCCCCTCCCATTTTTAGAAGTAAAAAAAGAACTATGTTTTGTCCATTTTATCTACTTAAATTTTTAAAATCATTCATAACAATAATGCATGTTTCAACTTTATACACATGTTCCACAGTCAAAGTTTGTACATTACAATGACAATTCGAGTAATATTATTAATACTAAAACATTCAGCATACTCAAAAATATTTTCATGCTATCAGAAAAAAAAAAAAAAAAATTCTAGAGAAAATTTAAATCAGTATAAATATAAGTCAATTGACAATTTAAAGAGAAAATATTTGCATATGAGAGGTATAAATGAAATCTAAATTTCAACTATTTTAGTTTGTAATGCTTCTTGAGTTTGCACATAAAACATTCAAGAGATAAGGAAAATGGAAGGAAAGAATGGCAAAACACATTTTATTTTTTTCTCAAATCATACTAATTGGCAGAGTTGGCAACCGGTTTAAAAATAAATAAAAAATTAATATATATATATATTTAAACAAGGTTTTTTGGTTTTTTGGTTTAAACCAGATTTTTTGGGATTTTAATATCATTTCCTATTACATGTAGATGCATATTTGTTCATGAAAATAAACAGTGTTAAATATTATATAAGTAATATAACTTCAATTGAAAATAATTCAAATTAAATAATTGCAGTCGGTTATGTAAGAAATTGAAATAAGTTGCAATTTAAACGTAGTTGGTAACAGCTATGTCTTATGTTCGAAGAATAAACTGCTCTAAATTGTGAAACATAGATACCTTAAAAATCCTATCAAGAGTCTTTTGATTATTAACAATAAATAAATATTTGGTGTAGTTCCATGAATATCATTTTTCCATGGCTATTCAAAGTATTTTCTTTGAAATATTTGTTATCTGGGATGTTGATTTTGCTCTCAGAACACTAAATGAACAATTATGATTTATTTAAAGCCTTTCAAAAGAAATTCCTGGAATGATTTGACATTTAACAGTTGAGTTTTTACACCTTTAAGAAGTATTGTGTATTATCACTTGACACTTCTATTACAAAACTGCCAGGTTTCCAAAGAAAGACAGTAAAATTAGCAAAAACTATTTACCAGCTTTTTAGACCATGGAGAACATTGGTCTTAAAATGCACAGTAGCTTTTACAAAGAGTTGGCATGCATTAAATGGTTTAAACAGACATCAGACTTAATAATGGGGTCCCCCCCCCCCCCCCTATGATATGTTATAATAATACCCATTATTTAACCTTCACACCGCCGCGACCTGATATATCCGTTCACTATGCTGTAGCTTTCACAGCAATACAAGGTTTGTTTAAATTAATATAATTCTACAAATATAATGCATTTTTAAAACATCAAGTAATAATTGATACTCTCAAGGATTATACTTATATACGTAATTAAGTTTTTTATCTCAAGTTTAAAAATTCAGATTCTTTAAGCATTTAAAAAAAATTACAGAGAAAACAACATTAAAAATTTGCCCTTTTGCTCGGCAGTCAAATAACTAAATTAAAAATTAATAAAATTATATATTTTTAGGCATTTTTTTATCAAACGATGTCTCAAGCAAACCTTATCTTAAATTCCCCTTCTATTTTTTTGTTAGGTGCAAAACAATGGGTTTGGTTGGGTTTTAGAGCATTTAAATATCTTGTTACACGTTTAAGTTAAAAGTAAACAGACACTTATTCAACAGAATTTTGATTTAAAAATTTAACAGTTTTTTTTTTAAATACCAATCTTTTGTGCGATTATTACTATAGGAGACCACACCAATAAAAGATTTTCTCTACATTGACTGTAGTGCCTTTTAGTTTTGAAACTAGTTCATTGAACATTTTAATATATCCTTCTTGACCTAATCATTACTTCTCAATTCTAAACAAATTTATCTTCAAGATTTCTCCAGTGTGGTTAACTTTTTTTTATATAAATATCATTATCTGTAGTTGTAAAAGAATATTTTTATATTCTAATATTTCTAGTGATTATATTTTTGAGTGATAACATTTTTTACCATTAGGTTCAGCAAGTAACAGAAAAGATTGATTGGTATTATTGAAATGCTATAACAAGCACTCAATTTTTGAATGTCATCTTATTCAACTTCATATCTTGTGTTTCTTTTTACAATTTTTAAAGGGTAAACTTCCCGATTGAGAAATTTTTTTTTACTATTTGACCAAAATCTTAAAGATTAGCTTGTTATGTTAAGATCTTAAAGATTATGTTAAAATTTTAAAGATTATCTAGTGCTTGTTATGTAACTGCTGTAAATAAACTGTATTTTTTTTAATAAAAATATTTTATGCTAAGTATTGAATACTTTTTATCTATTTTTTCTTTTCTATTTTCACATGTTTTAAGATAACTCTTTAGGGCATCAGACAAGTTCATCAACACATGCTAATTTTCATCCTATATGCACACAAACATGACCTAGACTCACTATGCCTCATATTGCTTGCGGGGATAAAGTGCTAAAAAGTAGAAATTATTTACATGAATAATTTGAAACTGTTAAATTACAAAACAGAGAAAATATTATATTAGATTTGTTTAAAAAAAAACCCAGGTGGTTTAAACCATGGTTAAAACCACTTGGTTTAAACTGTGCCAACCCTGCTAATTGGTAAAGATATCTTACAGATTGAATTTTTCCAACTGAGCAAAAAAATACCCAAGTTGAGATTCGAACCCAGAACCTTTGACTTAAATGGCCAATGCTCCCCTGATTGAGCTAACAGAGCCAATAAACGGTGGGCGTATTCTGAGCAAAATATGCCGCCAGTTGTCAGCCCAGGTAGCTCAATCGGTAGAGCATTGGCAATTTAAGTCAAAAGATCTGGGTCTGAACCCCAGTATGGGAATTTTTTTCATTCAGTTGGAAAAATTCAATTCGTAAAACGCATTTCGTTCATTTAGATACATCAATTGTATAAATTACAACAAAATAGGATTAAAAAGGTGAGATAGAAGGGAAAAAAAAGAAAAAACATGCAAGCCATTATAAAAGCAGGACTTCTATCATATCTCTTACAATATTAATGATTTTTTTTTAGCAAAAGCAGTTTGAAACTCTAGAACTTCAGCACACAGAAAAATAAAAAAATACATATTAATCAGCTAAACCAAACTGCATGATCAATTACTATGATAATATAGAGAAAAGAATGTTTAATTATAGGCTATAAATAGCACAGAAACTAAATATATTCATAAAAAAAAAAGCAGATCGTGCAATCTTAAAAGGTGGAAACAAATCTACAAGATTTTTTTTATCTTAGATTAAAACAGATTTTCCTTTTTAATGTTATAATTTTTTTACCTTATTTTATAAAAAGCTAAAAAACTTCTACCTATGGGAGATACAAGTAGGTAAAACACCAACAAGTATAAAATGTATGAAAAGAATGGAGAAGATGCATTTAGAAGAGAAATGCAAGAAATATTTAAAAATTCAGAAAATCAAGTACCCATAATACCAAAAATACTTAAAAAGATCTTCAAATGACTTTGAGATTTGTTTCTACCTTTGAAGTAATCGCATATTCTGAATATGTGTAAATGCCTACTAGACAAATGCATTACCAGTTCCTTAATTATCAAAAGAAAAGAAAAAATTGTCACATAATATAAAAATGTTAATACAGATAAACTCCTGCAAAAAAAAAACGGCAGTAATCTTTATTCAATGATAACTTAAGTTTAAAAAGTATATATTCAGTTGTTTTCCTTTAAAAAAAAAAATATATATATATATATATATGTGTATATATATATACACATACATATATGTATGTATGTGTGTGTGTGTGAAGGGGTTAGAATGACAATGGAGTAAGTCAAAAATATGAAAAATCTAGATAACCATATTTTCACTGAACGTATATTAGTTTCTGCTCAGTGTGACAGTCAAATAAGTAATAATTCACTTAGGAAGTCGTTAGAGGGCAAAACAAGTTGGACTACTTAATGCAATGGCAATACAACAAGTTTCACAAAACACTTCATTTCTCAAATTACTAAATATTGACTTACTCCATTGTCATTCTGACCCTCTCATATAATTTTCACTTTCTGCATATTGGATTTTTTCTTTACATATCTAAGTATTTTTCCCACTTATTTTAATTTTGAGATATATTTGTGTATTGTATTGCAATCATCGGTTTATCTATTGTTGATTATTTATGTGGTTTAATGGCTGTTATTTACAAAAGTTTTATTATATATATATATATATATATATATACACACACACACACACACTTTTACAAAATAAATTTATCAAATCTCTTGCAAATACAAATGGGAATGTTCAGAGGGAAAAAAAATACACACACAAGTTTTTTACTTACTTTTTTCGTCTACTTTTACCTTAAGTATAAATCCCTAGAATTATTATTTTTAATATAAATGCATATAAATAAATCAGTATCAAGAAGTTGCTTGGCAGTATTTATATGCTAATTAAAAGAAAATACAATAAAACCTCTTAATACCAGACACCTCGGACCATAAAATTTGTCTGCTATTCAGGAATGTCCATTATAGAGGATTTACTATACTGTGTAGCTGGGATGTAGAATACATTTAAAATTTTCTTTCAAACTGTGGTGGCAGCAAATGGAAGTTTATTTTTTTTTCTTCCCTTTAAATTTAAAAATTAGTCTTAATTGCGATTTAAACTAGAAAATGCAACTGAAATAATTATTTTAACAATTAAAAACAAAAAATCTGCAAAAAAATTATAATTTTTTCAGAAAAAAAAAAAAAAAAAAAAAAAAAAAACCTTGGGGGAAGAGTTTTACCACTTTAAAATTTCTGAAATTTTTATATCTCTACTTGCAATGTTAAATGAAGTTAAAAGTATTTCTAGAAGAAAACTTGTTTCTATTTTGATTTGAAATTTAAAAAAAACTTAAAACATGCCAAATATGTTACCTATAATGTTTCAATATGAAAATCGGTAAAAGCTGATAACAACTGAGAAAGCATTTTGAACTTTAAAAGTGGATTTTATTAAGAGATATTAAGACAACACTTCCAGTAATAGGAAACTTTACAGACTACCATATCATCAGTTTATTTTCTTATGACAGAAAATAACTAAAATTTTTCAAAAAGTACTAAAATCATACAAAAATATCCTATAAGAAATTTTATTACAGTAATTATGTTTAACAGGAAACTTTAGGACAGTTTAATTAGAACATTACAACTTCATCTCATATAACATGAATATAATAAAAATTACAAAATCACAAAAAATCACTAGATATTTTTTCTGACTTTTTAAAGCAGACTTATTCCATTAAAATAAATTTATAGCTGAAAAAAATCAAATGTGCGTTATAAGAAAATGGGGAAATAAAGAAACAATAAATAATTGTTAAAATGATGATTAAAAAAACAATTTGTTTTAAGAAGAAATCAATATTATATTTGAAAAAAAAAAAAAAAAATTGCCACCATATGATGGAACTGAACTATTTTTAAAAACGGATCTATGTTGCATAAAAAATTTGAAATATATAACATTTGATAAGAGCAGGTGTTCTTAGTAGTCAGTAGTTCTTAACAATAACTATGCAGTTTATTTTAGAATAGGAAACTTTCATCCCAAATTGAATGGACATAAAATTTCTAAACTGAAACTAAAAAGAATACCTAACTCCTGAGAAAATTTAATTATTCAAGTATGAAATTTTATTCAGTTTAATATTTTATATAAAAGAAATATATTCAATTTTTTTAATATGCTTATAATAGTACCAAGTTTCTCATCTTAAAAATGCTTCGGTTCAAACAAATTTCCAGAACAATGACAATTATATTTATTTTTATTATAAACACTGATGATATCAATTACATGTGCATTTATTTCAATAAGGTATTAAAATCACAAATTAAGCATAAAATAGCAATTGGTGATTATCAATCAAAACAATAAATAACAAACAAGTAGAAACAGAATTGCAAAGGTCAACTTACTATGACTGAAGCGACGTGGTTTACTGCTTGCTGAAACACTACGCTGCACTTTGATGTGCGGTGGGGATTGACTATTACCAGTAGTTTCAGAAGGTGCTTTTAATGTGCGTAGCGATAAACTAGAGCTAGACTGAGAATCACAGCTATCATTCTGAAATTTTCAAATAAAGCTTACATAAATGGTGGTAACTTAAAAAAACAAATAACAGCTAATAATTTAAAATTTTTCGTACTGTGGGACATAAAGCAATTATCACACTTAAATATATCTACTAAAGTTATTTATTACCCAGAGTAGAGTTAAAAAAATATTTTTAAAAAAGTAACTTGCAAGGCAAATTAAAAAAAATAAATTTCCAAAATTTTAAGCCCGAGAAGGGACAGATATTAAAATTATTTTATTTAGTCAATGCTACAATAATGTTGCATTTTTATATTAAATCTTGTTCCGTCTATTTAATCTTAAAATATTAAATTTAAATTTGAAACATGATTTTAAAGTAACTTTAAAGCATTTCATTTAGTTGAAATGAAATCTAAATAAATCTTCAACCTTTTTTTCAGTTTTACATGCATTATGCAAAATTTGTATTGTAGCAAATTCTAACAGACAAGAAACATGAGAAGTTCAAATAATTTAAAGAGTTGAAGATTTATTTAGATTTCATTTAAACTAAATGAAATGTTTTAAAGTTGCTTTAATATCATGTTTCAAATTTAAATTTAATATTTTAAGATTAAATAGACGGAACAAGATTTAATATAAAAATGCAACATTATTGTAGCATTGACTAAATAAAATAATTTTAATATCTGTCCCATCTCGGGCTTAAAATTTTGGAAATAACTTTATTTTTTTTTAATTTACTTTGCAAGTTACTTTTTTTTAAAATATCTCAAGTTTTTTAATAAATTAATATGAAGCAGATAAGATTCACACAAGGCAAGTATGTAAAAGACTGCACAGATCAAAATCAATATTGGTAATATGAAATATACAGTTCAAACATTGATTATTCTGTAAACAATTCAAATAATAAAAGTAATTTTTAACAACAAAAAAAATATATATATATATATGTATAACGAACTTCAATGGATTGTTTCTCATCTTCATAATGATAATAATAAACGAATCATGTTCATTTTTGCAAATAATTTTATTTCACTGTGCAAAATACGTTTGCAACCACTTTGGAAAGAGACACTAGTAAGTGGTGTGTGAAAGCTATCGATAAAATCTTGTGTTGTTTTATCACATAAGAAGTATAAATATAATAATGAGTATATATGAGCAGAATGTTCTTGAATATAATTGTAAACAGTGAATGTGTCAAGAGTTTTTGTTATACAATACAAATAATAAGAAAACAAGCTGGCTTCGCCCGCTAGCGGACCCCTAATTTACATCGGTGCCTCGAATCTTGTAAAACCTTGAACCGAACAAACCTCCGACCCGAGTCCCCTCTGCCTTTGGCACCGGATAATCCCTTAGTTTGCACATTGAATACTATAAACCTCTAACACAACGAACCTCTGACCCAGGTCCCGCTGCCTTTGGCACCGTATACTGGTCGTGCTACACACGCACCGGATGATCCCTTAATTTACACATCGAATAGTATAAACCTCTAACTGAATGAACCTCTGGATCAGGTCCCCGCTGGTTTGAACACACAATTTTAAAAAAGTGTGAATTGTGCTTCTTGCAATGCTGAAGGCAGGAATTCCCATGGGTGCTAGTACTGCAGCAGCATCATTATTGTGATTACTCATTAAACAAACTTTCTGACTGAGTAATTAAATTAAAAAGCTTTTTCCTGTATCAGCAACTCTGCTTACAATCAGATTTATGGGTGGAATAGACGGGTCTTTCTTTTGTTCTTCTACGTGCTTTATAATTGATTCAAATATTTTCCTTTGGTCAGCATTCATTTTTCTTGTTCAATTTATCTTCATTAATAACAATTTCTTGGTGAGTTTCAAAGTTATAAAAATCTGCGGCTATCATATTAACATCTTCATTTGATTCTTCAATATTTTCAAGCTTGTCGTGCAAATCACTTTCTTGTTGCAACTTTTCAGCCAAGTTGATTGCAGCTTGTAGACGTTGTTTTGTTTCGTAACATTTTTCCATCTCTGGAAAATTTTTCACATTGTGCTCAAAGGATTCACGGTAGAGTTTAAATTCTCCCAATAGGTCTTATTTGTTTCGCCAAGGCTTGAACAATATCAGAAATGAATTATAGTACAAATCAATTCCAGCGTCCATTTTCGGGTTATGATTGGGCATTTTCAAAACAACTGGTTTCAAACATTTTCTGAATCAACTGAGGTTTTCTTTTAATTCGTAATATTCTACAGACTTTTGGTCAACAGTCGTCTGTATTAGTACCTAGTGGCCAATTCGTATAAACACATGTTTTCTAATTTGTCATGTCGATTTGGGTAATAATCAAATTCCGACAGTAAATTTCAGTAGATCGTTCATCCTCTTTTGCCAATAAAATCAAATCATGGTGACTTTCAGTTTTATTCGTCGGTCTTTCTCAATGCTGGTATTTAAGTATTGCACAGCATCCCATGAATAGAAGCATTTATGGCCAAGAATTTTGTCTACGGCTTCGTAACTTCCAGATTCTCGACTAATCAAGATTTATCTCGCAAAAGTGTGATATCTGGCACCGAGACTTTTGTTTTCGTCAATGGTATTCCAAATATCTTCCTTACGATTTTTTTCCGGTTGGTTATATAACGCGTAATGTAATGATTTAACACCAAAACTGGGTGCCAATGTTGGCGGCTCACATAAAGAAAATCGCGGGATTATAATCATTGATCAAAGTTTGTTTTTCTGATATCATATAATTTTGTAACATGGTTTCCACCTTTACGAGATAAAATGCAGTCTTTAACAGAATTTAAAGTTCAATGTTTCACCAAACCATACTTGAAAATTATGTGTAATAATATGCAGCCTGATTATGGCACATTATTGATGACCTTTTAGATGATAATAATGATAGATTTTCTAATATTCCATAATTGAGTCTACAGCCAATGTTTCTTGTTAGCAAGAAAAAAAAAAAAAAAAAAAAAAAAAATTAGGTACTTTTTAGCTAGCCGGGACCCAGTGAAATATATATATATATATGTGTGTGTGTGTGTGTGTGTATATATATATATATACTTCACTGGCACCTGGTGAACCGAAAAGTACCAAAAAATATTATAGCAACAATATGGATGCAGTGTAAATGTGGATATGATTGAAGGTTTTTCACAAGATCGCAACAACCACATCAAACATTTATTGCCAATAAGAGTCCACTAAATCTACCCGCACAGGATTTTTCCCTTTATTGTATAACAATTATTTGTTTTCTTATTTTAAGTATATATTTGTGTTTTAATTTTAATAAAATAGTACTTAAAAGTCTGTAATTTTCAAATGTTATATATTTTAAATGCTCACTTTTGTTTCAACAGTTTTTTTTTGTTGTTTTTTTCCCCCAAGTGTTTTGATTCACGGGAATTTCATTTTGCACCAACTATTACGCTTGGCGACAATGGTTTTTGTATAACGGAAAAGTACCGAAAAAATTATTTACATTCAATAAATAACAAATCACAATATTTGGCACGGTTTGCACGACAACACGGTTTGTAGACAACATCTGCTCGGTCAGGGTTGAAATAATTGGCGCATTAGCAAACATTTTGGCATGGTGTTGGTTTAACGGAAAAGTACCAAAATAAAAGATACAGCACAAGCTGTACAGGAACGACGACATTGAAAATTGGATACTTCTCTATTATCCCGTCGAACCCTTTTCATAACAAAAAACTATCGCCAACTCCAAGATTAAACGCCAAAAATGCAGTCAAATTTACTTTATGTCAGAAGCATTATACGTGTTTGTTATGTCATCGAGTGGTTTTTAATACGACATTTGCGTGTATTATTCATTATGTTTTACTGACTTATTAGTTATTTCATTAATTAAAATAATAATTGTGTCCGTAAATTCTTATATTTTATTTATTTATTTATTTATTTTGATATTCCAATGGCAATGTTCTCCCATTTATTTGGCATTACAGTTTGGCGATACTTTTTTGTTATGAAAAGTGGTCGACGGGACAATAGAGAAGTACCAAAAATTGTTTGCCGCATATTTTACGTGAATTAGATGAAATTATGAAACACAATTCTTTTACACAAGCACATAAAATGCTTAGTGAGTTTGACCGTTAATAGGAGCCTGTTAGGCAATACAATTTTCCAATATCTATATTTCCTCTTTGTCGATGAATAGTATATGAGTATTATTTCAAATTTAATGTGAAAACCACAATTTCTACCCACGATTACTGTCCTATAACGGACATTTACGCTAGTATGAAACTAAAAACAAATAAGCATGTTTGTCACGTGATTTATTTAATTTGAAAGAATTCTGTTGCATACATTATAACCAAATATTTGAAAATGTCAGCTTATTTAGAATATGATGTTGTGTTGTTCCATTTTTTTAAAGCGTAAAAAAATCTAATTCAGTTTTATTTTGATCGTGGAAATCTTTCAATTGAAAAATTATTGCTGTGGTCAAATTATTATTATGGTTTTTGAATTGTTGGCAACAATAAAGAAACAGTTAAATTTTATAGGAAAAACGTCCACTGATTATCAGGGAAAATTATGAAATTTTGAATTAAGAAAAATATTTGAATAACGTAAATAAAACATAGCTTATGTTACTTCCTGGATTATAATTCATCTATATGCAACGGCATTTAATCCATTTTGATCCTGCCAGCCAAAAAATTTCACTATTTCAAATTTCAAATTTTATTAGAATTAGCACACAGTTAAAATTTTGTGGCAACGTGTACAAAAAGTGGGAAAAACTCTAGTAAATTAACTCGTTCAATGGGATTTGCTGTGTTAAATTAACATTAAGATATCACACTGGAAATAAATAAGTATTGCGCTGCCGTGCAATACTTAATTATGAAATTTAAAAAAATAAATAAAAACTTCATCTATGAAAATCAATTTAATAATTTAAGAGTTATGATGGTACAAACCACATAAGGGAGCTTTGCCAAAATATTTTTTTATTTTCAAAATTTTTAACAAATTCTTTTAATAGTGTTTATTCAAACCTTAAAACAGCAAAAAAATTTAAAAAGATCTGTATATAAGAAAAATAAAACTAATTTGCTGCTACAACAGTATGAAAAAAACAGTACATTAATTTTTCATATGAAATTGACATTTCACAATTTAAAAACGTGTTTTGCATTGTGACAAATGTAAAGTCTTTAAAGTCCTTGGCATACTGTTTTAAATAAAAAAAGTTTAGAGCATGTTAAAGAATAAATACATGCAATGCACAGTAGGATCCTACTGAAAATTCAAGGAATATTTTCTTTAAAAAAAGCATGCACAGACTTTCTTTTTCATTAATGCCAATTAAATTATTATTATTTTTTTTTAATTTATAGTTGTTGACAGGTATGTTAAATTTAGAAGTTTTGTATACACAATTTCATAAAGTAATTAAAAGTACATTTGTAAATAGATCTTGCAATTAGTTGGTCCAAAATAGACATTTTATTATACATAAAATTAAATTAAAAAAAATAAAAGTTTGAATGTTATTGCTTAGAATTTTAAATGAAAGGAATAATAATAAAAAAAAAGATAAAAAGCAAATGTATTTTGAAAGTACAAGCATGTTAAGATATATAACAAAATTACATAGAAAATATTTAAACAATTATTATAGAACTAGGAAAACCCGCGGCTTTGCTTGTGTAATTGTTGAAAAATGCCAAGTGGTATTCGTGGACCTATTTTCATTAGAGAAAATTTTACTGCCACAAATAATTCAAAAATTATTTAACTAGTAAATCTGCAGATCAGGAGCCTCAACGTCAGCTCTGAAAGTCATTGTTTTTTAATCTCATTTTTCATATTATTTAGCATCTTACAATCTGCAATTTAATTTTTTTTATATTGCATACATATTTATAGGCATATAAAATTCTTCAGAGGTTTCAGAAATTAGAAACATTAAATTAAACACTGTTTATGCAGTGATATTTTGAAATTCTTATGAACTTCTTATTCATGTAACTTTTTAGAAAAAAAAAAAAAAAAAAAAAAAAAAAAACTTGTATTAAAATAAATTCTTCATTTATGTTAATAGAATACAAAAATAATTTATTAGAGCAAAATATTGTGAGTTACTTCAATTTTATTATTTTGATCTTCTTTGAAATATCGTTGCTAAGCAACTGATAAATTAAAGAGCAAAGTAAAAAGAAATGCATTTATAAAAAATATGAAAATAAAAGTTTTATATTTCTGGAACAGATGCAAAAAAAAATTTCCAATAATTTAAACAATTAATATCTAAATTCTAATAAATGCATTGGAAATTTTTCAAAGTTATTGGATATATTTAAAACCTCCATATCGAAAATTAACATCCATTATTCAAATATGAGATTTCCATTTCAGTTAAAAATGAAATGTGAAAATACAGTAGAAGATCTTTATAATGCAAACCTAAAAACATGAGGTTATGCGTTATATAGAATTTTGCGCTATATAGATCATATTTCACACATCATTAAATTTAGCTTGTAAAACATGGCCAAATATGTGTGAAACATACCAAAATACATTAGAGTATTTTATATTGCATTCTTTATTACCAGGAGTTATATATTATAATTTTTTGCATAATATAGATCCTTCCACACATTGTTATTTTTACTTTATAAAGATTGTCCAAACATAGCTGTATCAAATCATAGCAATTGTTTCAGTAATTAGCTCTGAATTAAGGAGATAAAGTTAAATTAATGTATCAGATTTAGTCCTCTAGAGAATAGCAACTATTTATAATGTAAGATTCAGGTGTTTCTTAACCGAAAATTCATTGTTTACATCTGAGAAGTTGTGCGTTATATGGAGAATTGCCTTATATAGAATTGCGTTATAAAGATCTTCTACTGTAGTCTGCATTCCCATAGGAAAGCATTATGTACTAAAGAAATGTTCTATATTTTTCGAACGAATAAACCAAATGTAACTAAAAACTAGGACTTCCCTCAAAGGGATTAGTCTGAGTGATATTGCTGAGAACATAAAGTTAACAATTACGATATAAAGAAAATATCAACAAGAATCTAAGTGAATATACAGCATATGATAGACAAGAGATAGATAAAGATACAACATATGAAAAATAGCAAATTAAATGATATAATTACAAAATATCATATATAAATTCATATACTGTTATGTTTTCATATGCATTTTTTTTTATAACATTTGGCAAATAATCTCATTTTCTTAAGCGGGAATTGCTCAAAACTTTTTTTAAAAAAAACCGCCGGATCTTTTAAAACGATATTTTTAAAGTCACATAATCAGATTTGCAGCCAATAGCGTATTTTAGCAAGTGTAGTTTAACGCAAATTTAATTTAATTTTTGCAACATTTTCTTTGTGACAAATATCTAAATAA
This sequence comes from Maratus michaelseni, assembly GCA_963931845.1. Taxonomy (NCBI): domain Eukaryota; kingdom Metazoa; phylum Arthropoda; class Arachnida; order Araneae; family Salticidae; genus Maratus; species Maratus michaelseni. Next base: position 37,095,448 of record OZ007591.1, on the reverse strand, counting down.
AATATTAAAAAATAAAACATTAAATATTGAAATATTAAATCAAATATTTAATATTTGAATTAAAAAAATTTCCTTTGTTTATTACTTTTAAATGCTAAAAGGTATAAAATTAACAACTATAATATAAATTAAAATAACTTTTATTAGTTGTTTTACATGTTTCGACTCGTCTGAGTCATTTTCAAAAACAAAATGAGAACAACATACTTATACATATTTTATTATATTCCTTTGTTTATTTGTATAACTATTTATAGAAACTCGTATACTTCAAACCACATTGATAACATGCTTTGCTACAAACGTGTCTACCAGTCTAACTACTCGTATGTCTTAGCTGTGTCTCTCTCCGAACTCATCTGTCTACTGTCTTTCTACTCTTCTGTATACCCATCTGTCTTTCTACCCGACTCTTTAATTGTGTCTCTACCTGTCTCGCTTCCCGTTACACTACTCGTCTATCAACACGTCTGTCTGTCTATATACCCCTCTCTCTACCCGTCTGTCAAGTCGTCTCTGTACTCGCCTCTCTATCCACCACGCTACACGTATCCCTACCCATCTCACTACCCCTCTGTCAACCCTTTTTTGCACCTGCCTCGCTACCCGTCTGTCTATTCGTTTCGCTACCCGTTAGCTTATCTCTGTCGCTATCCGTCTCTCTACCCGTTTGTTTACACGTCTATCTATCTCTCGCCAACTCTTCCCAATATTTAAACAATTTAGTAAACGGAAGCCGTTTATCTGTTATTAAATGCAAACAGGAGTAATTTATCTAAAGAGTGTAATCAGATGCAATTTTTTTAAATACATACATAAACCAGCATAATAATTCACCAGTTTTATTTTCATAGTAGTTTATGTCATTTGACAGTAAATCTCAACTTCTTCAACCCGAACTGCGTCAAGCTTTTAAAAAAAGCCCCAAGGTCCATATAACTGGGAAGGGGAATTGTCCTCAGGGCTATTAGATACATGTTATTAAGTTAAGTGAAAGTTTCGTAATCGGGTTCACAGACAATTTCTTATGTCAGAAAGGGTGGCTTCACGCCATTTTAAATTCATTTCTGTAACTTTCTTTTTCTTTTTTTGGTGGGTGGTTGGGGGGGGTTCCAAATATATACACATTAATTCAAACTTTTGCCCCCATGTTAATATTAGTGTTGTTTGTATTATCAATTAATACTTTGTTGATCGAGCTTCATTCAAAACAAATGTGATAGACTTCTACAGTTTTTTTTTTCTAGGAGAAAGTTCCGTAATCGGGCCCTAAGCTAATAGGGGAATTTAATATCATTATTGTTTCTAACTCTTATAGAGTTAAAACAATATTGTTGCTAGCATTACTCTTGTTTGTGACCAACCTCTTCTGTGTATCTGAATAGGGAAAAGTTCCGTATCATGTACTGGTTGGTGCCAAAGGCAGTTGTAGAATCTTACAAATTTTTCTAGAGAGCGGAAAAACATGTTTTTTAAAATATTTACAAATATACATTTATTAAACCATGTTTTTGAGCCTTTTAAAAAATTAAGTATGGTGCTAAAATAAAATTTTATTGCCATTTTCGATATTTTAATAAGAAATGAAAATACATAACAAACAAATTTAACAAAACTAAGCCATTTTTGGGTACTTCTCTATTATCCCGTCGACCACTTTTCATAACAAAAAACTATCGCCAAACTAAGATTAAACGCCAAAAATACAGTCCCATTTACTTGATGCCAGAAGCATTATACGTATTTGTTATGCCATCAAGTGGTTTTTAATTCGACATTTGCGTGTATTTTTCATTATGTTTTACTGATTTATTAGTTATTTCATTCATTAAAGTAACAATTGTGTCCTTAAATTCTTATATTTTATTTATTTTGATATTTCAATGGCAACGTTCTCCCGTTTATTTAGCGTTACAGTTTGGCGATAGTTTTTTGTTATGAAAAGTGGTCGACGGGATAATAGAGAAGTACCCATTTTTTGTGATAAATAATTGTTATTGCCAGGGGGGCAAATTGTAAACAATTAATAAGCGAACTAAAAAAATTACCGGAAAAAACTTGTGGGAATCTCAAGTAAGAAATATCTGATATAAATAGCATTTAAAATCTTAAAATGGAGAAGTGGTCCGTATAAAAATGCAAAACATTATACACCTGATATAAGAATTTTTTAATTTTTTTATATTTCCGAAAGCACAGATAAAAGGGTAAAAATCCCGGCACAGATGCCATATACTCACCACGTTGGCGCGATTTTTCCCCCGCCCCTTTGGCGAAAACTGTTTGTTGTGTTTGTTTACTTTTATTTTTTATTTTAATTCTATAGATTATTTTTATATGTATATCAATATTAATTTAGGCACAGATGTCATATACGCACCAGATTGGCGCGATTTTCCCCCCGCAAATTTGGCGAAAACTTTGTTTTTGAATATTAGTTACAAATACCATACAATAATAGCATGTAATTTTTTATTTCAATATAAAAATAAAATAACGTAATAAATGAAATAGCTCCTATTATTCAAAAATGGGAAATAAAAATAAATAAATGATAGTTTGATATAAATAAATATTGATATATATAATAAAAACAATTTATAGAATTAAAATAAAAAAATAAAAGTTAATAAACAACAATTGAAACAAAATAACCGGGTTACCATGTGAGGCATAAAATTGCCATTTTGTTGCAATCGCGCCAATGTGGTGCAGATATGACATCCGCGCCTTTATTTATATCAAACTATTATTTATTTATTTTTATTTCCTTTTTTAAAATAATAGAAGCTGTTTCATTTATTACGTTATATTATTTTTATATTGAAATAAAAAATCACGTGTACTATTTGTAACTAATATTCAAAAACAAAGTTTTCCCCAAGCTGGTGGAGGGAAAAATCGCGCCAACGTGGTGCGTATATGACATCTGTGCCTTGTTTCATTTCACATAGAGGTACTGCTCTATTATCCCGTCGACCACTTTTCATAACAAAAAACTATCGCCAAACTGTTAGATTAAACGCCAAAAATGCAGTCCCATTTACTTGATATCAGAAGCATTATACGTGTTTGTTACGTCATCAAGTGGTTTTTAACGCGACATTTGCGTGTATTTTTCATTATGTTTTACTGATTTATTAGTTATTTCATTCATTAAAATAACAATTGTGTCCTTAAATTCTTATATTTTATTTATTTATGTATTTTGATATTTCAATGACAACGTTCTCCCGTTTATTTGGTGATAGTTTTTTGTTATGAAAAGTGGTCGACGGGATAATAGAGAAGTACCCACATATGTATTGGTACTTTTATGTTAACTTGGCGCAGTTGATAAATCGCCAAATATTTTTCTCATAACATCTTCATATTGCATTCATTTCATTTAAATATAAATCTTTCACTGATTTCATTTGAAATACATACATTAAAAATACACGTCTTTCACTCATTTAATTTAAAATACACGCCTTTCACTAATTCCATTTAAAATACTAAAAAGGAAAAGAAAATAAGAAATAATGCCACAAATCGAAACCTTTTATTTAAACATCAAAGAATTGTTCCTAACATACACACTCGAAATAAAAAAGCTGCTAATGGTGTGATTTACGCCAAATCTCTAATACTAATACTACTCTTACTAATCTCTAATACTTTTCAAACAGAAAAAATTCCAGATTAACTTTCCATTTTTATTAAATTGAAATATATTTTATTGTGCTGAATATTAGTGCTTGCATATTTTTTTGCTCCATGTATTTCATGAACTTTTCAATTCCGATTGTCTACGAAAATCTCCCGCCGGTGAAAATGACGTATGCACAAAATTTAGTGACGTATGTACTTTAATTATGCTTTTTTATCTATTTTTTTTAATATAACTTCCAAACGGTTTGACACTTATTCTTGGTAATAAATAGACGACGTTGTCACCTTTATAGGCACCTGCTGTAAAAATTTGAACGAAATCCGTTAAGTATTTTTTGAGTTATGCTTGACGAAAGGTTTTAATATCCATCGTAGCTATATATGGGGCAAAGTAATACTGCGCTGTGTATGAGTCTTCGTTGCACTCAGACAACTATACAGCTAATTCCGGGTACCTCAACAACATACCTACCAAAAATCAACCTAATCGGATCATTTTTGCAGCAGTTATCACAGAACAGACAGATAAACAGACAGACGGAAACCAAAAACTTTTCGCGTCTCCACAGTGAGCCTTTACGGACGTTTCAGCAATTAAGCCACATTTTGAGTAAACTTCACTCTTATACTGCATTAGGCGAACATAAGACTAAAATGAAAGAGAAGAGCTAAAATTCCAAATTAATGGTAATGTAGAGTATATTTTGAAGGTTTCCCTTTCATTTAATTTTTCATTTGAAATTTAGAAATTTTTAGAAACAGTTCTAAGTGAGTATTTACATCTTAAAAGTAAGCATGCTAAATTCCAATCTTCTAGTTAAGCAAATTTCTGTAATAACTATATCACAGAAATTGTAATTTTAAAGCTTTTTTATTCCTGCACACATTAAAATTTCTAAACTTTTAAAAACTGTTCTGTGGCTGAATTTGTGTCTCTAACATAATAGTCATGTAAAATTTCAAGTTTCTATTTCATATAAATCATAGTTTAGAAGGTTTTTAGAACTTTTCCAGTTCATTTCACTCTTTTAAATTTTGATTTTTTTTTTTTAAACCGTTCTTAGCAAGCACTGAAAATTAAAAATAGCCGCCATGTATAGGTGCAGATTCCTAAAATTTGGAAGGAGCCAGTGGCTCCTAAACCCAAAAAATCCAGTGGCCACAATTGTGAAACAAACGCATAAAAACAATAGTGTTTATATGCAGTAAAAAACTCAGGAATTCAAAGTGTAAAGTAATTTATTTAATATACGCACATGTACAACAAAATTTGACTGTTAAGTGTAATATAAATCTTAAATCATGTATAGTCAGTAGATAAAGTTGGGCAAGATACGGTTTTAAAAAAAATTGTTCAAAGCTAAGCAATCATGATTGCAGGGAATATTAGAAAAAAAATATTTCTTATTTTGATTTTGCCATACAAAAGTACATATAAAAGAAAATCTGAATGTGAGATTATTTTGCACTATAAAAATCAAAACACACTTGAAGCATTTGTTTTTCAATATATATTTTTTTAAATCACAGACTATGTAAAATTATCCGACTCAAACTGTTACGAATAGCATTGCTATTCGAGTATATTTAATAGTTTGCTATGTTAAACAGATAATTCTGAAATGTTATTAAAAAGATACTAATAAAGTTTGTTGTGTTTTGGTCTTAATTAAAAAAAAAAAAAAAAAATCGAAATTTCACGATGGTGATTGGAAATACCAGAAATTGGTCACTTTTAAATCACATGGCGACTTAAACACCAAAAGTTAGTGGCCACAGCAAAAAATTTAGTCGCCACGTGGCGACTGGCGACCATGAATCTGCACCTATACCGCCATGCCAAGTTTTAACTTTTTAGACCAGCAGCATCACTAAAATCGCAATTTTAGGAAGTTGTTTGCTTCTGCACCTTTTTTTAGTTCGAATTTTGTAAGAACTGTTCTGTGCAAGCATTTACGTCTAAAAAATAACAGGCATGTCAAATTTTAAGTTTCTATCCCTAACAATTTAGAAACAAGTGGGTAAGTGTGATCCAAGTTCCCACAAAGGGTTTCGTTTAATATTCCTTTCAAAACACTTTATCCTTTCTTTAAAAAATCCAAATAAATTTCATTTTCTAAAAAAAAAAAAAACTATTTTTCTCGGTTTTTCAAATATCTGAACCAGCCCGATAGCGGGTGAAGCCCACTATTATATTGTCAAAATAATATCTGTCATGTGGACTAAATGCAATATTTAAAAAAAATTAATTTCAAAATTAAACATGTTGTACACCTTCAAAATGTTAAAATATGCGAATATTTCCATAATCGGGTTTTTATCATGATTCAATACGTTCCTCAAACTCATATATTTACTATTCTCTATTACTCATATTCATACTCGCTTTGCATATTATACTGAAACATTTGAAAAATCCGTTAAACTTGCGATATGACGTCAGATTTTCTTTTTAATTCTCTAATGACGTGTAATTAATCTGCTTTGTGTACATGCACACATACTCATACTCCTTGTATTATTGAGAAATCTTTCTGATTTATTACCACTATGACGTCAATCATTTTTATTTCATATTAATCTTTTTTTTTTTTTTCCAATTGGTGAAACTTTCTATTTCATTTTTATTTTTCACTTGGAAATCGTCTGATAGAAAATTAATTATTGTAGATAGAATTTCATCATGGATTTTTAATTTTTGGCATCTGCTATAAGGGAAAATGTTCAAATTTAATAAGAAAAGGCTGTTAGAATTTTGGTTTTTTATCTCTATTTATTAAAATAATACGAATTTTTCAAATTTTAATATTTTCAGCTCTTCACAGCTGATATTCTGATTTATACACAAAGTTTCAACTCTGTAAGTTACACAGTTTTCGAGAATGACTCTGTGACAGACAGACAACGGAGCGGGAGCAATAGGGTTTCGTGAGATGAACGAAACCCTAAAAAACATAATTTATAACATTTTCCGCTCATTTTGCACCTTTAAATTTTGAATTTTTTAGAAACTGTTCTTACAGAGCATATACATCTTATAAGTAACTATCATGCCAAATTTCAAATTTGTAGCCCCCTTCATTGCAACAATTTCAATTTTAGAACGCTTTTGCTACCACAGCCCTCTGGGTTATTGACACCGACATGTAATATAGCCTATGTTAGAGCAGGGACTCTCACCATCAATTTGCCACCATCACTTTTGAAAAGAGTTTTGTAGTTCAATTTATTCCATAGAAATTGTACTTTAGTATGTTTTTCTGCACCCCCCTGGGGTTAGTGGCCATGCCAAATTTCAAGCTCTTTAAGTATTGCAAAAATTGTAACTTTAGAACGTTTTTCGCTTCTGCACCCCTTGGGGCTATTGGCACCGATATATAATATAGCCTTCTGTTACAGTAGGGACTGTCACCATCACTTTTGAAAAGGGTTCTGTAGTTCAAGAGATTCCATAGAAATTGTAATTTAGAATGTTTTTCGAACACTTTTCGCCAATTTCACTCTTTTAAATTTCGAATTTTTTTAGAATTTGTTCTTAGAGAGTATTTACATCTTGTAAGTAACTACCATGCCAATTTTCAAGCTCCTACACTATAAAAAAAAAAATCTGAATTTTAGAACGTTTTTCGCTCTTGCACCTGCCTGGGGGTAGTGGCACCAACATAAAATATAGCCTATGTTGGAGCAGGGATTGTCACCATCAATTTGCCACTTTTGAAATCGGTTCAGTAGTTCCAGAGATTAACTCCTACAAACAAACAAACTTCTTTATAATATTAGTATAGATAACATCATTCTTAATGAAATTCCCCATTAGCCCTCATTATGCAAAATTTTGGCATGTTTGTCTTCTGATGCGTCTAAAAAATCTTTAATATCTATGAATTTGTCCACCAGTTTTAGAAGCTCGTGAAACAAATTCAATAAATAAGAAAATTCGCGCACTTTCAGGTTTTAAAATTCCAGGTTGTTTTTTTTTAAACCAGGGTTGTTTCTGAATCGGAATACTACTACTATTAATAATAATAATGGAGATCTTTTAATGCAAATAAAAACTTGATGCATTTTTGTAGGCATCTGTATGTGAAAAGTAAAATGATTCCTCATTTATGTGCTTCTTGGTTATATGCAAATTCTTCAGCATAGGACATTTGCTTTAATTCACTCATTTATAACAGATATTTCAATTACAATATTTAGAATATGTAAGGAAAAATAAGTGTAGCTACAAAATAAGAAAAAGTGAGCAAGTGTGATTGAAGATCGTACAAAGGATTTCATTTAATATTTCTTTCAAAACACTTATTTTTTAATTAATAAATCAAAATAAATTTCATTTTCCATAAAATCTTTTATAAAATAAAAATTTACAGGTAGATTTTTTTCTATTTTTTAAATTTCTTAAATAGAATATGATTTTGTGTATAAATACCAATTTCCAATTCCCTATCTTATACAGTTTTAAAAATTTGAAAATGTGTTAAAATTTGTGAGTGAGGTATTTGATTATCAACAGCAATTTTTTTATCTTTCACATCCAAAAGTAAAAAGAAAAAAAATAAATTTTTTTGTAAAATAGAAAGTTACAACAAATATTCTGTTAAAGAAAACCCAGATGTAAATTAGGGGCTATTAATTCCATCATTGGCAATTAGCGTTTTTTTAATATAACAAAATTATAAATGCTTATTTAATTAAAAGAGACTTGGAATCTGAACAATATATTTGTGCGTATGTCATCATTCTTTTATAAAGATACTCTACAGAAATCCAGTGCATTTATCTTGTTGGAACCCAAGATGTAACACAAAGATGAAAAGAAAGGAGAAAATGTTAATGTGTTAGAGGATATGATATTGAACAAATGGATATTTTAAGGAATATAAATTTGTGATTTCAACATTACCAGTGCCATTTTAACAACCGGTTTGTTGAACTCAACAAATTTTAAGTAACGGTTCTACCGAACCGGCTGAATCCCACCACTAGTTTTATTTGTTACACTATTCAATTCCAAAACAAGGAAGTCTTAAATATAAAATACCAAAAAATTGCATGTAATTAAACACAGTTATTTTGGATAGAGATATCATTTGGGAAGGATGAGAAATGTCCCATCCCTCCCTTAGAGCAACATAAAAAAAACATTTTTAGAACAAGCGTGTTGCTTTTAGACTTAACTGTTCATTCATAAAAGATATATTGTTGAGTTTACAAAACCCTAAAAACAATTAAGTTAGCAACAAAGAATGAGATTGAAAAATGACTTTAAAAATATGAGTAGTTAGTTACTTTTGATATTGTAAAATAGTCTTTTTAATTCACAAACTCATAGGTGCTTACAACTAAAAAGATTTACAGCAACAAGTATGATGCAGTGATTACTCCACCTGGTGGAAGAGTCATAAATTAAAAAGAAAGCTTATTTTAAGCATTACTGCAGATGTCCCATCCCTCCCTAATCTCCCCTATATATTGCATTTTCATAGTTGAATTCTGAATGAAACAATGACCTGTCAACTTGTACAGTGTTATACTATATTAACATTGTCTCCCCCCAAAAGTAGAGGGGGTTTTTTCCTGTGATCGTTTGATGAAATTCACAGATTTTTCCATGACAGTTTTAAGAAATTAGCAACCGATTGACGAAATTCATGACTTTTTTCAGCGACTGATTGACAAATTGATTTTTTTTAATTCAGCAAAATATATTTCCCCTAATTTGATGAAGAATCGCATGCATATCTAGTGTCTGGATGTAAAAACATCTCTGAATAATCCCTGAGCTATAAATTTAATGAATGAGACCTCAAAATTATTCTCTTCTTGACACCAATTTTTCTGTGCTGCTGGCTAATTGCACATACCATTGCCACTTGATGAGAATTTAGTTACTTATTAGCATATCTCATCGTCTCTTAAACCCATTAATAATTTATCAGGTCAATTAGTAATCCCCATTCATGCATTTATTATCAAAGTCTCCATTCAAATACACTCATATATATATATAATATATATATATATATATATAAGTCATTAAAATATAAACTAAACTTACTCATTAGAACTTTATTTAATTTTATCCAAAGCTACCTTTCAGTTATAACATCGCCGTTCCGACATTTTCGTTTAGATATCGTAAGTTTCTACAACCTATCTTCACCAGTTTAAGTCATAGTGACAATAATCACTTCCGTATTATTTTTCTTTCTGCCAGATGGCGACATCGTATGTCAGTTGGATTGAATAGACTCGTATTGATTCATCATATGTATCTATCTCGATACTCGTCCGTGATAGGTCTGAACGGTGGGCATAGCCCAGCAAGGAGTTCTAGGAATGTATTTATACGCGATGTTCGTAGCCATTACTTCACTTTTTCTCATACTCCAGTCATGGAGAAATATGTCAATGAACTAGGTAGGCTGGTCCATGCCTTGGCTGTATATTCTGTTTTTATTTTTAAAACAGTTTTAATTTAAAGTGAATGTCTGAATGGTCTTTTAGCTTCTTGTATTGTCTTAATCCTGCAATCATATAATGTGTCATCTTGCAAACCTCATTATGAATCACCATTGTTATACATCGATCTTTCAATACATAAGTTGTACTTCAATATCATCTGTAAATAACTTTACATGTGTTTCATCTGGATAAACAAAAAGATTGAGTTTCCTGAAATATCTCTTGTTATTTCTCTGCATGCTAAATCCATCTGAACTGCACTTACATTGAACGAGAACTTTCCAGTATACATTGAACTTTTCCAGCTAATCCTTCCAATCTGCGTACGTTATCTAATTTACATTCCAAGTTTCAAACTCCGCTTAAGTTTAATTAGCCAACTTGTACGTTACCGACCGCTGACTTCATTTGTGACGCATATCAAAGTGATTTTTTTAAAAATGATTCTGCATAAGTAGCAAATTAAAAAATGGCATCCCTGAATGTAAAGGCGACTTAACAAATAACTCTCTACAAAAAGATGAACTTTATCTACAAATTTCTGTGCAAATCTCCTAGTACAATATTTGATAAAATTTGCTGAAAAATACACATATTGTCTCAGCAACAATATAACATTACACAAGTATCATGGCATTGTTTAAAACAAACACACTCAAGACCAAAAAATAAAATAAAATAAAAAGTAAAATTAATGTACAATATAGTTAATTCTGTAACTGTTAAAAGAAAGAAAAAGAAAATCAATACCTCAGTAGTTCTCTTGCCAAGTAGTAAATAATTAGCCATAATATCATCGTACTTCTTGCTCCTAAGGGAGTCATTAATTTCATCCTGAGTATATCCCATGGATAACAGGATTTCTGCAAGATAAAAAAAAAATACAAAATAAATTTTAAGTAACATTTTTCATACTTCCTATAAATTCAAAAGAAATAATTTACAATCAACTTTTCAATATGTATGACAAATGAATTTTAGAACTATTATGAATTTTAGGCAATAGACTATACCAGACTCATAGCTAGAAGGGAAACCAGGATGGATAGTGAAAAGCCTAAACCAGGCAAAAGCATTTACAAGGACCAGGGCAAAACCTGGAAAAGCTTTTGCATGTCCTAGCATGATTGACCCGAAGACTTCATTGATCAGAATGAAGTTTAAATTTGGAATTTTCATTTTTTTTTTTTTTTTTTAAATCTTTTCAAAAGGCAAGGCTGTAACCAAAGGAACGTTCCTCCCACATTAACTCTGAGGCCAAATTTTAGAAATGAAAACAAAAGCAGCAAAATTTTCATTTATAAAGCTTTTCTTTTTTTTCTCTCATTGGTTTTTGTGACCAGACAGAGAACACAGTCTCAAGCATTTCTCACTTTGTACTTTCCCTACCCCATCACCAGGGGCTGAAACCGATTAGTCGTTATTTGTAAAATTAGCTCTTTGTGTAACTATCACCCCACATTTTATAAGCAGTTGCAGTCCATTGTGTACCCAAATACCAAAGAAGCCTAAAATTCAAATGGATATTAACTGGAATTTACTGTACTTATGGTTATCATTTCCACAAAACTGGTGAATATCATGTATTACAAGTAGAACTTTGTGTTTTTATCATTGTAGACTTCATTGAGAGCTTTTTAACCTTTGAAATATTGTAAACATTGACCTTTTTTTCACATCTGTCATTACACAATTATATATGACAATTTGTTAAATCAGTGTCACAAAGAATTCCATTACCTATAAGGAATATTTGAGAATAAAGAAGCATTTGAATATAAATATCCTGCATGATTATTTGAATGACAATTTTTATGCTCATTAAATATATAAAATTTAAAAAGGAGAAAATTACAGAATTTGAATAATTATTGTTGTATGGATCACTCTATTAAAAAAAATAATTTTTTGGTACATGGTGGTAAATTTTTAACAGAATAGATTTTTAAACAAATGTTTTAGACGTTTTACATAATAGAACACATTAAATATATATATAATGAAGATTGATGATTTGTGAATTTTTTTATTTTTTATGTTTTAATGAACAGAAAGAAGTATACTTGCATACATCCATTACATGTTACATCTAATTTTCTCTATTAGCCTTCCATTTTATTTTGTGAATACAATAAACATGTTTTCCTTCAATAATGTATTTTTTTTTCTCTAAACATTCCTTCATATGTAAATTAAATTTTATTATGATTATTTTTTTTTCCAAAATTATATTTGAACTATTCTTAGACGTCTTTAATATACCCTCTATTACAATAAAATTCTATGTAATAATTTTCAAAATATAGTAGCATTCATAATCGATTATAACTGTCCAGAGAGAGGCAGGAGTAATTCTTTTTTAATTTTAGTTGTTAGCTGTGAATGTGCAGATTGTCGTTTGTTATTAATTTTGAAAACATTTCACCGAACTAGAAATGGTCATGAATTTTTTGTATCCTTCATTCTTGATTTAAAATGTAAGCATCATTAATTTAATGAAAATAAATTTTTAATTCATAAAGCATTTTATGAGATATTTACTTCAAGTATCTCATCTTGCCCTAAATTTATACGCATGACATTATGAAACAAAACTTTGTTTATTTGTATCCTCTGCTACAATATTATTAAGGAAATTACCTCCTAAACCTTTAGAATAAAAATTAAGCACTAAGTAATGAGAAGACTACACACACAATCACCAATATAAATCTTAAACAGGTAAACAATAAACCATAAATATTAATTTTTTTTTTAAGTTAAAATTTTTATTGAAATTTCTATGCCCAGAAAGTAACATTTTCCGTAGAATAGCTCATGTATGCATCTTTTTAAATATTTAAGTGTTTTATGAGCAATGGTTAATCGAGGAGATTATTAACGGACTTGCACTGTTTTACATATATTTTAATTTAAACAACTTTTATACATCTTAACATAAAGTGTCAAACACTTCATTTCAAATTGAAAATATTTTTCACGCAAAATATATAGCACAGTTCTTATTAATTATACTTAGATTTAATTTCATATAATGTTTTTTTTTCATAAAATTTATTTTTATTAATATTCCTTAAAGGAATGCTTTATATGTACATATATCATAGGGTATATAGTTTTTTAAAAGTTCAAATTTTAGCTTAAATACTGAAAACTTTCTATTAATTAACAACATAATAAATTAAATTCAACAATTCTTGTTTGAATTTTGAACAATAAAATGAGTTGGGTATTTAAGGTTGCTCCAAGATTTTCCCCTTCTCTCGAGAATGTAAAGCTGTGACATAGTAACAAAATAATTTTTGTCTCCATAGAATCCTCGTACTTAGATATCATGATTGAGATTCTAAAGAACCTAATAGCATTTTCCATTTTCTTATAAATGGGATGTATTTTTGATTGAAATGAGTCTTTTTATAATTTTACATTGCAAAAATTGTTTAAAACACTGATTGATAGAATTTTTTGAAAGATGCTTTGTATTTATCAGAAAAACAAGAAGGATAAATTGTTATACATTTCATATTTCTTGCTGCATTTTAAACAAATATAAAAGAACTATTCAAAGACACCTATGAACTTTTGGCTACTATAAATATGTTTAGTTATAGCACTGCTACCTAGGAATTTACTTTTATTCAACTAACAAACCGCCCAGCCCAGCGAGAGTCTGCCGAGAAAGATCTGACCTCAGTCTAATAAGAATTAAAAAAAAGAATAAAATAAATAATGACAATTAAAAAAAAAGAAGACCAGTTCAGTCTCTAAGCCTAATAAGAGAAAATCTGACCGCAACTACAAAATTAGAGTTTAGTTTTAAAAAAGGGTGGAACAAAAATCACTATCACCTTTTTTCTATCGACCCACAAAAAAAAAAAAAAAAAAAAAAAAAATACAGCCATAAGGTAAAAGACTTCCCATTGTTATAGCAACAGGTTTTGGTGGTAAAGATGTTAGTTAACACAAACTTAATCCAGGAAAATTTTCTCATGATTTTTTTTTATTTCATAGAAAATTAATTTTGATAAATCACTTTAAAAATTCGTACAAATTCAAATTATTAATTTCTTGTAATGATTGCTGAGGGTTTTCTCCATATGGAGATGTAAAATATACTATGAAACGGCTAAGGTATCGGTAAAAAACTAGCCAGTGAAAAACAAAGTCGTCATTTTCGGAGAAATAGGGACTTAAAAAATCACGAAAAATCTGTAAGCATTCCAAATAAACTTTATTGAAAAGAGAGCAAAATTTACTATATAGGGCTGAAAGATTGAAACTGGATTGTTTTTATTAGTGGCCCAAAATCATGGCAAACTTACAAAATCGGGGACATAAATGAATTACTGTTCAATAAAAAAAACTAATAAAAACAAATTCAAAATCTGAAACTCAGGTACATTTGGATCTGTCTTCGTCTGTTTGAAACCAATTTTGCAGACCTCTATGTGAGATAGATTTCCCTAGCCCATTACAGAGGCCTAAAAGAAAATGTAGTTCAATTATTTTTTGTCACTGAGTGCAGTAGATACAGCTGTGCTGTATGAGAATAAAATCCGATTCTCTGCCAAAAACTTTTTGCTGATAAAAAGGTCGAATAAATTTGGTAGCATTGAAGACATACATTTTTAACTAAAAAAAATCTATATAAAATTAAAAAATAAGGCTTCAAAGGGCATAAATTCGGATCTAGGGCTACCTACGGGATCAAATTTAATAGCTCTAGGTGCAGTCATTTGACCACAACACAACAAGCTCATACACAAACATGTATGTTTATACTCAGACGTGTTGTTTATTATATAACTGTGTAACAACCCATTGTGTTGCATTTGTATTTTATAAGATCTTTTAAGATTTTTTTTTTGAAGAGGGGGGAGGGGGGGGGGAGAATACATAACAATCCAGTTGCTTAATTAAGATGTATAAGACATAGGTTAAAAAAGTAAGTAAATCTTAGACCTTTCAATCGTCATAAGATTCCTTAAAATTGACCAATAGTTCAAAAGTGTTTGAGAGTTGAAAGATTGATCAATTATCTCTTTTTTCAGCATTTTTTGAAAAACTTTTTTAAATATTGCAATGCAACAAACTGCAGATTGCAGCCAAAATTATCATTTATAAATCCTAATTATACGTTTCAATCGCCATAAGATTCCTTAAAATTGATCAATTACTTCCAGAGATTTTGAATATTGAAAGGTTGGTTGATCAATTGATTCTCCCATTTTTACCTGTTTTCTTAAAAGATCTTAGTTATCAGAATGCAGCAAACTGCACTTTGTAGGCAGAAACATTCTCTATCTGCCCCTGATAAATTTAGTGTTTGTGATGTATCCATTTCTGAGCCTATTCAGAAGGTGAACGATGATTTCTAAGTAAAAATTTGGAAAATGCATAATTCATTTGAAAATACAATTTTAGCAAATTCCATCTACAGTTGGAAAATTAACCGAATTCTTTTGCGCAGCCCTGTATATGATCTATAGATCTGTATATATACTACATAGTAGAGCAAAAATTTAGTTCAGTTAAGAAACAGATAACACAGTTGAAAAAAAATTTCAGCAATTTCCATCAATAAGCAGAAGTGTACTTAATTCTTTTGTGCAGAAATTTAGTTACATTTTAAAATGCCTACTAAAAGTGAAAACGCACTTCCAGCAATTATTGCTTAAAGATAATACTGTAACTGAATTTTGTGCGCCCATGTAAATGAACGATAAATGCTATGAACACCATACTTTATAGTAGGCATTTTGTAGTAAACCTCAGTGATATATGAATTTCAATATATTTGAAATATAACAATTCAAATGCACTGCAAACTATTTTTTCCATTCACCATAATGCAACAGAATTCTTTTGAGTGCCCCTGTAGAAGATATTAATGCTACACACTTCATTTTCAATACCAAAAATGCCATGGTAAACCTCAATAACATATCAATTACATGGCAATCAGAGTATATATTTTCACAAGTTAGAGTGCAAACTGACATAGGACAACACAAATTGAATTCATAAACATTTTTCAACTACGTTGTAAACTGAATAAAAACAAGCTTTAAAATTTTCGACTGCATTATCAAAATTAGACATATTTCAATTCTAACGTAAATTTGAATTTTGGATACAAAATTTGAAGAAATTATATACATGTGAATTTCAACCTATTACCGTTAAATTAATGTTTAAGAGGACCAGAAAGGTTTGAAATGATGAAAATTGAATGAAGCTTGATCGTGGATTAGGGACCTTGTAATTAATTTAACCCTCTAAGCGTGTAGAACGTAATATTCCGTTCACTAAGTTCCAGGTTTCACTGCAATATATGCAATGTTTAAGATAATATAATTCTCTAGATTTAATGAATTTTCAAAACATTGAAGAATGATTAATACTCTCAAGGGTTACATTCATATTTGTAATTAAGTTTTACTTATAATGCTGAAAGAATCATATTTTTTTAGCATTTAAAACTAAATGGAGAGAAAACAACATTACAATTTTACCCTTTTTTTAAACGCTCAGAGGGTTAAACAATTCTTATTGCACTTACTTATTTATGTCTTATAGAAGAAAATATAATTGTTTAATTGTAAAAATTGTATTAAAAAACATGTAAATCTGTTCACTAGTTCTAAAGTTATCATGGCAAAACCTCTGAAAAACAGTGTTTTGAGAACAGAGCATAAAGTTTTACCTTAAGAGGCATTTGCTAGTCTGCATGGTTCAACATTTATGGCTTGTATGACTATAATTATAAAGAATTTTCCTATCCAACCAACTATACAATATTCTTAGAGATTCAAACATAATATATATATATATATATATATATATATATGTGTGTGTGTGTGTGTGTCTTTACAAACCTTCTTAGTTCCTTTAATATTTTCAATTTGGTAATTGTCTTTTCACACTGATTTTCTCTTTTATGTTAGTAGTATCAAGAGACCCAAATATAATTATTTGATTTTGAAGCACTTTTGTAATTCTTATACTGATGAATGCCTATTACTGAAAATTTTAATGTTTCTCTAAATTTCCATATGAAGATGATCACTTATCTTTTTCAAAACAGATTTAAAGAAGCAATATTTTAAGAAGATTCATGAAGACAACATAGCTCTTAATTGAATGGTGTTTCTATTTCTGATAATATGATAATTAAAAGGAGTACATCTCTCAATCACCCCCCCCCCTCCAAAAAAAAAATGAACCTATTTTTTTTTTTTTTTTCAATATAGGGCTAAAAATACTTACATAGCCACTGTAAAAACAATATTACAGAAATTTAGTTTTTTTTTGGAAAGATTCAATAAAATTATAATATTTAAAATTTCATAGTGTTTTTTAGTTTAAGGTCTCAAAAATTCCCTGCTCAATAATGCAAAACTTGCTGACCCTTTTTCTGACTCATTTTTAAACGTAAGATCATAAAATTGGCAGGCCTGACTATTGAAGCAATTTGGAATTGAATAGCATTTTCTATTTTTTGATAAATTATTTATCAAATTATAAGCGATTCTTGTCATGTAACAACAAGTTTTTCCCCTTTCTTCCGCCATTGCATCAGGAATTCAGCTAAAAATACAGACTTTGACAGAACTTTTTGAAAGATCTCCTGCCTTTACCAAAAACCAGAAAACACCATTTGATTACATTGTTTATGAATGAGAACACCTGCCAATTTCACGTGTTTCTGAACAAAAATGAATTCAGATATGTGTCAGAAAGTAGCTCCTTTGGGTTTGAAATCAGTCTTAAAGAAATATTAAAAAAATAGAGTTTTACATATTTTTTAAAAACTTCTTTCCTACAACAGATTAATTATTAATTGATTAATTCTTCCTTTAAGTAATAAAGCTAAAAAATTTAATCAAAGCATTTGTATGTAAGCTAATTTGAAAACCTAGAAAAAAAAGTATGTGTTATAATTTACAAAATGGCTATACAGTAGAAGAGTGCAGAGTTAGCAGCTACAGCTGAGTGCAAGAAATTATGATCTCTGTATATTAAAGTCTATTTGAAAAAGACCTATTGTGACACTACATCACATACATGCAAGTTAAATAGAATTAATGTCAAAACACACAAAAGTTAGGGGGTAACAATTAGTATATGAGAGGAATGAGGGTTGATTAAATCATTACAATCAATACAAAGGAAACATGTGATAAAACACTATCATTCTTTTTAAGTATTAAGCTTGATGCAAATATTTTAATCAAAATAGCAGTGTGTATTTAAATTTTTCAATATTTATTTTTTGCAATTTTCATACAGATTATGTATTTTCTCTTTCTGAGAAAGATTACATCAAGTCAAATCACTGATCATGTAAAATAGGTGTCTCCAACCCATAGTTTGTTGATAGGATTTTAGTGGACTGGTCATGAGATTTTGATTATTAAAAAATAAAACTCAACTGCACAGTTGAATAGTCAGTACAGCAAATCCCTACTTAAAACAAAAAATAACGAAAAAAGCATAAGTATGGAATTGTTCCTCCTCGGTAGACATGATTATCCTCCATATCAACCCAAACATGGTTCTTTCATTCATCAGCAAAATGAATAACATAAGATGGACAATAACGCTTTCTACTAAAATCTTCTAAAGACATATAGATGTTTTCACATGATTCAAAATGGCACTGTGGTAATCATTGCTGGTGTTAAAATTAAATATTGTGTGCAAATGTAAATACAATGTTCTTAACCCTTGAGAACTCGCTAGATTTCTTGTCACACCAGAACTTAATACTTTATTTGTAAAATGATAAAAATAAAGTTTCTAAAATTTAATTTAAAATGAAAAAAAGGGTTTAAATAAGAGTCTTATTGCAACAGCTGGGACCAAAAAAAAAGTAGGATGGTGAGAGAAAATCTCACGTGCGAGTTCTCCCGGGTTAATGAATTGAGAATGAAATAGGGATTTTGCAAAGTTTATATAAAACTGCTCCGACCTTTGTGTACATTTGTTGTTTATGCTTTTTAACTGGCCTATGGATGGACCTCGGACCTTTAAAAATTAATGTGTCTCCCCGCCAAGCATGAAAGATTGAAGACCCTCAATATAAAAGTAATAGATTCTCATAATTTAGATGATTTTCCACAAAATGCAGAAAACACTTGAACTAATAAATTAGAATTTTCTCCCTTCCAATGAATAAGACAGAAATCTCCTTTCCTTTTTCTCAAATTAGGGAAAATCAAATACAAAATATTAAAAGAAAAAAAGGGAAAAAACATTAATGGTCAGTAGTACAATGTTACATGATAATTGAAAAGATACATCATTAAATATATTTATATTAATGATTTTCAAAAGGAATTTTTCTTTAAAGATGAAAACATTTGTTTTTCACTAATCACAAATTCTGTAGCTTGCAAATTAGGAGCAAAGAATTTGCAAATTTATTGTAATTTATACCAGCAGTCTGAAGGGGTTTTCCATTTCTGTTTAACACGTTCACGCCGGTGCGTACCACCAGTGGCGCACACTAGACTGTCTCATCGGACGGCTTGTACCACCGGTGGCGCGCGCTTGATTGTCTCATCGAGCGGCTTGTACCACCGGTGGCACGCGCTTGATTGTCCCATCGGGCAGCGTGTACCACCGGCGTTCCGCATTCGATTGTGCTATTAGACACTGAAAATTTAATGTGCATACATAAAAACGTTTATGTTGAATAAAAATTATAATTAATATATTATAAACATAACTTTTGCCCAATAACATACACATAAAAATTCAGTATTATAAATGTAACTCCAATAAAATTAACATAATTCAATATTATTTTATTTGTAACTTAATTATTTATTTTTAGTGTAATTTGTTAAAGCATTTCAAACAAAGTGCTGGCTGACCCTTGCATTGACCACAATACGTCTTCACTCTTGTTGCTTTCTTAGTGGCATAATCTCTGCCCTTCGTTTTGGACAAATTTTTGTAGCATTCCTTGCAGCGTTTACGGAACTCTCTTGCAGACCCCTTGTGTGATTGAAGAACATGTTTATGTGCTGGTATATGACGGTCTATTTCTTCATTGGCTAAAAGGCGATCAATGATAACTTCCCTAAATTGTAGCATGTTCATATTTGTAGTCCCCCATCTTTTGTGAATATACCACGCATTCTCGAGGGAAGTTCTGCATATTAATTTTATAATTACTTTGCGGTACCATTTAATTGTTTTTCGTAAACAACTGTAATACGCCGATAGTTGATCTGATAAATCAACGCCTTTTTTTGCCATATTGTAATCAAACACGGCATCGAGCTTTACTTTGCCATTTGTTCCTTGGACAAATTTACACTGGTGATTTTTTGAAGTGGTCAACATGCAAACTGCCAGATGAAGTGCAACGTAGATTTGTACGCCGCCGCTGGGTGAAACAAATGCAAATCGGCGCCGGCATGAACGTGTTAAACTTAATTACTGTACAGTTTTGTCTGACATATATATATTTAGGAAGGATTGTGATTTTTTTTCTTTTATATTTATGTACACAATTGACAATTAAAACTGTAATTATGGATAAAGAAAGAAAAAAAAACCTTTATATTTTAATAATTTAAAAATGAAAATTCTCACTATGCTACAGACAAAAATTTACTTTAAGGCAAGAAACAAAACAAAAATATATTTAAAAGGTCAAAAATCATACTAATTCTGTTTGAATGTATAAACTAGAGTGTTAAAATCTGACATTTTCTATCCCAGCTTACTAAAGATCCTCATATTGTTAGTAAAATATTTGAGTGTTCAATTCACTAACCATGATATCCAGATTTAGTAATAAGTTTGACAGTACAGCAAGGGTCTAGTGGAGATTATAGTGATAAACACTGTATACTAGGGATGCACCGGATGTGAATTTTTGCCGGATACCAGATACCAAATATCCAGTACAAAATTTTACCAACTATCTGGTATAAAGCCGAATACTTTTCTTTTTTAATTTCAACAGTAATAATTTTATTTTATGCTTGTTTAAGGAAGAAAAACTTTAAATTATTATAATTTTATGTCATTCAAATGTTATTAATAATTTTAAACTCATTTATTTAGTTAAAAGTTGCTTAAAAACAAATACTTTGTAGTAATAAGTATTGAAATTTAATCAGGTTTTGTCTTTTGCCTTTTCTAATATACATATCAGTATTTTTTTTTATTTTTTTTTTTTGTTATTCAGCGTTATTGAACACAAAAAGATACAGAATTAATTTATCTGTTTTTCATAATTATAAATCTTTGTTATTTATAAATACTAAACATCCTATTGGAGCAGTTTTTTCTTTTCATACACACTCATACATATTATTACTTTTCCTATGACAAATGTTTTCTAACAGAATTTAAATAGAGAAGCTCCTCATTGCAAGTATCTTCTTATGTAGTACAAAGGGGACAGTGAACTATTCAAGAAAGTGGCACAATTCTTTTCATGATCAGTATTATTTTACCATGGCTGGTCTTCCATCCATAGACAAAATAGTGACAAAAGATTCAATAAAATCCATTTGTACTTCAGAATTGTTGAAAACACAAGAAAAAGAGACAACCAGAGGAGTGAATGCTTATTCTCAGAAGAAGAAAATATTTGTGATAAAAAATGTAACAAAGCCTGAAAATGCTGAGTACTTGCTTTTAATTATAAATAATTAGTTGTCACATTTTAAATATTATATTTTCATTTACATATAAATCCTATAATTTCATTTTTGTGAAAATATGAATATTTATTTTTACTAACATTGTTTTAATGGGATAATGTTGATAAGAAGCAAGTTAATTTTGCACTAACTTTTTCTGATAATGTTAAAAAATGATTTAAAAAATGAGTCACTATTCGGCAACTGGATATTGAAGTATTCGGCCGGACCGAATATCCGTTTTGAGTGCCGAATAAGCAGGATATCCAGTGCGTTCCCTACTGTATACCCTGTGATAAAGATATATCACAGTTTTATCTTTTTTAAGTATTTTTATTTCAGCTCAACGTATTTCTATTTTTATAGCCTTTCCAGTTTAATTTGCCATTCCTTAAAAGCTATTTATCAGCAGTCGCGCGCCTTGTACGTTGTTTTTTTGGCAAGGCCGTCTCCCCCTTCATTGTGCTTTGCGTTCGTTGAATCGGCGATGTTGTTTTCTCTGCGAGGCATCTTCACGCTTTGAGTTCATTTCAGTCGGCGCCGAGCTGTGACGTCATCGTCATTCAGCGGCTCTCACTCCTGTGTTGTGCGCATGCGTCACCGCCGCTCTGGTTAGGTGTGTTTTCGGGAGCTGTTTTGTTTTGGCACTGCATCCGAAAGGGGCGTGTCTTTCAAATACAAATTAGAATCGTTCTTTTAATTATTAAATGTTAATTTGTTTCTGATTTGCTCTTTTAATTTTCACGTAATTCCTAATCATCAAATTAGTTTAAATTAATCTTGCTCTCACATTTGTGCACCCCTCTTATGAGTATAAATACTAATGTCGCGCATTTTTCCAACAGAATTTTAATAAAAATGATGCTGTAAATTTATGATAAACGTCGTATGGTCTGGAGGCCCGCTGGCCTGAGCCGGCGCTCGCTCATATCCTAGAATCGCGTAGCGCTGATTCTTTGGAGATCAATTTCGCGTTTTCAGTTTTCAATTATTCTATAAAATGCTGTTGTAAATTTTAAGTTTAATATTTTAAAAGTTTTAAATCAACTGGTAAATTGACTTCTGAATTAATTCTATAATTCTTCATGGACGCGGCCAGAAGGAATATTTAAAGATTCTTCGAAATTTACGAAATTTGAGCCAGTACGTTTTAAAGACTTTATGTGCAGCTTTCATCTCATCCTTCCTCCTTCAAGAAAATATAATAAACATTATTGGATCCAACATATGGTATTCATCATTTATAGTCTGCATCTATTTCTTCACTCAAGTAAGACCGTTTAATTCATATTATTATTATTTTGATTCTCTTCTCAAAGAATATCGACCTAAAGAACGTCATGCAATTTTTTGCATTGGGTTATTGCTCACACATTAATATTCCCATCAATTGCTCTCTCTCTTAAATAATTTCTCCTTCACATACCCTCTGGATTTTTATAAAAGAAGCTCCGTATGCCATCTGTTTCTCAAATAAACCTATAGCATATACCCTCTGCCTATAGCATATACCCCCTGGTCTTTTTACTACTACAAGACTGCTGTACAGTACATAAAGTTCTACTGATATTCTAAACACTTTAAGGACAGCCTGTATGCTTTTCTATTTAACACATTGACTGCCAATCACGCGCCAGCGTGTGACATAGCGTTATCAGCCAAGAGCCAATCATGCGCTGGCGCATGATGTGGAGTGATGTCTTAGTAGCCAGTCATGTGCTGGCACGGGAAAATCCTTCACTGATTATTCATTCTCCAGTTCATTTGGCATTGCACATGCAGGGGTATTTCGGCTGATATTGGCATGGAATGATAATTAGAAACTAGGTATAAACAATCATGGTTTTGAAATTAATATTTTATTTTTTATTGAAAAAATTATCTTGCTATATGAGTTATACAAATGATAGTGCAGGGCCTTTGCACCCGAAAAAAAAGAAAAGTTCAAAATAATAAGGCTCTAACAGATGAAGAAATAACAACTTTGTTGGCTGAACTATCGGATGAGTACCCGTGTATGTTTGGCAAAGTATATATACGCCTCACCTCGATTGTTTAAATCAGATTTTTGTTTTGATTAACTAATCAATCTCGCAAGCAGTCGTCTTAAAATGGCTGTGGTGTCAAGTCATATGCTGTATATTTAAAAATGGAGTCTTGTGCTTGTCAGTTAAAACCGGCAACTTGGTATTCGAGTATGGTATGTGTTATTTGAGTTTTATTTATGTTCTGTCTACATTTATGATTTACAATAAACCAAGAATATGTTTTGCTAAAGGAATATGTCATACTGAACTTGCAGCTGTAGAATCATTGTTGAAAATAGTTTTTAAATAAATGAACTGGATCATAAACTTTTGTCTTCAATTGGAAATCTTCACATTATATAAACATTGTTCATTGACTTGTTATTTGAACACCATTTATTCTACAAAGACATCATTTTTCTAAAGAATTATTGAGGCACTTTTACATCACAATTCACGGCATAAATTTCAGCATATCGCTACTCTGCATTATTTGCTTCTTTAATAAGTGTTATTTGGTACTATGGCTTTAGCTAACGCTGCCATTGCCCAAGAGATCTTACATATGGGAACTATATGAATAAACCATATACAAGATTATTGGAAAACAGATTCACTGTTTGGTTTACATGCATTTTCAGAAAATTTGAGTAGGAATCAGTTTTTGTTGTTACTGAGGGTATTGCACTTCACAAAAATCCTGGAGCAGAATACAGACCCTCCAAAGGATAGACTGTATAAAATAAGAAATATGGTGAATTTGTTCAACGTGCGAATATCTGAAATATACTATCCAGGACAAGAGATTAGTATAGAGGAATCAATGGTATTGCGGCGTGGACGGCTTATATTCAGACAGTATATCCCAAATAAACGTCATAAATATGGTATCAAGTTGTACATGATCACAACCCCTCATGGTATGACTCTGAAATTTATGTTATATAATACAGGTATGTTGGATGATTTTGGTGGAAAAGGACAAGCACAAAAAGTCGTTATGAATTTACTTGAAGGAATGCTGGATGTAGGACATAGCGTGTTTATGGACAACTATTATAACAGCTATGAACTGGTAAAATGTCTTGCTGATAGAGAAACTCATTGCACTGGGACAATCAGACCAAGAAGACATTTCCGAAAGAAATAAACAAAAAAAAGCTGAAGAAAGGGCAAACTGTAGCAAAGTATGCTAATGATGTGATGATTACAAAGTGGTAGGATAAGAGAGACGTCACTTACATTTCAATGAATATAAAAATGATATGAGGGAAAAAAAAAAAAAGAGGTAAAATTATATCGAAACCTACCTGTAATTCAATATAATAAATTTATGGCAGATATTGATAAGATCAGATGCTTGCTTATTATCCTTGTGAGAGAAAAACAATTAGGTGGCTCATGAAAATATTTGTGCATATTTTGCAAATAACGAACAATTCCCACTTTATAAGTGTTCCAATGAAAATATATCACTGTATGACTATCGTTTATCCGTGATATGAAGTTTACTGAAACAGCCATCTGGTCTTCGTGCTCCTATGTGTGATTAGTCTGAATATGAACATGTGCTGAGTATACGGGAAGAAAAAAAAGCCGAAAAGATTTCCAAGAAAGCAATGCAAGAATTTGCTATTCTCAAGGGAAACGTAGAGATACAATATATGTCTGCAAATTTTGTGAAGGATCTCCCGGTTACTGCTTAGATTGTGAAAGATAATAAACAATAACATTCTAAATGTATCTTTTGTAATAATGCCATTGTAATTTTCTTGTAATAAATTCATTTGTAATATGTATAATTGTTTGTAATACATATTTATATAAAAATAATGCGTACTGTCACTTATTTTTCTTATTTTTATTAACTTTTTACATGCCACGCACCAGCATGTAATGTGGCATTTGGGAAAAAATTTGACATGTAGTGCCAATCATACGCTGGCACGTAATTAAAAAAATCTGTAATGAAAGGCTTAAATAACACTTAGGTATCACATATACAGTTGAACCCCATTAATACGGAATGAAGGGACTATTCAAAATTTGAGTATTAAAAACGGGTTCGCGTATTAACCAAAGTCAATCGTCCATCTAATAACACCCTATACGTAAGAAACACATTGTTTTAAGTATTATGTACTTATTTAACAGTAGCATTCGAAAGTTTGAAATTCAAATAAGGATTACTATCGCAAGTTTAAATCCAGTATCTCTTTTCAAAATTAGATTTATTATGTACAACATATAAAATTTAACAAAACCAGCACAAAAATTTCTGCTAACCACATTGACTAAAACTAATGTTATCAAAATTTAAATTCTTGTTAGCTATACAGTAAGGAACAGTGTTGATAATAGTAGAAAGTCAATATGGAAAAAAGTAAAAAAAAAAAAAAAAATTTTAAGTTAAGTCAATAATGACAAAAAAATTAATAACAACAAAATAGCTATCTATCAATTTTGGTTTATTTGACATGCGGCTGCGCCTTCAGAATGATGTTTGCAGTTCTATTCAGGTGATGGTAAAGTTTGCTCGTCGAGAGTTCTTCGTCCAGCGATGATGCATACTGTCTGAGAAAACTGAACACCTCCATAATTTTGGAGAATTGGTATGGTGCCAGGGGCTCAGGTTCATCCTCTGCTTCCCCCTTCTCCATTTTACTAGTGGCAGTTACATTGGCGATGATGTCATTCAGATTTCTGAGCTTGGATGTGACTAGATATTTATCGATATTGATGAACGTGTCTAAATCAACAAAATCTTCCCCTAGAGTTTTTTGTGCACTCAGCCAATATTCTTTAACATCAGGGCATGAGGTCGGTTCTTCACCAATGTTTCTCTCACTGCTTCCGAGGCCCGCTTTGTAGAAACAATTTCCAATCGTCGTTGGTGTGACACTCTTCCATGCTGCGGTAAGCATGTGCATGGAGTTGAAGATTGTAATAGGACGACATAGAAAAAATTGAACATTGATATTCTTAAAGCTTTCGATATCATTCGAATGTGCAAGGCAGTAGTCCACAAACAACAACACATGGCGAGATTGTTTTCCCATCCGCCGGTCAAAATTACGAACCCATGTTGAAAAAGGTGTCCGATCATCCACGACTTGCGCTGACTTTCATACAGGCAGGGTAAAATTTTGACGTTTTTAAAATATCATGGGTTGCGTTGATTTTCCTTGACAAGTAGCTTTAACTTGTCTGATCCGTAAGAGTTTGCACCAACCAGAACAGTAAAACACTCTTTGCTTAGCTTACCCCCATGACATATTATTCCTGGAATTGGCATTGTTTTGTTGGGTGTCAGTTTGTAAAAGAGTCCAAATTTGTCCACGTTGTAAATATCACGTCTTAAGTAGTTCTTTACAAGCTGCGGAAGCACATTTGTCATCCAACAATCGTCGTCTTTATTACTGACAGCAGCTGATTCACTTCACACTTGTATGAATATTATTCCTGGGAGAGGTTAAAATTAATATTTTTAGCAGAGAAAATTAATGGTTGCATTAAATTTGGATAGAAAATGCATTCCTGGTTCAAAGAATTGTCGTAATGCTTGGGAAAATTTCCTTCTAAATCTTTCTCTGTTAAGAACCAGGTTGCATTCGCATATTAAACGTAGGTTTCTTTTTCCAAGGGACTGACAAAATTTCATGTCTTAAGCGGGTTCGCATATTAAGAGGGGTATTTTTACGCACATAAGATATGCATTTTTCAAGGGACCGAGGAAAATTTGCGTCTTAATCGGTTTCGCATATTAAGCGAGGCGCGTATTAATGGGGTTAGACTGTAATTATCTTTTATTACTATTTTTAAATCATATTTCCTACAATAAGTATGTTGGCATCTAGGTACAATCTACTTCCATGTGAGGGCAATAACTATCAATCTAACTCTAGTGACTGGCAGTCAATGTGTTAATACAGATTACTTTTATAGTGCAAAAAGATTTTTAAAATCTGATAAGATGGTATCTAGAAGCAAGCTATAACATTAAAAAAACAAAGAGAAGGAAAGTTAATAGTTAAAATGTTACAAAAACTGAAAAGGAAGAAAAAATTGCTATCTACTGTATAGCACAAAAACCATTCACCTTGCTTACCCATTCTTCTAGCGTCATTAAAATCGGGCTCTGGCTCAATATATGGTTTGAGCTCATCATCCTCATATCCCACATTCATCCACTTATCTTTCATAATGGCCTACAAATAAAGTTATAAGAAACAATTCACAATCAACAAATATTCTGAATGGGTTTGAATGAACTTTTTAAAAAATATAATAAAGAAACAAAAATATCTTATGAAGCTTACAATTCTAATTAAAGTTTGAATGAGCAACTGAACATGTGAAAGAGACATGGGGAGGTAAAGCTTAAGAGACTAAACATTGCTTTCTAGATCTAAATATTTTTATGGAATGAAAATTTTAAGTACTTAAAACTAAATTTGGTCTTAATAACAAGACAAAGTTGAAAGCAAGAAATTTTGGCTAGAAGCTACTGGCTAGTAGATGGGGGTTGTTTTTGTAGTCAATTCCTAGCTAGTAGTTAATTTTACTTGGTAGCCATCTATTGAAAAGCATGAATATTTCCATAATTAGGTATTTTGCATTGGATTTAAAAACTAAAAAAACACAACATTTTAATTTTTTTAAAAAATTTAAATAGTAAAGTTAAATTACTAATAAAAATGTACAAATTAATCATAAAAGCTTATTTTTATGAATCAACTTTGTCCTAAAGTTAATATGAGAGTTAATGATTTAACTGCACAAAACCATAAGAGCCTACACTAGTCACGGGAAGAAACGCTCAAGCTAATGTTAAGTCTATGGGAAGGTTCTAGCGCGAATTCTCGCTTGCATTTTAATATTTTTTAATGCTTTTTTGTATAGGATAGCTGAGGTCAATCTCCAACGTTGTTAGTTTTTACTTTTTCGATTTTTGTTGCAGTTTTTTTTATAAGCGGGCATTTTCAATTTTGGAACCGGCTGGAACTGGCTCTGAAAGTGAAAGTATCCTTATATAAAATAACGGGAACCAAAATCGATAAAGTAAAAACTAACAACGTTGGAGATTCACCTCAGCTATCCTATTGAAAAAAAAAGCATCTAAAAATATTAAAATGTGAGCGAGAAATCATGCTAGAACCTTCCCATAGACTTAACATTAGCTTGAGCGTTTTTTCGCATGACTGATTTAGGCTCTTAAGCTAAATTTTGATAAATTCGGCTTTTCAATTTTAATTTAATTTAGAAACAACTTTACACATAAACAAACATTTAAGAGGACTTCTATTTATTAAGTTACTAACTTATTTACTAATAGAAGAGACAAATAATTTTTGCACTTGAAAAAAAAATGAAAATGTGAACTTTTCCTCTTTTTAGGAAGAAGTTAGCTGAGTTGAAATAGATTGAAAAAAGAAAAAAATATATTTGACCAGTCTAGTAAAAAAATTTTAATAGCTAGATTTCAAAGTTTAATCAGCAACTGTCGAGTAGTTATTTTCAATTTTAACAAGGCAACTGAGAAAATAAAAAATAACTAACAGGGTTTTTTTTTTCTTTTTTTCCTTCTTTAAATTGAGCTTAAAAACGCTGCTCACAAAATCTGAAAAATTTGATAAGATATTAAATTATACTTTATTACATATCTCATTAATATTTTTAAATCTATTTTTAGCAATTCATATTATCAAGTTTGAACAGATAAACATTCTTTACCTCCAAAGAAGCTCGTTTTCCAGGATTTAAAACTAAAAATTTCTTTAAGAGATTCTCACAGTCTGTTGACATGTAGAAAGGAATTCTATATTTACCACGAAGAACACGTTCTCGCAGTTCCTACAAAAGTATGTTTGGAAAAATCTTTAACACACATACCAAAAAAGAAAATAAAAAAGCTAGAAGGAAGAAACTGTTGTAAAGTTTTATGTCTGAAAACAAGTAAATAAATAGAATTTAAGCATATTAAAAAAAAAAAACATTTTTATTGACTGTATACATATAAGTATTACCTTGAGGTTTGCACCATCAAACGGCAGAGAACCACTTACGAGTGTGTAAAGTATTACACCCAAACTCCATACGTCCACTTCTGGACCATCATACTTTTTACCTAGACGAAATAATGAAACAAAGTTGCACTACAAGGGAAGAAAAAAAAAAACTCAAACCAAAAAAAAAAAAAAAATACTTGCAATTTAGAAAAGCATGAGTGCTTGAATATTACCTTGAAATAATTCTGGTGCAGCATAAGGCGGACTTCCACAAAATGTGTCTAGCTTCTGACCAGGAACAAATTCATTACTAAAACCGAAGTCTGCAATTTTTATATTCATTTCACCATCTAGTAAGAGATTCTCAGCCTATAATTTAAAAGAAAGGTACATTTTAATTTCTAAATAAAAAATGACATAGTTTAAAATAAATCCGGCGCCTATCTACTGTTGTAAATATAAAACAACTTGTTTTCTGAAACGCTTTTTCAGTTACAGAAGAAAAAAGATGCATTCTTAAACAGGGTGTGCAAAAATCTAGGTGCCAATGGGCTGATTCCCACCACTAAATTTTATTAGTATTCTTCGTCAAACTTTATTAGTATACTTCGCGTAAATTTTATTAGTCTCCTTATTAGGCGAAGAATACTAAAACTTTAGTGGTGGAAATCGGCCCATTGGCACCCAGATTTTTGCATCCCTGTTCTTAAAAATTAAATGATGAAATAAGAATCCTAATTTAATGCTAGATTCAACTCTCTCTATATATTTTTAAATGGTAGAAAATAGTTTAGTGACATTAAAAATTTAGATTTTAAATCCATAAGATCTCAATTTCTAGGAAACATAAGGAAAATGTGAATATAAAAGAATTAACATTAAACTAGAAAATAAATTGATTTGCAAAAGAGTCAACAAAAGAAGCTTTTGATTTCTGTATGTCTGCAATTTTCTCAGCAACCAGTGAATGGATTTTAGTCAGGGATAGCCAAACCTTTTCTCCCAGGGGGCCAAAATTAAAAGCAAAGTTGTTTGCCAGGCCACAGATTTAAAAAAAATTATTTTAGCACTCCCCAGAAATATTTCGCAGCTGGTGGGTAAAAAGAAACACATGGTTCAAATATGCATAAAATTATGACTTTAAATAGATATGTTGTAAAATTCAAACAGGACGTTAGTTTGAGATTACAAGTCCAGAGAAATGGCTCTAGGAAGACCACGAGATGGAAAACATCAATAAAATATTGAAAATAGTGAATATTATAGTACTGAACTCTTCTAATTGACTACTTTCCAGTGCCACAACAAGAGTGGAGTAGGTAGATAGTGCTCTGGCACAAGGCACAAAGCAGATTGGCATTTCATTGATAAATAATCATTACCAATGCATCAATGATAGATATAAAAAAGTCAAAATTTTTAAAATCATGATTTAAATTTAATAATCTGACTTACCTCATAGCATATGACAACAAAATGAAAGAAAAAATTTTTATTAATGAGACACTTGACATTGTTTGGCAGAACACACTATCCAAATCTATTTTGAGACAAATGTCGTTGAGATGCACAATGCGTTTTGTAAATGTTCATCTGTAATTTTAGATCTCGGTTGGGATTTAATATGCTTTATCCTGCTAAAAAGTTGTTTGCACATGTGTTTCCAAATAACGCACACATAAATAAAGATTGCTTATACGGCTCATGGTATTTATTTTTATCCAGATAAGTTTTATAAAATTACACCAATCCAACCAGTTAAAACTTCTCTTTCTATTCTAAATCACATTGTAATTCACAATTTTCTATCTGTAAATATCCTTATAAGAATTGATATCAGTTGAAAATGGCATTGAAAATAAGGAAATATGTGATTGAAGTCTTCGCATCTGTGAAGTCTAAAGCAGCCTCTTGAAGTCTTCGAATCTATTTTGAAATTAGAGTTTCAAATCCAAAATCAGAATAGAGTACTTGCTCAAGTCATTAACTTCCAATTGAGCAGACAATGTAGGGAAATGGATAAGTTCATTTGCACGTAGTTGCTGTTCCCGAAGCCCAAGTTTAATTTGGAATGCAGATACATGCTCATACATTTAGATGGCCAGTCATTTCAACAAAAAATACAAAATCACAAAGCAAGTATTGATCTTTACTTTGGGAAATTTTTCAATTTACATTCAAAGAATAATTTAATTTCGTCTTTCAAATTGTACATTCTTTTCAATATTTGAGCACAATTTAGCGATTTTACTTCTGAATATATTATGTCACTAGTGTTCCCGTTTCAAGATTTTCAAAAGGGCCCTTTTTAGCACTTTCCAACCTAGTTGAAAAGTGCTTATGACTTCGGTTTGTCTGGCCGTATGGCCGTCTGGCCGTGCTCTAACTCCCGTAAATATGCTCGGATTGCTCTGCAATTTTTATATGTTATTGTCGTTATCTATGGCACGTTCCCTATTTCAACTGAAGTGTGTAGCACTTATAGTTTTCTTACAGGGACACTCAAAAGAATTCCGTTACATTGCGGTCTATGGGGAAAAATCATTTGCGGTTTATTTTTAAAATGTTTCACTATTGTAAACGCATTGAAATTTATATAGATCACTAAGATGCATTAGAAGAAGCTTAATATGGAATAGTAGGTGTATAGCACTTAGAGTTACTTTACAGGGACAGTCAAAATAATTCCGTTACATTACGTCTATGGAGAAAAATCGTCTGCGGCTTATTTAAATAATGTTCCACTATTTTAAACGCATTGAAATTTATATATATTACTAAGGTGCATTACAAGAGGCTTACTACTGAATAGTGTGTGTATAGCAGTCATCGTTCATTTACAGGGACACACAAAATAATTCTCTACTGTCTGTTAACAATAATTCCTGGAAGTGCTTTTTAAGTTACTAAACGCGATTTTAATCTTAACTAGCTTTTTGTCTATTACGTGGTGTGTATAAATTCTGTAGATCCTATACAGGGCAGCACAAAAGTTCGCGAACACATTTCCGTTTATTGACAGAAACTCCAGAAGGAGAATTTAAACGGTGAACGCGTTTCCTAACTAAACTAAAATTTAGCATCCTATGTATATATACAAATCTATAGATCATATATAGGGCTACATAAAAGTATTCGGATATTTTCCGAATATTGTATATATTGAAAATTCCTGAAATTATGTTTTTAAATAGGTTATGCGTTTTCCAAATTGTTTACTTAGATGTCATCTTTCAGCTTATTAAACGGTAATGATTTGTAAAATTATTTTAGAAGCGTTGGAAAGTGCTACATAATCTATGCTTGACGCATGATTTTTCGTTCTTGTTAGACATGGAAAAGGCACCCTGTCCCTTTTCCCAGTATTTTCTCTGTGCCCTATTTTTTTTTTAAATACTCTGCCTTTGTTTTTTTTTCTTTCTTTCTTTCATTTTTCTAAGAAAACTCGTCGAAAAAAAGTTCTGTATCCCTGTATGACTCACATATCTTAAGTCTTAGTCCACCCTACCCATGTGAAAAAACATGTGCAAATGCATACCATGTGTTGTTTTCCAAATTGCAATGCATTTTCCATTTGAAAATCGTACCTAAATTCATCTGGATTTCCCTCTTTAAGGCTCTGCCTTCATTACAACATAAACGGACATTAATAGAAGATGTCAGGAAAAATGAAGGATTATTGTGCGAAAAAAATAATTGATATGTTCAAAGTAAATCATAGAAACTCGACAGAGTTTCTCGCCAAGCATAAGAAACAGCAATGCATTGAACCGTAAATGAAAAGAATTTCCGCCAATGGATGCCAAACGATTTTACAATTATTTATTTTTTTTTTAACTCTGTCTAGTTTATATTTTGCGGACGGGACAAAACGGGTTTTTGACACATCTATATCTCGCGTTCTATTTATGATAGAAACAAAATTCTTGATTCTATGGAATGGGGCGTGCCAAGGGACTAGGAATTCAAAAGTAAAGCAAAATCCGACAAATAGTTTTTCAGTAAATGCGATTTTAAAAGTGCTGTTTTTTGCACTTTTTAAATCTTGTTCAGACCAAAAACTGTTGATAGGGCTACAGCAATGTGTAATTATCGGATTTTTACGCAGTTAACGTTATTTGAATCGTTTTTATGAGTAGTTCGGACCTTTGTAAGTTTCATGTAAAAATATTAATTAGTTTTTAATTTATATCAGTTTAAAGTTGTTGATTCCTATACTTAACATAGAGCAAAAAACTGTTGACAGGCCTACAGCAATGTGTAATTATCGGATTTTTATGCGGTTTACGTTATTTGAATCGTTTTTATAAGTAGTTCGGATCTTTGTAAGTTTCATGTAAAAATATTAATTAGTTTTTGATTTATATCAGTTTAAAGTTATTGATTCCTATACTTAACATAGAGCAAAAAAATAATAAATGACCCAACTCTTTTAGGAATGGTCGTATACTAATGATTTTAAGATATGTTATTACACTCGACCCAAGTAAGCTTCCTATTATAAAAAATCTTAACATTTAAGGTTCGTTTACAGGGTCTCACGAAAGATGTTTTGATATAGGGCTAAAGAGTTGTGTAATTATCCGATTTTTACGCGGTTTGCAGCATTTGAATTGTTTTTATAAGTAATTCAAATGTTTAATATTTCGTGTAAAAATATTAATTAGTTTTTTATGTATACCACTTTAAAGTGATTTATTCCTATACTTAAGATGAAGCAAACAAAATATTAAATGGTGTAACTCTTTTCAAAAATAACGTATGCGCATGATGTTAAAATATGTTACTACGAACTACCTAAGTTAGTTTCCTATTGTAAAACAGAATTGTAGAATTTACTGTTCGTTTATAGGGTAACTCAAAAGATTTTTTAATAAGACTAAAAAGTTGTGTAATTAGCAAATTTTTACGTTGAAGTACATGATTCCTGTACTTAACACAGAGGAAAAACAATAGTAAATTGCATAACTTTTGTCAAATTCGCTATATACACAAGATATTCAAATATGTTACTACATCCTCTCTATTGTAAAGCGGCATTGAAGCATATACGTTTTGTTTACAAAGTCTCTTAGAAGATCTTGATTACACTACTACCGATGTATATTTACTGAGTGAGATGTATTTTAATGATTTTACACCGTTTCAATCTCTGTAAGGTTTCATTATCTTGCTTTAAAATTTAATATAAGATCATTTTGTCCATCTGAAATCTCGTCGATGTTAAGCTCTAAATCTATTAATATATGGTATTTTCATCAATTAAAAAAACTGTGTTTATTTATAAATATATAATTCTAGCATATTAAGAATTGATTGAAATAGCGATTACAAAATTCCAACTTTACATTCATACGATGAGTAATAGAATGTAAAAATGTTGATACCCCAAGATTACAAGTTTTGCGTTTAAATATTTGCCGTTCATTAAATCTCCGGCTATGACGAACTTAAAATGCTAAATTTCGTATACAATAGGTGATCGGTAACGAACTGTTCAGTTTACGAATAAATCGGTTAACTAACACTTTCGCGTGAGATTTTTATGTTCGGAGAACGAACTCCTCACGAAACAAAGCCATGATGAAGCAATGCCGTGTTTCATATTTGCCAAGCTATACTTATTGCCTCTATTGTCAACTTTGAGAACATTTTAACAGTTGCATACATATGTCCTAATCATGGACTGCCGGAGATTGGGGCCTATATTTTAGGATCACCGAATTGGAATGAACAGACTATATGAACAGAAATCACTTTAATAATTTTTATACTTTTGCAAACGTTGCGAATTTTATATTTTTCAAATTCTCGAAACATTGAGTTAAAAAACTTAAATAAAAAACTTCTAAGGTGCTCAGTAATTTTCAAAAATAATATATTTAATATGTTAGTATAAAAATCCCTGTAAATTTTTATACTAATAGAAATAGGTTCGTAGGAAAAAAAAAATGTTGATTATTCTCGGTAAAGTATGCTCCATAAACTTATCGTTGTAGTTGACCGAAAAAAAGTGCTTCTTATTTTTCCACATTTTTCTGAAACTGTAGTATTTTAATTAGTTTGTAAACTACTGTAAAATTGTGTAATTTTTTGTTTTTGAATGTATATAAACGGAAGAGTGATATAAACAAAAAAAAAAGGAAAATAAATATGTCATAAATAATCTGATGAATACAATGTAAGGAAATTAATATAAAAGTTTCCCAGTTGTTATGGTAGCGACATGTACATTGGAATAAGTCACTCAATAAATTGTATAATTCTGATGTATAATTCTGTTTATAGCATCACTATTATTTTTTTTGCCCCTTTTATCTTTTATTTTCTGAATAAAAATGGAATCCGTATAATTGAAATTAAATACCTTACAAAGGAGTGATATCTCATCAAAAACAACTCGTTGTAAATGATCCCGCCAAGCCACAAACCTAAAACGTCAGTCACAAAAAGAAGTGATATCACATAAAAAGAAGCGATATAGAAGTACATACTCCGAGTCCCGTGTAAAAATCTATCACCACTCATAATGTTTCGGAGTGAGGTACAGTATGTGAAAACTGCTTGGCGACCTGCAGGCTTTTATAATGTTTGCGTTTCCTGCAATTACATATGACTATATTAATTACATATGACTTTTAAATTAAATTAATTTAATTGAATTTATTTATTTATTTTGCTCCCATAAAATTGTAAAAAGTTGAAGCTTCTGTGTTTGCATGTCCTTTCTTATTTATGAGCTTGAAAAATCAATTTGTTGATTTTATTTACCATTATTTAAACTAGAAACACCACTCTTACGAAGAGGATTTTTTAAGTAAACATGTAAAGATTTTGAGTTTGTAATATATGATGATCATACGCATATTAATAACATTGTACCTTATAATAAACGTTAACTAAATTGAGATATATTGCAGTAATTATAGCGTAAGCGGAATCGCATAGATCTGGGGAAAAATCCGTTCTGTCAGTTCTTTCACATACAAAAATATTTAAAAAATGATGTAACAAAAATTGCAAATTTATTTTTTTCGATTTTCAAAATTGATATACTGCATATATTATAAAAGCCTGCAGGTCGCCAAGCAGTTTTCACATACTGTACCTCACTCCGAGTCCTTTGGAAACATTTTGAGTGGTGATAGATTTTTACACGGGACTCGGAGTATGCACTTCTATATCTCTTCTTTTTATGTGATATCGCTTCTTTTTGTGACTGACGTTTTAGGTTTGTGGCTTGGCGGGATCATTTACGAGTTGTTTTTGATGAGATACTCTTTTTCTTCAGTTCTGCTTCATTAAATATTTTTTTATTGAAATTGTTAATTGCGATCATAGTTAAAAGTATGCAAAACTCGCTAATTTTTAATTAATTAATAAATTTTACATCTGAAAATTACAATTATGATGTATCTATTGATATTATTTATCTATAATGAAACAAAACTATTTGCTGTAGCCTTATTGACCTTTACAATACTTATATTGATTTCAAAATTTGTTTTCTGATTCTAAGCATGGCAATATATAAAGCCTACTATTTTAGAAAAATATTTATTTTTTTAAATCCTAAAAAAATTCAATGCAGGATTCTTTTTTGCATAACAAAAGTTATTTATTATCCTCCTCCATAGAAAGCTTATCTGATTCTTGATTCTCATGTCCAACTTCTCTTACACTGCCTGAACTAAATAAGCAAACAGCAGATACTTCTCAGCTTTTTTTCCCCTGTGGGTCTAATAATGAGTGTTTTGTAAGGAGCTATACTTTTTTGAAAACTTATTATGTTTTGATAAAAAATTAGTACACAACCCAATGTATTAATACTGCAACTTGCTGAAAATTAACAAAATCGATCAATTAACAACAGAGATATGAATTATTTTTTTAATAGTATAGAAAAGAAGGGTTTTGCTCTCTTTTAATTATTATTTCTGTTTTTCTCTACAATATCTTTTTTCTGCACACCAAAATGCGAAACTTTTATTCACTTTTATACTTAAAGTAATAACATTTTCATGAATGACTATTGAAATGATTTGGAATCGAAAAGTGTTCCTTATTTCGATAAATGTCTTGCATTGTGATTTAACAAAATCTCCACAAAATGCAAAAAACTCCTAAAAATCGCATAAAAATCCCTGTACAAATTCGCATAAATTTTATTTTAAAGAGGACAAAATTTACTGTATGAAAGATTGAAGCTGGATTCTATTTTATGAATGTCAAAAAATCGTCAAGTAATGCAAAAACTGCAGAGGAAAAAAATTTACTATGTTTGGCTAAAAGATTAAAACTGTATTCATTTTACAATTATCAAAAAATCGCATGAAACACGAAAAAAAAATTCCATCTCATTAAAAATCGCTGTTTGAAAACTTTATTGAAATACAGACAAAAGTACGATATTGAGCTAAGAGATTTAATCCGGATTCTTTTTACTAATGTGGAAAAATCTTAGCGAAATGAGAAAAAAGGGCTAAAAATTGCATAAAAAAGCACTAAGGATTCAAAAATCACAGAGGACAAAATTTACTTTAATGGGCTGAGAGACAAACTGGATTCCATTTTCGAATGTAAAAAATTCCCTAAAAATCACATTAGAAAATCTCTAAAAATTCAAAAATTGCTGTATGAATTCCAAATAAAATGTATTAAATAGAGAACAAAATGTATTATATAGGGGTAAAAGGTTTCCTTTTACTAATGTGGAAAAATTGCTGTGAAACTAAAAAAAGAGGTAAAAATCACAAAAAAAAAAAAAAAAAAAAAAAATAACACAAAGATGAAAAAATCCAAAAACTGGCTTTAATGTGCCTAACTTCGGACATACAGGTACCTTCTTGCCAAATCTTGTAGTTCTGTGTGTAGTGGTCGCTTCAGAACACAACACACAAACGCATAAACTTCTATATTGTAGATTAACTCCAGATTAAGTTGTCTGTTCTACAACTCAATATATAAACAGTACTAGGCATAAAAAAACAAACTTTGAAGTGAAATATTTTGAAAATGTAGTTATTTAAATGGGATTATTTTATGAGATTCTTAAAGGTATAGCATAATTTCAGCTTACCTTGATAATCTATATCAAAGATGGATTCAGGGGGTGGAGTGGACTGGGGAA
Organism: Maratus michaelseni; assembly: GCA_963931845.1. Classification (NCBI taxonomy): domain Eukaryota; kingdom Metazoa; phylum Arthropoda; class Arachnida; order Araneae; family Salticidae; genus Maratus; species Maratus michaelseni. Next base: position 37,056,492 of record OZ007591.1, on the reverse strand, counting down.
AATATCCCCAGTCCAATCCCCATGTGCAAATAATCAAAATGCCCTGCAGAAGATTTTAAATTTTATGCCAATTAATGATTTAGAAGTGAAATACACCACCCCCCCTTTCCCAGAGCTTCCAACATCCCTTCCAGGGGGAAATGTGATTCCCAATATCAACACATATGCTGTACTGACAACACAAATAATCCAATCAGAAATATAACAAAAGTGTCCTTTCATTCAATAGTATCTACCCTTTTACCAAACAAAAATGCCCTTTTTAATAAATCTGCCCTGTCCCTCTTTTTTTTAAAGAAATGTGAACGCTATATCTCACTGTACTCTGAGTCAGAGGATTTAAAATATTCTTGAAATTGGCAATGATTCAAACCTTCGATTTAATAAAATTCACTGCTTTGATGACCACTTTCATAACATGGTCCATCTTGAGAGATTTTGAATCTGTTGATGAATGATACAGTGAAAATTAAGCTATTAACTTCTTTTAACAATCGTTTGTCCAACAGCTTAGTGAAGATACACTTTTGCTACTCCAGAAGTGGGCAACTTACGAACCAATAGAACAAAAAACTGAAATTATATACAAAGCCCAAAAAATACTTAATTCAAATAAAATAAAAATAAAATTTGGCATATGATACAGTAGTGGGCTTCCATGCCACTACTGTATCATATGTATTGGTACAGTTTAAGAAATAGTGACCCAGAAGCAGGCCATCCCTGAAAATTAATAAAATACTCATTTAAACGTTAGACTTACCCAACAAATTATTTAGATTCTAAGAGTATATCAATGGCAGTTTAATGCAAATAAAACATAATATTTAAAGAAACAATATTTTAAATAAAATCTTATCCCTTAAAGAAATCTGTAAAAATTAGCCAAAAAGTGAGTTTTTGAAGACTAGAAAATAAACTTCAACAACAGGGAAAAAAAAATTTCCAAACAGTTTATGGACAGTTAACGAGTTAACAGTTAAGTGTTTTAGTCAATTCGATTTCTTTCAATCGTTTTTCAGAAATGCATAACAAGCTTGTTTTCAAACTTTAAAAATTAGAGGTTCACTACTGGTATATGGCCCACTAGAGGTGCATTTACATTATAACAAATTACTCTGCTTTTAAATAATACATAAATGTGAAACATGCAAGTTGCAAGTAAATATGATTTTTCAATTATAAAGGAGGTGAATAGATAAGCATTATCTCCCTTCCCCTCTTGAAAGGATTATTAAAAAACTAAGATGATTTTGATTGTTTGAATATAATTTTCAGGATCCATATTAACTGCCTCTCTGATTTTTGTTTGAAGATTATTTTAATGTGTCATTAAAATCAGAAAAATAGCTTTATTTAGAAAATTAGCGGACAGACCCGGCTTTGCTCGGATGGACAATGTAACCTCCATGGAAAAATGTCTTGCACAAAATATTTAATCAAAAATCAGCAATAGTTGTCTTATTTGTCTAATCTTCCATAATCAGGTTCATTGCCAATGTTAGCAACAAAATTGCTAAAATAGACCAAAATATGTGTTTAACTATTTTTTAACAGATTGGTTTATCTGTATTTTATGTATTTCATTGCTATAATTTCATTGTTGTAACTATTGTTGCAACTTTATTTTTGTAACTGTATTGTTACAAGATTCATTTTTTTTAATCTAAAACTGCTGCTGAGATATGACGAAAACATTTCACCCCCTTAAGTAGTGAATTTCTAAAATTGCTAAAAAAAGTGTTTAACCATTTTTTTCTAGTAGATTTGTTTTCCTGAATTTTGCACTCCTCCCTAAAACTGCTGCTGAGATACAACAAAATGGTTTAAAACTTTCGACCCCTTTCCCTTTTAGAGGGGGGGGGGGGTCAAAAATCCTTTCTTATTGCTTGCCTAGGTCTTAACAGCAATCTACTATCCAAATTTCATGATCTTGACTTTAGTCGCTTTTGCTGAGCATTGATGAGTCAGTCAGGCGTTCTTTCTTTATATAAGAGTATAGATTTGAATATATTTCAATTATAATAATTTTTTTTGCTCTGGAAGTGCTGAACACTATCTTAGTTTTTATATATGTTTTACTTTATAATACACATATTAAAATACAAAAGAATTTACAATGTGCTTCATTAAGAAAAAAATAGGGTCTGATAATTAAAATTTAGAAAAAACGAGCGTTTCTTACCTTGTAGTGTAACATATTTAAACAATCTTCAAACCGAAATAAGAGTTAATATATACTCTAAATTATATTAAAACAAACAGGAAAATTTTTTGACTATCGGGAAGCCCAAATACTATGCTTATCTAGTTGCCTCCTTTATATTTTTAAAAACATTTTTTGAAGAAAGATTTAAATTTTCAATAAATAGAAAGTTAAAGACTTGAATAAGTATGGTAATAATGTAGTAAACTTTGAAATAGCATACAACAGATCTCTCATTTTAAAACAATTCAAGATTGGCAATACTACCTTTAAATCTCTATGAATTATTCTCTTTTGATGGCAATACTGTACTGCAGAAACAATCTAGAATAAAAGGGAAAACTGTCAGAATCTTTAATCACAAAATATCTGAGTTGAAGTAAATAAAAAGATTCATTAGTTTTCTAAGTATAAGTTTCAACTGACTTGTCGAAATTTTGCTCTAGCTTCTTTCTCCTTCATTCTTCCATGAGCTACTAGATAATCAAAGACCTCCCCTGAAATTAAAATATTTTTAATATATTAATATTTGTCATTAAGTAAGCAGCAATAATTTTATGCTACAGATTTCAGATTTATACATACCACCACTAGCATATTCCATTACAAGATACAATGTTTTCTCTGTTTCAATGACTTGAAACAATTTTACTGAAAATTTTAAAGAGAAAAAAATTATATAGTACAAACATAACAAATTTTAAAAACAAAAATAAAACCATTTCTGAAAATATTAAATCAAACTTTAATAATTACCTGTTTTAATACACACTATTTTTAGTTTATAATACATAGTGTTTTGAAGTTCTAAAGCACAACACTATTTTTTAAATCAATATCAACGAATAAACTAATTAAAGGTATTTTGGAATTGAAAGAAATTTTTACTATTTTGCCCTGGTTTCACTAACTAAGAATTTTAAAATAGTGGGTTTCATTGAATAAAATTAATTTACACAAAAATATGTACTTAAACATATCTTATTGAATTGTAAACAAAAGAGAATTCAGATTTTATTATTTTACAAAATATAAAACAAGTGGGTAAGTGTGATCGAAGGTCGCTCAAAGGGTTTCTTTAAATATTCCTTTCAAAACACTTTATCCTTTCTTTAATAAGTCCAAATAAATTTCATTTAGCAACCAAAAAACAACTCATGTTTTTTATAAAGTAACCAGCCGATAGCGGGCGAAGCCGGCTATTATATTCTGTCATAATCTCTGTCATGCGGACTAAATGCGGTATAAAAAATAATTTCAAAATGAAATTAATTCAATAATTTCAATAATTTTAAACTTGTACACCTTCAAAATGTTAAAATATGCGAATATTTCCATAATCAGATTTTTATCATGATTCAATATGTTTCTCAAACTCATATTTACTATTCTCTATTACTCATATTGATACTCACTTTGTATTATTTTCAAAAACCTGAAAAATTCGTTAAACTTCCAATATGACGTCAGATTTTCTTTTTAATTCTCTAATGACGTGATATTAATCTGCTTTGTGTACATACACATACTCATACTCCTTGTATTATTGAGAAATCTTTGAAAATTTCAGTTTCATTACCACTATGGCGTCAATCTTTTTTATTTCAATTGGTGAAACTTTTTATTTCATTTTCATTTTTCACGTGGAAATCGTCTGACAGAAAATTAATTATTGTAAAAAGAATTTCATCGTGGATTTTTAATTTTTGGATTCTGCTATAACGAAAAATGTTTAAATTTAATAGGAAAAGGCTGTTAGAATTTTGGTTTTTTATCTCTATTTATTAAAATAGTACGAATTTTTCAAATTTTAATATTTTGAGCTCTTTATAGCTTGTATTCAGCTATATACACAAAGTTTCAACTCTGTAAGTTAGTTTATGAGAATAGCTCTGTGACAGACAGACAACAGAGCGGGAGTAATAGGGTTTCGTGAGATGAACGAAACCCTAAAAAACAAAATATTTAATCAAAAATCAGAAATAGTTGTCTTATTTGTCTAATCTTCCATAATCGGGTTCATAGCCAATGTTCGCAACAAAATCGCTAAAATACAGTCCCCAAAATTTTTCTGGCATTAAAAGAACATAAAAGTGATATTAAATTTATCAGATTAATCACAGCTCTTGCACGACAATATTCCAATAACAAAATCAAGTATATCGACTTCAATAATGCTAGGATTATCTCTCGCCAGAACAATTCTTACAAAACTATAATTAGAGAGTCAGTTGAGATTATTAGAAGTAATATAAGACAAAATGATTATGTAACGATAACTTATGCCTCATTATCCCTAGTATCTGGATTAATTTAATGAAACAAAGTTGACCCCACCTCCAACTTTTTTTTTTTTCTGTTTTCTGATGGTATCATCCACTTGATTAAATTTTTTTTCATCAAAATTTTATACCATGTTATTTTCACTCTTGTCCCTTTTCTCCCTCCTGCGTTTCTTCCCTCCATTATGGTGTGGTTGATATTTTAAGTCTTCACCAGTTCAACGTTTGCAATCCTTTGAGGATGGCCAAGTGGGTTGTGCTGTGCTGAAACAGTAGGGAATTTTAACACCTTTTTATAAATCTTTTTATATCTTCATTTCCCATTATCAGACCTGCCAACCTTTGAAAATGAGAAATACCGTATTTACCCGCGTATACGTCGATCCCGCGTATAAGTCGACCCCCCACTTTCCCGATCAAGAAATTTGAATTGTTTTAAATCCCGCGTATAAGTCGACCCCCCACTTTTCTGATCAATAAATTTGATTTTTAAAAAAAATACATTATTCAAAATCACCTGGGAAAAAAAAGAAAGTATACTAAATATACAATAATAAAGGAACTTTAATTTTTTTTCTTTGTACATTTATTCGAAATCATCTGAAAGAAAAAGTACTAAATATACAATAATGAAGATAATAATATACAAAGTTAAACTGATTCAAGGTCCGATTCAATATCGGACTCGCCAAACAATTCACATAAATCCTTCGTCGTCATCGGCTCATCATGATACACGTTTTCAATCTCTGTATCGCTACATTCTTCCTCGTCGTTATCACTTTCGAAAATGGCATCATCTTCTGTGCCGTCTAGTTCGTTGCTTATGCAGCAATTCTTGAATGATTTTATAATCATTTCGGAAGGAATTTGATTTCACGCATCTTTAAACCACTGGGAAATTAATGCTATGTCGGGATTTCTAATATTACCACCCTTTGTTAATGTTGGACAACCGGATGAAATCCACTCTGAAAAAAAAATTAAGGACCCTCGCATAAGTCGACCCCCCCAACTTTAAAGTCATTTTTTGTCCAAAATTTCTCGACTTATACGCGGGTAAATACGGTAGTAGCACACCAAATTCAAATTTATCTGAAGGTTGGTTGTTTTTTATGCTGCAAATTTTAAGCGAGCAAATCAGCGGTGATTCTGAGTAAAAAAAAAATCTGAAATTCACATCAAATTTTCCACTCCCGCCACTTTTTTTTGCTTCCCTTTGACGAAATTTGCATTTTATCGCAATCTTTTGGCGAAATTTGCAGTTTTTTCGAGATCTGTTTATAAAATTTGCATTTTTTTTTACGAAACTTGCCATTTTAGGCGATTTATTGACAAAATTTGCTGTTTTTTGGCGATCTTTTGACGAAATTTGCCATTTTTACGCGATTCTCTGACGAAAGTCACGTTTTTGCCACGATCTGTTGACAAAATTTATCGTTTTTTCGTGATCCTTTGACGAAGTTCGCCATTTTTCGCAATGTTTTTGAAGAAATTTGTTGTTTTTTCGCGGTCTTTTGACGAAATTTGCCAGTTTTCGCAATGTTTTTGACGAAATTTGTCGTTTTTTCGCGATTTTCTGATGAAAGTCACGTTTTTCCTGTGATCTGTTGACAAAATTTGTTGTTTTTTCGCGTTCTTTTGACAAAATTTGCCGTTTTTCGCAATGCTTATGACGAAATTTGCCATTTATTCACGATCTTTTGACGAAATTTGCCATTTATTCACGATCTTTTGACAAAATTTGTCGTTTTTCGCAATGTTTTTGACGAATTTTGTCGTTTTTTAACAATTTTTTGACGAAAGCAGGGATGAGATTGACAAAAAAGCTGAAAACTGTGCGAACGACATTTGAGCAATAAGTTATGAATTTCAAGCGCAACAAATATTATAATTGCTATTAAAAAATATATATTTTTAACTAAAATAAATATATATAATATAAAAAATCTCGTTTTTACGGCGATCTTTCGGCTAAAATCGAGTTTTTCAACGATCTTTTGACGAAATTTGAGTTGTTTCAACGATCTTTTGACGAAATTTGAGTTTTTCCGGCGAACCTTTGCGGCAATTCTTTGACGAAAATCGCGTTTCTTCAGTGATTTTATGGCGAAATTCGCTTTTTTCCCCCCAGCAATTCTTTGACGAAATTTGCATTTTTTCAACAATCCTTTGACGAAATTTATGTGTTTCACATGATTCTCTGAAGAAATTAGTGTTTTTTCAGCGGTTCCTTTACGAAATTCGCTTTTTTTCGGCGATCCTTCGACGAAATTTGCTTTTTATGGCGATCTTTTCACAAAATTCTCATTTTTCAACGATCTTTTGACGAAATTCGCTGTTTTCCGCAATCGATTGCTTAAATTCACGTTTTTTTGGCAATCATTTGGCGAAATTTGCTTTTCCCCGCCAATTTTCTGACGAAATTCGCGTTTCTTCGCACGATCCTGTGACGAAATTAGTCCTTTTTCGCGCGATGCTGCGACAAATCTCACTTTTTTCAAGGGATCCTGGGACGAAATCCGCGTTTTTCTTTTTTTTTTTTTGCAGAAAATCGTAGTTTTATACAGATTCTTGTAGCAGTTCGCAGCTCTGCATTATACACTTTTTTTAGCATATTATACGTATTTTACGGTCTTAACCCTCTACTTGTAAATTTTATACTATTCTAAAATGAAAATTGTTACTATTTCTCCAAATTAATTCATAAAAAAAAAAAACTTTTGTGCTTTTTGAAAATAAATGACGGGAGGGAGGGAGGGAGGGAGAGAGAGAGAGAGAGAGAGAGAGAGGGGGGGGGATATATTTTACTGGTGACTAAAGTTTTTTGATGGCTTGTAAAACCCTGTCCCTGTGTGATGTTCTTTATACAATTAAATAATGCACTTTTCTTTTCTCAAGCATCATCCAAATTAATAGACACTTTTGCTATGCCACAGATTGTGTGGTCCACCACTTAATTTGTATGATCATTTGCAACCCCCATAAAGTACATATTAATTGGAAACTGCTAATTAAAAAGAAATGTTAACAGATTTATTTTAAATGAAAATGTAGATCAGAAAAATAAAATGCTTTAGTTGCTAGAATTTTAAATTTAATAGATTAAATAAAATGTTTAGGAAAACCTTTTTTTTATTAACAATACAATGATGAATATATTCATAATTGAAATCAATCCACATTTATAATGAAAAAAAAATCATTAATGGTGCTTACCTATATTTGGATGATCTAATATTTTCATGATTCTTACTTCTCTGAAAAGCTGTAAAATGAATAAATATTAATATTAATAAATTAATAGCAATAAATAAATAATTATATTAAAATTCAAACAAACAATCACATAGGAGGAAATAGCTTAAATTATTTAATATTTCAGTTACCTTCTGCAAACTGGATGGATTTAATTGGGTCTTATCAATAATTTTGATTGCAACCTAAAAGTAAAAATGAAACCATCAAAATTTTATAAATGAAAACGTCATTTAATTGTATATATTTACAGCTGTTTGGTGCAATATAAAAGTTTAAGCAATCAAATTTTGCACTTGAATCATACTTAATACGTAAATCAATTATTTCCAGTAACTTTAATTAGCAATTTGTAACAGCTACTGAAATTTAGCTCATAAAAACTGTCACCATAATTTATCTACTTATTATTATTAAACTGTTCCATTTAAACAAAAACTATGCTTTTACACCATTTTACTTCAGTATTTCGAGGAACAATTTCACCTCATTCAACAACTTAATAGAGTTTTTTTTTTTTTTTTTTTTTTTTTTGGGGGGGGGGGGGGTGAAGAGAGAGAGAACTGCTTGAACAACTTTAAAGTAACTTCAAGTAACGAGAATAAATTGTGTCTACCCATTAAAAATAATGAAAATCTAAAATTATTTTTGATTAATAGAGAAATTATTATTCAAACCAGCATACTTATAGATTCAAAAGAAATTTCAGTAACTTAAAAGTTTTAACAAGGTTGTAAGTTATTTATAATAGTATATTAATAGATGTAGCAGGGTTTCTTTTTTTTCCCCCATATCTTTTTTGTATCTTTCATAATTATGTAAATAGAACAGTTTTCATATACATAATTCCAAACAAACATTATAGAGAATGAGATATTTATTGCAAGGGTTTGTAAATATGATATTATCAAAAATATCTGATATTTTGATACATATTCGATATTTTTAAATTAGTCCCCTTATAGGATTTGGCAGGGCCGTATTCAGGTATGTGCAATTGCACAGGGCTTCTATTAAGTAATCCTCAAGGTGCATTGTTTTGATATTGAGCAATTTTTATCAGCTAATCTTTCAATTGTGCTTCATTAACCCCTTGGAGGGCAAGCACATAGTCTAAAAATGCTAAATTTTGTGATGTTTTGACACCAGTAATTTTAAATAATGAATTTTTACCTTCTCAATCTGCAAAAAACAATATTAAATATTTTTATTTAATAATACTGGTGGCAAAGTTATATATTAAAAAGTGGTATATATTATATACCAGTGCCCTTCAAGGGGTTAATAAATTAACTCTGCTTACGTCATTAACCATAGGAATTTGCACTAGTAAATTTGCAGATCAGGAGCCTCAAATAAAATCTTATAATGAATAAAATCTCATGTACGAAAGTAACTTATGGAAATGTGATCTGAATCTACTATATTTCACTTATATACAGACATGAAAGCAAGAAATAGAAAAAAAAGGTTAAAATTTTTTCTATCTATATAAGTGCAGTAAATTGTTGTAATTTAGACACATTTTAAGAAGTATTTACACAATAAAATTGAAATATAATTGTATGATTGTTATTTTATTTTAATAATTTAGAAAATATTAAAAATGATATATTCAACAACAACAAAAAAAAATGGTTTAGGTTTATTGATTTTAAAAAAAAAGAAAGAAAAAAAAGAAAAAGGAAAAAAACAAAAACAAAAAAAAAAACAATGGTAGGCAGTTTGCTAAAAAGTTAAATCCAAATATATATGATGAATTTATGTGAAGTACGGCTATTAATTTTTCAAAACTGCTTAAGATTTCCCCCCCCCCCTCTTTTCTAAGGAAAAAAAATCTCCATGCTAAATATATGCACATCAAAGTGATCTTTGGTTCAGGAATACATCACTAAAACTATCCAAAAGTGTATAAATGGGACAAAATATACTATTTAAAAAAGAACCTTATGCAAACTTTCTTTCCCTTTTAAAGACTAAAAAAACTTCACTCTGGATCAACACTTTAAATGACTTTATCAACATGATTTTCAGATGTTCATAACATAATGTGCTTCCAATATTTCCTTTGCATTTTTGCATCAATCCAGTTAACGTCCAAAATTCCTTTAGGAGGAACTCTTTCATGCCAGTATATATAATTTAGAAATATGCTTTTACGATTTTTTTTTTCAGAAAAACAGTTTTGATGGTCATTCTATAATATTTAGATGCAAGATCTCATGTAAATGTATCCTGATCTACTCTATAGCAATATTATACTAAAATAAACCCAAAATAGGCATATTTCAAAACTTTTAAATCTATTGGATAATCATTCACAATAGTGTCCACTGCCAACTGACTAAATAAATAGCAAATGGGATTTGATGCTATAAAATGCTTTTTGTGATAGCCTTTTAATAGTATCCTCATTAAACTTAAATCGTAATGTTATTCTATGCATCGTGCAACTGTAACCGTAATATTTGACCATATATATGGACTTGTTTCACCACTCTAATTTCTTTAGAATAACCATCTTGTTGTAAGCGAAATCTAACTTTTCAACCATGAAACATCCACATCTGTTGTCTAGGTGCAAATTACCAAAATTTGGAAGGAGACAGTGGGCTTCTAAACCTAAAAGATCCAGTGGCCACATTGTGAAACAAACACATGAAAATAATATTTTTTTCTCCATTAAATTCGGAAGATGAGATTTTATAGAATTTTCCCACCATAATTGCATACAGTTTGTAGGAATAAATGTTTCTAATGTAAGGCCTGAATATTTTATGAATAAACAAATCTCTAAAGTTTTTTGTCCTATAGATATACTCCCCCACCAAAGTATTTTACATGGCTGAAAATAAATGCTCAACATATGAATTTGCATAAAAAAATGTGTCTAGAAAAATCAAAATGAAAAATATATATGAAAAAAAAAAATACGAAAGATGTATTTTCTTTTAAATTTAAGATTTTAATAAAATAATTTTAACAATTTCTGGCATTTTCAAGGATGATGGAGAAAAATCGAACACTATATAAGCCTCATTGTAACTTTTGTTGCCAAAGGGACTTTAAGGATTTATAAAAGATTTTTTAATCCATATAGAGCAAATAATTTTTCAACCGGTCGCCGATTTTCAAGTTTTATTATCGTGAATCCTTCACGATAATCATGATTGTTTGACAAAATTCACTATCATTTCCGTGACTAATTGATGAAATGTGAGATTTTTTTTTTACCTGATTGACGAAATTCATGCATTTTTTCCATGACTGATTAACGAAATTTGCAATTTTTTTTTTTTTCCCTTTTCCCCTCAAGTGATTGGCAAAATTCACAATTTTTTTTTTGCGATTGATTGGTGAAATGAGTGTTTTTTCTTCCCTTTCTTTTCGCAACCGCTTGATGAGATTTGAGGTTTTAATCCACGAGCAATTGACGAATTTCGCTGTTTTATTTTGTGATTGTTTGACGAAACTTGCGATATTTTTTCGCGACAGATTGGCGAAATTCACAATTTTTTTTTTGAATTCGACTGATGAGCTTTGAGTTTTTTTTGTGACCAATTGATGAAGTTTACGTTTTTTTTCTTCAACTGATTGACAAAATTTTTATTTTATTTTATTTTTATTTTATTTTTATTATTTATTTATTTATTTTTATTTTTATTTTTTATTTTATTTTTTTTTTTTTTGGGGGGGGGGGGGGGGGGAGACACCAATTGAGGAAATTTACAGTTTTATTTCACAATTGATTGATGTCGTTTTATTTCATGAGCAATTGATGAAATTCGTTGTTTTATTTGGCGAGCGATTTTCTTCTGTGACCATTTTCACAAAGTTCACAACCAATTGACAAAATTCTAGATTTCTTTTCATAACTGACTGGCGAATTGATTTTGCAGAAAACTAAAATATATAAGTAATAATTCGAGTAGTTCTGCTAATTCATGGAAGTATCACATTCCGATATCTATGTTTACCTGTAAGAACATACCTGAAAAATCCCAGTGCTACAGATTTAATGAGTGGAGCCAAATTATCTTTTTGGCACGAATATTTCTGCATTGCGGCCTAACTTTGCAGTATGCCGTCACTGCAGTGTTCATTCGTGGTATATATAAACGTAATTTGTTTCCCTAAATCTGCAAAGAACGCAGTTTTTTTTTTAAAGAAAATTTGCAGATTAATTATGGACAATAGAAGAAGGAAAAAAACAGGAACTATCGTGGAAATTAAGCAGGAGAATCCGTGGATTTGATTTTAAAAAATAAAAAATATCTGCCTTTAGGCAGATATTTTATTATTAGGCATCCCTGTAAAACAAATGCCGAATCAGACATTGAAAGTTAGTGGCCAAAGTAAAAACTTTAGTTGCCACGTGGTGACTGGCGACCGTGAATCTGCACCTATAATCTGTTGCAGCAATTAAATAATATCTCATGTATGAAATATACTTTTACAAATGTAAACTGGTACTACGAGACTTTAATCCAAATTAAGCGGCCAAAGTTTTTATAATTATCATTTGGAAAAAATGTTTTGGTGATCATTCTATAGTAGTTAAAAGAAACTTTTATCCAAATAAATAATCCTCATCGATTTCAATAAAATTATCTAAAAATAAGCTATTTTGCTAAAAAAAAATTGCAGCAAAATAGTGAGATTTACTTGAATGTTATTATTTTGATACGCTTTGAAATTTAGTTGCTAGGCAACGATTATATAAAGAAATTAATTTTAAAATTTGCAAAAAATGAGAAAATAAAATGTTTTATATTCTTCAAACAGGTGCATAAAACAAAGATGCATATTCAAATGGGAATTAATAATTTAAATATTATTTTTGCAAATATTCAAAACAATCAGGCATATTTAAATCCTTTATATTGAAAAGTTAGCATTCATAACTTATCTTTTAAATCCATCAAAAGCACCATTTTATTCTCAATGAATGAAAAATTTCAAAATCGTCAGAATTCACATAGGAAAGCATTATGACATGAAAAAAAAAAGTTTTATATTTTTCGAAGGAATGAAGCAAATTTAACCAAAAACTATACAGCTAAATCTGGGTACCTCACCAACATGCTACCAAATATCAACCTAATTGGATGTTCTTTGAAGCAGTTATTGTGGAACAGACAAACAGACAACAAAAACTTTTCTGACCTCAACAGGAAGCCTCAACAGACATTTCAGCAATTAAATTGAGTTGAAGTTTACCGTAGGTACTCTTCACAGGTTATGGGCTGTAAATTGCTCATAGCTCAAATAACCTTGAGTGTTTGATGAAAAATTTTAAAAAGCTGAAAGAAAAAGTTTATAGTTCCCAGAGTTCAATAGTCTAAAAAAGATGGGGACTTATGTAATGAAAGATGAGAATAAAAATGAAAATGGAGGGGGAAAAAAAAAAAAAAAAAAAAAACAGCTTTTATACGTTTTAAAAGTTATATTTTTAAGAATAATATCTTTTATAGTATTTTAACTTTTTTTAAATACCTCAAAAAAAGGAGGGAAAATGTTTAAGATGGCGACCACAAATATAGAAAAATTGAATTCGACAAATTATCAAAATCGTAGTCATGACATCACACATATCTTGTCTGTAAAAATTTGTGAGATATCATCGAAAATGAAAGAAAAATGGCTTAATAAGCAATAAAGTGACGAAGACATACATAGAAATTTTTAAAGCACAAGTGAATCAGGCATTATCAATAATATACTTCAATACTGACGTGGAATTTAAAGAATAATCGAAGAGCAAGGATTCCGTTGATGCTTGGAATAAATTGAAATTGAATTATTGTCCTTAGTCCTGTTCCCGTCACATGAAAATTTTTACTGGTCTTATTGAGTGCAAGATAAAGCCTAATGAATCAGTAAACCTATTCTCTTCACGCTTGGTTAAGAATTTCTAATGATGTCAAACAAATTGACAGTTCATCTAATGATGTTTACGTGAATTTTTAATTACTCTGTTACTTACCAAGAAAATCTGATAGCATAGTTCAAAGTATTTTATGTTGGAAGAAAACTGATTTCATCATATTTTTAAATACTGTGGAGGGAGATATGTATAGTTCAAAATCTGTTCTTATCTTTTAAATTTCAAGAAAAATTCTAAATTTAGTAAACTAAAGAAAGTAAAGTGCTGGGAATATGGAAAATTAGGCCATTTTCAACAGAACTGTCAATCAATTTCAAATAAGCAGATTTTCTTCGTTCATCGACCATATGCAATACCTCTTCCGAACGTAGTTTTTCCACCGACTTCTTCGCCCGGTTCTCCTGAAATACATGGATGTAATTTGAGATGAGACAGTTGCCAGGAGGATTGTTCATCCTCAGCTAGACACCAGCAGCATTCCTCACATAGCAACCCTCATCACCAGTATAAATCCAGATGAAATAATAGACGGAATGATGGTGGTTCTAGATACCAAAGTCCTGATAGTTCACACGCAAGTCTCCTGTTTTCTTTAAATCTCAAATTGGTGTATTAATAGTACTGAAAGTCGGCGCAAAATGGATACCGGACACAGAGGCCACACATCTTTTTACTAATGATAAAAGTTTATTTGCTAATTTTGAACCTTTAAATGATCAGGAAATTACTGTTGCTGTTAAAAATATAACTTTTCCAACAAAGGGTCACGGGGATGTTAAATTGTTTTTTGGCCAATGCGTATTGACAATGACTAATGTCATGGATTTAAGTTGTTTACAGCGTAGCCTTATTTCCGGTCGACAATTGGATAAACATGGGGCATATTTTTATGGTGGTAGTGGCAAAGTGACAGTCTCGCGAGGAGGAGGGGTGTTCTTTTTAAGGCCTATTTGAAAAAAAGGGTGTACTAGCTATTTCTCGGATTCCAAAAGCTAAATGTGTAACTTTTGAATTTAACTCAATAAATAATAAATCTAGTATGGAAATTTGGCACCATCGGTTTGGACACGTTAGTCCAGCTGTCTTAATGCATACTTGTTCTGAGGGGAGAGTTCGAGGAATTTCCTGTGTCAAATGATCTAAATTTTAAATGTGAGCAATGCACAATTACAAGCATAAAAGTTTTTTTTTTGTTGTTTTTCTACAGGCCATATTTGTTAAAATCAACCTTAAATCTATTATTTGCCAATGTCTAGGGTTCAAGTCAAGTTGTCAGGGCAAACGTTACTTCCTAACCATTATCAATGACTTTGTCCGAGGGATTTAACTTTTATCCCACGAAAATGAAATCAGATGTTTTCAAGATTGTGAAAACGATATTATTAGGGCTGAAAACTAACTCAACAAAAAGGTGAAAAGTCTTTGTACAGATAATGGGAGAAGAGTTTGCTAATGAGGATTTGGATGAATTTCTTGGATCTAAAAGGTATTGCTTACAACTGCTCACAAACCTTTATACTCTACAACAAAATAAGGCAGCAGAGAGAATCTTGCAAACTGTAACAAACGGAGCTAGAACTAGTGGTGACAATAAAGTCAATCGTCAAATTTTCAGTATTACTCACCAATCGGCGAGTGCTCATTTTGTCCTATACCAGAAGGATTAGTATATTATAAGTTGTAACACCATTAAAATGCACTTCAAAAATTTTCTCAATAGACTATAATGTAACTCAATTCTTTTAGTGTCTTTGTAAATGAACTCATCCAAGATACTTACGAGATCAATACACTGTCCGAATTAGGTTTGAAACGGCTCGGTATTTCACATATTATTAATGACAAGTTTTGCATTATATATGTAAATGAAGAGATTGCAATAAGTCTATTTCTAAAGAAATCAAACCATCACATACACAATTTAATTTTTACATTTTTTCTACTAACTTTTATGTTAGGACTACATTTTAATCTTTTTGAAAAACTATTTATGTATTTTATAAATTAATAAAGTGCTGTTAAACTATAATACATGTGTAACTAAACTTTTTTGTAATGAATCTGTATTAAATATAAAATTTCATCCACATAATTATGAACAAGAACACATTTGGGTTCAGATAAATGCAAAGGTGCATTGACATAAAGTACTGAATTCCATTTTAAAGTTAAAAAATAACAGCCAAAAGGAGGAACAGAAGAAGAAGAGGAAATAACCCCCCCCCCCCCCCCCTCTTCCACACACACACACTTTTCCTCTTGCATTAAACTGGAAGGAAATTCTAATTGACAGAGGGGGAGGCCATCTTTGTTCTTCTCCTTATGGATGTTATTTAATTTTTGTCTTAATGTGGAATTACTAAACTTTAACTGGTTATAGCATTAGCATTAATTAAAAAAGATTCAGAAATATTCCAAGTTATAATCCCAAAAGCAACCTATTTTCCGTGAGCATTTTACACTAAAGTAAAATGGGTAATAAGAAAAACACAATCAAATTACTCTGAATCTTCACTTTCTATTTTATAATGTCTAAGATAATAGAATAAGAAAAATGCTATAAACCTGGACAATATGAATAGATGGTTATGATTTGAAAAATATGAGAATTAATTCAAAATATATCAATAAAAAATTAATCCATACCTCTTTTCCAGTAGGAAGGTGTTTTGCTAATTTTACTTTGGCAAAGTTACCTTTACCAATAGTCTTCAGAAGTCTATAACGTCCAATATGTGGCTCTTCTGAAGTTCGACTACGGGAATTTGGAAAGCTTCTATGGCGTTCCCCATCCTGTATTTTAAAAAAGAAAACAATTATTAAAAATATGCTTTAGTAGTCATATTTAACACACATTTCAGCACCATAACTAGCAAATAATCAAAAATTACTGAAAAGAATACTTAATCACATTAAAACAAAAATGTTTTATTCTGCTTTCTAATAAAAATTATTAAACTTTATTAATGACCATGTTACAAATTAAAGGTCATAAAGTAGGTTAAAAGTATGCAGAAGTTTTTTCCTGCCAAGTAAATGTCTCTGTTTGCCGATTCTGATACGAAAATCTATTTAGCAGATAGGAAGTAGGACAAAGTCAAGGATTGCTAATTGGATGAATGCAAATATCTTCTGGTACCCCCACAGACCTTGCTTGGCATTTTTAAATTATCAGTTTTACACAGTCAAAGTTTATAATTATAAAAAGGATCAATTTTGATAAAATACAAGATACAGTAACCTAATAATGAAAATAAATCAGCCAAGTGAGAATATTACTCGTGTTCAAAGGGTTCTGGTACATTAAATTTATTAATTACTAACTCCAATACTACAAAAAATCGTTGCTAATAGAATAAGACTTTGTAAAAAAGTAGACCAAGTAGGATTGTATATAGCTATATATACTGGCAAAGTGTAGATGGATGTAATGAACATTCAGAGAGATATGAAGCCTAAATATTGTTATTCTGTTGGACTTTCTTTTTTTAAACCTTATCCAAATGTGTTTATGATGACTAAAAAATAATTGAACAACGCCACATTGTATGGCGATGTTGGTGAATACATTATCAACAATTGTATTTTTCCTGGTAGTAGATTCTTGAATAAATGGACATAGACGAAGAGTTAAAAAATATTCCAACAGCTCATTTCTAGTTTTGTTTCTGAAGTTGACATTGAAATCACCTGAGATAATTAAATTTTGACAAACCTTGACATACCTGGTAATGTCTAAGCGATAGAAAATGTAGTAGAACGCAAGACATTTTGAAAAAAAATAAAACCTTAAAAAGTAGATGGTTAAACCAAGCATCAGAACTGTTCAAAGAAAATATACTTGTATATGTAAAACAATACCACATGTCATGATTGAATTCTATTGGAATGAAAAACTATCAATATCTCTCACTCTAAGGCAAAGAAGTTGTACAAAGTTTAAACATGTCCGATTGCCAACCACACTTTGAAAAGAGGTCGCAGAGTTGCTCACAAGAAGTCACCTGTCAATCATATTTGATGTAACTGTGATAAAGATATATCACAGTTTTATCTTTTTTTCATTATTTTTATTTCAGCTCAACGTATTTCTATTTTTATAGCCTTTCCAGTTTAATTTGCCATTCCTTAAAAGCTATTTATCAGCAGTCGCGCGCCTTGTACGTTGTTTTTTTGGCAAGGCCGTCTCCCCCCTCATTGTGCTTCGCGTTCGTTGAATCGGCGATGTTGTTTTCTCTGCGAGGCATCTTCGCGCTTTGAGTTAGTTCAATCGGCGCTGAGCTGTGACGTCATCGTCATTCAGTGGCTCTCACTCCGCACACGTGTGTTGTGCGCATGCGTCACCGCCGCTCTTGTTCGGTATGTTTTCGGGAGCTGTTTTGTTTTGGCGCTGCGGCCGAAAGGGGCGTGTCTTTCAAATACAAATTAGAATCGTTCTTTCAATTATTAAATGTTAATTAGTTTCTGATTTGTTATTTTAATTTTCACGTAATTCCTAATCATCAAATTAGTTTAAATTAATCTTGCTGTTACATTTGTGCACCCCTTTTCTGGGTATAAATAATAATGTAGCGCATTTTTCCAACAGAATTTTAATAAAAATGATGCTGTAATTTTATGTTAAACGTCGTCTGATCTGAGGCTGGCCTGTACCGGTGCTCGTATCCTAGAATCGCCGTAGTGCGGATTCTTTGAAGATCAATTTCGCGTTTTCAGTTTTTAATTATTCTATAAAAATGCTGTTGTAAATTTTAAGTTTAATATTTTAAAAGTTTTAAATCAACTGGTAATTTAATTCTGCATTAATTCTACATCCGTTATTGGATTCTGCCAGAAGGAATATTTTAAAGATTCTTCGAATTTTACGAAATTTGAGCCAGTACTTTTTAAAGACTTGATGTGCAGCTTTCATCTCATCCTTCCTCCTTCAAGAAAAAGTAATAAACATTATTGGATCCTAACCTAAACGAGTTCTTATTTCAAGTAGTATGAGTCTCTTATTTTTCAACAAAAGAACAAGTAAGACCGTTTAATTCATATTATTATTATTTTGATTCTCTTCTCAAAGAATATTGACTTAAAGAACAGATGCACAAATTGTGCAGGGTTAATTGCTTATTTCAATCACAACTGCAATATTTTAAAGTTTACTATACGATCTATCTCTATTCTTCCATCCATTAAGATAATATTATAACGGCACTTACAAATATTTATTTACGTTACAGTAACTGTAGACAATTTTAAGAAAATTTTAAAAAGGCGAAACTTTCTGATTTATTTAACTTTCTGATTTATATTTAAATATAAAAGTATGATTATTGAAGTGATACATAATCAAAACTTTTTTCATTGTAAATGAATAACATACTGAGTTATAAGCGATTGTTGTCTCAAAACTACTAACTTTTAATGTCTTGGAATTATTCTATGAATTATTTTTAAATAATTGCCTTCAATAATTGAATTTATTAGTTCACAATTCACAGTATTAACTTAATAAAAATTTATTAAATATTCTTTTCATATTTATCTTGATTTTAAATATGCAAATAATTTATAAATTTGACACTTTAATTAAAGTTTGAACAACATAAATCATTATCCATGAACAACGTAACAGATAAGTTGCAGTTTCGTGGAAAATTATCAATTTGACAAGGATTCCATCCATGGTCATAAAAGTTTGAGAATTATTTCACTATGTGCGAAAGCAGAACTTTTACAAATGTAATTGAAGTTCTTTGCAAATGATATGCGAAAAATTAATTTGTACTATACATAAAAAGTTGCATGCAGCAAGCATATGTTCAAATGCTACATGATTTTAAAATATAATTAGTTTTTAATCATGCAAGGAAGGAATAGAATTCCTGAATGGAATCTATTCTTATCAGTGAATAGAAGCATAATTTATATAGTGAAACAATAGTTTGAATTTAATTTGAACAGCACAGAGCTGGGCAAAATACATCGAAAAACCATTTTCGATACAAAATACATTGGTTTTAGAACCTAAAATACAAAATACTTTTCAAATTGTAAAATTTCAAAATACAAAATACATGTATTTTCAAAATACATTTAAAATACAAAATACATTAATTTTAATTCTAATTATTCTGCATTATCTTGCATTATGCAAAAATGTTTTAATTGCAATGTCATTGTATAAATAAAAATAATGATATAAATAAAAAAAATGGCATAAATAAATGTAATAAATTTTTATCTACTGCATGCATGGACAGGTCTGTAAAAAAAAAAAGTCTGCACGAGCCGAAATCTCCCAGTCCTGGCTGAGCCCAACCTGTAGAAAAAATTTTGGGGCCCGACCCGGTATAAAAGTTAAAAATTCAGCCCAAACCTGACCGTGTCCGTACAAAAAATTGTTTGGTCCGACCAGGTATAAAAGCTAAAAATTCAATTTGAGCCTGGCCTGGCTTGTACAAAATATTTATTGGCCCGTATAAATGTAAAAATTTGACCCGAGCCTGGCTCATACAAAAACTTAATTAGCCAGAGTGAATTTCTACAAAAGATTATTTTTTTATGCCGATGAGGTTAAAATTCTCGTGTACAAGGTATTCTGAAAAAAATTATTTATTTTAGCTATTTTTCATATTTATATTCTTCATTTTTTAAAAAGTGCCCAGAGTTGCAAAGTGCAGGCACAGCCGTTCTGAAATACTGCCCTCCCTAGATTTATTTCTGCCTTTGCCTATGTAAACTACATTAATTTTTTTATGAATCTCTATTTGTACGCAAATGTTTGAGTTATCATTAATATCATTAATCCATATTACATGGTTTGGAGGTTTACAAATGTGAAAAAAGATATACAGAAAAATCTTTTAATACGGAATCGTGTAGGAGTGAAAAAAATCCGTTATAGACAAGTTCTCACCTTAGCTGGTACATCACCTGTTGTAAATGCATTATATTCTTTTCACACATATTATCACATTCATTTTGCATGAATGAACACATTTTTTCGTTTAAAACAAGATTCCATCATAGACAGATTCATTTTCACAGGTTTTCGTGTGCTGCAATTTTATTGCCTAGAAATATATGTACTATTCTTCAAAAGGTATAAATTTAAAATTTTAATTGTAGAGTAATGGCGATTTAAAAAAATATAACAATTTTTGCAAAAATTGTTGGACCGGCCTAAATTTTACTGGTTTTTGCACGGGCCAGGTCGGGTCAATGTTTTATACGATCTGGGTTGAGACCAGGCCTGAAAATTTCTTCCCATCTAAACCTCTAGGAAGAAAGTACAGGTCTGGCTCGGTCCTGAAAAAAGAAATCTGACCCGGCCCGATTCTGCAGGAAGAAGTAAAGCCCAAGCCTGGTCTGGTCCGAAAAAATTAATGACTAGCTTCTGTCAGTTTCGACCTGAAAATAGTGTTTTGGTTTTACACCAATTATCACAAAAAAATATTTTGAAATATTTCGAGTATAGTCATATTTATATCTATCGTGTAGCAGGATATATCAAAATTAATTTATTTCATTAGGAGTTCTCAAGTATGTGTTATCCATCTTTTCATGAGTCTATGCAATAACTAACCGCATTACTCTCCTAACATACTTTAAAAATGCAATACTCGCGAAAACTCTGGACGATCCTACTTGTGTATCACACGACAATATTTTATAATTCACATAACATTAAGAATTATAAAAGCATTTACAAAAAGCATTCAGCAAAAATGTTTCGGCAGAAGATAAAAATCCTCATCGTACCAAATTTGAAAAAAAATATGCTTATATTAACTTACAGAAACTAATTTAAAGACTAGATAAAACAGACAAGCATGTATTTTCCTGTTGTGATAAGTAATTTGCGGTTTAAACCAGCTTCAAGTCTGGTACAAACAATTTGAAAAATTGAGAAAGGTATTGAGTATTTTGAAAATACAAAATACATGGAAAAATCATTTCAAAATACATTACCAAAATACTTTAGTATTATCTGTTTAAAATACAAAATACAAATGTATTCTGAAAATGTATTTCAAATACCTGTATTTTCGATATTGCCCAGCTCTGGAATAGCATGTGGCAACCAGTTATTCAAAGGTTTTTGAGATTAAATAGAATAAAGTAACATCTGCATTTGGCCCATGGTCATAAAAAGTTTGGGAACCACGGAACCACTGCAGTAGATGCATGAAGAAGCAGAAGTTCTACAAATGCAGTTGAGATTTGATAACTAATTTCTACAAGGCATAAAAATTTGCATGCAGCAAACATCTGTACCGAACTTATAACATTTTGTAACAAAAGATGAAAAACTCAAATTCGAACCAGTATGCTTTTATGGAATATAATTTTGTGAAAGGGCCTGTTTTATTAAAAAGAATTTTGTGAAAGGGACTATTTTATTAAAAATAATTTTGTGCCTGTTTTATTAAGAGGAATTTTATGAAAGGGTCTGTTTTATTAAAAATAATTTTGTGGAAGGGCCTGTTTTATTAAAAAGAATTTTGTGAAAAGACCCTAAATTAGGCCCCATTATTTTTGCAAAGATCGACCACTGGCAAAGAAAGAATAGATTTGATTAACAGAATCTTTCTTCTACCATTGAATTGAAATTCAATCTACATTGCAACAACACTTACATTTAATTTGGAAAGCATGTGGTATCAGTTATTATAATTCTCCTGAGAAGAAAACAGGATAAAGTAACATCTGTATTTGGAAAAGAATCTAAATCTGTTTATGATGCGATATTTTTTTAATCAAAAAAATGCAAACTATATTTTGTAAATGCATTAATTTTAAGAATTCTTATAAATCAGCTCTATCTCAATACAAACCAAAATGACTGTTCATGCAATGAAAACTTTTTCTTAAAAAACTATCAGATGAAAAACAAATCATTTTCTAAAATATTTTTCAACGGACAAAATTAAGATCCATTTTAAATATACATTAAACTCACAGTTTACAAGCCATTCGCTTAGCATAGGTACATAATTATTAATTGAAGTATTTGAAGACAAATCAAAGCCATGAAGGAATATCTTTACTTTTTCAATTTTTTTCAAATCTGTGCAGTATAGAAAAAAGAAATTCAAAAATTATTCAAAATTAGGACTATAAATTACAACTAATGAAACAAATAAATGCAACTTGCCTTTACTTTGACTTGCTCAGTTGTGACAGATTCATGGACAGTTTGCAAAGGTGTTCTCACACTAGCTGACATCCTGAATTTCAGAAATGCTACAAAAAAATAAATATGAAGCTATATAAATGTTAATGATACATTCTGATTTCCAGAAATACTAAACAAAAAATAACTAAAATACATAAATGATAATGGGACAAAAATAACTTACCTAACAACTGAACAGTAAAGAATTAGGGAAAGCCCGTTTTAAAATCTATATATTGATGAGGAATCATTTACATAACTAATATTGTAGTTACAGCTTTTTTACTAGAGAAAGATCTCTTCAATGCTTTCTTTTCTTCAGTTTAATTATCATTTTCAATAAATTAAAGGAAATACATCTTATGGAATCTGAAAAATACAAATTAAAATCTTTAGCAAAATAATCAAATTTTCTAATAATAAATCACAATTAAAGTGGAGTTTGTACTTCTTTGGCTCAAAATTTTCAATTCTCCCTCCCCCTCCTCAATTGTGTAAATTGTTGCCCTAAAGTGTTTTCATGATATTCCAGTTCCTTACAATCTTTTTTGCTCATTGAATGCAATGCTGCAGCTGCCAGAAAACAGCTTTTCTATGTACAGCTATATGCTTGAAGTTTATTGAGTCTCGAAACTGCTTGAAGTTTATTAAGTCTCAAAACTATGTCAAAAATAAGTCTCAAAACTATGTCGAAATTTCATATTGAAACCATTTTTCAAGAACTATTCGACCGATTTTCTTCATTTTTTTAAAGAAAGGTTATCATTTTTGCTATAGCTATACTACCAAAAAATATAATTTTCATTGATTAATTATTTTTCTTTCACTCTCAAAAGGTAAAAAAAGGTTAAAAATGATCTTGTTCAAATGACTGCCATTTTGTCAAAAATCAAACTTTTAAAACTAAATGTTGGTGATTTCATCCAGAATTTAACGCCCTAATTTGGCAGCCAAATTTGTTTCAGATGCTAATGATCCCGAAAAAAAGAATCCCGAAAATTACCTCTTGATTTTTCTCTCTTTTTTTTTTTTTTCTTTTTTCACCCAAAAATTTTAATTTATATTGTGCTGTCTTCTAAAAAAAAAAAAAAAAAAAAAAAAAAAAAAAACCACTTTTGGAAATTCTTTAATTAAGTATAATAAAGAATTAAAAAAAAAAATTAAACATGGCTAAATTTTTACAGCTTGTTCTGACTAGGATTCTGATGTTGAGCATTTTTCATTTTATCACTTTACTAGCTGAAGTGCCCGGCGGCGTCCAGGATTTTAAGAATCTTTGTGTAGAAAAATCTATTTCAAAATTAAACATGCTGTATAGAGAACTTCAAAATGTTAAAATATGTCAATATTTCCATAATCAGATTTTTATCATGATTCAATACGTTCCTCAAACCCATATGACGTTATATTCACCTGCTGATGTCATATCTACTTGCTTTCTCCATTACTCATATTGATACTCTCTTTATGTGATTCTTAAACAACATTTGAAAAAGTCAAACAACTTTCAATATGACATCATATTAATTTTATTTTTTCTCTAATGACGTCATTAAAATGCTTTCTGCACTTACACATTAGAGCCCTTATAGGAGACTTACTTACACATACTCATACTCTTTGTATTATCGAGAAATATTTGAAAATTTCCGTTATATTACCAATATGACGTCATATTAATCTTTTTTCCAATTGTTGAAACTTTTTATTTCATTTTCATTTTTCACGTGGAAATCTTTCAATAGAAAATTAATTATTGTATAAAGAATTTTTACTGTAGATTTTTAATTGTTGAAAACTGCTATAGAGAAAAACGTTTAAATTTGATGGGAACAGGCTGTTAATTTTTAATTAATAAAAAAACAAAAATCTAACTATACATTATTTCGATTCTGGATTACTTTAGTTGCCTCAGCCGTGTTTTAATATACGTGACATTTCATAATTTGGGCTTCCAAACTGTCGATTTGCATAGAAATGCAGACAGACAGACAAATTTTCTTTTTTATATTAGATTACAAAGTGGCAGCCCCGCAGCCAATTAAGCGAGAATTAAACACACATTTTTCCAAAAAATAACTTATGTTACCAAAGAAAAAAAAAAAACATACCTGACATAATCAGCTGAAAATTGATCATTTTAATACATATTAATGGTTTAACAAAAATGATTAAAAATTTATGTAGATCATTCTAAAATTCTATTACAAGAAAATCTGTAAAAATGAAACTCATGTTTTGCCAGAATTCTGCAATTGTTAGTTTAAATTATTTTAAAACTAAATAGGCACTCCTTAGGTATTTAATTATTTTTATTATACAAAATAGTGCTTAAAACAAAACAAAACATTGACTTTAGTGAAAAATTTGGAAGTACCAGGGTGGGTTTTTTTTAGAAAACTTTAAGAGGACAGCACAATAATTGATATGTAAATAATATAAGTTACTGACTATAAGATTAAATTTCTATAAATCTAATGAAAAATTCTAAAAAGTGATTTCTTTTCTCTGTAACCAGGGGAAAAAAAAAAAAAAAAAAAAAAAAAAAAGTAAAAGTCATGAATTTTCGGCCAAAGAAGTAGAACCTCCGTTTAATAAGCAAAAAAAGATAAACCTTTTAAATATGTTTCACGGAGTTTCCCCAAACGGTTTCAGAAGGGTGCTGCACCCTGCCTGCCCTTTGGTTTACTAAATAGCACCCTTCTTGCCCCTCATAAAAAGAATTAGCACCCTTCTTGCCCTTCCAGTAAAATAATTAGCACCGTTCTTGACCCTGGGTAAGAAAAGTGTCCTTTCTCCTTTTTGCATTAAAAAATTTGCTTTCATAGTAAAAACTGACTCAATGTTGTCTTAAAAAGAGTGCCCTGACTTTTACATATCAAAAGTGGCTTTAAAGATCCAACCGAATACCTTTAATAATTAAAAAAAGTGCCCTTTTTTTCACCAGCAGCACCCTGCCCTTTTTTAAAACCTGGGGGAAACTGTGTTTCATTTTTGATTAAGTTTATGCTTAAAGCATTTTAAAACATACCAGATACAATTCAATACACAAATAATGATTTAATTTTTTTTTTTTTAAAAAGGAAAAATTACCAGTTGCACAACTATTGCGATAAATATTTTCACCAATATCAGTAATTTAATTCGATAAATTATTTTTCTATCAATCAATAATTTTAATTAAATAGTAAAAAAAGCACACAACTGGTGACAGGTACAGAAATTAAAAACTTTGTAGATATCACCATAAAAAAATACAATAAGACACTGTTAATGGTACTGTTGTGTCCATTGTATTATTTGTTTGTGATGGTATCAACTTTCTTCAGGGGTCGATGCAGGGTTTTTTTCTTGGGGCCCATTTTGTGAAAAGTAAAGGTTATTTTTGTGAAATTTATTATATTTTTGTGAAAAATAACATTTTGTAACGAAAGTTAAAATTTAGTTAATCAAATTCGAACCAAGCATTTATAAACAAAAACTTTTTTAAACCCTTTTGCTGCAGTTTTTCTCTCTGGTGAACTTGTTTGTTTACAAATTACACATTTTAAAACATCATAAAATAATTTAATAAATAAATAATAAATAGTAAATGTTTATGGAATAGAATTTTGTGAAGGGGCCCATTTTATCAAATTGATTTTTGTGAAGGGGCCTATTTTATCAAATTGATTTTTGTGAAGGGGCCTATTTTATTAAATAGATTTTTGTGAAGGGGGCCCTAAATAGGTCCCAAATTTTTCCTGGATCGACCCCTGTTCTTTAATTTTAATAATTTTAATTGCTAATACAATTGTAAAATAATGAATTTGATTTTTGGATGAAAAACAGTACTATTAAAAAATACTATAACTTTAATTCTTTATATAGGTAATGTAGCAAATTTAACTTCTTCCAAATATTACAGTTAAAAACAAACAAGTGGGTAAGTGTGATCGAAGATCACACAAAAGGTTTCGTTTAATATTCCAATACTTTATCCTTTAATTAATAAATCCAAATAAATTTCATTTTCCAAAAAAGTCATGTTTATTACAAAGTAAAATTTTACAGGTCTATTTTTCAGTTTTTTTTAAACATCTGAACCGGCCTAATAGTGGGCGAATCTTTCTAATGTTATGATATCTGTCATGTGGACTAAATGCGATATTTAAAAGGAAAAAAAAAAGTAACCCCCCGCCCCCTTCCCCTTTTTTATTAATAATCCCTATTAGCATTATTAATTAAATCATTGTCTATTAGCATTTTATTTCTTTTTTCTATACAAAAATCAGCATTTTGTGATAATATAAATTTGGTTCTAATAATACGATTTATAAAAATTAGACTTCTGGATTCACCGTAAAAAAATATTCATACATGCAAAATTTTCAAATCAGTAAATGCAATATTTAAAAACAAAAAAGAGTTTTTAATCTCTTTACTACCCTCAAAATCTGTGTGTATGGGGGGGTTCCTCCCTTCAACAGTTCAGACGAAAAGCGAAAAGCCAGGATGTCTCACTGATAAATGGTACAAGTCTCCGATTTCACAACCAGCTGCAAATATTCTTTTGATTTGGATAAAAAATTATTTTAACACGAAATTAATTTGTAATTTCTTTTCTAACTATGCCATCTTTATAAAAAATTTATTTCTGTGTTCGCCGTCAAAAAATACTCATAGATGTGTTAATTTCAAATCAATAAATGCAATAATAATTTTAAAAAAATTCTATAGAACCTGAAAAATGCCTAGTCTGCCATCTTTGATCTGTGTGAACAGGTGTCAGATTGTTCGTCTGTGGTTTTCCAATGAAAGGAAATTAAACGAATTTATTCAAATAGATTTTTAATTGATATTTACACTTCTAGTGGGAGTAAATAATAAAAAAAACTTGTAATCAAAAAAGTACAAAGGCATGCATAGAGATTGACCTCAGCTATCCAATGCAAAAAATCATTTAAAAATATTGAAATGTGAACGAGATATAGTAAATTATTTCCCCAACATTAGCGAGCGGGTATTTTTGCCTGAGTGAAGTAGCCTCTTAAATAACCTACTGCAAGATGGGTAATATTTAGAACAGCAAAAAATGATTTGGAATAAAATAAACAGTAAAAATTATTGCATCTAGAAAATATTAAATCAATCCTTAGCAGAGTTACACATCAACAATTACAAAAGTATAGTGCATTTCTTGGAATTTAACATGGAGTAACTGTAATTAGTGAATGAAAAAAGAACAGCATAACAGCGCCTTCTGTTCAGTAATAAAATTTAAAATTAGATTAATATATACATTTGTTAATGATCAACCTCAAACATAAAATTCAGTTCTTTTCTACACAATAGAAGCTGAAATAAGCTATAATGTTCATCTGAAAAAACATAGTATGGCAACGCCCTCTGGGGAGTGATCAAAACCAATATTGAACCAACTGTTATTCATAATCATCATCAATTTTTAAATTTAGTGAAATTAGATGCCAAACATGCCGAGATGTAGCTATTACAGAAATTGTTAAAAATACGACTCAGTAATGCCACCAAAAATGGGGGAAATACACCAAAATTTAATCAACATATCATATTTAAAGCTGTTTGCTAAAATTGTCAAATAATTCCATCGAATTTCGACCGTATACGCATGCGTCAAAAAAGGACCGGCCAATGAGGCCGAGGGTCTATTCCTGTCTCCAAACGTATTTGTGATCAAGATCAACTCCTGTTATTTTAATGGCTTTTTCCGCGTTGCGTTAAACCTAGGAAGATATTTATATAAAAAACTGTGGAGTGTTTAGAAGGTATTTATTTTATTTATTGTTGTATTTATTGCAATTTGAATGAATACTTAGGTATCCATTTCGGATTTACTGTGTAACATGAATTTAGGTTCATTTAACGTTCGCGAAATCAAATCATTTTGTTTAGATAGTACAGAAAATAATTCTTCAATCATAAATAAAAATATAGTAGAACATGTAATACAAAATTGGACCACTTATATTCCG
Organism: Maratus michaelseni; assembly: GCA_963931845.1. Classification (NCBI taxonomy): domain Eukaryota; kingdom Metazoa; phylum Arthropoda; class Arachnida; order Araneae; family Salticidae; genus Maratus; species Maratus michaelseni. The sequence continues at coordinate 37,027,697 of OZ007591.1, read as the reverse complement.
TTTATGATCGGATATGAATCTTATGGTGTTCCGATTGCTAATGAAAACGATTATGTAAATATAATGTCAAAAGACAGTACGCACGGCAGTAATATTTTTATTATTATTTGTTCGAAAAAAGCGAATCTGAGCGTCTGAATATAACTTATAAAATATTATTTCTGTATTTAGCAACTAAATATTTAATAAATATGCAGGAATGTGACTAGCTTTATGTGAATGTATAATATATATAAGTCTGAACTTTAGCATTATTTTTTAACAGAAATATACTATCTCTATTCGATTTAAAAGTTTTGTCATTATATAAGTGTGCTATTTTATTTGTAAAGAATATGTATGCATTATATTGTTTGTATGTATACAAATCTTTAGAATCTCTTAATATTTGAATAATGTTTACATTATATTTGTTTGTATGTATACAAACAATATATGTATACAAAGAAGTATGTATACAAACAATGTATCATGTAACAATATTAATATTTACATTGTATTGTTTGTATGGATACAAATCTTGAATGTTTTAATTTATTACATTCATTTTTTACCAGTTTGCATGTCCGTTCACGGGCGATTCATATGAAACTCATAATTTGTCACAAATTGGTGATTTTATTGATTTAGTGCTTTGCCCAAGAATGTGGAAAAAAAACTTTTTGACATCGGGTGAGATGAATGAGGTTATTTCGGTTTTTCTTTTGTATATAAAAAATGTTATATGTAAAAAAATCCTGGCCATTAATCACATTGTTTTTTGTATATTTAAAGACGATTACTTATTCTTTGTAATTATTTTTTTGTTGGGGGTTTTTGAGCAAAATAATATTACTTCATAGCTAGAACCAGTTCATCATTAATATTTACTTATTTACTTAATCCTTTGACTGCTGAGCAAATGGGCAAATTTGTAATGTTTTTTCTGTTATTTTTTTTAAATGTCAAAAAAAGATAAATTTTCAAACTTGGTATAAAAAACTTAGGTACTTCTCTATTATCGCATCGTCCACTTTTCATAACAAAATACTATCGCCAAACTGTATGATTAAATGCCAAAAATGCAGTCACATTTACTTGATGTCGGAAGCATTATACGCGTTTGTTATGTCATCATCAAGTGGTTTTTAATTCAACATTTGCACGTATTAATGACAACGTTCTCCCGTTTATTTGGCGTTACAGTTTGGCGATAGTTTTTTGTGATGAAAAGTGGTCGATGAGATAATAGAGAAGTACCAAAACTTAATTACGTATATGAGTAGATTCCTTGACAGTATTAATCATTACTCAATATTTTAAAACTGCATCATATTTGTAGAATTATATTAATTTAAACAATGCTTCTATTGAAGTGTGAAGAAGCACATACTTCTATGAAGAACCATATATTTAAATAATCGTTTTCATTAGCAATCGGAACACCATAAGATTCATCCCCGATAAAAAACGGACTATAAGTGGTCCAATTTTGTATTACGTGTTCTACGATATTTTTACGTACATTTGAATAATTATTTTCTGTACTATATAAACAAAATGATAGAGATCTAAAACCACAATTTCCATAGGGATTGATTTCGCGAATGTTAAATGAGCCTAAATTCATTTTTAAACAGTAAATCCGAAATGGACACCTAAGTATTCATACAAATTATAATAAATAAAATAAATACCTTCTAAACACTCCACAGTGAGTTCTATATAAATATCTTCCTAGGTTTAATGCAACGTGCAAGAAAAAAAAAACAGGAGATGATCCCAAACACATTTCTAGAGACAGTAATAGACCCTCATTTTAAAGGCCGGTGTTTTTTTTTACGCATGCGTATTGGGTCGAATATTGTTGAAAAATGATTTTGAAGAAAAAATCGGTAAATTCACAAAATGGTTTCGGGAAAAACTTCACCAAATGGTTTCAAAATTCTTTGAGTGACAGCGGGAAAAAAAATTTCATTTTACATTCAATCATCGCAATTGGCGAGTGTGACTATTAAGTTTAGCCAGTACTGGATACTACTAGATATAATGATTATGAACCATGATTTTTCTGTTATTGGGCGAGATTCATGTTTTTTCAGCAATTCTTTGACGAAATTCGTGTTTTTTCAGCGATCCTTTGAAGAATTTCGCATTTTTCTCGCGATCCTTAACGAAATTCGCATTTTCCAGCGATTCTTTGATAAAATACATTTTATTCCGCAATTTTTAGACGAAATTTAGTAAAAAAGCATGATCTTTTGGTGAAATTTCCTTTTTGCGATTCTTTGACAAAATTTGCTTATCTTTCACGATCCTTTTGCATAATTCACGTTTTTTCTGTGGTCTTTTAATGAAAGTCATGTTTTCCCATGATCCTTTGATGAAATTAGTGTTTTTTTCTCAATCATTTGACGAAATCTGTGATTTTTTCAAAACGCGAAGATTGGTTAGATGTTTTTAGTCTGCAGGTGCCCTAAAAAGTCTGACGCCCGTTGCTGCATCGCACACATTCTTCCATGGGGCATCGAACGAAGGAAATTCATCCTAAAGAATCATTGTTTCATTCCTGACATTTCTAGAAAGAAACAACGTTCAATTTATTGGCTGAATTGTAAAGGGCGAAATGGTGTCAGACATTAGCGGAAATAAAGTGCGCAATTTGTTCGTTTATCGAAAGAATTGTGAAATTCGTTAATTGATAAATTGCGAAATTTGTCAATCGATAGAGGAAAAATCACAAAATTCATTAATCGACGGAAAATTCATCAACTGTTTTGAAATTTGTCGAGCGACAGCAGAGAAAAAAAATCTTTTTCCATTCAGTCATTGCAATTGGTGAGTGTGACTATTATGTTTGACCAGTGGTGGCAATAAAGTCCATTGCAAAATTTTCAGTATTACTCGCTGTTTGGCAAGTGCTAATTTTGTCCTATACTTCAAAACCCTTTTGATCATCACATCAGTGTGCAGGACAGTTTTTTTAGGTAGACCATTTGATGAATTTCGTGATTTTTCCGTTATCAATTGACCAATTTTGCTGCTATTGATTGTTGAATTTTATAATTTATCAACTATTGATTAGCGAATTTCATGATTTTTTCCATGAACGTTTGACGAATTACGCAAAAAAATTAAGAATATCGTTAAATTGTCTTGGGTAAAAAAAATTTACTATTGTCAAATGCCTTCGAGAAAAAAGTTGCAAGTTGAAACGCCTGTGACCTCTTTTTCATGTTATGCATTTCTGGGAGTCCGACACTTTTCTAAATTTTGCACACACCCCTCATGTGATACATCGCTGGAAAAGTCTTTGACCGCTTATTCATGTTATGCATCTCCGGGGTCCATCCCGCCACTCCCCCCCCTCTAAGGGGGGCACTTTTCTAAATTTTGTTGACACCCCTCATGTCATATATTGTTGGAAAGGTCTGTGACTGCTTAATCATATTATGCATCTCTGATGTCCATCTCCCCACTTTGCCCCCCCCCCTCAAAGGGTACTTTCTAAATTTTGCGCACAACCCTCATGTTATATATCATTGGAAAGGTCTGTGACCACTTAATCATATTGTGCATCTCTGATATGTCCATCTCCCCACTTGCCCCCCCCCCCAAGGGGTACTTTCTAAATTTTGCACACAACCCTCATGTTATATATCATTGAAAAGGTCTGTGGCCACTTAATCATATTATGCATCTCCGATGTCCATCTTCCCACTTGCCCCCCCCCCCCCCCCCCCAAGGGGTACTTTCTAAATTTTGCTCCCAACCCTCATGTTATATATCATTGGAAAGGTCTGTGACCACTTAATCATATTATGCATCTCTGATGTCCATCTCCCCACTTTGCCCCCCTCCCCCCAAGGGATGCTTTCTGAATTTTGTTGACACCCCTCATGTCGTATATTGTTGGAAAGGTCCGTGACTGCTTAATCATATTATGCATCTCCGATGTTCATCTCCCCACTTTGCCCCCCCCAACGTACTTTCTAAATTTTGCACACAACCCTCATGTTATATATCATTGAAAAGGTCTGTGACCACTTAATCATATTATGCATCTTCGATGTCCATCTTCCCACTTGCCCCCCCCCCCCCCCCCCAAGGGGTACTTTCTAAATTTTGCTCACAACCCTCATGTTATATATCATTGGAAAGGTCTGTGACCACTTAATCATATTATGCATCTCCGATGTCCATCTTCCTACTTGACCCCCCCCCCCCCCCAAGTGGTACTTTCTAAATTTTGCTCACAACCCTCATGTTATATATCATTGGAAAGGTCTGTGACCACTTAATCATATTATGCATCTTCGATGTCCATCTTCCCACTTGCCCCCCCCCCCCCCCAAGGGGTACTTTCTAAATTTTGTTGACACCCCTCATGTCGTATATTGTTGGAAAGGTCCGTGACTGCTTAATCATATTATGCATCTCCGATGTTCATCTCCCCACTTTGCCCCCCCCAACGTACTTTCTAAATTTTACACACAACCCTCATGTTATATATCATTTGAAAGGTCTGTGACAACTTAATCATATTATGCATCTCCAATGTCAATCTGCCCACTTTGCCCCCCCCCCCCCAAGGGATACTTTCTAAATTTTGTTGACACCCCTCATGTCACATATTGTTGGAAAGGTCTGTTACTGCTTAATCATATTATGCATCTCCGATGTCCATCACCCACTTTGCCCCCCCCCCCCCCCCCCCACAAGGGGTACTTTTCTAAATTTTGTTGACACCCCTCATGTCATATTGTTAGAAAGGTCTGTGACTGCTTAATCATATGCATCTTCGGGGTCCATCCCGCCACTCCCCCTCCCCTTAAGGGGGGCACTTTTCTAAATTTTGGACACAACCCTCATGTGATATATCGATGGAAAGATCTGTGACCACTTAATCATATTATGCATCTCCAATGCCCATCTCCCCACTTTGCCCCTCCCCCCAAGAGGTACTTTCTAAATTTTGCACACAACCTCATGTGATATATCGATGGAAAGGTCTGTGATTGCTTAATCATATTATGCTCCCCACTATGAAATTTGTCAAGTTAAAGCAACTATAAAATTTAATTTTATGGTACTATCAAGTTGTTTGCCGTCAAATTTTGACGGGTTCCATCTAGTTTATGTTAAGGGTTAACTGAATGTGAAGTTTGATGAAATTTCACCCCAGAGATGCTGAGATTGTCTTATTAAAATACCTCATGTAAAAAGTAAAAAATGCAGCATAGCAGTGCCACCTGTTTGGCTATATACACCAAAACATAATCAGCACCTCTATGTGTTAAAGTTTAATTTAAATATGGCATTTGTTGAAATTCCATGTTTCAATTTTTGATATAGAATGGCTACAAAATTTGTATCACATACAGAGAGAGATTTGTAAAAAATTATCAAATCTTATTCAATGTAAATCCATCAAAATATGGAAACTATTTTCATGATTCCACTACTTTCTTCTGATAAATATATATTAAAGAATAGATTTTAAAAAAGATAAAGAAGAAACAGTAATTAAGATTTCCTTTACAGGGTGGTCACAAATATCTTATGTTAAAATCCCCTGATATTTCCAGGTTAGTGTTAAAATAATGAAATTTTCATAGATAATTTCTTTTACAACATTACTCTAATGCATGCAGTCATTACTTAGAATAGGTTATATTATTAAAAAAAAAAAAAAAAAAAAAAAAATCACACTACAAGTTTTTGCACAGTTAATCAAAAATAGACATTACTGCTTGTTAGGATCTTGTGGTACTGTACAAGGTAAGATTACTGTCCTATCAAAACAACATCTAGTGGGGAGCTGAATAAAAAATTACTGTGCATCACGGTAATGATAATAGAGATGAACTTCAAATAAGGATAATTGGTACTTGTCTATTATCCCGTTGACCACTTTTCATAGAAAAAGAAGAGTTTACACATGTTTGTTATGTCATCAAGAGATTTTTAATTCAATGTTTTTTCTAATTTTTATTAATGTTTTACTAATTTTTTAGTTCTTTCATTAATCAAAATAACAATTATGTCATTTTAACTGACGTCACAAACATTTATCCACAAGCAGAAATGATATGAAAAATTAATTAAGAACTGTTGGATTTAACTCCAAAATAACAAAAGGGAAAATAATGTTTGCTTTTAAATGCAAAGCTAGCACATGATGTACATTTTTCATTTTTGTTTATTTTGAGGATAAGTCAGTTTAATGTTTCTAATGAATGATATTAGTTAACTTCTATTTGCATGCTTTCTCTTACATTTTGAGAAAAAATTATACAGATCTGTGATCAGCCATCTAAAAAAAATAGCGCAATAACCTATTTTCAAAAATATAGAAATCTGCCATGAAAAAAGTGTATTGATAGACATGATATGAGGCTATCTACAAACTGATAAACAGTGACAACGGTCTAATGTGAAAAACTGCAATAAAAAAATATCCATTAGAAAAGGAAACTGGTTGGATGGCTTCAAATTAACATTTGTAACTGCATTAAAGTTCATTTATACCTAGTCTGATGAATCAACATCAATAAAATGAAGAAAAAAAGCAACTGGATTTAAGTCATTGTATAGTTATTGATTAGAATAATTAACTCAGAAGTTTATATATCTAACCTTTAACAAGAAAATCTGGAAAAATTGAAGGGTCAAAAACAATTGTAGATATTGATAAAAGTTTCTTGTCGAATTCTTCCTCAGTACTGGTTGTTTGGAGGATTATTCTGAGAAACTGACGAATGTTTTATAGTAAAAGTTCCCAATAGAACTGATGGGAGAAATGAAAGAATATATAGAAGATGACTATCATTTTTTCAGATTCATGGCAGGCTTATAAAACTGACTAAATTAAATGCTGCAGGATTCGCAAAATCGTTATAATTTTGTAGATCCAGATACTGGTGAACATACATAAAGCATCGAATGCCTTTGGGGCTCAGCTAAATACAGAAATAAGAAACACTGCCGAACAGCAAGTCAACACTTATATTCCCAATTAACTATGTTTATATGGCATCTAATGCATAGAAAGGATGATTATTTTGTCACTATTTGATATATTCGTATGTTTGGTATATCGACATACAAGACAAAAAAATTCATTTTTTCAGGCGATTTTGGGCAAAAGAATGTTTTGAATAATTAACGTTACATTATGAATGCTAAATTTTTGCAATGCAATGTCTTATGTAATCAAATCTGTTTGAAATTTGTAAAGCACTCTGTTCTTCAGTGATGTTTTAAACTCTAATTTCCTTAATATTCTTATGTATAAAAGTTTGGAATGGCAACATTCTTAAATTTGTTTATTTGACATATTTTGACACTCTTTATTTTATTTTTTATTTTTTTTTTCGACAAGGTAATAGACAAGAACCGGACAATTAATTGAAATGTTTTCTGTTTGTTTTCCCTAAAATGTCAAATGTGTAAAAAATAGAGACAGGGAATATACTCACATAATCACTGCATTTGTTTTAAAGCTTTCCAAATCTTAAAAATAAGGGTTTCAATTATTAAATTTGAAGTTTGGGACAAGCCTTGGTGATGACATTCACAACTTTACAATTTTTGATTTTTATTTTTTTTCATATTTAAAGTACATAATGTAATATGTAATGAGTGCTTAAACACAAATGCTCACAAAAACCAAACATTCATAGTTAACTTGATTAATTCATATTTTTTAGAAAAGAACATAAAATTTCCCATTATCTGAAAATGGCTCACATATCAAGTTTCACCAATTAAAAATTTGTACAAGTTAAATACAATCATTCATTTTCATCCTAGATATACAATTTAATTCTTATTAAATTATTATATAATTAATCCTTAAATAAATAAATATATATATACAGTGAAACCCCGATTTTACGTTTTTCACGGGACTAGCAGAAAAAAAAAAAACGTACGAAACGGGAAAACGTAAAATCGGGGTCAAATAGAGAAAAACACTTCAAGAAAACAAATTATACAAAAATAAACTTAACAATACCATATTAGTATTTAAAAAAATGTGTTATTCTTTATTGCGTTTTCTTTTTAAGTGTAATTTCACATGTACTCTATTTTCAATAAATGCTTTTTCCAAATTTTTTTTTCTTAATATTCATGTTCAGTTAAAACTTCTTTAAAAATTTTAAACTCGCAATGGCCTCTGCCGATGAGGGCACGATGTCTTCTGGATCTTCATCAATATCATCCTCACTTCAGTATTGCAAAATCAAATTGGAAATAGTCTGAATGTCTATGGTAGCGATAACATCTTTATCGCAATCAATATACTCATAAACATTGATGTCTGCAAGTATAAATTTATCCTCTTTCGTGTGGTCTTCCATAGAGAGCTCTTCCCAGCGGCACTTCACCGTTAATTTCGGATTTTGAAAACTCTCCCTTCAGAAAAGCATTTGACATGCATTTTTCATCTACTCAATTCCACGTCGATGAGATGAAATGAAGAGCATCCGGCACATTTCGCTTTGTTTTCCAAGCATCGTGAAGCTCACCAGAATCAAGTGAAAAAAGGCATTTTCTTACCAGTTGCTTTCTATAATGCATTTTGGAGGATATGTTTATCCCAAGTCACATGGCTGAAGTAAACTAGTACAGTTGGGTGGGAAAAATTCCATACGCACATTATTTAAATTTAGATTAATATGAGTGCACTGGTCTACGAATAAAATCGCTTTTGTAAGCTCATTTTTATATTCAATTTTCTTACAAAATCTTCAAAAAAGATTTAGAGTCATCCAAGCATTGTGGTTGGCATTGAAATCTGTCGGCAAATTTTTAACGTTTTTGAAGCATCGGGGCTTCTTAAATTTACCAATTACAAAGGGTGTTAGCTTTTCAATTCCGTCTGCATTCGTAAATAACAAAGCTGTTAATCGCACTTTTGATAGCTACCGACTGTGACACGTTTCTCCTTTCACGGTGTATGTTCTGTCAGGGAAGAGATTAAAAAACAATCCGGTCTCATCTGCGTTAAAGATGTCCTTTTTGAGTAATTACACACAAAAGAAGGCAAAGTTTTTTCCATCCATTCCTCAACGACCGCAGTATTTACTCTATCTGCCTCACCACAAATAAACTTGTAAGATAAATTATACCTCTTCTTGAATCGGTCGATCCAACCGTTGGATGACAGTAAATTCTGCATTTTAAGTCGAGAAGTAATTTCAAGAGCCTTTCCTTACAAAATTGAGCCATTGATTGGACTCTTGGCTGAACGGGCTTGTTTAAACCAGTCGCACAAAATCTTTCCCAGTTTCTGAAAAAGAGAGATTTTCAATGTTTTTCTTTTCTTTGACGAATTTCCCAGATTTTCAGATTTTAATTCCACAGAGACCTCCTGTTTTAGGATGGTTTGTAACGTGGAACAAGAGATACCGAACGATTTTACGAGATACATTTTAGTTAATTTGGAAACTTTGCATTTTTCGATAATTTCTGCCTTTTCGGCTACAGAGAAACATTTTCTTTTACACATCCTACTTCAGACAAATAATAATTCATCGTTACTTTCTCACGGGAGTATTAATGGGGAGGAGAAGAACTGTTTTTGATAATAAACAACCAGTTGACCAAGTGGAAATCATTTTTGTTCTTTTGAAAATTTTTCCATGAATGAAAACAGAAAAAAATTCCTGGGGTACTTTGTCTACAATGACGTACCAAGCGGGAAATGTTAAGAGGACATAACGTAGAATCGAGGTACTTTTATTATTATCGGAATAGGAATTTTCTGGGACCGATGAAAAATAACGTAGGAAGCGGGATAACGTACGAAACGGGTTACGTAAAATCGGGGTTCCACTGTATATATATATATATATATATATATATATATATTATGATTTTTTTTTTTTTTTTTTGAGCTGAGACTGATATTGAAAGTACACAGCAGAAATATTTGTTAACAACATTATAACATTTTAAAATTGTTTCAAAATTAATATTTTCATTTAAAAGCCTCAATTTTCATGTTCCTGAAAATCATTTAAAATGGCAAATTTGTTTTTTATTTCTAACCACTGGCAAAAATCTATAAAAGTCACTGTTTTCATTCTGCTAAAATATCGTACAACTACGGCTAAAGACATTAGTTCTGTTTTCCAATAAACAAAGGACTTCAAACAGAAGAGAAATATCTCAGGACTTCTTTATGTTACTAACAGTAACTGTGCAAAGGCTTCAAAATCAGAAAGAAAATTTTTCTTTATATCACATTATTATCAATTCAGTTTACTTCCAGTTTTTAGGTGCGTTCGTAATTATATAAATACGTAGCACCTATTGTCGTCGCTTGGTCCGTCCGTCCACATATAACAACGCAAAAACTACCCAACCGAATGGTTTGCAATTTAAAACATATTACCTTTGCAGAATTTTGTCGAGACATTTCAAATTTTATTAAAATCGAATCAAAACTTTAGGAAATATTAATAAAAATATTTATTAAGAAATTTGAATTTTTTTTTTTTTTTAATCTGTGCTTTTTTGTTACAGGAGCTTCCGAAGTTTAATCGTCAAGCGACCGAGATACTTATTTTATTACAGAAATTAATCTGCAGACGATATAATTCATTTCACAGAATTAAAAATCAGAAAAGATCTGAATATTTATGTACCTAGCTATAGTAGGAATGCACCTCATTTGTCACGTTTGACGTACAATTTCCAACTTGTTTTTGCATAGGATAGCTGAGGTCAATCTCCAACGTTGTTAGTTTTTACTTTTTTCATTTCTGTTGCAGTTTTTTTTATAAGCGGGAATTTTCAATTTTGGAACCGTTTTTTCCCTGAAAGTGAAAGTACCCTTATATAAAATATCAAGAACCAAAATCGAAAAAGTAAAAACTAACAATGTTGGAGATCAATGTCAGCTACCCTATGCAAAGAAAAAAAAAAAAAAACATTTAAAAATATTAAAATGCGAGCGAGAAATCGTGCTAGAACCTTCCCATAGACTTAACATTAGCTTGAGCGTTTTTTCGCGTGACGATGTAGGCTCTTAATATTTAATGCTCTTTGGATGCAATTTTTAGGTGCTTTCGTAATTATATAAATACGTAGCACCTATTGTCCTCGTCTGATCCGTCCGTCCGCATATAACAACGCAAAAACTACCCAACCGAATGGTTTGAAATTTTAGATGTATTATCTTTGCATAATTTTGTCGAGACATTTCAAATGTTATGAAAATCGAATCAAAATTTTAGAAAATATCAATAAAAACATTTATTAAGAAATTTGATTTTTTTTTTTTAAATCGATGCTTTTTTATTATAGGAGTTTCCGAGGTTTAATCGTCAAGCGACCGAGATACTTATTTTATGACAGAAACGAATCTGCAGACGATATAAATCATTTCACAGAATAAAAAATCATCAAGATCTGAATATTTATATAACTAGCTATAGCACGAACACACCTCATTTGTCACGTTTGACGTACAATTTCCAACTTGTTAAAAAGATCGTAAAACACTAAGAAACTTGGGCCACATTCTTGTTTCTCAAATAACGAGAGTTTTTTTCTTCTTTTTTCCATTTTTGTATAAATAAAATTTTCACCATGAGGCTGAGCCTGAAGACTGGTATAAAAATAAAATAAAATAAAGTCCAAGCTGGTTTCAGGCACGGACTGAGCTCAAGAGCAGAGATTTTTTTTCCCTTCCAGATTATTGCAATCATAATGGAAATTAACATTTGTTTCAATGAATTTCCAGGTTTAGTTTGAATTTCCCTGATATTTCCATGTTTTCCAGGTCTATGACCACCTTGCTTTAATAGCTGAGATATACTTCTCCATCAAAACCGAAAACAGAACTACATTTATAATAATATAAAAGTTTATCTGTGTGCTGAAGAGACTGTTGCACTTAAGAGTTACAACATTTGGCAGGAACTGTATGGCTAATTTTTTTTTATTAGATTTCTTTTAATTTTTTTATGTAATTTTTATCCCCCCCCCCTTTTTTTTTATGTTTCATGGCAATTTTTCACATTAATAAAAGGAATTCAGTTTCAATTTTTTAGCCTAGTCGTAAATTTGTTTCTTTTTTCAATAAAGTTTATTTGGAATTTGTATAGTGAATTTTTTAAGTGAATTTCAGTTTTTTTATGGACTTGAGGTAATTTTTTGACATTTGTAAAAAGAATTAATTTTTACTTTTAGCTTTAATGTAATACATTTTGTCCTACTGCGATTGCATCCTTTGATTTGAATTTTTATCAATTTTTAGAGGGGTTTTTTTTCACGTTCTGCCTCTGTGGCAATTTTCTGACATTTGTGAAAGAATTACGGTTACAATGTTAACTACAGTGAAACTCCAGTTATACGTTTTGCTCGGGACCAGATAACAAAACGTATAACCCAGTAAAATGTACAACTCAATTAATGGTCTACTGGAACCATTTTTTAAATATATCCTAAAAACTTTGTTCCGCTGAGGAATTATGAGACTTTTCTCCATAACCTTTGTGGTTAGCAGGATGATCGGCGCTATTTTAGTTTAGAAAGTTTGTTTTATTAGCGTGCCATCAGTTCAACTAATATACATATATATTTTTAGTTAAATCGATCATATGGATTTAAATTTAAGAAAACGATTATAATGAATAAAATTCTGTGAATTTGTATTTAAGAATCACAAATATCAATTTTTTAAAAAAATCAACAATCAAAATAATTACTTATAGTCAGTGACGGATCTAAGGAGAGGTTAGCCAGGGCAACTGCCCCGGGTGCAAGACTTGGAAGGGCGCAAAAATGAGGAATCATAAAAGATTAAGAATAAAAGAAAATCACAAATTCACATGAAAAGATATTCAATTTTATTTTGTTCAAAGGCGGTTTACTGTCGTTGCATAAGTATCAGAAATAAAAAATAAATTAATTTGTATTACATTATATAAAATATCACATTGCCACCAGTATTTTTAAGAAATTTTTATTTATTAAATTTTCAAGGATTTTGCGTCATTGCTTTTTAGACATCGTTCTATGTTGTTTTACAGCGTGCGCAGTATTTTATTTGGTTATGTCTAAAAGACATTCGGTTGATTATTACAGAAAGAAGACTAAAACTAGTCGGATGTGTCAATCCCAAAACTTTCTTCTATCTCACACAGGTTTCGCATACACTAAAAAGAATCAGCACCAATTTATATCAAGGTCTAACTGAAGCTCAAGTTTGATTAAATTACGTGCATTATTTCTTGATATATGACTATCGCTAAAATCGTGTAAATCCTGCAAAATGCTGCATAGCAGTGCCACCTGCTGGACGACTTTTACCAAAAACTAATCAGCACCAATTTATATCACAGACTAACTGAATACAAAGTTTTATTCAATTCCGAGCATTAGCTCTTGAGATAGAGCTGTTGCGGAAATCGCGAAAAATGCTGCATAGCAGCGCCGCCTGCTGGCCGATTTTTAGCAAAAACTAATCAGCACCAATTTATATCAGAGACTAACTGAGTATAAAGTTTTATTAAATTCCGAGCATTATTTCTTGAGATAGAGCTATTGAGGAAATCGCGAAAAATGCTGCATAGCAGCGCCACTTGTCGGGAGATTTTTACCAAAAACTAATCCGCAGCAATTTATATCAGGGACTAACTGAATCTAAAGTTTTATTAAATTCCGAGCATTAGTTCTTGAGATAGAGCGCCCACAAAATTTGTGTCACATACAGACAGACAGACAAAGTCACAGACAGACATTTTCTAAAAATAGTCAAATTTTCAGGACCTTCTAAACCGTATAAATCAGTCGAAAACCGGAAGTCGAAAATTTTCATGAATCCAATACTTTCTTCTTGTAAAGATAGAAGAAAGTAAAAAGAGAAGAGGAGGCTTCACAGGTATCATTTAGTATGTCCTCATGGCTTAAGTCGAGTGATATTCATGAAGGTAAGCTAGAGGTCTGCACGGTCTCGGGCAGATTTTTATTTAGGAAGCTCGGACCGGGCCTGGCCTAGTCTTCACTCTTTCCGGGCAGGGCTCGGGATTTACTTTATTTTGAAAACTCGTGCCAGGCCGGGCTTGGTTTACAATACTTCCGGGCCGGGCCTGGTCTTTACTTCTTCCGGGCCGGACCGGACTTGAGCCTTTCTTAATTCTACATATTCGGACCCGGTCGAGCCTAGTTTTTACTCTTACCGGTCTTTACTTTTTTCTGCAGACTGTTTGGTTGGGCTAGACTTCGTTTTTCTGGGCCGAACCTAGCATAAACTTCATTCTTCTTAGAGGTGCAAAGGCCGAAATTTCCACTTATGATCCATGTCGTATGAAGATCGTTATTGGCCGGACTTGATCCATGCAAAAATTAGTAAAATGTGTCCCGAGTCCTGACGCAACAATCAAGGGCGTATTCAGCCCTCCATTAAACGGGAAGACATGGCACCTTTTTTTTTGAGTGGAGGGGTGTCACATATCTTTATAAGTAACTTTTATGTTAAAAGCTGTTGCCATATCCAAAATGGCTACTTTTCCGAAACTTTTAGAAAGTCATTTCCATTCGTAAATACAAAAATATTGTATTAATATTTGTAAAAATGTAAATTTTACACATTTTATTCAGATACCAAGAAATTGAAGAATTTTTCATTTTCATATAAAGGAAAAGAATCATCCAGAAAATGAGCATTTTAAGCCAATTTTTAAGACTTGGCAGTTACAGAAATGCCGTCATGAGGAAGCAATTGGCTGCTGTGGCCTGAAATTCTGATTAAAACACCTATTTTACGAAGATTTTCCCGAAGGTTTCTTTACCTTTGACGAAAAATGGAAAATGCTATTCAATCATATTTGTTCTGAATAAGTGCACTTGCAATTGTCTTGCATCTGAAATTAAAATTGACTTCATGGATCTTTCAGAAATTACCTAATTTGGATTTGAGTAGAGCTTCAGGCAGTCAAAAAGATTCTTTTTGTTGATCAAGGGGAAAATTTAAAAGAATTTAATAGATATTTTTAAAATATTCTTTAGAAATTTTCTTCGTTCAGGGGGGGACATTATGAACCACATGACCTCTTCCTTGGATCAGCCGTTGGCAACAATCTTTGTAAAAAGTACAGATAATTTTATTCGTAGAATAATGATAATTTGAAACTATTTTCAACCCTTTATGTCCCAAAATATGAATTCATGAAAATTTCATATTCTAAAGTATTTTTCGTGATTTTTTGAAACCACGTTAGAGGATTTACATAATCATTTAATAAATTTTAGAAGGATTTTGCCAATTAAAATTAATAAAACATACTTTTAACTTTTATACCGGGTCAGGCGGCTCGGGCCGAATTTTCAGATTTTATACCGGACCAGGTCGGGCCAATCACTTGTTTTACTCGGGCCAGGCCGGGCCGGGCTCAGGCCGAAATTTTAATTTTTATACCTGGCCGGGCCAATCACTTTTTTGCATGGGCCGGGACAATAATTTTTTTGTACGGATCGGGCCTGGAAATTACGGTCCGTGCAGATCTCTGAGGTAAGCAACCAAGTTACCTGTTTTTTTTATACGTGCTACACCATATAATAATTTATATGTATGCTCTAAAAATCTCCTTTTCTTTGCAATAACTGAGTTGATATGTAAGAAAAGAATTATCAATCGATATTTTATTAATTTCTGTCTAAAAAATGAAAACGAAACTTGTACTCTGTTGAGAATTCAAAGTGTTCTGGCCCCTTAAAGGCATTTTATTTATGTAGTTAAAAAGGTTTTCTATCCATGGGAATCAGTTTTATGTCTTTATTTATGTATATCAGTTGTTAATAAGCCTTTTAAATTTTGATTTCCAAAATATCGCACCTATATTTTTTAAAAATTAATTAAATATTTCATTAGAAATGTTTATTTAATAAAATATGTTAACTTAAGTTGTACTTCACAGTCACCCCACTTGTACTAATTTTGAAGCAAAAAAGTACATTAATTAAATTTGAACAGGATAGGTTAACATAACAATAAATTAAAAGGTTACTTTTAATCGAGATCGTCATGATTGTTTACATTTCTTGCTATGCTTATATTTTCGCTTCAAATCTTCTGTTTCTTTGTACGTACAATAACGAATAAAGTTTATAACAGTTCTACTATAATTTTTAAAAAGTTAGTTATTTGAAAAAATGTTTCCTGCTTAAAAAAATTGCTTGCTTCTTTATTTCTAATGTACTTCAATAACAAATATTTTTAAACTTATTAATGGAGCATTTACTCAGCAATCAACTATAGCTGACAAAAAACTGAATATTATTACCCTTTTAAGAGGTAATCTTTGGCAGTTAGGCTCATGGTCATCACTCTAATTATAATTAGTTATATAACTGTGAAAGTTTTAACAGAATGTTTGGTGCGTGTTTTCAGATTTTTGTATATTAAATATTTATTTTTAAACTTTTGTAGTATTAGACAAATTTTAGAATTGTTTATGCCGTAATAAATGAGAAAGACCAAAGTATCCGTTTTAGCATTTAAAGATTATTATTAGAACCGCGGGAAATTTTACTAAAGTTTTATAAAAATATTTTATATCAGAATTTTTATTTAAAACCATTTAACTTGCATATTGAATTTATTTTTGTAAAGCATACATGGTTGGGGCTTATTAAACTTTAGCTCTTGGGTAGGGCTTCTCATCTAGCTGAACCTGGGAAACATACATTTAGCTTATAATTATTTTATATAGAGTTTCCTGATACGAATCGATGTGTAATTATTTGGTAATCATCAATGACCCATTACCGCAATTCTGTTTTAAGACTTTAAAACAAGCCTGCACTGCACATGTTGACTTGGAGACCTTTTATCAGCGCCCAAGGGTGGGGCGATCGCCACATCGCCGCTCCTTTGAATCCACCATTGTTATACATAGATAAAGTTACTGTCTGATGTATTTATATTTATAGTACATTGTTTGTATAAATAAGAATATTGTGTATACTTGAGAAATTTTGTAACATATAAAATGAAAAAAGAAACTCTCGTACACAGAGTTTGACAAATCCAAGTGACTTGAATTCAAAAGGCTCACTTTACATAGTCCCCTGTTCATTAAAGGAATTAAAAGAAAAATGAAGGGGAAAAAAAGTATTTTTAATTAAAAGCGATGAATGAGTTGAAATGTTTAAAAGCTTTGGGAGTAGGGGGGGGTGCAAATCTACAAGCTTGCCCCGGCTAAATTTTAGTCTAGATCCGTCTCTGCTTATAGTGGAAAATAAAATTGTACGTTCGTAAAAGAGAAATTTTTTCTTGATTTCGCTAATTGAAAACAAATTGCTTACTTTTACGGGCGTTTGCAGGGGAGGGCGTATACCCTCTGGTTTTTTTACTGCTACATCACTGGCTGCAGAATGAAAATTTTCAGTGTATAATTATAGATACTATAGTGAAATAATTAAGTGATGATGTCAAAAAGTAAATAAAAAGCTGTTTCACCTGTTTCAAAAGAGTTGCAACCTTTAATTTTTCTGAATATTCCCTGCCTTTCAGGATTCTAAAGTTATGTTATTATATGATAAAAAACATTAGAACAATCAAGGGGGTATTTTGCATTTTAAAATTATTTTTGTGTCTAGTCAAAAGCTAAAACCACTTGTATTTAAATTGGCTATAACTCATTAGAATATCTTTGTTTTATGCTAATAATGGAAAATGCTGCAAAATGAAAAATTTCAGAATATAACTAATACAAAAGTCAATGTTTGCATCAGCAAAAGGTTGCTAATTCTGAGTATGTGATGTGCGCCTGTTGAAGCACTTATTTGCAGTGGCATAGCTACGATTTTTGGCGCCCGGGGCAAGAACAAACTTTGCCCCCACATCACATGCTTTTACTTGCATTTAAAAGTAAACAAAGCCAAGAGAATAATTTTGATTTTACTCCATTTTCACCCAGCCATCTGTACAGGCTGAAAGACTGAAAAGCCCTGCTTCGGTTTTTATAAGTTTTAAGAAGGGAAAAATTGGGGGTAGGTCGCCCACATTTTATTATTTTGTTTTCCTAAATGCCATTTCCACGGAAAATGGAATTTACAATAGAGAAGAAATATTAAATTTACTTGCAGTTCCTCCAACTAAATCCATTTTGCACTGGTTCAGAGAAGCCTTCATTACACGAAAATATTCAGATGAAATGCTAAGAACACAAAAATCAACGCGAAAACTAATAGAGAACAAATTAAAAGCTCTTCTAATATAAAAATGTGAAGCCACATGCACGTGGAGCTGGAGACAGTGAGGAACCTCCTCCATCCCCGATTGCCACTTAATGGATCTCTCCACTCCCATGCTTCGCTGAATTTCTTCAAAGCATTACTTCACACACACACAAAACGATCAACAATCCGTATTTATTGTCCAAATATGCGAGATAATTTCTGTTTAAAGCGTCTTTTAAATTGACGCCCCACACCCATTTAATCATTTTGTATCTCTTTTCGAGTACACAATCATGCAAGGTACAAAGTATGTTAAGCCATCCAAACAAACATTTCCAGAAGCTTTCTCTTTCATTATTTGGATACAATAAAATATTTTTACTAAAGAAAAAATTCATACACACACACATGAAAAAAAAAGGTCAAAAATTTTTATTTATTCTATAAATATGTGAAACAATTTCGGTTAAAAACCTCTCTCAATTTGGCGCCCCTTAGCAGCGGCGCCCAGGGTGCCCCCCCCCCCCCCCTTAGCAACGCTACTGCTTATTTGCAGTTTTTAAACAAATACTACAATTTAGTTTTTATGCAAAACTGTAAAGAGCCCCCAAAACTAAGTTCAATTTTTGAACAGAGTTTCATTTGGCTTTTTGAAACAGAATTTCATTTGGCTTTTTGAAACAGAATTTCATTTGGCTTTTTGAAACAGAATTTCATTTGGCTTTTTGAAACAGAATTTCATTTGGCTTTTTGAAACAGAATTTCATTTGGCTTTTTGAAACAGAATTTCATTTGGCAGCCTTGGCAACTTTCCCAGGGGGGGGCTCAAAATTTTTCAGGGGGTGCTGAGCCCATCCTGGCACCCCCCTAGCTACGGCCCTGGTTGTGGGTTATTATTTAGTATATAAACATACCTATTTTATTACTATCCGATCTTAATTCTAGACAAATAATTTTTTTAAAAGTCCTTCCGGCCTGTACCGGGAGGAAAAGGTAGCTTTCCTATATCTTAGTTTTAAAATTTTAGCTAATGTTACACGAAAACAGCAAGTTAAAATGCAAAGAAAACGTTTACAAAAAGATTCGTTAATACTGAAGTTGAATAAGAAATTCGCCAAATTATTGAGCAATAGCCAAATTGGCTTCATTTCTGAAGACATTTTGGTTGCCAAATTTGGCGATATTTCGCCAAATGTCGGCAAGTTTGGCGCTAACGGATATGAATATATAGTTTTATGCGTATGATTGGGAAAATTATTACAACAATGAAAATTTTTGTAATGTGCTGTCTTGTTTCAAAATGTCCGCCACCCTAGAATTTCAAACTGCTCTATCTCAGCCATATACCAAAAAATGCTCTGGAATCCTTGTATCAAGGCCTAACACTTAATTAAAAAATAAATTTGAATTTTTAACTTTTTGTATATTTATCTTAGTTTTAAATTTTTAAGTGGCTGCCATCCTGAAACAAAATGGCGGACCAAACTGGCCAACGAACTCGGTAGAGACATTGGTGAGCTTAATACACACAATTAGTTTCATCAAAATTGATTTATAAATACGAGAGTTATCGTATGACATAGGTCAGATATATATATATATATATATATATATATATATATATATATATATATATATATATGGATTTTTCCGGAACTGCTTTCCTCCGAACGGCTGCAATAGGTAGCTTTATACTTTTTTGTATTGAAAACTACCTAAAAGGTACTTATGTAGTACACAATTATCTAAGCTTCGTGGGACTTATGTAAGTAGCTACATAAGCATATTGTGCTTATTATGCACTTTGCTGTTAACTTATTTTAAAATTTAAAATAGATTGAAAATTAGTATCTCAAGTTTATTCAATATAAATTAAAATATTTGTATTTAGTACATAAATTATTTGTTTACTGTAAACTCATTATATATTTTTTTAATTAAATATTCAGTGACATATATGTGCTTACTGGCTACTAAAAAAAAAATCCACCTACCGGCCAGTGGCTACTAAGCAAAATTCCTTATTTTCACCTTTACAGGTGCTTTTTAAGGGCAAAATTTATTGTTTATGTCTGAAAAGTTGTGCATTATATAGAGAATTTCGTTATAGAAAATTGGTAAATATTGTGATGACATTGTTTGATGTAAATGCTTAGCAATTTAAATGAATGAAGGATTAGTCTTAATTTGAAACCATTACAGATGAATGAACTTTTAGTATAAAATTTGTCAGTATCAACAAATTTTCAGTCCAGTTGAGGAAAAATACATCCAAAGAATTCTATGTAACACACTGTAAGCCATCAAATCAAGAATGCACAATTTTACCTGGATTTCCTTTGTAAAATTTTTCAGGACACGGTCTGGAAGAAATTACTTCACATATCTCTAGCAAATACAGTTGATACATGCTTAAATCCTTTTTTTAGTAATTTCTTGCAAAGTATAGCTTATTCTCTTAAAAAGTACAAGAGGAAGCCGTTCACAATATGTTAGAGATCTGCCAGTAGATCCTCTAAAACTATAAGGCTCACTTGTTATACCATCAAGATGCTCGAACAAATGGCATAAAATAAGCTCATTGACATGTAACTGGCAAACAAGCCGGCTTTCCTTTTTTTTTTCCCTAGAAATCTTATGACACCTCTTTTGTAACCTGTGTAAACTGAAGTTCCATCGCAGCCAATGACAACATGCTTACTGGTATCAATATTTTTCATAGTTAAAAAGTTTTTGATTTCTTCACTTAAAATTAAAGCCTTTACAGATTGTAAGGAAAGGTGCCTCAAATACTCAGAACCTGGTTCCTTTATTAAGCTTATGTGTTCCTCTAATACAACTTTTCGGCGTGCTTCTTCATCTTCCATAAGAGTTTTGTCCTTACAGCCATCAAAATGTAAACCAAATTGCTCGGTTACTAAATCCACAGACATACTGATAATGTGGATCTTTCTTTTTGCTATGCTCATCTAATTTTGCTTGTTGTCCACACAGTGCCGTAGCGAAAGAAAACTTTTAGGGGGGCAAAAGGCAAGATTGACCGACTCAAAAATGTTTCAAATCCGACTAATGTAAAATAGTCAATCTGTCGCATTATTTCTTAATTAATAGTTTTTACAATTAATTTTAACCGATTAATTATAATTGATAATTAAAAGTAAAATATATGATTTTGTATACCTAAAATGTTTTTTAGATATAACTCGGTAATCATTTAAAAGATTTACCAAGAACTTTACAGGGGAGAAACTAGTCGTTGGGGGCCACCGTAATACTTACCCATCATGGATATGCATAATGTAAAATATTAAAATAAAAATGTGTAAACTACTTATAAAATGCATTGCAATTCAAATAAAATCGTGGCTTGATGACGTCACAAACTTTAAAGGCTCGATTACTGAATTGCTTGAAAGAGGTTTTCCCTTATAACTCCAAAAATAATAATCCTATTAACTAGCGGTTTATTGCATCTGATTAAGCGTCAAATTTCCAATTAAAATATATCTTTGAAGTGAAATTTGGATGAAATACAGGGTCATGAAAAATCGAAGAGTGTGGAAAATAGGATTCCAAATATCTCAGCAACTAATTATCCGATCGACTTCATGCTTTATTCAAAATTTATGTTTTTTTATTGTCTTTTATATTCATTTCTTAAAATAAACAATTTCGAAAATTTTTATATACCTTTCATCAGAACGAATATTTCGAGAGTCCGAAAAAAATTGTTCCGGTTAATCGAGGTTATTGAAATGAAATAGACTTCTTCCCATTATTACATACTAAGTACATACCAAATTACAAGTCTCTATCTCAATTTTTTCGGGAGATAGAGCGTTTACAGACACACACACAGACGGACGGCAAAAATTTTTTTCTAAAAATATGTTTTTCGGAATCTCCAGTGTCTGAAACGTGTAAATCCGTCAAAAAAAAATTTTCGATTTTCAAAACGATTACAAGACTTACCCTATACTACGTATGATGGGTAAGTAAAAAAGAAAGAAAGAAAGAAAATATGTATTGATAAGAGAAAATTGTACAGTTATATTTGTGAAAAACACATTTGTTTAGAATGATAGAGTGAAGTGAACCTGTATGTTATGCTGTCGCGAGGATAGTAACACACTCTTAGTCTTTTTTAGTTTCTATCGGTAAACATCTAACCAAAGTAACCGAGTTTACAAAAATTTCAGTAGAGGCACAGACATTTCGGCGCCGACAGGACTATTCCGTCTCCTCCCTTTCTATAAGTTTCAGAAATATATTATTGTGAAAGTCAGAAGTTGTAGAATTCCGACAATGTACAGTTCAGAAAATTAGTGCAAAACTGGATTTGCAGGATTATCTGGAGATCATAACAAAAGACTTATCTACACCAGACCTGACACCTTTTCTGTATCTATCCCTAGTGGTCTGGGCCTGGAAAGAATTTTGCTTTACATGTCAAAGAAAATACGTGTTTTCTTTTTTTAAATAGTTTTAAAAATTCTTCGTTTTTATTTTCCAAATGTTCCTAAAACAGTTCCAAAGGGCGTAAACATCATATCGTTGCTAGAACCTACTATGTATCAAGTATAAAATTTCTTGAATTTTCTTAAGCGACTTTAGCATTCGGTCGACCTAGTTTATGTATTGATAGTTTTTATCTATGTAAGTTGCGAGTGTTACTGTAGGACAAATTTCTGATATTTTCAAATCAATAGATCAGATTAATTTTTTCCCCTATTGGCCTATGTATATCGACTGCCGACTTCGCTTTTCCATGTGTGGGTAAGGTAGAGGTCTGCACGGGCCGAAATTTCCAGGCCCGGGCCCGGCCCGACCCATACGAAAAAAAATTTGGCGCGGCCCGGCCCGATACAAAAATTAAATTTTCGGCCCGAGCCCGGCCCGGCCCGGCCCGATTTAAAAGTTAAAAGTTCGGCCCGAGCCCGGCCCGGCCCGGAAAAAAGTTAAAATCTCGGCCCGAGTGAATTTCGACAAAACATAATTTTTACGTCGATATGGTTAAAAATTTGTCTCGTAGGAGGAGATCTAACCAAAAATTCCTATCTTAGCCTTTTTTTTTTTCATGTTTATATCTTCATTTTTATAGAGGTGCCGCAAGCTGGAATGTTTATTTTTTTAATATTTCTGTATTTGTTGTATGTATGTGTTTAAGTTATCATTAATATTGTTAATCCATATTCCATTTATTGAAGTGTTAAAAATCAGAAAAATGTTATACAGTAAAATCTTCTAAGATAGAATTGCATAGGGAAGAAAAAAAAATGAGTTATAGACAATTTGTCTTCTTATCAGGTGTAAATGTATTATATATTCTTTTCTTACGTATTAGTATATTCATTTTTAATGGATCAACACATTTTTCAATTTAAGACAGGATTCCGTCATAAGCAGGTTATTTTTCACACGTTTTACTATATTTTAATTTAGCCATATTTTAATAAGTGTATAAATCTACTATTCTTTAAAAAGAATAAATTTTAATGTTTAATTATAAAATAATGGCGATTTAAAAATGTATGCATGTTTTGAAAAGATTTTTATGCCAGATCTTATTTTACTGACCTTCGAACGGACCAGGCACGCAGAGACAATGATTTTCATACGGGTCAAAACCAGGACTAAAAATTTTGAGGCGTGAAGACTAGGAAGAATGAAACCAGTCCCGGCTCTGTACGGAAAAAATAATTTAAGGCACAGCCTTATCCTTCAGGAAAAAAGTAAGGCCCGGCCCGAGCCTTCAGAAAAAAATATGGCCCTGGCCCGGCCCGAGTGCCGTGAAGAAAAATAGGCCCGAGCCCGGCCCGCGGGCCGGGCCAAGTACGGGCTTCGGGCCTTGGCCCGGCCCGTGCAGATCTCTAGGGTAAGGTATAGTATATGTGCAGTCCAACATTTCTGGCTCTGCAGACAAGATTTATACATGGTAATTTTTTTTCAGTGGGTAGGCCGACTAGCTATTTATACTTTCCGAAAATGTGACAGAACACGTGACTTTCATACCGGCTGACCAGATAGATCTATTGAAACAATTACTTTTTTTACATCTATTGACAGACAGACTAGCTTTTGCCATATGATTGTAAGGGTGTAGTGAAATGCATTCTGAAGACTTAAAGTCCTGCCAACCATAATTTTTCCGAATTGTTTTTTTCAATCGGCCTACTGACATACTGCAGAGACACTAATTAAATCTGCGGATAAGCCGACTGAATCCTTTTACCAAATATTCGGGGGGCAGCTGCCCCCCCCCCCCCCCCCCCGCTCGCTACGCCCCTGTGTCCACGTCTTGGAGAGTAGCAGAAATGATTGCTGTTCCAGCTCTGTTGGAAATACAATGTCTGTCCAAAGTTTTAACGACCACGCAAGTTTTTATTTCTTTTAATGAACAATCTGTTTTTAAATAATCTTGCATATTTGCATAATCCTTTAACATTAAATATATAATAATGATAATTTAAAAAACACCCTTTAGATTAAATTATTATTACTAACATAGTTTTAACACAGTTTTTTTTAATCAAAAAACAGTATGGACTACTATTTAAAAAAAAAAGGGTAATTTTATAAGCTTGTAAATTCTAAATTGTACTAGTAAATTATTTTTACCTTATTGTTTATCTTTAAGGACAATTTGAAATATTTTGTTACAAAGGTTAAGCAGAAAATATAAGACAATTTTGTTGTTTTGATAATGCAATTTGCATACATTTTTCAAAATTTTGAAGTCATTGGGGCAATATAAGGAAGGGTCATTCCATGGTAACTTACGTTACATTTAGAATAATTTTCTTTAGTAATTTTCACAATATAACACCAAAAAATAGTGAAAATGTAATGTCGATATGATTTGTTAATTAAACCTATCCACCAAAGCGAAATTTGGATGAAAATTACCCACCTTTAGTGCTATTTTTTGGACACTGGCCATTCTATTTATTATGATAACTTACGTTCTTTTTGTCAGAAACGTAAGTTACCATAGTAAATATAATTTTTAGCGTTCAAGAAATAGTACTAAATTTAAGTAATTTTTAATTAAGGTTTAACAAATCATATAAACATTACATTTTAAATATTTTTTAGTGTTATATTACTAAAATTACTGAAGTCAATTATTCTAAATGTAACGTAAGTCACCATGGAATGACCCGGAATCTGAATTTAACAAATATTACATATTTTTATTATAACTATGTGATAATAATTTAAAGATCATCCTTTTAAATTAAATTAATAATATCTGTGTAGTTTATATGTTTGACAAGACAATGAGAAAATGCACAACTTTCAAAATTTTACTAAATATTTAATGACCTTGGAACAGTGCTAAATATTTTTCGAAGATATTTTATATTTAGAATGAAGATATGATAGAACAACTTTTTCCACACCGGCCTATTTTGATTTGAAGAAAAAATAAATAAATCGCTTCGCTCCACCCTACTGTACATTTGTATTTTTTTAGGGTCAGTCCAGTTTGCTATTTTTTTAATATATGAACTAAAAAAGAGTACTATTTTGTACTTTAGTGCAATGAATTACTGTAAATAGTTTTGTATAATTACTTCGCATTTCTTTTTTTAAATTCCCAAAATAGCCTTAAATATCAGGGCTTCAATGTGGTGTTACCCATTATTTTTTAAATGGTATGAACAGATCTAAAATGATTAAAAAAAAAGAAATTTATATATATATATATATATATATTTTTTTTTTTTTTTTTTTTTTTTTAAGTACAGTTATATTCCTATTTAATGCCTGTTAAAGGAGTCGTGTACATATGGATCAAAATATAGAAAACTGTTTTATTCACTCATATTAAAAAATTATGTGATTTGAAATATTTTAATCAAAGCCACATTCAGTACTTTTTGAAAAAATTAAAAGTTAGTAAAACAAAGTTTAGCTATCACTATATACTGCATAGGAAATATTCCTTTTTAAAGTCATTTTATTCAAAACAGTTATTTTGGAGATTATGCAACAATTTCATGAAAATGGCTAAACAGATTTTCATGAATTTTTCATGTCTAGTATAGTAAATGTAACCTAAAATCTTGGGCTTTCTACTAATATTCATAAAATGATGTTTGTTTCAAGTTTTTTAAATGCCCTACTTTAAAAATATTTTTTACTATTGAAAGTAGTGTTCCCGCTAGGCTTTTTTTGAAGGGTGCAGCGCCCTGCCCTTTTAAAAATCGGCAAAATGCGCCCTCGAAAAACGGCAAATTTCGTCAAAAGATCGCGAAAAACGTGACTTTCGTCAAAATATCTCGAAAAAACGGCAAATTTCGTCAAAAACATTGCGAAAAACGGCAAATTTGTCAAAAGATCGCAAAAAAAACTACAAATTTTGTCAACAGATCGCGGGAAAAACGTGACTTTCGTCAGAGAATTGCATAAAAACGGCAAATTTCATCAAAAACATTGCGAAAAGCGACAAATTTCGTCAAAAGATCGTGAAAAAATGGTAAATTTTGTCAACAGATCACGAAAAACGGCAAATTTCGTCAAAAAAATCGCAAAACTTATCAACAGATCTCGAAAAAACTGAAAATTTTATCAAAAGATCGCGTAAAACGCAAATTTCGTCAAAGGGACGCAACCCCCTCCCCCCCCCCCCCCCATTAACAACCTGGAGAAAAAAAAACTCATCTTTTGCTCTCCCAGCTCACCAAGCTTAAAAGCCTTATCTTTTTTTTTTTTTTTTTTTACTTTTTCTACTCTGTCACTTTATTATAACAAATAATCGATCAAGTAATTTTCCACACCCTCACCCAAAATTGATGCCCACCCCTTCTTTCCAAGCACACGAAATTTAAAGTTAAAACTCTTTTATTTAAATTTTTTTGTCCTATTTTTAAATCTTTAGCAAGGTAACTAAATCAGTCATCTTAAGTTCAAAATTCCTGCTTCCCCCTTGAAATTCATAGTTTAGAGGCGGCTAATAATTTTATATCCACATATGTTAACCTAATTACTTACTAGAACCTTAAAATATCAATTTAATAAAAATGTATTTCTATAATTTATGTTACTAAATGTGTGTACAAACATTGATGAGTATATGATGAACAATAATGAGTTTCTTATATTGGTTCCGAATATGTATACTTTTTTTTATGAAACAATGCCCTCTTTCGCTGAAACTAGTGCCCTTTTTGTGACTAGCACCATGCCCTTTTTTTTTCTAGAGTGAACACTAATTGAAAGGATATGAAAATTCTTTTTCTGCCAATGACTGGACATTTTAATAAAACACTATTTCTCACACGAAATTAACGCGAAATCTCAAAAAGTAATTATGATAACTCATGCGGTTAAAGGGATTAGAAAGGTTTGAAATGATGAAAAAAATTAATTGTTGTTGTTATTATTTAATTGCATTCGTCTGATAGGTAAATTCTTAAAATTATGGTTGTACGAGCCGCAAATGTTGAGCCATACAGACCGGCGATACCTGTGAAGGCAAAACTGTATTTTCATTTAGCTCCAAACAGTGTTTTTCAGAGTAGTGCCACGATAACTTTGACCATGTCAACAGATTTACAATTTTTTTTTTTCAAAATTATAACATAAACATATAATCCATTTTTATAGATTTTTATTATACTTTAATTTTTTATTATTTTTCAAGTATAATAAAGAGATAACATAATAAGCATTATATAAAAAAATATATGACGTCTCAAAACTATGGAACCTGGGGTTCAAAATCGTGGCTAAATTAGTTTCAAAAGATTAATTTTTTTTGTACACTATTAAAACTTTTGTTATTGTTTTTTACAATTTAACAAATATTTGTTTTTATTTCTATAGAATGTGAATAAAAATTGCAAAAAGAAGTATGTCTAAATTAATTACAAGGTTACTAATCCACAATCAAACTTCAGTCAATTTTCGTCAATTAAACTTTTATGATTCCCTTTAAGTTACGTGAGTTTTATCCTGCACGCACTGGAAGATTTACGATTTCAATTGATTTAAGACCAATATTTATATGTGTTTTAAAACTATTTACGACTTAAGAGTAATAAATATTAAAATATCCTTCTGAGGTGGTTCTCAAATTTCCTGCTCAACAACACGAAACTTTCTGACACATTTTCAAACGTAAAGGCATAAAATTGGCAAGCCTGACTATTGAAGCGATTTGGAATCCAATAGCTTTTTCAATTTTGATAAATAAATTACTTATCGAGTTATAAACAATTCTTCTTGACAGGTGATGAAAAGTTTTTACCCTTTCTCCCGCTACTAAGTTGGGAATTCGGTTTAAAACGCTCACTTTGATAGTATTATCTGAAAGGTCTTCTGCCTTTACCAAAAAAATTTGAAACCACCATTCAATTACATTGTTTTTGAAGAAAAACACCTGCCAATTTTATACATTTCTGAGCAAAAATGAATTCAGAAAATAGCACTTTTGGATTTGAACAGATTTAAAGTTCGTACAAGTGGGTCTAATAGTTTTAATTAACAATCTTTAAATATTCACTGACAATGACATAATATTTTAAATATATTTGACTATGATTAAATTTAAAAATATATCAAAAAGTATTTACTTGCAATGTTGCAATAGCAATTTTTGTCCTTTTCTTTCTTGTAGATTCCTTAGTTAACTTATGCTAACCACCAAGTTATTTGGATATTAAACACTGAAATAATAATGAAGAACTAAATAGTTTGATAATACAGGGTATTATTTATAGGTGCAGATTCATGGTCGCCAGTCGCCACGTGGCGACTAAGTTTTTTGCTGTGGCCACTAACTTTCGGTGTTTAAGTCGCCATATGATTTAAAAGTGATCAATTTCTGGTATTCCCATCACCATTGTGAAAATCTGATTTTTTTAAAGATTAAGACCAAAACACAAACTTTATTATTATCTTTTAATAACGTTTTAGAATTATCTGTTTAACACAGCAAACTTTTAAATATATTCGGATAGCAATGTTATTCGTAACAGTTTGAGTCTGATAATTTTACATAGTCTATGATAAAAAAAAAAAAAATTCTTACAGAAAAACAAATTTTTGAAGTGTTTATTTTTATAGTGAAAAATAATCTCAGACATTCAGATTTTCTTTTATATGTACTTTTGTATATGGTAAAATCAAATAAGAAATATTGTTTTTCTAATATTCTCCGCTATCATGATTGCTTAGATTATACAATTTTTTTTTAAACCGTGTCTTGCCCAACTTTATCTTCTGCCGGCACATGATTTAACCCTTTCAGGGGCAAGCACTTGTGCTCCTGTAACGTTGAATTCCCACCGGAATTTAGGAAAGAATTTAGTTCAAAATAAGAATAAGAAATTTTTCAACTTTTTCTCGTCAAAGTTAAAAAAGTAAAATTTAATTAAAAGTTTCTGGTTTGAATCGGATTAAAATTAGGTGGTATATAATATATATACCACCGACCCTCAAAGGGTTAAGATTTATATTACACTTAATTAATATTAAAATTTTGTTTACATGTGTATATATTAAAGAAATTACATTACACTTTGAATTCCTATTCCTGAGTTTTTTGTTTAGCTTTTTATCCCATATAAACACTGCTGTTTTCATGCGTTTGTTTCACAATTGTGGCCACTGAATTTTTTGGGTTTAGGAGCCACTGGCTCTTTACAAATTTTGGGAATCTGCACCTATAGTATTATTAGAATATGAATTATTTGAGAATTTGTTGTTTATATTTCACCGACGCAGATTGCCTGTCCGTTCTGCTGCTTTTTAATAAAAAGGTGGACTGTTTTCGAACGTAAAACACCGAACTGTCAAGTATTTGATACATACACAGGAGTACCGGACCTGAGCAGTGAGCACACAACTCCCCCCCCCCCCCCCCCCCCTTCTTGGTCAACCTGTATTGACATTCTAGCAAACTCTGACTTTTAAATTTTAACATTTGTTCGTTATTTTAATTTAAAATTTTTACATAAGAAGTATGGGTACTTTTATGCTAGCTGAGCTCACCAAATCTTGTTTCATTTGAATATCAATCTTTAACGTGATATTTTGTTATTTCTATTGATGTTTGTGTTTATGTATTTTATTATAAATATATTTTAGCTATTTTTAAATAAATTTTTAAAGATATTATATTGCATTGTTAAAATACTGGCTAGTTGTTATTAGTTAATGTTAAAATATTGGCAAAAAAAAAGGTTGGCAAGGTTCAAAAAATTTTGGGCATTCACTGGCGCCCAGCTAACATAAAAGTGCAGAAGTATGAGACTACCTTTTCTGATATTTTATTTAAAAACCAAGTCTGAAACCGGGTCCCCAGGAGAGCCGGGCCTCGGTAATTTGTACCAGCTCTACCCCTCTCTGTACGGGTCGCCTACTCAGCCTCAACTACTAATCATGAAATTTATAGTAAGTTTCATTCAAAATGAAACTTAGTTGCATGTACAGAGTGGGACACATATACACAAAAGAAAAATTTTGTAGAACTTTTAAAATTTAAAATAAAGGGAATTTGAAAATTAAAAATATTTATGCATCTCAACCACTCTGTACATGCAACTAAGCTTTGTTTTGAAGATTTCAGAGCAGTTAGATATTAATCACACCTACCAAAAATTACAAAATACAAAAATTAGCATACATTTTACATAAGGTTATTCAATGCAAAATGTGCAATATTATCAATTTGCACAATACTATCAATGTATATTTTTAATATGTTCAATGGAAGTGCATTACATAGTAATTTTAAAGCAAAAAGCATTTTTGTTTAAAAAAGTTTTACCTTCTCGTCTAACTCGACTGAACTACTCGCCCATGATTAAGTTTATAAATTCGATGCTTAGCAATGTGTGTGCATATGATTCAACAGATTTTTGCAGAAAAATTTTCGACAAAACACTTGCATTTGCAGAGTTTCCAATTTAGTACTACTACGGCTTTCTTGGGGAAAAAAAAAAAATATATATATATATAGATAGATAGATAGATAGATAGATACTTTAGTACTTACAAAATTTTACTTATATGTAAAATATTTCATAAAAATTTATATCAATAAAAGATACAAGCAGACTATATGTTATCTGGCTTCAATTAAAAATTTAAAGTATGCTAAAATTGGATAACATTTCGCATTAAAAACAAGCTAGCCAAACCTTGGTATTTGATTTACATTAATTTATACTTTTTATTTTGAAATTGGGTTATTAATGTACTCAAGAAAGTGATAGAAATTCACATGGCATTTTCGATTTACATTCGTTTTGCATTTATATTTGAATTCAAAATGAATAAAAAGAGAATTTTTCAGATATTTGTTTAGAAATGTAAAATTTAAATATTTGTTTTGCTGCTGCAAGCTTACAAAAATCTTTATTTATATAAATGCTTCATGCTTTGAAATAACATCCTTAATTTAAATGTTCCATATATTTAGATACTGCTTTTATTTATATTTGACCCAAGCTCTAGAGAATTATTTAATCTTATTCAGAATTAATGATTTTATTCTTTCAAAATGTCTCAAATCTCTTTTTATATATTCTTAATATGTTAAGCACATACATAAATCTTTGTTCATTTTTAAGTTCTGAGATAATACCTGCATTCATAAAAATGTGTAATGTTTGGAAATAGTAGCTTTATTCATTTAAATGTCCAAAGCTCTAAATTTAAATGCCCAAAATTTCAGATCACACATTATTCATTTAAATTTAACAGCCTCATGTGTTGAAATAACATCATTAATTTAAATGTTCCATGCTTTTGGATAGTGTCTTTATTTATATTTGACCCAAAATCAATTATTTAATCTTATTCATTTAAAGTTCATGATTTTATTTATTCAAAATGTCTCAGTATACTTTATATATTCTTAATATCTTAAGTTAATACATAAATCTTTGTTCATTTAGAGTTTAAATTCTGAGATAACACCTGCATTCATAAATATGTGTAATGTTTGGGAATAGAAGCTTTTATTCATTTAAATGTCCAAAGCTCTTAATTTAAATGCCTCATGTATTGAAATAACATCAATAATTTAAATGTTCCATGCTTTTAGATAGTGCTTTTATTTATATTTGACCCAAAGCTCTAGAGAATCTCAATATCTTTATTTTATATATTCTTAATATCTTAAGCTCATACATAAATCTTTGTTCATTTAAAGTTTTAAAGTCCTGAGATAATACCTGCATTCATTAAAATGTGTGATGTTTGGAGACAGCAGCTTTATTCATTTAAATGTCCAAAGCTCTTATTTAAATGCCCAAGACTTCAGACCAGACCTAATTCATTTAAATGCCCTAAAACTTTTAAATCGCATATTTATTTAAAAGTTTCCTATTTTAAGCTTTATACAGTAATGTAATCACTTATATGAAACATATGAATCACTTATGATTATGACATTGATATAACAATAGTATGATAATCATTACTAATTACCAATTTATTTCTTGAAAAAAAATAAGAATCAGATATAGTAATGATTGCACATTATGAATTATATAGTATCACACATACATCATAGAAACAAAAAAGTTTTATTGAAATTCTTTGAAAACGTCAAAAATTATTTTAAATAGTACTAGTTATAAATGGAACAAGAATATAAACTGTTTTTAGGAATTCGATACGTTGCAATTTATGAGATCATATTTCTATTCATTTAATATGATTTATAGATGATATTTAAAGGGACGCTTTGAAATTAATAAACAAACATACACTAGTCTTAGAGTACAAATTTCAAGGAGAAAAAAAAAATAATCGGAGATTACACTATATTTACAATAATAAGTCTAAAGTATAAGTATCTAAAAAGTACATATATTTAAGATTATTCGTGAAATATAAACAAAACAGTACAATAATAATATAAACTGACGAAAACCAGTACACTATTGATGTTTGTAACAATACATATTACCTTTAAATGTTAAGCACATACATCAGCGTGAAAACATTAAAGGATTTATTTCTGTACTCTGAACTCGAAATCTTAGTTTTTGTTTAGAATATTAAATTTTCAAATCTCAAAAATTTTAATACGTTATCAGAAAAACGACAGGAATACAGAAACTTTGAATTTAATGCATGAAGGATTTTGATGCTCTATAAAAACACAAGGGTCTTTGAAGGAAAAAAACATGTACATATATAATGTTTGTTTAGATCATTAATATTACTGATCATAATACTAATTTACATGCAACAATGCTTTCAATTATTTAAATGGATTGACAACATTACTTGAAACGATTGCAATTAACGCAGCTGACAGTTTAAGCAGCTAATCAAATAGTGATCTAGGTTAAAACTGCATCTACTTTATGTATTCTTTATGATCGAAATGTAAACAAAGTTTTACAAGTATACAAAACTAATGGACAAAAAGTTGCAATTAACCAAATAATATTTAAATTTTTTAGTTTAGGCTTACGTGCAAGTGAGAAGACGACATTAAATCCGCAACCTTAGCCAACCGGAATGGCTTAGAATGGATCATTCCATTTTACTTAGAAACGTTTCTAGGATAATAAAGTACTCTGGACACAGTATAACTATATATAGAAGTAGCTCACTTTCAATATTGTATTCAATTAAAGGTAATATACAGATGTCTACATACCAATATGGCGGTCTGTTAACACGGAATCAGGCTACTGGCAAGGTACAAAGATCTACGTCCAGGGTTTTCGCTAGCACACCACCCCTCGGAACCTCATCTTGCTGGCAGTGTCCGACGGAAGAGCCATCGTTTCGAAGATGACTCATCAAAGGAATTACGTCATTGATGTGTAGGACAGCGGATCTTAAAACTTTTCTCGGACAGATGGAGTTAGCAGCATTAAAAAAATAAAGATTATCCTAATATAATTAAATTTATTGTAATAAAATTGAACACACAATTAGTTTATTTCAGTTAAAAATGGTTCATATTACAGAAATGCTATACTGTATGATTTAATTCAAACATAGTACTGGCATGAGTCACAACTTTTTAACCACTCTGTCGCATATTTTCCTTAGAAAATATACATTAAACAATGATTTTACATCTGAAGATAAGAAATTTCAGATTTAACAAGCTGTGTTTGTACATAATACATACAGTATATGTGAGCTAGTACAAATAACATATTGAGCCTTTAAATTGTTTTACACTGATCAGTTTCTCAGTTTATTCCCTTGTTACAATCAAGGGGGTATTTGCGCATAAGTTAAACAGGCAGGGACATTTGTTTAGAAGAATTTCAGAAATAAAGTTAATGTAAAATTATGCAACTAAGTGTTGCAAAAACTTCGATTTATTTCTAAGTTAACGATGGGATTGTGGTACCTCACTTAAAATTGAGGTAGAGCGCAATAAATTCTATATGAAACCACGAAGAAAGATCTATATTAATCCGTGGATGAAACGCAAGGTCGCGTTTCAACCAAAACAATGCTAACTACAACCTGTGACTCTGTTGGGAGCTTACGCTAGAGCATAGATTAACCAACAAGACAGGACAGTTATCGCAAAATTTGTATAATGGCACAGTAGGATGCATACAAGCGTAGACAACTTTCTGTGTGGATCAGGGGCGTGCCTAGCGAGGGGGTGTTGGGGGTGTAACACCCCACCCCCCTTATTTGTAAGAGTTGGTAAAATTTAGAATAGTCGGTAAGTCAGAAGGTTAAGAACACTCCCTGCAAAAAAGTCCCCTCCGCGCGCCGTTCTCAGTTTCATTTCAATTCTCTGTTGTCCATCTTTAAAGGGGAAAAGAAAGAGCTTCTCACACAGAACGGAAGATTGTGTATGATTCTGTGTGAGAGAGAGGGGAAGGGGGTGTCAATGAGCGGGAGGGATTTCCAGGGCTAAGATAGAGAGAGAGAGAGAGAGAGAATCGCTTTTGAGACTTTGGTGAAAGGAAGAGGGGGGGATTTCAATGTCTATTGTGAGTTTCCCCACCTAGCATCTTTAATTGCTCCCTTCTGCTATGGACTGATTCTTAGAATTTGGTAACCTGACGACCTGGTAAGTAAATTTTTCAGTGCAGCCAAATAAGATAAATACTGAAGAAGAACGGAAAGCTCCATAGGACGTATTGGTAATGACGAGCTACGGCGGCTGAAGGCAGTTGTACTCCATCGCCGAATCCAAATTCTCGTGAATTCATATGAGGACGCGACCAATAGAGGGCGGTTTACGCGGTGCACCTCCACAGGTGGCGCTCTTCGGCCGGGGGAGAGACAGGGACATGAGCCTCCTGCGTCTCTCGACACTTGCCCAAATGAATTGACGACAAAGGTCGATGCAACATGCGGTGGAGCCCAAACTCAGAAGACACCACCACACAACACTTAGGTGGACGTAGAAGTGATCCGGCGGCTTTGTTGCCGGAATCACATAAAAGGAACCGGGTCCTAGTCCAATGCCGAACCCACCCCCACGACCCATTACTGTAACCGAAACTTCTGATTATCGAGTCCTAGGAAGGGAGAAAACGATTAGTTCATTGGTTGCGGCGAGCAACGGAAGCTTCTCGCCAACCCGGGACTTCGAAGAAAACCAGTCCCTGACGCATAGACATGTCTTGGCTAGGGTTGTTCCCTCCCAATGGCTTTGCTTTCGGTGAGCCCGCAGCGAAATACAGGAGGTCCCCGATCGACTCCATTAAGAGAATCATTCACATATAAAACAACACAAAAAACAAAACGTATCACAAAATTGTTAGATAGAACGGAAAATTAGTTTTAGAACCACTATCGGACGCGGAAACTCCCTTCAAAAGTGCCAAAGAGGCGTTCTCTATCGAGATTAGTAGCGTGAAAATTAGGTGAAGTCTGCCGGCTAGCCCCTACCGCCAGGCACAGAAAATTCTAGCTACGCATAGATGCGCTGGACTGGTTTCGACCCAAGGTCCGACTTAAGTCTGGACACCGTCACTTGACTGACGAGCCTCCTGCCCTTTTTTCTCGTAATCGGCCGGTCGGGGAAGAGGTTTAGACCCCCCCCCCCCAGAGAAGGTATACGAGCCACAGACCTCAGACCGTCAGACCTGAGTGGCCCTCCGTGACATGAACTGCTCTTGGTCTTCCCTTTCTAACCGAAATTTGAGGACAACTCACAACTACTCTAGCTACAGAGGGAGTCGCAAGGGACGATCGGGAAGGAGGTCATCATTGGGTGCATCGGGACTATCACGAAGCCTTTCTCACCCCCGATCTCGTACTCGGCAAAAATCAGTTCACCCCCCCCCCCCCACTAAATCAGCCTTCGGCACGCCCCTGGTGTGGATCCGCATAGAAAGCTGGTGCCCATATTTTTAACTAGAACTTTTTGCCTACTAAGAAATCCCTATACAAGGTGTTCCATTAATTTAAGTACAAACTTTACGAGGTGGTAGAGCACACTACAAGAAATAATTATTGTATAGGAAACCGGGGTCACAACCTACTCATTCAGTAAAAATAGTAAGGTGCTTCACTTCAATCTAAGCTCAGATTTTTGGTCATAACTTTAACAATAATGAAGACATTTTAACTAGATTTACAACAGAATTAACTTGCTGTATGCAAAATGTGATGAATTCACGAAAAGGGACAGATGAAGTGCAGAGTAATTCGGTGGGTTCACGTTCACCAGCACCCAGTAGCGTATCCAAGCGGGGGGGGGGGGAGGGGGGGCTGATGGGGCTACCCGCCGCCGAAATTGTCAAGAGTAAAATGAAAAAAGTGTGTTTGTTCTTTCTTTTTTAGATAAATTTTTAAATTTTTTTTCCGTCATACAGCAGACTAGCCATTCTCGTTAATCCCATATTAGTCCACATTGACATCACAGCATAAACAGGGTCAGGGGGTTGATGGGGTTATAGCCCCACGCCCTCCTCCCGAAATAGTTGAAAATCTCATGAAAAAAGTGCTGTTTTCTTCTTCTTTGAGATAAATTTGTATATATATATATTTTTTTTTGTACTACAACAGACTACCCACTCGCTTCTTTTTAACACCAATCTAACTAATATATATTAGTCCACATTGACATCAGAACATATCTAAAAAGGGGAAGGGGGCTGTTGGGGTTACAGTCCCCTCTTCCCAAAATAGTCGAACATCTCATGAAAATAGTGCTGTTTTTTTCTTCTTTGAGATAAATTGGTATTTTTTTTGTCATATAACGGACTATCCACTCTCTTCTTTTTAGCTCCATATTAGTCCACATTATCATCAAAGCATACCTAAAAGGAAAAGGGAGCTGATAGGGTTACAGCCCCCCCCCCTTGCCCAAATAGTCGAACATCTCATGAAAACAGTGCTATTTTTTCTTCTTTGAGATAAATTTGTATTTTTTTTTATTTATTTTTTTTTTGTACTACAACAGACAACCCACTCGCGTTTGAGATAAATTTGTATTTTTTTATCATAGAACAGGCTATCCACTCTCTTCTTTTTAGCCCCATATTAGTCCACATTGCCATCAGAGCATACCTAAAAAGGGAAAGGGGGCTGATGAGGTTACAGCCTCCCCCCCCCCTCCCGAAATAGTTGAAAATCTCATGAAAAAAAAGTGCTGTTTTTTCCTCTTTGAGATAAATTTATATATAATGTTTTGTCATACATAGAGTAGAGTTGCAAAAAAGCGGTTTATTCCCAGGTTTATTTCCAATAGACCCGGTTTATTCCCAGGTTTATTCCCAAAAACAAAGTTTCTTGCCAAAAAATCCTAGGAAATTTATTCCCAGGTTTAAACCGGGTTTTTTTCTATCCTTTGCAACTCTAGTCATACAACATACTACCCACTCTCTTCTTTTTAACCCCATATTAGTTCACATTGACATCACAGCATAAATAGGGTAAGGAGGTTTATGGGGTTATTACCCCCCCCCCCCCGCCCGAAATAGTCGAACATCTCATGAAAATAGTGCTGTTTGTTTCTTCTTTGACATACATTTGTATTTTTTTTGTCATAGACTATTCCCTCTCTTCTTTTTAAGCCCCATATTACTCCACATTGCCACCAGAGCATATCTAAAAAGGGGAAGGGGCTGATGGGGTTATAGTCCCCCCCTCCGCCCGAAATAGTCGAACATCTCATGAAAATAGTGCTGTTTTTTCCTTCTTTGAGATAAATTTGAAATTCTTTTTGTCATACAACAGACTACCCACTCTCTTCTTTTTATCCCCATATGCACAGTAACACCACATCATATCCAACGATGGGGAAGGGGGATATGAAAGGCGTACAGTCCCCTCTCGAAATAATCAAAAATGAAATGAAAAAAAAAATGCTAGTTTTTCATCTTTCTATTTGTGATAAATTTTTATTTTTAACCGACTTAAAAAAAAGGAGGAGGTTATCAATTCGACCCGTATGTATGTATTATGTTGTTCACGCATAACTCTCGTAAATGTGCATCGATTTTGATAATTTTTATTTTTCTCTGTCGTTTAACGGACTACCCACTTTTTCTCTTTACTCCCATATTAGTACGCAGTAACACCACAGCATATCCAAAGAAGGGGAAGGGACTGATGAGGCACAGACCTCCACACCTCCCAAAATGGTCGGAAATGGA
Organism: Maratus michaelseni; assembly: GCA_963931845.1. Taxonomy (NCBI): domain Eukaryota; kingdom Metazoa; phylum Arthropoda; class Arachnida; order Araneae; family Salticidae; genus Maratus; species Maratus michaelseni. The sequence continues at coordinate 36,988,953 of OZ007591.1, read as the reverse complement.
ATGAAAAAAGTGCTGATTTTTCTCTTAATGTTTGAGATAAAGTTATAATTATTTTTTGTGTCATGCAATGGACAACCCACTCTCTTTTCTTTAGTCCCATATTAGCACACAAGGGGTGGGAGTTATGGTGCAACAGCTCCATTCCCCTTCCGAAGTGGTCGCAGTGAAATTAAAAAAAAGGCTGGCTTTGTTTCTTTCTTTTTTAGACTAGCCGCCACTGGCGACCAGTTTGGTCTCCCTTAAATGTATGTTAAGCAATTGTACCACGTTACTTTCATTCCTAATTTTTTTTTCCTCAATCCGTCTCAAAATCGAAAGATTCTAACAGACAGGTCAAGAACTTTTGTAATCACGGTAGCATTCCGCATTTTTTTTTTTTATATATTTCCATTTTTCATGACAAAAGCTGTTTATCCCATTTAAGCATTTATGCTTCATGCCCGTTTGCTTATCAGTTGCAATATGTTCGCTAATGCAGAGATTCTTAAACATATTAAGTAATTTTCCGTAATTGGGCCCGTTGCCAATTAACGTATTTTAGTTAATACGATTTGATGCAATGAAATCAATTTTGTGAAAGTCTTTAATGATATCCACATTTACACTGAACCATATTGTTGCTAATATTTTATTTTGTTTCTCGCTAACTTTGGCTGTAGACTCAATTACGGAAGATTAGAAAATCTATCATTATTCTCATCTAAAATATCTTGAATAATGTGCCATAATCGGGCTGCATATTATTACACGTAATTTTCGAGTATGGTTTGATGAAACATTGAACTTTTGGAAGTGAGTTTTGATAATCACATTCCCTTTAAATCACATTTGCTGTCAGCACTTTTGACCCGTGGCGTATAATCTGATTAAAATTCATGAACCTCCTTCTAGATGCTGATCTTTGTTCTACTTTGTTTTTCTCTGCTCCCTTTTCTTGATATAGTTCAGGAGTTTCCATACTTGCGTAATTCCCTAACTTCGGCATTTCTGCTTAATGTCTACTAACTATTAAGATCAGTAACAGGTAAATACGCCACACAAAAATTGGCGCCTATAATTCTAATTACAGCAACCCGTTTTTTCTCTGTATATTGTAACTTTATAGTTAACTAGATGGAACCCGTCAAAACTTGACGCAAAAAAAATACTATAACGATAGCAGTAAAATAAGCTTCTTTATTATTTATGAAGGGGTGCGAATAGAACAGTCTTTCAAATATATTTTTTTCCCAGTCAAATACAGTACTATTTCCGATGCAAGCTCCAAACAAACAATCCGTAAATAAATGTGTAATGCAGATCAGTTTGACATTACCACCATATTCCCCACGGCAAGAAAAAAAATTCATGGACCTATGAAGTATATACAAATAGTATATTCCTACGTTCATATCATATTCAGTAAATAACAGAACATAGTAAATAAAGCACACATCTCCCCCCCCCCCCTCTGTGATAATGCAACCGAATGAGCCCCTATGCGCATGTGCATTGCATCTGCCCAAAAGCACCGTCAAAATTCGACGTTAAAAAAGTTTTAAAATGATTAAATTAAAAGTTTTAAAATGTCCTCTTTAATCATTGTTCGTTTCAAATCCATAATCTTCTAAAACGCATCCATTGTTTTAAGCTAATCAATTTTTATGCAAAGATTAAGATGCTTTTTTACAGTAATAAATCTATCTGCAGATGAGGGAGATTTTTAATGTTTTCAAGTGTAATTTATTTGTATGGTTTCTTCTGTTCCTTGACATAATCAGGATGATTATCCCTTTTCCATCACAGTCGGGGATATTTTTCCTCTTATACAGTTGGCAAATGTAAAAAAATAAAATAATACAATTCCTAGCATATCCTGATATCTGATGGAACATATTCATCAACGAATTCAACATATCAATTTTATGTTCAACATAAACTAAAAGTAGTCCTCTTTTTTTTCTTTTTTTTTTTTTCCTGACAGATTTTTGTTTAGCGCTAAAATGTTCTATCTTATGGATAATCTGATCTTATGATTTATCACTTTTTTTTTTTTAAATTATTATTCACTTTTTATGATGGTTAGGGAAATCTATTTCAATTATAGCAACTTTCCGAGATGCTGATCTTTGTTCTACTTTGTTTTTCTCTGCTCCCTTTTCTTGATATAGTTCAGGAGTTTCCATACTTGCGTAATTCCCTAACTTCGGCATTTCTGCTTAATGTCTACTAACTATTAAGATCAGTAATAGGTAAATACGCCACACAAAAATTGGCGCCTATAATTCTAATTACAGCAACCCGTTTTTTCTCTGTATATTGTAACTTTATAGTTAACTAGATGGAACCCGTCAAAACTTGACGCAAAAAAATACTATAACGATAGCAGTAAAATAAGCTTCTTTATTATTTATGAAGGGGTGCGAATAAAACAGTCTTTCAAATATATTTTTTTCCCCAGTCAAATACAGTACTATTTCCGATGCAAGCTCCAAACAAACAATCCGTAAATAAATGTGTAATGCAGATCAGTTTGACATTACCACCATATTCCCCACGGCAAGAAAAAAAATTCATGGACCTATGAAGTATATACAAATAGTATATTCCTACGTTCATATCATATTCAGTAAATAACAGAACATAGTAAATAAAGCACACATCCCTCCCCCCCCCCCCTCTGTGATAATGCAACCGAATGAGCCCCTATGCGCATGTGCATTGCATCTGCCCAAAAGCACCGTCAAAATTCGACGTTAAAAAAGTTTTAAAATGATTAAATTAAAAGTTTTAAAATGTCCTCTTTAATCATTGTTCGTTTCAAATCCATAATCTTCTAAAACGCATCCATTGTTTTAAGCTAATCAATTTTTATGCAAAGATTAAGATTTTTTTTACAGTAATAAATCTATCTGCAGATGAGGGAGATTTTTAATGTTTTCAAGTGTAATTTATTTGTATGGATTCTTCTGTTCCTTGACATAATCAGGATGATTATCCCTTTTCCACCACAGTCGGGGATATTTTTCCTCTTATACAGTTGGCAAATGTAAAAAAATAAAATAATACAATTCCTAGCATATCCTGATATCTGATGGAACATATTCATCAACGAATTCAACATATCAATTTTATGTTCAACATAAACTAAAAGTAGTCCTTTTTTTTTTCTTTTTTTTTTTTTTTCCTGACAGATTTTTGTTTAGCGCTAAAATGTTCTATCTTATGGATAATCTGATCTTATGATTTATCACTTTTTTTTTAAAATTATTATTCACTTTTTATGATGGTTAGGGAAATCTATTTCAATTATAGCAACTTTCCGAGGGGCTATTTTACATTATTGAAGCAAACTGGTGGTCATTGATAAGATTGAATTGAAAAACTTTTCATGCTTGAAAATTATTTAAAAGGTCGTTAAATTACGCGGCAGTTTTCAAATAAATTTCAATCGAAAGCTAATTTTTTTTTCTAATTGATGATGTAAGAATTGAAATTGTAAAATGTAGTAAAAAATAGAAATTTGTAGTATTTTGAATTGATGTAAGCGCGATTAAAGCTAAAGCGATAGCGCCTTTGTTGTCACAATTGTTGTACATTTCTAAAAATTGCCACTGTATTTTGGCTGGCGTCCAAAAGTAGAAAAACATTTTTTGACATCGAAAGAGAAATCCACAGTGAAAGAAATAGGACTTTGCGCTAATAAGGAACTGTTAAATGAACTTATAATAAATCTACCAAAATAATTCCTATGAAATATTAGTCTTACATTGTTTATTCTAGCTAAAAATACAATCACTATTTCAAGAATTTTTTTTTCTACCATAACACTATTTTTAATAACTTTAAATTTCCTGAAATCCTTTACTTTTGTGATTTTTTTTACTAAAAAAGGAAATCTTCTATCCTATAATTTAAAAAAAAAGCAATTGGTAACATGTAATGAAGGTATGCAATCAAGATGAAGAAATCAATGACGGCTCCAATTCTAATCTTTATAATTATGAATGCAAAAATCAGTAAAATTATGTCATGTTAACACAATCACATACATTTTTCTCTTTAGTTTTATCAATGTTAAAATTCACTTCAAGCTAAGCATAACACCATTTTCACCGGCGCAAACTTTTCACACGTACTTCATATACCTTACATTAATGCTTAAACACCATGCACATAAATATAAATATATTTTGTATTTAATTGTAATGAAAAAATGGCATCAACAAAGTTATAATGCATAATGATAAAATAAACCCAATGGACAATATTCCCGTGACGTCACAATAAATATAAATTTTTATTCGCTTATAAAACACGCGGATAAGTATTTTTACCGAAATTTAACTTGCAAATTAACAAATTCGGTCTTAAAACCGCGTGCTTTTAATATGTATTATTTCTCTTTTACTCAACCACAGAGTTTAGAGAATAAACTCTGTGCTTCGCAACAGTAGGCGTTATCCGATTAAGACGTCATTAGCAGAAGTAAAAGTTTAATTGAAAATTACGGTTAATTAATTAAATTTTCGAACAAACGAATTCACGATAACAAATCTGTGTCCAAATATCTTTCATTTAAAAAAAGAATGATGTAATTTGATGCAGTAGTTTGTTCTCACGGATTGTCGAAAGAAATCGCTTAGCGTTTTAAATATATAGATATTATGTAGTAGAAATATAAAAGACAATTGTATTCGCTTTTATTGATATAGTAGCTATAGATATGTATATTATATTCATAGGTATATAGTATGTGATTAGAATATATATATCATATTCATTCCGGCGGATATAAAATACCATCAATAAAACTACCATCGTCAATATCTAAGCTAAACGCCATCAATATGATTTTATATGTTTTATAAATGTACACTAAATTATTTTTTGTATTATTTTACTTTGATTTTATATTATTTACCATTTTTAATGATAGGTCCTTAGGGTACAGTTGTCGCAGACGCAATGGATATCATTTTGGCGATATAATTATTGGCTGAATAAATTAACCTTTGTGTGTGTTTTATAATAAAATTTTGTGTTTTTTAATATAAAATAAACTATTTCATAATAAAACAAGAACGAAAAATCATGCGTCAAGCATAGATTATGTAACACTTTCCAACGCTTCCAAAATAATTTTACAAATCATACCGTTTAATAAGCTAAAAGATAACATCTAAGTAATCCGAATACTTTTATTCAGCCCTGTATAGGATCTATAGATTTGTATATATACTACATAGGATGTTAAATTTTAGTTCAGTTAGGAAACGCGTAGCACAGTTTCAAATTCTCCGTCTGGAGTTAAATAATACGGAAATGTGTTCCCGAACTTTTGTGCTTCCCTGTATAGGATCTACAGAATTTATACCACGTAATAGACAAAAAGCGATTTAAAATTAAAATCGCATTCAGTAACTTAAAACGCACTTCCAGGAATTATTGTTAACATACAATAGAGAATTCTTTTGTGTGTCCCTGTAAATGAACGATGACTGCTATACACACAATATTCTGTAATAAGTCTCTTGTAATGAACCTTATATAAATTTCAATGCGTTTAAAATAGTGAAACATTATTTAAATAAACCGCAGACGATTTTTCTCCATAGACGTAATGTAACGGAATTCTTTTGACTGTCCCTGTAAAGTAAGTATAAGTGCTATGCACAACCTATTCCATATTAAGCTTCTTCTAATGCACCTTAGTGATATATATAAATTTCAATGCGTTTAAAATAGTGAAACATTATTTAAATAAACCGTCAATGATTTTTCCCCATAGACCGCAATGTAACGGAATTCTTTTGAGTGTCCCTGTAAAAAAACTATCAGTGCTACACACTTCCGTTGAAATAGGGAACATGCTATAGATAACGACTATAACATATAAAAATTGCAGAGCAATCCGAGCATATTTACGGGAGTTAGAGCACGGACAGACGGCAGACGGCCAGACGGCAGACGGCCATACGGCCAGACAAACCGAAGTCATAAACACTTTTCAACTAGGTTGGAAAGTGTTAAAAAAGAATCATGCTGTTTTAGCAATCTCTAACAGGTACCTGAAAATGGGGGTTTCTCGCCAAAATGGCGCAAAACAAAAATCGTGCCAACCCCGGTGCGTCTGCGACAGCTATTAGAATTTAAAAGACATGCCGTTCACACCTTTAGTTTAAAATAGAAAATAGAAAAATAAGACATAATATCATAAATCAAAACATTTGATTTCAAAATCAAAGTATCGTTTCTAATTTGCACACGCGAAAAATAAAAGCTGGTATTGGCGATTTTAAAAATGCTATTTGCGAGATTTGCGCCCAAATAACATAAAAGTATATAATAATATTATGCATTTCATAAATGTATATTAAATTACTGTCTTGAACGCGATTAGTCATTAACAATGGTAAATATGATTGGCGATTAACAATCATTTTCGGTGATATATCTTCCTGCCACGTATAATACATAAATACCAAATTAACTGATCATTTCAAAATTTGATTCATTAAATATCATTACATGAGTTGTATTTGTTTATATTCAACTTACGTCAAGGAAAGATTCGGAAGGAAGTTGAATCGTATAAGCACTTCATCAAACGGAATTATGGTAAACTTTAATTGTCTCACAGGTCCTGGTGCGAATTATTATTTTGACACCAAACAGCGCTCCAAAAAATCATTCATCGAAAACTTACTTTACGAACGATTATCTCCATGGTTTAATGGTTCAATATTTTAAACCTTTACGACCAATGAATCTTTTTTTTTTTGTTTACTTTCATGGATAGAGAATTTGAACTGCGAAGCTAATTTCAACTGAAGTTATTGCAGAATATATACATAATTGAACGTAAGTCATCTCTCAAATATTAATTTATTTTGAACGATCTTTCTAAAAATGTAACTTTTATGCAGTTTTATTCGAAAAATAATTTTGAATAAAAATGGCCGCCTGGTATATGAAAAAGCGATGCGGGCATCCCGGAACTGTTGATGACAGTCACATGACTTACGGTTTTATTATAGACATAAATTTGTTTTATTTTCTGGCACGCAACGAACTTGTTTTCTCGTTAGCCCCATATGCTTCTCAGTCCTGCGATCAAAATTATTTGAGAGCACAAAATCTATTTTCAAATGACTGAAAAACAGCTCCATACATGTTTTAGTGGATAAATGAATACGTATAATATACTCAATTGGCAAGATCTAGAAGTAGTTGAATTAATTTAAAGAGTTTTTAAGTCTCTTCCACAGGAGACACCAAGACTAAGGAGGTATATTAGTGTGCAGTGACATTAAACATTATCGCCAAATCAGCAAATGTATACGAATGGTTTTTTTGTGAATGGCAATGTCAAGCAAGTTTATTGATTTTCGGTTTTGGAAGGGTCTTTTAAAAGTATGCCCAGTAGTAATACTAAAACAATATCTCCTGTTGATTTGTTTGTTCCTGGTATTTTTACTAGCGAATTAGTTTTATTTACGTTACGTGCTTTTCTAGATTTAAGGCTGTTCTCAAATACAAACTGGCTACTTTATGACATATTTTTTAATTCATTTTTGCTCGGAAACGCATGAAATTGACAGGTCTTTTTATTCAGAAACTTTGCAATCGAAACACATTTTCCCTTTCTTTGTAAAGGCAGAAAATCTTTCAGAAAGTACTGTCGAAGTTGGCGTTTTGAATCGGATCCCCGACGTGGCAGCCTGAGAAGCGCGAAAAACGAGTTGTTAATACGTTCCAGAATCACTTATAACTCGATAAGTAATCTATTTATCAAAAAATGGTAAACTCATTTGGATTCCAAATCTCTTCCACAGTCAGGCCTGCCAATCGATTGCCTTTGCGTTTAAAAATGTGTCAGAAAGTTTCACATTGATGAGCAGATCATTTGAGAACTACCTTAAAGGAAGATTCCTTTTTCAATATTTCAGTGTACGAGTGATCCAGCAAAGGATAAAAAATCTTAATTACTCTTCTATGAAAGTACAATATTATGAATAGTGTTATTTTCTAATCGCTCTTATTTTGACATGACACTTTAGTATAGAAATTTTTACCATTTGGAATATTTAACAAAAGAAGCATTAAATAAATTAAAATTATCTCATAGTCAACGTAAACATGTAATAATAAGCACAGGTTAAAAATAAATTTTCTTACAATTTTACTTTGAAGCAAATCGAATGTTGTTCGAAGTTGAAATAGAAATGGTGTAAATATATTTTCGGACATTTTGATTATACAGAAGAATTTTCAAAATTAATCCATGCACTGGGTATTGAAGAACAGGCTTTTTTTAAAATTAACACTGGTATTTCAGATTCTTTTTCTAATAAATAAAAATAAATTCATGTATTATATTATTCAAAATATTTTCTTCAATAATTTTTAAATTCTAAAAACTGTTGTAATTTGCATAAATGTTAAGACGTTTTGAATATACACCGAGTACCTATAAATTGAGCCTGTTTTACGGCTGTTTGGGTTACTCACACAAAGAATGCCCCTCAAAGAAGTCCCCAAACCCGTTTTTTTTAAAGTCGAGTAATATTGTTAGCCATAATTCAATAACTTTAACTCTTTTTTTTAAAAAGGAAATCTGATGTTTAGTTTCCAATTAATTCTTAACTTGTCCCTTCCTTCACAAATTTGATGTATTTTTTTAACATATCAAAACATATCAAACATATTTGATCAAAATCCCAGGAGCATGCATAAGAATGGAAGGGGGAGATCAAGAAGGAATGCTTGCTACCCCTAAGATTTTGAATTAAATTTTTGTTGGTATTAAAAAAGAGATTCTGCAAAGAAAGTTTGTTTATCCTGAACAGAGCCTGACCCTCAAAATTTTGGCCTCTGGCTGCCTGGCAACAGAAAGTATTTTTGGCCCTAATCGTAGATTATCATATTTTTACAAATACTGTGAATGTCAAGTGAATGAATATAACTATGTAATGCACCCGTTTAAATGAAAGACTGAGAATAAATGTGAACTGAAGTTGAATTATTATTATTATTGAAATTTCTTCGTAAAAATTAACTTGACAGACTCAAATATCATGTTAAATAAACATGAACTAATGTTGCACGAACTTTAAAAACATACGCAACCCAAAGAAAATGATATGTTATAAATAAGATAGTCATAAAATTAAAACATTTTTAAACAAGTTTAAAACACACGTGAAGAAGCTGAAATAAATTGGGTGCACTATGAGAAACTTACATCTTCAAATGAGAAGAAAAATTATAAATACACTTATGATATCACTGACAAGTTTAGCTTACATAAGTTGTGTAATGAATCTAGAAATTTTAATTTCTTATTCTATTAAAATTGTTTACAATAAAATTGATTTGAAACACCATAAATTTTTGGGCCCCTTAAATATGTGGGTTCTGGGAAAGTGCCCCGCGTGCCTTGGCAGTAATAGGGAATTGATCCTAAAATAGAAAACAAATTATGGAAAAAAATTTGTTTGAGATTGTCCTAAGCAAAATGAATTTATTGTTAAGCAAGAATCGTAGCCAGAATTTAGGGAAGAGGGAGGCAACTTTATAGATTATAAGCTACAATGACTTTCTCTTGACTTTCTTTTAAATGAAAGTATATGAAACAATCCATTATCAGTGTTTTCAACTTATTTCGGCGGGGGGGAGGGGCTCGGGTTCGGCCCCGTACCTCCCCCCCCCCACGTTTTTCTCTGGCTACGGCCTTATTATCAAACATGATTTCTGTTTATAACGCAGTTCAACATGTTTCGTAAGACTCCGAACATTATCGAAATTTTAAGTCACCCCCCCCCCTCCCCCCGAAATTAAATCCTAGATACGCCACTGTCAGCACCGTATGTAATGTCAACTACATTACAAAAAGTGAATAATTTAATTTGTCGCTGGCTGGATGCGGATGATGGTCCTACAATTATTTTCCTAATTATGTCTTTAAGGTGGTGGAAGTTATAACTGTCTGCATCAAATCAGTGCTAAATTAGACTATCCACTTTTCGAAATACAAATGACATTACATATGAAGCTCCAACCGAATTATTGTGTACTTCAACCCCTTTTTGCAATTTTATCGCATTTTCCACACAACAAGCTAGTTTTGTTGTAAATTATTGTTAAAGTATATTCATTATTGTTACAGTTATTACAAAAAACACGGGGCTCAGACTTAAGTGAAGCATTCTGGAATTTTGACTGAATGAGTAGATTGCGAGACTCTGGTTTCCTGTGCAAACAAAATGGAAATGACATTATTATTACTGTTTCTTGTAGTAATAATGTCTCTGCTGCTTCTTAAAGTTTGTACTTTTATTAATAGGACACCTGTATTGTAAAACCTGTTAAAAGAAAATCTCAAGAGACTGGAAAAAATCTCGTTATAGGCAAGTTTTCGTCTTAGAAAGTATATAGTATAGTTGTGTGGCACTGCTTTCGACAGGACCATGAAAATTTTCCGTTTAAGATAGAATTACGTTACAGATAGGTTCCGATTTCATAGGTTTTAGTGTATTTGTGTACGCATTCGAAATACAACATTAACTTTTACTTTTAAAAAATTGAGAAGAAAATCTATAAAAATCATTAAAGGATTGTATAAGGATATTTCTTCTGTGTCTTTTTAATCTTTGATGTCTTAAATCTTAACAGTAAGGAAATGTGAAACTAGTTTCTTGTATTTAATCGTAGAATGATATTATTTAGTTAGAATCTGGATTCTTAAATTGAAAATAGCCATTATATTTGTTATGTGTTAGAGTTTTTTAGCAGGAATTTTACATTTCATTCTATAATATATATACATACAATACAAACAATAAAATATAGAATGAAATGTAAAATTCCTGCTAAAAAACTCTAACACATAACAAATATAATGGCTATTTTCAATTTAAGAATCCAGATTCTAACTAAATAATATCATTCTACGATTAAATACAAGAAACTAGTTTCACATTTCCTTACTGTTAAGATTTAAGACATCAAAGATTAAAAAGACACATAAGAAATATCCTTATACAATCCTTTAATGATTTTTATAGATTTTCTTCTCAATTTTTTAAAAGTAAAAGTTAATGTTGTATTTCGCCGACTATATTTCCATCTTTTGAAACCGGTTCCGAAAGTGAAAGTATATATCTAGGGGGCCTACCCCCTGCGAGCTACGCTCGCCAACCCCCGCTCAGACTTCGAGGCCTCTAAAAACATGACAGCGTGCTTTATTTAAAAAATATTGGTAAATCTGTAATTGGGTTGCCATGCTTTTAACGTTTTAATGGGGCATTTTTTGATTACCATGGCCTCATACACAGCTGTTGCGACAACTGACGACTGTTTTCGGGATTGATAAGTAAAATCAATTACAACTTGAAAACCATCTTGTATAAAATGGTTAGGTTTAAATTGTGGCTACCTCTCGGACTTTTATAACAACGATCTGTATTATATTCTTCCGTTGCATTTAAGGATGAGAAAAATCCATCTGCTTGTGAATAACATTAAGAAGCACGGTATTGAAATGTACTATGTTATAGACATTTTCAGTAACAGGTTTTAATTTTCTCTCTATTTTAGTGCACCATCATGCACATTTTCATGTTATTTTAAATATGTAAATTATTTATTTTAATTAATATGTATATACGAATTTTCTAATAATTATTTATCATACAAAATTAATTAAATATTTTGTGCATGCATGCCTGCATTTATTCGGCATCAATTGATGAGATATTTAAACAAATTTGCTATCCACGATAATTTTACACCATGTTATGTCACTTGAATACTGTCCATAAGAAAATCGGGTACTTTTCCAGTATAGGATCCTTTGCTTTTAGGTTTGGCGTAATTCGAGCTTCAAAAAGGGATAGATTCGTTAAAATACATAGATTTGTTGCCAAAAGTTATGAAAACAAACCCAATGAACTATTGGTGCTTTTCTATTATAGGGGTCTTGACGCTTTTTTAAAAAGCTTGGCGGAAAAAACCAAGCAGGATAGAAAACCAAGCAGGATATTTTATTCTTCTTCCGTTCAGTTGGGCAATTATTATTTTATATATTCTTTTCAAATATCCGAATTAGTGATTTTATAAATTCGTTTAATTAAATTTTACAAAAAAATAACAAAATGATATCAATAAATAATAATTACTATTAATTCCTTTATTATTATTAATTCTTTTGCGTTTACATAAATGACGTCATTTGGACGAATTTATTCAAAATATTTTCAGTTTATAAATTAAATTAAATGCTGACAGACGATTGAACCCTGACGATAGAAATGTGATTTTTTTTTTTTCAAATTTTCCTGAAAAACATAATTTAATCAGAATCTTGTCTTCATTATCGATTGAAATATAAGATAAATTCAATTTCAATTTGAAAATGACGAATATAAAGAAATCAATAATCCCTATCGGGATCCTTTTCAATTTTTTTCCCTTTTTTGTCACAAAAAACTGAGTAATTAGTTGCCATCACTACAGAAATGTCATTAAAATTAGAAAAAAATTAATATCTCGATAACTGATTCCAATTTCAAAATTCTATTACCAGTTTTGACATCCGCGGATTTTTATGGACAATTGGTATTAATTTCACCATCAAGCGTTTAATATTTTATTAAAAATAGCCCTGAAACATAATCAGTCGTTTAATCAGTCGTTTCATAAAATCGTTTCATAAATTCGTTTCATAAAATCGTTTCATAAAATCGTTTCACAAATTCGTTTCATTAGGATTTTATATATATAGGGTAGATAAACCTGTAAACAAAATCGAAAAAGTAAAAAACATTCTTTGTAGCGATCAACCTCAGCTATTCAATAAAAGGAAAAATAAATAAATATATTGAAATGCAAACGACTTATTTAAAAATATTTCTCCAATAGGATTAAAATTAGGGAGCGGGTGTTTTTGCACGAGTGAAATATATTTTTCGCGTACATTTAAATGAAAAAAAAAAAAAAAAGATAAACTGATCTTTCCATATTAATTGTGTTTTATAATAGAGTCATTCCATGCAAAATGAGCAAATCAGCTGTGGCTGACATGTCATAGATTTTAATGAAAATCTCTATCTCTATAAAAGAGTAAGTGTCTGTCTGCCTGCCTGCCTGCGGTTTTCTCCGTAATTATAACACCTAGGACTCAGAAATTTTTGTCATGTGTAGATGTTGTCACCGGATAGTATACCTCGCGGCCGGATTTTTAAATTTTAATTTAGATTTAAAAAAAAAATTAAAACGTGTATATGGAATTTTGGGTTCGAGGCTATTTCAAGCTCCTCCCATGAAATAGCCTCGGCAACGAAGCAGCCAGCCAATGAGAGCAGTGTAACGACCGAAGAAATCTATTGGCCTAGCCCGACTCGTGAGTTGCTGGCCTAGAGTTGTCCAGTTTTTGTCCATGGTTTTGTCGCCTAGCTTCGGAGGTTGACTGCCGTGTAAGCCGTGTAGTCGAATCGAAAGGACAGTTTTCGATATGCAAAGAGACTGCAAGAGATGTTAGTTGGCAGGTCAAAAAGAAGTGAACCGAGCTAAGCTAAGAGAGATGCAGAGAGAGTTGAACAGACGATGGTGAGCGGAAAATGATGTGTGCGCGTGAACAGTATATAATGGTTGTGTACGCTGGGGTTTTGATGGCAGAGTGTAATGTTTTTTAATTGTTCATCTTATTTTAACTTGTGTGTCAACGATGCCTAATAAAAAGTGCTGGATGTTAATCATCACCTTGGATCACTGGAGTTCGTTAAGTCATTACAGTATGGCTCTTTCCACCCAACATCAATAGAGCTTACTGATTTTAGTTCGGATTTTCACCACAGGTGGCGCTTTCGTATCTTTGGTTCTATGGGCTGGATCATGACGGGGTATGCCTCATTCGACTCGACATCGATAACCTTAATGAATTCAGTTATGTTCGTATAGAACATATTGTGCCCCCTGGCGGAGGATGGTGTAACTAAAGGATTTTGCAGCTAACTCGGGTTCTATGGGTCACATCACCACACGGTTTGGCTCATTCGACACAACATCAATAGAGCTTACCTATTTTAGTTCTGAATTTAACCACCAAGGGGTGCTTTCCTATCTCTGTTTCTATGGGCTGGATCACAATGGGGTATGGCTCTTTCCACTTAACATCGATAGAGCTGACTGATTTTAGTTCGGATTTTCACCACAAGGGGTGCTTTCCTATATCTGGTTCTATAGGCTGGATCACGACGGGGTATGGCTCATTCGACTCTACATAGATAGAGCTTTTCGATTTTCACCACCAGGGGTGCTTTTCTATCTCTGGTTCTATGGGCTGGATTATGAAGGGGTATGGCTCTTTCGACTCGACTTACGGTAATATATGGGAGTGTGTATGGCACGCCCAGTGTTTGCTGTCTAAGGTAGTGGGGCCCCCAACATTAGATTTGTTTAAAAATAAAAAAATGTTCAACACTGATTTCAGGTACATTTAAGGTTGTTGGCACGGGCAACGCCGGGCGGGTAAGCTAGTCAGCATATAAGTAGATCATATTTATTTATGAGTAAATGTAAAATAACAGATTTCAGGATTGTTTATTTAAGTATTAAAACTTACATTAAAAGTTGATATAAGATCGAGGTTGTGTCTACATGCTTGAAATTTCAATTTGCATTATTAGCCGTAGGAGTGGAAAGACTATATCAAAAATTATTTATAATTAAGAATGAATAATAAGTAACAGATTGGAGTGATTTAGTAACTGTCCTTTTATTCCATAATGAGAAAAAAAATAAATAAGGAAAAATTTTTAGAGGAAAATGCAATATTTCTATTATTTGTTTAAACAAGAAGGAAAGGTCTTACAATTTTAAAATTGTTTGACGTTATAGATAAAAGTATATATTTTAAATATAGAAACTTTGATTCTTGCCTTTTTATTACTTAATGAGAAAAAAATAAATAATGAAAAATTTTGAGGGAAAAAATTCAACATTTCTATTACTTGTTCGAATACGAAGGAAACATCGTAAAAAATTTTAATTATTTGACGTTATAGATAAAAGTGTATATTTTAAATATAGAAACTTCCATTCTTGCCTTCAGTTTATTTTTCCTCAACAATATTTTAAATTAGAGTAGAATAAATTATTGATTTAAACGGGGCAAACAATTAATAGTAATCAAGGCTCCGGATAGATGGCAGCACTACATATTTTTTTTGCAAGATAGCAGAAACGCATGGAAAGGCGCAGATATTTGAAGTGAAATAGCCCAAAGCACATAAGAAATATTAACTTTTTGAACTTATTTCTCTTATGTAAGGAATCAAAAGGCAATCTTGAATTTTTTTCAGCATATCATGGGCTTTTTGAACTTTATGCTTTTGCAATATTGTTAATGTCACGTTTTTCCTTCATTTGATTTTTTAAGTATACATAAGAGGAAAATTGTGATTTTGTAATTTTTTAAAAAGTTTCTAAGCTATTTTGAATATGAAGAAAATAAATGGCAACTTCCAAATTTGAGAAATTTGGTTTTCATATGTAAAATTACATCGTACATCAATTTTACATATGTTTTTAAATTTCTTCGATATTTTTTTAACGCTTTTAATTTTCTCAAAATTTTCAATTTTTCAATTTTTACAACCAATTTAAGGTTAACCATGTTGTTACGAAATTATTATTACTAAATAAATATGATAATAACTGTCCATGGGTTACAATATTATGAAAAAAATTGATTTATGTTAAATAATTTTCAAGATACGGAACTTTAAACTTGCAACTTTGAACGATTCCATACAAGCCATTCTATGTCACAAGTTTTTTAAATGTCCAGAACTTCCAAAATATTTTATTTTTTGTCAAGATATTTTGAATAGCTCTATTTAAATATAAATTGAATCTGTGTACCAAATTTTATTAAAATCGGTTACTATGTGGCCACGACTTTTTTTTAATTTTTGCTCATTTTGCATGGAATGACCCAATAGTTAAAACTGTTTTGGCCACTAATTGAAAAATCTTCAGTATTATTTGTGGGCCCTTGAAAGTCGGGGATCCTGGGCCCGTTCCCCGAATGCCCTGCCGTAAATCAGTCGCTGAAGTGCATGCCACAACCGAAAGCGCATTTCCAGAAACCACCACTTCATAGATAGTACCGTAACCGAAATATTTTGTGTGTCCCTGTAAATGAACTATAAACGGTATGCACGCCATATTTAACAGTAAGCAGTTTGTATTGTACCTCAGTAATTAATATGAATTTCATAATGTTTGAAATAGTGTAACATCATTAAAATACACTGCAAACAATTTTTTCTAATGGACCATAATGTAATGAAATTCTTTTGAGTGACCCTGAGTAGTAGAGAAAGGAGAGTTCAACGGCCACAGGAGCGCTCATTTGAGGAATATGAGGATTTCTCAATGAGGAATGAGAATGTCATAATAGGGAATAAGGGGGAGGAGGTACCTTCACAACCGATAATACAATGTTCAGAATCATTCTTCTCTTTACAACAATAATTTCTGGTCCATCTAGTTATGTATCTGATATTTTGTAGAAAGGTTTGTGTATAAGAATATGTTTTAAAAAGCAAGTATATTATATATTTATTATAAATAGTTCTATGCGTGTATGTGTGCGTGTATGTGTGTGTATGTATGTGTGTGACAAATAGTTCTCTTTGTGTGTGTGTGTCTATGTGTGTGTGTGTGTTTGTGTGTGTGTGTGTGTGTGTGTGTGTATATGTATGTATGTGCACGTGACAAATAGATCTCTTTGTGTGTGACTATCTGATTATTTATGAAAGTTTTACAAAAAATTTTCATGTTTTTATAAAGAAAAAAAAAATATGCGGTAGTTAAAAAGTTTCACATATTAAAAAAAAAAAAAATCTTTTAGAAAAAGTTTTGCATTACTTTAAAAAAAAAAATTTATTTTATTAAAAATTTTATCTTAACAAAAAAAAAAAAAAAGTTTCACTATAGCTAAAAAAAATTTTTCACTCATTTTCGATTTAACTACAACAAAAGTTTGTGTATAAAGATAACGTTTCACTAGTAAGGTTTAAAAAAAGTACTCAATAATAAAATCAACAATTTTTATTATAACAAAATAATTTACAGAAAGGTATTTACAGATCAAAATATACATCGCGATTTTGCGTTAGCAATACAAATCAACATTTTCTTCTTTATTACAAACGGTATTAATGTCATAATGGCCATATGCTAAACTGCTTATTCCATCATCCAATAAGTAACGCTTGTCGTCAAAGGGACTTAAGCTAATTTTATTTTGAGTTAATGTATATAGGCGATGGTCATCTTGGGCAATTCTTACCTGTTTCTCCATACTTGTTTTTTGTTGTTGGAGGCACTCCAAGTAGTCTTCATGTTTAATTTTCTGCCGAACAATCTGCGTAGATACGCCTTTTGCACGCTTCTTTTCATCTTTAACAGATTTTAGAGAATACATTTTTGATTTCAGTCCGACAAACTCAAGGGCTAATTCACCATTAAGTTCATCCTTAAACTTTCCGAGCGTCTTCTTATTATCCTCAGAGTATAGACGATGAGATTTCGGGTATTCAGAAAAGTCAAACAACTCACGATGCTGCTCCAGATCCTTATAAATATTATTGGTTTGAATATGATACGTTAGGGAATCTGTATCCGTAAAGAGTAAAACTGCACGATCTTTGTATGTTTTCTTTATAAAATTGTAATGGAAATCATACATACAAAGTTTAGATAGTTCGAGTATAGAAAATCCAACATAGATGGGTCGGTTCATATGTATGCTAGTTTTTAATCTCTCCACAGCAGTCAAGTCTTCATCATAAGTTTTAAACGATTTAAAAGTAGGCGATGCTACTAATTTTTTGGCTCTTTTTTCACCGTTACAAAGCACAATATTTCTTCTTTTTCGTAGATTTTCCATGGTTTTACCAAAAACAGAATTGTTCATTAACTTAAAAAAGTCTTTCTCAAAAGAAGATTTTGCTTCTTTCCTTTTTTCGGTGTTGAAATTAATATATTTCTGCAACCATGGTCCCTGTTTAAATTTTAAAGCTTTATGCACAGCTGTAATTTTTAAACCAAGTTCTAAATAAAATTTGAGATTACGATAATGGGTTATATAATTTCGTTTATTATTTAAATTTGGTATAAGTTTAGGAGTTCCGACGAATTTTCTATTGTTGAGTAAGCTTCTTGCATGAGAAGATAGCATCTGATCCTCTACAGTTACTCTCTCAGGGGCGACAGGGTATTCATTATGCAAAGGATGTAAATGTTTCGGGTATTCCAAGTCTACCTCGAAAAGATACCCAATTTCGGAACTATCAGATAAAGATAGAACCCACTCTTCTGTCATATGACTTGTTTCACACCATTCAAAACCGCCGTAGGGTAAAAATTGGCTCATAGCCCACCCGTATAAGTTATTGGCATCCCAATACATAATGTAGCTGGGTGCCTCATTTTTCTTATAATCGGGCGTACCAGGGATGTTTGCTCGGGCATATCTTTTACTTATCATGCTAATGCCGCCTCTTATTCCATTTTCAACCATAAGCAACATATCTATATCACTGAGTAACTCTAAAGGTGTATCAGACATCTTCAAACAAGCCTGCCATGCTAGCCCAGGTGCTGTAAACAGGTGAGCAGGGTCAATTTCATAATACTGCTGACATAATTTCCTAAAGTTTTGAAACACGTCAGCAAGTAGTAGAACATCTGTCTTCACATAAAGGTTGTGATAATCACCAAGAGTCTTGATATCAAATGTTTTCCATACATTCTGGGCGTGTTGGTATTCCTTTTCACTTATAGGCTCATTGGTTAAACTATTAAAAAAGGCAGAAGGCGGAGGAAGCTGCTTCTCAGTAAATTTTTCAAAGCAAGTAAAATAATCATAGGGGTAAACCCCTTTCCGTATAAGTAAAGATAAATTATTATTTCGGGGGAAATTTTCTTCAAGTATAGTGAATTGATCAGGTTGAAGGTTTTTAACAAGTTTTTCCAATGACGTAGGCAAAAATTGGAAAGAGTCTATAAACACCATCTGAATATAAGATGTAGGCTTTCTGATTTTAAAGGTGATATAGTTTTCCATAGAAGTAGCAATAACATCGATTTCATGATCTTTGAATTTTCCAAGCTTTGTCATAATATGATGACCATCATAGTTTTTCAAGTTATGGAATATAACAGGAATTGTTTTACACTGCTTATAGTTCAAGTTGCATTCCACATGTGCAGCTCCTCTGTATGCACCTGACAGGTGATCATGGTCACGTGCACGTTTCTCATCTAAAGTTTTCTTACAAATATGACAAAACTCTGCTTCTCGAAATGCCTTTTCTTCCTTGGGAGAAAGCTTCATAGGTTTAACATTTAGTAACTTTTGACCTAAAATTTCCTTCTCTTGCATCATTTGGTTTAAAAAATGATCAACACAGTTTCTACCCCGATATACCTGTGCTTTCTTCACACACGTTCCATCGGGGCCAATAACCACATAGGCATAACCACATGGTAAGTGATAGGTTGTTTTCTCGGTATAGGATGCTTTAGAAGAGGGTGGAGCTGATGAAATAGGTATAAGAAGACTCTCAAAATCCGCATAAATCGTATAGGCAACAGGATGTTGTAAATGAATACCTGTAAACTTTAATATATTATCATTTTCACTAGGCATCTTTATAGCTTGCGCAACATGTTGAGAACAATATTCATTATGCTTATCCAATAGATCTTGTCTTGAAAATCGATGTAAACATCGATAACAATAGTGTTGTACACCATTATGCTTGGTAAGATCACCTAAAAGTCTTGAAAAACTTCTTATCAAACAATAGTGTTGCTTTTCACCATCACCAACCAATAACAAATTAATCACATCATGATCTTTCTTTTCAGATATATACAGGGGGCAAACTTCATCCTCTTCATAACCAAACACATTCACCCGTAAATTGTTGAGTTGTTCAACAACAGGTATCTTCTGAAGAGGTACAGGGCATTCTACATTACCTAATTTAATATCATGTTCAAAAGGTCGATAATGTGAAACACGTTCAGGTTTTTTTGTATAATCCAAGTTCAGTTTAAAAGCCAAAAGACACCATACTAAACATTTGTTATCTTCGTTTTTTATATTCAGCACTGCTTTTTTATCATCGAGTTTTTTAGACAAAGGAATATAGGAACTCGCAGCGAGGGGGTGATATTTAGCAATCTTGAGTTCTAAATGAAGAATTTTTCTAAGTTTCCAGCCAGAACCTCTTTGTACAAATTCTTCAAAGGATTTAATAATCTTCGAAAATCCTTCCTCAATATGTTGTGAGATAGTATCTTCTATAAGTTCGGTCATACACGAACATCGAAAATAACATTGAATTTCTTCAAACTCCTCATTATCAGTTAAACGTTCAAGTGCTATTTTTTCTACCATATACCATTTAATTGCACCTTTTTCATGAATTTCACTTATTAAACGTTCTTGTATTTCAGTTTGTACATGTCTATGAAATATCTCTAAGTCATTTTCCTCACGTTCATCAGGATGCAAAATCACTGTTTTAAACACATTAAGCGCATCAGAATACTTTATGTTTTTCGACTTTGCCTTAGATGAGCTCATTTTACGTTTTACACTCACAAGAGGTGTGCGGGGGTGTTGAGTGCGTACATGTTGTCTCAGTTCAAATTTTCTTCCAAACACTTTATCGCAATCACGGCAAGGATATGTTGAATTCCGATGCGACTGTAAATGCTGCTTCAAATTATCCCTCCGGGTGAAAACTTGATCACATTCATCACACTTAAATGTAGACTGTCCATAGGCATTATGGATTTTCAGGTGTCTTAACAAGTTCGATCTCCTTCCAAAACACTTTCCACAGGTTTCACAAGTAAACGACTTTTCATTAAGATGAATCTTAGCATGTTGTTTTAAATTAAAATATGTTGCAAAGACTTTGTCACAGGTGGGGCAAACATGCTTCTTTTCCACATTCGTAGGGGTCACAGTCTTTAAAGAAACATCCTCTTCAACTTGTTGATTAAAATTTAAAGAACTTTGAGACATAGCATCCTTTTCTGGAAAAACTTCAGAGAATCCATCATACTGTAACAATCCAACACTATCATGTGTTTTTAAATGTCTTTGTAGGTTTGATCTTCGATAAAAAGACTTCTGGCAGATATTACAACTATATAATTTCTCGCCAGAATGAATTTTCATATGTCGGTTCAGATTAGAAATGCTCGAAAAATCTTTATCACAGGTAAAACAGGTAAACATCTTCTTCGCAGATACAGAATCTCCCACAATCCGGGTTTCATCAATAGGCATATCAACATCCATAATATAAAATCAATAAAAAAAAACTTTAACTCTTAATAGCAAACAACAGCGATTCGCACTGATAAAAAGCGGGAGCAATTTAAAACACGTTTAACCACTAGCGATAGGAATCTTCAAATGATAAAAATCCTAATTTTCCCCCGTCTATTTATACCGACCCGAAGGAAAAGTTGAGTTGTAGTATTGCTTGATATGATTGTTATCAAAACGCGTCATACGATTTCGGGGCCTGTAAGTTTCTTTCCCCTCTTTATAATATAGCATAATTAAACAGATAAACCCGAATGTATACAAATTTAAATTCGTAAATTATATTATTTCACAAAATATAAAAAATCCTACAAAATAAAAATAGAATTTAGCACTTACCCCAAAAACACATCCACTTTAGTTGTTAGTCTTCACTTAACTAATTTTTCTTCCTTATCTTTAGTAGGGGGCGCTGCCATCGCCGCGAGAGGCACTGCCCGTCCTCCGGTGTGTGACGTCATTTCCGGTTTGAGATAAGAATAAACCTTAAATACACGTGCTTAGTCATTCTTCCCTCGGTCTTACTCGCTAGTAGTTGTCAGTTTCTTGCTTAGACGTGTTGGGTGACGTCATTACGTGTTTGCGATAAGAACAAGGTCACCCCTTATCAACAGGTAAAAAGCTGCGCTTCAGTGACGTCATAGGTGTTATGACATAGCTGATAACGGTAAGATTAGCTGATAAAAATTTGTACTAATCATCTATTTCTCTTCAAGTCATTGCATGAGACGGGTGAGCTCCAACAGCTGTACATAAGGTAAGAGTAATTTATATATTATAATAGGATTTTAAATTAATTTAGTAGATGTTACAATTTGATATTTAAAAAATTTCATGTTAAACGATATGATTATATGTTGTTCATCATACTAAATCCACAAATTTTAATTCGAAAGAAATATTATTAAAATTATAATCTAAAATAAATTAGTTAAAATGACTAACAAATTTCAACAAAAGGAAGCTAATTATAAAAGGAAATGTACAAAGTTTATAAATTTACACATGTGTTAAACGCGTTTACAAACCTTATCATAGGCAAAAGTCTAATTCCACCAGACTATTTGTTATAAGTTTAACTATAAGTCAACATGTTAGATATTTGTGAAAAGGAATCTTATGATTTTTAATTTTCCAAGTTCAGTTTCAATCATATTGTAAAAGGCTAATTCAAACTTTGAGATGAATCTATAGTAAAATACTTAAATTAAAATGTATTTTTGATAGTTAAAGAATTAGAAACTACAACTTTGACTACTTTTTAAAATGTTTGCCTGATAGGAAACTATGATAACATGTCTATGTTTGAATTTCTTTTGATAACATGCCAATGCCTGATTTTTTCTGACAACATGTCTGTGTTTGAATTTTTCTGATAACATGTCTGTGCTTGAATTTTTCTGCTAACATGTCTGTGTTTAAATTTTTCTGTTAACATGTCTATGTTTGATTTTTCTCTTCTTTTTGAAATGTATAAACTACTATACGTGTCTTTCGATTTCATTGAAGAGAAAAGTGATCGATCAACTTTATCAAACCATTTTAATGTTAATATTTTTAAACGAATGCGATAATCAGATAAAAATATATGTAGTTAATTCATATTATTCCATGAAACATTACATAACAAAAGAATCTTACAAAAATTTTATACTTCAACATTCAAAAATTGGCAATATTCACATCTTAATACTAAAAAACAATCCTTATCTTGGAGTATTTCCTGTAACAAAATCTAAAAATTTCATATCAACAATACCCAAGTTAAAAACTTTACCTCTGAACCTAATATCAATTTTTAATCTCAGAAAGATAAAACTCAGAATTTTTTTAGAAAGCTACTTCTAAAACATCTCATAGATGGCGCTGTTGAAAAAATCAACTCAAAGTTGTTTAAAAAACATTAATAAAATAAATCTAACTTTAAACTATCATCAAACTCCCCAAAAATCACTTCCAATTATAAATATTCTAAAATAATTAAAACTTATAAAATCGCTCATAGGGGGCGCTGCTGCGAAAAAATCATTTCGAAACTTGTTTAAAATACATTAAAAAACTAAATCTAACTTTAATCTATCATCAAACTCCAGAAAAATCGCTTTCAATTAGAAATATTTCAAAATAATTAAAACTTCTAAAGCCGTTCATAGGGGGCGCTGCTGCGAAAAAATCATTTCGAAACTTGTTTAAAATACATAAAAGAAAAAATCTCACTTTAAACTATCATCAAACTCCAGAAAAATCACTTACAATTAGAAATATTTAAAAATAATTAAAACTTCTAAAACCGTTCATAGGGGGCGCTGCTGTAAAAAAAGCATTTCGAAACTTATAAAAAATAATTCATTACATGATTACATCATTTTCATAAAAAAAATTTCATCAAAATATCAATAAACAAACAGTAGTAGAAGAATGTTCGTTGGCCGTCAGCAGGCGCTGTGTGCGTGGTGGAGGTGGGTACCGGAAGTGATCCTGCTGGGCTACACGCTCATTCCTCTACTACTGTTTGTTTATTGATATTTTGATGAAATTTTTTTTATGAAAATGATGTAATCATGTAATGAATTATTTTTTATAAGTTTCGAAATGCTTTTTTTACAGCAGCGCCCCCTATGAACGGTTTTAGAAGTTTTAATTATTTTTAAATATTTCTAATTGTAAGTGATTTTTCTGGAGTTTGATGATAGTTTAAAGTGAGATTTTTTCTTTTATGTATTTTAAACAAGTTTCGAAATGATTTTTTCGCAGCAGCGCCCCCTATGAACGGCTTTAGAAGTTTTAATTATTTTGAAATATTTCTAATTGAAAGCGATTTTTCTGGAGTTTGATGATAGATTAAAGTTAGATTTAGTTTTTTAATGTATTTTAAACAAGTTTCGAAATGATTTTTTCGCAGCAGTGCCCCCTATGAGCGATTTTATAAGTTTTAATTATTTTAGAATATTTATAATTGGAAGTGATTTTTGGGGAGTTTGATGATAGTTTAAAGTTAGATTTATTTTATTAATGTTTTTTAAACAACTTTGAGTTGATTTTTTCAACAGCGCCATCTATGAGATGTTTTAGAAGTAGCTTTCTAAAAAAATTCTGAGTTTTATCTTTCTGAGATTAAAAATTGATATTAGGTTCAGAGGTAAAGTTTTTAACTTGGGTATTGTTGATATGAAATTTTTAGATTTTGTTACAGGAAATACTCCAAGATAAGGATTGTTTTTTAGTATTAAGATGTGAATATTGCCAATTTTTGAATGTTGAAGTATAAAATTTTTGTAAGATTCTTTTGTTATGTAATGTTTCATGGAATAATATGAATTAACTACATATATTTTTATCTGATTATCGCATTCGTTTAAAAATATTAACATTAAAATGGTTTGATAAAGTTGATCGATCACTTTTCTCTTCAATGAAATCGAAAGACACGTATAGTAGTTTATACATTTCAAAAAGAAGAGAAAAATCAAACATAGACATGTTAACAGAAAAATTTAAACACAGACATGTTAGCAGAAAAATTCAAGCACAGACATGTTATCAGAAAAATTCAAACACAGACATGTTGTCAGAAAAAATCAGGCATTGGCATGTTATCAAAAGAAATTCAAACATAGACATGTTATCATAGTTTCCTATCAGGCAAACATTTTAAAAAGTAGTCAAAGTTGTAGTTTCTAATTCTTTAACTATCAAAAATACATTTTAATTTAAGTATTTTACTATAGATTCATCTCAAAGTTTGAATTAGCCTTTTACAATATGATTGAAACTGAACTTGGAAAATTAAAAATCATAAGATTCCTTTTCACAAATATCTAACATGTTGACTTATAGTTAAACTTATAACAAATAGTCTGGTGGAATTAGACTTTTGCCTATGATAAGGTTTGTAAACGCGTTTAACACATGTGTAAATTTATAAACTTTGTACATTTCCTTTTATAATTAGCTTCCTTTTGTTGAAATTTGTTAGTCATTTTAACTAATTTATTTTAGATTATAATTTTAATAATATTTCTTTCGAATTAAAATTTGTGGATTTAGTATGATGAACAACATATAATCATATCGTTTAACATGAAATTTTTTAAATATCAAATTGTAACATCTACTAAATTAATTTAAAATCCTATTATAATATATAAATTACTCTTACCTTATGTACAGCTGTTGGAGCTCACCCGTCTCATGCAATGACTTGAAGAGAAATAGATGATTAGTACAAATTTTTATCAGCTAATCTTACCGTTATCAGCTATGTCATAACACCTATGACGTCACTGAAGCGCAGCTTTTTACCTGTTGATAAGGGGTGACCTTGTTCTTATCGCAAACACGTAATGACGTCACCCAACACGTCTAAGCAAGAAACTGACAACTACTAGCGAGTAAGACCGAGGGAAGAATGACTAAGCACGTGTATTTAAGGTTTATTCTTATCTCAAACCGGAAATGACGTCACACACCGGAGGACGGGCAGTGCCTCTCGCGGCGATGGCAGCGCCCCCTACTAAAGATAAGGAAGAAAAATTAGTTAAGTGAAGACTAACAACTAAAGTGGATGTGTTTTTGGGGTAAGTGCTAAATTCTATTTTTATTTTGTAGGATTTTTTATATTTTGTGAAATAATATAATTTACGAATTTAAATTTGTATACATTCGGGTTTATCTGTTTAATTATGCTATATTATAAAGAGGGGAAAGAAACTTACAGGCCCCGAAATCGTATGACGCGTTTTGATAACAATCATATCAAGCAATACTACAACTCAACTTTTCCTTCGGGTCGGTATAAATAGACGGGGGAAAATTAGGATTTTTATCATTTGAAGATTCCTATCGCTAGTGGTTAAACGTGTTTTAAATTGCTCCCGCTTTTTATCAGTGCGAATCGCTGTTGTTTGCTATTAAGAGTTAAAGTTTTTTTTTTATTGATTTTATATTATGGATGTTGATATGCCTATTGATGAAACCCGGATTGTGGGAGATTCTGTATCTGCGAAGAAGATGTTTACCTGTTTTACCTGTGATAAAGATTTTTCGAGCATTTCTAATCTGAACCGACATATGAAAATTCATTCTGGCGAGAAATTATATAGTTGTAATATCTGCCAGAAGTCTTTTTATCGAAGATCAAACCTACAAAGACATTTAAAAACACATGATAGTGTTGGATTGTTACAGTATGATGGATTCTCTGAAGTTTTTCCAGAAAAGGATGCTATGTCTCAAAGTTCTTTAAATTTTAATCAACAAGTTGAAGAGGATGTTTCTTTAAAGACTGTGACCCCTACGAATGTGGAAAAGAAGCATGTTTGCCCCACCTGTGACAAAGTCTTTGCAACATATTTTAATTTAAAACAACATGCTAAGATTCATCTTAATGAAAAGTCGTTTACTTGTGAAACCTGTGGAAAGTGTTTTGGAAGGAGATCGAACTTGTTAAGACACCTGAAAATCCATAATGCCTATGGACAGTCTACATTTAAGTGTGATGAATGTGATCAAGTTTTCACCCGGAGGGATAATTTGAAGCAGCATTTACAGTCGCATCGGAATTCAACATATCCTTGCCGTGATTGCGATAAAGTGTTTGGAAGAAAATTTGAACTGAGACAACATGTACGCACTCAACACCCCCGCACACCTCTTGTGAGTGTAAAACGTAAAATGAGCTCATCTAAGGCAAAGTCGAAAAACATAAAGTATTCTGATGCGCTTAATGTGTTTAAAACAGTGATTTTGCATCCTGATGAACGTGAGGAAAATGACTTAGAGATATTTCATAGACATGTACAAACTGAAATACAAGAACGTTTAATAAGTGAAATTCATGAAAAAGGTGCAATTAAATGGTATATGGTAGAAAAAATAGCACTTGAACGTTTAACTGATAATGAGGAGTTTGAAGAAATTCAATGTTATTTTCGATGTTCGTGTATGACCGAACTTATAGAAGATACTATCTCATAACATATTGAGGAAGGATTTTCGAAGATTATTAAATCCTTTGAAGAATTTGTACAAAGAGGTTCTGGCTGGAAACTTAGAAAAATTCTTCATTTAGAACTCAAGATTGCTAAATATCACCCCCTCGCTGCGAGTTCCTATATTCCTTTGTCTAAAAAACTCGATGATAAAAAAGCAGTGCTGAATATAAAAAACGAAGATAACAAATGTTTAGTATGGTGTCTTTTGGCTTTTAAACTGAACTTGGATTATACAAAAAAACCTGAACGTGTTTCACATTATCGACCTTTTGAACATGATATTAAATTAGGTAATGTAGAATGCCCTGTACCTCTTCAGAAGATACCTGTTGTTGAACAACTCAACAATTTACGGGTGAATGTGTTTGGTTATGAAGAGGATGAAGTTTGCCCCCTGTATATATCTGAAAAGAAAGATCATGATGTGATTAATTTGTTATTGGTTGGTGATGGTGAAAAGCAACACTATTGTTTGATAAGAAGTTTTTCAAGACTTTTAGGTGATCTTACCAAGCATAATGGTGTACAACACTATTGTTATCGATGTTTACATCGATTTTCAAGACAAGATCTATTGGATAAGCATAATGAATATTGTTCTCAACATGTTGCGCAAGCTATAAAGATGCCTAGTGAAAATGATAATATATTAAAGTTTACAGGTATTCATTTACAACATCCTGTTGCCTATACGATTTATGCGGATTTTGAGAGTCTTCTTATACCTATTTCATCAGCTCCACCCTCTTCTAAAGCATCCTATACCGAGAAAACAACCTATCACTTACCATGTGGTTATGCCTATGTGGTTATTGGCCCCGATGGAACGTGTGTGAAGAAAGCACAGGTATATCGGGGTAGAAACTGTGTTGATCATTTTTTAAACCAAATGATGCAAGAGAAGGAAATTTTAGGTCAAAAGTTACTAAATGTTAAACCTATGAAGCTTTCTCCCAAGGAAGAAAAGGCATTTCGAGAAGCAGAGTTTTGTCATATTTGTAAGAAAACTTTAGATGAGAAACGTGCACGTGACCATGATCACCTGTCAGGTGCATACAGAGGAGCTGCACATGTGGAATGCAACTTGAACTATAAGCAGTGTAAAACAATTCCTGTTATATTCCATAACTTGAAAAACTATGATGGTCATCATATTATGACAAAGCTTGGAAAATTCAAAGATCATGAAATCGATGTTATTGCTACTTCTATGGAAAACTATATCACCTTTAAAATCAGAAAGCCTACATCTTATATTCAGATGGTGTTTATAGACTCTTTCCAATTTTTGCCTACGTCATTGGAAAAACTTGTTAAAAACCTTCAACCTGATCAATTCACTATACTTGAAGAAAATTTCCCCCGAAATAATAATTTATCTTTACTTATACGGAAAGGGGTTTACCCCTATGATTATTTTACTTGCTTTGAAAAATTTACTGAGAAGCAGCTTCCTCCGCCTTCTGCCTTTTTTAATAGTTTAACCAATGAGCCTATAAGTGAAAAGGAATACCAACACGCCCAGAATGTATGGAAAACATTTGATATCAAGACTCTTGGTGATTATCACAACCTTTATGTGAAGACAGATGTTCTACTACTTGCTGACGTGTTTCAAAACTTTAGGAAATTATGTCAGCAGTATTATGAAATTGACCCTGCTCACCTGTTTACAGCACCTGGGCTAGCATGGCAGGCTTGTTTGAAGATGTCTGATACACCTTTAGAGTTACTCAGTGATATAGATATGTTGCTTATGGTTGAAAATGGAATAAGAGGCGGCATTAGCATGATAAGTAAAAGATATGCCCGAGCAAACATCCCTGGTACGCCCGATTATAAGAAAAATGAGGCACCCAGCTACATTATGTATTGGGATGCCAATAACTTATACGGGTGGGCTATGAGCCAATTTTTACCCTACGGCGGTTTTGAATGGTGTGAAACAAGTCATATGACAGAAGAGTGGGTTCTATCTTTATCTGATAGTTCCGAAATTGGGTATCTTTTCGAGGTAGACTTGGAATACCCGAAACATTTACATCCTTTGCATAATGAATACCCTGTCGCCCCTGAGAGAGTAACTGTAGAGGATCAGATGCTATCTTCTCATGCAAGAAGCTTACTCAACAATAGAAAATTCGTCGGAACTCCTAAACTTATACCAAATTTAAATAATAAACGAAATTATATAACCCATTATCGTAATCTCAAATTTTATTTAGAACTTGGTTTAAAAATTACAGCTGTGCATAAAGCTTTAAAATTTAAACAGGGACCATGGTTGCAGAAATATATTAATTTCAACACCGAAAAAAGGAAAGAAGCAAAATCTTCTTTTGAGAAAGACTTTTTTAAGTTAATGAACAATTCTGTTTTTGGTAAAACCATGGAAAATCTACGAAAAAGAAGAAATATTGTGCTTTGTAACGGTGAAAAAAGAGCCAAAAAATTAGTAGCATCGCCTACTTTTAAATCGTTTAAAACTTATGATGAAGACTTGACTGCTGTGGAGAGATTAAAAACTAGCATACATATGAACCGACCCATCTATGTTGGATTTTCTATACTCGAACTATCTAAACTTTGTATGTATGATTTCCATTACAATTTTATAAAGAAAACATACAAAGATCGTGCAGTTTTACTCTTTACGGATACAGATTCCCTAACGTATCATATTCAAACCAATAATATTTATAAGGATCTGGAGCAGCATCGTGAGTTGTTTGACTTTTCTGAATACCCGAAATCTCATCGTCTATACTCTGAGGATAATAAGAAGACGCTCGGAAAGTTTAAGGATGAACTTAATGGTGAATTAGCCCTTGAGTTTGTCGGACTGAAATCAAAAATGTATTCTCTAAAATCTGTTAAAGATGAAAAGAAGCGTGCAAAAGGCGTATCTACGCAGATTGTTCGGCAGAAAATTAAACATGAAGACTACTTGGAGTGCCTCCAACAACAAAAAACAAGTATGGAGAAACAGGTAAGAATTGCCCAAGATGACCATCGCCTATATACATTAACTCAAAATAAAATTAGCTTAAGTCCCTTTGACGACAAGCGTTACTTATTGGATGATGGAATAAGCAGTTTAGCATATGGCCATTATGACATTAATACCGTTTGTAATAAAGAAGAAAATGTTGATTTGTATTGCTAACGCAAAATCGCGATGTATATTTTGATCTGTAAATACCTTTCTGTAAATTATTTTGTTATAATAAAAATTGTTGATTTTATTATTGAGTACTTTTTTTAAACCTTACTAGTGAAACGTTATCTTTATACACAAACTTTTGTTGTAGTTAAATCGAAAATGAGTGAAAAATTTTTTTTAGCTATAGTGAAACTTTTTTTTTTTTTTGTTAAGATAAAATTTTTAATAAAATAAATTTTTTTTTTTTAAAGTAATGCAAAACTTTTTCTAAAAGATTTTTTTTTTTTTTAATATGTGAAACTTTTTAACTACCGCATATTTTTTTTTTCTTTATAAAAACATGAAAATTTTTTGTAAAACTTTCATAAATAATCAGATAGTCACACACAAAGAGATCTATTTGTCACGTGCACATACATACATACACACACACACACACACACACACACACAAACACACACACACACATAGACACACACACACAAAGAGAACTATTTGTCACACACATACATACACACACATACACGCACACATACACGCATAGAACTATTTATAATAAATATATAATATACTTGCTTTTTAAAACATATTCTTATACACAAACCTTTCTACAAAATATCAGATACATAACTAGATGGACCAGAAATTATTGTTGTAAAGAGAAGAATGATTCTGAACATTGTATTATCGGTTGTGAAGGTACCTCCTCCCCCTTATTCCCTATTATGACATTCTCATTCCTCATTGAGAAATCCTCATATTCCTCAAATGAGCGCTCCTGTGGCCGTTGAACTCTCCTTTCTCTACTACTACCCTGTAAACGAATTAAAAATGTTACACACTTAATTTTCAATAGCGAACATACTATAGTAAACCTCAATAACATATATCAATTACATGGCAATCCGATTACATTTACGAGAGTTAGAGCATAGACAGACAAATCGAAGTCATAAACACTTTTCAACTTTCAACTGTGTTAGAAAATGTTAAAAAGAAGGTATTTTAATCTCTTATAAACCTGACGACTAAATGTGGGCACATGCTTAAAAATTCTTGAACCCCCTTTTTTTTTTCTTTCAAAGATAATAACATAAATGAAAAATCATGCTTTAAGCATTGCTTATGAAACACTTTGCAACACATTCAGAACACTGTAACAAAACGTCATAAATTAATAAGGTGAGAGATGATATCTGAGTAAACAATTTGGAAAACTCACAACATATTTGAAAACCTAATTTCAGTAATTACCATTAATAATCAGAAAAATGTCCGATTTTTTTTGTGCAGCTCTGTATAT
Source organism: Maratus michaelseni (assembly GCA_963931845.1). Taxonomy (NCBI): domain Eukaryota; kingdom Metazoa; phylum Arthropoda; class Arachnida; order Araneae; family Salticidae; genus Maratus; species Maratus michaelseni. The sequence continues at coordinate 36,957,088 of OZ007591.1, read as the reverse complement.
GATAAAAAGATTTATATATATACTACATAGTATGGTAAAATTTAATTCAGTTATAGGAAACGCATAACGCAGTTGAAAATTCCCATTTGGTAATTTCCGTCAATTGAAAGGCAATGTACTCGAGTTCCTTTTGTGCAGTCCTGTATATGATCTATAGAATTTGTACACACCAAGCACTATGCAAAAATTTAGTTAAATTTAAAAACGCGTAGAGCAACTGAAAACGCACTAACAAGCAATTATTGTTCATAGTCAGTACTGTAACCGAATTATTTTGTGTGTCCCTGTAAAGTGTAAATGAACGACGAACGCTAAATACTCCATAATCTATAGTAAGCCTCTTGCAATGTCCTTCAGTGGTATATATGAAATTCAATATGCTTGAAATTCAGTAAAATCATTAAAATACATCGCAAATGATTTTACCCCTAGGCCTTAAAGTAAAAAAATTCTTTTGAGTGGCCCTGTAAACGGACTATAAATTCTACACACTTCATTTTCAATACCGAACATGCCATAGTAAACCTGAATATTATATATCAATTTCATGAAAATCTGACAATATTTACGCCAGTTAGAGCACGGATAGACAAACAGACAAAGCGAATTGATAAACACTTTTCAACTATGTTGGAAAGTGTTTAAAAGGTCTTTTAGTCTCATTGAGAACCTCTAGAGAGGTGCGCGGGCATTCTTACAGTGCACAATGCAATTTGTCCCCGCCAAATATTTTATATCTTGGCTGATCTTGCCCGTGTGATTATGTGAAAGAGGGAGGATCATTTTAGAGATTTAGAAGGAAGGGGCAGCCGACGTCACTGTTAGATCAACTACGGTTGGTTAGCAAGAAAAACTTGTTTGTTCTTTATGACTCCTACTGTACACATAAAATGGAGAAATTTGATTGGTCTACGTTAAACTGGTCTATAATATGATTGGCCTACGTGGCCATGACGATTCCTGCAATGATAGCTATGACAAAAATGAAGTGGTAGATTTGTTGATGGAACTGTTTGTTTGTAAACATGCCCTTTCTTTATATAATAAAATGAAGTGCTTTTCTATCTGTTTCTGGGCATGGTTGTAAGAAGACCGCTGTGCTAAGAAATTAGGCACAGATACTTCATTATATCTAATATAGTTTTAAGTAGATTTTTTAAAATTATGTTTATTTTTTGCAGAAGCCTATTGCCAGATCTCTAAATTCATATAGGGATCAAAGAAAAGAAACTTCATACGAACCATAGGCAAGTAACAATAAATAATTATCCGAAAATCGATCTTCCTGCCTTGGGAAGGGAACAAAATTATATCTCAGAATTTAAGAGTTCTTTAGAAATGATTTTTAACGTAGTGATTCTCGGGACAAAAACGTAGATACGGAAGAATTTTTTTTTAACTTGACCCCTGGCACTTAGAGGATCAAAAACTTATCAGCATTAATCAAGGTCTTACAGATGAAATTTTGTACTAGGACTTCCCTCAAAGAGATTAGTCTGAGTGATTATTGCTGAGAACATAGGGTTAACAATTACAATATAAAGAAAAAGAGCAAATTAAATGATAGAATTACGAAATATCATATATAAATTCATATACACTGTTAAAAAAGTCATAATTTTTTTTAACATGTGGCAAAGAATCTCATTTTCTGAAGCGCGGTATTGCACAAAACTTAAAAAAAAAAAAAAAAAAAAAAAAAAAACGCCGGTTTTTTTTAAAACGCCAAGCTTTTTAAAGTTAAGTAATTGGATTTGCAGCCAATAGATTATTCTATCAAGCGTGGCTTAACGCAAATTTAATTTCATTGTTGCGCCTTTTTTTGTGTGTGAATTTAAAAATTTTCTTCCTTGATTATATATCTATTATTTGTATAACTGTTTATAGAAACTCTTACACTTCAAACCACATTGATAGCATGCTTTGCTACAAACCAGATTGCAAAACTATAGTCTAAATTACTATTAAAGTATACAAAAAAATCTTTCGATGACTTCTGTAAAATAACTTTTACATTAAATCTCCATATCGGCAAAATTGAAAAATTATATATACAGTGAAACCCCGGTTTTACGTTTTTCACCGGACTGACAGAAAATAACGTACTAAGCGGGAAATCGTAAAATCGGGGTTTAAGGAAAACTAACACATTGAAAAGTAGATAAATGAAACAGACACTCACCTTGTTATACTAAAAATAATCTGTTATTTTACCTTGTTTTTTGTTTTTAGACACAATGCCATTTACAGCCTTTTCAATACTTGCAAGTTTTCGTAAATTCAGTTCTTGATTTACATTAGCAGATAAAAAGTTTTATACAATTTTCAAACTTTCAAGAACTTCTTTCGATGAAGGCACACTATCTGCTGGTTCGTCGTCTTCATCATCTCTACTGTCATAAAATGGAATGAATAAAATATGATCTGAATTCCATAAGTGACAACATTTTTATCACATTCAACATATTCATGACCATCGATTTATGGATGATCAAATTCAATATTTACAATAAAATCTTCCTCTTTTTCTAGTCTGGGTGTGATTCACTGGATCCTTCATCGGTTGACTTCCAAAATTCCGCTTTTACAAAAGCATTGGAAATGCACTTTTTCCAATATTATCCGACGCCGAACAGATCAAATGAAGGCTTTCTAACACATTAATCTTTTGCTTCCAGGATCTTGGATATCACCAAAGTCTAGTGCAAAAAGTGCTTTTTTTATTGGTAGCTTTCTGTAATGCAGTTTGAATGATCGAATTATTCCTAAATCGCACGGCCAAAGTTTGCTTGTACAAGTTGGAGGGAAAAATTCCACACGCACATTCTTTAATTTGAGATCAACATGGGCGGTACATTGGTCAAGAAATAAAATAATTTTTCGATTTTGCATCCGCATCTTTTGATCTAATTTCCCAAGAAAATCTTCAAAAAGTGATTGAGTCATCAATGATTTTATGTTGGCGTCGTAATCAGTTCGTAAACTTTTTACATTTTTGAAACAGCGAGGTTTCTTAGCTTTCCCGATTACAAATGGCGTCAGCTTTTCGCTTCCATCTGAATTTGCACACAGGAAAACGGTCAAACGCATTTTTGACAGTTTCCCACCATGGCAATTTTCCCCTTTAAACCCTTCGCGACGAGCGTCCTTTACAGAATTTTTAATCTTTTACCACCGGTTTTTCAAAACAGCAATTTTCGCCTAATTGAATCGCAGAAATGCTATGATTAAATAAGGCAAAGCTTACAATAAAAAATAACTGGTGAGAGTAATGGAGGATTCTGAGCATCCTATGCGGCACGTATACGTGTCGCTCGTCCCCAAGGGGTTAACCGTGTATGTCTTGTCTGGAAATAAATTAAAAAATAACCCAGTTTCATCAGCGTTAAAAATGTTCTCTTTTAAATAACCATCCACTAGAGAAGCCAATGTTTTCTCAATCCACTCTTGAACGGCAACATGCTCTACGCTATTCGACACTCCACAGATAGATTTGAAGTTTTTTCTTTTTAAAAATCGGTTTATCCAACCGTTTGCCGCTGTGAAATCTAGCTGAAGTCTAGCTGAAATATCTAGTGCTTTTTCCTTTAAAATGGATCCATTTATTGGAATGTTAGTTGACCGCACGCCATTGAAGTTCTTCGTATGAAGATGTTTTGAGAATTTTTCTTTTATAGCTAACTTTCCCAGTTTTTTGGAATGTAATTCCAATTGCACTGCTTGTTTTAAAATTGTTTGTAATGTGGAATAAGAAATATTCAACGATATTACCGGATCTACTCTAGTGCCGTGAAAATGTTTAGTATTTTCGGCAACAAAAAAACACTTTCTTTTAGACATTGTTGCAATACAGAGAACAACAGAATAAAAGTGGCGCCCACGTGGCAAAAGTGATCTGAAATTTGTCTCGCCTTCTGTCAGAGGAAAAAAAGATACATGTGAAAATCTATTTTTCCCTACAACAGATGACGTGCTGAAACGTCATCTCTTTATCTTTTAGGTGTGAAATAGGGCCACTAGAGTAACTCTAGAGGCTCTAGTGTGAAACGCATTCGCTCTCCGCTGTTTGTCAGGGGAAGAAAGAGAAATGTGAAAAACTATTTTTCCATAAAAGGAATTATGTGACGTCATCGCTTAATCTTTTAGCTATGAAACGCATTCTCTGTCCGCTGTCTGCCATTGGCTAACACTAACTCGTTTTAACTTTGTTTTTGGTGGAAGGTTTTTTAAATGGTGGTTTTGATTCATCCTGTATTGAGCTCTAGAGGGAAACGTGGCGTGCTTGTTTCTAAACAAGCAAAATTCGAGAAAAAAATATTTTTCGCCTCTCGGTAGAAAAACGTACGATGCGGGAAATCTTCAAAACGGATGACGCAGAATCCGGGATTTTTTAATATTATCAGTATAGGTTATTTGTTCGGACCAGTGAAAAATGACGTACGAAGCGGAAAAACGTCCGATGCGGGTACCGTAAAATCGAGGTTCCACTGTATTTCAAAGTTAAGCTTAACAGATACTTCTTGATTATTCTCTAGGAGGCTCTGCCCCCTGCGCCTTTACTGCGCCAATCCGCAGACTTTTCTTTTGCCTGTCTGTCTGTCTCTCCACAATCTGTCTGTTTCCCTATCCGTTCTTCTGCCCGTCTCTCTAACCAATTGTCTATCTCTCTACACGTCTCGCTACCTGTCTCTATATTTCTCTACCGGTCTCGCTACCCGCCAATCTATTTCTCTAACCGTCTGTCTATCCGTCTAACTACTTGTATGTCTAGCCATGTCTCTATCCACTTCGCTACCCATTTATCTATCTGTCTCACAACTTGTCTATCTGTCTCTGTACCCGTCTGGCTATACGCCTCTCTACCCATCTTCTTACCCATCTCCGTACCCATCTACTGTCTCTGTACTCGTCTGTATACCCGTCTCACTATCCATCTGTTTTTGTACCCGACTCGCTACCAATCTCATTACCCGTCAGTCAACTCGTCTCTGTACTCAACGCTCTACTCGTCTCTTTATCTACCACGCTACGCGTCTCGCAACCTTTCTCGCTACATTCCTGTCTACTGGTGTCGCTATCCGTCTCGTGACCCAACTCGCTACCCCTCTGTCAACCCTCTTTTTACCTTTCTGTCTAGCCGTCTGTCTATTCGTTTCGCTACCGTCAGCCTACCTATGTCGCTTCTCGTCTCACTACCCGTCTGTCTACACGTTTGTTTACTCGTCTTTCTACCTCTCGCCACCTCTTCCCAATATTTAAACAATTCATTTAATATACAGAAGCCGTTTATCAGTTATTAAATGCAAACAGAAGTAATTTATCTAATAAGTGTAATCAGATGCAATTTTTTTTTAAATACATACATAAACCTGAATAATAATTCATCAGTTTTGTGTTCATAGTTGTTTATATCATTTGACAGTAAATCTCTGAGTGAAATTTCGTGTCTTCTTAAACCTGAAATGTCTCAAGATTTAAAAAAAAAAACCAAAAGGTCTGTATAACTGCAAAGTACCCTGAGGGCTATATTAGCTACATGTTATTAAGTTAAGTGAAAGTTTCGTTATCGCGTTTGCAGCCAATTGCTTATGTCAGAAAGCGTGGCTTAACGCCATTTTAAATTCATTACTGTAACTTTCTTTTCTTTTCTTTTCTTTTTTTTTTCTTTTTTTCTCTTTTTTTTTCGGGGGGGGGGGGGTAGGGGGGGAAGGGTTTGAGATATATACATTTAAATTAAAACTTTTGCCTCCATGCCATTAGTGTTGTTTGTATTATTAACTAATACCTTGTAGAGCGAGCTTCATTTGAAACAAATGTAAAAGACTTCTTCTACAGTTTTTTTAGGAGAAATTTTCGTAATTGGGCCCAAAGCTAATCGGAGCATTTAACCCTTTGAGGGGCGGTGGTATATATTATATACCACCTAATTTTAATCCGTTTCCAACCAGAAACTTTTAATTAAATTTTACTTTTTTAACTTTGACGAGAAAAAGTGGAAAAATTGCTTATTTTTATTTTGAACTAAATTCTTTCCTAAATTCCGGTGGGAATTCAACGTTACAGGAGCACAAGTTCTTGCCCCTGAAAGGGTTAATATCATTATTGTAACTCTTATAGAGTTAAAACAATATTGTTGCTAGCTTTACTCTTGTTTGAGTCCAGCCTTGCCTGTGTATCAGAATGGGGAAAAGTTTCGTATCCTATGTCGGTTGGCGAAAAAAATTTAAAATGGTGCCAAAAGGTAGTTTTAGCATTTTACAAAATTTTTCAAGAGAGCGGTAAAACGTGTTTTTCAAATATTTACAAGCATACGTTTATTAAAGCATGTTTTTGCACCACCTTAAAAATTTAAGCACGTTGCTAAAATAAAATTTTATCGCCATATTCGATATTTTAATAAGTAATGAAAATACATAAACAAACTTATTTAACAAACCTAAGAGGCATTTTTGTGAAAAATAATTGTTATTGTCAGGGGGGTAAATTGTAAACAATTAATAAACGGCTAGTAAATAATAAATCTACCCTATATATATAAAATCCTAATGAAACAAATTTATGAAACGATTTTATGAAACGACTGATTAAACGACTGATTATGTTTCAGGGCTATTTTTAATAAAATAGTAAACTCTTGATGGGGAAATTAATACCAATTGTCCATAAAAATCCGCGGATGTCAAAACTGGTAATAGAATTTTGAAATTGGAATTAGTTTTCGAGATATTAATTTTTTTCTAATTTTAATGACATTTCTGTAATGATGGCAACTAATTACTCAGTTTTTTTGTAACAAAAAAGGGGAAAAATTGAAAAGGATCCCGATAGGGATTATTGATTTTTTTTATTCGTCATTTTCAAATTGAAATTGAATTTATCTTTTATTTCAATCGATAATGAAGATAAGATTGTGATTAAATTATGTTTTTCAGGAAAATTTGAAAAAAAAATCACATTTCTATCGTCAGGATTCAATCGTCTGTCAGCATTTAATTTAATTTATAAACTGAAAATATTTTGAATAAATTCGTTCAAATGACGTCATTTATGTAAACGCAAAAGAAAGGAGCAAAAACATATTTATACAATTTGTTTAGTGTAAAATGTCATTTATCCTATTTTATATATAATCAGAATTCATTTGTATAGAAAAAACAATACTAATATACGTATAATTAAAATACGCATATAAACAAAAAATCGTCGAATTTGTTTCCATGGCTGTTTATGTCATTTGGCACCAAATCTCACTTTCTGATGTCCGAATTGCGCCAATCTTTTAAAAAAAGCGTACCCCTATAATAGAAAAGCACCAAAAGTTCATTCGGTTTGTTTTCATAACTTTTGGCAACAAATCTATGCATATTAACGAATCTATCCCTTTTTGAAGTTCGAATTACGCCAAACCTAAAAGCAAAGGATCCTATACTGGAAAAGTACCCATTTTTCTTATGGACAGTATTCAAGTGACATAACAAGGTGTAAAATTATCGCGGATAGCAAATTTGTTTAAATATCTCATCAATTGATGCCGAATAAATGCAGGCATGCATGCACAAAATATTTAATTAATTTTGTATGGTAAATAATTATTAGAAAATTCGTATATACATATTACTTAAAATAAATAATTTACATATTTAAAATAACATGAAAATATGCATGATGGTGCACTAAAATAGAGATAAAATTAAAACCTGTTACTAAAAATGTCTATAACATAGTACTTTTCAATACCGTGGTTCTTAATGTTATTCACAAGCAGATGGAATTTTTCTCATCCTTAAACGCAAAGAAAGAATAGAATACAGATCGTTGTTATAAAAGTTCGAGAGGTAGCCACGATTTAAACCTAACCTTTTTATACAAGCTGGTTTTCAAGTAGTAATTGATTTTACTTATTAATCCCGAAAACAGTCGTCAGTTGTCGCAACAACTGATGTGTATGAGGCCATGATAATAAAAAAATGCCCCATTAAAACGTTAAAAGCATGGCAACCCAATTGCAGATTTACCAATATTTTTAAAACAAAGCACGCTGTCATGTTTTTAGAGGCCTCTAAGTCTGAGCGAGGATTGGCGAGTGTAGCTCGCAGGGGGTAGGCCCCCTAGTAGCATTTAAAATCTAAAAATGGAGAAGTGGTCCGTATAAAAATGCAAAACATAACATTATACGCTTGATATATGTAAATCTTTTAGGTAGCTTTCAATACAAAAAAGTCCTTCCGGCCTGTACCGGGAGGAAAAGGTAGCTTTCCCATATCTTCGTTTTAAAATTTTAGCTAATGTTACACGAAAACAGCAAGTTAAAATGCAAAGAAAACGTTTACAAAAGATTCGTTAATACTGAATTTGAATAAGAAATTCGCCAAATTATTGAGCAATAGCCAAATTGGCTTCATTTATGAAGACTTATTTTGGTCGCCAAATTTGGCGATATTTCGCCAAATGTCGCCAATTTCGGCGAGAATTTGGCGCTAACGGACATGAATATATAGTTTCATGCGTATGATTGGGAAAATTATTACAACAATGAAAGAAAATAATTTGGGAGTAATCGCGTTAATGTGCTGTTTTGCTTCAAAATGTCAGCCACCCTAGAATTTCAAACTGCTCTATCTCAGCCATTTTTTAAGATAGAGGTAAAACAAAAAATGCTCTGGAATCCTTATATCAAGGCCTAACACTTAATTAAAAAATAAATTTGAATTTTTAACTTTTTTGTACGATTATTTCAATTTTAAATTTTTAAATGGTCGCCATCTTGAAACAAAATGGTGGACCAAGCTGGCCAACGAACTCGGTCGAGACATTGGTGAGCTTAATACACACAATTAGTTTCATCAAAATTGATTTATAAATACGAGCGTTATCGTATGACATAGGTCAGATATATATATATATATATATATGGAGATATATATATGTATATAAATCAACATTTGAACGGAGGGTGGTTTTGGGGTCTGGGGGTCATGATCGGTGAAAATATATTGAAATTTTCCGGAACTGCTTTCCTCCGAACGGCTGCAATAGGTAGCTTTATACTTTTAGGTAGCTTTCAATACTAAAAAGTATAAAGCTACCTATCTGACCTATGTCATACGATAACGCTCGTATTTATAAATCGATTTTGATGAAACTAATTGTGTGTATTAAGCTCACCAATGTCTCGACCGAGTTTGTTGGCCAGGTTGGTCCACCATTTTGTTTCAAGATGGCGGCTATTTAAAAATTTAAAACTAAAATAAATATACAAAAAATTTAAAAATTCAAATTTATTTTTTAATTACGTGTTAGGCCTTGATACAAGGATTCCAGATCATTCTTTGGTTTACCTCTGTCTTAAAAAATGGCTGAGATAGAGCAGTTTGAAATTCTAGGGTGGCTGACATTTTGAAACAAAACAGCACATTAACGCCATTACTTGCAAATTATTTTCTTTCATTGTTGTAATAATTTTCCCAATCATACGCAGAAACTATATATTCATATCCGTTAGCGCCAAAATTGGCGACATTGGCGACAAAATTGGCAACATTGGCGACAAAATTGGCGACATTTGGCGAAATATCGCCAAATTTAGCGACCAAAATAAGTCTTCATAAATGAAGCCAATTTGGCTATTGCTCAATAATTTGGCGTATTTCTTATTCAAATTCAGTATTAACGAATCTTTTGTAAACGTTTCTTTGCATTTTAACTTGCTGTTTTCGTGTAATATTAGCTAAAATTTTAAAACGAAGATATAGGAAAGCTACCTTTTCCTCCCGGTACAGGCCGGAAGGACTTTTTTGTATTGAAAGCTACCTAAAAGTATAAAGCTACCTATTGCAGCCGTTCGGAGGAAAGCAGTTCCGGAAAATTTCGATACATTTTCACCGATCATGACCCCCAGACCCCAAAACCACCCTCCGTTCAAATGTTGATTTATATATATATATATATATATATATATATATATATATATATATATATATATATCTGACCTATGTCATACGATAACGCTCGTATTTATAAATCAATTTTGATGAAACTAATTGTGTGTATTAAGCTCACCAATGTCTCGACCGAGTTCGTTGGCCAGCTTGGTCCGCCATTTTGTTTCAAGATGGCGGCCATTTAAAAATTTAAAACTAAAATAAATATACAAAAAAGTTAAAAATTCAAATTTATGTTTTAATTCAGTGTTAGGCCTTGAAACGAGGATTCCAGAGCATTTTTTGTTTTACCTCTATCTTAAAAAACGGCTGAGATAGAGCAGTTTGAAATTCTAGGGTGGCTGACATTTTGAAACAAGACAGCACATTACAAAAATTTTCATTGTTGTAATAATTTTCCCAATCAAACGCTTAAAACTATATATTCATATCCGTTAGCGCCAAATTCTCGCCAAACTTGGCGACATTTGGCGAAATATCACCAAATTTGGCGACCAAAATAAGTTTTCATAAATGAAGCCAATTTGGCTATTGCTCAATAATTTGGCGAATTTCTTATTCAAATTCAGTATTAACGAATCTTTTGTAAACGTTTTATTTGCATTTTAAGTTGCTGTTTTCGTGTAACATTAGCTAAAATTTTAAAACTAAGATATAGGAAAGCTACCTTTTCCTCCCGGTACAGGCCGGAAGGACTTTTTTTATTTTTAGCTCACAGGCTATCAAAGCCTGAGAGCTTATGTGCCCGCCGGTTCTGTATGTACGTACGTACGTATGTATGTATGTATGTATGTATGTACGTAACGCGATAACTCTTGATAGAACAAACCGTTTTACTTTAAATTTTGTTTATAGGTTCCTTGTGATAAGGCGCTTCCCTGATTAGTTTTGGAGGTTCATTGGTTAAGCATAAAGGGGGGAAACGGGGGGCTAACCCCCCATAATTTAGATAAATGGGTTTTTCGTGCAGAATTATCCCATTTTCTTCAAATTTTGTATATAGGTTCATTTTGATAATGTGCTTCTGTCAATAGTTTTGGGGGTTCATTGGTTAAGTATAAAGGGGGAAAGGGGGGGATACCCCCCCTAATTTAGATAAATGAGTTTTTCATTCATGCAGAATTACCCGATTTTCTTCAAATTTTGTATATAGGTTCATTTTGATAATGTGCTTCTGTCAATAGTTTTGGGGTTTCATTGGTTAAGTATAAAGGGGGAAAGAGGGGATACCCCCCCCCCCCGCTAATTTAGATAAATGAGTTTTTCATGCAGAATTATCCGATTTTCTTCAAATTTTGTATATAGGTTCATTTTGATAATGCGCTTCTGTCAATAGTTTTGGGGTTTCATTGGTTAAGTATAAAGGGGGAAAGGGGGGATAACCCCACTAATTTAGATAAATGGGTTTTTCATGCAGAATTATCCGATTTTCTTCAAATTTTGTATATAGGTTCATTGTGATAATGCGCTTCTCTGAATAGTTTTGGGGGTTCATTGGTTAAGTATAAAGGGGGAAAGGGGGACTAATCCCCCTTAATTTAGATAAATGGGTTTTTCATGCAGAATTATCCGATTTTCTTCAAATTTTATATATATATTCATTGTAATTAGAGACTTCCCTGATTAGTTTAAGGGGTTCATTAGTTAACTATGAGGGGGGTAACGGGGGGTTGACCCCCCCCCCTTAATATATTGTTGATTTCTTTATTTTTCGAGGGGCATATTTCAAATTCTTTGAAATAAGAGTATAATATACAATTAGTGTGAATAGCCTGTGAGCTCAATGCCCTCAGTTTAACTGGGCAGTTTTCTTTTTATTTAATATTTCCAAAGGCACAGATAAAAAGGTAATAAGAAGAAAACTGCCCAGTTAAACTGAGGGCATTGAGCTCACAGGAAGAATATGGGATAATTCTGCATGAAAAACCCATTTATCTAAATTATGGGGGTTAGCCCCCCGTTTCCCCCCTTTATGCTTAGCTTAACCAATGAACCTCCAAAACTAATCAGTGAAGCGCCTTATCACAAGGAACCTATAAACAAAATTTAAAGTAAAACGGTTAGTTCTATCAAGAGTTATCGCGTTACGTACATACATACATACGTACGTACATACAGAACCGGCGGGCACATAAGCTCTCAGGCTTTGATAGCCTGTGAGCTAAAAATCTCTTTTCCAAATGCCAAATAGAAAATATACAAAATAGAATGCCAAATATACAAAATAGAAAACTTATCTGCAAAAAAATATATTTACATAATACTACATCTGCAAAAAAATAAGATTTAGAAAAAGTAAGCCAAATCCTGTAGATCTCAACAATCACATCGAAAAACTTATCACCAAAAAATAATTCGCCAAATCTTATGGCACAGGAGATGGATTTTTCCCTCTGAATGTAGAATATTAGTTTTTTTTTTGAACGATGGGTGATTATAATATAATTGTTTCATTTCACATACTACATACCGTTTGATATATTGGTACTTTTATGTTATCCTGGCGCAGTTGATAAATCGCCAAACTTTGTTCCTATAACATTTTCATATTGAATTCATTTCATTTAAATATAAACATTTCACTCATTTAATTTAAAATACATGCCTTTCATTAATCCCATTTAAAATGCTAAAAAGAGAAAAAAAAAGAAATAATTCCATAAATCGAAACCTTTTATTTAAACATCAAAGATTTTTTTTTTTTTAATTTACACACGCGAAATAAAAAAAGCTGCTATTGCTGAGATTTGCGCCAAATCTCTAATACCAAGTCTACCAAGTTATTGTGGGGGTTTTCTTTCAAACAGAAAAAAATCCAGATTAATTTTCGATTTCTACTAAATTGAAATATATTTTATTGTGCTGAATATTAGTGCGTGCATATTATTTTGCTCCATGTACTCCATGAACTTTTCAATTCCGATTGTCTACGAAAATCTCCCGCCGGTGAAAATGACGTACGCACAAAATTTTCGTGACGTATGTACTTTAATTGTGCTTTTTTATCTATTTTTTTAATATAATTTCCAAACGATTTGACATTTATTCTTGGTAATAAATAGACGTCGTTGTCACCTTTATAGGTACCTGCTGTAAAAATTTGAACGAAATCCGTTAAATATTTTTTGAGTTATGCTTGACGAAAGGTTTTAATATCCATCGTAGCTATATATGGGGCAAAGTAATACTGCGCTGTGTATGAGTCTTCGTTGCACTCAGATAATAACAAAGTAATACTGCGCTGTGTATGAGTCTTCGTTGCACTCAGACAATAATGATGAATCTCGGATAATAGACGCGGTATGCCAGGATATACACACGGGAATTTTTTAAAAAGTGGCCCCCATGATCAGGAGCACCATTTACGGGGGACTGAGGGCCCAAGGAATTTGAAATTTCAGAAAATTTATCAGTTATTACAGTCAGACAAAAAAAAGAAATCAAAGTATGATCAAAAGTTAAAATAACGTCAGATTTCACAGATTTGATTAAAATAAAAAACTAGTCGGATGTGCCAATCCCAAAACTTTCTTCTATTATACAGGTTTGACATATACCAAAAACAAATCAGCACAAATTTATATCAATGTCAAACTGAACTGGAGATCTGCACGGGCCCGAAGCTCGTACCCGGCCCGGCAAAATGAAAGCAAACTTTCAAACTGGCCGGGCCGGCAGAATTAGATGAAAATTAGGTATTAAGTAATTAGGTAATTAGGTGAAATCTTTTTTCATAGTATCGTCAGAATCATAATATTTGGAAGTTTAACATATTTTTTCCGTCTTTGACACAAAATCAATTCATCACTGTCACTATCACATACCAATTTCCAAATGAATTTTATATTTAACCGGTTTAATGACAGGTTTTTATTCTTTTCCGTGCTATCACGTCCGGAAATTTTATTCAAACGCTAATTTTGTCAGTATTTTTTGAAAGATTCTTTGAATTTTTAAAGAAATAGAAAACGCCATTCCATTACCGGGCCGGACCGATAAAAAAAATTAAGTGGGCCAACTGGCCCAATATAAAAATTAAAACAAAAAATCAAACTAAGATAATAAAATACAGGGTGATTCATAAAAGATGGGCAGAACTTTAAGGGGTTATAGTACACTTAAAGACAAATAATATTAAATAGGAGACTAAGGGTCCCAGACGTATTCCCAAGGAGATAGGGGGCATTAAAGTTTAGGGTCCGAAATTTCAAATGATTATAAAACATGGAAAAATTGGTCGATTCGTTTGCGGTTTTTGCAAAAAATTTTCTTTATGCCAGTATTTTCTTGAAATAAAATTTTAAAGTTCAATTTCAAAAAATGCCGATAGGAGGCGCTTTAGACTTTGGAGTAACAAACAACTATTTTTTAACGTTATTTTTTGTATTTCTTTAAATGATTTCGAAAGCTTAGACTAAAACTTAAATTTTGATCTAAAAATCTGAGTCCTAACGAGTAGTTAAGTAGCGTAAACTGAAATTTGAAATTTGAAACCCTTCTCCCCCCAGAACAAAAATCAGTTATTCCCGATCTTTGTGTCGTAGATTAGGCTCTAACTACTGCCGGGTTTTGCTAAAATTATTCTTTATGTCAGTATTTTCTTGAAAATAAATTTTAAAGAAAATTTTCAAAAAATTCCGATAGAGGGCGCTTTAGACTTTGGAGTAACGAACAACTATTTTATACCGTTATTTTTTGTGTCTCATTAAATGCTTTCTAAAGCTTAGACTTAAATTTTCAGCCCAAAATCTGAATCGTTAGACGTGGTTAAGTTTCTGGGGAGAGGGGTTTGAAATTTCTACTCCTGAGCACAGTTCAGTTTACCATGTCCACACATTGCGTGCTGTGATACGAGGTAAAAAGACACAAATTAGGATTATGTTACCAAAGCATATTTATTAACATGTAATCACAATAAATGTTCAAAATTGTGACCACCAGAGGTTATGCACGCAGAACAACGGCGACGAATGGAACGGCGAACATTCGCGAAAACATCAGGCTTTTCGAGCACTTCCCCTACAGCGGCGGAAAGTCTGGCGACCAGTTCCTCGGGGGATTCAATGGGTGTCTCATACATAAGAGCCTTCAATCGTCCCCAAAAAAAGAAATCGAGGGGTGAAAGATCTGGCGAGCGAGCAGGCCAAGCAACAGGACCACCTCGACCAATCCATCTGTTCGGAAATGTGATGTCCAGATAGTTGCGGACGTCTCGTACGTAATGGGCTGGCGCTCCATCGTGCTGGAACCACATGACCTGCCGGATGCGTGGAGGAACAACGTTTAACAGGTCTGGCAGCACATGTTGCAGAAATGTGAGGTATGTTTTACCGTTGAGGCGTTCAGGAAGAAGGTACGGTCCGATTAGGTGGTCTCCGAGGATTCCTGCCCAAACATTGATGGAAAAGCGTCTCTGATGAGCATGTGGATACGTAGCATGTGGATTGACATCCGCCCATACATGTGCATTGTGTGTGTTAAATGTACCTTCACGTGTGAAGGTACATTCATCGGTGAAAAGCACAGTTCGTCCAAAATGTGGATTTAGCGCGTTCTGCTGCAGAAACCAGCGGGCGAATTCAATACGATTTGGATAATCCCCTGGAGACAGTTTCTGGACTCGTTGCACATGAAACGGGAGCAAATGTTCATCCTTCAGTACCCTCCAAGTCGTGGACTGTGAGGTATCCACCTGGCTAGCCACTGTTCGTGTACTTGTACTTGGCTGCGCCGCTACTACATCCAGAATGGCTTCTGCAACAACTACTGATTCGTCCTTTTTTGCACGACCTGCATTCGACCGGGAAGCGAGAAATGATCCCGTCTCACACAACTGTCTGTGCAAGCGCTCGAAAGTTTTGGGGTTAGGCAACCGCCTGTTAGGAAATCGCTCTCCGTACATTCGTTGTGCCTCTGCACCATTTCCATCTGCCGCTCCGTAAATTAAATGCATCTCAGCCTTTTCCTTATTCGTGAAGGGCACCATCTTCCGATTCATTACTACAGCGACTTACACTTGACTCACCGTTCAGTGGTTTTTATGCCTGAATCGTGTCGAAATTTTGCATACGTGTTCTTCTTCTTCCCCATTTGACATTTGCATACTTTCTGTTTCCTTCTTCACCCGGTGACTAGCGTCAGGAATGGAGCTTTAACGTTTGCATGAGCGACGTTTCCAACTGTGCCAGTGCCTTTATGAGTGAATTCCGACTATGCAGTCCTTGACGAAAGTTGTATTTTTGCCTCGTATCACAGCACAGAATCGTTGGGCATGGTTAAGTAGTGCAAACTGAACTATGTTCAGAAGTTGAAATTTGAACCCCCTCCCCTCGCTACTGAACCACGCTCAGCGATTCAGATTTTGAGCTGAAAATTTAAGTTTAAGTCTAAGCTTTAGAAAGCATTTAATGAGACACAAAAAATAACGGTATAAAATAGTTGTTCGTTACTCCAAAGTCTAAAGCGCCCTCTATCGGAATTTTTTGAAAATTTTCTTTAAAATTTATTTTCAAGAAAATACTGACATAAAGAATAATTTTAGCAAAACGCGGCAGTAGTTAGAGCCTAATCTACGACACAAAGATCGGGAATAACTGATTTTTGTTCTGGGGGGAGAAGGGTTTCAAATTTCAAATTTCAGTTTACGCTACTTAACTACTCGTTAGGACTCAGATTTTTAGATCAAAATTTAAGTTTAAGTCTAAGCTTTCGAAATCATTTAAAGAAATACAAAAAATAACGTTAAAAAATAGTTGTTTGTTACTCCAAAGTCTAAAGCGCCCCCTATCGGCATTTTTTGAAATTGAACTTTAAAATTTTATTTCAAGAAAATACTGGCATAAAAAAAATTTTTTGCAAAAACCGCAAACGAATCGACCAATTTTTCCATGTTTTATAATCATTTGAAATTTTGGACCCTAAACTTTAATGCCCCCTATCTCCTTGGGAATACGTCTGGGACCCTTAGTCTCCTATTTAATATTATTTGTCTTTAAGTGTACTATAACCCCTTAAAGTTCTGCCCATCTTTTATGAATCACCCTGTATACGAACGAGTTTCAATGGACACGACTGAGGCGAAGATAAGTATAAATGTGCTGTATAAGCTGATGTTACATTGACAACATCAACACAGAAATATAAAATGTCTAACGTATAGATCGACATCGACATCGGATTTTTTTACACAGTGTCTGAACAATGTTTTCATTTTTTTTCAGTAGACTCGGGCTTGGTCGGAATCGGGTTTATATTTTTTTCTACATTCCGGACCTACATGACGGCCGGTACCGGACTTAATTGTTCCCAGGGACGTATCGGGTAAGGCAATTTGTTTTGTAAAAATAATAATAGTGATAAAGAACTTTTGGTAATGGAATCTTTGGAAATATAATTTAATAAATTACAGAGAAATATTTTCAAAAATCTGCTTTTTTTTTTGTATAAAGCTTCAAAAACTAGGTTTATAACATCTTTTTTCTTTAATTTTGAATGCTATTATTGTTTTCAATGAATTTTTATTTGAATGTAAGAATCTAATGAGTCTAAGCAATTATTATATTTATTATTCTGTATGATTTGGCTTCTGAACATACAGAAATCTAAAATATACTGTTAAATCTTTCCATAAATATGTATTAAGTATTCTAGAAAAGAATCTTAATTGTTTGTTAAGAAAAATCAGAATTTTATGTGGAAATTGAGTTGAACCTGAATTTTATTGATTTTTGTACAGGTCGGATCGGGTCAGGCCGGGCCCGATGTTGTTTTCCTTGATTTTTGCACGGTCCGGTCCGGGCCGTGAACCGCGAAATTACAAACGGGCCGGGCCTAGATAGCTTTCTTTCGGGCCGAGCCGGGCTCGGACCTGGAAATTTCGGCCCGTGCAGACCTCTAAACTGAACTAAAGTTTTATTAAATTCTGTGAGTTAGTTCTTGAGATATAGCTATCGTGAAAATCGTACAAAATGCAGCATAGCAGCGCCACCTTGTTTGGTGATTTATATCAAAACGTAATAAACGTCTATTTATGTTAAGGGTCTAACGGAATCTGAAGTTTGGTTAAATTCTGTGCGTTAGTTCTTGAGATATAGCTATCGTAGAAATGTAGCATAGAAGCGCCACCTGTTGGACGATTTACACCAAAAACTAATCAGCACCAATTTATATCGAGGTCTAACTGAATATAAAGTTTTATTAAATTTCGTTCATTAGTTCTCAGTGCCTGATTTATGGCAGGGCATTTGGGGAACGAGCCCAGGGCTCCCGATTACCAGGGGGGCCCCAAATGCTACTGAAGATTTTTCAATTATTGGCCAAAATCTGATGAAGTATTAACTATTTAAAAACAAAATTAATACAGAAAAATCTGTTTATTTTTTTCATTTAAAAATAACTACTATTACTTCACTCACATGAAAACACCCGCTCGCTAACATTAATTCTATGGGAGAATTCTCTATTTAATATCTCGTTTGCATTTCAACATTTTTAAAAGATTTTTTTTTTATTGGATATAGTTGAGGTCAATCTCTACAAAGGCCTTTTTTTACTTTTTTGATTTTGTTTACAGTTTTTTTTGTTTTATTAGGATACTTTCACTTTCGGAACCGATTTCAAAAAATCTTCAGCGAGATAAAACACTAAATATTGATTATGAGGATGTTATAA
This sequence comes from Maratus michaelseni, assembly GCA_963931845.1. Lineage (NCBI taxonomy): Eukaryota > Metazoa > Arthropoda > Arachnida > Araneae > Salticidae > Maratus > Maratus michaelseni. The sequence goes on along the minus strand of OZ007591.1, from coordinate 36,938,477 downwards.
AAACTTTTATTGCTAAAAAATTGAGAAGAAAATTTATAAAAAAAAATCATTAAATGTCACAAAATTATTAAAGTCAATATTGGTTCTCTTAATAATTACCGCTTTCAATGATATATATAATTTTTTTTTACTCAAGACCGCTGTACGCATCGATGCAAGGGGGTCCCCCATAAGCATCTGTGCCGAGGGCCCCCAAAATTGTAAATCGGTCCCTGTTAGTTCTTGAGATAGAGCGCCCACAAAATTTTTGTCACATACAGACAGACAAACAAACTCACTCGAGTTGTAATTTTCCAACTGGACGAAAAATGTCCGTGCCAGAGGTTCGAATCCTGGCCCAGACATTTTTCGTCCAGTTGGAAAATTACAACTAGAATGATTTCTTTACCAATTTGAATAATTGTGTTAACATTAATCTAGTGTAAACAGACTCACAGACAGGCATTTTCTAAAAACAGTCAAATCGTGTTCAGGAACTTCTAAAATATATAAATCCGTCGGAAACCGGAAGTGGAAAATTTTCATGAATACAATACTTTTTCTTGTAAAAATAGAAGAAAGTAATAAACACTTTAAACATTGAAACTAATAATTATCAAAAATGTTTCTAAAGCCTTGCTATTGCAACATTCTATAAGTAAGACATTTATCATTAATGAGTTTTTTGGCTAATTTTAGAAAGAAAGTTTCATAAAGTTCATTAGTGAGAAAAAACTTTATGAATTGCTTCTCAGCTGTGTACAACATGATTAAAAGAAAAGCCGCCACCCTCATGGCTTAGAATTTTAGAGATAAATTTCTCTCTTTAGCCTAAAATTTAAGGGGATTTTTTTTCTTTTTAAAATGGGTGGGGGAGGTGCATTCAATTTCCTAATTATTTGACTTGTTAATTTTGTTTTATTAGTGTCACATTATATTTACTCCAATCGTTATAATGCTATTAAATCATTTGCTTTATTAAATGATATTATATACAGTATGCTCTTAAAAATCTCCACCGCCTGACACTAAAGTTCTGCACAGATTGGGTTGTAGCCGACCCGAATCCTGACTTTAACCCAACAGACTTCAAACCGAACCCGAAATAGTCATACCTGAACCCGAAAGGAAAGGAAATGAATGTACACCCATGGACAAAATTATAAACTCAAAAAATTTTCAATTTGTTTAAATCATAGTATAAATAAGCTTAGCTTTGCATTAATAAAATAACGATGAATAATTATAAAAAGACATCTAAATTTAATATAACTCATAAATAAAATGGAGCAAATAATTTAAATTAAAAAAAAAAAAAAAAACATTATGTGAGACCTGGACAAAATTATAAACTCAAAGTTATGAATTTCTATATTCTGGTATTTTTGATCTGAATAAATGCATTTTATGATAAGAAACTGATTCAGTAAATTATTTTTCACACTGGTATTAATGCAAACTATATTTATCCATATTTTCATTTTTTCTCGATGGTTTTATTAAAATTCTTTTATCGCCTGTCTTTTAATTACTTATAGAATAACTAGCTGTTACCCGTGACTTCGTTCAAGCAACATTAAAAGAAGAATAAATACATTAAGTAAGCAAAATATTTCACTCCCAATAATTAAAAACGTTACTAATTAACTAACTATTTATCACATTTCATAGGAGACAATACGGTATTTTTTATTATAGGGACATTGACATAACTCAGTCTTAAAAAAGTGAAATTTTGTGCCAAATAATCGCGAAAATGAAATTTCAACCAATGCAAAAAGGAGGGCCAAATAAAATCGTGGAAATAGACGAATTGGGTAAAAACAAATGTCAGTTTTACCTGATAAAAATTTTTACTTTTAACGCCTTCGTGAAACGTTTTAATAGCCATCCTTCAAAAAAAAAAAAAAAAAAAAAACATTAATTAGAAACAGTATATGCTTTTTCTTTAAATTTAATTCTGCCTCCTTAGTTTAATATATAGTTGAAACAAATATTGTTTTCTAAATGACAGTATATTGGCAGGCAATTTTTGTTCTCCAGAATAAATTGATTCATGAAGTTTGAATATGTGAAAATATGTTTGTATTTTTCGGATAATTTACTGAAATCAAGATTTTGTTTCACCATCTATTCAAAGTGAAAATAAATTCTGTTTTTCATTTTTAATGAGAAAATGGTGTAAAAAATATACTAATCTGTTTTATTTCTCCTTTTTTATACACAAATATGGAGTAAGTTACTTTCCGTTTTTAGAGAAACTTCGTTAAAAAATAAAGTGGCATTTAATTTAATTTTTTTTAATTCTGAGAGTTTGTGTGACATCCTCGGATCAATTATAACCAATATTCGCTAAACCGGTAGTAAACTAACCGGTAGTAAATCACGTTACGTTCGATACTCTAGGAGTAGTTGCGAAATACAAACACACGGTCAGATTTTAATATAATAGATTCTTGTTCATTTTCCTTTTCTTATCATTATGATGTGATTTTTAGCAGAAAACTCGGGTACTCATGCGGAACGAAATAACGAAATAACGGATATTCATGCTTAATAATCAGTATAGATAACAAAACATTTCAATTTTTCGTTATAAATATGGCGTGTACTCATCTACTTTCTATACTTATTGATCCTTGTATTATTAATGTAAGGAATTGATTCACACTCATTTAAAAATATATTGGAAAATTCCCGTTTTATTTCAAATAGGACGTCTCCTTTTTCCCCAGGGAAATCTCTTTTTAATGACATGATTCTTGTTAATTTTATTTTCCAGGCAATTAATTTCAATACTGGAATAGGGAAAATTATGTTACTTTAACGAAATAATATTAAATCTTCAGGTTTTATCAACAAAAATGGAACTATTAACATTCGTCATTTTTTTTTAGGTAATCGAGTTATTTCTTTTAGTTTTAAGAATGGAAAATCACTATTTCTCGCGATCCATGACATCATTTACGACATGGATAATTTTGCGGAGCATATTATTGACATTTTCTAACCATTTTCTTTTGAAACTTCTTTTTACTTTTTTAAAATTTAAATAAAAAATACGGTATAGTTATATTAGCCGGTAAAACGGCAAGTATTGTTACCATACAAAAGATAAAAAAAAAGGAAAAAAGTGAAGAAAAAACCCAAGATCATTTTATTTCACCAATCAAAGAGTATCCGCTTTATTTTCGATAAATGACGTCATATTCCCCTGTTTCCCATGGTTACGCATATTGAAACCTTGTATTATTATCAAAAACTAAAAAAAGTACGTTTTATTTCTAACAATATTATTTAATCTTCTTCTTAATTCTTTAATTTTTTTTTAATTTCATTTTCATTTTTCCCGTGAAAATTTTTCAATTGAAACTAAATTGTTGAGTAAAAATTATTATTCCTGGTTTTGAATTAGTTTTGGCAACGATAAAGTATTAGCAACGGTAAAGTAAATTTAACCATTTTAAAGTGCTATACGAAAAAATGTCCATTGATTCTCAATGAAAATAACGAAATTTTGAGTTATTAAGAAAACTATTTGAATAAAATAAACAACCTATGTTCATATGAAGGTTATAATCAACGTATATGCAGAGATACAGGATCATTAAATGCTCCATTTTGACGCTGGCTTCAGTCTAACATTTGCACACAATCAGATTTATAATATTACTAGCTGTTACCCGTGACTTCGTTCCCGTATCATTAAAAGAAGAATAAATGCATTAATTAAGCAAAATATTTCATTCCCGATAATTAGAAACGTAAATAATTAACTAACTCTTTATCACATTCCATAGTAGACAATACAGTATTTCTATGTTATAGAGGCCTTCACATAACTAAGTTTTAAAAAAGTGAAATTTTGGGACAAATAATCTCGAAAAGGAAACTGCAACCAATGAAAAAAGGTGGGCCAAATAAAATCGTGGAAATCGGTAAATTATATAAAAACATATGTCAAGTTTACCTGGTAAACAATTTTACTTTTAACGTCTTTGTGAAACGTTTTAATAGCAATCCTTCAAAGATAATGGAAATAGTATATTCTTTTTCATTAAATTCAATTCTTGTGAATAGGGAGCAATTATTGTAGACCTAAATGCAAGGAGCTTAAATTTGCCTCCTTGATTTAATCTATAACTGAAAAAAAATCTTTATTTCTAAATGAAAATATGTTGACAGACGGTTTTTGTTCTCCAGAATAAATTGATTCATGAAGTTTGAATATGTGAAAATACGTTTTTATTTTTCAAAAATTTTACTGTAATCAAGATTTTTTTTTCTTTCACCATCTATTCAAATTGAAAATAAATTATTTTTTTTTTCAGTTTTAATGAGAACAAATATATTAATCAGTTTTATTTCTTCTTTTTTATCCACAAAAATGGAATAATTTAGTTGCCATTTTTAGAGAAACTTCGTTAAAATGTACAAAAAAAATAATAATAATAATATCTCGGAATTTAAATCATTTTTTTAAATTCTGAGAGTTTATGACATCCTGGGATGAGTGATAACCGGTGTTAAGTAAATCGCGTTGCGTTCGGCAATCTAAAAAGAGTAGTTGCGAAATACAAACAGGCGGTCAGATTTTAATATAATAGATTCGTATTTATTTTTCTTTTCCTAATAATCATGGTGTGGTTTTTGGCAAAAAACTCTCATCTGTATGTAACTAATATTCATGCTTAATAATCGGTATAAATAAAAAAAATTTCAATTTTTCGTTTTAAATATGTCGTGAAACTAATCTACTTTCTATACTTACTGATCCTTGTACGGAATTAATTCCCGTTTCTTGTAAAACACATTTGAAAATTCCCGTTTTATTTCAAATATGACGTCACATTTTCCTCAGAGACATCTCTTTTTATTGCCATAATTCTTGTTAATCTGGAGGCACGGCAGTGCCTCCGCCAAGTCGAGAGAGGACAGCCAAGCATACTTTTCTGGAAGCAACTCAGGGCACTTTTGACCCCCCCATATCTCCGCGCTGGAGTATCCCAAAAATTTTAAACTTCAATTATAGAGAGTATTTGGCCCACAGGACCAAACTTTAAAATTACAACTTTCTGTCTTTTCTAGTTCAGGCGATATATGAACTCAAACATTCGATTTTTTGTCACTTCTTACTCACTCGTTCGCGCGTCATCAAAAAGATTGGGTAGATCCCGTAGCCCCAGAAACTTGACATTTGGAAAAAAGGTAGTGCTTAGGATACAAAGAAAGGAAAAATTATAAAATCCAGAAAATTCGAAAAAAAAAAACATTCGAAAATTCAACAAATTCCATCAAAATTGAATATTGAAAATAATACGATCTTGTAGTCTTGGAAACTTAAGATTTGGTGTGAAGGTAGTGTTTAACATCCAGAAAAAGAAAACATCAAAAACACCAAAAAAATCGAAAGCAAAATTGAAAAAATCGAAGAAATTGAAAAAAAAACCGAAAATCTGAAGACAATCCGATTTTGTTGCGCTAAAAAATTCAAATTAGGAATAAAGGTAGTATTTAGGATACAGAAAAAGGAAAATTAAAAAAATCCAGAAAATTCGAAAAAAAAATAAAAAAATTCGAAAAAAATTGAAAAAATGAAAATAATTTGATACGATAACGCTCGTATTTATAAATTAATTTGGATGAAACTAATTGTGTGTATTAAGCTCACCAATGCCTCGACCGAGTTCGTTGGCCAGCTTGGTCCGCCATCTTGTTTCAAGATGGCGGCCACGGAAAATTTTAAAACTAAAATAAATATACAAAAAAGTTAAAAAATCAAGTTTATTTTTTAATTAGGTGTTAGGACTTGATACAAGGATTCCAGAGCATTTTTTGTTTTACCTCTATCTTAAAAATTGGCTGAGATAGAGCAGTTTGAAATTCTAGGGTGGCTGACATTTTGAAACAAAACAGCACATTACAAAAAACCAACGATAAATTTATGGTCAATAATGGTCAAGCAGGTGCAATCCCGAATGAATACTCCGTGTTATTATAACTGTAACTTTGACTTCGAAATTTTGATACGTTGCATTTTCTATTTGTTGATATTTTTGAACTATGATTTACGCTAAGTGAAATGTTGTTGTTGAAGAGGGATTTTCCATGTAAATCCGAAACGTCCAATTTTAATATGTTTTTAATGTTTTATTAAAGTGTATTGTAATGTCTGTAATTTTAATGATTTTAATATAAATTTATAAGTTTTAGTGAACGCGATTTCTCGCAAATTATTTTCTTTCATTGTTGTAATCATTTTCCCAATCATACGCATAAAACTATATATTCATATCCATTAGCGCCAAATTATCGCCAAACTTGGCGACAATTGGCGAAATCTCGCCAAATTTGGCGACAAAAATAAGTCTTCATAAATGAAGCCAACTTGGCTATAGCTCAATAATTTGGCGAATTTCTTATTCAAATTCAGTGTAAACGAATCTTTTGTAAACGGTTTCTTTGCATTTTAACTTGCTGTTTTCGAGTAACATTAGCTAAAATTTTAAAACGAAGATATCGGAAAGCTACCTTTTCCTGCCGGTACAGGCCGGAGGACTTTTTTATGAGTTGTCGGATGCAATCTATGTTTTGCATTAAATAAAGTAAAACATTGAAAAACAAATCCCACAGGATGGGGATAGTTTGTTTTAGATAGATTTTAAGATAATTGTCCTATTAGCTAGTACACCTTCCGTTATTGTTTTGTGTTATTTTCCCCGGATTATGCTTTTCTTTTCTTTTGTTTACGAATTTTGTAATAGAAAAGTTCCGCTATAGACTGGCTACGTTATAGACCTTTTTTTTTATAGACAGGTTCATTTTCTTTCACAGGCTTTACTCTATTTAATTTATATATGAAATATTTGTTGTTAAAAGATGTTAGTCGCACAAAAATTTTCACATCTCTCCCTCCCTCCCGACATTACTGGTTGGTTATGGTTTGATAGTCCTTTCTAAATAAAATCATGGTGATTCTAAGATTCTCTTGATTTATCTCTAAATGGAACATAAACGATCCTAAGAAAACGGATCAATGAATTACTATATTGGCATGAGGAAATTTAGTTGCAGAAAAATGGAGCACATAGCTAACATTAAGTCTAATAGGAAAACCACAGCCTTGGCAAGATCTGGAGGCACGGCAGTGCCCTCGCCAAGTCGAGAGAGGACAGCCGTAAGCATACTTTTCTGGAAGCAACTCAGGGCACTTTTGACCCCCCATATCTCCGCACTGGAGTATCCCAAAAATTTGAAACTTCGTTTTTCTAGAGTATTCGGCATACAGGACCAAAATTTAAAATTACAACTTTCTGTCTTTTCTAGTTCAGACGATATATGAACTCAAACATTCGATTTTTTGTCACTCACTCACTCACTCGTTCACGCGTCATCAAAAAGATTAGGTAGATCACGCAGCCCTAGAAACTTGACATTTGGACAAAAGGTAGTGTTTAGGATACAAAGAAAGGAAAAATTATAAAATCCGGAAAATTCGAAAAAAAAAAAACATTCGAAAATTCAACAAATTCCATCAAAATTGAAAATTGAAAATAATACGATCTTGTAGTCTTAGAAACTTTAGATTCGGTGTGAAGGTAGTATTTAGTATCCAGAAAAAGAAAACATCAAAAACACCAAAGAAATCGAAAGCAAAACTGAAAAAATCGAAAAATCGAAAAAAATCGAAAATTTTCAAATAATCCGATTTTGTTGCGCTAGAAACTTGGAATTCGGAATAAAGGTAGTATTTAGGATGCAAAATAAGAAAAAATTAAAAATCTCGGAAAATTCGAAAAAAAAAATTCAAAAATTCGAAAAAAATTAAAATAATTAAAATAATTTGATTTTTTAGCCTTAGAAACTTAAAATTCGCAGTAAAGATAGTGTTTAGGATTCAGAATAAGTTAAAATAAAAAACGCAATAAAATTTGAAAATAAAATAAAAAAATCGAAAAAATCGGAAAAATCGAAAAATAAGGAAAAATTGAAAATAATTCGATTTTACAGCGCTAGAAACTTGAAATTTGGAATAAAGGTAATATTTAAGATACTAAATAAGGAAAAATTAAAAAATATGGATAATTCAAAAAATACCCATAAATTAGTGCAGACGATATATGAGCTCAAAGTTTCGATTTTTTGTCACTCACACACTCACTCACTCTCGCGTCATCAAATAGATTGGGTAGATCCCGCAGCCACAGAAACTTAAAATTTGGAATCAACTGATACAAATAAAGGAAAAATTATAGAATCCGGAAAATTAAGAAAAAAAAAAAAAAAAAAACATTCGAAAATTAAAAAAAATCGAACAAATTGAATATTGAAAATAACACGATCTTGTAGTCTTAAAAACTTAAAATTTAGTGTGAAGGTAGTGTTTAGAATTCAGAAAAATAAAACATCAAAAACACAAAAAGTTTTTAGAATAAAATCGAAAAATCGAAAAATTTCAAATAATCCAATTTTGTTGCGCTAGAAACTTGAAATTCGGAATGAAGGTAGTATTTAGGATGCAAAATAAGAAAAAATTAAAAAATCCAGAAAATTCGAAAAAAAATCAAAAATTCGAAAAAAATTCGAAAAAAAAATCAAAAATTCGAAAAAAATCTGTGGATACTTTGATTTGTGGCCTTAGAAACTTAAAATTCGTTGTAAAGATAGTGTTTAGGATTCAGAATAAGTTAAAATAAAAACGCAATAAAATTCGAAAATAAAATAAAAAAATCGAAAGAAATCGAAAAACAAGGAAATTTTGAAAATAATTCGATTTCACAGCGCTAGAAACTTGAAATTTGGAATAAGGCTAATATTTAAGATACTAAATAAGGAAACATTAAAAAATATGGATAATTAAAGAAAAAATCGAAACTTTCAAAAAAAAAAAAGAAAGTAGAAAGAAAGAAAGAAAAAGAGAGAAAATGAAAATAATATGATCTCGTAGTCTTAGAAACTGAAAATTTGGTGTAAAGGTAGTGTTTAGGATTCAGAAAAATAAACAATTAAAAACACAACAAAAATTGAAAATAAAATCAAAAAATCGAAAAAAAAAAACCGAAAAATTGAAAATAATTCGATTTTGTAAAGTTAGAAACTTAAAATTTGGAATAAAGGTAGTATTTAGGGTACAAAAAAAGAAATAAATAAAAAAAATTTAAAATTCGAAAAAAAAATCGAAAATTCGAAAAATTGAAAAAAAATTCGATTTTGTAGCTTTAGAACTTAAAATTCGGCGTAAACTTATTGTTTAGGATACAGAAAAAGGAAAAATTAAAACACAATAAATTCGAAAATAGAATAAAAAACTCGAAAAAGATCGGAAATTTCAAAATAATTCGATTTTGTAGTGCTAGCACCTTGAAATTTGTAATAAAGGATACAAAATAAGAAAAAAATTAAAAAATCTAAAAAATTATAAAAAAAATTCGAAAAAATCAAAAATTGAAAATAATTTTATCTTGTAGTCTTAGAAACTTAAAACTTGGTGTAAAGTTAGTATTTACTATTCAATAAAAGGAACAATTAAAATATTCGTTAAATTCGAAAATAAAATTAAAAAATCGAAATATCTTTAAGAAATCGGAAATTCGAAAACAATTTGATTTTGTACTGCTAGAAACATTAGTTTTAAAATAATTGTCCTATTAGCTAGTACAACGCCCCTAATTGTTTTACGTTATTTCCCCCGGATTATGGTTTTCTTTTCTTTCGTTATAGAAAAGTTCCGCTATAGACTGGCTACGATATAGACGATTTCTTTATAGACAGGTTTGTTTTCTTTCACAGGTTGTACTCTTTTTACTACACATATGAAACATGGATTGTTAAATGATGTTAGCCCCACAAAAATTTTCACAGCTCCCCCTACCCTCCCGACATTACTGGCTGGTTATGGCTTGATAGTCCTTTCTAAATAAAATCATGGTGACTCTAAGATTCACTTGATTTATCTCTAAATTGAACCTAAATGATCCTAAGAAGACGGATCAAAGAATTACTATATTGGCATGACAATCAGGTAACTTAGAATTAAAATCGAAAAATCAATAAATTTATAAAAAGTCGAAAATTTGAAAATAATTCAATTTTGTAGTCCTAGAAGCTTGACATTTGGCAGAAAGGCAGGGTTTAGCACACAAAGTAAGGAAAAATTAAAAAATCCGTAAATAATAAAAAAAAAGACTAAAAAAACGAAAAAAAAACATCGAAAAAAAGAATAAAGTTTGATTTATTGGAAATTTCCGGAAATTTTAATTTTGGCTTTCTTTTTATACTAAAAAGTTCTTTTATGTTAAATATCAAGTATCTAGGGCTGCGAGTAATATCTCAGATGGATAGCACCTATCCTGGAAGCAATTGAGAGTACTTTTGACACTCCCCCTCCCATAGCTTAGTGCTTGCCTAGGAACCTGAAATCTCTTTTTATCTACAGTACTTTGCAAACGAAACTAAATCTTCAAATTTTTGATACCTGTAAATAATAGGGACAGAGTGAGGGCTTAGCGAAAATCAGTGGATGATCTCCAAAAAGAACCCAAAATCAAGAAAAGGAGGATTACTAAATAATTGTTTAAAAACAACACATGCAGTTTTGTATTTTTAAAACACCTAAAGTAAAAGTTTTTAATAAATGATGCATATATGTTTTTGTGACATTTTGTGTTGTTTTTAAACAATTATTTATAGACAGAGGTGAATTTGATTCAATTGAGTGTTGTGTTTTTCATGACTCAAGTTTAGGAGGATTACTTACAAAAAGAAGTGAAATCTCATCAAAAAGTCACCTGTAAAAAATGCAGCCAAGTCTCGTAACTCATTTACCGTAAAAAGTACTGAGATCGTATAAAGCCAAGTTTAACTATCTTATTAACTCTGAAATTTTCATTCACAAATCACTCCTAGTCTCTACATCTTTAGTTAATTATTACTTTGTGACTTGGCAATTACGCAGCACAGGGAAGTTATTACACCTTACTATGTTATGGGATGGGATGGGATGGGATAATTTAATTAAGGCAAATTATATACGCACAGGGAAGTTATTATACTTTAATATGTTATAGTATTATTTGATTAAGACTAACTATATACATCACATTCTCGTGCTACGTAATTGCCAAGTCACAAAATAATAATTAACTAAAGATGTAGAGACTAGGAGTGATTTGTGAATGAAAATTTCAGAGTTAATAAGATAGTTAAACTTGGCTTTATACGATCTCAGTACTTTTTACGGTAAATGAGTTACGAGACTTGGCTGCATTTTTTACAGGTGACTTTTTGATGAGATTTTCTTTTTCTGGCAATCACGACGTAAATTTTAGAAGAAAACTCACATTTGTATGTAACTGGTACTCAACTAATTATTAATCAGTATCGATAAAAAATATTTCAGTTTTTCATCTTAAATATTACGTCCATTATCTATCTACTTTCATTATACATTGATATTCATGCTCCTTGTATTATTACGACTATTTGAAAATACATGTTTTATTTATGACGTCATATTTGTCCAAGCCGAGGAGGATCCTTTTCATAGTTCCATGGTCCAAGCAAAATCTATTTTTAAGAATATAATTATCGTTCGTTTTTCCTTCTAATTATAACGCAGTTTTTTGACAGAAAAAGATCTTTTTAATGTAACCGATATTCACACTTCATGTATAATAACAAATACTCCATATTTTTGTTTCAAATATCACGGAAATTCATCTTCTTTTGAATTCTTTTTCATTTTCATTTTCCACGTGAAAATCGTTCAATTGAAAATTAATTGTTGAGGAAAAATTATTTTTCCGTTTTTTTATTTATTGGCAACGATCAAAGCCCTAGCAACGATAAAGTAAAATGGTTAAATTTTATGGGAAAATGTCCATTGATTCTCTATGAAAATAACGAAATTTTGAATTATTAAGAAAAATATTTGAATAAAATGAAAAAAACCCAGTCTATGTTCATTTGAAGGTTATAATCAACGTATATGCAAAGATACAGGATCATTAAATGATCCATTTTGACGCTGGCTTCAGCCTAACATTTGCACACAATCAGATTTATAATATTATTAGGACTAGCTGTTACCCGTGACTTCGTTCACGTATCATTAAAAGATGAATAAATGCATTAATTAAGCAAAATATTTCATTCCCGATAATTAGAAACGTAAATAATTAACTAACTCTTTATCACATTCCATAGGAGACAAAACAGTATTTCTATGTTATAGAGGGCTTAACATAACTAAGTTTTAAAAAAGTGAAATTTTGTGACAAATAATACGAAAAGATTGGTTGGTTGGTTGGTTGTATAAGGTTTAATGGCGCAAGGTCCCATTGGGGATAGCTGTTACCCGTGACTTCGTTCACGTAACATTAAAAGAAAAATAAATGTACTAATCAAGCAAAATAGTTCACTCACGATAATTAAAAACGTAAATAATTAACTAACTCTTTATCACATTTCATAGAAGAAAATACGATATTTCTTTGTTGTAGGGGCCTTGACATAAATCAGTTTTAAAAAAGTAAAATTTTGTGCCAAATAACCGCGAAAAGGAAACTGCAACCAATGGAAAAAAGACGGCCTAATAAAATCGTGTAAATCGACGAATTGGGTAAAAAGAAATGTCAATTTTACCTGATAAACCATTTTACTTTTAACGACTTTAAAAAACGTTTTAACAGCCATCATTTAAAAATAATTCATTGGAAATAGTATATGCTTTTTCTTTAAATTCAATTCTTGTGAATAGGGAGTAATAATTCTACACCTAAATGCAAGAAGCTGCAATTGCCAAGATTTTTGCAGCCCAAAATTACATGCAAACGTAACACTTAAATTGCAAAGCTTTTTGCAACCCAAAATTATATGTAAACATTACTTTTGCATGTAATTTTCATTGCAAATTAACATTTATTGCGGTTCAAATTAAAATTCATTTGGGTGCAAATTACATGTAAATGTTACGTTTGCATGTAATTTGGGGTTGCAAAAAGCTTTGCAATTGCAAGTGTTATGTTTGCATGTAACAGCAAATTTGTGTCCTTGGTTTAATCTATAGCTGAAACAAATCTTGATTTCTTGACAATATGCTGATACTGACTGGCGATTTTTGCTCTTCAGAATAAATTGATTAATAAAGATTGAATATGTAGAAATATGTTTTTATTTTTCGGAAATTTTACTGTAATTAAGATTTTTTTTTCACCAACTATTCAAATTGAAAATAAAATAATTTTGTTTCAGTTTTAATGAGAAAATGGCATAAAAATATATTAATCCGTTTTATTTCTCCTTTTTTTATCCACAAAAATGGAGTGATTTAAGTACCGTTTTTAGAGAAATTTTGTTAAAATTTACAAAAAAAAAAAAATATTAATATCTCGAAATCTAATTCAAAATTTTAAATTCTCAGAGTTTATATGACATCCTCGAATCAATGATAACCGGTATTAAGTAAATCGCGTTGCATTAAGAGGAGTAGTTGCGATATACACACAGTCAGATTTTAATTTAATAGACTTGAGTTCAATTTTCTTTTCCTAATAATCTTACTGATGCTTGTATTATTAATCCCCGAGTTCAGAGAAGAAATAGATATGAAATGTTCATGTTTGGCGTGATGCTGAAAATGCAACCCTACAGTCGGCCCAAACAACTGGCGGCTTGCTTTGTAAACCGCTCCCCGTCCAATGAATCCAGTTTTTGTTCCACGTGCAGCCTCTCTCCATCCAATGAAGTCAGCCCTTGGTCCTAATGATTTGAGCGATAACCGGCTTCATATTGCAAGCCGATTTTACGGTTCATTACCTCTCTATTCTTTCACTGTACTCAGTAATTATTAATGTATGAAATTGATACACGCTCCATTTGAAACATATTTAAAAAATCCCGTTTTATTATGACGTCACTTTGATCCCAGAGAAATCTCTTTTCAATGATATAATTCTTGTTAATTTTCTTTTCCTGGCAATAATGACCTGAATTTTAGCAGAAAACTCACATCTGTTTGTAACTGATATTCAAGCTTATTAGATATCAGTATCAAAAAATTATTTCAGTTATTCATCTTAAATATGACGTCCATTATGTATATACTTTTATTATACACTGATAGTTATGCTCTTTGTAATATTACGAATATTTGAAAATACATGTTTTATTTATGACGTCATATTTGTCCAAGCCGAGGAGGATCCTTTTCATAGTTCCATGGTCCAAGCAAAATCTATTTTTAAGAATATAATTATCGTTCGTTTTTCCTTCTAATTATAACGCAGTTTTTTGACAGAAAAAGATCTTTTTAATGTAACCGATATTCACACTTCATGTATAATAACAAATACTCCATATTTTTGTTTCAAATATCACGGAAATTCATCTTCTTTTGAATTCTTTTTCATTTTCATTTTCCACGTGAAAATCGTTCAATTGAAAATTAATTGTTGAGGAAAAATTATTTTTCCGTTTTTTTATTTATTGGCAACGATCAAAGCCCTAGCAACGATAAAGTAAAATGGTTAAATTTTATGGGAAAATGTCCATTGATTCTCTATGAAAATAACGAAATTTTGAATTATTAAGAAAAATATTTGAATAAAATGAAAAAAACCCAGTCTATGTTCATTTGAAGGTTATAATCAACGTATATGCAAAGATACAGGGCTATTAATTTCTCCATTTTGACGCTGGCTTCAGCCTAACATTTGCACACAATCGGATTTATAATATTACTATCTGTTACCCGTGACTTCGTTCACGCAACATTAAAATAATAATAAAATACATTAATTAAGCAAAATATTTCACTCCCTTTAATTAAAAACGTTAATAATTAACGAACTCTTTATAACATTTCATAGGAGTTACTTGCGGTATTTTTTACGGTATTTTTTGTTATAGGGACCTTGACATAACTCAGTCTTAAAAAAGTGAAATTTTGTGCCAAATGATCGCGAAAATAAAATTGCAACCAATGCAAAAAGGAGGGCCAAATAAAATCGTGGAAATAGACGAATTCGATAAAAAACAACTGTGAATTTTAGCTGATAAACAATTTTACTTTTAACGCCTTTGTGAAACGTTTTAACAGCCATCCTTCAAAAAAAAAAAACATTAATTGGAATTAATATATGCTTTTTCTTGAAATTCAGTTCTACCTCCGTGGTTTAATGTATAGCTAAAACAAATCTTGTTTTCTAAATGACAGTATGTTGTCAGGCAATTTTTGTTCTCCCGAATAAATTGATTCATGAAGTTTGAATATGTGAAAATATGTTTTTGTTTTTCGGATAATGTACTGAAATCAAGATTTTGTTTTCACCATCTATCTATTCAAAGTGAAAATAAATTCTGTTTTTCAGTTTTAATGAGAAAATGGTGTAAAAAATATACTGATCTGTTTTATTTCTCCTTTTTCATACACAAATATGGAGTATGTTACTTTCCGTTTTTAGAGAAACTTCATTGACATTTACAAAAGAAAAAAAAAAAAATCTTGGTATCTAATTTTTTTTTTTTTTTTTAATTCTGGGAGTTAAGTTTTCGGATCAATGATAACCGGTATTAAGTAAATCGCGTTGCGTTCGATAGTCTAGGAGTAGTTTCGAAATACAAACACACGGCCAGATTTTAATATAATAGATTCGTGTTCATTTTCCTTTTCTTAAAATTATGATGTGATTTTTAGCAGAAAACTCTCATCCGTATATAATGGATATTCATGCTTAATGACAAGTATAGATAAAAAAAAAAAAAAAAAAACATTTAAATTTTTCGTTATAAATATGGCATGAAGCTCATCTACTTTATATGCTTACTGATCCTTGTATTATTAATGTAAGGAATTGATTCACATTCATTTTAAAACATATCGGTAAATTCCCGTTTTATTTCAAATCTATATTTCCCCAGAGAAATCCCTTTTAAATGACATAATACTTGTTAATTTTCTTTGCCAGGCAATGAATTTCAATACTGGCATAGGGGAAATTATGTTATTTTAACGAAATATTAAATATTTAGGTTTTATCAACAAAAATGGAACTATTAACATTCGTCATTTTTTTTAGGTAATCGAGGTATTTCTTTTAGTTTTAAGAATGAAAATATTTTTTTCTCGCTATCCATGACATCATTTTCGACATGGATAATATTGCGGAGCATATTATTGACATTTGCTAACCATTTTCTTTTGAAATTTCTTTTTACTTTTTTAAAATTTAAATAAAAAATACGGTATAGTTATATTAGCCGTGCGCAGATGGTAAAACACCACGTATTGTTACCATGCAAAAGAAAAAAAAGAAAAAAATTGATGGAAAAAAACCTGAGATAATTTTATTTCACCAATCAAAACATATCCGCTTTATTTTTCACGGGGCTAACGAGAAAGACGGGCTACCGCGCTTCTTCAATTTAGAGTAGTCACGTGACGCTCCCGGTCTCAGCTGAGCTAAGCAAACCAATTGACATAATATATTTTAGATTACTATTATACCCGAGTTGTTTTTTAATTTGGTAAAATTCGTTACTGCCCCCAAGCAGTACAATCATGATTATCAAATTTTACATATATTTCAAAACACTGGGATAATTTTAAGTACTAATTAAAATAATTTGTAACCAGGTATAGAGTTGTTGAAACTGAAAAACAAATAATTGAACCCTTTATATCCTACAAATCATTGTGAATACACCAAAATATAACACAAACTACGGAAATATAATTTATTTAACATTTCAAAATTGAAGCACAATTGACGATTTTGAAAAAAAAAATTGTCGATTATTTTTTTTTAAATTTTCAAACAGTTATTTTATACCATAAATATCAATATTTCTCCACCAAAATTATAGACTGTCATGGGATATATATTTTATATAATATATAAAAAAATTTATAGATTTAGTAGAAAAATAAATATTTAAAACAAAATGAAATGTGCTCAATACTTATCTCAGAGAATAAATAAAATATTTTTAGCACACAAAATATATAAAAATTAATATTTTTTCAATAATTTTTTCCTACCAGAGGAATTGTGATTAAATCTTATAAAAAGTTCAAAATACTATCATAATTTTAAGTATATTAAATAAAATAATTTATAAACAGTTATAATGTCAAAAGTGAAATATATATATATGTAAGTATATACAACTGTACCTAGCTCTCTGTACCCTAGAAGTTACTGTAAATATAAAAAAAAATAACACATTCTAGATACTATGATTTATTTAGCATATAAAAATTTCAAAGCTGTACAACAATTTAAGTTATTGAGAAAAAAATACGATTGTCGAAAAATAAGAGAGAGAGAAAAAAGGTGGGGGGGGGGGGGGGGGACTTTTATACCCTAATATCAATATTTTTGCATGAAAATTATACACGGTCTTTGAACACACACTTTATATAATATATAAAATTTTCAAAATTTTAGTTTAAGTATTTAAAAAACATATGTGAAATGTGAAATATGCTCAATATTTATTTCTGAGCATATAATATATTAAAACGAGAAGCAAAAGTCTTAATTTTTCAGTGCAAATTTGACTTTACTTCGCAAGCCTCAACTTTTTTGAGTAGTGGATAAAGCTGGGAACAGAATTAAGAAGAATCCAGACGGTTGGGGAAAGAACAACTCGCCTATTAACCTTCACTGCTCACAACCCTACCCCTAGGAAATACTCTATCTAAATTCCTGTTCATTCCATTTTTATTCCCCCTTCCTGGAGGGAGAATCCATTCTTCTACCTGCTTTATTTGAGAGAGTGATGAACAAAAGGAAAAGGGAAGGGATGCCCTTTCACTTTTTTGAAGGCTGGAAAGGTAAATGGGAGGGGGGAGTTCTTCCCTTCTATAGAATTTGGGAAAAGGTCATTTTCTGGGGAAGAAAACATATTTATTTTACAACCAAATACCAATAAATCTAACTGATCATAAACAAAATGTAATCGTAATAATATTAGTTGTGTAGCACTCCAAAATATTTAAGCATTATTATAAAAACTTAGTTATGTATTGAAGTTTATAGAAAATTATAAGGAGCTTTGAGAATTACTTTTTAAAAAAAATTCGTTTGTAGGATCACGGCCAAACTCGATTCTCTCTCTCCTCATAAAAGGGAAGGAGAAAATCGAGTTAGGCCGTGGTAGGATTTAAATCTATATTAGTCTCTTGACATGTTCTCTGCCGGCGTATTGCTTTATTTAGATGTATTTATTTTGGGATGGAATTTTTTCACAGTTGTTAACATATTTTTTATCTAAAAAATGACATTAATGTCGCTATTTTCAATTATTCAATATGAATTTAAATGGTATGAAAAACTGTATAAGAGAGCTTTTTAAGTTCTGTTAATAATAAATATTAACGTAGACATATATTAATAATATTAATAATTCAGAACTAATTTTAAAGGTATGTGCATGCAATTTTTTACATCAAAAGTTCTTGTTCAGTCAGACGGCCGACAGACAGACAGACAAACCGAAATCATAAACACTTTTGAACTATATCAGTCCTGAGTAATGATACATACACAAAGACAAATATAGGAAAATATGGCAATACTTTAAACAGAAATTATGGCATAAATGATAAGCATATATAGAATTAAGCATGCCGGATTTCCTTGTAAAACAAAGTTTGATTGTTAGAAATTCATACACAACATAATTGAAAATATATGGTACAAATGTAAAAGTTTGAAATAATATCTGGCAATTTGTTCTTTGTGCTTCAGTCAAAATCTCAATTTATTGATTTATTATCTATATATATAAAAGAAAGTCCTTTCTGGCTAGATGATCAACGCACAGCCAAAACTACTGAACCTACAAAGACGAAACTTGCAGGAAAAATACTTCTTAGTGTGTAGAGACGCACTAAGAAGGGATTTTCAAAAACTCCACCCCTAAGGGGGGTAAAAAGAGGAACAAACTTTTAAAAAATTCCTTAAAAATCGGGTATTGTAGTTACATGACAAATGATAACATATTTTAATGTATTTTTGTATGCTGAATCCAATGGTATCAATTAAATACTCATAAGTCAAATAGTTCGTGAGATATTGCACATTGTTCTAATTTGGCGAAATCTTTGACGTCATAATCTAACAATTCTAACAATACAAGTGAGAATTTCTAAAAATACATCCGTTACTATAGCAATGGAAGAAATTCAAATTAAATCTTTTTGTTATTTAATTATTTTGTTTATTTTTACAGATAGAAACATTAACTGTTCAATTGGGAATGGAATATTATTCTTACGGATATTTATGTAATTGTGTATAATTATTAATTCTACAAAATCCACGATTTAAAATAAAACGTGATTGCTAAAATAAAGTTTCGAAGGTCTGTTTAGTATTATACAAGTATATTGCTTCTTTATTTGTTTTCAGCCTTCATCCATGTTTCCCCTTTTCTTTGGGTTGTTAGTTATTCATACGATTTCGGGCTAATTTTCCCGCAATCAGATACCTCGCCAATTGGAGTTTTAGCTACCATGTTGGGTACTTCTCTGTTATCCCGTTAACCACTTTTCATAACAAAAAACTATCGCCAAACTGTAACGCCAAATAAACGGGAGAACTTTGCCATTGGAATGTCAAAATAAATAAATAAAATATAAGACTGTAAGGATACAATTGTTATTTTAATTAATGAAATAACTAATAAATCAGTAAAACATAATGAAAAATACACGCAAATGTCGAATTAAAAACCACTTGATGACGTAACAAACACGTATAATTCTTCTGACATCAAGTAAATGGGACGGCATTGTTAGTGTTTAATCTTACAATTTGGCGATAGTTTTTTGTTATGAAAAGTGGTCGACGGGATAATAGAGAAGTATCCAATGAGCAAAAGCATCGTTTACGTTTGAAGCGAAACCTTCATGATGAATCTTATTACAGAAAATCATATTATCATCTACTATGACTCTAAACCTCATATTCATATTTTAATCCGTTTATTCATGATATTTTGTTAGGTTTTACACTGTTAGTTAAGTAATGTTTTTTGAAAGGTTTTATAGAGTATAGCTATTCTACGTTACTCTGTTATAGAGATACAGAGGAAAGCTCTAAAATTCAGTGAACCCGATTATTAAAGATTACCTTTACAAAAAAATGCTACTGAACAAATTTTGATGGAAGTGACTTTTCAAGTATGGCTAATGACCCTATTATATATCATTCTATGTTGCTTAGTGATAGAGCTAATGGAAAAGTGATTGGGAAAGATGAGTGCAATTATGAAAGATATATCTACTATATATATAAAATGCAAATTCGTATTTCATTCCGACTGTTTAAAATTTTAAAACTGCTGGACGGACTTTGGTGGGATTTACACAGTTAGTTACGCAATTTTGTGGAGATGGTTGGCAATTATCTGTAGACAAGTTTTCCTCTGCGTTTCTTTTCTGAAGCAAAAGCTTCACAACGAATCCGATTACAGAAATCATGTCATCATCATCTACAATATTTATAAAACGCAAATTCGTATTTCAATCAGATTGATTAAAACTCAGGTTCTACCGAACAGATTTTTATAGGATTTCACTATTAGTTAGGTAATTTGTTTTAGAAAGGTTTAAAAAGAAAGCACATTGTTATACATTGCTTATTTATAGAGCTACGGGGGGAAGTTTTAGATAAAATTAGGTGCACCCGATTATGAAAGATTACCTTTTTTAAAATTCTACTGAACGGATTTTGATGGAATTTTCACAGTTAGTTAGATAATATTTCAGGGATTGATTTTCTACATTGTTTAGTTATGGAGCTATGGGAGAAAGTTGTCAGTGGTGTAGTAAAAAAACTGTGCATATACGCTATAGACAGAGGGTGTATACTAGAGAGTATATGTTACAGCTACGGAGGGTCTGCAGAGTTTCTTTTTGAAAATTCCAGAAGGTCAAGAAGAAAATTCCACTTCTATCATCAGGACAAGATGATTATGAAAGATACATTCACCTATCTACTGTATATATATAATGCAAAGGGGAATTTCGATCCGACCACTTATAACTGGAATTTTGTTGGGACTTGCACTGTTAGTTAGCTAAATTTTGAAGCAAGGTTTTAGTGCATAACATATCATTCTACGTTGCTTAGTTATAGAATTAGGGGGAATTTCTATAATCAATTGAACCCGATTATGAAGCATTATCCTTTTTAAAAGTTTCTGCTAAATGGATTTCGATGAAACTTGCATTGTTAATTTTTCAGAGATAGTTTTGGTGTAGTGCATTATCTATATATATAAATGAAAGTCCTAGCTGGGTAGATGATCAACGCGCAGCCCAAACTACTGAACCTACAAACACGAAACTTGGAGGAAAAATACTTCTTAGTATGTAGAGGTGCACTAAGACGGGATTTTCAAAAACTCCAAGAAGTGGGGTGGGGGGTAAAAAAATGAACAAACTTTAAAAAAATTCCTTAAAAATCGAGTATTACAATTAAGTAAAAAAATTATAACTAATTGTAATGTATTTTTTATGCTGAATCGAATGGTACAAAGTACATTCTTCTAAGTCCTATAGTTAGTGAGATATTGCATATTTTACAAATTTGGCGACGTTCTTGGCGTCAAAACCTCAAAATTCTAATATTACAAATGATAATTTCTGTACATACGCGCGCTATTATAGCAATGGAAGAAATTCAAATTGTCGATAAAACGCGACGGACTTCTTTTCATTGTTATAAGATAATGCGGCGAAATCTGTTCCCGCAAACTGTTATCTATATATATAAATGAAAATCCTGACTGGGTAGATGATCAACGCAGAGCCCAAACTACTGAACCTACAAACACGAAACTTGGGGGGAAAATACTTCTTAGTATGTGGAGGCGCACTAAGACGGGATTTTCAAAAACTCCAACCCTAAAGGAGGTAAAAAAAATGAACAAACTTTAAAAAAAAATTCCTTAAAAATCGAGTATTATAGTTAAGTGACAATTACAATACATTTTAATGTATTTTTGTATGCTGAATAGAATGGTATAAAGTTCATTCTTCTAAGTCCTATTGTTAATGAGATAATGCATATTTTTGTAACGATTATCGTTATTAATAGTTCTACGTTGTCTAATTATAGAACTAGGGTTGAAATTTCTATAATCAGTTGAAGCCGTGAAACATTAGCCTTTATAAAAAATACTGCAGAATGGATTTCGATTGAACTTGCATTAATAAATTTCCAGGGGTAATTTTAGTATATTGCATATTGTTACATAGTTCTTTAGCAAATCATACTGTAAATGATTAAATAAAGAAGTCGGTCTTTAATAGCCAAATTTTGTGCAAAAAATAGAAAATATAACAGAGCAATGACGTTTATTTCGTTTTACAGCATTGCGAAGGACAATCAAAGTAAATGCGCATATTGCTTTAAAACACAAGATGACCAAATTCAGGGGTATATTTCGTTTGGAGAACCGACCAGCGTAGCGGGCAAAGCCTGCTAGTTTTATTATAAACTAAATTAAAAAAAGATTAACACATTTATTAGTGGAATTGTATTCAATTTGTTAATAAATAAATTAAAATAACATCTCATTCATATATACATTTAAAAAATCATGAATTGTTTAAAGGAACCAAAATGCAAAGTATCATATGTATAGTATTCTTAATATTAATCCTTAATAATATTACACGTGTGGTATTCTGAATATTAAATCTTTAAAAATAATCTGAACTTATTAAAAATTTCGACTTGTTTATATCAATAAGCGAAAAACTTTAAGAATAAATAGTGCAAGTAAATACATATTCATTTAAAATAAATTAGCTTTACTTATATTTAAACAATACAAAACAAAAATTATCGTATAATGCATAGGTGTCTTTCATTAAAAAAAAAAAAAAAAAAAAAAAAAAAAAAATACATCGCCAAGATCAGTAATGCAGTGGTGAATTCAAGGAGTGACATTCCCTACAAATGATTTCATATTTTAGATTTATTAATGGTCTAGATAGGAAAAATTATCCCGAAACATTGTAATGTCCTCCCACCGAACCTGCCCTTAGAAAAAAATATATAATCTCTATAATAAAACTGTAAGTCATGTGACTGTCCTCAACAGTTCCGGGATGCCGCATCGCTTTTTCATATGCCAAGCGGCCATTTTTATGCAAAATTATTTTTTCGAATAAACTGCATAAAAGTTACATTTTAAGAAAGATCGTTCAAAATAAATTAATATTTGAGAGATGACTTGCGTTCAATTATGTATATATTCTGCAATAACTTCAGTCGAAAGATTCGCAGTTCAAATTCTCTATTCATAAAAGTAAACAAAAAAAAGATTGATTCGTCGTGAACATTTAAAATATTAAATCATGGAGGTAATCATTCGCAAAGCAAGTTCTCCGCGAATGAATTTTTGGACCGCTGCCTCGCGTCAAAAAAATAATTCGCACCAGTGAGACAATCAAAGTTTACCATAATTATGTGCTATACAACTCAACTTTCGGACCTTTTCTTGACGTAAATTGAACTCATGTAATAATATTTAATGAATCAGATTTTTAGCATTTTTAAAATCGCTAATACAGCTTTTATTTATCGCGTGTACAAATTAGAAATGATACTGTGCGCTCCCGAAGTTTGCTTAATAGATCAGCGCCACCTAGCTGATAAATTGTAAAACCGTCAGTTGAGCTTCGTTCTCAAACGAGCAGCATCTCATGTCACGAGTGCCCTTGCGCTCAAACCAGAAGTTAAACAAAACTTCACTTGCCCCTTGGCAATTAATTAAATAAATAATTAAAAACTTACTACAGTCCACTCTCTTACTGCTCCCGACATATGGTCCTAAGCGACCGGAGCACAGTGTAAATGAGTAATTTAACAGCTTTAAATCGCCAACGCGGCGTGTTAAAAACAAAGCTTAACAAAATAACAAAATTCGTTGGTGAATACGTACTCTCAGAAGAAAAAGATCAACAACAAAAGAAAGAACATCAGTTACGATTGGAAGCTAAACGAATCTCAATCTCAGAACTCAAAACGTCATTGCGTGAACTCATATACGCCTATACACAGCTTCCAGAAGATGTGGAATTGAGGGATTCTTTGGATATAACGTCTCAACTCGAAGATGAACTGGAAGAATCAGAGGTAAAGCTTAATATATTTATATCTAAATTAGATTGTTCTAATGTTAAAAAAGATAATTTGACTGTCACGACTAACTTTAAAATACCTGACTTACCTCTACCTAGTTTCTCAGGAAAATATGATGAGTTTCAAAATTTTAAAACTCAATTTATGTCAATTATAGGCAATAATAAAAATCTAAATTCAACTCAGCAGCTATGCTATTTAAAGGGCTGTCTAAAGGGTGAAGCCAAAAGGCTCGAGTCAGCACAAGATACTTATGAATCTCTTTGGTCTTCTTTAGAAGAAAGATACGAAAACAAACGGGCAGTTATTGATTGTCATATTATTAAATTATTAAATTTATCAAAGGTACCAGACTCTCCTAACCATTTAATGCAATTAATTGATAATACTAAATGTAATTTGCGTGCATTAAAATTACTCGAGTTTGAATCAAACGAGCTGTCAGATGCTTTAATAATGCATATACTGTTTCAAAAACTGGATCCTGAAATAAAGAAATGTTTCGAAATGAAATTAATTAAAAATGAAATTCCTAAACTAGATAACTTTTTAAGTTTTTTGGAAGAAAGAGCTAGAATTCTTCAAAATACTTTTCTGCCTAAAGAAAATAGAAAGATTCCGTACAGTTGGAAAACTGGCGCTAAGCCAAATAATGAAAAATCATTTTTAACTAAAGCCAAACATGGAAAAAGCTGCGTGCTAGGATGTGCGGATAAACACTCGTTATATAGATGCGAGAAATTCAAACTAATGGATGTGACAAAAAGAACAGAAATTGTAAAAAATAACAACTTATGTTTTTCATGTTTAAATAATCATTTACCTAATCCCTGTGTATCAAAGTACAGCTGTTTCTCTTGTAACAGCAAAGAACACAGCACTCTATTACATCCAATTAATCAAAATAACAAAACAAATCGACCGTTGGAGGAGACAGACGGACGCCGGATTTCTTCCTCCCCCTCTCTTGATAATCAAACATTTTTCGCGAAGGAAAATAAAACAGATAAATCTTGTGTGATTTTAAATACAGCTGTAATATATTTGAAGGATTGTTCTGGGGAATTTAAACCATTAATTGCAGCATTAGACAGTTGTTCTAGCTCACATTTAATAAGTGCATATGCTGCAAACGTGTTGGGATTGCGTAAACAAAAAACTCATATTCCGATCTCCGGACTTAACGATTTATGCTTAAACGCTAAATCATTTATTAGTACAGAATTAACGAATGAAAGCAAAACTAAATCTTATCAGTTAGATATGGTAGTTGTCCCGAAAATTGCCGAACTTCCCCCTTCATATGTGAATGCGTCGAAATTAAAATTGCCGGCGAATATAATTTTAGCGGATAATAACTGGAACAAACCGAAACGTGTACACGCGATTATTGGAGCAGAGTTATTTTATGAATTAATAGGATCAAATAAAATTAAAATTGATGATTCTCAATTAATGTTAGTAGAAACATTTTTTGGACATGTTATATCAGGTGCTGTTTACAATTCGATCTCGAATTTAAAGGAATCTTCTGATTCTTGTTTCTTGATAACAGAATCTAAGAAACAAGCGGGAAAAATTCTACCTTACCATAGAATATAGATTGGCCACCCACGGCTTTTATCGTTGAGATTTTTTCAACCAAGTCTAACTCGTCAAAAAAAAAAAAAATATTAGCATAAGCCAGCTTTTCCACTTTAGAATTTAGTTAGCGTTCTAAGATTTTTTTGTGAGGCTGGTGGAATATATTAGGCACGAACACATAAAGTTTTAAAAAGATTCGGTGACTAGAAGTATTTTTAATAAATATAATAGTAAAAAGATGTGGCACCAATGGGCTGAGACATGGCGAGGTAGTTGTTGTTTACAAATGTGCTGGCTTAATGACACCCTTTAAACTGTTTTTAATGGCATTTTAGCACTTAATAGATAATCTAAAAAAGGTAATGAAAAGTTCTATGATAGCAGCTTTTATGATGGATATAGGTAAGAGAAGTTGTTTAACAAATGATGAGTTAGCATTAATTGACGGGATCTTGGAAAGCGGTGGGGGGGAGGGGGGAGCTATACAAAACACAAGTGCTCTACGAGACCCGATTTAAAATGAATCCTCACTTGCAATTGAGAGATGGAACTTTAAAAGGGATCCCCCTTTTCGCCCCTCTGACGCCCCCCCCCAAGAGATATACGTAAAAACCGAGGGCACCAAAAGAAACGGGAGAGAATAACCTTTAGGCGGTTTACAGCTAATTTTGGTGAAATTTTGGAGCTGTCCGGCCCATAGGCACAGAGAAAAATGGAAAAAACTAAAATAAATATGAGAAATTGAAAAAAATAAATAAGAAAAGCGCTCCTTACATGAGACGAGAGAGAAGGAGGGGGAGAGTAGAACCAGACAAAAGGGCTTGATGAGATCAAACTTTGATATGGTACATGACGGGGTTTGAAAACATTGAATGTCTCCCCCGTGTGGGGGGGGGGGGTAACTCCGGTCCTATGGGAGATAGGGCCTCGGGACCCTCTTAGAAATGTCGGCCTCGACGATTTTAACTTCGTTGGATCCTTTAGAAGAGGCCTACGTCCGCTGTGGGGCTTAAAGGGGCTGAGAAAGATGGGAAAACTAAAATTTAAAAAGAGTTGAAACAGAGAACTATCTTTCTTAAGGGAGGGGGAGTGAGAGGCGGAGAGTAGGACCAGACCATAGTGCTTGACGAGACCTATCGATTGATATGTTACATGAAGGGGTTTACATGGGGTTTATATTTGCGGGCAGCACCAAAAAGGTCTTACTGAAACTTTCCCAGGATTATGCCAAGGTTGGAGTTATGATTTCGCCAAGATCATCGCAAAGCTTATATTGGCATCCTATATACGCTTATATATATTCCAAACACTCCTATATGTGCCGTATACGTCATTATACACATATTATTTATGTTTTATATGTCGTATATACATCATATACACATGTCATATATATACATCATATATGCATCATATATGGCTATAACTTGGCCATATACGTACAGAAATGTTATATATATATATATATATATATATATATATATATCATATATTATTATAATGACATACATGCTTTATAATTTGGCGATAAATCTTGGCCGCTTGGCAGTTCCTTGGAAGCCGCTATAACACGAAAGTACCAAATTTACAATATATTAATGAAAACAGAAACAAAAATATTTCATGCTTGGTGGCTGCTATAACACGAAAGTACCAAATTTCTTTTTTATTTTTCATATCTGATAATTTGCATCTATCCTTTTTTGTAATTTTAACATTTTTGTAACGATTTTATGCATTTCTATTGCTTATTCAAAGAAAAAGTCTTCTAAAGTTACAGAATTTCGTTAAAAACGGTTAAAATAGTAAAATGCGAACATCGTTTGGTCCATTCTCGACGAAAAGCAACAACCGTTATCATTATCTTTTTACGCGTGAAGGTTTCGTTATGGTACTTCATTGTGAAGTTTGGTAATTTTTGAAATTCATTATTTGGAAAACGGCATAATCATTCGGTGTGAAATTTAAATCAAGAATAAAAACAATTTTTTTCCTTTCTAACGCAGTTTGTCTAACGATTTTGTGAGAAATACTTTTTGAGCTATTAATTTTTTCAGTAACTTCAAATGTTTCATTTTCCGAGATTAACCTGTGGCAACGACGGATTGCTGTGACTTTTCATAAACATGAAAAATGATAGAGATTGAAAGAATAAGCCTCCCTGTGGGTGGCTAATTAGAAAAAGAAATAAGCTCCTTTTGGGAATTAGATCAGGTAAGTGAATTAAAACCCTTAGTTAGTGAGGAGTTAAATTACTGTGATGAACATTTTTTAAAAACTCATTACCGAAAACCGGACGGTAGGTACGTAGTTGAATTACCCTTTAAATCTCAAATGTTAGATAATTCTTTGGGAGATTCAAAACAAATTGCCACTAAAAGATTAAACCAGTTATGGAAACGTTTAGAGCAAGATCCCAAATTAAGGGAATTATACATAGAATTTCTAAGCGAATACGCTACATTGGGACACATGGAGGAAATGTCTGATGACACAAATCCTGATGCAGGATATTTTTTCCCTCATCACGGTGTTTTGCGACCGTCAAGTACCACAACTAAATTAAGAGTTGTTTTTGATGGGAGTTGTAAAACTAGTAATGGAAAGTCTCTAAACGATTTATTGTTTAAAGGAGGGTTAATACAGGATGATCTTTTTGCGATTATGATCCGTTTTAGGAAAAATATTTTCGCATTTACTGTTGATGTAAATAAAATGTTTCGACAAATAGAAGTAAATCCGTTGCATACTAGATATCAAAAAATATTGTGGAGAGAGGGGAGGGAAAAACCGGACAGAATCTATACCCTGAAAACAGTTACGTATGGCTGTGCAAGTAGTCCATTCCTCGCCACTAGAGTTCTCCAGCAGTTAGCAACAGATGAAGCAACCAATTTTCCATTAGCAGCTAAGGTCGTAATGAGCGATATGTACAGGGATGATTGCCTTTCTGGGTCTTCAGACATTGCGGAATTTAACGAAATTAAAGGACAATTGACAGATCTCTTCAAAAGAGGCCAGATGTCTTTACATAAATGGCAATCTAATGTTGTTGAAGAAATAACCCCTGATTCTCAAATTTTTCCGTTTAACCAAAATTCTGAAAATACTTCATCTAAAACTCTCGGAATACTTTGGGACTGCACTAGTGACACTTTTAAATTTACGGTGATTGTCAACAGAAGTGCTAACTATACAAAACGCGAAGTTTTAAGTCAAATTGCCAGACTCTTCGACCCTTTAGGGTTACTAGGGCCGGTAATTTGCCGTGCTAAAATCTTTATGCAAAAACTGTGGTTACTAAAGTGTGACTGGAATGATAACATTCCACTTCCTGTTGCTCAAGCATGGGACAAGTTCCTTAATTCACTTGTTTTGATAGAATCATTCAAGATACCTAGATGCATTCTCATTAAAGATGTATCGACTATAATTTTGCACGGCTTTGCTGATGCTAGTGAAAAGGCTTACGGAGCGTCTCTTTATCTCCAATCAGTATCGAACTCTTGTTCTGCTTCTCATCTCATTTGCAGCAAAAGCAGAGTTGCCCCAATTAAAACTCTCAGCATCCCACGACTTGAACTGTCAGCGTGTTTGTTATTGTGCCAACTTACTCAAAGAGTAGTAAACGCACTAAAGCTTAATTTTGACAAGGTCATACTTTGGTCAGACTCCACCATTTCCTTAGCCTGGATAGCAACTTCACCTCATCTCCTTAAAACCTTTGTGGGCAATCGAGTCTCTCAGATTCAAGAACTGTCAAAAAACTATGAGTGGAGATACGTTCCTTCAAAACTTAATCCATCTGATGCGTTATCCAGAGGTCAAGATGCTACGTCCCTTTCAACCAACAAACTGTGGTGGGAAGGCCCCGATTTCCTGAAAAAGGACATTAGTGAACTTTTTCCTCAAAATGACTCTCACAAAAATGATGAACTCTTTTTAAAGGAACTAAAGTCAGTTCCGGTCTTAACTTCAGTTATAAAAAATGACTTTATTAACTCTTTTCTTAATATTTCAAACAGTTATGTGAAACTAATAAGAGTATTAGCGTTTATTTTCAGGTTTTTTAACAACTGCAAGAATAATGTTAAACTTAAAAATCACTTAATGTTGGAGGAAATAAAATTTGCCAGAAATGTATTGCTGAAAAAGATTCAAGGTGAGTATTTCTCAACAGAAATTTCGGCATTGAAAAAGGGCATGTCTATCCCTATAAAAAGTAAGTTAAGGTTCTTAAATCCATTTCTAGATCAAGATGATCTATTAAGAGTAGGTGGTCGCTTAGCCAACTCAAATTTAAGCTATGACCGATCTCACCAAATTATTTTACCCCCAGGTAGTAAATTAACAGAAATCATCTTTATTTACTATCATAAAAGAGACTTACATGTTGGTCCTCAAGGACTATTGAATACTGTAAGACAATTATTTTGGCCTATTAACGGAAGAAACATTGCTCGTCAAGTTGTTCACGATTGTGTTCAATGTTTCAAAATAAAACCTACAATTGTCAATCAAATCATGGGTAATTTACCCCCTGAGAGAGTAATCCAAAGTCCAACCTTTTCTAATGCAGGACTTGATCTATGTGGTCCATTTTTGATTAAATATCGCAACCAAAGAAAGGGAATGTTTAATAAGGTTTATGTAGCAATTTTCATATGCATGGTGACAAAAGCAGTGCATTTAGAGTTGCTTTCTGATTTAACTTCTAATGCATTAATTGCAACTCTAAAAAGATTCTTTGCTCGCAGAGGCAAAAGTAGTACAATCTCATGTGACAATGCATCCAACTTTGTTGGAGCATCTAGAGAATTGAAAAAATTATTAAATTCTATAGATAAGAATAATGATGATGTATCAAAATTCCTGTCATCCGAGCAAGTTCTCTGGAAATTTCTACCCCCTCGTTCACCAAATTTTGGAGGTCTCTGGGAGAGAGGTGTCGGACAGTTCAAATATCACCTAAAAAGATCTATTGGTGTTATGAAATTAACTTTAGAAGAATTTTTGACAATTACTACCCAAATTGAAGGTATTCTTAATTCTCGCCCTCTTTCCCCACTGTCCTCTGATCTAGAAGACTATGAAGTTTTGACCCCAGGTCATTTCCTTATTGGAAGACCAATCAATGCTCTACCTGAGCCAAATTTGATAAATGAAAAGGAAAACTTGCTCGACCGATGGCAGAAAACTCAAAAAATCGTGCAACTCATATGGAAAAATTGGACCAATTCCTATTTAAGTCATTTACAGCAGAGGTCCAAATGGCTCTTTAAAAAAGAAAACGTTGCACCAGGTATGATGGTTCTTGTAAAGGATGGTGACCTACCAGTTTGTAAATGGATAATAGGTCGAATTTCAGAAATAATAAAAGGAAATGATGATAATGTCAGAGTTGTAGTAGTTCGTACTCCATCTGGACTTTACAAAAGAAGTATTTCTAACATATGTATTTTACCTATTGTAGATAACGATAATATCAATTAATCTTAGCATTTATCTATTGAATTTATTATTTCTTATCATTGTATTATATATTAGTGCATAATGTGTAGCCATTAATTAATAATTCATTGTATGTTATTGTATATTCATTTGTTGTATCTCATTGAACTATTAGAATACTTCAATGGGGGCCGGTATGTGCGCTCCCGAAGTTTGCTTAATAGATCAGCGCCACCTAGCTGATAAATTGTAAAACCGTCAGTTGAGCTTCGTTCTCAAACGAGCAGCATCTCATGTCACGAGTGCCCTTGCGCTCAAACCAGAAGTTAAACAAAACTTCACTTGCCCCTTGGCAATTAATTAAATAAATAATTAAAAACTTACTACAGTCCACTCTCTTACTGCTCCCGACAGATACTTTGATTTTGAAATCAAATGTTTTGATTTATGATATTATTTCTTATTTATTTATTTATTTTCTCTTTTAAATGAAAAGTGTGGAGTATTTTAAATTTATGTAATATAAGCATTTTAGATTAAAGTTAAGTATTTTAAATGAAATGAGTCACAGGTTTATAATTTAAAATTAAATTAATTGTAGTATGAATGACGGTGATGGGAACGATATTTGGCGAATTATCATCTGCTCCCGGCTAACAAAAATACTCATAATTAAAAAAAAGAATAAAAATAAATAAATGATAGTTTGTTGTAAATAAATATTGATATACATATCAAAAATAATTTATAGAATTAACTAGGGGGCCTACCCCCTGCGACCTACGCTCGCCAACCCCCGCTCAGACTTCGAAGCCTCTAAAAACATGACAGCGTGCTTTATTTTATAAATATTGGTAAATCTGTAATTGGGTTGCCATGCTTTTAACGTTTTAATGGGGCATTTTTTGATTATCATGGCCTCATACACAGCTGTTGCGACAACTGACGACTGTTTTCGGGAATGATAAGTAAAATCAATTACAACGTGAAAACCAACTTGTATAAAATGGTTAGGTTTAAATTGTGGCTACCTCTCGGACTTTTATAACAACGATCTGTATTCTATTCTTCCTTTGCGTTTAAGGATGAGAAAAATTACATCTGCTTGTGAATAACATTAAGAACTACGGTATTGAAAAGTACTATGTTATAGACATTTTCAGTAACAGGTTTTAATTTTCTCCCTATTTTAGAGCACCATCATTGCATATTTTCATGTTATTTTGAATATGTAAATTATTTTTTTAATTAATATGTATATACGAATTTTCTAATAATTATTTATCATACAAAATTAATTAAATATTTTGTGCATGTATGTCTGCATTTATTCGGCATCAATTGATGAGATATTTAAACAAATTTGCTATCCCCGATAATTTTACACCATGTTATGTCACTTGAATATTGTCCATAAGAAAATCGGGTACTTTTCCATTATAGGATCCTTTGCTTTTAGGTTTGGCGTAATTCGAGCTTCAAAAAGGGATAGATTCGTTAATATACATAGATTTGTTGCCAAAAGTTATGAAAATAAACCCAATAAACTTTTGGTGCTTTTCTATTATAGGGGTCTTGACGCTTTTTTAAAAAGCTTGGTGGAAAAAACCAAGCAGGATAGAAAACCAAGCAGGATATTTTATTCTTCCGTTCAGTTGGGCAATTATTATATTATATATTAGTTTCAAATATACAAATTAATGATTTTATAAAGTCGTTTAATTAAATTTTACAAAAAAATAACAAAATGATATCAATAAATAATAATTACTATTAATTCCTTTTCCTCCCTTTCTTTTGCGTTTACCTAAATGACGTCATTTGGACGAATTTATTCAAAACATTTTCAGTTTATAAATTAAATTAAATGCTGACAGACGATTGAATCCTGACGATAGAAATGTGATTTTTTTTTTTTTTTCAGATTTTACTGAAAAACATAATTTAATCACAATCTTGTCTTCATTATCGATTGAAATAAAAGATAAATCCAATTTCAATTTGAAAATGACGAATAAAAAGAAATCAACAATCCCTATCGGGATCATTTTCAATTTTTTCCCTTTTTTGTCACAAAAAAACTGAGTAATTAGTTGCCATCATTATAGAAATGTCATTAAAATTAGAAAAAAATTAATATCTCGAAAACTAATTCCAATTTCAAAATTCTATTACCAGTATTGACATCCGTGGATTTTTATGAACAATTGGTATTAATTTCACCATCAAGCGTTTAATATTTTATTAAAAATAGCCCTGAAATTTAATCAGTTGTTTAATCAGTCGTTTCATAAAATCGTTTCATAAATTCGTTTCATAAAATCGTTTCACAAATTCGTTTCATTAGGATTTTATATATATAGGGTAGAAATAAAAAATAAAAGTAAATAAACAACAATTTCCATAACAAAGTTTTCGCCAAATTGGCGGGGGAGGGGGGGGGGGGAATCGCGCCAACGTGCGTATGTGACATTTGTGCCCAAAAAATATGCGAAATGCTACCATGATCGCAAAAGTTCATGATTTGTCTATTAGAATCTTCCGATTTGGCGAAGGATTAAGGGAAAATTAAATTATGAATAAATGTAACGTGTTGCAATGTTTAACATACATTTAAGGGAGACCAAACTGGTCGCCAGTGGCGGCTAGTCAATAATAATCTTACGATTTTACTCTGCTGTTTTATTTCATATAAGTAAAGTTACCGGCATTCTGCTAACTAAATTATCATATTTACAACGATTAAAAGTATATAACATTGCACAATTAAATGTTATGAATATTACATCAAAACGGAAAAATGGTTAATACTTACATTCGATAGATTATCCTAAGTATCTCGTCCTTTATATTAATTGATGAAACTACTTAATAAAACCTCTTAACACAATTAACTAGTAATGCATTACACTAGTATAACTTGTGTATAGCAATTTAAAAGAAAAGAAAAGAATCTCAATGAAAATTGTTTTTGTATTTATTAATAAAGGTTGGAACGTTAGAACAATTGGTTTTTAAACACACACGAAAATGAAAGTAATGGGATTCCTTTGTGACAGCTGCGCGTCAAAGTACGTTTTCAGTGAGACCGCGACTGTCACGTGACTTTCAACCACGGTAGCCCTCTGCGTTAGCCCCGATTTTTCATGTATGACGTCATATTAGCCTGTTTCCTATGGTTACGCATATTGAAACCTTGTATTATTACCAAAAACAAAAAAAAAGTACGTTTTATTTCTAATAATATTATTTAATCTTTTTAATTCTTTAATTTTTTTATTTCATTTTCATTTTTCACGTGAAAATTTTTCAATTGAACCTAAATTGTAGAGTAAAAATTATTATCCCGGGTTTTTAATTAGTTTTGGCAACGATGAAGTATTAGCAACGGTAAAGTAAATTTAACCATTTTAAAATATTATACGAAAAAATGTCCATTTATTCTCTATGAAAATAACGAAATTTGGAATTATTAAGAAAAATATTTGAATAAAATTAACAAAAACCAGCCTATGTTCATAAGAGGGTTATAATCCACCTATATGCAAAAACACAGGATCATTAAATGCTCCATTTTGACGCTGGCTTCAGCCTAACATTTACACACAATCAGATTTATAATATTATTAGGACTAGCTGTTACCCGTGACTTCGTTCACATATAATTAAAAGAAGAATAAATGCATTAATTAAGCAAAATACTTCATTCTCGATAATTAGAAACGTAAATAATTAACTAATTCTTTATCACATTCCATAGGAGACAATACAGTATTTCTATGTTGGCCTTGACATAACTAAGTTTTAAAAAAGTGAAATTTTGTGACAAATAATCACGAAAAGGAAACTGCAACCAATGAAAAAAGGCGGGCCAAATAAAATCGTGGAAATCGGCGAATTATATAAAAACATATGTCAAGTTTACCTGGTAAACCATTTTACTTTTAACGCCTTTGTGAAACGTTTTAATAGCAATCCTACAAAGATAATGGAAATACAGTCGAGCCTGTTTATAGCGAGCCCGCATTTAACGAGATTCCGCATTTAGCGAGGAAAATGGAGTCTTTTGAGTTGTATAATGTTAATAATGTATTGAAATATACTCTTTTAGCGAACAAATTTTTATACTTTGCTCGGATTTAACGAGGGAAATAATTATGGAAGCATCTGAAATAAGTACAGAAATAATAATTTAAAAAAGAAAAACATACTGTTTTTCTAGAATTTCCCGTCTTGTTGTAAAGAAAAAATAAGCATTCTTTAAAGTTATCCAACAACAGGTGCAATCATCAGAGACAGGCATAGATTCTTGGAAGGGAGGTGGTGTTAACTGAATGCCAGTCCTATTGTCCGTTTCCTGGAAGGGTACGGGAGAGAATGAAAGAATCCTAACTCACAAAGAATGGAATTCGAAATCCCTTGGTGCTTTACAGTGGTTAAAGATAGCGGACGCAGGGGAGGTGGGGGGGAGTTAGGGACGTTGTCAAGTGCAGTCGTTCATGAAGACTCCTCCCTTCAATGGCTTGACCCACTCGAAATCAGGTGCAATTACCGGTTTCACAACTACGTGTAAGAAAAAATTATTTTCGGCTTGTGCTTTTTCTTGAGAGCGTGTTTTTTATTCTGCTGTTTAAAATGTCGAAAAGAAAAGTTCTATCCGTAAGAGAAAAAGTGGAAATTATAAAACTCTTGGATAAAGGTGAAAAAAATGTTACAATATGTAAGCAGTATGGACTTTCTTCTTCAACTGTGTCAACTCTTTTAAAAAACAAGGAGTCCTTAATGAAAGTATATGAAGCGAATGTGACCGATTCCAAACGGTTGAAGAAATGTGAAAAAGAGGACTTGGATGAAGCGCTGTTAAAATGGTTTGTTCAGCAACGGAATTCTTGTTTACCGATAACTGGGCCCATCATTAAAATCCAAGCGGAAAAATTTGCAGCTCAGCTAGATTACCCAGATTTTTCTTGCTCTAATGGATGGCTACATCGTTTCAAGCAACGTCATAACATCTGTGCAGGAAAAATAATCGGCGAAGCCTCCAGTGTGAACGACAAGGATGTGAAAGACTGGTTAGATTGCACATGGAAAGATGTACGTGAAAATTATGCTGACGATAACATCTACAATGCTGATGAGGCCGGCGTCTTTTACAATATAACTCCTTATCAAACGATGAAGTTTAAAGGTGAAAAATGTGTGGGCGGTAAGTTGCTAAAAAATCGCTTAACTGTGTTAATGTGTTGCAACATGTCAGGCAAAGACAAGAAAAAACTTTTTATCGTCGGTAAATCTGCAAATCCAAGATGCTTTAAAGGGGTAAAAAGTCTTCCAGTGACTTACAAATCGAACAAAAAAGCATGGATGACTTCTGAATTATTTTAATCTTATTTGCACGAGTGGGATAAGGTGCTTCAAAAACAGAAAAGAAAGATTGCACTCATCATTGATAATTGTTCTGCTCACCTGCAAGTCAGCAATTTAAAAAACATAAAACTTGTTTTCTTACCGCCTAACACAACCTCAGTGTTACAGCCTCTCGATCAAGGAGCTTCAAATGCTATTATAGAAAGCAATTGATTCTCATGATGTTAGAGAGAAATGAAAAAGATCAGTATCTTAAAATTTCTGTTCTTGACGCTATACACCTGATGACAGATGCTTGGGGAAGTGTGACTCAATCTTGTATCCAAAATTATTACAGGAAAGCTGGATGGATTGACATAAATGAAGGTGACTTCGAAGGTGAAGATGACTTGCCACTCTCAGTCTGGTTGCAACAAAATAACATTGAGAAGTTTAACGATGTTTTAAACATCGATGACAACAATAACGTTGATGACGGTGTCTTAACGTCGGGCTTACTCTCCACTGAGGATATCGTCGTGGAAGTGGTAAAACCAAGAGCAGGAAGAGCAAGTGATAGTGACTCGGAAGAAGAAACTGTCCTTAAAACGCCGACACGTGATTGTGCTGAAGAATCATTACAAAATCTAAAACAGTTTTTTGAAGCAATGAAAAATACTGATGATGCAACATTTGATGCATTAAGTGTTTTAAGACGGAAATTGAAAGAAACAAAATTTTGTAAACTCAAACAATCAACTTTGGAGGAATATTTTTCCAATTCTCAATAAAGATTACCAAGCAGTAATTCACGTAAGTTGTTTTTTATGTATATACTATTAGTTATTAACTAGGATTCGGATTTAGCGAGCGACCGGATTTAACGAGCATTTTTCTGTGTCCCGAGCTCCTCGTTAAATACGGGTCCTACTGTAGTATATTCTTTTTCATTAAATTCAATTCTTGTGAATAAGGAGCAATTATTGTAGACCTAAATGCAAGGAGCTTAAATTTGCCTCCTTGATTTAATCTATAACTGAAAAAAAATTCTTTATTTCTAAATGAAAATATGTTGACAAACGAGTTTTGTTCTCCAGAATAAATTGATTCATGAAGTTTGAATATGTGAAAATACGTTTTTATTTTTAAAAAATTTTACTGTAATCAAGATTATTTTTTTCTTTCACCATCTATTCAAACTGAAAATAATTTTTTTTTTTTTTTTAAATGAGAAAAAATATATTAATTTGTTTTATTTCTTATTTTTTATCCACAAAAATGGAATAATTTAGTTGCCATTTTTAGAGAAACTTCGTTAAAATTTACAATAAATAAATAAATAAATAAATAAAATAAAATAAAATAATAAAAATAATATCTCGGAATTTAAATCATTTTTTTAAATTTTGAGAATTTATGACATCCTCGGATGAATTGTAACCGGTGTTAAGTAAATTGCGTTGCGTTCGACAATCTAAAAAGAGTAGTTGCGAAATACAAACAGGCGGTCAGATTTTAATGTAATAGATTCGTATTTATTTTTATTTTCTTAATAATCATAGTGTGGTTTTTGGCAAAAAACTCTCATCTGTATGTAATTGATATTTATGCTTAATAATCGGTATAGATAAAAAAAATTTCAATTTTTCATTTTAAATATGTCGTGAAACTAATCTACTTTCTATACTTACTGATCCTTGTATTATTAATGTACGGAATTAATTCCCGCTCCTTGTAAAACACATTTGAAAATTCCCGTTTTATTTCAAATATGACATCACATTTTCCTTAGAGAAATCTCTTTTTAATGCCATAATTCTTGTTTATTTTCTTTTTCTGGCAATCACGACGTAAATTTTAGAGGACAACTCACATTTGTATGTGACTGGTACTCAAGCTAATTATTAATCAGTATCGATAAAATATATTTCAGTTTTTCATCTTAAATATTACGTCCATTATCTATCTACTTTCATTATACATTGATATTCATGCTCCTTGTATTATTACGACTATTTGAAAATACATGTTTTATTTATGACGTCATATTTGTCCAAGCCGAGGAGGATCCTTTTCATAGTTCCATGGTCCAAGCAAAATCTATTTTTAATAATATAATTATTGTTCATTTTTCCTTCTAATTATAACGCAGTCTTTTGACAGAAAAAGATCTTTTTAATGTAACCGATATTCATACTTCATGTATAATAACAAATACTCCATATTTTTGTTTCAAATATCACGGAAATTCATCTTCTTTTGAATTCTTTTTCATTTTCCTTTTTCACGTGAAAATCGTTCAATTGAAAATTAATTGTTGAGGAAAAATTATTTTTCCGTGTTTTTATTTATTGGCAACGATCAAAGCCCTAGCAACGATAAAGTAAAATGGTTAAATTTTATAGGAAAATGTCCATTGATTCTCTATGAAAATAATCTAATTTTGAATTATTAAGAAAAGTATTTGAATAAAATAAACGAAAACCAGTCTATGTTCATTTCCGGGTTATAATCCATCTATATGCAAAGGTACAGGTCCATTAATTTCTCCATTTTGACGCTGGCTCCAGCCTAACATTTGCACACAATCAGATTTATAATATTACTAGCTGTTACCCGTGACTTCGTTCACGTAACATTAAAAGAAGAATAAATACATTAATTAAGCAAAATATTTTAGTCCCGATAATTAAAAACGTTAATAATTAACTAACTATTTATCACATTTCATAGGAGACAATACGGTATTTTTTGTTATAGGGACCTTGACGTAACTCAGTCTTAAAAAAGTGAAATTTTGTGCCAAATAATCGGAAAAATGAAATTGCAACCAATGCAAAAAGGAGGGCCAAATAAAATCGTGGAAATAGACTAATTGGGTAAAAACAAATGTCAATTTTACCTGATAGACAATTTTACTTTTAAGGCCTATGTGAAACGTTTCAATAGCCATAGCCATCCTTCAAAAAAACATTAATTGGAAATAGTATATGCTTTTTCTTTAAATTCAATTCTGCCTCCTTGGTTTAATGTATAGCTAAAACAAATCTTGTTTTCTAAATGACAGTATGTTAATAGCCAATTTTTGTTCTCCAGAATAAATTGATTCATGAAGTTTGAATATGTGAAAATATGTTTTTATTTCTCGGATAATTTACTGAAGTCAAGATTTTGTTTTCACAATCTATTCAAAGTGAAAATAAATTCTGTTTTTCAGTTTTAATGAGAAAATGGTGTAAAAAATATACTGATCTGTTTTATTTCTCCTTTTTTTATACACAAATATGGAGTAGTTTACTTTCCGTTTTTAGAGAAACTTCGTTAAAATTTACAAAAAAAAAAAAAAAAAATCTT
Source organism: Maratus michaelseni (assembly GCA_963931845.1). Taxonomy (NCBI): domain Eukaryota; kingdom Metazoa; phylum Arthropoda; class Arachnida; order Araneae; family Salticidae; genus Maratus; species Maratus michaelseni. The sequence goes on along the minus strand of OZ007591.1, from coordinate 36,898,599 downwards.
GGCATCTAATTTAATTTTTTTAATTCTGAGAGTTTGTGTGACATCCTCGGATCAATGATAACCGGTATTAAGTAAATAGCGTTGCGTTCGATAGTCTAGGAGTAGTTGCGAAATACAAAAACACGGTCAGATTTTAATATAATAGATTCGTGTTCATTTTCCTTTTCTTAAAATTATGATGTGATTTTTAGCAGAAAACTCTCATCTGTGTATAACGGATACTCATGCTTAATAATCAGTATAGATAAAAAAAGCATTTAAATTTTTCATTATAAATATGGCTTGAAATTCATCTACTTTTTATACTTACTGATCCTTGTCTATATTATCTCATCAAAAAGTCACCTGTAAAAAATGCAGCCAAGTCTCGTAACTCATTTACCGTAAAAAGTACTGAGATCGTATAAAGCCAAGTTTAACTATCTTATTAACTCTGAAATTTTCATTCACAAATCACTCCTAGTCTCTACATCTTTAGTTAATTATTATTTTATGACTTGGCAATTACGCAGCACAGGAAAGTTATTACATCTTACTATGTCATGGGATGGGATGGGATAATTTAACTAAAGCAAATTATATACGGACAGGGAAGCTATTACACCTTAATATGTTATAGTATTATTTGATTAAGACTAACTATATACATCACATTCTCGTGCTACGTAATTGCCAAGTCACAAAATAATAATTAACTAAAGATGTAGAAACTAGGAGTGATTTGTGAATGAAAATTTCAGAGTTAATAAGATAGTTAAACTTGGCTTTATACGATCTCAGTACTTTTTACGGTAAATGAGTTACGAGACTTGGCTGCATTTTTTACAGGTGACTTTTTGATGAGATTTCACTTCTTTTTGTAAGTAATCCTCCTTTTCTTGATTTTGGGCTCTTTTTGGAGATCATCCACTGATTTTCGAAGAAGTTACCTTAAAGAAATTTCAGGTAACTAGGCAAGCACTAAGTTATGGGAGGGGGGAGTCAAAAGTACTCTCAATTGCTTCCAGGAAAGATGCTATCCATCTGAGATATTACTTGCAGCCTAGATACTTGATATTTAGCACAAAAGTACTGTTTAGGATAAAAAGAAAGCTAAAATTAAAATTCCCGGAAATTTTCAATAAAACAAACTCTTTTCGATTTTTCGAAGTTTTTTTTTTTCGTTTTTTTTTTTTTGTCTTTTTTTCCGGCTTTTAAAATTTTTCCTTACTTTGTATCCTAAGCCCACCCTACCTTTCTGCTAAATGTCAAGCTGGCAGGACTACAAAATCGAATTATTTCCAAACCTTCGACTTTTTATAAATTTATTGATTTTTCGATTTTACTTCTAAGTTTCCTGATTGTAATGCCAATATAGTATTTCTTTGATCCGTCTTCTTAGGATCATTTAGGTTCAATTTAAAGATAAATCAAGGTAATCTTAGAGTCACCATGATTTTATTTAGAAAGGACTACCAAGCCATAACCAGCCAGTAATGTCGGGAGGAGAGAGGGAGCTGTGAAGATTTTTTTGGTGCTAACATCATTTAACAATCCACATTTCATATGCAAATTAAATAGAGTATAACCTGTGAAAGAAAACAAACATGTCTATAAAGAAACCGCTCATAACGCAGCCGGTCTATAGCGGAACTTTTCTATACCGAAATTCGTAAAAAAAAAAGAAAAAAAGCATAATCCGGGGAAAAAAACATAAAACAATTAGGGGCGGTGTACTAGCTAATAGGACAATTACCTTAAAACTCATGTTTCTAGAACTACAAAGTCGAATTGTTTTCAAATTTTCGATTTTTTTTACAGATATTTCGATATTTCAATTTTATTTTCGAATTTTACAAATTTTTAAAAGTTTCTTTTTTGAATCGTAAATACTACCTTTACACTACATTTTAAGTCTCTACGACTGCAAGATCAAATTATTTTCAATTTTTAATTTTTTTTCGAATTTTTTGTTCGAATTTTCCAGATTTTTTAATTTTTTCTTTTTTTGTGTTCTTTATTCCATATTTCAAGTTTCTAGCGCTACAAAATCGAATTATTTTCAAATTTTCGATTTATTTCGATTTTTTTTAATTTTATTTTCGAATTTATTGTGTTTTAATTTTTCATTTTTCTCTATAACACTACCTTTACGCTGAATTTTTAGTTTTTAAAGCTACAAGATCAATTATTTTTCAATTTTTCGAATTTTCCAGATTTTTTTAATTTTTCCCTTTTTTTTCTATCCTAAATACTACCTTTATTCCAAATTTCCAGTTTTTAGCTCTAAAAAATCGATTTTTTTTTTCAAATTTTCGTTTTTTTCGATTTTTTAATTTTATTTTCGCTTTTTGTTGTGTTTTTAATTTTTTTTTCTTTTTCTGAATCCCTTTACACAAATTTTCTGTTTCGAAGACTACGAGACCGAATAATTTTCAATTTCTCATTTTTTTTTCGAATTTTGCGGATTTTTTTTTCGAATTTTTCGTGTTTTTAAATTTTTCCTTAAATAGCATCCTAAATCTTACCTTTATTCCAAATTTCAAGTTTCTAGCGCTATAAAATCGGATTATTTTCAAATTTTCCTTATTTTTCAATTTTTTCAATTTTATTTTCGAATTTTATTGTATTTTTCATTTTACCTTATTCCGAAACCTAAACACTATCTTTACGCCGAATTTTAAGTTTCTAAGGCTAAAAGATCAAATTATTTTCAATTTTTCAGACTTTTTCGAATTTTTGAATTTTCCGGATTTTTGAATTTTTCCTTATTTTCTATCCTAAATACTATCTTCATTCCGAATTCAAAGTTTCTAGCGCAACAAAACGGTATATTTTCAAATTTTCGGTGTTTTTCGATTTTTCCGATTTTTAAATTTTATTTTCGATTTTTATTGTGTTTTTAATTTTTTCTTATTCTGAATTCCAAACACTACCTTTACGCCGAAATTTAAGTTTCTAAGGTTAAAAGATATATATTTTTCATTTTTTCAATTTTTTTCGAATTTTTCGAATTTTTGAATTTTTTTTTCGATTTTTCTGGATTTTTTCAATTTCTTCTTTTTTTGTATCCTAAATACTACCTTTATTCCAATATTGAAGTTTCTAGCGCAAAAAAATCGGATTGTCTTCAAATTTTCGGTTTTTTTCAATTTTTTCGATTTTTTCAATTTTGCTTTCGATTTTTTTTGGTGTTTTTGATGTTTTCTTTTTCTGGATGCTAAACACTACCTTCACACCAAATTTTAAGTTTCTAAGACTACAAGATCGTATTATTTTCGATTTTCAATTTTGATGGAATTCGTTGAATTTTCGAATGTTTTTCTTTCGAATTTTCCGGATTTTATAATTTTTCTTTTCTTTGTATCCTAAACACTACCCTTTTTCCAAATGTCAACTTTCTAGGGCTACGGAATCTACCTAATCTTTTTGATGACGCGTGAATGAGTGAGTGAGTGAGTGACAAAAAATCGAATGTTTGAGTTCATATATCGTCTGAAGTAGAAAAGACAGAAAGTTGTAATTTTAAATTTTGGTCTTATTCGCCACATTCTCTAGAAAAACGAAGTTCCAGACTTTTGGGAAACTTCAGCGCAGAGATATGGGGGGGGGGGGGGTCAAAAGTGCCCTGAGTTGCTTCCAGAAAAGTATGCTTATGGCTGTCCTCTCTCGACTTGGCGAGGGCACTGCCGTGCCTCCAGATCTTGCCAAGGCTGTGGTTTTCCTATTAGACTTAATGTTAGCTATATGCTCCATTTTTCTGCAACTAAATTTCCTCATGCCAATATAGTAATTCATTGATCCGTTTTCTTAGGATCGTTTATGTTCAACTTAGAGATAAATCAAGAGAATCTTAGAATCACCATGATTTTATTTAGAAAGGACTATCAAGCCATAACCAACCAGTAATGTCGGGAGGGAGGGAGAGATGTGAAAATTTTTGTGCGACCAACATCTTTTAACAACAAATATTCCATATATAAATTAAATAGAGTAAAGCCTGTGAAAGAAAATGAACCTGTCTATAAAAAAAAGGTCTATAACGTAGCCAGTCTATAGCGGAACTTTTCTATTACAAAATTCGTAAACAAAAGAAAAGAAAAGCATAATCCGGGGAAAATAACACAAAACAATAACGGAAGGTGTACTAGCTAATAGGACAATTATCTTAAAATCTATCTAAAACAAACTATCCCCATCCTGTGGGATTTGTTTTTCAATGTTTTACTTTATTTAATGCAAAACATAGATTGCATCCGACAACTCATAAAAAAGTCCTCCGGCCTGTACCGGCAGGAAAAGGTAGCTTTCCTATATCTTCGTTTTAAAATTTTAGCTAATGTTACTCGAAAACAGCAAGTTAAAATGCAAAGAAACCGTTTACAAAAGATTCGTTTACACTGAATTTGAATAAGAAATTCGCCAAATTATTGAGCTATAGCCAAGTTGGCTTCATTTATGAAGACTTATTTTTGTCACCAAATTTGGCGAGATTTCGCCAATTGTCGTGAAGTTTGGCGAGAATTTGGCGCTAATGGATATGAATATATAGTTTTATGCGTATGATTGGGAAAATGATTACAACAAAGAAAGAAAATAATTTGCGAGAAATCGCGTTCACTAAAACTTATAAATTTATATTAAAATCATTAAAATTACAGACATTACAATTCACTTTCATAAAACATTAAAAACATATTAAAATTGGACGTTTCGGATTTACATGGAAAATCCCTCTTCAACAACAACATTTCACTTAGCGTAAATCATAGCTCAAAAATATCAACAAATAGCAAATGCAACGTATCAAAATTTCGAAGTCAAAGTTACAGTTATAATAACACGGAGTATTCATTCGGGATTGCACCTGCTTGACCATTATTGACCATAAATTTATCGTTGTTTTTAGCACTTTCCAACCTAGTTGAAAAGTGCTTATGACTTCGGTTTGTCTGGCCGTCTGCCGTCTGCCGTCTGTCCGTGCTCTAACTCCCGTAAATATGCTCGGATTGCTCTGCAATTTTTATATGTTATTGTTGTTATCTATAGCATGTTCCCTATTTCAACTGAAGTGTGTAGCACTTATAGTTTTTTTACAGGGACACTCAAAAGAATTCCGTTACATTGCGGTCTATGGGGAAAAATCATTTGCGGCTTATTTAAATAATGTTTCACTATTTTAAACGCATTGTAATTTATCACTAATATTAAGGACGGTAAACGTCTGTGTGTGTTTCTGTCTGTGCACTCCGCCTTTGTACCCGCAAAGGCTCCTGGACTAATCGACGCACCAACGGCGGACGCGGACCGAAAAATTCGCAAAAAAGGCGCGACGCTCAAGTTTCGATCGGGTCGGGATTCCGACCCGGACCCGGGGAGTTATTAATGAGCGAAAGTGTTTTAATTACCGACCGAAACCGAAGTTGGAAGAGAAGTCAAAACAGCGAAAAGTTCGCCTTCCGTTTTGATAATCGCAGACATCCAAATCGTCGCTTTTTAACGCATCATCGAATAAAAAAAAATGTACCGGAGGTATCGATCCAAAAATCGAGGTACACACGCGGCCGATTTTTGTCGTTGCAAAACGTCAAATTTTTTGAAATTCGGACCGTAACTTTTCTTTATTTCGGCCAAAAACTGACCAGACATCCAACATCGACCCCAGACGTAAAAAGAGGTTGCCGTAAAGAATGCAGTCCGACAGATCCGAGATTGAATCGCCCCAGTACTTTTTGAAACAAGTGGAAATAATGACTCTACATTCGCGAAAATTTGCTAACACGTGTATAAAAAAATCGCGAATTCAACAAAAAAAAATTCGTAAAAATCGACCAGTAATTTTTGAAGATATCAATTAAAACTCATTAATGACACGGCAAATGAATTTATTTCTATTCCGAAGAGACAGCTTCTTTTTTATTTCAACATTCAACGGAGACAAATCGTCTGTGGATAAGTCATTTCTGAAAGAGATAAAATAGTCAACTGCGTTTTTTCAGAGGGGGGGGGGGGGCATTTCCGAATCTAAGGGGCGCATTAATTTCAAACTTTGACAGGGCGACTCAAAATGGATTCTGCTTTCAGAATATCTAAAAATTATTCTCATATCTTCATTAGGAGCCGATATATTATTTTATTGTATAATTAATCATCGTTATTTGTATAATTAAAGCAAAAGAAAGATTTCTATTACAGTGCCGGCTAGATATTACGATTTTAAGAAGTAGGCCGCGTCTAAAAACTGCCATAACGAGTATCTTAAGTTTTTGTTTTAGAGTGGCAACCAGATATTATGATAGGAAAAAGCGGGCTTCGCCCGTTATCGATTTTTTTTTTTTTTTTTTTTTTTTTTTTTCAGTTTTAAGTTTTCCTACAGGTCCCTGTCTTTGAACAAGAAGTCCGGTAGTCTAAATAAGTTGTTTGACATCAGATTTTTTTTTTTCCGGCAGTCTAATTCAGTTGTTTAAGGAAAAGCAGTGTCCTCCCCCCCCCCCCCCCCTTCAAGTTTTTTTATCTTAACTGTGGGGTTCTAGAGGTTCGTTCAGTTCGAGGTTTATCTTATTCGAGGTTTATTTTTTCTATTTGTGCCACCTGGTGGCGGAAGGTGGAACTAACGTATACTGCAGCGCGTGTGCAGCACGACTGCTATACAGTGCCGCAGGCAGCGGGGACCCGAGCCGGAGGTTCGTTCAGTTAGAGGTTTATACTATTCTATGTGCAATTTAAGGGATTATCCGGTGCGTGCGTAGCACGGCCGGTATACGGTGCCGAAGGCAGCGGGGACCAGGGTCAGAACAACTGCTATACGGTGCCGCAGGCAGCGGGGACCGAAATCACCCACTCGTGGACAGCCACCCGTGAGGTATAGGAACAATAAGTCCACGAGGGAGGTTCGTTCAGTGACAGGTTTATACTATTCTATGTGCAATTTAAGGGATTATCCGGTGCGTGCGTAGCACGACCGGTATACGGTGCCGAAGGCAGCGGGGACCAGGGTCGGAACGACTGCTATACGGTGCCGCAGGCAGCGGGGTCCAGAGCCGGAGGTTCGTTCACTGACAGGTTTATAGTATTCTATGTGCAATTTAAGGGATTATCCGGTGCGTGCGTAGCACGACCGGTATACGGTGCCGAAGGCAGCGGGGACCAGGGTCGGAGATTAGTTCAGTTAGAGGTTTATACTATTCGATGTGCAAATTAAGTGATTATGCAAATTATGGGATTATCCGGTGCGTGCGTAGCACGACCGGTGTACGGTGCCGAAGGCAGCGGGGACCCGGGTCGGAGGTTCGTTCGGTTCGAGGGGGATGCGAGCCGGAGGATACAAAAGTTTCGAGGCACCGATGTAAATTAGGGGCCCGCTGGCGGGCGAAGCCAGCTAGTATATATTACTAAGGTGCATTAGAAGAAGCTTAATATGGAACAGGGTGTGCATAGCACTTATAGTTACTTTACAGGGATAGTCAAAAGAATTCCGTTACATTACGTCTATGGAGAAAAATCGTCTGCGGTTTATTTAAATAATGTTTCACTATTTTAAACGCATTGAAATTTATATAGATCACTAAGGTGCATTACAAGAGACTTACTACGGAATATTGTGTGTATAGCAGTCATCGTTCATTTACAGGGACACGCAAAAGAATTCTCTACTGTCTGTTAACAATAATTCCTGGAAGTGCGTTTTAAGTTATTGAACGCGATTTTAATTTTAACTTGCTTTTTGTCTATTACGTGGTGTGTATAAATTCTGTAGATCCTATACAGGGCAGCACAAAAGTTCGCGAACACATTTCTGTTTATTGACAAACTCCAGACGGAGAATTTTAAACTGTGCTACGCGTTTCCTAACTGAACTAAAATTATCATCCTATGTAGTATATATACAAATCTATAGATCCTATACAGGGCTGAATAAAAGTATTCGGATATTTTTCCGAATATTGTATATGTTGGAAATTCCTGAAATTATGTTTTTAAATATGTTATGCGTTTTCTAAATTGTTTACTTAGATGTTAGCTTTTAGCTTATTAAACGGTATGATTTGTAAAATTATTTTGGAAGCGTTGGAAAGTGCTATATAATCTATGCTTGACGCATGATTTTTCGTTCTTGTTTTGTAATGTGCTGTTTTGTTTCAAAATGTCAGCCACCCTAGAATTTCAAACTGCTCTATCTCAGCCAATTTTTAAGATAGAGGTAAAACAAAAAATGCTCTGGAATCCTTGTATCAAGTCCTAACACCTAATTAAAAAATAAACTTGATTTTTTAACTTTTTTGTATATTTATTTTAGTTTTAAATTTTTCCATGGCCGCCATCTTGAAACAAGATGGCGGACCAAGCTGGCCAACGAACTCGGTCGAGGCATTGGTGAGCTTAATACACATAATTAGTTTCATCCAAATTAATTTATAAATACGAGCGTTATCGTATCAAATTATTTTCATTTTTTCAATTTTTTTCGAATTTTTTTATTTTTTTTTTCAAATTTTCTGGATTTTTTTAATTTTTCTTTTTCTGTATCCTAAATACTACCTTTATTCCTAATTTGAATTTTCTAGCGCAACAAAATCGGATTGTCTTCAAATTTTCGGTTTTTTTCAATTTCTTCGATTTTTTCAATTTTGCTTTCGATTTTTTTGGTGTTTTTGATGTTTTCTTTTTCTGGATGTTAAACACTACCTTCACACCAAATCTTAAGTTTCCAAGACTACAAGATCGTATTATTTTCAATTTTCAATTTTGATGGAATTTGTTGAATTTTCGAATGTTTTTTTTTCGAATTTTCTGGATTTTATAATTTTTCCTTTCTTTGTATCCTAAACACTACCTTTTTTCCAAATGCCAAGTTTCTGGGGCTACGGGATCTACCCAATCTTTTTGATGACGCGTGAACGAGTGAGTAAGAAGTGACAAAAAATCCAATGTTTGAGTTCATATATCGCCTGAACTAGAAAAGACAGAAAGTTGTAATTTTAAATTTTGGTCCTGTGGGCCAAATACTCTCTATAATTGAAGTTTAAAATTTTTGGGATACTCCAGCGCGGAGATATGGGGGTGTCAAAAGTGCCCTGAGTTGCTTCCAGAAAAGTATGCTTATGGCTGTCCTCTCTCGACTTGGCGGAGGCACTGCCGTGCCTCCAGATAAAGGACAAACGTGTCCGTGCGTAACGCTGACGTCATTTTGCGAATGGCAACAGTTGACGATGAAATTTCGGTTTTGCTATTTTTACTATTGCAATTTTTTTATTTTCTAAACATCTCATATTTTAAATTTTTACACCGTTATATAGAAAAAAAATCTACTTTGAAATGCAATTTGTTTGAAAACTGTATCTTAATTGGCTCATTTATTATGGCTTTTAAAAAAAAAAATTAAAAAATGGTATTTTTGACTTTTTCGTGTTTAATGGTTGCCATTGGTAATTTTTTTCCCTCTTGGCGACCGTATATTATCGTTGATTAAAGAATTGAAATTACTGTGATTAGTTAGAAATTAACACAGACACCTTGAAAAGTAAAAGAAAAAAACTTTTACTGATTTTATATAAAATACAAAATAATAATAATAATAATAATAAACGTTTTGATGAGCGATAATTTTACAAATTAAAATAATTTAATTTAAAAATGAAAGGAATGTTTATGGTACATAAAAATATTTTTCAATTGTGACCCAAAACAATATATGGCTATTTATCGTTTGCGCTAGGATTATCACGTTCAAAAGTAAATTTATGATGAAGTTTCGCTTGCTGTTTTAAAATGACAATTCTAATGTTTATTTTATTGACGCGCCAGGACAGGCAAAACATTTTCACTTAATGCAGTTTTAAAAATGATGAGATCATGTAATATGGTTGCGTTAGCTGTCGTATCTTCTTGGATCGCAGCTTTGTTATTAGATCAAGGTAGAATAGCACATTCAAAATTCAAAATACCGCTAAATTTGAACGAAACATCTGCGTGTGCCATTAGTAAGCAATCTAACCTTACTGAATTTATAAGAGAAACGAAGTTAATAGTCTGGGATGAAGCACCCTTGACGAGTAAATTAGTATTTGAATGTGTAGACCGTACGCTTAACGACATAAAAAAAAAAAAAAAAACACTGATTCGCTATTTGTTGGAATAATAGTTGCATTTGCTGGCGACTTTAGACAAATTTTACCTTGATTCAAACATATAGAAACAAATTCTTTTATTAAATGTTGATGCTAATCTTACGTAATCGGGTCCATGTCATGAGAGAGTTACACATAAATGATGTTATCAAGAATAGGGTTTAATGATAATAATATATATATATTATAAACCAACACATGTCTGATTATTGCTGAAGTCATTTTTATGGTAGCAATGAACTGACTAATATATTTGGCTTTCACTGCATCTTTTTAAACTTCTAAATATTGCACAATTTCAATTTCTACACCGTCGAAAAAAAAATGCAATTTCATTGAAAACTGTATTTGAATTTACTGATTTTTGATGATTTTTGGAATAATTTCCAAGCATGAATTAATTAATCTATCTCTATCATGTGCACCGATTGCGAAAGTTTAATCCATTTGCATTTAAAACAATACAGATAGTTTCGAATTTATTCCCTGCTAATATTACAGAACGAAATTAAAACTTCATCAAAATATAAATATAAATAATAATATAATATTAATAAAATGCAAATTTAACAGACATGTTCTCGAACTACGCGTTTAAGCAGTTGAAAATTTCAGAATAAGAAACCTGCAGTAAGTAGCGAAATCTTGGGCGATTCCTTTGGCCGTTAACTCCTGGCATGCGGCTAATACAAAAGTATCGCTTTATTAAATTTCGAAATTTTATTTGAATATATTATTCATACTTATTAAAATTGTTTTCTACGTTGTTAATGAATCAGTTTAAAAATATATATTAAATATGAAAAATATATTAGAATTAGAAAAAATAGTTTTCGCCTATGTTCTGTAACCCGGGAAGCCCGGGTTCGATTCCCTAGTATTATTAATGGTAAGGAATTGATTCACACTCATTTTAAAACATATTGGAAAATTCCCGTTTTATTTCAAATATGACGTCTCTTTTTCTCCAGAGAAATCCCATTTTAATGACATAATTCTTGTTAATTTTCTGAACCAGGCAATTAATTTCAATACTGGCATAGGGGAAATTATGTTACTTTAACGAAATAATATTAAATCTTTAGGTTTTATCAACAAAAATGGAACTATTAACATTCGTCATTTTTTTTAGGTAATAGAGTTATTTCTTTTAGTTTTAAGAATGAAAATAGTTATTTCTCGCTATCCATGACATCATTTTAGACATAGATAATTTTGCGGAGCATATTGACATTTGCTAATCATTTTCTTTTTAAATTTCATTTTACTTTTTCAAAATTTAAATAAAAAATACGGTATAGCTATATTAGCCGTGCGCAGACGGTAAAACGCCAAGTATTGTTATCATACAAAAGAAAAAAAAAAAGAAAAAAAGTGACGAAAAAACCAAAGATCATTTTATTTCACCAATCAAAGCCTATCCACTTTATTTGCGATGTATGACGTCATATTCGCATGTTTCCTATGGTTACGCATATTGAAACCTTGTATTATTATCAAAACCAAAAAAAGTACGTTTTATTTCTAATAATATTATTTATAATCTTGAATAATCAAAAAAATAATTTAATTCTTTAATTTTTTAATTTCATTTTCATTTTTCACGTGAAAAATTTTCAATTGAAACTAAATTGTTGAGTAAAAATTATTATTCCGGGATTTGATCTAGTTTTGGCAACGATAAAGTATTAGCAACGGTAAAGTAAATTTTAACCATTTTAAAATATTATACGAAAAAATGTCCATTTATTCTCTATGAAAATAACGAAATTTTGAATTATTAAGAAAAATATTTGAATAAAATAAACAAAAACCAGCCTATGTTCATTTGAGGGTTATAATCAATCTATATGCAAAAATACAGGATCATTAAAGGCTCCATTTTAACGCTGGCTTCAGCCTAACATTTGCACACAATCAGATTTATAATATTACTAGCTGTTACCCGTGACTTCGTTCACGCAACATTAAAAGAAGAATAAATACATTAATTAAGCAAAATATTTTACTCCCAATAATTAAAAACGTTAATAATTAACTAACTCTTTATCACATTTCATAGGAGACACTATGGTATTTGTTATTATAGGGACCTTGACATAACTCAGTCTTAAAAAAGTGAAATTTTGTGCAAAATAATCGCGTAAATGAAATTGCAATCAATGCAGAAAGAAGGGCCTAATAAAATCGTGGAAATAGATGAATTGGATAAAAACAAATGTCAATTTTACCTGATAAACAATTTTACTTTTAGCACCTTTGTGAAACGTTTAAACAGCCATCCTCCAAAAAGAAAAAAAAAAAAAAAAAAAAAAAAAAAAAACATTAATTAGAAATAGTATATGCTTTTTCTTTAAATTCAATTCTGCCTCCTTGGTTTAATATATAGTTGAAAAAAATCTTGTTTTCTAAATGATAGTATATTGGCAGGCAATTTTTTGTTCTCCAGATTAAATTGATTCTTGAAGTTTGAATATGTGAAAATATGTTTATATTTTTCGGATAATTTACTGAAATCAAGATTTTGTTTTCACCATCTAGTCAAGGCGAAAATAAATTCTGTTTTTCAGTTTTAATGAGAAAATGGTGTAAAAAATATACAGATCTGTTTTATTTCTCCTTTTTTATACACACATATGGAGTAAGTTACTTTCCGTTTTTAGAGAAACTTCGTTAAAAAAATGGCATTTAATTTAATTTTTTTAATTCTGAGAGTTTGTCTGACATCCTCGGATCAATTATAACCGGTATTCGCTAAACCGGTAGTAAATCGCGTTGCGTTCGATAGTCTAGGAGTAGTTGCGAAATACAAACACACGGTCAGATTTCAATATAATAGATTCGTGTTCATTTTCCTTTTCTTAAAATTATGATGTGATTTTTAGCAGAAAACTCGGATACTCATGCGGAACAAAATAACGAAATAACGGATACTCATGCTTAATAATCAGTATAGATAACAAAACATTTAAATTTTTCGTTATAAATATGGCGTGAAACTCATCTACTTTCTATACTTATTGATCCTTGTATTATTAATGTAAGGAATTGATTCACACTCATTTTAGAACATATTGGAAAATTCCCGTTTTATTTCAATTATGACGTCTCCTTTTTCCCCAGAGAAATCCCTTTTTAATGACATAATTCTTGTTAATTTTCTTTTCCAGGCAATTAATTTTAATACTGGCATAGGGAAAATTATGTTACTTTAACGAAATAATATTAAATCTTTGGGTTTTATCAACAAAAATGGAACTATTAACATTCGGTAATTTTAGGTAATCGAGTTATTTCTTTTAGTTTTAAGAATGAAAAACCACTATTTCTCGCTATCCATGACATCATTTACGACATGGATAATTTTGCGGATCATATTATTGACATTTGCTAACCATTTTCTTTTGAAACTTCTTTTTACTTTTTTAAAATTTAAATAAAAAATACGGTATAGTTATATTAGCCGTGCGCAGACGGCAAGCAAGTATTGTTACCATACAAAAGAAAAGAAAAGAAAAGAAAAAAGTGAAGAAAAAAACCCAAGATCATTTTATTTCACCAATCAAAGCATATCCGCTTTATTTTCGATAAATGACGTCATATTCGCCTGTTTCCTATGGTTACGCATATTGAAACCTGGTATTATTATCAAAAACTAAAAAAGTACGTTTTATTTCTAATAATTTCATTTAATCTTCTTAATTCTTTATTTTTTTTAATTTCATTTTCATTTTTCCCGTGAAAATTTTTCAATTGAAACAAAATTGTTGAGTAAAAATCATTTTTTCGGGTTTTGAATTAGTTTTGGCAACGATAAAGTATTAGCAACGGTAAAGTAAATTTAACTATTTTAAAATGCTATACGAAAAAATGTCCATTTATTCTCAATGAAAATAACGAAATTTTGAATTATTAAGAAAAATATTTGAATAAAATAAACAAATCCCAGCCTATGTTCATATGAGGGTTATAATCAGCCTATATGCAAAGATACAGGCTCATTAAATGCTCCATTTTGACGCTGGCTTCAGCCTAATATTTGCACACAATCAGATTTATAATATTATTAGGATTAGGATTAGGATAGGATTTATAATATTATTAGGATTAGGATTTTGAGTATCTTTTAATGCATCTTGTTCAGCTAGTCGTGTCGTTACATGTTATTCTTAGAACAGTGAAAACCAACAAGTTTTCAAATGCCTCGAAGGAAAGGTTCTCACAGAGATACAAATTGGTAAAATTATGGCCTTCAGAGCTTCTGGAAAAACCCAACGACAACTTGCTTTGTTAGTTAAATGTGCATAAGGAGTAGTAAAAAACGTTTTAAACCTTGACATAAATAGATGCTGGTTACATTTTGGTATAAACAGCCCAACAGGTGGCGCTGCTTTTTCCAATCAATTTCCAACCAAAACGTCATGATTGACATCACACTGAAAGCATCTATTGAATTCAGCTTTTTAATTTTTCCCGATCCGGTCTGTAACTGAAGTAAAAATACCTCCTATTTCCGTGCGCGCGCGCGACGCCTGCTCTGTGAATTATTAAAAATGCAAGAAACTTTCAAAAGTGATAATATATGTCAAGACAAACAATTTTTGTGTGTAAAACCAGGGTCACAATTCATTTGACTAATTCAGTCAAAAACACTGGTTATTTTACTTCAATCAGGATTTTCGTTCATAAATTTGACAATAATAGCATCATGAAAAGTGTTGGAAGTTTCCACCTTTCATGTTTAACCAACACTGAACTAGACAGTCCACAATTTGAAGTTTTGCTATCAGTGCGTGAGGTGTAACTGACCGAATTACAGTGCATTTCCAGCCTTTTCCATGCTGTCATCACATTTCACCCAAAATACAGTTTGCCTGATGTTAAACAAGTTGGAAATTGTACGTCAAACGTTACAAACGAGGTGCGTTCGTACGCACGTTTTAGAATTAAATTCATGATATCCCGTGCGTAGAACGGGTTAAACAGCTAGTTAAGTATATATTTTATGACACTGTTCATACAAATATCTTAACTAGTTATATAAATATTCAGATATATATGTATCAGCTAGTTATATAAATATTCAGATCTTGATGATTTTTAATTCTGTGAAATGAATTATATCGTCTGCAGATTAATTTCTGTAATAAAATAAGCATCTCGGTCGCTTGACGATTTAACATCCATCGGAAGCTCCTATAACAAAAAAGCACCGATTAAAAAAAAAAATCAAATTTCTTAATAAATATTTTTATTAATATCTCCTAAAGTTTTGATTCGATTTTAATAAAATTTGAAATGTCTCGACAAAATTCTGCAAAGATAATATATTTTAAATTGCAAACCATTTGGTTGGGTAGTTTTTGCGTTGTTATATGCGGACAGACAGACAGACGGACGGACAGACGGACGGACCAAACGACGACTATAGGTGCTACGTATTTATATAATTACGAACGCACCTAAAAAAGCTCTAAAATATTTTCATTATTTTTAAATTTATGAGCAAAAATCCGGATTAGGCTTCAAATGAGGCACACTGTATTTTAGATCGAATAAGTGAATTGTGACCCTGGTTTCCTTCACAAAAATTGTTTGTCTTGATGCATATTATTATCTCTGAACGTTTGGGTACAGATGTCGCAGACGCTCCGGGGTATCCTTTTGACGCCAAAATAGTGATTTTATGTCCAGGAAATCCGTCGATTTCGCTTCGCATGGCAACCGTAAGTAAAACAGATTGCATGTGCTTTATAATAAACTAGCTAACCCGCCCGGCGTTGCACGGGCCAAAAATATTAATAATCTGTTCTATACGAAACTTAAACCAAACACCGTCGTAATCGGGTCCATAGTTCCACCTTCCACCGCCAGGGGGCGCAGTCTGTTCTGGAAGATGCCTTTTCAGAACACTCGACCCAACCAAATTTCCTAGTGGAATTGAAATTTAACCACGAGTAAACAATGCCAAAATAGCGGAAATCGCGAAAGTGGGTTACGTAATCGATCGGTTTCTAAAGGGTTAATGTAGATATTTTTTAAAACCCAATCATGCGTTTTGAAGAAAATGAACGCGTCTATGATCTGGAGTCTACTGTTTGTCCGTACTCACATTTCCTGAGTCGATGCTGATTTTTAAAACTGGACCGAAAAACGAAAATCGCGTGAGTGAGTTTGGGAAAGGATTTTTTTTTTTGGAGGGTTAAAATTAAAATTTTTCAAAACGGATACCAGATTTTAAAAAACAAAGGGATGTAGATTAGTTGATGTATTTTTAGTTTTTCGTATCTTGTTTATAAACGCCAATTCGGATTTTTAAAGACAGGGGAAATAGTTAAAAAAGCGAAATTGACTTACGGTAAAAAACGTTTTCGAAAGGGTTAACGTGATTTTATTTTTAAACTAAAGGTTTTTGCCTAAATCCGACAAAACGTAGAGATGTATTTTTAGTTTTTCGTATCTTGTTTATAAACGCCAATTCGGATTTTTAAAGACAGGGGAAATAGTTAAAAAAGCGAAATTGACTTACGGTAAAAAACGTTTTCGAAAGGGTTAACGTGATTTTATTTTTAAACTAAAGGTTTTTGCCTAAATCCGACAAAACGTAGATGTCTTTAGGTGTGTTTGATTTTTGTTTGGTTATTTTAGAAAACCGATGCCAGATTTTATCTATCATAGAAAATCGGAATTCGCAAAAGAGAGTCCTGCGCACGAATTTTTTTTGAAGGGTTAATATTTGTATTTTTCAAAAACAAATACAGATGTCCAAAAAGGAATAAATGTAGATATTGTCTGGTATTTTTAGTTTTTCGTATCTTTCTCTGAATCGCCGATGCGAATTTTTAAAAATTGCCAAAATCGCAAAAATCACAAAACGGCATACAGAAAATATACTTTTTAGAAGGGTTAATTTTTGTATTTTTTAAAACCAAAGGGGACTTTGGAAAGGGCAAAGTCAGTTCTTTAATTTGGTGACCTTCGTTTTTTCGTATTTTTTGTATTTCGGTGGATGCAAGGCTCGGAAAACGGAAGAAAATAAAAAACATGAATTCGATGCTTTTTGATTATTTTTTTTGAAAGGGTTAAATGTAAATTTTTTTCAAACCAACCAGATCGTTTGAGACGTAAAAGTATTTTCTTTCAGAATATGTAGACGGTTTTTCCGTATTTCTAACCGTTTGCCCATGGCGAATTTAGAAAAACTTAAAACAAAAACGGGATGTGTTGTGCTTTCTTTCTTCTATTCCGGAAGATACGGATATTGGTTTCTGCACATGCGCCAGCTAGCTTTTGAATAATGACGTTTTTATTTGTGATCTTTGATCAGTTTTTAATTAATAACTACTTTAATTTTCAAAATATTAAAATTCTGATGTAATGGTGCACCAGGAGAGGGTTTGGACTACCTATATCTAAATTTGCAGCCTTCTAGGTGGACTGGATTTTCCTAGCCATCGCCAACAGACACACAGACACACACACAGAGCGAAACTTTCTTTTATTAGTATAGATTAATCATTGTGTGTGTTTTATAATAATATTGTGTGTTTTTTATAATAAAATAAACTGTTTCATAATAAAATAAAACGGTACTTCTCGATTATCCCGTCGACCACTTTCCAATCAAAAAAATATCGCCAAACTATGCGATTTAACGCCAAAAATACATGGTCATGGCGTCACATTCACTTGACGTCAGATGCGGTATACGTGTTTGTTATGTCATCGAGTGTTTTTAATTCGACGTTCATCTGCACTTTTAATGTTTTATTTACTGTTATTTGTGTTACTGATTTATTAATTATTAAAAAAAAACAATTACGTCTTAAACGGTGACGACATGATATTAAAAGAGAAAAAACATTGAAAAAAATGTTGAGATGCATAGTTAAAATTTAGAATGGCAACAGTCTTCCTTTGTTTATTTGGCGATAATTTGGCTTGGCAATAGTTTATTTTTTTTTTTAGGGAAAGTGGTCGGCAGGATAATGGAGAAGTACCAAAAAAACTAATATGCTGTTTTTTCAAGCCAGACCTAACAAGTACCCGAAAACGGGGTTTTCTTGCCAAAATGGCGCATTACAAAAATCACGCAACCCCTGTGTGTCTGCGACATTTGTTCCAAAGTTTGTTTTATTAGGTTTAAAACACCCTATATAATCACAAATGCTGCATTAAATTATGAACGATATCATTTTTCCAAACAAATGTTTTATTTAAGGTTTCATATTATTGTACATTTATAAAAATGCAATAAATTTTGAGTACTTCCTAAAACTTAATTTTGTCATTTTCTTAAAAACTGAGAATGTTTCTTTATTAGCCATAGTGGGACATTCCCATCCCGATTCAAAGCAAATAAGCGCATTTTCTGAATGATATCAGCAGCGCGTTCCTGAACACTTCGGTCTTTATGCTTCATTTGTCGAAGTAGTACCTTATATACACCTGGATTGTTGTACATCACAGCGCACCACTTCGGAATCCAAGACAAATCATTGAGAGCATGTGCAGCCGCGCCTGCCACAGCGGGCGATTTGCTTTTCAAAATCGTTAGTAATGGGAAAACTACTTTGCGTCTGGCGAATTCATGGCGGTTTTCTCCATAAGAACAACAAGCTGAAATAGCCATGCATAGATGATAGCGCAAGCGTTGACATCTTGTGCTAGTCAACCTCGACAAACGTTTGACTACTTGATAATCCGTTAAGATTCTCAGATTTTCTTCTTCTTTGCATAAGACGACAACTAAAGCGCAGATGGGAGTCAACACTCGAGTATGTTCGGAACGCAAAAGGTCGGTCAAGAGCTGTACACCTCCAACTAATGAACGTATATATGCGGCTGAGTTTTCGATGTTTTTCAGAATTGCTGTCAGTTGCCAAGCAGTATTAGCGACTACAGAAGGATTATTGTTCTTCAGGTGTGACCATATAAGTCTAAGGGCGTTGTATTTTACAATTATAGCTAAACATTCATTATCTTCAGATACTATAGCAAATGCTTTGTTTAAATGCATAATTATTACAGTTTCATGTTAACTGTATAAATGTTCAGTTTTTATGAACTTCAGAATCAGAAGTTTTTAGATGTAGGGTAAAAACATTCCATAACTTTATCACAAAGTAAAGTTTATTTACAGTTCTAATTTGTACACTCGTACACTCGTTTGTTTTAACTCACAAAACTATACACAGCAATACTTATGGCGTAATAATATATATTAAATTTCTCAAAATAAAAGAAATAGAATCTCAAAGCCATTTTAACTGCGTATTAACAAAAAAAGGAAAACATGAACACAAGACTGTTGCCATCGGCAACGTAACTTACAAAATATCAAAAACAAAGATAATAATCATGTAGAGTTTTAACCCAACATCCTCCCACCTAAGTTAAATTTTAACATAAAAGTTAACTTACAATTAATAATAGTCACAATTACAATAGCAAAATTATATAAATAGTTCACAAGTCCAGTCTATGAGGCATTTTAATGATACGGCCACTTCTAGTTTTCCTTGCCTCCTCAGAAGATTCAATATTGCAGTCAATTGATTGACTGGCTGTTGGTTTCTCACTTAATTTTGTACCTGCCAATTTTTCTCCAACTAGAAACGACTCTGATGCTGACACTTCTAAAGGATAGAGACGTTGTAGCGGTCTAAGCAACTCACCCCTCGCAGTTTTTAGTCTCACAAGTCTTGTAACACCATCTTTCCCGGGGATTACCTCGATTATTTTCCCAAGTGGCCAACTGATACGTTTTGTATTGTCGCTTCCAATTAAGACAACGTCACCAACCGCTACTTTGGCAGCTCTTTTATGTTCTGGTCTCTGAAGTAGAGCTCCCAAGTATTCCGATCGAAATCTATTTCTTAAGGCCTCTTGTAAATTTTGACGATACTTAACACGTTGGTTAAGACTCCGGTGATCAATTCTATCACAGTCAGGAACACCACTCACTTTGATATCTTGTAGGAACATTGAAGGAGTCAATGGAACAAGCTCTGCGTCGTTATCTGCGACATACGTCAACGGTCTTGAATTGATTATGGATTCGCAATCACACAGCACCGTCGTCATTTGCTCGTAAGTTAAAGAAGATCGGCCCAGTACTCTTCTCAACAATTTTTTAAGAATACCGACCAGTCTCTCCCACCAACCACCCCACCAAGAGGCAGTCGGTGGGTTGAATTTCCACTTAATAGGATGAAGAGCAGTGTCACTTACAATAAGGTTCCAATCCAGTGCACTTAGCAGATTTGAAGCACCCACAAAATTGGAGCCATTGTCACAATAGATAGTGCTGCATCGTCCTCTACGGGCTACGAACCTGCGCAAAGCTAGTAAAAAGGAAGGTGTAGATAAATAATCCACTAATTCAATGTGTACTGCCCGGTAGACGGCACATGTAAATAGACAAACCCAGGATTTCTTATTATCTCTGAGAAACAGTGGCCCCGCCAAGTCAACTCCACAGATCTCAAATACAGCAGCGTCTCGTATACGGTCCTCTGGAAGAGATGGAGTGAGAGTATCGAGCTTTTTTACAGAATGTCTCCTACAAACAATACATTTGGATAAGATGGATCTCACTGTCTTCCTACCATGCAGAATCCAGAATCTCTCTCTTAAAATGTTAAGCAGCATTTGAGTCCCAGCATGAGCATATTTTTCATGATAGTATATCACTATACGCTTTACAACTTCATGTTGAGATGGTAAAATTGCAGGCATTATAAAATCTTCACTATCTTGTCGATACAAAAGTTTTGTTTTCAATCGGATAATATCGTTTTTATCCTTGAAAGCTCCCAGAGTTTTTAACTTTTCATCCTTTTCATTAACGAAGCTTTCTTTCTGTATTATTCTGATAACTCTATACTCAGCTACAGAAATTTCTTCGGAATCAAGGCTACCATATTTTCTACTACTTCTCGGAATACGACTATTATTGATGAATCGAAGTAGCCAGGCAATAATTCTTACAGTTTTGTTGTAGTTCGAAAACTTATGGATAAAGGAACTGTCTATATTTTGAAGGTTCACCATAGATGATACTATTTCCTTTCTCTTTTCCTTTAACACTTCTTCTTCATTTACTGAGAATTCTGATCTAGGCCATTCATCAGATGGGTAATACAGCCAAGGAGGACCTTTCCACCACTCTGTCTCCAATAATTGTCGAGCGGAACAACCTCTGGAGGGTAAATCCGCTGGATTGATCGACCCAGGTACATAATACCAATTTTCTGGTTTACTCACTAATCTAATTTCTCGCACTCTGTTATACACAAATGGTGTCCAGTTTTCGCTACCCTTTATCCAATATAATGCGTTACTGGAGTCAGTCCAAAAGAAGGTGGGAATATCTCCTAATTTTAAATCTGCTATAACTCTTTGCCACAGTCGGGTACCAATAGTGCACGCTAACAACTCTAACCGAGGAATTGTAATAGACTTCAGCGGAGCTACTTTAGATCGTGCTTGAACTAGTTGACATGAAGTTAAGTTCTTACTTTCACTCCTTAAATATATGCAGGTAGCATAAGCTACTTTGCTCGCATCACAAAAGACGTGTAAACTTAAATTGCAGGTATCATCAGGGTCTTTTATTAAGCATCTAGGTATAGTAACTTCTTTTAGTAGATCCAGCTGTTTTCTCCACTTTTTGAATTTTTTAGAAATTGGCAGCTCTGCATCCCAAGTTGTTTTCATTTCCCACAGTTCTTGTAACATTAATTTCGGATATAAGGTCACTGGACAAGTATAACCAATAGGGTCAAAAAATTTGTGGACTTCTGACAATATTTTTCTTTTAGTAACAGGTCCATTATCTTCACAAACTTCTTTTAAATTTACAGAAAGAGTATCTGAGTTCAAGAACCACTGCAGGCCTAATACTGGGACAACTTTATTTTTTGTACAAGAAGCCTCTTTTGTTGAGGAATGGGGATAATTGTGCTCCCACCCTCTAAGGTCAAACTTCCTTTCTGACATAATATCTGTAGCTACTTTAATGAATTCATGCAATTCTGTCTCCGTTTTTACACTAGTTAGACAATTGTCTACATAAAAGCTGTTCTTAAGTTTCTGGACAATATCCACAGGGTATTTTGAGTTTCCAAGTTGTGCTTCCTCCAAAATCATTTCCAGATGATACTGAATCACAGAATTAAGTAAGAAAGGACTACTTGAAATTCCGAAGACGACACGACAATGTCTATAATATTTCAGTTCATTATTTTCGTCATACCAAAGAAATCTTAAATAATCTTTATCGCTTTCTTGTAGGCGAATTTGTAAAAATGCTTTACGGATGTCCGCCGTAACTCCAAACTTGTTCATCCGAAAACGTGTTAATATTGTAGGAATTAACTCAACAAGGTTTATCCCTTTCTTCAGGCAGTCATTTAAGCTTGGGAAAGCTCTCAGCTTTGCTGAAGCATCAAACACAGGTCTGATTCTAGTTGTGCTATTTTCTTTCACGATATGTCTGTGTAGTAAATAATGAGACGGTAATTGAATCTCGTGCTTAGGAATTTTTTCAATTATTCCTTCTTTTTCCCATTCTTCAAATATTTTATTATAATCATCATATAAATTTTCTTCTTTCAACTTCCGTGCAGTACCTTCCAGTCTCTTTAAAGCCAAGTTATAATTATCAGGTAGTGGAGGGTGATCGGCAAGCCAAGGTAAATGTACCACAAAACGATTGTCTTTGTCGATTTGAACTGTGTTAAGAAAATGCTCTCTGGCGGATTCATGAAGGTCTTCTTTAGTTTTCTTCTCAGAAGGATCTGTAATACCGAGAGTGTCAAGAGTCCACAATTCTGTTATTGTTCGAGTAGTAGAAAGCATAGAATTAGCTACTGAGATTTCATTTACCTCTGAAGAAATCTGGTGTATACGTCCCATTGTGGTCCACCCTAAACGTGTTTCCATTGCTGTTAAACCACATGATAAGGATTTGTAACCACCGGTAATGATTTTTCCGGCTACATCGGCTCCTATTAAGATTTCAATAGGACCTATATAATCATCGTTGACACAAATATTATAGTCAGTAAGCTCTTTTAAATGAATCGCAGGTATTGTCGGTGGAACGCTCCCACAGATAACAGGTTGACTCAGTACTTTAAAATGACAGTTATAAGATCCATCGCAACTTGTCAAATATAAAGTAAACACATCATGCTTGCACACTCCTGTATTTTCTCCTCCGAACAGAGAATGCTGAAGATATTCATAGTCTTCCCTTTTATATTTCATCTCTTTGGCAGTGTTTTTTAAAATGTAAGAGCGCTGCGAAGCAGAATCTATGATGGCTCTTGCCTTCCGTTTTCTCCCATTACCTCTGATTAAAACCGTTAATGTTAATAACATAACACTAGGGCTCAAGGGCGCCCATATGATTAATTTTAAGGGGGGGGGGCTGAGAAAAATCTCAACTTCCACCAAAGCTATCATAAATTTTAGTAAATATTTAAGGTACTTTGTGTTTTTTTTACTATCTTTTGACAAAATTTGAGATTTTTTCCCCCCGCGATCTTTTGACGAAATTTGCATTTTTTGCGATCCTTTGGCGAAATTTGTGTTTTTTCACGAATCTTTGACTAAATTTGCGTTTTTTTTTCGCGATTCTTTGACGAAATTTGAGTTTTTCCCACGATTCATTGACGAAATTTCGTTTTTTTCGCGATTCTTAAACGAAATTCGAGTTTTTATTCTTCGCGATCTTTTGATGAAATTTGCGTTTTTTCGCGATCCTTTAACGAAATTTGCGTTTTTCTCTACGAATCTTTAACGAAATTCGCGTTTTTTTCTGCGGTTCTTAGACGAAATTTGCGTTTTTACGCTATTTGACGAAATTCGCATTTTTCTCGTGATCCTTGAACAAAATTTCCGTTTTTCTGCGATTCTTTTACAAATTTTGCGTTTTCCCAACGATTCTTTGATGAAATTTCGTTTTTTTCTCGATTCTTTGGCGAAATTAGAGTTTTTCCCGCGATCCTTTGACGAAATTTGTGTTTTTTCGCGATTCTTTGACAAAATATTCATTTTTTTCCACGATTTGTAGACGAAATTTGCGTTTTCTCCACGATTCTTTGACGAAATTTACGTTTTTATCGCAATCTTTTGACGAAATTCGTCTTTTTGCCGTGATCCTTTGACGAAATTGGTGATTTTTTTCTGCGAACG
The DNA here is from genome assembly GCA_963931845.1 of Maratus michaelseni. Classification (NCBI taxonomy): domain Eukaryota; kingdom Metazoa; phylum Arthropoda; class Arachnida; order Araneae; family Salticidae; genus Maratus; species Maratus michaelseni. Next base: position 36,874,288 of record OZ007591.1, on the reverse strand, counting down.
ATTCACGAAATTGGTGTTTTTTGTGGCCATTTGTCAAAATTTGTGATATTCTTCCGTGATATATTTTATGTTCGAATTTTTGGAACCGAATGCCTTTTCAGACAATTCGGAACATAATCACCCTTACCACTGGCCTGAGGGTACTGAATAAGGGGCTCACAACCATAGTAGACAAAATCCATTTTGAAAAAAAAAAATGAAATAGTCTATTGAGAAGGTGCATAAAATCTGTTTTAACCACTCTCACAGTAAACATAGTCTGTAAACAGGTGAATATTTTTCTATTCTATTCGCACCACTACAAAAAAAAAAACAGATTTTGTAGTATATTTCTCTTGAAAATTTTCTCGAATTTTATTTCAATAATTTTTTTTTTGAGAAAGTGGTGTGAGGTAGAATTAAAAAATTGTCGCCTGTGTCAGCTCTGCATATATGAGAAAGTGAAAACAGATTTGGCTCAGTGTGGTTATGGATAAAACAGATTTTATGCACCTTCTAAATGGGCTATCTCATTTTTTTTTCAAAGTGGTCTTGGTATACTATGGATGTGAGCCCCTCAAATGACCTTCCTACAGTGCAAATTTTTGGCAGAATTGACTATAATTTAATATGGCTGTCTTAAATAAATGGGGAAATGTAGTTTCTGCGAGGAGATCATTTATCGTGACATTCTCACCACAGTCTTTGCTTTTCCACAAATCAAACCATGTTCTTGCTTCTGACTCCAAATTCTCAATATTATAAAAATGAGATAGCTCCTTGATTTCTTTGACAAAAACATTTTTTTCCATATTTATCATCATATTGCTTTGAATGACGTTTCATTTCGATTCAAAAACGTTGACTGAAGGGATATAATTAAAGAGTCTAAATATGGATTTAGAAATGCTGCTCTGTAATATTCAAGAGGAGTAGCCATAGGAAGGTAAGATTATCTAGTAGACGTTCTGTACATTTTGATATCGATTTCTTACAATTACAATTCTCCATTAGCTCCATGAACATTTCTGAAAATTCTTCTTCTGATTCCATTCTGTGCATAAGAAAAATCTCAAGAAGTTCCATTTTTATGTTCTGATAAACCGAATGCAAATCTTAATCTACAGATTATAATTTGTTTACAACTGGCTACAGATAGAAAAAATATCGAGAAATTATTTTGAGATATACAATAAACTTTATAGATGACGTTGCAGCATCTAAATGAATGACTTGTGAGCGTGTTTCTTGGTTCGTACTATTGTCTTGAGAAAGATTACAGAGATTTTCTTTAACAGTGGCAAAATGATAAGAAAAATATGGTGTGGACTTATACTTTTCTGGCCACATTGTTTCACATAGACCAGGAAAGTGTGATTTACAAGAATTATACAGTTTCAGGTCGACGAAAATTATTTTGTCTTGTTCTGTAGACTTAAGATAGAATTTTTGAGTTCGGGCTGCGTACAATCTGACACATTCAGGATTCTAATCTTTATTGGATTCGGGAAAAAGAATTTTTAATTAAAAATCCTTCCTTACAAAATCCTTCCTTATGCAGAAAAAGTGTTATCGTCTTGTAGGGAAAAAACCACACAGTAACACCGGCTAAGATAAAAATCGTCTGAAACGGAATTTGTTTCCTATCTTGTGCTTTTCCTCTTTGTAAGAAGCAGACTATTCGAAAGGACTAATTAAAATTTATGAAAATAGAACCTGTCTAAAACAGAATCCAGCTTTAAAAGAAAAAAAAATTATGGTTATGACAAAATGAATTCCTAACAACTATACCTGCTAAGACGGAAACCCGTCTAAAACGGAAATTTCTTCCGGTGACTTCTGATGTTGTCGAGGCATTTTTATTATGCTTTGTTTTCACAAGGTAAAGTTAAGATTTTCATTTCTTGCAACTGATTTATATTAAAAAAATTGACAAAACCAAAATCTAGGGGGGGGCTCAAGCCCCCCCTTGCCCCCCCATATGGGCGCCCTTGCTAGGGCTTTTGGATATATTCGCAAGTGCTTGATCCTCTTTTGAAACATTATCTAACTCTGTAGTTTCTTTTCCGGTTGGTGAGAATGCTGGTTGCTTTATGTTACGACAGAGTAATATATGATGTCTTTTTCCACAACCCAAACAAGTTATCTTTGAATAACACTTACGAACTTGATGACCCGGTTTTAAGCACAGAAAACAGCACCCTGATTTCTCTACGAGATTTTCTCTATCTTTCATCGTCATTTTCCGTACCTTCAAACAGTCAGTGGAATTATGGAAATTGCGGCAAAATATGCACTGCTTTTGTTCATTCGAAGAGGTCAAAAGCTCAGCTGCACTAGCTATTTGACGAGTGTCCCCGTATTTGTGTCTATCATTTCCAGCCCTCTTCTCTTTGAACAATTTAAAATTACTCTTGTTCTCAATCCCAAAGTTTTGAGAGGCTAGGATTATGCGCTCCTCTGCCTGCACTTCATCCTGAAGAAAATCAAGAATTGAATCGAGATCAGTCTTTTCAGTAATTTTAGATGTATTTTGATCCTCCTCCTCATGTGATCTATGACTTACAGATCTATATCGTTCCCAAGCTAGAAGCGTTTCCTCAGGTAAAGCAGATTCGACAAGTGGTAAAAGCATCGACGCATACTTATCTCTCGTTACCCCTAGTATTTCAAGCGCACGAAGCTTTGTTTCTAATAAATCATAAAGATTTCTCAAAGATTTTTTCGACATATTCTGCTTTTGGATAACCAATGACAGAAAGAAGATCCCTAACATACACCTGTATAAGTAGCTCTTCTCTCCCAAAACGTAATTTCAATTGTTCTATTGCTTTCTCATAACTATTTCCCCGGGTGGAAAACTTTTAATTAACTCTTCGGCAGCACTTCCCTTCTCCATACATTGGGATAGATATGCAAACTTATCATGCAAATCTAAATTAGGGTCTTTATTAATTTTCTCAAACTGCCCCCAAAAACTAACCCAGTTCCTTAGATTTCCATTAAATGTAGGCAATTTTATTTTTGGGTAACGTAATAACGTATTTTTCTGAGAATCACTACAATTCGAAGAAACGTCTTCTCTTTCTGAAAGCAAAAGCTGACTCAACTTAATCTGTAATAACCGCCAACGGTCTATATAACATTCGGATTCATCGATCTCTTTTTCAATTAAATCATCTGTAATGTTTTCAGAATAAAGAAACTGTTTAACATTTTCTTCAGAATTTAGCATTAGCGTAGATTTCTCCTCAATAAGTTTCAGTTTAATTATTTTGTCAGAATTTGTTAAGTTTGTTTCTTCAGTATCGAACTCGTTACAAGCTTTGCTAAACAATCTCCTATGCTGAGTTCTAATTTTCTTTGCTGCTTCCATATCAACTCAAAAATAAGACAAACAAAACAAAACTTACTCGATAATCAGCAGCCGAGTCCTGTCGGCGGACGCCAGATGTTCAGTTTTTATGAACTTCAGAATCAGAAGTTTTTAGAGGTAGGGTAAAAACATTCCATAACTTTATCACAAAGTAAAGTTTATTTACAGTTCTAATTTGTACACTCGTACACTCGTTTGTTTTAACTCACAAAACTATACACAGCAATACTTATGGCGTAATAATATATATTAAATTTCTCAAAATAAAAGAAATAGAATCTCAAAGCCATTTTAACTGCGTATTAACAAAAAAAGGAAAACATGAACACAAGACTGTTGCCATCGGCAACGTAACTTACAAAATATCAAAAACAAAGATAATAATCATGTAGAGTTTTAACCCAACATCAGAGGCTGATGTATTGTACAAAGCAGACCGACAAGGGCCTCTATGCCATTGTTTTTCCTCACCGCCGTTCTCATTTGTGGATTAGTCATGCAGCAATTCAAACAAGCGACGACATGTTCTTGCACTATTACTGTTTGTGTTCTTAAAATCTGAACCAGAAACGGCGCTGCATTTAACGATTGCAGGCGTTTAGCATTCGTCTCATTTTTCGCACTCTTCCACAGAGCACCAGATATGGCTACCATGACCTTTTCATCAGAATGAAAGGCCGAACGTTGAATAATTTCAAACAATTTATCTACAAAATTGGGTTTACCGAAAAACTTTTTCGATTCTTCTCCTTCGGCACATACATAAGCAGCTTGTGCAGCTGCTTGCATCAGTTTTTGATCTTCACTGTAAAAATGGGCGTGGAAATCCTCGAGCATGGCTGAATTTTTCACGGCTAGTCTAACTATTTTCTGGGAGGCACAAAGCTGAACAAGTTGCAATGTGATTGCTGCCAGTCGTACATGGGACGTTTTCAATATATTCTGACATCCACGTAGTGCACCACTTAGTAAAAATTCCCGCTGATTTTTTCGACAATTGCATACAACGAATAGAGTTTCAGCTGCTGCTTCTGCAGCCTTTATTATAGCAGTGAACTGCTTACTTATAGTTTCCTCTGCTTCTTGCAGTAATGTTTTGGGCACGTACATAAGATTTGCCAATAAAGCAATACCTCCACTTAGACGTACAGCTTTCCACGCTTTGTGAAAATCGGCTACTTTTGCGATGGCTTCAGCGGCTTCTTTATTTAAATCTATTTGAGGTTCTTCCAATAGAGTGACCATTGTCTCAATGCCTCTTAAATATACGATTTTTTGACGTAGAGATCTAATAGAACTGAGTTTTTTCAAAAATCTCAGAGATATCAATTGTGCTCTTTTATCACTACTGTGCAAAGCGTTTAACAGAATTTCAAGCACTCTATGATGATGCAAGCTTTTCAACATGATAGGATCCTGAAAATCCAAGTCAATGCTAGTTATGAATGACAATGTTGTAATAACTGGTATCCCATACTTCAAATATTTTATAGCTTTCTCAAACATCCAGTAATCATTTGGGTAGTCATAATTTTCAAAATTAGGACTCTCTTTAAATATATCTTCTAAATCATCAGAATCTGAACTGCTGCACCTTTCTTCAACAGCAGGCGTTTCCCGTCCAACACTTTTCTTTTTAAGTATTCCTTCTTTAATTGTAAAATATCGTGGAAGCATATTGAAACAGTTTCAGCTCACAATTTCACATTAAATGTTTTAAAAATACAAGTCCAATGCGAAGATTAGTTGTAACAAAACTGTTTTAACAAATTTAACATATATATCTCTTAATTTGATAAACCGTTTAATTCAGCAAATACATTTAAATCACTTATTTAAAGCTATAGAACAATAGTCTCGTGACATTAGAGTGGGTAACAGCATGATTTTTTTCCTTGCCATATAGAAACATACGTGTTTAATTAAGTTTACGTACAAATTAAAAATTGAGTTCAAAAAGCCACCTGTTTAAATAGCGCCCATTAGGAAAGTTTTGTTTTAATTGAAGATTTTTAATCTCCAGTCTTAGTAGAATGTACATGCCACAAAAATAAATAAACAAATAAAATAAAATAAATGGTACTTCTACATTATCCCGTCGACCACTTTTCATATAAAAAAAAAACTATCGCCAAACTAAAGGATTTAACGCCAAAAATGCATGATCGTGGCGTCATATTCAATTGACTTGACGTCAGATGCAGGTATGTCAGCAAGATGATTTTTACTTTGACGTTTATCTGTACATTTAATGATGTTTTGTTGATTTATTAGTTATTTCGTTAATTAAAGTAATAATTATGTCTTTAAACTGCAACGCCATGATATTAAATGAGAAAAAGCACTGAAAAGTGTTGCGATCCATAGTTAAGTACAATAGATCAGTTTCGAGGCTAACGAAAAAGACAGGCTACCGCGATGCATTCCACTTATCTTTTTTTACAGACCGCTAGAGTGACGTGATGCTCTTTTCGTGCACCTGCATTGGTGGATTCGAGCATCACGTGACTCCCGCGGTCTGTAAAAAAAGATACGCGTAAAGCACCGCGGTAGCCTTTCTTTTTCGTTAGCCTCGATCAGTTTCAACTGACGTCACAAACATTTATCAACCAGGATAATTAAAAAAAATAATGTAAATAAATAAATATCGAATATTATTTGTGGTTGACGGGATAATGGGGAAATATCAAATAAATAAATAAATAAAATCTGTGTTATATTCCGTACAAACGAAATGAAAAGTAATTGAAAATTACATCATTTTTACACAGACAGTTGTAAAAGCTGTCTTAGGGCTCTAAACCAACACCATTTTATAGGATGGTGTTTCTTTGGTAAAAATAAGATTTTACTAATGGACCGGGAGGCGGCAGCACAGACAATCACCTCATCGAGTTCACGGCTGAAATTCCAGAATTAGTTAAATCTCGATTCGCATATTAAAACACAATAGGTCTGCCAAGTCATATCTTGGTAGAAAACACCCGAAAACCCGATTTTAGCGGTTGAGTCGTAGGTTTACCATTGTGTGTTCCTGCTCCCAGTCCTCCATGTTTTCATACCTTTGGGTGCAGGAAAACACAATGGTAAACCTACGAGTCAACCGCTAAAATCGGGTTTTTGGGTGTTTTCCACCAAGATATGACTTGTCAGACCTATTGTGTTTTAATATGCGAATCGAGTTTTAACTAATTTTGGAATTTAGCCGTGAACTCGATGAGGTGATTGTCTGTGATGCCACCTCCCGGTCTATAACCGATAATTCGCGGAGAGCTGGAAATCGTTTTAATCACTTTGTTTTACATCCAAATGTAGGTAGGGATTTGAAGTTTGTCTCATTTTTCCTGGTGAGCTTTAGACGTGGTACCACAAAAACCTCAAAACTTTCGGACTTTTTCAGTATTTCGCAATTAACTCAAAAAAACGTTCACTCTACAGAAAAAAAAAAAAAAAATATTCATAAATTGTAGAGTACAAAATTTTGCGTCGATTGAGTACCAAAGACGTAAAATTTCGCCAATAATAAACGAGATATGATAAGTAAAAAATAATGACTTTTTCCAAATTATCTCCAACTATAATAAAGAAGCAAGTTTGTGTGTGTGTGTGTGTTTGTCCGCTGTGTTCTGAAGAGACCGCTGCACGCAGAGCTACAAAATTTTGTGGGAAGGTACCTTTATGCATGTAGTTTTGCACCTCGAAGCCAGATTTTGGAATTTTGGAATAGATTTTTTAAAATTAAAATTTTTATGCGATTTTTAGTGTTTTTTCACGTTTTGATGTGATTTTTCCACATTAATAAGGAAAATCCGGTTCCAATCTTTTAGCCCAATATAGTAAATTTTGTCCTCTTTTCAATAAAGTTTATGCGAAATTCGTACAGCAATTTTTGAATTTTTGGCGATTTTTTTTCCTTCGACACTAAGAAATTTTGCCAGAATGCTTGATTGGTTCGGTGGTTGCGCTTCTATTTAAGCCTCAGATACGATCAGAATCGTTATTATTTTTCTCTTTTTAGCTTGGAGAAAGTTGATAATTCTTTACAGATAAAAAATCGTGATTTTAAATATGCGAATTTTAGTGTTTTTTGACGTTTCGCTGCGATTTTTCTACATTAATAAGGAAAATCCGGTTCCAATCTTTTAGCCCAATATAGTAAATTTTATCCTCTTTTCAATAAAGTTTATAGGAAATTCGTACAGCGATTATTGAATGTTTGGCGAATTTTTTTCCTTCGACACTAAGAAATTTTGCCAGAATGCTTGATTGGTTCGGTGGTTGCGCTTCCATTTCAGCCCTCAGATACGAAAAGAATCTTCATTTTTTAGCTCACAGGCTATCAAAGCCTGAGAGCTTATGTGCCCGCCGTTTCTGTATGTACGTACGTATGTATGTACAGTGTCTCACAAAAGTGATGGGACACTTGTGCTTTATAAAAAGAAACTGCAATAAAATAAATAAACAAACATGTGCAAAAATTTTTTGGGTGTGTTTCATATTTAAAGTTAGTAACAATTATTACATAACATACATTTTGTCAAAATATTAAAATATTAATTTAGTAAAAATACAATTGTTCAGAACGGAGCAAAAAATGGCTCACATAAGTGATGGGACACTTACTTTTCCATCAAATATTTATCCAAAAATTTTACTTTTTAAAAGGTTTTAATATTTTGTTGGATTTCCTTTTACTTTTAAAACATGATTTAATCTTTTTGGGATGGATTCGACTAATTTTTCTTGTGATTTCTGGAGTGATTTTACCCTATTCTTCTTGAAGCACCGATTTTAGTTGTTGTTTTGAAGAAATGGTGTGTTTGCGAATTCTTGCCAAATATTCTCTATGGGATTTAAGTCTGGAGATTGTGGTGGTGTTTTTATTATTTCAGGACAGTTATATAGCAGCCAGAGTCTAACGTTCAGAGCAGTGTGCTTGGGGTCATTGTCCTGGTAGAATTTAAAATCGTTATGAAGGTTCAATTTTCGTGCTGAAGATTTCAAATTTTGCTTTAAAATATCAATATACTTGTACTGATCCATTATACTGTCAATAAAAACAAGATTACCAACTCCAGCGGACGACATACACCCCCATACCATAACTCCTCCTCCACCATGTTTTACTGTTGGTACCAAGTTCTGTTTGCGAAATTCTTCCCTGGGTTTTCTCCACACCAAGATTCTACCGTCAGAACCAAATATATTAAATTTACTCTCATCAGCAAATATAACTTTATTCCAGTAATCAGAATTCTTATTTATGTTGGATTTTGCGAAAGCTAGTCTGAGTTTTCTATTCTTTTCACTTACGAAGAATTTTTTCTTGGCTACTCTACCGTGATATCCAGCAGATCGAATTACCCTTCTAATAGTCTCAGGATTAACAATTATTCCATATAATGCTTGTAAATCAGCAGCAACTTTTGAAGCACTAATTCTTGGATTTTTTTTAATATTTCGAACGATAATTCGCTTTATTCCATTGGATAGCTTTGATGGTCGGCCAGGTCTTCTTTTATCCTGAATCATATGATTCTTTTTATATCGTTTAATGATATTGAAAACTATTGAACGACTCAAGTTAACTGTTTCAGCAGTTTTTCTAATAGATTTTCCACGTTCAATATGCAAATTAATAACTAATTTTCGAATTTCAGGCGAAGTTTCTTTTCGTTTAGCATTCATGGCTACACAGAGCTAAAAAACACAAAAATTCCGAAACAAACTGGAGAGAAATACTGCAGACGATTTTATAAATTATTGCCAATTGCTTTTAAGTAAATATAAAACCCCAAAAAATATTTTTATTGCTTATTTCAGACGATTTTTGTTGCATACAGTGTCTCACAAAAGTGATGGGACACTTGTGCTTTATAAAAAGAAACTGCAATAAAATAAATAAACAAACATGTACAAAAATTTTTTGGGTGTGTTTCATATTTAAAGTTAGTAACAATTATTACATAACATACATTTTGTCAAAATATTAAAATATTAATTTAGTAAAAATACAATTGTTCAGAACGGAGCAAAAAATGGCTCACATAAGTGATGGGACACTTACTTTTCCATCAAATATTTATCCAAAAATTTTACTTTTTAAAAGGTTTTAATATTTTGTTGGATTTCCTTTTACTTTTAAAACATGATTTAATCTTTTTGGGATGGACTCGGCTAATTTTTTTGTGATTTCTGGAGTGATTTTACCCCATTCTTCTTGAAGCACCGATTTTAGTTGTTGTTTTGAAGAAATGGTGTGTTTGGGAATTCTTGATTCCAATTCTTGCCAAATATTCTCTATGGGATTTAAGTCTGGAGATTGTGGTGGTGTTTTTATTATTTCAGGACAGTTATATAGCAGCCAGAGTCTAACGTTCAGAGCAGTGTGCTTGGGGTCATTGTCCTGGTAGAATTTAAAATCGTTATGAAGGTTGAATTTTCGTGCTGAAGATTTCAAATTTTGCTTTAAAATATCAATATACTTGTACTGATCCATTATACTGTCAATAAAAACAAGATTACCAACTCCAGCGGACGACATACACCCCCATACCATAACTCTTCCTCCACCATGTTTTACTGTTGGTACCAAGTTCTGTTTGAGAAATTCTTCCCTGGGTTTTCTCCACACCAAGATTCTACCGTCAGAACCAAATATATTAAATTTACTCTCATCAGCAAATATAACTTTATTCCAGTAATCAGAATTCTTATTTATGTTGGATTTTGTGAAAGCTAGTCTGAGTTTTCTATTCTTTTCACTTACGAAGAATTTTTTCCTGGCTACTCTACCGTGATATCCAGCAGATCGAATTACCCTTCTAATAGTCTCAGGATTAACAATTATTCCATATAATGCTTGTAAATCAGCAGCAACTTTTGAAGCACTAATTCTTGGATTTTTTTTAATATTTCGAACGATAATTCGCTTTATTCCATTGGATAGCTTTGATGGTCGGCCAGGTCTTCTTTTATCCTGAATCATATGATTCTTTTTATATCGTTTAATGATATTGAAAACTGTTGAACGACTCAAGTTAACTGTTTCAGCAGTTTTTCTAATAGATTTTCCACGTTCAATATGCAAATTAATAACTAATTTTCGAATTTCAGGCGAAGTTTCTTTTCGTTTAGCATTCAAGGCTACACAGAGCTAAAAAACACAAAAATTGCAAAACAAACTGGAGAGAAATACTGCAGACGATTTTATAAATTATTGCCAATTGCTTTTAAGTAAAAATAAAACCCCAAAAAATATTTTTATTGCTTATTTCAGACGATTTTTGTTGCATATATAATGGTGTCCCATCACTTATGTGAGCTATTTTTTGCTCCGTTCTAAACATTTGTATTTTTATTAAATTAATATTTTAATATTTTGACAAAATGTATGTTATGTAATAATCTTTACTAAATTTAAGTATGAAACACACCCACAAAAAATGTGTACATGTTTTTTTAATTTATTTGATTAGTTTCCTTTTGTAAAGCACAAGTGTCCCATCACTTATGTGAGACACTGTATATAATGGTGTCCCATCACTTATGTGAGCTATTTTTTGCTCCGTTCTAAACATTTGTATTTTTATTAATTAATATTTTAATATTTTGACAAAATGTATGTTATGTAATAATCTTTACTAAATTTAAGTATGAAACACACCCACAAAAAAATGTGTACATGTTTTTAAAATTTATTTGATTAGTTTCCTTTTGTAAAGCACAAGTGTCCCATCACTTATGTGAGACACTGTATGTACGTAACGCGATAACTCTTGATATAATTAACCGTTTGGTTTCAAATTTTGTTTTTAGGTTCATTGTGATAAGGCGCTTCCCTGATTAGTTTTGGGGATCCATTGGTTAAGTATAAAGGGGAAAACGGGGGGGCTAACCCCCCTCAAATTAGATAAATGGGGTTTTCATGCAAAATTATCCGATTTTCTTCAATTTTTGTATATAGGTTCATTGTGATAAGGCGCTTCCCGAATTAGTTTGGGGGGTTCACTGGTTAAGCATAAAGGGGGGGGATGGGGGGCTAACCCCCCATAATTTAGATAAATAGGTTTTTCATGCAGAATTATCCCATTTTCTTCAAATTTTGTATATAGGTTCATTTTGATAATTCGCTTCTGTCAATAGTTTTGGGGGTTCATTGGTTAAGTATAAAGGGGGAAAGGGGGGATACCCCCCCTCCCTAATTTGGATAAATGAGTTTTTCATGCAGAATTATCCGATTTTCTTCAAATTTTGTATATAGGTTCATTGTGATAATGCGCTTCTCTGAAGAGTTTTGGTGTTTCATTGGTTAAGTATGAAGGGGGAAAGGGGGGGCTAATCCCCCCTTAATTTAGATAAATGGGTTTTTCATGCAGAATTATCCGATTTTCTTCAAATTTTGTATATATATTCATTGTAATTAGAGACTTCCCTGATTAGTTTAAGGGGTTCATTAGTTAACTATGAGGGGGGTAACGGGGGGATGACCCCCTTAATATATTGTGATTTCTTTATTTTTCGAGGGTCTTATTTCAGATTCTTTGAAATAAGAGTACAATAAACAATTAGTGTGAATAGCCTGTGAGCTCAATGCCCTCAGTTTAACTGGGCAGTTTTCTTTTTATTTTTCTCTTTTTAGCTTGGAGAAAGTTGATAATTCTTTAGAGATAAAAAAAAAATCTTAATTTTAAAAGGGAAGGGTGGATTATTTATTATCCCGATTTTTTTATTAGATTTTTCCCTTTTAATTTCATTTTTTATGCGTTTTTGAACATTTTTTTTCATGTTTTGCAGCGTTTTTTATTTCAAATGACGTCACAAATCGCTCACTACAAGTCAAACGCCATTGGAGGGCAGTTGGATTGATAGCTGATAGAATTGTAGGCCATATGGGAGTCAACCGGGCATTTGTGATTTGCAGATGAAAAGGTCGTCAGCTGCTTTCAATTCGAACCACGAGTTGTGAATTTTTGCGATTTGTTTTATGCGATTTTTAGAGTTTTTTCATGTATCATTTATGTATTTGATTTCAGAAATTAACAACAATAACTTACAACTTTTGTATGTATAAAAAGTCCTTCCGGCATGTACCGTGAGGAAAAGGTAGCTTTCCTATATCTTCGTTTTAAAATTTTAGCTAATGTTACACGAAAACAGAAAGTTAAAATGCAAAGAAACGTTTACAAAAGATTCGTTAATACTGAATTTGAATAAGAAATTCGCCAAATTATTGAGCAATAGCCAAATTGGCTTCATTTATAAAGACTTATTTTGGTCGCCAAATTTGGCGATATTTCGCCAAATGTCGCCAATTTTGGCGAGAATTTGGCGCTAACGGATATGAATATAGTTTTATGCGTATGATTGGGAAAATTATTACAACAATGAAAGAAAATAATTTGCGAGTAATCGCGTTAATGTGCTGTTTTGTTTCAAAATGTCAGCCACCCTAGAATTTCAAATTGCTCTATCTCAGCCATTTTTTAAGATAGAGGTAAACCAAAAAATGCTCTGGAATCCTTGTATCAAGGCCTAATACATAATTAAAAAATAAATTTGAATTTTTAACTTTTTTGTATCTTTATTTTAGTTTTAAATTTTTAAATGGACGCCATCTTGAAACAAAATGGCGACCAAGCTGGCCAACGAACTCGGTCGAGACATTGGTTAGCTTAATACACACAAGTAGTTTCATCAAAATCGATTTATAAATACGAGCGTTATCGTATGACATAGGTCATATATATATATATATATATATAAATGTTATATAAAAATTTATTTCCTTCGTATCCTTTCCATTTTATTCGCATTAATATTTTAAAATTAATCTAACTTCTGTCATAGTCAGTATTTCCTTAATTCTTAATAATATCTATTCCTATTTAAAGTCCTTTTAAAAGTAAATATCCGTATATTAATAATTATTTTATTCCAAATCTTAATCTAAAATTTAAGTTCATTCGTAGCTTTTATCAGTTCCCCAATCTATAAAATTCTGAGACGCGTTCTCATTTCGAATGTTTTTTAAAAGCCATTTTCTTTTTATTATTATTGCTCTGATTTTTTCGCGCGCTTGGGATTTTAACTTCAAAATTTCTCCGCACCCAAGTACGGGATTCTTTACTGTTTTAGCCTCGCCCTCTAGCCTCATTCGCTGAACTGGATGTCGCCTCTCACTCATTGGTTTGTGCGCTCGTCACGTAATTCTGTGTATATCTCCGCGGAGAGAACAAAACTCTCCCGCACCGGTCGGAGCACTAGATTTTTGTCGTTTTCGGAAGCTAAACAAATATGTGTCTGATGTTTTTTATGTCCGTAGAATATTCAACTGGCCCAGTAACATCTTAATTCAATGAAGTGAAGCAACGTTAGCCCGAGGGCTATAAGTTTTAGACTTTTGGGAATTGTTTCTGTGTTGTTCGTCTTCTAATAAAATTATTTGTCTGGAGATTGGCTGGATTTATTGGAAAACTTTGGTGGACTCATTTCATTGCCTTCTACTTCGCCATACTCGCTAATATCGACTGCAACTTGCTATATCGTTGAAGGACTGCCATCTTTTCATCGAATATTATTCATCGTAATATCTCAACCTCGTCAAAATGCTACATATATATATATATATATATATATATATATATGGATATATCTATATATATAAATCAACATTTGAACGGAGGGTGGTTTTGGAGTCTGGCGGTCATGATCGGTGAAAATATATCGAAATTTTCCGGAACTGCTTTCCTCCGAACGGCTGCAATAGGTAGCTTTATACTTTTAGGTAGCTTTCAATACCTCCGTGATTATAAGAGTTGTCACCTTGAAAGATAAAAATGGCACATATAAAAGGCCAGTGGCAAAAATTGTTGTTTTGCCATATGTGAATGATGGTTTATTGAGTACTTAAATTCATACATTTGTTTTATTAAACTATATACTTTTCCTGCAGTGTATTACATTCTTGTGTTTATATTTGTAATTTTAGTATTTTATTATGTTGCCGCTAGAAGCGCCGTCTACGTAAAATGTTAAAAAAAAAAAAAAAAAAAAAACTACAACTTTTTTGTGAGTTGGGTTTGAGATGCCGATCAGTGAAGTTGTGTAAATCTCCGCTCTCGACCATTTTTATTGAGTGTTGTGATATATTAAATGAGATACAGTCCGCAAGTGAGTTTATTTTATTTTGAGAGTGTGTGTTTATTATTTGTAGTGATAAATTATTATTAACTGAGCTATCGGCGTAACCAGCTACGAATGATCTTAAATTTTATATTAAGATTTGGAATAAAATAATTATTAATATACGGATATTTACTTTTAAAAGGACTTTAAATAGGAATAGATATTATTAAGAATTAAGGAAATACTGACTATGACAGAAGTTAGATTAATTTTAAAATATTAATGCGAATAAAATGGAAGGATACGAAGGAAATAAATTTTTATATAACATTATCCCCCCCCCCCCCCTAAAAATCCGAATGACGGGTAGATCTGTTGATCTACAAGTTCATTAAGGCAAGCAAGAATTTGGATTACAAAATATTTATCTGGTATTCTAGTTAATGCCAAAAATTCTTTGATTTTATTAAAGTTAATTCAATAGTTATTTTTGTAAACGCGAACCTGTGGGAATTGTTTAAATACAGAAACACATACAATTACAATATAAATAAGTTAGTAACATATAATTTTTTTTTTCACTCTTCAAACATAAATAGTGAAAAGGATGAAAATGAAGTAAACAAAGCATTTTTGTCTAAGCAGTGAAAAGTATAATTGTCTAATAGTCCTCTTAATCAGTAACAGTCTGAGTTATAGACCTCTCATTTCCAAAAAAAAGTTTCTTAGTATGGATATGAAGGCACAGATATGTCAAGTATTAGCCAGTAATACAGTTTACCAGCATCTAATAGTGATTGATGCGAAATCTCTGTTTCTTCTAAAGGGGAAGTTCTGTACGGCCTCAGAGATATTGGTAGGTCAGAATTAACTAAAATACGTTGCGGTTCAATATTAATTCTCCCGACATCAAATTTATTTTTAGAAAAAATGTCTAAATAATCCCTTCCCAAACAGCACACACCCATCTATAAGACATCTACAAGCTGTAAACCCAAGAAAACCGACACATCTATAAGAAGTCTACAAATATCCATGATACACCCTTTTCACCTCTTATGGAGATGTTATGTGTGATCTCTCTGAGTTCTATTAGACGTCCAAGATATCCAGGTAGTCTATGAGACCACGTCTATAAGACATCCAAGCATAGATCACTTTTCGACATGCAGTATGTCTTATAGCCGTGCTTAAGACTTGGATTGTAGATATCCAGGGACATCTGATATGCGTTTATAAGACGTCTAATGCATGTCTATTTATTGATACTCAGTACTTCTTATAGATATACTTAAGATATCCAAGAAATTTCATCAGAAATACAGCCACAAAAGTATTGAGCACCCCCATATTTATAATATATTTGGTAAAAAATAATAGATGGATACAAATATTAAATTGTATACAATTAAGAATTTTCTTTAAAAAATAAGTTTTTTATTTTTTTTCAAAGATAGCAAACGCATAACTCATCTTTTAATGAAGCTATTTTCTTTAAAAAACTTTTTTTTAAATTAAATTTTGTTGTTCTGTTAAGCCAGTTAATAAATAATCAAGAAAATAATTATTGTAAGAAAAGACAAAATGAACTTAGTCTTCAAAAACGAAAATAAAGAAAGCTTATGTTTAAAAAAAAAAAAAAAAACATTTATATGCAATTTTTATTATTTTATTTTTTAACATGTGTTAATAACAAAAATAAATTTTAAGAAATATTTATGCTGCTGAAGAGATCTTGGCATTTCAGGCAAGAAATATTTTAATTTCCACGATGATCGGTTAAAAGTAGGTGTTTAAAGAAAATTACTTCATTAAAAGACGAGTTGCTTGTTAACTGTCTTTTTTTTTTTTTTTTTTTTTTTTTTTTACAAACCATAAACTTAAAAAGAAAATTCCTAAATGATATGCAGTTAAATATTTGTATATAACTATTACTTTTACAAATATATTAAAAATATGGGGGTGCTGAATACTTTCAGCCAAGACTGTATTTCCAATGAAATGACATTGTTTCCTTGCATGTCTTAAGTATATCTATATGAAAATTAGAATAATTCTTGCAGAAAATGTTAAAATATAAAGGAATTTGTCTTCAACAATGAAAATAGAGAAATCTTATTTTTAAAATATACTTTAAATTTATATGTTACTTTTATTATTTTAACTTTTAATATCTGTTAATAAAAATGATACAAGTTTTAGGAAATATTTTCATTGATGAAGATAAGTGATTTATATACTTTGGCTTTTCCGGTAAGAGTTATTCTAATTGTCATGATTACCTATTAACTTGCATAGCATAACAATTGCTATACTATGAAAGTTTCATTTCTGAAACTTACTGAAAAACAAAGCAGTTTAGTTTTTTAAAAAACTCATTTTTTTAAAGCAAATTGTTTAATTAAAAGTAGAGTTGTTAGTTTGCTGTCAATTTAATTGTAATAACTTAACCATTAAAGACACAGACAGCAGTTGTGAATTCTAAAATAATTGTGTGTTGAACACTTGCGCTTCATTTACTCTCTTCCTAAACATCCTTCAATGTTGAAGTTCAAAATTTTTTCTACTTTTTCATTATTTTTATCAGTAAGTCTCCACTGATGTACAAAATACACCGCCATTGAATTTTTATAAACTATTATATTTTTTTTCTTAATTAAACATTTTTTTTATATAAATGCGATATCTATTACTTGAATACTATTACTAAACATCAGACACTACGACTAATATTCAGGCCCCTGCTGGCACTTAGGAATACGTGCCCTTGCACCCTCTGCCTGAACCACCCTTAATGATGGCACATGATTTAATATGAAAGTGCCAACATAACCCTCTGTCCACCGCCCTTTCAAGACATCCAGCATGGGCCTGCTAACACTTTGAAATAAGTTATGATAAAAATACGAGGGTGCTTAATAATTTTAGTAAAGACAACTGTAGATAAAAATACTAAATGTTTCATTCCAATAATATCAGTATATTATTCCCCCCAAAACAAATATTTTGCAATGTTCTGCAACGAACCTTCAACTGATCACAAATGTTCTGTGGGAATAAAAAAATAAAACACAGAGAGATTTTCTTGTATATGTAGGAGTGCGATTTCATCTTGTATAGAAATGCTAAAGACATTTCGTAAAACGCTAACACACACAAAAACCAAAGAAATGACGAATTTCACAATTTTACTCTGATCGAATGACGAATTTCGCTTTTTTTCCCCTTGTAATAGACGATTTTTGCAATATTTTTGAGATTTTTCTCTCTGGTAACTGGCGAATTTAACATTTTTTTTTCTCAGAACCAATCATCGAACTCCGCAATTTTTTCCCCCACGACTAATTCGAGAATTGCGAGATATTTTCCAACACTTCACTGATGAATTTCGCATTTTTTTTATCCACGACTGATTGGCGAATTTTAAATATTTTTGATATTTTCTTTTCACTGACTGGCAAATTTGTTCAGCTCTTTCTTAGGACCAATGGGCAAAAATTGCATTTTTTTTAAATTCAAGCAACTAATATCCGAATGTCTCGATTTTTTTTTAAAATCCACAACTGATTGTTAACTTTTGCGATATTTTCTTTATTGATTGATAAATGTTGCGGATTTTCTTGTGACAGAATGGAAAAAATTGTGGGTTTTTACATGACTGATTGACGAATTTTATGATTTTTTTTTTCTGACAATCCACTGATTAATTTAGTTTTTTAACCTGCGACTGATAGGCAAATTTTGCATTATTTTCTTTTTATCAATTGGAAAATTTTGTCGCTTTATATTGGAATTGATTGAAAAAAATCGAGGGATTTCCCAAAACTGATCAACTAATTTAGTGGGGTTTTTTTTCAGCTGTAACTGATAGCCAAATTTTGCGATATTTTCTTTCTGCCGATTGGAAAATTTTGCAGTTTTTTCTTGTGACCAATTGGAGAAAATTGTGTTTTTTTTTCGCTACTGATCGACGAATTTCCCATTTTTCTCGACGATTTACTGACAAATTTCATGGTTTTTACCCACAACAGATTGAGAAATTTTTGTGCTTTTTCTTGGCAAAAAACATGAAATTTCAATCAAAAATCATTCGGTTGATAAACCTATTTCCCATTTTTTGACCCGCGACTGATAGGTGAATTTTGCAATATCTTCTTTCTACAGGATGGCAAATTTTATCACTTTTTTGCGACCGATTGGTAAAAGTTGCCGGGTTTTTATGTGACTGACCGGTGAATTTCAGATTTTTTTCCGATGATCCACTGACGAAATTCATGTTTTTTTTTTAAACTGCAGCAGCTGAAGAACTTCACGATTTTTCCCCATGATCGACTGACAAATTGTGTGAGCTTTTCCTGCGACCAATTAATGAATTTCAATCTTTTTCAACGAGTGATTGATGAAGTTTTTCTGGTGATTGACAGACAAATTTAGTGCTTTTTCAAATGAATGAATAGTGAATTGTGTTGAAAATGAGAATTTGAAATGTTCTGCAGAGAAGTTCATTGTTCTGCGATGTATGTCGCACTCTTAAGCATATTCTGCTTTAGGGACTGTTGCCATATTTATATTGGAATATTTTTATCAAAGCATTGACTAATTTTTTTTAATATTTCGAATGAAATATGTGCTGTAATTCACTAAAATCTCATAGCTAAATTAAAAAATCTACCATATTTACTCATGCATAATGCACACATTTTTACAAAAATTTCAGGTCTAAAATCCAGTATACACATACATGATACACTGAATATTTCTAATTGTATACATCAAACCACACACATTTTCACAAAGTATATATACATATTGCAGAAACTTTATTTTATGATATTTTAATAAGAGAGCAAAATATATATGAGCACATACAAAAGTAATTTAGATTTGAGACAAGATTGTAAATCATGATTTCTACAGATTTTTTTTTTTTTTTTTTTTTTTTTAAAGTTAAAATAACATGGTACACATTATACACAAGTAAATATGGTATTTAAAATCAGTTTGATAATTTTATCTTGTGAGAAATTTCTAAATCCTCCAGTATTTTGCAACAAGAGGCTAATAAATTTTTATTTCTCCCATATTATTTAAATTTAACAAATCTTTCTTGCAGAGGATAAAGACTTTTGGTAGATAAATTTTTCTTGGGAAAAAAAGAAATCTTTGTCATAAATGTCACACATACATTACACATCATGCATAAAATCTTTAATTTTTCATACCAATATTTTAGAATATTTTTTTCTTTATTTTATCATATAATTTCTTCAATTAAATTAGGCAAAGGATTCCATTTGTAAATACTAGTAATCAGATTCAAAATTATGTGTGGGACGCTCGTCGCAAAGTTGTTAACACAAATTAATAAATTTCTTATTCTGTTTATTTTGTTCTATTTTGATAAAATTATTCGACAAATGTTTTAAAATCTATTTTGCATATTGAACTAATTTAAAATTTTTTTTATCAGTACAAAAATATTACTCCAATTAACTCACTGTATGAAAGAACCACTCAGAATTATTTTTTAGTCAATGTCTGCCTACATCAAAAACTTATTTCAATTCTGTGAGCTTCAGATACAAAGGGAAATTTACAAATTTACTGCTACCTCAATTTTGCATTTTTAGAAAAACAAGAAAAATTTTAAGTTTTAAATATTACAACATGATTTAGATTAATGCTAAAAATTATTGCATGCTTTCTCATTAGGCTATATCATTTTTGAAACATGTCAGCTCTACTACTCAATAAAAGTTTTAATAAAAATGTAAGTCTTTTTTTCCTTATCAGCAATATTAGTAACTAGGTGACAGTACTAGGTGGTACAGAATATAACTATAACAGAAAAAGGAAAAAAAAAAGAAGTGACTTTATTTTATTTGAAAAAAAAAAAAAAATCTTTGGAACAGGACAAAATTGTTATTATTCTACTCCATTATCACTGCAATAGTAAGAGCTGATTTCTTCGAGCAGCACCTATAATAAAATAATAACACTGTTTTACTACATAACATTTTACGAATCGCACAAAATGACATTTTGTTATATGAAAACTGAATTAATCTTCAATGAAGCAATTGTAAGCCCCCTCCTCCTCCTTAATTTTTTGCATGTGATTTCTAGTGATGGGCATAATGAATGATTTTGATATTTGAATGAATCATTCAGGCATGCACAAAAGCATAGTTGTCAAGGCTCTTAAAATTCTTTTTGTTTTACAAAAGTTCTGGTTTTAATTGATCAAAAATAGCAAGAAAGTAAACAGCAATGCTTTTGTGTATGCCGGGATGATTCATTTGAATAACAATCATTCATTATGTCCTTCGCTATTGTTATTCTTAATTTTTAGGGTTACGTACTTAAAAAATAAAAACGGAACCATTGTATATTGAAATACAAACAAGATAACAAACAAATATTGAAATGCAAACAAGAAATTTCAAACTAACACTCCCATAGGATTAACATTAGCCCATGTGACTAGCACAGACTCTTGACTATGGAAGATTTGGAATCAAATGATTTTTCCACTATCCCGTCGACCACTTTTCAAGAAAAATTAATTATCACCAAACAGTAATGCCAAATAAACAAATGGAAGAATGTTGCCATTGGAATATCAAAATAAATACAATAAAAAAATATGGAAAAGCCCCACTCATTTAAGTGTCAACTATCAGTAAATTTAAACACAAAAAAATTACAATATAAATGAAAATAGAAAAAAAAAAATCTTGGATATTCATTTATTTACATTATTTTTCTTAATTATCCTTCTTGGCTGGTGAATATAACGTCAGTTGAAATTGATGTATTGCACTTAACTATGCAACATAACATTTTTTCAATGCATTTTCTCTTTTAATATCATGGTGCAGCAGTTTAAGGACCAGTAGCGTAGCTACAGTTTTTGCCGCCCGGGGCAGAGAGAAATTCTGCGCCCCCTCCCCCCCCCCAATTAAAAAACAACCACATTATTTTTCCCCAAAACGAAAAAAAAGTCCTTCCGGTTTGTACAGGGAGGAAAAGGTAACTTGCTTTTTTTTTTTTTTTTTTTTTTTTTTTTTTTTTTTTTTTTTAAGATTTAAGTTAATTTTACTCAAACACTCGAAACTAAAATGCGTTAAACCTAACACTATAGAAGATTCCCAGTTTTCGTCAATGCTGAATTTAAATGTAAATTTCGAAAAATTTGTCAACAATCGCTAAATTGACTTCATTTAAGGCGATCTACTTTTAACGTTATATTTGGTGACATTTAACCAAATATCGCCAAGTTTAGCGATAATTTGACATTACCGGATATGACTATATGTAGTTTTAAGCATATGAGAGTAGCAACAATGATTAGAACAATGAAAGTAAATCTGCGAGAAACCACGTTTTATAAAACTCATAAATTAAACCCTATTATGGGAAAAAATATCTATGCTGCTTTGTTTCATTTAGAAGTTGCGTACACTCTTTGGAATTTCCAAGGAGTTCCTTATGTTCTGAGTGACAAAACTTCAGCAAATATTTTTCAATTGACTCGCTGTTTTTTTTTTTTTTTTTTTTTTTTTGGACAATCCTTAAGGTGCATTTCATAAAATTAAAAATAGGATTTTCAGCAATATAAATACTTTATTTTCTAAAAACAAAACTGTTAAGTGGAAAGTCCTTTTTATTGTATTTTAGAATTTGTCATGACATTTTAACTATTTAACTTTTTGAAAATCTGGTGCTTACAGTTATAGAGCACATTTCTATGGAAAGTATGAAAAAAATGTTGCGAAAAGTTAAAAATTGTAAGAAAAGTGTGGTTTTGAAATTTTCTTTAAAATATTTTTAATTAAATATTTTTATTACAAGAATTGTGTTTTTACTTTATTAAATCATAAAACTCCATAAGACCATTTAATAATACAGGGGTCGATGCAGGTTTTTTTTCTTGGGGCCTATTTTGTGAAAAGTAAAGGTTATTTTTGTGAAATTTATTATATTTTTGTGAAAAAAAAAAACATTTTGCAACGAAAGTTGAAATCCAGTTAATCAAATTCGAACCAAGCATTTATAAATAAAAACTTTTTTAAACCTTTTTGCTGAAGTTTTCCTCTCTGGTGAACTTGTTTGTTTACAAATTACACATTTTAAAACATCACAAAATAATAAATAGTAAGTTTTTATGGAATTGATTTTTGTGAAGGGGCCCATTTTATCAAATTTATTTTTGTGAAGGGGCCCATTTTACCAAATTTATTTTTGTGAAGGGGCCCATTTTACCAAATTTATTTTTGTGAAGGGGCCCATTTTATTAAATAGATTTTTGTGAAGGGGCCCTAAATAGGCCCCAAATTTTTCCTGGATCGACCCCTGTAATATCAATAAAAACTATATCATAAAATTTACAACTGTGCAACCTTTTTGCAAATTTAAATTACCTTAGAATTTTTACTTTGTTTAGCCTAAAGAAAAAGAGAGGGATATTTTTTTTGTCCATTCAGATGGAATTTCGTTTTTCTGTTTATTTTTCTTTCTTTTAATCCTGATAGTTGATCCTGGTTTGAAAAGCAATTTAAAATACTATTTACAATCTTTATGAACTTGTGTTTTAACCTCAATACTGCTCGCGAAAGATTTTTTAAATCGTCAAATCCGTCTGAAGATCACACACTTTTACTTGCATTTAACAGTTAACAAAGCCAAGAGAATAATTTTAATTTTTCTCCATTTCCACACAGCGACACAGCCATTTGTACTGGTCGTACTAGGAAGACTGAAAAGTCCTGTTTCGATTTTTATACGGTTTCAAAAATGAAAATGTGGGAGTAGATCGCCCATATTTTTTTTTGTCTTTTCTCAATGTCAGTTCGACGAAAATACATAATTGACAATAAAAAATAAATAATATATTTAGTTACAGTAATACAGTTGGTACAGCTAAATCCATTTTCTAGTAGTTCACAGAAGCCCCCTTTACACGAAAATATTAATATAGAATACTAAGAACACAAAAATTAGTGTGGAAACCAATAGAGAAATAAAAAAATGTCTTTTGGCATAAGAAATAAGACGCCAGCAGGGCCCTTGGTTTTATAAGCTGGATGCTAGACAGTGAGGAGTTTCCATCCGCGATTGACACCTATGGATCTCTCCACTCCTTCTTGTTTCGACGAATTACTTCAAAGCTTTCACACATACACCAAAAAAGATCAACAATTCTTATTTATTGTCAAAATATGCGACATAATTTCGGTTTAAAGCACCTCTCAATTTGGCAACCCCCCCTCCCCCCACCTCCTTTCAGGTACGTAATCATGTAAGGTACAGAGCGTCTTGAACTATCCCTAGAAATATTTACAGAAGCTTTACTTTCATCATTTGAATGTAATAAAATATTTTAACAAAGAAAACATTCACACATACGAAAAAAGTCAACAATTTTAATTTATTGTCAAAACACGTGAGACAATTTTGGTTAAAAACGTCTCTCAATTTGGCGCCCCCTGGTGGCGGCGCCCGGCCCCCTTGCCCCCCCTTAGCTACGCTACTGTTAAGGACACAATTATTATTTTAAATAGCGAAATAACTACTAAATCAGTTCATTTTAAAGATTATATTTAATTAAACAATAACAAAACATCACCATCAAAAATGAAAAATTCTTACATATACTGCTTTTTACTTTTAAAATTGTTGTGGATTAAAACTTAATAATTTATATTATTAATAAATGAAATTAGCATATATAATACTTGAGAGCATCCATATTTAGTTAGTAATCAGTATTCTAATGTCTTATAAAAATATATTTCAATATGTTTTTTTTTTTTACTAAACAATTATAAAACTCATGCCAGATAAGTCCATATGATGAGATTAAATTATGGAATGATCAACGTTGAAAGAGGAATTAGGATGAATATATAATATTTGAGGAGATTGTAGTAGATGTAAGTGTATAAAAAAAGATAGAACAGTTAAAAAAATAAATAAATAAAACTTGTTGAAATGAAAAGCAAATGTTATTCATATTACTGTTTTTAACAGTGGAAAATGGTAATTTTATTAAATTGTTGTATGTATGATTTTAAAGATATGAGAAATATTAAAACTTGCCTATCAATGTATCAATTAACTAATTTGTGTGTGTATCAATCTACAGCAAAACAAAATATATCTATGACGCAACAATGTCTACTATCACAAGAAATAATAGTAACCCATTAAATAAGCAAAATTTTCAATTACAAAGAAAATACAGTAAGAAGATAACAGTAATCCAATGACAAAGTAAAATTTTGCTTTTTTTTTTTTTTTTTTTTTTTTTAAGTACAGTATTTTTTAAGCTATTAGATTAATCTTCAAAAATCTGCAATGCCCACTGTCATGTTGCATTATTTCTACTAGTGGGTTAATAGCCTTTAAAATTAGTTGAGTAATAAAATATGTAATTAAACAACTGTTGTCCTATTTAATTATTTAAAGAAGTAAAACTGAAAAAAAAGTGTAAATTAAATTAATCATAATAAAAAAAAAGCTTTTATTTAAAAAATATAGCAATAGTTAAGCACTAAGTATGCCTTGTTAAAATTTAGGTAACATATTTACAATTCTGACTCAAATCACCAGTCTGCTATGTGTTATTCCAATATTAATGTCTTCATTATTGAGAAATTAAGTTATTTATTAAATCCTAACTCAATAAAATGTCTTTTAAATTAGTTAAAAAATACTTAAAAATCTACAGTTTATAAATAAATTGCTTCAATGTATAAAAGCCAATTTTGACCAAAAAAAGCCGGTTAAAACCAATAAAAGTCGCTGGCCTGGCTTTTATTAATTTTAGCCGGCTTTTTTGCAACCCTGCTTATCAAGTTATAAGTGCTTCCGGTCATGTGGCGACACTTTTTCGCACTTTACTGCCAACCACCTTGGTAATTTGGTTGAAAATGCCGACTTTGACAATCTTTTGTAAAAGATCTGCCTTTACTAAAAAATTGAAATCATGTTTAGATTACATAGTTTCTGAATAAAAACACCTACCAATTTCATGCATTTGTAAGCAAAAATGAATTAAAAAATGTGTCATAAAGTAGCCTGTTTGAATTTGAGAACAGCCTTAATGGTGCTAAGTTGCACTTATTAAAATACATCAATTGGTTGCAAACCAAATTACAGAACTTTCCACTACATCACACATACATATGAATACATCGATGATACATAATTAATACATACATGATTTCACAAATAAATGAGTGAAACGCTTAGCAAAATGCTGGCATGCAGTTAATACGAAAGTACAGAAACAAAAATACATGCAAAATATAGAAATCTCATGCTTATACATGTTTTGAAGATACGACATGATGAACTTTAAATGTTTGTTTTCTATGTTTAAAAACTTACAAAATCCTTTAAAGTTAATAATCTTAACTTTAGCAGCTTCTTCTGCTACACCATAGTTACGGATTAAGAAATACATAAAAAAACAAGTCAGTTTTATCTTTATTTTTTAAAACTCAGAAATTCATGTATATAACTTATTTTTTTGTTTTTTTTTTTACTCTTGGTTTTCAAATGATCTGCTCAACAACACGAAACTTTCTGACTCATTTTTAAACACAAAAGCATAAAATTGGCAGGTCTGATCATGGAAGGGATTTGGAATCTAAATGAGTTTTCCATTTTTTTTTTATCAATAAATCACTTATCGAGTTATAAGTGATTTGTGTCATGTGATGACATGTTTCTGACCTTTTTTGTGCTGCAGCATTGGAAATTTGAAAAATGGAAAACTTCTTTCAATTACAAAATTTCTGAATAAGAATACCTGTAAATTTCATGCATTTCTGAACAAAAAAAGAATTAAAAAAATAAGTCATAAAGTGAGCCGTTTGGATTTGGACCTTAAGAGAAAAAAAATATTTTTGATGTGTTACATTATACATTAAATATTATGTTAAAAAAAATTAGGTCTTGTACTGTTATTTTCCAAAGTATAAACTTCTAAGATTTATAAATTATACATAAGTAAATAAATTGCCATTTATATCTCTCTTCCCACTCTGCTCCAAAAAATTTGAGTAAAAACATAAGATCTGATATTTAAAATTAATCTAGAATTTCATAATGCAATCTAGTGTAAATTTTGCAATCTCACAACAAACTAATTATTCTAAAAAACAAGGCATTTTTTAATAAAAAATATACTAACCAAATATTCATGCAAGTCTTCCTGTCTTCAAATGTTTGTGATGGTGTGTTTCAACTGGGAGTCTAAAAAGATTCAAAGAAAGTTTCATTAGTATTCAGCAACATCTATTATAGTTAAAATGTGACTGTGTTTATATTTCACACCAACTTTTCTCAAAATGATTAATTATGGGTTTTTCTTTTCTTTTTTTTTTTTTGGAACAATTATTCGCAAAGATCCAAGGATGTCAAACTCAAGAAATCTCAAATTTTAAATCAGTTTGAGTTATTAAATTTTAATCAATAAGAAATTTCTTTTTAAAAAAAATTATTATGCACGCTAAACATCTTGAATCAGCCATACTCATCCTTTTATTACCGCGGGCCGCAAACGTATATTTGTGACGTTAGGTGGGCCGCAACACATACTTGTATAGTAATGTAAATATATAGATTTCTATAGCAAATGCCCCCCGTTTTTTCCCATCTCAAAAAATGCCCAACACGCCTAAAGAAGTATTCACTTCAAAAATATAATTTAAGTAACATTTATTACAAGGACAAAGCCATTTTATAACATTAAAATAAAATACAGCAGTAAAAACAGAAAAAGAAAATTCATCCAGAAGATTAAACAACCCTTTTTTCATCAGGGGTGGGACTCTCATAACTTATTTCTATCCTTCCTCTGAGATTAAATCCTAGAAGGAGCAAAAGTTTGGTTTATTTACGTTTATTTTTATTGCGAGAATGAAATCGAAGTTGCCAAGAAAGCGATCACCGCCAAAACAGACAGTTTCTAAAGCGCCAAATCCGAGCTGATCCTGGGACTAGCTTTTCAACAATATAACAAAGGAATGTACTCTCTAGTAGATTCTTTCTATGAGGTCTTGGATCGCGCATAAAAGGTCGCCAGGCCACATGCCCGCTTGTTGAGTATGGCTTTGGCTGTCTTGAATAGTTTAGTTTTATACCTTCTGAGTCCCTTCAGTACTGTTTTGATTTTTTTGTCTCTTCCTTTCACTTCGATTTTTCAGATTTGTGAGACCTGAAGTATGCCGAAATTACAAATTTATTCTTTTATTTAAATTTTTGAGTCAAAAACCTCAAATGCTACATTGATATGTAAAATTTTACATTAAATATCACACATATTACATGAAACAGTACAACATTACATGCAATGTTTAAAAAGTCTTTTACTGTATATCAATAATTAATATTTAGTAAAATATTACTGATACGTGCAAATTTTAACTTAATTTTGCGATATTTACCAGCATCCTATTGACGAATTGAGCAGTTTTTTCCTGGCAACAAATTGACGAATTTCACGTTTACTTCCTGTAACCAACTGACAAATTTTGTGATTATTTTCCTCCTACCAATTGACAAATTTTGCTTTTTTTTTTGGCGACCGATAAACGAATTTCTCAAATTTTTTCTGCACCTTACAAATGAAACCGGCATGTTTCTTTTCTTTTTTTTTTTTTTTTCACACGCGACATATTGAAGAATTTCACGTTTATTTCTTGTAACCAACTGATGAATTTCGAAAATGTTTTCCTGCGATTGATTGAAGAAATTTGTGATATTTTCCTGCTACCAATTGACAAATTTTGCTTTTTTTTGGCGACCGATAAGCGAATTTCTCAATTTTTTTCCCACACCTTACAAGTGAAACTTACGTGTTTCTTTTTTTTTTTTTTTTTTTTTACACATGACTATTGACGAATTTCACGTTTATTTCCTGTAACTGTAACCAACTGACAAATTTCGCGATTGTTTTCCTGCAATCCATTGAAGAAATTTGTGATATTTTCCTGCTACCAATTGACAAATTTTGCTTTCTTTTGGCGACCGATAAACGAATTTCTCGTTTTTTTCTGCACTTTACAGGTGAAACTCACATGTTTCTTTTTCTTTTTTTTTACACGCAACATATTGACGAATTTCACGTTTATTTACTGTAACCAACTGACGAATTTCATGATTGCTTTCCTGCAATCGATTGAAGAAATTTGTGATCTTTTTCTGCTACTAATTGACAAATTTTGCCTTTTCTTGGTGACAGATAAGCGAATTTCCCAATTTTTTTTGCATGTTTCTTTTCTTTTTTTTTTACATGCGATTGTGGTCAAATTTCATTATTGTTTTCACGACTCATCGGCAAATTTTGCTATTTACCTGCAATAGCTTAACAAAATTTATAATTTTTCCCCAACGAGTACAAATATTGTGAAATTTTTGTGCGATATTTTCCCGCAACCTTTTGGTGAAATTCGCGTCAGTAAATTTTTGCAAACCCAAAATAATCAGGCCACTTTTCCAGCTATATAAAAATGGGCAGAGCGCATTTACAACTATAAAAAAAAAAACAGGCAGGGCGCTGCACCCTCTTGAAAACGCCTTGGGAAAACACTACAAGGGTCGATCCAGACAAAATTTGGAGCCTATTTAGGGCCCCTTCACAAAAATCAATTTAATAAAATGGGACCCTTCACAAAACTCAATTTGATAAAATGGGCTCCTTCACAAAATTCCTTTTAACAAAATTTCCCCCTTTCATAAAAACTTACTATTTAGGGGAGACTGGTACACAGTGGACTACTTTTTCAGTTAATTTTTTTTTTCTCTTTAACGGACAAACCGGGTGCATCCCTGCATGAAAATATTTTTGAATATTCCTTCTACCTTTATACATTCATCATAATTTTCTCATAACATAGTTTTCAATACATTTTTCAAAATAAAAATTTTTATATGCACCCGTAAATTGGACCAGTGTGCCCCAGAAATGGGGCACACTGGTCCACCCACCGGGGCACAGTGGACCGCTGTTAGGCATTATCTGAAATGCAATATAAATCTATTTTTCATTAATCTAATTCTTTTTTATTTCCCCTTTATCCGCAAAATAACATAGTAATATAAATTTACAAGTAACATTTTGAAAAAAAAAATATATATATTATTATTATATTTTGAAAATAACAACAGATTAATACAGGAACAATTGCAATTTAGTTGAAGTTATTACTTAAGTACAAAAAAATCAGCGCACATTAAAATTTGCAAATGAAATTCCAAAATACTTATGAGTAAGATTGAGCCTGGAATTTTCCTGAAATACTTTCGGGTCTGGGAGCAATATTATGAAATCATTGACATCAACAATAGATTCATCTACAGTTTTGGGAAAAATAAACTGATTTCCATTCAATTTGCATCTCATGTATCTTACTTGAATAGAATCATCACCAATTAGACTAGAGTTATATTTATCACAGGCAGTAAATACAAAACAAAATATTTCTTACTATGTTAAATAAATTGTTATTTTTCTTTGTTTACTTTATTTTACAGTTAAATAACTTCTTTTAAACAATATTTCTTTATAGAAAATAAGCAATTATTAAATATTTTGAACATTCTGCATTACATGAGCAGAGTGGATTGTGGACCACTGTGCCCCATGTTGAAATTCAATAAATACAGTATGGAACCAGTTATCCGGAATGGCTGTGTCCAAATGCATTCCGGATAACTGGTTTCCGGATAAACGGTTCTGTACTGTAATCATATTAATATTGTTTATAGCTTTCTTTTAAACATATTAACTTTAAAGTTAAATAAAAACAAGTATCTTAGCTTTGCAAAAAAGCTGTTTTATAGGATTTATCTACAACCTTTAATTACTAAAAAAATTAAAATATAATGTTGAAAAATTTTACTTTTAGAAGATCAAAACAACCAATTAGGATAAAATAGTTCAATCTGAGCTAAACATATTTTCTGAACGCTATAAATAATCAGTGCAGTGCTGTTGTCTATTAGGATAGAAGAGAAGCTTAAAATTTTTTTAAATAAACAAAATATTAGGGGGGTGGTCCACTATGCTCATAGTTCCAGTGTGTACCAGTCTCCCCTATTATTTATTATTCTTTGACTTTTAAAATGTGTAATTTGCAAACAAACAAGTTCACCAGAGAGGAAAACTTCAGCAAAAGTATTTAAAAAAGTTTGTTAATAAACGCTTGGATCGAATTTGAGTAGCTGGATTTCGACTTTCATTACAAAATGTTATTTTTCACAAAAATATAATAAAATTTTACAAAAATAACCTTTACTTTTCACAAAATGGGCCCCGCAAAAAAAAAAAAAAAAAAAAAAAACCTGCATTGACCCCTGCACTATAACAGTTAATTTTCTTGTTATTTTAAAAAAATAAGCAAATAAATAATGTAAAAGTTATTTAAATATGATTCTATTTCTTAATTTTTCTGAATATTTTTATTTATTGACTGCTAAAAATAAAAAGTTGTCTAGGGTTTTAAAAATATTTTAAAAAGCATTTTCTTTAGATATTGAGCAGTATGACTAAATACTACATAAATATTCGGTGCATCCCTAATGGTTAATACACAAGTACCAAAAGATTAGTATCAAAGTTAGGGTTTAATCTAGAGCTAGCCAAATAGCTAACTGAAAGCACCTTTTGCCCCCAAAGCATTTAGTGGATTAGCCAAATAGCAACAGCCAAAAAAATATATGTGATATCCATTTTGTTGTTCCTGCCGCGTGAAAAAAAATTTCAAACCGCCTCTGTCCCGGCAATTCACTTCAAATTTGTCTCATCCTCTCTGTGCAAGCATCTTAGAAATAGTATGACGTCATTTGAATTAAACAAGTATTGAGGAAATTAAAAGAGTTTGTTTATTTTTTGTTGATGATCCCAACTTAGGAAATGAAACCAAAACGGTTCATGAATGGAAGTTGTTCAGGCAAGTTCTGGCTACAAGCACAAGGGGTAAAGAAATTAAACCAGCTGATCGTATTCTTTTTCCATAAAAATGGCATTATTGACATGTTTCCCAATGTGACTTCTTTGTATGAATTTATAGCAACAATTCTGTTGTCTACAGCAGATTGTGAAAGGGGATTGAGTCTCGTGAAGATAACAAAAACTGACTTGAGAAATAGACTGAGAATCAAAAATTTAAGTAACTTAATGGTGATTAATTTGGAAGGGGAAGTTTGAAAAGAATTTCTATTTAAAAAAGCATTTGATGTGTGATGTATGGCCAAATCTTGAGAGGGTCAATCTTACAGAGTGCTGTACTGTTTGTATATTGTATAATTAAAAATAATACACATTTATATAGAAATTTTGTATAAATATTTTTTTTTTTCTTGGCTAAAGTTATTTTTATTTGGCTAACAGTCATTGGCTGCAATTAGCCAAAAAGCTACAAATCTCTTTTTCCTAGATTAGACTCTAAAAGTGATTTGAAAAAATATACTCAAGCATAAATATCATATAACACACAATTAAAATATATTATATCTTTTACTGGGTATGTAAAAAAAAAAAAATGTGTCGGAACACAAGTTAAACAATGACAACAAATGAAGAAAAAAATGTAAAATTTAATACATATAGGATCAGAATTTTAATTGTTATACAATGTTCACTCTAGAAAGAAAAGGGCAGGTTGTTAGAAAATAATAACAGCACAAATGAAGCAGAAAACAGTCATTGTTCAGTGAAAATGGGCATTACTTCAAGAAAAAAAAATTATTGTGTTGAGTAACGGAAAAAAAAAAAAAAAAGGAATAGACGAGATACTGTCACGCACTGAAGTTTGGTGACTTTTTGATTGGCCTGCTTTCCAAGCCCATGCCAAACCAATAATTTAAATACAAGCATAGTAGGCAACTTAGGGATAAGTTTGGCAACTATTTTCCTTTTTATAACTGATTAAAGAAATAAACTGTGTGAGTGCAAGACATCATAGCCAAAAACAGTACAACATTTATTTAATAATCTCCTGTTTTTATTAAAGAAAGAAGGAAGGTCTATGATTTTTTGCAAGCTTTTGGATACATTAATTTAGAAATACTCTGGTATTGGGGAAGATTTTAACAAGAGACCTCTGGATATAATTAAGGATGCATTTCGATATTTTAAAAAGGGTACGGTGCATTTTGCTAATTTTAGAGCAGGCAGGATGCTGCGCCCTTAAATATTGGTCTAGAAGGGACACTAAATTATAAATAAATACAGGGGAAAAAAAGTAAATTTTTAAACAAGAATTACATTATTTATAGTATTAGTTTTAGTCTTAGCAAAATTTTATATATAGTTATTTTAGTGTAATTCTAAATTGTATGATAAATAATACACGAAACTGTTAACCCCTTTAAGGGCAAAGTATTTCAGTTGCAAACATGTTCAAAACTTTTTTTTTACCCTTTGAAATCTGAATTTGTCAAATAAATTCATTTAAAAATAAATAATAGCTATTTTTTCCGTTCATGTACATCGTAAAATCTAAATATTATTCGAAAGTTCTGATAAATATTATGGTTTAGTGCATAAATAATCTAACACTGGCGTTCAAAGGATTCAGTGGGGTCAGGATTCATAATGGTGATAAACAAAACAATATGTAGTTCATTAACACTCAATTACTACTAAAAACAATTACATTATTACTTTCATTGTACCTGTGAGATTATATTTCTGCATTTATACAATTTATACAGCGACATTTCGGATGTATTTTTCCTTTTAAACACAATATATATATGACTGATGAAACTTATCGTAACATTAAGCCTAAATCTTGTATATATGTAAGATACAAGAATTTAGTAGTTAAGTGTTATATAAACTACACAGGAAAGTAAATAAAGAAATGAATAACTTACCTTTTACAAAAGTTGTCAGTATAATTACATCCAAGATTGCCGCTGTATACAAAATAAACAACAGCTCCAGCCGCGGCGAGAGTGTCTTCAAACGACCTTTGACTTTCCGTTCCCGCATGCGCGCAGTTGCATTGAAGTAGAAGTACTTTTTCCATAAGATGAGCATAATACGTGTTATTCGCAAATCCATTGGATGAATCGAAAAGTATTTCCATTGGAGGTTGAAAAAAGCATTTCCTTTAGACGTCGAAAAAGTGATAGATATAATACGTCTATTGCAGGTCATAGACGTCTAATAGAAATCTAAATGAGAAATGGCTTATAGACATCTATTTGTTTAATGCTATGCATATCTAAAAGATGTCATGGACGTTATAGATGTATTTAGACTATAAATCGACATCTTATAGATAGAGTGTGCTGTCTGGGTTATACTTTCCCTTAAAGTTTCATTTTCTATAGAATTTATTTCCCCAATTAATTTAGAATTATCAACATTAGATGGAACAAAGGATTGAGGAGATATGATCTTTCCATAATCGGATTGCACTCTCTGATAATCATAGTTAACATTAAAATGAAGTAATCTTAATTTATCACTGGATATGCTCTTAGATTCATTTAAAACAAGGTCTCCTTGTAATACTCGACATGTAGCACAGTCAATAATTAAATTAAACTTACAGCATTCTTTTAAACCTAATATAGCATAATCTAAATTTGTATTACATATGAAAAATCTAATATTTTGTTGCACATTACCTAATTTAAACAATAAATTACAAGTTTTATCTATTACAACAGTTCCTTTGGCTTGGCCAATAATAACAGGTGGAATATTTATTACTTTAGCATTTAACAATTTAACAAATTTAAAAGGTAAAATACTTATGGTTGAGCCAGAGTCAATCACACAAGGTAGTTCTTTGTTATTTACATATCCTGATACAATTAACTGTCATATATTATCAGTAGATGGTTGTGGTTGTCTAAGAGGGGGTGCAGAAGATTGCAGAGGCCTAACATTGAATACACAATCCCTCTCCCAGTGGTAAGCATTTTGGATACCTCTATTTAAACACATTCGACATGGTCTACTTGGGTAATTTCTCTGAAAATGGGTAGTAGGCAACCTAGGATTGATAAATCTAGAATTTGGAGCATTAAAATTGCTCTGTGAATGAAAATTGGAATTTGGCACATGAAAATTTCGACATACTAGTTATTTGAGTCATTGGGTTGTGCGCTCGTGACGTAATTCTGTGTATGTTTCCGCGGAGAGAACAAAACTCGCCCGCACCGGTCGGAGCGGCAGATTTTTGACGTTTTCGGAAGCTAAACAAATATGTGTCTGGTATTTTTATGTCCGTAGAATATTCATCTGGCACAGTAACATCTTAATTCAATGAAGTGAAGCAACGTTAGCCCGAGGGCTATAAGTTTTAGACCTTTTGGGAATTGTTTCTGTGTTGTTCGTCTTCTAATAAAATTATTTGTCTGGAGATTGGCTGGATTTATTGGAAAACTTTGGTGGACTAATTTCATTGCCTTCTACTTCGCCATACTCGCTAATATCGACTGCAACTTGCTATATCGTTGAATGTCTATCGTTGAATGGACTAGAATGTCTTCTAGCTCCAGCCCAACGAATGAGGCTAGAGGGCGAGGCTAAAACAGTAAAGAATCCCTTACTTGGGTGCGGACCAATTTTGAAGTTAAAATCCCAAGCGCGCGAAAAATTCAGAGCAATAATAATAATAATAATAATAAGAAAATGGCTTTAAAAAACATTCGAAATGAGAACGCGTCTCAGAATTTTATAGATTGGGGAACTGATAAAAGCTACGAATGATCTTAAATTTTAGATTAAGATTTGGAATAAAATAATTATTAATATACGGATATTTACTTTTAAAAGGACTTTAAATAGGAATAGATATTATTAAGAATTAAGGAAATACTGACTATGACAGAAGTTAGATTAATTTTAAAATATTAATGCGAATAAAATGGAAGGATACGAAGGAAATAAATTTTTATACAACATATATATATATATATATATATGTATGTATATATATATATATATATATATATATATATATATATATATACACATATATATGAATATATGCATATATATATATATATATATATATATATATATATATATATATATATATATGCATATATTCATACATATAAGTGTATACATATGTATGTATATACATGTATTTGTGTAGATATATGTATATATCCATGCATATAAGTGTATATATATGTATGTATATACATGTATTTGTGAAGATATATGTATGTATATACATGTATTTGTGAAGATATATGTATGTATATACATGTATTTGTGTAGATATATGTGTATATATATACATGTATATATATATCACTGGCGCCCGGCTAACCAAAAAGTACCAAAAAAAGAAATACAGCAAAAATGCAGTCGTGCACTTAAAAAAAACACCTTTTGGCTAAAAATCTCTCATCAAAACTTTTTTTCTTTTTTTTTCTTTTCTTTCTTTCTTTTTTTTTTTTTTTAAATAAAATTAGTAACAGTTTTTTCTTTTATTTTTCCAGATGTATAGCCATTTCAATTCTTTCTGCAACAAAAAAAGACACCTTTTGGCTTAAAATCAAATTGTTTGAGGTCAAAAGTAAAATCAAAATCGCCAAAAACAAAAGATACAACGCCAAATATTGTTTCAATATGGAAATCTTGCCCCTTGAATAATTTTTAAGCATTACGAACATTCCCAATCATATTTAAATTAAATATTTTCGTTTTATAATATTCTCTCATCAAAACTCTTTTTCTTTCTTTCTTTTTTTTTTCTTTCTTTTTTTTTTTTTTTTTTTTTTTTTTTTTTTTTTTTTTTTTTTTTTTTAAATAAAATTAGTAACAGTTTTTCTTTTATTTTTCGACATGTATGATATAGCCTTTTCATTTCTTTCTGCAACAGTGATGATCGCTAAACAATTAGCAATGGTAACCTTTTCGGCCAAAATAACAGAACTTTCTATCATAATTCAATAACTAATATACGTAGAACGTTGTGTTATATACTAAGACCTTCCCTGAAAAATTATCTCTCGAACAGTGTAAGTTCCATTAAAATTCATTCGGCAGAACTCGAGTTATAAAGGAACGGAACGAAATTTCCGTTTGTGTTTTATATATATAGTAGATAGTAAGATGTTTGAATCAAGGCAAAATTTGTCTAAAGTCGCCAGCAAATACAACTACTATTCCAACAAATAGCGAATCATTGTTTTTTATGTTTTTAAGCGTACGGTCAACACATTCAAATATTAATTTACTCATCAAGGGTGCTTCATCCCAGACTATTAACTTTGTTTCTCTTATTGATTCAGTAAGGTCAGATTGCTAACTAATGGCACACGTAGATGTTTCGTTCAAATTTAGCGGTATTTTGAATTTTGAATGTGCTATTCTACCTTTATCTAATAACAAAGCTGCGATCCCAGAAGATGCAACACTAACGCAAACATATTATATGATCACATTATTTTTAAAACTGCATTAAGTAAAAATGTTGTGCCAGTCCTGACTCCTGACACGTCAATAAAAAAAACCTTAGAATTTTCATTTAAAACAGCAAGCGAAACTTCATCATAAATTGATTTTTTAACGTGATCATCCTGGCGCAAACGATAAATAGCCAAATATTGTTTCAAGTCACAATTTTTACATTGAAAAATATTTTTATGTATCCCAAACATTCCTTTGAATTTTAAATAAAATTATTTTGATTTATAAAATTATCGCTCATCGAAACGTTTATTATTATTATTATTATTTTGTATTTTACATAAAATCAGTAAAAGTTTTTTCTTTTACTTTTCAAGGTGTCTGTATTAATTTCTAACTAATAATAGTAATTTCATTTCTTTAATCAATGACAATATGCGGTCGCCAAGAGGGAAAAAATATTAGCAATGGCAACCATTAAACACGAAAAAAATGAAAAATACCAATTTTTTTCTTATTTTAAAAGCCATAATAAATCAGCGAATTAAGATATAGTTTTCAAAAAAATTGCATTTCAAAGTAGATTTTTTTCCCTATATAACGGTGTAAAAATTAAAAATGTGATATGTTTAGAAATTAAAAAAAATTGCAATGGTAAAAATCGCAAAACCGAAATTTCTTTGTCAACCGTTGCCATTCGCAAAATGACGTCAGCGTTACGCACGGACACGTTTGTCCTTTATAATATAGATAGATAATAACTCTACTATTTTATACTTGGTCTTTAAGGTCTCAAAATTGTAATCATAAACTCAAATATATGTGTGAGTACTTTTGGTTTAGTTACATATGAGCACATTTTGAGCTGTTGATAGTCAAAAAACCAATTTCATGAGTTTTTTTTTTTTTTTTTTTTTTTTTTTTTTTTTTTAACTAGGGGGCTCTGCCCCCTGCTCGCTACGCTCACCAACCCCCGTTCTGATTTCACAGCCTCTTAAAACCTGGTAATATATCCTGTTTTAAAAAGATGATGATGATGATATCACGAACAGCGACTTTCTTCTGTAATCAGGTTATAATGTT
This sequence comes from Maratus michaelseni, assembly GCA_963931845.1. Classification (NCBI taxonomy): domain Eukaryota; kingdom Metazoa; phylum Arthropoda; class Arachnida; order Araneae; family Salticidae; genus Maratus; species Maratus michaelseni. Next base: position 36,836,321 of record OZ007591.1, on the reverse strand, counting down.
TTTTCATTTAACTGGTTATAATGCTTTTTTCATTTAACTCATCTTTTTTATTTTTAATATTCATGTGTAAACGCAATTTTTCTGACGTAATTTTCTTTATTTCCTGCTTTCAACACGTGATCATTTAATTATTATTTTAAACTTTCATTATTTTTTTTAATAGTCTCGCGCAAATACATTTTTTATTTGAGATAAAACATAATCCTTTGCGCTTATTTAGAAATTGGCAACAATATAAACAAGAACGAAAAATCATGCTTCAAGCATAGATTATGTAGCACTTTCCAACGCTTCCAAAATAATTTTACAAAACATACCGTTTAATAAGCTAAAAGATAACATCTTAGTAAACAATTTGGAAAACGCATAACATATTTAAAAACATAATTTCAGGAATTTCCAACAGATACAATATTCGGAAAAATATCCGAATACTTTTATTCAGCCCTGTATAGGATCTATAGATTTGTATATATACTACATAGGATGCTAAATTTTAGTTTAGTTAGGAAACGCGTAAGCAGAGTTTAAAATTATCCTTCTGGAGTTTCTGTCAGTAAACGGAAATGTGTTCGCGAACTTTTGTGCTGCCCCGTATAGGATCTACAGAATTTATACACACCACGTAATAGACAAAAAGCGAGTTAAAATTAAAATCGCGTTCAGTAACTTAAAACGCGCACTTCCAGGAATTATTGTTAACAGACAGTAGAGAATTCTTTTGTGTGTCCCTGTAAATGAACGATGACTGCTATACACACACTATTCTGTAGTAAGCCTCTTGTAATGCACCTTAGTAATATATATAAATTTCAATGCGTTTAAAATAATGAAACATTATTTAAATAAACCGCAGACGATTTTTCTCCATAGACGTAATGTAACGGAATTCTTTTGACATGTCCCTGTAAAGTAACTATAAGTGCTATGCACACCCTATTCCGTATTAAGCTTCTTCTAATGCACCTTAGTGATATATATAAATTTCAATGCGTTTAAAATAGTGAAACATTATCTAAATAAACCGCAAATGATTTTTCCCCATAGACCGCAATCTAACGGAATTCTTTTGAGTGTCCCTGTAAAAAAACTATCAGTGCTACACACTTCCGTTGAAATAGGAAACATGCTATAGATAACGACAATAACATATAAAAATTGCAGAGCAATCCGAGCATATTTACGGGAGTTAGAGCACGGACAGACGGCAGACGGCAGACAAACCGAAGTCATAAGCAATTTTCAACTTGGTTGGAAAGTGCTAAAAAATGACTTTTTCAATAAAAGATATTTTACTCGATTTTTAAGGATTTTTTGAGTTTTTATTGTCCGACCGTGATAATTTTTTTAATTTCTGAAAGCTTGTTATATTTCGCGTCTGGTGGAATCCGTAGGATGGCTAGAAAAAAGTAATAGCTCCTCAAAAAAGTCCCTAGTAAAAAAGCGATGAGAATAACCCGGAATATCTACGCAGAATTTGATTGGTCCATTTCGTTTTTGGCTCAGTTCCAGATTACTTTTTTTTTTTAATATAGAAGGATTTTGAAAAAGTTGCTTTTTTGACTTATTATATCTCGTTTATTATTGGTGGAAATTTTAGTCTCTGGTACTCAATCGACGTGAAATTTTGTGCTATACAATACAATTTATTAATAAGAATTTTTTCTGCAGAGTAAACGGTTTTTGAGTTATTTGCGAAATACTGAAAGAAGTCCGAATTTTTTTAGGTTTTTGTAATGCCACGTCTAAAGTGTACCAGAAAAAAAAAATGGGACACACTTCAAATTCCTTCATTTGGATGTAAAACAAAGTGATTAAAATGATTTCCAGCTTTTCGTGAATTATCGGTTAGTAAGGCTCTTTTTCGAGCTAATTTTATTGGTCTATGTAGCATACGTAATAATAACGTATTAATTACGTACGCCATGGTGTTGCCTAAACACGGAATGGCGGAATCTTCCAGCAGTAAAACATTAAGTCATAAACAAGCATTTTTAACACTTTCCAACCTAGTTGAAAAGTGTTTATGACTTCGGTTTGTCTGCTGTATGGCCGTCTGTCCGTGCTCTAACTCCCGTAAATATGCTCGGATTGCCCTGAAATTTTTATATGTTATTGTCGTTAGCTATAGCATGTTCCCTATTTCAACTGAAGTGTGTAGCACTTATAGTTTTTTTACAGGGACACTCAAAAGAATTTCGTTACATTACGGTCTATGGGGGAAAATCATTTGCGGTTTATTTTAATAATGTTACACAATTTCAAATACATTGTAATTGATATATATCACTACGGTGCATGACAAGAAGCTTAATATGGAATAGGGTGTGCATAGCACTTATAGTTACTTTACAGGGACAGTGAAACGAATTCTTGAATTCAGCGAAAGTTTATCTAAATAATGTTTCACTATTTTAAACGCATTAAAATTTATATATATCACTAAGGTGCATTACAAGAGGCTTACTACAGAATACTGTGTGTATAGCAGTCATCGTTCATTTTCAGGGACACACAACAGAATTCTCTACTGTCTGTTAACAATAATTACTGGAAGTGCGTTTTAAGTTGCTGAACGCGATTTTAAATTTAACTCACTTTTTGTCTAATACTTGGTGTGTATAAATTCTGTATTTCATATACAGGACAGCACAAAAGCTCGCGAACACATTTCCGTTTATTGAAAGAAACTCCAGAAGGAGAATTTTAAACTGTGCTACACGTTTCCTAACTAAACTAAAATTTAGCATCCTATGTAGTATACATACAAATCTATAGATCATATACAGGGCTGAATAAAAGTATTCGTATATTTTTCCAAATATTGTATATGTTGGAAATTCCTGAAATTACGTTTTTAAATATGTTACGCGTTTTCCAAATTGTTTACTTAGGTGTTATCTTTCAGCTTATTAAACGGTAATGATTTGTAAAATTATTTTTCAAGCGTTGGAAAGTGTTACATAATCTATGCTTGACGCAAGAATTTTCGTTCTTGTTATTCATGAAATTGATAAACAAAATCGTTATAATTCTGTCACAATGATGTAATTTTTTTACTGACATTTCGTTCCCCCACGCCGCACAGTATGCCGAAACGACGAATTTTCAAGACGTGGGGAAAATTGCATGTATTTTCCAAAGGTTTGACAAGTATGTAGAGTTGTTCTATAAGTTCCACAGCATGAGAAACCAAATATGTATTTTCCCTTTCATATCGTCTAGCCCCGTTTTTAGAAGGAATTGTATTGGAAAAATAGAAAAACAGGTGAAAATCAAATTATTTATTTAAGTCCAATATTTAACACTTTCCAAAATAGTTAAAAGTGCTAATAAATTCAGTTTGTCTACCTGTCCGTGTTCTAACTCGCGTAAATATACTTGGATTGCTATGCAATTGATATATGTTATTGAGGTTTACTATGGCATGTTCGGTATTGAAAATGAAGTATGTTGTGTGTAGCTTTTACAGTTCAATTACAGGGACAGTAGTAGAGGAAAAAGGAGAGTTCGATTGTGAAGGTGGAAATGTGGAGGGAGGTGGATGGGGGTAGAAAATTTACTCCCCCTGCAGTCGTAATTTAAATATTTTTTTAACAGGGGGAGTAAATTTTCTACCCCCATTCACCTGTCAATCAAACAGACGCTAGCTTGATGCTAGCCTGGGGGTATTGCACACATGCATGATGACGTCATTCTAGCAAGTTTGGGTATGCTAGCATCATGACGTCATACTAGCATGCCGAAACATAGGTTGTTTTTCTAGCACTCGCGTCAAAATTACTTTTTTGCTGTTGTCAACCTGCTGGTCGGCTTATCTCTGATCAAGATAAGAGATAACAGACCTGTTTGCACACGTCATTTGCTGACTATAGCTCTGGTGAAGTAAGGTTGCATGATTCTAAGCTCTTGCTAGACACTCGACCACTCACCTACCTGTCACCTGTCAATCACTCACCTGTCATTTTCCCTTCTCTAACCACGCCTTCCACCCTCCACCCTCCACATTTCCACCTTCACAATCGAACTCTCCTTTTTCCTCTACTGACAGTCAAAATAATTCCGTTACATTACAGTCTGTGGGGAGAAATTGTTTGCGGTGTATTTTATTGATGTGACACTATTTCAAACATATTGAAATAGATACAAATCACTGAGTTGCACTACAAGATGCCTACTATAGAATGTGGTGTGTATAGCATTCATCGTTCATTTACAGATACACACAAAATACACTGCTCAAAACAATTAAAGGATATTGCAGTTTTAGGTGGATTTTGTATCTGGGAAACTTTTTAGCTGATTGATACATGGTCGACAGACATAGTAGGTTATATGAGAATAAATTACACATGTTTGGCAGAAAAAAATGCATTTTATTGCGCATTTGTGTACAAAAGGAAAAAAACACAATTTGTGCATATAAGAAAAAAAGAATAAGAAAAGGTGTTTTCTTCAAAGAAAATCATTTTCAGCAGGGGGTATGGTTTCCACGGGCGGCCAGCAACGTTGAACACCTTTGAGGCATGGACTCAATGAGGCTATTAATGACGAGTTGGGGTATTCTGCTCCACTCTTCCAGAAGAGCTCTTTCCAGTTCTTGGAGAGTTTGTGGGGGTTGTTGCCGGCCAGAAACTCGTCTTCCTAGAGCGTCCCAAACGTGCTCGATTGGATTCATGTCTGGAGAACACGCTGGCCATTCCATTCGAACGATTCCTTCCTCGAAAAGGAAATCCTCCACCAGGTTTGCACGATGTGGCCTGCAGTTATCGTCCATTAAAATGAAGTTATCTCCGATTGCTACAGCGTAAGGGACTACAATAAGCCTGAGGATCTCATCCCTATATCGGCGACCAGTCAGAGCTCCATCTCGAATGATGTAGAGGTCAGTGCGCCCGTCAATGGAGATGCCACCATACACCAACACTCCTCCACCGCCAAATCTGACACTTTCGTGCACGAACGCAGGATTATTCCTACTGCCACGGTCCCTCCAGATGAAAATACGCCTATTATCCGGATGCACAGAAAAACGGGACTCGTCAGAAAACAGAATATTGCTCCATTCATTTCTCCTCCAGTTGACATGCTCGGTTGCCCACTCCCTGCGGTCGCGACGATGCCTTGATGTTAATCTAACACATACCATCGGTCGGCGAGCATACAGACCTACAGCATGGAGCCGGTTTCGGACAGTCTGAGTTGAAATCGTGGTGCCTGTAGCCGAGCGAAGGTGTTGTTGGAGAAGAGTAGCGTTCATGTTTCGGTGTCTCCGAGCTGTTAACGCTAAATACCGATCTTCATTGGGCGTTGTTGCCCGTCTACGACCTTGCCCTGGTCTTCGGCCTGCACATCCACTCTCCAAAAAATGGTTCCAGATCCTGGAAATGACACTTTGTGACACTCCGATGGCTTACGCTACTTCGGCTTGAGTTTGGGCCCCTTCTAACCTACCAACAATTCTCCAAGCTTCTGAATCTGTCAAATGACTTCGCTGAGACATCGTACTCATCGAAACAAAGCAATCACTGAATGCCGAGCATACTTGTCTTCATTCTCTTTTATCCAGTTGAAAGTCAAATTTCATTCGCTGCCGCTGAAGCGACGTTTTTGACGTCGAACTCAAAATTTGCATACTCCACAGTTTGAAAACCAGAAAAATTTGCCTTTGTGATTCTCTTCTTCTATCTTCGGCAAAAAAAATTTCGTTTATATCTTTATTTTATACTAGGGGGCCTACCCCCTGCAAGCTACGCTCGCCAACCCCCGCTCAGACTTCGAGGCCTCTAAAAATATAACAGCGTGCTTTATTTTAAAAATATTGGTAAATCTGTATTTGGGTTGGCATGCTTTTAACATTCTAATGGGACATTTTTCGATTATCATGGCCTCATACACAGCTTTTGCGACAACTGACGACTGTTTTCGGGATTGGTAAGTAAAATCACTTACTACTTGAAAACCAGCTTGTATAAAATGGTTAGGTTTAAATTGTGACTACCTCTCGGACTTTTATAACAACAATCTCTATTCTATTCTTCCTTTGCGTTTAAGGATGAGAAAAATTTCATCTACTTGTGAATAACATTAAGAACCACGGTATTGAAAAGTACTATGTTATAGACATTTTCAGTAACAGGTTTTAATTTTCTCTCTATTTTAGTGCACCATCATGCATATTTTCATGTTATTTTAAATATGTAAATTATTTTTTTAAATTAATATGTATATACGAATTTTATAATAATTATTTATCATACAAAATTAATTAAATATTTTGTGCATGCATGTGCCTGCATTTATTCGGCATCAATTGATGAGATATTTAAACAAATTTGCTATCCGCGGTAATTTTACACCATGTTCTGTCACTTGAATATTGTCCATAAGAAAATCGGGTACTTTTCCATTATAGGATCCTTTGCTTTTAGGTTTGGCGTAATTCGAGCTTCAAAAAGGGATAGATTCGTTAATATACATAGATTTGTTGCCAAAAGTTATGAAAATAAACCCAGTGAACTTTTGGTGCTTTTCTATTATAGGGGTCTTGACGCTTTTTTAAAAAGCTTGGCGGAAAAAACCAAGCAGGATATTTTATTCTTCCGTTCAGTTGGGCAAATATTATTTTATATATTAGTTTCAAATATCCGAATTAATGATTTTATAAATTCGTTTAGTTAAATTTTACAAAAAAATAACAAAATGATATCAATAAATAATAATTACTATTAATTCCTTTTCCTCCCTTTCTTTTGCGTTTACCTAAATGACGTCATTTGGACGAATTTATTCAAAATATTTTCAGTTTATAAATTAAATTAAATGCTGACAGACGATTGAATCCTGACGATAGAAATGCGATTTTTTTTTCAAATTTTCCTGAAAAACATAATTTAATCACAATCTTGTCTTCATTATCGATTGAAATAAAAGATAAATTCAATTTCAATTTGAAAATGACGAATAAAAAGAAATCAATAATCCCTATAGGGATCCTTTTAAATTTTTTTCCCTTTTTTCTCACAAAAAAACTGAGTAATTAGTTGCCATCATTACAGAAATATCATTAAAATTAGAAAAAAATTAATATCTCGAAAACTATTTCCAATTTCAAAATTCTATTACCAGTTTTGACATCCACGGATTTTTATGAACAATTGGTATTAATTTCACCATCAAGCGTTCAATATTTTATTAAAAATAGCCTTGAAACAAAATCAGTCGTTTAATCAGTCGTTTCATAAAATCGTTTCATAAAATCGTTTCACAAATTCGTTTCATTAGGATTTTATATATATAGGGTAGATAAAACTTCAAATATCCTTTAATTGTTTTGAGCAGTGTAGTTCGGTGTTCGGTTGCAGTAATGTCTATGAACAACAATTTCTGGAAGTCCCTTTTCCGCTTTCATACGCTTTTTTAAATGTAACTAATTTTTTGTATATTACTTGCGTATAAATTCGATAGCTGATATACAGGGTTGCACAAAAGACCTCGACTACATTTCCCATTTCCGTTTATTGACGGACTAGCTGACCCGCCCGGCGTTGCCCGGGCACACTGTCATTGAAAAATATAACAGTGGAGTGGACTTCATAAAAAAAAAGACTGAATAATATTTATTTATACTAAAAACTTGCAAAAAATTAAATAAGAGTTAAATTTCAAAAGTATAACAGTTACATTTAAAAAATGAAACGGTAAAGGAAAAATATTACACTTACTTTTAAAGAATGAAAAGGTCAAGGAAGTTCTTACGGTTGAACCTTAAATTAACAAATAAAACCTAACCCAATTAACAAATAATCGCGATTTCTGTAATAAAAGTCTTGGCAGAAATTGAACGTTTCACTCAAAGTCCCACAGTTATGCTCCGGAACGTTTAAATCAGAAATTTGGATTTCAGAAGCAACGCGTTCGTGCATGCGACGGTTATTAGCCTATTTTGGCGATCGCTTATGCTCTGTGTTTGACGGCGTTCTCGATTCAATCTATTTCGATTTTCTCTTCTTAATTCGGCTTCTTCTTCACTTTCAAACATTCGCCGAGATCTTTTACGGGCATTTTGAAGCTATTTTGAAGTTTCATAATTGCAGCGAAAGAGCGAAACGTAAATAAACCCGATTTACCTCGGCCTAAATCCTACCAAAGGACTTTTACACAATAACCAATGAGATGCGTTTCATTCGGGCATTGCAATTAAACAATTAACAAATAATCGCGATTTCTGTGCCACGTACGCTGAGTCTTCTTCTTTCTTCTCTAGTCTTCTTCTTTTTAACACCTTCCAACATAATTGAAAAGTGTATGTGAATTCGGTTTGTCTGTCTATATGTCGTCTGTCTGCCATCTGCCTGTCCGTTAACTCGTCTAAATATACTCGGACTTCCATGAAATTGATATATGTTATTGAGGTTTACCATGGCATGTTTCACGTGTCGAAAATACTAATATTGTATTCAAAATATGATGGAGATACGCTGACGGACATCTACCCGATGATATTACAGCTGTCGTGAAATAATAAATACATTCACTTTCTACTAAAGAACATTTAATTCACGATCACGAAAAAACACCACACAACAACATAGAATACATAGACGATAATACTAAAAAAGGTTTAGTTCTTGTTTTAAGACGTCATCACTTCACTTCAATTCAGTTCCTATTACTGACGCAACGTCCTCCCGCCTTTTGAGTCAGGGGATGCTGGCTCAAAATCTTGCTGTAGCGGAGGAGCAGATCAAATCTCTTAGGAGTTTTCGCAACACGACCGGCTTTTGTTATCACTGGCTTGACACGGACGGAAGAATTCGGTAGTGGACTCGAACCAGAGGTCTTCACATTATCAGAAGTAGGCAATGGATCACCCTCAACAACTTCTGGTTGTGTCGCTTCGTCATGGATATCAGGAATATGAGCAGTTTAGAGTTCTAATGGAAAAACCCTCTGTGTTGGGCGAAGTAAAACCCCGTATTATGTATTTAACTTTACTGTTCGGACCTTACCATCGTTGCCGGGGAGCAGTTGTATCACTTCAGCTCGAGGCCAGTTCAATCTCTTTTTGATGTCATCTCCGATAAGGACGATATCACCAAATTTCACTGTAACTGATCTAGTATTTTGATTCTGTCTCTGGAGCAGTTGACTTAAGTATTCTTTTCTGAGACGAGATCTTAATTCTTACATAAGTTTAACTCGATATTTAATTCTCATACGAAAATATTTGATCGCCGTCAGCTGCAACTGTATTAGAATTCTCTAACAGAAACAGGGCCGGAGTTATTGGACTCAAATCAGAGGGATCTTCAGACATGGAAGTGAGCGGACGAGAATTTATTATGGACTCGCAATCACATAAAATAGTAAGTAACTCTTCATAAGTCAAAACAGCTTTTCCAAGAGTTCTTTGAAGGAGATCTTTGACAATTCTAACAAGTCTCTCCCATCAGCCAGCAGTGGGTGGGTTAAACTTCCAGAAAATTCGTTGAAGACAGGTTTCACGAACAATTTTAGCCCAGTCCAGACTGCAAAATTTATTAAAGGCACCTCGAAAGTTAGAACCATTATCTGAGTATATAACTCGAGGACGACCTCTTCTGGCAATAAAGCGTCGTAAAGACATCATAAATGTTTCAGTAGATAATGATGAGATCAATTCAATGTGGACAGCTCTATATATACTACAAATAAATAAGACAATCCAGACTTTATCTCCATGCTTCAAGTATAAGGGTCCCGCCTTTATCCATCCCAACCACTTCAAAAACAGACGCATCTTCTACTCTGTCTGCGGGCAATGAAACTGGGTCACTGGTTTGTGGTTTTGCATTGTAATGCTTGCATTTGATACAATTTTTTAAGAAATTTCTAATGGTCTTTCTTCCTCTGAATATCCAGAATTTCTCACGTAAGATGCTGAGTAAAATCTGGGTTTCTGCATGACAGTGAGTCTGATGAAAATATTTGATCAATCTTTGAGCAAAAATGCTTTTGTCGTGCAACAAAATCACAGAAATGATTGAAGGTTTATCAATGCGCTCAGTTACTCTAGTTTTAACACGAATTGTACCTTCTTCATCTGTAAAAGTATTCAGAATCGGTATAGTGCTATGTTCAGGAAAGAATCGAAATTGTTCCTGTCGAATCAAAGCCTTTTCAGAAAATTCGATTTCTTCCGTAGAAAGCTCCCCAACTTTTCGTAACATGCGTTCTTTTCGTGAATTGTTGATAAAGCGTAAGATCCATGCAACAAGTCTAACTATAGATTGAAAATTGGAAATTTTCGCACAGTACCAGGGTGGATCTTCTTGCACGTCGATATTGCATAGTCGAACCCTTCTTCTTTCTATTTCTACCTCTGATGGACACGACAGGTCATTGACAGGCCAACTTTCACAAGATTATTCTTTCAGCCAGGGTGGTCCTTCCCACCACTGTGACTCGTATGATTTTCGATACCACGGGAAAGAAGATCAGTAGGGTTTAAGTTCCCAGGTATGTGTCTCCAATGTGAGGAGGGTGTTAACTGATTTATATCCTTCACTCTGCTCGCCACAAAAATTGTCCAATCTCCACGTTGTTTTATCCACCATAGAATCACTCCAATATGTTGTTGCTATTTTAGCTGTATTTTTAACGCAGTTTTAACTGCATGTGCCAACCTAACTCCTATACAACACGCCATGAGTTCCAACCTGGGTATAGACATTGGCTTCAAGGGAGATACTCTGGTATTTGCTCTTAATAAATGTACTCCCCCCTCAGTAACTGTTTTTGAAAAATACACAGAGCATAGTGCAGATTTTGAGGCATCAACAAAAACGTGCATTTCGGAGTTACTGTTTATTTCAACGTGTAGCAATTAATTTCAAGATCTTGCAATAATTTAATACCATCTATCCATTTTCTGAACCTCTGTTGAATCTTGTTAGGAAGTGGCGTGTCCCAAGCTATTTTAGATTTCCAACTCTCTTGTAAGATGATTTTTATAGGTACTGTCGCTGGAGATCCCATATAGCACATGTGCTTCCCTAGGACATCCCCAGGAAGATTGACATTCATCCTCCAGGCATCCCTGAGGATGCAAAAATTTGTCACCAGGAGGTCCTCAGGAACCGAAAATGTCCGCCTCATAGCATCCCGGGGAGCTCCCCAGGACCTCCTTCAGGTTCCTCCCCAGGTTTTTCTAGGGAAGATTTCAGGAAGTAATACCGGAGGGAATTTGGGAGACTTCAGAGCCACTTAATGTGCATAAAAAACATCCGAAGTTATTATTATTCGACGTAATGTAAAAAGTATTTTTTTAATAATAAATACGGACATTATCTTCTAAAAATTTACATAATACACATTACTTTTTTTAATCTCGCACACAGAATCACATGAAAGTTATAGTACAGATTTTACGGAATAAACTTTCTTACCGCCGACTGGATTTGAACCTGGGTACTTATGCATACGAGAAGCACGCTCTAGTGATTACGCTACACGGCCGTTGTACCCGAATCGTTTATAAGGTATTCATGTATTTAGAAAAATGTAAAATGTAAATAGAAAACATGCATATTTTTTCTCTTCGTATAGCAGGAATTCTGTAACTTTTATTGCAAATAAAGATGCATACCCTTTGATATATATTCAATACAATTTAAAATTGATAACTAGAAAAAAGCGTATCAATTATTTAAGGCTGTTCTCAAACCCAAAGGAGCTGCTTTCTGACACATTTTTTAACTCGTTTTTGTTCAGAAGTGCATTAAATTGGCAGGTGGTCTTATTTAGAAACTATGTAATACTAGAAAAACGTTTTTCTTTCTTTCTTTTTTTTTTTTTTTTTTTTGGAAACGCAGATCTTTTAGAAAATACTATGAAAGTCGTCGTTTTGAACCGAATTCCCCACGCTGCAAAGGGAAGGGGTGTTTTATCATTTGCAACAAAATTGCGTATGTAATTTTTAAAAAGATCAAAAAAAAATTATTAATAGAAGAATAATAATAAAAGTAAATATGCTCGATATGACTTAAATATGATTCGATTTTGAAACTTACATAAAAATTAACTTTTACAATCGAAATAAGATTTTTTTAAATAGATTGTTTAATTTAAAAATGCTTATCTTTATTCTATTAACTAGCAAATTCTGAATATATACAAATATGTAAATATATATTAAACTGTCGATAAAATCCTTATTTGTAACAAATTTTTGATTCCTTTTGATTTCTTGCAGTTACGAAAAAAAAAAAAAAAACTCATTTATTAGGAATAATAAAAGAAATATATCTATATATATATGATAATTTAAAATGGTCAGCGAAAAAAAAAATCGAATTTATATTTTAAAATTAAATATTGATCCAAAAATTATTTATATATATAATTCAAATTAATATTAAATTATTAATTATTTAATACAAACAATAATAATAATTTAATATATAAGACTATATTTAAAGGATCAGAAGAAACAATTTTTACTAGGTATTTCTAATCCTTAATTTATAAAATATGGTTATATACAAATATATAAATATATATTAAACTTTTGATAAATTTCGTGTTTCGAAAAAAAAAATGTGATTTCTTATAATTAAAAATACAAATAATTAATTAGGAGAAAGTAAATCAATTTTATATTTAACATTAAATTATTTCTATAGAAACTAATAACGTATATAAGTGAAATCAATGTAAAATTATTAGTTAGATGAAAAAGTAATAGTAAAAATATATAAATATATAAGTAATTGTTGAAAGTTCAGAAAAAAAAAATTAATGAATGTAATAATAAAATGAATTAATATATAAGTTAATTTTTAAAAGATCAGAAATAAAATAAATAATAAATTTTCAATTTATATTTAAAGATTAATTTATTTTAATTATTAATATATGACGTGGAATATTAAATTTAATTTTCTATATTCAATTTATTTAACTACATTTTGATTGCATTTTATAAATTAAAAATATATCTAAATAAGGATAATTAAATATTATAACAATAATTAAAAGTTAAACAATAACCAGATGTGCGTAGGAAATAAAATAAATCAAATAATAATATAAACTTTATTAATTAAAAAATCGAACCACATCAAATCAAAAAAAAAATTTTTTTTCAAAAAAAAAAGTTATAGTAAGTTATTTTAGTGTCAAAATCACCCATGAGATGGCACCAGCACTGTCTCTTCCTAGGTAATTCCCCGGGAATATCATCCCCAGGAGACTGCTCCCTGGGAAGAATCTGGGAGTTCAGTCCTCGGGAAGTGATTAAAGCATCTTCCCCAGGAACGCCTGATAGCGTCATTGCAGTTTCAGGAGGAATTTGGGATGAATTGGAGCGCCTGGGGAGGTTTTCAGGAGCTTTGGTGCTATATGGGATAAGAAACCAATTGGATCAACTATCTTTTGAACAGTAGACAAAATAAATCTTTTTGTTAGTTTCTTATCAATTTTTAGGAAATCATAATTTATATTACATTTTAATGTATCCTTATCTAGGTCCCATAGTAAACCCAGAACATTAGTAATGCCTGTACTTCTAGATATATGTTTACATTACTTTCCCATCCTCTTAAGCTGAAACAACCACGTGATAAAATTTGAGTTGCTTCACCAATGAGATTTTCTTCCTCTTCAATGCTGCTTACACCCGTAACACAACTGTCAACATAAAATGAATGTTTTAGTTTCTGAGCTAATTCACTATATTCTGCTGCTACCTTATTAAGAAGATGAGTTAGAGAAGCAGGCAATAAGAAAGGGCTAAATGACACACCAAAAACCACTTGACAGTGTAACGGTAAATAATTTCTTCATTTACTGAGGGATCAAAAAATCTCGATGTTTGGGAGTTATAGCTAACTGAAGAAATGCCTTCTCGATATCGGCTGATAAACTGAAAGGGTGAATTCTAAATCTGTCCAATATATCAGGAATCAATTCTATCAAATTTGGTCCTTTATATAAATAATCATTCAAAGAAGACAAACCATTTTATTTTGTCGAGGCATCAAACATGGGTCTCATATTAGTGGTGGCACTATCACTGTTAAAAACAGGTCTATGGGGGCAAAAAATGGCAATTTTTATCGGCTTCGATTTAATCCAGTATTACTCGTACAATGATATTTAAATTTTCCCATTCCTGGAATACTGCTTGATATTCTCTTAAAAAGTCTTTCTCTTCCGCGCGTTTGCACATTTTCTGGTGCCTTTTCAAGGCCAATTCTCTGTTTGAAGGCAGTTCGACAGGATTATCTTTAAAGGGCAAACATAATTCATACCTCCCATTCTCATGTATGTTCAAATCACTATTAAATCGGTCAAGAATTTCAGCTGTTTCAATATCCCTGTGGATTCTTTCAATAGGATCGGAAATTCCGATAGACTCTAAATGCCATAGTTGTTTGATAGATGAATTGTTAACATGCAGTGCCAAAGTAGTTAATATAGTATCGCTATGTACAGAGTCATCACAACCTTCATTATTCTCTCTTTCCTTTCCTGTCAAGGAGTAGCCGAACGGTGTTTCTGTTACCACCAAACCCGATTTCAATTTAGTGGATTTCCCAGTGAGCAAATGTCCTGCTACATCAGCTCCTAGGAGCAAATCTATTTCATAATCAGACATTTGGAAATAATTTATCTCAATTCCCAATTTCCTTAATTCCGGTATTGTTCTACTATCAGATACTTTTGGTATTGAACCACAAATTTTATCTTCAGACAACACTTCAATTGAAAAAGAAAAGGTATCTTCCAAATTACAAATCTTTACGTCAAAAGCTTCATGTGAACGGGGTTCGGTTACTCTTCCCCCAAAGAGCCCATGAATCAGTTTTAGTTTACGCTTAGGTTGCAACTTCATATCTTTAATAACTCTACTACTCAAATACGAATTCTGAGATCCTGTATCCAAAACAGCTGTGATTTTTCGTACATATTTTTGAACTTTCACTTTTACAATTAATGTCAATAAATATACATTATCAATTTTACAGCTGTTTTCCAAGGCATTGCAAGTCTCTGCATTAGGTTGGCTTTCTTTTTTCGAGATCTTATCTCGATCTGGACACATCAACAGGTAATGACTTCTATCACATAAATTGCACTTAGGCTTAAATTTACAAAATTTAGATGTGTGTCCCAATTTCAGACAAGAAAAAGAAGCACCTTTCTTAAATAAAATGTTTCGCTTGTCAACTAACGGCATCTTTTTAGACGAAAAACAGTCTTGACTTGCATGTCGTCCCCCACAAAAAAATACAATGTAAAATTTTCTTACCGTGCCTGCTGTTTTCATTCGCCGTACTTACAAGAGCAGAAGCTGTGGAAATTTCTATTTTTTTGCAAGGGTTCTTTTGTGTTATTCAAAACCCGGTACGGGCGAGCACATCCATTTCTTGACCTTCACTTCCTTTTGAAGAAAAGTCATTAGTTTTTCTAACGAACGTTTACAGAAATCTTCAGCACTGCGCTGTCTTACCCAAATGGTCAAAGTTCTTTCAGGTAAGCATGATTTAACCATAGGAGTCAAAAAGTCACCAAATTTTTCTTGGGTGCATCCTAAACTGTCTAACGCTCTCAGCTTAGCTTCAAGCTCATCATACAAAACAACCAAGTCAGTTCTTGTCCGGTTTGAAACCGCATTTTCATAACCACTGATAAAAGTTCTCTAACGTAAATTTGTATCAGGAGATACTCTCTTCAAAATCTATTTCTCAGCTGTTCAGTGGCCTTAAGATAATT
This sequence comes from Maratus michaelseni, assembly GCA_963931845.1. NCBI lineage: Eukaryota > Metazoa > Arthropoda > Arachnida > Araneae > Salticidae > Maratus > Maratus michaelseni. The sequence continues at coordinate 36,820,562 of OZ007591.1, read as the reverse complement.
TGCTGCTGTTGGGGGAAAGCTTTCTGCGACCCTTGCAGCCTTCGACCGAGGAACGATCGCTGACAATAAATACTGGAACTTATCTTCGTTAGGTAAAGTTTCATCTAAATGAATCTTCTCGAACTGTGACCAAGGGGCGCATCCAGAGCGTCATTTTTTTTTTGGGGGGGGGGCGATACATCGTTACATGTAATGGGCATAGTATAGGAAAACCTTAGAAAATGGGACCTGTCTGTAACGGAAAAATTTCATGGTTCCGAAGGAAGAAACACCATACAAATATGCCAGCAAAACAAAAACCTGTCTAAAATGGAATATAGGATGATCCCTAGCGATTCCGTTTTTACAGGATTTACTGTATGTAAAACAATACAGTGATTTGATATTTAGAATTATTTATTAGTCATAATTCCTGTTGGTTAATTCATTACAGTAAAACCTCTAAGAGCAGAACCTGCCTATACCGGAATTTTATCTTAAATGAAAAAACTTTTAGTCTTAGTGGAAGGAATACTATACAAATCTCTCTTCTAAAACGGAAATCTGTATAAAATAATTTTTTCCAGTTCATAGCTGAATCATTTTCATGAGTTTTTAATATAATTTGTAGTTTATTATTAACTAGCTCACTCGCCTGGTGTTGCCCGGGCCCGTGATAATAAATTAAACAAACCTCAAGTTTGAATGATTTTATATCTTCAACCCTATTTTATATTAACCCGATTTCGGGGTTTAAGGAAGTTTTTAGTAGTTTATACAGTAGCTGGATGACACTAGAGTTATGCTTAAGAAATTTAAAAGAGAATCAGATAATTTTTAAAGAAGCTGTACCAAGGGCTCCAAGAAGAAGATTAAAATTCAAAATTGGTGGTAGCTGAGGTCCGAGAAATTTTTTTGTCGTTCATGTAGTAGCTGGAGGACCTAAGAAGTTGTTAAGGCAATAAAAAAGCTAGTGAATCGGATGATCTTTAAGGGAGCTTTAGTAGGGGGTCCAAAATAAGGCCAACTGATAGTTTTGAGAATAGCCCTAAGATGAAAACATCTTAAGATGTCCTATAACTTAGGGATTTAGATCTTCAATTAGTCGAAATTAAGCAATAGGGCATGAATTAATCATTAGAATAATATTTTAAAGAAAGACATAAAAAGAGCCCTGAGCCTCAATAAAAATATGAAAGCGGTGGCCCGGAGAGAGGAGTTCAAGACTCAAATTTAAAGTTATGCATTGGGAGGGTGACACAATTAGAGTGGTGAAAAATACATGGCGCACAAAAAGTTCAACGGACCCCACACCAGGCCGTAGAGTCTCAACTGCAGCATAGAAATGGAGGAATAGCTAAATGGAGAAAAGGCCCCAAAAACGAAGACGATCGGATTAAAAGGGGACAACTTATTGACAATTTAGGAAACAAAAACTTCAACGGGCCCCGTACCAGGGCCCAGGATCTTTACTAGAACTTACAAATGGGGGAAGCTAAATGGAGAAAGTGCCTCAAAAACAAAGAGGATCCAATAAAAACTAGTCGTTGGGGGCCCCGTAATACTTACCCATCATGGATATGCATAATGTAAAATATTAAAATAAAAAATGTGTAAACTACTCATGAAATGCATTGCAATTCGAATAAAATCGTGGCTTGATGACGTCATAAACTTTGAAGGCTCGATTACTGAATTGCCTAAAAGAAACATCCTTATAACTCCAAAAACAATAATCCTATTAACTAGCGGTTTATTGCATCTGATTAAGCGTCTCCTTTCCAATTAAAATATATCTTTGAATTGAAATTTGGATGAAATACAGGGTCATGAAAAATCGAAGAGTGTGGGAAATAGGATTACAAATATCTCGGTAACTCATTATCCGATCGACTTCATGCTTTATGCAAAATTTATGTTTTTTATTGTCTTTTATATTTACGCCTTAAAGTAAACAATTTCGAAAATTTTTATATACCTTTTATCAGAACGAATATTTCGAGAGTCCGAAAAAAATAGTTCCGGATAATCGAGGTTACTGAAATTCAATAGGCTTCTTCCCATTATTACATACTAAGTACATACCAAATTTCAAGTCTCTATCTCAATTTGTTAGGGAGATAGAGCGTTTACAGACACACAGACGGACGGCAAATTTTTTTTTTCTAAAAATATGTTTTTCGGAATCTCCAGTGTTTGAAACGTGTAAATCCGTCAAAAAAATTTTTTCGATTTTCAAAACGATTACAAGACTTACCCTATACTGCATATGATGGGTAAGTAATAGGGCAGTTATTAACAATTCATGACACAAAAACTTAACTGGGCCCTAGGGAGCCAGGGTCTTAACTGGAATGTAGAAATGGGGGGAATAACTAAATGGAGAAAGGGCCCAAAAAGCAAAGAAGATCGGATAAAGGGGGCAAGTTATTAACAATTTAGAGAACAAAAACTTCAAGGGGACCAGGGTCTTAACTGGAATGTAGAAATAAGTAAATGGAGAAAGGGTCCCAAAAGAAAGAAGAACGGGTAAAAAGGGGCAAGTTATTAACTATTTAGGACACAAAAACTTAAACGGGCGCCAGGGTCTTAAGTGGACTGTAGAAATGGGGGAATAACTACATGGAGAAAAAGCCTCCAAAACGAAGACAAGCGGATTTAAAAAGGGCAAGTTATTAACGATTTAATTCACAAAAGCTTCAAGGGAATATTTATTATATTGTTTATATTTTATTATATTGTTGATTCTCTGTTTAAAACTCCTTACTCTGTGAAGCCACCATTTGGCGCACATTGGCGATTTCTAAATTGTTTACTTACATTTATCATATTGTAACCCACAACAAGCAAGTGGTAAAATGTTGCCAATTTTAATTGTTAATTAGTTACACATAGGAAAAGTAATGGATTTAGCAATAAAAAGTCACTGAAAAATAGATTGCATTTATGCGAGAGTAACAAAGTAACGAATGTAAAATTTTATTCGTTCAAAACAATTTGGACAAAAGAATGATAATTTAAATGCAGAATTATTAAATTCAACCATACACAGTTGATTTTTTTAGATACTGCATTTATGAGTGAAATAAAATATTTTATTTGACAAATTTAATAAGATAGATATAAAAAAGATAATATGAGCACTAAAAAACAACGTTTTTATACACATTTCATCGATATTACATAAAAGTTAACGATTAATGTGAAGTTGAAAAAAAAAAATACACGAAATTCGTTAATGCCGCGATCACTGTACCGCACGTATAATCGCTTCGCGAACATGAAACCGTAACAAAAACATCACTGGATACAGCAACCTCGTCGTATCGGAATCCCAAGAAATACACGAAATTTGTTAATGCCGATATCACTGTACCGCACGAATGATCGCTTCGGGAACATGAAACAGAAGAAAAAAACATTACTGGATACAGCAACCTGGTCGTATCGGAATCCCAAGAAATACACGAAATTCGTTAATGCCGCGATCACTGTACCGCACATATGATCGCTTCGCGAACATGAAACAGAAAAAAAAATCATCACTGGATACAGCAACCTCGTCGTATCGGAACCCCAAAAATATACACGAAATTCGTTAATGCCGCGATCACTGTACCACGCGTATGATCGCTTCGCGAACATGAAACAGAAAAAAAAAACATCACTGGATACAGCAACCTCGTCGTATCGGAATCCCAAAAAATACACAAAATTCGTTAATGCCGCGAACATGAAACCGAAAGAAAAAATATCACTGGATCTGGATACAGAAACCTCGTCGTATCGGAATCCCAAAAATATACGAAATTCGTTAATGCCAAGATCACTGTACCGCACGTATGGTCGTTTCGCGAACATGAAACCAAAAAAAAAAGACTTCGCTGGATGCAGCAACCTCGTTGTATAGCGATCACAAAAAATGTAAATGCGGCGATCACTATACCGCATGTATGATTGATCGCTTCGTGAACATGAGACTTCCATAAAAACTGCAGTCAATTAATTTTTATACTGTTTTTTATTATTGTTAAATTAATTTTTATACTGTAACAAGAGTAACCACTCAGACATAAAAAAAAGAAGAAAAAATCAAGCTTTAAATAAACAAGCAGATGATGAAATTTTTTCAATGCTTTTTTTCTTTTTATATCATGACATATCCATTTAATGACGTAAGTGTTATTTCATTATATTAAACAAAATGTTTTAAATAACTAATAAATCATTAAATCTCTATAATAAAACCGTAAGTCATGTGACTGTCATCAACAGTTCCGGAATGTCAGTTTCACTTTTTCATATGCCAGGCGGCCATTTTTATTAAAAATTATTTTTTCGAATAAAACTTCATAAATGTGACATTTTTAGAAAGATCGTTCAAAATAAATTAATATTTGAGAGATGACTTACGTTCAATTATGTATATATTCTCCAATAACTTTAGTTGAAATTAGCTTCGCAGTTCAAATTCTCTATCCATGAAGTAAACAAAAAAAAAGATTCATTCGTCGTGAAGGTTTAAAATATTAAACCATTAAACCATGGAGATAATCGTTCGTAAAGTTAGTTTTCCATGAAAGACTTTTTGGAGCGCTGCCTGGTGTCAAAAAAATAATTCGTACCAGTGACACAATCAAAGTTTACCATAATTATGTGCTATACAACTCAACTTCATTCTTTATCTTTTCTTAATGTAAGCTGAATGTAAACAAATGCAACTCATGTAATGATATTTAATGAATCAAATTTCGAAACAAATTGTCAGTTAATTTGGTATTTATGTATTATACGTGAAAGGAAGAGAGACCACCGAAAATGATTGTTAATCACCAATCATATTTACCATTATTAATGACCAATCGTTTTCAAAACAGTAATTTAATATACATTTACAAAATACATAACATCATTAAATACTTTTGTGTTATTTGGGCGCAAATCTCGCCAATAGAATTTTTAAAATCGCCAATACCAGCTTTTATTTTTTGCGTGTGCAAATTAGAAACGATACTTTTATTTTGAAATCAAATGTTCTGATGGAACAGCTGTCGTAGACGCACCGGGGAACTATATTAACTATAGAGTTGCAATATAGAGAGAAAAAACGGGTTGCTGTAATTAGAATTATAGGCGGTAATGTTGGTGTGACATATTTACGTGATTATCAAAACTGGCTTCCAAAAGTTCAATGTTTCACCAAACCATACTCGAAAATTACGTGTTATAATATGCACTCCGATTATGTCACATTATTCAAGACGTTTTAAATGAGAATAATGATAGATTTTCTTCTTGATTCTCCCGTAATCAAGTCTACAGCCAAAGTTAGCGAGAAACAAATAAACAAACAAAAAAATATTGGCAACAATATGGTTCAGTGTAAATGGTGGATATCATTAAAGACTTTCACAAAATAGACTTTATTGCACCAAATCGTATTAACTAAAATACGCCATTTGGCAATGGATCCAATTACGGAAAACTACTTAATATGTTTAAGAATCTCCTCATTAGCAAGAATATTGAAACTGATAAGCAAACGGATATGAAGCATAAATGCTTAAGTTGGTTAAGCGGTTTTTGTCAAGAAAGATGAAATACATAACAACAAAAAATATGCGAAATGCTACCATGATCGAAAAAGTTTTTGATTTGTCTATTAGAATCTTCCGGTTTGGCGAAGGATTACGGAAAAAAAAATAAATTATGAATAAAAGTAACGTGTTACAGTGCTTAACATACATTTAAGGGAGACCAAACTGGTCGCCAGTGGCGGCTAGTTACAAATAAACATCGAATAAAGAATCACTTGATGACGTAACAAATACGTCATACGTAACAAACGCGTCATCACAAAAAATATCATACCTCAGCCTTTCCAACAATAAAAGAGCTACATCTGGCTGACTTATCGACGATTTGGCAAGATTTCGCCAAATGGTGGTCTCAAATAGGAACCAACCCCATTGGAATTCCTTTTTGTGAAATAATTTTAGTTCTTCAAAAGTAGAAAATGTAAAAGCTAATAGTATTTCTCGAAATAACTGCGAAAACGGAAATTGTGTATACGGGAATCTTGCCTTAACTGGAAATATTTCATGGTTTTGGCAAAAGGAATAGCATGTAGCTATACCTGCTACGACAAAAACCTGTTTACAATGGAAATTTATTTTGTCCCTAGTGATTCCGTATCAGCAGATTTTACTGTAGTTACATTGGCGCACGCAAAGAGAGTATTTGAGACTTAAAATATCGGATAAGTGCAAAAACAGTAGTGTTGTGATGTGTAAAAACAATAAAAAAGAACTAAAATGAAAATGCGAAAATATAAAAAAAATTCAAGCCTTACCTTTTCAGTGCAAAATACAATATAAAAGATACTGAGAAACAGGAGCAGCACCTCGCTTTGCTGCTGTGACTTTTCATAAAGAAGGAGAACTCCGTTATGAAGCTGTGAAACAAACTTCATACTCATCATCTATATAGCTGCAAGCTTAATTATGTAACTGTGTGTTTATCTTCATAGGGACCGAAAAAAACTCTATTTTAGCAGATATACTTGTATTTGTATGGCATTCCTTTCGTTAGGATCATGAAACATTTCTATTACAGACCGATTACGCATTTCACGGGGTTTACTGAATTTGGATTTTGTCTCAGGAAGAAAACCTGTCCCAAACAAAAGCTTCACTGGAAGAGGGCAAGGGTAAGATTAAGCACATAGTATTAAAAAAAGAAAATGTCAATACAAAAATTGTTTGAACTAAACTGGCTTCTTGTGTGTAACCCATTTTACACTCCCCTGTATGTTCCCGGAGATGATTTTTCTAAGGAAGGAAAAAGGGTTTAATTCATTGGGGCGGTAGCAGTTGTTTAGGAGGGTTATTGTTATTGATGGATCTTTCAGCAATCTATTAGGCTCTGAAAATACTGCACTATGATACTGACAACTGGAAAAAAGAATGACATATTTTGACTCTTTCATGTCGCAAAAGACTTCCATGAAAAAAGAAAGAAATTATAATTGCTTTTCATTATAACAATGATAGATTATAAAAACAGGCGAATAAAAACAATTTTTTGGGGGGTGGGGGCGGTCACCCCCCCCCCCCCCCCGCCCGTGGATCCACGCCGGACTGTGAACAAAAGGTTAGATAATTTTTCACGTCACTATTGAACTTCTTCAGCTCTATTTGAGGCAATTTAAATTTCCGCTTTTCCGGAATTATCATCTCAGGTAATTTCGTTTCTTCCTTTAAACTTTCAATCTTCATAATTACTTCGGAATATCGATCACAAGTCTTCTGCAGCAATAAAATCTTCTTCATATTCTTTTTCAGTACGTTCTGTTTGGAAGAGATTATCTTCTACTTCCTTTTGGATATCTTCAAGGTGTTTAAACTTGTCTTTCAACTGTACATCTAAAACAGAAATAACTTTTAAATCGGGATCACTTATTTCTAATTCGGTTTATATTCTATTAATACAAGTAGCAAACGAAATTCTTACACCTTTTCTTTTAGTCTTCAATGGCTCCATTTTAAAAATTCTCGTGATCTATTTATTCTATTCAGCTGTAATCCGTCGTGTCGCTACGTTGGGCGCCAGCAAGACCTCCTTATCATAGTATTATAAGATCTATGATTAAGGGAGTCTTGGGCGCCAGAAATGTTGCGTGAACAACCGAAAACTATTTTTTAACACCGTTTCACGGGTCGAAAATACTAATATTGTATTCAAAATATGATGTAGATACGCTGACGGACATCTACCCGATGATACCCATACAACCAAAAGCATCCTCTGGACGTCCCATATCGATCCCAGTGGTCCTACAATCGTCAGATCCTGTACACGCCATAATTCTGACGTTCAGAGAACGTCAGAATCAGGACGAACTATCCATGATCGTCCAGGGGACATCCGTAGCGGCGGAATTATCAGTGCGCATGCCCCAAATCTCAAGTTGTCACGTTTTGGAAAATCGGAAAAGTAACAACTTCAACTTTCAACTCTGCGTCTTCTGTGTTTTATTATATTGTCGTTTTGATTTTCATCACTACTATTATATCTTATGGATAAAGCTTGCATTTTAGTTTCTAAGGTAAGTAAACTTTCGAATTTTAAGTTTTTAAAGTTAACTTTTGAGTTTTGTTCTGAATTGTAAGGGTATTTTCTTAATTTATATCATGAATAAAGCAAACATTCAAATACGGAAACTGTTACAGCCATTTTTAATGTAAGTAATTGTAAATTGTAAGAATAATGTGGTATTATCATAAAACAAACCTTTGTTTATTTTATTTTCACCTAAGTTAACAGTATATTTTTAAAGATAGATCGTTATGTGGCTTGCCAAAACATCGCTTGCGACCCATAGTTTGGGACCCATAGTTGTGTTAGATATAAAAATACATTAACAATTTTATTGTTGAAGAACAAGTAAAAATATTCATAAGCTTTAAATTCAACTAATAAAATAATTTAAGCAATAAAATTATTTAGCTTAACAAAAGTTCATAAAAATTATAATGAAGTATCTTTTTACTTCAAGAATAACATAATTTATAAAAATAATTTTGTAAAATTAGGATTTTCAAATCCGAACCCTATATGTGGAGCCCAAGGGTGAAGATCCAGTTGGGGACTACCTATAACACTCTTGTACCCGCAATTTGTATTAATTTTTATTTAAAAAAATACTACCTGGTTTTTAGCTTTTTTTTTAGGGGGCGGTGGGTTTAGGTGTCAGAGTACCCTTGACAAAAAAGATAACACACTGTTTCATTTCTTAATGTTGAAAAAAAAAAGTCAGTAGAAACTTTTAGATTTTTATGTTACATTTCAATGTTATTTTTTATATTTAATGTGTTTAAAATCTGTCTTGAATGAGCTGTTCTGACAAAATTTTGGTTGAATCCAAGAACAAGTGAAGAAGTTGGCGGTGTTGAATTTGGTGAGGTGATAAATAAGATTTTCTTGCTATCAGTTTGTGTCTTACATTTATCAGTTAGCGCGCGTCAAAAAAATCGCCAAATCGGGTAGCTCACTTGTTCTTGGATTCTGCCAAGATTTTTAGTCTAGTTTATTTCATATTAATGTTCTCCATTTTAAATAACATAGCTTTGGCTAGTGTTCCCTCTAGGTCATTATTTAAATGCGCAGTATTCTGCCCTTTTTAAAATCAGTAAAATGTATCCTGTCTCTTTTTAAAATCAGTAAAATGTATCCTGCCTCTTTTTAAAATCAGTAAAATGTATCCTGCCTCTTTTTAAAATCAGTAAAATGTACCCAGCCTCTTTTTAACGTAGTGAAATGTACTCCTATTTCTGTGCAAAGATCTTTTATAAAACGTTTATCCAAATTGCAATATTTCAAAGTCTGTGTGCTGAAGATTTTGCAATAATTATACAACTTTCTTATTTCTTTAAGAAAAACAGGTTATTCTATCCTGCTGTAATTCTATTGTATTTTTTTTAATTCATGAAATAATTAAAAATTGTTTCTTTATTTATCATACATATACATAAAAATTACATTATTTTTCAATCGCTACTAAACTTATTAATATAATTTCTCTTGAAATAACATTCCTCTTTTCCCTATCCTTTTTCTTTCTACAGGTCTTTGTAAAAAGTCTTAGTTGCAGAGTTTTTTTTAATTCTTGCTCCCTACTCTTTTTGTCCAGCAAGTGCCCTTGATCTTAAGACCAAAAATAAATAAAACAATGCAATATTTCAGACATATCAGTTTTATTTATACCATTTTTTGTACTTTTTATAGTGATTATTAATTTCTATTGCAATGGGAATTGGATGATCAAACTCGTACTAATTTGCTTAGATCAAATGTAATGATAACAGAAGCATCCTAATGCTACATGTGATTGTCCATATTAAATTTTATTTTTAAATATAAACTAGTAAATAAGATAATCATAAAATGTAACTTTTATGAGAAATTTGTTTTTTGCATATTAATTTTTTTTTTCTTTTTTTGTATGCATAAATTGTAGGATTCAAAAAGTCCCAACATGGAGGAGGGTCGAGTTCTACATAAAATACTGCAAGAAATTAAATTCTAAAATTGGTAAGTTTTCTTTAACTATTTCTTAATAAGGCATAAGAAAATATCAATTTATATAAAAATTATACATATATTGTATGTCCTTGTTAAATATTTTTTAATATACTTTCCTGCAGTAAAATTATACTTTATGAAAATATTTGATATTGGATGTTCATTATCAGTATTCTTTGAGAAGAGCTATCTTTTGTCTTAGACATAGATATGACCTAAATTTACAAGTCTGCACGGGCCCAAAATTTCCAGGCATGGCACGATTCAGACACAGTGTAATTGTCCGCTGCTGATCTCTACATTGAACATGTTATATTTCTGTGTTGATCAGGGTTATTTATATCTGATATTTCTTTTCAAAATATCATATTTGCTTTCAAAATATCTTTCTGTATGATATTTTCATTCAAAATAAGCGTAAATGAATTTTTCAACTTTTATTGACTATGCCGTTTTGTAGATAAACTTTTTCCTGGCATTTTTTAATAACCCTCCCCCCCCCCCCCCCCTCCAAAAAAAAAAAAAATCTAAGCTTTCTGTTTAAAGTTGAATTTTTATATGTAGAACCAATAATTATGCGAGATAATATCAACTTATAACAGCCATAAAAAAATACACTGTCTAATTAAGTAATTATTTATTTACAGCTATATTAGAAATAATTTTTTGGGTTTTCGTAACTGCACAGCAGGTTAGGGAATTGAAAATTACACGATGTTACATTTATTCAAATTTAGAATTTAAAAAAAATATTTTGTCTTTATAATTTCATTGAATAAAACATAAAATTTTCACGATATTTGATACTGAATCCTGTATATTTTGTTTTTCGATTGAGTGTTAAAAGTAAATTGTTTCTACTTCCAATTAGTTGATCTTCAGTTTTGTTATAAATGCAAGGAAAAAAAAATAAAAACACATTTAGAATATTGTTGAATTTCATGTTAAGTGCAATATATTGTAGTTTTTAATTTATATTAAGTCAGATGAAAACATTTTTAATTAGCAGTAAGTTGATTATTTTGAAAATATTGGATATACAGTAGACTTCCTTAAATCCACATAGCTTAAAACCAGAGGTTATGCAGATTTTAGAATTTTGTGGATTTCTGGTCACTGTTTTGTTTACATTTTTTAAACAATAATTTGAATTTAATAATGCATTCAAAATTATAATGAATGCTTACAATAAAGTAAAATAGTTAAGTAAAAACAAATTAAGAAAAAAAAATTAAATTATTAAAAGTTAAGGTTAAGTAAATAATTAATAATGCATAACTAAATATGTATAATGATGAGATATTTTTTTCTTGAATTATTCAGTGAAACTGACTCTTATTCAGTGAATCTTGTAAATATACATTGATAATTCACTTCAAAATCTTAAAATAACAAAGTTTTCATTCATGTTTAGCCATACTTAATAACCAAAAAAGCTTGATTAATGCATAAAATAATTTGTAAAAATATTGTGATAGCCACTGATATCAGCACTATCTAGAGAACTTTTTCAGAAATAAATTTATTACTCCTTCATGAGAAAACATGAGTTGAATCATATAAAAAAGAATTACATATTAAAATGTGTACAGAATGATACTATAAAAAAAAAAAAAAAAAAAAAAAAAACCTTAAATTTTACACCTTCATCTTAACTGTAAGTTTCATTGTTTACATCGAAAACAATGTGCGGATTTAAAAAATTTGCAGATTTTAGGGTGGCAGATATGAGGGAGTCTACTGTATATCAAAATATCATATTTACGAACCTTGATATTGATTTGTGCAACATTTATATTTATTATCACCACAGTCATGTCCATTGAAAATTGTTTATATTTTATCGGCTTGGTTTTATGCTTTTAAATTTTTATATCAAGCCATTTATCAAACAGTTTGTTAAAATAACTTTTTCAAGTTCATGCAGATATAGTCCTATAATCTGGTTTATTTTCAAAATATCATGAAGTTTGATATTTTCACATATTTGATACTTACTTTCAAAGTATTGTTATTTATGATATTTATAATATTTTCAGCCAGAACAAATGTAAATGAATTTTTCAAATGTGTTTGATTTTGTCGTTCTGTTGATAAAGAATTTTTGCTTTGGCTGTTCTAAGCTTTGCATTTGAAACTAAGTTTTAAAATATAGAACCAATAATTACTTGGGATAAAATTTATTTAGAACAGCCATTGAAAGATAAACTGTCTGATTTAGATAAATTATTTATAGCTTAATTAGAATGAATCTTTTCTTTTTTTTTTTTTTTTTTTTTTTCAGTTTTAAACTGCACAATAGGTTGGGGAATGACATAGCAGACGACGTACATTTATGTTCAAAATTTTCTACAAAAGCAAAAAGAAATTAATATTTTGTTGTATAAAACATAAAATTTTCTGTAGTTTTTTTTTTTTTTTTTTTAATGTAAACAGCAAATTATTTAAATTTCCATGAAATTGTTTCTATTTTCAGTTGATCTTCAGTTTTGTTACAAGGGGGAAATTTATTCAGAAAATAAAAATGATGTGTATAATTAAATGTAGGAGAGGCACATTAAGAGTCTACACTGGAGACACAGAGAAACTGACACGCTAATGTTAAACCTATGGGAGCATTCTTTTCAAATTTCTCTCTTGCATTTTAACATTTTTATTTTATTTTTTTTCCATAGAATAGCTGAGATAGATTTCTAACCAGGGTATTTTTTACTTTTTCAATTTTGATTGCAGTTTTTTTTTTTCTTTTATTATGAACCGGTTTCGAAAGTGTCAAGTAACTTCCAAAATAAAAAAGTATAAAAAAAATAGCCAAGTTAGAGTCAATTTCAGCTATCCGATGGAAAAAAAAAATCTTTAAAAATATTAAAATGTTAGCGAGAAATATTTTAATTCATGTGAAAAGATTTTTAAATTTTTTCTTATTTTCTTTTAACTTCTGTATTCATAATGATATTTTACTCTGAATTTAATCAGTTTTTACAAATTATTTGTTCCAGATGCTGTTGAGAAAGAAAATAATATATCAAGTGCACACATTGAAGAAGTTTTAAAGACAGTTAATGCCATGCAAAAAATCTATATGCTTTGTAATAAAGTTTAAAAGTGTAAATTAAAGTGCATTAAATATTAAATATATTTGTTGATGTTGTTATTTTACAGTAATGTATGTTTTTTTTTTTTTTTTTTTTTTTTTTTCCTAACAATTTTTCAAAACGTATACACTGCAGAAGCTGAATTTTATTGTTTAAAACTTAAAATTATTGCATTCTAAAGTAGTGAATAATATAATTGTGTAGTTATTTAAAAATATTACATCCATATTTGAATAGAAGTAAATAGATTCAATTTAAGACGTTCATTAAGTATTTTATGAAAAATAATTTATGTTGCAAAAGTATTTTAATACTATTTTTATACATTTACTATAAAAAATGATTAAAGAATTCAGTAGAATTTCATAAATAGAATAACTAGATTTGAAGGTATATATTTATTATTTCATTGAAACAATAACTTTTAGTGATTCAAAATACCATCATCAAGAACGGAACAAGTTATCAGGTAAGAGATGTTGAATACGATGGAATTTGGGTACTTTATAAATCTGATATGTAACTTTTTTCTTTAACATATAGTCCAAGTCTTAATATATTTTTTTCTATCATGTAAAACATCATCCACTAATTACGCAACACAAATTTTGTGTTTTTTTTCCCCTTCTCCTGTCGTGATGTCACATTTTCTGAAACTAGTAATTTGGAGCTAATTTTATGCAAAAATTTATATATGATCTATAAGTTATTGATATAAATATTGTTAAATTCTTATGATCTTGTGTGTTTTTACTTCAAGCTATCAAAATTTAAAGAGAAGAGAAAATATACCCATCTCTACCTGAATAAAAAACCAGTCTTTTTAATGAACTATATTATAGTACTTGAAAATAATGTCTACCTAATTGCTTTCATATTTCACATGTGACGTCATAACATGTTCAGTGCCTGATTTACGTCAGGGCATTCGGGGCACGGGCCCAGGGCCCCCGATTTTCAGGGGCCCCCAAATGCTACTAAAGATTTTTCAATTATTGGCCAAAACAGTTTTAACTGTCAAAAAACAAAATTAAAATGGAAAAATCTGTTTGTCAAAGATTGTCTCTGATTTGTCAAAGTAACTTCATTTTTTCCTGATTGTCTTTTAACAATTTATGTGCCGAATTGTACAGAACTCCGTTTATGGGATCGCTATTATTATTTCATCTTTATTTATTTTACCTGTAAGGCCCTTATGGTTAACATGAACAAAGGCATGTGGTTCTGCTAGTTACTTGTATAATTTTTTTTTCAGTCAAAGCTTGTATTTGAAAGAAAAGTTATTTGATTAATAGGATATGCTAATATTTTAAATAATTATAGCTTGATACTGCGGTAAATTTATTATTAGTTGTTGCATATTTTATCATTCCAGATATATGGACTTGCATAGAGAAAGGGAATCAGCACCACACAGTTTATTATAAAATTCAATTAAAAATTCATAATTATCAAATAATTATTTAAAAGTAAATTAATGATTAACAAATTTAATTTTTTAAATTAATATTTTAAAGAAATTATTAAAGACAATTGTGATTATCTTAATAAGTACTGCTTTCGATATTATATATTTTTTATTCAAGGCCTCTGTAATCATCGGTGCAAGGGGGCCCCCCCATACGCATCTGTGCCCAGGGCCCCCAAATTTGTAAATCGGTCCCTGAACATGTTACCATTATTTTCCTTTGATTATGGAAAAAATTATATGCTAAAATTCATGTATCATGGTAATTGATCAGCATGAGGATTTTCAACCAAGTTTTTCCACCAAAAAATTTGAAAAGAATAAAACTAAAAATTATGGTTTATTTAAATTGAATGTAATATGTATATAATTGATTATTAATAGAAGTTATTAATATATTATCAATAGTAATGATAATTATTAAAGTAAATATTGAGCTAAATGTTTACATACTTAAAAAAAGTATTTTTTGTGATTTTTTTCCCCTTTACTGAAATGTAATTAGTTCAGAAACAAAGACATTTATAAGAAATACAAAAATTATTTGAGAAAAAAGTATTTTGTTTCTGAGTTATTCTTATTTCTTTGCCACTTAGTAGGTATAGGTAATATTCTTTACGCTTTTTGTTTTTATAAAATATTATCTTAAAAAAGAAAAGAGTCAGCAAATTGGTATTGATAACAACTGTAAAATAACCTAATAAAAACTTTGTTATGAGAGGACTTATTTTGTTGATATTTCATTTAGGGCATACTCAAATATTTAATTTAAATGAAACCTTGCACATTCACAAACTCATTTTTGAACCTAAATACCTAAAATTTTCAGGCATAACTATATAAATGCCTAAGAATTATACTACATTTTTCTTTTTCCTCAAATGAGACATGTATTAAATTATGGTCGTTTAAATGCTTGTAAAAAATGAAATTTGCAGATGTTATTATTTGAATAGCTACAAATTTGTAGCATTTTTCTTTTATCTATTAAATGAGACACCATTACTGAATTGTAACTAGTATTTTTGATGACTGCCTTTTCAAGCTGTTGTATCCCAAAAATCAGATTAAAATTTAAATTTTGACAGTGTAGAAAAAAGAAAGACCCTAGCTTTTTTCATAGAAAAATAGAAAGTGCTATTTGACCTTATTTTTATCAAAATTAAATTAAAAACTGCAAATTTTATGTATTTATAGGTGAAAATGACTTTAAAAATGTATCAAAAGTAGCCGGTTTAGATTTGAAAACAGTATTATATAAAAATTCATGAGGAATATGAAATAAAATAAATTGAATTTATTTCATATACAAATTACCTACAATATTTAATTAAGTTATTTTCTAAATCGTTATCACAAATTTGATACAGATTTGCTTGGAAAGGGTAAAATTCACCTGATAGAAAAATATAATGTTAAATCCAGATTTTTCACTTGAACTAGTATTTTTTCTACATAATTTTTTATGCGTATTTACAAATTAATATTTTTATTATAATTTATTAATAAAGAATTATTACTATATTTGCAAAAACAAAGTCAAAGTCAAACCGGGCAAGGAGGCCTACCTTTCGGCTTTAGCTCAACTAGCCCAGCTCAGTATTTGCAAAAACATTAAACCAATAAAAGGAAAAACAACAGATGATATTTAAAAATCAGAAGGGGTGGGGGTTGTGCAATTACCCCAGGCTGTCCTTCCTAAATAATGCTTTTGATTTCTATTAATTTTATCTTAACTTGTGCAATGGTGCATACTAAAACATTTCAATTAAAACTAGTGGTAGCTTGGACAGGTTACCACTATTTTTTTTAATAAATATGTTTTACTGTGCACTTCTGCACAAGTTAAAATAAAATTAATAGAAATTCGGGACATCATTTGGGAAGGGCAGGGTGGGGCAACTTAAAAAAAAGAAAATTATTTTTAAAAATCAGGGGGGGGGGGATTGCCCTACCCTGCCCTTCTCAAATGATGTCTCGAATTTCTATTAATTTTATCTTAACTTGTGCAGTGGTGCATACTAAAACATTTAAATTAAAAATAGTGGTACTTATACACTGTACAGGTTACCACTATTTTTTAATAAAAATGTTTTACTGAGCATCTCTGCACAAGTTAAGATAAAATTAATTGAAATTCAAGGCATCAATTGGTAAAGCAGGGTGGGGCAATCTCCCCACCCCACCCAATTTTTAAAAATAATTTTCCTTTTTATATAAAGCGTCCACTACAGATCCTATGAGCATCCTATAAACGTCTAAAAATGACGCTTGCCGGACAAGCAGAGGATGCGCAATTGTATTATGTATCTCGTCCCATGAGCGTCCTATTGTCATCCTATACAGGGCCGAAAATGACGTCCACAGGACGAGCATAGGAGTCTCTTTTTGCTCCCCACTGGACGTCCTCAGGACATGGATGTGATATTGTAGGACGTCCAACGGACGAGGCGTTATTCTACATATGACGTTCATCGTATGTCCTCAGGACGTTATTGTGCTGTATGGGACAGCTGTCGTGAAATAATAAATACATTCACTTTCTACTAAAGAACATTTAATTCACGATCACGAAAAACATTACACAACAACATGGAATACATACAGACGATAATACTAAAAAAGTTTTAGTTCTTGTTTGTGAAAGACGTCATCACTTCACTTCAATTCAGTTCCTATTACCTCCTACAAACAAACAAACGTTTCTTCTTTATAATACTAGGGGGCTCTGCCCCCTGCTCGCTACGCTCACTAACCCCCGTTCTGAGTTCACAACCTCTTAAAACCTGGTAATGTATCCTATTTTAAAAAGATGATGATGATGATATCACGAACGGCGACTTTCTTCTGTAATCAGGTTATAATGCTTTTTCATTTAACTGGTTATAATTCTTTTTCATTTAATTCATCTTTTTTATTTTTAATATCCATGTGTAAACACAATTTTTATGACGTAATTTTCTTTATTTCCTGCTTTCAACACGTGATCATTTAATTATCATTTTAAACTTTCATTTTTGTTTTTAATAGTCTCGCGCAAATACATTTTTTATTTGAGATAAAACATAATCTTTTGCGCTTATTTAGAAATTGGCAACAATATAAAAAATGATTTTTTCAATAAAAGATTTTTTACGCGATTTTTAAGGATTTTTTAAGTTTTTATTGTCCGTCCGTGATAATTTTTTTAATTTCTGAAAGCTTGTTATATTTCGCGTCTGGTGGTATGATTTTCGAATCCGTAGGATGGTTAGAAAAAAAGTATTAGCTCCTCAAAAAAGTCCCTAGTAAAAAAGCGATGAGAATAACCCGGAATATCTACGCAGAATTTGATTGGTCCATTTCGTTTTTGGCTCAGTTCCAGATTACTTTTTTAATATAGAAATAATATTAATATATTCGCCCTAATATGCAGAAATATTAGCAGCATTTGATTTGGATTATTCTCCGACAGCGACTTAAAACGTACAATGCCCTCTACAATTATTTGAATCACCATGGAGGTATGTTTTAGTTCCATGGTGTAATGCGGTCAAAACAGACGACAAACTGCAGTTTTCCTTCGTTCGGTTTCTCTTTCTTTTTCTACTGTCACTTGTCGTCATCAGCTGAAAATGGCGGAAAGTGAGTTGAACGTTGATAGTATAATTTCAAGGTTATTAGAAGGTAAGTCTAATCAGTTGTATTTAGGAGATGCAGTGTTTTTTAATTGTTTTACTTTTAACTAAGAATTTTCTAGTATAAGAATATTTGTCGTGGTTTTACAGAGTTTGTTTTCGAAAACTGTAAACATTTGATGTAATGTTTTGTTTATTTACTGTTTATTACCCTGTTCCTAATGTTTACATATTTTATCGCCGAAAAATAATTTTTGGATTTCTATTGAATTTGAACGTTTTCCATTTTCCGATTTATATATTTTCTTTGGATTTTAATATGAACTTTGTTGTTTGATAATTGCGGATTACTATTGACAGTGTATTAGCAAATGTAGGTCTCTAATATAATAAGTGTTATTTATTGTAACACTTTATTTATTTTTTATAACATTATACTTTTTTGAGTTATCACAGGATTTATCGGATTTCTATTTGTGGTGTTTTGTAAATTTCGGATTTCCTGATTATTTGATTTAATTTTATGACGACGTAGGAATGAGCCCTTTAATTTTCTTGTTATAAAGAAGTATGTGATATTGGGAGCTCACATTGTATATAAGGTGTAGGTAATAATTTTTCCACATTATTTTATACGTGAATTAACGATAATTAAGGCATTCTTTTTTTTAATTACATTTTTAACTGGCTTTCCTTATTTTTATAACTAACATTTTAAACTAACTTTATTCTTTGAAACGAATTTATACCTACATTTTTTTTAATTTCATGTTATAATTGGAAATATTAATACAGATTTTTAATATGAAAGAACAATTAGGCATTTCAGTATATTTATTTTTTATGTCTGTTCATAAATTGATCTTGCTAATTAGGAAAGAAATGCACATTTTCCAATTAAAAGGGGAAAACTTCACTTTTTTATTCTGAGAGGATTTTGAAAATTTGAGATGTTACTTGTCAAATTTTTTTATCAAACTACATTTAGATATTTAATGATTTTAAAACTATTTTTGAGCAACATAATTTTGGACTGATGCTACAAAGAAGTTTCGTTCTGTGAATTATTAAAAAAAAAAAAAAATCATGTATTTCAGTTACATCAATTTGTAATTAAAAAAAAAGAATAACATTTTATTAATATTTATGTATTATTTGAATTACCACCATTCAATAATGTGTCAAGTTTTATTAATAACATATCTCTCTTGAATTATTGTGCTCTATCTGCCTTAAAACCCAGAGTAGGATGTGAGAGAAAAAAAAATGTAGTACTTCATCAAATATTTCACTGAAGTTTTTTGTTTTGTCCTGTTTCTATATACCATTTACAATAATAAAAGTATTTGAAATTACCGAAGGAGTGTTTATTTAGTTTTAAAAGAATTTACCATATGAAATGGTAAAGTGATGATTGTAATTTTGACTAGTCAAAACTAATTTTAACCAGGACAGTGGTCAAAACTAATTTTAACCATCTAAAAGGGGTCTAATTCTTTTAATGACTCAAAAGTGTTCGTAACTCTATTAAAAAAACTTTAACTTATATAAATTGCTCAAAGTGTACAGGAGTCGATGCATGTTTTTTTTTTTTTTTTTTTCTTGGGGTCCATTTTGTGAAAAGTAAAGGTTATTTTTGTGAAAAATAACATTTTTTAATGAAAGTTGAAATCCAGTTACTCAAATTTAAACTAAGCATTTATTAACGAAAACTTTTGAAAATCCTTTTGCTGAAGTTTTTCTGTCTGGTGAACTTGTTTATTTACAAAAAATTTCTCCCATTGTTTTCATAAATGAATTGAAAGATTTTCCTCAAATTAGTGATGCCAACAAAAAATAAAATACTGTAACGATGATTATAAAAAACTGTTCAATAAAGATAACCTGGGACAGTAATGCTGCACGGGTTTATTTTATATATGTATGATTAAAAAGCAAAATTCAAATTCAAATGCTCAAATTATTTTTCTTTCAAATAAATATACCAAATTTGTTAAGGCCGCGATCACTGAGAAAGAGTATTTCCAAGATCGGAAGAAACATTAGCCAACGTCCGGTCTAAGTCGTCATCAGGTAAACAATAATTAGTACGAAAACAAGCCATACGCGAGAAAATTAATTATCGCAAAAAATAACCAAACTACTAGCATTCAAAACTCGAAGACTAGACATTTATTAAATTCACAATATTATCCAGAATCAAGCTCAACGTTCTAACCATTTGGCCACCAAACTCACTTCAGAAATGCAAAAAACATTACAAGTAGGCATATCTGTGATCTGAACATCTGGCTCTCTAGTTCATTATATTAGGGTCACTCAAAATTTTGCAGTACCAAAAATCTACAGCATATAAATTTTTTTTTTTTTTTTTTTTTTCGAAATAATCAGCTTTACACTAAATGCATTTATTCATTCTTTGAAACCAGATTTCAAATTTTTTTCTAAATCACCCAGGTTGATTTCTTTGAGGAGGATCAGATAGTACTCCATCGCAACATTCACACTTGATCGACTGCCTAAGAGGGACTGCTCAGACGAGGAAACTAGGTCTGTAGAGCATAATGTCTCACCTGGTCGATTTATTAATTGTCCCTTTAATGTCTTAAAAAAATAATGAAAATTCAGCCGGAGATGAACTGGTTGCAAAACTCCAGAATCTGTTGAGGCATTGTCATGGGGAAGAAGAACGCCTCTTGTTTTTGGTTGCTTTTCTTCCAACTTTTTAATGACTGTTGGTAGCTAAATCTCTCACCATTTGGCAGTACTGATTTTCACTCTTCCATAAGTACTGAGGCAATATGTCTACATTTGGAAAAAATGTGGCCATTCTTTTTGCCAATACCCTTCAGCTGTTTGACTTTTGTTGGCGAGTCTTCATTTTCAAAAACTGAAGATTATCTTTTAGTTTGTGGATCAAATTGGTAAATCCATGTTTCATCTTTGTAACAATTCCGTGAAGACATTTAGAGATGCCAGAATCAAATTTTATTGATATATTTCTTTGCACCATGACATTCTTGTCTGCTTTTGCCCCTCAGTCAGCTCATGAGGCCCTCATCTGCTACAAAGCTTCTCCACTTTTAAATCTAAATGTAACAACTTAAAAATTGCTTCCGATCCAATATTCAACGTCTGCTAAATAGATTGATATGTAATATGTGGATTATCTTTTAAAATTATCTTTAATAGCTTTTCAGCATTTAAGGATGCTGTTGAGTGAGGACTTTCCACTTCAGTCATCTATCACCTTTGAAATCAGATTTTAGCATGTTTAAATTCTCAAAACCATCTAAATACAGTTGGTTGCATATGAAGGATGAGAAGTTTGAAAATTCCTTTATATTCTTTTAAAACTGTCTTTTTCCTTTAAACCTACTTTAAAATCATAAAAAATCACTACGCAGAAATGTTCTCGCGAGATTGACATCCTTAGTGAGACCAAGGGAACCACTTTTGGTGCAGCTCGCGTCTAGCATCGAGACTTGGTGCATTTTGTAGTCCTATACATAAAAGTTAGAGAACTGATAAAATTTCTTTGTTAAAATTATATTTTATATATTTTATTTATACTTTTGATTTTTTATTATTGGACTTTTAATTGTTAATTTTATGCCAAAAGCGAGTTGAGTAGCCGAATAGGGTGCTACAAATCCAAATTACTACTCACACACAGCAGACGATTAATGACATTTGTCCAGGGTTGGCGAGAAAAATTCTACAGTAACAAATAAAGCCAATTTCGCACCACCAAAAATGTAATTATAATATTGTATTTTTTCAAAATCAAATTCATAGGTTCTTGAAGGAATTTTAAAGTTTTTTCAATATTTTATACTTATTGACTAATATGTAATTTTAACTGCTTTTAAAAAAAATAAACTTCTATGTTAATAGTCCGATAAGTGGTCTTGACAGTTGCATTTTCAGATAGTTATGCTGCTGTAAAATCAAAAAATATGATTTTGAAAAAAAAAAATTGATTCAAAAACTTTGTAATATAGGGCTTTAAAATGCACCAGGTCAGGTCCTAATGTCAGGTACGAGCTACACCAAAAGTGGTTCCCCTGTAAGTCAGCATACGAACTGGTTTCAACTTGTCCTGGCAGCCATGTGACAAGGAGCTTTGTGAAGAAATTTGACGTCCCACATAGTGAGGGTTCATATTTAATTAAGCAGCTGCAGCTAATGATATCCCACCTGCCAATTTTGCCTATTGCAAAACTTTCAGCGTGATCCTTGTATGTATATGTTTATTCTATACATACATCCATAATAAAGACCCAGTCTATATGTTCCAATTGTCTTTGTGAGCAGGTAACCTGGTAGCCAATCATAAAGAGAAACTTAGGGCTACGTTTTTTGTCTTGTATTTTAAAAACATTAGCATTTGTATTAGATTTATTTTTTGTAATTTTTTATAGTTCGAGGATGTCGACCAGGGAAAACAGTTCAACTCACTGAAGCAGAGGTTCGAGGATTATGTCTGAAGTCAAGAGAAATATTTCTAAGCCAGCCTATATTATTAGAGTTGGAGGCACCTCTAAAGATTTGTGGTAAAATGCATTATTATTTATATAATGTTTAAATAATTAATGAGAAATTGTAATAATTTTACAAATAACATTCCTAATTGAGAAATAAACACTATATGTTTTGAATTTTTTATTTATGTAAATTCACTTGCAGACTGCAGATATGTATTGTAGTGAATAACAAGTAAATTTTGATAAGACACCAAGAAATTAATAATAAAAGCTCAACAATAATTTTGACCCTCTTATAACCAAGGCTATCATCAGGTGATAAAAAACATGGGTTTACTTTCTCGTCAACAATTTTATCCAAACAACAAAATCCATGCCAAATAGACTTAATGCCCATGATGGATAAAAATGACATCAGAAATAACTCATTTCATAAAATATTTCCTTGGTTTTATGTACATCCAATTAGTTTTTGATTTCAGATAGATATGTGCATATTGTAAACACAATCTCACCAAACAGTACGATTTAACTCAAATAATGACAGACGCTCACATTACATTGCCATTGTTTATTCAGGTTTAAATAAAGTCTCATACAGTGCCCACTAATGCACGCTTCTTTTGATGCCAGAATTTCATAATTTTTATAATGATTCACTGCATCATGTTTTGTAGACAGAAGGACCCAAATCTTTATCTTTTTAGTTTTTTCTTTTCAGAATGTGTGAGAAAAAAAAGAGAAATAGCAGTTAACTTATATCATTCATTACAAAAACTAAGCTTGCTTATCCACAAAATTAATAAAGATAGAATACTTATATTGCATGTCAGGAGTCACATGCAGTACTACAATTGACAACAACGGACGTGGTACCACACTTATGTATCAAATCAGATTGTTTGTCAACAGCTTTTGACTACCATAAATGGTTGACGGGAAAGTAAACAAGTACCAAAAGATGTGTAACAGCACCAAATATGAAAAAGATAATATTTTTGTGCTGGGTTCGTGTGTCTTTTTTTACATATGCCTTTCAATTGATGAAGGCTTGGGTTGAATTATCCTTGTGTTTTTATTATTGATCTTTGGCATTTTCTCAAAGTTTATTTTTTACTCTCATTGACACCAGTCTTCGTGCTTTTGTGTTAGAGTAAATTGTAATATTAGTGTGTGTGTAACATCCAGTATGGGTTGGAATGGTTCAGAACTATGGCGGCCTTCTTTATAGGGACCTTGGCCCCTATTTAAAATGCCATTGACCCAGTTCAGTTTAAGAAGATTAGATTTGTTGCCAAATGATGTAAAATGAATTACTAAACTGATGAACTATTATATGTGTTTATATATGCATTAAAAATTGTATCTGATTACATGTATTAGATAAATTACATCTGTTTATCTAAACTAATAAAAGAAAGTTTCGCTCTGTGTGTTTGTGTGTCTGTCTGTTGGCGATGGCTAGGAAAATCTGGTCCACCTAGAAGGCTGGAAATTTAGATTTAGGTAGTCCAAACCCTCTCCTGGTGCAACATTACTTCAGAATTTTAATATTTTAATTACTTTCTGAAATATTAATTAAAATGAACAAAGAACTCTCATTAAAAATACGCTTTTATTCTCTTGGGTTGGTCGGTTCACTGGTTGGTTGCATAGATTCTTCACAGAAGTAATTAAATAAACCAGAGTAGCGATGCACAAATAAGGATTTCTAACTAAATAGTGTCAACATGGATTGAAGTTATTAGCGTAGAGTAGCCATGCGAATGTCACGCCACCTGTACATGACAAATTACCCATACGTCCCACTGATTGAAATATTTTGCAGGCATATTTTTCTTCATGACAATTAGTCGGGTTTAAGTTTTTTTTTACATGACATTTATTATTATGATGGAGATTGTTAATACAGTAAACTTTATTTAACAGATTCTTTTTTATATTTGCGGGAATTAAGAGGGACAAGGGTCTAATTACATTTAAGCTTCAAGGTGTATTTCTAGAAAACAGTTACCAGAATTTCCGAATAGTAGTGTAAAAGTAGTAAGTCAAATTTCAAATTAAGTTCCTAGCTTAACCAAATGAATCAATCATTAAAGATGTATTGTGATCCTCCTAATTAGTTATTTGCTGAAGGCCACTTGAACAACCCCCACCACCCCTCCCGGACCGTCCTTCAAGGTTTTTTCTCTAACTCTGCTCCGTTTCCATATCTCAGCAACTATCTTTCCGATTTCAACGCAAGTGATTTGAAACATTATAATTAATTTAATAGTCACCATTTATAACATTAAACTAAATTTATGAGTAGCGGTTACCACTATTTATGAATAACAGTTTAAGCCAAATTTGTAATTAAATTCAAAGCTTAAGGAAACGAACGAATTTTGAAAGATGCATAGTGGTCCTCCTAATTAGTTATTTGCTGAAGGCCACTTGAACAACCCCACCCCCCCTCCCGGCCCGTCCTTCAAGGTTTTTTCTCTAACTATGCTCCGTTTCCATATCTCAGCAACTATCTTTCCGATTTCAACACAAGTGATTCCAAACATTATAATTAACTTAAATGTCACTCTTTATAATATTAAACTAAATTTATGAGTAGCGGTTACCACTATTTCCGAATAATTGGGTAAGCCAAATTTGTAATTAAGTTCCTAGCTTAAGCAAACGAACGAATTTCGAAAGATGCATAGTGCTGCTCTTAATTAGTCATTTGCTGAAGGGTACTTGAACAACCCCCCCCCCCCCCCCCCCCTGGCCCCTCATTCAAGGTTTTTCTCTAACTATGCCCTGTTTCTATATATCAGCAACTATCTTTCCGATTTCAACGCAAGTGATTCCAAACATTATATTTAACTTAATAGTCACCCTTTATAACATTAAATTGAATTTATGAGTAGCGGTTACCACTATTTACAAATAAGAGTTTAAGCCAACTTTGTAATTAAGTTCCTAGCTTAACAAAACGAACGAATATTTATACATGCATAGTGGGCCTCCTAATTAGTCATTTTCTGAAGGACACTCGAACATCTCCTCCCTTCGGCACCTCACTCAAGGTTATTTTCTCTAACTGTGCCTTATTGCAATAACTGGGCTAATAATGTTCCAATCTTCTCGAAACCAGCTCAATTTTGTAGTGCGCCTACTATACAGTAACGTAGGCAGCGGGGACCTGTCTCAGAAGTTCGTTCGGAAAGAGGTTTGTTTAGAACAGAATGCTCCCCTGTCAGTGGTAGGAGGAAATAAAAGATTTTCTAGAACGTACGAGCATGCCTGGTATACGGTTCCGAAGCCATCGTAGACCGTGGCCAGAGTTCTGTTTTTTAAGAGATTTAAGTTTATTACAAGGGCTCGGGCAACGCCGGGCAGGTCAGCTAGTATAACTATACTAATATTATAAAGAAGAAATGTTTTTTTGCTTATAGGAGGTAATCTCTGGAACTACCAAACTGATTTAAAAAGTAATGATGGTGAAAGTGTTTGCTCTAACATAAGATGTATTTTATGTTGGTACCACTACTTTCAAGGTGGTGCAGAAGCAAAAAAAGGTTCTAAAATTGTGATTTTTGTGAAAGAGGTTAGAAACTTGAAATTTAGCATGGTGGTTACTTTTAAGATGTAAATGCTTGCTAAGAATGGTTTATAAAAAAATTTGAAATTTAAAAGGGTGAAATGAGCAGAAAATGTTTTAATTTACAATTTATATGGAATTATTAGGGATAGAAACTTGAAATTTGACATGGCTGTTGTTTTAAGACATAAATGCTCGCACAGGACAGTTTTTAAAATATCGAAATTGGAAAAAGGGTGCAGAAGATAACATTCCAAAATTGCGATTTCTGTGATACTGTGAGGTTAGAAACTTGAAATTTGGCATGGTGGTTCCTTATAAGATGTAAATGCTCAGCAAGAATGTTTTCTAAAAAATTTCGAATTCTGAAAGGGTGAAATGAACAGAAGGCATTCTAAAATAGGATTTATTTGGAGTTGTTAAGGCAAGAAGATTGAAATTTGACATGGCTGTTACTTTGAAGAAGTAAACTTTCTCACAGAACAGTTTCTAACATTTAGAAATTTAAAAGTGAAATAAGTGAAAATGTTCTAAAATAACAATTATTTTTGAGTTACTGAGCTGATTTCAAAAATTCTTTCTGAATAATATTGATGACAGTCTTTGCTTAAAACTGGATTACTTTTACCTCTGTGCAACTGCCCTCGGAGGAGCACAAGAGCAACAAACATTTTCAAATTCTGATTTCTTTGGATATGTTCAAATTAGAAACATGAAGTTTCACATGGCGGTTACCTTTAAGATGTAAGTCTGTGCTAAGAGTGGTTCTAAAAACATCAAAACTTAAAAGTGTAAAATGAACCAAAAATGTTCTTAAAGCATTCTAAATTATGATGTTTTGGAACTATTAGAGCTAAAAACGTGAAATTTGGCATGGTATTTACATTAAGACTTAATGCTTGCTCAGAGTAGTTTCTAAAGTTTAGAAATTTAAAAGGATGAAATGAGTGGAAAAGTTTGTAAAAAAAAAAAAAAAAAAAAAAAAAAAACTTTGGAACTACTGAACCTCTTTCAAATCTTCTCCCATGATAGTAATGATGACAGTCTCTGCTTAAAAATAGGCTTATTTTTTTTCTCTTTGGAAACTATTCTCAAGGGAGTACAAGAGTCAAAAACATTCTAACATTTCAATTAATTGATTCTGTTGGTGCTAAAAACATGAAATTTGATATGGTGGTTTCAAGACATATGTTTCTTAAAATATTCTAGATTTAAAATGATGAAATGATTGGAAAACACTCTATAATCCTGATTAATAAAACTATACTGATTAATAAAACGATAATGAAACTATCGGCACTGGAAATTTGACATGCAGATCCTTATTAGGGTGTGATTTTACCAAAGAAATTAAAAAAAAAAATTGAATATCAAATGGGTGGATTTCTCTGAAAACTGTCAGCCTAGAATCCTTAAATTTGACATAGGGACAACTTGTAAGGCGCAGATGCACACAAACAATGTGCTGTTTTTTTTTTCTTTAAACTTTTAATAATGTAAAAAGAAGAAAAATCAGTTATTTGTCATGCTAATGTTAGATACAAATTTTCTAAGCAATAAGAGAAAACAAAAGTACCAGTAACTACTACACCAGGATGTAAAATGATGAGAATGATCATTTTATTGACTAAATAACAAATATAATTATATTTACATACTTTTCCATTAAACATGATTTTATCAAACTAAATAGGCAATATAAACATTAAAAAACATTGTAAAACAATTGTTATTATTACAATACTTTTATTAGTGTAGATAATAAATTGCATTTTCACTGGATATGCAATAGGAGCTAAATGATATTCTAAATTATAGAAATATTACATGGCAATTGTGCTTCCTTTGTGTTTAATAATCTCAGTGCAGTTTTGTGGAATAGAGTTTACAAAGTTTCAAGCTTACCGAGAGGACGAAATACGCCATGCCTCACAAATAGCAGGTTTTAAACCTTTTTTCATGTTATACTGGACCATTTTTTCGGTAGATATTGCGCACTGTAATACCACAAACTTCCTCCATTGGATTTATGTCCTGTTATTATTTTCAAACCACTTCTTTGTGTCTTTTTCAGAGTAAATTGAAATTAAGTCAATGTCTTCTTGAAAAATATAATTAAGGGTGGAAATTTTTTCACCCATATTCAAGAAATTGCATTCTAACATGTGAATATAGGTATGTCTATTTTATCATCCTTCTAGAAAAGTAATTATAAGCTTACCTTCTGAGGAAAAACTAGGTCAGGCTCCACCTATTTGACTTGTGGAAAATACATCCTTTTCCATTTGAAGGTCATGCCAATATGAATGAATACCACCCGAACCATCAAAATTAAACTTACTTTCATCACTAAAAATTATTTTAGACCAATTTGTTTGTTGCTTCAAACATTTCTCTGTAAACTGAATGCAGGCTTTTTTATGGCTAGATGAAAATTCATACAACGGTGTGATTTTACATATATAAGACTTCTTGACCTTTTTATTGCTCTTCTTATAGTCCATACTGATTCTGGCGTCTTTATCTTGCTTCCAATTTTCTTTGCTGTCATGCTTGCGACCGTGTGAACAATCAAACTTTCAGATCGTTTTGAAAGAATTCTCGGCCTTTCTGTAGATTTTGCAGTACAATAAGTAATTGAATTCTGTAAGAAATTAAAAATGACTGTCTTTGAATGTTTAGTTTTATCAGAAATTCTTCGAAGTGACATTCCAATGTTGCTATATGCTAGAACTTGACCTCTTTCAAAGTCAGAAAGCATTTTTCCTCTCCCCATTGTCAAAAAGTTTTGCAAACTAAACGAATGCGCTCAGAATCTCTTTTAAATCATATATATCAAGGGTCATTCCGTATCAAATCAACACAGCTCACAACCCGACCCCCTCAGAATTTTATGAAATTTGGCTCACTTGTTAAATTTATCTAGAAATAATCAAATACAAAATAATAAGCCTCTATTTCTCATGGTTTCTGAGATAAATAGCATCAAAAATTGAAAAAGAGCCCAAAATTTTGAATTCCGTGCACTACAAAAAAATTCATATTTAATTCCCTAATTGACATACAGCTTTAATCTTGGTATTGTTGGAAAGGGTTTGCTGTGGGCTTTCTTATGATATATCACATGCATATTTTTCTTTAATTTTTAATTTCAAGGTCAAACATTTTGACCTTTGACCTTCTGTACCTCAAAAAGTGGTATTTTATTTTTTTCAAAAAAATTATATGTTATTCTTGCATTGTTCCTCTATAATATCTGACTTTCTTATTTTGGGACGCTCATGGGATATTGAGTTATAAATTAAAATGCACACACCTGATTCCATTTTTTTACCAAAATCACCTTATACGATGACTTATCTATACCAATTTATGTCAATAAACTTATATTTATACATATTTCATAAGCATAAACATGTTCTACTTATCTCCACTCTGTATGTTAATTTGGGATATAATATAAAGTTAAATTAAAATGGAGAAAATTATATTTACTTTCACTATAAAGATTAATTGAATTTATTTGGGATATTGAGTTATAAATTAAAACGTAAACATCTCACCCTTTATCTTTACTAAAATCACCTATTATATAGATTATATCAATCGCTACAAGTTTGTATATATGATCTTAAATGCAAACACATTACTGAATTCTATATAGAAAACGTTTGTTTCCACAGTCATGTAGTAACAGAAAATTATATCATGAAATGTTTTTATATAAATTTGCTTTTCAGGTTACATTAGATATAATGAAAAAACATGCAATTTTAGTGTAGATTTAGAACAGGATAATATTACAAAAATAAATAGAAAATAGAAAAATTATTTTAAAAAGATTACCAGTATACGGCAAAAAAACTCAAATACTACTTACACTCTTTTTTTTAAGCATCGTTATTAAGTTATCTTTAAAGTTAATTGTGAAGATGCACTGCACATTTCTTCAAGAGATAATGTATAAGTTCTCCAGTAGCAGTTCTTACATCAACTTTAGTCAAAACTGAAACTGCTGGTATTTGTAATATATTAGGGTTCTATCTGTGGATAACAAAAGGATGGAGATGGACCATGAGGATGAAGGAAGCTAATTTTGATTTCTTCTGTGTCATGATTTACATCAAGAACACATCCTACCCACCACTAGTCTTCATAAAGGCATGCCACAAATCCATTTATTTCATCTAGTTCCATTTCACCTTGTTCTTTGGATACTTTTACTTCCTTCTCTGTTGTAGAATTTGAATAAATTTTACACCGAAGTTTGTTACTTGTGCTCGGTATGAAAGCATGTAACTTTTGGGTCTTTTACACGACAACACAGGTTCAAAAAATTTTTTCGATTTTTGTAATGAGCACCTGCACCATCGGGAAAAATACATGATTTTTCTAGGGATTTCATTGAATTTTTGCTCTAGAAACTGAATCAACTTTTTGTAATGAGCACCTGCATTTTTTTTTTGTTACAAATGAACAGCTATTGTATCATGACAAAGGCAATCAGATATTATAACAAAGCTAATATTGTCTATGCTTTGATTACTGTCTCCTTTATTATAATATAAGACAAAAGGATGAATTGTAGCCTGTGCATTGTTCCAATGGAATCCTTGAATCTCATCTTGAAGAATAAAAGAATAGTTTTCAGAAAAATCACAAACTACCACATAATCGCCATATTTGAGATTTTTTTTACAAGAATTAAAAAATTCTGATTGTGTTTAGCTATAAATGAGTGCCGTATAAGGATTGTAAGTTTGTCTATAAATGTGTCGATAAAATCTTCAAAAGTAGTAGACAAAGTTTCCAGAGTTACCCGATCAACATTCAACCACTGCTTATACGTTATAAGGGAAATACCATTTTCAGTGAAAAGCATCTCCATATATTCTTTCAAATCATCAAACTTTGGGCAATTGTTACACTCTCCCAAGTAACAAATTGGTTGTGGGGGATTGCAAATTAAAAAACCTATGCATGTATTATAATAGGAATGTATTGGAATTTCTTCCTCTTTACTCAATTCTTTCAAATGACATCTAATCAACATTAATTTAACATTTTCATGGGTGTCTGCCTTAAAGAAAGGGGTGAAGAAAGACATGTGTATATATATGAAATATGCTATTGGAGAACATTTTTACTAAGCATGTTATGTACACAAGCAGTATTTTTACTTTAAAAATTAATAGTAACAATAACAACACAAAATAATAAAATTTTAACAAAAAATCTATTCAAATCACACAGGCACTGTAATTTAAGAATGTGTGTCAATATTTTGAATTTGTAATTAATTATAATTGAAAATAATTAGTGTCAACTTATTATTGCAATTAATATGTATTTATTTCATAAACTTAGAAAAAAAAATATATATAATAATAAATAAATTCAATTAATCTTTATAGTGAAAGTAAATATAATTTGTTCCATTTTAATTTAACTTTATATTATATCCCAAATTAACATACAGAGTGGAGATAAGTAGAACATGTTTATGCTTATGAAATATGTATAAATATAAGTTTATTGACATAAATTGGTATAAATAAGTCATAATATAGGGGATTTTGGTAAAAAAAAATGGAATCAGGTGTTTGCATTTTAATTTATAACTCAATATCCCATGAGCGTCCCAAAATAAGAAAGTCAGATATTATAGAGGAACAATGTAAGAATAACATATAATTTTTTTGAAAAAAATAAAATACCACTTTTTGAGGTACAGAAGGTCAAAGGTCAAAATGTTTAACCTTGAAATTAAAAATTAAAGAAAAATATGCATGTGATATATCATAAGAAAGCCCACAGCAAACCCTTTCCAACAATACCAAGATTAAAGCTGTATGTCAATTAGGGAATTAAATATGAATTTTTTTGTAGTGCACGGAATTCAAAATTTTGTGCTTTTTTTCAATTTTTGATGCTATTTATCTCAGAAACCATGAGAAATAGAGGCTTATTATTTTGTATTTGATGATTTCTAGATAAATTTAACAAGTGAGCCAAATTTCATAAAATTCTGAGGGGGTCGGGTTGAAAATGCTATTTTTTTGTGTTGATTTGACACGGAATGACCCTCAAACGAGCAAGCAATTTTCCTGATTATGGATGATATCTAAAATGGCAGGATATTTTTTCACAAAACTTGCCTATACCAAATTGAGCACGAGAAAATGATTTAGTTAGGTTTGGAATTCAATAAAATTAGTCTTCACAAGTTAAAACAAACTCAGTTCTGAAAATGCTGCTTGCTATAAATCGAAACATGCTCAAATGATTTTCACAAAACTTGCCTCTTATACTAAAATGAGCATGAGAGAATGATTTAGCTATGTCCTGATTTCAGGAAAGTTTGTTTTGACAGGTTAAACTCAACTCCTCAATAAAAATGTTGCTATAATTCGAAAATGGCTTGAACGATTTTCACAAAACTTGACTCCTATACTAATTCAGGAATGAGAAAGCTATCTAGCTAGGTCTCTAATTCGAGAAAATTTGTTTTATATGATTGAAACAAACTCATTACTCAAAATTATGATATTAATCTGAACAATTCCGAGAATTTTTATGAAATAAGCTTATTTGAATATGAGGAAACCATCCAACTAAGTCTTGACTTCGGAAAAATTTGGTTTGATAGATTTAAGCAGTTTTTTTTAAATATTTGTTGGCCATTCCAATAAAAGCAATGTTTCATGTGGAAGGCTTTAAAAACAACAGTTCCTTTAAAAGCATACTAGTTTATTCAAAATAAGATGACTAACAATAAAAAGAGCATGACTCTGCTGTTAAATGAACAAACTATAAAATATGCAGCTACATTCTAAAAATAATAACCAGCACATCAGGCAGAAGGGAGAAAGGCAAATACATCATAGAAAGTCCAGCCTTTTAAGCAAACTGTCAGCAAATATTTTGCATAAACATGTTGCCATTTAAAGTATACAAACTCATATCTGAAACACCATTGGCTACTTACTACACAGGATGTTGCAAGCAGCTAATCACGTACTACACAGGATGTTGCAAGCAGCTAATCACGGTGAATAACGCGATCCTGAAATCACAGTTGCTGCTTGTTGCCGAAACGTCAGTTGAGGCTCACTGTGGAGACCCGAAAAGTTTTTGGTTTCTGCCTGTCTGTCTGTCTGTCTGTTCCGCGATAACTGCCGTAAAAATGATCCGATTAGTTTGATTTTTGGTAGGTATATTGGTGAGATACCCGGAATTAGCTGTATAGTTTTTAGTTACATTTGGTTCATTCGTTCGGAAAATATAGAACATTTCTTTTTTGATCATAATGCTTTCCTATGGGATTTCAGACTATTTTGAAATTTTTCAGTCGTTGAAAATAAAATGTCGCATTTGATTAATGTATTTAAACGGTAAGTTATGAAGGCTAAAACTATCAAGTCAGGTGTTAAATTATTCCGTTTCAGAGCCCCCCTGAAGAAATGTATTTTTTTACCTAAAAAATAAAATAAGAAGTTCATAAGAATGTCAGAATATTATTGCATAAACCGTGTTTAATTTAATGTTCCTAATTTCTGAAACCTTCGAATTATTTTATATGCGTATAAATATACATGTAATAATTTAAAAAATTTTATTTGCGTATTATAAGATGTTAAATATTATGAGAAATGAGATTAAAAAACATTGACTTTCATATAGCTGACGTTGAGGCTCCTGATCTGTAGATTTACTAGTTACTAAGTAACGTATTTTCAATTGAAGCCAGTGAACAAAATGAAAGTGCTGGTCACATCAGACACACAAGTATGCTTTTATTCAAGAGACGGTGAAAAATAGAAATGCATGAAAATAAAAGTCAATACTTCTATCTTAAACTTATTTAAAGATAACTTTAAATTAAGGATGTATTAAATATGCATTATGAATAGATGCATAACAATCGGCCTCATTTTTCTTCATCTTTTGAATATTACAAAAAACATGAAAAAGTTACAGAAACATGAAAAATTCAAAAAGTTTACAAAAATTACACTTAAAAATTCAAAAACTAACAATCTGATCAATGTCAGGTCATATATGACTTTATTACAAAATAGTAATGTAGAATTAAAATGTAATGTAAAATGTAGTAAAGTAAAATGCAATAGTGTAAAATGTACCTTCTCTGAACATGAGACTAGTTTAATTGAAATAGCTCAAAGTAATTTTCTTGAGGCAAATTCATCTGTTTTTGGCCAAAATAGTAGCTGGGTGTTTGATGCAGCTGCTACTGCTCACTTTTGCAATGACAAATTTTTTTTTTTTAATTTTGAGCCAGTTTCAAATATGCAGATGTCACTTGCTATTGGAGAAAAAGAAAGTCCTGTTCAGGGAAAAAGAGTACAGTAAATTTTTTTATTAAATGTAAAGATGGAAGTTTCAATCAAATAATCCTTAAGGATGTTTTGTATAATCCTCATTTACGTAGAAATATTTTGTCTGGTAGTAAACTTGAAAAATTAGGCATCAATTTTGTTGGTAGTAAGGGCAAACTAGTAGTATATGAAAAGGACTGGCAATGGTTGTTTTATGCTATAAGAAAAAATTATTTGCATTTTTTAAAACCTTTTGGCTATAAAACTAATTGTGAAGGAGAAAGCAACTCGGTTGACATTTCAGCTAACTTAATTGAAAATCTTAACTTAAGTAATTTGTGGCATGAGAGATTCTGTCACATAAATAGTGAATATTTGGTTAACACTAGTAAAAATGAAAGTGGCAGACAGTGGTTTTTTTAAATGGATGATGTTTTATCCAAATTAATTTTTTTCAAACTAGATTGGTGCAATTGTGTGTACATGTTTCAGGCTAGATTAATTATTTTGCTTTTTGTTGACGATATAGTTTTGTTTGGAAAAACTAAAGATGATTTGAATTTTGGGATAGATTTGCTGCAAAAACATTTTAACTAAAAAATTTTGGGAACAACCAGAAAGCTATTAGGCATAAAGTTTGAAGAGATCGGAAATAGTCTTTACATACACCAGACATCTTTTCAATTTCTTCCTTAGTGGAAGGCGGATCTTGTTTAGATAGCCCTTAGGAATAGGTAAAGAACTGATTGGAAATTTGAAATTCGAATATATTTCACAAACTTTCTCAATATATTCCCAAGCACCAAAATGCATAAGCAAAACTTTAACTGTCACCTTCCACGTCTCCCAGTTAGACGAGGCCCAAAGAACAATATTCTGAAACTCCATTTTTTATACGGCTTCCGTCGAATTAATAGGGAAAGCACTTTAATAACACAGGAAAAGGCAAAAGTCTCTGTTGAAAAGCTCACTCCAGGGAAAATAAAACATAATCAGAAAAACATCGCGACTACTTCGACAGAAAACTATCCGCGACGTCTTCACTTCCACAAAAACAACAATCATTTACTTGCTTCTAAAAAATCACAACCACACTCTGCTACCACGTGTTGGCCATTCCAATAATAGCAGTGTTTCATGTGGAAGACTTTAAAAACAACAGTTCCTTTAAAAGCATACTAGTTTATTCAAAATAAGATGACTAGCAATAAAAACAGCATGACTCTGCTGTTAAATGAACAAACTAAAATATGCAGCTACATTCTAAAAATAATAATCAGCACAGCAGGCAGAAGGGAGAAAGGCAAACACATCATAGAAAGTCCAGCCTTTTAAACAAACTGTCAGCAAATATTTTGCATAAACATGTTGCCATTTAAAGTATACAAACTCATATCTGAAACACCATTGGCTACTTACTACACAGGATGTTGCAAGCAGCTAATCACGTACTACACAGGATGTTGCAAGCAGCTAATCACGGTGAATAACGCGATCCTGAAATCACAGTTGCTGCTTGTTACTAAGTAACGTATTTTCAATTGAAGCCAGTGAACAAAATGAAAGTGCTGGTCACATCAGACACACAAGTATGCTTTTATTCAAGAGACGGTGAAAAATAGAAATGCATGAAAATAAAAGTCAATACTTCTATCTTAAACTTATTTAAAGATAACTTTAAATTAAGGATGTATTAAATATGCATTATGAATGGATGCATAACAATCGGCCTCATTTTTCTTCATCTTTTGAATATTACAAAAAACATGAAAAAGTTACAGAAACATGAAAAATTCAAAAAGTTTACAAAAATTACACTTAAAAATTCAAAAACTAACAATCTGATCAATGTCAGGTCATATATGACTTTATTACAGAATAGTAATGTAGAATTAAAATGTAATGTAAAATGTAGTAAAGTAAAATGCAATAGTGTAAAATGTACCTTCTCTGAACATGAATTCTCACCAATACAATTGGTCATTGATCATTAACCTGAAAAAGCTTTATTTCGTAGGTGGTGCTAACGGTTTGCTTTCTATGCTAAATCGAGCATAAGATAACAGCCTATCTTTATCCAGAATATGGTACAGTTCATTTTAACTGGCTAAAACAAATATGGCCAAATTAAATTTATTTTAACAACTGTTTATTTGGTGAGTTTAAATATTTAGTACTTTTAAGTTAGCTAGGCGCAGGTGATGAATCGTTAAATAGTATTGTTATTTCTATTGCCATTATTCATATTGCATTCATTTAATTTAAAATGCAGTCATTTATCATGATTACAGTACTTTCCTCATTATTATTTTCTGGACACACATAGGTGTGTCCAGAAAATAATAATACACAACACAGCAACATACATGACAAAATATTGACTCCTATGAGTTTTGTCTAAAAAGTTTTATTTAATTTGCATGTTTATGAAATAAAATGTCTCTGTAAATCAACCTTCCCAATAGATTTTACTTTGTCTGAAAATAATTCAATCTTTTAAAAGGATTTTGAATCATATTTATTTATTTGCAATCTTTTCTGCCTTTAAAAAAAAATTATTAATTCAAACCAAAATTTTGTAAGCCATCTGTGTTCTAAAAGCCTATATTTATTCTTTAAAAATAAAAAGTGTCAAAAATTTTTGCATGTTTTTTTATTTATGATCTTATTATGTACATGTAAATATCAATACAGTAGAACCCTAATTATCCTAATCCCAGTTATTCGAAAATCAGCTTAACCGAAACACCTTAAAACTTTTCTTTTTTTTTTAAGAAAAATTTTATTTTTATACAAGCATGTTTGTGAAATAATTAAACAGAGTCAATTTACTTGTATGGAGATTGTGTAAATGCAGGCATTTTATTTCATAGACACATACAACACTTCATTTCTTTACAAAATAAGTTGTGTTTTGTTTTTCAGCTTTGCATTACTTCAATGCTGCCTTATCACACTACCTTTTAAACAACAACACATCTGATGCTGTTGTTGCATCTTCCTGCACTACAATATATTGAAGTGCCATTATCAACTCTTTTCAACACATTGAGATCTTCATGCTTATAAAAACCCATTTGTGCTTTAATCTTTTGATTATGGGCTTGGATTGGCAACTATTTTTATATTCACTTGTACCACAATTTACGGAAGAGTTTCTTTGTGGTAGTTTCTCTTGAAATTATCTTGGTATAAGTGTATGGCAGGTATTGGTATTGAAAAAGTAGTGAGAATAGAATAAAGAAACAGTTTCTGGGACGACATATGTCCCAACCCTGTAATCAAAATGTTAAAGTATTACTCATCATAAATAAAGTTAGGAGGAAATTAGAACATGTGTAAACAGGAAGGGGAAATCGCATAGAATATGGACTTTTGCTATTACTGCATCTAAGGCTATTATAGGAGCTCTAGCTGCACATACAGGCTCGAACGCCTTACCTGACAGTGCAGGAGTGAGAAGGGTGAATAGTGCCATCTGTTATAATAAATATAGGAAGCCTCCCGGTTATACGAAAATTCCTATGGAATCCCGGTTAACTAAAAATCCTTTGGTCCCATGCTTTTCAGATAACTGGGGTTTTACTGTAATTCTTTAAACAGTGAGAAAAGATCAGGGGTCGGAAAAACTACTTTTTTATTGTAGCGAACTACAACTATAGCTACTTCATCTAAAATGTAGTTAACTACAATTACTTGTTTTAAAAAGTAACAACTACAAACTACTTTTCAAAAGTAGTCACTACTTCGCTACGTTCAGATTTTATCAAAGGGTTCAATTTATACTAGAAATTTAAAGTACGAATTAAATAATAAAACGACCCCTCATTATACTGCATCTGATACAATTAAATAAATTTGATATAACAAAGGACATTAAAAAATTAAGAAAGATAAGATACAAGAAAATGTTTTGTGTTTGCCTCCAAAATATTAGTTTTATAAGTTAGTTTACAAATTTCGTAGCAAAATTAGGAGAGCTAAACCAGCTAAATATTATCTATTAGATTATACTATATAAAAGATAGTACAATCTAGAAAATTACTGAAAAACAACTCTGAATGCAAACAATAAATAAATCTGTAAATAAAGCAATTTGTTATAATATGAATCGTGACATTAAAACATGAAGATCTAATAATGAGTAAATAGATAAATGTTGCTGTTGCCTGCAAGACAATTAATTCCTTTGGTGGGTTAGTATTTGATTTTAGCAGCAAGTGTTGATGGGAAAAATCTGACTTAATGCAGTGCACTAATATTATGCTGCTATTGAGATTTGACGCTGAGATTCGCAAATTGTTTACCAGAGCTAATTTTGCACAAAAGAAGCAGATTTCGGCCACATGATTTGCAGAATGGCACATTTTTTTTAATTCCTGAACTAGCGTTAAAAGTAGCGACAGTTCTCGCAACAAACTACTGTTTTTTTTTTTTTAGCTTGCTATTCGCTACGCTACATTGTTTAAAATGTAGCGCACTATTACTACAAACTACTGTAAAAAGTAGCGACTACTGTAGTTTCGCTACTTGTAGCACGCTACTTCCAACCCGTGGAAAAGATATAATGGAAAGTTAACAATATTTGTTTTAATACATATTTACAATAAAAATTTTTTAGAAATACTTGTTTTTAATGTATGACAGGCCAAGGATGTAGTGTATGTAAATGAATTTTATGAAGCTAAATAATTTTGCTTTTAAAGCTTTTTGTTTCTTTGTAAAAATAATATACACAGCTACGAATGATATGAATAGCACACAGTGATGATGAAAAAAAAAAAAAAATTATAAGAGACGTATTTTTCATTTATTATTAATGAATATAAATTCTTTAGAAAAATAATTTTACATTTGGAAAAAGAAAAAAGAAATTGTAGTTGCCGAAATGTTAGTGAAGGCTCACTGTGGAGACGCGAAAAGTTTTTGGTTTCCGTCTGTCTGTCTGTTCTGCGATAAC
Source organism: Maratus michaelseni (assembly GCA_963931845.1). NCBI lineage: Eukaryota > Metazoa > Arthropoda > Arachnida > Araneae > Salticidae > Maratus > Maratus michaelseni. The sequence goes on along the minus strand of OZ007591.1, from coordinate 36,780,956 downwards.
TGCCGTAAAAATCATCCTCTCAGGTTGATTTTTGGTGGGTGGATATGTTGGTGAGGTACAAGGAATTAGCTGTATAGTTTTTAGTTACACTTGGTTCATTCGTTCGAAAAATATTGAACATTTCTTTTTAGGTCATAATGCTTTCCTATGGGAATGCAGACGATTTTCAAATTTAATTTTTAACTGAAATGAAAATCCCATATTTGAATAATGGATTTAAACATAAAATTATGGATGTTAAATTTTTGGTATGGAGGTTTTAAATATATCCAATAGCTTTGAAAATTTGCTGATACCTTTATTAGAATTTAGAAATTAATTATGTAAATTATTGAAAAATTTTTTGCATCTGCACGGGAAATATAAAACATTTTACTTTCATATTTTTTACAAATTTTAAAATGGATTTATTTTTACTTTGCTCTTTAATTTATTAGTTACTTAGCAACCATATTTCAAAGAATATCAAAATTATAAAATTCAAGTAACTCGCACTATTTTGCTGCAATATTGTTTATGAAAAACAAATTATTTTCAAGTGATTTTAGTATTCTATTGACATAAATGAGAATTTATTTTGATAAAAGTTACCGTTTAACTACTATAGAATGATTACCGAAATATATTTTTTTTTCAAAAGAAAATTACAAAAACATTGAACATGTAATTTGGATTAAAGTGTCGTAGTATGTGTTTACATTTGTATATATTTCTTACATGAGGTATTATTTTCTGGAATAGATGTGGATGTTTCATTGTTGAAGAGCTAATATAATTTAAAAAATAGGATAAAATCACTCGTACAACGAGGTGGATAATCTAAAGAAATTAGATTAGTAAAACGATTCTGAAATATTACAATTACTGGAAATTGCTATAAAAGAAAAAGCTATCACAAAAAATACTTTATAGCGTCAAATCACGATTGCTATTTAGGGAATTGGCAGTGGGCACGATTATGAATGATTACCCAATAGGTCTAAAAGTTTCCAAATAAGCCTATTTTGGGGAGATTTTAGTATGCTATTGCCATCAAGTTAGATCAGGATGTACTTAGAAAAAATAAATATTATACAAGGTCAGTTTGATAAGTTCTCGGCCTAACACAGAAATGGAACAAGTATGATCCTTTAGATGACATGCCGCTGAGTTTCAGACACATGAGTTTATTGGTTATTGCTGGGCGATAAAGTAAAGTAAACAAGTTGTGACATTTTCGAAAAATGGAAAAAATTGAAGTTTGAACAGTTATAAAATACTTTGTAAAAAAATATTTAACCCCCCACGAACATATAAAAAGAGTTTGTCTATCTTAAAGGATTCTTGTCCTTCATATTCGATGATAAAAACGTGGGCTGCTGAATTTAAACATGGTAGGAAATCACTTCCCAATAATAAACGCTCAGGATTTCCAAAAACCGCTACGACCAACGAAATCGTCTCAAAAATTCACAATGCTGTATTGAATGATCACCAATTGACGGTACGCGAACTTGCTGATATTACAAACATCTCGATAAACCATGTCCATCACATTTTACATGATGTTTTGGGTATGAAGAAGCTTTTCGCTCAATACGTGTCGCGCTTGTTGAACGTCGACCAAAAATACCAAAGAATGAACATTTCTCAAGAGTCTTCTGAAATGTATTGTGTTGCAAGTTGAAAAATAAAATGAAATATTGTCAAAAATCTTGTATTTTCTTTTTCAGGCCGGGAACTTTTCGAACCACCCACGTACAGGGCTGCACTAAAGAATTCACACACAAGAGTGTATCTTAAATTATTGAGTTGCAAGGGGACTACATTGAAAAATAATATGAAATTATGTCAAAAATCTTGTGTTTTCACTGTCAGGCCAAGAACTTATCAAACCACCCTAATAGAATGACCATCAAAACTGTTTTTCCAAAACAAAAATTGTATTAACACTAGATTTGTAAAATAGATATAGGTGAAATATAGTAGATTCAGTTTACATTTCCATAAGTTGCTTTTGTACATTAGATATTGTTAAACTTATCTATCAGACGCAGGTGTTTCGTGGTTGGCAGGTAAGTAAATATTGCTTTTTGGGTATTAGGATAACATGAAATTATTTTCGAAATTGTTGCTTATCCTAATAAAACCACTGTGTAGAACGAAATCCAAGATATAGTAGAACCATTCACACAATCAATAGGAAATCATGAATATAAATTTAATAAGATTACCGGGGGTTCACGGGGGTTGAGCCCCCCTGAAGAAATGAATTTTTTTATCTAAAAAATTACAAGAATAAGAAGTTTATAAAAATGTATGAATATTATTGCATAAACCATGTTTAATTTAATGTTTCTAATTTCTGAAACCTTCGAATTATTTTGTATGCCTACAAATATATATGTAATTTAATAAATTTAATTTGCGGATTGTAAGATGTTAAATATTATGAAAAGTGAGATTAAAAAACTCACTTTCAGAGCTGACATTGAGGCTGCTGATCTTCAGATTTACTAGTTATGATTGTAAATGTAAATATGTATGAACTTATTTCACCACTTTTTAAATTACTTCAATCATATACCTTTTCTTATTTGTTGCAGGGGATATACATGGTCAATATACAGATCTACTACGGCTTTTTGAATATGGCGGCTTTCCACCTGAAGCAAATTACCTATTTTTAGGAGATTATGTGGATCGAGGGAAACAATCTCTGGAGACTATATGCCTACTCCTTGCATATAAAATAAAATACCCTGAAAACTTCTTTCTTTTGCGAGGAAATCATGAGTGTGCTAGTATTAATCGAATTTACGGTTTCTATGATGAATGTAAGTATTTGTTTTAGTTTTTTTTTTTAACTTTACATAATGGTTACACAGTGATTGTATTATGCTTATGCTTCAAAATTCTAATTATTTTTTCATTTCAAAACTGGAATTAGTTTTTCCTATTGAAAATTCACTCTTAGGTAACAAATGTAAAAAAAAAGATCTCTCTCTCTCTCTCTATATATATATATTTGTACATTTCACTTGTGGTGAAATTAAGTTTTAAATCTGCAACAGTTTTCTAAATAGTAATTATTTTTACAAAGAAATGTTTTTGAAAATTGTTAACTTGGGTTACTTACATTCTCTGCAGTTTTCAAATAATTAATAGTGATGAAAATTTATGAAAGAAAAAAAATCAACTTACAAGTTCATTCTATTAAAATCTTTTAAAATTATTTAAATATTTTATACTGTTTGCATGATGCATTACATGTCTCATTTTATTTATTGTTTAAAATTATTTAAATATTTTATGAGTCATTCCATGTCAGTTCAGGCAGGCATGTAACCCACCATCACAGATTTTAATGAAACTGTGTGTGTTTGTTCTTACTATTAAGATATGGTCACCAGTAATTTTTTTTACTCCTTGGTGAAATAGTTTCTGAGAAAAAAATTATCAAAATTTTGAAAAACTACCGTCAGTTGGCATTCTTGACTGCTCGGTTTTCAAATGTAGCATGTCATAAATATAATAATATTTCAATATCTATTCCACAAATCATCTTCAAATAATTTATGCATAATAAATAGAGTACGCAGCTTATGAAAAAAAATTACTGTTACGCCTATAAAATTTTAAGATTGTCTAAAAAAATTTTAAACTTTGAAATCCTGAATTTTTTATGAAAAATAATGAATTAACAAAAAAAGCATTATCAACCAAAGGCGCAGTTTCTATTAAATTAATTTTTGCTGGAGATTATACTTAAAGGTGTCCTTTACCTGATTATGAAATAAAAATAGTGGGATTTTGGGTGTTTTTAGTAGTATTTCGTATTTAAAAATATTTTCAGGGACATTCCAAATCAAATGAAGCAGAGTCAGTGCATGTCATTTCCCCTAAGCCACTGTCATAGATTTCGAGAAAGTGCATTAAAAAAAGTCATTTTAATTTGAAGTCACTAAATAGGTTTCAAATAATTTATATGTGACAAATAATATATGCAGATTATTACTTCTTGTTTTTTGTTAAATTTTAGAGGAGACTCCCCCATGTCTGTTAGACATGAATTAAGAGAAGCAAGAGTTTCTTTCTTTTCAACTGATGTTGCTATGCAATCTATATATTGGTCACTATCACTATCAGGATCCAGCTTTTCAATATTAGTGTCTCTATTTAGCTTCTGTAATTTCTGTATTTTTTCCCTACACGCATCACATATTTTTTGCCCAGGAACTGCTTTTATAAAAACTGGGAAATTTGTTAACTTCCTCTCAGAAATCGAAGCTTACATTCCGGAGAGTTTTTGTAATTTTTTTCTTGTGACGTTTGAAAGGGTCAAAACAATATCTTTGGTAAAATTCAGATTTTTGTAAGTAAAGTATTCTATGATACTCACACATATCAGTTAATAAATCAACACTCACGCAACTCCTTAGAGACAAAGTCTACTTGTCTGTAGTTGCAATGGATTCTATTGCACTTATTTTCACCTCTTGTGTATAGCTACTTTTATGACACATAGTCCCAGTTCTTTTACCAACACTGCACTGCGCAACAGCAGACTTAAAAATCGCTCATACTGCAAAATACTTTCAGCTGTTCAAATAATAAATAAGCTACATTTAAAAATCTTAATAACAACTTAAGACGATAATAATAATTGAACAACATAATGATTTTAAAAATCAGCTTTTAACTCAAAATACATCTAATGATCACTTTAAATGTAGGTTGTTTATCGAGTCAATAAAAAAAAAAAAAAAAATAAATAAAAAAAATCAGTGAACTTAATATGCTGGTCTGTCATCAAATCCAAAAGATCAATAAGAATAAAATCAGCTGTAGTGTGAATGTGATTTAATGAGATGTTTTTGAGATAGGCATGTCTTTGTGAAATTTTCACCTGTACTCCAATAAAATATAAACATGTACGCTTTTATCATTCATTCAAAATTAACTAAAACTGTTATAACAATTTCTTGTCATTACAGCAGATGTTAAATTTTCCCTACACACTGTTAGATAAGTTTCTTAGTTTTTTGATTTTGTTGACATAACATCATAAAGTTTAGCATATGTATTCTCTGTAAATGTATAAATAATATATATGCTTTATTAAATATAAATAAATAGTTTTTAAATAATTTGTTTGGGAACGGATTATATATATATATATATATATATATATATATATATATATATATATATATATATATGTATATATATATATATATATATATATATATATATATTTATTAAAAATCCGTCTATCAGCAAGATTATGATGTACTAAATCAAATTAAAGATCATTAAAAACTGAATGTAAAATGACAAAACTACATCTTATTTAGTTTTAAAGAGTTTTTTAGATATAGTTATTTTTAGGGTAAATATAATTAATTGTAAAATTTTTTCATATTTTTGAAGCCCAATCTCAAAACTTTGTTCAAAAGAATGAAAATTGCTATTTATTTTAACCAGCAGCTCAAAGTAATGCAAATATGTGTTTAAAGATTAGGAGTGTCATTTTGAAAATTTCATTTGGACGTTGAGGAGCAAGTGATTTTTCTCTTTCTTTGGAAAGGGATAATTGCTTTCTGTTCTAGGAAACACCAATGGTTTTACTAAAAAACAATATTGTATATTTTTTTGCATAAGAAACGAACATAAAATATAATATGAAGAATAAAGAAAATGTATAAATAAAAAGTATTGCCAGTGCTTTCAGTATTACACATGCTTTCAGTAAATTTTAAATCTGAAAATATTAATAATTTTAAATATGATTTAAATATTACTAAAACCAACTAAAATCCCACTATTTTTATTTCAGATCTAGTTATAATATAGTATTATGTACAATTTAAAGTTAAAAATATCGTCATAGAAACTGCGCCTTTGGTTGATAAAGATCTTTGAATAATTTCAATTTTTTTTGTAATTTTTTTTTATTTCAAAGATTATACAATTTTTTTGACAAACTTAAAATGTTATAAGCGCAACAGTATTTTTTTTTCTTAATCTGCATACCCTATTTATTATGCATAAATTATTTGAAGATGATTTGTAGAATAGATATTGAAATATAATTATATTTATGATATGCTACATTTGAAAACCGAGCAGTCAAGAATGCCAACTGACGGCAGTTTTTCAAAATTTTGATAATATTTTTCTCAGAAACTATTTCACCAAGGAGTAAAAAAAATTACTGGTGATCATATCTTAATAGTAAGAACAAACACACGCAGTTTCATTAAAATCTGTGATGGTGGGTTACATATTGATATTTTACAGCCTGATTTGATGTGGAATGCCCCTTATACTGTTTGCATGATGCATTACATGTCCCATTTTATTTATTGTTTAACCCATTCGGGACCATGGGTGCATATATGCACCCTCAAAAAGAGCATACAGAATTTGTTTTTGGCACCAGTAAAAAATAAAAGTAATATTTGTTTTTTCTAATTAGAGCATTTTTGTGATAGTTTAAGTAAAGGTAGCTTTTTTAAAAAAAAGTGGTGCCAACCGAATAAAATTTGAGTAAAAGCCGCCGGTCCCAAAGGGGTTGAGTAAACTATATACAGTACAACCTCGATCCATTGTTCCTGCATCTTTCTTGTTCCCATATGTGTCATCTTGTTTTAATGGTCCTGTTACGAATGCTATTTAAATAATGTTAATTATACCAGCTTAGGTTGTTTTTGAAACTCTCATATTCCCGCACCTAATGTTAAAAAATTTCACCGACCTTGGAAATTTTTTTTTTAAATTTCTCCTTGTAATCATGTTTAACAAAAAAGAAGTTTGTTCTAATCGTATTGTGACCTTGAAAGCACGTGTACATTGATACAGGTTCTTTCAAAAGTACATTGGACAATTGAAGATGAATGGAAAAGAAACGACCACCCCTTCTTCAGCAAAGGGTTTTGACCCTTTTGCAATCGTTTTCTTGTAAAGGAAGTATTGTTTCATAAAGATTACTTCTGGTTATCCTGAATGTGACCTGGAATGCACATGAACATTTGAAAAGGGTTAAGGTTAGCGGGGTCTAAGGATAAAATCAAGTTTGGAAAAAGATAGTGATTTGCCTTTCGCAAGCGAGAGGCGAGAATGAAGGCCTTTCAACCAAAAAAATTACAGAAGGGCAGCAGCACCTTTGTGCTGTTTTGAAAGAAAGTTGAAAGAGGGAATGATTGACAGAGAGGGCGGGGTTTAGCTGTAAACGTCATGCTTGAAGTGAGGACATTGTCACTTTAGGTTGGGCTCTCATTTCAGTTTAGGTTGCAATAGGATATTGTTGTGTGCTTACTGTTTTAATTATTTTTCACTTGGTTGCGACTAACATGGCTGAACAAATTCATACTTTAGAGGAAAAAATTCATCATATTGAAGAAATAGAAAAACATCTGTTTGAGAAAAGACTTCATATAGCTAAACATTTAAATTTACCACCATCAACATTGAATTCTATCATTTCAAAAAAAGCCAAAATTAGGAAGCAGGCTGATAAATACAGCATTTCCGCAAAAAAAACAAAAAAAACAAAAACAAAAAAAAAAAAAACTGGTCGAGAATCAACATACAAACATTTGGAACCTCTTTTGTATGACTGGTATCGCCAAACTTGAGGAACAAATTCCAATTGATGGAACAATTCTGCAGGAAACGGCCCTAGAAATCGCTGCTATATAAAAGGTACTGAAAATTTCACAGCCTCAAATGGATGGATTTCATGCTTATTGATTTAAAATAAAAAAAATTGTGTGGAGAAAGTGCAGCTGTTGATGACAGTGGTTCAAGATTGGCTTTCCAAATTACCGACATTAATTGAAGGATATAACTCTCGTGACATTTACATCACAGATGAAACCATATTTTTTTTTATAAATATTTGTCAGGCCGTACTCTGGCACTAAAAGGAGAGGCTTGTCATGGAGGCAAAAGTTCTAAAGAAAGACTCGTCTATTTTATTGTGCACAAATAGTGATGGAAGTGACAAACGAATGCTGATAGTAATCGGAAAGTCAGCAAAGCTAAAGTGTTTCAAAACATCAAAAATTCACCTGTGTTGTACCGTGCTAATTCAAGAGCATGGATGACAAATGAATTTTTCTCTGGATTTCTGCATTATTTTGACTGTTCTGTTGGAAAACAAAAAAGAAAAGTGGTTTTGTTCATTGGCAACTGTTCAGTGCACTCTATGGATATTTCTTCATTAAAAAATGTAAAAGTTATTTTTTATCCCCCTAATTGTACTAGTCAGATTCAACTCCTTGTTTTGGGTGTTATTCATAGTTTCAAGTGCCATTACAGAAAGAAAACAGTTAGAAAAGTTTTAGCTATGATGGATGAAGAAAAATGCAATAGCATTAAAATTGATGTTTTACAAGCCATTATTTATTTTGTTGTTTCTGCCTGGGAGAGAGTAACTCAAAAGAAACTATACAAAACTCTTTTAATAAGGCTAAGGGAAATGTCAGAGATCTTGAAAATGTAATTGCTGATGCTAACGATGAAGGGAAAAATGATTTATTACAGTTTGTTGCAAATGTCTCGAACAAGGGTGGAGAATTTTCAAAAACTCTTACCAGCCAAGGATTTATTTTAAAAGTCAGCAAGAAGCAACATACAGTTGAAAATTGTTATGAATTTACACAACTGCAAAAATAATTCATTGCTACTATCACACATTATCATAATTTTTTTTAAATTAAATTTAACCCTCAAATACACGCGCGGCGCACTGCATATGCCAGAGGCCACTGATTGGCCAACAGTTTTCAAACGAGAAGCACAATGACCTTGACACTTGTATCTAACCTATGGTCATTCCTTTCCAAGCAGTCTTGCATGCAGGTGGAATTTTTGGAGCGGTTAAATAACTTCATCTTTTGGGGGTTTTTGGAGGAAGAGTGGATTTGGCGTACTTTATACGCCACGCGTGTAGTCATGTAAGTATTTTTTTTTAATAATGTATTTCTCTTTAATAAGTCGAAAAATTAATTTGATTAAAAACATATATAATATGACATAATTTGAATATAACTGTATTAAATATGCAATTTTAGTTCACATTTATTACATTATTATTATTATTATTTATATATTAGTTCAACCTGGAGGTGTAGTACCATAGTAAAGCCTGAGAATTTTGCAATAGACGATATACCAAAAAAAAAAAAAAAAAGGACTGTGCGTTTTGTGTGGCCGAGTAAAAAACAATTATACCACGTTTAGTTTGTTCCGAGTGTAATCAATTTACTTGCAAAAACCACATTAAGTCAATCACATATGTTTGTTTTAATTGTTTAGGGTGACTTAATTGTTTGAAATATTTGATATCCGATTTGTGTATGAGTGTTAAATTCAATTGCATATGTTTATATAAGTTTTTCAAAGTGATAAATTGTTTGAATTAGTATATTTGTTGAGTAAAATGAAAAAAAACGTGTAAGTAGCAATATTTCTTCATTAAAATAGTTTTTGCTGAATATAATTTCCTTAATGTAATTTTTAAAGTATGTGGAATTGTTCTGATCAAATATTATTATGTTTAATTGAAATGAATTAAGAAAACAATGTGAAAACTGTAAAAATTCACCTGGCGTATTCAGTACGCCACGCGTGTAGTTATGTGATTATTTTTAGCGTGTGTAGTTGAGGGTTAAGAAATATACACAACAGAGGAAAGTTTGTATAGGATAGAACTTAGTACCATATTTACATTGCGGTAATTAGGAGAGTTGCAAAATATGGCTAACAAGTATAAAACAAATCTTCCATAGCAAGGTTTCACTTTCTGAACTGGTTTCAAAAGGGAAAGTATCCTCAATAAAAAAAAACTGCAACAAAAATCGAAAAAAGTACAAAGGAGCGAGCACAGAGATTGACCTCAGCTATCCAATGCAAAAAAAATCATTTAAAAATATTGAAATGCGAACGAGATATTGTAAATTATTTCCCCCTATAGGGTTAACATTAGCAAGCGGGTGTTTTCACCGAGTGAAGTAGCCTTTTAAGGGTGGAGACTGATATAGTGTGTCTTGTGAACATATGGGCGCTGGTACACGAAGTGCATCCCCTTGTTGGGCTCAGTAGTGGGTTGTGTGGCCGGGGTCTGAATTATTTTTGTCTTTACTATCGATTGAAGTACAGTTGGCTCTCTTTTTAACGTCGCTTTACTTAAGGACGATATTTTGTGGTCCCGGCTCCTTTGAGTACAAAAGTCCCTATTTAAAGATGACATTATTTCTATTTAACGACTATTTTCATGCCCCCCCCCCACCTTTTTTTTGTTCAATCCTTTTAAACATATCAAGCGAGGGAACTTTCTGTGATAGAAAAACAAGTTTTCTTGCAATTCAGGCGAGTATAGATAAAGGAGAGGGGTATAATTGTCCGGAATGTGATGATTCGTTTTGTCCCTCCACCCCTCTCTTTGTCCAAAAGCACATTCCATTCCTCTCTGCTGTTGTCTAATGGCACATGCCATTCCTCCTCTCCAACCGGTCAGCCACAGCTCATCAGAGAGAGAGAGAGCTTAGGGATTTACAGTAGTGCTTGCTCATTTCCCGTGCGAATCCAATTCTGAGTAGTAAGAAAGAGTAATGGCATCAAAACAAAAGCATCTCACGTTACAGGAAAAATGGAAAAATATTAAAGATTGGAATAAAAGTCTTGGTATATCAAAAGTGCAATTTGGAAAACAGTTTGATCTACCCGAGTCTACATTCAAAGGCATTATCAAATAAAGAAAAATCCTTGAAGGAGAACAAAAGTATGGATTATCTTCCAAACGGTAAGATTAGTAAGAAAGAGTAATGGCATCGAAACAAAAGCATCTCACGCTACAGGAAAAATGGAAAAATATTAAAGATTGGAATAAAAGTCTTGGTATATCAAAAGTGCAATTTGGAAAACAGTTTGATCTACCTGAGTCTACATTCAAAGGCATTAGCAAATAAAGAAAAATCCTTGAAATAGAACAAAAGTATAGATTAATTTCCAAAGGGCCAAAAATTCAAGGTATCAGAAGAATTTGATAAAGCACTTCTGCAATGGTTTCATGAAGCAAGAGCTTCAAATATTCCAATTTCCGAAGTAATATTAAAAGAAAACGCTGTACTTTTAGCAGAAAAATTTGGATTGGAAAATTTTCATTTCGGCTGATTGGCTAGCGAAATTTAATGAAAGATATGAACTTGCATTTAAAAGCATATGCGGCGATAGTGTCTCAGTGGATGAAAAAATAGTGGAAAAATGGAAATGTGAATTAGAGATGATATTAGATGGATACGATAAGAAGAATATCTGTAATGCAGATGAAACTGGCATATTCTACAATATGATACCGAATAAAACTTTGACATATAAGAACAAAAATGTTTTTGTGGAAAACACAGTAGCAATTGACTGTTTTACTGTACACTAATTCAGATGGATCTGAGAAATTTCCTCCTCTAGTTATAGGCAAATCAAAGCAACCTAGGTGTTTAAAGGACATTAAAAGAAAACCTTGTAAATACAAAAACAACAACAAATGGCGGATGACATCATCTATTTTTATTGATTGAGTTAAAAAAATTGATGTGGAAATGCGCAAGGAAAAAAGAAAAATCTACTTTTGATCGATCGTTTCCCTGCACATCCTCCAAATATTCCAGGACTTACAAATGTGTCTGTTCATTTTTTACCAGCTAATTGCACAAGTAGGTTGCAGCCATTAGACCTGGGGATCATTCGCAGTGTAAAAGCATGTTACCGAAAATCCTTAATTAGGAAATTATTAAATAATTTCGCTGACAAAAAGGAAATAAAAAAAATTACAAGTTTGGAAGCTATGCACAAGACTACATCAGTCTGGTAAGAAGTTTCTCTTTATACAATTGAAAACTGCTTTCGGGCATCTGGAAAAGGCATTCAAGAACAAATGGATATAACAGATGTACAACTCGATACAGAAGATATCACCACCGAGGAATGGAAAAGTCTTGTTGGTGATGAAGATGTTTCAGTACAAGATTTTTTTTATCGTTACAATGACGTTTTAATAACCAACTTTAGAAATTTAGATCAAATTTGAAGACATCACAAATGAAAATGAAGTTTTAGGTGTAGAAGATGATGATGAAGCTGATGATATAGAAAGCAAGACACCACCACCTTCTTACTCTGATGCAAATTCTGCTCTGGATATTCTTTGCCAGTACATTGTTTCATCAAATATGGATGATGACTCATTCAACCTTCTTGAGAAGCTTAAAGCAAGTGTACTAAAAACAAAACTGCCATTGAAACAATGTACACCTTTTAATTTTTTTTAAAAACTTAATTTGTTTAATTAAATGTATTATAGATATTTGTATTGTACTGTAAGTAACATTGTATGCTGTAATGTTGTTCTTGTATACTCTATAATGAATGTGATTTGTATTTGTGCAATAAAAATATATAGTACTATATATGTATCAATAAAAAAAAAAATCATATAAATAAATAAATAAATGAAACACAATAAAAATTAAAATAAATAAATAAAACGTTTCTAAACACGCCAATATATTAAGAAATGTATTGACAGTCCTAAGCCTGTAAAGTGTGAAGGAAAATGTCTTTCAAAAGTTATTTTTCCACAAATTCTTTTCAAGGACGATCTCTACTTAAGGACGATTTAACGAGGTTCCTTGAAAGTCGTTAAATAGAGCCAACTGTACTTCATTTTCTTCTATTTCTCTCCCATGTGGAGAGCAATAAATGTTACAGTTTACTTCATTCACTCGTTTCTTTGTTATTAAATGAACTGACAGTCTTTCTGATAGTTCTTGTAAGAGAACTTCACCATTTTTTATCGCAAAAACATTTCAATCTGTTTACGAAGACGATTATTCACTTTAAAAACTGCAGTCTGGGGATTTACTTGTTGAGGTTTCTTCAGTCAAACAATCACAATTTCTCTCAAATTGCACAACAATAGGTTCTTTCTCCATTTCTGTTCAGGCACATCAAATTTTAAATACAAGCCGTGATGTAATATCTAAACCAGAGCTTTTATTCTCTACAAAAGAAGAACGTCTACAAAATTTAAAAGATGAAAATGTCAGATGTACGCCATATTACTATCCGTCAGAATGGACAAGTGCTTCCTATCAAGCCTATCATTCTGATTTTCAATAGCCCTGCTTTGCCAACCAGAATTAAAGCTGCTATTCAGGAGTATTTGTTACAGACATTTTATTGTATACTAGCTGTTACCCGTAACTTCGTTCACGTAACATAAAAAAAAAAAAAAAAAAAAAGTACTAATCAAGCAAAATATTTCACTCCCGATAATTAAAAACGTAAATAATTAACTAACTCTTTATCACATTTCATAGAAGAAAATACGATATTTCTTTGTTATAGGGGCCTTGACATAAATCAGTTTTAAAAAGGTAAAATTTTGTGCCAAATAACCGTGAAAAGGAAACTGCAACCAATGGAAAAAGGACGGCCAAATAAAATTGTGTAAATCGACGAATTGGGTAAAAAGAAATGTCAATTTTACCTGGTAAACCATTTTACTTTTAACGACTTTGAGAAACGTTTTAACAGCCATCATTTAAAAATAATTCATTGGAAATAGTATATGTTTTTTCTTTAAATTCAATTCTTGTGAATAGGGAGGAATAATTCTATACCTAAATGCAAGGAGCTTCAATTGCAAAGCTTTTTGCAGCCCAAAATTACATGCAAACGTAACACTTAAATTGCAAAGCTTTTTGCAACCCAAAATTATATGTAAACATTACTTTTGCATGTAATTTTCATTGCAAATTAACATTTATTACGGTTCAAATTAAAATTAATTTGGGTGCAAATTACATGTAAATGTTACGTTTGCATGTAATTTGGGGTTGCAAAAAGCTTTGTAATTGCAAGTGTTACGTTTGCATGTGACAGCAAATTTGTGTCCTTGGTTTTATCTATAGCTGAAACAAATCTTGATTTTTTGACAATATGCTGACAGGCGATTTTTTGCTCTGCAGAATAAATTGATTCAAAAAGTTTGAATATGTGGAAATATGTTTTTATTTTTCGGAAATTTTACTGTAATCAAGATTTTTTTTTTCACCAAATATTCAAATTGAAAATAAAATAATTTTTTTTCAGTTTTAATGAGAAAATGGCATAAAAATGTATTAATCCGTTTTATTTCTCCTTATTTTATCCACAAAAATGAAGTAATTTAAGTACCGTTTTTAGAGAAATTTCGTTAAAATTTACAAAATAAATAATAATATCTTGAAATCTAATTCAAAATTTTAAATTCTCAGAGTTTATATGACATCCTCAAATCAATGATAACCGGTATTAAGTAAATCGTGTTGCATTAAGAGGAGTAGTTGCGAAATACACACAGTCAGATTTTAACTTAATAGACTTGTGTTCAATTTTCTTTTCCTAATAATCTTACTGATGCTTGTATTATTAATCACAGAGTTCAGAGAATAAATAGAGATGAAATGTTCATGTTTGGCGTGATGCTGAAAATGCAACCTTACAGTCGGCCCAAACAACTGGCGGCTTGCTTTGAAAACCTTTCCCAGTCCAATGAATCTAGTCCTTGTACCACATGCAGCCTCTCTCCATCCAATGAAGTCAGCCCTTGGACCTAATGATTTGAGCGATAACCGGCTTCATATTGCAAGCCGATTTTACGGTTCATTACTCTCTATTCTTTCACTGTACTCAGTGATTATTAATGTATGAAATTGATACACGCTCCATTTGAAACATATTTAAAAAATCCCGTTTTATTATGACGTCACTTTGATCCCAGCGAAATCTCTTTTCAATGATATAATTCTTGATAATTTTCTTTTCCTGGCAATAATGACGTGAATTTTAGCAGAAAACTCACATCTGTTTGTAACTGATATTCAAGCTTATTATTAATCAGTATCAAAAAAATATTTCAGTTATTCATCTTAAATATGACGTCCATTATGTATATATATTTATTATACACTGATAGTCATGCTCTTTGTAATATTACGAATATTTGAAAATACATGTTTTATTTATGGTGTCATATTTGTTCAAGCCAAGGAGGATCCTTTTCATAGTTCCGTGGTTCAAGTGAAATCTTTTTCTTAGTAATATAATTATTGTTAATTCTTCTTTCTAATTATAACTCAGTTTTTGACAGAAAAAGATCTTTTTAATGTAACCGATATTCATACTTCATGTATAATAACAAATACTCCATATTGTTGTTTCAAATATCACAGAAATTCATCTTCTTTTGAATTATTTTCATTTTTCACGTGAAAATCGTTCAAGTGAAACTTGAGGAATTTTTTTTTTTTCGCATTTTTATTTATTGGCAACGTTCAAAGCCCTAGCAACGATAAAATAAAATGGTTAAATTTTATCTAAATGTTATGATACATTCCATTTCTACTTTTAAACTCAATAGTTTGCATCTGCCAAAATTCTAGCAAGATTCAACTTAAATCTTGGCAGATATAAATTTTTGTTTAATCTTTTAAATAAGGTTTAGAACAAAAATTATTAATATAAAAAAAAGCAGAAAATATATATTTTAACTTAGAAGACAATACGCAATCTTTGACAGAATCGATGTAAACAAACGGAAATCTTTTATTCTTTTATCCAGAGACTTAAATGCATGATTATCATTTAATTTAAAATTGATTCTTGATTTTAAAAATTGATATAATTATAGAAGTTAATTTTAATTAATAATAAAATATCTTAGAAGAAAAGTTAAAAAGATTAATTTTAAAAGATAGAAAATATTGACTGTTTAAATAATAACTGTTAAATAATTAATTTAAATGTTGATTAATATTATGACAACTTATAAATAATGATTAATTATGATTAAATATTTAATTTAAATAAATAAATTAATGCAAACTATTGAGTTTAAAAGTAGAAATGGAATGTATCATAACACTAAAAATGTCCATTGATTCTCTATGAAAATAATCAAATTTTGAATTATTAAGAAAAGTATTTGCCTAAAATAAACAAAAACCAGTCTATGTTCATTTCCGGGTTATAATCCACCTATATGCAAAGATACAGCATCATTAAATGCTCCATTTTGACGCTGGCTTCAGCCTAACATTTGCTCACAATCAGATTTATAATATTATTAGGATAGATAATTTAATGTCTGAAACTAGTGATGGGTGATAATGATAAATTTTTTCGATAGTATGGACAACTCGGATGTTATCAATAGTATGAATTTTTTTATCGATATCTCCAGTCAATAAATGTCTATTCTTATTTGATATCATATTCAATTTATATTTAAAAAAAAAAAAAAGACTATTAACTGTTTCGCACAACCTCTTGGAACATGTTTCCAAAAAGAGCTGAGTGTAACCAAAAATGTTCAAGGGAAGCTTCAACCACCGAAAGCACCTTGAAAATCAGAGCTGGAGACAATATAGAAACCAATACAGGAAATTAAAGCCATATGGTGAAGAGAAACAAAATTAAAATGATGGTGGTGGTGTGGGAGGAGAGGGGGGGGGGGGGGGGACAAACAAAGACGAATGGTCAAAGTTGTGTAAGGATTGTACCAATAGAACCTGAGATATCCAATAAAACAGAAATGCACACTATGCAGTAATGTCACATAGTGGATGAGGCAAAATGTTCAAAATTATCCAATCTTCATTAAATTATATAGAAGTTAAAGAAACTTATAAGAAGGCTAGCAATGAAAAAAGAAAGGATGTGCAAGCCATTGGGGAGAGAATGTAAAAAAAATGCCTATTTCTACCTTAAATAAACATCTGATTCAAGATTAATTGTGGACATGTGTCAGTGGCTCATGGGAGCAAAAAACTTAAAACACATTTCAAGGCCACTGGAGGGGTTAAAAAGACCAAAAGACTTCCTAAAACGAAAAAGCTGAAGTTAAAAATCTCATAACACAGAAACTAAAAGGCATAGGGCTCAAAAGACCTCTGAATAAGGCTTAACCGAACAGTTCAGAGTTAGACGATACCATAGATATCAAGTTTGAGCATATAAGTATCATAGGTACTGAGATACTGTCTAAAGCGGAAAATAGCAATAGAAAAAATTGAATTTTAAGACCTGCATGCAGTCTTTGAAAGTAAGAAAATTGAAAAAAAAAAAATCTTTTTTTTTTTCTTTTTTAATGTTTAAGAGGGTTGGCAGGTTTTTGACATGTATCAGTTTTGTCAAAAACCTCAAATAGTACATTGATATATAAAATTTCACATTAAATGTCACACATGTACAACATTACATGTAATGTTTAAAATGTCACTTTTATTGTATATCAATAATTAATATGCAGTAAAGTATTGTTGTTAAGTGCAGTTTTTTAACTCAGTAAAATTTTTATTTAGAAATTTTTTTGGGGTAAAATTGTATTTTTTAAAAAGTTAATACAAGATTTGAAAGTGCTTACATGAGCTGCACATTTTTTCTCTTGCTTAAAAAAATCTTAAATGTCCTACGTCCTAGTAATTAAAAAAAATAATGATATAATCATCTTTCTGGAGTGAACTGGAGTGGCATGGCTTAAAGAGTGTAAAGAATAAGTATAACCCCAGCTGGCCAAGTGATACCCACTGGAATAGTCAACTATTTTGCCTTGAAAATTTTTTATACAATAGGTCAATATTTCAGAAAATAGTGGAAGAACATGAAAATGCAATAGATATTGAAATTTCTCAACTGACTAATGACTTTAATTTATATAAACAGCGCAAAGATCTTTTACCTCAGGTAAAACCCATAGGTGTTGCATTAGATATTCTTCAATGAGATACTGTTATAACTGCTGATGCATGTCCTGTTTGGCTCAGTTTTCTAAAAGAAATTGTACTTAAGAAGTCTACATAACAAGAAAATACTTTTTTAAAAGATTTCTTTTTGTCATGTGTTGTGGAAAGTATTCATCTGAGCAGAACAAAAATATTCACATACCAGTATTGAAATACTTGCTTATCAGAATTGGTACACATACCATAGTTTGAAAAATCCTGTGTTATATAATATACAAATAAAAGTAATTTATCTAATACATGTATTCGAAGCAATTTTCATAGCTGTTATATCATTTGCAACTAATTTCACTTTTATAAGCCTGATTTGCACCAAGACGTCTATAACAGGGAAGTACCAATTAACTTTTACTGAACTGATTTCAAAAGGTACTTACCTATTAGGTCATTTTGTAAAAAAGGGATTTTTGTTTGTACCCTTAAAGAATTTTGAAGAATTCTTAAATTAAAAGTAATGTAAAAAAATTAAAAAATAGAAAGTATTTTTGTTTATTGTGACCAGTCTGACAGGTAAATAAAATATGCCAGTATTATTTTACATAGGCAAAATATCCCCCCCCCCTTCTTCTTCTTCTTATTATTATTATTATTATTATTACCCCCCTTCTTATTATTCTTATTCCCCCCCCCCATTCTTCTTGTAACTTGAAAAAAAAAATTTTTTTTTTTTTTTGGTAATTCATTAATTAAAACCTTTTTATGATTTCATCTAATAATTTTGTTTTTGGAAAGCAATGCATAAAGATTAAAAGTAGTCTGTTTTTAATAACAAAATTGATATGTTATCGTTCATTCATTTTAGGTAAAAGACGTTACAATATAAAGTTATGGAAAACTTTTACAGACTGCTTTAACTGTTTGCCTATAGCTGCTATCATAGATGAAAAAATTTTTTGTTGCCATGGTGGTAAGTTTTACTTTATTGTACTGTTTCCTAAGTTATTTTCAGTACTTTTATATTAGCTGGGTGCAGTTGATAAATTTCTAAATATTGTTTTTATTGTCATCATTCATATTGCATTAATTTCATTTAAAATGTAAGCCTTTAACTCATTTAAAATACAATAAATAATACCATAAACCAAAACATTTTATTTCAACATCAAAGCATTGTCTAATTTACACACACGAGAAATAAAAGCTGCTATTGGCAAAATTTGCATCCGACCAATGTAAAAGTGCCTTATTTTCTTGTACTCTTTAAAAATTATGATTTATGTGTATAATTTTAAAATCTGTATATTTATAAACGTTTTTTAAAATCTGGATTATAGTATAATAATATCCTGAAATGGCAGCAGTTTATAAATATTTTATAAAATCTTTAAATGGTAATAAATCATTTTCTCAAACGTATTGAAATAGTAGAAAAGTAATAAAATAAGGAGATTTGATATGTTATGATAAGGAGGACAGAAAATCTGTTCATCTCAGATTTGCTTATTTTAAATACATAAAGCATTGTAGATTTTTTTTTTCTTTTAAGTAGTTGATTTGTAAACTTTTGTAAATTTCTGAAAAAATCAGAACCAAACATTGCAATCAAATGTTGTATGATGCTAGGAGAAGTGCTGATGTCTGTGAGCCAGCTCACTTTGATAACTTTTTTTCTTCCTTGATTAATAATAAATAGGTTTTCTAAATCTTGTTTACCTCAGATACTTTAGGGGTTATGAATTAAATTGCAAATAGGAAAAATATCCCTTTCTTATAATAACTGCACCTGAATTATATGTGCTATAAAAATTTCAATTTATAATGCAAATATGTACTAAAATATGTGCTATATTTACCTCTTTTCAGAGTAAATTTCATATTCACAGATCTTCAAAAAAGCCTTGATAATTAGTTATAAAAAATTGAAATATTGTTATATCTTTATATATTTTCTAAGAATATATCAAAATAAATTTTCTAAATTACGTACAATTTTTTTCTAATTATAAATTTTATTATTTAAGGCAGCAGATTCTAAACAATGGTTCATAACCCACTGGTAAGTTGCTGCTGATGTTTTGATGGGTTGCAGAATAAATGGTCAGATTTTCAAAATGTATAATTTTATCTGCTGCAGTAATATAATAAGAAACTTTAAAGTGACTTTAAACTTTATAGTGATAAGATATAGATAAATAATTTTGTGTGAAAAGACTATTTTATTAAATTTCAAGTTTCAAGCCCAACATAGACTCTGTAATTGGTCCAAAACAATGCCATAAATTGCACTGATTTTTAACTGTATTTTTTCTAACACATTCATTAATAAACATTTTTCGTTTTGGTTTTACATAATAAAAGGTTTTGATAACTCCATTTGCATATTATCTGTTACTGTTCTCATGTATACTCTTTGTGCAAAAAGTTCACCTTTTATATAAGATATATCATAGAAAAGACTCTAATTATTGGTTGGGTCACAAATATATTAAACTATAAGGTGGGTCACCTAACGAAAAAGTTTAGAAACAGCTGATTTAAGTAAAGTATTTCTTTAGCGTCTCATGTATGCAGCAGCATGATGTTTAAAAGATTTTGTTAATTATGAAATACCACTTCCTCGTGTATATCAACTACCACTCTCATTGATTAGAATTATTTATCTAACTCAACTCTTTTATTTAACTATATACACACACACATATATATATATATATATATATATATATATATATATATATATATATATATATGTGTGTGTGTGTGTGTGTCATTCTTATCATAATATCTGTCTCTTATCTCATTAATATTGGCTTTAGTGGTAGCAAGATATTAGCACACATTTTGCTTGTATATTTTTATTCCTATTGGAGTTTTCAGAAAAGTTTCTTAATGCAACCAAGAAATGGTTTTATCATTCACAGATTGCCATGGTTTAATTTTGTGATAAAGAAAGTGAATCAAACATGCTGTGCTTATTTTGGATTAAAATTTCTTTAAAGACAAGACATTGCTGCTTTGACCATATATGAACAACATCACAAATAAATAGTACCACATTAAATGATCTACAAATGCTTTGTAAGCAGTGAGATTCGGATAAAAAGTTTGTACCCATTTCTTTCAAAAGAATGTGCCCTATGTTCTAACTACTTTTTTGTATTTTTTCATAAGCACTTATTCCTTTATCTCATTATCATTAACAAACTAATATGCTAAGGTCACCACAAAACTTTCTTCCAACAAGCAGGGAAGACTGAGCTATGCTCGGTCAAAATTAGCTTTGAGTTCAAATATCATGAAATATCTTTCAATTTGCATCAAATATGTGCTTTGTCATTGGTAATCTTGAAAGTCAATTTTCCAGCCTAATGTCGCCAATATTTCTCCAAATTTGGCGAAATGATGACAACTTTCCAGTTTCGTTTACTGTCAACTATTCAACAGCTTAATAACTGTTTCGTTCTTTATTTCCATTGAAACGCATTACGCATAGTGATACCAAAATGATCCACTAATCGAATTTTCTCAAACATGTGATCTAACCTAATGGTCTTCCCGTAATCCAAAACGGTAGAATAAAAAAATTATTAAAAATCATTAGATTCATTTTTTAGATAAAATTAGCTTGACCCACAGTGACTCCAAAATGACCCATTAATCAATTTTTTCCTCGAAAATGTGACTTAGCCCAATGACCTTCTGGTGTCTGAAAACCGTAAGATACAAAATTAAGTTAAATAGTTAAAGCCTTTTTTGATTAAATAAGTTTGACCCGCAGTGACCCAAAAATGACTCACTAATCGAAATTTCTTGAACATATGAGCTAGTCCAATAGTCTTCTCATTCCCGAAAACCATAGAATATTAAATTTAGTTCAAATCGTCCGAGCCATTTTTAAGATAAAAATAGCTTGACCCATAATCCAAAATTACCTACTAATCAAATTTTCTCGAACATGTGACTAAGTCCTATAGTCTTCTCTTGCCGGAAACCTGTAGGATATAAAATTTAGTCATACTAGTCTTAGCCTTTTTTTTAGATAAAATTAGCTTGACCCACAGTGACCCAAAAATGACCCACTAATCAAATTTTCTCGAGCATGTGACCTATACTAATCATTTTTTTTTGCCCAAAAACCATAGGATACAAAATTTCGTTTAAATCCTCTGAGCTGTTTTTAAGATAAAAATAGCTTGGCCCAAAATGACCCACTAATCGAATTTTTTCAAATGTGTGGTCTAGCCCAACAGTCTTCTCGAGCCCGAAAACCATAGGATGCAAAATTTAGTCTATATAGTCTCAGCCGTTTTTTAAATAAAATTAACTTGACCCGCATTGACCCAAAAATGACCCACTAATCTAAAGTTCTCGAACATGTGATCCAGTCCAATAGTCTTCTCATGCCCGAAAATGGTAGGATACAAAATTTAGTCAAAATCGCTTGAACTATTTTTTAGATAAAATTAGCTTTACCCTGACCCATTGTGACTCACTAATCGAATTTTCTCGAACATGTGACCTAGCCCAATGGTCTTCTGGTAGCCCAAAACAGTAGGATACAAAATTTTGTCAAGATCATTAGAGCTGTTTTTAAGATAAAATTTGCATATACAGTATAGGACCCTAAATCCAGAATGCTTGGGACCACTGCTTTTCCGGATTTTGGAATTTTCCGGATTTTAGGTCTTCACTCAAAAAGTTAGTCTGCAAACGGCAATATGATAAAATTTCGGTATTCATTCTGTTTAGAATAAGGCATAATTTGTGCTTTTAAAAGTACATAGTTAAATGAAAATAATTTAGAAAACAAACAGTTATTGATTAAAAAAACAAAAACAATAAATACTTTGATTCAAAAAAGAGGCAAAGAAAAAAGAAATATATCGAAAGTGTGCTTACCTAACCCTAGAAACAATCTTAACTACAACAGAACATCACTTTTTAAAGTGGTCGGTTTTCACATTGCACGCTTTTTAAAGTGGGTCGCATTAAACTGTAAAATAAAAATAAAACTGTTAATCTTTATTTATCAGACACTTTAAAGATGTCCTATAATTTCAATTGCTTCATCTGCTTCGGCTTTTCATTCTGTAACACCACTTTTATTTTATACAGTTGCATAATCTGTTCTTGGGTTATAAAACTTTTTTGTTCTAACCCCATAATCAATTCAACATCAGGCTGATGCACTTATCTATAGGATGTTTGGGGGAATATTGTTTATTGGCGACTAGAATTTTTTGCTGGCTACCAGATTTTATCAAATTTGTAAAGCCCCGCTTATGCCTAAAATGAATGAAAATCTTTAGAATAACAGTTTTAAATTGCAAAATTCTTGGTATTCCTACTCCCCCCCCCCCCCCCCCCTCCCAATATTAAGAAATAAACTTAGAAACTGTATTTAGACAAAAAAATAATTAAATAAAATAAATTTTGTTTTTAATTTGGTAAAAATAAGTTCATGAACTGCAAATTTTAAAATAATAAAATCAGAATAATTCTACTAACTTAAAAATTTTGAAAAAAATATATGTTTTTTGTAATATTATAATCTTTAAATTCTGAAAGTTTTGGAGTGGGATCTCAATGGAATCAGCAGTTATATAAAAAAAAAAAATAATGTTTAAAATGAATAAAACAATGATCTCTTTTCTTTAGCACAATCATAAAGTTGGCGAGGTGCCAACTTTAAATACCAGCCCCAATTGGTGTTTAACATTAGTTTTTTCAACATAACTGCTGATCCCATTGAGATCCCACTTTAAACCTTTCAGAATTTAAAGTTTATAATATTACAAAAAACCAGGGTTGGAAAAAAACATGTTTTAAAAAAAAAAAAAAAAAAAAAAAAGTGTGTTTTTTTTTTGTTTAAAACGTTTTTTTTCTCATTCAACAGTACAATTTTGATTAAAGTGAGCAAAAATTAATAAATTAAATATAAAGAATGAAAATATTTTTAAAAAACAGTAAGGAAGAAAAAAATTATATAATAAATACCGAACATTAATTAACAATTAATTTTTTTATTCTAAACTAAAACATTTAATTATTAAGTTCCTTAAAAATAGTAACAAGTTTGGCAGACTTATCAAACACCTAACCGGTTTCTAGTTTTGTTCTGCACAAAGCCAAAAGTAGAAAACACTTTTTCTAAACCAGCAGTAGAGCATACAGCTGCTTGTAATTGTTTTATGATCTGCATGACATTTTTATCGACGTGTTTTTCAAGGCTTATCCACTAAGATAAAGGTGTTATTTCTACAAAATTGTCCACTTTATTTGATTCTTGAGTAGCGAATTTATGATTGGTAACTGACAGCATAACATTTTTAGGGTTTCGTTCATCTCATGAAACCCTATTCGTCCCACTTCTCTGTCTGTCCGTCACAGAGCCGGCTCTCAGAAACTGTATAGCTAACAGACTTGAAATTTTGTGTACTTACAACTGAATACCTACTCTCATGCTGAAAATCATAACATTTTGAAAAAATCATATTATTTTAATATAGCAGGGCTGCCATTTGCGACTAAAATGCGACTAAAAGCGACTATTTTCAGCATCAGGCGACTATGGCGACTATTATAGGCCAAAAACCATTAAAAAGCGACTATTTTAACTAAAACGCAAAAAAAGGCGACTTTTTTCAGGTTCCAGCGACTATTTTTAGTGAAGAATCGATCTTTTTTTTCTCCCTCAAAGCGCCTGTAAAGTCATCTTCCCAAACGCACTCGGTCACCTGCCTCGCTGTTTCCTCCTTCCGTACGTACGCAAGCGGTTGCTTCTATTTGCAAATTAGGGGAGGCAGGTACTGTGCTGATGGGATCGTTTCTGAATTCCAGGGAATGTTCAAGTTTCGGCAGGAATACGGATATTCCAAGCAGATTTTGGTCGGAGAAAAACTAGTTTGGCTTAGTAGGTGGAAATCACGTTTGGTGGTAGGTGGTTTTGGAGCCCAGAAAAGCTTGGTGTCTAGTATACATAGATGCCAACAACTCCGGAAATTCCGGAGTTACTCCGGAAATGCGTGGTAAAATACGGTAGTACGGAAATAACGTTGAAAATACGGAAATTGCGTCTTTTACAGCGATGCCGCGGACGCACTATAGCGCGTAAATTACGCGAAAAATTGGAATTGGGACGCAAAAAAATAGTTCTTACGCGTCCCATGCAACGTGCAATTTTTACACGCATAAATTCTTCGAAGAATCGCGAAATCATTTTGTCGAATAATCCGAAAAAACGGCAAATTTCGCCGTAGGATCGCGAAATAAACGGCAAACTTCGTCGAAGGATTGCGAAAAACGGCAAACTTCGTCAAAGGATCGTTAAAAAATGGCGAATTCTGTCGAAGGATCACGAAAAACGGCAAACTTTGTCAAAGAATCGTAAAAAAACGGGGAATTTCGTTGAATGATCGTGAAAAAAAGCGAAATTAATTCATTAAAAGATCGCGGAAAATGGCTAATTTCGTTGACAGATTGCGAAAAAAACGCAAATTTAGTCAAAGGACCGTGAAAACACGTGAATTTCGTCAAAAGGCCGTAAAAAAAACTGCATTTTCGGCGAATTTTTCCGCGTTTTTCGGCGAAATCACGGAAAAATGCGAATTTCGCCGAAAGGCCACGGAGAAAACGCCAACTTCGTCAAAGGATCGTGGAAAAAACTGCTAATTTCGTCGAAGGATAACGGAAAAACGTCCAATTTCGTCGAAGAAACGGCAAATTTCGTCATCGGATTGCAAAAAAACGGCTAATTTTGTCGTAGGATCGCGAAAAAAACGGCAAATTTCGTCGAAAGATCGCCAAAAAACGGCAAATTTTGTCGAAGGATCTCGAAAAAACGGTAAATTTCGTCGAAGGATCTCGAAAAAACGGCAAATTTTGTTGAAAGATCGCCAAAAAACGGCAAATTTCGTCGAAGGATATCGAAAAAACGGTAAATTTCGTCGAAGGATATCGAAAAACGGTAAATTTCGTCGAAGGATATCGAAAAAACGGCAAATTTCGTCCAATGATCTTGAAAAAACGGCAAATTTGGTCAAAAGATCTTAAAAAAACGGCGAATTTTTTTTCATAATATTTTTTTTTTCATATATTCAGAAAAAACTTCAAAACCCCGTGGAATCAATTTTCCTTCACAGATTCCTAGTTTATCTTTCAAAGCTGAGGACTCTTATTTTATTCTTTATTTTGTTTACCAAGTTCATTTTCACAAAAATTTTGCAAAATTAGTTTATTTATCATTATTGATCTTCGAAATGACGCCGAACTATTAAAAAAGTATATCTTCAAAACACTCGTATGACTCCTGAAACGACTCCTGAATTGCTTAAATTTTACTCCTGATGGATGTCCAAAACTCCTGAAATGTAACTATTTTACTCCTGATGTAGTTTTTACAATGTTGGCGTCTATATTTATTAAGGAGAGTTCAGAACTGTTTACACAATTCGTAGCATTTTTTCATTCATATCATATTCATTTTTATAGAAATGTGTATTTTTTTTATAATAAAAGTATAAAAAGTGACTTGGGCAGAAACATAAACACTGAAATAAGATGTGGACATTCATAAAGACCCTTCAGTTATTATGGAAACTTTTTAATATTGTTCTTTTTTTTAGGTAAGCGACTATTTTGGCTACTATTTTTGTACAAATGCTACTATTTTGGCTACTATTTCTTTCTTTGTAGGCTACTAAAGCTACTATTTTCAGTGTCATTAGGCAGTGGCAGCCCTGTATAGAGATAAAAAACTAAAAATCTAACAGCCGTTTCCTATTAAATATAAACATTTTTCGTTATAATAGCAGTAGCCAACAATTTAAAAATCAACAATAAAATTCTTTCTACAATAATTAATTTTCTGTTGAAAGATTTCCACGTGAATTTAATTTGTGAATTGTCACATTGTGACATTATAAACAATAACATGTTTTAAACATTGTTTTAAATGTAATGTTTTAAACATGTTTTAAACATTGTTTTAAATGTAATGTTTTAAACAGCTGTTTTAAACAAAATGTTTTAAACGTAACAACCCTGCAAAAAACATATAATTTTTTCAATTTTTTTTAAAAACACTATTTTAATTTTTTTTTAATTTAATTAAATTTACTTTTTTAAAACCAAGCATAGTCAAATTGCATATCAAATTAAACCTTATGAAATTCTCTTTAAAATGAGGGGTCAAACATGAGGACCCAATGAGGGGTCTACGCCTGATAGAACTTGAGAAATTTAAAATTGAAAACATTTATACAAGCCAGAAAATGATGATTTTTTTAAATTAAAAAAATTAATTGTATGATAATTTACTGAGATAATAAATTATAAAAGTATATTCTCATTTGTATCATAAGGGAGAATGATTCCTGTAAGTTTAATGAAAATCTAAAATAGTCAGGTTGAGTCACTGGTTGATTTGACACATGGAATGACCCATATACAGGGTGCAACATGTATTTAAGAACAAAATCATGGCTGCATTCAAATAGGAACAGACACTAGAGGTAGAGCATTTTTTTACATTTTAACATACATTCTGTACAGGTGACCACAAACACAATGGATGACATCATTCATTGTAACTACCTTCAGTCACAATAACAGCCTCTGCATGCTGTTGAAACCAATTGCAAGCAATAATGAGATAGGTGTAAAAAATGTTTGCATTGCATACCCAACCACTGTCCTGAGAGCTGCAACAGTGTTGTGTGGATGCTTATTGGAGTCACTCTCAACCACGTCTCATACATAATAGTTCATCGGTTTAACATCTGGAGAGCTGGTGGGCCACAAGTTGAGTATGACATGGTCATGAAATGGTGTGGGGTCTTGTTAAAAACATACATCCTCCCATATGCTACAGAAGTTATCCAGAACTTTAACACCTTAGTATAAGAAACAATGTTGACTCTGGCACCTTGAAGAAAGAAATGTGGAGGCATCAGATCCTTTTTGCTGATCACGACCCCCAGAATAATCAGTGAGGTTGAAAATTTTATGTACATGACGGTCAGAATCTCTTCAGGAATTTTACACAGCAACCTATCTTTTTGCAGTTCACTTTCTGTACCTGGACAAAATTTGTCTCATCGGAGGAAAACCACAGCATTCCTGGCTCCTCTGGATGTTTCATCTTGTTTAGAAGGTGTTTGACACAGGACAGACAGTTATCATTGCTTTTCTTGGACAAAGACTGTCCTATCCTCATCACATGTGCTTCTAATGAAGGTCCTCATGAACCAAACGTTGGATGGTGGCCTCATCAACTTGCAACTCCCTAGAGAGTGCCCTCCTTCACTTCCTAGTATTTTTCGACATGACTGACGAATTCAGGTGTCCTGATAATGTCAGATCGTCGACAATGCTATTTTCTGTATGAAATGGTAACCACATCAACCCTGGTGGACGCCTTCAGTTTATCTCCTTATTTTAAAGACAGACGAATGACTGGGTGAATTTCAAGAATGTGGCAATCTCTAAATCGGAATGTCTTACAGCCAATGAGACTGACAGCATACCTGTTCATTTCCTGGCAGTTAACTTTAGGTTCTGGTATGTTTACATGTAACAGAAAAGGATTTGTAACTATGATTTACAGGGTGGTATTTCACCAATAATGTGTGTTATACCTGTTGTACCCTGTATATATATATATATAGTGTGTGTGTATGTGTGTGTTGAATTGATAGTAGAGATGGATTGTGTATTCATGAATTGTAAACATTGTATTAAAATATGAATTATTTTTCTTCCATTTCGGGTTTGGTTTGGGTTTTCTAGACCAAAATTTTTTTTGTTGGGTTCAAGTTGACTTTAACCCTATGACAGGGATGGAAAATCTGTGTCAAACTGCGACAATTTTAAAATGCTCCCATCTGCTACAAAAGCATAAAAATTTAACGATTCTGTGCCAATCTGTGCCAAAAATGAAATTTTTTGAAAATTTTGTTTTTGAAAACTCACCTAAAAGTTTACTAAAATGCCAAAATTGAAAAAACTCCTTTGCAAAGTACAGTATTTTAAGTACTTAGATTAAGAAAATTATAGCAGCAGCATTATTAATTAGTCGAGGTGGACTTTAAAGAACTTTAATCTACATACTATCACAAACACGTACATCGAACACTAACGAAAAATGATACATTTTACACACATAACAGTAAACAAACTTAATACCAGTATGTGACGTAGTTCGCTGTGGTGCTGCCATCTATTACTTACATTTGTAACTAAACATCACATACTCTCCCCTCCTTATTTGGGAACTTACATGGAGCTTTTCTTTTCCTGGTGGATCTTCTAGGTACCTGTAGGAAAGAAGAAGAATTAGTATTTAAAGTATCTGTAGCATGATCACTAGAAGTATTGGACACCATGGGTTTTGGAGCTGAAGGTATCCCTTTAGAGTCTACTGGAGCCGGTATTTAAGAGGACACAGTCATCTGGTTTAGGATTTAGAGTAGATGGAACAACAGAGTCATCTGGTTGAGGATTTGGAGCAGATGAGACAACTGAGTCAGCCGGTCGAGGATTTGGAGTAGATGGGACAACAGAGTCAGCTGGTCGAAGATCTGGGACACTAGGAGGCATTAGCTGAGATTCACTTTAACAACTGCAGTGTCACTTTTGTGACTTTCTGTACCACTCTCTTCAGAATTTGAATCATTAGTTAGATGTATCTTCGAACCGACATTAGTTATCTGATCAATATGCCTTTTCCAAATATTCGAACCAACTTGAATTCTATAATGCAACTTGCCCACTCTTGCAATAATGCGACCAATTTTCCACTTGGTTTCAGGAGTATAATTTCTTACAGCCATTTTCTGGTTAACCTGAAATTCTTTTTCTTTAGAATTGGCCTTTCTCGCATTTTGTTAATCATGCACAAAATTTGTAACGCTTGGAATTATCAAATCTATTTTCGTTCTTATATTTCTCTTTAGAAATAGAGATGCAGGACTTTCCCCCGTAGTAACATGAGGCATCTTTCTATACTGTAAAAGAAAGTTATTTATTTTCATCTGTAAAGTACCAGCTTCAGAAAATAAGGCTTTTAACTCTTTTTTTAAGAATCTGCACATATCTCTCTGCCTGACCATTTGTAGCTGGATGGTATGGAGCACTAAACCTATGTTTAACCCCATGATTCTTCAAAAATGTCTCAATTTCTTCAGAAGTAAATTGTTTTGCGTTATCAGATACCAGAGATATAGGATACCCGTATCTGGCAAAAAGAGAAGGAAGACAAGTAATTGTATGTTCTGAAGTGGTATTAGGGACAATAAAAACTTCAGGCCATTTGCTATGAGCATCAACCACAAGTAAAAGCATTTTACCCATCACAGGACCAAAATAATCTATGTGAATTCTTTGCCATGGAGCTGTAGGCCATTCCCAATGATGAGTATCTACCTTAGGAGGATTATTTTTTAAATTGACACAAGTAGTGCAATTTCGTGCAAAATCTTCAATATCTTGGTAATTCCTGGCCACCAAACAAAACTGCGAGCTAAGGACTTCATTTTCACTATACCAAAATGTCCATAGTGCAAATCACGTAAAATTTGTTTACGGTGAACTTCTGGGATAATTACTCTACATCCTTTTAAAATACAACTATGTTGAAGAGTAAATTCTTCTTGTTTGCCACCAAAAAGTAAATTTTTAGGAATTGGAGAACCAGAAATTAGATGATGAAAAAGTTGACGTAATAAAGGATCAGATTTTGTAGCTACAGCAATTGATTTGGCGTTTAAAGGCAATGTAGAAATTTGGTTAATTTGAAAAAATTCAGATTCATCAATTACATTACTTGAATTTAATTGTGGGGGGTAAATCTTCACTATGTAATGGAAGTCGTGAAAGAGCATCGACATTTCCATGTTCGGATGTTTTCATATAGCAAATATCATATGTAAACACTTGTAAGTATAATGCATATCTTTGCATCCGAGCAGCTGAAAGAACAGGAATACTTTTATTTGGAGAAAATATGGACACAAGTGGTTTGCTATCTGTAAATAAAGTAAACCTATTACCATATAAATATTGAAAAAATTTCTTTACTCCAAAAATAATAGCTAGTGCTTCCTTATCCACCTGCCTATATTTTTTTTTCTGCATTCGTAAACGTTCTGGACACAAAACCAATTGGTTTTTCCATGTTATCTGGCATCACAAGCGAAAGAACTGCAAAGATACCATATGGAGAAGCATCTGTTGCTAACACTAAAGGCAATTTAGGGTTGAAATGAGTAAGAACTCTTTCTGAAATAATTTCATTTTTTATATTTTTAAATGCTTGTTCACAAACAGGAGACCAAATAAATTTTACATTCTTTTTGAGTAAGTGATTTAAAAGATGAGCAATTGTAGATAAATTTGGTACAAATTTAGAATAATATGTGACTAAGCCTAAAAAAGCTTTAACTTGTGACACATTTATTGGTCTAGGAGCATTTAAAATATATTGTGTTAAAATCTTGTGTTTTATTAATACCTTGCTTATCAATTTTATAACCACAATATGTAATATGGTCAGCCAGAAAAATTGATTTATCTTTATTTATCCTAATATTATATTCACGTAATCTTTCTAAGACTTGTTTTAATCTTTTTAAATGAATTTCATCCGTTTCCCCTGTAACACCAATATCATCAATGAACACAGTGACACCACTTAATATTTGTTCAATCGATCTTTGCCAAATTGCTGGAGAGCTAGTAAGACCCATTGGTAACTTTAAAAATTGAAATAAGCCCTTCGGAGTATTTATAATTAACAATTCCTGTGATTTTTCGTCTACAGGTAACTGAAGATAAGCTTGATTTAAATCTATTTTCGTAAAATGTAAACCACCACCTAAAGTAGCTAACATGTCCTCTATCCTAGGTAAAGGATATTTTTCCACCTTCAAAAATTTATTTACTGTAACTTTAAAATCTCCGCATAACCGAATTTTACCATTTGGTTTTACCACTGGAACTATAGGAGTTGCCCACTTACTACTGGTGACAGGTTTAATAATACCCTCATCCTGTAACCTTTGAATTTCATCATTTACTGCATTACGTAGAGCATACGTGACTGTTCTAGCCCAGGGCCGAAACTAAGGGGGGGGCAGAGGGGGCACGTGCCCCGGGTGCCAGCAGAACAGAAGGTGAAGGGGGCGCCAAATGCAGGTTTTGTTTGTTGTTAGATATAGAAATGTATATATATATGAAATTTGTATGAAAAGTCTCGCAGCCGGAAAATCCAAAAGAAAAACTG
Organism: Maratus michaelseni; assembly: GCA_963931845.1. Lineage (NCBI taxonomy): Eukaryota > Metazoa > Arthropoda > Arachnida > Araneae > Salticidae > Maratus > Maratus michaelseni. The sequence continues at coordinate 36,748,904 of OZ007591.1, read as the reverse complement.
AACCAAATGCATTAAAATAGATAAATAGATTCGTCTACAATAAAAGATAGCAAATGAATAAAAAACGAACTGTTCTTTTAGGCTATTTTCTTTCTCCCATTCCAAATGTATCATGTCTATGCCGTCTAACATTTAAATCTCTTCCTGTGGTTTAGGAGAATCACTAACATTTTTCAAGGTCGGTCCCTACTCATGTCTGCATATGACACTGTTCAAGGCCAAACTCAATCCCTTCTCGAAAAAGATGGAGTTTGGCCGTGCACTGTTCAACGTCGTCTGGATTTTGTACTGCACTGCACTGTCCAGCATGGATAATTGGCAAACTATTCCCTCACTTTGACTTTTCTATTAGATAAAAATATTCCATGAAGGCTGTTCTATTTTTTTCCCTTTTCTCACAGCGTGGAACTTTCTTCTTTTTCCATTTTGTCATGGGCGAGGGGTGACTGCCCTGGACAATAAGCACAAATTGGGGGATGAATGTCCAAAGTAAAATTCTCAGTAAAATATTTTTATTTTAAGTATAGCATTTGTAGAGGTACAGTAAAATATCTCGTACAGGGCTCCATGGCTAGTAAAGCCGGAGCCGCCCCTGTTTTTATCTTCCAAAAAGTTTTTTACTCGTCTTTTTGCGAAAGTTTTCTAAGCGTTTTGCCGCCCTTGGCGGCAACTGGAATATGCCGGCCTATTACTTTTGCTGAAATTACTTTTTTATCCATATCCAATCTAATATTATTAGAGGGGGCGAGGTTGGGCGACTGCCTGGGATACTAAAAACAAATAATATTTGAAAGGATAATTTGAAAAATACGCAAAATAAAACTCTTTGTTAAAGCTTTTTTTGAAAAAAAAAATGTCATTTGTAGGGGTGCAGGGAGAAAACCATACCCAAGTTGCTATGACTAATAAAACCGCAGACGCCCCTGCCTTTATTCTCCCAAATTATTTTCTCGTCCTTTGGCCATTTCAAGATAAATGAAAAATGCCGCCATACCATTTGTTACAATTACTTTTTTACATACAGATCTGGCTTTAAAGAGCACGAGGTTGGCCATTGCTAACGACACTAAAAACTAAAGGGATGAAACATATACAAGATAAAATAGTAACCTCTCCTACCTGTTTTTCTTTTTTAATAATATAGCATTTGTAGAGACGCAGAAAAGAACCTGGCACAGAGTGCCATGACTAATAAAGTCGTCTCTGCCTTTATCTTTGAAAAAAAAAAATCGTCTTTTTCCCATTTTTACGGGTTTTGCCGCCTCTTTTTTTTTTGCTGTAATTATTTTTTTAGATCCAGATGTAAATTTCTGTGGCAAATACATCGTGTGCCCCTGTAATAGTCAAGCTCAATTACTTTTTGCTTTTAATCTTATCCTACTCTAAAAATGCAAAATATCGATTATAATCAGTAACAAAGTCAAATGCATTCTAAATATCAGCTTTATGTAAACAGCATACCAAGTGTGATGGACCCCTAAATCAGGGGCCCCAGTGTCACGATCCAGATTTAGATTTATCAAATCTCATTTAATTAGATTCTGAATCTGTGTAATTAAATCGTCATAAAAGTCTCTACGCAGTAACAGGGTTCCTTTCAGCTCAGGTCCAACTTTGAGTCTCACCCCAACCCTCCACAACCGTTCACAGTTCTGATAATTGCTAACAGAAAAGAAGACAAGGAAAAACATTTAAACATAACTAAAACATTTCTGGGAATAGCAAATGGTATAAAAAATATTCTATTTAAATTACATGAAAATTATGTAGTAATACTAATTTAAAAAAAAAAAGTGCTAAGAAAATCCTTTGATCAAAAAATAATTTTTCTCGTTGAACTCAAAAAGGATTTTGGGGCTCTTTGGATGCGGGGCCCCTCGCGACCCCTTAAATCCTCCCCTGAGAATATCAATAATTATACTTCCTAAGATGAAAACCAATATAAAGCGGAATATTTTTCGGTTCCTTTCGATTCCATTTTCAAGGTTTTAATGAATCAGTATTTGACAAAGTTGACTATTTAGTTCAGTACTACAGATTATCTGATTATATACTTTAAATTTTAGAAACTTAGAAAAAATTCGCTTTGGAAATTTTCTTTTCGGAAGAGAGTGGGGGGGGGGGGGGGGGGCGCCAAAAAGGCTAGTTTCGGCACTGTTCTAGCCTTACAAAATATGGGCGTAGAACCTTTTTCTAGGTAAAGTTCTGCTTTCAAACCTTTTATTTCACCTACTTTATCTGAAAATAAATCAGAAAAATAATTTAAAAATGCTTTTAATTTATCTGTAGAATTTGCAATTTCATTGACAAACACAGATTTAAAATTAGTGGGAAACAAATTAAATGCAGCTACCCAGTCTCTGCCAAATAAAAGTGGAAAATTATCTTCTTTAATCAAATACAATTTAAGATTTTTAGTAATATATGCATAAGAAACATCTACGGTTACATACCCCACAGGTGTAAACACCTCACCCGTTGCCGTTCTCAACTGAACGTCTGGCGGAAAAATTTTATTATTCGGAAAAATTCTCCGAAAACGATTTACAGGTACCGCAGAAATTCCGGAACCAGTGTCTACCTCCATTTCAGCTTTAGCTTTATTTTCAATTAAAACCCACACTTTTATAGGAGTGGAACTCTTATCATGACTCACGGATAAAATATCAACTGTCTGCAATACATTTGTTTGTTTCTGAGAACTACTTTTACATACTTTACCAAGGTAGCCTCTTTTTTTGCAAATTTTACAAATAGTGTTGATATGCTTACACTTATTGGCAAGATGAGAAGGATTTCCACATCTATAACATTGTAATTTATTTTTATTTACTTCAAAATTCCCCTTATTTACATTGTTTATTTTCGGTTTCTGGAAATTATTTGAAATTTTATTCGGTTGAACATTTTTAGAATATGCCAATTTATTAACATTTACATTTTTGTTTTTCAATTCAGAAATATCATGTTCGTTATTTTGCAAGATAATTGCTTTTTTAATAGCTTTCTCAAAAGTTAAATCATCTATTTGTGAGAGTAATTTACTTTGGAAAGTTTCATTTTTTAAACCTCGCAGAAATTGTTCCAACAAATTTTCATTAAGTGTTTCACCAGCAAAAGCACAGAAGATAGTTAACTTCTTTAATTTTGAAACAAAATCTTGTATCGATTCGTTTTCATTTTGATAAGAATTACGGAATTTAATTCTAGAACAAAATTTATTAGGGGCGGGGCTTAAGTGCTTTAACAGAATTTCAACTATTTCTTCATATTTCAGTGCTTCAGGATTTTTCGGAAATGTTAAATCTGACAGCAAATTATACAATTTAGGCCTCTTACAGGAAATAATTGCAGGTACCTTTTTTTCTTCCTCAACATCATGTAATAAAAAACTCTGTTCCAATCTCTTAACATATGATTGGAACGATTCAATTGAATCGTTAAATTTTTAAAAATTAGCAAACATTATGAACTTTTATTTATTGCAGAGAAGAAAAAAAAAATGTCAGCACTTACTACCCTCGAAATGATGTACGTATTAAAACATTAATGCAGCATATACTCTTGTAGATGTAAAACCCAAACTATCGCCATTTTGCGAATCATTTGGAATTTCTTTTCAATTGAATTCCGGTAAGAAACTTGATTTTCTCGTCGCCATTATATAGTATTTTAAGTACTTAGATTAAGGAAATTAAAGCAGCAGCATTATTAATTAGTCGAGGTGGACTTTAAAAAACTTTAATCTACATACTATCACAAACACGTACATCGAACACTAACGAAAAACAATAGATACATTTTACACACATAACAGTAAACAAACTTAATACCAGTATGTGACGTAGTTCGCTGTGGTGCTGCCATCTATTACTTACATTTGTAACTAAACATCACACAAAGAAAGAGTGAAATTACCGCCAACTGCATATTTTACTATGTGGTAACCCTCTTGTACCACTTCTTTTCACACACTTGCACTGAGTCATTTCTTTTCAAAGCTTTATGCCTTTCCCCTCTTTTGTGGAATTTCACAAAATCAATTCACGAATCGGCTGCGGAAAATGTTAATTTCTGCAAACGATCGTTGAAAATCTCCTGAATTTCGTCAAAGAACTGAGAAACAACTAGCGATTTTCTTCAATTGGCTGTTGGAGAAAAAATCACAAATTTCGTCAAAAAATTACGGTAGAATAAATGCAAACTTCGTCAAAGGATCGTGGTAGAAATTAAAATCGGTAGTAGTGGCCGAATATTAAAGTATTCGGGCAAACTGAATATTTGGCCTAGCCGAATATTCGGTAGACCGAATAGTTTGATATTCGGCCTAACCGAATATTCAAAAGTATGGCCGAATACCGAATATTCGGTGCATCCCTAGTTATAATTACAAATTAGTAATCATAATTAGTTTTTTATACGTGAAAAAATGCAGAAAAACTACACTGTAATACAGTTCTAGAATTATTATTAAGAAATCTACTCCAAAGTTTTTTTTTTTTTTAAATAATTATAAATAATCCTGATAGAGGCTCTAAAGTGAAGCTCAAATAAGGACTCACTTTTGACCAATGAGCAAGAGGCTGTGAAAAAATTAAAAATTGTAGCCATTTTGTTTGTTAATATACAGTGTTCCAAAATTGTTTTTGAAGAATATTTATATTTTCCATCATTGCCTTCAAGACTGTATTAAAGGATCCATTCCCATGGAAAGTGTTTTTAAAAATCTTTGTATTTTAAGGAATTATGAATATGCCACTGATATTACCTTTACAAAATATGTTTGAAATACCTTTCAAAGATATATGTGAAATAAAAGTTATCTTGTAAAATTATAATATTAACTAGTACCTCCTTTACCAAAGAATGACTGCTATTTGTTATTTAATCTAGCTTAAATTGATATATTAATATTTTAATTGTTGTGCTTTTAAAGAAATAATTTTCTGTGAATGTATTAATTGAAAGTTTTTATTTTTAGGTTTATCTCCTGACTTGCAATCTATGGAACAAATTAGGAGAATTATGAGACCTACAGATGTTCCCGATACAGGTAAAGGAATTACCTAAACAAGTAACAATTTAGAATTATAATTTTCCTGAAATTGTATGTACAGGGAAACCTGTGTATAACAATATTGTCTATAACGATATACTTTTATATAACGATACTTCATTCGGCCCCACCAGAAATCCTATTAATTTAATGTATATTGAACCTGTCTATAGCAATAAATAGGTTAAGATTAAATCAGTATATAACGATAATTTTGCACTTTTTGAAATGGTCACTTTCTATTTCTCAATCTCTTTTAACTGCCTTTTGAAAGGCTCCCCAACTTCTAAATTCTCTGAATAAAGTATAGAATAGAAAGACCATCATGGTGCATTTACGGCTGTCTCATTGATTAGGCAAGTTGATTGATAGCTCAGAGCTGCAATGTTACTGATAAGATTTGCAAGTCAACTTTCTTGTTCTGGACTCAAGCAGGAGTTGCTGGACATTGAACACAGGAAGGGGACCAAAGAGCTATTTCTGCTAACACCCCTGATGTCATACCTTCCTTTTTTCGAACAGAATGCTTGTAAACTAACTGTGGTGGGTGGGATTTCTTACAGCTATGCTAGCCTGATTATACCTTAGACCAGGAATATGTTAGATTATGGATCTTCATTGTTCAACCAGGAGAAACTTTAAACAAACATGATTCAGCTTTCTTCGCCAAAAGGGTGTTTCTTTTGTGGCACTGATCCCTTTCTTGGTAACTTTCTATTTCATAAAAGTCTTAGTGGGAGCGGGAGGTGGGAAATTAAATGACAGTTTGAAAAGGGAAAAAACCAGTTTGGCACACTATCATCCCACCAGCACCTGATGGTGGGAAGAATGATGTTTGTTTAAAAAAAAAGATTATGGGGTCTTGGATTACACTTTACTATGTAAATTGTGTGAAGTGGATTGCTTTTTTGCTATATTTTTGCTTCGACTTTGAAATGGCATCGCATAAAATAATTTCTTTTGATGAAAAGCTAAAAATTGACCAAGGACTGAAACAAGTGGATGCCTCTAAAAAAATATGGTATTCCATAGTCATCCATTGCCACATTTTTGAAGAAAAGGAAAGAAATTGAAGAGGCTGCAGCAAAAGGGAAAATATAAAATGCAAGAGAATCAAAGGTCCCGTGAATGAAGACGTAGACACTGCAACAATCAGATGGTTTCAAGAAATGCAGTCCCAAAATGTACCTATCAATGGACGCATACTTTGTGAAAAGACAAGGAAATTTGCAGTTATGCTGGGAAATGATAATTTCAAGGCTAGTAATGGATGGCTTGCCTCGTAATCATCATGGAATTTCATTTCAATCAGTCATTAGTGAAGAAAAGTCTGCACCAATTATAAATGATACAGAATTGTGGAAACAATGGGAAATAAAGAAAATAATAGAAAAATACTCTCTTGAGGATGTCTACAATGCTGATGAGACAGGGTTGTTTTACCGACTTCTGCCGGAAAAAACGCTGTCATTTAAAGGAGGTAAAAAAATCCAAAGAGAGACTGGCGGTGTTGCTCTGCTCAAACAGCACAGGTACCGACAAATTGAAGCCTTTTGTGATAAGAAAATATAAAAATCCAAGATGCTTTAAAAACATTAAAAGCTTACCTGTTGACTTTGCAGCCATCAAAAGTCACGGATGGATGACTGCAATGCTGTTCAACATGTGGCTGCTCGATGTTGACAGAATCATGCAGAAAAAAAGGAAGAAAATTGCTATCATTGTAGACAGTTGCTCTCCCCACAACAATCTGCCAAACATGAAAAACATGAGTGTTCTATTTTCCACCTAATTGTACATCAGTTCTGCAACGTTTGGACTTAGGCATCATTAAATGTTTCAAATGATATTATCGGAAGCGACTTGTTGATAATGTAATTTTCAAGTTGGATAACAAAATTTGTGATCTGTTTGCAATAAAGTAAAAAATGCATGTGATTCTCTAGAAGTTAGAATTCCGTGAAGACTCACACTATTCAGAGCTGTTGGAAGAAAACTGGTTTTGATTTCAAATCCAATGATTGTGAAGAAAGAATTGAATTTGATCCGAACATCCCAGAAGAAGAAGAATATGCGATAAATCTCAGCAAAACTCTATGTGCATACGAAGCTTCGAGAAACATATCCAACCCTATCAGTGCAGACGAGAATTCGTTTGTATTTAGTAGCAGTACTGGTGAAGAGATAGCAGCAGATTTAAAACCAAATGATGTCGAAAGTGATGAAAAAGAAGCGAACTGCTCACCTGAATCCTAACCTATAACAGCAACTGATGCTGTTCAGTTAATTGACACTCTTCAAAATTACGTTTCAACATTACTGAACGTTCCACAGACATTTGAATTCAATGGATGGATTAAAAAAATGTTCTTACAGGCTGCGTTCTCAGCAAAAATTAAACAAACAAGAATATCAGATTTCTTTTCTGTTAAAAACCTGTGAATCTATCAAATAGTTAAACAAGTATGCTGTTTACAACCAAAACCTTTTATTATTGTAAGATATGTACTGTTTACTTGTTATAATATCATGTTATAACACTTGCACATTAAAACCTGCCTATAACGATATTTTTTTTTCGGTCCCTAGAATATCGTTACAAACATGTTTCACTGTAATCTTTTGCTGTTGTTGTTGTTGCTTTTAAAAAATGTTTTGTATAGCTGCCCAACTTTGTTTTAAAATATTACATATATTTACATTTCTGTCTTATCTAAAAAAGCTGATTTAGACATCTGTTCAAAGTCCTAATTAAAATTATTATTATAGCATCATAAAGAGAATCAATTTTGCAGATTGTTGTAACTGAAGACATGAGTATGATAAGAAATCAACTGAATATCAGTAAATAACTGGTTTTTAAGTCTCTTTCTGCAGTATAGAATCTGTTTTCATGCTGCAAAAGAAATCTTAAAAAGAAGCTATACAGTATTAAGGCAAGGATGGGAAACTAGTTAGTGCGAGTGGCAAGGTTGGCAAAAAACCAGGTTTTTTTGTTTTGTTTTTCAGAAAAAACCCCATCCCAGTGGGTTTTATGAGAGTTTTTTGAGTTTTATTAGGATTTTATCAGATTTTTGGGGCTTTATCAAGTTTTTTCAGACTTTTGGTATTTTTAGTGTTTTCCATAATTTTGGGGATTTTTTTTTTGTAGGAAGATGTATAGGATGATTAAATATATATCCTTTATTAATATAAAAAAAATAATAAAATAAAAAATAGTTTTAAAATGTTGTTTTAAAGACATTTTATGACCGAGTTGAAAATTTTTTTTGAAAAGTAAAAAAAAAAAAAAAAAAAAAAAAAAAAATCTAAAAATAATCTTTTTTTTTGCTTTAAAAAAAAATGGATTTAAATAGTTAATTATTTAGTTTTGTTTTATTAGATATTACTGATGTAATAGAATTCCTTTAAATATTTTAATTATTGCCTTACTACTAATTAGCAGTATTTTGTTTTTAAATTACTGAGATATTTTTTTTATTTGATTTGTTAGTTATATGTGATGGCAAGTACTAGAACTGTTCATATAAGTTATTCTCATATTTACATAAAGTGTGTGTTTTCTTATTACCCTTAATCATGTGTTTCTTGTCCTCTTGGGATAGAGAAGAGAGCAGAAGTTTAATAGAAGGAATTTCTCTTATTTTGCAAAACAAACAGGTGATAATATAATTCTCCACCTACCTCTTGAAACTAGCCTCCCCCTCTTTCTCCTTGGAAGAAAAATCAGTGTTAACTATATGGTTGCCAGACATTTTCTCAAAAAAGGGAAAAAAAAAAAAAAAAAAAAAAAAAAAAAAAAAAAAAAAAAGGAAAATTTTTATTGGTAATATCTGATTTTTGTTTTATCACACTAGCGGCATTTTCCACATACTACTAAACTATAATGACACAAATTTTTCACAAAAATAGTTTATTACTTAATATTATAATTATTATTTTTCAATTATATTACATTACAATTACATTACATTGTTCCCTTTAATTAATTTTGTTGTCATATTTCTCATTATGAATCAGAAATTAATTGTGACAATAGAAATACATCAAAATATCCTCAAATTCCCAATGGCCCAGAAAATTTTATTAATAAGCATCCATAAAAATATACATATATTTATATTTATTAAGATAGATAGATAAATATACTAAATTAAAAAAATTATAATGTAAACATGCTTTTAGCTTACAATAATATGAAGTTTAGATAATGATACAATAAAATAAATATTAGTCCTGGTTCTCTCATCATTTGTTTGAAATACTGTGCAACTGTGGTACAAAATGGGTGTCTTCAGCATTGAGGTGTTTGAATCAAAAAGTGAAATATTTGAAGCAAATTGAAAATGTAAACTTAGAAAAATACTCGAAAATATTAAAAGTCAGATATGTTGGGACAAAATGGAATAAATCATCATACGGGAAGGTTTAAACATACAATATACAATAAATCTGAAAAATGTACAACATATGGGGAAAACGTACAATCTGGGTACTTCCACCAGTGAAGCTTTTCCACTTTTCTTTCTGACCCACTCACAAATATTTACCCTTTCCTAAACTTGTCTGGTCAGTTTCTTCGTTTCCTAGTCACTTCTAACTTGAAAAGTTACCAAATAAGAACATTCATTTAATTTGTTTCCTGATATTGTGCCATTTTACATATTTTTTTTCAATGGGTTTTTAATTAAATAATTATTTTTTTATAAGAAATTTTCAAGTTTTTGTTATCTAGTTTGAGCTTCTTCAGTATTTCTGAAAACTCTACATCCATGATATAATAATATATATCATGTTTGGTTTAAATGAATATGTTTATTATTAGTTAGATAAGTGCAATTTTAAAAAAGGAATATGAAAAAACCCACTTGGTTTATTTCAAGTGGTTTTTTGGGGGGTCAGGCAAAATCAAGCCAACCCTGGCGAGTGGGGCCCCTGAATGGAAGGCCCATGCTCTTGGGACATTGCTGGTTTGTATGGTGGGGGGAGGGGGTGATAGATTAAACCTACTAGCACTCTGTTACTTGAGTTATGACTGTACCATGTATGGTGATTAGTACTTATCTGTGTTCTATCTCTCCTAAACGCTTGGACTAAATAGTTTTGAGACACCCTATATCAGGCATGTCAAACACGTGGCCTGCCGACAACTTATCTGTGTCCCATGAAGCCTTTGGCATTTTATCTGTGTTTAATTTAGTTGTTAGAACATGCATGCTGAAAATACACTTTGCACAAACACATTTGCGCCAACCTTGGTTTTAGAGATAGCAAACATCAGAAAGATATGTATATCAATGTTACTACTTTGGCGGGCTGTTTTTAATTCAGAATGCTTCCACAATTTTTGAATAGAAATATTTGTCGTATTTATTCGGTCATTAAATAAGGGGAACATTTCTCTTCAGGATATGGTTCCATCCTTAATTGAAATATTCCCGCTCATCTGGAACAGTGATGTATATAGACAGATATAACTCAATTTTACATTTTCACAGAAACAAATATAACCAATCGGAACTTTGCAAAGCGCAGGATCTTGAGTCTGAAAATTTAAAGATTCGTAAACCTTTTAAAGTATTTTATTTATAATTGTTATTCGTTTTATGTTTACACTAATATTTTATTATACTAATTTTTTTTTATTTTACACCACTTTACAAAACAATATGCCATATTTATTAAATACTAAGAAATGTATTTTAAAATTAATAAAATTCGACGCTAATTAAGAATTGTTAAAAAATTAAAAAAAATTAAAATATAAAGTTAAACAGCTTTAAATAAGTCGCTTGGAAAGTGGCACAAGTTATCACTTTTGTGCTAGCACAAAACCCTGAATAGGCCATCCAGGCTCTTCACTTGGGCTTTAGTCGAACATATGGATTTTGGATTTAAGCTCTTTAACTATTTCGTTATACGGACACCATTGTCACCAGGCATACATTTACATACATTATGCATCAGCATACATTTTGGCATGGTGTCTGTATAACGGAAAAGTACCCAATTTGCAGTGCAATACCATATTAGAGCGAAAATGTATCGATATGGGGTTTCCAAATTTCTGTAATCATTCATAAATCAACCGATTTTTTTAAAGTATACTGTTCAATTAGGCATATTTTAGCTCCATTTGGACTTTTAGATGACATCTTTGCTTAGCTGCCAACTTTTTATTATTTTTCAAGACAAATAAACATGATTTGAACCAGAAAATGTATTTAATAAATAAAATCAATTATGTAACTCATAAATACAAGATACATTTTATTAAATAACTTCTCTGTTTCAAAATATGTTTGTTTTTATTTTTACTTCAAGAAAACACAGAAGATTGAAAGCTATGTCTCTGTTAGAAAAGATTAACATAGGAGTGTGTACAATCATTTTTAAAATAAATACAATTTAGAAAATTAAATTAAATTTTATAAATGGGGTTGATGAGAAGTAATTTTGAGTAGGTTTTCGAAAAATAAGATAAGAAATATTATGTATAATAATATTAAATTTAGAACTTTCCATGAACATTTCGTTAACAAAGATATGTTTTGTACGTACAAATTTTAACACATTGGCTGATAAGTTCCCGGTTTTGCACACAGATGGCGTTGCAATCGCCAAACAGATGCTTTTTTTAGTAAATACTAACCTTTAGAAAATAGCAGAAAAAAATGGCATGACGATTCGCCATGTGGATAAAACGTTAGAGTGGTTTTAATTGAATGACTTTGTTGATAAACAAAAAATTGGATAAACAAGAATTTCAAGAATTGTTATTTGATGGGAAAAAACACCGTTCAAACAAAAGCTTGGCTTGATAAGTGTTATCCGGACACTGCACCAGGTAAATCAACCATTATTGACTGGTTTGCTGAATTTAAACGTGGTCGTATGGACACCAGTGATGCACCACGCAAAAGAGGTGGTTATTCCGGAAAACATAAAAAAAGTCCACAAAATCGTTTTGGGGAACGGCAAAGTGAAGTGGAGGAGATAGCTCAGACTCTGAAGATATCCAAGGAATGTGTAGGTTTTATTTCGAATGAACATTTGTCTATGAAAAAGCTGTTGTCAAAGTGGCTGCCGTGCGTGTTGACTTTTGACCCAAAATAACGAGCCGATGATTCTGAGCACTGTTTGGAAAAGATTTTTTTCTTATATAATTAAGTTTTCAAATTATTTGATGTACAAATAACTTCTACTTCTAACTGAACAGCTCAACTCATTTCAGCAGTCAACCTGCATAAGTCACAGTTGCATCATAGTTGCACCTGTGTATGCACCTGTGTATGAATGGTCCAAGAGTTAGCATTTGAGAACAAAAAATGTCTAATTTTGGTAGAAGAAAAGATTTAGTTTGGTTATATTTTAATGAAGTAAAAAATGATAAAAGGAAAGGTTGTAGAGCTAGATGCAAAAATTGTAATAAAGAAATGGAAGGTCAAGTAGCTAGGATGAAGAAACACATTGAAACTTGTAATAATTCTCATCATTCTGATTCTGTTGATAATGGTAAGTACTTATTTTATCATTATTATTGCTGCTATTATTTTTAATTTTGAAAGAAAATTGTTAAAAATTTGTTAATAAGTTAAATATTTGTTAAATTCAAAATTTTTAATTTATCTGTAAAATTACAAGTAATGCATATTGAGAACACATTATGTATATCTTCATTCAGATGATTCTAAACTCTTATAAAAAATTACATTATTATTTGAAATGCTATTTGATTGAGAAGATAAATTATAAAAATCACATATATTATTATTTAATTTGCATATGCTATTTGATTTTAGAAAGTTATATTCTATGAAATAAAAATATTTATGTAATTCTAAGTAATGAAATTTTGGAAAAAACAAGAAAATTTTAAATAGACATTTTTTTGTTAGAGAACTTTATTTTGATAATCTTAAAATTACATTTGATAAAAGTTTGAAAGTTTTACAAATTAATCATATTATTAAGAACAAATTATGTGATCAGAACTGTTATTAAATGAAATTGTTAATTTTTAATTTATGCATGGCTCTTAGAGATTAACTAAGTTTTCACCAATCATAAATATCCAAAATTATAAAAGACATGGTAATTTTATCTCGAGTATTAAATAAATTATCAAAAATAAATATATCAATATGATAGAGATGTTTACTTTGCAGTAAAGCAAAGAAAAAAAAATGTCTTTGTATTGAATTATTGTTAATTATATGATTATGATTTTTGAAGTAATATGTTCTGTATCATTAAGCAATTCTTATTTTTATTTTTGTGTAGATGATGTGTCAGTGTCACTATCCAGTATTTCAAGTTCTTTGGATTCAGCAATAACACAAAGAGCAACAAGTGAAATTGGTTCTTTAAAAAGGAAAAGAGATACTATGGACTTTTTTGTCAGTAAATCAACACCATCTCAAAAGCAAATGTTTGATGAACAAGTTGCTAGGTTTATATATGCTACAAATATGGCATTTAGCACTGTAGAGCATCCTGAGTTTATTAAAATGGTTCAGAGTTTCCGCCCAGAATATTCTCCACCATCAAGAAAACAAATTGCTGGGGATTTATTAGATCATACTTACAGCAAAGAAAAAGAAAAATGTGCAAATATATTAAAAAATGAAGTTGTCACATTAGGATTAGATGGATGGTCAAACATTCACAACGAACCTGTGATCTGTGTTACTTTAACAACAAAAGACGGGAATACATACTTAGCAGACACTATTGATACATCGGGAATTGCTCATACAAGTGAAAATCTGTATGATATTGCGACTACAACCATTAATAAATGCCAATCGGAATTTCAATGTTTAATACAAGCATTAGTGACAGACAATACTGGAAATGTCCGAAAAATGAGGGATATGTTTGATGAAAAAGAAGAGTTTAATATTATTACTTATGGATGTGCAGCCCATATTTTAAATTTACTGGCAAATGATATAAGTTATCCAAATGTAAAAGAACACATTTTGCATGTAATCAAATACTTCAGAAACAACCAATATGCAAATGCGTGCTTCAGAAAAGATGCAAGTACATCAAAACTAATAATGCCTTGTGAAGTTCGCTGGAACTCATTTGCTGACGCTTTAGACAGCTATCTGAAATCATGGTCAGTTCTTGTAACTATATGCGAAAATAATAAAGACAAAATTGATAAAAATATCCAAAGTCTAGTTTCAAACATTTCATTGAAAAGAAATGCTGAAGACTATTTTCAACAATTAAAGCCAATTAGTGTAGCTTTAGATAAAGTACAAAGCCAAAATTGTACAATTGGAGAAACTGTTTTTCTTTTTAAAAATTTAAAAAAACAGATGGAAGATTTGAAACTGAATAAAGACATTATGAAAAAACTAGATACTCGTTATAAAATGGCAATAACACCAGCCCATCTTCTTGCTTATCTGTTGGATCCAAGAGCTAAGGATGCTGATCTCGAATTGTCATCGGAGGAAAAAAAAAGAAGCATTGGAATATTCTAAAACAAAATTTCCCAAAAACAATTTATTATCTCTGATACTAAAATTTTGTACCAAAAGTTCTCCATTTCAAAGATATCTTTTTGAGAATGATTTTAGTAAAGATGTATCAGCTATAGAATGGTGGCATATTCAAGAAAATGAAATCAAAAAGTTCAATGATGGTGTGTTGAAAGAAGTTGAAACGATTCTTACTGCAAAAGCAACTACTGCAAATGTAGAGAGAATTTTTTCTTCATTTGGTGTTGTACAATCAAAGTTACGCAACAGACTGGGTTTACAAAAAGCGGCAAAACTTGTTTTTTTGTTTAAAACATTAAACCCTAATAATCCTGTTTATTAACATAGAATCTTTATAGACATGTGTCGTACTTCCATTTTCTTAAAATTTTGAAAATTTATTCAATTTCCATGTTTTTAAAATGTTTCTTTTATATGTATTTTTTAAATATATTTCAATTTAATTTTCTTACTGAAATTCAATTTGTTTTTTTAAATTGAATAAAAAAGTAAGTCTCACTTTCTTTTCTTTGCATTATTTTTATTTAAAAAGAAAATTAGTATAGCATACCAAGGTAAAATTCTACATTATATCTTTATATTCTTATGTAACACAACTAAGTGTTGCTTATTAAAATGAAAAAAATATAGGAAGGCAATAGATTAAGTCTTTAAAGAATTTAATATAAATCTTGCAATTAAATACTATTAAAAACTTTTAAGTATCAACATTAAGATACAGAATCCATTCTATGAATGCAATATGAAATACATAAACATATTAATATGTTTTATAAGTGTGCTAAATCGTTTGGTAAACATGAATTACAGGTTGCATTTGGAAATATGTATATATAAAACAGCAATTATTTCTTCAACTTTTTTAAAAAGTAATCTTTAAAAATTATTTAAAACTTATCACCATTACTGTAGAACCTGACGGCACAAGTGATCATGTTCTATGTATTACATAGGAAACTTTTGTATATATATAACTGTTTTGAATTTGAATGTAAATGATGTTAGCTCAGCTCTAAATAAAATTTAATGATTTGAATTTGTACATAATTAATAACAATTGTTTATTTATTTTGTTTAAACTGTTTTCAGAATATATATATATATAGTTATTATAATATTAATCATTCTTGTCAATGTTAAATTTTATTTACTGATGTGCATATATGTAATTAAAAAAGATACAAAAAAACCCGGTTTAAACAAAAAAAAACCTGGTTTAAACCAAAAAAAACGTTTTTTTTTGTTTTTTTTTTTTTTTCAAAAAAACCCGTTTTTTTGCCAACCCTGCTTATTATTAAAGTTATGTTATTTATTAAAGTTATAAAGTCATAAAGTTAAAATTTTGTTAAAAAGTTGTGTTTTCCTTATTAGACCGGGAACTTATCAGCCCATGTGTTATCCTGTACAATGGTAATACTATCTACATTTTTTTATGTGGCCTGCGGTTTTTTATATAATGCTTAATTTGGCCTGTGGCAGTAAACGAGTTTGACATGCCTGCCCTATATACATCATTTGCTTGCAGATATCTGTTGATAGATTAAAATATTACTTTAGTTAATCGTTATCATTTTTCTAAAACTTATAATTTCTAAGTACTAAGCAAAGTAGTGCTTTAAAAGCCCACCGATAAATTAATTTTGGAGATTTGTAGCCAGTATGAGGACTGAGAATTTTGCAATAGTTATTATATTTAATTCCATTTTATAAGAAAAATATTTTATATGAAGATTTTAAAGTTTTGTTTATCCAGTGTTGCAGTTTATCTTCTCGGAACTTTCTGATACATTTGTTGAAAAATAAATGCTCTAGAGCAGTAGTTCTGAAAATGGGGTCCACAATATGTCTTCAGGGGGGTTGCAAAGGCCTTGTGTTCAATGTATTTTTTATTATTTATCTGTAACCTGAGAAATACTTTGTGGGTAAAATCAAAGAAAAAACTAAGAACGCTGTTAAATAATACAAATGAAACTTGTGAAAACAAAATATCTAGGGATTGAAATAAATACCGTTATAGACAAGTTTCCCTCTGATGTATAATTATATGATTTTACTTTTGTCAGGGGGCAAAATCCATGTTTGCCCTGGGTGCAAAAAAGGCTAATTTCGGCACTGAGAAGTTTTTCTCTATTGGTCAAGAAATTTGTAAGAAGTGGTCTTTTTCTAAAACCAGTCCCTAGTCTCAATTTGCTTTGCATAAGTTAAATTGCAAATTAGCAAGAAATACAGTTAAAGTAGAGTAGAAAATGCATATTTAACAACTTATTTGAAATTGCTCAACAATGCAGATTTTTCTGACATATTCACAAACCTAGTTTTATAGGCAAATGAAATTTAATGCTTGGTTTTTATTATTATTTTTTTAATATATTACATATTGAGTTGTAAATGACTTTTCCTCAATGAAGACATTTCCGCAACAGTTGTGTCTATAATATTGTTTTAAAACTTCAAATTTGACATTTTCTGAAAGGACCTTTGACTTTATAACGAAATGCAGTTTGATTTCTTAGTATTTGAATCAGAAAATCTGTAATTTTTGTACATTATTTAAGAATAAAAATATTTTTGTGAATGTCAAAAAGCAGCCAGTTTAGATTTGAGAAAAGCATTGAATAAAAAAAATCTTGTATTTATTCAGCTAAATATCCAACATCATTCAGCCAACCAAATAATCAGCAAAAGGCCCAAATACCAAATAGTGGCTAAATATTCGTTACATCTCTCGTAAATATGGCATTTCAATTTAAATTCCTCATGAGGACTCATCATAAATTTTTTTAATTCTTATATTATTTTATCATTTGATTTTTCTTTAAAGATTTTAATTAATATCAAACTGATCCATATTTATTTTAGTATTAATATTGCATTCTTATACTTTTGCAGGTCTGTTGTGTGATCTCTTATGGTCTGACCCTGACAAAGATGTTCAAGGCTGGGGTGAAAATGACCGTGGTGTATCTTTCACTTTTGGTGCAGATGTTGTTAGCAAGTTCCTCAATCGTCATGATTTAGATCTGATATGCAGAGCTCACCAGGTGAATTATTTAAGAATTCTATGGAGTTAGTACTTTGAAGTGCTAAAGTATATTACTTATATATATATATATATATATATATATATATATATATATATATGTGTGTGTGTGTGTGTATATATATATATATATATAGTAGGATTGGGCAATATTAGGATTTCTGCATCACAAAATCACGATGCATCACAATATTAGAGTTTTGGTATTACAAACATGGTCGTAATTTTAATATAAAATTTAAGAATTATGCATACACATTAAACTTATATTATGTTTTAAAAAACCTTTTTCTTTAGGCATATGTTTAAAGACAAAAATGTAAAATATAAAACTTGCTGCTAAAAATAAATAAAAGTTTGCAACAATATCTTATAATTAACTAGAAGAATCTTTTTTTAAAAAATGAGCTTTAATTCTTAAAATAATATCTAAATCCAGAATTTCTTATATTTAGATATATTACACCTAACTATTCACCCTCATATTTTTATGCATTTATCTTTAATATTGTTATGATTTAAAATTTTAATCTTATTTTATTTAGTATTTTAATATTTAACTTTAATTTATTCATCCATTTAATTCAACTCATTAAAATTCATTTAAATTAATTAAGCTAAGTTTCATCTTTGCATTTTAAATCAAACATTCTTTTTAAATTGTTTACTTTTGGTGAGAGTATAATTTAATTTCAGAATCTTTCCATTACATATGTTTTAGGATATTCATTCCAAATTTAATTTACATTTTATTCACTTTGCAATATTAATTAAACTTCATTTCAAATTATCTAAAATAAAAATATTTCTGACTTACTTTTTCTAACTTTTAAATAATATCAATTTTTCTTAAATAACAGACAGTATAAAATTAATAATTATTCTAAAATATAGTGTATTTCCTTTTTAATAATATTGATTAAAAAATGGTTAATTGCTAATTTTATTCTTTTCAGAAAATTCAAATTCATTTATTTTAATTCATGCAAAATCTTTCAGAATGGCGAAACTTTTCCAAATATCATTTCAAAATTTCTAAGTCCAATAATCATTTGTCAAAATTCCTTAAATTAAATATTTTTACTTTCAAAACATATCTGGTGGAAAGAACTTTTTATTTTATTTCATTTGCTGAAATTTCATTTATTTTCATCCATAAGTTTGGCAGTTATCGATTTTTAATTACTTTCGTTTATTCTGTTTTGAAGTTCGTCGAGATTCGCTAGGAGACGCCATTGACACAATTTCAGATGCTTCAAGTAAACAAGAATCTTTTTTCCCGCGGATTTTGAACAAGGTCGTTTTGACAGCACTCCAAGGTCGCGATAGAATGTTCTAAATACTATTTAATGCTGTTGCTAGGGGTAAACGTGTCAGTGAGAATTCTAGCTGTAACTTTGACTACGGTCTGTTGGGGCTTGTTCAGTAACATTCATCCGGTTCCTATTTTCTCATTGGTTATTCCGTAACCGCCGGGAATTTTCACCTGAGTGGGAAAGTCTAGAGAGTATTCAGTTCTACAAAAAATTCTACGAGATGTAGTCATTACTGTATATCGTTATGAGGGCTTTTGCCATCTCATAGGCGAAAATAAGGATTCAAGATGGATATGTACGTGACAGTTGTTAGCACTACAATACATTTAAATTTCCAATAATCCTTTTTAATAAATTAAATAAATAAATAAGCTAATATTAAATTCAAATTACTAAGGATACCTTCCTGATATTTGACATTTAAAAGTGATGAAGATGGGAGACGCTGGATTTCGGAGAAATGTCTTGACAACATCTTTATTTTATATGCCTGTGGCTTGATGTTATGGATGAATCAGCAATGTGATCTCCTTCAAGAGATGCTCCATCTACAATACTGATTCGTGATCTTCAAATTCATCGTGTTTGGCTGTTTGATTTGTGATCGTCTGTGATTGTGATAGCAGTTATAACCACCTCATTGATACTAATCTGCCTACCTACTTCGCGGTTCACTTACTAAAGCTTTTATTCTCCTTTCCTGAGCAATAACTTTTAAACTTTAGAATTCCAGTATCGTACTTAAAGAACTGTCGACGATGGCTAAAATATAGTAGTTTCCACTGGACTGAGCCAGCAACAATATTGCCATATAACTTTATTATCTTCACTAAGAACTGTGATTCTCAGTTAAAGAGAATGTAATATAGTATTGTGATAAAAAGTGAAATTTAATATTTGAAATAATTTATACCAAGGATTTAAGTCTACATTATTAGTGATTTTATAATCCATTTCATCCGTAATGCATTAATATTATTAGTAGAGCTCATGTCTGTACATATGCAATTTAAGATCGTAGTGTTAATATTTTGAAGAGATTTATTTATTAATTATTGGTGCACTGATTTTCTAATAAATACCTATTAAACTACAATTGGGTGAGTTTGTCTTTTCTTTTTATTTATAATATTATTTATTAATTTCATATATAAGATATATTATCAAACTTATAACTTTTACTTAAACTTTAATTTTTATGACTTCACTTCGTGTACTACCACTATCGTTCACACCTATAATGGTGTTTGGGGAAAGTGTTGAATATATGTTTTGTCTAAATTTTTAGGTTTTCAGAATCACTCCGGTGCGAGTCGCTGGTGATTCACCCTTTATTAATTTTTCCTTTTATATTCATCACGATCCCTAAATACCGTTATATTTATTGGCGCCGTGAACCAGTCAGTGACTTGGTGTTTATTTTTTCATGCAATATTATGTGAATCTCATTTTTATTATGTTTTACTTCTCAAACTTTAATGATTATTATTGTGCCATTTCTGAAACTTATTTTATTTTATTAAGAGTAAACAGTAACATTATTTGAATTTGTCTAGTGGTTGCCGTTGTTAAAATATTTTTTGTCTATGATAACAGATATTCAAAATAAATTAATTGATTAATTGCAGATAAGATTAAATTTAGATAAAAATACTATTACTTTTGAAATAAGTTAAAACTTAATAAATTTATTTAGTAACGTAATTGAAAACGGTAATTTCAACTTAATTTTTTTAAGAGTAGATATTATGATAACATAATTATTAGCAATAATTTAAAAATTATTTTTTTTTCAAAATAAAAAATTGATAATATAAAAAATTTAGATGGCACTGTTGGTAAAAAATATTGGGTCTGATTGTTGTTATTTTTCAATGTGTTTACAGGTAAATAATATGGTATGCATTTTTTTTTAATATATATATTTGGTAATTTCTAATACTGGCAATATTAAATTATGTATATTAAAATGATAAATATTATAAATTATTAAACTAATTTTATGATCGATTTAAAGGAAATCATATTTATAAAATTTATTTCATTCATATAAAGTGTTAAATTTTACAAAATTCTTGAAATAGCATCTAGGATGTTGGAAGTAATTGAATTGTGTGGAATATAAACTTGTGCAATTTTATTTATTTTTTTCAATGTGTACATAAAATTTTTATAGATTATTATGATTATCTGATTTAGATTTGATATTAATTTTACTTATTTCATATGTGACTCAACTCATTTACAATAAGTTTAAAAGTGCAATATTTAAATTTTTTTATTTGTTTGACTCTCCATTAAAGATTGATATGATTGTATTCTTAAATAAATATTCTACTACAGTATTTTAAATAAAACTTGATAGTCAAATTTTATATTACAAAAAAATTTTCTGACAATTTGACTGAAAATTTAAAGTTTTCAATTATTTCATTAATATAATAAATTTCAGTTTAAATTTTCTATTTCAGTGAAAATCAGGTTGGGTAGAATCTTCTGGCAAATACTTTAAAGCCATATTATTTAAAATTAATTATTAAATCTAGGAGAATAAATGGCTTAAAATAATAATTTATATTTGCAGAAGCTAAAAGTTGTTTTATTTTACTTTGACTTTAAAATGAATAAAGATTTTATTTATTACTCTAAATACTTCTTTGAACATAAAAGTGATATTTTGAAATAAAAGATTTTCTTTAAAAAATATTTGAAATAAGATACTATTTATATTTAATTTGAAACATGGAGTATAGAGGTTTTTCTGAATTTTATTTGTTTACAAAGAGTTGTAGTAGGAGAATACACACAGAAGGGAAACTCAGCCTAGCATGGGAATTAAAAGGAGAATGACACATTCTTCCCCTCTGACAAATCCTTCACGGTAAATCCTTATGATTTAGAGTGAACATTATTAATTTTGAAATTCTGATTATAAATATTAACGATTTTTTCAATTTGCAGGCATAGCCTGCTTCCTGTACTGGCCAAAATTTTATTGCTGATATTGAAATAAATTACACTTAACTATTCACTCTGAACTTTTCATGCAATTATGTTTAATATGAACGATTTTATTGATTTACGGATGAAGCCAGTGTTTCTGTACTGACCAAAATTCAATTTCTGATATTTAGATAGGTTATACTTAACTATTCACACTCATTTTTATGCAGTTATATTTAATATTAATGATTTTATCAATTTGCAGGCGTAGACCATGTTCTGTATTGGCCAAAATTTAATTTCTGATATTTTAATATATTACACTTAACTATTCACTCTCAAAATTTTAAGCAACTATCTTTAATATTAACGATTTTATTGATTTGCAGGCAAAGCCTGCCTTTCTCTAATGCTCAATATTCAATTTCTGATATTTAGATACATTACATTTAACAATTAACTCTCAACATTTTATGGAATTATCGTTAATATTAATGCTTTTATTAAATTAAGGCAAAGCCTGCCTTTCTCTAATGCTCAATATTCAATTTCTGATATTTAGATACATTACATTTAGCAATTAACTCTCAAAATTTTATGCAATTATCGTTAATATTAATGCTTTTATTAAATTACGGGCATAGCCTGCCTATCTGTACTGCCCAAATATTAATATCTTATATTTAGATGTGTATTACACTTTCAATTCTGACCAATAATTTGTTCCTGAAGAAATTCTAAATAATGGGACAAGCACTATAACCCATAATATTTTACTGCTCTGGTTTTATGAAAAAAAAATCATTTTCATTTCAGATGAATACAAAAATTGAAAATTCATGGTGGGGGAGGCAAATCGCTTTTGGCACTCTCATACCTCTTAACTCAAATGTAAAATAATTCGTAAACTGCCCCCCCCCCCCCCCCCCCAGTTGAAAATTCAGCAGGCTTTGAGTACTTATCCCACAACAAAGTGACTAATTCATGGAAAAAATATATATACTTCACAAGTCACATCGCCATATTTTCTCAAATGAACATCGTGATGCTGCTCACTGATCATTTATACAGCTAAAAAAACTGACTTATAATTGAATCGAGCATGCAGTGATTTCCCATCGATTTTGGATAATCCCGGTGCTAAATTAACGATGTGATCTCTCAACTATGCTTCACGGGAGCATTAATTATCTACTTCCAAGATCAAAGAAGAAACAAAACTACTCTTTCCCACGGGTCTCGTTCGCGTATGTGTTCTTTATCCATTTCTAAGATTGGAGGTGAATGTTGCGGATCTTCCAACACTCTTTCATTTTAGTTTAGATTTCATTGGTGTTTTTGCCAAGGAGCAAAAAATAATTCACAGCCAAACTCAAGGAGAGACATACGAAGAATAATTTATTTACAAGATTTACAGAGGGAAATATGAACAAGTTGGATATTGTACATCAAACGTTACAAACGAGGTGCGTTCGTACGCACGTTTTAGAATTAAATTCATGATATCCCGTGCGTAGAACGGGTTAAACAGCTAGTTAAGTATATATTTTATGACACTGTTCATACAAATATCTTAACTAGTTATATAAATATTCAGATATATATGTATCAGCTAGTTATATAAATATTCAGATCTTGATGATTTTTAATTCTGTGAAATGAATTATATCGTCTGCAGATTAATTTCTGTCATAAAATAAGTATCTCGGTCGCTTGACGATTTAACATCCATCGGACGCTCCTATAACAAAAAAGCACCGATTTAAAAAAAAAAAAATCAAATTTCTTAATAAATATTTTTATTAATATCTCCTAAAGTTTTGATTCGATTTTAATAAAATTTGAAATGTCTCGACAAAATTCTGCAAAGATAATATATTTTAAATTGCAAACCATTTGGTTGGGTAGTTTTTGCGTTGTTATATGCGGACAGACAGACAGACAGACGGACCAAACGACGACTATAGGTGCTACGTATTTATATAATTACGAACGCACCTAAAAACAGATTCCCATCGGTTGGGATCAGTATGTAAGAGGAGCTCCCATTGGTCTCCTTACAAGTGCTTGCACATATGATGCCACAGCTCGAGCTCCGCTATCGTCAGGGAGAAAATTAAATGGATGTTCACTCGAGTGAAAAACAACCGGCAGTCATTTACTGAGCCGCGATAGAACCCCCCCCCCCCCTTTCTCTTATTCATCCTTAAAAGAAACACATTTGAACATATGACACACACATAATTAAATATCAGAAAAACACATAATTATATCTAAAAAAAATAACACTCTACAATAATATTTAATTTTGTCTAAAGTTAGCATTTTGGTTAACATTTCTGAAACCTTCTGTTTTCCTGAAACATGGTCTAAAACAAATAATTCTTTCATTACAAAATCTTTTACAAAAAAAAAAAATCTTGTGTCAATATATTTTGTTTTTTTATTTTCTACATTGTTTTTTGAAAAATAAATTGCACTCTGACTGTCGCAAAATGTTACAAGTTTTCTTAATTTCTAAATTTAAGTTACATTTGTAATGAAAAAAGAAAAATATATAGAAAAAAAAAGAAGAAAAAATAGGTTTTGGGATTTTTTTAAATAGGATTAATAGTGAATTTTGAATAATTAAATAGACGTTTAAAATTATATTTATAAAATTTTGATTTTCCCAAAAGAGAGGAGAGAGAAATTTTGGTACAGTGATCGAAAGTTGTTATAAGCAAGAAATCGACATTGCGATAGTGAAAAATAAAGAAAGAATAAATTAAACAAATAAAATTCATGGTGGAATAAGTTTTAACACTTTTACCTGAACTGTAGAATATCTGCATACCTGAAACACTTTATATTAAACAGTGTAGTGCCATAATTATTAATTTATTGAGTTTATTATCTTTAATTTATCTGATCAAACTAAAACTTAATTCAACATTTACGAAATAATAAGATATCAGAAATTCGATATATTTCACCAAATTCCATATTTAAATATGTAACGGTCATTCATTTGTGATTAATTTCAAATATTAAATTATCTAAAATTTCACTCTTGATTTAAAGGCACTTATAAAATAATTATTATAATATATATATCAACATGTATTTACAAAGACAAATAGAAAAAAAAAACAGATTCTATAAGAAATTAATTTCTTTATTACAAAAGAAACATATGAAAAATATGATTAAGGATTCTCTGCAAATTCACCTACATAATATTAATACTTATAATTAAAATAAATTTTAGTAATGATTTTACACAATATAAAATTCTAAATATTTTTCACAAAACATAATAACATAGATTGATCTTGCTGTCCTAATGCATTAAACACTTATTTCCAGGGCTGCGGAGTCGGAGTCAGGCCTAATTTTGGACAAAAGAGTCGGAGTCGCTAAAAAACAGGCCAACTCCGACTCCAGCTTGTTTTTTAGACAGTTTGAAGTGAAATTAAACCAATTCATGAAATTTTAAATTTATAACATGTTTTTTTATTTTTATATTTGGACTATATATACAAGGAAACCCAGATTAAACAAGCCCAATATACTGTCCAGTTTACAGTGTATACGAAAACTGCTTTTAATTGAAATCTCTAGTTTATATTTTATATTAGTATGCAGTACTTTCTCTTGGTTTTTGGGGTTTGCAGAACCGAAGGTAATGTGAAAATTGGAAGTTTCTGCTCTCTTTGGAGTCCACAGAATCCAAAATATCATTGTAATAGAAAAATTTTCCCTTTTGTTTTTTTGTTTCCCTCAGATTCTTCAGGTCTGTAGGACCAGGAGTAATGCTAAAATTGTAGTAAATTGTCTCCCCTTTTTTTCGTGTCCCTCCTCCCCCCCCCCCAAAAAAAAAAAAAAAAAAAAAAGTGATATTATAATTTTTTTTCCTGAGTCTGCAGTACTCAAAATAATGATGAAATAGTGAAAGTTCAGTTATTTTTCTCCTTTCGATATTCAGGTTTTGCAGACCCGAAATAAAGCCAAAATTATAAAGTTAATGCAGGAAATACAAAATTTTCCTCTTTATTTTTCTTCCCTTACATCGGAATTTTTCGGGTCTCGAAGACACAATAACTCCAAAATTACAACATTTTGTATTTTCTTTTCCAAGTCAGCGGGATCTGAAATAGTAACATTTCCATTTATTTACTTCTTTAGATTTCAATATTTGGATTTTTCGGGTCTGCAGGACCCAAAATTGTATGATTAATAATGCTGAAAATATAAAATTTCTGCCCCTTTATTATGAAGCTGTGAGTACAGAATTAATGCTAAAATAGTAAAATTTTCATTTTTATTTTTCTTACATTCCCCCATAATTTTTCGGGTTCTGTAGACCCCCCAAATGATGCTTAAATTGTAAAATTTTCGCCTCTTATTTTTTGGGTCTGCAGGAATAGATATAAAACCAAAATTAAACATTCTTTCACCCATATTTTGATGAAAAAAGGGAAAACCTTTTATACTAAAATACTGTCAGAAGTTTGCCGCTGCAGTAAATGAGTCCTCGTCTTGACTACTTATTACAGCTTATACCCATAATTCATCCAAAAATATACACATCATATACTTCAAGGTCAAACAGGAATGTAACAGCAGGTTGCAGTGTTGCCAGTTGAGTTTTTTTAAATTCTGATTGCTTGATTGCTGCCATTTTTTTTAATAGTAATATTTTCTTTATTTAATGACAAATTTAATAAAGCGACTACAGTCAAACCTCGTTAACACGAAATTGAAGGGACTGCGAATTTATTTCGTGTTAACCGTCAGAATAGTGAGGCCATCTATGTTAGATATAAAAACTAAATAAATTGACCTACAAATATAACCCTGCTCATAAAATCATAAATTAATAAAAAATAGAAAATTTCATTAACAAACTAGTCGTCATTGTTTAGGCAATAATAAATTTATTTACTTGCTAATCATTTTTTTAAAGTCCGTTATTGACTTTTGCTTCAATTTTTGT
This sequence comes from Maratus michaelseni, assembly GCA_963931845.1. NCBI lineage: Eukaryota > Metazoa > Arthropoda > Arachnida > Araneae > Salticidae > Maratus > Maratus michaelseni. The sequence continues at coordinate 36,722,053 of OZ007591.1, read as the reverse complement.
AGAGTAGTTCTTTTAGAAACGTATGGAACTCATCTAATTTGTTCAAAGTTCTGGAAGCAACCTGTTATTCCAGAAGGAAACGTACAGTTTTCAATGCTGTGGTAGATTATTTTAATGACACTAAACTTTTCCGTTCGGTGTCAATTTCTTCCTCCTCGTCCGACTCTTCAATGTTGTCTTTTTTTTTTTTTTTTTTTTTCAGCAATTATTTCTTAGTCTGTCGTCACATCCGAAGTCAGCACATCTTCATCTATGGAAATGTACTCGGAAAAAACAATGCCTAAGAAAGAATTTCCTGTTTTTTGGCTACATGTCTTTTTGTAGATAATTCTATGACGCTCTTTAAATCTTTTCAGTCATCCGTTAGAACAAATGAAGTTGCTCTCATCGAGCAGCAGCAAAAGCCTTTGCTTTCTCTTACAAAATTGCAAAATTCAAAACAATATTCTAGCTTCTTGCCTCTTTTATACACCGCAAGAGAACAATTTCAATTTATTCATTCTTTCTTCTACACATTCGTTTTCTGACTGTTTTGAATTGACTCACAGCATAAGCAGTTTCAATCTTTTCACGATTCTTTAAAATTGTAGAGAGGCTCAATTGTAGAAGTATTGAAGGTGTCACATACTTCGCGGCATTTTCTGATTTTTTCAGCACTTTATTGCTAACTTCGTTTAAAGTTTTTTGGTTGGTTTCTAAAGATGCTGCTTGTTGTTTTCGACTCATCTTTCACAGAATTCTACAGAGCAACTGCGAACAGAGTTTCAATTATGTTAGTCAGGTAGTGAAATAAGGATTGTCATTCACAGATAGGGGAATTCGGAAACCCGGTTTATGTCTCTATTCTCTATCAATACAGTTAACCGGGTAATGGGAGAATCACTTTCAAAAAAGAAATTCCTTCACCCAATCTTTCATTGTGACTGATCTTTGTAGCTCATATAGCTCATAAGGTTAATGTGGGAACACTTGCGCACATTAGAGATAAAAGAAAAGCAGGGATTAGTCAGGAATTCAGTATTTCACGATTTTCTGAAACCCTTTTCCACTTTATATCTTTTTCAAACGACAAGAAAATTCCCTTTTTAGTAAGAGTATGTGACATGTAAGTTAGTTTGAAATATCGGAAAAAACATTACATAAGGATTTTTTTTTTTTTTTTTTTTTTTACTTTGGAGCAAAAAAAAAAAATAAATAAATAAATAAAAATTCGCCTTAAGCGGGAATTTCTGAAATTATATTTCACGTTAAACGAATTAATTAACATTGATTTTCAGACTCATCTGACGGGACCTCAGTATTATTTCGTGTTAAGCGATTTCGTGTTAACGAGGTTCGACTGTATTACTATTTCAAAATAAATGACAGCAATAAAGCAATCTGAATAATAGGAATCAACAGGCAATACTAGTACTTTTGGCGTCCTGGAGTCTGAGTCGGTTCCTTTAAAATTTCAAGAGTCAGAGTCGGTCATTTTTCCCACCGACTCCGCAGCCCTGCTTATTTCACTCGCTTCAAAGAAGCTATTGATGAATGTATTAAATAAAAGCGATTTTGCACAAACAACTTCCAGAGATAAAGTTCCCCTTAAAACGCAGATGTTATCAAGTGTTCGATCAAATCTCTTGTAAATAACTTCTATGACAAGAGAAATCCTCGTAAAGTTGAAGATGTTAGCAAGTGTTTGTTTAAATAAATATGATCAAATCGTAAAACCAAATGGCGAAATATCTACATATAGTACTTTGTGCAGTTATTCCCGAAAACAAATAAAGTAAAAGAAATTTCTCACCACAAAGGTCACTTTCATCATTTTAAGTAGTCACTTGACAATCATTTATTATTCTTCTTACTCAAAATATCTCCGGGAACTACTTGACATTTAAAGTGCAGATATGGCCGACATATTTCTGTCATTATATGGTTGACTTGCATCAAGCTGTAAAATACGAGATTCAGCGACGAAGAATGTACTTCAGAATAGTTGAAGACTTAAAAAGGAATGTCCAATTATTTGGTTAAAATCATAGATGTTTATTGTTTTTATTTAATTTAATACTTAACTGTTGTATAGGCTATATCAGAAGTGGACCCGTTTAGCCTACGCCGGCATGCCGTAATATCAGGGACTCTAACAAAACACGTCTGATTGTCCTGAAATTTTTTAAGGAAGAGAGCGAATGCTTTCCAGACAACGCCGAACTTCACGATTGCACGCCAAAACCTCTCAGCCAATAGGAGGGCTCCACACCATTACAGCGTTAAAACCTCTCTGGAAATGATATGATGCCATAGGAAAAATACATAAAATTTGAAATTACGATACGCAAAATCAGATTTGCACTCGCAAAGCCTAGCGGCAGCGAAACGAAATTAATGTGTGATTGGCAACCGCATATAGAATTTGAAAACGGTCAGGAAGGAACAATAAAAAACAGAGATGGCGATTGTTTATAAACAGAAAGAAATAAAACTTAAAGTTATAGTTGCCAATGTCCCGCAATGGCGCAGACGGTAAAGCTCGGCTCTCGTAAGATCGCCGAAAGCCAAGCAGCATCGACAGCGGTCAGTGCTTGGGAGGGTGCATCGTCTATCCTCTCTCGTCTGCCTCTGCTGTGGGACTGTGTACATTAATGGGAGCTGGTGCACGTTAAATCTGTCCGTGGCTCCAAAGTCCTCCAAGTTCTGTATAAGCGCTACCTCTGGGGGTGCCAATCCAAATGCAGGTCTTTCATCTGGAATTGGTTCAAAATTAGGAGACCTGGGGGGGATAGTACAATAGACCTCTGGTCGCGGTGCTTTGGCTTTCGAGCCTCCCCCCCTCAGTAATACAGTATAGTTGCCGATCGAATAAATAAATTAAAAGTAACTAAATATTAAATTTTAAATATTGAAAAAGAATTAATAAAGTAGATGTATGTCTGTGACATAACAACATTCATTCAGGACACGAGACAGCCATAGAATTTCTTTTACTAATTCAGAATCGGATAGGGCAATAAATTCTGATTCCATGGTTGATAAAGCTACAGAATGCTGCTTAGAGAGCAACCATGAGATTGGAACATTTCCCATCATGACAACAAAACAATTGGTATTGTGAGAGAATTCTCATGTTTCTTTTTAGCTGTGCATTTCCCTTTCGATCATCACTTTCCTTTTGATCATGCATGATTTTTCAATTCTTGGCATATAATTCTGAAGTTCTAAATTCTAAGCCTAAGATTACCATTGTTGCCGATGGCTGCCATTTAGGTTTCTTCCCAGGCAAGCTCATTTCTCTTTCCTACAATTTTCGAGTGTGCAATTGTTGCCAATTTTTTCTTCTCATTGGATAACTTATTTTCCTCTCGAGAGGAAGGGTTTGCAACAGTGTTTATATTGTGTGTGTATTTAAAAAAGTTTATTTTGTTTTCAAATAGCTTTCATTTGATCTTTGATAATTTGTCATCATTCTTAATTATCAAATGATTTTAAAAATCCCCTTTTCACACTTTTGTCATCCCTGTTTCCTGGTATTTATTAGCATGTCTCTCAAAATTTAATTCAGAATTTATTGTGAGAGAATTCTCATGTTGCTTTTTAGCTGTGCATTTCCCTTTCGATCATCACTTTCCTTTTGATCATGCATGATTTTTCAATTTTTGGCATATAATTCTGAAGTTCTAAATTCTAAGCCTAAGATTACCATTGTTGCCGATGGCTACCATTTAGGTTTCTTCCCAGGCAAGCTCATTTCTCTTTCCCACAATTTTCGAGTGTGCAATTGCTGCCAATCTTTTCTTCTCATTGGATAACTTATTTTCCTCTCGAGAGGAAGGGTTTGCAACAGTGTTTATATTGTGTGTGTATTTAAAAAAGTTTATTTTGTTTTCAAATAGCTTTCATTTGATCTTTGATAATTTGTCATCATTCTTAATTATCAAATGATTTAAAAAATCCCCTTTTCACACTTTTGTCATCCCTGTTTCCTGGTATTTATTAGCATGTCTCTCAAAATTTAATTCAGAATTTATTGTGAGAGAATTCTCATGTTGCTTTTTAGCTGTGCATTTCCCTTTCGATCATCACTTTCCTTTTGATCATGCATGATTTTTCAATTCTCGGCATATAAATCTGAAGTTCTAAATTCTAAGCCTAACCTTACCATTGTTGCCGATGGCTGCCATTTAGGTTTCTTCCCAGGCAAGCTCATTTCTCTTTCCCACAATTTTCAAGTGTGCAATTGTTGCCAATCTTTTCTTCTCATTGGATAACTTATTTTCCTCTCGAGAGGAAGGGTTTGCAACAGTGTTTATATAGTGTGTGTATTTAAAAAAGTTTATTTTGGTTTCAAATAGCTTTCATTTGATCTTTGATAATTTGTCATCATTCTTAATTATCAAATGATTTTAAAAATCCCCTTTTCACACTTTTGTCATCCCTGTTTCCTGGTATTTATTAGCATGTCTCTCAAAATTTAATTCAGAATTTAGTTTGATGTATTTATATCATTGGCGTCAACTTGCCATGCTTGATTAAATATGCGGATTTAAAAGTTTCAAGTGTTCTGTGGACAGTGTGATGCTGTGAATTGATTGCCATGATTTGCAGCGCTTTGCTGTATATTTCTAAATTTATAATCCTAAGATATGCACCGAACAACCTCTGTTAATAAGTTTGTCTTTCGGAATTTTAAGAAGATTTCCACCATTTTAATTTTTAAGAGTGGAATTTTCTGCTGATTTGTTGGATTCACAATAAACATTTTCAACCGAACTCCTGTGTATTTTATTCAAGCCTATTGGATTATTAACTTTATCATTTTTAAGTAAGATACATTTTATTTTCTCTTCAATTATGACATGAAAGAATACGCAAATCAGATTTGCATTTAGGTTACTGCTTCTCATCTATAATAACTATCACGACATAATGTAACTTTTATGATCATAGCCTCAAGATAATTAATTCTTGAATAAATAAATACAGTTTTCTCATTATGATTTTAAGCACCCATAATCATTTGTTATCACCACACTTGGGACAGCCTAAAATATACCACAGTGGGCTGAAAATTAAAATACTGTTAGGTATGATTAAAAAATGTTCCATAATTCGAAATGATTTCAAATTTTTCCAATTTTCTCTCTTAAAAGAAGTCATACGATTTTTCTGTAAAAAAGACCACATGCTGGCTATGTATATATATGTGTGTGTATGTCATTAACAGTTTTAATTTTTTTATTTTAGGTTGTAGAAGATGGCTATGAATTTTTTGCCAAACGTCAGTTAGTTACTTTATTCTCTGCTCCTAACTATTGTGGTGAATTTGATAATGCTGGTGGCATGATGTCTGTGGATGAAACACTCATGTGTTCTTTCCAGGTAAATTCATCTCAGAATTATAAAATTGGTCTTTTTCTTTTTTCTTAATCTGAATTGTTAATGTTACTTGTCTCACAGCACAAAAATCATGAAAATATTTTGCTTTTTGAGTTTTATTTATGATTTGATATTCATTTTGATATAGCTGCAAAGTGTTCCTATTTAATTAGATTTTTTCTGATATTTTCAGTGTCCTATGAAAACCCAGCAATTCTGAGAAAAAAAATCTGACAAAATAAGCCTAATGGCTGCGAAAGTGCAACAATTCAATTTTAAATACTAAAAAGGGAGAAAATAAAATATAAATAAAAAATTTGCGTGTAATAATTAAAAAAGTACTCTTTATCAATTAATAATTTCATATTGAATTATCATTATACGTTGAGAAATCAATTAGAAATTCTAAAAAGTTAGTTTTAAAACTGTTGCTTTTCTTTCCTGTTAGCTATATCTTTAAAAAATCCTTCCGGACTGTACCAGGAGGAAAAGGTAGCTTTTATAGTCTGTGTTTTTAAAAATTCAACTCATTTTACTCAAACACCTGAAGCTAAAATGCTTGGAACCCGATTATAGAAGGTTCAATCCTGGTTTTTGTTAATACTAAATTTGAATATGAATTTCAGCATGAATTACAGCTTAACAAATATTAGATTCTTTCAAAATCTCAGCCACCTTAAAATTTCAAGCTGCTATTTTTCAAAATATAGCCAAAACAAAAAATGTTCCGGAATTCTTGTATCACGTTCTAACACTTAACGGAACAGCACAATAGACCTCTGGTCGTGATGCTTTGGCTTTCGAGCCCTTTCCCCAAGTAATACAGTAAACACTTAACGCAACGGAAACAATTTTTTTAATTTATAATTTTTTGTACATCTTTTTGAATTTTTAAAATTTTTGAATTTTTAAAAATTTTTAATTTTTTAACTGGTTGCCATTTTGAAACAAGATGGCGGATGAAGCTGGCCAACAAACTCGATCGAGACCTTGCTATGTCCTATGCACATACTCAGTCAGATCTAAATCGGTTCATAAATAAGAAAGTTACAGTATGACAAATGTCAGATATATATATATATATATTTATTTATTTATATATATATATATATATATATATATATATATATATATATATATGTTATGGTCAATATGATTAATCCGGTTATTATTAATAATGACCGGATTAATCATATTGACCGTAACACACACACATATATATATATATATATATATCAACATTTGAGCGGAGGGAGGTTTTTTTTTTTTTTTTGGGGGGGGGGGTGCAAACACGGCAAAAATCCTAATTTAAAATAAATAAAAAATTCCAGAGTTTGCCCTTTCTATTAAGCATAAATGAAAGTGGTGAATTTTCAGGTTCGGTGCCCATGTCATATTAATGTATTTTAGCTGAAATTTTTGGAATAATCATGAATTGCAGTCATAAAATTAGATGTAATTTTCAAGATAAACATTAATGTGTATAAAAGAGTGTTATTTAAGAAAGCTATTTTTACTTTTATATTTGTGTGAGAATGAGTATGAACCCTGTTTTAGTAAACTAATGTTATGTGTGCTCTTTGCAAAATCGCAGTTTCATATGTTTGCCATGTTCATTTGGAAGAAAGAAAAATTTTGTTTTCTTTGAAAAATTTTTTGGCAGGAAAAAATAATAATAATTTAACATATTACAATAACCATTGGGAAAATGTTCCAAAAGCTTTTTAAAAAAAAAAAAAATTGTACTTTTGTGTTATAGCAGCCTCCACAATTACGATTTTGCCAAGGTTGCAGTTATGATTTCGCCAAGATCATCGCAAAGCTTATATATGCATTCTATGTACGCATATACATATATTCCTATATACGCATATATATATGTGTGTGCCATATATGTCATTATACACATTATTTACGTCTTATATGTCATATATACATCATATGCACATGTCATACATCATATATGACTATAACGTGGCCACATATGTCAAGAAACGCTATATATATATTATAATGTCATACATGCTTTATAATTTGCTGATAAATTTTGGTCGCTTGGCGATTCATCCTTGGGGGCCGCTATAACACAAAAGTACCAAATTTAAATTTATTAATGAAAACAGAAACAAATTAAAGTTTGGTACAATTTCTATTTGTGGACCATCCCCTAAGCAAAATTTAAGTATTGCTTTAACACTTGTTTAGATTGATGTCTGAGCTAAAGGTATTTTGAGGAAATTAAAGTTGAAGACCACGTTTTTTGCTTTATAAGACTATTTCTCATCCAACGTCAATTTTTGAATTCTGCTTTTTTTTTTCATATCTGATAATTTGCATCTATCCTTTTTGTAACTTTAACATTTTTGTAATGATTTTATGCATTTCTATTGCCTATTCAAAGAAAAATTCTCCTAAAGTTACAGAATTTCGTTAAAAACGCTTAAAAAAATAAAGTGATGTCGTCAAGAGGTCCATTCTCAACCAAAAACAACCATTTTCCCAATGGTTAAAAAAAAAAAAAAAAAAAAAAAACTAAATTAACAGGGTTTATAGGTTAAAAGTCCTTAAATTTTTAACTGTAATTTTTGGTCCTTGAAGTGTTTATTTTTATGTAAAATCTGCAAAAAGTCCTTAAAAGTGCTTAACCCTCTGACTGTCCAGGAAAAGGACAAAATTGTAATGTTCTTTTAAAAAAAAACAATGAAAAATATTTAATACGAGATATATTCGTACTCTGTATTTTATTTTAAACTAGCTGACCCACCCAGCATTGCCCAGGCCCGTGATAAAACCTTAAATAAACCCCAAATTTGCATTATTTTATATATTTTACCCGATTTTGTATGAATTTATATCTTTATTGACAAAATCTCAAAATTGTAATAAATATTTACTTCTTTTTTCAAGTAGGATCGTTATATAGTTTTAAGAAAATAGCTTTTGTTGTCCAAGTCCTTTGAAATTTTCAATTGCCATAAATATGACGGTTTTTACAGCCCGTGTAAAAATTACATCAGAAATATTGTTATCTGGTTGCAAAATAAATGGTTTCTTTTCGCATCACGTCTGTTAACATAAAAAAAAAATAGTATTTGTCATCCAATCTCTCTGAAATTTTAGTCGTTTATAAATATAACTGTTTTCAAGTCCTTTATACAAATTATGTGAAAATATATGCATTTTAAATAGTGAAAACGTTACCAGAAGCCGAGCGTGACTGCTGAAAACATCCCGCTATTATAGGTTTTTGCCGAAAATATCTCAGATTTTAATTTAAAGAAATACTTGTTCTCGTCCGAACGCTTCGAAATTCTTGTAGGTAATGTAAATCTGGTCTACTGAGATGTTCTAAAAAGATTGCATCGAAAGACGAATCTTTAGTAATTTTTAGTGCAAGAAAAAAAAATCTTCTCACTAGGCTCGAAATGACATGCGTTCGCCGATGTTTTTCAAAGGGTTAAAATCCGTATTTAAAAAAAAAATAATTATACCGTCTATTAGAAGGTTTCAGATTTAAGAGCATATGTTTGGTTTGTCTGTATCTCTAAAATTGTGCTATTGAGGGGCGTTGACGTAAGAGAGAAAACATAAACCCGGGAAAACGACCCTTTTTCAAAAATGTTTTTCAAAGGGTTAACATAATTTTTTTCCCGAATTGATTACGGCATTGGAGACGTAAGAGTGCGATCTTTTATAATATGCTTTTTGTTTTTAAATAAACTGAACTGTTTAGTCGATAGAATTTAAAACAGAATTGCGAAATAAATGCATTCTTCATGTAAATGGTTTTTCATTATCTTGCGATGCCGTAAATCGGGTTCTGGGCATGTGTGAGTTCTGAAACATTATTTTGTAAATAATAATAATTAAAAAATTCACCCAGAGATGGAATTTAAACATAATTTATTTTTTAAAGAATTTTGATTATATTTAGGTTTGTTTGCTGGTTCTGATAATATTTAGGTTGTTTTTTTTTTTTTTGTTTTTTTTTTTGCTTACACAGAAATTTTTTTTTTCTCAACTTGTAGATTTTGAAACCATCTGAGAAAAAAGCCAAATATCAGTATGGTGGACTGAACACTGGAAGGCCAGTTACACCTCCTCGTGGCCCAGTGAAAAAGAAGTAAATCTGTTGCCATGTATATTACGCTTTCCCTTGTTGCTTCCAGTATTTCTATTATTTTGTGAAAATAAAACTCCATAAGCTCTTAACATTGCTTTATTCTAGCTTTATTATATTTATCTCACCGATTGACTTCTCTTCTGTAAAGCTATGTAAAGCATCCATGTTTATATAATAAAACAGAAAATAAAAAAGTTCAATGCACAACTTTAGGAAATAAAATGCTTTTGTCTTTAAATGTTAATCATTTAGGTTAGGAGTTACCCTTTTAGTTCTCATCAATATTTGACACTTATTATTTCGTAATTCATATGTCCTAATGCAGTTCTCACTGTGGATTTTTAGTGAGCCCTAATTCTTTATCTTATTTAGTTTTTTTTTTTTTGGTATGCAACAGAAGTATTATATTCATGAGCTTCAATTTAACCATGGATGTTTGGAATCAGGTTGTAGAATTTTTTTGGAAAAGACTAAATCTTTTTACTACTGTTGTAGAGCCAATCCTGATTTCCTTATGTATTGTAGATAACCCCTGAATTTTTTCATTTATTCCCCCCCCCTCCCCCAGTTATTTCATCATTCTGTAAATTTTTCTCATTTTGATTATTTCATTGACACACATTATCCTGTATGTATATTTCTATCTCATAAGCTTGTAATTTAAAAAGTGCATATTTTGGATTTATATAGCATGTATCATAAAAGAAAAGCTTATCAATATATCTTAATTGAATGCATCAAGATAAAATGTTTTGTTTGATAGTGGATCAGTAAAATACAAATATTATTAATATATATATATATATATAAACTTTTGTAAAATATCTTTCTTAGATTGCTAAACTAACAGGTCAACTATTTAATAAAAGTATGCTGCATTTTCATTTTGTAATTTTTTTTTTTTTACATTCCTTATTTTACATATTTGTTACATATTTAAAATTTTCTATTGCCAGAATAAAAATATTTCTATATAAATTGATAAAAATTATCTACGGTTATCTTTGAGTTAATTTTATTCTTGTTTGCTAGTGGAAAATAATAATTTGCTTTTCCTTTTGAATTAGCTGGTGCTAATTTAGAAGGTCATTTTACTAGCTGATATTTCAAAACTTTGGTTATAATATTTGCATCTATTCATTGTATTTTTGTTTTTGTCGTCGCATAGTTTTTCTTTTTGTAATATATCTTCTTTAAAGTCTGGTATGAAAATACATACTTTCACCAGTTTGTTGCAGTGTATTATTTCCTGTTAGATATATATTATCATAAACATAGTTTGTGCATTTAGGGAGAGGGAAATCTTGTTGCATTGAACTAAGATGTATATGTTTAGTTTTGCATGTTAAGTTTATAGTACTTCAAATTGAAAACATTGTGATGTTAAAAAAAAAATAAACTTTGCATTGTGTTCTAAAAGATATTTACTTATTAAAAAATAAATAAATAAAATAGCAGACTCCGGCCATGTAAAATGTCAAGAATTGTGATTATTTTGAATTATCATCAGTTCCATTAGTACAAATACAATTCATGGATGGCTTGGTAAGAAGTTTTTGTTTTTACCATTTGTGAAGCCCTTTGCCATATATGACATTTAACAAGAAATAAAATAAATTTCTTGAAGATTTACAGATTTGTCTCTGCCTTTATGTTCATTGTTGTGTGGATTCCTGAAAAAGTCATTTGGAATTATGTGTGGATATATCATATTAAGAATATGTATTCATTAAACAAGTATAGTTTTAACCTCTGTTTCAATTTATTTGTGTAGATTTTTCCTTTTATTATTTGTTTATATATTTTTCACTGTTTCATTGCTAATTTTTTTTGCATGCATCTTACAATAAATTTAAAACAAACATGAAAAAAAATTAAATGTATAAAATTATTTAATAAGATTAATGACTGTCAAACATGTCTTACAGTTTATGGAAAGACATTTATGAATTTCATATTACGATGTTTCTGTTGTAAGCAACAAATAAATATCTATTACTGTATTTTTTTTTCTTCCATTCGGTAATTCTTTTGGTTCTAAAAACTAGAGACTTTAAGAAGTGTGTGTGTTTTCTTTTAGAAAGAATACTGATTGAAATTCATTTCTTGAATAAAAACTGGGAGTACCATAAGCAATGTATACAAAAATAAAATACTTTAATAAAATGAACAAATATATTGCAGGTTCGTTAATTTTTAGATAACTTTTATAAATTAGCAAAAAAACTGTCTGTTATATAGTTATTTAAGAGTAATCTACAGTGAAAAGGGGGAGGGGGGTAAATTGGTGAGAAATTGTTAGTCAAATTTTAACAGTCTAGTAATGAAAGGTGCAGATTTTCTGTAAGAGAATTAAGTACATTTAAATTGACTATACATTAAAACATCTGAATCTACATACAGTGAAACTCCAAATACCCAGACTAATGTGTTTTGAACGTAACTTGGATATGCAGAGAGCCAATAATTAAGGCCATCACCAAATAAAAGTTATGATGTGAAATATAAATTATCTAAAATTGCTATTGTTTAATCCTAATGTATTGAACTTAGACTTTAAATTGTCCAATTACAGACTTTGGAAATTCTAATACATTTTTATGTTGGTTTAAATAGGAATTCCATGGAAATTGCATTTTGGCTTAGGAATACATACAATTCACTTTTCAATAATTTTTTTTTTTAATCCTGAAATATGTTTTTTCATTTTCTGATATCATTCCAGATGACTGGGGTTTGAATAGATGAAATTTTACTGTACTTTTTTTCTTCTTGAGTGTGTGTAGTTTTGCAGCAGTGATATATCATGTGATTTGAAACTAGGCAAGCTACAAAAACTATCTGTAGAAAAATTACCACTTTGCAAATTTTAACAACATGGATTTTTTTTTTTTTTTTTTTTTTTTATTTAAGTAGTATATTTAGAAGCATTGCTTGTCTTTTTAAAAATTCTAAATATAAATAATTGCAAAAAAATTATCACAAACATTATTAAAACAAATGAACCTGTAATATCTAAATTGTTAAAGCTTAAATATCTGAAAGTTAAGCAAAAATTTTATGTAGAAGGAAATTTAGACCAATTCCACGTATGGTGTTTTGGTGCGATTTGGAAGGAAAAAAATCATCAAGCCTAAGTTGTAGATTAAAAATCTGCACATGCCAAAATTTTCGGCCTGACTCAGCCTGGTGTAAAAGCTAACAGTTCAGCCCGGGCCCAGGCAGGTCTGTTTTTTAAATTTTTCTAGAAGTACATGGCTCTGCCCAGTGCAGACAAAAATAAATGAAATCTGGTCTAACCTGCACCAGCCCAACTCAATTTTTAAAAATAACCAATATTTCTTAAACAACATGTTAGACTATATTTAAAATTCTTTTAAAAGAATATTTCATACATTTATGTAAAAAGTACAAAATTTTTTTAGCATATGTGTCTACAAGACATAGAATATGGAATAACAACATTGATTACTTATACAGGTACTTTTCGGTTAGCCGGGTGCCAGTGATATATATACATGCATATATACACATATATCTGCATATACATATACATACATACATATATATATGTACATATATGTATGTATGTATATATATGTATATACATATGTATTTATATGTGTGCATATATCACTGGCGCCCGGCTAACCGAAAAGTACCCTTATACAAATATATTTAAATGAAGATTCGTTAGAAAAAATAATGTAGTTTAAAGCGAATACTAAAGATAGTTTTTTAAAAATTGTAAATTTGTAGCTTTACGAGAGGGAAAAAAAAATGCATTTTAAAAATTACTATATTTTCATAAAAATATTGGCAGCCCTAGACAGACTGTAAAGAATAAGTTTTATACCGATCCCAGCTTGAATCTGGGGGGAGGGGGGGGGGTGGGTAACAAACTAGTACTTTATATACAGATATCATATCTTGTATGATACCTATAGTTGTAGGGAAAATTCAAATGCTTTATTTAATAATTGAAAACAAGAGCATAATTTCAGATTTTGCTTAGAAGGGCTAAAATTCTTTTGTTGGATATAGTAAATAAAGATCTTCAGTTAATTTTTGTACATATTTTCAAAGGAATATTTTTATTATAATTCATTTACATGCAATTATTAATGTATAGATAAAAGCAAGAGAAAATGTTTAACTAATAATAATAAATTGATAAAGAAAAGGAGAGGGAAATTTTTCCTCTCCTTAAATGACACCCTTGAATTGAAAAGTATTTCTACTAATTAACAACATAACAATAAATTAAATTCACCATTTGATACAAATAAAAAGAAGCATTGAAAAAGCAGCTGTGAGCTTTTGGCTGCAGCTCTTCTAACGGTGAATCTACTTTTTCTATATTGATTGCCATTAATCAGATTCAAAAATTTTCCATGATGCATCAAAGAATAGCCGAAAGAAAACACAAATTTAAGAGCAGTGCTTAAAAAGTTAGAATATGAAAAGAGAGAAGATTGCAGTTTGTATATAATGAAGTTTTTATACAATTTGTTTTGCTTTCAATATGCATGTATATTATTTGCTATAAAAAAAAACTTCATCTTAACATAAAATTTCTTCCAACTTTTAAAACATCTCTGTAAAATTCGTTTAGAGGGACACACAAAATTCCGTTACATTATGATCTATGGGGAATAATCATTAGCGGTGAAATTTAATGATATTGCAATATTTCAAACATAATGAAATTTATATGAATCATACTTTCTATAGAATATAGAGTCCATAGTATTTAGAGTTTGAAATAATATAATATCACACACGGGGGTCACACTGTGTGTCGAAAATTTTAGGTAATTGTGCCATATCTCAGCAGCAGTTTTAAGTAAGAATGTGAAACTCCGCTTTACAAGTCTACAAAAAAAAAGTAGTTAATCATGTATTTCAACGACTTTAGAGCTAGCAAGTTTGTGGGAACATCGGCTGTGAACCCGATTGCAGAACATTAGACGAAAAACAGAACTATTGCTGATTTTTTATTATATACTAGCTGGTCGCTTACGAGTGGGGCCCAGATACAAAGTACTACTTGAGCCCCACCCCAGATAATCACGGTTAGGGCCGTATTTTGTCAGAAGGCTCATGAAAAAAAACATTGTCGCAAAATCTTTATTTAAGTGCTTTTTAATATTCTTATTAGTTATTTTTGTATACTTTTAATTTATTTTATTTACATTTTTCTGGTTGCATATAAAATGAACTTTCTGGGCCCCAAGCGAAATCAGGGCAGTATGCTGCACTATGTATCTGGGCCCCACTCGGAAATGACCGGCTAGACGGGTTAAGAGTGAAACAATATATTAATAAAAAGTAAAGTGCCCAGTTAAACTGATGGCATTGAGCTCGAAGAATTCTTGATTAAAAATTCATCTAAAAGATGTGCTCTCTGAAATTTATTAAATAAATCCAGACAACATTAAATTTATCAAACATGACTTCACTTTAAGAAACAATGGAATTCTTTAAAAATATCTAAAAAGATTATTGCTGACATTTGTAGCAAGCACTAGACTAGAGATCGTCCGAAACAGGTTTTTAAGACCTAAACCTAAACCGAATTTCAGTGATCTTCTTACTTTCGGCCAAAACCGAAAGTGTCAAAAAAATTTAAAAACTGATTAATACATAACTGCATATAATTATTAATTAATTAACTAATTAATAACAAATAATTAATGATTACTTAATAATAACTAATTACGTTACTAAAATAATTTATTAATTATATGTGTATTGAACCACATTTTTAACAAACAAACGTACATATATATGTGTGTGTATAAGTTTCAAACAAAAATGAAACATAAATAATACAACTTTTATATTTTATCATTTTATAACAACCAACTTTTGAAATTTAAACTACTAATAACAACTAACTTTTGAAATTTACACCGCTCAAAACAATTTATAAATTTGTTTTAATTTAAAACTCTCTCTCTTAAGATTTATGGTTGATATAGACCTCTCAAGAAAACATTCATGAATGTAGGAACTTTTGTCTAAATTGATGCGAAATATTGCATTTACTTTGCTATGCATGTTACCTGAACAATATTTTGCATAGAAATAGCAGTATACATAATTATTAATTAAGCGTTAATTTTATTAAAATGAATTTAAGTAAAAATTATTTATTGAAATTAGTTAATTAAATATGTTTCTATAAACATATAAAAATAATAAAATTAATGTAATTCAAAATAATGCATTTAATCAATACCAGAGGGCCCGTGCGAGGATTTCGCACTGAAATCTAATATTTTTTAGGTACATCTCTATTATCCCGTCGACCACTTTTCATAACAAAAAACTATCGCCAAACTGTAAGATTAAATGCCAAAAATGCAGTCCCATTTACTTGATGTCATAAGCATTATACGTGTTTGTTACGTCAGCAAGTGGTTTTTAACTCGACATTTGCGTGTATTTTTCATTATGTTTTACTGATTTATTAGTTATTTCATTAATTAAAATAACAATTGTGTCCTTAAATTCTTATATTTTATTTATTTATTTATTTTGATATTCCAATGGCAACGTTCTCCCGTTTATTTGGCGATAGTTTTTTGTTATGAAAAGTGGTCGACGGGATAATAGAGAAGTACCATTTTTTATCAATATGTAATATTTCTTAGATGCAGGTTTAAACTTCTAAAGAAAAAGCAAGGATAAAAATATCTGCAAGCAACATTTAGTTTTTTGTTAAGCCAGAATATCATCTAATTTATTCCATCAATGTTATAGTAAAAATTGATCCAAGACTGCAAAATGCATGTGCGAGAAAAAAAATTAACAATCATATTTTTACTGCATTAGAGGATGACGTCATTCGCTTCGAGAAAAACATGGGACTTAGAAATATAAATCTAAACATTTCAATTTCAATTTCGCTTTTTAATCATAAGTATAAAATAAACCTGTGTGGTGTTTTTTATAATAATTGCTATGAGCATCATATAATGTGGTATTTTATTTCTGTGGCAACAATAATTTGAAGAAAACCTTTCCTTTTTTTTCATGAAAACAATGCCGATTTAATTTTTAATTTTCAGCAAATATTAATCAAAAACATGTTTTAACGAAATGTTAATTGTGCTATGTCAGAAGCCTGTGCAAAATCCTTTCATATGGTATCTCATTCGCCGTTCTGCATTTCATATTTTCTGAAAAAAAGGGATGTTGACAGGAGAAATAATATATATGATTATTAATACCTTTTATGCACCCACATGTGCAATTTTTTACAAACAAGAGTGTCAGCTGAGAAGGTAGAAGGGGGGCAGTTTCACCCTCAAAGAATGTGATAAGAAAATATGAGACATTATAGGTTAGTTTAAGTAAAGGGTACAAAAGATAAAATAATTTGTTCAATTTCACTAAAAAAGGAAAATTAGCATTAAGACAACATTTTAAGCCTAGAAATTATTAATGATAAATTTTATTTTCCATTTCAGTATTCTCAAAGTGAGATATGTTTAACATTATTTTGTACTTTAGCTAATTTTAAATATGTATATAAGGATAAAAATGTAACAGTTGTCAGTGTTCTTTTAGGATGTGCACAATAAGATGAAAATAAATCTTTGCTCACTCACCGCTTCCACCCCCCACCCCAAAAAAAAACTTTGCCACTCCCTCCCTCCCTAAGAACGAATTTCATCTAATAAAAAAATATTTTAAGTGTACTTACCTCGATATATCTTTTGTAATAAATTTCTTAAATCTTCATATGTTTTAACACCTTTCTCATAAAGCATTCGAAACAATCTGCTGTTTCAAAGTAAAAATTTTCTATTACTGTTAAGTTTGCAGCATTTAAAGATCACATGATAAGCGTCTTTTAAGTTTAGTCATATATGCATCGCTTGCTTTATAATTTACACTCTCATCATGAATCAGTCATGACGGATAATGATAACAGTGGAGTTCACAGCAATAAACAGAGTCTCATTCAGTGGCGTAGCTACGCTTTTTGGCGCCTGGTGCAGGAGGAAATTCAGCGCCCCCCCCTCCCTTTCTTAAATATAAAATAACCACAATATTTTCCTCGAGACAATAAAAGTACTTCCGGCTTGAAGTTGCTTCCCTCTTCCTTGTTTTTAAGAATTCAGTTAACTTAACTCAAGCACACGAAGCTAAAATGCGTGGAACACGATTATAGAAGATTCCTAGTTTTCGTAAAAACTGAATTTGAACGGAAATTTAGAAAAATTAATGAACTATCGACAAGTTGGATTCATTTATGACGACCTACTTTTAATGCCATATTTGGTGACATTTAACCAAATATCGCCAAGTTTGTCAAGTATAAGATGTTAGCGGATATGACTGTGTATTTTTAAGCGTATGAGAGTAGCAACAGTGATTATAACAATGAAAGTAAATTTACGAGAAACCATGTTTTTAAAAACTCATAAATTAAAACTGATTATGGGGGGGGGGGGGAAATCTGTCCCTTTGCTTCTTTTACAAGTTGCATACCATCTTTGGAATTTCCAAGGAGTTCCTTATGTTCTAAGTGACAAAACCTTTTCAATTGACTCTTTGCTTTTTTTTCTTTTTAGATAATCATTTAAGTGCATTTAATAAAATTAAAAATAGGATTTTCAGTAATATAAAAAAAATAAAAATGTTGAGTAAAAAGTATTTTTTATTGTATTTTAAAATTTGCCATGCCATTTACATTTTAACTAATTAACTTTTTGAAAATATGGTCCTTACAGTTGAAAGGAAAGTATTTTCAGTAGAATTTTCAGCAACATAGATAGTTTATTTTCAAAAAATAAAAATTTCTTTGAGGTTGATATGTATATAAAGAAATTTAAAAATAATCACAAAATAGATAACATCCATAAAATTCCAAAACCAATCTTGTGAAAAGTTAAAAATTGTAAGTGAATTCGGGTTTTTAAATTTTCTTTTAAAAGATTTTCAATTAAGAATTTTTAACACAAAATTAATTTTTTCACAAGAATTGCTGTTTTTGCTTGATTAAGTCATAAAACTTTCATAAAACCATTTAATAATATCAATAAAAATAGTATCTTAAATTTACAACAGGGTATATATATATATATATATACACAGACAACTCCCTCTAATCCGCAACTCTATAATCCGCACATTGTTTCAATTGTAAACAATGAAAATTTATTTACCAACTTTGCAAGAGAAACAAAAGCGGCAATCGACGATCGGTAGTCGGTCCCTTCATCTACATTTTTGCTTTTCAATGAAGTAAAGCTTAATTTTTCAAGCGAAAAAAAGATAAAAATAAGGAGACTTACTTCCTGCCTGTTACATATTGTAACAATAAAAAATCATGGTGTCAACCAGCAAATTTTCACAGGATGGTTTGAAAACCATTTTGTAAATGAAGCATATATGCACTGTAGTACAAAAGTCGGTTTACCTGTAAACTGTAAAATATTATTGCTCTTAGACAATTGTGCTGCACATCCAAAAACATTACAAAAAGACAATGCCTCTACATTACTTTTACCTCTGAATACAAATTCTCTTATTCAGCCAATGGATCAAGGATTTATTCGTAACATGAAATGGTAATACAAAATGGAATTTATGTGCAGAATTATAACCTCTGATTTATCGGCTGTTATGGTGGAGTATATACGGCAATTTACAAAGATCTTTATTTTTCTCTTGGCTGGTATATGGATCTCTGTATGCAAAGACACTGTAGTAGGTGCAAGGCATAATTTGTGGCCAGCATCTTTACTTATAGACAGTAATGGTGATGATGTTGACTTTGGTGGTTTCATTTTTGGATAGTGGCTAAACAGAAATCTGCAGAAAAATTCAATAACACAAAACTAAAACCAAAAAATTCACTAACTGATCTGCGTGATTTCTTGAATGGAGGAAATATAATTGAATGGATATCCTCCCAAGATGAAGCTCCAATTACAGAGAGTTTCACAGATGATGACATTATAAGTACTACTCTGTTGAACTCTGCTGAAAATAAGATAATTCTGACACAGAGTATGATGATGAAGGTGAAAAAATAACTTAAGCAGGGCTTGGATATGGGTTATAAATATCTGGATTTTCTTCCAAAACAGAATTTTGTCTCAGAATAAGAAATAATGACTGTACATAAATTCCAAGAAAAAGTACTAGACCAAAATTCAAAAGTTCACCAACAAATTTCAATTGATACTATGTTTGAAAGTTGTAAAAACAAACAAAATAAATTGTAAAATAAAATTTAAATATTTTTTCTTTAAATATGGGATTTTTAATTAAATAACCCAATGTTTTACAATATCTTTCTCTTTTACCAATTCAGTTATACATTAATAATTAATTTACTGTAAAATTACATGAGAAAAAATTTAAACAAAGTAATGACCTATAATCTGCAAAATTCTATAATCTGCACAACCTTTGGTCCCAAGCTGTGCGGATTAGAGGGAGTTGACTGTATATGTGAAATTTCATTATTTTCTCTTTTGCTTTCTTTTAATCATGATGGTTAATCCTGGTTTCAAAAACAACCTAATTTACAAACTTTATGAGCTTGTTGTTTAAAAGTAGCAACGTGACTTCGGTTGCGTCCCCGAAACTTATAATGTTATGGCTATAAAAATTTCATTTTGTGGATTAGCCATAAAAAGCATGCAGATCTCTTGAATAGCATATCTGACCTATAATAAATCCGGGATACAACGAACCTTTAAAAGTCCGGTTTATGGTCTGCTCTCTCCCCCACCCCCTTTTTTTTATCAGCGTTAATGTATTTTCATTTTTATTTATTTTATAAAGTTTTCTCTGTAAAAAAATATATTTCTGAAGATATAATAAAACATTTTACTCCTTAAATTACCTATAATTAGCATTATATTTATCCTTGGAATGTAGCTATTATACTTGTGATGTTTTTACTCAATAAATAAAGATTTATTCATGATACATGAATTCATTTTTATTTGTTACACTCTTTTAACCCTATTTTTGTATGTAAAAATGGAATTTTCGAATTGATTTTTCACTCGCTTCCTGATAGTCTAGAATTATAAAACTTATGTGCGCAGGTGTATTTCCAATGACAATACAGCGTTTTAATATTTTATAAGAACCTAATTATAAATTAAACTAATTTAAGGCATTTTTTCGTTTTCCGGGAGCAGGAGATAATCGCCAAATAACCTTTATGGTTACAATGACAATACAGTTAATTATACGCCAAACCAAGCTTGCCAAAATATTCCAGTTTTCTGTGAAAGTGCAACAACGAAAAATTTTAAACACTAAAAATGCAGAAAGTAGGAGTAAAAAAATAAAGAATATAATATTAAAAAGAAGTTCCTTTGATCATTAATTCAATATTAAATAATGTATGACTATAAGTTGACAAAACAGTTTAGAAATCCTAAATAGATAGTTTAAATAATGTTTATTTTTCTATTGCATATCTTAAAAAAGAAACAGAGCAAACATTACACTTAAAAGAAAAAATTCACCAGTTCGCATTTTCTACCATGTGTATATCAAATCTGTGAATTAATCCATTATTGGGGTCCATACCAAATTAACGTATTGTAATGGAAATTTTTTTAAACTACGTAAATTGCAGTCATGCAATTAAGTGTTATTTTAAAGATAAACATGGTTTACTTATAAAAGTGTCATTTAAAAAATATATTTGTTTTTACTTTTATTGATATTAATTTGAAATAGAAGACTGATTACTCATGAAAATAACACTGTCTGTCACTGAAATAACAGAAAAAAAATCGACTTTTCAAATATAAAATGTACACTTCCTTTTAAAGGGGACTAGGTACTTTGTAAAAAAATGACAAAAATATCAAATTTCCAATTTTTTGTTTAGAAATTAAATTTATTTAGATCCTAGTATTCGCCCTAAGGTAAAGTTACCTAAAGGTCCAATTATTATAAATATGTGAAAAAGGCTTTTTACTGCATCCATTTCCCTTTAAATGATTCAAAGTTGCAATCTTTAAATTGATTTTCTCTCATTTCAAGCTTTTGTTTTTTGACATTTTGCTACTTTTAAAATAAGTTAAAAAGAATCTGAAAAAATGCACCGCTTACACTTTTTTAAATACAGTGTATAAAAATTTCAGTCTTCATTTAATAGTTATTTTGAATGTTTGTCCAAGGCTAAATGAGCATTTAAATGATCTTTTAAGGCTGCATGCCTTAATAATGCTCGCGAAAGATTTTTTAAATCGTCAAATCCTGCTAAAGATCACACACCCTTACTTGCATTAAACAGTAAACAAGGCCAAGTGAATAATTTTGGTTTTTCTCTATTTACACACAGCCTAGTACTGGTCGTATCATCTCCATCACGGTGCCCTTTCAAGATTCTCTTGGCGTCCCTTCGATTGTTTAGTTTTTCTAGATTTTTTTTAAAACAAAAATTCGTTTCCAAAGTTACTTTGCCTTAAAAAAATTAATATTTCCATGCCTTTTTTTATTACATGTGTTATTAAGGATTTTGGGTCCTTTACCTGCAGTGTTGAACATTCAGGGGGTGGCCCAGTGGGAGCATCCCCCAAAGCATTGAAAAGTACCCCCTTCCCCTCGGAAGATTTGAGATGTTATCCTTTTAATGGTGAAAAAGTGTAATTTCCCCCCCAGGAACTGTATAATGTAACCCCCCCCCCCCTGATCCACAGAAATCCCCGGCGTGTAAAAGTGTCTGTAATAGTGATACAACACTATTTACCTGTAACAGTCCCTGAGAAACGTCCCCAACCCCCCCCCCCCCCCCCCCCTCATTCCGAAACCTCAGTAAATGTAACGTTAATTTTTCTATGATATGTTTTTAGTTCAATTTTTTAGATGAGTCATCTCCATCATAGAGAGCCAATGATTACCACTGTGAAATATGTGTGTATCCTTCAGATGTGTAGGTATCGCTATAAATGCTAAAATGAGATTTTCTGGCCTTTTTCTAATCATGTAAATAATGACGCTCTTCATTGTGTGCCACAAGATTAGGTGCGCTTAGTGAAAGGTTGGACAGGCCTGATGTAAGATACAACATGTCTTGACCTATTCTTAGTAACACTTACAGAAGCACTCATTACAGAAAGTTTTCTTTCATTATTTAGTTATAATAAAATATTTTTACTAAAGAAAACATTCATACTCACACAAAAAAAGGCGGGCAAAAATTTTTATTTATTGTCAAAATATTTAAAAACCACTCTTAATTTGGCGCCCCTTAGCAGGGGCGACCGCCCCCCTTGGGCCCCCCCCCCCCTTAGCTACGCTACTGGTCTCATTTGAGCCAATACAACTCATACCGATGTGTAAAGTTGAAAATTTTCAAAAGAAGGAACGAGATTTTGAAATACAGATAGTTTCGGTTGAGTTTCGGTCAGGCCGAAATTTTAGCAGCAGTTTCGCCGAAACCGAAATTTCGGTCGATCTCTACTATAGACCTGGACTTTGTGCCATAACAACTCGAAAACATTAATAAGACACCATAAAAATTAATCTAAAAGATGTGCTTTCTGAAATTTATTAAATAAATCCAGACAACATTAAATTTTATCAAATATGACTTCATTTTAAGAAACAATGGAATTCTTTAAAAACATCTAAAAAGATTATTGCCGACATTTGTAGCAAGCACTATTGACCTGGACTTTGTGCTGTAACAACTCAGAAACATTAATAAGACACCACCATTAACTCTGATTCTTTTATTCGACTTCTGATTCAATTTAAGTTGCATTCGTATAAATACTAAAGAAAAGGAGTATCCAAAGTGTTTACACAATAATTTCGAATTCATTAGTTAATTAAAAATGATGATAAAAGTTAAAGGACAAGTAATATAATTAGAAAACATTTTAAAATATATACATGAAGAATGAATAAAGGTGATTTTACATGTAAAATATCATTTTCTAAGAAGATTTTTTTCCTTTTCAATTTATCTGGTATAAAATACCAATATTCAGTATATCAATAGTGTAATATCAATGTCAAACGATCATTGTTTTTGACCCAATATATATTTAAATGTTGCTGGCATCCTTAATAATTATCTGGTAAGACGAAACCTATCTAAAGCAGAAATGAATATTTTCTGGTCCCTTGCAATTTTCTCTTAGCAGATTTTTACTGTATTTGTTTCAGTTCATTTTACTTAGCAGCAATGTTCTATGAAATGAATATTAATGCACTATCAGCAATACAGTCTATTTATGTATATTGGGTTTTTAAGAAAGTTCACTGTTGATCTACTGTAGTTTTGACCATTGAATGTATGTTTCAATTAATTCTGTAATTAAATAACCACACTATACTTCATTTTTTCTGAATAAGCGTCTTACCCTTGAGAGCCACCTTGACCGTTTGACATGTAAATCGCATAAAGTACCATCTTATCTGAATAACTAAAAGGGGAATTTAGAACGCGTTATAATAGAAACACCCAGAGCCACTTTCCATAACAATAAATTAAATTCATCATTTGATACAAATAAAAAGAAGCATTAAAAAAGCAGCTGTGAGATTTTGGCTGCAGCTCTTCTAAAGGTGAATCTACTTTTTCTATATTGATTGCCATTAATCGGACTCAAAAATTTTCCATGATGTATCAAAGAATAGCCGACAGAAAACACAAATTTAAGAGCAGTGCTTAAAAAGTTAGAATATGAGGAGAGAAGATTGCAGTTTATATATAATGAAGTTTTTACACAAATTGTTTTGCTTTCAATATACATGACTCTTATTTGCTATAAAAAAAACTTCATCTTAACATAAAATTTCTTCATTCAATTTTAGAACGTGTTACAATAGAAACACCCTTTCAAGTCATGAAGGTCAATGAATGTCACACGGCTCTCTTCATGGAAAAACACTTATTAATCAAAGAATGCCTGCACTTGCACTTATTTTATTCTCACAGAAATAGGCTTTGCTAATTACAAAAGCTTTCTAAAGGAATTATTTATCGACATGTAAAGTATTTACAAGAAGAATAGAAATTGCAGAATTCTAAAGAAAGATAAATTGAGGGGGCCGGGGCAAGAAAGTGCTAAGCCGTATTCAGGGGGTCGGAAGTAGCGTGCTACAAGTAGTGAAACTACTGTAGCTGCTACTTTTTACAGTAGTTTGTAGTGTAGCGTGCTACATTTTCAATAATGTAGTGTAGCGAGTAGCGCGATACAAAACATCCGTAGTTTATAGCGAGAACCGACGCTACTTTTAACGCTACACTTCAGGGGTGGGAAATGAATCATTCTGCAATTCACGTTGCCGAAATTTGCTTTTGTTTTTGGAAAATTTGTTCATTTTGCTACGAAATTTAATGTGTGTATAAATTAACATTTTGGAGACAAACACAAAACATTTTCTTGTATATTATCTTTTTTAATGCCCTTGTTTATGTTGCATTCATTTAATTATATCCCGGTAGATGCAATATAACAAGGGGTCACTTTATTATTTAATTCGTGTCTTCAATTTCTAGTGTAATTGGAACCCTTTGACAAAATCTGAAAGTAGTGAAGTAGTGACTACTTTTGAAAAGTAGTTTGTAGTCGCTACTTTTTAAAACAAGTGGTTGTAGTTGTAGTTAACTACATTTTCGATAAAGTAGTTGTAGTTGTAGTTTGCTACAATAAAAAAGTAGTTTTTCCGAACCCTGGCCGTATTTGTAAACTTAAGAGATATCAGTTTGAAAGTTAGATCAAATACTCAAATCAAGATATATAACAGTTTTTTTTTGCCATTGTCTTAGTAACATTTGAGATATTCTGAATAACAATATTGTATTACTTTAATGATATTACTATTACGTTCTTTGTGATATAGATTATCTTCATTGGAGGCATAAATGTCTGGGGCAAAAACGAAACCTGGGTCATACATATGCTGCCACCAAGTGACACTAGAAACAAATATGGTAGTCTCCCTAAAATACACACATCGTTTTCGATGTAAACAATGAAACTTACAGTTAAGATGTAGGTGTAAGTTTTTTTAATTTTTATATAATTCTGTACACATTTTAATATGTAATTCTGGTTAATATGACCCAGTTCATGTTCTCTCATGAAGGAAGTATAAACTTATTTTTGAAAAAATTCAAGATGGTGCTGATATTAGTGGCGATTGCGATATTTTTACTAGTGCTCGCAAATATATGTATACGTAGTTAAGCCTTTTTTCCATATTATACCTATCCAAAATTGTTACCGGTTACAATACATTTGAAACGTATATTCACAAGCACTAATTTTTACCAAATAATTTTAACTCAAAATGGAACAAAAATCGCTATCATAGTGTCCCCTTTCGTCGGTATATCTCCAAATTCAAGTGAGACATGCTGGCCATAACCAAAAACCTTCAGTTTGAAGCATAACTTCATATACTTTTCGATGATACAAAGAGTACATACACATGAACAGACAGACATTTTGTAAAAACATGTTTTTCGTAATCTCTGACCCCTAAAATGTGTAAATCCGTTGAAAACTGGAAGTTGAAAAAAATTTTGATTACAATACTTTATTCTATTATAGATAGAAGAAAGTAACAATAAGCAACAGATTACAGTGTTAGATTTATTTCACCAAAAGTGTGGCTTGGCACTTTCTTGCCTCGACCCCCTCAATTGTTAAATAAAAAAATAACAATAATAAATAAGTGATTTTACATTAAAAGATTTTGGAAATAAGAAAGGATTTCCACTTGAGTCAATGTAAATAGAAATGATTTTTTAAGATTAAAACAGAATACAGGGATTATAAGTAGAAGAAAAGGATGAATTTTCATTTTCTATAACAGTGTCTTTCTAAGGAAAACCAAAAGCAACATATAAATAGTAATACAACTTGAAATTTTTAGCATTAGAGAAATAGGCTTATAGCACTTTTTAAAAAAAAGGGGGGGGGGATTCTCTATAAATTTTTCCAAAGGTGACTATTTATTATATATACTTATTTAATTAATGTAGGAACATACATATAAGCATGTTAACACATTCAAGAAGAAATTTTCAAATTTAAAGCCAACTTATAAAGGATGTATAAACCATCGTTAATGTGTTCCTTAAATATGCAATCAATTTACTTAACTTGAAAATATTTTACTTAATAAATATCTAATGATATATTTTTTTGATCTTAGTTAAAATATGTTATATAGAGTGATTCAAAGTTCCATGAACAAGCTTTAAGGATTGGTAGAGCATATTACAAGCAATTTTTGTATAGAGAAATGGGTTCAGTTAGGGTCATAATCCGTTTATTCATTCAGGAATACAGGTTGTCTCACTCCATTCACAAGATGAGTCTTGTTCATAACTTTAACAAAATAAAGATATTTTAAAGAAATTTTCAACAGACTGACCCTGCTTTGTGTGAAATTCAATGACATCATGAAAAATTATGGAAGTGTGCAGTATTTTTGTATACTTGTACTGTTAATTACATTTGGAAATATGGAGCATCTACTTAACAGCTGTTTAGATGTGGATGGTTACCACTTTCCACAATATTCTTCCATTTCACACAAAGAAAGCTATGTCTGTTGCAAAGTTTCATAACAATATCTGCATTATTATTGTTAAAGTTATGAACAAAAGTCAGAGTTTGGATTAGAGTTAGACACCCTGTATTTTTAAATGCATAAATGAATTGCAACCCTAGTTTCCTATAAAACAAATATATTTGTTGTAGTATTCTCTATTACTCCTTAAAGTTTGTATGTAGAATTTTGAATCTCCCTATTTATTTAACCTTGAATAAAAATGAAGACACCATATTTAGGAATGTACTGTATTAACCACATAAAATGTTTTTTTTTCTATGAAAAATAGTGGTTGAAATTATAAAATTCGACTGATAATTAATATTTCAGTAATCTGTTGTCATTGTTTTAAGAATTTTCCTGGCAACAAAAGAGGCATGATAACTTAAAAGTATCACAAAGCTGTTACTCATTTTAAAATGCAGTGACTATGTGGCAACTATTATCCAGAATATCAATTTATATATGAAAATTTATATAGAGCAGTATTAGGATGTTATTCTGATAAAATTTTCATCTAAGGAAAAAAAAAAAATCATTTACATAAATATATTTACTTTTTCCTTTATTTTATTTATTTTTTTTTTAAATAAAATAATATTTTAACTTGTATAGTTTTATGCATGGAAGACAATGGTTTTATGTGCATAATACTTATTGATTTTTTAAAATATTTTTTAAATATTTATACTTCTATTGATATTGATTGCGAGTACTGTTTAACAATTGTATTAATAATCTCTGTAAAACATTTACAGTTATATGTTTACTTTGTAAGGCTGAGTTTAATGTGTTTCCCTAGCAAGTCACTCTGTGAAGGCAATATATTTTCTCTTTGGGGGAATGCCCCCTGACTATCTCAAGAGAAGACTGCTATTTTTGGTGTCGAATTGCTACTGTAGTTAGATGGTAGTTCGCGTATTATTATTCTTCTTATACATGCTAGCAAATTACGGTGATGGATTAATTTCTCAATAATTTTTCTATTTATTCTTTCTTTTTTTATTTATGTCGATTAATATTTAATTTTTCCCAAGGAAATATAGAATATTGTTATTTTAATACTTTTCTGAAATAAAAGTGTATTTTGTTATAAAAAAAATATATTTATAAGCATACAAAGCCTAATTTTTGGGCCTTTATTTTAATATGTATGATAAGATTCAAAGAATTTATGTGAATAATAATTTTTAAAAAAATAGTCTAAAAATTTGCTAAAAAAAAAACAGACTATTTGATTATTAAAAAAAACCCTCTAAAGAAATGAATTTTTTTTTTAAATTAAGAATTTTTCATTATTTGTACCTTTACAAAGGAGGAAGAGAGAAAGTTAAGAGGGGCAACACAAAATATGAGTCAAAATTTGCTGATTTGATCCAAGAAACACAATTTCACAGCAGAAATAAAAATGTTTTTCCAAAGATGCTTTGAAATAAAATTTAACATCTTAATTGGTCTTAAAAAAAGAGAGAATATTCGGTCAACACAACAAGAGACTTTAAAAGCATAACATTTGCAGGCATGACTATGTGAATGATTTGAAATCCAATAATTTTTTTTCTTTTTCCTTTTTTGACAAATGAAATCTTGAGTTATAAGTACATATTGAGTTACAAGCGAGTTTTTTTACTAATAGACCGGGAGGTGGCAGCACAGACAATCACCTCATCGAGTTCACGGCTGAAATTCCAGAATTAGTTAAAACTCGATTCGCATATTAAAACGCAATCAGTCTGCCAAGTCATATCTTGATGGAAAACACCTTAAAACCTGATTTTAGCAGTTGACTCGTAGGTTTACCATTGTGTTTTCCTGCACCCAAAGGTATGAAAACATGGAGAACTGGGAGCAGGAACACACAATGGTAAACCTAAAGATTTTGGTGCCAAAAAGAAACCCCGGAAGAAAAACCCTGCGATATCTGTACCGATTTAAGAAGCTACTTTACTCGGGCAAAAACACCCGCTCGCTAATGTTAATCCTATGGGGGAAATAATTTACGATATCTCATTTGTATTTTAATATTTTGAAATGATTTGTTTTTGCATTGGATAGCTAAGGTCAATCTCTGTGCAAGCTCCTTTGTAGTTTTTCGATTTGATTACAAGTTTTTTTAATTGAGATACTTTCACTTTCGGAACCGGTTTCGAAAGTGAAAGTATCCTCAATAAAAAAAACTGCAACAAAAATCGAAAAAGTGCAAAGCTGCGTGCATAGAGATTGGTCCAATGCAAAAAAAATCATTTAAAAATATTGAAATGTGAATGAGATATCGCAAATTACTTCCCCCATAGGATTAACATTAGCGAGTGGGTGTTTTCACCTGAGTGAAGTAGCCCCTTAATCAAAATTGCTTGGGTGCGTCATATATTGCAAAATTAATTAAATGTATGATTATTGTTTCTTTCTTAGATAAAAAAATTTATGTTTAACAAAATACAGTTATTTGATTGATCGGAAATTGTTTCTTAAGTTAGAGCTGTACCAAAAACAAACATTTTACAGGTAACAGAAAAATCTCCAAAAATGTCTGCTTCCTTAGCAGTTATGACAGTTGAAGTAGGATAAAATCTAATAATTTTAATTTTACAACGTTTATGTGAAACACCACAGAAAACACACACTATTTTTACATAAGTAGGGGATATTTAAAAAGAATAACAGAACTGACAATCTTCACTAATGTAATGCATGAAAAAGTAAACAAATAAGAGTATTCAGCAAATCTTTAAAATATATATTTCTTAATATAACTATAAAATGCAAAAAAATATTCTGGTACTTCTCCATTATTCTGTTGACCACTTTCCATTTAAAGAGAAAAAAAAAAAAAAAACGCCAAACTGTAGTGCCCAATAATCAAATGGAAGAAGGTTGCCATTGGAATCCTCCCCCCACCCCCCCCCCCCCCCCAAAAAAAGAGAAAAGAAATTAGGAAAAGCCCCATTCACTAAAGTATCATTTATCACTAACTTTAAACAATAAAATTTACAATATATTAATGAAATCAGAAAAAAAAATAATCTTGGATATTTATTCATTTACATTATTTTTCTTAATTATCCCTCTCGACTGTTGGATAAATGTTTGTGATGCCAGTTGAAATTGATCTATTGTATGTAATTACACATCGCAACATTTTTTTCAATGCTTTTTGTCTTTTAATATCATGGTGTCAAAGACGTAATTTTTATTTTAATTAATGAAATAACTATTAAATCAGTAAAACATCATTAAAAATACATTTAACATCGAATTAAAAATCACTCGATGAGATAACAAGCACATGTAACACATTTGACGTCAGCTGAATGTGACGCCACAATCATTCATTTTTGGCAAAAAACCTATAGTTTGGCGATAGTTTTTTTTAAAGTAATAAGTGGTCGATGGGATAATGAATAAGTACCAAAATTCTTATAAATCGTATGAAATTGAAGGGCATAGGTATTTAATTTGGTTGAAAATATGATTAATGTTTCTCAAACTTTGACATTGTTGTTCGTTACAACACAAATGGATTACATTTGAAAACATTAAAAATCTGCCTCATGCGCAGATTGTCATATATATAAATGTTTATATTATTATTGTACAAAAAATTCTCCATCTTTACATAAAAATTGATTAGCTTAAAACAATGGATGCGTTTTAGAAGATATGGATTTTAAACGAACAATGATTAAAGAAGGCATTTTAAAACATATATATATATATATAATTTTAAAACTTTTTTTAACGTTGAATTTCGACAATGCCTTTGGGCAGATGCAATGCACATGTGCATGGGAGCTCACTCGGTTACATTATCACAGGGGGAGAGATGTGTGCTTTATTTACTATGTTCTTTTATTTACTGAATATTATATGGACATAGGAATATACTATTTGTATGATGCTTCATAGGTTCATAAAATTTTCTTACTTGCAGTACTGAATATGGCGGTAATGTCAAACTAATTTGCATTACACAGTTGTTTACGGATTGTTTGTTTGGAGTTTGCATTGAAAATAATACTGTATTTCACTGGGTGGGGGGGAGGGATTTTTAAAACACTTTTTCATACTCTGCCCCTGTTAAATAACAAAGGTTTATTTTACTGATATTGCTTTAGTAATTTTTTTTCTGTCCAGTTTTGGCGGGGTTCTTTCTAGTTATTATTATATTGCTTTGTGCAACCATGTTGGCCAATGATAGATTAAATCTTGAAAATCCAAGTTTTTACCCTCCTATCTCACATAAACTTCAATGTGTTCAGAATTTGTAATAATGCTGTATGATAAATATGATTAAAGCAATACTTTTATTAGAGGTTACTTTTTAAAATGACTACTTAAAAAAAAAAAAATGCTTTTATCATTAAAATCTAGTTTCTAGGAAAATGCCCTAACTTGCCCATGCAGAAATCACATAATCTTTTCAAGTATGTTGGAATCCAAAATGACTATTTTCTGACACATTCCTTAATTCAGTTTTGTTCGTAAACAAATGAAATTGGTAGGTGCTCTTATTCAGAAACTACAAAATCGAACAGTTTTTTCTATTTTTCATTAAAGGCAGGAGGTCTACTAGTAATAGCTGTAAAAATTGGCATTTTTAATAGAATTTCTTCTCACGACAGCCCGGTAAAGGTCATAGCAAAAAACTCACTTGTAACTCAATATGTACTTATAACTCAAGATTTCACCTGTTGAAAAATTAAAAAACTATTTATTTCAAAGCATCTTTGGAAAAACATTTTTATTTCTGCTGTGAAATTGTGTTTTCTTGGACCAAATCTGCATATTTTGACTCATATTTTCTGCTGCCCCCCTCAACTTTCTCCCCCCTCCTTTGTAAAGATAATGCAAAATTTTTAATTTAAAAAAAAATCATTTCTTTGTCTTTATTTCAACCCGTTTAAAATCTCTGCATATAAAGTTTTATTTCTTTTAATGTTCCCCCTCCTCCTCCGGTCACTTTTTTTCTGATCTTGTTTTTTTTTTTTTACGCTTTTTACCGGTCACGTTTTTTCCAGTCACTTTTCCCCCCTAGATTCTATAAAATGAACAATTCCCCTTTTTTGCATATTCATAAAGAAACTTTGGAAAAATATATGACATTAAAGAAATCTTCACAACGAAAAGTATAAATGTCAGTTATTTCAAAGCTTAATAAAAAGTATTCATAACTCAAAATTGGACTTTAATTACAGTATAATTTTCTATACAAATGTAACTGTTTAATATTCAGTATAATTAGTATATCAGTATAATATTCAGTATAATTCAGTTACAGTATAATTTTCTATACAAATATAATAGTTTAATATTCAGTATAATTAATACATCAGTATAATTAGTATATCAGTATAATTCAGTTACAGTATAATTTTCTATACAAATATAACAGTTTAATATTCAGTATAATTAATATATCAGTATAATATTCAGTATAATTAATATATCAGTATAATATTCAGTATAATTAATATTCAGTATAATTAGTATATCTGTATAATTCAGTTACAGTATAATATTCTATACAATAATTTTCTAGACAGGTATAATTTTCTATTTAGTACAGTAAAAAATAAACTAATAAAAATGAAAAATCTATCAGGGGGAAAAACTGCACTTGGCGAAAATCTAAACTCACATTTTCCACTCATTACATAAAAGTTCAGCCAAAGCGTGAAAGTAACCTTTTTTTATTGCTTTGACAGTAAATGCCCATAGCAGGCCACAATAGAAATGGTAGGTTTTCTATGTAATTATCTCCACAGGTTCAAATAATAAAACTGTCAACAGCTCACCTGTTCCCCGACAGTTACTTTCGGACATCTTGTTAATGTCATAAAAATCAAAGATTTTGACACATCACAACAAAAGAAACCGAAGTAAGTCTATGCACTGTTTGCACCTTAAACGTGTTAAAATGCAAATTACACCGATGTCTTCTTTATTACCAAAATAATGTGACAGGAGATAATGGTTACTTCTTAGTAAACTGAACAATTTGGTTGAAGACAAAGCATAAAAATTCAAAAACCCTTTCTCTTTTCTCATTTATTATTATTTGTTTCCTTGTCTACCTTTTTTCATGTATTATAGCATTTCATACATATGTAGTGTTAGGGATAACAACGTTACTTGATATTTTCAAAAATTAAATTGGTAAACTTTATTAATAATAGGGTAATTTTTTTTTTATATTAAAATGCCAACTCTATGAGCAGAAGTTTTGTAGATAGAAATATGAATTGATATGATTGGATTAATCAGTTGATATCTTTAAATCAATATTAATTATATCCTGTTAATCAATATTACTATTGACTTGCATTGTTTTTAAAATAAGAAAATTATTTAAAGAGTTGGGAATTTAAATAATCAATCGTCTGGCCTTCATAAAGCTGTAACTGAAGTATGTAAAGTTTATTTTTTAAATGAAACATTTATAATTTTGCCTTTATTTGGCATTCTGTGTTCACATTTTTTGTGTACTGTTTCTATTTTTTATCACTTCTGATAATTTATTTGCAATTTTGGTATGTTTTTTCTTTCTTGCCACTTGGAGTAATGTGTTTCCTTGATTGTTACGAGCATTTGTCATTGCTAAAAACTCACCTTGTTTCATTGATTCTAATTTTTTAATAATTGCTTCATTACCATTTTTTGCATCTTCAAACAATTCTTCTAATAGTATCAGCAAATTTTTAATATTTTGGTCTATTGAAAGAGTCTGTGGTGTTTTCCCTTCTTTATTCTTAGCATCATAAATAGCACCATATTGCAATAAAATTTTAACAATATTCAAGGAACCATTCCGAACTGCTACATGAAGTACTGTAGTATCACCAGAAATTGTCTTAGCATTGATAAAGCTGCTTAATTTATCATGTTGCACGTGCTGCAATAAAACTTTTACAATTCCACTATTATCTTTTGAAACAGCTATGTGTAATGGTGTATTATTGTTATTAGTTACTTGAAAAATGTCAGCTCCATTTTTTAACAAGATGTTCACTATATCTATGTATTCATAGCTTACAGCATAATGCAGAAGCGTTATTCCATTGCTGTCTTTTTCATTTACATCAGTTCCTTCTTTTATTAGACAAAGAACAGTTGGTATATCACCATTCATCACAGCAGTTTTCATTCCATCCTGCATGTGTAGGAGAATTTTTGATACTTCACTGCCTTCAAGTTTAAATCTAAATTTAATTTGTTCTAATTGTTTTGAAATATGTAATGCAATTGTACTTGTTGACCCAAACATAGCCTTAATTTTTTCAAAACATTCTGTGTAGATCTTAAATGCATTTGCAAATTTGCCTTGTTCAAAAAGCAGATTTGCTAGATTATGCTGAGTTTTCAGTGTCTCGGGATTGTTTGGGCCTAAAATCATTTTTTGGATGTTTAAAACTTCTTGAAAAGCTTCCAAAGCTTCTTTATTTTTCTTTTGGTTTGCAAGTATTATTGCAACACTTCGTAATGTTCTTAATGTATCAGTATGATACAAACCTAAAGCCAACTTTTTTTTCTCTAAAACATCTCTGTAAATTTCCAGAGATTCTTCATAATTACCCTGATTTGCTAATGCCATTGCTATATTATTTTGAGTTACAATAGTGAGATGATGATTTGCACCCAATGTTCGTTTCCGCTCTTCAAAAAGCATTTTGTTGATATTAAGTGATTCTTCATGCTTTCCCAGTGCACTTAATACCAATGCCATATGAAACTGAGTATTTAAAGTATCTGGGTGGTTTGGTCCTATTATCTCTTTTTGCATCTGATAAACTTCTAGATAAATCTCAGAAGCTTCTTCATCTCTTTCTTGTCTGTGCAAAACTAAAGCAAGCAGACTTCTTGTATTTAAAGTCTCTTTGTTATTTAATCCCAGTATTTCTTTCTGCTTTTGGTAAATTCCCTCAAGCTTATCTAAAGCCTCTTTGTAGTTTCCTTGTTTGTACAAAATTGTAGCAATATGTCGCTCAATTTCTAAAATACTTGGATTATTTGCCATCAAAATACACTTCCTCTTTTCATATGCCTTGCTTAAAATGCATAAAGCATTTTGGTAATTGCCCTGTCCTGCAAGCATCAATGCCATGTTTACAGCATCTGATGTACCATCTTGTAAAATATCTTTTAATTGATCAACCTTTGGGAAGTTGTATTGTATCGCAGCAACAATCAATGTTTTCTTCTCTTTATTACAAACATTCAGTATTGCTTTTATTGTATAAATGTCTTTTATTTTATGGAGGTCATTAATTATCTTAGAATTTCCATTTCTAATATTTTCAAAAGAATCACTTATCAATGTTAGTAAGTTAACAATGCTTTTATCTGTGCTGAAATCCAATGGTGTTTTACCATTGTCTTCAATTGCATTAAAGATAGCACCATAGGCTAATAAAGTTTTTACAATTTTTATGTGAGAAAATTTAGCAGCATAATGTAGGGGAGTAATGCCTTTCTTACCAACTGTGTTAGGATTAGCATTATTTTGTAACAAAATAGTGACTATTTCTTCATGACCTTTCCATGCAGCAAAATGCAAAGGTGTTGCACCACTAGTATTTTTGACATCTATAACCACTCCTGATTTAACATATTTTTTGACTTCCGGAAGATTATTATTTTTCACTGCCTCAAAAAAATTCTTAATTGATATTAGGTATTCAAAAGCATCTTTTTCAGTTGCTATATCTAATGGTTTTCTATTAAAATTATCAGCAGCATTATATGCAGCACCACTCTCTAATAGAATTTCAATGATATCTGTATAACCAAAGTTAGTTGCCATATGCATTGGACTTGCACCATTCACATCTTTAGCATTTACATTTGCACCTTGATCTATCAAAAAGTTTACCATTTCTAGATTATTGTACATTACTCCATAATGAAGTAATGTCTGATTAAATGCACCAAGATCATTAATGTTACACCCTTTACTCAAGAAAAATTCTACAGCATCTTTGAAACCCTCTCTTGATGCAATATGTATTGGTTTGGAACCAGACACATTTCTAGAATTAATATCTGCCCCTTCATTTACTAAATATTTTACTATTTCTAAATTATGTTCTTGAGCAGCTATATGCA
This sequence comes from Maratus michaelseni, assembly GCA_963931845.1. NCBI lineage: Eukaryota > Metazoa > Arthropoda > Arachnida > Araneae > Salticidae > Maratus > Maratus michaelseni. The sequence continues at coordinate 36,685,890 of OZ007591.1, read as the reverse complement.
ATATTGTAAAGCCTTCATTATTTTTAGCATCAATGACCGTTTTCTTATTCTGTAGCAATATTTTTACCACTTCTAAATGGCCTTTTGCAACTGCTAATTCTAAAGGTGTTCGATTTTTTTTATCCTTAACATTTATGTTTGCTTTTTTGCCTAGTAGAACTTTGATTACATTACTATGACCATATGCTGCTGCAACATGCAATGGAGTAAGCCCATCACTTGATGTAATATGTAAATCTGCTTTATTTGCTATTAGAAATTCAACAATATCTTCATAACCTTCTTGAGCTGCAAACAATAATGGTGTTGTATTATTAACAGCTTTGACATTCACATCAGCCCCTTGTTTTATCAAAATTTTTACTATCTCCTTATGACCTCTTTTAACAGCTAAATGTAATAATGTAGCGTTTTCACTATCAACACAATCCAATCGAGCTTTGTTTTTAATAAAAATTTCTACAATATCTTTATAACCAGCAAGTACTGCTAATGATAAAAGTTCACCATCATTATCATCAATAATAGCTCCATTTTTTACTAAAATTTCTACTATTTCTTTGTAATTATTCTTAACTGCAGTAAACAAGGGTGTAGTAAAGTTATCTCGATTCTTTGTATTGACATTTGCTCCATTTTTTATTAAAAGTTCAACTATCTCTTTGTGACCAGCTTCTATTGCTATTTGTAAAGATGTTGGGCCTTCACTACTTCTACAATTAATATTAGCTTTATTTTTTATTAAAAGTTCAACAATATTTTTATTATTACCAATTATAGCAAAATGTAATGGTGTAAAACCAATAGAAGCTCTTATATTGACTTTACATTTATTTTCTAAAAGAGAAACAACAGCATTTTCACAACCCTCTATAGCAGCTACATGCAGTGGAGTGATACCCTCATTGTTTCTAGAATTGATTTCAGTTTTATTTTTTATCAAAAGTCGGATTGTGTCTTTGCAATCACTTCTGGCTGCTGCATGTAATATAGTATTTCCTTCTATATCTTTGGCATTAGTATTAGCTTTATGTTTTATTAAAAGATGAATAACATCTTTATGACCATTCTTAGCTGCTACATATAATGGTGTAAAATCATTATCATTTTTGGCATCAATTGCAGCCCCATTTTCTATTAAAAAGGCCACAACTTCTGTCTGACCACTTTCTGCTGCATAATGTAATGGTGTAGCATTATTAATATCTTTAGCATGAATGTCAACATCTTGTGTCAAAAGGACAGTCACTATCCTCAGATGACCACTTTGGGCTGCAAAATGTAGTGGAGTTATACCTTCAGTAGTTGTTACAGTTGCATCTGCTCCATATTTCAATAGAGTATTTACTATGCTTTCATGACCATCCTTTGCAGCATAGTGTAAAGGTGTATTATAATAAAGTTTATCAGTAACATTCACTTTAGCACCATGACCCAATAAAATATTAGCTATTTCTTCATGACCATTTTCTAATGCATAATGTAATGGTGTACAACCTTCTAAAACTCTTACATTAACATTTGCACCTTCTGAAATTAGAGCATTTACTATTTCTAGATGACCATTAAGTGCAGCAGCATGTAATGGAGTCCAGTTCCTGTCATTTTTAGCATTAACATTGGCCCGGTTCTGAAGTAAGAAAAGAACTATTTCCAAGTGACCAAATTCTGCAGCTTCATGTAAGGGTGTAAAACCCCCCATAGTTTCATTAATATCAATATTGGTATCTTTTTCTAGCAAAATTTTAGTAATGTGAAAATGATTATTTCTTATTGCATGATGCAAAGGTAAAATGCCACTTGCATCTTTTGCAGTAGTGTCAGCATTGTATCTTAATAAGACCTCAACAGTGCTTTTGTGACCTTTCTGTGCTGCAATGTGCAATGGAGTTTTGATATAATTATCTACTTCATGAACTGATAAACCAGCTTCTTCGACAAAATACTCTACAATCTTTGTATTTCCATATGCTGCTGCAACATGCAGTGGATTCTGACCATTCTTAGTTTTAACATTTACTTGTACATTTTGCTTAAGGATAAATTTTGTTACTTCCAAACTGGGTGCCTTAGCAGCATAATGTAATGCAGTCCAAGAATTAACGCTTCTTGCATTAATATCTGCTCCTTTTTTGAGACAATCTTTCAAATTTTCAAGATTTCCATCCTCTAAAGCAGTATACATTTCTTTTTGGTAAGTGATAATTTTTAAACTTTGATTATGTTTTTCCCTCAGCTTGAGAGGATCATCAGGAATTGTTTTACCAATTTTTTTCTTATTTGAGATTATGTCCTCTTCTGCAAATTTTTTAGCATTTAAAATAATTGCTGTGGAAGGATTGGATAATAATATGTCAAATAGAATATTATCATGTGCTAAGTGATTACGTAAGCACCTGCCGGTTAGTAAAGGATAATTATCATCTAAAAAAAATAGGTTGTTTTCCAGATAATCATCTACAATCGACATTATATCTAAAAGAAGCATTTCTATAACAGCTTGTAATTTTTTATCATTCTTGTAGTGACAAAATTTTCCAGTTGTTTGAACATCTGATAAATTATTCTTTAGAATGCGTTTTAGTTCCGATAGCTTTAATTCTAAGTGGGCATTTCTCTCTTTTGCATCATATATCTGGCTTTGCTTTCGCTTAGAAGTAGAAGAGCTTTTTTTTCCTAATTCAACTCTGAATTCCTCAATCCATTTGATGTCACCTGTTTGAAATTCAGCAATGAAAAATATTTCATAAAATAATATGTTTATTTTATCAAGATCTTCGTGGTGTTCTCTTGACATAATACTGTGAAAAAGTTCCATTGACAGTTCAGCAATTTCTTTTAGACTGTGTGATTCTATTTCAGAAGAAATATTCTTTAATGCTTCTTTAGCTCTAAATTTTATTCCCCTTATAATATTATGATCAACCTTAATGTTGTCATTTAATAAACCTTGTAAACCTTTTAATGACAAAAAACTTATATAATAATCATTTTTTATGTTTTTTAATTTATTATTTACAAAATCAATTTCATGAGTAATGTCAGAGAGCAGCTTCTTTTCAAGATCTGTCTTCTTCATTACATTACTGCTTAGTTCTTTGATGAGTTTTTCCAGTTTCTCATGCTCCATCGTTATGAAATTTGCTGAAACCATGTCATCTATTTTGACATTTTTTATTGCATTGACAACCTTCAATATTTCATAAATGTTTTCACTATCAATGATTTTTTTAAGAAGAACTTTGATCATTTTGATTTTGTTGTTGTACAATATATCAGTAATTGTATTGCAAATTTTTTTTAAGTCACTTTGAACACCGATAAAAAATTTAGTATCTCGCTTTTCAATCTCTGATCTCTTAAAGAGAGTGACATCGTCCACGTGTGATAATGAATCGCGTAAATTTGTAACAACATTTTTTGTATTCTTCGATAGTGATAGCAAAAGAAGATCACTTGTTAATTGAGATAATTTGGGTGACTCCAAAGTATTTTTTAAATATTCACCAATGAATTGTAAAACCCTTGTAATGGTTAATTGTCCTTCTCTGTTATTAGGATCTACTGATAATGCTAAATTTATGCAATTCCCAATTTTTTCTAATGAATCAATATCTCTAATTTGATGATAACTTTTATACAATTCTTCAAATTGAGGATTATTTTCTATTATTTCTGATACAACTGTTTCCCGCTTTGAATTTTGATTTTTAGAGGTTTTAAAATTGCTCACTTCTATGGATCCTTTTACTTCTTCAAGCTTTCTTGCAAAAATGTCTAAGTACTTCAGTATTTTTCTTTTATCTAAAACAGCATGATAAAAGAAGTTGATTTCTTGCAATTTCATATGCGAAGAAACGAAACAAATTAGGCAAAATTCCATTTCTTCCCAGGGCAATCTGTCATATGTGAATTTCAGTTGCCGTTTTAATATATCAATATTTTGAGCAACAAATTTGACTAGGAATAAAAATATTTCGTCCACTTCTGCATTTGAATGCTCTGTCGTTAGAAGCTTAATATTTTCAAGTACCAGGTCAATTCGTTTTTCAATATTTTTAAAGTCTCTTCTAACATTTTGGTTTTGTTTGAAATTATCCGAGAAAAAACGCAGATTTACTAGTTTATTTTCAACTGAAACCTCCATCTCCTCTGTCAGTGGTACATTCTGTAATTTCAGCTGTTCGTAGGCTTTAGAAAGAATTTCATCCAGTTTATCTATATGAACATTGAAAAATGTTTCTGTCCTATCAGTCAATATTTCAAGCAGTTCAGTATTACCCCAGCGTATTGCATAATAGAAGGCATTATGGCATGTTTCATCGTTATCATCGGGCGCAATGTCACTCTTCTTATGAATGGATAAGTTTTCCAAAACCTTATTGTTGGTGAATATATGCTTTAAAACTCCTGATTGATTATATTTGCAGGCTAAGATGACCAAATTAGTATTTCTTAAAGTATTATTAGAATCGTCGAGGAATTCTTTTACTGTTGTTTTGCTTTCTACACTATTAATATGATTAACAATATTGCTTAAATATTTCAAATTACTTATATTACCTGTTGCAACTGACTTTTCGATTTCAGACAAAACTTGCAAGTAAAAGTTTTTCGCACTTGATTCATTATATTTTTCGTATTCTTTTATAAATTCCTCTTTCGATTTAAATTTCAGTTCGTGGAAATCCCCGTCGTTTTTTTTCTCCATTTTTGGTAAATATATCATAGAAAACGATTTTATGTCGATAAATCACACACAGGCATAAAAATTCTAAAATGAAGATTTTTGGACATCTTTGTGAAACTGACTATTCGCGATTATCATTTGTTTTGATAGAAAGTCGCTATGGTTTTAAACGTCAATTTGTATAACTCTTTATTATCAGTCTGCATTCGCATATCTTTACAATTTCATAAAAAAGAAAAAATGATTACCTTTTATGTTGTCTGCAAATAATGATAGCATGTACCTGATATCAAAGAATGCAATAGTGAGAGACAATGCTGGCTGCTTTCTTTTTCCCAAAGTTCTTTGATTACTACTGATATTCCAGTTTCATACTGATATAATTGCATTTGGATTATATAATCAGACATTACGCACAGAATGGCTAGTCGCAAACCGCTTATTTTATTATAAGATATTGACTTCCTATTTATATATTCAGTATTCGTATGTATATGTATAGTCTACCCCCCCCCCTCAAAAAGGGGGAAAAAGACCTCCTTATACTATTTAATCATCAAATAACTGCAAAATAAAACAGTGAAGTACCTTTTGATTAGGAATTATTAATTGTATCTTCTCTAAGCCTATGTAAGTAAATAAATTTAGGGGGAGCAGGATAGGGCGTATTCAAATTGAAATAGGAACATTATATTTTTTCGGTATTAACACTTAATCATGACATCAGACAGCAAATCTAGACCATCATATTAACTTAAATATTAATGTACATGAAATTTTGACAAACAATTACAGAGTTATTCTGTATTTAAAATTGGGTTAATTAGGGGGCCTGTCTCAAAAATGAAATTCATTATTGTAAGATTCAAATTTACTGCAAATTTTATTAATATTGTTCAGTAGAAAATATTAATTATTGAACATTTTTAACTTTTTTTTTTCAATTTTCCATCGAATAACTAAGCTGTTACATTAATTATCTTTATTAAATCAGTGGTGCTTTTTAATAATTATATGGCTACTTACTATACTGTTCCTCAAGTTATAGTGGTAATGGTTTAACGCAAAAATTATTTGGAGAAATGAGCTGTTGTTTACTCATATTAGAAGCCTCTAGCAACCTATTTTCGTCAAAACATTTTTAAGGTTGTAATTCATATTTTTTTAAATATAGTAAAACCGGCCAAGACGGAATCGCAAGGGACTTGAAAAAATACTCACTCCTACTACTAATGCTTCATAAATAATATTACAGAGAGGTCTATACAATTACATCTTAACAGCTACCACCGACCACCATACAATCTATAATTGTGGCGTGGAGGTGTTTTCGCAGATTTTATTCTATTAATTTCATATTTACAAAATATGAAAATGCATAGTTGTTTGAAATATTTAGTACTAGCATACCAGAAAAAACAAGTTGGAAATTGTACGTCAAACGTGATAAATGAGGTGCGTTCGTACTATAGCTAGTTATATAACTATTCAGATCTTGATGATTTTTAATTCTGTGAAATGAATTATATCGCCTGCAGATTAATTTCTGTAATAACAAAATAAGTATCTCGATCGCTTGACGGTCAAACCTCGGAAGCTCCTATAACAAGAAAGCACAGATTTTTTTTTTATTTATTTATTCAAACTTCTTAATAAATATTTTTTATTAATATCTTCTAAAATTTTGATTCGATTTTCATAAAATTTGAAATGCCTCGACAAAATTCTGCAAAGATAATATATCTTTAATTTCAAACCATTCTTTTGGGTAGTTTTTGCGTTGTTATATGCGGACAGACGGACGGACGGACCAGACGACGACAATAGGTGCTAACGTATTTATATAATTACAAATGCACCTAAAAACACGAAATAATTATTACAGGAAGTATGAATGAAAATACAGTAAAACATGCTAAAATGGAATCGTAAAAGACCAGCAAAAATTTTGTTTTAGACAGGTCTATTTCTTAATAGGTATAACTTTGCGGTATTCCTTTCGCCGGGATCATGTTCTTTTCCGTTCAAGGCAGGATTCCGTTTTCACAGGTTTTACTGTAAAAAAAGCTATGTTAGCATTAGAAGATCAAAAGTTTACAAATTTCTAAACTGCTTCACCAGATGACTTAAAATTTAGTATCTGATTATAATAAGGCATATCTCAGTTTTTCGTACAATGTAAGACTACAACTAATTTTTTCCTACATTGTACGGAAAAAAAAGATAGAGAGAGATATGCCTTATTAAAGAATGGTATAAATCTGATAGCCTGCCTCTCACGAAAATAGAAAGATTTAATTTGCACTAAAATAGATCCAATCCCGAAAAATGAAATTGCTGGTGTTATACACTATTATACCTTTTACAACCGACGAGCGACGACAATAATGCAATGGCATTTATAGGCATAACGAATAGAAAATTTAGAGAAAGAGTTAAAGAACACGAAGCAGATATTAGATTTAGCCGCCGTCTGCTGATTTATCACGGTTAAATTGTAAACAAAATATTGTAATAGATTTCAATCAAACAAAAATCATATATCCATCATCAAACTACTACACATCCGTTATCAGAGAATCTATAGATATTTTATGTAAAGGAAATCCAGTTTGCAACGATACAGTATCATACAATATACCCAAATAATGGTTTTATGTTTAAAACAGGTGGATTGAACTTTTTGCCTATAGTAAAATAAATGATCAACGTAAAAACTTTACGTTACTTCGAGTCAAACCTTTTCAATATTTCAATAGGTTAATTTTTTCATTTTATACCCGTTATGTCGATGACTGCTTCGCATTACTGGATTCTAGTGATATAAGATATCCCTCATATTCTTTCTGTTATGAACTCTGTAGATGAACATATACAGTTTAAATTTGAAAATAACAACCGTTTGTATATCACAAGAATAGCTCTCGCCAAGAAGTCTGTGCCTGTCTGTTGCCGTGGAAACAAGACTCGCTCCATTTTCGACGGGGAAAGCCAGGCGATGTTTTTATTATTATTACTTTTTTATTTATTTTTTATTTATTTTTTTTATTTTTTGTAATTATTTTAATCAATTCATCGAGTAAAAGAAAACTTTCATATATTATTTATATGATAATATTTAGATTTTACAAATGAAAATAAAATATGAATCAATATGAATTAATCATGAAATTTATTACAGTAAAAATGAAATGAAATTAACTTAAATAATTGTTTCAAAATTAATATTTTCATAGCCATTAATAATTATCAATGTCTTTAAATTATTAATACAATGACCGAACTTCAGTGATTATTATAGATTTCAGTATGTATTTTCAAACAATTTGCAAGGACGGAAAATTTTTGATCATTAAAAATATAAAAAATAATAATACCTTCTAAACTTTTAGAATTTTATTCAAGCATGTGAAAGTCCCCTGAATCACTCTCAGCAATCTCGTTTTTTTCTGAATATCATTCTCATCACTCTCGGTTTCTTCTGAATCACAGTCGTCGGTATTAATGTTAAATGACAGTTCGTCTCAGTGTTGAATTCAGGGGGTGGCCCGGGGGGGGGGGGGGACATTCCCCCTGGAAGATTTGAGGTTGTATGCTTTTAATGGTAAAAAAGGTGCAATTTCCCCAACGGAACTCTACAATGACCCCCCTGGAGCCACAGAAATCCCTCCCGGAAAAAAGTGAATTCAACACTGGTTCGTCTAATAAATCCTCTAACAGTCCATCTTTTTCCCAGTAATTATTTTCAACGTTTTTCACGTGTTTGCAATGCGCTGCCCATTCTGCTGAAGTAATTTCAGTGATAGCTGTTTGAAGTAAAGATTTTAGATTGTCCAAACTTGAATCACCAGTAACATTTCATTCTTTTACTTTTCTTTTCACAGATGACCACACAAATTCTATTGCGTTTAGATCGCAATGATAAGGGGGGAGTCGTAGAACTTCATGTCCTTCTTTTTCTATTAAATTATCAATTTTATAGACGATTTTCTTTGGACGATTACTGTCTATGAGAGAGAACAGTTCCGCTTTCCGCATTTGTTCGTCGCAGTATATTTTGTTGTTTTTCAGTCAGTCTATCATAACTTTTTTTTGTAGAATACTGTGTAGGAGTGCGGTTTTCAACAGTAGTATGATACGGAGCGTTATCCATACATACGACACTGTTCGGTTGCAAATTTGGAAGCAGTTTTTCAATCACCCATTTTTTGAAGTTTTCGTAGTTCATTTGCCCATTGCCCGTGATAGTCACCGCTTTTTGTCGATGCTTTATATAACTAGTTGAGCATCCGTAAGAAAACCTGTTGATGATCCAGCATGAACAACTATAAGTCTATTTTTCGCATTAACATTTGCTGTAACTCCCAAAACTGCGTCGTCTTGCCAACATTTCTTGAATGTCAAGTTGCTATCGACCCAAGTTTCATCAATATAGACAATCGGTCGTCCAGTTTTCCTATGACGTCTCATTTCTATCAAATATTTGTGTCTCCAAAAAACAATATCTGGGCTTTCCAATGAGAACTTTTCTTTTATTCACGTACTTTTTCCATCGAAAATTCATTGAATGAAAGACTTTGCACAATGTGTCTCTTTTCCACGAAAATCCAATTTTTTCTTTCAACACGGGTAATAATTTTCTGAGCGATGGAACTTTTCTTTCTCTTATATAAAGTCTTGAATCGTTTAACGTATAACGCATTTATCAAAGTAATCTATTTCGCAGTTTCGCTCACTAGGTCTTTTACGATGTTTACCAGGTGATTTTAAATCTCGATGAGGCCAATGCAGAAACTTCATTTCTTATTTTTTTTATTGTAGCTTCAGAAACTCCACTTGCTCGGGAAGCCCGTTTCAGAGCTTGTGGGAGTGGAATTAATACATCTTTAGATGAAGCTTCACTGAAACAAAATTCCGCAACATTATATATGACTTTACGTGCTTGCGATTTCAAGACTTCACCTTTTCTAAAATGAAAGGGCATCTTTCCAGATTAACAAATTAGCAAAATTATTTAAACAAATGGGAACAAATAATTTTAAAAGCAAAAGCAAAATTAAATCAAAAATAAGATAACGCAACTGCTGTAGATCCTAGAAGAAGAATAACGTGATCTAATCTTTTACTCCGCCAATTCCTCACACGCGTGTTCCCATTCGAAATGGACAGGTCTTGTTACTATAGCGAGCGCCACTAAGCAGACTTCTTGGCGGGAGCTATTCTTGTGGTCGACAAACAGTACCTTTCCTTGATGTTATGGTTTACCGCGAAAACAACTCATACCAAACCACTGTTTATCGTAAACCATTCACAAATGTCTGGCTACCTTTCATTTAATTTATTCGAGTCACTTCCCTCTACCCCCCTTTTTTTCTCTCCCGTACTTAAACTCGTCCAGTCTGGCCGAGCGCTTCTATTGGTCTCCAACGTCACATGTGACTCCTGACTCCGCTGTTGTTTTTAATAAAGTGAAAACTGCCCAGTTAAACTGAGGGCATTGAGCTCACAGTCTATTCACTCTAATTTAATATTAAACTCTTATTTCAAAGAATTTGAAATAAGCCCTCGAAAAATAAAGAAATTGACAATATATTAACGGGGGTATCATCCCCTCGTCTCCCCTTTATACTTAATCAATGAATCCCCAAAACTAATCAGGAAAGCGCCTTATCACAATGAACCTATATACAAAATTTGAAGAAAATCAGATAATTCTGCATGAAAAACCCATTTATCTAAATTAAGGGGGTGATTACCCCCCCTTTCCCTCTTATACTTAACCAATGAACCCCCAAAACTAATCAGGAAAGCACCTTATCACACTGAACCTATATACAAAATTTGAAGAAAATTGGATAATTCTGCATGAAAAACCCATTTATCTAAATTAAGGGGGATTAGACCCCCTTTCCCTTTTTTATACTTAACCAATGAACCTCCAAAAATAACCAGGATAGCGCCTTATCAAAATGAACCTATATACAAAATTTGAAGAAAATCGGATAATTCTGCATGAAAAACCCATTTATTTAAATTAAGGGGGGCTATTAGCCCCTCCTTTCCCCCTTTATACTTAACCAATGAATTCCCAAGATTAACCACGGAAGCGCCTTATCACAATGAACCTATATAAAAAATTTGAAGAAAATCAAATAATTCTGCATGAAAAACCCATTTATCTAAATTAAGGGGGGGGGGTAGCCCCCCGTTCCCCTCTTTATACTTAACCAATGAATCCCCAAAACTAATCAGGGAAGCGCCTTATAATCACAAGGAACCTATAAACAAAATATAAAGCAAAACGGTTAGTTCTATTAAGAGTTATCGCGTTACGTACATACATATACAGAACCGACGGGCACATTAGCTCTCAGGCTTTGATAGCCTGTGAGCTAATAATAAAGTGAAAATTGCCCAGTTAAACTGAGGGCATTGAGCTCACAGGCTATTCACTCTAATTGAATATTAAACTCTTATTTCAAAGAATTTGAAATAAGCCCTCGAAAAATAAAGAAATTGACAATATATTAACGGGGGTATCAACCCCTCGTCCCCCCTTTATACTTAATCAATGAAGCCCCAAAACTAATCAGGAAAGCGCCTTATCACAATGAACCTATATACAAAATTTGAAGAAAATCGGATAATTCTGCATGAAAATCCCATTTCTCTAAATTAAGGGGGGTGATTACCCCCCCCCCTTTCCCTCTTATACTTAACCAATGAACCCCCAAAACTAATCAGGAAAGCACCTTATCACACTGAACCTATATACAAAATTTGAAGAAAATCGGATAATTCTGCATGAAAAACCCGTTTATCTAAATTAAGGGGGGATTAGACCCCCTTTCCCTTTTTTATACTTAACCAATGAACCTCCAAACATAACCAGGATAGCGCCTTATCAAAATGAACCTATATACAAAATTTGAAGAAAATCGGATAATTCTGCATGAAAAACCCACTTATCTAAATTAAGGGGGTGGGGTTAGCCCCCCCGTTCCCCTCTTTATACTTAACCAATGAATCCCCAAAACTAATCAGGGAAGCGCCTTATCACAAGGAACCTATAAACAAAATATAAAGCAAAACGGTTAGTTCTATCTAAGGCTCGAGCTCTAGTTCTATCAAGAGTTATCGCATTACGTACATACATACATACAGACAGAACCGGCAGGCACATTAGCACTCAGGCTTTGATAGCCTGTGAGCTAAAAACTTACCGTCGTTCTACCTTGGTCGTGTGTGGAGACGCAAGCATACTTACATGGCTTAAACTTTTAAATCAGTTTTTTATCTTTTTAAATTTGGCACTGATGATGGAGCTTTAGAGGCTTCGAAACAGCTGTTTGCTATTTTACATATTTTTATTTGTTCTATTTTTACGTTGATCATTTATTTTACTGTATGGTTTAATGTCCTGAATATTAGAAGATAAAGGTACAGAAAAAACCCTCTTTTTCGCATAGTTTTCAAAGTTGTAAACATTATCAATCGGAGTATCCATAGAAACCAACTCAAGCAACACCCAAGAAATGATAGACTTTTCCACCTCAAGACGAAGCTAGGGTTCAGATGATGCGTAAGGCTGAATTTAGTGTGCAAACTCGTAAGTCAGCCTGAGATGCGGGCATAATCAAATCCCTTCCCATTCTTTTCGAATCAATTTGTGGTCAGGTACAAAAGAAAGGGAAGATTCAACAAAAGAAATGGGTGCTGTTAAGTGCTTCCGTTTTGACATCTGAACTTTAGACCATCTTGAGAAAGTCATAAAACATCAAAGATTCGTCGAAAACCGCAAAAGAGAACCCCCGAACATACCCAAGAATTTCAGCTCCCTGAGGTTGGTCGCGCTTCCCGGCTAAAAGGGCTTGGAGGGTTTTTTAACATCTATTTGTGTATCTATTGCATCTGATATTGATATTTTACATATAAAACTAATTTTCCCGAATTAGAGACCTTGATAGATCGTTTTCTCGTGCTCGAATAAGAGCTAAGTTTTGTAAAAATCGTTTTAGCCGCTTTCGATAGCAGAATTTTCGGTGCTAAGATTGTTTTAACCTATCAAAACAAACTTTCCCGAATTCCAGAGCTAGATAGATCGTTTTCTCGTGCTCGAATTTAGTATAGGAGATAGAGGTCTGCACGGCTCAGAATTTCCAGGCCCAGCCTGTTCAAAAATCAGGGAAAACAGGCCCGGCCCGACTCAATTTCTATATTTAAAAAAAATCCTATTTTTCTAAATATAAAATTAAGATTATTTTAATGAATACTGCATACATATTTATGAGAAATTTTTACAGTATATTACACTTTACACTATAAGTTCACAAGTCATAGAATGCAAAATAAAATCATTAATGATCATTTAGTTTAGACTCTTAGACTACTACATTCAAATAAAGACATTAAAAAAAATTGATGTAGTTTAGAATGAAAGCTATATGAGGGTTAAAAACACCATAACTTCCGTTGCTGTATAATGAAGAAAAAGTAGATTTTTGAAAATGTTTCTCTATAGTTTATTAAAGAAATTTCCTAAGATTCCGTTAACAGATGTTCATTATCGCTATTATTATTTTTACAAAAGAAATTGCTTGCTCTAAACGTTCTGGGAACAATTAAGTTCATTCCAGCACGGCCCGAGTACGTAAAATAAAACGTAAGCCTGATCCCGGCCTGCTGAAAAAATTAAGCCCTTGACTCATACACGATGCAACTGTCTGTTGCCGATTTCTACGCTCGACATGTTATATTTTTGTGTTGATGTTGTCAAGCTAGAAGTCTGCACGGGCCGGAATTTCCAGGCCCGTTTATGATTCTGCAGTTCACGGCCCGACCCGTTGAAAAATCAGTGAAAACAAGTCCAGCCCGTGCAAAATTCAATGAAATCATCCCTGACTCGACTCAATTTCTACAAAAAATTCTGATTTTTCTTAACATACAATAAAGATTTTTTTAATGAATACTGCATACATAAACATATTTATGGGTTATTATATGTTCACTAGCCATATAGAATACAGAATAGCAACATTTTATGATCTCTTAGACAAACGGTTCTCAAACTGAGGTACGTGAAAATTATAATGGTGGATAACGCAAAAATAAAACTTACAATGAAAACAGAAAACGAAACTTTAAATTTTTCGTTTACAAAGAGAGACTTGTGTAAAAGTAAGATAGACTATTTGCATAAAATGAAGGAAAATGCCTATTTATAGTAATTTGTTGCCATTATCTCCGCCCACTTCTAACAACATCATGCGACTTCGCATGTATCCTTCCCTTTTCTAACTGTTATTTTCTTTCTATCAATTCTAGAAATATTTAGAAAAAAAAACATGAATCGTATCGGGTCTTCTGTTTTGCAATTTCTCTTAAAACCCATTTGAAAGCATGAACCCCCAAAAGTTATCAAGAAAGCACCTTATCACACTGAACCTATATACAAAATTTGAAGAAAATTGGATTATTCTGCATGAAAAACCCATTTATCTAAATTAAGGGGGGGTTAGCACCCGTTCCCCATGTTATACTTAACCAATGAACCCCCAAAACTAATCAGGGAAGCGCCTTATCACAAAGAATTTATATACAAAATTTTAAGAAAATCGGATAATTCAACATGAAAAACCCATTTATCTAAATTAAGGGGGGGGGTTTCCCCCGTTCCCCCGCTTAATACTTAACCAATGAACCCCCAAAACTAATCAGGGAAGCACCTTATCAGAATGAACCTATAAACAAAATTTGAAGCAAAACGAATATTTCTATCAAGAGTAATCGCGTTACGTACATACGTACGTACATACATACATACAGAACGGGCGGGCACATTAGCTCTCATGCATTGATAGCCTGTGAGCTAAAAATTAAGTAAATAAATAATAAAAAGAAAACTGCCCAGTTAAACTGATGGCATTGAGCTCACAGGCTATTCACACTAATTGTATATTATGCTCTTATTTCAAAGAATTCGAAATAAGACCCTCGAAAAATAAAGAAATCGACAATATATTAAGGGGGGATTATCCCCTCATCCGCCCAGCCTTATAATTAACATAATTAACCAATGAACCTCAAAAACTAATCAGGGAAGCGCCTTATTACAATGAACATATATACAAAATTTGAAGCAAATCGGATAATTCTGCATAAAAAACCAATCTATCTAAATTAAGTTGGGATTACACCCCCCCCCCCCAATTTTCTCCCTTTATACTTAACCAATGAACCCCCAACACTAATCAGGAAAGCGCCTTACAACAATAAACCTATATACAAAATTTGAAGAAAATCGGATAATTTTGCATGAAAAACCCATTTATCTAAATTAAGGGGGAATAGCCCACCCCCCGTTTCCCCCCTTTGTACTTAACCAATGAACCCCCAACACTAATCAGGAAAGCACCTTACAACAATAAACCTATATACAAAATTTGAAGAAAATCGGATAATTTTGCATGAAAAACTCATTTATCCGGATTCCTCATTTTCCTTATTCATTTATCTATAAATTAAGTGGGGGGTCAGCCCCACGTTTCCACACTTTATACTTAACCAATGAAACCCCAAAACTAATCAGGGAAGCGCCTTATCATAATGAACTTGTATACAAAATTTATCGGATAATTCTGAATGAAAAACCCATTTATCTATAAATTAAGTGGGGGGTCAGCCCCACGTTTCCCCACTTTATACTTAACCAATGAACCCACAAAACTAATTAGGGAGGCATCTTATCACAATGAGCCGATATACAAAATTTAAAAATCGGATAATCCTGCATTAAAAACCCATTTATTTAAATTAAAGGGGTGGAGGTTAGCCCCGTTTCCCCACCCCCCACTTTATACTTAGCCAATGAATCCCCAAAACTAATCAGGGAAGCGTCTTACCACAATGAGCCTATAAACAAAATATGAAGTAAAACGGTTATTTCTATCAAGAGTTATCGCGTTATGTACATACATACAGAACGGATGGGCACATTAGCTCTCAGGCTTTGATAGCCTGTGAGCTAAAAAGAAAACTGCCCCAGTTAAACTGAGGGTATTGAGCTCACAGGCTATTCACTCTAATGGTATATTATACTACTCTTATTTCAAACCCTCGAAAAATAAACAAATCGACAATATGTTAAGGGGGACTCACCCCCCCCCCCCCCCGTAACCCCCTTTATAATTAACCAATGAACTCCCATAGCCAATCAGAGAAGCGCCTTATTACAATGAACATATATACAAAATTTGAAGAAAATCGGATAATTCTGCATGAAAAATCCATAAGGAGAGATTAACCCCCCGTATCCTTCTTTATACTTAACCAATGAACCCCCAAAACTAATTAGGGAAGCGACTTATCTCAATGAACATATATACAAAATTTGAAGAAAATCGGATAATTCTGCATGAAAAACCCATTTATCTAAATTAAAGGGGGTTCGACCTTTATACTTAACCAATGAACCCCCAAAACTAATCAGGGAAGCGCCTTATCACAATGGACCTATAAACAAAATTTGAAGCAAAACTGTTATTTCTGTCAAGAGTTATCGCGTTACGTACATACAGAACCGGCGGGAACATTAACTCTCAGGCTTTGATAGCCTGTGAGCTAATAAAATGTAAGCCTGGGGGAAAAATTAAGCCCTGAATCCGACACGATCTCATTGTCCTATGTCGATTTCTACTGCTATCTTACGACTTCTATATTAATGATAATTATACAGTAACTGGCAAAAATTTTGAGATGATATGTTTTTCTGTAAGCAAAATTTCTTAATGATGTAAATTAGTAATTTGTATCTTTAGTCATCCTACATGGTGCGCAACTAATGATATATGGGAAAATTGTTAATTTAAAAAATACCAAACGTGAATTTGAAAAGTTGAAAGCAGAAGTTTTGAAACGATCTGATAAAATTCAAGTTTTTAATACTTAACTTAAATACATGTGATATGGTTACACAAGGGCTCCGCTAGCTGAGTGTAGATTTGCAGAAAACCATCAGATTTTGAGGGGCGAAAATAAACCCGGGAATTTTGGGTAATAAACCCGGATTTTTGGGAAATATTGGAAATTTTGAAAGAGTTTTGAAAGTAAACAAAACCAGTCATTTTTCAATTTGAAAGTTTTACTTTAAAGACTAGCTGACCCGCCCGGCGTTGCCCGGACCCGTGATAAAATTAAGCAAACCTAAATTTTGTATGATTTTATATCTTTAACCAGATATAGTAGGAAATTATTTATTTAAAAGTGCTGCGCACGCGAGGAAAATCCTTTATTTCCACTTTCAGCCGATAGAGGTGCATTCCGATTTCTGATATAAAAGAACCTACGAGACGTGTTCCCGCCGCCTGCGCACCGTATAGTAGGCGTGCAGGGCACACGCTGCAAAATCTTTTAGTTTCACCTTCCGCCGCCAGGGGGCACACTCTGTTCCAAACGAATCTCCGACACGTGTCCCCGCTGCTTCCGGCACTGTATAGCAGGCGTGCTGCGCACGCGCTGCAAAATCCTTTAGTTTCACTTTCTACCGCCAGGGTGCGCAATTTGTTCTATATGAACATTTAACATGGGTACACTGTAAAAAAAAAATTCGGAAAAGTTTCCGGTAGGAATAGGATTTCCAGTTGCCCGTATAGGACAGGAAACTTTTCCGAACCAACACGGAAAAAAAAACGAAAAAAAGTTTTTTTTCTTTCCGTCTGGAAACTTTTCCTGTTTGATTCAGAAACTAATCTTTAGACACAGAATAAATTCCTGAGTCTTACGGAAATCTTTCCATTCACATAAAGAAACGTTTTGGTAGAACGGTAGAATAAACAGAAAGTATTCCGTTTTAAAAAAGAAAACTTTCCATTCACACTAAGGAATGTCTTGGTAGAACGGTAGAATAGACAGAAAGTATTCCGTTTTAAAAAGGAAAACTTTCCATTCACAATAAGAAATGTCTTGGTAGAACGGTAGAATAGACAGAAAGTATTCCGTTTTAAAAAGGAAACTTTTCCGAATCAGTCAGTAAACTAATCATGAAAAAATTAAAAATTCCTGTGTAGAATAGAAACTTTTTCTTTGCTTTACGGAATTTTTTTTCATTATGATCGGAAAATTTTCTGCATTGTAAAGAAACTTTTGTTTTAAAGAGTAGGAACATTAACAGGTGAAAATATTGCTTTTGGACACTGTTTTGATATCCTTTTATTTCAATTAAATATTATTAAGAACTTTTTTGAATACATACACACATTTTTAAGTATTTGTTATCATAAAATGCATTACATGTAATGCATTTTATGATAACAAAATACTTAAAATGTATGTATGTATTCAAAAAAGTTCTTAATAATATTTAACTGAGATAAAAGGAAATCAAAATAGTGTCCCAAAGCAATATTTTCATCTGTTATTGGTCCTACTCTTTATAACAAAAGTTTCTTTACAATACAGAATCAGCTTGAAATTTTATTTATTTGTTACAAGTATACTGATACGTTTAGCTCATGGGTATTTACATTTTTTTTAAATAAGTATTTTATACAAGGAATGCTAGAATCTTTATAAACAAGGAGAAGTAATTCTCGTAAAAGAAAAGTGTATAAATAAAAAAAAGTACACAATGAAATGGATTTTATGTTCATAAAATACATAATATACTTTTATTTTCTTTAGAATATGTGTATATGTTTCCTAGGGAAAAAAAAAAAAAAAAAAAAAAAAAAAAAAAAAAAAAAACTTAATATATTTTAAGCGATATAAAAGAAAATCCAAATAGTGTCCAAAACAAACCTTTTCATCTGTTGTCTGTATAGCAAAGTGGACTGTACAGAGATGCCAGCTTATTAGTGCCAGAATATACATAGGTGTAGCCAGTGGTGAAGTGTGTGCGGGAGATAATTGCCCCAGGCACTAAATATTTAGGTGATGCCAAAAAACTGTTAAATAAGATATTAAAAACGGTAACAAAATATTTTCAATTTGGACTGGATATTTAAAACCCACACTTATGTCATTGGGTGTAGCACAAGTGTATGACATGTTGCATGCGTATGAAGTGTATGCAACTAACATTGAAGAAGTTTTATTGGTAGTGGAAAGACTTTCTATTGCTGTATATCCAAAACAAAGGACATACAAAACATTTTTTAATCACAATAGTGACCGCCCCTCCTTAAAAAACTAGAACTTCTTTTAATTTACGCCTCAAAAAAAAAAAAAAAAAAAAAAAAAAACAAGCTTATAGGGTCGTCTTCGTTCTTAAGTTGCACAGAACTCCAAACTTTTCAATATGTACATCTAACTTTGACATTATATTTGCCTCTTTCGGTAACTTTTTCTCAAATATACCAAAAGGGAAGTCACTTGGTCAAAATGTTTAAGAATTATGAAGTTTAAAGTTTGGAACTCCTAATGTTAAACAGCTGGTGGAGTTTTTTTTATATAATTCAATACTTGACGTAATAATTTTATATTCGTATATTTTATTTGAAGCTTTTCGAAATCTATTTCAGTTAAAAAATTATAGATTATGGTTTATTTTATGGTTTAATTTATAAAAAAAATGTATTTTTAAATTAATTAAAAAATTAATTTTAATAGAAATAGATTTCTAAAAACTTCAAATATGCAAATCAAAAATCACAGCTGATTCCGCTAAGTAGTTTTTAAGTTATGCTTAAAACACTACCCACATTACAGTCTGATTTGCAACGATTACAGATTAGGAGTTACAAACTTTAAATTTTCATAATTTCAAAACTACTTGACTGAGTGAATTCCAGTTTGTTATCATAGGGCAACATTTACTGAAAAAAACAAACATGATGCCCCAATTAGATGTATCTATTGAATTTGCTACAATTTCGGCATGAATATGACCCTCTAAGCTTATTTTTTTCAACATTAAATTAAAAAAGACAGTTTCCAGAAGAATAACTTTGTTTTTTACTGTGACAGTTTGGAGATTAAATGTTCTTTTTTGTCCCCAAATACACCCTGCGCATATGATATTTCAAATTTGTCACTTTTTATACCCAATTTGTGTCACAGAGACACTTTCCAATTAGGAACATTGCTGCACCTAACTATTATAACCCAATTTGGGTGCTTTTCTGCTCTATTACACACACACACACACACACACACAAAAAAAAAAAAAAAAAAAAAAAAAAAAAAATCCAGAAACTATTTTATAAATTTTGAAAATTTATATAGAGCAGCATTGAAACTTTAATTTTTTATCTTTTATGTGGAAGGTAATTTTTTTCTCCTGTCTAAATTAAAAACGCCATAAAATAATAATAATAATAAAGTAAATCTAAAAACTTTTGAAGTCATGTAAATTATAAGAATATACAGAATTCAGCTAACCCTAATAAATACGTTGATGATAAACAATTTTCAGAAGCCATACAATTTGAAAATGCACAAGACTTTGAACTTGAAGCTCAACTGAAAATTACATAACAAAAAGGCTCAGTAAATGAAAATCATTTTTTGTTAAAATTTAAATCAGCTATTTTTTTTTTCAAAATACAATTTTAAAATTACGCGTTTTAAAGTAAAATAACCTTTACTAAATCATTAAAATTAATAATTAGAAAAGCTCATTTAAATTTATTTGAAATTAAAAATATATAGAGAAACTCATTCACTTGTTTAATTTGAAATATTTTAATCATATAAACAGTTAAAAATATAGTTAAAAAATGGAGCAACAGAAAATGATATAATTTGAAAATGTGAATTCTCTTTTACTTTTGAAAACATGAAATAAAGTAAACAAATTGTCTTGTGTTATATATCACTTATTTACACTAACTGCAATTTAACAATATACTTTTTATTGACCTATTCTGTATAAAATATATACCACCTTAAATTACCCCTTTGATAAAATAAAAAGCATATAAACTCTTCATTACTAAAAGCTAAATCTTTTTGTTTTGACCAAATTTCTCGATTAAAAATCTTAAAATATAAAAGATAATGTAAGAATTTTATTCAGAAAAAAAAAAAAAATGAAATTTTAAGCATTCTATTCTAGATCTGGATTATATACAGTATTCCTTTAAACATACCTATTCCAGATTATATACACTACTCTGAAATACATACACTAATTCATATAATGAAGTTGGAGCATATATTAAAAATACTTAAGATAATTATGATTATCTGGGTATAAATTTCAATGGATCTGAAAAAATTATTCTTTGTTATTAAAATGTTTGAAAAGAAACACCAATTTTCCAGCTTTATGAGTTCTTTATAAGCGATTACAGAGTTTGCAGTGAATTAAAGTTTGATTTTTTAAAAATTTAAAATAAAAGATACTTTTAAATCAGGTCTTTTATTTTTTAAAGATTTTAAAACTTTAGTTGTTTATTAGTTTACATTTATAAGTAATTAAAATTATATTAAAATATATATATAAACATTTCAGAGTATTACTAACCATGGAATCTTTATTTTCCGAGTCTTTCCATAAATAAATTACATTGGAATATCGAACCATTTGTTATTTACATGTGCACAATGAAGTCATGAGATATCAACATAAATAACAATAGATATACTTTTGATTGACCTATATTTATTTATTCTAACGTTTTACAAATCCTCGCAGAAACTCTCCATGTTTTTGTATTAAAAAATTCACATAAGATTTGTACATATATTTTTTAACAAATAAATTTATGCTTTAATCTTTTAACATTTCTCAGCTGAGATTCTCTATTTTTAAATTAGAATTTTTATTTTTAATTGTGATATTTGATTTAAATAAAATTCAAAAAGCAAGGATTTTGAGTGTTGTCTCCCCCAGTCCTTAAATTTACAATGTATTGTTGTCAAAAATAATATTTATAATGAAATATCTTAACCTAAATTTGAAAAAAAAAAGTGTATTTAAATAAATCAGTTGATTTAAATCAGGATTGAAATCCAGTTGATTTAAATCAATGAACTCTGATTAAAAATTGTTAGACTACACAAGTGTTATTTAGCAATTATTTAATTTAAATTGAGATTATAAGTGCTGAAATATAATTTCAATTATTGATCTAAATATTTTAAGATTTCTGAACTTTCTGTATTATAACTGATTAGATAACGTTGAAGAAATTGGCAATGAAACTATTCTTAGATTTCAAAAGATACCAAAATTTACCAATTGCTGTAAAAAAAAAGTAATTAAAAAAAATTATTTCCAAAATCATGTACTTGCATACAATATTTTAACAAAAGATTATATTGAAGTAAAAGTTATAACACCAATCTGGTGAATCAGCTAAATAAACTTATCAAAAGCCAATTTGATAACTTAAAACCTGCATTTTATTTTGAAGAAATAAAATAAGGACTTGTGAATAATACTTATAAACTCTTTACAAATGAAAAAAGAAAAAATATGGTATATATAAGCACTTACTTACAGGGAAGTCCAGTTGCCAGTAAATATATATATATATATATATATATATATATATATATATATATATATATATATATATATTAAATATAAATTAAAGTAAAGATACTTTAAAAAATATTTAAAAATTAAAGAAAATTAAAAAAATGTATACTACCAGTATTGGACATCTGTTTCCTGCTGGTGAAAGCTATATTTTGATAATTGTATAAGGGAATTTATCACCTCTTTAAAATTTCCGTAGGTTACCATGGGATTTCACAATCAGCATTAAAGGGGGAAAAAATGATGCCACAGGAATATAGTAGAAAAACGTGATAATTTTACAAAATGTAACAAATAGAGATTTAGCAGACTATCAAATATTCGGCTGAGTACTAACTTTTTAAAAAGTATATTGATTACAAATTTTTTTTATCATGATTAATAACAAAGAAATAAATGTTTGTGAGTCTTTTATTCCTCAATGGCAGATCACTTAATAGCAGAATATTAAAAATTGCAAATAATTCAGAAAAAATATCTATAAAATAAGAGTAAATTCAATAAAAAATCGGTCTTAGCACAAATATGTATGTGCTAATTTTTTTTTTTTTTTTTTTTTACTTAAACTTATTAAAATAAATCAAGTGCATTTAATTTACACAAACATTAAATTGCACGTTCTGACTAAACACCATTTTTAAAAAAATTTATAAATTACTTTATTTTTTCTGGCTAACAACAAAAGACAGAAAAAATAAAACAAACATTTATACTGAAAAATAAAATTTATTTTCAACAAAACTATAAATCAAAATATTTTAATAAAACAAATTACAGCACTGTATTTATGCTATGTATGCTATTGGCTTTTATTCCTTTAGAATTGATGCAGTTAGTAAAAAAGCCTGCCTAGATTCCGGCCTGATAACAGTCTTAATTAAACACCCAGTAGGATGATACAGCAACGAAATTGACTCAGTTGAACATTTCTCCGAAAAAAGTGTCACACCATCAACATACGAAAACACCTTGACGTCCTTTCTAACATCCTCATTCTCTATTAGGCAAGGATGATCTGTTCTAGCTGTAAGGTGACATTGATCACTGCAGTATTATCCTGTAATAATAACAGTAATAATATTAATTTTTTTTATTGTACTAATTGCTAGTGACCATGTATATTTAAAAAAATAAAAAACAGCACAAGAGCAAAGAATGATTAAGGGGACACTTCGTCTTCAGCGATAAGTATTTTTAAGAACAAAATATTTGAAAATTTTCCTTTGAATAAAGAATTCAAAATTCATAAAATTTTTAAAAAATTTAAAAATTAAGGAAATTTTTAAAAATGTACTCTACCAGCATTGGACATCTGTTTCCTGCTGGTGAAAGCTATATTTTGATAATTGTATAACGGAATTTATCATTTCTTTAAAATTTACATAGGTTACTATGGGATTTCACAATCAGCATTAAAAGAAAAAAAAAATGGTGCCACAAGAATATAGTAGAAAAACATAACAATAATTTTACGATATGTAACAAATAGTGATTTAGCAGATTATCAAATATTCGGCTGGATACTAACTTTTTAAAAAGTATATTAATTAAAATAATTTATATATATTAAATTGGAAATAAAATAATAAAAAGAAAAGTGCTTAGTCAAACTGATGGCATTGAGCTCACAGGCTATTCACACTATTTGCATATTATACTCTTATTTCAAAGAAAAAACACATTTATATAAATTAGAAGGGGGGGGGGTCATTAGCTCCCCTATTTACGTCCTTTATACTTAACCAATAAACGTCCAAATCTAATCAGGGAAACGCCTTATCAAAATAAACCAAATTGGATAATTCGGCATGAAAAAACTATTTATCTATATTAAAATGGACAATTAGTCCCTCTTCCCCCTTTATACTTAACCAAATGACCCCCCCCCCCAAAAAAAAAAAAAAAAAAAAAAAAAAAAAAAACGAATCAGGGAAGCATCTTATCAGAATAAACCTATATAAAAAATTTGAAGCAAATCGGTTAATTCTGCATGAAAAACCCATTTATCTAAATTAAGGGGAGGGAATTCGTCCCCGTTCCCTCCTTTATACTTAACAAATGAACCCCAAAACTAATGCGGGAAACGCCTTATCACAATGAATCAATATACAAAATTTGAAGCAAACTAGATAATTTTGCATAAAAAACCCATTTATCTAACTTAAGGTGGATTAGCCCCTCGTTCCACCCTTTATTCTTAACCAATAAACCCCCAAAAATAATCAGGGAAGTGCCTTATCACAATGAAAATATATACCAAATTTGAAGAAAATCGGATAATTCTGAACGAAAAACCCATTTATCTAAATTAGGGGGAGCATTAACCCCTTTTCCCCCCCTTTTATACTTAACCAAAGAACCCCCAAAGCTAATGAGGGAAGCGCCTAATCAGAATGAACTTATATACCAAATTTGAAGCAAATCGGATAATTCTGCATGAAAAACCCATTTATCTAAATTAAGGAGGGGGGGATTAGCCTCCAGTTCCCCCCCTTTATACTTAACCGATGAACCCTCAAAACTAATCAGGAAAGAGCCTTATCACAATGAACCTCATACAATATCTGAAGAAAATTCAATAATTCTGCATGAAAAAACCATTTATCTAAGTTAGGGGGGATTAGCCACCATTCCCCCTTCATACTTAACCAATGAACCCCCAAAACTAATCAGGGAAGCGCCTTATCAGAATGAACCTATATTCAAAATTTGAAGCAAATTGGATAATTCTGCATGAAAAACACATTTATCTAAATTAAGGGGGGATCAGCCCCCGTTCCACCCCTTTTATACTTAGCAATTGGACCCCCAAAACTAATCAGGGAAGCGCCTTATCACAATGAACCTATATGCAAAATTTGAAGCAAATTGTATAATTCAGCATGAAAAATCAATTTATCCAAATTACGGGGGATTGGACCCCGTTCCCCCCTTTATATTTAACCAATGAACCCCCAAAACTGATCCGGGGAAGCGCCTTATCACATCGAACCTATATATAAAAATTGAAACAAATCTGATAATTCTGAATAAAAAAGTCATTTATCTAAAGTAAGGGGGGGGATTAATCACCGTCCCCCTCTTTATACTTAACCAATGAAAAACCAAAACTAATGAAGGAAGCGCCTTATCACAATGAAGCTGACACATGGGCTGATAAGTTCCCGGTCTAATAAAGAAAACACAACTTTTTAACAAAATATTATGACTTTTATAACTTTAATAAATAACATAACTTTAATAATAAATAATAATAATTTAATAATAATAATTTAATAAATAAATAAATAATAATAATAATTTAATAAATAAATAATAATAATAGTTTAATAATAAATAACATAATTTTATAACGAAAAAGCTCCAAACAGTGTTCTATATCATTGACTCGTTGTTGTTTTTGGTCAAAAGTCAACACGCGCGGCAGCCACTTTGACAACAGCTTTTTCATAGACAAATGCTCATTCAAAATAAAACCTACACGTTTCTTGGATATCTTCAGAGTCTGAGCTATCGCCTGCAACTTCACTTTACGGTTCCCCAAAACGATTTTTTGGACTATTTTTATGTTTTCCGGAGTAACCACCTCTTTTGCGTGGTGCATCACTGGTGTCCGTACGACCACGTTTAAATTCAGCAAACCAGTCAATATTGTTTGATTTACCTGGTGCAGTGTCCGGATAATGCTTATCAAGCCAAGCTTTTGTTTGAACGGTGTTTTTTCCCATCAAAATACAATTCTTGAAATTCTTGTTTATCCATTTTTTTTGTTTATCAACAAAGTTGTTCAAATAAAACCACTCTAACGTTTTATCCACACGGCGAATCATCATGACATCTTTTCTGCTACCTTTTAAAGGTTAGTATTTACTAAAAAAAAAAGCATCGGTTCGGCAATTGCAACGCCATCTGTGTGCCAGACCGGGAACTTATCAGCCCATGTGTTATATACAAAATTTGAAGGAAATTGGGTAATTTTGCATGAAAAACCCATTTATTTAATTTAGGGGGATTAGCCCTTGTCCCGCCTATATATTTAACCATTGAACCCCCAAAACTGATCAAGGAAGCGTCTTATCAGAAACAATCTATATACAAAATTTTAAGCAAATCGGATAATTCTGCATGAAAAACCCATTTATGTAAATTAAGGGGGGGGGAGGATTAATCACCGTTCCCCTCTTTATACTTTACCATTGAACTCCCAAAACTAATCAGGGAAACGACTCATCACAATGAACTTATGTACAAAATATGAAGCAAATTGCGTAATTTTGCATGTAAAACCCACTTATTTTATTTAGGGGGACTAGCCCCTGTTCCCCCTTTATATTTAACCATTGAACCCCCAAAACTGATCAGGGAAGCGCCTTATCAGAAACAACCTAATACAAAATTTTAAGCAAATCGGATAATTCTGCATGAAAAACCCATTACATAAATTAAGGGGGGATTAGTCCCATTTCGCTCCCTTTATACTTTACCATTGAACCCCCAAAACTAATCAAGGAAGCACCTTATCAGAATGAACCTTTTATAAAAAAAAATTGAAACAATTGGATAATTCTGCTTTAAAAAATCATTTTTCACAATTGAGAGGTGGGGGGGGGAATTAGTCCCTGTTCTCCCCTTTATACTTCACCAATGTACCTACATACAAAATTTGAAGCAAGTTAGATAATTCTGCATGAAAAACCCATTTATCTAAATTAAGGGTAGGATTGGCCCCCGTTCCCCTCGTTTATACTTTACCATTGAACTCCCAAAACTAATCAGGGAAGCGACTTATCACAATGAACTTATGTACAAAATACGAAGCAAATTGGGTAATGTTGCATGAAAAAACCATTGCTTTATTTTAGAGGGGGGATTAGCCCCTGTTCCCCCTTTGTATTTAACCATTGAACCCCCAAAACTGATCCGGGGAAGCGCCTTATCACAATGAACCTATATACAAAATTTGAAGCAAATCGGATAATTCTGCATAAAAAACTTATTTATCTAAATTAAGGGGGAGGAATAATCACCGTTCCCCTCTTTATACTTAACCAATGAACCCCCAAAACTAATAAAGGAAGCGCCTTATCACAATGTAGCTCTATAAAAAATATGAAGAAAATTGGGAAATTTTGCATGAAAAACCCATTTATTTAATTTAGGGGGAGATTAGCCCCTGTTCCTCTTTTATATTTAACCATTGAACCCCCAAAACTGATCACGGAAGCGCCTTATCGGAATGAACCTATATACAAAATTTGAAACAAATCGGATATTTCTGCATGATAAACACATTATCTAAATTAAGGGGGGGGATTAGCCCCCAGTTCCCTCCTGTAAACTTAACAAATGAACCCCCAAAACTGATCAGGGAAGCGTCTTATCAGAATGAACCTATATAGAATATTTGAAACAAATCGGATAATTCTGCATGAAAAACACATTATCTAAATTAAGGGGGGATTAGCCCCCCAGTTCCGCCCTGTATACTTAACCAATGAACCCCCAAAGATAATCAGGGAAGCGCCTTATCAGAATGAACCTATATACAATATTTGAAACAAATCGGATAATTCTGCATGAAAAACCCATTTACCTAAATTAAGGGGGTGGGGGGATTAATGACCGTTGCCCTCTTTATACTTAACCAATGAACACCCAAAACTAATGAAGGAAACGCCTTATCACAATGAAGCTATATACAAAATTTGAAGCAAATTGTGTAATTCTGCATGAAAACCCCATTTATTTAATTTAGGGAGGGGATTCGCCCCTGTTCCCCCTTTATATTTAACCATTGAACCCCCAAAGCTGATCAGAGAAGCGCCTTATTGGAATGAACCTATATACAAAATTTGAAACAAATCGGATATTTCTGCATGAAAAACACATTATCTAAATTAAGGGGGGGGGGGGGGGATTAGCCCCCAGTTCCCTCATGTAAACTTAACAAATGAACCCCCAAAACTGATCAGGGAAGAGCCTTATCAGAATGAACCTATGTATAAAATTTGAAACAAAACGGATAATTCTGCATGAAAAACCCATTTATATAAATTAAGTGGGGATCAGCCCGGGGCCTCCGAAATGTCGCTGTGTGTCCTACACCGGGCCTGATACAAGTATTAGTGACGTCACAATAGTGATCCACTTTGGTCAAAGTATCCCAGCAGAAAGGTGTAATAAAAAGAGCATTTTCGCTCTTATAATTTGTGATTACATAAATAATATTAAATTTCATAATCGTGAAATAAAAGGGAATTAATATACTTGTTTTATTAAAGGAAATTAAAAGTTTTAAATTAAAAAAATGCTAAGATTAATAAATCAGATTGAACTTGACTTACCTTTTCCTAAACACATTATTTTACAATAAATATACGTACAAAAAATATAATAAATCTACCAAAAACTTTACAAAATCAATCCCATTCCTCCCTTTTACAACTACATACCATAATTTAACCATCAAAACACAATAAATGTCAATTTAAATACAGAAATCGACATTTTTTAACTATAGAGACCTTGGCACTTTTTTTTAACGCTTTGGCGTAATCCGGGCTTCAGAAAGTTAGATATGTTTTAAAATTATATACACAATTATGAAAACAAACTTTTATGTTTATTTATATATGTATAAAATTATTTATATATACAATTCTGTTCTACCTGCATATAAAAAGAGATAAATGGCTTCTTTATATTAAATAAATTATATAAATATTGAAAAAAAAATACTTATTTATATGAAACTACGAATAGGTTGCCAGAAAATATGTTGCAACTTACCTTCTCTCGCCATAAGCCTTTTTCGGTACTTTTCGGTTAGCCGGGCGCCAGTGATTCATGTACATATATAAATATATATATTAATTCATACATATATGTGTGTGTAGATATATGTATATATATATATGTGTGTGTGTGTGTAGATATATGTGTGTATATATGTGTGTATATATGTATATATATCACTGGCGCCCGGCTAACCGAAAAGTACCCAATTTTCTATCTTGACTTTGTAACTGATTTGTAATATTTTAAAAATTGTCTATTTATTGTACTTGGGTCTAGGACCTAATAACCACTCAAATTAACTTATCAAAAGATTTATTTTCATAATATATTTGTACACTTAAGTTAGGTAAAGTGTTAAATTGAACTACGTAGAATTACTAAGTTGTGTAAATCAGTTACTTTTAATTTTATAAACAAAGCACATCACTCACTTCTAACTAAATGTATCCAGATATTAGTCAATTTATTACAGTATTTCTTTCAAAATCATTTTTTAAACTCTTTATCGTCTGCTTCTTTTATTTATTTATTTTTTTCTAAAGATCATTCGACTCTTTTCGATTTGGAAGTACAAATTCAATCAAATATGCCAGAATATTTCCATTACAGTAGGCTAGACATTTGTTGTTAGGTTTTTTTTCTCTGCACAAGTTCAATACCATCATATTAATTCTAGCTTCACGAATTATGAAAAGTATATCGAAACATTTAATGCAGACCACTTCTGTTGAAATGTAAAAATAATTATCACAAGGTAATTTTCGTAGCTAAAATTTCTTCTTTTCATTATCAGTAGCGAATTTGAAGACTTAGATTAGAAACTAGGAGCACAACATTTTCTTCTCTTTATTTTATAGATATAATCTACACTTTCTTTAATAATTATCATCAATAATTATTGATAGCATTATAATCTAAATACACTGAAAAATATTAATAATTACTATATAAAACAATAAATAAAATCAAAATACTGTCGTAAACAATCCGTACAAACGAACAAAGTACATGAAAATTTTTAAGTTATTATGGATCACTGTTTTGACGTCAGCAGGTTGTGACGTCACTTGTAGCAGGCCCGGTGTAGGACACACAGCGACATCTCGGAGGCCCCGATCAGCCCCGTTCCCCCTCCCCCTTTTATACTTAGCAATTTAACCCCCAAAACTAATCAAGGCATCGGATTATCAGAATGAACATATATATAAAATTTGAAAATTTAAAATCGGATAATTCTGCATGAAAAACCTATTTATGTAAATTAAGCGAGGGGGGGGGGGGGGGTTCCGGCTTTGATAACCTGTGAGCTAAAAAAAATTCTATTACAATGATATTTCGGGTTCTGTGAACTCCAAAAATAGCAGAATTTTCAGAACATTTATGATTTATATGTTGACATTATGACTCATTTGAACATTTTTTTATTTCTTGAAATTTGCACAGTATTAACACGTGCATTTAAATACATGACAAGATTTAGTTAAAGGAAAGCACAAATATGAAATAAAATCAAATTAGATATATATATTTTTTTTTGTTAGAAACCAACATACAAGATAATTTTTATATAAATTAGGATGAAAAACAATACAGAAATGTAACAAAAGCTATTACAGGTTTCCTTTTCTTTCTTTTTTTTTTATTTTTAAATGAAGAATTGAAGCTTTATATTTTTAAAATAAATCCCCCCCCCCCCCCCGCACTTCTACTGACAAAAATTCCCTGTGTGCTTTTTTTATTCTGTTTATTTTAAATTATTAGAATAGATTAAAAGTCATTTTTTATTTTCAAAATAATGTGAGAAAAATAAAATTTAATCAATTAAATTTGAATATACAGGGTGGGGCAGTTGAAAGCTTCTGTATGCAAGCTTTTACAGCATGAATATAGGTAAAATCAACCTCAAGGTATTAAGCATATTCTACTTTACGTTTTTCACAACTAAAATATTGTCTGATATTAAAAGACTACTGAAATTTATTTTACCATATACCATTATAAATTTCGTTATAGCACCCTGACATACATTTCTCAATTTTTTAATCAACATTATAGAATTTAATGGACATTCCTTTTTAATTGAATTTTAATACACTACAAATAATAAAATGTTAAATTGATTTTATAATAATGTAGTACTTGAAAAAAAAGACAATATATGATTCTGATATGGCATCGAACACAGAAAAATCTCATGAATTTATTTTAAGATCATAGGTATGTTATTGATATCTTCAGTGTTGAATTCAGGCATTTTTCTCCGAGAGGGATTTCTGTGGCTCCTGGGGGCATATTATAGAGTTCCGAGGGGGGGGGGGATTGCACTTTTTGACCATTAAATCATAAAATCCGAAATCTTCAGAGGGGGTGGCCATTTCAATGCTCCGGGAGAGAGGAATGTCCCCCCCCTCCCCCGGCTATCTCCTGAATTCAACACTGAATGCCTTACAGAATTAAACAAATAAACAAGTACCTGAATTTAGAATAAGTTAAAAACTACTTAAAAAGCAGTCTACAAAAATTGAGTTTTCATTAAGATAATATCTAAGTTAGAAATTTCTGGCACATCAAAATATTTTTTTGATTGGGGATATTTTTCTCATAAAAAATAAACTGAGCGAGAAATAAGATAATATGCATTTTATTTCAGGCTACGCAGCTCCTTAAACATGTTATTCGGTTTGATAATCATGCACTGTAAATATATGGACATATCAAATCCCAAATATTAAAAATCACATAAATTTTAGTACTTACCATTGCGAAGTTAGAACTACGTAGAACAATTGTCCAATATTTAACAACATGGCGGACATCTTCTTCATCGAAAATCTCGATTCTGTTCTGTTATCAATCACGTGACGCCACGCCTTTCATACGTCAGCAGAGAGCGAGACTGCGCAGTAAGTCCGGTGAATGTTATTTTCCATCCTTTCGGAAACTAATACGATATAAAAAGATTATTTTTATGACTGTAGGAAAACTTTCTGTTGTGATTCGGAAAAAATATTTCATCGGTTGTTTTCCGTATCGTAAAGGAAATTTATCTTTTACGAAACGGAAAAGGGTTGGAAATTTTTTACAGTGTACCCATTGTATCAAGGGAGTTGAATGAACCAATTCCCGTCGAAATCGGGCCCATAGAACTCGAGAAAATGATGCGCCCCCTCGCGGTGGAAGGTGGAACTAAAATCGGCAACGTAATCGAAAACCAAGTCAAATCATCCAAACCCCGTTGTGATTGGGTCCATAAAACCCGAGATAAGAATGCAAGTGCTCACCAACAAATCATTTACTTTGATTGTTGGTATACATCAAGTAAATAAGGGTTGTGTATTTTTATTAGGAACATAAATTTAATTTTTACGCAAATCGTCATTTGAAATTTCCGTTATTTTCTATATATAGCATTTATAAAACGCTGCGGGAGAAGCTAAAAATGTTAAATTTCTTCAATGGAATTTGTTTTGTGTAAATCGGAGCAAGGCGTAAACCCCCTCCCTCCCCACACCCGCAAATATAACGAATAATTTGTTCTAGAAAACCACCTTCCCCTACATTAACGCGATCATTAAAAAAATAACCCAGGAGGACCCGTGCGAAGCTTTCGCACTGAAATCTTTGAGATTATTTCTTGGTACGTTTTACATGAATTTTTAATTAACTATTTTTTTTTTAATCCAACAACGCGTTTTAACGAAATGTGAGTGTACTATGTCAGAAGCCTGTTCAAAAACTTTTCTAATAATACCTTTTCATCGTTTTATGTTTTGTATGTGCATAGAAAAAGGGATGTTGACAATAGAAATAACATATGTGTTCTGGATTGTTTTTTCATAAATGAAATGAAAGCTTTTTTTCAAATCAATGTTGCCACAAAAATAAAATACCGCATTATATGATGCTCAACAGTGTTTATAAAAAATAATAAATAGTACAAAACAGGTAATATGTGACTTTTCGCACGGGTTATTTTATATTTATGATTAAAAACCAAAATTAAAATTGAAACGTTTAGAAGAGATTAAATATTATTGATTGATCGAAGCAGTGGTATTTTACACGTGCAGCATAAAAGGTATGATTTTTTTTTTATATAAGATTGAATTGCAATTTAAGTATATTTCAATTTATTTTTCTTCGTCCGTATTTTTTCTGAAGAAGATGCCGTCATCCTCTAATGCAGTTAAAATACAATTTTTTTTTTTCACTTGCGCATGCCTTTTTCAATCTTCGATGGGATTTTATTGTTAGGAATAAATGAGATGATATTCTCGCTTGACTAATGTTGTTTGAAGATATATTTATAATTTATCCTTAATTTTTCTCTAGAAGTTTAAACCTGCATCTAAAAAATATTAGATATTTCTAAAAATTATTAGACTGCAGTGCGAAATCCTTGCACAGGTCCACTGATTAAATACATAACATTGTTAAAAATGGCAAATAATATAAAATAAATAAATAAATAAAATATATTAAAGTATTGAACAAACCGGTGTGGTATTATCTACTATATATATAAAACACAAACGGAAATTTCGTTCCGTTCTTTTATAACTCAAGTTCCGCTGAATGGATTTTGATGGAACTTGCACTGTTCGATAGATATTTTTTCAGGGAAGGTTTCAGTATATAACACAACGTTCTACGTAGATTAGTTATAGAATTATGATGGAAATTTCTGTTATTTTGGACGATAAGGTTACCATAGGTCATTTTTTTGGCGACCGTTATCGTTGGCGAAAGAATTAAACACATAGAAAACTAAAAGAAAAATTCTCTTGTTAATTTTATTTAAAATACCCCCCCCCCCCCCTCTGCAAAAAAGGAGAAAAAAACTGTTTTAATGAGGGATAATATTATAAAGCGAAAATATTTATTTAAACCCAAAGGAATGTTTGTAATGCTTAAAAATATTTAATATTTGGCGATTTATCGTTTGCGTCAGGTTAACAAAATCTGATCATTTGATTAGATATTATATGAGTGACAATTTTTTTTCTTTTTTTTTTTTGTCTTTCTGTTAATTTTTTTAATGTAACTCCTCTATCATGTGACTTACAGGAGGAACTAGCAGATGTACCGTAATTTCCGGCGTATAATCCGCAGCTCAAACAATCGTTTTTCGACACAGAAAATTTATTCAATAATTGTAGTTAAATATTTACAGCGATCTTTTAAGTTACATTTTATAAAATAATATTTCTGGGTCGAAAAACGACTCTTTGAGCTGCGGATTATACGCCGGAAATTACGGAAATTGTGAAAATGACTGCATTTATAAGTTACATGTTATTTGTTTATTTACGATTTTGATTTTACCTTTGGCGCCAAACAATGTGATTTTAAGCGAAAAATGCATAAGCGTGAAATCAGCTTGGGCTTTATTAGCAATAATAGTGTTTTTCGGGTATACAAGATCCTTTTTGGAGTAATTTTTTATATTCAAATGCAAATTATATAAATAGCAGTTATTGTTATAAATATGCGATCAAATATTTAAATTTTAGCGAATGTCTGCCGCCCAAACACATATTGTAAAATAGTTAAATTTTAGACATTTAAAAATTTACTACGGAAACATGCCGGTTTGTTTTCACCAAACATGTGATTTTTATAGCCTCGAATTCAGATCAGCGAATATTGTCTATTCTTTTATTTTTGTTTTTTTTTAATATATCGCCAATTTCACTTATAGAAATATTCACTGCGTCAAAAGTTTGGAACTAAAGAATATTCTTAAGGAGATGTGTGCAATTATGCGTTATTACTATCACAAAAGGCAACATTTTGTAATAAAAATTGCGTGCTGAAATAAATTTTCAATGCTCTTTTTGATTCGTCATTGTTTTTAAAAGATATTGGACTAATCGTCCATATTCCGGTCACCTGCCATTTGGCAATTTTACTATATTGTTGGAAGTTTCGTTTATGTTTCAAAGTTACTCTGGATGACAATTCAGATTACAGAAGATTAGACGACTTTTGAAATCAGCGATTGCTAAATTTATGGGGTTTTTTTTTCATTATGAAGCAAAGTTTTACCAAAAAAGCAATGCTTCCAATCAATGTACGGAAGAACTTTGTAATGTCAATGGTGGCGAATGGAATAAATAATATTTGTCGATTTATCATTTCAGCCTGAATAAGAAAAACGAGTAGCTGAAATTCTGATTAGATAATTTTTCATCATTATAAAGCATTTTCGACTTACACACATCCCTAGCAGCAAAACATAGTGGCAAATGAATTTATTTCTGCGTGTTATTATGCTCTTTAGTGGAATGCAAAGAAAATATTCGGTTTAAATATTCACCAAAAAGATTATTACTAAACATTTTGCATGACTAACTTTATCATTTTCAGTTTTGTATAAGGTATGGAATTTTGCTAATGAAAGATCTATAATTGAATTAACAGTAATTTGACATTATTTAATGGAACATAGTTTGGCGTGTCAATAACTTCGTTTTGTAAGTAACTCTGGTACATTAGTAACCATATCGTTTTAAGCACTTCTAATGTTTGACGTCAAACTTGGATATCGACAAGATTATGGAAGGTTAGG
Source organism: Maratus michaelseni (assembly GCA_963931845.1). Classification (NCBI taxonomy): domain Eukaryota; kingdom Metazoa; phylum Arthropoda; class Arachnida; order Araneae; family Salticidae; genus Maratus; species Maratus michaelseni. Next base: position 36,650,349 of record OZ007591.1, on the reverse strand, counting down.
AAGATTTTATTGGATGAAAACTAGAGGTTTATTCTTCTACCGGATTTAATCATCGGGGTTTTTTCAGGTTAACGGTTACACGAATGCAACTGGTCTAAAAAATGGAAAGACAGTGAAAATGTCGTCATTTTAATTTTATTCAAACTATTCAGCTTTCAAAATGCACTTTTTTATGTTTCACCAGTTTTTTAAATAGAAAGTTAAACACTATTCTTTATGTGCAAACAATTTATTACGTTTTTGACTGTATTTACTCTGCTGGAATTGAAATATGAAAAACCTTAGCAGACTTGCCTGAAGAGGACATATATTACGAAATATAACGTAACATAGAGTGAGATTGTACTTACGTTACCAGAGACAAGAAAGAGGAACGAAGTTCAAGAACTTCCAGACGAAAATGACTCACCCGAACATTATTTAAGTTCAATGGTCAATCTATGCAATCATTGTAATGCTCACTTTTTAGTAGTGTGTTGACTAGAGAACATTTTAGTTCCTGTTGCCATAATGGTCTTATGGTTATAATGGCCTCATTTCCCTACCAAACTCTACTACAAGTGATCAACTAAATGAGTTGATTCTTATTACCCCAAATTTTGTCCAATGTATAATATACTATAACGCAATGTCGTTTGCATCGTTTACAGCAATATTGAAGGAAAAACCAGGTGAACGTCCCTATTGCTTTAAAATACATTCTCAAATCCATTGATATAATTCGTTTGAAAATTTTGACTAGGGTAGCATCCATGGGTGAAGATCCATATTCCTTTAAAATAAAAAGCCATTTCGTATGACTTAAGGTACATTTAGAAAAATGGCCCAGCGCAGCGGACGTAGCATGCTAGTAAAAGCATAAAAAGCTATATATATATATTTCACTGGCACCCGGCTAACCGAAAAACCATAAATAAAATACATACTTATCGAAAAATAAGGGTTACTATAATTAGTTAATTGGCGTAAATGTATTTGGGCTTCCCGTATAATACGTAAGTACCCATTATTATTATTATTATTATTATCATAAAACACACTGAATGATTATTTTATTATAAAACACACACAATGTTCAATTTATTATAATACATACAATATTTAATTTAATATAAAACACACGCACTTTTCTCGATCGGGTTGCCATATGAAGCAAAATCTCGCCAAAGACGTGTTGGCTAGGCATAAAATCGTCCTTTTAGCGCCAAAAATATATCGCGGTGCGTCTGCGGCATCTGTACCAATATTATTTATGTACAATTTACTTCTGCTTGTACATTTCAATAAGGCACAGATGTCGCAGATGCACTGGGATATCTTTTTGGCGCCAAAAGGGCGATTTTATGCCTAGGCAACCCGACGATTTTGGCAAGATTTTGCTTCGTATGGCAACCCGGTAAAACAGATTGCGTGTGTTTTATATTAAATTGAACATTGTATGTTTTATAATATATTGATCATTGTGTGTGTTTTATGATAAAAAAATTTTTGTGAATAGGTTGGCAAATTTTCTTCTCTCGCCAATTCCATTTTCTTTACTTTGCCAAGATAATCATTAAATAAGTTAATGTACTATTACTCCGTTACAGTACGCATATACACAAACATCTCTATAATAAAACCGTAAGTCATGTGACTGTCATCAACAGTTCCGGGATGCCCGCATCGCTTTTTCATATGCCAGACGGCCATTTTTATTCAAAATTATTTTTCGAATAAAACTGCATAAAAGTTACATTTTTAGAAAGATCGTTCAAAATAAATTAATATTTGAGAGATGACTTATGTTCAATTATGTATATATTCTGCAATAACTTCAGTTGAAATTAGCTTCGCAGTTCAAACTCTCTATCTATGAAAGTAAACAAAGAAAAATATTCATTCGTCGTGAAGGTTTAAATTATTAAACCATTAAACCATGGAGATAATCGTTTATAAAGTAAGTTTTCCGTGAATGATTTTTTGGAGCGCTGCCTGGTGTCAAAAAAATAATTCGCACCAGGACCTGTGAGACAATTAAAGTTTACCATAATTCCGTTTGATGAAGTGCTTATACAACTGCACTTCCTTCCGAATCTTTTCTTGACGTAAGTTGAATGTAAACAAATACAACTCATTCTCTTTAATAAAAAGGTAACGTGTTGCTGACGACTGGGATTTTCGATAATCGTTGCCACAGATTAATCTCGGAAAATGAAACGTTTGAAGTTACTGAAAAAAATTAATAGCTCGAAAAGTATTTGTCAGAAAATTGTTAGACAAACTGCATTAGAATGGTAAAAAATTGTATTTTTCTTGATATAAATTTCAAATCTAATGATTATCCCGTTTTACAAATATTGAATTTCAAAAATTACCAAATTTCACAATGGAGTAAATTTTCACGCGTAAAAAGATAATGATAACGGCCATGTGTCCTGACGTATACTGGCTATAGCACGAGTCACACATTATAGTAGCTTTACTATTCTGTTAAAATACAAAAGTGAATTATGATGCCACGAGTGCGTGATTCTTATTTAATTTTAATATAATAATCTTAGAAACAAGGTTTTGGAATTTTTTTTCGAATGGGATTAATAAATAAACCAAAACTGTATATTATTTTGAGTTTAAAAGAAGGTGGGGAAGCGCTTTATATTATTTAGGTTTCCTCAGGAACTTTTGGTCAGAATTGAAAGTTTAATATATCAAAACGTCAGAAATTAAATCGACATTAAACCGGCAATAACTTTAACGACTGTCCTTCAGTTCGTTTGGATAGATTTTCATTTAAAAATGTAAAATCATTCAAGATTGATTTTAGGTAATTTTTAAGTTTATTATCACGGGCCCGGGCAACGACGGGCATGTCAGCTAGTGATAAATATAACAATAGATGACGCACGTATAAAAATTATAAAAACCCGATTAAAGGTTTGATATCTTTTTTCAAAAAGCACGCGCGAGAAAAAAATTAACAATCGTATTTTAACTGAATTAAAAGATGACGTCATCCGCTTATTCTTGAAAAACACGAAATAAATTGAATGCATTTCTAATATAATAAAGCATATATTTTATTTTATTTCAATTTTGCTTTTTAAAAATAAATATTAAATTAACCAGGCGGAGAAATCATACTTTATCTTTTTTGTACTGTTTATTTCTTTTTATAATTATTGTTGAACATGATATAATGCGGTATTTTATTTCTGTGGCAGCACAAATTTCAGGAAAACCTTTCATTTCAGTTATGAAAACAATGCCGATTTAATTTTTAATTAACAGCTTTTTTTAATCAAAAACATGTTTTAACGAAATGTTAAGTGTGCTATGTCAGAAGCCTGTTTAAAATCCTTTCATATGGTATCTCATTCGTCGTTCTGCGTTTTGTATTTTCTGAGAAAAAAAGGATGTTGACAGGAGAAATAATATATATGATGATGATGATTATTTTTTTCTGATAATTAGAACATAACGAAGACGCTACGCTAAAATGGCCGCCAGATGGCACACCTTCCCATCCTCAAATTCAAAACTATATCTTAATTTTTGTTCGTTAGTAAAAATTGGCAATTATTTCCTTTCAATGTCGCAAACTAAATGGAGGGATCTGCCAGAGAAACAGATCTTTTTGACTCTTCTGGAAATTTTAAGATAAGATTTTTCTTTGTAAATTCACAAAACTTTTGATTTTGCGGTCTAAGTTTTTATAATTTATTAAAACTCATTAGCTTTACAACAATAGCGGCTGTGAATTAGTAAAGACTTGAATGTGTCTTTAAAAATTCATTTTTTTAAATTTTTGTTAGCACTATTCAGGCACACACATTATTAATTTTCTTGGGAGTTGCATTGTATTTTATTTTTGCATTGATTTCTTTTAGTTTTGTTCATTTTTTTTTTTTTTTTTTTTTTAACCATTGGGAAAATGGTTGTTGTTTTCGGTCGAGAATGGACCTCTTGGCGTCGTCACTTTATTTTTTTAAGCGTTTTTAACGAAATTCTGTAACTTTAGAACAATTTTTCTTTGAATAGGCAATATAAATGCATAAAGCATAAAATCGTTACAAAAATGTTAAAGTTACAAAAAGAATAGATGCAAACTATCAGATATGAAAAAAAGTCGAATTCAAAAATTGACGACAAGAATTCGTCTTATAAAGCAAAAAAACGGGGTCTTCAGCTTTAATTTCCTCAAAATATCTTTAACTCAGACATCAATCTAAACAAGAGTTAAAGTTATTGTATAGGAAGCCGATAAAATATTAAGGTATATTGGTTAGCACTTTCCCTTTATTTGCACGACTTAACCCCTTGGGGGCGAGCGACACGTATACGTGACGCATAAGGTGCGCAGAATCCTCGATTATTCCCACCAGTTATTTTTTATTGGAAGATTTGCCTTATTAAATCTTGGCATTTCTGCGATTCAATTAGGTGAAAATTTCTGTTTTGAAAAACCGGTGGTAAAAGATTAAAAATTATGTAAAGGACGCTCGTCGCGAAGGGGTTAATGTTACTCAATAGCGTTCAGTTGCTTCTCTTATCAACCTACTCGTTTAAACAATTCTTCCAGACAGTATGTTGTTAAATATAATTATGTATCGCGCAACGTTTATCGTTTGCTGGTTGACACATCTGCGACATCGACATGCGATGATGGAAAGGCGCGTTGTACAATCTAAAGACGAATGCATGCAACGCTGTCAGGGGTGCCATGGAGAGATTGATTGTGTAGATGGTTCAGACGAATATTTTTTCGAGGGCAGAGAATACCAGGATCTTTTCAACTGTACTAATGGAAAATGTGTTTATTTATAGATGGTTCCGACGAATATTTTTGCGAGGGCAGAGAATGCCAGGATCTCTTCAACTGTAGTAATGGAAAATGTGTATTGTGTAGATGGTTCCGACAAATAATTTTGCGAGGGCAGAGAATGCCAGGATCTATTCAACTGTAGTAATGGAAAATGTGTATTGTGTAGATGGTTCCGACAAATAATTTTGCGAGGGCAGAGAATGCCAGGATCTCTTCAACTGTAGTAATGGAAAATGTGTATTGTGTAGATGGTTCCGACAAATAATTTTGCGAGGGCAGAGAATGCCAGGATCTCTTCAACTGTAGTAATGGAAAATGTGTATTGTGTAGATGGTTCCGACAAATAATTTTGCGAGGGCAGAGAATGCCAGGATCTATTCAACTGTAGTAATGGAAAATGTGTATTGTGTAGATGGTTCCGACGAATATTTTTGCGAGGGCAGAGAATGCCAGGATCTCTTCAACTGTAGTAATGGAAAATGTGTATTGTGTAGATGGTTCCGACAAATAATTTTGCGAGGGCAGAGAATGCCAGGATCTATTCAACTGTAGTAATGGAAAATGCGTTTATTTGTAGCAGTATGCACCGGTTATGATAACTGCGGCGATGGTTCAGACGAAATGTTTTTACACAGTTGTTCGTCGTTGTTAAATATTATTACGCATCGCGCACAGTTTATCGTTAGCTGGTTGAAACATCTGCGACATCGACATGCGATGATGGAATGGCGCATTGCTTACAATCGAAAGACGATTAATTTTTTTTTTTTTTTAAGCTTTTGAAACATTTTCCCAATGGTTGTTGTAATTTGTTAAATTACATTTTTTGTTACATTCATTGATTCGGAGAACAGGGATGATGACAGGGATTCATGTCAGGCAAGATGAATCTGCCATCCGCCTCTCTCGCTTTTTACTTATCTTCTATTAAAATACCAAATTACTTATGATATTCTAATTTTTCTTACTTAATATTTCTGCAGCTTAAACATGTATTTCGTTCGTTTTCATGTAAACAATACTATTTATTTTCTTTGTGTTATTGGTTTTGTTTACATTAGTAAACTAGTCGGATGTGCCAATCCTAAGCTTTCTTCTATCTCATATAGGTTTCACATTACACCAGAACCGAATCAGCACCAATTTATATCAAGATCTAACTGAATCTAAAGTTTTATTAAATTCCGTGCATTAGTTCTTAAGAGATAACTATTGCTAAAATCTATCTTTTGGGATATTTACACCAAAACCTAATCAACAACAATTTAAATCAACGTCTAACTGAATCTGAAGTTTGAGGAAAATCTGTGCATTAGTTCTTGAGATATAGCTATCGTAAAAATCATGAAAAAGTAGCATGGCAGCGCCACCTGTTGGGCTGGTTACACCAAAACGTAATCAGCATCTATTTATGTCAAGGTCTAACAGAATCCGAAAAGTTTGATCAAATTCTGTGCATTAGTTCTTGATACATAGCTACCGTGAAAATTATGAAAAAAGTAAAATAGCAGCGGCACCTTTTGAGATATTTACACTAAAACGTAATCAGCGTCTATTTATGTCATGGCCTAACAGAATATGAAATTTGATGAAATTATGTTCTTGAGATATAGCTATAGTGAAAACTGTAGCGCAGCAGCGCCACCTGTTGGGCGATTACACCAAAAACTAATCAGCTCCAATTTATATCAAGGTTTGACTGAATCTAACGTTTTATTAAATTTCGTGCATTAGTTCTTGAGATAGAGCGCCCACAAAATTTTTATCACATACAGACAGACAGATCCACAGACAGACATTTTCTAAAAACAGTCCAATCGTGTTCAAATCTTCTAAAAAGGTATAAATCCGTCGAAAACCGGAAGTTGAAAATTTTCACGAATCCAATAATAATAATAGTGTTTTGTAAATGTAAAATCATTTTGCTTACATTGACAAAAATTTAAATAGTTAAAAAAATTTTAAATAATAAATTAAAAATTTACATGCCTAAAACTTTCTGAAAACTCCCGAGAATTTAAAAAATTTCCTTCATAAAAAAAACCCCCGTTTTTTTTTTCATTCTTTGCAACGCTAGCTGAGTGGCTGGAATTCCACGCAGAAGATGTGGGCTCGAATCCCGTCCCTGGCTTTTAAATTACATTTTCGTTATTTCCTTTCTATAAGAGCTGTATGACTTTATAATTTCGATAACTTTGCGCAGATATGCAAATTAGTAGCTTTACGTAGCCACGTTATATGTTCCCAGAATGTTCTAGAATATGCTATGCTTAAGGGGTCGAAATGAAACAATTCACGAACCGGAAAACTATTTCCAAATTATTCTTGGCTTTTTTTTTCTTTGTAAGTATAGACAAATTTATTTCTAACAAAATTCATTTAAAAATGTATCCAAGTTTCTTAAAAAAAAAAAAAAAACATAGACGAATAGTTAGAACAGAAAAAAAAATGCCATATTTTAGAAAGCCGTTAATTTTTGTCGCTCAATATTCCTAAATATTTCCGTTTTTTGCAGACTATACCTAAGCAGGCCCTGATTATCGCACGGGCACCCGGGGCCCATGCCGTGGGCACGAAATTTAAGAGGGGGACGAAATTTTTCATAATTTCAATTAAATTTCCATTAAAAAAGAATCATACTTGTGCCAATGTTTTTATTTCTTTCAGGACTTTTGTTTGCACTCATAAGGAAGGTCTCCTTAAAGCGCATACTCAGAATATTTTGAAAAAAATGCTAATGAAGTTACTCATGTACGTAATAAAGGATCAGTCAAATTTAGCTGCGGAATCCTAGTAAAAAATGTATAAAAAAATAAAATACTTTGGAGTATTTGGCGCAAAAAGACGCGATTTGGCGAGCGAAACTTTTTCTTCGCCAAATGCAAGCGACTTTAATGGGATTTGAAAATGCTTGGTTAGATGAGTTTGACTGTTTAAATGCATAGTACTTTATGAATTTAAATTTCAACTATTAAATAGTTTATAATTTTTTCTATAAGCTTATATAATACTAGCTGTTACCCGTGACTTCGTTCACGTATCATTAAAAGAAGAATAAAAGCATTAATTAAGCAAAATATTTAATTCTCGATAATTTGAAACGTAAATAATTAACTAACTCTTTATCACATTCCACAGGAGACAATACAGTATTTCTATGTTATAGAGGCCTTGACATAACTAAGTTTTAAAAAAGTGAAATTTTGTGACAAATAATCACGAAAAGGAAACTGCAACCAATGAAAAAAGGCGGGCCAAATAAAATCGTGGAAATCGGCGAATTACATAAAAACATATGTCAAGTTTACCTGGTAAACCATTTTACTTTTAACGCCTTTGTGAAACGTTTTAATAGCAATCCTTCAAAGATAATGGAAATAGCATATTCTTTTTCATTAAATTCAATTCTTGTGAATAAGGAGCAATTATTGAAGACCTAAATGGAAGGAGCTTAAATTTGCCTCAATGATTTAATCTGTAACTGAAAAAAAAAAAAAAAAATCTTTATTTCTAAAAGAAAATATGTTGACAGACGATTTTTTTCTCCAGAATAAATTGATTCATGAAGTTTGAATATATGAAAATACGTTTTTATTTTTCAAAAAGTTTACTGTAATCAAGATTTTTTTTTCTTTCACCATCTATTCAAATTGAAAATAAATTCTTTTTTTTTCTTTCAGTTTTAATGAGAAAAAATATATTTATCCGTTTTATTTCTTCTTTTTTATCCACAAAAATGGAATAATTTAGTTGCCATTTTTAGAGAAACTTCGTTAAAATTTACAAAAAAATAAATAAATAAATAAATAAAATAAAATAAAATAAAATAAATAATAATAATATCTCGGAATTTAAATCATTTTTTTTAAATTCGAGAACAAACTACTTCATCAAATTACATCGTTATTTTTTTAAATGAAAGATATTTAGACACATATTTGTTATCGTGCATTCGTTTGTTCGAAAATTTAATTAATTAGCGTTAATTTTCAATTAAAATTTTGCATTTGCTTATGACGTCATAAAGTCGGCAATCTGATAACGCCCATTTTTTGCGAGACACAGAGTTTATTCTCTGAACCCTGTGGTTGCGAGGATAAAAGAAAAATAATCTATCTTATATATTTAAAACACTAAGCATGTTCTTTCGACAATCCGTGAGAACAAACTACTACATCAAATTACATCATTCTTTTTTTGGAAATGAAAAATATTTGTTATCATACATTCGTTTGTTCGAAAATTTTATTAATTAGCCGTAATTTTAAATTAAACATTTACATCTGCGTATGACGTCATACAGTCAATCGCAAGAGGACGCTGCAACTCTGACTCTGACCGTAACTTCAAACTATCTGGGCAAGGTAGAATTCTAAACAAAGATCAAACGTTCAAAAAATATCAATGTCACCAATATATATATACTTTTAACATTTGCTGAAACAATAAAACTAATACAAAAAAAGATAAAAATATATTAAATTACTCATAAATTTGTTTTTAAACATTAATAAATTTTATTTATTAAAAAAGTACCATTGAATGATTTAATGAAACAGATGTCGCAGACGCACATTGATTGGCGCAATTTTTTCCGCCATTTTGGCGAGAAAACCCAATTTTCACACATTATTTTTATTAAACACACGAATTTAATTATATTTATTAATTATTTTTACATTATTTTACGGTACTTTTATGTTAGCTATATATTATAGTTTTTATGTATACAGTTCTATATATGACTGAGTTATAATGAAACAATATTTCTCTTAATAAAAATAAATATCTACATTCAGCTTGCATATTATAACATTTTTACTAACATTGTAAATACTTACTGTTGTATGTATTTATTGCTCTCCAAATGTTACTCTATTATTGCAACAATATTTTTGCTTGGTTTTTATAAATTTTGCTCCATTTTCATGCACTTTTTGCCTCTAATGAAAAAAATGAGGCGAAAATAAAAAAAAATTCCCAACAAATCTATACAGGTAATTTTTGATGTACTACATAATAAAATTTCAATGTGGTACTTTTCCGTTATAAGGACACCATGCCAAAATGTATGCTAATGCATAATGTATGTAAATGTATGTATGTAAATATATGTATTAAATGTATGTAAATGTATGCTTAGCGACAATGGTGTCCGTATAACGGAAAAGTACCTCAAATGTTTGGCACAGATGTCATATACGCACCACATTGGCGCGATTGCAACAAAATGTCAATTTTATGCCTCACATGGTAACCCGGTTATTTTGTTTATATTGCTGTTTATTTACTTTTATTTTTTTTATTTTAATTCTATAAATTGTTTTTATTATGTATATCAATATTTTTTTAAATAATAGAAGCTATTTCATTTATTACGTAATTTTATTTTTATATTGAAATAAAAAATCACATGCTAATATTTAATGCTGTTTGTAACTAATATTCAAAAACAAAGTTTTCGCCAAATTGTCGGGAGAAAAAATCGCGCCAATGTGGTGCGTATAGGACATCTGTGTCCAATGTTTTCTCCTAACATCGAAATGGGCACTGAAATGTCTAAATACTATATGTATTTTGGATACTTTTATGTTAGTCGGACGCCAATGATCGCCAAAATTTTTTAATCTCGCCAACCCTTTTTTTTTCGACATTTTTTAAACATTAGCTAACAACAAATAACCAATATTTTAACATTGCAGTATAATGTCTTTAAAAACTTACTTAAAAATAGCTAAAATATAATCATGATGTAATGACCACAAACACTTCAATACAAATAACAAAATCCAAGAATAGAATTTAAATCAAAATTGAAATCATTGAGTTCAAATCATTTAAATTGAATGGGTTGCAACTGAAACAATATTTGGCCAGTTATCACTGGCACCCAGCTAACATAAAAGTACCGTATTGGGTATATATATATTTTTTTATCGCATTTTTGCTGATCTTGGAAATATGCATCATGGCTCAATGGCGTTTAATTAAGCAAGAAAAACTTGTGTGAAATTCTGAGACTCAGACTAAATTTTTAATAGTAAAAATCATATTTTTTTTTGTAACATATTTATGTACAATGAAAATAATTCATATACATAAGCCTAAAGATTATTTATTTTATATTTTCTAAGAAAAATAATTGTAAGAAAATATTATAGGGAAGAGTTCCGTATCCTGTGATGGTTTTTTTGGCGAGTTGATTTTGGCGATAAGTGTTTGATGTGATTGTTGAGATCTTAAGTCTTTGGGGTTGCATTTTTAACATCTGGAATGAACTTTATCTAAGTGACGTCACATCCCTTTTGGCGCTATTTTGGATTTTTTGGCCAATCGCGCCAACCAGCACAGGATATCAAACTCTTCCCATACTACGTCAGTTAAAAATATGCGCTTTTATATATATCAATATTAAAAATTGATTTTCAATACTGTTTGTAAGAGGAAATTTTTTGAAAAAACATGTTTGTCTGAAACTTTTCAACGCATATAGCCGCTGAAAGGTTAATAAAGAGTTAGAGTTCACTACACCTCTTGGGTGTACCGCAAGTAATAGTAATTTTTATTTTCACACTTTATGAATTAGATTTTTTACACATATAGATGCAAAAATCCTGCACTGAAAATATTTTCAGAAATCAACACTGATTTTAAACATATCTAAGATTTTTGTCATATGCCGGAGCAATGCCGGGCTGGTAAAATATTCATATAAAAATTTGTAATTCATATTAAATTGTTTGCCGTCAAGTTTTGACGGGTTCCAACTAGTTTATTTTTCTTTTCCTAATGATCATGGTGTGGTTTTTGGCAAAAAACTCTCATCTGTATGTAACTGATATTCATGCTTAATAACCGGTATGGATAAAAAACATTTCAATTTTTCGTTTTAAATATGTCGTGAAACTAATCTACTTTCTATACTTACTGATCGTTGTATTATTAATGTACGGAATTAATTCCCGCTCCTTGTAAAACACATTTGAAAATTCCCGTTTTATTTCAAATATGACGTCACATTTTCCTCAGAGAAATCTCTTTTTAATGCCATAATTCTTGTTAATTTTCTTTTTTTGGCAATCAGGACGTAAATTTTAGCGGAAAACTCACATTTGTATGTAACTGGTACTCAAGCTAATTATTAATCAGTATCGATAAAAAATATTTCAGTTTTTCATCTTAAATATCACGTCCATTATCTATCTACTTTCATTATACACTGTAAAAAATGACCAATGTTTCTTATTTTATGAAACTATGCTATAACCGCAAACGAAAATATAATATAATCTTCTGAGTTATCCGAAATTTCAAATAGCATGTTACATTGTCTTTTGAATCCCCAAAAACGAATACATTTTCAAAATTTAAAGAATAATTTATAAAAACAAATTATTTTTAGCTGCCCGAATTTTTCAGAAACGTTTCCGAAGGGTTTTTATAGTGTATTAATTAGTGTCCTCAGCCTAGAATACCTGTTTTTTGAATGCTATCAATTCTGAAGTAAACATTTTCATGCTCAAAAAAATTGTTTAACAGACAAACATGCAAAATTAACAGCGTTAACAATAACACTAAAATTAAGATTATTTCTTTACTCTTTCATGTATAAATTAACTTATGCGGCTGAAAACGTGTACTTGAGAACGGATAACATTCGAAAAACAGGTATTCCAGCCTGAGGACACTAATTAATACACTATAAAAACCCTTCGGAAACGTTTCTGAAAAATTCGGGCAGCTAAAAATAATTTGTTTTTATAAATTATTCTTTAAATTTTGAAAATGTATTCGTTTCTGGGGATTCAAAAGACAATGTAACATGCTATTTGAAATTTCGGATAACTCAGAAGATTATATTATATTTTCGTTCGTGGTTATAGCATATTTTCATAAAATAAGAAACGTTGGTCATTTTTTACAATGTACATTGATATTCATGCTCCTTGTATTATTACGACTGTTTGAAAATACATGTTTATTTATGACGTCATATTTGTCCAAGCCGAGGAGGATCCTTTTCATAGTTCCGTGGTCCAAGCGAAATCTATTTTTAAGAATATAATTATTGTTCATTTTTCCTTCTAATTATAACGCAGTTTTTTGACAGAAAAAAATCTTTTTAATGTAACCGATATTCATACTTCATGTATAATAACAAATATATATATATTTGTCTTACGTGGCGCGAAAATAGGGCTGAATTTCTACCTTATCGTTGGCAACAACCGTAGTTTCCAGAGCTCAGACCAATGAACAGACAAGATTGTGTTATCCCCGCCTCCAATATGGCGGTCAGTGTCAGAGCAGTGAAACTGAAGCTAGCAATTATTAAAAATAAAATAATATATATATATTTGTCTTACGTGGCGCGAAAATAAGGCTGAATTTCTACCTTATCGTTGGCAACAACCGTAGTTTCCAGAGCTCAGACCAATGAACAGACAAGATTGTGTTAGCCCCGCCTCCAATATGGCGGTCAGTGTCAGAGCAGTGAAACTGAAGCTAGCAATTATTAAAAATAAAATAATATATATATATATTTGTCTTACGTGGCGCGAAAATAGGGCTGAATTTCTACCTTATCGTTGGCAACAACCGTAGTTTCCAGAGCTCAGACCAATGAACAGACAAGATTGTGTTAGCCCCGCCTCCAATATGGCGGTCAGTATCAGAGCAGTGAAACTGAAGCTAGCAATTATTAAAAATAAAATAATATATATCTACCCTATATATATAAAATCCTAATGAAACGAATTTGTGAAACGATTTTATGAAACGAATTTATGAAACGATTTTATGAAACGACTGATTAAACGACTGATTGTGTTTCAGAGCTATTTTTAATAAAATATTAAACGCTTGATGGTGAAATTAATACCAATTGTCCATAAAAATCCGCGGATGTCGAAACTGGTAATAGAATTTTGAAATTCGAATTAGTTTTCGAGATATTATTTTTTTTCTAATTTTCCTGACATTTCTGTAATGATGGCAACTAATGACTCAGTTTTTTTGTGACAAAAAAGGGAAAAAAATTGAAAAGGATCCCGATAGGGAATATTGAATTCTTTTTATTCGTCATTTTCAAATTGAATTTGAATTTATCTTTTATTTCAATCAATAATGAAGACAAGATTGTGTTAAATTATGTTTTACAGGAAAATTTGAAAAAAAAAAATCACATTTCTATCGTCAGGATTCAATCGTCTGTCAGCAGTTAATTTAATTTATAAACTGAAAATATTTTGAATAAATTCGTCCAAATGACGTCATTTATGTAAATACGTCATTTGTGTTTATACAATTTATTTAATATAAAGAAGCCATTTATCTATTTTTATGTACAAAAAGAGGTAAATTGAAAGACAATTATAAATAAATTGTATATATACATATAAATACATGTACAAACAAGCATAAAAGTTCGGTGCTTTTCCAGTATATGACGAAACAGAGAAAATAGCCTTGGCGGAAAAGGAAATTTGGCAACATACTTTCTGTCAACCTATTCACTTTGTCATTTCGTATACAGAAGCATTTTTTCAATATTTATACAATTTGTTTAGCGTAAAATGTCATTTATCCTATTTTATATATAATCAGAAGTAATTTGTATAGAAATAACAATAATAATATACGTATAATTAAAATACGCATATAAACAAAAAAATCGTCGAATTTGTTTCCATGGCTGTTTATGTCATTTGGCCCCAAATCTCACTTTCTAATGCTCGAATTGCGCCAAGCTTTTTAAAAAAGCGTCAAGACCCCTATAATAGAAAAGCACCAAAAGTTCATTGGGTTTGTTTTCATAACTTTTGGCAACAAATATATGTATATTAACGAATCTATCCGTTTTTGAAACTCGAATTACGCCAAACCTAAAAGCAAAGGATCCTATACTGGAAAAGTACCCGATTTTCTTATGGACAATATTCAAGTGACATAACATGGTGTAAAATTATCGCGGATAGCAAATTTGTTTAAATATCTCATCAATTGATGCCGAATAAATGCAGGCATGCATGCAAAAAAATATTTAATTAATTTTGTATGATAAATAATTATTAGAAAATTCGTATATACATATTAATTAAAATAAATAATTTACATATTTAAAATAACATGAAAATATGCATGATGGTGCACTAAAATAGAGAGAAAATTAAAACGTGTTACTGAAAATGTCTATAACATAGTACTTTTCAATACCGTGGTTCTTAATGTTATTCACAAGCAGATGGAATTTTTCTCATCCTTAAACGCAAAGGAAGAATAGAATACAGATCGTTGTTATAAAAGTCTGAGAGGTAGCCACAATTTAAACCTAACCATTTTATACAAGCTGGTTTTCAAGGTGTAATTGATTTTACTTATCAATCCCGAAAACAGTCGTCAGTTGTCGCAACAGCTGTGTATGAAGCCATGATAACAAACAAAAAAAAGCCCGATTAAAACGTTAAAAGCATGGCAACCCAATTACAGATTTACCAATATTTTAAAAACAAAGCACGCTGTCATGTTTTTAGAGGCCTCTAAGTCTGAGCGGGGGTTGGCGAGCGTAGCTCGCAGGGGGTAAGCCCCCTAGTATATATATATTTGTCTTACGTGGCGCGAAAATAGGGCTGAATTTCTACCTTATCGTTGGCAACAACCGTAGTTTCCAGAGCTCAGACCAATGAACAGACAAGATTGTGTTAGCCCCGCCTCCAATATGGCGGTCAGTGTCAGAGCAGTGAAACTGAAGCTAGCAATTATTAAAAATAAAATAATATGAACGTAATCCAAAGCGTCTGAGATGATTCCTCATTTTAATTATGAGTAATATTGTTAATTTCAAATGAATTCATTTAGAATTTATTTACGAATTTCACTCACACAAAAAATCGGAGATAATAAAAAATAAACTTTCTACAATGCCCCTGCTGCCATCTGTTGCCGTTTTATTGAAGTAAAAATAATTTCTTTTGCAGAAATCTATAATCAGTTAGAATAATAAAATGTTAAACGAAATTTAAACAATCATTGATGATAAACTATCTTCCTACCACGTAGTGTTTTATTTTTATTTTTATTTCTTTTTAATGAATTTAAGCCGTGCTGTACAATATTATAGGTGCTAATTATGTTTCCAAGATCCCTTTTTTATAGTATTTAAATTATTTATATGCCCATTAGTAGCATCAACTAAATGCATTTTTAGTTGTGTTTTCAATTACTTTTTTACATTAAAAAATTGTCAATTTCATATATTCAAATGATTTATTGTAGTACTTATTCTGGCTAGAATTACTAGAAAAATAAAAAGGGGCGCGCGAGCAAAGCGAACTTTGACCGCGTAGCGGTCTCAATGTGAATTGCTTTGCAATTCACGGGGGGTTGGCGAGCGTTAGCGAGTAGGGGGCTGGGCCCCCTAGTACTTCATATTTTTGTTTCAAATATCACGGAAATTCATCTTCTTTTGAATTCTGTTTCATTTTCATTTTTCATGTGAAAGTCGTTCAATTGAAAATTAATTGTTGAGGAAAAATTATTTTCCCGTGTTTTTATTTATTGGCAACGATCAAAGCCCGAGCAACGATAAAGTAAAATGGTTAAATTTTATGGGAAAATGTCCATTTATTCTCTATGAAAATTATTAAGAAAAATATTTGAATAAAATGAACAAAACCCAGCCTATGTTCGTTTGAGGGTTATAATCAACGTATATGCAAAGATACAGGATCATTAAATGCTCCATTTTGACGCTGGCTTCAGCCTAACATTTGCACACAATCAGATTTATAATTATTACTAGCTGTTACCCGTGACTTCGTTCACGCAACATTAAAAGAAGAATAAATACATTAATTAAGCAAAATATTTTACTCCCAATAATTAAAAACGTTAAGAATTAACTAACTATTTATCACATTTCATAGGAGACAATACGGTATTTATTATTATAGGGACCTTGACATAACTCAGTCTTAAAAAAGTGAAATTTTGTGCCAAATAATCGCGAAAATGAAATTGCAACCAATGCAAAAAGGAGGGCCAAATAAAATCGTGGAAATAGACGAATTGGGTAAAAACAAATGTCAATTTTACCTGATAAACAATTTTATTTTTAACGCCTTTGTGAAACGTTTTAACAGCCATCCTTCAAAAAAAAAAAAAAAAACATTAATTAGAAATAGTATATGCTTTTTCTTTAAATTCAATTTTGCCTCCTTGGTTTAATATATAGTTGAAACAAATCTTGTTTTCTAAATGACAGTATATTGGCAGGCAATTTTTGTTCTCCAGAATAAATTGATTCATGAAGTTTGAATATGTGAAAATATGTTTGTATTTTTCGGATAATTTACTGAAATCAAGATTTTGTTTTCACCATCTATTCAAAATGAAAATAAATTCTGTTTTTCAGTTTTAATGAGAACATGGTGTAAAAAATTTACTGATCTGTTTTATTTCTCCTTTTTTATACACAAATATGGAGTAAGTTACTTTCCGTTTTTAGAGAAACTTCGTTAAAAAAAAATGGCATTTAATTTAATTTTTTTAATTCTGAGAGTTTGTGTGACATCCTCGGATCAATTATAACCGGTATTCGCTATACCGGTAGTAAACTAACCGGTCGCGTTGCGTTCGATAGTCTAGGAGTAGTTGCGAAACACAAACACACGGTCAGATTTTAATATAATAGATTCGTGTTCATTTTCCTTTTCTTAAAATTATGATGTGATTTTTAGCAGAAAACTCGGATACTCATGCGGAACAAAATAACGGATACTCATGCTACAGCGCCTAGAATACATAGTGTGGAAACCGGCAAATGGTGTAATGCTTTAAAAAGTGCTACGATAATGTTGCAACCATAGACAATAAAATGCGTATCACGTTTTTTAGCCATGTTTTCATAATTTTAAAAAAGATTATAAAAATCACTAAGTCAGAGGAGAAAAGGATATATAATTTAAGTATTTAAAATACTTACCACCAGCCGAAACATTCTAATACAATGTCAAGAGATAGCAGATGGCGCTGCGAACCCATCCTAAAACTTTCAGCAACGTTGTACATCTATTGGATACAATTTTTTAGTACTATTTTGAAGCCGGTTTCCACACTATGTATTCTAGGCGCTGTACTCATGCTTAATAATCAGTATAGATAACAAAACATTTAAATTTTTCGTTATAAATATGGTGTGAAACTCATCTACTTTCTATACTTATTGATCCTTGTATTATTAATGTAAGGAATTGATTCACACTCATTTAAAAATATATTGGAAAATTCCCGTTTTATTTCAAATAGGACGTCTCCTTTTTCCCCAGGGAAATCTCTTTTTAATGACATGATTCTTGTTAATTTTATTTTCCAGGCAATTAATTTCAATACTGGAATAGGGAAAATTATGTTACTTTAACGAAATAATATTAAATCTTCAGGTTTTATCAACAAAAATGGAACTATTAACATTCGTCATTTTTTTTTAGGTAATCGAGTTATTTCTTTTAGTTTTAAGAATGGAAAATCACTATTTCTCGCGATCCATGACATCATTTACGACATGGATAATTTTGCGGAGCATATTATTGACATTTTCTAACCATTTTCTTTTGAAACTTCTTTTTACTTTTTTAAAATTTAAATAAAAAATACGGTATAGTTATATTAGCCGGTAAAACGGCAAGTATTGTTACCATACAAAAGATAAAAAAAAAGGAAAAAAGTGAAGAAAAAACCCAAGATCATTTTATTTCACCAATCAAAGCATATCCGCTTTATTTTCAATAAATGACGTCATATTCGCCTGTTTCCTATGGTTACGCATATTGAAACATTGTATTATTATCAAAAGCTAAAAAAAAGTACGTTTTATTTCTAATAATATTATTTAATCTTCTTCTTAATTCTTTAATTTTTTTAATTTCATTTTCATTTTTCCCGTGAAAATTTTTCAATTGAAACTAAATTGTTGAGTAAAAATTATTTTTTCGGGTTTTGAATTAGTTTTGGCAACGATAAAGTATTAGCAACGGTAAAGTAAATTTAACCATTTTAAAATGCTATACGAAAAAATGTCCATTTATTCTCAATGAAAATAACGAAATTTTGAATTATTAAGAAAAATATTTGAATAAAATTAACAAAACCCAGCCTATGTTCATATGAGGGTTATAATCAGCCTATATGCAAAGATACAGGATCATTAAATGCTTCATTTTGACATTGGCTTCAGCCTAACATTTGCACACAATCAGATTTATAATATTACTAGCTGTTACCCGTGACTTCGTTCACGTAACATTAAAAAAAGAATAAATGCATTAATTTAGTAAAACATTTCACTTGATAATTAACAACATATATAATTAACCAAAGCTTTATCACATTTTATAGGAGACCATACGGTATTTCTTTGCTATAGGGTCCTTGACATAACCCAGTCTTAAAAAAGTGAAATTTCATGCCAAATAATATATACAATCGCGAAAATGAAACTGCAACTAATGAAAAAAAGAGGACCAAATAAAATCGTGAAAATCGAGGAATTCCTCTTCGTAAAACGAAAAACAACACTGGCAGAATTCTTCTATACAACAGTGCATTTTAGGTGGTATTTGGTGTACAATTTGTATATGTGTGCATTGCTAAATGGGCATTATTATATTGTCTATTTGCATAGACATATGTTATATATTTCTTACTACATTATCTTTTTATGTATATATTAAATTAAGTGCTTCACGCTAAGTGGTGTAAATAGTGAACAAACTTCTTGTGGATTTTATACATTCATAGATATTTCACAAAGATATAACAATCTGATGCGATTCTAAAATGTAAATAAAGGTTGCTAAAAAGTACTTTAAATTCTGCCCAATTTAACCTCGATATTTTCTCTATCGCGTCAAGAACACTATAAGCAAATAAATACCGACGACACAAATCTGATGATCTAAATTTACATATTTTTGTTAGTATATATAGGATTATTTTGATTTATTTCATGCGCTTGAAATTTTTTACGCTTTCTCTAGGGTTAGGTGTCGAATAAATGTATTTTCCTGTTATTTTATTTTGCCATTTCTATTTATTCTATTTTCCATTCATTCCATTTATGGATACTGATTTAATTTACATATTCGTGTCAAAGAATATTCTTTAAAGTTATTATCAGGATTAGGATAGGATACGATTAGGGTTACGATTAGGAATAAAAATTGAACGACAATGGCATGACCAATTCAGGTTTAAAGTATGAACCAGGAAGTCTATTTACATCATGAAGCAATAAGAAAATTAGAAAATTATCGTTTGATATTTTTTAATATGTTTTACAGTCATAGTTGACATCAAAGGTGAGCGGGAAAATGATCATCTAAAATGCCATTAAGTGTTTACCACGCAAAAAACAAATCTGGTTACAACAATGTATTTAAGTTTGCGCCAAATTTCACTTGATAAAAAAAAAAAAAAAAAAAAAAAAAAAAAAAACGCAAATTGACTATGGACCTAATTACAGACCCCTAACCTTCCTATTCTCGGAAATGTTCTACCTATATGTAAAAAAAAATCTACTATATAGAACGCGCTTTCACGTTTATAATGCTATGAATTGGCACGATTGGCTTGTTCAAGTTTACACAATGCGGCTGGAAGAAAAGATTCATTACTTTTGGATTTCTTCTTTGCTTTTGCATTACGCGAATTTGTTGGTAAAATCGATTTTCTTTTCGATAACATTGTTGTTTTTTAAGTTTAAAAAATATTGTAATTTTACTTAAACATTGGTTTAAAATCTATGCAATTTTTCTTATCCTACAAGACTTTACAAAAATCCATTATGAAACAACTTTAAAAAAAGCTATATTTAAAAAAGACAACAAAGTTTTTCCTATTTTAAAACTAAAAGAAATGTAAAATTGAATTCCGGTTCGAAACGACGATTTACAAATGTGTTTCGATTGTGGGAAAATGATAGAGAAAAAATGTTGTTACTTCGACACAATCATATTAAATCTTTAGCTTTTACTAGCGGCCCTCCCTCGCTTTGCTTCGGGTTAACCTTGAAAACCTTCATCTCTTTGTGTTTTCTGTAGACCTTTTTAATGTGTACAATAATTAGTACATTATGTTGATAAATCTTGTAGGGTTCAGCCTGCGTTTGCAATGTATAAGCGGAAAAAATGAAATTATTTACGACATCACATTAAAAACCTCAAAAATAACAGTATTTCTCCACTATTTAATGGATGTTATTATACATATAAACCTTCCTCTTGAATCACTCTATCTATTAAAAAAAAAACGCATCAAAATCCGTTGCGTAGTTTTAAAGATTTAAGCGTACATAGGGATATAGGGACAGAAAAAACGACTTAAACCTCAAAAATAACAGTATTTCTCCACTATTTAATGGATGTTATTATACATATAAACCTTCCTCTTGAATCACTCTATCTATTAAAAAAAAAACGCATCAAAATCCGTTGCGTAGTTTTAAAGATTTAAGCGTACATATAGGGATATAGGGACAGAAAAAGCGACTTTGTTTTATACTATGTTAAGATGAGAAAAGCAACTTTCTTTTAAAAAATATAGTTATTTTTATTAAGATTTTCTGATTTTCGATACGGATAATTTTGCGATGCATATCATTGACATTTGCCATCCAATATATATATATATATATATATATATATATATATATATATATATATATATATATATATATATATTACTTTTTAAAATTTAAATTAAAAATATGGTATCTTTATTTTAGCCGTGTGCAGACGATAAATCGCCAACCTGTCCCATCATTCGTATTGAATTAATTAAAAATATAAATCTTTCACTCATTTCATTTAAAACACAGAACTTTAATTTACAACACATACATTTAAAATACATATATATTACGTACATTTAAAATACATATATATTACGTACATTTAAAATAATTCCTTTCATGTGAAAAAGAAAAAGAAAAAAAAGTCCTTCCGGCCTGTACCGGGAGGAAAAGGTAGCTTTCCTATATCTTCTTTTTAAAATTTTAGCTAATGTTACACGAAAACAGCAAGCTAAAATGCAAAGAAACGTTTACAAAAGATTCGTTAATACTGAATTTGAATAAGAAATTCGCCAAATTATTGAGCAATAGCCAAATTGGCTTCATTTATGAAGACTTATTTTGATCGCCAAATTTGGCGATATTTCACCAAATGTCGCCAATTTTGTCGCCAATGTCGCCAATTTTGGCGTTAACGGATATGAATATATAGTTTTATGCGTATGATTGGTAAAATTATTACAACAATGAAAGAAAATAATTTGCGAGTAATCGCGTTAATGTGCTGTTTTGTTTCAAAATGGCAGCCACCCTAGAATTTCAAACTGCTCTATCTCAGCCATTTTTTAAGATAGAGGTAAACCAAAAAAAGCTCTGGAATCCTTGTATCAAGGCCTAACACGTAATTAAAAAATAAATTTGAATTTTAAAATTTTTTGTACATTTATTTTAGATTTTAAGTTATTTTACATCTTTAAATGGCCGCCATCTTGAAACAAGATGGCGGACCAAGCTGGCCAACGAACTCGGTCGAGACATTAGTGACCTTAATACACACAATTAGTTTCATCAAAATCGATTCATAATTACGGGCGTTATCGTATGACATAGGTCAGATATATATATATATATATATATGGAGATATATATATATATAAATCAACATTTGAACGGAGGGTGGTTTTGGGGTCTGGGGGTCATGATCGGTGAAAATATATCGAAATTTTCCGGAACTGCTTTCCTCCGAACGACTGCAATAGGTAGCTTTATACTTTTAGGTAGCTTTCAATACAAAAAAGTATAAAGCTACCTATTGCAGCCGTTCGGAGGAAAGCAGTTCCGGAAAATTTCGATATATTTTCACCGATCATGACCCCCAGACCCCAAAACCACCCTCCGTCCAAATGTTGATTTATATATATAGATATATCCATATATATATATATATATATATATATATCTGACCTATGTCATACGATAACGCCCGTATTTATGAATCGATTTTGATGAAACTAATTGTGTGTATTAAGGTCACTAATGTCTCGACCGAGTTCGTTGGCCAGCTTGGTCCGCCATCTTGTTTCAAGATGGCGGCCACTTAAAGATTTAAATTAACTTAAAATCTAAAATAACTATACAAAAAAGTTAAAAATTCAAATTTATTTTTTAATTACGTGTTAGGCCTTGATACAAGGATTCCAGGGCTTTTTTTGGTTTACCTCTATCTTAAAAAATGGCTGAGATAGAGCAGTTTGAAATTCTAGGGTGGCTGACATTTTGAAACAAAACAGCATATTAACGCGATTACTCGCAAATTATTTTCTTTCATTGTTGTAATAATTTTCCCAATCATACGTATAAAACTATATATTCATATCCGTTAGCGCCAAAATTGGCGACATTGGCGACAAAATTGGCGACATTTGGCGAAATATCGCGAAATTTGGCGATCAAAATAAGTCTTCATAAATGAAGCCAATTTGGCTATTGCTCAATAATTTGACGAATTTCTTATTCAAATTCAGTATTAACGAAACTTTTGTAAACGTTTCTTTGCATTTTAGCTTGCTGTTTTCGTGTAACATTAGCTAAAATTTTAAAACGTAGATATAGGAAAGCTACCTTTTCCTCCCGGTACAGGCCGGAAGGACTTTTTTGTATTGAAAGCTACCTAAAAGATAAATTAATCACAAATAATTTGATAACCCAAGATCATTTTATTTCAACATCAAAACAAATCTGTTTTATTTTTCTCTATATGACATCATATTCGCTTGCTTTCCATACTTACTCGTATTTATGCACTTTGTATTATTATCAAATATTTGAAAACGCACGTTTTATGTCTAATATGACATCATTTCATATTCTGTTTAATTCTTAAATAATTCATTTCATTTTCATTTTTCACGTGGAAAATTTTCAATTGAAAATAAATTGTTGATTAAAAATTATTACTGAGAGGTTTATTTTATATTGGCAACGATAAAGTATTAGCAACGGTAAAATAAATTTAACCATTTAAAAATAAGCTGCAAAACCGGGCCCTTTGGTCCAAACCAACCAAACCAACCAACCATTTTAAAATATACGAAAAAATGTCCATTTATTCTGTATGAAAATAATGAAATTTTTAATTTTTAAGAAAAATATTGATATAAAATAAACAAAAACCAGCCTATATTCATTTGAGGGTTATAATCAACTTATATGGAAAGATACAGGATAATTAAATGCTCCATTTTGACGCTGGCTTCAGCCTAACATTTGCACACAGTCAGATTTATAATATTATTGGATTAGGATAAATACCAATTAAGTATTGCTGAAGTTATTTAATTTTACACGGTGTCGCTGGATGGATAAGTTTTAAGTGTATTTTAACAGCAAATCTCGGATTAAGAACCCTCTCATTATACATTTCGATATTGAATAAGTCATTGTTTCCATGGCAACAAGACTTTTTTCTTGTTGTCTCTGGCACTAACAATATCGAAGTCAAATTGACAGTGCTCAAAATCGGACAATTAATTTTTAGTTTGAAGCAATTTTAATCAATTTAAATTTTGTTCTAAACCGTAGAATACGATCGTTAATTTTCTTTAAATGTACATATAAATGTACATTGCAAAACCGTAGTTATAAAAGTTTATTTATTTAAGTTAAACTTACTCAAGCTAGTTCAGTATAAAGAGTAGAAAACGTTTTACCTTAAAGCGTATTTATCGTAAATGCGCATTTTAAAAATTTCATTGTGTCGCCAACCCAGCGATAAATTGCCAAAACGCGAAATTTTCATAATTTTTTTACGGACGTTATATCGAGGTTCCGCAGCAATTTTTTTTATAAACGTATATATCCTCATGAGAAGAATATTCTGTAATTTTTTCAAAATTTTCTGAGTATGCGCTTATGGTGACCTTCCTTGTCAGCATCAGTTTGGTTTTATCATTCAATATCCATAACATCATTAATAAGTAGACTTCTTATCATTATTTTCTAGTAATTGATGTACTGTATTTATCAAGCCATTCCATTTTATAATACTGCACATTTATTCGAAAAGTGACACAGCTGAAAAAATGGGATATTTGAGATATTAATATGATAAAATGACAAAAATACAGTAGATTTCCGTTACAACGAACTCCAAGGGACCGCTAAAATATTTCGTTGTAACGATTTTTTCGTTGTAGTGGAATTACTTCTAATTTATATAAAGCATTGCATATACACGTAAATTTAATTATGTAAGTTAGATTTACCTCTCATTATGGAGGATTTTAATGTAAGATTACTTAAATTAACACAGAAAAAGTTAGTGAAATAAAATTCAATATTAAAAATGAAAAATTAGTTAAATCACCTTTATTTATTCGTACGTTATTGCAGAAAATCGTTGACTTTTGTTTGTACGAGGGAATATGTAGTTGGCAATAACAAAAACGTATGTAACGAATGCATGTGAGAAAATACTCCTTTGGCACATTCTTTTGGTGACAAACAAAAGTACGCATTCTATCCTCGCATGGGAGGGCTTTCGAAGCAGTAATTTGGATTCGTTGGCAACATCAACATCGTCATTATTGCTTTCGTCAGTTTTCCGAACTAGTGTATTTTTAGTGTACAAAATGATATCTTCATCAGTCACTTCAGAGCATGTTTGAATGTTAACATCCGCAGATAAGAAATCCTCCAAGTCCACCTGATCAGGGACGGATGTTAATTTTTTGAAAGCCGTCCACATTGTGTTTAACTCAGAGGACTTATCCAAATCTAAAATTTCGGTGAGATTTATTCGTTGTAATGGAATTCCTAATAAAATGTACTTCGTTAAATAGGATTTTTTAATACATTGGGGTTAATGCAATTTGAAAAGGGGACTTGTCAAATTTCGTAGTAACGAAATTTTTCGTTGTAATGGAATTCGTTGTAACGAGAATCTACTGTATACCTCAATCTACAGTTAAAAGCACATTTCAATAAATAATAGAAAAAATATTTTATTTTTATTCCTGGAACCGTTTGTCAATTTTCCGGAAAACAATTTTTTGAGTTGACATTTTTCGAATAAGCGTGCACTATGTAAAAAAAAAGCTAGTATCAGTAAATCAACCAATCTAAGAGGGCACGAAAAATTCAATTCTTCTCCACAATTAACGAAATATGATTACCTGTCTTTCAGTTTTACTTGAGACAAAAAAATATGGCAATTCAATAATTGTCTCTTATTGAATTTTCTTCTGAAATTATTTTGCGTTTCTTACTTGGTGGGTGGCAATATATTTACCGTAATTTCACGAACCGAAACAATATTCGTCATAATTTCACGAACCGGAATATCGTTCTGGTTTGCACCGGTACAATTCGAGTCCTGCTATGCTTCATATACTATAAAGCACGAAACAGCCCGGCACTTCAGCTGGGTTGTTGTATGCGAAACTCACTTGCTTAATCCTAAGGATTCTATATTAAATATATTTAGTAGCTCTACTTAATCCTTAAAGCATTAGAATTCTAAAACAGATAAAATACTTATTAAAAATATTGCTTAAAAGGTGCTGAAATGAGATAGATATGTGTATGAGATATTATAACATATTTAATTAATTTTTGAATTTTACTTACCCATCATACGTAGTATAGGGTAAATCTTGTAATCGTTTTGAAAATCGAAAAAAAAAATTGACGGATTTACACGTTTTAGACACTGGAGATTCCGAAAAATATATTTTTAGAAAAAAAAAAATTGCCGTTCGTCTGTGTGTCTGTAAACGCTCTATCTCCCGAAAAAAATTGAGATAGAGACTTGGTATGTACTTAGTACTAGTAGCAGTAGTAGTACTTGAAATTTGGTATGTACTTAGTATGTAATAATGGGAAGAAGCTTATTGAATTTCAGTAACCTCGATTATACGGAACTGTTTTTTTCGGACTCTCGAAATATTCGTTCTGATAAAAGGTATATAAAAATTTTCGAAATTGTTTATTTTAAGGAGTGAATATAAAAGACAATAAAAAAAACATAAATTTTGCATAAAGCACGAAGTCGATTACATAATGAGTTGCCGAGATATTTGTAATCCTATTTTCCACACTCTTCGATTTTTCATGACCCTGTATTTCATCCAATTTTCAATTCAAAGATATATTTTAATTGGAAATGAGACGCTAGTTAATAGGATTATTGTTTTTGGAGTTATAAGGATGTTTCTTTTAAGCAATTCAGTAATCAAGCCCCGATTTTATTCGAATTGCAATGCATTTTATAAGTAGTTTACACATTTTTTTTATTTTAATATTTTACATTATGCATATCCATGATGGGTAAATATTACGGTGGCCCCCAACGACTAGTTTCTATTAGCATTAGAATTCTATTTCGTACGTGAAAATCTTAGTGTTAGAATTTGAATCAGTTTCAGTATGAAGACAGGGAAAAATATGCCTTTGGCCATTAATTATTAAAGAAGGAAGAGGGGGGAGGGAAATGTCATATTCTGCTACCGCCAGCAAGTTGGGAATTCCAAAATCAACTGTTGGCCACATAGTAAAGAAGTGAAAGGATGGTAAAAGTGTGCCCGATCTTCCAAGATTAGGAGCCCCAAGAAAAATCCCTGATTGCTCGACCTACAGGCACAGGTTGATTTCGAAGATGCAGACCTTGGTTAAGTAAATTACGTTGAGATTTAACGTCTTGCAACATTAAAGACGTGAGTATAAAACATCACAAATTTACTGAATGATGTATACAAATGTCAAATTAAAAATTTTATACATACATTAAAATTAAAAATATCGACGTTTCGACCACCTTCTATGGTCATCATCAGGAAATATGTTATATTTGACTTTGAAGGGAGGTGGGCTTTGAGACCTATAGCTACAAGGCTGTCGTCTCGAATGATCCATATACATTTATTTAATCACAGAAACACATACACGACTTCAACAATTACATAAATCTGAACGAGAAAGTACAAAGAAATTTTACAACACCAAGAGTTACATCCGGAAGCTCCACAAAGTGTGTGCAATGGAGCTGGCGGGAGTCGAACACCGCCGGCCTTGCTTCCTACACTATGAAGCGATTAGCGGAGTGGTGCCTTAACCACTCGGCCACGGAGGCCCCTATTTGTTATATTGCTTCTAAAGTTTCAAATGCGAAAAACAATCCGTCCGTTGCCACATTATTATTGCCGTCCACAAATTAAAAAATTAACTAGGTTAATCATCAATCATCGTACCAACCAACCACAAGTAGAAACGATGCAGAAGCACCTCCTAACTGACAAAAATCTAACAGCTGTAAATGTATTACCGATGAAGAATTTTAAAATAAATAAAAGCGTAATTGACTATTTCAAGATGCTCATCCAAAGTTTAGGGATATTAAATGAAATGCTATCATTACAAACATCATTACTCCTAATCATAATTTCAATGGACGCCTTTCGCAGACCCCCAAAGACGTTATTACATGGAATTTTAATTTTAGCATTATCAAAATCAATGTGGCTGTCAGGATTATTAAAATAGAATTTGGCCAGGGCTGTCGATAATGCGAAATATTCCTTTTATGTTCTTTTAGACGTTCAATAAATTTTCTTTTTGTAACCCCAATGTAAAACTTTTTAGTGCCATCTTTCAAAATAATAGGTATTTCATAAAACCCGCACATTCGTGCAACGGTGTAGGATCCAGGTTACTACTTAATAAATTAGTGAGGTAAGGAGGGGGAATAGCAATAAGCTGAATATTAAACCCACGAACTATACTATTTAACTTTTCAAAAATAACAGGAACATATCCAAACCGACAATATGTTGGCATCTGTTGGTTATTAGGCAAGCTGTGAGGGGGTGGACAATGATGCCTGTGAATGATGTTATTGTTAGAGAACCGTCGGTAGCATAATAAATTTTCTATCTTTATAAATTGTTATATCAGTCTTCATATTTTAATTTACATTTTCATCTTTTGATAATGGTAAAAAAGATTAGTTCAGCTTACCTGAAGTTTTCCTTTTGCGCTTAGAGTAATCCACAGTATTACACCGGTATTTATCTTATCGATTCATTGACGTATCACTGTTTTGGAGTAATAAACAGTATTAGTAGAAAATAATAAATTGCGTGAAGTAAGTAGATCCATTTTCTTTTGAATATAATATTATTATTGTAATTCTTGGCTTTATATATACATTTGTATCGCGTTTGGAGTCTGCTTAAAAGTGCTCCAATTTTAAATTAAATTTGGGGTATTTACATCATATTTACATGAGCGTCTTTTCTGTTCGGTTACATTTTAGATACTGAGAGATTGTTATTGAGTTCTCGCGCGCGGCATCACGTTGTAGGTTGAAGGAGAAAGTCTGCAGTATTTCTTAGTTGATTAGTTTCGACATAAAGTGCATCTGGTTTTATTCACTATGATTTGCAGCTTCGGTTATCACTTGATAAACTAGAGTTAATTGGGGTCTGGTTTGTAACATGTTCTAAGTGTTCTTTCGATCGTTCACAACACGTGGAGATTATTAACGGCATAAAAAGGTTTCTCCGTCACTCCCTCATAATGTCCTGTGTGGGGAATGGTTGAAGGTTCAGTTGCTTACGGTGTTTTTCGTACACAGGTTTGGGATTGGGTTTGGTGAGGGTGTCGGCTATCATTTCTTCACTGGGGCAGTATTGTAAATCAATTTTTCCTTCTTCTTTCACAAGTTTGATGTTGTGGAAACGTATGTCGATGTGTTTGGATCGCTTAGTATCTTTATCATTTTCAGTCATTTTTATACAGGACATATTATCCTCAAATATCGCGGTGGGTAGTTTTTGTGGAATGTTGAGGTCGCTAAGCAAGTTTGTTATCCAACTTAGTTCTTGTGCTGCGTTGCTAGCTGAAACGTATTTAGCTTCGGCTGACGAAAGTGCAATGCAATTCTGCCTTTTTGTGATCCAGTAAATCGGCGATTTTCCAAGCATGAATAGATTTCCTGACGTTGATTTACGTGTTTTCAAGTCACCAGCCCAGTCTGCATCGGCGTATGCTGTTAAAATGGGCTTGCTGTTTGCGTTAAGAGTTAATTTCAAATTTTCTGTAGTTTTAAGGTATGAAATGATTCTTTTCACTGCTGACCAGTCCTTTTGGCGTGGTGTTTCGTTTCTACGACATAATATGTTGACTACTGCAGATAATGTCAGGACGCGTGATTGTTGATATGTACAGTAATGTGCCTGTGGCTTGTCGATATTTCGTGTTATTAGGTAAAAGATTATCATCGTCCTCAAATCTGTTGAATCCAGCAATCATGGGTGTGTAATGAAGTTTCATGTCGTTTAGATTCCGTTTTTTCACTAGTTCGTGTATTTTATTGTTTTGATTTAGGTAATATGTATCTTTGATTTTATTAATGTTTATGCCTAGGTAATTATTCACTTTTCCTAAGTTTTTCAGTTCATATTCTTTCTCAAGTTGGTTTATTGTTTCTTCGATATCACTGTCCTTTCCTGCTATCAGGATATCATCTACATAGATGATGATATATATCGGATTTTCTTGATTTGATTTAAAGTACAGACATGGATCATTTTTGCTCTGTATGAAATTATTTTTTGTGAGTGTTTCCGATATTTTGGTGTTACCAGGCCTTTGCGGCTTGCTTAAGACCGTAGATGGCCTTTTGAAGTTTACAAACTTTTCTCTCATCGCCGGGTTTAATATACCCGTCTGGTTGACTCATATAAACAGTTTCGGTTAATTCACTATGCAAGAATGCTGTGGTGATGTCAACATGTTTCACGTTCAAGTTTTTGTGCAATGCGGAGATGAGAAATGCACGTATTGTAGCGTGCGAAACTGTGCGAAGGTTTGATCATAGTCAATCCCGAATCTTTGACTATATCCTTTTGCTACTAAACGCGCTTTATAGCTTTGAATATTTCCTAAATTGTCCTTTTTTAGTTTAAAAGTCCATTTGGAACCGATAATTTTTGTTCCGGGTGGTGGATCTGTTAAAGTCCAAGTGTTATTTTTTCTTAGGCATTGGATTTCATTTTGTGTTGCTTTTATCCAGTTTTGTTTACCATTAGTATTTTCCATTTTTTCAATATCTTCCCAATTTTCGGAAATATTTTCAGTTGAACTATTTATGAGACAGACATATCTGTCAGGAGGAACGCCTCTATTTGCCCTATTAGACCTTCTTGGTTCAACTGGTTGCTGTTTGGGCTCCGATGGTGTCTCCTCGCTGTCAAGTTTTATTTCTAAGTGATTTTCATGTCTATCCGGTAATTGTGTATTGTCATCGGATGTTTTTGTGGTGTTTTGTATCTCCTCAATGTTATCTGAGTGTACATTTTCATTTTCAAGAAATTTCACCGTTCTCGCTATTATAATTTGTTTTCCTTGTGTGTGAATTCTATAGCCAGTCGATCGTGTGTCATAACCTACGAACGTTCCGGTTTGAGCCCTGTTATCAAGGTTTCCTCTATTTACTTTATCGACGTAAAATAGCGCTTTACAACCGAATGTTCTTAAGTGTTTTAAATTCGGTTTAACTCCTTTCCATAATTCGTAAGGTGTTCTATTGTTATTTACTTTAGTTGGGAGTCGGTTTTGTAAGTATGTTGCGGTGTTTATGGCTTCACCCCAAAAATGCTTGCTTAATTTTGCTTGTGATAGCATACTTCTAGTCATATCTAATAAACTTTTATTTTTTCTCTCCTCAACTCCATTCTGGCTTGGATTATGCGGGACAGTCAATTGGTGTAAAATTCCGTTCTGTTTTAACTTTTAAGTATTCATCTATCTCTTGATTTACATATTCACGACCGTTATCCGATCTAATTTCCTTAGGTTTTTTACCGAACTGATTGTATATCATCGTTATATACTCTTTTATCGTTTCAGCAACTTCGCTCTTTTTAGATAATAAATATATCGTAGTATATCGGGAATAATCATCAATAAGAGTCATAAAATAAATTTTTCCGCCTAAAGTCGGTGTATCTAAGAAGACCACATACGTCAATGTGGATCAAATCCACAATATTAGTAGCTCGGTTTGTTGCTGATTTAGGATACGGCATGTTAGTTAAATTAGTTTCGACACAAGTTACGCATGTTTTATTTTTATGTTTACAATTTCCTATCTTTATTCCGTCTGCAAGTTGATTTGTTATTATTGAGTTAATCGCGTCATAATCTCTGTGACCGAGTCTGCGATACCAGAGATCTATGCATTGTTTGCTGTCACAGTTATACGTTATGTTTACATAATTTTGTGGTTCTTCCACATCGTCCATTTCTTCAATAATGTATAAATTTTTCACATTTTTCGCCCTTATATATATTTTTTCATCAAAAATCAAATCGCATTTATTATCGTCGAAGATTAGTTTACACCCGTTTTTAGCGGCTTTACTAACCGAAATTAGGTTTGACTCTAAGTCTGGGACATAAAGCACTTCGCGTAATTTCGTTAGTTTTTCTTTTCCTTCGGGGGTTAATGTTTTTATAAAAACTTCTCCTGAACCTAACGCTGCCAATTTATTATCATTCTCTATCGTTACTGAAGTTTTATTATAATCAATAAATTTACTAAATAGGCTTTTATCGTTACAAATGTGCGAAGTAGATCCTGAATCGAGAATCCAGTTATTTTTGCCTACTTTTTCGGTGATTAATGCTTTATCTTGCGTCTGATCATTTGCGTATTTTCTTTCGTTTGGAATTTTATTTTCACTATGAGTTTCGGTCTTTTCATAGCATAATGAAGATGAGAAATTCTTTTTATTTTTGAATAGATTGTTACGAGGATTTCCGGATTGTACCGTGTTTTTGCTCTTGTAGTGCCAGCATTCGTAAGTGGAATGATTTTTCATTTTACAGTTGTTGCAATATTTTTGTTCTCTTCTATTTTCAGTGTGTGTATATCTCCTACTAGTATTAAAAAATGCTTTGAAGAGCACCAAAAAAGGTTAATATGTTTAAGTATGAAAAAGGGTTGGACAAGTGCTTCTATTTGAGCATGAGAAAGGAAAGGGGTTCCTTCTTGGCTGCATCTCACTGTCAATGCCAACTTTTGAAAAAATCATATTCGCGCTTTTTCATATAAAAGAAATTTGCGGTACTGTAGTAAAACTTTCCAACTTGCTTTATATGTCAACTGCACTGTTCTACTGGGCGTGCGTCTGCAATGCAACTTTGTACAGTGCACTGTGTACCATTATTGCTCTACAGACTATACTACACTGTACACTCCTATTATACTTTTGAGCCTCAGTGCACATCCGCACTGTTCTTTTGTACTTCCGTATTAAAGGTATATGCGCCTAATGTTCGTTTATAACTTACATATGCATTGCTGTACTGCATATTGCATTGTGGAGCCACAGCCACTTGCATATAATTTCAATCAATGAATGCATTATACTGTAATGCGTGCATATGTGAAATTGTTCTTGTTCAGAATGCTGCAACACTCTGCATTGCAATACAAATCAATTTTCTGCGCAGTTCTACACTGCAGGCATGCTTAGTAGCACTGCATGAGTGTGATACGCTGCAGGAACTAAGGTTTTTGGTACTATGTCGCCTTACATTCATGTCTAATCAAGCTGCGTCTTTACTGGCTACGTCTTTAAACTATACATTTTTATCGTAACTGTGAGTGATTTCATTTATATGGAAAATGCGCGAATATGATTTTTTCAAAAGTTGGCATTGACAGTGAGCTGCAGCCAAGAAGGAACCCCTTTCCTTTCTCATGCTCAATTAGAAGCACTTGTCCAACCCTTTTTCATACTTAAACATATTAACCTTTTTTGGTGCTCTTCAGAGCATTTTTTAATACTAGTCATTTAAATTTTTTGATAAAAACTAAAGTTTTTTTTAATATCTTGAAAAGCAAAAAATTTTGCTATTGTCAAAATTTTATTGTTACATTGTTTTTACAACATTCGCCAAATCGTTGACTGTTCATCGCCAAAGTAGCATTTTTTGCTGTCTACCTCAAATGTCAGGAGACCGTCACATCAATAATTAAATGGTGGTTTTCCATAGCTATTACCTCATAAAGAAACTGGATTCTATAATTGTCTCGGTCGCATCCATGGACTGTTTCTGCTGCACTGAAGTCGCCTGCTATAGGCTGAGTTGTTCTTTCAGTGGTATCTTTCCTTACTACTCTTCTTAGTCTTTCTTAAAATCGCTGAATGGGGCCGAATATTATGTTCTGATAATTATACTAACGATCAGTTCAGTGATGATGCTATAAAAATTGAGTTTTGATTTTGCATCGTTATTTGGTGCATGAGACTTATTTAAGAGAGTTATGCCGCGATATATATTTTTTTATGTATATAACACAATGTTCATTGTTAGCTCACTGTATTCAAATTCGTACCAAAAGTTGAATGTACCAGCACCATCAAACAATTGTTTCCCTTTGTTTAAAGGCAGTTCCTGAAATCAAAATTGGGTCTTTACGGGTGCTAGCTGCAATAAATCCCCAAACAAAATATGTTTTTGTCACCAAAACAGTAATCTCGCTTGTGTTTACAACATTCGCCATATCGTTAGCTGATCATCGCTAAAGTACATTCGAAACCATACTGCACTCATCGATAATTACTAAATCCAATTATTTCCATTGTTGCTTAAATAATTTCAAATCGTCAGAATCGAGCTTAAATTATTCTGCTTCATTCGTATGTTGGACGGGCAATTTGAAAAAACGTGTGAATTGTACTTCTTCCAATGCTGAAGGCAGCAATTCTCGTTGGTGCTAGTACTGCAGCAGCATCATTGTTGTGATTACTCATTAAACGAACTTTCTGACTGAGTAATTAAATTAGGAAGCTTTTTCCTCTACCAGCAACTACGCGTACAATCAGATTTATGGGTGGAATAGACGGGTCTTTCTTTTGCTCTTCTATGTGCTTTATAATTGATTAGAATATTTTCCTTTGGTCAGCATTCATTTTTTTGTTCAATTTATCTTCATTAATAACAATTTCCTGGTGAGTTTCAGTGTTATCAGAATCTGCGGCTATCATATCAACGTCTTCATTTGGTTCTTCGATATTTTAAAGCTGGTTGTGCAAATCACTTTCTTGTTGCAACTTTTCAGCCAAGTCGATTGCAGCTTGTAATCGTTGTTTTGTTTCGCGACATTCTTCCATCTCTGAAAATTTTTTCACATTGTGCTCAAAGGATTCACGGTAGAGTTTAAACTATCCCAATAGGTCTTCTTCTTTTCGCCAAGGCTTGAACAACATCAGCAAAGAATGATGATAGTACAACTCAATTCCAGCGTCCGTTTTCGTGTTATGATAGGGCGTTTTCAAAACAACTGGTTTCAAACGTTTTCTGAACCAACTGAGGTTCTTTTTTAATTCGTAATATTCTACAGACTTTGGTTTATTTCGTTCGTATTAGTACCCAGTGGCCAATTCGTATAAACACATGTTTTCCAATTTGTTCGGGTAATAATCATCAATAAAATTCCGACACTAAATTTCAGTAGATCATTCATCCTCTTTTGCCAATAAAACCAAACCATGGTGACTTTCAGTTTTCTTCGTCGGTCTTTTTTCATGCTGGTATTTAAGTATTGCACAGCATCCCATGCATAGAAACATTTATGGCCAAGAATTTTGTCTACGGCTTCGTAACTTCCAATTTCTCGACTAATCAAGTTTTATCTGGCACCGAGACTTTTGTTTTCGTCAATGGTCTTACAAATCTCTTCCTTACGATTTTTTTTTTTCGGTTTGGTTATATAACGCGTAATGTAACGATTTAACACCAAACTGGGTTCTCCACTGAGATCCACAATAGAACGGAGAGCTAACTTCCTATTCTGATACATTATACCCAGCGGTCCGTCCATGAATACAATGCCAAAGATTTTCGGGGGGAAATCTTTGGCAAAATACAGATTTTCTCCCATAGAATAGTATGGGGTAGATATTTTCAAATTAGATGATCTTTTAAAAATATGACGAAGTTGCTTACAATTTTCACTGATATACATTTTTTATTGTAAAAACTACAGGTTTTATTTAAATTCATCACCAATATTTAATTTTATATTTGTTAAAATGGAAATTTTATATAAGCTCAATAAAAAAAGAAAAATATGTTAAATATTGCTTATAAAAATATGGAAAAGCTGTAGAAATAACTAAAAGTGATAAAAATATGCGGGAAAGTTAAAAAAAATTGCCTGTAATATTAAGAAAAGGGCAGGATTCATTACTCGCGCGCACTGAAAGTGTGATGCGGTTGCGGCAGAAAGTGGATTGGTGAGTTAGCTCTCCGTATTATTATAGAGCTCAGTGGGGTTCTCCAACAAACTGGATGTCAATATTGGCGGCTCACATGAACAAAATCGCGGGATTATAATCATTGATTCAAGTTTGTTTTTCTGATCGTTTCAAACCACATAACTTTGTAACATGGTGTCCACCTTTTCGAGATAAAATGCAGTCTTTAACAGAACTTAAAGTTCAATATTTCACCAAACCATACATGAAAATTATGTGTAATAATATGCAGCCTGATTATGGCACATTATTCATGACCGTTTAGATGATAATAATGATAGATTTTCTAATATTCCATAATCGAGTGTACAGACAATGTTAGCGAGAAACAAAAAAATGAGGTACTTTTCGGCTTGCCGGTAGTCAATGAAATATATATATATATATATATGT
Source organism: Maratus michaelseni (assembly GCA_963931845.1). Taxonomy (NCBI): domain Eukaryota; kingdom Metazoa; phylum Arthropoda; class Arachnida; order Araneae; family Salticidae; genus Maratus; species Maratus michaelseni. Next base: position 36,613,757 of record OZ007591.1, on the reverse strand, counting down.
ATGTATATATATGTGTGTGTGTATATATATACTTCACTGGCAGCTGGTTAACCGAAAAGTACCAAAAGATATTATAGCAACAATATGGATACAATGTAAATGTGGATATGATTGAAGAATTTTCACAAGATCGCAACAACCACATCAAACATTTATCGCCAATAAGAGCCCACTAAATCTACCGGCACAGGATTTTCCCCTTTATTGTATAACAATTATTTGTTTTCTTATTTTAAGTATATATTTGTGTTTTAATTTTAATAAAATAGTGCTTAAAAGTCTGTAATTTTCAAATGTTATATTTTTCAAATGCTCACTTTCGTTTCAACATTGTTGTTTTTTTTTCAAGTGTTTTGATTCACGGGAATTTCATTTTGCGCTTACTATTACGCTTGGCGACAATGGTTTTTGTATAAGGGAAAAGTACCGAAAAATGTTTTACATTCAATAAATAACAAATCAAAATGTTTGGCACGGTTTGCATGACAACACGATTTGTAGACAACATCTGCTCGGTCAGGGTTGAAATAATTGGCGCATTAGCAAACATTTTGGCATGGTGTTGGTATAACGGAAAAGTACCAAAATAAAAGATACAGCACAAGCTGTACAGGAACGACTTAATAACGACGACATTGAAAATTGGGTACTTCTCTATCATCTCGTCGACCACTTTTCATAACAAAATACTATCACCAACTCAAAGATTAAACGCCAAAAATGCAGTCCCATTTACTTGATGTCAGAAGCATTATACGTGTTTGTTATGTCATCAAGTGGTTTTTAATTCGACATTTGCGTGTATTATTCATTATGTTTTACTTATTAGTTATTTCATTAATTAAAATAACAATTGTGTCCGTAAATTCTTATATTTTATTTATTTATTTATTTATTTTGATATTCCAGTGGCAACGTTCTCCCTTTTATTTGGCGTTACAGTTTGGCGTAATAGATTTTTGTTATGAAAAGTGGTCGACGGGATAATAGTACCGAAAATTGTTTGCCGCATATTTTACGTGAATTGCATGAAATTATGAAACACAATTCTTTTACATAAGCATATAAAATGCTTAGTGAGTTTGAACGTAAATAGCAGAAGCCTGTTAAGCGATATAATTTTCAAATATATATATTTCCTCATTGTTGATGAATAGTATATGAGTATTATTTCAAATTTAATGTGAAAACCACGATTTCTACCTACGATTACTGTTCTATAACGGGCATTTACGCTAGTATTAAAATAAAAACAAATAAGCATGTTTGTCACGTGATTTATTTAATTTGAAGGAATTCTGTTACATAATAATAATAATATTTATTTAAACTTTCGCGCAAACGTGCGCGTTTGCTACGATAAAAAAAGAAAAGAAAAACCAATGTTCAACCGAAGCTTTACAACATAAATTCGATTTTCTCAGCGACCGTCAAACATACAAAGATAAAAAAATATATATATTTTAAGTTTTACCAAGAGGAAAAAAATAAAACAAAAACGAAGTTAATCCAGCTAGTAGAACTTTAGCTACAGTTTGTTGAACTTTTCGTCTTCATTTTTTCGTTTAAAGTTAAATAAAAAACTACAGTAAGCTACAATAATTTTTTGAATGCTATCATTTTATTCGTCTCGTCGAGTTCTATCTTTAAAAAAAAATCATTGTCGTATGTCAACTAGTTCGCCAGAAATTTCAGAAAAACGTTTGCATTTTCTATTTCTTAAACATATTGTAGCAAACGCGGTAGCGTTTGCTATGATTTGTTTTAAATGCTCTCTCATTGTTGTTATATCCGCTATGTGATTGTTCTGACATTTCATGTCTACCATTATATTCGTCCGTTAATTTGTTTTTGATAAAATCAGGGGTGAGTTCATTTTCCGGTCTCGCCTCCAACGCAGTTATCAAAGTATTGTAACTGGGGGGAAGAGAACACAGAAATAGCGCGGAAATATGTGAATCGCTAATATTTTCTCCAATGGCATTAAGTTTATCTATAATTTGCAATTATAACAAGATATTAGTGATATGCGTGATCATGTTTCCACCCTCCGCTAATTTAGTACTGTATAATTTCCGTAACAGGTAAAGCTTACTAGATAGATTGCTTCTCTCATGTATATTTTTCAGAGCTTCCCACGTTAATTTGGCAGTATCTAAGTTTTTTACATTTACGATTTGAGAATCATCGATGCTTAAGTTCATTAGAGCCCTAGTCTTGCGATCTTTTTTGTGCCATGCGGGGTCGGGTGGATCTTGTGCTATAATATCATCGAGTTCTTCTTTAATCAGGAACATCTGCATCTTGAACTTCCATGTACTATAATTTGTAGAATTGAGTTTTTCAATAAATTGAGTATTTTCTTTTATCGCATTCATTATTTCTTTTTTAGTGTTCTTTTATTTATTATTATATTTTTAGAAGATGGTTAAATTATCGTTTTTAATACTGGGATATACTGTAATATAATTGTATCCATGACAACGTCCATTTAACTGTAACCGCTCGTGCCCGTTCTAACTGTCTTCTATTCTTGTTTGTGTGTAACTTGTCCTCATTAAACGTATGTATGTTAACAAATGTAAATGCGTATTAATTTCAACATATATCGTCGCATGGTGTCAGAAGTTGTGTCAAAAAGTAATATTTACTTTAAATTTCGTTAACGACAACCTGAATTAAATACAAATGGGTGAAAACGGAATACGTCCTCCAAAACCATTACTTATGGCGGATTCCAAAGAAAAATGGGAAGATTGGATTCAAAGTTTTGATTGGTATGCTGCTGCCGTTCAACTTGACAAGAAAGAGAAAAAAGTTCAAGTTGCGACATTTATGGCCGTTATTGGAAGAGAAGCACAACAAATCTATAAAACCTTCAGTTTAAGTACCGATCAACAAGAAGATTTGGAGATTATTAGAGGTAAGTTCACAGAATATTTCACTCCTAAAGTCAATTATACTTTTGAACGTTACAAATTCAACCAGATTGAACAAAAGCAGGATGAAGCTTTTAAAGATTTTTTAACAAGGCTTAAAATACAAGCTTCTAGATGTAAGCTAGGAATTATGGAGGAGGAATTAATTCGCGATAGAGTTGTTGTCGGAATTGAAAATAATGACGTTCGGGAAAAGCTTTTAAGCGATGCTGAGTTAAGCTTAGATAAAAATGTGCAGATTTGTCTTGCTTCTGAAAGTGCTGCACAGCAATTGAAAAATATTTCTGATGATAATAAACCCATAATTTCTACAATATCGAAGAAATTTACTCAGTCGCATAAAAATGTTCCTTCTAATTCTAATACCAAATTCTCTAAAATGATAAACGATTGTAGAAATTGTGGTAATACACATAAAATTAATGATTGCCCCGCTTTTGGCAAAAAATGTAAAATTTGCCAAAGGCAAAACCATTTCGCAAAAAAATGTAGATCCAGAAACCAGAAAAAATACAGAGTGCAAGATATTGAAAATGTAGATAGCAAGTATCGACGCTAATAAATCAGATTGGTGCGAGACTGTCATAATTAACAATAAGCTATCCCAATGAAACTTGATACCGGTGCCCAGTGCAATGTCATACCATTTCGCTTAGCAGAGGAATTACGTCTAATAATAAAACCTACAAATGTCCGTAAACTCCTCTCATATTCTGGTCATGCTATTGAGGTGGCAGGAGAATCTATTGTTCACTGTCAAATTAAAGATAAGCATATACGGCTTAAATTAATAATTGCACATGGAGGAATTAGTCCAATCCTAGGTCGATTAACCTGCATGGAGGCCGGATTAATTCAAAGAATTGAAGTAGTTAATTTACTGCAAGATGAATTTCAAGACCTGTTTCAAGGAATGGGATGTATAAAAAATTTCGAATATACAGCAGATTTTTCCACAGAGTGTCCCCAAACTGACATTAAGCCCCCCAGAAGAATTCCATTTTCTCTTCGACCGTTAGTAAAGAAGGAACTTGACAAAATGGTCCAGGATAAAATTATAAAGAAAGTAGAGGAACCAACACCCATAGCTAGTCCAATGGTCGTAGCAAAACAAAAAGGAAAAATAAGGATTTGCATCGATCCGTCGGAAGTTAATAAAATTCTGCTGCGAAGGCATTATCCTTTAAAAACGCTTGAAGAAGTCACTGCTAATGTGAAAGGCTCCAAATACTTCACAAAATTAGATCTGAAGAAAGGCTTCTGGCAACTAAGAGTTTCACCCGCCACACAACCTTTTTTCACGTTCACAACACCCTGGGGAAGATATTCTTTTCTGAGAGTCCCGTTTGGCATAAAGACAGCTCCAGAAATATTTCAAAATCATATGACTAAAATTCTACAAGGCATTCCAGGTGTTGAAAATTCAATGGACGATATATTGATTTATGCGCCTGATATTAATACTCTTCGATCAAATACTCGATTAGTCCTACAAGCATTAAGAAATGCTGGAGCAAAACTAAATAAAGACAAATGTGAATTTGAAGTTCAGAAAGTTAAATATTTAGGACATATCCTCTCTGGTGATGGCATCATGATCGATCCTGAGAAAGTTGAAACTATAGATAGAATTAAAGCACCAACTAGCAAAAAAGAGTTACAAAGATTACTTGGCATGATTCAGTACCTACACAAGTTCATCCCTAATCTCTCAGACAAAACACATAATATGAGATTGTTATTGAAGAAAAATGAAGAGTGGAATTGGAATAAGGAATTAGATAAAGAATTAGCTGAAATCAAGAAATTATTGAAGGAAGCTCCGTCACTTAAATACTATAATCCCAACAAAAGTATTACAATTTCAGTGGATGCTAGTTCCTTCGCATTAGGTGCGGTACTGCTCCAAGAGGGAAGACCGATAGCATTCTCATCCACAGCGATGAATGACGCCCAAAGATCTTATCCCCAGATAGAAAAGGAAGCCCTGGCAATGAAATTCGGATGCCAAAAATTTCATTAATATATATATGGAAATGAAGTAACCATTGAGACGGATCACAAACCTTTAGAATCTATTTTTAAGAAACAAATAGATCGAATTCCACCACGACTCCGTAAAATCTTCTTAGAGGTTCAGCAGCATGCTCCAAGAGTTTGTTATAAGAGAGGTAAGGAAATGTATGTAACTGACTTGCTGAGCAGAGACTGTCATAATGAAGATTTGTTACAGGAGAGTAACTACCAAATTCTCTTTTCAATTCCAACCACAGACGTAGGGTTTAAAATTTTACAAGATCTCACAAATACGGATCCAGATCTAATACAACTGAAACATTTCATTTTTACTGGTTGGCCCAAAAACAAAGATGTAGTTCCAGATTCGTGTAAGAAGTACTTACCATTCTTGGATGAACTATCGATTCAAAAAGATGTAATTTTAAAGGGATTAACGATAATTATACCCGAAAGATACAGACGACGTGCATTGGAGAATCTTCATAAAGGTCACTTAGGCATTACAAGTTGTCTTAGAAGAGCTCGTGAGTGTATGTTTTGGCCAGGAATGTCTGGAGATATAATTTCGATGATCGAAAATTGTGTAGTTTGTCAGAAAACTCAGAAGACTCCTCCGAGAGAACCATTAATTTCTAAGGAGATCCCTAAACTACCATGGGAAATTCTTGCATCTGATGTATTTACCTATCAGGATGTTGACTATCTACTTATTACAGATAGTTACTCTGGTTTAATTGATTTCAAACCATTAAAAGATTTATCTAGTAAGTCTACAATAGAAATCCTCAAAGACTGGTTTAGTGTCCATGGAATTCCTAGAATTTTAGAAACTGACAATGCTAAAAATTATGATTCTTCTGAATTTAAGGAATTTGCTGAAGAATGGATGTTTACCCGTCAAACTTCAAGTCCCCTCTATCCAAAAGGCAATGGTCTAGCAGACAGAGCTGTCCAAACAGCGAAGAATTTGCTAAGAAAATGTAAGATATCAGGTCAAGATATACAATTAGCATTACTAAATTTGAGAAATACGCCAAGAGAAAATTTAGGATCACCAGCTCAACGTCTCTTCAGTAGACGCATGCGCACTACAGTTCCAGTTGCTGAAGAATTGCTAAAGCCTAAAGTTATGACCCAAACTACAGAACATCTAACGGATGCTAGATTAAAGCAAAAATACTACCATGATCTTCATACAAAACCATCATTCAGCACTCCATTACAACCAAACCAAAATGTGATGCTGAAACAAGCACCAAGGAATTGGATACCAGCAACAATAACATCTCAAGCTGCTCCTAGATCATACAATGTGCTGACTCCTAAAGGTGAATATAGAAGGAACACTATCCAAATCAAGCCAACTAAGTTGAAGTTCCAGATTGAAAGGAAAAGGAAGTTACCGTTAGAAATTGACCATCAACCTTCTAGTGCTGATAACAATTCCAACGTATCTCCGGCGAAAAATCTAAATGTGTCTTCCCCCAGCGTTACTGACAAGAAACCCATCGTTACCAGGTCTGGAAGAGTTGTAAAGCCAATAAAGAGACTTGACAACGTCCATTTAACTGTAACCGCTCGTGCCCGTTCTAACTGTCTTCTATTCTTGTTTGTGTGTAACTTGTCCTCATTAAACGTATGTATGTTAACAAATGTAAATGCGTATTAATTTCAACATATATCGTCACATATACTTTATTCAGTCTTTCATAATCTTTGTTAGAGAACCGTCGGTAACATAATAAATTTTCTATCTTTATAAATTGTTATATCAGTCTTCATATTTTAATTTACATTTTCATCTTTTGATAATGGTAAAAAAGATTAGTTCAGTTTACCTGAAGTTTTCCTTTTGCGCTTAGAGTAATCCACAGTATTACACCGATATTTATCCTATCGATTCATTGACGTATCACTGTTTTGGAGTAATAAACAGTATTAGTAGAAAATAATAAATTGCGTGAAGTAAGTAGATCCATTTTCCTTTGAATATAATATTATTATTGTAATTCTTGGCTTTATATATACATTTGTATCGCGTTTGGAGTCTGCTTAAAAGTGCTCCAATTTTACATTAAATTTGGGGTATTTACATCATATTTACATGAGCGTCTTTTCTGTTCGGTTACATTTTAGATACTGAGAGATTGTTATTGAGTTCTCGCGCGCGGCATCACGTTGTAGGTTGAAGGAGAAAGTCTGCAGTATTTCTTAGTTGATTAGTTTCGACATAAAGTGCATCTGGTTTTATTCACTATGGTTTGCATCTGCGGTTATCACTTGATGCACTAGAGTTAATTGGGGTCTGGTTTTTAACATGTTCTAAGTGTTCTTTCGATCGTTCACAACACGTGGAGATTATTAACGGCATAAAAAGGTTTATCCGGCAGTTATAAATGTACTTAAGGGGAAACCCATGATTAGTGGCTATTTGCTTTATAAAATTAAGCTCTTGTTTTAACTGCATACCAGAACAAATTAAGAAAGCGCTTTGAATGAACGATTTAAAAGCAGAAATCCGGTATTGAAAAGGTAAATTATCATTGAAGGGGATAACAATATTTTCCTTCATAGGTTTTCTATAAACATTATAGCTCAGCACCTGATTATTGCCGTCTAATTCAACATCCAGGAAGGGTAAAGAAGCGTTTTTCTCTATTTCTGAAGTGAATTTTATATTACGGTCCAAATTATTAATACTGCAAAGAAAATTATCCAGCGCCAAGCGACCATGATCCCATAAAATGAAAATGTCATCCACGTAACGAACCCAAAAAGTAAGCTTTATAGCAAAGGTATCAAATATAAGTTTCTCTAAAGGTCTCAATTTAAATTCCGAAAATAAACCAGAAACTGGTGAACCCATGGGGGCCCCCTAGATTGCCTGTAAAATTCTTCCTCATTAAAGCTAAATATATTACTTTGAACAATAAGATTCAAACCTGCTATAAATGAAGTTTTTATATTGTAATTAAGTTTCTCCTGATTATCGATCATAGTAATAATATTTTGAATAATTTCCTGTATGTCAAGAGAGGGGTATAATGAGATGTTATCCAGACTAGCTAACGTTGTATTACCATTTAAAGTACAGGTCTTAACCCTTTCCATAAATTCAGCAGTAGAATTAACGACATAATTTGAGGGGGGCAAAATCTTTTTCAAAAAGGAGACAAACGCTTTTTCAATAAAGTAAACAGGTCCCGAGCAACGAGCAACTATAGGTCTGATTGGATTTTGGGTTCGTTACGTGGATGACATTTTCATTTTATGGGATTATGGTTGCTTGGCCCTGGATAATTTTCTTTGCAGTATTAATAATTTGGACCGTAATATAAAATTCACTTTAGAAATAAACGCTTCTTTACCCTTCCTGGATGTTGCATTACACCGCAATAATCACTTGCTGAGCTATAATGTTTATAGAAAACCTATGAAGGAAAATACTGTTATCCCCTTCAATGCTACCATTTGCTGGCTACAGCTGTAGTTTTAACGGGGTATAACCAGACAAATTTTGTGAAAGCATCTACGATGGTAAAGATATAGTTATAATTTTTGTGAGTAGATGACATTGGTCCAATATGATAAGTCTCGAGGGGGATACTTTTTTTTTGGAATCGGGTTCAATAAACCTTCTCCTTTACTTTGCTTTTTATTACACAACTAGCTGTTACCCGTGACTTCGTTCACGCAACATTAAAAGAAGAATAAATACATTAATTAAGCAAAATATCTCACTCCCGATAATTAAAAACGTTAATAATTAACTAACTATTTATCTCATTTCATAGGTGACAATACGGTATTTTTACTTACCCATCATACATAGTATAGGGTAAGTCTTGTAATCGTTTTAAAAATCGAAAAAAAAATTTTGACGGATTTACACGTTTCAGACACTGGAGATTCCGAAAAACATTTTTAGAAAAAAAAAATTGCCGTCCGTCTGTGTGTCTGTAAACGCTCTATCTCCCGAAAAAATTGAGATAGAGACTTGCAATTTGGTATGTACTTAGTATGTAATAATGGGAAGAAGCCTATTTCATACGTAGTAAAGGGTAAGTCTTGTAATCGTCTTGAAAATCGGAAATTTTTTTTGGGCGGATTTACACGTTTCAGACACTGGAGATTCCGAAAAACATATTTTTAGAAGAAAAAATTTGCCGTCCGTCTGTGTGTGTGTGTGTAAAAGCTCTATCTCCCGATAAAATTGAGATAGAGACTTGCAATTGGGTACTTAGTATGTAATAATGGGAAGAAGCCTATTTCATTTCAATAACCTTGATTAACCGGAACTAGTTTTTTCGGACTCTCGAAATATTCGTTCTGATAAAAGGTATATAAAAATTTTCGAAATTGTTTATTTTAAGAAATGAATGTAAAAGATAATAAAAAAAACATAAATTTTGCATAAAGCATGAAGTCGATCGGATAATGAGTTGCCGAGATATTTGGAATCCTATTTCCACACTCTTCGATTTTTCATGACCCTGTATTTCATCCAAATTTCACTTCAAAGATCTATTTTAATTGGAAATTTGACGCTTAATCAGATGCAATAAACCGCTAGTTAATAGGATTATTATTTTTGGAGTTATAAGGAAAAACCTCTTTCAAGCAATTCAGTAATCGAGCGTTTAAAGTTTACACGTCATCAAGCCACGATTTTATTTGAATTGCAATGCATTTTATAAGTAGTTTACACATTTTTATTTTAATATTTTACATTATGCATATCCATGATGGGTAAGTATTACGGTGGCCCCCAACGACTAGTTTGTTATAGGAACCTTGACATAACTCAGACTTAAAAAAGTGAAATTTTGTGCCAAATAATTGCGAAAATGAAATTGCAACCAATGCAAAAAAGAGGGCCAAATAAAATCGTGAAAATAAACGAATGGGGTAAAAACAAATGTCAATTTTACCTGATAAACAATTTTACATTGTGAAACGTTTTAACAGCCATCTTTCAAAAAAACATTAATTGGAAAAAGTATATGCTTTTTCTTTAAATTCAATTCTGCCTCCTTGGTTTAATGTATAGCTGAAACAAATCTTGTTTTCTAAATGACAGTATGTTGACAGGCAATTTTTGTTCGCCAGAATAAATTGATTCATGAAGATTGGATAGGTGAAAATATGTTTTTATTTTCGGATAATTTACTGAAATCAAGATTTTGTTTTCGCCATCTATTCAAAGTGAAATTAAATTTATTTTTCAGTTTTAATGAGAAAATGGTGTAAAAAATATACTGATCTGTTTTATTTCTCCTTTTTAATACACAAATATGGAGTAATTTACTTTCCGTTTTTAGAGAAACTTCGTTAAAATTTACAAAAAAAAAAAAAATCTTGTTATCTAATTTAATTTTTTTAATTCTGAGAGTTTGTGTGACATCCTCGGATCAATGATAACCGGTATTAGGTAAATAGCGTTGCGTTCGATAGTCTAGGAGTAGTTGCGAAATACAAACACACGGTCAGATTTTAATATAATAGATTCGTGTTCATTTTCCTTTTCTTAAAATTATGATGTGATTTTTAGTAGAAAACTCTCATCTGTATATAACGGTTACTCATGCTTAATAATCAGTATAGATAAAAAAACATTTCAATTTTCCGTTATAAATATGGCGTGAAACTCATCTACTTTCTATGCTTACTGATCCTTGTATTATTAATATAAGGAATTGATTCACACTCATTTTAAAACATATTGGAAAATTCCCATTTTATTTCAAATATGACGTCTCTTTTTCCCCAGAGAAATCCCTTTATAATAACATAATTCTTGTTAATTTTCTTTTCTAGGCAATCAATTTCAATACTGGCATAGGGGAAATTATGTTACTTTACCGAAATAATATTAAATCTTTAGGTTTTATCAACAAAAATGGAACTATTAACATTCATCATTTTTTTTAGGTAATCGAGTTATTTCTTTTAGTTTTAAGAATGAAGATAGCTATTTCTCGCTATCCATGACATCATTTTCGACATGGATAATTTTGCGGAGCATATTATGGACATTTGCTAACCATTTTCTTTTCAAACTTCTTTTTACTTTTTTAAAAATTTAAATAAAAAGTACGATACAGTTATATTACCGGTGCGCAGACGGTAAAACGCCAAGTATTGTTAACATACAAAAGAAAAAAAAATAAAAAAAGTAAAGAAAAAACCCAAGATTATTTTATTTCATTATTAAAGCATATCCCTTTATTTTTTATGCATGACATCATATTCGCTTGTTTTCTATGGTTACGCATATTGAAACCTTGTATTATTATCAAAAACTAAAAAAAGTACGTTTTATTTCTAATAATACTATTTAATCTTCTTTTTAATTCTTTAATTTTTTTTATTTCATTTTCATTTTTCACGTGAAAAATTTTCAATTGGAACTAAATTGTTGAGTAAAAATTATTATTCCGGGTTTTGATTTAGTTTTTGGCAACGATAAAGTATTAGCAACGGTAAAGTAAATTTAACCATTTTAAAATATTATACGAAAAAATGTCCATTTATTCTCTATGAAAATAAATAAATTTTGAATTATTAAGAAAAATATTTGAATAAAATAAACAAAAACCAGCCTATGTTCATTCGAGGATTATAATCAATCTATATGCAAAGATACAGGATCATTAATTGCTCCATTTTGACGCTGGCTTCAGCCTAACATTTGCACACAATCAGATTTATAATATTACTAGCTGTTACCCGTGACTTCGTTCACGTAACATTAAAAAAAGAATAAATGCATTAACTTAGTAAAACATTTCACTTGATAATTAACAACATATATAATTAACCAAAGCTTTATCACATTTTATAGGAGACCATACGGTATTTCTTTGCTATAGGTGCCTTGACATAACCCAGTCTTAAAAAAGTGAAATTTCATGCCAAATAATATATACAATCGCGGAAATGAAACTAACTGCAACTAATGAAAAAAGGAGGACCAAGTAAAATTGTGAAAATCGAGGAATTCCTCTTCGTAAAACGAAAAACAGCACTGGCAGAGTTCTTCTATACAACAGTGCATTTAGGTGGTATTTCGTGTACAATTTGTATATGTGTGCATTGCTAAATGGGCATTATTATATTGTTTATTTGCATAGGCATATGTTATATATTTCTTACTACATTATCTTGTTTATGTATATATTAAATTAAGTGCTTCACGCTAAGTGGTGTAAATAGTGAACAAACTGCTTGTGGATTTTATAAATTGATAGATATTTCACAAAGATATAACAATCTGATGCGATTCTAAAATGTAAATAAAGGTTGCTAGAAAGTACTTTAAATTCTGCCCAATTTAACCTCGATATTTTCTCTATCGCGTCAAGAACACTATAAGCAAATAAATACCGACGACACAAATCTGGTAATCTAAATTTACATATTTTTGTTAGTATATATAGGATTATTTTTTGATTTATTTCATGTGCTTGAAATTTTTTACGCTTTCTCTAGGGTTAGGTGTCGAATAAAAGTACTTTCTTGTTATTTTATTTTGCCATTTCTATTTATTCTATTTTCCATCCATTCCATTTATGGATATTGATTTCATTTACATATAATATAAAAGTCAAAGAATATTCTATGTCAAAGAATATTCTTTAAAGTTATTATCAGGATTAGGATAGGATACGATTAGGGTTAGGATTAAGAATAAAAATTGAACGACAATGGCATGACCGATTCAGGTTTAAAGTATGAACCAAGAAGTCTATTTACATCATAAAGCAATAAGAAAATTAGAAAATTATCGGCTAATGTTTTTTAATATGTTTTACAGTCATAGTTGGCATCAAAGGTGAGCGGGGAAATGATCATCTAAAATACCATTAAGTGTTTACCACGCAAAAAACAAATCTGGTTACAACAATGTATTTAAGTTTGCGCCAAATTTCACTTGATAAAAAAAAAAAAAAAAAAAAAAAAAAAAAAAAAAAAAACGCAAATTGACTATGGACCTAATTACAGACCCCTAACCTTCCTATTCTCGGAAATGTTCTACCTATATGTAAAAAAAAATCTACTATATAGAACGCGCTTTCACGTTTATAATGCTATGAATTGGCACGATTGGCTTGTTCAAGTTTACACAATGCGGCTGGAAGAAAAGATTCATTACTTTTGGATTTCTTCTTTGCTTTTGCATTACGCGAATTTGTTGGTAAAATCGATTTTCTTTTCGATAACATTGTTGTTTTTTAAGTTTAAAAAATATTGTAATTTTACTTAAACATTGCTTTAAAATCTATGCAACTTTTCTTATCCTGCAAGACTTTACAAAAATCTATTATGAAACAACTTTTAAAAAAGCTATATTTAAAAAAGACAACGAAGTTTTTCCTATTTTAAAGCTAAAAGAAATCTAAAATTAAATTCCGGTTCGAAACGACGATTTACAAATGTGTTTTTGATTGTGGGAAAATGATAGAGGAAAAATGCTGTTACTTCGACACAATCATATTAAATCTTTAGCTTTTATGAGAAAAGCAACTTTCTTTTAAAAAATATAGTTATTTTTATTAAGATTTTCTGATTTTCGATACGGATAATTTTGCGATGCATATCATTGACATTTGCCATCCAACCTATCCCATCATTCGTATTGAATTTATTAAATACGATCATTTCATTTAAAACACATACATTTAAAATACATATATTACGTACATTTAAAATAATTCCTTTCATGTGAAAATGAAAAAGAAAAAAAAATGAGAAATTAATCACAATAATTTGATAACCCAAGATCATTTTATTTCAACATCAAAACAAATCTGGTTTATTTTTCTATATATGACATCATTTTATTTCAACATCAAAACAAATCTGTTTAATTTTTCTATATATGACATCATATTCGCTTTCTTTCCATACTTACTCGAATTTATGCACCTTGTATTACTATCAAATATTTGAAAACTCGAGTTTTATTTCTAATATGACGTCATTTCATATTCTGTTTAATTCTTAAATAATTCATTTCCTTTTCATTTTTCAAGTGGAAAATTTTCACTTGAAAATAAATTGTTGATTAAAAATTATTACTCAGGGGTTTTATTTTATATTGGCAACGATAAAGTATGAGCAACGGTAAAATAAATTTAACCATTTTAAAAAAAGCTGCAAAACCAACTTTGGGCCAAACCAACCAACCATTTTAAAATATACGAAAAAATGTCCATTTATTCTGTATGAAAATAATGAAATTTTTAATTTTTAAGAAAAATATTGAAATAAAATAAACGAAAACCAGCCTATATTCATTTGAGGGTTATAATCAACTTATATGCAAAGATACAGGATAATTAAATGCTTCATTTTGACGCTGGCTTCAGCCTAACATTTGCACACAATCAGATTTATAATATTATTAGGATTAGGATAGGATTTGAATTAAAAAAAAAATCGGTGCTTTCTTGTTATAGGAGCTTCCGAAGTTTAATCGTCAAGGATAGGATATACACTCAACGCGATGACGTCTTAAATGTGTTTTCTTAACTGGTGTATAAAATAGTTTTCTTTCAGCATTGTTTCGGTTTTTGCTACCACATAATGACCTTTGTTATGGACATCGCGTATTATTTCTTTTTGTATGTTTATGGAAATCATCAACAGTTCTTTGTCGTTTTCATATTTGTATAGGATGTCATCTATATATTTAAAACGCTAAGCGATTTCTTTCGACAATCCGTGTGAACAAACTACTGCATCAAATTACATCATTCTTTTTTTAAATGAAAGATATTTGGACACAGATTTGTTATCGTGCATTCGTTTGTTCTAAAATTTAATTAATTAACCGTAATTTTCAATTAAACGTTTACTTCTGCTAATGACGTCATAATCGGATAACGCCTACTGTTGCGAAGCACAGAGTTTATTCTCTAAACTCTGTGGTTGAATAAAAGAGAAATAATAAATATTAAAAGCACGCGGTTTTAAGGCCGAATTTGTTAATTTGCAAGTTAAATTTCGGTAAAAATACTTATCCGCGTGTTTTATAAGCGAATAAAAATTCATATTTATTGTGACGTCACGGGAATATTGTCCATTGGGTTTATTTTATCATTACGCATTATAACTTTGTTGATGCCATTTTTTCATTACAATTAAATACAAAATATATTTATATTTATGTGAGGTATATGAAGTACGTGTGAAAAGTTTGCGCCGGTGAAAATGACGTTATGCTTAGCTTGAAGTGCATTTTAACATTGTAAAGCTAAAGAGAAAAATGTATATGATTGTGTTAACATGACATAATTTTACTGATTTTTGCATTCATAATTATAGAGATTAGAATTGGGGCCGTCATTGATTTCTTCATCTTGATTGCATACCTTCATTACATGTTACCAATTGCTTTTTTTTAAATTATAGGATAGAAGATTTCCTTTTTTAGTAAAAAAAATCACAAAAGTAAAGGATTTCAGGAAATTTAAAGTTATTAAAAATATTGTTATGGTAGAAAAAAATCTTGAAATAATGATTGTATTTTTAGCTAGAATAAACAATGTAAGACAAATATTTCATAGGAATTATTTTGGTAGATTTATTATAAGTTCATTTAACAGTTCCTTATTAGCGCAAAGTCCTATTTCTTTCACTGTGAATTTCTCTTTCGATGTCAAAAAATGTTTTCTACTTTTGGACGCCAGCCAAAATACAGTGGCAATTTTTAGAAATGTACAACAATTGTGACAACAAAGGCGCTATCGCTTCAGCTTTAATCGCGCTTCACTTCGAAATACTACAAATTTCTATTTTTTACTACATTTTACAATTTCAATTCTTACATCATCAATTAGAAAAATAATTAGCTTTCGATTGAAATTTATTTGAAAACTGCCGCTTAATTTAACGACCTTTTAAATAATTTTCAAGCATAAAAAGTTCTTCAATTCTATCTTATCAATGACCACCAGTTTGCTTCAATAATGTAAAATAGCCCCTGGGAAAGTTGACACAATTGAAAATAGATTTCCCTAACCATCATAAAAAGTGAATAATATTTTTTTTTTTAAAAAGTGATAAATCATAAGATCAGATTATCCATAAGATAGAACATTTTGGCGCTAAACAAAAATCTGTCAGGAAAAAAAAAAAAAAAAGAAAAAAAGACTATTTTTAGTTTATGTTGAACATACAATTGATATGTTGAATTCGTTGATGAATATGTTCCATCAGATATCAGGATATGCTAGGAATTGTATTTTTTTATTTTTTTACATTTGCCAACTGTATAAGAGGAAAAATATCCCCGACTGTGATGCAAAAGGGATAATCATCCTGATTATGTCAAGGAACCGAAGAAACCATACAAATAAATTACACTTGAAAACATTAAAAATCTCCCTCATCTGCAGATAGATTTATTACTGTAAAGAAACTTCTTAATCTTTGCATAAAAATTGATTAGCTTAAAACAATGGATGCGTTTTAAAAGATATGGATTTGAAACGAACATTAAAGAGGACATTTTAAAACTTTTAATTTAATCATTTTAAAACTTTTTTAACGTCAAATTTTGACGGTGCTTTTGGGCAGATGCAATGAACATTCGCATAGGGGCTCATTCGGTTGCATTATCACAGGGGGGGGGGGGGGGCAGAGATGTGTGCTTTATTTACTATGTTCTGTTATTTACTGAATATGATATGAACGTAGGAATATACTATTTGTATATACTTCATAGGTTCATGATTTTTTTTCTTGCCGTGGGTAATATGGTGGTAATGTCAAACTGATTTGCATTACACATTTATTTACGGATTGTTTGTTTGGAGCTTGCATCGGAAATAGTACTGTATTTGACTGGGAAAAAATATTTGAAAGACTGTTTTATACGTACCCCTTCATAAATAATAAAGAAGCTTATTTTACTGATATTGTTATAGTATTTTTTTTTGTGTCAAGTTTTGACGGGTTCCATCTAGTTTCTATTAAAATATTCTGAGCTTTCATTTTTTAAATTAATTTTTTGATTGTGTGAATGTGTTCATCTTGTTGCGCTAATTTTATTTTTGCTGTTAATTCATCATAAGAATGTGTTACTACCAATACTGTTTTTCTGATTAGTGCATCGATATGCTTCATTTGATTTTCCGCTCAATGTACTATTTCATAGTCAAACTCTTGTAAAAATAGAGTTCATCTCGCAACTTTTGCCGTAAGATCTTTTTTGTCGAGTGTCTTTTGGAATGCCTAACTGTCAGTAACAATTTTAACTTTTGTTCCCAATAGATAATTCCGAAATGTTTTCATTGACTCAATTACTACAAGTGTTTCTAATTCATAACTCAAATATTTTGCTTGAGT
Source organism: Maratus michaelseni (assembly GCA_963931845.1). Classification (NCBI taxonomy): domain Eukaryota; kingdom Metazoa; phylum Arthropoda; class Arachnida; order Araneae; family Salticidae; genus Maratus; species Maratus michaelseni. Next base: position 36,596,445 of record OZ007591.1, on the reverse strand, counting down.
AGGTGTAGTTTTTCTACCCATGTAATGTATGGGGTGTAGATTTTTGTTCTCACCTTCTTGTAGTAGGACACTACCAAAACCTATAGCGCTTGCATCTGTGCAATACAGGGGTATTTACTAATTTTTCTTTAAGTGTCTTAAAAGCTTCTTTTTCGATGGATCCAAATTTAAATGTATTTTCTGCTTTTAACAAATAGCTTAAGGGATTTGCTATTCTAGCATAGTGAGGAATGTATTTTCTAAAGTACAATGTTAAACCTAAAAAGCTATGTAGTTGCTGAAGAGTGCGGGGTTTGGGAAATTTTTTCATTGCCAAGGTTTTAGCTTCTGATGACCTAACACACAGTACAAATCTCTATAACCTAAAACTTATATTTTTCGCTTGTGAAATTGGCATTTTGCAAAATTAAACTTAAATCCGTAATCCGCTGCAACTTCTAGAACACGTTTCAGTTTTAAAAGAGCTTCTTCGTCAGTTTACGCATGTATTATAATATCATCTAAATAAATTAGTATAAGTTTTTCTTTAATTAGCTCTTTAAAGACAACTTGGATGTATCTTTGAAATTGCTGTGGTCCAATCGATAATCCGAATGGGGGTTTTTCTTACTGGTATTGAGAATTATGTGTTACAAACGAGGTATATTTCTTACTATCCTTTGCTATATCAATATGAAAAAAAAACATTTTTTTAAATCTAAGGCAGTGAAAACTTGTGCCTGTTCTATGTTAACTTCTTCTATTATTGGTAAGGGAAAATAATCTTTAATTACTTTTTTGTTTAGGTGTCTGTAATTTACACAAAGCCGTCATGAATTGTCCTTCTTTTTTGCAAGAACTAGAGGGGATGCATAGTTCGAATTGCTTTCTGTTATAATGCCTGCGTCCAACCATTCCTGTATCTGTTTATCTACGAATTCCTGTTCCGGAAATGCTAACCTACATGGTCTCTGTGTAATTGGAATATCGTCTGTTAATATTATGTTTACTTTTAAATTCGTATCTTTAATTTTATTCGGCTTATAGTTAGTGATAAGTTCCGTAATTTTGTGTTAGTATCATTGTTTGTAATATGACTGGTATCTATCTCCTGAAAATTTATTGAATTTGCTGTTTCAGCTAAACAAATCTTTCTGGTTTCCATTAAATTCAATTGTGTATCTGTACACACTTCATTTACTAATAAACAGTCACTTTGTGTTTTAATTGGCATGCTTACTTTCTCAGCGAAGTTAAAAATGGGAGTGTTGCGGTTAAGGTCTTTTGTTCTCACGAAATCAGTGTGCGTCACAGTTTTTTCAACTGTGGGAGAGGTTTTTAACTCTGACTGCAAATAATTTCTGGGTGTGCTGTAGCTGATGTGGGCAATTTTGTTTCCTGCGGTTTCTCGTGGGAAAACTATGGCGTAATTGATTTTAATTTCTTACAATTTCCTTTTTCCAGTAATTTGTAATCCTTTTTCAGAAATATCGAAATTTACTTGTTTTAAAAATTTACTCCCCAATATAATATCATAATTTAAATCTTTTAGAACATACAAATCAGTATTTACAATAGAATTATTCATCTCAATATTTACATTCACATATCCCATAGGTGTTACATGGTTTCTACCTATACCTGACAAAGTTAGATTATTTTCATATTATTTGGGACGTCCTAGAGAATTATAAGTATCCAAATTCGCCATATTGACCTAGCTCCCTGTATCGGCCAACGTTTCAATACTTTTTCTTAAAATCATCACGCTGTTCATTATCCCATCTGAAAAAACTGAGATGTCATTTACAACGGAATTTACACTTTTAGGGACATTATACGTACACTGATCCACTTTGTAGCCAACGGCTTTGCATTTAAAACAAATAGGCCTTTCTCTTTTACGTGGGCAGTTAATCGACTTGTGTGAAAAATCACTACAGTTAAAACAGTGGATTTTTGCATTTACACTATTTTTTTGGACACTTGCGTATCTTTTTCATTCGGCATGCGACTCCTATCATTTTGATGGAATGTCCTATTATTTTCAGTGTTTTCGGTCAGACGTTTTCTAAATTCCGTATTCGGGTGCCTATAATCATTTTTCCTAATATTGTTTCTTGCCGGTTCATAATCGTCTAGTTTAACAATTAACTCTTCTACATCTGTTACTTTTGGCAATTCATCGCAAAAATGTTTGCAAATGTCTGGAGGTAATTTTTTCCGAATCTGATCTACAACTATCAGATCTTAAATCTCTGAGAATGTCCGGGTCTGCAGCCCTTGTAGCCATTCATGCAAAAATGTGTTTATCTCAAAAGCGTAATCACGGCAAGAAGATGAGGTGTCTTTACGATGATTATTAAATTTCTGTCTGAATTGTTCAGGTGACAAGCAGTACTGTTTAAGCAACAATTTTTTCATGAAATCAAAATCTGAAGCATTTGGGTCTGGTTCATGAGCATCAAATTGAACTATGTCGAGAAGCAACAAGCCTAACAAATGAGACAGCTACTCATTCTTATTTAATCCGATTCTTATTATTTGCCTTTCAAAAAGGTTAAGGTATACTCCGATATCACCAGGTAACTCAAACTTTGCCATAATTTTTTACAAATTATTTTTACGAGCAGGGAAGACCGAGCTATGCTCGGTCAAAATTAGATTTGAGTTCAAATATCATGACCCATGACCAAAATGACCCACTAATTGAATTTTCTCGAACATGTGACTTAGCCCAACAGTCTTCTGGTGCCCGAAAACCATAGGATGCGAAATTTAATGTAAATAGTCTGAGCCGTTTTTAAGATAAAATAGCTTGACCCATAATGACCCATGACCAAAATGACCCACTAATTGAATTTTCTCGAACATGTGACCTAGCTCAACAGTCTTCTCGTGTCCAAAAACCATAGGATGCAAAATTAAGTGTAAATAGTGTGAGCCGTTTTTAAGATAAAATAGCTTGACCCATAATGACCCACTAATTGAATTTTCTAAAAAATGTAAATAGTCCGAGCTTGACCATGAGCCAAAATGACCCAAAATCACCCACTAATCGAATTTTCTCGAATATGTGACCTAGCCCAATGGTTTTCTGGTGCCCCAAAACGGTAGGATACAAAATTTCGCCAAAATCGTTAGAGCCGTTTTTTAAGATAAAATTTGCATATATATATATAACCACACACAAGATTTGCTCGTATTAAAATATATGATTTGTAGAAGGGGGAGGGGCATTAGCACTAATTTTTGATTGCATCTCCAATTTACAAAGTTCAAATTCTCTGATTGTTCCTCGGCTAATTTCCCTCATTTCTTTTTCTTCTCTGTCTGACGTAATATGCATTAAAATATTTTTTGTGTATTCCTCATCGTAAGTATCGAATTTAATTATTATGTCTGTAAGTATAGAACACTTTGTATTTTCTGGCAATACCAGATTTAATTCTTCAACTAATGTGATTAGATTACACTTTTTAGCTCTAGCTGGATATGCCATTTTCTACTAAATTCAAAATTAACTATCTAATCACAACAAACAATGCATATAAAAAAAAATTTCCACTAACTTTCAAATACATTATTCAATTTAGATATATAAAAAATAAAAAAAATCATTATGGGAATCTGAGTTCCCTTTATATTTTTATACAACAAAGGTACATCAACCTTGTCTTTTTAAATATTACCCGAAAAAAAAAAAAAAAAAAAAATCACTACAGGTATTAATTTTTCCTTTTTCACTTTCTTCTGAGACAATTTTATCTCATTCATCATTGAATGCAGAAAAAAAAAAATCCCCTTTGCATTTGTCTTGCAATGTAAAAGAAGAACAACAAAAAAAAATAAATAAAATGTTACATTTCACTTCAAAAACAGACTTTTACCACTTTCACTTTTTGCATCTGAAAATAAAAAAAAAATGAGTAAACATCCTTGATCACTGCTATTCATCTTTTTTAACACAATTTTCTTTTCGTATCAATATACACTTCATTAATGAATGAATCACGAACACATCATGAAGAAACTGGTCGCAGTAACACAAAACTTTTTTCTTTTCGATTTGAGCATGCAGCTGGTAGAAAAACGTTCTTTTTCTTTTTCACTCCGTTAGTAGGTCAATTGATTTTTTATCAGTCATTCAGGAAAACATTTTCATCTGAAGGAAATAATTTTTTTGTAATGGATGTATAATCCGAAAAACAGCTTGAATGAGCTTTCACCAACACATTAACACTTAGTAGCTTCCAGAAGCTTATAGTCTAGTTCTCGAAATGTTCAAATCCCAGCGGAGGTCCCCAAAGCTGTACGGTCCGGCGTCTAGAGGAATGAAAAATAAGTCTACACTGTTTTCAAAGTTAGTTACGTTGAGATTTAATGTCTTGGTTAGAATATAACTATATAAAATATTTGCAATAATAATTTAAACTGGTATAACATTGCACATTGTCCAATCATCTGTCGGGTTTAAAAATTAGTTAATTGCGCGATCCACTGACCGGCATGAAAATTACAAAGAGAAGCAATCTTTCGATCTGCCTGACCGGGACAAAAGGTCTCGCTCATCTGCTACCTTCTCACGATGAAAATGCATATCTCATCAAATCTCTACTGTGCGGGAATCATAGAACTTAGATCCCAAATCACAAGCCTCAGTTAAATATTTGTTGTGCCTTGGAGTCCAAAGTTCAAATGAAGAACTATTGCGACCACATATATATATATATATAAGTTTTGAACTGGAGGTGGTTTTGGGTTCTAGTAGTCATGATCGGCGTAGATCTGCAAAATTTTTTTAGAAATTCCAACATAGGGGAGGATGTAATAGGTAGTATTTCTTACGAAATCTACCTAAAACGACTCAACATCCAGATGCGTTGATCCGAAGGAAGTCTGTCGCTGACCCAAACAAGAACGCTGCTGAAATATGTAAGGAGATGGCTACCAAACATGGACTCATAGTGAGTAAGGACACCATAAGACGTCGTCTGAATGCCACTGGATTATGTGCACGGGTCCCTGCAAAAAAACTCATCTGTGCAAAGAATAGGAAAATCAGATTGAAATTCACTAAGCACGAAATGTGGATAACCAAAGATTGGAAGAAGGTCCTTTGGAGCGATGAATCCAAATTCAATTTGTTTGGAAGTAATGGCCGATGTTATATATTCGTTGTCCAAAAGGCACCAGAATGTGTCCCCAGTACCACCATCCAAGAGTAAAGCACGGAAATGGATCAGTAATGGTCCATCATGATCTTTCCATCATGATCGCTTCGTCCATCTCGTACACATCGATGGGATTATGGATCAAAATGTTTATAAAATTTTTTTTAGGAAATCACATGCTGCCTTATGCTTGTAAAAAGATGCCTCGTGGATAGATGTTTCAGCAGGATAATGATCCAGAGCACACCTCCAAACTGTTGATAAATTGGTTTACAGTAAAGAAAATTAAAGTTTTGGAATGAGTCAGTCACCTGGCCTCAATTCTAATTGAACATCTTTGGGAACACATCGGAAGAAAAGTCATGACACGGAAGCATTCTTCAAAGGCTTGAAGATTGAAGAACTCTAGAATCTTCAATCGGAATGGGCAAAAATCCCTAGGTCCACCCTAAGCCTTAATAATTCCATGCACAGACTATGTGCCACAATCCTCAAAGCAAAAGGATATGCAACTAAATAGTAAATATTGCTGTATGTCATTACATTAAGACGCTTAATTTCAATAAAAGTTTAGAAAAACTGAATAGTCTCAAAACTTTTGCTTAAATAATTTTACGAATTTCCGAATTCTTTTTAATTCATGCATATGTCTCAATTGTTCTAATGTTGCATTTTGTTGACCTTTAAAAGGGGTACAAATTATTAATTTATATTATTAAGAAATTTTGCTTACAGAAAAACATATCCTCTCAAAACTTTTGCCAGCTACTGTATATCTGTATGGATGTTGCCAAGCTAACATTGGCTCGCACAACACATTTATATTTAATTTCGTCCCAGTTATGTCCATTGAAAATTGTTCATATTTTATCAGCTTAATTTGATAAGTTTAAATTTGTTATATCGGACCGGACGACCTGTTTTATATTTTTATTGGCCTGGTTGGTCCATTTATTTATTTTTATCGACCCGGCTCCTTAAAAAATTTTCTTTATTCTGCAAGACCATTTGAAAATTTGCCTGTGCAATGTGCCGACCTCTATGTCCCGCTAGCATCGACTCGTGTAGCACATTCATACTTATTCGCATCCCAGTCACGTCTATTGAAAATGTTTCATATTTTATGAGTTTAGTTTGATCCTTTTAAATTTGTAACATCAGGCCAGTAGGTTCGCTTAATTTTTTTAACAGCCTGCCTGATAAAAAATAACGGCCTGCTATTTTTTATGGGCCTGTTAAAAAATTGTCTTTATTCTGCCGGCCCGGCCATTAATATCCGAACCATGAACATTAAATCTATGTTCATGCAATTCAGCCTATCGTTTCGGGAATGATGAAAAAATTAAAAAATCAGGGGCGTAGCTACCGTGGAGCAGTTGGAGCAAACTGCTCCAGATGCACGAAGTCAGAGAGTGCTAAGCGATTATGCGAGAAGAGCGCCTTCTGTGCATGCGCTCATTGACATTGATGTTGACATTACTGGCAGTGTGTTTGAAGTCTTGTTGATTCAAATGTTATTCTGTTTCCAAAAACGTTTTTACATTGCTTAGACAAAGAGATCTAACATTTAAAAAAATATTATTCCTATAAGGATTAGAGAACCTTTCAGATTTATGGAAATTTACAATTTGTTTACCTCTTATAAATGTGTTAAAATAATTCATATCGCTCACACATATGTAAAATGAAACTGATATTTTAAAAACACACGCACAAACTAGTAAATCTAATGTTAAAAAAAAAAAATTATTTATTTAAACATCATATATGAACATTGAATGTGCTGCTCAATGAAATAAATAAATAAAAAATTCTGTCTTTGATACTTACAATGTACTGTGTTACTAAACAATGAATTTTTAAAGATCTTTTTTTTTATGAAAAGTAAAGGAAATATGCAAGCACTATTTTTTTTTCCACATTCTTACACTATTTGTACAATCTAGAAGAAAATTGCAAAAAAAAAATAAAAATAAAAGAAATTCTAAATGTAAACATGAGATAAATGAGTAGCAATTTATTCTAAAACTGACTTTTTTTTAAATTAAAAAAATTAAACATTGACAACTCTTGAACTATTAACCCCTTCGCGACGAGCGTCCTTTAAAGAATTTTTAATCTTTTACCACCGGTTTTTCAAAACAGAAATTTTCGCCTAATTGAATTGCAGAAATTCTAGGATTACATAAGGCAAAGTTTGCAATAAAAAATAACTGGTGGGAATAATCGAGTATTCTGAGCATCTTATGCGTTACATATACGTGTCGCTCGTCCCCAATGGGTTAAAATACTTCAAAACAGAACCATTCTTAATTTCATGATATTCATTACAATAATTTCTTTTATCTTTCATTAATAAAATGCAAATAACCCAATTAGACTTGCTTGAGTGCTGATTCTTAAACCCCCCCACAGACTAGAATATAATATTGTCTGTGCTTCAAACAATACAGTATTGTGCAGCCATATGATAAATTGAAAATATGAGTCAATTTTTAATGCACCCCCTCCCCCCCCTCAATATATGGTGGACGGTGTTACGATCAGAAAAATCAGGAATTTGTGATTCTGGGTTTTATTATAAAAGTAATTAAAACACTTTAAAGTTTTGGGAGAAATTTTCTTAAAGTTAATATTCATATTTATTTAATTGAAAGTTTAATGTCTGTGGTCTTTTTAACGAGAGCAATAGATCACGTCTGTGGACAGACAACAAAGTGCCAATATTTTCTTCCAGATGGCAGCACAATACTGAAGAGACATTATATTCTAGACACAGAAAATATTACATTGTAGTATCTAGTGTGTGGGTTGAAGAATCAGTACTCAAGCAACCACAATAAATACCACTCTAATTGGGTTATTTGCATTTTATTCATAATTATGTAATTACGATCACATTAATGAAAGATAAAAAAATATTGTAATGAATATCTTTTGAAATATTTTAATAGTTCAAGAATTGTCATTTTTTGATTAAAAAAAAACTGTTTTAGAATAAATTGCTACCCATTTACCTCTTTGCATTTAGAGTATTTTTTTTATTTTTATTTATTTAGTTATTTCTTGTAATTTTGTTCTAGCATGTACAAATAGTGTAAGTATGTGTGACACTGTAAGAGCGTGTTAGAAAGTTAGGTAAACAAAACTATTGATAAATATATGAATAAACATTAACTTAATGTTCCAATGCAATGATAACTGTAAGGGTAATAAGATAAATATGCACAACAGTAACCCGTCCTTATATGGCCTTGTTTTTCATGTCTCCTTGGAAAAAAAAAAAAAAAAAAAGATGAAGTTTAACTGTTGTTTTTATATTTTAGTAGTAACATATCCCCCCCCCCCCCTTACTTATTTTTCGGTTCAAGACAATTCATTTAAAATATAAGCTGTGAGTTTTACTTTTTTTTTTTTTTAGGGGGGGGGGGGGGGGGGGTTATTAAAAATTGATTCAATATTTTCAGTTTATCAGTTAATTGACTGATTTAAGTGTGTTTTTAAAATATCAGTTTCATTTTACATATATGTGAGCAATATGAATCATTTTAACACATTTATTAGTGACGAAATTGTAAATTTTCATAAATCTGAATGGTTCTCTAATCCTTATAGGAATAATATTTTTTTTAAAGTTAAATCTCCATGTTCATACATTGTGTTTTACTATATATGTTTAACTTGCATATATCTGCTTCATATTATGCATACCAGCGCCATCTGTCGGTCACTTTTTAAACCACAACTTTGTTTTGTTTAAAAAAAATCTTATCTCTTTTTAATCTTATTTGTGCAAACCACAAATTTTTAACATCATTTGTTAACTTTTAACGAATTTGTAAAGTTTTTATGGCGCATTCTGTATATGTGTGTGTAAAAAAATTCAATTAAATCCTGTTCCGAAGGATAACTCTCCCCATCCTCCCCCCCCCCCCCCCCCCCAAAAAAAAAAAAAAAAAAAAAAAAAAAATACAGTACTGGACATGAGAATCAGAAAAACAAGGTTATTAGATAGCAATTGACTACAACAGAATGGATAATATTTGTAAAAACATGAAAACCAATTCTTTGGCATTTGAATGTAAATGCTTGAAAATGTCATGTATGTAAGGATGAAAATGAAAGATTTAAGAACATAATTAACAAAACATGCTCAAAATAAGATAAGAAAAGTTTTCAGAAGAAAAAATGGCTTAAACGTTTAATGATAAAATCTACATGGAAATTATTTAGTCTACATTGTATAAACTGCTTTAAGATCAATGTCAGCAGAAATATATACCAATTCAATAAAATATGTAAATTTCTATAAAAGCATAATTATGTAAAATGTCAATAATAATAATTAAAAAAGAAAGCATTCTTTTTCTACCTGTACAAAAATGACATAGCTCTACACTGGATTTAAAATGCTATTATTGATTGATTAAAAACTTTATTCACAGCAGTGCAAAATAACAAAATAGAGCAATACGTCAAGCATTTTCACATAAATAAAACTATTTCATCTACAATTAACATATTTTGTATAAATTTTAAGTAAAAATATTATACAGAAGCATATATTGTACAAATTACTTTTTTTACATCATTTTGATAAATTTAATAAATAGCTTTGTAAATTAAAAATCCACAGCCAGTATATCAGAAAGCAAACTATTACAAAATATAGAGAAATAGGTAATTAAGTCTGAAATGAAGGACAAAATATTTACTTATTACTACTATGAAAATTACAATCAAACCTCCAGTAACAGGCAATCTGTTTTACAAAATACCCCTTATAGACTAATGATATAAAAATATACTTTACAGACTATAAAAATGCACTGTAACTTTTTTTTTTTTGGTGGAATCAGATTGAGGCCACTTCCTTATCTACAATGTGTTCAGTTATAACATGAATTTGAGTACTGCCGTATTCATCATGTAAAAAATAATTAAGTCAACAATAGTTTTTTTTAAACACTTTCCAACATAGTTGAAATGTGCTTATGACTTCGGCTTGTTTGCCTGCACTCTAACTCACAAAAATATCCTTGGATTGCCATGTATTTGATATATGTTAATGAAGTTTATCATAGCATGTTTGGTATTTAAAAAGAAGTGTGTAGCATTTATAGTTAATTTATAGGGACACTCAAAAGAATTGTTATACTATTATGATCTATGGGGAAAAATCGCTTGCAATGTATTTTAATGATGTTACACTGTTTCAAACATATTGAAATTCGTATACATCACTTAGGTGCACTACAAGATGTTTACTATAGAATAAGGTGTGCATAGCATTTATTGTTCATTTAACAGGGACACATAAAAGAATTCGGTTACAGTACTGTGGTTTTTTTAATTATGATTATGAGTTTTTAAATTTAACTAATTTTTTGCATATTACTTTGTGTGTGTGTATAAGTTTTATAGATCATATAAAGAGCTGCACAAAGGAGTTCCTAATACATTTCCCATAAATATCTGAAGTGGAATTTTCAACTGTGTTCCTAATTGAACTAAATTTTTGCATACCATGGAGTATATATACAAGTCTATAGATCATATACAGGGCTGCACAAAATAATTCAGATATTTTTCTGACTATAGATAGTAATTGTTGAAATTAGACTTTTCAAATGTGTCACGTGTTTTCCACATTATTTTCTTAGATATCATATTTCACCTTATTAAATGGTAAAGTTTTGTTACAGTATTCTCAATGTGTTGGAAAGTGTTTCATAATTTATGCTCGACTTTTTTTAAAAAATTACGTTTTAGAAACCTCAAGATCCAATGTACATACTAAGTCCCCCTCTCCCACAATTAATCAACTTAGGATTACCATATATTCCAGCATATAACATACACCTAAACTCCAAGAGTACATTTTTAAATTTTTATGTATTTTTGCTGTATAACAGCACCCCCCGCCCCCCCACACACACAGAGAGAGAGAGAGATTTGTAGCTCAAAAGAATAATAAAGAACTTGCACACCTGTATAAATGCTGTCCTATAAATGCGCACCTGTATAATGTTTGATCCATTTTCTTGTACCAAAAGTGCCTGTTATACCAGAATATATGATAGTTGTTTTTATATTATTGTCATTAGCACCATAAAAACAATGATCATTTATGATTTATGTCAGAATCAAAATTTGTACTGGGACTTTCCAACAGCCAGTACCCCAAAGAAGAGTACCTCAATTAAGGAATCATACAACCCATTCAAACTGAATATTAACAGAAACTGAAATGCTTGAAATCACTGCTACTAAAGTGACAGGTAATTACCTCAATATTTTAATTAATTCTACATGTTATTTCAGAAGGAGAATTCAATGTTTTAATAATGTTAAAAAAATATAAATCCTGTTTTAATGCAGGGCAAGAAATAAGATATTTTAAAATACAATGGACATGCCATAAAAATTTCCTGTGCTGGAAATTTGAAGAACTAAATATGAAGTTTTCAAATAATAGATTGACAAAAAAGAGAAAATCTGAAATTAAAAAGGTAAAAGTTTGTTTTAAAGAGGTTTGACTGTAATAATTTTCATTAAATTTAATATTTTATCCAGCATTAAAGAAACATACTAATAATTACTTAACAATTGAAAATGTCTCACCAAATATTACAACACTGTACAGTTTAACGAATGCATAAGCTCGACGGATGATTTTGAAATTAATTTTATAAATTTCATAATGTTAAAAAAGGACAAAAATATATTTATTTGATAACAATGTTAAATATTTCCAATTCAGAAAAAAAAGAAAAAATTAAATCAGCGATTCCCAAATTTTATTATGTGAACCACCTTACATTTAAAAAATTTTTGTGGACCACTAATATTTAAGAATATAGGGACAGAAAAGGTTAAGTTATTTATTTTTTTTAAACAGTCTAAAGCTACAATGCATTATTTAACATTATGTTTTCATTATGTTTTTTTAGCAGAAAAAATTATTGTACATTTTTAAGACATGACTGATCGTCTCCTGAAGCACCAATACACTATAGTTTGAGAATCGCCAATTTAAAACAAAAAAATGCAAGAAAAATTAATTACTAGTAAATGCATTACTAATAAAGGATAAAAACTGCTGCTCTAACATATTGTTCAAACATCATTTATTTGTATAAAAGATGTGTGACAATTTTTAGAGTCAAATTCAAATTAACAGAAGCAATTTATGAATTTTAATGGATGTAACAATTTTAAATAGATGCTACTTAAGCACAAAACAGTTTCGAAAAACAAGCATTAATTCCCACATTCAGCATTTCACAAACTTTTAAAACTCATAATAAGTTAAGCAAAATGCAAAATAATGAGATTCAATTAGCTTATAAAAAAATAAAGATATAAACACTAAAAATGGAAGCTCATAATGAAATGTGGTATGAGATTATAATTTTGCATACAATAAATAATCAGCTTGGAGCACCTTATAAACAACAAATTTCAAAAATACATAATTGGAAGATTCATCATGGAACAAATTTATAAATAATGATTGTTTTTTTTCTTTTTTCAAGTTATCTACATTACTTTCTACAGTAAGAAATAATGAGTGGAGAAAAAAAAAACCCAGAAAACAAAAGCTGCTTTTATTAACCAATTAACATATAATACACAGAAAATGATTTTCAAATTTAAATAAGAGGGGCGAGAAAGGCCTGAAATATGTACAAACTAAAAATTGATTTGTATAACTATATTATGCATGACATTTTCATTATTATTTTCAGTTTGCTTTGTATAACTATATTATGCATGACATTTTCATTATTATTTTCAGTTCCTAAGACTGAAATAGAATAGTACAGACTAAAAAAACATTTACCAATGAATTTTAGAAAGATTTTGAAAATATATATTGGTTTTCAATGCTCTGGATATTTATGAGCATTCTGGGCACAATAACTGTTTATTTCTTTAAAAATTCCACTTAAAAAAATTACACACTACTTGACTTTTAAACAATACAACTGAATAACTACTAAAACAAGTTAAAAAAGGTACCATAATTTTAACATTTGCATTTATTCTGTAACTCATGTGCAGGCCATGAAATATATGAAAAATTATTTTCATAGGCTATTGTTTTTATTTTGGCAAACTATGCAAACACCATGCATAACAATTTGCAATATATATATATATATATATATATATATATATATGTGTGTGAAGCTTCTTTTGTTCTGATTAAAGCATTAAATAAAACTTAAGTACAGGTATGTAATAAAATTTAACAGATATAGATTTAGCATAACTAAATTTTTGAGGGTTTTTTTAAGCCCTAAAGCATTAACACATTTTTGTGAATTGCATTTTTTAGATACAGGATCACAAAATGCTCATACACTTTGTCTTGTTTAACACATATTTTCATTTGTGCTAATATTGAATGTGTCATTTCATTACAAAACCTTTTCTAGTTGTCCTAGTACTCCCCCCTCACCTCCCCCTTCAGGAGTCTAGCATGAATATGAAACAAATCCGCAATAATGTAACACAAGAATGACGATATAATTTCATCAGTTATCTATTTGTAAATACTCAAAAGTGTGGGTTAAGGGAAAGAAATAATAAACTTATTCGAAATGAGCTTAACTGAAATATTGTAAAATAAAAATACCTAAGCCATATATGGTTAGATTACTAAAAATTTTAAATAATCTAGGGTGCATGTGGCTGAATGGTACAATACTAGTTCTCTGCATTAATCATTTTCAAACATAAGAAGTGTGAGTTTGACTTTCGCAAAATGTATGCCTCCGTGTGTATGGAGTTGTGCATATATAACATTATAACCTCTTTTTGGGGTGGGGGGGGGGGGGGGGGGGGTATTTCGTCTTTTGATATTGTTATCATTTTGACATATGATCCAACCAATTATTTCTTTTGTAACTTTTTCTTCACATCAAAATAGTCTTATCAATTTGGATGAAAATACAAAGTTATTATTAAAGCCATTAAACTGTAGAAACGTTATTTATTGGTGCACTTGAGATAAGACCTACGTGAATTGTAGCACCTAGAAACTGAATTGATGGTTTGCCTAAGTAACAATGAACTAGAATGGATGGATGAAATAAGATTGTGATATTGATGAAGTACCTGAAACATATTAGACAGAAAGCACCCCCATCATTGAGCTAGATCCCATATAGATATTCTGTGAAACTTACTTCCCCATATTACTGTTGAATGCATTGTACAACAAAAAAACTATTATTAAATACTTTTAAATAGTAATTATCTCTTATGTGTTATTTAAAATAAAGTTATTTAATGTATAAATGATATTTTATTGACATCTTCAATTCATTTGAATCATTGCAGTATGCAAATAATAAATGTATAATCACAACTGCATATCACTGGAAGCATAAAAAACAAATTTTTAGATGACAATAATAATATCATTAGAATAGGGAGATGGAGGGATCCAAAATTACCAAAATGTTGATAATGTTACATAGGTGCAGCAAAAATCAATGAAATCAGGCCCAGCCAGACTTTTTTTGATTCTATAAAAAATTCCACTTTTTTTCTCAACATACAATGAAGATTCTTTTAAAGACTACTGCATACATATTTATGGGAAAATATTACAGTATATTTTACTTTACTAGATGTTCGCAAGCCACAGGATACAGAATAGCAACATTAATGATCACTTAAACTCTTAGACTGCATTCAAATAAGACCCATTAAAAAAATTAATGTAGTTTAGAATAAAAGTTAAAAAAAAAAAAAAAAGAAAAAAGATAAACTTTTGAAGCTGTATAATAAAGAAAAGTAGATTTTTGAAAATTAGTCTCTGTAATTTATTAAAGTATATTTCCAAAGATTCAGTTAACAAAATCTTATTATCGCTATTACTATTTTTACAAAAGAAATTGCTTACCCAACACTTGCTGGCAACAATTAAGTTTATTTTTGGCTCAGCCTGATCCCGACCCAGACTAAGTCTGCTGAAAAACATAAGCCTGGGCTCAGACACAATGTAACTATCTGATACCGATCTCTAGTCTGGAAATGTTATATTTCTATATTGACTTGGTCAAACTAGCATTGGATCGTGTAACACATTTATACTTACTCTTGCCCCAGTCATGTCCATTGAAAATTGGTCCTATTTTATCGGCTTAGTTTCATCCTTTTAAATTTGTTATATCGGCCAGTTGACCTCCTTTATTCTGCTGGCCCATTTGAAAGTTTGCCTTCATTTTGCCAGCCTGAGCCCATACAAACTCTCTAGTGCAGACACGAGATATAGACTTTTAAACAAACAATCTCACATTCTTGATGTAAAAATTAAGCATTTTTTCCCCCATGTATTCTGAAAACTTATTTCACGCGTGCATGTGGTGGAGGTGAGAAGGGGGAGAAATATGAGAGGACAAAAAATATACAACTAATTATGAAGTCTCCGACACTCTTTTTAGAGTTTCGCAAAAATTATATGGTAGCAACAATTCACTTGTGCAAAGATACATTTATATCAGTCAGGAATTTAAGGTGGCTTGGAGAGGCCTCCCACCATAGCATCAAAATGTCCCTGCCAGAACATTTAGGATTTTATGCTTATTAATAAACCAGAAGCCAAAATTCTTTCTAGAGAAAAATGTCCAAATTCAACACTAATTTACATGTAGTTCAATGAATATAAGAAATGCCTATTTATATATAAATGACAAGGCACATAATGCGTTAATACTTCATGCATACTTAAAAGGTATTTCTGCATTAAAAACACTAAGAATGTTAAATTACAATACAGGATTTTTCTTTTTTCTTTTTTGAAATGGAAACCAAAACTTAAATCTAAGTAGCTTTATAAAAAAAATCAGGATAAGAACAAACATTGTTGCCAGGGGTTGGAAAAACTACATTTTTATTGTAACGAACTACAACTACTTATTTTAAAAAGTAGTGACTACAAACTACTTTTTAAATGTAGTCACTACTTTGCTACTTTCAGATTTTGTCAAAGGATTAAATTTACACTCGAAATTAAATACACAAATTAAATAATAAAGTGAGTAATCATTGCAAGGATATAAAATTACCGCTGATATTACCAATAGATTTAATTACTTAATTCCCCAATACACTCTTAATATGTTAATTGTATAAAGCTCTGTCGAGAGTTAAGTATTTTGAGTGTCTAATTTTATAACCTAGAAAATTACAGAAAAACAACTCTAAAATGCCAACAATAAATAAATCTGTAAATAAAGCAATTCCAAATAATAAGAATCCCGGCTTTAAAATATGAAGACCTAATAACGAGTAAATAGACAAATGTTGCCAGCAAGAAAATTAATTCCTTTAGTGGGTTAGTACTTTATTTTAGCAGACAGTGTCAATGGGAAAAATCTATGAATTCATACAATGCGTTGCTATACATTGCAGCTGAGATTTGCCACTGAGATTCACAAATTGTTGCGCAGAACAAATTTTGCTATGTGATTTTTACAATGGCACATTTTCTTCTTCTTTGAAGTAGCATTAAAAGTAGCGTCATTTCTCGCTACAAACTACTGTTTTTTTTTGTTTTTTTTAATTGTGCTACTCTACATTATTCAAAATGTAGCGCACCACACTACAAACTACTATAATAAGTAGAGACTGCTGTAGTTTCGCTACCTGTAGCGTGCTATTTCTGACCCCCTGATTGTTGCCCTATTATTTATGAAGCCAACTAAAATCAAAACTTTACTGCATAAGACAATGAAGTTGCTGCTTCACAAAATATATCTTCTTTTAATGAGTAGCTAAATATATAAAGGAAGACAGATCACTAATAACATGTATAAAAAAATTATAATTTCTTTTATTGACATGAAAATAAGTATAAAATTACAATTACACTAAAATAAAATTAAGCAAACAAAATGCAAATTTCATGAAATGGAATATTAATTTTTAAATTTATAATTAAATATAAGTAAAAGAAGCATATTGAGATATTATTCATATGCACAATCAACTCTGTGAAATTTGCACAGTAGGACTGAATGCTTCACAGACTTTTTATCATTAGACCATTTACAGTCCTAATTTTTTAGACCACTCAGCAATAAATTAGCAATATTTGTACGAAAACCAATATCACTGCAGAAAAAAGCTGTAGTGTATGAGTAGCTTAATATTTCTATATATATTTAAACAAAATTAAATATAGATATATTAACATTTCATTCATTTTTTAATGAATATTTTTTAAACACAATTGCAATTTTTTAAAGATTTTTTTACAAACTTCTGAATTTATGTGAAAGAAGAGTGAAGGGTACATTTAAAATTTTAATTGCAACTAATAAATTCACTAAAAAGTCTTGCTAATATTAAAAATAATGTTAAAGTATTAAGGGGGGGGAGATCACATTGAGCAGCCTGAAACGGACAATAATTAAGCCCGTACGAAAAACTAGTTTTAAAACCAATGAATGAAATACAACAATATTTTTTCTATAATTTCACACAATTGAATTGAACATTTGAATGTTTAAAAAAAAGCATTCAAATTATATATTTATCAGTATTAATTAATTGAATGATAGTGACAAAAATGGCTTTTTAAAAATATAAATACTAAAATGTGCATTTTGCATGCAAGATTTAAAACATTCCACTGCAGATTCATTTATTTTCATTTATATAACTATACTTTACACAAATCTAAATTTAAAAGTATATTCAAATTCATTAGCATAATTAATGACTTTTATAATGCTATTCACTAAATTTACCAAAGATTTTAGATTTATTTTTCAGCACAAAATTAATAATACTAATTAATAATACCCCTTAATACTTTAACATTCGCTGTTTGATGTTTTGCAATTTTACTTTACTTCAATAAGCTGAATGTTTTTGCTTTAAAACAAAAATAATAAATGGCAGCACCGATGCTAATTTCCTCATAAAATAAATGTTATTTTCATTCATTTGCAAAATGCCTTCAAAACAATGCAGCCAAGAAAGTAGGTAATTTTTTGGTATATAATTAATAATAGTTCATTTATTTTCACTTATACTACTATATTTTACACTGAACCTAAATTTAAAAGTATATTCAAATTCATTAGCTTAATTAAAGACTTTTATAATGATTTTCACTAAATTTACCAAACATTTTAGATTTAATTTTTCAATACAAAATTTTCTATGACAAAAATCAGGCTAAATTTAGGTTCAGCATAAAAATATACATGAAAATTAATCATACGCAAAATTCAAGATACAATGATAATTAGTTTTTAAATGAGAGTGTGTGTGCAATGCCAAAAAACACTGTTTTGAGAAAAGGGCTTCAAAGTTAACTTTATAGCATAACAGCAAATGTTTTTATGCAAGACATTTTTAGCGATAACTTCTGTTTTAATTGAAATTTTGTAAAATTCTTTTTGCAGTGGATTTGTAACATTTTAAAGTATCCATACTAATTTTTTTGAAAAAGCAATTTTTTTTTTTAAACCTTTAACACGATCTTCTCCATTAAAGATACTTTATAAACCTCCATCACATATCTTTCTTTTGATAATCAATGAGAAATAATAAAAAAAAAAATCTTGAAATCAGGATAAATCGCCCCTATACTATTATTATTATTATTTTTTTTTTTAGTTCCGAAGTAAAACGCAAATGACATCTACAGATGTATTGAGTTTGAGTACAAAAACATTTCAAAGAAAACACTTTGTTGAGACAAATATTGCTGTTACAATATATTTCAAGTGTCTAGTTTTTTCATTAACACATAATTTAAAACTGCAATTACTCTTATATCTGCTTTTGTTCTAGCTTAACCTCTTCAGTACCCAAATGGGAACCTCAATTTTTTCCTCATAAAAACTAAACTGTTTGATGTTTTACATTTTCACTTCACTTCTATATAGCTGAATGTTTTTGCTTTAAAACAAAAATAATAATTGGCAGCACCGATGCTAATTTCCTCATAAAATAAATGTTATTTTCATTCGAGTTTGAAAAATGCCTTCAAAATAATGCAGCGAAGAAAGTAGGTAATTTTCCTAATTATTTAACTTAAACACTTTACAATAAAAAAAAATTGAGGATTTGTAAATTATTAATTTATTTAAAGCTCTTAATTATTTTATTCATTAAATTGATATTTTGGGTTCTAGTAAGTTTAGATCCACTTTGTGAACCTAAAATCCGAGTCTCCTAAAGTATCAATTTTAGAAAAATGGTTCTTTTCTGTCATCTATGGTGTCATTTTATGTTTATGCAAAAACAATGAAGGAGTATTTGTAGTGTTATTTTAACTTTGGTCTCAAGAGGTTGAAAGATTTGGCTTAAAATATGCAAAATACATTAAAACTTTTAAGCCACAATTAAATTTTTTTGGAAATTGAAATAAAAGATAAAACTTTTACCCAATTAAATTTGTTCTATGAGCTTAAATGTTAATTGATTTCTACTGTTTACATCTTAAAGTGAATGGCAGATTTTGGAGAATGGCAAATTTCAGAGAGTTGACTTTTTATAACTTATATTTTTTATTCATATGGTACACTGATTTCTAATCTTTCTTTTCAAAGTAATCATCTTTTCCTTATTTTTATTTATTTACAGAGCCATTAAAAATAAATACCTGAATGCAATTAAAAAGCATGACAGAAGGAAGAACTTTAATTTTATGCAATTTTTAAATGTACTAAAAATGTAAGCACCTCAATTTATAATAAATCTGATATATCTTTCTTATGCATAAGTAAACAGCTGTTGCACTTTTATATTAACTGTACAACAAGTAAAAGATTCAAACATCAATAATTCAAATAAATTGCTTTTTTTTTGGTCTGTTACAAACAATTGATAAACTATTTTACATTCATGAGGTAAAATTAAAACAAATTTAATGTGAAGAAAATTTTAAAGAAGCTTGAAACCTTAGTAGTTGATATTTGTTTGTATATTGGACTTGAAATAATAAAAATGAATACAAAATATTTAATTTTGCGATGAATATTAAAGTAAGCTTTTTTTTTTTTTTTTTACAAAAACCCCTTTTTTTAGGATGAATACTTGCAAAAATATAAATAACTGTAAACAAAACTTATTTTATCATTGAATTTTAACATAAAGTAAAACATACAATTAATATAGTAAATCCCAAAACTTTCAGCAATTATTTACAGATAATAGTATTTCATCCTTCTGGTTTTCCTATTGAATTATACAGTAAATCATTTTACTGATTAAGTGCGAAGTGGGTACATACAAAAATAGCTTAACACCTATTGCAGATGTTTTCCCAAGTCCAAATTGATATGTACTGCTTTTAAATGCATCAAGATGAATAAAAAAAATACTTTAATTGTAACATGTACAACTTTTTAAGCAACTAATCAATAATTTTCTGTCAGAGAGTTAATTATATATCTAATTTATATCTCACAAAAATTTTAAAATAGCATAACATTCTGTATAATCAGAAATAAAAGATTATGCAAGGTTTTTGGTTATAGCATATAGGAAAGAAATTTTGAATGACCAATATTTTACGAAGCATTTTATAAAAAAACTATGAATGTTCAGAAGGTAAAAAATTCAGAGTAATAAATGTTCAGAATTGAGAACTGACTACTAGCTATTTATCACCAGCAAAATCATTTCATAAAGTGTCACCAGACCAATGAGTTATGTGATATGAAAAATAAATCTAATGTTAAAAAAGCAGATATAATCAGATTTTCAAGATTAGTTTTTTTTAGAGCACAAAAGTTTCCTCCTCTCTTACCTACATTTATCTTATATCAAACAACTCATGCTTTGTTTTCATGAATAAATCAGAACATTATGTATGATTCACACATTTCCTTCCCAACACGTGACTATATTTTACAATGTCTTTATTAAGAAAGAGATGCACACTTTTAAGATAATACACATACAATATTACTTTTAAATATATTATTGAGTATTATCGATAATTCAAACACATTCAATGGAAAAAATCCATCAAGTTATATGAATATATGTAAAATTGTACAGAATTTACAATTGGCATTTTAAAATCTTCAAGTAGTCAATTTTTAGGAATACAATGTTACAAGGATACACATACTTTTAACAAATTTATATTTCACTACTGTCTACAAACATATAATTTCTCAAAATTACTGTATTAGAGGAGAAAATAAAGCAAGTCACACCCTTACAAGTTCTAATTATCGCAAGATTTTGAGCGATAAATAAAATTAGAAAAAATTTCCAAAACATTGAGACTTGAAATATATTTTCAACTACAAATCACTACACTTTACAAACAAAATTCATATTCTTTTTTCTCTTTGTTATAATATCAGTTTATTTCATCAAAATATATAAACAACAGAGGAGACAATGAAATACTTTCACATTTGTAAAAGTTAACTAGGAAGGAGTTAAAATTATATGCAGCCAACTTTTTCTAATCCACAAAGCCTGGGACCAAAGGTTGTGCAGATTGTAGGTTATTGTTGGTTTATTTTTCTTTTGTATATGCAAAAAGAATTATCATTATTAATGCATGTATGAATGTTAAAATCGGAAGATAATGATTTGAAATAAATTTGCAATAAAACAACTCTTCAACATTAAAAAGTTTATCATTTCATAAAAGAAAATAATGAAAGCATATCATATAATGCATAACAATAAAATAAGCATTTATTTAAATATATATTTATAGTTTAAATTTTCTGAAGCATTCATCTAATTGTTGTTTGTTTCAATATTTTAGCTTTACTTTTGAAAATTTTATCTTGCAAGTTATGCAAAAATGTAATTTCTTGCTCAGAAATAAAAGACAGTTTTGATAAAAAGTTAATATATATTTTTAAAATTATTAATTAGTGATTCAGGAAGAAGCAAGGATTAAACTGAAAATTCAATTAAAGTAATGAAAAAAAAAGCCGGAAAAAGAGTGTTGAATTTCTTCAAAAGCTTAGCTATAAATCCCATTGTTTACATCCAACTAAGTATTGCAGATTAAAGGGAGTTGACTGTGTGTGTGTATATATCATAGAAATAAGAACTACGAGAAGGGAAATATTGGGTCGGTTTCGCTCTGAAGCACACAGGGGCTGATGGGAAGATTGCTAAGGTAAAATGCTTGCAACCCTACCACTATTGGCTGCTTGGAATTTAATCCTTACTGCTAATGGCTACTTGGAATTTCACCCTTACTGCTATTGGCCTGCTTTGAATTAGTTTCGGTAGTAAGCAAAAATAAAAGAATCCCATGGCAAACAGTGAAGATAATGTACAAAACATCCCTTATCTTCCTTCTTGTTACATGGTACATATATGTATGCACATTTAAAACCAGAAGTCTTTTTTCAGGATGTGTGTGTGGGAGGAAGGAGGGGGCACTAAGAAAACAAACATGATTTTGACATATTTAGTGTTAATAATTAAAATTAGATGTGAGGAATTTTATTACAAAAATAAATTTTTGAGATGAATAAATGTCTACAGACCAACTATTTTATTTTTTAGAAAATGTTGTGTCTTGAAACTTGAAACCAGCAGGATGTTTTTTTCCTTGAAGAAAAGAGAACACATGTAGTCCAACTTTTAATATCCTTAAATATCATTACTTTTAAACTATCAAAATTTAATTTCACATTTTCTTTTATTATTATGCTTTAGAATAACTCTGAATTCTGATCAAGTTATATAATTTTACTTTTAAGTAAATCAAGTAAAAAGTTTTAGCTTAAATTTTTAATATAAAACACACTCCTAAATGACACTAATGAAATTCAAATATCCATTAGCTATACTTATCAGGTTTCAGGCTATCATTACTTTGTATGAACATGTAAATTTGTTTTATAAAACAATATAATACAACAAAAGAAAGCTGCAAAACAAAGATATTAAAATTTTAAAAATTCTATAACCAGCATATTCAATGTCAGAGATGCAGATTAAATTACATTAAAACTTCTTAAGTGGTCAGTTCTTACTAATAATTGAAGAACAACAACACAAGACGTTTATTAACGAACTGTCAAAAGGCAGCTTAAATTTCGGATAATGAAAGAGCCTCAACAATTATTTTCCTT
The DNA here is from genome assembly GCA_963931845.1 of Maratus michaelseni. Lineage (NCBI taxonomy): Eukaryota > Metazoa > Arthropoda > Arachnida > Araneae > Salticidae > Maratus > Maratus michaelseni. The sequence continues at coordinate 36,573,191 of OZ007591.1, read as the reverse complement.
CAAAACAAAATAACCTAAAATGGATAAAAGGCTGTTTTCGACCAAAATAGCCTAGCTATGATCTATAAATACAATAGGTTTAAATGATTTATTTTTGAAAGAGATTATTAAATCAATATGAGACAAATAAGAAAGTTTTGAGATTTTTAATATATACAAATTAAATGAAGATGATAATTTTATTTTCTTAAACTGGCACTAGTATTTGTATTATTACAAAAACTAACAAAGAAGAAAAAGTAGTAAAAAACGAAGGGAAAATCAACAATATTATAAAACCAACAAAGATTTCTGCAGACTACTAACATTGACACAAAACAAGACTTTATTTTCTTTCCCAAATTCCTGTCCCTATCATTAACACCCTATATCACATAACATATACAATAATTTTGGCACAATTTCATTTTTTATTAATAATGATAATCAATTTAAAACACATTTTAAAAATAAATAATTTTGCCTAGATGACAAAAAGAACTATAAAATTTTGTATTCTTTTGAAATTACCAACTAAATCATTCTGAACAACAGTAATAAGCATTGAATATTTATAATTAATATATATATATATATATTTCCAATAAATTTTTAGATCAAAGTATGTTTTTTTTAATAATATTTCAGAAAGAGTTATGTAATTTGAAGTTGATCTTTATTTTCTGCACTTCAAGTAACAAACTAATATAAATATTCCTAAAATAAATAAAGATACTATACAATACTGATGAAATAAATAGCACAATTTATTTTAGTTCTACACAATAATTAAAATGAAATTTAAAAAAACTTAAATAACTATTTTGACATAAAATCGACATTAATATAAACAAAATACTAATAAAATAAATATTTTAATGCTAATTTCGAACATGATTCTTTACGTATTATTTTTCATAATTACAAAACACAAAACATTTAAAACAGACACAAATAAAGGATATACAATAAATAACTAAAAACATAACAATACAGTCTAACTCCACAAACAGTGAACCTCTGAGACTATTTTGTTCATTATAATAAGAGATTCACTAAATATTAGAGTGTTTAAAAAATATTGGGACAGCTAATTTAGTTTCAAAGTTGTTAAATATTTGCAACAACTGAATTCATCACATTCACAGTTGCCTATTTGTATCATACAATTTCATATTATACAGTTAGCAAAGCTAAGAAGGCAGCCTGCAGAAATCTTATCAGTAACAAATCTAAATTTTGGCATGCATCCTCAATCACAAACTGTTAAAAAAAATTACATTCAACCTTTTTTTTAAATTAATTATTCTACAGCACATTCCATGTGAAATCAGGTGGTTGTTATTTACAGTGGGGGGGCAAAAACAATAGCACATTACAGCATTTATTAATACTAAATTTTAAAATTTAATGATAAAAGAAACAGCTGAAACTAAAGCCTCCTTTTCCATGTCAGTCTTCTAGAGCCACTAACAGTCATGGCGGAATGTTGGATTTCATGACAGGCTTTTAACCGTGATGACTAGGCAACATGCTAAATGCACATAATAAATAAATATAAATGTGACCTTTAGTACCAAGACAAGCAATTTGTCTTGGGTTTTTTTCTTTTTAAACTAATGACATAGTCTTAAATGCAGACTATTTCGCCATCACGCTGCCATTTATTATATACTGATGAATTCAGTTAATAAAGGTAAAAATTCTATGGAGTTTGTGCTTTGTATAAAATGTTAAACACATGTATCCAATTTTAGTAAAAAAATGCATCAGTATCATTATACTTAAAGTCACAGCTGTGTGTACTGCTAAGTATCATGACAAAGTTTTGGTTTTCGAAATATTCATCGATCACAAGTAAGCCTTTTGACTGGACCACAGTTAGTTCAGGGCTCTAAGGCACTTGTTCAACTGGATGAGATTTGACTAGTATATAATTTCTTCTTGAGATCTTTGTTGTTTAGAATACTTAACCATGATGTAATCCCCAACAGAATCAATTACTGCTATTGCCTAAAAATATACAGAAAATGTATAATAAAATCAATTTCTATAAATAATAAAAATACCTACATAAATTTGAATTTGTTTAAGACAAGATGCTATGCTATTTGAATCTAACAAACTATTGAATTATTTCCTCACTTGTATTCTTATCTTAAACATAGTAAATTAAGCAGAAAAGTGATCTGTAATTTATAAATTTTTTAATAAGTTAATAATAAAACTATTTCTTTTGTATCAACCAAGGTTTCCTTAAAAGACATTCGTTTGAAAAAACAATATATATATATATATATATATATATACTAGCCGACTCGTCCGGCCCCATGATAATAACAATCCTGTTCTATACAATCAGGACTAAAATCTATAAGGCTATCGAAATCAAGTCTAATGAGGCAAACCCTGTCGTAATCGGGTGCATAGAACTTTGAAATCGATTGGAAAGCACCACCTGGTGGTAGAAAGTGCAACTAAAATATTTAAGGCTGTCGATATCAAGTCAAATGAGCCACACCCCATCATAATCGAGCACATAGAGCCTGATATACTCCTGTAGTCCCACCTTCCACTGATAGGGGACGTAATATGTTGTATACAAACATGGCTGAAATTTGTAAGACTATCAAAATCAAGTCGAATGAGACAAACCTCATCGTAATTGGGTCCATAGAACCAGAGATCGGAAGGTGCCACCTGGCAGTAGAAAGTGCAACTAAAATATTTAAGGCTATCGATATCAAGTCTAATGAGCCAAACCACTTCGTAATCAGCTCATAGAATCCGAGATACTCCTGTAGTTCCACCTTCCACCGCCAGGGGGCATAATCTGTTGTATTTTGTATACAAACATGGCTGAAATCTGTAAGACTATCGAATTCAAATCGAATGAGCCAAACCCCATTGTAATCGGGTCCATAGAACCCGAGATACTCTGAGATGAAATTTTTAAAAAATCTGAAGTTATTATTCAAAAAGAGTGGTATATACTACTCATAAGTTCCCTTTAATGTTGTAGAGGGTGATTATTAAGCTAATTATAATGTCTGGAATCAGTTGTGTTGAAATCGGAAAGTTAGTTGCTGATTTATGGAAATGGGGCATAGTTAGAGAAAAAAACCTTGAGGGGGGGAGAGAGGAAGATGAGACTGCTTTTTCTCAAACAACTAATTAAGACTACCGTACTACTTGTTCAAAGACTGAGAATCGTAGAAAATCTTAGAACTTTAAAAAAAAAATGCTGAAGTTATTATTTGGAAATAGTGGTAATTATCTATATATCACAGCAATTAAATCATTAAATGCTATGGATGAACCTAAAAAAGTTACATTTCTTAAATGGAATTAGTTCTGTTGAAATCGAGTCATTAGATAGGTACAGTAGATAGATACAGTAGTCTCTAAAATCCGAAACTGTTACAGTCGCGGCTTTTAGAGATTCTGAAATTTCTCTCTAATCCTATATAAGGACATTAATTCATTCTCAGTTATAAAATTCTTCTGTTCTAATCCTAATATTGTTCTGTTTAAACTATTTACTAGTTCCTTTGTAGTTATTTTTTTCTTCTTCATTTACCGAATCATCGGCAGCTTTTTCCTTTGTTTATCATGCTGTCAAGGATTTCAGATTCACTGAGTGTACCGACAACTGGTATAATTTCATTGATGCCGATAGCTTCATCAATATCTGATTTATCCAGACTTATATTTCCATTTTTTGCATATTCTAATAGCTTCAAAATTTAGTTTTTTTTTTTTTTTTTTTTGTGTTGGCGCTAAGCATTTTTCACAATTTCTGATTCAATAGAATCCCAGGCATTTGCTGCAAAAAAATTGCTTTTTTAATGTTGAAATATTCTACAAAATCAACAATACTCTGGTTATTATTAACATGGGATAATATTTTCCTCAAAAAATCCTTTTTATATCAGTATTTAAAAACCTGCAACAATCCCATATCCATAGGCTTGATTAAAGAAGTGCAGTTTGGCAGAAGAAATATCACTTTAATATTATTATCTGTATCCAAAATCACGGCACTTGGATGCACAGAACAGTTATCTAAAATTAATAAAATTTTAGAGTCAATAGGGAACCCTTTAGATTGACAGTGTGCTTGAACTTTAGGAACAAAATATGAATTAAATCATTCTTGGAACAGTTCCTTTGTCATCCAAGCAGGTTTGTTCACCCGGTAAATAACTGGAATATGTATACCTTTCAAACATCGGGAATTAGCTATTTTTCTGATCATTAATAATTTTAATTTGTGAGTTCCAGCAGCATTCGCACAAACTAAAACTGTGAGCCTCTCTTTCATATCTTTAATTCCTGTAGGATTTGTTTCATTTGCAGTGACTAGTGTCTTTCTGCGTGCATATCTCCAAAACAAAGAAGTTTCGTCGGCATTATAAACCAAATCATAGGGTATCTTTTCATCAAATATTAATTTGGTAAGCCCACCAATGAAAATTTCACTGGCTTCATCCAGGGTTCATACCTTTTTTAACAAAGTTAATTCCAGGAGTTTTCAAGGAGTCTCAAAACTTTTTTCCAGGAGATTTGCTTTGAGTTTTTAATACTATCTGGTTATCTTTTTTCAAGATAGTATATACAGAGAGACTCCTGAAATGTGAATCTTAAAAAATATTAATTTTAAATTTTAAAATAGTAAAAAAAAACCTTCAAAATATGTCACTTAAGAGAATGTTGATTTCTCATTATGGAATTATAGTGCTCCAGTTGATACATATCACAAGAAAAAATTAATTTAAAACTTTTGTTTAAATTCCCTCAATATTTTAATGTCAAATTCACTGCTAAGAATTAGAAGTTTCCAGTTTAATTTGCTTTTGTGTGCAAAAAAAGACAGATGACAAAATAAGAATACAAACCAGTAAAAATTCAATTTGCAATATTGATTTAATTGGCATTATTTTGAGATTTACCAAGCATAATCTATAAAATTTTAATTTAAAAAATTAAATTTTTAATTAAACTTAATTATGATTGTATTCAACAATTACAATTAAAATTACAGTGAAATTAATATACAATTTCAGAACATATCAGTAATTCAGATTTAAGTAATATCTTAAAGTTCAACACTTACCTCGAAACATACATTTACTGTTAATTTTTTCAAATAATATATCTGATGTTGCATGTCCTAAAAAATCTGATGAATAATATCGTGAAATTTTTTTTTCTCCATCCCAAATTCTTATGGCAGTCTAATTGTTTACTTTGTAGATACTGATTCATCAAATATAAGAACATATTCACTTTCATTTTTTGCTTTATCTTTTAACAATTTAGTAAAATACGGTGCAATTCCAAATACTGATAAATACGAACACTTTCTTTTTCCACATGTGAATTTTCTGGCAATTTCACTATCTGGAAACATCCTTTGAAATGTTAAGTCTATATTCTCCTAAGATTTGTAAGAATAATTGCCACTTAAAACTTTCAACGACCAAATTATTTCCGCTTTTAAATGTTCATTTCTAACTACAGTAGAATCAAGAGTTTCTGGTTGTTTACTGATTGCTGCCGGGACCACAGAAGCATTATCAGACGTTTCGCACTTCATTGCAGAAACAGTAGGCTTAGTTGCATTGAGGAAGTCTTATCAACATCTTATCTTTTTCTGCTTTAAGCTTTTTCGATTTTAAATGGCATGTTAGAGCCGACTCGCCCATATTTGAAATGTCTATATAGACCGCTTACATATTAAACATTCTACTTTAAAACGAGAAGCACTCGGTAGCAACCAATCTTTATATCTTTCATTCCAAATCCAAATTTCATTAAATATACACTTTCCTCCAGGCATTTTTCTATGCTGAATAAAGCGCAAACAAGAAGTAAACACCCAACGATCGCTGTTCGCATGTTTCCCCATGAGCTCAATCGTTCTTCTTAGCTGGCGGTTGCACATGTTTATTGCGCAGTACACTTTTCGCGCCAGTTGTGAAAACTGCGTCAGTTGCAGTTAATACTGCTCCGTGACGAAATTTAATTAGATTTTCTACGATTTCCCTTCAAAATCAATAAATATTTAATGTTTAATATTCTCAAAATTATAGACAGTAAAAAATAATTAAAATATCATAGTTTTAATATTTTCCAGGAGTATTTTTTTTAATTTCCAGGAGTTGCATGTAAATGCCAGGAGTTTTAAGGGCCCTTGCGAAAAAAAAAATGGAATTCCAAGAGGCGTACGAACCCTGTTCATCCATCGGCACTAACTTTCTTGCCACATATTCAAAGATATCGAATTCCATGACAATTTTTAAACTTTGTAGCTAACCACTGGAATATTTATATGGAGTACTTATCCCTATCTTTTCATGAAATATTTTGGCTTGTTCTATGATCAGTGGACCACTAAGAGCCACATGTTCACTTCGCTTTTGGAGAATCCAGTCAATAAAAAATTATCCAAATCTACATTATTAGCAGTTCGTAATGCTTTTCTTTTTTTTCATAGAAACAAGTGTGTCACTATGCACAAAAAATTAATGCACTAGGATAAACTAAAATGAATTTAATATATATTCAAACATCTTAAGCCTAATGTAACTGAACAACCACTGATCATATAAAAAAAAAATCATGAATAAAATAAACCTCTAAAAAGAATTAGAGGAAATGACTGGTATGACCATCTATCGGCAAAATGCCAAATATAAACTAGAATAGCAAAAATTTAAGGAAATTGTTTGATGCTGCCATCTATCAACAAAGTAAGAAAGCAAAACTAACAAAAATGCGAAAAATTATATGGTTCGAAGTTTCTGGATTTAAGATGTCCGGTTTTAGAGACTGGACTGTATTAAAAATGGTGTCAAATAACAATAAACCCGCCGCTAAGTGTGCATGGTTCACTAAATGTGATTATTTATTAAAAAGTCTCTCTCTTCATCCCCGCGAATAATAATAATAAAAAAAACAATGGCACTCCGGGAGTGCCGACAGAAGTGAAAACTTGAACAATTACGTGTGTATTTTTTGAATCGTCAGGAAACGTTTTATTGCGCAGGAAATACTTTTAAATGAAGTGGTTTTTTTTTTATTCATTATTATAAACTACTACTACAAAAATTATATTACAATTTTCATTTAATGCGCTATTGTACATGAAAAATAATGCATATTATTTTACATACAAAAATTGCAATCTATTGCTTAAAACGTAAATTTACAAATAAATGAAATATAAAATTTAATTAATTGGCATTCTTTGAAATGAATACCAATGAAACTTATGAATTTTCATTCACAATTTAAACAACTCTCAATACATTCACCATTTCTTCCATGAGATTTAGTTTCATATCTTATGTAATAACATTTATCTGCAAAATAGGGTTCCCGCCTCCTATCACTCCAAAAATGACTTCTTTGCTGCCTCTCTTGTTTACTGTATTTGTGAACATTATGCTTTTTTCTATCTTCATACTGCGCGTATTGTTTGCGGTATCTATAATTTCTATCAACAAATTTTCTTTTCTATAAAATGATTTCACTTCATTTCCGTATCGGTAACCACGCTTCTTAAAACTTTCGTGAAATATTTCATTATTTTCATTTTTTTTATATTACTTCCGTCTATTTTTCTCGTGCTTGTTAAATTATAATATTTTCCGTGTTTTGTTATTTCATTTTCATCTTTTGATTTGGTCTCGCGAGTTGAGTCACTTTTGTCAGGAAAATCACATGCCTCCAGAATATATGTTGGTCTTATTGACTCAAGCAACACATAAAAACTACCATTCATTATCACTCATACACTCTTAGTATTCTTCATATTAAGTAATAAACATTAAAGTTTTACCTTTATTAAATATAAAATACACTTCATAAATATAATTTACTTTTGTGAATACATCGTTTTTACTTACCTTTTGCACTTTATTCTTCCCATAATTTGAGCTGTTTTCAGGAACAGATACTTTTTATTTAGTCCATCATTAAAATGTAACTACAGAAACACAAACACATTTTTACTTCTAACGAGAACCGCACTACATCATAAATATCGTAAGTACTTCTGAGGTAGTGCCTCTGCCACTCACTAGATGGCGGCACATGTAGGCCGTTCGGATTGGAAGACCGAACGTCGAATCAACAATGGCACGTGTATGCAGATTTCGGTGGATCGTTCTAGTAAAGTGGGTGTTTCTAGTGATTAGTCGACATTCTACCAGTATAAATAGTTGCTGTATCTTTACATAGGTGGTATATTGGAAATCGATTGATCAAGTAATCGGCGGTGTTCTTTCAATAGATATCGTCGTAGTATTAGAATATCTGGCTTATTAATGTGATATAAAAGTGAACGATGATCGTTGTGGTTGATGGCGATGGTATTTAAGTTCGAGCAGCTTGGTGCAATAAAGTATAAATATATTTGATGTGTTTAATAAGTTTGTCTTGTTCTGTTTACGTCTATCTGCAAAATATCCATGTTCTGTGAAAGTGAAACGTTACTGTCTTCAAAAACGAAACTATTTCATATCAAGTTATTAGTATCAAGATGCTGTATTATAATATGTGAGTACTTTGAATAAATCTCCTGTGTTTGAATAACTTTTTGTCTTCATTGAATTCTATATATATATATTCTGCATTTCACTATTTAACTTTAATATGATAATCTATCTTAAACCAGCAAGAGCTTCTCACTACGTTATAACTAAAAGTTATACTCTGCTTACTTCAAAATAGACTGCCTACATTATTTATACAACTTTTATCTGTTTTCACTGCGCGTGCTAAATTTATCTTGAAATTATTTTCTGAATTATTTTTATTCATAATACCAATCATTTCGCTTTCTGCACGTGAACTATTTCCTTTTGATACTTTAAGGTAACTTCATTGTATGAAGTTACTTCACTGTAACTTCGCTTCATTGTATGAATTGGCAACATATACAGTGGTGTCGGTAACAGGGTCGCGAATTCAATAGTTTTTTCCCATCTCAAAAAATGCCCAACGCGCCTAAAGAAGTTTTCACTTCAATAAAAAAAATCCCTATTTGATCGATAAACGTAATAGTTTCATTTATTTGTGTTATGCCAATATAACCATATGTCATACTTATTGGTCTTATTACTTTAAATAAATATATATGGAAAAGGGTTTTAAAGTGAATCTTATTAATTACCAATCTTTACCTCATCTATTTTTAAACTAAATTATCTTGAGAGTTCAACCATTAGGTATCGCGTTTCATCACTTTCATTGTTCACCATGTTCAAATTATGAACAGGCAGGCTGGTCAGGGTTGGCAGGTTTTTGACATGTATCAGTTTTTGACGGTTTAAACTGTCACGTCAAAAACCTTGTCAGAAACCTCAAATACTATACTTATATGTAAAATTTCACATTAAATGTCACACATATACAACATTAGATGTAATGTTTAAAATGTTACTATTACTGTATATGAATAATTAATATCTAGTAATGTGTTATTGTTAAGTGTAATTTTTGAACTGGGTAAAATTTTTTGAAGTAAAATTCGGTGTTTAAAAAAAATGTTTTGAAACTGCTCACATGAGCTAAACATTTATTTCCTTACTTAAAATATCTTAAATGTCCCAGTAATTTAAAACAATAATGACATCACCATCTTCTTGCAGTATGGCTTAAAGTGCGTATAGAATCAGAAAAACCCCAGCTGCCAAGTGATACCTGCTGAAATAGTCAACTCACTTGCCTTGAAACTTTTTTATTGAATAGGTCATATTTCAGAAAATTGTGGAAGAGCATGAGTACCAGTTGGTTCCAGTTGATAAAAAGATGATGTGGTCGACATTGAGTTTGTTTTCCATCGAATCGTAATTTTTATAGTGAAGTCAGCTGCCGGAATGACGATAATGTTTTTCATTAATTGAGTATTTTCAAACGTGATGTGATGGATGGGGGAGGTGGAGACGAAAGCTTTTTCTTGTTTCAATGGATTGCTTTTAAACCGGTAAGGCTTGTCTTTATGTTGAATGTAGGAGAGATTGTTGCAGGACTGTTCACATTTTTAAACGTGTATTAGGAATGACAGGAGGTGAACTTTATCCCTGTTTAGTGATGACGTTTGTCCGGTCGTATTAACAAGTCTCTATTCAATTGAAGTTGTCCGGTATTTGCTTTCTTTTTGGTTAAGGCAGTGTAGCTCAGGATTAGATAACATGCTGGAACGATTTTATCGTTGGGTGTCTATATTACCGTAATAGTTAAATCTTATTGAAAATTAAAAGTAAATTAAAAGAATGTGCATAGTTTGTATTTGGATTTCATTTAATTAAAGTTTATTTTGTAAAGTAACTTTTTTATAATTTTGAGTAATAGATTTAATATAATAAAAGGATAATATTTAATTGTTTTGAATTAAAGTTTATAAAGATAAATATTAAAGTTAACTTGATTAGAATTTTAAACGTTGTTAAGTGGATAAGAGTTATATTTGAACTTAATACTTAAATGAATTTAATGTTTATGTGTAAAGTTAATTTATGAAAAACTAATTGAGGGTTTAATTGAACTTTTAAAGTTATTATAATGTTAAAGTTGTTTAAAGATACTATTTAGTTCTTTGTTCTTAATTGATATATCGGCATGACACCTTCTTGGAGTTCCAGTAAAGCAAAATCTTTGATAATATTTTTGGTAAAACTTTGTAAGCTATGAATTACATATTTGGTGTTTTTCTGGTGATGTGATATATATTTAGTGAATAAGTCTAGTCATTTTTTACATATATTGAATTTGAATAAAATCATTTGTTTTTGAGAAATACATTGTCTTTATTCGAGTCACATTTGAGATTTGTTTTATTATTTTTACACAATTCTTGCTATTTTTACAATGAGTCACAGATTGCTAAAGCTGGAGTGAGTAACTAATAATTTCCAGATAATCGCGTTTCCACATATGCTGTATTAGGAAACTTTGATATATTTTTCTTTAGCTTGGCAATTACTGTTGTAATTGCTAACAATTTGAATAGATGCACAAGATTTGTTTTTTTAATCTAGCAACCCTCCCATTTACAGCAACCTCTTTTCCGTCTGGGTCTATTTGATTTGCGTCAGGTCAGTTTTTCGCTGAAATAAAGAAAACTTTCAGTCTGATTTTCACAAAATTGTGTTTTTAGAATGAGAAAAATCAACTACGTATACAGTGAGTTTCGAATCGATACCTCCAATAGTTTTTTTAATGTTTGAGGATAAGTGAAAATGAGAATATTTCGTTCGAATTTTCGTTGTCTGGTGATGATTTTCAAACCATTGTTTGAATATTTCTGCTGTCATCCATGCTTGTTTATTCGCTCTGTAAAGAACTGGCAAAATCTGAACTCCATTTAAAGTCCTTGGATTTTTACTTTTTCCAATCATTAACAATTTACATTTATGGACCGGCAGTATTTGCGCATGCCATAACAGTCAGTCTCTTCTTGGAATCTTTAAATCCAAAAGCTGAAGTTTCCTCAGGAGTCACATATGTTTTTCTGGGCACATAACGCCAAAATAATGCAGTCTCATCCGCGTTATATACCTGTTCTGGCAAAAGTTTTTCCTGGCAATGATGTCCTCAAATTCTTCACTGAAGGAATCGGCAGCTTCAAAATCTGCTGATGCCCTCTCACCAGAAACCAGACCTAAACATAATCCGTGACTCTTCTTAAACTTCATATACCATCCTGATGAATAATCGCAGGGAATAGATATGTTTAATTCGGTACGAAAATTTTTTGCTTATGCCATAATAACCACACGATCTAATGGAAAGTTCTCAGATTGTTGTTGCCAAATACACGCTAATAGAACTCTATCATCATCAACACTTTTCGAATTGTGCAAAGTTTTTCAATGCACTATCAATTCTGGAACATCACTTTCTGCAAAAGCTTTAATTTTTTTTTTCTTTCTTTCTTTTTGAGAAAAAATCAGTTTTTTTAATATAATTTTATTATTATTTATTTTCTTTTCAAAAAAAAAAGTTCCGGATTTGAGGTCCCATACTGTACTCAGTAAATTGGTAGCTATGTAAGATTTTTTAAGCCATTGATGTTACTTAGATAATAGGAAATGTATGTAGCCTGTTCATTGGTTACTTATTGATCATCTTCAGTCTCATCCCATTAGAGAGGTTTGTTTCATTTTCGGGATTGAGTAAGGGGGACAAAGCAGATATTAGTTTGTGAATAGACCAAATTGTACGATAAATGCCATAAATTATTTCTTTGAACTTCCTCTTTTAAAGACTATCTCTATGGTCAGTTGTAATCTTTTTTTATTGCTTTTCAAAAAGGTTTCGAAGCAAAGCATGGAAAATTAACAAAAGAAATTTCAGGGGATGCAATAAAGATCCCTCTCTTAACAGTTGCTAGCCTGTCATGAGCAACAACATCAAACAAGCCAACAAAGATCCTGCAACTTGTTACACTTGGTCTATTCCTAGCCTTAATTTGATTTGAATTTTGTATACTATTTTGAATTAAAATAATATTTTCACATAAAATGCCAAAAATATGTGACCAAAGGTAATTGATAAATACGCAGTGTGCATATTACCGGGATAAGATTGACAAAAAAGCAAAAAAGCTGAAAACTGCGCGAACGACGTTTGAGCAATAAGTTATGAATTTCAAGCGCAACAAATATTATAATTGCTATTAAAAAATATATATTTAAAATATATATATATATATATATTACATCAATTTAGCTTTGAGTAAATTAAAAAGAAATTATTTACTTACTCTAATAAAAAGTCCACTTTACCAAGATACAGCACATTAATAAGACCCTTCAATAGCATGAACATTTTTTTAATTGAAATTTTGAAAAATTGTAAGACACTTTTCTAAGAGCAAATCAAGTATATGCTAATAATTGCAACCACCTCAAATAAATGATAGAACAGATCCCACCCTTTTTAAAAATAAAAATAAGCTTTTAAGGAATTAAAGAGATTTTTTAAGGACATTATCAGTGGCACCAACTAGTCAGTGCCATGGTTATTCCAGATTCCAGGTCATTTTTACCAGTCAGCTAGAATCTAGTTTATGGATTTTTTTTAATAATTTTTTTTTTAATTTAATTTGTTTTGGCATTCCATAGCAAATTTTCTACATTACAAAAAGAAATTTGGTTTCAATTTTTTAACCCAATGCAGTAAATTCTGGCTAAATTTACGTTTTTACGGCGATATTTTGCCTAAATTCGCATTTTTACGGCGATCTTTTGGCTAAATTAGAGTTTTTTTCAGCAAGTTTTTGGCTAAATTCACGTTTTTACGGCGATCTTTTGGCTAAATTCGAGTTTTTTTCAGCGAGTTTTTGGCTAAATTCGCGTTTTTACAGCGATCTTTTGGCTAAATTCGCGTTTTACAGCGATCTTTTGGCTAAATTCGCGTTTTTACAGCGATCTTTTGGGCTAAATTCACGTTTTTACGGCGATCTTTTGGGCTAAATTCACGTTTTTACGGTGATCTTTTGGCTAAATTCGGTTTTTACGGCGATCTTTTGCATTTTAACGGCAATCTTTTGGCTAAATTCGCATTTTACGGCAATCTTTTGGCTAAATTCGCATTTTTACGACAATCTTTTGGCTAAATCCACGTTTTTACGACGATATTTTGGCTAAATTCGCGGGTTTTTTTCAGCGACTTTTTGGCTAAATTTGCATTTTTACGACGATCTTTTGGCTAAATCCATGTTTTTACAACGATCTTTTGGCTAAATCCACGTTTTTACGACGATCTTTTGGCTAAATTCGCGGTTATTTTCAGCGACTTTTTGGCTAAATTCGCTTATTTTCAGCGATCCTTTGTCAAAAAGTGCGTTTTTTCAGCGAACGATTGGCTAAATTCACGTTTCTTTAACAATCTTTTGGCGATTTTCATACGATCCTTTGAAGAAATTCATGTTTTTTCAGCTATCCTTTTATGAAATTCGCGATCTTTTGTCGATTTTTGACAGAATTCGCATTTTTCAACGATCCATTGACGAAATTTTTGGGGGGTTTTTTTGCGATCTTTAGGCAAATTTCGTCTTTTTTTTTTTCGGAAAATCTGAAAATTACGAAAAAGTGGAAAATAACAAAAAAGCAGAAAACCGCAGATCCGCGGAAGAATCTCATGCCTGATATTATGAATTTGTGCTTATCTGTTATTTAAGAAATAGCAATGGCTTAAATAATTTCAGGGGTAGTACTAGCCCTAGATGATATTTCAGGACATACTTTTTTCGAAATTTCAGGACACACTTGCTTGGCACACCTAACCGTAAAAACCCTCAACTCTCTCTTCAACACATTTTATTATCATAAATAGTACACTACATACACAATTTTTTTGTTTTAAAAGTATAGGTACCTTTAAAAGAAAAGTAATTTTACCAGAACCCTTTGACCAAGCTGCTAAAAATTGCAATTTTTGCATTGAAGGACAAAAATCGACTTCTTATTCGCTGATCAATGAAAATCGCAAAATATTTTCTTTTCTATAACTGATTGGTGAAAATTGCGATTTTTTGTAACTGATAGACGACAATAGCAAGCTTTTTTTTAATGACTAATCGATAAAAATTGTGATTTTTGGTAACTAATCACCAAAAATGTATTTTTTGTGCAAATCGACGAAAATAGTATTTTTAATGATAAATTGAAGAAAATTGTGACTTTCGTGATCAATTTGCATCAGTAAAAAGGTACTTTAAAAGGCATTTGATGATATCAAATGCCAATATAGCACAAAACTAACAAAATTTCAGGAATTTTAGGACAGACTACCTATTTTAGGACATTTCAGGACGTTTTTATTTTTTTCAGGAATATCAGGAATTTCAGGACAAGTACTACCCTGTAATTTCATTTCAAAGGTTGAAAAACAAATTACAGCAGCCTCTCTTTTCCATTGTAACATCAAAATTGCAGCAATGAGAGCAAAGTACACATATATATAGTAAACAATATTATGTAATTATTGCAGCTATAATTTAACCCTTTGATGCCCACTGTAATTCTGAAGTAACAAACACAATATACTTTCCGTTTTAAAAAAACTCAAATATTCCTGCATTAAACAGTCTAAACAGAAATTTTAAATATAGCTGCTTGAAAAATACTTATGTAAAAATAATGCAGCAACTAATTTATATATAAGAGTAAAACCTTCATTAAAAAACAACCTCCCAAATGGCAGACACCTATTTATCAAACACTTTCTCAATCCCCAACACATATATTGTATGCATGTTTTTATTTCTAAATAGCAGACACGTTATGAGGTGTCTGTTATTCAGAGGTTTTATTGTACTATGTATAGAAAAATATTCCAGGAAAGATGCAGATAACAAAGTAAAATTATTTACATTTTAAAAGATAAAGAGAAATAACATACCTTATCAAGCATTTCTTTGGTATGAGCAGCAGATATGCAAAAGCGTGCACGTGATGTGACAACTGTAGTTGCAGGAAAGCAAACACCAACAGTAGCTACACCACGCATTAAAAGACCCTGTATAAATTCCCTGAAAAAGTAAAAATGAAGTAGAGCAAAGATAAAAAAAAAGCAAAAAAACAAAGGAGGTAGGGAAGCCTAGATTAATTATGCAATCTTTCTCCTCCCAACCTCATAACAACATTTCCAGAAAAAATACATAAAAGACATGCACTTATCCTTTTTATTTGGGTACTCTTTATTAATAATCCTTCACATAAGATAGTTAATAATTCTTTTGAAGCTTTAACAAGTAGTTCTTTGCACATTACTACTCTTTTTTTTTTTTTCAGATTCTCAAAAGAAAAAACTGGGAAATGTTTAAACTCAAGATAAAGAATACATTTCATGAAATGCACATTAATGTTTTTGATTACTACAGCTAATCATGTAAATGAAAAAATATAATAAACAAAGGTCCCAGATATTCTACTTCAAAAGTTTAGATTTTTGTCTTTATTGTGACAGTAGTCAGCGCTGCTTGGATCATAGGCTACCACAACATTAATTAATGGTCTTTGGATGTTTATAAACAATTTAAAAACAATCTAAAAAAAAATAAAAATAAATATGGATTGGACACAGTTATAGTTCTTATCGATTTTAGAGAAGAGTGGCACATTTTAAGATTGTACTGCAATTGTGCTGCCGTATATTTGCTCCAAAATTAGCTATCCCTTTTCTGACTGCTAGTATAAGTTGTTTTCTTATAGATCCCGATTCAGTTTTTTTAAAAATGAGTAAGCAAACTGAAGAATAAGCAATGCGGATAGTGGATTCATTATTTCTGCTTTTATATTTTATCGCATTTCCACATTATGCACATGGCTTTTGAAAAAAAAAAAAATTATATATTGCCTATTTACTCAGCTAAGACCATGAAATTAGTTCAAATTAGACAAGTTTCTGCATTATTCGTGTTCCGATTTGGACAGGTTTGACTACATATGTATCTCAATAACACAGTAAAGAGGCCTTTATAAGTTTACCAGAAAATCGATAAAGGGTATTTACATTCAAATTAATTTTTTCTAACAAGAGTAATCTGTGCTGAGATGGCAAATCTTGCATCCATAAATCCAGATTTTTTTTTTTTTTTTTTTTTTTTTTTTTTTTTTTTTTGTATTATATTTTATATTTGTTTTCATATGATACTTATTTATAGTAAAAAGGTCAAGTAATCTCTTTTTTTTTTAAAGCCAGAAAAAAACTTTCAGTCTAAAGGAAATGAACGACAACCTGATTATGGAAGATTGTCACTGGTCGTGATACTTTTCAATCTTCCATGATCATATAGTCTTTTAAAACAGAGCAAATTAGCCTGTTTTTAGAACCTGCAGGATCTATGCAGAGGTTGGCAATTTATGAAAAGTATATACAGTCGACACGACCCCTCGCGTGCCAAAGAAAAGGGTCGTTATAACGATAGTGAATGGGAAAAAAACTAATCAGGTGCTGTAAAATTAAGGTTTCAAAGGAAATTCTATAATACAATCGTATTACAATTTTTTGTTTACTTTTGTATCAAATAAACATTGACAATGAAAAATAAAAAATCAATTTAAGAGAATAATTATATATTTCTAATATAAAATTTTAAATTAAAGTTAAATCACAAAAGAAAGTTACTTACATATTAACATTTATTTTCTATAAAAATAATTCAAAATTGTTGTTTGTTTTTTGTTTATTTGATATTATCTTAAAACAAAATTTTCCATCTCAGTTAGAGATAACTTTCTGTGTTTTCTTGTCTTTCAAAAAAAAAAAGTTTTAAAGTATCAATAGCATTTGAAACAACACTTTTTAAATTAGGTATCTGCAGTGATGGTATACTTCCTTCATCCGATGACTATTTCTTCTTGTATAGAATAGCGAGAAATTATGTCATTTTCCATCAGATTTTCTAAAGTCTACATCACAGTCAATCAAAACATTATCCAGACCCCAAAGTGCCTTTTTCCCCAAAAAAAGTAGGAAAAAAACAATAAATTAGGAAAAAATAGGAAAAAAATATCGAAAAAAATAGGAAAAAGTAGGAAAAATCCATTAAAAAAATAGGAATGCAAATATTAAATTGAATAATAAAAAAAATACAAAAATAAATCAAATTTAAGATAATTTATTGAAATGTTGTGTCAAATACACAATGACTGTTATAAGTTTTTCTTTTGTTAATTTACAAATAAAAAACAGAAAGAATGGCAGCAAAATCTAAATTTTTAAATTGATTGTTGACTGATTGTTGACATTCACTCACGTGAAAACATATGTTCGTTTATGTCAATCCTATAGGAGAATTTCTTGTGAAATATCTCTTTTGCATTTCACAATATTTTTAATTTTTTTTTCATTGGATAGCTGAGGTCGATCTCTACAAAGACCTTTTTTTTTTTTTTTTTACGATTCCGAAAGTGAAAGTACACTTATACAATAACTTGCAAATAAAATCGTAATGAATAAAAAGCGGCCTTTGTAGAGATCAACCTCAGCTACCAAATAAAAGAATTTAATAATAATACTGTGAAATGCAAACGGGATATTTTACAAAACATTTCCTGTAAGATTGTTTTCGCGTGAGTTAAGTAGCCTCTTAATTGGAAAAAATATATATCATGGGTTCTTTTTTGCATAACGGAACATTATCCATTCAAAGCAGATGACCTGATTTTGATAACATTCCACTTCCAACTTAACGTAGTTCGATAAACAAAACAAACTGGGGATAGTTGTCCCTCTCTTTCTTTGCAGCTGTACAGTGGGAGTTTTTATAGGGGGACTATAATAATTTTCTTGTAATCTATTATATTTTAATAAAAATTTAGTATGCAGCCTAATTTGTTATTATTGAAACCTGCTGAAAATTTGAACGAAATCAATCAATTAACAAAGAAGATACATAAATTATTTTTTAATAGCAAGGAAAAGAAGGGTTTTGCTTTCGGTTCTTTTTCCTTTAATCATTATTTCTGTTTGCTGCTCAATTTATTTTTCCAATGACGCCGAACTTTCTGACAAATTCAGGGAATCCTTTTTATATTTATGGAATAAAATTTGCAGGCTAACTGAAATGGTTTGGAATTGAAATGTGTATTCCTTTTTTTAATTAATATCTTACGTCTTGATTTTTTTAAATATCTGCAAAATGCGAAAACTATAAAAATTACATCAAAAATTTCAAAAATCGTAAAAAAAAAAATGCATAAAAATTAAATAATCACAGAGGAACAAAATGTTAGGCCCAATCCCGTTAACAAATATGAAAAAAATGCATAAAACGCAGAAAAACACTGTATAAATATGAATGAACTTTATTGAAAAGAGGTTAAAATTTGTTATATTGGGCTAAGATATTAAAAGCTTTTATTAATTTATTCTTCTAAATAAAAAAAAAAAAAAAAAATCGCTGCAAATCATGAAAAAAACCCTTAAAACTGAAAAAATTTAAAAATTGCAGTAGGAATTCCGAATAAAATTTGTTGAATGCAAGGGATAAAACCTTACAACAGGATTTCTTTTACAAATGTGGAAAAATCGCAGTAAAACGTGAAAACAATCACTAAAAATTAAAAAAATAGCAGAAAACAAAATTTACTATATTGAATTAATAAATTAAAACGAGACCTGTAAAGTACTTTGAAATAGCTCTATAGAACGCAAAAAAAAAAAAAAAAAAAAAAAAATTGTTGTACGCATCTAAATTGAATTTTATTGGGAAAAAAAAAGTCAAAATTTACGAGATCGAGCTAAAAGTCAAACTCGATTCCGTTTACTAATTGTGGAAAAATCGCGGCAAAACGCAAAGAAATTGCTGAAAATCTCTGAGTAAACTAGTGATGCGTCAATCTCAAAACTTTCTTCTACCTCATACATATGTTAACGCTTCAAAATTCGCTACCACAGTGCCAAAATAAAGTGGCAATCTATGCACATCATGAGGATTCTAAAGTTATGAAATTCCGTGCATTAGTTCTTGAGATAAGACTATTGCTAAAATAGTGTACATCCTGCAAAATGCAACACAGAAGCACCACCTGTTCGGTGATTATCACCAAAACCTAATCAGCAACTACTTATGTCAATGTCTAACCGATCTGAAATTTGATGAAAATCTGTTCATTAGTTCTTGAGATAGAGCTATTGCGGAAATAGCGAAAAATGCAACCCGGCAGCGTCACCTATTGGGCGATTTACACCAAAAACTAATAAGCACAAATTTATATCAGGCACTAACATTATATATTTTTAAATTAAATTCCGTGCATCAGTTCTTGAGAAAGAGCGCCTACAAAATTTGTGTCACATACAGACAGTCACAGATGGCCATTTTGTAAAAACTTGTTTTACGGGATCCCCGACCCCTAAAACGCATTCATCCGTCGAAAACCAAAAGTAGAAAATTTTCACTAATCCAATATTTTCTTGTAAAAATAGAAGAAAGTAAAAAAATCAAAAAATTGTAAGTGTAAAAAAGTGTTTTTTTATTCAGCAAAAATTGCTGCCTAAATCAACATAAATGCCTTTTTAACCGATCAAAGTACCATTTTTAATAAATTCGGCCAAAACCCTTCTTAAAAGAGATGTGAACACTATCGAAAACGCATGAAATTGGCAGGTGTTCTTATTAAAAAATTATGCAATCGAAAGACGTTTAAATTTTTTTTCTGGTAAAAGCAGAACTTTCAGAAAATATTATCTAAGTTTTGCATTTAGAACCTCCAGTGTGAGGAGAAAAATCGGTCACGTGACCAAAATATTGCTTATAACTCAGTAAGTTTTTTTTTTTTTTTTTTTTTTTAAATGTAAAATTTTTGATTCTAAATTGTTTTAATAGTCAGACTTTCCAATGTTATGCCTTTACTTTTTTTTTAAATGAGTCAAAGTAAGTAAACAAAACAGAAAGTAAAGGAAAAAAAGAAAATACATTCAAATGCAATCACTAAAGAGTAATATGTATTCGACACGAAAAAAATATATACATCAGCTACAATTAAACTCAATCTCTCTTCCCCTGTCTCTTTCCTAAAAATTTTTTAAAGACTAACTCGAAACCCAATTAAATAAGTAAGAAAGAATCAAATAGATCTCATGAAGTCCTGGGTTGGGTTGATTACTGACGGCCAATTATCTACACTTGGGATATAGTGCCCTTTGTGGGGGTCTTTCTAAGGGAACCTAACCCGTATTTACGCATGGAGAAATCCACGGCTCGAAGAAAACTCCGAACGATTAGGCCGACGGGCGCGATTGGGAACGAACCCAGCACCTCCCGTCTACCAGCTTCGAGAGCAGAACCTCTGAGCCACTGGTGGGGCCATGAAGTCCTGGGAAATAATATTAATGCAATTTGTTAATGTATTTAATACTGATTTTGTCAACTGCAGCTTTAAGAATAAAAAAATATTTGAAGCATAAAAAAAAATACTTTGTTGTATGATCTCGAAAATCCGGCATTAAAATCATCTCTTCTTCTCACCTTTATTTTTTAATTATTCAACCTTACGGGAGAAAGACAAATATAAATTTTTTTTAAACTTCGAGATCGGAAATGATGGATTAGCAGGCACCAAGATCGTTGCTGCTGTGCTAAATAATACCCTGTTCACATCGGACATTTAAGATAACTTAGACCGCCATTTTTGAGGTGGTACCTCCCCGGAATTGAACACCTGTCCACACCGCCAAACGCATTTAAGATAACTCACTCAACATCACCGTGTCCAGTGCGCATGCGCATATGTTAAAAGCAAACTCAACAGCCAATCGGCCTCCAGAGCCAATCAGAGTGAGCGGTGCTGACTGTATCTAGCAATGAAAAGTTCGAACTCACTAAGTGAGTTTCTGGAACTCACTCAGTGAGTTCAGCGGTCTAAGATATCTTAACTATCCGATCTGAACATAGTATAATAACTGCAGATATCGCTGGTAGCAGCTCCGAGGAACGTGGACGAGAAACTCGTAGAAGAAAAACATGTCACGGGAAAAATACATAAATTTGACAGGAAAATTAATGTCTTCTTTAGAGAAAAAAAAAATACTATTTTCGAATCTGAAATATTCTTCACTTATATTAAAAATCCAAAGAAATCTTGTTAAAGAACTGCCAAAAAAATTGAAACAAATAAAACTGACATCGATGTTTCGGAAATTATACAAGAAGAAATGACTTCACTGTTGACTAGAATTTTCTTTGTAAGAGAAAATATTAATTAAAGTAAGGTTACTATTATTATTTATTTTCTCACATAAATATCACTTGGGTGTAAATTAAATTATGAATAAAGACACTATTAAGAACAAAGGAAGTACTTTTGATATTTTTTTCCAGAAATACGAAATTTTCAGAAATTCGGCTCAGTCTTGGTCCGGACAATGCCGAATTTTCGAGGTTTTACTGAATTAACTGAAATGAAATAATTGTAGTTGATTATTTTAAATTAAAATGTTAAAAACGAAAGCAACATTACTTCAAACTAAACTTTACTTCAGAAAAGACCTTATGGTATAGAGGATTGATTTGTAAATCAAAAGGTTTGTATGACCCTTGACCTCTCGTTCATGACGGAGTGTGTTCCTAGAGATATGCTCCTCCTCCAATCTAACGTCATACACAGACAGCCAATGGAACAAACTGCTTATTCCCGCTGTTTCGATTGCAGACAACTTCCCGATCGCTTGTGGAACGAAGAAAAATAAGAATGACGGGCCGACGTGGAAGTTGAAAAAATTTGTTCGAAGTGGAGAAAAATGGGAGAAAAATAGGAAAAAATAGGAAAAAACAGGAAAAAAAGGCAAGGGTTCTAAAAAATAGGAAAAAGTAGGAAAAATAGGAGCTCTGCGGGGTCTGATTATCATTAACAGTCAGTTTTTCCTTCAAATCCATTTTCTCACAAATTTCTTACAGTATTCTTTCTTCCTTGTCAAAACTTTCGTCATTGATTCGCTAATTATTATCCAACATTCCATAGGTCAATTTCACAGGTACGGAGGATTTCACTTCACAACTAGCATGACGAAAGCAATTTTAAATGGTTTCCTCTGTAACTGCATTCCATGCTGTTTTAGAAAGGTGTAATGATGAAAGAATATCCACTTTATAAATCTTGTCTTTGTCTGATGCAGAAACAATTATTCTTAAAAGTAATTTCCTGTAATTGCATTTGAAACTTTAGGATGATGCCTTGATCGAGGGGCTGAAGAACAGACGTGACGTTGGGCGGAAAATATTCCAATGTTATAGACTTCAAACCCGTAATCTGAAGATGGTCGCCCATTCGGTCGCTGTATTGGGACATAAGCCGCTGACCGGTCGTTATATTGGATGTAAAAATAACATAGCATAAAGGGGATATATTTCGGGACATTTTGCATCGGTCGTTATAATGGAACGGTCACTATAATGGACAGTCGTTATAACAAGCATTAATTGTATTTCCTAATAAAAGATATACGGAAGTACAAAACATGTACTTCAATATAAATGTGGAAACTAAAGACCCTGAAAGAAGTTCAAACATGGACAATTCTACCATCTTCATTTAAAAGAAAATCTTTATTAATAGATAAATACTGAACATTTGATTAATTAGAAATATTACTAAACTTTTCAATTATACTTACGTTACTTTGGATGGAAAAAACAGCATTAGAGGCACCACAGGAGAATCTTCATTACCATAGATAATGAAACCTTTTTGTTTTAATTTTCTTCTGAAGTAATGTGTGTTTCTTTCTAGCTGCCTAACTCTATTCAAACCTTGAAAATAAAATAAAGAAAGAAAAGTTAGTGGATTTAAAAGGAAACACTTTTATCCCTTTTAATAAGGATTCATCTTTGTGTATTCATATTTTGTTAACAGCAAGGAGATATCTATTTGATTATATATATTTATTATACATTATTTACAACTGCGGCCAAACGCACCGCTACTTCGTACATACTGGCTTCACTGCCTTACATCTCGTCTCCGTAACTCTCCTGCAAGAGATATTCAACTCCAGACTAGCAGCGCCATCTCTGTTTATAAATGGATACTAATCATCGAGATATGACACCCCTCCCCTCGTAGTTCAAACGAACCACTGGTTTAATCTGTCTGTTGCTTCTTCGAACAGGTTGATTGTCCTTTTTATCAGTCTTTATAGGTGTACTCTTCTGCAAGTCCACATCATTGTTTATCACGGAATTGTCCTTTACATTTTTATCTATAGTATCATCACAATTATTATTCACAACTGTACCTGTTACAATATCATGTGAAGACTGAGATTGGTTAGATTTTTCAGCATTCTCGGCATTAATTTGCTCTTTATTATTTACATAATATCCAGAAAACTTATTTCTCTTAACTCTATCATAACTATCGAAATCAGTGTTTTGTTTATCAAACTGACCCGTTTTACTTTCCTCTGACGTTTCATCACTTATTTCTCTGTTGTGTCTCAACTGATTAACATGACGTTTACACATTATTCCGTCATCTCTATTTACTAAAATCCATCTGCTCCCCAATAATTTTATAATTTTTCCCTTAATCCATTTCTCCCCTTTTCCAAAGTCTTTAACAAAAACTGATTCATGAAGATTGTATTTATGTAAGGGTTGCTGTATTTTAGGTTTGGATGGTAATACCAAGTGTAGAGCTGTTCGAACCGACCTTCCAAACATTAATTCTGCGGGAGTCTTACCAGTGACAGAATGTGGGGTAGAATGATTTTCCAATAACAATCGAGCTATTGACAAATTTATGTCACCCTTATCTAGCTTTTTAAGACAATTTTTAACAGTTTGAACATACCTTTCTGCCTGTCCATTCGATGATGGATGATATGGCGGAATAGGTGTATGTATAATTCCATTAGATTTAAGAAAATCTTGAAATTCATCACTTGTAAACGCACGTCCATTATCACTGACTAATTCGACGGGCAAACCAAATGTAGCAAAAATTCTACGTAGTACTCTAATAGTTGATTTACTATCAGCACTGGGTACCACCTGTACCTCTAACCATTTAGTATAAGAATCGACCACTATTAAAAATATTTTACCCTCAAAAGGACCGGCAAAATCTATGTGAATTCTTTCCCAAGCAAATTCCGATTCCCATTTTAAAGGTTTCATTTTAGGATTATCCCGAGCAAACATTTGGCATCTACTGCAAGAATTAACCATTTGTTCAATTTCTTTGTCCATATTAGGCCACCAGATCACACCTCGAGCTTTAGCTTTCATGCTAGATATACCCTGATGAACGGAATGTAATAATTGTAACATTTTTTCGTGACCTTCATCTGGTATAATTACTCTATGTCCCCATAATAAACAATTTTCTAAACACGAAATTTCCTCACGTCTACGAAAATATGGTTTATATTCCTCGGATTTAACCGTTTTTGGCCATCCATATAACGCCCACTCTAAAATTTGTTTTGTTACTGGATTTTCAGTTGTCCACTTTGAAATCGTTTTAGAAGTAACAGGCCACTCATTACTATTAGAAACGAACATTATTTCCGATGGATTATTTACTACATTTACAGTTTCTGGAAGGGGTAATCTACTTAATGCATCCGCATTTTTATTATTTTTACCTTCGCGATACTCAATTGTATAGTCATACCCTGCTAACATTAACGACCATCTCAGCATTCTGGGTGATAATGTATCAGGTACTTTTTTTACAGGATCAAACAATCGAATTAAAGGTTTGTGATCAGTTATAATTTTAAACTGTTTACCTGCTAAATATTGATGAAATTTCGTTACACCAAAAATTACAGATAAAGCTTCTTTATCAATCATAGCATAATTTCTTTCAGTCTTATTCATTGTTCTAGATGCAAAAGCTATTGGTTTCTCTTTACCCTCAACAATGTGGCTTAACACACAACCAATTCCATATTCAGATGCATCACAGTTTAAAACAACATCTTTGTTTATATCATACAATTCTAAAACAGGCGATTTACATAAAAGTTGTTTAACTTTCTGAAATGCTTTTTCATGCTTCTCTGACCATGTCCACTTTACATTATTATCTAATAATCTATGCAAAGGTTCTAACACATCTGAAATATTAGGTAGGAAGTTTCTATAATAAGAAATTAATCCCAAAAATGAACGTAATTGAGAAACATTAGTAGGAAAAGGAGCATTCAAAATAGCATCAACTTTTTCTGGAATAGGCTTAATGCCTTCCTGTGAAATTTTATGTCCTAAATAGCTAACTTCCGAAACCATAAATTTTAATTTTTCCTTATTTAATCTTACACCATGCTCAGAAAAGCATTTCATAACACATTCAACTCTTTCAGAATGTTCGGATTCAGATCTAGCACTTATAATTACATCATCTAAAAATACACCAACATAGTCAAATTTCTTTAATATATTTTCAATTTTTCTTTGAAAAATACCTGGTGCACATTTTACACCAAAAGCTAGTCTTAAAACGTTAAATAAACCTTTATGAGTATTTATAGCTAAAATTTTACTACTTTCATCATCAACAGGTTGTTGTAAATAGGCATCTTTTAAATCAAACACAGTAAAGAATTTTCCACCTGCTAATTTAGCAAACAATTCTTCCATTCTTGGAAGAGGATAATTATCATTTTCAGTATTAGAATTTACTGTTGCTCTATAATCACCACAAATTCGAACAGTACCATTTGGTTTTGGAACAATTACTATAGGACTAGCCCATTCAGAATAATCAACAGGTTTTAAAATACCCTCATTTGTTAAGCGTTCCAATTCCAAATCAGTTGCTGTTCTCAAAGAAAAAGGAACAGGACAAGATTTTAGGAAAACTGGTTTTGCATCATTTTTCAAATTTATTGAAACGGGAGGACCTTTGATCGTACCGATCCCGTCAGCAAAAACATTAGGAAATTTTTTTATTAAATCATCTTTCGAAATACTTTTGATCATGCTTACATTCGGCCAAAATAATTTTGATGCTTTCAACCAAGTTTTGCCAATTAAACTCGGACCTTCCTCTTTAATCACTAGCATTTTTAAATTAGGTATACAATTATCATCAATCAAAACATTTACATTTAATTCACCTAATACAGTTAAAGAATCTTTAGTATACGTTTGCAGTTTAATATTAGATTTAACCAAAGGAGGCTTACCTGAAAATAATTTATCGGCAATTTTTTTACTTACGATCGTATGAGCTGCTCCGGAATCAATTTCAAAATTAACTTTAATCCCATTAATTGTAACCTCTTTTTCCCACAAAACATTATTGCACTCATCCCTCATAACATTTAGGGAATATTCTTGAACAGTTTTAATTTTACTGTTCTTTTTCAGTTTTTGATTCACTGTAGAGAAGTTCCGGTTCCTGCAACAAATTTTTAAATGTCCCACTTTGTGGCAAGCATGACACTCTGTTGATTTAAATGGACACTCAACAGGCTTGTGATTTCTAGCACAACGATAACATGGTTTATCTTTATAACTGTTCCGGTTTCCAGGTACATCCATCCCTTCTTTCGGCTTCGACGAATACTGGTATACTTTCGTTTTCTCCATTCGGGCATCTTGAACTTTATTTACAGTTGTTCCTCCATTAATCTGTAGTGATTTCACTCCAGCTTCTGCTGTTTCGAATGATTCCGCGATTTCTACAGCTGTTTGGAACGTTAGATTTTTCGTATCCAACAATTTTTGCTGTATTTTCTCGTCTTGAATTCCAAACACTAGCTGGTCCCGTAGGCGATCATTTAAAGTCGTTTCAAAGTTACAGTATTCGGATAACCGACGCAAATCTCTCACAAAGTTGGCTATGCTTTCCCCTTGCTTCCGTAATCTTTTTTGAAACTTGAACCGTTCAACTATTTCACTTGGACAAGGTGAAAAATGTTCTTTCGCCTTCTTTAAGAGATCATCATACTTTATCTCTTTCAGCGAAGTCGGTACTATGATATCTCTCAATATCGAAAATGTTGCAGTTCCAACAGAGCTTAATAATATATTTTTCTTCTTATCCGCATCTTTAATATTATTAGCAGCGAAGTAAAAGTCAATTTTTTCAACATAAATTGACCAGGGCACGACCGAATTGTATTCTTCCAGGCGTCCCAGAGAGATCACTTCCGTTTCAGCCATTTTCTTTTCTTTTCTTCTTTTTTTTCAAAAAATCTGCAACATTTATTTAAAATCTTGGGTTCATCCGCATCGTCGCCATTAATAAGGCTTCATCTTTGTGTATTCATATTTTGTTAACAGCAAGGAGATATCTATTTGATTATATATATTTATTATACATTATTTACAACTGCGGCCAAACGCACCGCTACTTCGTACATACTGGCTTCACTGCCTTACATCTCGTCTCCGTAACTCTCCTGCAAGAGATATTCAACTCCAGACTAGCAGCGCCATCTCTGTTTATAAATGGATACTAATCATCGAGATATGACACCTTTATCGAAAAATTTCTGGGTGATGTACCAATTCTTAAAAGGACACCTTTCAAAATGAAATAAAATTGAACTAAAAATAATAATACAAAAAGAACATGACACTGATATAATACAATTGTGTGCCCGGCAACTAACTGTTTTCCTTTTTTTCTGATTTTCATAAAATTATTTAAATTCATTCTGACAGCCTTTTTAAAGTATAAGATTTATTTATTACTCAATAAATGCCATCATAATTCGTAATCTATACTAATAAAAGAAAGTTTCGCTCTGTGTGTGTGTCTGTCTGTTGGCGATGGCTAGCAAAATCTAGCCCACCTAGAAGTCTGGAAATTTAGGTGTGGATAGTCCAAGGTCTGGCCATGTGCACCTGAGCCTCAGAATTTTAATATTTTGATAATTAGCCTAGATATTAATTAGATTCTTATTAACCATCGCTTCTAAAATGTCATCTTTTAAAACAAAATGGCGAATGAAATGAACTGGCGTGTTGGATTTGCGAGCGGAAATAAACAAATTCGAAATTATTTTACTAATTAGCGAATTTTAAGAAAACTAATTGAGATATCAATTTCAAAATTTCTGAGCATATGTAAAAAAAAATATTCTGCATCTGACCATGTGATTTTTGAAAAATTCGGTCGGTAATTTTTTTTAATTTATGCAAAAAACTGCCAAAAATCTGCCAGCGCCATTGAAAACGATCCGAGAAAGTTTCAGACGGGGATCTGCTTTCATTAAAAACTGAACTACAAAGAGATCTGTTTCTGTGGCCGATCCCTCCATTTAGTTTGTGAAAATGAAAGGAAATAATTGCCAAATTTTACTAATGAACAAAAATTTAGGTAACTAATTAAGATATAGATTTTAAATTGCGGTCGGGAAGGGGGTGTCATCTGCCGGCTATTTTAGCGTAGCGTCTTCGTTATGTTCTAATTATCAGAAAAATGTAATTCTTTTTTTAATGATTGCGTTAATGTAGGTGACGGTGGTTCTCTTGAACAAATTATTCATTATATTTGCGGGTATGGGGAGGGAGGGGGTTAACGCCTTTCTCTAAGATTGTAATTATCTCGGGCCCGGGCAACGCCGGGCGGGTTAGCTAGTCAAAGATAAATTTATATGATTGGCGTATTGGCATGCTTTGGGTTTGCTGTTTCTTGTAGCCCTATTTCTGGTAATTTTGAAAAATTTCCAAATTTGAGATGACAATATGTTGAGTAAAAATTATGTATAATTTTGACATCATTCCTTCTCTGATCATCATACACTGAATATGTAGTTAACTATTACGATGATTTAGGAACAGCACCCACCTTCCTATTATTTCTTCAATAATCTTAATTAAATATATTTAAAAAGGGCAATAACGTATCCGATTCATTTATTCACGCTCCCGGCAAACTTTAACTGCTTTATATCAGCACTGCTAATGTTTGCCGCACAGATAATTGGGTCATTCCATGTCAAATCAACCGAAAATTTTCAATATTCAACCTGACCATTTCAAATTTTAATGAAACCTTCAGGAATCATTTTCCCTGATGATAGAAATGAGACTATACATTTATAATTTTTTATCTCAGTAAATTTTTATACAATTAATTTTTTTAATTTCCAAAAATCATCATTTTTTTGGCTTGCATAAATATTTTCAATTTTCAATTTCTCAAGTTCTATCAGGCGTAGAGAGTTGTTCGACCCCTCATTTTAAAGAAAATTTCATAAAGTTTAATTTGATATGCAAGTTGACTATGCGTGATTTAAAAAAAAATAATTTAATTTAAAAATTTAAAACATTTTTAAATTGTGTTTAATTTTGAAAAAAATATATGTTTTTTGTAATATTATAATCTTTAAATTCTGAAAGTTTTAGAGTGGGATCTCAATGGGATCAGCATTTATAAAAAAAATATTTAAAATGAATAAAACAATGATCTCTTTTCTTTAGCACAATCATAAAGTTGGCGAGGTGCCAACTTTAAATACCAGCCCCAATTGGTGTTTAACATTAGTTTTTTTTTTTAACATAACTGCTGATCCCATTGAGATCTCACTTTAAAACTTTCAGAATTTAAAACTTATAATATTACAAAAAAAATATATAATTTTTTCTAATTTTTTAAAATACTATTTTAAAATTTTTTTAATTTAATTCAATTAACTTTTTTAAAACCAAACATAGTCAACTTGCATATCAAATTAAACCTTATGAAATTCTTTTTAAAATGAGGGGTCAAACAAAACTCTACGCCTGATAGAACTTGAAAATTGAAAACATTTATACAAGCCAAAAAATGATTTTTCGAAATTAAAAAAATTAATTGTATGAAAGTTTACTGAGATAAAAAAAATAATAAAAGTATATTCTCATTTGTATCATCAGGGAGAATGATTCCTGTAAGTTTCATCAAAATCTAAAATAGTCAGGTTGAGTCACTGGTTGATTTGACATGAAATGACCCAGTTATAAAATTTTTGAGATATCCCTGTAAAAATAAGCTAGCCACGATAAGAGGGCCAACACTGTAATTTTTTAAATATGGCTAAATGGTACAAGTTAAAGTTATAGGAGAGTTCAAAGTAGTTTCTTCCAAGATCAATGCACTTTTGTAGACAATTTTTTCAAAGCATCCGGCCATCCATTTTTTGGAATAGATGAAAAATATGCTTTAATAAACTCATCATTCTCATCTTTGAAATGAATATGTCAACATTTTTTCTTTCATTAAAGAACAGACAAAAGTCAAACATAGCAAGATCAGGAGAATATGGTGGATGTTACATCATTTTGCTGTTTTTTTGTTCAAGAAATCTGACAAATGAGAAGATGCATTGTCATGGGGAAACATGAGTCCTCTAACATTCACCTCTTGAAGAATTTCTGAAAGACACTTATACCCCCATTCAGACTAGGCCATTTAAGTGACTTAACTAATGTTTTTGAAGCCGGCGACCTGCAACGAGGCTTGACTACTCCATGCATTGCTAAGTTGTTTGAGAACATTCATTTAAGTCACTTAGAGTTAAATAATTCAAATCTTCTACTCTGAACAAGGTTTTAGGGTGTATTAATTAGCTGAACTGTTTTCTGTTCCTTTAACTTTATAGCTTTGACCAACCCTGTACGTCTGAAGAACATGCATAAATTACTCTTTTATTGTCTTTTCACTGCAGGGTTCCCAGCAAAACATGTCTGGTGATTTCACTGACTTTCCATAATTTTCTCTGACTAAATCCACAAAAATTCCATGACCAAACAGGCACACACAAAATCTGCTTTAAATAACAAAAAAATCAGAAATTTGTATCATAATAACAAGGCACATACTCTTTTCCCAGGAGAAAATTCAAGCATCTTTCAAGAAATTTGCAAAATGAAATTCCATAAAATACTATAATGAAAAAAAAACTTCACCTTTGCCAATTTTCAAATTAATGCCATACAACAAAGTATAGAATGTGAAATGTCATGGAAAAGTAACGACCAATTAGCTTGAAAAAGCATATCATTAAAATTCAGTATTCATAGTTCAAGAAAAATGTAATCAAATTTTCTGAACAATTTTAAAATACACACATTTGTAAATATATTAATTATTTTAAAAAAAATAATAAATATCTAACAAACTAGATTTTTGAAACTTTATAAAAACTGAAGGGCAGGGATTGGATAACTAGATAAATTAAATTCATTAAAATTTTTTTTAGCTAGCTTGAAATAATAAAAAAAGAAAACTGATCCTTTTATTTTTCTTGTAATCTCAAACACTTCTCTTCTCTGCATTTTAAATTACGTTAATGTATCCTACATGAAAACAGCGCTGGTGCATGGTGCTACACATTTTATCATCTGGTGAGCATTATCAACACCCCCCCCCACCCCCTCATGATATGCCAGTTTCTCCACAACTACTCAAATGTTTTTAATAAGTAAATTACGATGCTAATTATCTTTTATATAATTTTATTAATTCATGTAATAAAAGAAATATTGGAAATTAATATATATTTATGTAGATAATTTTAAAATAATAAAATTAAGAAATTTCACATAACTCTGAAAAAATACATAACAGGCAATTTAAAATGAAAAATAAATTAAATTTTTGTAATAATTATTTACAAGAAAATATGCCATATCAAAAATAATACAAACTTCAAAATCTCCCACTCATCTTGCTTATCCTTTCGAAAAAGCACTTATTGTATTCTCTGTTATCAATGTTACAAGTAATCAGAGGTTGGTCATTTCAGGTGAAATAAACCAATTTAAAGAAAAATTGTTGCATCACAGTCACAGATTTCTTCTAAAATTTTATCCTAGACAGACATAGTAGTGAAAATCTGGTTCTTGATGCTTCAAATGTTAATAGTAATATATAAAGGGTGTTTGTGATCTTAGTTAAGAAATCTTGAAAGTAGATGAAAGAAAAAGAACAAAGGTTAATGATTAAAATTTTAATAATACACTTACAGTAAAAAGCTGTTGCAAATATTAAAAACACTATTATATTTATATAAAATCTTTCTAAATTTTCATCACATAATACTTTTCTTTTGAGTTATTTGAAAAAGTCACGTTTTTGAAATTGTGAAATACATTAGATAAAAAATCCTGAAATTAGAATAAATTTTAGCGAACAAACATATCCGAATGAGAAAAAAGACAAGCGATTTATAATATACCTTTTTTTACTTTGTCAACAAATACTTTATTCTGAAATAATATGCCACATTTTACTGAAGTTAATAAATAATAAGAACAAGTGGAACAATAAACAATAGGTCAGTAATTCACCTTCATTTGAGCCATCTTTTCCCATGAGAATATGTAAGGTCATGATAATTTGCTGGGCGACAGGTGCTGACATACTGGTGGCATAGCTGAAACTATGAGAATGGATTCGCAGATGATTGATCAAGCGCTGCAAGATAGAAAAAGAATAAAAAATAGTCATAAATTCACACTAAAGATGAATACATCTGACATTTGTAAACACACATAAAAATATCATTTAATACAAGGTCTTTTAGGATAAACCTCCAAGATGAAATCTAATTATTTCAATAGATATTAAATATCAAAAGAATGCAACATTTTATTGCAGCCATGCTTATGTTTATACATATAAAAGCAAGTATGTGCATATATTTTGACAAATAGAAGCACCTTATTTTTCTTATATGCAGACATTTCTTATTGTGAGTATATTTTAGAAGTAACACACGAGATTTTACTTAAGATCGAGAGAAGATTTTAGAAGTAACAAATTCTACTTGAAAATATCACTGAAAATGAGTAAATACATTTGGCATGACCAAACTGTGCATATACTGCATTAAAAAAAAAAAAATCCCTGACGGCTCGGCCTACAGGCACAGGTAGATTTCGAAGACGCAGATCGTGGGGTGCCTGTTTGTCGGGAATTGCGGAAGAAATGACCTTTTTTACGATGATGCGGCAGTTTGAACCGCCTACTTCGAAACCTAACTTGTTTGCAGGCGGATTCAGCAGGGATTTTTTTGTTTTTAATATTTTTTTGGTATAACGGTTGGTCCTATAAAAAACTTGTCAATTTAAAAGTTTTAGATAATATTAAGAGGATTAATAATAAATTTACGCGGATTTGATATCTTGTGAATTGACGAAGCTATGATTTTTTTCTTCTAAAACCCCCCTTTCCCCCCCCCTTGGAGCCATTTTTAATTATATCGAAAATCTGTCATACATAAATTTTCGGCCCTTCTCCTAGAAGTATTAATAACTTTAAATGGATTCGATACTTATAATAATTAAGAAATAATGGGGGTTTTTCTGTTTTCACAAAAAGCCCCCCCACCCTCCCCCCCTTGGTTCGATTTTGCCCATTAACGAACTTGACCGAGATTTTATGCCCCTTGATTTTATGTATCAGTTTGGAAGAGATTTATGCAGAATTTTTCCAGTTATCGTGGTCAGAAAAAAGTGACATAGATAGATAGATAGATAGATATATAAAGTTTTGAACTGGGGGTGGTTTTGGGTTCTGGGAGTCATAATCGGCGTAGATCTGCAAAAATTTTTCAAAATTTCCAACTTAGGTGAGAATATAATAGGTAGTATTTCTTACGAAATCTACCTAAAAAAAAAATTCTGAATAAAATGCAAAATTTCTGGAATCATAATAATTTACTATGAGTGAATAAAAGAGATAAAAAGATAGCAGTTAAAACAGTACAAACAGAAGGAACATTTGGTAACCATAATCTGAATAAATAACTATAGCAAAATTATCACAATTAATGATTATTTCTTTTATCTTGCTAGTTGACAATCATTTTCTATTCAAGCACTAATCTGGCACCAATTACTAGTTTATTAAAGTTCAAAATCTGTATGGTAGTTTCCAGGACCGTGCGAAGAGAAAACTGCACCCGGGGCAAAGTTTCAATTTAGCACCCCCCCTTCTTTTTGTGACAGGTAACACAAAACTGATAAAGTACAGAAACAAATTCTATTGAATAAACATTTCGCGTTTATGTTGGAGCTTTAAAAGGTTTAATTTTAACTCAGAAATTGCAAACTAAATAGCGTAAAAGAAAATTGCACTTATTTGTAGGAGAGATCATGATATTTTGAGACAGAAAAAAAAAGAATGAAAAAAAAAAAAAAAGAAAGAAATTCCCCAGAAAATGACCAATGACCAAAAAATGAATAAATAAATAAATTAAATCGTGGTTGATAGTATAAAATTTAGCGCCCCCTCAATTTCCGCGCCCGGGGCGAAGGCCCCCCCTCACCCCCCTCTTCGCACGGCCCTGGTAGTTTCTTTGGTTTTTCAACTAATTTTGCTAAGGTACTTATTGAAACTTGATTGCATTCAAAATTAGATTAGAAAGGACAAATAAAGCATAGAACACCACAAAGCTAATGAGAATACAGTAAACATTTTCCACAAAAACTGTTCAACTTGATTTAACTTTCATTCTTTAACTTTTGCAAAAAAAATTCACAAAGAGATTACAAGATACTGTGGAGGAACACTACAGTATGTTTCTAATTGAATAACCAAAATAACAACATTTTAATAGTGCCCTAATTACTGTAATTTCTGCACATCACCAACTAAATAATATAGGCCTAGAAAAATCTGGTGCAAAAGATTTAAATATTAAAAAAGTAATAAATTATTTTACTTTATAAAGCATCTGTATAGCTAGTTTTTATGCAGATAAAACATATTTTATATGTTTTGTTTGTTTTGTATGTTTTGTGTATATATATATATATATATATATATATATATATATATATATATATATATATATATATATATATATATATATATATATATATATATATATATATATATATATTTTTTTTTTTTTTCAAATTGCATGTTTTAGTTATACTCTAAGAAAATTACTGATAACATGTTGACTATACTTTTTTAAAGTTAATATAAATTAATAGATTATTCAAAACAAATTGATAGATGAGATTAGTAGACAGTTTATTCTTGCCATATCAAAATTATGACCCAGCATTAAATTAGAACTTTATAATTTTAAGGTTTACTTGTTAATGGTATTAACCTTAGATCCAGCAATATAACCTCCTGCAGCTCCAAAGCTTTTTGTGAATGTTCCCATGAGAAGGTCCACATCACGAGGGTTGCAATTAAAATAGTCTGTCACTCCTTTACCGCATGACCCGATGGCACCAATACTATGAGCTTCATCAACATACAGATAACATTTGTATTTTTTCTTAATGGCAATGAGGGCTGGAAGATTTCAATGGTCCCTTCCATACTAGAAAACAAATGAATAAAAAGGTAAATAATATTTCACCTATTTATTCTTAAAGATTTACTAAAATGATTCATATAAAAGATAATTAAATCAAAAAAGACTCCATGAACATTATTCAAAATTATACAGAAATTTTAATTACAATATACTTGTATACTTTAAAGTACATACAGCATGCAATATGTACATTGTACAGTCCATCAAAAGAAAAAACTATTTTTATTGATAGATTTTAGTTTAACTATAAGATACCACACTTCGGTGCTAATGTTCCATAATCAGGACCATGGCAAAATGGCATATTTGAGCAAATGTGATTTGGCGT
Source organism: Maratus michaelseni (assembly GCA_963931845.1). Classification (NCBI taxonomy): domain Eukaryota; kingdom Metazoa; phylum Arthropoda; class Arachnida; order Araneae; family Salticidae; genus Maratus; species Maratus michaelseni. The sequence continues at coordinate 36,537,133 of OZ007591.1, read as the reverse complement.
GTTTTTTTAAAAAAATCTTTAATGGCATTCATATTTACTTTAATTCTAGGCATGATGGCACTGCTTGGAAAGAGATCCAATTACAAACCTAATCGAATACATACAAAAATAATAACATTATCAATAAGCACACGTCTCTGTTTTACATTCACCTGCAGTATTTTCTACCTATGTGCAAAGTGTGGGTACATAATATTAAAAATGATTTTCACCTATGTTCTCTGTACACCAAGCAAAGTGTGGATTCAATCCAGGGATTTCCATTTACAAAGAACCTATAAAATAACAACCAGTTTTTTTGGTAGCCATCCAAAAGTGGCTTGCAACATTTCTGAAAAAGCAAAAAGTCTGTAGTGAAAGAAATATGACTGTCACTAATAATTAGAAATAGTTTCACTAACTTTGAGAATATTCAAAGAATTTCTATGTTTCGTTTAAAGGACTATAGTTATTTTATTGTTTTGTACTTTTCAAAATTTTAGTTTCTTCTCAGTATCTTGCTTCCTAAAAATGGAGGAAACATAATGCCTAATGTGAGCATAAATCTGTTATAAATATAAGAGAGGAGTCTACAAAAGTGGCAAACCACAGAATATTTTATTGACTTTGTTTTCATATTTAATAGTCTCATCACAAATGGCAACTACCAATTTTGAAATTATACTAAAGTTTAAGCTAAATTTCATTTTTGTTTGGTCAGAGTTAAAAAAGCATTAGTGAAATTTCAGTCAAAATTAAAAGCAAACATACCTATAAACACCTTCTACAATTATTAAAATTTTCTTCCATGGTCGATGTGATAAAGGCTGCCCTTCAATTACGGCATTTCTCACTTTATTTTCAAGATCTACCATATCTATACAAGAGAAGCAAAAAAATAAAAAATAGTTTAGTCTTAACAAATATTTTTTTTTTCTTGCGAGAAATTAGTTAAATTATTAACAATAAAAAGACATGCGATAATAAAACTATGATTCTGCACAATTGTATGTATGTAAAATAAATATATTTTATTTAACCTTCTCACTGCTGTAAACTGATATATCCATTTACTATGCTGTAGGTTTCAATGCAATATTAGCATTATTTAAATTAACATAATTCTACAAATGTACTGCAGTTTTAAAACATAATGTAATGATTAACAGTCTCAAGCAAGGCTTGACAAATGCAGTCGCCAGGTTGCCACTAGTGACCATGTTTTTCTATCTGGCGACAAAGTTATTTAATCCGGTGTTTTTATTTATTATTTTATTTATTGTTTTTGTACAAAAATTGACCTCATAAATGAGTACAAATGGCATTTTTTCTCTCATTTCTCATAAGACGTCTCATTATAGATGTTGTAAAGTTATGAAATAAACTTAGAAATTATATTCAAGCAAAAAAAATTTTTAACCCTTGTTTAAAGTTAGCAAAAATAAGTTCTTCAAATGAAAATTTTAAAAGAATAAAATCAGAATTATTTGACCAACTTCGACAGGAAAATAGACAAAACATTGTTTTCCTGCTAAAAATTGTTTTCCACTATTTCATCGATGCTCCTCGCATCAAATGTACATTTTGTAGCACTGAGTTATCTGGACATTTGAAAATCAGCATTTGCTAAACACGCCTTACAGCAGTTTTTTTTTTTTTTTTTTTTTCAGAAATATATATATTTGATAGGTTTTATTAAAAAACTTAGTTTATATTATCTTTTAAAATTATATAGATATTTGATGAAAAACTAAACTATGTAATTAATAATTCTAAACTATACTTATTATTTTTTCTAAATTAAATCATAAAATTTTTATATACTTATTTAAAAATCAACGACAAAGGAGGGAGGGGGGTGTAAATATATTTCACTGGCGACTAGAATTTTCTGTTGGTTACCAGATTTTATAAAAATTTGTAAAGCCCTGATCTCAAGGATTATATCCATATACATAAAAGTTTTTTATATCATGTTTTTTAGCATTGTAAAAAAATTACAGAGAAAACAACATTAAAATTCTACCTTTTGCTCGGCAATCAGAGGGTTAATACAACAACAATTATGCTAAAATACAAAATAGGCAAAGTTAATTTGTAAAACATTTTTCTTTCAACACTACCTCATTTTTCAACATTTTTATTTTCAAGATATAATTGTTACACATGAAAAAGCTTTTAATTTTTAAAGTGCATCACATATTTCAACATGCTTTAAATAAGTTAAAGTTACAATCAAATTGCAACAACTAAGATGCAATTTTCCAGTTAAGTTATATTTATGAAATTATGAAAGTCAAAATTAAAAGTTTTAACTCAAAATAAAAACACTAAAGAAAGAAAAGAAACCGTTCGTTTCACAAGATGTGATGAAGGTAGAAATAAAAATGCAGCTTAGATCAGTGTTTCTAATCTGCCACGAAAATGTTCAGTTTAGTTTATTCAAGATTTTACAAATCAATAGATTAGAAGTATCAATATTTTAACGTACAATATTCTATATTATACAAATTACTTTGTAATGCAGTTTAATGTTTTAAAGTTGTTTTCTTGGAAATTTATTTCAGGAAATCATGGACATTGTCTGACAAGCTAATATCCTGAAAGTTCTCTTACTGAAACTCATAAAACTGCAATTGCAATTTATTAACTACAATATCAGTACCAGCTTGTAAAAATAAATGAATTAAAATGTGAAATTGGTCTATGGAAAATGTCTGATTAATAAGTATATAAATAAAAGGTTTTTAAAAACACTCTTTCATAAGCATTTAATGTTTATCTTAAATATCATGTCTTATTAAAAAAAAAAAAAACTCTTACAATACGTTAATTTGGCGTGGGCCTCGATTATGAAAATCCAACGTTTTGACTTATGCGTGGTGGAAAACACGAACTAGTAAACTTACTAAAAAGATTATCATTTTGCTCTATTTCTTTTTTAAGATATGGAAACAGGAAAGAAAAAAAAGCATTATTTAAAACTATCTATTCAGTATTTCTAAATTGTTTTCTCAGCGTGTATTCACAGTTTAGTTAATATTAAACTATTAGTTGACAAAAGTATAAATTAAAAAAAAAATTATAACTATTTATTTATATTTTATTTTCTACTTTTTAGTGTTTAAAATATTTCCTTGTTGCAGTTTCACAGCCAGTTGGCCAATTTAAGCAAGCATGCTTTGGTGCATATTATTGTTGCTGTAACTCAGTTGTAACCACCATAAAGAATATTTGATGATTTAGCATCTACACCTGGCCAAAAAAATAAATAAATAATTTTTAAAAAAAGTTGGAAATTGGACGTTAAATGTGACTGAGGTGTGTTTGTACTGTAACTAGTTTTACAATGTGAAAAAATCATTGTTATTATTTCAGTGAAATTAATTATATCATCTGTTATGAGCGAAATGAGCATGGCTTTTTAAAAATTATTATTACGTATGCCACATTTACAGATACAATTTTTTTTTTTTTACATCAGACAGCGCTGCAAAATTCACCATGCAGATCTTGCTTAGGGAATGATTACCTCCATGGTTTAATATTTCTTGGACCCATGATGAATGAATCTCTTGTGTTTATTTACTTTAATGGATTGAGATATTCGGCTGTTAACCTAATTTCCACTGAAGTTCTCAGAATCTATACACTTTTAAATGTAAATCGTCTCTCAAGCAAATAATTTTTTTGAACGATCTTTCTAAAAATGTAACTTTTATGCAATTTTATTCGAAAAAATAATTTTGAATAAAAATGGCCGCCTGGCATATGAAAAAAGGAAGTGGTTAGCCGTATTTGTCTTCCTCAGTCATATGACTTGCGCTTTTATTATATAAGATTATGTACAATGGGATTTAATAGAATAAAGAAAACTTTTATTAATATCTTTTTAAGTTTTGATTTGATTTTCATAAAATTAGAAATGACTCAACAAAATTCCGCAATGATAATATATATTAAATTTCAATCTATTCGGTTGGGTAGTTTTTGCACTGTTATATGTGGACGGACGGATAGATGGACGGAACAGACGACGACTAAAGGTGCTATGTATTTATATAATTACGAACGCACCTAATTAGTATCAACTAGAGATCGACCGAAACAGGTTTTAAGACCGAAACCGAATTTCGGTGATCTTCCCACTTTCGGCCGAAACCAAAACCGTCAAAAAATTCAAAAACTGATTAATACATACATAACTGCATATATTAATTAATTAATAACACATAATTAATAATTACTTAATAATAACTAATTACATTACTAATTAATTTATTAATTATACGTGTATTCAACCACATTTCTAACAAACAAATGGACATATATATGTGTGTGTATAAGTTTCAAACAAAAATGAAACATGAATAATACAACTTTTATATTTTATTATTTTATAACAACCAATAATTATAGGCATTTATCAATAGTTAATTAACAATTTAGTTAAATAATGTAAAGCAAATTCAATAATGAATATTTAATTTTTAAATATATTCGTATTTTCAGTTCGTTAATATTTTGCATTTAAATTGTTTAAGTATACAGTTAAGTATTGGTTAAGTAAAAATAATTGTTTAAGTAAAAGTTTAAGTAAAGGGCACAAAAGCTAAAATAATTTGTTCAATTTGACTAAAAAAGGAAAATTAGCATTAGGACAACATTTTAAGCCTAGAAAATATTAATTATAAACTTTATTTTCCATTTCAATATTCGCAAAGTGAGACATGTTTAACACTATTTTGTACTATCTAATTTTAAATATATATATATATATATATATAAGGATAAAAATGTAACAGTTGTCAATTTTCTTTTAGGATGTGCACAATAAGATCAAAATAAATCTTTGCTCACTCACCCTCCCCCCCCCCCCCTAAAAAAAGCCCTGCCTCCCTAAGAAAGTATTGAAATGGCACCCCTGTTTGAAAATTTTATCTCCGGTGCCAAGTTGACTCTCTGTGCCTCTATCCAAAACTATTTTTTGTAAAATAAAACGTAATTAATTTAGCAATAAGACTGAAATAGTTTCCAATTATATGAATTTCATCTAAAAAATATTTTAAGTATACATATATCGCTATATGTTTTGTAATAAATTTCGTAAATCTTCATATGTTTTAACAACACCTTTCTCATAAAGCATTCGAAACAATCTGGAGTTTTAAAGTAAAAATTTTCTATTACTGTTAAGTGTTCAGCTTTTAAAGATCATGTGATAAGCGTCTTTTAAGTTTAGTCATATATGCATTGCTTGCTTTATAATTTACACTCGCATCATGGATCAGTCATGACCGATAATGATAAACAGTGGAGTTCACAGCAATAAACAGTGTCTCATTTGAGCCGATACAACTTACATCAATGAGTAAAGGTGAAAATTTCCGAAAGAAGGAACGAGATTTTTAAATACAGATAGTTTCGGTCGAGTTTCGGTCAGGCCAAAATATTGTCAGCAGTTTCGCCGAAAACGAATATTCGGCGAAACTCCGATTTTGTGCCGAAACCGAAACCGAAATTTCGGTCGATCTCTAGTATCAACTCTAAATGCGCTGAAATTTTCTTTAAAATACCTTTATTTTTGAATTTATGAAGAAATATTTGGATTGGAGTGAGATATCCTGTATATTTGACTAGATAAATAGATTACATCCGTGATTTCCTATAGAAACGATGAAAATTCTTTAAAAAAAGGAAGTGGTTAGCCGTATGTCTTCCTCAGTCACATGACTTGCGCTTTTATTATATAAATTACATACAATGGGATTTAATAGAATAAGGGAAAACTTTTATTAATATCTTTTTAAGTTTTGATTTGATTTGCATAAAATTAGAAATGACTAGACAAAATTCCGCAATGATTCTTTGTATTAAATTTCAAGCCATTCGGTTGGGTAGTTTTTGCGCTGTTATATGAGGACAGACAGACCAGACGACAACTATAAGTACTATGTATTTATATAATTATGAATGCACCTAAAAAAGCCTTAAAATTAATTTATAATTAAGTTCCAAAAATATTAAAATGTTGTATTGTCATCAGAAATACACGTGTGTACATAATTTTTTATAATTCTAGCATGCTGAGAAGTGGGTGAAAGATCAATTACAAAATTCTATCTTTACATACATGAACCAAGTTAAATAAAAGAGTGTAAAAAAAAAAAAAAAAAAAAAAAAGAAGATGCATTTTCATGCAAAGTCTGCAAGTTTTGTATGAAAAATTTAATTCATTTTTAATTAGGAAATAAAATCCCAAACTTGGGTAAACATGATTGGGAATCTACTGAAAAAAAAACTGATATTGCTCTTCTTGTGAAAGATCTATCACTGTTTTACAAAATATGTTATAATTACCAAATTTTTATCTGCTTTATATAGCCACCAATTAACGCCAAAGTTATTTTAAAGTTTGAACATAAGGTACAACTTTTAGAGTATTTTTAGAACATCAAGAAATTAAATATTCAGAAGTTTTGTCAGGACAATTTTTAAATACACCTAAAAAAAAAAAGCTAATGCAACTTGTTTTGAAAGAAATAATATTTATTCATAAAAGGTTGTCCTACCACAACGAGAGGGAGCAGAAAAAGAAATTTTCTTTCTACTTTCATAGTGGTAGGACGTACTACAGGTAGTACGTACTAATCAAATGTAACACTTTATATGAGACATTAACAATCGACTTCAGTGACAGAAAAAATGGCTTTGTATATTCCAATAGCAGACGAAAAATCTAGACTATACAGATTCCCAGTGAAATGAAAGAGTGAGTGCTGGGATACATGCAAGTTCACAAAAGAATCAGTAAAACTTGTTAAATGAAAATGCGAAGAGAGAATGACGCTATCCTATTTCTAGGATGCTGGGTGTAAATGGGTTAGCTTAAAAAATATACACTTAAATAGAAAGGAAAAAAACATGTTACATTTTTAAATTCTGTTATTAAACTAAAAATTCATACTAGATTTTATGTTATTTATTTTTAATAGCACAGTGTTTTAAATTTAATAATGGAAGAAAAAGCAATAAATTTCAGTATCTATTTCACGTTGCAATAGAAATTTAGAAACTCCACAAAAATCACAAAACAAAACATATTTGGAATAATGTATGGTTTTATTTAGTTATTTACTTAATTGGCCTTGAGATTTTAATGAAGTAAGAATAATTTAAACAGACATTTATGCAGTGAATGAAAGAAGATCGACACAAAGTTTTTAACATCAGATTACTGACAAAGATAACATTTCCTTAAAAGAAAAGCAAGAAATCATGTGAAATGCATCATACATTTCATAGGTGGGTATCAAGTCAAAAAACAGTAGCACTGTATCTTTTTCTATTTTATTTCATTCATGAAAATTGTCAGAAAAATTCCAGTTAGAAAAAAAAAGGGGGGGGGGGGAGCTGAAATAGCCAAAAAAGGTTTTAAAAGAATGCAGATTTTCATACATAGAATCAAACAGCAAAACAGACAAAGAAAAGATAAGCCTTTTGTTTTGCTTCTCCATATCTCCCTTCCCCCTCCTCTCAAGAATAAAAAAGCATTTTTTGCTATCTGTCAAAAATATGACAGTGTTAATAATTTAAGTAACATTTGCTGAAATAAAAAATATTTCAGTAAAACATTTTATAGTAGTAGCCAGTGTTGGCAAGTTTTTGCCGCAGGTGGAAAAAACCGCGGTTAAAACCGGTAAAAACCGTCTTGACAAAAATAGGTTTTTGGCAGTTTTTGCCAGAAAAAATGGCAAAAACTGATTTTTTACATATAAATGCACATTTCATTTCTTTTACTTATCTTAAATTAACAATCACAGAATAGTAGTACAATGCATTATGATGATAACTTAATATACTCATTTTAATTACCTGAGAAATCATTAATTTCATCATAAAAAAAATTCTTTAATTGGAAAAAAGCCATTGTCAGTCTGATTTGTATGCTGCATGGTGGTTTCGAAAATATTTATGAACCTCCACTACATGCTTAATGATAGTAGAAGGTGTAATGTCTTCCCCAAGGAGGTTTAACCAATGAGCTGCAAAACCATATGATATCAGACATGAATTTTCACTTTCATACTTTAGTTCCAGCTCCCGTCTCATTTTTTCATATTTTTAGCATTGTCAGTTACTATGCTTTTTATTTGGCAATCATACTTTTTTCCCCCAACAGCCTGAATAATATCACTGCATTTTTTTGACAAGAATTCTGCAGTCTTTTTTGTGGCACCTGTATCCACTACGTCTACAATATATGATTTTCGATCAATTTGAACACATGAAGCAGTTATGGGTTCATTGTGGATGTTACTCCATCCGTCGATAACAAGTGTACCTTCTCTGCCTTTCAAACTTTCAAGTACTGATTCTTCCATTTGACTGTGAACAGAATCTAAGATTACCTGCCAATTCTTTGCATGAAGGCGGTTTGTAGCTTGGTCTCAAGATGTGGATTAAGTTTTTAAATGCATCACTTTCCACAACATTAAATGATATGTTGCAAGCATAAAAGAATTTTGCAACAATCAGATCAATCTTCCTTTTATCTTGATCTGAAGTTTTTGACACAAATTTGTTTATACTACCTTCTAAATATCTTGCCTTTTTTTAAAAAGGCTGCGACTTGTCCACCTCTTCATCAATCGCTGTATCACTGTTATTCTGGTTTAAATATGCTTCTCTTTCAGGTGAAGAGGATGCTTCCACATTCACACATTCATTTGTAACAATTTTTACACAGCTTGAAACATGTGCCCTCATTCTGGCTGCTTTATTGCTCTGAATGTTTCCACATTTTTTACACTTAGCAACAGTTTTTCCATCTACAGATAACTTATAAAAGGACTCCCAAATTGGATCTTGTCTTCTTCCTCCTTTATTCATTATTTCTTGTAATTGTTATTTCTTTATTTTCTGCAGCCAAGCTTAGAATCTAAGCTATCAAAAACAAAATGGCTAAAGTTACTTCTCAGATTAACTGTAAAACTGATAAGGTGAGAACTGAAAACAGGAATTTTGTGCACCTGCTGTTGTGCTGATTCCTGATTGGTAATTGGCCACCTGTGTAGGGAGGGACAGGGCTGCCATTTGCGACTAAAATGCGACTAAAAGCGACTATTTTCAGCATCAGGCGACTATGGCGACTATTATAGGCCAAAAACCATTAAAAAGCGACTATTTCAACTAAAACGCAAAAAAAGGCGACTTTTTTCAGGTTCCAGCGACTATTTTTAGTGAAGAATCGATCTTTTTTTTTCTCCCTCAAAGCGCCTGTAAAGTCATCTTCCCAAACGCACTCGGTCACCTGCCTCGCTGTTTCCTCCTTCCGTACGTATGCAAGCGGTTGCTTCTATTTGCAAATTAGGGGAGGCAGGTACTGTGCTGATGGGATCGTTTCTGAATTCCAGGGAATGTTCAAGTTTCGGCAGGAATACGGAAATTCCAAGCAGATTTTGGTCGGAGAAAAACTAGTTTGGCTTAGTAGGTGAAAATCACGTTTGGTGGTAGGTGGTTTTGGAGCCCAGAAAAGCTTGGTGTCTAGTATACATAGATGCCAACAACTCCGGAAATGCGTGGTAAAATACGGTAGTACGGAAATAACGTTGAAAATACGGAAATTGCGTCTTTTACAGCGATGCCGCGGACGCGCTATAGCGCGTAAATTACGCGAAAAATTGGAATTGGGACGCAAAAAAATAGTTCTTACGCGTCCCATGCGACGTGCAATTTTTACACGCGTAAATTCTTCGAAGAAACGCGAAATCATTTTGTCGAATAATCCGAAAAAACGGCAAATTTCGCCGTAGGATCGCGAAAAAAACGGCAAACTTCGTCGAAGGATTGCGAAAAAGGCAAACTTCGTCAAAGAATCGTTAAAAAATGGCGAATTCTGTCGAAGGATCGCGAAAAACGGCAAACTTCGTCAAAGAATCTTAAAAAAACGGGGAATTTCGTTGAATGATCGTGAAAAAAACGCGAAATTAATTCATTAAAAGATCGCGGGAAATGGCTAATTTCGTTGACAGATTGCGAAAAAAACGCAAATTTAGTCAAAGGACCGTGAAAACACGTGAATTTGGTCAAAAGGCCGTAAAAAAAAACTGCATTTTCGGCGGAAATTCGGCAAATTTTTCCGCGTTTTTCGGCGAAATCACGGAAAAATGCGAATTTCGCCGAAGGGCCACGGAGAAAACGCCAACTTCGTCAAAGGATCGTGGAAAAAACTGCTAATTTCGTCGAAGGATAACGGAAAAACGTCCAATTTCGTCGAAGAAACGGCAAATTTCGTCATCGGATTGCAAAAAAACGGCTAATTTTGTCGAAGGATCGCGAAAAAACGGCAAATTTCGTCGAAAGATCGCAAAAAAACGGCAAATTTTGTCGAAGGATCTCGAAAAAACGGTAAATTTTGTCGAAGGATCTCGAAAAAACGGTAAATTTTGTCGAAGGATCTCAAAAAAACGGCAAATTTCGTCGAAGGATCTCGAAAAAAACGGCAAATTTTGTTGAAAGATCGCCAAAAAACGGCAAATTTCGTCGAAGGATATCGAAAAAAACGGTAAATTTCGTCGAAGGATATCGAAAAAACGGTAAATTTCGTCGATGGATTTCGGAAAAACGGCAAATTTCGTCCAAGGATCTTGAAAAAACGGCAAATTTGGTCAAAAGATCTTAAAAAAACGGCGAATTTTTTTTCAGAATATTTTTTTTTCCATATATTCAGAAAAAACTTCAAAACCCCGTGGAATCAATTTTCCTACACAGATTCCTAGTTTATCTTTCAAAGCTGAGGACTCTTATTTTATTCTTTATTTTGTTTACCAAGTTCATTTTCACAAAAATTTTGCAAAATTAGTTTATTTATCATTATTGATCTTCGAAATGACGCCGAACTATTAAAAAAGTATATCTTCAAAACACTCGTATGACTCCTGAAACGACTCCTGAATTGCTTAAATTTTACTCCTGATGGATGTCCAAAACTCCTGAAATGTAACTATTTTACTCCTGATGTAGTTTTTACAATGTTGGCGTCTATATTTATTAAGGAGAGTTCAGAACTGTTTACACAATTCGTAGCATTTTTTCATTCATATCATATTCATTTTTATAGAAATGTGTATTTTTTTTTATAATAAAAGTATAAAAAGTGACTTGGGCAGAAACATAAACACTGAAATAAGATGTGGACATTCATAAAGACCCTTCAGTTATTATGGAAACTTTTTAATATTGTCCTTTTTTTAGGTAAGTATGCGACTATTTTGGCTACTATTTTTGTACAAATGCTACTATTTTGGCTACTATTTCTTTCTTTGTAGGCTACTAAAGCTACTATTTTCAGTGTCTTTAGGCAGTGGCAGCCCTGGAGGGAGGATCCACACTTGCTTAGCTCATATGGAGAGCAGGTGGGAAACAGGTTTGTGGATGATGGATGAAAAGGCAGGTGCATGTAAATCTTTTTTTTTTTTTTTTTTTTTTTTTGGTCAGGGGGGTGGGGGGGGGGGGGATAGTGACAAGAGTAGTGCAAGAAAACAGAATAAGAATATAATTTTGGTTTATACTTTTGTTTATTTTTACCAAGAAAACATTTGGTTTCATTTGTTATGATTCCTTTTCATATAAACTGCATCACTGCATTTAGTTATGCAAAATTGGATTTTTGCCATTTTTGCCGGTTTTTACCACTTTTTACCAGTTTTTGTCACTGTCCCGGCAAAAGGACCAACCCTCGTAGTAGCTATATAATGTACTTTAAATGAATTGAACACCACTGGTGTTTTTTTTCGTCCTCTTTTGCAATTTGAAAAACACAATTTATACTTAAAAAGAATAGTGTGAAATTTTAAATTAATAAACTGAAAACGAATGATGTAAAGTTTAAGTTCAGAAATTAGAAGAAAATAATTTTTTAATGACGAAAAACAAAAAAATATCACAAAACTATTTTATATGAGGGAAAAAAAAGCCTGGATGTTGGAAAGTAGAAAAAAAAAAAGATTTTTTGACTGATTTCAAGCAATGCATTGTCACAGTAGGCCATTTATTTCCACACATTTCAGGCACAAATAGCCTTCAGCTATATTTTTAAGACTTAATTTTCAGATCTGATAACGGTAATAAACTCAATTTTCATGGTACAAATTAATTTCATACAGAACTACATCTTTAAAGACTGTTTTAAAAAGCCTGCAATTTTACTTGAAAAGGTCACAGATCCACATTTAACCATTTCTATAATTGTAAATATAGCGATTTTTGTGCGCATCATTATGCTTTTCTTTTTGCAACATGTTATGATTAGATTATTTATCTATTTATTGTTATTGCAAAACAACAAATAGGGCAAAAATATTTTTTAAATTAATATTTTAAAGATTTTTAACTTTATTTGCTGGGGGTGGCGGGTGAACTGAAAATTTGGAGAACCATTAAGATTATATATATTTTTTTTTAAAGCAGAAATCTGCCACAATGTGAAATATTATATTATCCATCTTAAATAAGGTAAAATGTTACAAAAAATATAAAACAGTGAAATAAGGTTTTATTCATGGACAAAGGCTTCAAGATACAGGAATTAACCCTCTCACTGACACGCCTGTGTTAATACATTCACTACGCTCCAGGTTTCATTGCAATACAAGCATTATTTAAATTCATATAACTCTAAGGATATAATGCAGTTTTAATACATTGAGCAATGATTAATACTCTAAAGGACTGCATTTATATATATAATTAGGTTTATTATGTAATGTTGGAATAATCATCTTTTTTAAAGATTTAAAATAAAATTGAGAGAAAATAACATTACAATTTTGCCCATTTGCTGGATAGTCAGAGGGTTAAGGCTGTTCTCAAATCCAAACTGGTTACTTCATGACATATTTTGTTTGGAAATGCATGAAATTGGCAAGGGTTCTTATTCAGAAACTTTGTAATCAAAAGACTATTAAATTATGTGTTTAACACAATTTTAACAAAAAAAGAAAGAAAGATAAAGAAAGGCTTACTATTATGTTTATATACTACGATCTTTGCACCAGAAAGACGACAGCCTAAAACTAAGGATGCATGGTTCAATTCATCACTAAAAATGAGACATCCTTTAGATACAAGTGTTGGAATGTTGGTAGAATTGGTAGCGAATCCCATTCCGACAACAATGCTATCTTCTACACCAAGAAATTCAGCCATCATACTCTCTAACTTGTGATGGATGTCTAAATTTCCTAAATTAGGGAGGCAAAAGAACTATGAATAGAATGACAACAAAAGTAGTCTGTGAGTCCAATAGATTACATTTTAACACGTCAAAATTTTGATAAAAGTATAAAAATATATCAAATGTTTTCTTGGGAGGAGTGGGAGGAATGCTTACTAGTATCAGTTCATTTTTTTTTCTTAACTAGTTTGTCTACATTTACTCAAAAATAACTGAAAACGAATATAAATATCATTCAAATAAAAAATACTAGCATCAAATATTTAGGATTTTAAAAAATGAACTATAAATACCTAATTCATGGCGAGTACTGCAAATCCCTGTGCCATATTCTAAAATAACTTTTTCTACACTGTCAGCACATTTTCCAGTATTTTCAGCAAACCCTAAATAATTATAAGATCCTAGGTTGATGGCTTCAAAATTTAACTCGGTACCAAATCTAGTAAAACAAAAAATATATGACTGATAAATATACTGCTACTTAATATGCACAGGAAAAAAAAAAATACAAACACACGCATATGTACAGGGTGTTTGAAAAGTCTAGAAACTGTCGAATAACTTGAGAAATATACATCAGATTGAAAAGCGGAAAATATTTTTTTCAATATTTTTGAAAAATCTATTTAGGGATATCAAAGTTTCACTTCCCAACTCTGCCCCCTGGGGAGGTAGGGTGGCAACTTTGAAAACTTAAATGATACCCCCCCCCCTTTTTTTTTATATTGCAGATTCGGATTCTGCAGAAAAAATTACATAACTTTTGTATTTAACATTTTCTTTGGAAAATCATAGATGGCGCTGTAATTGAGTAAAATGCAATTAGAATTGTTTCCACTGAAAAATCTGCATAACTCGGGAAGTCGAATTGAAAAACAGAAAAATACTTGTTCAATATTTTAGAAAAATGGCAACTTTGATACCCCTAAATAGATTTTTCTAAAATAATTTTTCCATTTTTCAATCCGATGTACATTTTTCGAGTTATTCGACCGTTTCTAGGCATCAATGGAAATGATTCTCACTGCATTTTACTCGATTACAGCTCCATCTACAATTTTCAGAAGAAAATGTTAAATACAAAAGTTACATATTTTTTCCCCCGAAAAAGTACAATCCGAATCTGCAATAAAAAATAAGAAAATCATAATTTTAAAGCTTTATAAAAGAAAGAAAAGTAGATTTTTAAAAATATTCATCTCTAATTTATTAAACTAAACTTAATTTCTGAAGATTCTGTTAAACAAATGTGCAATATCATTATTGTTATAAAAATATATACATAAATAAACAAATAAAAATAAAATAAATGTCAACCTGACATGAGTTCAAATGAATTTTCTTTCATCAGACTCAATCTGGGACAGGCGTAGAAATAATAATGTCCAGATCTGGCCTGCAAAGAGTTTGCAGAAAAAAAGGTGGTCTAGGATGAACCCTAATAAGGACTATTTTTAAAAGAAAGTAAAATACTGCTGTCTACATTAATAACATACCTAAATTTTAGTGGTGTACCGAGTAGTGCTTTGGCCGAGTAGCCGAGTACTCGGCCGAGTAAATACAGAGCGATTGTGTGTAAGAAAGAATCACTGATGCGAACATGAAGTGTGCTTAGTGGTAACACTTCTATGTGTGTGTATGTGTGTTTATATATATATCTATTTATAAACATGCATCTTGTGCATATAATCTAATCATATTTTTTAAAACTAACTTCAATTTTTGAAATTTCATTTATTGTGGACCTTTTAAAACAATTTTTGTATATTCAACATTTTTAAAACAGTAGCATTATTTAAAAAATATATATAAAAAAAGAATTGATATATAAACGTACAATTAACCAATATGAAATTAAAACTGATTATTTAACACATCTTTACCCATTTGTCATTTTGATACCTGAAATCTGTCTATCAAAAATGGTTATTGCTTGCTGTAACAATTCCTTGAATAATGCAAAATGTTTCATATTTTTTAAAAGTACCTTATTTTCTTTTGATAAAAAAAATTGGGTACTTTTGTGTAATAGCGGCCCCTGAGGATGAATCGTCAAGCAAACAAGATTTATCGACAAATTATAAAGCATATATGACAGAATATGATATATTATTATGTTAAATAATTACTTTTGTGATGTATATGGCCGAGTTATTAGTCATATATAACACAGATATGATGTATACATATAACATGTGCATAAGTTGTATAGGATGTATATATATGACATATAAGACGTAAATAATATGTATGTAATGACGTAATATGGGTGTTTGGAATAATATGTGTATATATGATGCATATATAACCTTTTCGATGATCTTGGTGAAATTAGAGCTGAAACCTTGGCATAATTGTAACTGTGGAGGCCGCTGTAACACAACAGCACCAAAAAGTTTTTCTTTTTTTTGTGTGTGTGTGTAATGTACAGCTAAAATGCTATTTTATGGAGTGCTCGCAGTGAACACATTTTTTCTGAAGCAGGCCAAATTTACAACAATAAAAGAAATGCCCTATCTCCTGAAAATGTAGATTGATTATAGTGTTTTTGTACCATGATTTGCCATACAGCCAATTTATTATTATTTTAATTGCATTTATTGTATTTTCTGTTCCTACACACTGCTTCTTTATCCAAAATCAGTCTTTTCCTACAGTTTAAAAAAAAAAATATTTTTTAAATATAAATATAAAATTAAACTTTAATTCACATTATTGTTACATGGGGGGTTTTTTCTTACCTTTTTCTATGCACAGAGTAATTAGTTTTTATGAATTATGGCATATATTATACATTTATATTCCAATAACTTTTTATAGATCACTTATAAATTAATTTGTCTTTAAATATGCTTAAAAAATGACATTCTTGCAACTACTCGGCTGAAATTTGGCTGAGTACCGAGTATATACTGAGTACTTGGTACGGCTCTACTAAATTTCATGAAAATTGGAATAATTATATAAAAATCAGTTCATGAGAGTAGAGATAACCAACAAAAGAAATTGTGGTCTGTTATCAGCAACATATTCAGATTTTGTAGCAATACGAGCTACTTTACACAGCTCACAAAGAAACAAGCAAGCAATTAGACAGAAAAACAGCCATTTCTTTAATTCTAATAAAATTAACATGGGCTATTGAAAAATTATTTTATTTATTTACTTGTTTTTTTAATTAAAATTAGTGTATTCATTTAAAAATTGTGTAAACATACAATAAGAAACATAATTATATTGGCAAAATGACTAAGTTCCACTTTCTAAGTTTACTAAAAAATTTAATGTAACATTTTTACACACAGCCTATAAAATTAAACTGCAAATATATGCATAATAACAGTTCATGGTGTCATAAAATAAGAGATCCTAATTGGAAAAATCTGGTACAAGTTCTATTCATACCACCATGAAATGGATCATAAAGGCGAGATTGGTATGTTTTTAAATATAGCTCAAAATTTGACCGTGTGTAAAATTTATGATAGTAGATAAAGCTAGGTGCAACAACAATATATTACTGTTAATTATGAAGATAAAAGTTACCTTAATCTACAAGATATTCCTCAATTATAATAATTGAATTCAATATAAAAGAATTTAATTAAAAGCAATAAACAAGAATTATTTTTATTGATGGTAACAAATAAGATATTTATGAGAAGCTCAATGAATTTTACAAAGTATCAATATGCTTTTTATATCCATGTAGTTTGAGAACTGAAATATCAATTGTTCGTGCTTTGTATGGAAAAAAATCCTCTATACATGTTAATGAACATTAAGTTATTAAAAATAGCTGACTGCATTAATGATTTCAAACAATTGTGGTTTATTTCATTCATTAAACTCAACTCTCATATGAAACACCTGACAGATAATATTGACAAAATACAAAACATCTTAGTTAAAATTTGAAATCTGTTTATTTAACATACCTTTATTAAAAAACTTCCTTCATTTTATCCCCTTCCTGTTCTCGTGCTTTTCTAGTTCATATTCATAAACAATGCTTAGTTTTATTCGACGGAATTAAACATATGAGGCTCAAACTGAATTAGAAACTGAACTTGAAAATTAATTTATTTAAATTTGTTTTTAATCTGTCCAAGTATATTTAAAACAGAACTACTATCTTGGGAATACTAAAGTTAAAAAAAAAAAAAAAATCTAGGTGCAAGACCTATATTTCCAGTCACCTCAGTGACTTGGCGTGGTACTTTTTGAGACCTGTTAATAAATGTAACTCTGATAAATGGATATGGAATGCCCTGATAATGACAAAACAATTTTCTTTCATTCTTAATAAGAAAACACAATTTTTTTTGTTCAATATGTATTCTATATGCAATTCATATATAACTTGAAACTTTGAAACAGATGCCAATACTGTCACTATTTTTTTAAATCTATCAATCTTATTTTCTGCTTTCAGCTAATACCAAGTTTCATTGTGATGACTTGACTACTACTTCACAGCGATCACTCTGAATAAGATTGTTTATTTTATGGCTAACCTGTACTAAATAAAACATATATACCCTGCACTAAATAAAAAATACATAAAATTAACTAACTACATATATAAAAATAATTCATTAAACACACATGCAGTAAAATTTACTGGAAAAATATTTAAATTTTTAAAAAGTGATTCTTATAACCTTACTTTTCATTGCGATAAAATTCGGGTGATATATATATTTTTAAGTTAAATAAGACTCCAGGAACTCCACATACGAACATATTCCATCCTTGAACAATTCTCTTATAAATGTTTCTTGTGTAAAAACTCTCAAAGCTACGATATAACTTGACATACCCCTGAAAATAAAAAGTAATTTTAATTTCATATTCATGGCACCAGCTTAAAAAAATACATTTAAAAAGGAATTGAGGTCAGAGAGGAGGTCTAGAAAAGGGTCCAAGGAGAGAGGGGGGGGAGGGGGGGGGCAAAATCAATGAAATCAGGATTAACACAAAACATTCAATTTCTGCAAAAAAAATTGCAGATATTCTTAAATTGCCATTATTGTATACTAAAATACTTTTTAAAGGACATCACATACATTTCTGTGCAAAAATTGAAAGTATAGCATTTTTCAGATTTTTATGTTTTGAAGCCATAGAATATGTATTAACGATATTAATGATCAATTAGACAATTACATACAAATAGAGATTCATTAAAAAATCTAATCAGTATTAAAAAATACATAAAAGAAAAAGATGCTTTAAAAACATCATAATCTTAAAAACATTTATGAGAATCTTCTGTATTCTGGTGATTTCCATTTAAATCTAATGGATGACATCTGTTTTTCAATCTTTCTCTAAAGTAACATCAATGCATTCTTAACAGAAAAAAAATATCACTGCATTTATACCTTCCTATCAATTTACTACATGAATACAATACAACGTTGAAACTTTTTTTAAAATATAAATATTCAAATCACATTCAGAAATAGTTTTATCTAATTAAATTTTTTTTTTTTTTTTTTTTGGTAAATATTAATTTTAAACAGAAATATTTTCCTTTCCCAATAATATGATAGATAAGACTTGAGCATAGCGTATTCAGAGTTTCCCCCAGGTTTAAAAAAGGGCAGGGTGCTGCTGGTGAGAAAAGGGCACTTTTTTTATTCTTAAGGGCACTTTTTTAATTGTTAAAGGTTATTCTTTTGGTTTTTAAAGCCACTTTCGATATTTAAAAGTCAAGGCACTCTTTATTAAGACAACATTGAGTCAGTTTTTACTATGAAAGCAAATTTTTTAATGCAAAAAGAAGAAAAGGCACTTTTTTTAATGAGGGGCAAGAAGGGTGCTAATTATTTTACTGGAGGGGGCAAGAAGGGTGCTATTTCTTTTTATGAGGGGCAAGAAGGGTGCTATTTTGTAAACCAAAGGGCAGGCAGGGTGCAGCACCCTTCTGAAACTGTCTGGGGGAAACTCTGGCGTATTTAATGCTAGACATTAGTAGCTTGGAAGCTCAGATCAAAAACAACATATCACAGTGACTGAGTGCAGCAGAGGCTTCGCTTCGCCGATGTGACGAAAAGTTAAAACTTTACAATTAGCAACTCTGATTGGTTGCTCACGAGCCAAGATTCTGAGTTGCTAAGATCTAGTTATAAGCAGCACATATTTTAGTGCATGTTTATTGGTCATGATATATGAATCATTTGATATATTGTAATATATCAGAACCAATAGCAGCAGCTGAATTAAAACACTGACAATAACAATATTCAGTAATGAACAGAGTAATTTGCGGAATAACGAACAACTGTGATATCTAAAAAGGTGGATTAAACTCTGTGCCGTTATATTAAAAATAAATGTACAACTCGAAATAGCACAAACTAAAAATAGATCAGGGAGAGTGACATGCACTGGGTGATGTTTTTCCTTGGCCAGTAGCTCATGTCATGGCGGCATCACACTGACCTGTGCCAGCTGCCTGACACGTTGCACATAAGGGTCCCTCAGAGCTTAAACTGGTGAGGTGGCTTACCTTATGATATATTCATTTCAACGTATTTACTTTCTTAACTAATTGAAGAGGCGTTACCACAATATTATCAGTGAAAAAAAAATGCTCAGCCCAGCATGGATTGAATCTGCAGAAAAAATATGACCAGTGTTCGGCTTGGTCTTTAAAAAAAAAGAAAGAAAGAAAAAGAATTAGGCCAGAGTCTAATAAAAGAAAATTGGCCCGAGACCAGCTTATGGGCCAGGCTGAGCTCGAACTTCCGGCCAGTGCAAACCTCCAAGCAATATATATTACTAATTTGGTCACCATGTCAGGAAGCACAAAACCTCACCCCATTGGACAAATTCTAGTAATGCCACTAATAGAGATGATCCTTTTTTCCTTAATCTACAGCAGCAGTTCCCAACCTTTTCTCCCTCACATATCACATACCCTTTTCTTGGCCATTTCATATATGCATACCCTTTCTTGAAGAAACCCGGCCCCAAAAATATTTTTGTGCATCAGTAATGTTCTTTTGTTAGTTGCTAGGGCCAATTGCAGCACTTTTAAATATTCCAGCATTCAACATTTATCCATTTTCAAAGATACAATCAGAAAATTGTTAAAAACAATAAATATTAGTTAAAGATTTCAAATTAAACACTCATAATAAAAACAGAACTAATACACCTTTTAATACATGTTATTTGCCTTTATACTAGTACATCAAATGCGTGCAATTTTACCGCTGAAAAAAAATGGCTTGAGTCTGCGCTTTTGGTCCAAAAGTCGAAATTTTGGTTAAAATTTGACATTTTTTCAAAAAAATTAAAAAAATTCTATAGATATGGTTATTATTTAAATGTGTTATTTAAACCTTTATTATTAATGACTTAACATAGTTAAATGATAAAACGATATATTTATTCTGTTCAACTGGAGCAAAACTGACAACTTTTGGTAAGAAAAGGTGTTGCCACTCTGCTGTGTCATATACCTAATTGTTGTTCAGAATGCAGCCCTTACCTAGTTGCTTTCAAAACTACCCAGAAGGTACCACTTGGAGGTGGATGCATTTCATGACACAAAAGTGCATAGCTGGACCACCCTACCATCTGAGCACGTTTTATTTATAGATTGAATTATGATTTTTTATCAAAGACTGGCGTAAGTTTTCTATGTATCAACCTAGTCTATATCTTTTGTGTATCCACAAACGTTGGATGATGCTGCTATGACACTCCTTCACGTATATTTCTACTGCTTGTGTATGATAAGGCAAGCAGAGTAATGAAGTGGAATTAGTGGAATCTATTATCTTCACCAAAATTGCATCCAGGTTAATGCATAGTAATTGGGAGTTCTGTTGCTACAACATTCTACACCATTTAGGTACTCTTTGAGTATGCCATCATTTACTATACCTTTTGCATTTTTTATATTCTGAGAAGCTTGCTGTTTAATAAGATGGCGATCGTCAGAGAGCGTTTCAATAAGAATTTGCTCTCGATGTGCAAAGCAACCATTGTCCTAAATAATTTTTTTTAGTATTTGTTTTATGCCGTTTTCTGTGATGTTTAGTAGCCGAGTAATTTCCCATAAGTCTTTAGATCTATTTTTTAGATGAAGATTACATTTGGTGTAAACTATCCTGCTTCATAAACTTGGATTATATACTTTGTGAGTGAGCCTACAGACTCTAATGGTCAATCAGTGCTTATATAAAGGCGAAAAATTTTATTCGCCTTTGTGAGCCATCTTGCATAGGACAAGTTTCTTGCGTTCCTATTTGCTAGTTATTCTAAATAATATCTTGATGAAATAACTTTGCAAATGTCTAGCAGGTATTTCTGGTCTGTGCTGAATACCCTTTTCTCGATTTCAAAAAATAATGTTTCAAAATTATTCTCTATGGCTTCAAAAATTTAAATAAGGGAATGGCACGTGGACAAAGATTTTTCCATTGGTCCGGTGAATCCCTGTGGGTTAGAATCTAATTTTTGACAATGATCTTGTGTAATAAATGATGCAGAGGAAATTCACTGGACTTGGAAGTGGCATATGATCCATTGTAATGGTTTATTCTAAATATGTCCTGCGCAGAATGGATGGCAAATACGAACAGAATTCTCCGCCTTTAAATGAGCTCACTGCCCATCTGAGTCTCTACGTTCACTCAAAAGTAATTTGGTAACCCAAGTTTTGCCCCAGAATGGTTTACCATCATGAGGGATCAATCTTAGAGTATATTGCTTAATTAAAAATAATACTCATTTATATAGAAATTTTGTATAAATAAGTTTTTTTTGGCTAAACCTATTTTTATTTGGCTGCAATTAGCCAGAAAGCTACAAATCTCTATTTCCTAGATTAAATTCTAGAAATAAAAAGAAAATTAATTTGGAAGTTTAATGGACTTTTTCAAGTGTTTGAGAATCATTCAAAGAGAGTATCAATATTACAATATTAATAATAGAGAAAGCAAGTAGATATGACGTCAGCAGGTGAATATAACATCATTTGAGTTTGAAGAATGTATTGAATCATGATAAAAACCAGATTATGGAAATATTGGCATATTTTAACATTTTGAAGTTCAGTATGCAACATGTTTAATTTTGAAATTGATTTTTCTAAACAAACATCTTAAAATTCCAGACAACACCGGGTACTTCAGCTAGCAGAATATAAAAAATTCTTTTTACATAATTTCAAATCTTATTTTAAGTATGCTAATTCTAAGACTGATTTGTGAAAAAAAATTTAGTGGGTATTAACACATAAGGGGGACTCTTCACTCATGCAAAGACGTCGGCTAGCACTAGGTAATGTTAAACCTATGGGCATGTTCTTTGCAAATTTCTTGTTTGAATTTGAATCCCTCAAATTCGCACAGCTTAAAATCAGGGGTTGTCCAGATTTTAGAATTTTGAGGATTTCTGGTCATTTTTTTTTATTTACATTTTTAAAACAGTAATTTGAATGTATTAAAGCATTGGAAATTATAATGAATGCTTACAATTACATTAAAATAAAATATTAAAATAATGAAGCAAAATATTAAAATAATTATGAAAAATAATAAAAATTTATTTTTAATATGTTAATCATTTTTTTAAAGTCAAGTGTAATAGTTAAGGATGCAATACTACATATGCATAATAATGATGAAATATCATTTTTTCTTGTTTTATTCAATGAAAACTCACTATTAAGAGAATATTTTTTATTACTTTTTTTTTTTTTTTTTTTACAAGTTTTATTTATTTTTTTACATATTTTGTGAATATGGACAAAATTTTTGTCTGCTAAGTTTTTAGTTTTGTTATTTTTTATTCTTAATGTCATATTAGAGGCCCCTTTCTAGGGCTATTCCATTACGATTGTGCCAAAAAAACAGTACGTGAATCAGAATCTACCTTTTTTTTATGATCTCTACTTTTTGAATTAATGTCAAACTCGCATGTTTTCTTTTCCTATTTTTTTCATTAGAAATATTGGTATCTGCCATATTACTTACAAAAATATATAAATAAAATTACATATTAAGCCCGAATATTGAATATCAAAGAATTGAAAGCAAAACATAAACATAAACAGCTTCAACAGTTACAGTTGCAGGTATTGTGAAGAAGTTACTGTTGCACTGTATTATTTATTACCTTAGATACAAAAATAATTTACATCAAAATCTTAAAATAATGAAATTTTATTCCATATTTATACAGATTTAATAAACAAAAAAACTTGATTAGTTAAAAATTGCCTTGAAAAAAATATTGCGATCATCGCTGAAATTAGCGCCCTCTTGAATTTTTTTAGAACAAAATTCATATTTTCTTTATGAAAAAGCTCGAGTTTGGTCATATTAACTGTAATTACATCCTAAAATAAAAATAAATATTGAAAAATAGGGAAATGAATGCTTGAAAAATAAACAATTGAGGGGGTCGGGGCAAGAAAGTGCCAAGCCACATTTTTGGTGAAATAAATCTAACACTATAATCTGTTGCATAATATCGTAAATTATAATATCCAACATATAATTTATTCAGGTTTCGTTTTGGCCCCAGATGTTTATGCCCCTAATGAAGATAGCTAATTTACAAAAAACATAATAGTAATATCATTATGTTATTGAGAACATCTCAAATGTTACTAAGACTTTGGTGAAAAAACTTTAGGTTATACATGTTGATTTGAGTATTTGATCAAATTTTCAAATTGAAATATCTCAGAAGTTCAAAAACGTGGCTTGGCACGCTCTTGCCCCGACCCCTTCAATTCGGATACAGTTTACATTTGCGAATATTGTGCAAGATACAATATGGTGAAGTTTTACTTTAGATATGTTAATTTACATCAAGATCATAAGTAATGGAATTTTATTTAATAATTAACCAGCTCTAAAATAACTTGATTAAAAAAAAACTGATTCCCACTGATTTTAGCGCCATCTTGAATTTTTTATTTTCAACTTAATTGTAAATTTCACTATTTACATTGGCAACGATATGCAGATTTTAGGCACTCCCGGATTTGAGGAAGTCTACTGTATTTTTAAGATTGTTTTCTTTTTGCATAGGATAGCTGAGTTCAATCTCCAATATGGCTATTTTTTACCTTTTTCGATTTTGGTTGCAGATTTTTAAAAATAAAAGTACTTTCACTTTTGGAATGGTTTCGAAAGTGAATCTTGGAAAATATTGCATGCACCTCACTTTTTAAGTTAATTTTCTGGGAGGACATAAAGCAGGGTTGTAAAAAACCCAGGTTTTTTTTTAAAACCCAGTCTGGGCGGGTACCCAGATAGCTACCCACTACAACTCTGGAATAAAGTGCATGGCATACATGAAAAAATATGGTTTATAAATTATAATATGAATTTAGATACATACTTGATATTTTCAGAGTTTCCCCCAAGTTTAAAAAAAGGCAGGTGAGAGAAAAGGGCATTTTTCAGATTCATAAGGGCACTTTTTTTTTTTTAAATAGCAAGCTACGCCCGCTATGCTGGTCAATTTCTCTTAATGAACTTTTAAACAAACAAAATATTGACATTTCATAATTCACTCTTATATTTTAACAGAATAATAAGTCTACTATAATTTGTGACTCGTGCCAATATACACGTCAGGACACATCGCCCATATCATTATCTTTTTACGCATGAAGGTTTCGCAATGGTACTCCCTTGCAAAATTTGTTAATTTTTGAAATTCAATATTTGAAAAACGGCATAATCATTAGATTTGAAATTTATATCAAGAGAAATACAATTTTTTACCTTTCAAACGCAGCTTATCTAACAATTTTCTGACAAATACATTTTGAGCTATTATTTTTTTTCAGTAAATTCAAATGTTTCATTTTCCGAGATTAATCCGTGGCAACAATTGGCGAAAAACCCAGTCGTCAGCAACGCATAGCTTTTTATTAAAGAGGCTGATGGAGAAGGGATTGTCATCATCAATTTGCCACCATCACTTCGGTCCTGTAAAATCAGCTCTGTAGTTCCAGAGATTCCATAGAAATTGTAATTTAGAATGATTTTAGAACGCTTTTCGCTCATTTCACCCTTTTAAATTTAGATTTTATTATTATTATTATTATTATTCTTAGAGAGCACTTATATCTCATAAGTAACTGCAATGCCACATTTCAAATTTCTTGCTCCTTCAGTATAAAAAAGTTGCAATTTTCGAACATTTTTCGATCTTGCACCCCATTGGGGTTAGTGGTACCGACATAAAATATAGCCTTAGGGATTGTCACCATCAATTTGCCACCATTACTTTGGAAATCGGTTCTGTAATTCCAGAGATTCCATAGAAATTGTAATTTAGAATGTTTTTAGAACGCTTTTCTCTTATTTAACCCTTTTAAATTTCGATTTTTTTTTTATTTGTTCTTAGAGAGCATTTACATCTTATAAGTAACTAATATGCCAAATTTCAAATTTCTAGCTCTTTTAGTATAAAAAAAAAATTTCAATTTTAGAACGTTTTCCACTCCTGCACCTCCCTGGGATTAGTGGCACCGACATAAAATATAGCCTATGTTGGAGCAGGGATTGTCACCATCAATTTGCCTCCATCACTTTTGAAATAGGTTCTGTAGTTCCAAAGATTCCACAGAAATTGTAATTTAGAATGTTTTTAGAACGCTTTTCGCTCATTTCACCCTTTTAAATTTCATTTTTTTTTTTTAATTTGTTCTTAGAGAGCATTTACATCTTATAAGTAGCTACAATGCCACATTTCAAATTTTTTGCTCCTTCAATATACAAAAAATCGCAATTTTAGAACATTTTTCGCTCCTGCACCCACCTGGGGTTAGTGGCACAGACATAAAATATAGCCTATGTTGGAGCAGGGGTTGTCACCATCACTTTTGAAATCGGTTTGGTAGTTCCAGAGATTACCCTTTACAAACAAACAAACAATCTTTACTCCTTTATATATTTTAGTATAGAAGGCATTCTTTTGATTTTTTAAGCCCCTTTTAATATTTAAAAGTCAGGGCACTCTTTTCAAGACAACATTAGGGGATTTTTTTACTACGCAAGCAAAATTTTGAATACAAAAAGGAGAAAGGACTTTTTTTTTTTACTGAGGGGAAAGAAGAGTACTAATTTGTAAACCAAAGGGGCAGGTGAGCCCCAAAGCAGAATATTTTGCAATGTTCTGCAACGAACCTTCAACTGATCAAAAATGTTCTGCAGGGATAAAAAAGTAAGGGATTTTCACAAGGAGATTTTCTTCTATATGTAGGAGTGAAATTTAATCTTAAGTATAGAAATGCTAAAGACATTTCATAAGCTAATACACACACAAACCAAAGAAATGACGAATTTAGCAATTTTACTTGGATCGAATGATGAATTTCGCGTTTTTTTCTCGTAATCGATTGATGATTTTTGTAATATTTTTGAGATTTTTATCTCGGGTAACTTTCTTCCCATGATCGTCTGACAAATTGCATGAGCTTTTCCTGCGACCAATTCATGAATTTCCCAATCTTTTTCAATGAACGATTAAAGAAGTATTTCTGGTGATTGAAAGATGAATTTAACGCTTTTTCCAATGAATGATTGAATGACGAATTTTGTTGAAAATGAGAATTTCAAATGTTCTGCAGAGAAATTCATTGTTCTGCGACGTACGTCGCACTTTTAAGCATATTCTGCTTTGGGGCAGGTGAGGTACAGTACCCTGCTGAAACTGTCTAGGGGAAGCTCTGATATTTTATCATGAGATATAGCCATTATATTTTTGATACGAAACAAAACAACCATAATACATACCTGTCTGTTTTTTTCTTTTACTTCACTACTCTTTCCAAAACCTAATCTTCTAACGAAGTCTCTAATGTGGCCAAATATGGTCAAGACAATATAACAAAAATAAACAGTTAAAGCCAGTAAAAGTGGGGTTTCCTCAAATTCTTCTTTAATTGCTTTAGTTTTCTTGACAGGCTTAATCTAGAAGCGGGAGGAAAAAAAAGTTTGAAAATTGTAACAGACATGAGAGTAAAAAAAAACAAACAGATATAGTAGTGCAATTTGGAGAAAAAATTGGGTACTTGTTTACTTTCCTCTCAACCTCTTTTTGTCACCAATATACTAGGAATGAATATTCAGTTATATTGAATATTTTAAAACTATTCATCAAATCCCTATAGTATACATATTAGGGATGCACCGAGACTGAATAGTAATTTTGGCCAAATTTCGAATATCCGGTACTCAGGTAAACCAAATAGTACTTAATATTTGGTCAGTTGAATAGCAACTATTAAAGTTATTTAAAAGTTACATTTTAAAACAATTTTGCATAATATTTAACAAAAATACTTCCATTTTGAACAAAAAGACTTTTTTACAAGTAAACTTTACACACAAAAAAAGTTTATGCTTTGAGTTATTATTTAAGAGGATAGTCTTAAAACGGCTTCTTCTGTGAATTAAAATAAATTAATGTTTATTTGTCAGGAAGGGGCTAAACTAAAAAATAAAAAAATAGTACAATCTATTCAAATGGTAACAACTCAGCAAGAATAACTTCCTACTCTTTTTGATTTAGCAAGGAAGTTTTTAAATGCAACAGAGAACAGTGTCTGAACTGGGTGATCATTTTCAGAGATTGTAAACATACAGGTTAATAAATGCTAAAAGGTGTAAATTAACAACATAATATAAATTAAAATAACTTTTATTAGGTTGTTTTACATGTTTCAACTCACCCTGAATCATTTTCAAAAACAAATGACAAATGAGAATATTCTAGAATTGCACAGGCTTTGAACAGGCATGTACTTTTCTAAAAATTACACACGTTATCTTCTATTTTTACTTGGTTGTTTATTTTCACATCTGTGACCATGGAGTAACTCGAGCCACAGTTTCGGTAAATTAAAAGATGCCGCATCTTTACATATTGTATTTTTGCGCGTTAGTATCTCTATGGTTTCTCGTATTATGGATGGATAACGTATAGACTGGAGGGAAATATTATTTTACTTTCATTGAAATTTATTTGGATGGTTTATTCTTGATATAATCTTGCCAGGGCTGTAGTTTTTCTATTATACTTAATATCAGCTATATGCTCTTTTTTTCTGCAATTAAATTTTCTGCTGGTCATGCCTATGTAGTAATTCTTGGATCCGTCTTATTTATTAAAAGGTATTTCATATACTCCTGAATAATTCTCAAAATTAATTGGGTCTATTTTACTGCAAATGATATCCTTTAATTTCTGAGGTGGTTTGGCTATTAAGCAGATATTGAAACGTTTAAGGCTGTGTTTTAATTTTTCAAAAAAGCTTGGATAATATTGAAGAGTATAAAGTTTGTATTTTTGCGAATCAACTTTGTTTTCTGGTTTCTTATTATTGGTGATATCCATGATTAATTTATTAATATGGTGTACTTTAAAACCATTATTACTAGCAATTTTAGTAAAATTGCACACATATGAAAATAAACAACCAAGTAAAAATAGAAGATAACGTGCGTAATTTTTAGAAAAGTACATGAAAATAATAACTTCAAAGCCCGTGCAATTCTAGAATATTCTCATTTGTTTTTGAAAATGACTCGGGGTGAGTTGAAACATGTAAAACAATCTAATAAAAGTTATTTTAATTTATATTATGTTGTTAATTTACACCTTTTAGCATTTAAAATAAATAAACATACAGGTTGTTCCTAAAATTTTGGAACAAACTTTCAGGGGGGGATAATGTGGTCAAGACAAAAAAATTTTTGTAGAGGAAACCAACATCTCAATCCACTTATTCCATCAAAAATACTATATGTATCACTACAAGCTGAAACCAAATTTTCGTTCACAACTTTAACAATTATAAAGATATTTTCATCATACTAACTTTTCTTGTATGAAATGTATTGACATCATTGGAAGTGACATGGTATATATTGTCAGCTACATTCTGTACATATCAGCCACATTTTGTCTAGTGTCTAACTCAGTGTTGTTTAGATATGAATGGTGGAAATTTCCAGCAATTCTCATCATGTTTTTTAAATATGGGTCTTAAAAGTAATGATATAAAATTTGAGTGACGCTATGTTAATAATTTTTTTTAAATCATCATTTTCTTTTTAGTTTTATTTATATTCACAGGTGCAATTATTATCTTAACATGAAAAAAATATATAAAATTTATTCGCTGATGCTTTTTCATTCAGATCTCTCAGGAATTCAAAATATGGGCTTTAAAAGAAATGATATCAAAATTTGAGTGACACCTTGACGTGAATTTAATAGGATTGAATTTTAAAACAATTTAAATTATTTTTAGTTTGTCTTCTAAAGTATATTTACACATACAAACAATACTTTTAATTTTTCAATACACTGTTAAATATATTACTTTCACTGAGCCTATATTATGTATTGAAATGTATTTATTTCAATAAACTGATTTATGTTTTGTGCCACGCTATCCAAAATCATAAGTAAAATTTATGTAAATGATTATTTTGCGTCATATTATCCACTTGCATACATTTTCCTTTGTTTGGATACTATGACGCAAAATAATCATTTACATAAATTTTACTGGTACTTTTCGGTTAGCCGGGCGCCAGTGAAATTTATATATCTATGTATACATATATATACATATATCTATACATACACACATTTATATATGCATGTATGTATATATACATATATATATACACATACATATATGTGTGTATGTATACATATATATGTATATATAGATATATACATTTCACTGGCGCCCGGCTAATCGAAAAGTACCATTTTACTTATGATTTTGGATAGCGTGGCACAAAACATAAATCAGTTTATTGAAATAAATACATTTCAATACATAATATAGGCTCAGTGAAAGTAATATATTTAACAGTGTATTGAAAAATTAAAAGTATTGTTTGTATGTGTAAATATACTTTAGAAGACAAATGAAAAATAATTTAAATTGAATTTTAAAACAATCCTATTAAATTCACGTCAAGGTGTCACTCAAATTTTGATATCATTTCTTTTAAAGCCCATATTTTGAATTCCTGAGAGATCTGAATGAAAAAGCATCAGCGAATAAATTTTATATATTTTTTCATGTTAAGATAATAATTGCACCTGTGAATATAAATAAAACTAAAAAGAAAATGATGATTTAAAAAAAATTATTAACATAGCGTCACTCAAATTTTATATCATTACTTTTAAGACCCATATTTAAAATTCTTAGAGCCAAAAGAAAGTGCTGCGTCACAACTTTTAACCCGTTACGGGTTTTTGTGATATCATTACTTTTGTGCGGTTATTGATGAGAATTTCATTCAGTCAAAATTAAGCATAGGGTATAAATTTATAAGAATAAAACTTAGTGGCTTCGCCCGCTAGCGGGCCTTCAATTTATCTTATCACCAATTCAAAAAATGAATCCACCCTTTCCGGGGAAAAAAAAAAGGTGTGTGGGGGGTACAACAGATAAATTAACTGAATAAAATGGATAGCCTTTGTGCGTCTTTTTGGAATTATATATATATACATATAGGTTTTTTTTTTTTTTTTTTTTTTAAATCTAAGATGAATGTTGTGATTTTTAAATGTTTATATCCGAGTAATTCTTGAAATTATATTTTTAGCTCACAGGCTATCAAAGCCTGAGAGCTAATGTGCGCCGGTTCTGTATGTACGTATGTATGCAAGTATGTACGTATACGATAACTCTTGATAGAAATATCCGTTTTGCTTCACATTTTGGTTATAGGTTTATAGTGATAATACTTCCCTGATTAGTTTTGGGAGTTCATTGGTTAATTATAAAGGGAGGAGCGGGGTACTAATCCCCCCCCCCCTTAATTTATATAAATGGGTTTTTCATGCAGAATTATCCGATTTGATTCAAATTTTGTTTATAGGGACATTGGGATAAGGCGCTTCCCTCATTAATTTTGAGGGTTCATTGGATACGTATAAAGGGGGAGAACGGGGGGGCTAATCCTCCCCT
This sequence comes from Maratus michaelseni, assembly GCA_963931845.1. Classification (NCBI taxonomy): domain Eukaryota; kingdom Metazoa; phylum Arthropoda; class Arachnida; order Araneae; family Salticidae; genus Maratus; species Maratus michaelseni. Next base: position 36,505,922 of record OZ007591.1, on the reverse strand, counting down.
TAATTTGGATAAATGTGTTTTTCATGCCAAATTAAACGATTTGATTAAAATTTTGTTTATAGATTCATTGTTATAAGATGCTTCCTTGATTAGTTTTGGGGGTTCATTGGTTAAGTATAAAGGGGGGAAACGGCGGGCCAATCCCCCCTCTTGATTTATTGTCGATCTCTTTATTTTTCGAGGGGTACTATTCTTTGAAATAAGAGTATAATATACAATTAGTGTGAATAGCCTGTGAGCTCAATGCCATCAGTTTAACTGGGCACTTTTCTTTTTTTTTTTGTATCTGTCTTTGTTAAATAAATGTTTGTTTCTTAAATAAAGATATGTAATTTTTCTTGTGTAATCTTTATTTAAATATACACACATAAGCACAAAAGTTTTTTAATTTATCAAAATATCTTGATCATATGCAATAAATACATAGACAATCAAGTTATGTTTTGATTAAAAAAAAAAAACTATATTTCAAATAGGAAGTTATTGACAACAAGTCTTAAATGTAGAAAATGATTCATATTATAATGTGTATTAATTTACAGAAAAAGCTAGTTGTATTTGTATTTATATTACATTTAATATAAGAATAAAATTACAATAATCCAGCAATATATGAAACCCTATTTCTCTTTTCCCTTTCCTTTATTGTCACAAAAATTTGAGCATTTCCAATGTCTCAAAGTACAGATGGGAGTATGTAAATAAATATTTAGATAAATATATTTATTATTATCCTACTCTATTAGTATAAAATATCAGCTCTAACTGAAAATTACATGCTAAATTTGGGGACCGAGGGCCCAATTAGCATGCAATGACCCAATTGCTACAAGTTTCAAATTTATTTTACATTTGCAGTAGGCATATATATTTTTTAAATCTAGCTACTGTCTTACGCTCTTTAAATAGTTTGAGTACAGTAAAATTAATGCTAATAAAATTTACCTTATTCCAATTACTTGCTTTGAATAGGAATTGATATTTTTTGCTCATTTTAAATAATACAGTTGGGAAACAGAATATATATATATATATATATATATATATATATATATATATATAATGACTAGGGGGCTCAGCCCCCTACTCGCTAACGCTCGCCAACCCCCCGTGAATTGCAAAGCAATTCACATTGAAACCACTATGCGGTCCCAGCTCGCTTTGCTCGCTCGCCCCTTTTTATTTTTCTAATAATTCTAGCCGGACCGGAATAAGTACTACAATAAATCATTTGAACATATGAAATTGACAATTTTTTTTAATGTAAAAAAGTAATCGAAAACTCTGTTGAAAACACAACTAAAAATGCATTTAGTTGATGCTACTAATGGACATATAAATCATTTAAATACTATTAAAAAAGGATCTTGGAACATAATTAGTTTAAAACTTATTGCACAGGAAGATAGTTTATCATCAATGATTGTTTAAATTTCGTTCAACATTTTACTATTCTAATTGATTATAGATTTCTGCAAAAGAAATTTTTACTTCATTGAAATTGAAGAAAAATCATTTTTACTTCAATAAAACATCAACAGATGGCAGCAGGGGATTCTAGTAAGTTTATATTTTATTATCTCCGATTTTTTGTGTGAGTGAAATTCGTAAATAAATTCTAAATAAGAGTTGAGAATTCAATATTACTCATAATTAAACGACAATATTACTCATAATTAAAATGAGGAATCATCTCAGATGCTTTGGATTGGATTACGTTCATATTATTTTATTTTTAATAATTGCTAGCTTGAGTTTCAGTGCTTTGACACTGACCGCCATATTGGAGGTGGAGCTAACACAATCTTGTCTGTTCATTGGTCTGAGCTCTGGAAACTACGGTTGCTGCCAACGATAAGGTAGAAATTCAGCCCTATTTCCGCGCCACGTAAGGCAAATATATATATAGATAATAATTTTTAGTTATTTACAGTTTGTAAAATTTATTATGAATATTTAACGAATTCTTAAATTGAAAGTCCTGGTTTTCATATTTTATTTATTTAAAAAAATAAATAAAAGCATATAAAATCATTGCATCATTTGTTTTAATTAGAAAAAAAAAGTTATTCTATAAAATATTTACGAGAATTACGTGATAAATCCCGGATATCAAAGTACAATAAAATTTAAAAGAAAAAAAAAAGATATATCTGAGTTCCAGGCTTGTTTTGAATAAGAATGAATATTTTTTGTTCCTTTTTAATAATACAGTGGGGAAATATATATAGGATTATTTACAATTTGTAAAATTTAACATAAATATTTTACAAACTCTTAAAATAGTTTGTTTTCTGTTCTGTTAATTAAAAAACTCGTAAAAAAACATAACAGAATTTCTTTTTAAATACAGCTCAAGAAAAAAAAAGTTTTCGATTTGCTGAACTTCAATTACTGACAATATAGATGGCGCTCCGGCCAGTACACGAGATTTCGCGCATTACCAAACTAGGTATTCTATTACCATGCCGCGTAGGAAAAGCGTAAAAATGTGCTATGCGTTTCTACAGAAAATAGTCCCATTTTAAAACCGGATTATATAAAAAACTACAGTTTTCCTATTTAAGCGGGTCGGGGGATTCGCTTCATCTAAAACTGATTAATATCATATATTAATTTTTTAAAAATCGTCCGGACGGATATCGAGAATAGCGTTTTACACCATGACATCATTACATGCAGAGAGAAAAACTTCCCATTTTACTTAAAAATGAGTTTCCAGATCTTAAAATCTATTGCATGTAGAAATGTATAAATTTCAGGATAGAGTTAGACCGGAGATATAAGACAGCTGTCAAAAAATCAAAACGATAAGCCTCATATTTGCTGAGATATTAAATGTCGGCGTTTCGCTTTTCGTTTGAACTCAAACTAGGTGTATATATAGAGTGACGGTAATCTTCGGTTTTTGCTGCGTCACTCGAGAAACTACCGTCTCTCATGATTGGAAGTGGCTGAATTTTAGCCAGTGACACAGTATAAGTAGCTGTCAGTTGCACTCTGAATAAGGGAATATCTAGCTCAATGTTGTTTAGATATGAATGGTGACAATTTCCAGTACTTCTCATGATTCACAGAAATCAAAAGTAGCCATGCTGAAAATATAGTTACAATGTTTTCAAAGTAACAAACAAAAATTCAAATCTGACTTGGAGTGAGATGCATTTTTGATTGAATAAGTGTGTTGTGATCTTGGTTTCCAGGACAAAAATGGTCTGTGTTGATGTCTATTATTACCCGTGAAAGTTTTTTTCCATTTTGTTTAGAAACATGATGTTTGCGAAAAAGCAAGAAACACATTATTTATTAGACAATATTCAGGAACTTGCATTTATTTGTACATCATTAGTTCCTACATAGGTCTCGATTAATGGTTAATTTTCTTAAGTGACACTTTTCAAACAGTGACTAAATAATGTAAAAGCATTATCTTTCATTTAAATCTGATTCTATTTCTAATTATTTTTAAGTATTTATTAATTGGCAGTTAAAAGTAGAAATTGTGGGTTTTAAAAAAGTTTTAATTCAATATTCGGTTTGGCCGAATATTTCGATATTCGGCAGGCCGAATAGTTTGATATTTGGCCAAGTCGAATATTCAGTAATATGGCTGAATACTGAATAGATACCGAATATTTGGTACATCCCTACTTAATAGTATCATGGCATAATTAAAAATTTAAAAACTAGATGCCTGAAGTTACAGGCACAGGGTAAAAACTTAGAGCAAGTTCAAATTTTAAAAATTGGTTAAGAAATGATTTTCTTTATCTTTATTATTGCAAGTAATCCAGTTGTGCTAAAGAGCCGGTTTTAAATGATATGCAACATAATGGGTATTATATTAAAAACGTTTTCTTAAATTCCAAGTCAATTTTGTGAATTTGAAATTATTATGTGCAGGTTCCTGTTTATCTATTTTTAACAAGATCCTGTATGTATAAAAAAATAAAACCCTAAATAATAGGTTATTTAGCAACTTCAATTGTTTTGTAAAGATCGGATTTTATTTTAAAATGATTAAAGTTATGAAAAGTTCATTTTAGAGATGGAAAAGTTCTATGAAAGACTGTATTCAAAACAAAGAATTTTGTGAAGAGTCCTGTTTTATGGTGAAAATTTTGTGAAGGGTCCTGTTTTAAAGCAAAAGGTTTCGTGAAAGGTCCTGTTTTAAGATGAAAAGATTTGTAAAGGGTCTTTTAAAGGAACCAAATTTTTGCTACACAGACCTCTGAATATAAAGTTTTATTGATTATTAGTGACAAATAATATTGATAAATAATCTAGATAAATAAAGTAGGAGGAAGAGGTTGACAGGCTGAACAAATATAACACTGTCTTGTCAAAATGCTGTTTAAGAAAATTCTTGGAGCAGAAGATTTTGATGTAAAGGAGATCATTTAATAAAATTACACAAATTAATGTATGTACCAAGGTTCATTAAAATAAATTAATAAAATAAACTTGGTTTAAATCAGGCAATTTTGGCATTTCTATGCAATATAATTTTTTTTTTTTAATTGAAACTTTATATATATATAAAAAAAAATGTATTTCCTCAATATTGTGCATGTGTATTATAGAAAATAAATACATTTCAGTGAACAAAAATCTAACAAATCAATACATTTATTACAAAAAAATATCCCACAATTCACATGGCATTTTGAAAATTAAAGCTAGACTAAAAAGTTATTACAATTAGGCAATATAAATAGTAATATGTAACCTATTCATTTTTTTTTTTTTTTCTCTTTTATCATAGTATTTCACATGTCTATTCAAATGTATCCAATAAAAAGAAAATATAGCTGTTTGATGATTTTTTTTTTTATATTTAATTAAGTTTACTGATGTTTATACACTAATATTACTTGATGAATACACTAATATACAACATTTTACACACTTGTGTAAAATGTTGATTGATGAAATTTTAAATTATACCCATTAAAAAGTAACCGATTTTGGAAATAAAGTTTTCTTTTTTTAATATTCATAATAAACAATAAAAATGCAGATTTATTATATTCAACTTCATATTAAAAATCATAAATAAATATATATATAAAATACTACAGTATAATACAACTAAAATATCAATTGTAAATAAATAAATAATACGATTTTATGTAAAATTATAGTTTAAGAAATGTGTCAAAAACAAATTTCTAAAATTTTTCTTTTCGCAAAGGGCACATAAAATTTTAGCAGTATTAAGTTTAATTTTGCGATTACTAGAAAATAAATTTAATTAATGGAGTATTTGTTTTAAAAAAAAAATCGTGATGTTTTCTTTGATTGAATATAACAATATTTTATTGAAGAGTGACGCTGAAATCATACTTTCCACAGTTTCAATAAATAAAATCTGAATATGGTAAATATTAATAATGACATAATATTAAATCAAATAGCATAAAACGACCCACGCATCATGAAATGCCGGCGACGTAAGGCGCAAAGAACCTAAAATATGCGAAAAACCAAATAATATAAAATTATCGATAATAAGCAATAATTAACATTAATGAGTTTAATTTGACATCTGCATAAATGAACACACCCATACCTCATGTTTTTTGTAGCCGTTCTTGAGACCGTGATGTAAGCCATTGGCTTCAGGTTTCATTTGATTGGTCATTATGACAGATTAATTTATTCTTAATTGGACAGTTAATCACAATAAAAATTATTGGCATCTTGTGAAAAAGAGAAATTTAATTAAATTTTGTTGATCGACTATTATAATTTGAAGGCCGGCACCCCATGCTTCAAACATGGGCATCGCTCCTGTTAAAAGGAGAGATAGATAGGAGTCGGGTTGAGAAGGCAACTGTGTGGAGTAGAATCTTTTTTTTATCATGTTTTGCTCACGTGATACATGAACAACTAGTAACAAAATCCTGCAATAATAAAAAATCATTATACAACACGCATGCGCCAAAAACGTTCAGGATATTGTTTACAATTTTCAGGGACGGTTTACAAACCAAATAACTTTTATTTTTATAGAAAAGATAATAATGAAAAAGCATTTGCATCTTTCATTTTTTGGGAATCAGAGACTGTCAAATTTCAGTAAGTTTCCGGCTATTCAATTTATAAAAGTGGTGTAAAATAGGAAATGCAGTAATAATTTTCTAAATTCAAAGAAGCTCGAGAATAAAGCTCAAGGTATTTAAATTAAGAAGATTGGTAGTTTAATAAAACACAGACTTTAATATCATACTAAAATATCACTCAAAATACTAGAAATTCCATACAATTTTTAAAAATCAAAGTATTTTGCAACAAGGGTGAGCGCTTCCGAGGCGGTAACATGGGAGGGATAAATAAATTAAAATTTTCCGATAACGAGAATTATTTAAAAGGTTTATAGATTTCTCTGTACAAAATTAGAAAAATAACTTGAATTTCAAAGATCTAGGAGAAATTTTTCCCTTTATCCTCTTCCTCTCCCGTAAAATCGCCAATGTCTTGCAATAAAATTTAGTGGTTGAAAGAAAAATAGTCCAACATATTAAAATATTTACGTTTTTAGCCAGAACCGTCCGAAACGAAAGCGAGGTCGAGTGCAAGAGTTTTTACGAGTACTTTGTCAGGTAGCACAAATCCTTAGCAAAAACCTTGTTTTACCTTTGTTTCAACCGTAAAAAATCCTTATGACAACGTTGTGTTAAGTTGACATACTACGTAGACCTCGCCCTTCCACACTAGTAAAGCCCCTCTCTACAATGGTGGATCCAAGGGCGGAGGGCGATGTGACAAACACTTTCCTTTGGGCGATTATAAAGAGTTTCCCCGTTGATATATCTAAGTCAGTTTTAATGCTTTTTAATTTTTAACCTCTGAAGTGTGCAAAACGGATACATCCGTCTTTCTTATGCTTCACTGCATAAAAAAATCTAAAATACGATTATTACCAGAAAAGTGGTTTAAAAAGTGTATATAAAAAATCAAATTTTATAAGCATTCTGTTATAACTTTTCCTGGTATATAATGAATGAAAATTAACAACTGTGAATGGATGTGACGGCCAGAAATTAGCTCTTAAGAGGGTAAAACATTTACCCATACCTACTAAATCAGGGTCGGACTGGGCCAGGGGAAAGGGCGCAGACCTTGGATTTTCAGAGGGCGCAAAATTTTTAACGAATTTAAATCAATTTTATTTACTTGTGTTGTGTTTTGTGCTTGACTCGATAAAGTTTAACACATTCGCACAGCACCAAGTAAGAAAAGGGCTTAATATTATATGTCTGAGTTTAGATTGACAACTTGGCTCTATTCCCCGTGCATGTTTGAATTTCCATTAAAACTGCACAATGCTACACAGTTTTTCAAACTATGTCGCAGGGCCGTGCGAAGAGGGGTGCGAATATTGAGGGGGCGCCAAATTTATACTACTAACCACGGTTTAATTTATTTATTTATTCATTTTTTGGTCATCGATCATTTTCTGGGGAATTTATTTTTCTCTTTTCATCATTCTTTTTTTTTTCTGTCTCAAAAAATCATGATCTCTCCAACAAATAAGTGCAATTTTCTCTTATGCTATTTAGTTGTTTGCAATTTCTGAATTAAAATTAAACCTTTTAAAGTACCAACATAAACGCGAAATGTTTATTTAATAGAATTTATTTCTGTTTCTGTACTCTATCAGTTTTGTGTTACCTGTCATAAAAAGAAGGGGAGGGGGGGCGCCAAATTTAAACTTTGCGCCGGCTGCAGTTTTCTCTTCGCACGGTCCTGCTATGTCATGTAATATTCAAAAACTCTAGAAAGTTGAAAACAGATTACATTGTATCCTACTTTATTCTTTTGTCAATAGATACCCTAGAATAGTCATGGTATAAAAATGATCGCTCCTTGCCAATTATCCTGCAAATAAGGTATAAAAAAATACATAGGTATCAATTTATTTGGAATAATTTCTACTATTAAATTCTATTCGGAAATTTTGTTTCGGAGATGGTCTAAATAAAAAAAAAAATGCACGAACGTCCATTTTTCAAATTGTAACATATATGTTTGAGTTTCCTGGCTCAAGACAGCCTGGGAATATACTTATCTTAATTCTTCATAGAGTTATAAAAGAAAATGTGTTAGGGAATTATCTAAAAATTTCGGAAAATAAAATTTAAATCTTATAAGAAAAAGTACTGAATACTCATTTAATCAGCAGTAAAATTATACAGGAACTTTAAATTTATAAAATACTTTCTTTATATAAAAGTAAATACTACAAAATGTTTCTGGTAAGTGTCTACGTGTTATTTTCTGTAGATTCTTTGAAAACAGAAAGCTATCCCCTTAGACTGTAGGAAGGTTCTCTGTATCTCGAAAACTAATTATTCAAATGAGCTGTACACTTACACGCAGTTTTTTTTATACAAAAATTAATGTAGGTGATAATTCATAATTTTTTAATATGAATTTATTAATAACTTTCATAATTAAAAATATGTCTCATAATTAAAAATATGGATAAAAAAAACTGGAATATGTTTGGGCCTATTAACCCTTTCAGAGGCAAAGTACTTTCAGTACTAAAATGTTGAAATAAATGACTGGCACCGGATTTTACGAAAAAAATTATTTGCAAATAAGAAAGAGGCTATATTTCACATGCATATTAAATGGAAAAGATTTTAACCAAATTCTGGTGCCATTGTGGCGTTTGGGAATTAAAATTAGATGGTTTCATAAACATACCACTGCCCCTGAAGAGGTTAAGTGTATTTCATAAAAAAAAAATAATAATTCAATCGGATGATTTTTATAAGTATGTCAAATGGCATAAGTATGTCATTAGCATCCTCAAACTTTAAACTCTTCTAGCTCTATGAAAATTTAACATAAAGTACTTAAACTATACCTTTTCGCAGGCTGTCTCGATCCAAGGAACTCAAATAAGGGTCTCAAAAAACAGTGTTATTATTTGAAAATTCAAAGTTGGTGTAATTTTTAATATGTAGACGACTTCTCTTGTAACACATTTAATCCATAGCTTTAATTAGTAGACATTATTTCCAATCGATTAGTACCTACAGATTTTTTAGAATTCGTTTTAGAAGAACTGGTTGGGGTGATCACGTTTTTTTTTTTTTTTTTTTTTTTTTTTTTTGTAGGACTGTAAATAAACACACTTGATATATCCATAGTTGTGTCATTAACGCCAAAAAAAAAATCTTGTTCTACTTTTTTAGCAATTTTAGACATTATTACAAGTTTGACTATATTTATGATTTTTTTAAACCGTCATCGTGCTGTGAGATATGACTTGACTAACTCTTCCCTTTTATACAATTTTTTTTTCTCTCAAGCAACACAGAATTGTTGGATATCATTAGTCCATTGTTTTCTAGCTTCTTTGGCCAACGATTGAGTTTGGCTACTTCCAATAGCTCAGCCAACGGTTAGCTGATCGTCTGTCTAAAGATATGAGTTCCCATTTGACCAACAGTTATGTTAGCTGCCAAAACTGCGCTAATAATTATATTAAAATATGCAAATCATTTATCCTATTTTAATTAGAGACTTCAACTAATTTGTTGATTTTTTTTAGGCAAAAATTAATTATGCTTCTAGAGTTACCTATTAAAAGTGCTTCTAATTCTGATTTGGTTTCCTTGGTTTCAGAAATGTTTCCTAATTTTGAACTTGTAGTTAAACAAATATCTCTAAAACTATTATGCAAATAAATTTTACTTTTATGACTACTGAAATGCAAGAATATCAGTGCTAAGAGCTTCAACCTCTATTTAAAAAATATATATTTATTTGACATAATATGAATTAGTTATCAAGTCAGTTATAAACAGGGTATAGATGCAATTTTTGATATAATCTGACAGCAAATGCTGTTTATTTACTACAGCTTTTTTTTTTTCCTTTAGTAAAGTAGCATCTTTAAATGTGGTCTCTGACGGTGTCTGCCTCATCACACATACAAAATAAAGATTCAGTATGCAAAATTCATTCAAAAAATATTTATATCGAGAACAAAAATGTACTTTCAGTATAGAAATAGAAATTTTGAAACTAAAACTCATGCTTGATTTTTTCTTTTGAAAAAGTACCACATATTATAGCAGTATTTGAATATCCAAATATAGGATTGTATTTGAATAGGGAAATAACACTTGCTTGTGAAAATATCACACTTGTAGCATTTGGGATAAGGAGAGGTAGGAGGAGGAAGAGGCATTTTGTGTGCCTAAAAATGACTTTATGCATCCTTAAAAGACTGGAAATGATATCGCACTATAAAAAGGTTTTAAAAAATGACTTCAAAACAAATGACAAAAAATAACATCATGGCTGAAAAATGACATCAAAAATAGAAATTAGTAGCCGTAAGTCGCTAAAATAATTGAGTAAATTTACTTTTCTTAGCACACTCTTCGCATGATTTGCAAATTTCTTATCATAGTTAGAGATCAAGGGAAATTAAGTTTCCATAATTGAAAGATATCCTCCGAGGATTATAATCCTGCAAGCGACAGGATTTTGCTGCCAACGTTTTATAATTTAAAACTAGTCGGATGTGCCAGTCCCAAAACTTTCTTCTATCTCAGTCATGTTAATACTTCAAAATTCGCTATCACATCGCCAATAAAATCAATATTTTTCGTCATTCTGTTGTACGTCAGCTTCTTGCGAATCGTCGGGTTACCGGGATGCGATCAACTGATGTATACTAAACTACGAAAAGTCCTTCTGGCCTGTACCGACAGGAACAGATAGCCTCCCTATTCCTTGGTTTTACGATTTTAGCTAATTTTACTGGAAAACACGAAGCTAAAATGCGTGGAACCCAATTAAAGAAGATTCATTCCCAGTTCTCGTCAACATTGAATTTGAATGAGAATACCGCTAAATTAGTCCTCTACAGCCAAATTGGCTTCATTTATGGCAACCTATTTTTGTCGCCAAATCTGGCGATATTTCGCCGACTGTCGTCAAGCTTGGCGAGAATTTGACGTTGGCGAATATAAATATATAGTGTTAAGCACATAAGAATAGGAACAATGGTTACAACAATCAAAGAAAATTTGCCGAAACCATGTTAATTAAAACTCATAAATTAAACCCGTTTATGGATGAATTCTGCTGTCTTGTTGTCAGCTACCCTAAAATTTCAATTCTATATCTCAGCCATTTTTTAAGATAGAGGCAAAACAAAAATTGCTCAGGATTCTTCGGATCAAGGCCGAACATTTAACGAAAAAAACTTTTAAGATTTCTAATTTTTTTCTACATCTTTTTGAATTTGAAATCTTTAAGTGGCTATCACAGCGCCCCATTCCGCGGAATATCACCAAATTCATAGCCAAAAAAATAGAAAAAAAATTGTTTTAATTGTTGTTGTTGTTGTTGTGTCTTATCCTCCAACTGTCTGACGAAGTCAGACAAGATCCAATATACCGTTAATCCTCAGAAATTCAAGAACCAGAAGGGGGGAAGCATATAAGTCCTCTCTGGAAAGACCTAAGCAGTCCAGGATGTGTTCAGCAGAGGCCTGTTGAGCTTGACATTTAGCGCAGATTTTAAAGATCTTTCTGCCCTCAAAGAACGAGAGACTTTTTGTGTGTCCACTTGCCAGTCTTGAAATCGCCGTTCGAGAGGCTCTGTCACAGTTGATAGCGAACGAAGAGCCCGGCTTTTTGCCCGCGTACCAGTGATGGCTGGGAGGGACCTTCCACTCCTTTGAAATTTCAGATATAACTTTAGATTGATGCTCTGAGTAGGTAAGGGCTGAAAAGGAAGATATATATTGACAACAACCCTCCTTGGCCTAGCGATCAGCTTGCTCATTGCCATAAATGTCTACATGGGATGGAATCCACTGAAAATGAACATCATGGAGCTTTGAAATAATTTTAAGTTTAAGAAGGAAGGGAATACTAATTTTATCTCCAACTGTAATCCAATTGTGAAGGTGTTGAAGGGAGCTGCGACTGTCTGAAAGAATCAAGAGGTCGCCAAAGTCCCGCTCGCTGAGAATAGCCTCGAGGCCTTGTTCAATTGCAATAAGCTCGCTTTTAAAGACTGAAGAGAAATCAGGGTTACGGATACTGATGGACAAATTTTGTCCTGGTTTCTCAATGTAGATCCCACTCCCAGCGTGCTCGTCCAGTTTACTGCCATCCGTATATAATTTTATGGCGTTATCAGGGATCTCATTTATAACTTCTAATGCCAACTGCCTGAGATGAGCTGGTATAAGGTCCTTCTTAGTGACCGGAGCGGAAAAGCCGAAGTGGAAATGGACTCTGGGGAGTCCCTCTGAGGGACTCAGAAAAGATTTTAAGGAGTGGGGCTCAACCCCACTATAAGGTAAGTGCAGGAGTTCAGCATGACTGAATGGGCTGTTTTTCTTCAGTCGCTGATTATTACGCCAGTTGTTTAAGACTCCTTATGACTCCTTTTAATTAACTACATAACATCATACACTTTTTTATGATACTGTAAAGAATTGTGCCTCCTCATCCAGGTGCGCGATGTGTCATTCTAGCATTTCCTGTGAGTACACTTAACTGCATACCTTCCCTCGCTATTTTTGCCTTGAAGACTAGCAGACGCCGAATTCTATTGTACTGTGAGCGGAAAGTTCGGACAGTGATGTAGTGGTAAGGCGTACCCAAAGAGGGGTCTTATGCTTTGATCCTTGCCGAGTTCGTGGGAAACAGTGCATCTGCGAGAGAAGCGATCTCTGCACACGATTTTTAGGTTTGCGCCCGAAACTTTGCCCTTTGTCTTAGAACGTCCAATGACGGACTTAGTGAAAACGAAACAGAGGGATCTCAAGGCTACTGAGAGGCTGGAGAGTTTCGAGGGGTCCGCCTCGACAAAATCCCCGCCCCTAGAAGAAGTTCTCCTGCGAGAATGCAAAAGTGAGAGAGGACAGTTTTTGAATAGATCTGAACGAGAGTGGTGACTCTCTGGAAATAGTGAGGTCTGACCTCTATTTAATTGATACGGCAGGTATCAGGTGAAAATCCCAGCGAAGTGAAAAAGCACGACAAGTGCGATAGTGAGAGTTCTTTAACTCTGAAGCATCGTGATTTAGTATATTTTTCCGAAGAGAAGGAACGGACGAGCCCTGTTCCGAATGAACTTTCTTTAGAAGTTACGACAGACAGTAATTTCCTGAGACTTTTGATTGATCGAGCTGCACTCAGAGTCAAAAGAACATTAATTTATTAGCGATTGACTCACGGAAAATAATTAAATGCTGTATTGACGTCTTGTATATATTTTTCATTAGAATTAACATTGTTATACAATAAAATTCTATTTTCTAATTTATGCGAGAAATTCTCTGTGCCAACGATCCGATCTCGCTACCACTCACCATCTTTTATCGGGTCGGTATAGAGGAGTTACTACAACTGGTGGCTTGCGGTGATGGATTAATTAGCAAAAATTAATGACATTCTCTAAAGACAAAGAGTGGACTCTGAAATTTAAATCATCAAAGTGCTCCAAGAAAGAGTCTCCTTGTGACTTGTGACCTGAGTCTCCTTAGACGCCCCTGTGGATCAACACAGCATCAGAAAGAGAAATCTATCAAGAATTCTGGAGTGTTCCCCATCAGAAAGAGAAATCTACCAAGAATTCTGTTGAGTGTTCCCCCATCCGGAAGAGTCCCCATCCGAAAAGTGTGATAGAGAACCCCGTCTGTGCTCCTGAGAATCTCTGAAGTCTGTGCTTCTGACGCCCTGAAAGACTCTTAGTAATGGAGGTAAGCTCTTTTTATACTCAGAGTGGCTTTAATTGTTATTAGTGTTTGTATAGGTGTTGTAGGCTTCAAAAAAAAAGTTGTATGTTTATTTTTGTGAGAGTAAATATTTTGAGAAATTTTTCCGGTAGAAAAAAAAAAGTATGATGAGATATTTCCGATATAACTGTAACTTATTTAATAGACAAATTTTGTAGTTAAAATTAAATTATTGTTGAATTAATTTAATGCAAACTGAGAGTTGTGCAGTGTTACAAATTCTAGCTGAATCTATTAATGAGAGTTCATTGAAAAAAAAAGTATCGAACGCATTTCATATTTTACGATAACAGAGTTGATTTTATATGTTTTTTGAGAATTATTCTAAATTTTTTTAAGAGTGGATGCAGAGATTAAGACCACCATTGATTTAAAAAAAAAAGGAATTGAATGAGACTTTTGCAATTTAAAATATTTTTACTGTACTTTTTGAATTTGAAATTTTTGTTTTGTGTAGAATTTATCCCATATGTATTTTATAACCAAATACCAAGGTGAATGTAGACGTTAGGATAGAGTTGCTTATCTTTATATGTTGCATATTTCCTATATTATTGCTAAGCGTACTTTTTTATGAGCGTATATTTTGGTAATATTTTGACGCACTTGGTAGGATTTGATTTAATCTTATTGTATTGTTTTATATTTGTGGGAAAGATAATTTCTAATTTTATACTTTAAAAATGTCGGAGCTTAAATATTTTAGGAAAGCTGATTTGCAAACGTTAGCTTACGAATTTGAGGTCATTTTAGAGGAAAATGATACTGTACCGAAAATTATAAAAAAAATAGAGTCGTCAGAAGGATTTGATAAAGAGCTAGCCTTAGCGCAGATTAAACTTATAGAAAAAGATAGGGAAAATAAATTATTGGCAGATAAGGAAGAAAAAGAGCGGGAACATGAGTTAGCTAGGTTAAAAGCGACGCAAGAGTCAGATGACCGGAGTACCGCATCTAGTAGCATCTCAGTTAGAACGAATCATTTACCCCTAAAAACAATTATGCATCGCTTTGATGAAAAGAATTCGGATATTTCGTTGTTTTTGAATTTATTCGAGAGACAGGCAAAAAAATGTAATCTAAATCCGGATGAGTTGGTGACGAATTTACTATCATTATTACCTGTGGGAATGGCCGAGCTAATTTTGAGAGAACCCGAAGACAAAATTGATGATTTTCAATATGTGAAAGAAAAACTGTTAGAACGCTATCGTTTGAATGCAGAGACATACCGACAAAAATTTAGTCAACATCCACGAAATCCTAATTCAGTTTGGAAGGATCTGATATTCGAGCTTAATAGTTTTTTAGAAGGTTGGCTGTCATGCTTACAAGTTTCGGATTTTGAGGGTTTGAAAAATTTGCTTGTCACGGACCAAATCAAACGGAGAGCATCTCCAGAAATGCGCGAACATTTTATAGATAACTGGGCGGAGATTAAAGATCCCGAAGAGTTAGTGAGGCTTTTAGATGCGTACGAGGCAATCAAGCGCCCGTCTAAAAAAACTTGGAATCCGAAACTCCCTTTAGAGAAGAAATTTGAAAGACCCAAGACTTTTGAAAATGGGCGAAACGGTAACAGAAATCCGGAGACTAACTTTAACTGGAGGGATCGCGATGATCATAAAGAAAGGGAAAGGGTTTACGAAAAAAGGCGAGAAGTCAAGTGTTACGCGTGTTTTCAAAGCGGTCACTACAAAGTAGATTGTCCGGAAATTAAAAAGTCCTTCCGGCCTGTACCGGGAGGAAAAGGTAGCTTTCCTATATCTTCGTTTTAAAATTTTAGCTAATGTTACACGAAAACAGCAAGTTAAAATGCAAAGAAAACGTTTACAAAGGATTCGTTAATACTGAATCTGAATAAGAAATTCGCCAAATTATTGAGCAATAGCCAAATTGGCTTAATTTATGAAGACTTATTTTGGTCGCCAAATTTGGCGATATTTCGCCAAATGTCGCCAAGTTTGGCGAGAATTTGGCGCTAACGGATATGAATATATAGTTTTATGCGTATGATTGGGAAAATTATTACAACAATGAAAATTTTTGTAATGTGCTGTCTTGTTTCAAAATGTCAGCCACCCTAGAATTTCAAACTGCTCTATCTCAGCCATTTTTTAAGATAGAGGTAAACCAAAAAATGCTCTGGAATCCTCGTATCAAGGCCTAACACGTAATTAAAAAATAAATTTGAATTATTATTTTTTTTGTATATTTATTTTAGTTTTAAATTTTTAAATGGTCGCCATCTTGAAACAAAATGGCGGACCAAGCTGGCCAACGAACTCGGTCGAGACATTAGTGACCTTAATACACACAATTAGTTTCATCAAAATCGATTCATAAGTATGGACGTTATCGTATGACATAGGTCAGATATATATATATATATATATGGAGATATATATATATATATTTATATATATAAATCAACATTTGAACGGAGGGTGGTTTTGGGGTCTGGGGGTCATGATCGGTGAAAATATATCGAGATTTTCCGGAACTGCTTTCCTCCGAACGGCTGCAATAGGTAGCTTTGCACTTTTTTGTATTGAAAGCTACCTAAAAGAGAGATGTTGCGCGGGTCGGTCACTTAATAAGTAAACCGACACTTGAAGAAACCTTCTCCCCTTATTTGAGTAAAGTGTTAGTGAATGGAATTCAGACAACTGCTTTAACTGACACTGGGAGTGAAATTGATATCATCGCATACGACTTGGTCAGTCAAGATAAATTGAATGGAGATCACGTATGGATTAAAACTCCGCTGGACAGTAAATTATACTGTTTACCTATAGCAGAGGTCACTTTAGAAATTGAAGGCGTGGGGGTCATTGAAACCAAGGCAGGAGTTAACAATAGAAATTCAGATATGTACTACTATTTGTTGGGTAATCGCACTCAGAAATTGTTAGAACAGGCGAAGAAAAAACCCGAATTGATGAATGCAGTTTTGACACGCGCTCAAACGAGAGAAAAGTGTGGTCCAGCTCCGAATCCGGTAAATAAACAAATTATGATTTCCGAGGGGGAAAAAGAAATTTCTAGCGGGAATGTTGAAGCGGAAACTTTGAATTCAGTAAAAGAAAAAGAAGGGGGAATTTTTCGCGAGTGCAGTGAAGCGGAAGCGTTGAATTCAAAACTAGAGGGTGAAAATCTAGAAAGCCCTACTGAATTGGTTAGTGTGGATAAGGGATTATCGCCTTTGTCGATTTGTGAGGGATCTTCGATCTTAGCAGAACTTGGAGGGAAGGATAGTCAAATTGAATTAGACAGAGATCAATCTCTCAAAGGGATTAGTAAAAAAACGGAAGGTGTAGTATCGCATTGTAATGCGGGAGATTCTTTGATAGTGGCAAAAGCCAGAGACAATCGCGTGAATGTGGGGAAGCAGGTGCTTGTCCCATTGCCTTATCAGGCAGATATTTTTGGCGCGTGCCTAGAAAAAGTGTCATTACACTTAGGGAAAGGGAAAGTTAAAGGAAATGTGTCAGAATACTTGGACCTTGATAAAAGATTGATAAACGATTTAACTACCGCATTTCTAAAAAGCTTCGGTGTTAAGATGAGAAATCCGAGAGTGTGTCGCACAATAAGCGATAGTATTGCATGTTGGCATCGGAAAGTTAGGAAGCTTTTGAAAGCGTTAGTATTTGGAGAATGGATAAGAGAAACGGAGGAAAATAAATTCGTGAAGGGATGTGTGTTTAATCTCACGAACAGGTTAAAAAGAGGTCGAGTTTTAGCCGTTGAAAATGTGTCAGAAAAACGAGAAAAGAGGAAATTTTGGTTTGACAGAAAGGCGGTAAAACGGAAGCTTAATGTGAAAGATGAGGTTTTAGTTTTAACTACCAGAAAGCCAAATAAAATGTCAGATAGTCGGATAGGGCCGGGAAGAAAGAAGTCAATAATTACGGAAACAAATTGTATTGTGAATGTTCCTGGGAGGCGACAGAAATCCCAAATTTCTCACTTGAGTTTAGTAAAGCCTTACAGAAAACGGGTGGAGTTAGCAGATATCTTAACGCGGGAAATAAACGCACTTGAGGAATTCTGTTTACCGTATCTAGATGATATGGCGTTTTTTTCAGACAGTTGGGAGGACCATATGCGTCATCTAGAAATAGTATTAAAAAGGGTGAATGACGCGAAACTAAAAATCAAATTGGCGAAATGTAAGTTCGCTCAGAAAACCGTAAAATATCTTGGGCATATTGTAGGAGAGGGCAGACGGAGGCCAGCTGAGGCGAAAGTAAGGGCAATTAAGGAATTACCGGTTCCGAAATCGAAAACTGAAATTCGTAGATGTTTGGGAATGGCTGGATATTATTCCCGGTACATAAAAGATTGCATGGAGCGACGAAATGGGAAAAGCCTTTGAGACTTTGAAAATGAAACTTACTGAAGAACCGGTGCTTTACGCTCCTAATTTTCAGAAAGAATTCATAGTACAAACTGATGCTAGTGACTTAGGTATTGGCGTGGTTTTGGCTCAAAGAGAGGGATCGGAAGAGCACCCCATAATATATTTAAGTCGCAAATTTGCTGATAGTGAGAAAAGTTTCTGCGCCACTGAAAGAGAGTGTGCTGGAATTATTTTTGCGATAAAAAAGTTAAGGCATTATATTGATGGACAAAACTTTTCTATCGAAACCGATCACAATCCTTTGGTATTTCTAAAAAGAAATTCTGGAAATAATCCCAGGTTATTAAGGTGGTCCTTGGCTCTGCAACCTTATAATTATGCCATTTCTCATCGCGCAGGCAAAGACATTCCGCATGTTGATTGTCTGAGTCGAGTTTAATGAGATTTCTTGATAAACTTTTGTATATAATTATTTTAAGTTCTTTTTTTTTATTTCACTGTGTTTTATTTCATTATATGTTCATGATTTCTTATCAGAGTGCGCAAAAAAAAAAAGGAAGGTAGTACTATCTTATTCATGTATGTTTTATTTCTTGCCACTCTGATGTAATTTGAGCTTGCAATTCTTTATCCGACTCTTAGAGATTCTTAGTGTTTCACCCTTAAGAATCGTTTGAGGAGGGGGTGTTGTAAAGAATTGGGCCTCCTCATCCAGGTGCGCGATGTGTCATTCTAGCATTTCCTGTGAGTACACTTAACTGCATACCTTCCCTCGCTATTTTTGCTTTGAAGACTAGCAGACGCCGAATTCTATTGTACTGTGAGCGGAAAGTTCGGACAGTGATGTAGTGGTAAGGCGTACCCAAAGAGGGGTCTTATGCTTTGATCCTTGCCGAGTTCGTGGGAAACAGTGCATCTGCGAGAGAAGCGATCTCTGCACACGATTTTTAGGATTGCGCCCGAAACTTTGCCCTTTGTCTTAGAACGTCCAATGACGGACTTAGTGAAAACGAAACAGAGGGATCTCAAGGCTACTGAGAGGCTGGAGAGTTTCGAGGGGTCCGCCTCGACAAAATCCCCGCCCCTAGAAGAAGTTCTCCTGCGAGAATGCAAAAGTGAGAGAGGACAGTTTTTGAATAGATCTGAACGAGAGTGGTGACTCTCTGGAAATAGTGAGGTCTGACCTCTATTTAATTGATACGGCAGGTATCAGGTGAAAATCCCAGCGAAGTGAAAAAGCACGACAAGTGCGATAGTGAGAGTTCTTTAACTCTGAAGCATCGTGATTTAGTATATTTTTCCGAAGAGAAGGAACGGACGAGCCCTGTTCCGAATGAACTTTCTTTAGAAGTTACGACAGACAGTAATTTCCTGAGACTTTTGATTGATCGAGCTGCACTCAGAGTCAAGAGAACATTAATTTATTAGCGATTGACTCACGGAAAATAATTAAATGCTGTATTGACGTCTTGTATATATTTTTCATTAGAATTAACATTGTTATACAATAAAATTCTATTTTCTAATTTATGCGAGAAATTCTCTGTGCCAACGATCCGATCTCGCTACCACTCACCATCTTTTATCGGGTCGGTATAGAGGAGTTACTACAATACAATAGTGAAAATCGAACAAAAATCGCGATCGCAGCGCTTTCTTCGTCGAAATATCTCCAAATTCAACTGGGACCTGCAGGTTATAAGTCAAAAACATAGAAAAATGTTTTTGTTCAATTATCTTCATAACTCCATACACTTTTCGATGATACAATAGTGAAAATCGAACAAAAATCGCGATAGCAGCACCCCCTTTCGTTGAAATATCCCCAAATTCAAGTAGGACCTGCTTACCATAGCCAAAAACATAGGAAAAAATTGTGGTTCAATTTGAAGCATAACTTCATACACTTTTCGATGACACAATGAGGACGGACAGACAGACATTTTGTAAAAACATGTTTTTTGGAATCTCTGATCCCTAAAACATGTAAATCTGTCTAAAACTGGAAGTCGAAAAAAATTTCGATTACAATATTTTCTTCTATTATAGATAGAAGAAAGTAAAAAACTATAAAAGTTTCTGAATAGTAATCATCGCTTTATTTAATGATCGATTTTCTGTGATTAAATAAAACATTTTTTATTTAAAATATATACCAGAATTTCCGAATAGTTATTTAATTACGGAAAGGCTGTCATTAAATAAAGCTAACCGAAAATTTTGGTAGGTATTTTGAATGAAAAAACGCTAGCCGCGCGATCCCAGCTTGCAGAATTGCAATCCAGAAATGTCATCGAGGTTATATTTATTCCTCGAAAAGTTACGTTTTCCAGTCAACAACAAAATCCACACAAAACGATTTTGCCTTTTTATAAAATTGTTTTTCGAAAAGCATGGTTTCAATTATAGGTCCATTCAGGGACGGCTTTAAAATGGCGCAAGGTCTCCTGAGTACTACAATGGAGAGTACGCAAAATATTTGATCTGAGATAAAGACCTATAAAATATCATCCTAAGAACCGATGAAAAAATATCTCTCTCAGGGCGCGGGCGTAGCACATGGGCAGCAGCTTTAGTAGCCACGGCACGCCAGGGCTATTAAAATTTTCCCTAGGTGCCCGTTTTCTATCCTCAATCGTGTGCAAACACGTCCGCTTTGGTTTCCGATTCTGAAAATTCCTTCGATGTATCTTCAATTTCTTTCTGATAATAAGAAACCTTCTCTTTTGCTACCTGTCTACTAGTTGGTGATTATCCCTAAGGAAATTCTCGAAATTACTTCGAGATTTTCCTATAATTCTGATTGGTTCACTAACCAGAATACAGGTGTGTGAGAAAATATTGGAGCGGCTTAGGAGTGCGAAATTTTCCTTGGCTGAGGGCGCACCGAGCCTTCGGGCCGATGGGCCGGCGGGACAGTCTGAGCCTGTACTAAATAAATGTTTCTTTAATGAGTTTCGAAGCATTCTTTATTGGACTATTTTAGAAATAAAGAAACAAGTGGTTTTATATAAGGAAAGGGCATGTTTGCAAACAAGCACTTCCGTCAAACAATCTACCACTACATTTTTGTCGTAGAGATCATTGCAGGAATCGCCATGGCGACGTAGGTAAATGGTCAATCATATCATAGACCTGTTTAACGTAGATCAATCAAATCGCCCCATCTGATGTGTACAGTAAGAGTGATCTAGAGCGAACAAGTTTTTCTTGCTATCCAATAGTAATTTAACCAACAGCGATGTCAGCTGCCCTTTCCTTATACAATAAATGTTTTTTAAATACATGTTGCAATAATTCTTGAGACGTGAATTGCATTCAGAACTGAGCAGATATAGGCGACAATAAGTCTTTGTAATATTTTTCACCCATGAAGTTTTTTCTCTTTTTGAAAGACTGTAAAAACATCTACGTCCTCAAGCTTTTCTAAAGCACAATCTCAAACAATTATGGTCGACAAGCTGAAAAAGCTTGTTTTATTAGAATGTTTGGTCTAATTATTTGTTATATTTAAAGTAAAAGTAATGCTGCGTGAATGGTTACATATAGCGGAATTTTTTCGATCGGTCATTAAAATAAGAAAGTGTCTATAATGTACTACCGTCATATCAAATGCCTTCTGTATATGCCCTGTTGAGTTATTCCTTGTTCAAAGATATTTTAAATACATCCTTGCGGGGAAATCCCAAGTTTGTAATACCGCTTCTCCGTTGAAGATGCTCTATATCCGCCGTTTCCTCTCTAATATCCCAACGTAATCAACTTTCAAAACTGGTATATGTATAAACTCGGAAGATATTTAAACTATTCTATTGTATAGAGCTATCTCAAGCGCGCGATATGTACAGCATGGTTACAGTCTGCATAAACACAAAAGCAAAAGTAAACCCCAACCCAGAGTTCTCGATGTCTCTTTTTAGCTGTTGCCAGATACTAATATACGCAGATATAATATCACATCTCCTCTTTAAAAGTAATTTCCACCAATCATTTTACACTTTCGAGTAACCTAACTTACAAATTTTCACCATCGACTCTATGAAACCATTACTTTGAGCATGTTTTGGACTGGATGTTATGATAGAAAACTGGTAATTATTGTCAAATTTTCTATATTTAGAATCTATTATTCTTGAGAAAACTGTATATCGTTATCACTTCTAACCACCTTTGGAGTACCGTGGCTTGCAAATACGGACTTCATGTGACTACTGCATCCCAAATAAGATTCTCCAACTTTGCCACTTCAATATATGTATAGTAATCCGCCATTATAAGATACCAGTTACCGCTTACTTTGAGAAGATCAACTACAACTGTTTGCCAAGGTCTATTTGGAAATGCTGATGGAAGTAGTAAAGTCTCTTTAAAATATTTTTGTTGTTGAATACACTTGTCACAAAACAGACTCACGAGCTCTGATCCTGCATTTTATTATTCAAAAACGAACATCGTGCATTCTATTTAATATTTCTTCTCGCAATTTCAAAAGTACAATAATCCTTTCGGCCGGAAAAAATGACTGATGGTGTAATCTCCTATATTTTATGCCATTATCTTTTTGAAGATATTGGATCTTGGTTCTCTAAATATTTGCGAGTTAGATTCACACCATAATCGAACGTTCTGCAGCCTCCTTATTCTCCAGATCTGGCATCAAATGACGTTTTCTGTGGGATCTCATAAATATGATAGTTTACCAGACGCCATCTAATTTCAACGAAGAGTTGAAGCAGCGAATAACAGAAGGTTGTAATAACATTTCACCAACCACATTTAAGACAGGGAATTTTTGAAGTGACTCTACTACTGCCAAGAAGTAGGATGCAGTCATTTTAAACCTCTTTTGGGTTAAATTTTTTCCCCCTTTTCATGAAATTAAGAGTTAAAACATTAATTAATCATAATTTCTTTAAGGAATATCGTAGGACATTTTTTTGTTAACTTATTTGTCTTGAAAAGATCTTTTCAACGATAAAACACAGAATCCCCTTATTATTTAAAATTTCAAAGTTGAATCCCCCATCGGCCACCCGTACTAGACAGACCATTTTTTTTTAACCAGAGGAGGTCCCCTTTGAATTCATTGAGAACGTATTGCAGCGTTTTCTGAAATTCCAAGATATTTCCGAGATAAGGCAGAAGATTGTGACTTCTGGTGGGCCTGGGTATTCTTTTAATTTTGAAATGATAATTAATACATATTTTTTAATTTGATGTAACTGTTATATAGCATTGTTTACAAAACTTATATTTTATACCTTTTTCCAAAGATTATATTTTCCAATGTATTTGTTTCATTAAAGTATTAATGTAATGTATGTTAAAATATTATTCCACTCTTTCAGATGAAGAAAATAACCGTATAAACTAAATCTATATTAATAAAAGACAGATATTTGCCTGTGTGTCTGTACGTTGGTGATGGTTAGGGTTAAATCTACCGCACATAGAGGTATGAAAATTTGGATAAGGATAGACGAAGACAGGTCTGAATGCAGCTGAGGATCAGATTTTTCATTTTTTTATAATTAGCCGAGATATTACTTAAGAACCCTAATGAACATTGCAAAATGGTGAACTTCCGCTGTTCTGCCGATTGAATTATACAAAGCGAGTATCCATAGGAGTAATAGAGAATAGTAAATATATGAGTTTAAGAAATATATCGAATCATGAATCCGATTGAATTAAATCGGATTATGGAAATATTCACATATTTTAACGTTTTGAAGGTGTACAATATGTTTAATTTTGAAATTATTTTTTTAAATATCGCATTTAGTCCGCATGACAGATATTATTATGACAGAATATAATAGCGGGCTTCGCCAGCTATCGGGCTGGTTTAGATACTCGAAAAAACGAAAAAATAGACCGGTACATTTTTACTTTATAAGAAACGTGACTTTTTTTTTTGTTGTTGCTAAATGAAATTTATTTGGATTTATTAAAGAAAGGATAAAGAGTTTTGAAAGGAATATTAAACGAAACCCTTTGAGCGATCTTCGATCACACTTACCCTTTTGTTTCCTTTTTTCTGCAGTTTTAAAATGCTAACTTCTTTTCCTGGACGGAAATAGAAGTAAAAAATAATAAAAAATACCCACTTATTCCTATTACTTTTCTGGTTCTCACAATATCTTTGGTTTAACAAAATATTAATATTTACTGCTTCAAATAAATTATTTTCTGGATGTCGTTTCACAGATTCGCCAGCCATTCTTTTCCTCTCTCAATGCCTTTGAAGATACCGTCTCCCATTTTAAGGGAATTGTGCTCTCGAGTATTTTCGGAGGTGTTTTCATTTCTGTTTATGTCCGGGGGCACCTTTACATTTCCAACACCAAATAATTGTCAATAATAGAAGATATAATTTCGCATTCTAAAAGAGCGCGGGACGGGTTTTGTATTCTTTTAAGTTTTCTTGGGAACTTTTGGACATAATTGAAAGTATATATCTAAATGTCAGAAATTAAATCTGTAATTCCTTATAGTTCGTTTAGAAAGATTTTCGTGTAATAAATATAAAATCATACAAATTCGAGGTTTGTTTGCAAAAACAGACCGGGGCGTGCGTAGCACGATGTACGCTGTCAAAGGCAGTGGGGCCCCCAACTCTATGTTCGTTTGGATAAATTTTCGTTTAAAACTATAAAATCGTACAAATGCGAAAGTGTACGCTGCCGAAAGCAACGGAGCCAACAACATTAGGTTCGTTTGGAAAGAACATCGCTTAAAAATAGGAAATGAAAACAGACCGGAGAGTGCGTAACACCCCCCTTTGTACGCCGCCGAAGGCATTGGGACCCCAACTCTAGGTTTGTTTAAATAGATTTTTGTTTAAAAATATAAAATAATACAGATTCGAGAGGCAGTTTGGCCAAATTAGGTTCATTTGGAAAGATTATCGTTTAAAATTAGAAAATCAAAACACGCCCGGTGTACGCTGCCGAAGCCCCCAACTCTATGTTCTTTAGGATTGGTTTTCGTTTAAAAATATAAAATCATACAAATTCGAGACTGTACGCTGTGTGAAAGTGGGACCCCAGTATTAGGTTCGTTTGGATAGATTTTCGTTTAAAAATATAAAATCGATTTTAGGTATATATAAGGTTATTATCCCAAACCTGGGGAACGCCGGGTTGGTCACCCAGTGTACAAAAGAAAAAAAAATACAGATGGTCATTTCTTAAAGTGATCGGAGGGAGGGGGAGGGTGCAGAAACGAATTATTGCTTCTTCACCTTCTAAATGAAATATACCCGGCCCTGATTTTAACCTACAAATATTTTAACAGAAATCGATTTCTAGAGGCTTTTAATATGCGCATACGAAATTGCAGTTCACTCCTCCAAGTTGTTTTTAAGTTATGCTTAAAAAACCACTAGTACTACGCTACACTTTGAGGGCCTTATGCTTATTAAAAATATATATTAATTTCATAAAGACTATATTGATTAGTGTAACAGCGGTCTGTATTGTTTGATGGAATATTTAAAAATTATGTCGCGTTTTTCTAATGATATTTTCTACTGAAAAGTGTTAATAAATTTGTATTAAATCTAAACCTTAAAGTAATTGACATAACTTTTGAGACCGCCCTAAAATTAGTCCAATTTTTTATTTTGAAAATCCCCAAAACTATTCATAAAAATATGAGGAAAATTTATATTTATTTAATTTGAGGGTCCAAATTCATATTCAAAATTAATGATTATTAAAGAAAATTTATTCATTTTTTAATATGGAATGGAGACGACTCTCTGAACTTTACACACACATATGTATATAAGATGAAATTACTTATGAAACTCAACCATAAAATTTGTAAAATATACTATTTAAGTGTATATAACTATAATATAAAACAAAATGAAAATTTTATTAATAATCAATTTAAAATAGTATGGACAGTGCTGCTCAATTAGAGAATTTTTTTAATTTTAAAAAAATCCCTGACGGCTCGGCCTACAGGCACAGGTAGATTTCGAAGACACAGACCGTGGGACGCCTGTTTGTTGGCAATTGCAAAATAAATTACCTTTTTGCCATGATGCGACATGGGAACGCCCACTTCGAAATTTACCTTGTCTGTAGGCGGAGCCGGCAGGGATTTTTTTTTTCTAAAAAAGTTTCTATAAAAGTTTTAGATAATATTAAGAGGATTTATAATAAATTCAAGCGGATATTTGATATCTTGTGAGTTAGCGAAGTTATGAATTTTTTTCTTCTGAAACTCCTCTCCCCGTCACCCCCCCCTCCCTTGGGACCATTTTTAATGATATCAAAAATCTGTCATACATAAAATTTCGGCCCTTTTCCTAGAAGTAATAATAACTTTAAACGAATTAGATACGTATCATAATTAAGAAGGTATGGGTTTTTTCTGTTTTCACAAAAAGGTCCTCCCCCCCCTTGGTTCGATTTTGCCCATTAACGAACTTGACCGAGATTTTATGCCCTTTGATTTTATGTACCAGTTTGGAAGAGATTTGTGCAGAATTATTGAAGTTATCGTGTCCATAAAAAAGTGATATAGATAGATAAAAAGTTTTGAACTGGGGTGGTTTTGGGTTCTGGGAGTCATAATCGGCGTAGTTCTGCAAAAATTTTTCAGAAATTCCAACTTAGGGGAGAATGTGTAGTATATCTTACGAAATCTACCTAAACACTACCAGAATTTCGGATAAGTAATCTTTGCTTTATTTAACCACTTGCATTGGAAAAACGTGTCATGCACTTAGAGATGTTTTTCTGAATAAGTTGGATAGCTGCCAACTCTCGTACCACTATTTTCTAAAAGCAATATCCGTCTTATTTGAAGACAGAATTCTATGATTAAATAAGACTGTTAAAAAATAGTGGTACGAGACGTGGCAGCTTTGCAACAAAATTCACAAACACTTCTGGAAGCGCATGACAGCGTAAGTAGTTAAATAGAGCAAATATTACTGTTTGGAAATTCCGGTAGTTATTTTTGATAAAACAAAAGGGTATAAATCGGAAACACTAAGTATGGATGATGATATTAATGTGAAAAGTTTACATTTAACCCTTTCAGGGGCGGTGGTACGTTTATGAAACCACTTAATTTTAATTCCCAAATACCACAATGGCACCAGAATTTTATTGTAAAATTTTCCGTTTATTATGTATGTGAAATATTGCTTTTTTTTATTTCCAGATAATTTAGTTGGTAAATTCCGGTGTCGTTCATCCATTTCCCCATTTTAGCAATGGAAGCGCTTTGCCCCTGAAAGGGTTAAAGAAGACATAACTACCGGTCCCTTTGCCTACTCCCATTTGTAACATTTTAGCAATTAAGAAATATATATATATATATTTTATTTTGCTTACTACTTATAAAATGCATGTCATGCAAAATTAAGCACTCGGGTGTGTAATCAAAATCTAGATTATAATCTTAGACAAATTTAAATGGCAGTCTCTCATGATTTGAATTTTTTTTATCAATCTTTTATCTATCTATCTACCAGATATGCAATCACAGTTTATCTTACGACACGAGCGAAGCGAAAAGCAAAAGTCACCACATACTTATCAACAAATTTAAATATTGTACTCTGATTTTTGACGTCAATTCATGATGTAATCGATATTGAACAAATGAAAATGCTTTCAAAAAATTCAATACCATTAACAAAGATTTCGCATAGTGATAGCAAGATCGGATTGAACGAAATCTCGGTTTTAACGAGTAGAGAAAAGGAAATGGTAAGCTTAATATAAAAATACATTGGAGAAAACATACTTTATGTACAATATGACGTGCATAGTATTTATCGTCCATTTAAAGGGACATGTAGCCTCCATGGTCATGAGAAACTCGTTAATTTTTTTGAAATTTAATTTAACTAGTTGTTATGGCAACAGAAAAAATATTCCATTTGAAGTGCAAGAAAATAAACGTCGTTTGATGAATTTAAAAAGAATTTTTTTCGTATTCTTATTATTTAAGTTATTATATATTTTAGTTAAAAAGTCTGTTATTATGTTGTGATGTAGTAGTAAAAAGAATTACAATTCGCATCTCAACAGACACACAAAATATTTCGGATACAGTACTGCCTATTAGCGATAATTGCTGAAAGTAAGTTTTCAGTTGTTCAGCTCTTTAACTAAAGTTTTTCAGACTACGTGATGTGTATAAATGCTAAAGATCACATACATGGCTACATAAAATAATTCATACACATAGATATTATATACTTGTAAGACTTTTTTTTTTTTTTTTTTTTTTTTTTTTTTACAAAAACTCTACATAGAAAAAAACAAACATAGTAAGCGAAATTTGTTGTTGCATTCCTATTGTTTAATCTCTGCCACTTTCTATTTCAAATATCGCAAAAAGTTTCTAGTTTCATTTAGCAATAAAATTGATTTTTTCCCCATTATTACTATATTATTGAAAAATGCATAGCAATAAATCATTGTTTTAACAAATAATATCGATGCAGATTACTTACAAAACTATTTATTAGCACAATTCTTCCTTTACATTAGTTAAACAAGAGGGTAAGTGTGATCGAAGATCACACAAAGGGTTTCGTTTAATATTCCTTTCAAAACACTTTATTCTTTCTTTAATAAATTCGAATAAACATCATTTAGCAACAACAACAAAAAAAAAAGTCCTGTTTTTTATAAAGTAAAACTTTACCGGTCTATTTTTTTCGTTTTTTCGAATATCTAAACCAGCCGGATAGCGGGCGAAGCCCGCTATTATATTCTGTCATAATAATATCCGTCATACGGACTAAATGTAATATTTAAAAAAATAATTTCAAAACTAAATAAATTGTACACCTTTAAAATGTTAAAATATGCAAATATTTCCATTAGGATTTTTATCACGATTCAATATGTTTCTCCAACTCATATATTTACTATTCTCTATTACTCATATTGATACTCGCTTTGTATTATTCTCAAACATTTGGAAAATTCGTTAAACTTCCAATATGACGTCAGATTTTCTTTTTAATTCTCTAATGACGTGATATTAATCTGCTTTGAATACATACACATACACATATTCATACTCCTTGTATTATTGAGAAATCAGACATTTTCCGTTTTATTACCACTATGACGTCAATCAATGTTATTTCATATTTATCTTTTTTTCAATTGGTTAAACTTTTTATTTCATTTTTATTTTTCACGTGGAAATCGTCTGATAGAAAATTAATTATTGTAGAAAGAATTTCATTGTGGATTTTAAATTTCTGGCATCTGCTATAACGAAAAATGTTTAAATTTAATAGGAAAAGGCTGTTAGAATTTTGGGTTTTTTATCTCTATTTATTAAAATAATACGAATTTTTCAAATTTTAATATTTTGAGCTCTTTACAGCTAGTATTCATCTATATACACAAAGTTTCAACTTTATAAGTTATATAGTTTTTGAGAATGGCTCTGTGACGGACAGACAACGGAGCGGGAGTAATAGGATTTCGTTAAATGAATGAAACCCTAAAAATGAAGTGAAACAGGCTATCCAAGGAATCTGCAAACAATATATTAAAATAAATTAATAATTTACGCTGCTCTTCTAAATGAATTTCACAATTGACGCTTTGTAGCAATCACTGTGTAGCAATCGACAACATACCCAAAAGTCGATGTTACTTGTACAGTGGGCCTTAAAAGACGATTTTATTTATTGATTTTATCTCCCAACACAGCAGTTAATATAAATAGTTCATAGAATTCTTAACAGACGGCGATACTGATTTAATTTTTCATGCCAAAGTTATATTTATCATTTGAGTAATTTTATAGTGTTTTTGCTAAAATGAACTTCGTTAATTTTGAACGTCCAAAAATATTTTTTTACAAAGGAAAGTTTGTATACTTTACAATTTTGTATTAGAAAATTGACAATATTTATGAGAAATGTGTAATTTTCTTTTTACTGCAGATATGAAAAACGTTACCTTTTAGTCAATATATATATATTTTTTTTTATCTGGAGGCACGGCAGTGCCTCCGCCAAATCGAGAAAGCACAGCAGTAAGCATACTTTTCTGGAAGCAACTCAGGGCACTTTTGACACCCCCCCCCCTATATCGCTGCGCTGGAGTATCCCAAAAATTTGAAACTTCTTATATATATAGAGTATGTGGCAAATAGGACCAAAATTTGAAATTTTTCGATTCTGTCTTTTCTAGTGCAGACGATATATGAACTTAAAGTGTCGTTTTTTTGTTACTCACTCACTCACTGACTCTCGCGTCATCAAAAAGATTGGGTAGATCCCACAGCCATAGAAACTTAAAATTTGGAATGAAGCTAGTGTTTCGGATACAAAGAAAGGAAAAATTATAAAATCCGGAAACTTCCAAAAAAAAACATTCGAAAATTCAACAAATTCGAACAAAATTGAAAATTGAAAATAACACGATCTTGTAGTCTTAAAAACTTTAAATTTGGTGTGAAGGTAGTGTTTAGAATTCAGAAAAAAACCCATCAAAAACCCCAAAAAAAATCCGAAAATAAATCGAAAAATTAAAAAAATCGAAAAAAATCGACAATTTTCAAATAATCCGATTTTGTTCGCTAGAAACTTGGAATTAGGAATAAAGGTAGTATTTAGGATGCAAAATAAAAAAAAAATTAAAAAATCCGGAAAATTCGAAAAAAAAATTCAAAAATTCGAATAATTCGAAAAAAACAAAACAAAATTAAAATAATTTGATCTTTTAGCCTTAGAAACTTAAAATTCGTGGTAAAGATAGTGTTTAGTATTCAGAATAAGTTAAAATAAAAAACACAATAAAATTCGAAAATAAAATAAAGAAATCGAAAAAAATCGGAAAAATCGAAAAATAAGGAAAATTTGAAAATAATTCGATTTTATAGCGCTAGAATCTTGAAATTTGGAATAACGGTAATATTTAAGATACTAAATAAGGAAAAATTAAAAAATATGGATAATTAAAAAAAAATTGAAAATTTCATAAATTAAAAATTAAAAAAGAAGAAAAAGAAAGAAAAAGTGAGGAATTGAAAATAATATGATCTCGTAGTCTTAGAAACTGTAAATTTGGTGTAAAGGTAGTGATTAGGATTCAGAAAAAGAAAAAACAAAAACACAACAAAAATCGAAAATAAAATAAAAAAATCGAAAAAAAAAAAACGAAAATTTGAAAATAATTCGATTTTGTAGAGCTAGAAACTTGAAATTTTGAATAAAGATAGTATTTAGGATACAAAAAAAGAAAAAAAGAAAAAATCTGTAAAATTCGAAAAAAAAATTCGAAAATTTGAAAAATTGAAAAAAATTCGATTTTGTAGCTTTAGAACTTAAAATTCGGCGTAAACTTATTGTATAGGATACAGAAAAAGGAAAAATTAAAACACAATAAATTCGAAAATAGAATAAAAAACTCGAAAAAGATCGGAAATTTCCAAAATAATTCGATTTTGTAGCGCTAGAAACTTGACATTTGTAATAAAGGATATAAAATAAGAAAAAATTAAAAAATCCAGAAAATTTGAAAAAAAAAAAAGAAAAATAATTTGATCTTGTAGTCTTATAGAAACTTAAAATTTGGCGTAAAGGTAGTATTTACTATTCAATAAAAGAAACAATTAAAAAATTCGTTAAATTCGAAAATAAAATCGAAAAATCGAAATATCTTTAAAAAATCGAAAATTCGAAAACAATTTGATTTTGTAGTGCTAGAAACATTACTTTTAAGATAATTGTCCTATTAGCTAGTACACCGCCCCTAATTGTTTTATGTTATTTCCCCCGGATTATGGTTTTCTTTTCTTTCGTTTACGAATTTCGTTATAGAAAAGTTCCGCAATAGACTGGCTACGTTATAGGCGATTTCTTTATAGACAGGTTTGTTTTCTTTCACAGTTTATTTAATTTGCATATGAAATATTGATTGTTAAATGATGTTAGCCCCACAAAAATTTTCACAGCTCTCCCTCCCCTCCCGACAGTACTGGCTGGTTATGGCTTGATAGTCCTTTCTAAAATAAAATCATGGTGACTCTAAAATTCCCTTGATTTATCTCTAAATTGAACCTAAATGATCCTAAGAAGACGGATCAAAGAATTACTATATTGGCATGACAATTAGGTAACTTAGAATTAAAATCGAAATATCAATAAATATTATAACAAGTCGAAAGTTTGAAAATAATTCGATTTTGTAGTCCTAGAAGCTTGACATTTGGCAGAAAGGTAGGGTTTAGTATAGAAAGTAAAAAAAAATTAAAAAATCCGTAAATGAAAAAAAAAAAAAAAAAAAAAAAAAAAAAACATCAAACAAATGAATATAGTTTGATTTATTTGAAATTTCCGGAAATTTTAATTTTGGCTTTCTTTTTATACTAAAAAGTACTTTTATGTTACATATCAAGTATCTAGGGCTGCGAGTAATATCTCAGATGGATAGCACCTTTCCTGGAAGCAATTGAGAGTACTTTTGACACTCCCCTCTCCCATAACTTAGTGCTTGCCTATAGGAACCTGAAATTTCTTTTTATCTGCAGTACTTTAAAAACGAAACTAAAACTTCAAATTTTTGATACCTGTAAATAATAGGAACAGAGTGTGGGCTTAGCGAAAATCAGTGGATGATCTTCAAAAAGAACCTAAAATCAAGAAAAGGAGGATTACTTACAAAAAGAAGTGAAATCTCATCAAAAACGTCACCTGTAAAAAATGCAGCTAAGTCTCGTGACTCTTTTTCCGTAAAAAGTTCTGAGATCGTGTAAGTGTAAAGTCAAGTTTAGCTATCTTATTAACTCTGAAATTTTCATTCACAAATTACTCCTAGTCTCTACATCTTCAGTTAAATATTATTTTGTGACTTGGCAATTACGTAGCACGAGAATGAGATGTATATACCGGGTGTCCCACAAATGACTGATGGATTTTAAAATTCAATAACTAGCAAACGGTGACAGATATTTAAAAAATTCTTGCAGGAGGGTTATGTATGATGTCGGGAGTTTTTTTACTGTGATTCTTGATTTGAGTTCGAATTTCAAACAATAGATGGCGCTGACAGCGGTAGGCGCTCATTAGAGGCCGAAACTGACGTCACTCAGCATTGATGCGAAGAAAGGAGATTAAGGCTATGGAGTGGATCTCATTCGCCAGTACAATCTTGCTCTTAGGCCCCGATTCTGAACTCATTTAATATGATTTCAATGGAATGAAATGTTGCCATGGAAACAACAAATTCTTTGATAGTGGAATACAGCGTTCAGATCAGGGCATGAATTTAACAAGCAGTATTCGAGTTGCAGGCGATTTTACATTTATGAAGTTTTATTTTCTCGGATTAAATTACTTTTTACGGCCTGATTTAAAGAATATTTTGTTCATCGTATTTTAAAACTACTAGGTGAAATAAACCATTTTCAATAAATAGTGTACACGCTTTTAAAAGTACTCACTAGCAGATATTGTAGCAAGATCTCTTCACCTAGTTTTAAAATATGATGCATAAAATATTCTTTAAATCAGGCCATAAAAAGTAATTTAATCCCGGAAAATAAAACTTCATAAATGTAAAATCGCCTGCAACTCGAATACTGCTTGTTAAATTCATGCCCTGATCTGAACGCTGTATTCCACTATCAAAGAATTTGTTGTTTCCATGGCAACATTTCATTCCATTGAAATCACATTAAATGAGTTCAGAATCGGGGCCTTAGAGCAAGATTGTACTGGCGAATGAGATCCACTCCATAGCCTTAATCTCCTTTCTTCGCATCAATGCTGAGTGACGTCAGTTTCGGCCTCTAATGAGCGCCAACCGCTGTCAGCGCCATCTATTGTTTGAAATTCGAACTAAAATCAAGAATCACAGTAAAAAAACTCCCGACATCATACATAACCCTCCTGCAAGATTTTTTTAAATATCTGTCACCGTTTGCTAGTTATTGAATTTTAAAATCCATCAGTCATTTGTGGGACACCCGGTAATTAGTCTTAATCAAATAAAACCATGCCATCCCATAACATATTTAGGTGTAATAACTTCCCTGTGCGTATATAATTAGTCTTAATCATATTATCTCATCCCATCCCATAACATAGTAAGGTGTAATAACTTCCTGTGCTGCGTAATTGCCAAGTCACAAAATAATATTTAACTGAAGATGTAGAGACTAGGAGTGAAATGTGAATGAAAATTTCAGAGTTAATAAGATAGCTAAACTTGGTTTTACACGATCTCAGAACTTTTTACGGAAAAAGAGTCACGAGACTTGGCTGCATTTTTTACAGGTGACGTTTTTGACGAGATGTTCTATTTTTAAAAATTATTTTTTACATGCAATGGTGCATTCTGCAATCTGAGTAAATATTTTTCAAATCGCAGTTGTTGAATCACAAAGAGTTAACAATGCAGTTGTCAATGCATTTGTGAGGAACTAAATTTTAAATTTATCTAATAACGGGAAATAGGTGTCGAAATTTTAAAAGAGAGCTGAGGC
This sequence comes from Maratus michaelseni, assembly GCA_963931845.1. Taxonomy (NCBI): domain Eukaryota; kingdom Metazoa; phylum Arthropoda; class Arachnida; order Araneae; family Salticidae; genus Maratus; species Maratus michaelseni. The sequence continues at coordinate 36,471,273 of OZ007591.1, read as the reverse complement.
TGGAAGACCAATCGAAGGTCTAAATATTAATGGTCGGAAAAATCACACAATTTTTGGTCAATACATACTAGTTTCTACAGAAGTGGTCATTTGTAGGGGCACTGAAAAAAATCTTGCTTAGGCTGCCTAAAGCAGTTTGTATTCAATGAGTGTGAAAATCACAGCGGTAAACCTACGACATGAAATTCCAAAACCTCCGAAAGCGGCTGATGCGTCATTTTACCAATGTCATAACCCCCAGTGTTTCGAGTGGGATTTTTGAGTGCGGTAGCGTGTAAAACACGGGACTCAGTTCAACAAATAAAACTGTTAAATTTATTAAATTGAAGCGTTACAGACTATTGCTAAATACTAGCCGTTAAGGGGACAGATCACCTTTAAAATGGTCAAAAATTCAATTTTAAGGTTTTGATGTCAGTAAATAGTGCATTTTATTCTGAGTAGAAAGGTACCAATGTTTTTCAGAGGCGATAATTATTGACGAAGATATAAAGTAAAACGCAATCGTCATTCTTTGTTTTTGAATGGGGAGTGAAAACTTTAAATGCATTTAATTCACAACTAGAGATGGGAATGCTCGGAAAAAAACCGGAAACTTTGGGAAAAAAACTGGTTTTTTTCCGTTTTTTTCCGAAGGGGTATTTTTCAATTTTTCCGAATCGGGAAAATTGAAATTTAATTTATAAGATAATAAAGTCAAAATTTTATTATGGCTGCATTCTGATATTTTTTCTTTATATTTTTCAATGTTCTGTGTCTCCCATGAAAATGTTAACATAGAAAATATGATCTATAAGCATAATTTGAGTCCTTTAAAGGATCCTTTACAATTTTTTTACCATAAAACATAGGACCCTTCAAAAAATTCGAAATATTTTTCAATATCCATTCTGAATCCTCCAGAAATGTGATGATTTTAGAATAACAACACATGTCACATAACAGCTGAAATCGCCCATGAATCTCTTATCTAGCTGTATATACTGTAGTGGCCAAAATTGTAGAAACCTTTTGGGGAAAATGTTTTTTTGAAGTTTGATGGCTCTAACACCCAATATTTCTTAGTTATACCATAAAAGCTATACACCACTGGAAAGATAATTTAATCGAAAATATCATGCAATACAGTTTGTTCAATTCTAATTAATTTATCAAACGTTATAGCCAAATAATCAGAAAAGGGCAGTAAAATCTGGTTAAGTTAATGATAATAATTTTTCTTTTTCTTGAATGCAGCCAATGCATATGAATGTTTGGAGTGTCAGACAGATTCCATTTTATTTGGTAATGTGTCAATCTAGGGTAGGATTTCAAAAAAAATATATATATGCCATATTTTGGTACTTAAAGGAAGACTCGTCACTATTTTTAACACTTTCCAACCTAGTTGAAAAGTGTTTATGACTTCGGTTTGTTTGGCGGGATGGCCGTCTGTCCGTGCTCTAACTCCCGTAAATATGCGCGGATTGCTCTGCAATTTTTATATGTTATTGTCGTTATCTGTAGCATGTTCCCTATTTCAACGGAAGTGTGTAGCACTTATAGTTTTTTTTTACAGGGACACTCAAAAGAATTCCGTTACATTATGATCTATGGGGAAAATTCATTTGCGGTTTATTTTAATGATGTTACGCAATTTCAAACACATTGTAATTGATATATATCACTAAGGTGCATTACAAAAAGCTTAATATGGAATAGGGTGTGCATTAGCACTTAGAGTTACTTTACAGGGACAGTCAAAAGAATTCCGTTACATTACGTCTATGGAGAAAAATCGTCTGCGGTTTATTTAAATAATGTTTCACTATTTTAAACGCATTGAAATTTATATATATCACTAAGGTGCATTACAAGAGGCTTACTACTGAATAGTGTGTGTATAGCAGTCATCGTTCATTTACATGGACACACAAAAGAATTCTCTACTGCCTGTTAACAATAATTCCTGGAAGTGCGTTTTAAGTTACTGAACGCGGTTTTAAATTTAACTCACTTTTTGTCTATTACGTGGTGTGTATAAATTCTGTAGATCCTATACAGGGAAGCACAAAAGTTCGCGAACACATTTCCGTTTATTGAAGAAACTCCAGGAGGAGAATTTTAAACTGTGCTACGCGTTTCCTAACTGAACTAAAATTCAGCATCCTATGTAGTATATATACAAATTTATAGATCATATACAGGGCTGAATAAAAGTATTCGAATATTTTTCCGAATATTGTATATGTTGGAAATTCCTGAAATTACGTTTTTAAATATGTTATGCGTTTTCCCAATTGTTTACTTAGATGTTATCTTTCAGCTTATTAAACGGTATGATTTGTAAAATTATTTTAGAAGCGTTGGAAAGTGTTACATAATCTATGCTTGACGCGTGATGTTTCGTTCTTGTTTATGATTGCAATCAAGTTTCAATTGTCAAATCTAGTTTCAAGATTGCAATCAAAATTCCAATCATAATAAAATTAACAAAACATCACAAAGAGTTAATTAATTACCCAGAAATCAAGGTGTAACAATATTTTTTTAGTGTAGAAAGCTATGCTTATAAAGAAATTTGATGTAAAATTAAAAGTAAATTAACAAAGAATATGTCTAAGTCCAGCAAAACACGACTGGTAAAGACAGAAAAAGGTTCAGGAGAGCAATTGGCGGTAGAAGAGTGAGGTCACAGAAAACATTATCTTGGTGAAGGCAACATGAAATGGTGCACTGAAATGTGGAGTTGAATCAAAGTATACAGTTCTGTAGAGAATGCAGTCTAAATGCTAGAATTTCATGAAAAAAAAAAATTATAAATCAAATAAAGTTTGAAAATTGTAAACTGAGCAAAAAGGCATGTTTACTAGACAGAGAAATAGTAGGGTCATGTTATTTGGATTTTTAAAAAGTTTTTTTTTTATGGAATTCTAGCATTTAGACCAAAATACTGCATTCTCTACAGAACTGTATACTTTGAATCAACTCCACATTTCAGTGCACCATTTCATGTTGCACATACCGAGATGATGGTTTTCTGTGACCTATACACAGGGGCCTTAATCTTCTACCGCCAATTGCTCTCCTGCACATTTACGTCTTGTTTTGCTTGACTTAGACATTCCTTTGTTTATTTATTTCTAATTTTACTTCCAATTTCTTCATAACCACAGCTTTCTACACTTAAAAATATTGTTACACATTGATATCTGGGTAACTAATCAACTCTTTATGATGTTTTGTTAATTTTATTATGTTTTACTAGCTAAAAATTGAAAGACTGCAAAGAACTTTAGCAACTTTTGATAGCAATCATAAAAAATAGTGATAAAATTCCTCCTATACGTACCAAAATATGGCATACTAATTTTTTAAATAAAAAAAACCCTAGCTTTAATTGACACGTTACCGAATAAAATGGAATCTGTCTGGACACTCCAAACTTTCATATGCATTGGCTACATTCAAGAAAAATAAAAATAATTATCGTCAACCTAACCAGGTTTTACAGTCTTTTTCTGATTATTTGGCTATAACATTTCATAAATAATTATAATTGATCAAACTGTATTGCATGATATTCTTGAGTAAATTATATTTCCAATGGTATATATATATATTTTAGGTGCGTTCGTAATTATATAAATACGTAGCACCTATAGTCGTCGTTTGGTCCGTCCGTCTGTCCGTCCGTCTGTCTGTCTGTCTGTCCGCATATAACAACGCAAAAACTACCCAACCAAATGGTTTGCAATTTAAAATATATTATCTTTGCAGAATTTTGTCGAGACATTTCAAATTTTATTAAAATCGAATCAAAACTTTAGGAGATATTAGTAAAAATATTTATTAAGAAATTTGAAATTTTTTTTTTAAATCGGTGCTTTTTTGTTATAGGAGCTTCCGAAGTTTAATCGTCAAGCGACCGAGATACTTATTTTATGACAGAAATTAATCTGCAGACGATATAATTCATTTCACAGAATTAGAAATCATCAAGATCTGAATATTTATATAACTAGCTGATACATATATATCTGAATATTTATATAACTAGTTAAGATATTTGTATGAACAGTGTCATAAAATATATACTTAACTAGCTGTTTAACCCGTTCTACGCACGGGATATCATGAATTTAATTCTAAAACGTGCGTACGAATGCACCTCGTTTGTAACGTTTGACGTACAATTTCCAACTTGTTTATTATTATTATCTGTACTAGTAATTGAACAAATGCAATTAAAATCATTTCAACAGAGACATGATATATTACAGACAATGGTGCTAAATTAAGCAAGAAAAGCTACTGTGAAAATTCTGAGACTGAAAGGCTAACTTTTAAAAAGCTGACTTTTTTTCTTTCTTTCTTTTTTTTTTTTTTTTTTTGTAATATATTCATGTAAAGTGAAAAACAATATTTTCTTTAGTATACAGAAATTAAAAAAATGTTTATTATTTTATATCTTTTAAGAAAATATAACTTATTTTTGAGAAACATTTGTAAGAAATCAATTTTTCCAAAATTTCCAATTTTTCCTGAAAAAAACTGGTTTTTTTACATCTCTATTCACAACAATGATTTTCAAACTTGCGCGCACGATTTCTCCAAAAATAATTTAAATAGAACCTCAATTTTTTTCAAACTTATTAATGTTGTAACAATGAACAAAATGAGCTAGAATCTTTTAATTTGGTCAATAAATTAAAAACGCATTTTGAATGCGCTTTTCGATGAATTACAGTTAATTATTTTTTAATTTATTGACCAAATTAAAAGATTCTAGCTCATTTTGTTCATTGTTACAACATTAATAAGTTTGAAAAAAATTGAGGTTCTATTTAAATTATTTTTGGAGAAATCGTGCGCGCAAGTTTGAAAATCGTTGTTGTGAATTAAATGCATTTAAAGTTTTCACTCTCCATTCAAAAACAAAGAATGACGATTGCGTTTTACTTTATATCTTCGTCAATAATTATCGCTTCTGAAAAACATTGGTACCTTTCTACTCAGAATAAAATGCACTATTTACTGACATCAAAACCTTAAAATTGAATTTTTGACCATTTTAAAGGTGATCTGTCCCCTTAAGTACTTTTAATTTCGTGAGTAAGAGCAGTTATTAGAACAGGACTAGGTGACGATAAATGGATAATAAAGTTCTTTCAAACACTCGTTAAAAGTTCACTAGATTAAATAACATTATTCTAGCCTTTAGGTTTCTCTTCAGAATATCTACTGTTCGGATACTCCTTAATCAGGGGTACAGCAGGGATTGCTGTCACTCCACGACACTTACTTAGCCTCTTTCGGCTAATTCTTTCAGAAGCAGGGAGAAGGGTTCACCCTCTCTTGACTCTCCAAAACAGAATGAGTGTTCTTTCTTTTCAATCTCTCCCTCCTCTATTCCTTTCGGGGGGGGGGGGGGGGACATGGGCGGTGAACTCCGTAACATTTTGTCCTATGGGATCGAACTCTCGTCTCCATTGGATCCCTGCGATTGCATCATGATCTCAAACGCGTCTGGGACCAAAATGCTACAATAAGAAAATCTTGGGGGGTCTATGTCATCCATTAAAGTCATATCAGGGTGCCACGATGTCTAGCTTATTTAAACTAGTAGTCGAAACTGTCACTAGAAAACACCGATGGGTGTCTTTGATCTCCCATCTGCCTGGGTGGCACTTATCTAACGTGGGAATGGACCTTATGATGCGAGAAACTATACTAGCTGGGATATTTAAGTCTCTCAAGATATCACACCAATTAAAAGTTGCCTCATAGTTGACGCCAGTCTCTCTAATCCAAAATATCTATATTGAACAGGACACTTATACAAATTCTAGCTTTTACATCCCCCTCTTTAATTACTTATTGGAAGACTAAAAAAAATGGATTAAAAAAAGAATTAAGTGAATATAAGTAAATTTGCTTCAGGTAAATCTACAAAAGATACCAGGAAAACGTAAAAAAATATAAAAGTTTTTTTTTAAAAGTATTTTCTCCTCAACTGAAATCTTTAGTGCATTTACTATTTCGGCGCCTGTATTTCATTTAAAATGTAAGCCTTTCACACATTTCATTTAAAATACATTGTAGTGGACTAGCAACTCTCTTAGAAAAGGAGTCTAGTTTTTTGAATGTGAACGTTCTGTCGGTATTAACCTGTGTGCGCAAGAACGACATCTGTACTTTATTTTACTTTAATTTTACGAAGTGTATTTGTGGCTGTCGGAATCTCCAGTTATTGGTTTTCGCTGGGGTTTTATGCAAATTGAGCTATGGTGGTTAGTCTGCAGAGTATAAAAGCAGAATCAAAAGTTCGTATCAGCGGATTTGGGTCGATACCTGCCTCTTGAGGATAAGTGTAAGACCAGCTGCGAGTGTTGGAGATAAAAACATGTACGTGTTCCGGACATCGAAAAGTTTGGAGTTTGGCTAAAGGCGAGTTGCAGTTTGGTAAGAGTGAACTTTTTTTATAGTTCAATAAAGTTTTTCGGCAACCACGGGTTGCTAGTTGCATTTTATCTAGTTTGAAAAGTGTGAACTAATCTTTGTTTATAGCAATAGCCGTGTTTGAAGCTCGAAATTATTAGTGAATGTATGTGAGCCGTCAGAGTTCTTTACGTAAGTAAAATTTCTTGAATTAGTAATTTTCTAATTCTTCGTATTATTGAATATTGATCCAAGGACAAATTATTGTTAATTGCAGCGTATCGTACTCAAAATGCAATCCCTACCCAATTGGTTTTAAATAAAGTGGTTTTTACATATAAATCTGGTTATGTCTGTCTTCCAAAAGGACGACTTTGTCGGGCAGGTCACAGCATAATTTTAATATAAAATGCATATATTTATACTACATATAATTCCGTAAAGAAAAAAAGTTTTGTCATAAATGCGAGAAAACTCAACTGGACCAATCTGAACGTTTCATAGCTTAGTAGAATGGGCTTGACCGGGGCCTCCGAGATGACGCTGTGTGTTTTCTGAACCACACGTCACTGTTTTGACGTCAGCAGGTTAGGTTGTGACGTCACTTGTAGCAGGCCCGGTTCAGAAAACACACAGCGTCATCTCGGAGGCCCCGGCTTGACCCCGGTATCGGAAAAAAATATAAATTTTCGCCTCTGATTCCTCCAATTTTTTGTCGAGTTTATTTAAACCCAAAGAAACGAAAACTCCGATTTATGGAAAGGATAAATGTTTGTTCTGTTATTCACGTGAAAAAATATAAAAATTAATGACACAACCGTCATAAAATGTTATGAATAAAAACAAGTTTATTTTTCTTTTCAGTGAATTTTTCGTGACGTATTAAAAAAGTGTGTTTTAATTTAACTCATGGATGGAAGCTAGAATTAAAATTGTTTGGAATCATAAAGCTTATCGTTATTGTTGCTTTATTTTCACTGTTCTTAGTGTATAAATAATTGCTGCTGTTTCATGTTTTCTGCTACAATCTAATTTACTTCTATTACATTTTTTACTGCATTTATTCTTCTAGAATCCAAAGATGGAAAACTGTCGCAAGCCTGCCGGCAGAAGACTTGTATTACGAAATATAACGAAACATAGAGTGAGATTGCATTTAAACTAACAGAACCACATATGGCGTCAAGCTGAGATGCCCATAGTTCAAGAACTAACAAGCGTGAATGAATCACTGGAACATTATTGACGTGCAATGGACAATCTCTGCAATGATTGTAATGTTCTCCATTCCAGTAGTGTGGCGATTAGAGAACATTTTAATACGGAAGTTGCAATCAGCTAATGACCTTTTCATCCGCCAATCATAGCTGTTTTGTTGACCTCCTGCCGCTTCCACAATCCTCTCAACTACTGATCAGAACTATCCTCCGATGGTTGTTTGACCTCCAATGATCGATTTGTGACGTCATTTGAAACTATCCTATTCCTGTTGTCATAACGGCTTCATTTTTTCACCAAATCCAACTGTAAATGATCATTTTAAAGAGTTGGTACTTAATAGCCCACAATTTTTTCAACATATTATAAAGTACAGGGCAATGGCGTTCGCATCGTTTTTAGCGACGCGGAAGGACATTCAGGTAAAGGTCCATATTGCTTTAAAATACTAGATCAAATTTACCAATACATTTCGTTTGATTTGACGAGGTTTGTTTGAAAAAACCGACCAGCGTAGCGCGCGAAGCCTGGTAGTATCTATATATTTAAAACGCTAAGCGATTTCTTTCGACAATCCTTGACAATAATCTACTGCATACATCATTCTTTTTTTAAATGAAAGATATTTGGACACAGATTTGTTATCGTGCATTCGTTTGTTCGAAAATTTAATTAATTAGCCGTAATTTTCAATTAAACTTTTACTTCTGCTTATGACGTCATAAGCATATAACGCCCACTGTTGCGAGGCATTGAGTTTACTCTCTGAACTCTATGGTTACGAGGATAAAAGAGAAATAATAAATATTAAAAGCACGTGACTTTTAGGCCGAATTTTTTAATTTGCAAGTTAAATTTCGGTAAACATATTTATCCGCGTGTTTTATAAGCGAATAAAAATTTATATTTATTGTGACGTCACGGGAATATTGTCCATTGGGTTTATTTTATCATTATGCATTATAACTTTGTTGATGCCATTTTTTTATTACAAAATATATTTTTATTTTTTTACATGTTGTTTAAGCATAAAAGTAAAGTACACAAAGTACGCGTGAAAAGTTTGCGCCGGTGAAAATGACGTTATGCTTAGCTTAAAATGCATTTTAACATTGATAAAACTAAAAAGAAAAATTTATATGATTGTGTCAACATGACGTAATTTAACTGATTTTTCAATTTTTAATTTTAAAGATTAGAACTGGATCCTTTATTGGTTGCTTCATCTCGATTGCATATCTTGATTACAAGTTACCAATTACTTTTTTTAAATTATAGGTTAGAATATTTCATTTTTTAATTAAACAAAATCACAAAGATAAAGGATTTCAGGAAAATTAAAATTATTAAAAATAGTGTTATAGTAAAAAAAAAAAAAAAAAAAAAAAAAAAAAAAAAGCTTGAAAATGATTGTATTTTTAACTAGAATAAACAATGTAAGGATAATATTTTATAGAAATTATGTTGGTAGTTTTGTTATAAGTTCATTTAACAGTTCCTTATTAGTGGCAAAGTCCTATTTCTTTCAGTGTGAATTTCTCTTTGGATGTCAAAAAATGGTAGTCTACTTTTAGACGCCAGGCAAAACAGAGTGGCAATTTTTAGTAATGTATAACGGTTGTGACAACAAACGGCGCTATCGCTTTAGCTTTCATCGCGCTTACATCACTTCTAAATACTACAAATTTCAATTTTTTACTACATTTTACAATTTTAAATCTTACATCACTAATTAGGAAAAAATTAGCTTTCGATTGAAATTTATTTGAAAACTGCAGGTTAATTTAACGACTTTTTAAATAATTTTCAAGCAGGAAATATTTTTCAATTCTATATCAACAATGATCATCAGTTTGCTTAATAATGTAAAATAGCCCTGGGAAAGTTTCCACAATTGAAAATAGATTTCCCTAACCATCATGAAAAGTGAAAAAAAATAATAATAAAAACCGTGATAAATCATAAGGTCAGATTATCCATAAGATCCATTTTGGCGCTAAACTAAAATCTGTCAAAGAAAAAAAAATAACAACTATTTTCTGTTTATGATTTACATAAAATTGGTATGTTGAATTCGTTGATGTATATGATCAGAATATGCTAGATACTGTATTTTATTATTTTTTTAAAGATCCATTGGATATTTAATTGTATAAGAGCGAAAAGATCCCGACTGTGATGGAAAAGGAATAATTATCCTGACTATGTAAAGGAACCGAAGAAACCATACAAATAAATTACACTTGAAAACATTAAAAGTCTCCCTCATCTGCAGATTGATTTGTTATTGTAAAAAAAATTATTCATCTTTACACAAAAATTAATTAGCTTAAAACAATGAATGCGTTTTAGAAGATATGGATTTGAAACGAACAATGATTAAAGAGGACATTTTAAAACTTTTAATTTAAACATTTTAAAACTTTTTTTTTAACGCCGAATTTCGACGGTGCCTTTGAGCAGATGCACATTCGCATAGGAGCTCATTCGGTTGCATTATCACGGGGGGGGGGGGGGGGTGTGCTTTATTTACTGAATATGAGATGAAAGTAGAGATATACTATTTGTATGATATTTCTTAGGTCCATGAAATTTTCTTTCTTGCCGTGGGAAATATGGCGGTAATGTCAAACTGATTTGCATTACACAGTTGTTTACGGATTGTTTGTTTGAAGTTTGCATCGGAAAAAGTACTGTATTTAACTGGAAGGAAAAAACTTTTAAAATAAAATATTTAAAAGTCTGTTCCATACGCACCTCTTTCTTATTTAATTAAGAAGCTTATTTTACTGATATTGTTATAGTAATTTTTTTCCGTCAAGTTTTGACGGGTTCCATCTAGTTTTATATAAAAAATGTCATACCAAGTATAAAACTGAGTAGTTTCTTTTAACAGATTTTGATGCTGCTTATTAAATACTGGATTTCGAATTCAAAAAAGGGAAAGAACTTGCTTTAATTTAGATTTCAAATGTGTTTAAAAAAAAATATTCCAAAGAAAATAATGGAAAATTTTCAATTTGCCCTTTGCAAACAACACAGTTGTAGAAGCATCAGTGAGGGCAAAAGGGGGTAAAATATGTGGGTTTTAAACGGAATTTTCGCCAAAGTGACATTTTAGCTCTAAGTTGATACTGTTTTCTGCGGGTACATACAGGTAAGTTATTGCTATGCAAGTTCGTAGGCAGAAATTGTCCAGTAGCACATACTCTTATTTCAAAGAATTTGAAATAAGCCCCTCTAAAAATAAAGAAATCAACAATATATTAAGGGGGGTCATCCCCCCTCACCCCCCTCATAGTTAACTAATGAACCCCTTAAACTAATCAGGGAAGCCTCTAATTACAATAAACATATATACAAAATTTGAAGAAAATCGGATAATTCTGCATGAAAAACCCATTTATCTAAATTGACCCCCCCCTTTCCCCCTTTATACTTAACCAATGAACCCTCAAAATTATTAAGAGAAGCGCATTATCACAATGATCCTATATACAAAATTTTAAAAATAATCGGATAATTCTGCATGGAAAACTCATTTATCTAAATTTACGGGGGATTATCCCCCCCTTTCCCCCTTTATACTTAACTAATGAACCCCCAAAACTATTCACAGAAGCGCATTATTAAAATGAACCTATATACAAAATTTGAAGAAAATGGGATAATTCTGCATGAAAAACCCATTTATCTGAATTAAGGGGGGGTGGGGGGGTTAGCCCCCCTTTCCCCCTTTTTATACTTAACCAATGAACACCCAAAACTAATCAGGGAAGCGCCTTATCACAATGAACCTATAAACAATGTTTGAAGCAAAACGGTTATTTTTATCAAGAGTTATCGCGTTACGTACATACATACATTACATACAGAACGGGCGGACACATTAGCTCTCAGGCTTTGATAGCCTGTGAGCTAAAAACTCACCGTCGCGACGGTGGAGTATTTGACCCGAAATCCTGGACAAAAATATTTTTCTATGTAAATATAGTCCGTAATATATCATTTTTTGACATCGAAAGAGAAATTCACAGTGAAAGAAATAGTACTTGGCTGTTAATAAGGAACTGTTAAGTGAACTTATAACAAACCTACCACAATAATTCCTATAAAAATTTAGCCTTACATTGTTTATTCTAGCTAAAAATACAATCATTAAAACGCTTAAAGTTTTAAATATATAGCTAGATAGATGTTTTCTTCCCAGTGCCATCAGGGCCATCTATCTATGAGATAAGCATTGGGTATGTTTGTATTATTTTGTTTCACTAAAGAAATAATATTGTTTATAATAAATCTCTGCTCTTCATTGAGATCTTGTATGTCACCAAAAATTCATGATCGTTGAGTCACATTCACTTGCACATTCATGGCAATATATCTTCTGTTTGTTTATTGGACGCTACAGTTTGGCGAATAATTTGGGGTACTTTTCGGTTAGCCGGGCACCAGTGAAGTATATATATATACTAGCTGTTACCCGTGACTTCGTTCACGTATCATTAAAATAAGAATAAATTCATTAATTAAGTAAAATATTTCATTCCCGATAATTAGAAACGTAAATAATTAACTAACTATTGATCACATTCCATAGGAGACAATTCAGTATTTCTATGTTATAGAGGCCTTGACATAACTAAGTTTTAAAAAAGTGAAATTTTGTGATAAATAATCACGAAAAGGAAACTGCAACCAATAAAAAAGGTGGGCCAAATAAAATCGTGGAAATCGGCGAATTGTGTAAAAACATATGTCAAGTTTACCTGGTAAACCATTTTACTTTTAACGCCTTTGTGAAACGTTTTAATAGCAATCCTTCAAAGATAATGGAAATAGTATATTCTTTATCATTAAATTCAATTCTTGTGAATAGGGAGCAATTATTGTAGACCTAAATGCAAGGAGCTTAAATTTGCCTCCTTGATTTAATCTATAACGAAAAAAAAATCATTATTTCTAAATGAAAATATGTTGACAGACGATTTTTGTTCTCCAGAATAAATTGATTCATGAAGTTTGAATATGTGAAAATACGTTTTTATTTTTCAAAAATTTTACTGTAATCAAGATTTTTTTTCTTTCACCATCTATTCAAATGGAAAATAAATTCTTTTTTTTTTTCAGTTTTTATGAGAAAAAATATATTAATGCGTTTTATTTCTTCTTTTTATCCACAAAAATGGAATAATTTAGTTGCCAATTTTTAAAGAAACTTCGTTAAAATTTACAAATAATAATAATAATAATAATAATATCTCGGAATTTAAATAATTTTTTAAATTCTGAAAGTTTATGACATCCTCGGATGAATGATAACCGGTGTTAAATAAATCGCGTTGCATTCGATAATCTGAAAAGAGTAGTTGCGAAATAGAAACAGGCGTTCAGATTTTAATGTAATAGATTCGTATTTATTTTTCTTTTCCTAATAATCATGGTGTGGTTTTTGGCAAAAAACTCTCATCTGTATGTAACTGATATTCATGCATAATAATCGCTAGCTAAAAAAAAAGCTAAAAAAAAATATTTAAATTTTTCGTTTTAAATATGACGTGAAACTCATCTACTTTCTAAACTTACCGATTCTTGTATTATTAATGTAATGAATTGATTCACGCTCCTTCTAAAACACATTTGAAAATTCCCATTTTATTTCAAATATAACGTCACTTTTTCCTCAGAGAAATCTCTTTTAAATGGCACAATTCTTGTTAATTTTCTTTTTCTGGCAATCAGGACGTAAATTTTAGCGGAAAACTCACATTTGTGTGTAACTGGTATTCAAGCTAATTATTAATCAGTATCGATAAAAAATATTTCAGTTTATCATCTTAAATATTACATCTATTATCTATTTACTTTCATTATACATTGATATTCATGCTCCTTGTACTATTACGAATATTTGAAAATACCTGTTTTATTTATGACGTCATATTTGTCCAAGCCGAGGAGGATCCTTTTCATAGTTCCATGGTCCAAGCGAAATCTAATTTTTTAATAATATAATTATTGTTGTACTTCTCCTTCTAATTATAACGCAGTTTTTGACAGAAAAGTATCTTTTTATTTCAACCGATATTCATACTTCATGTATAATAACAAATACTCCATATTTTTGTTTCAAATATCACGGAAATTCACCTTCTTTTGAATTTTTTTAATTTTCAGTTTTCACGTGAAAATCGTTCAATTGAAAATTAGTTGTTGGGGAAAATTCTTTTTTTTCTGTGTTTTTATTTTTGTGGCAACGATCAAAGCCCTAGCAACGATAAAGTAAAATGGTTAAATTGTATGGGAAAATGTCCATTTATTCTCTATGAAAATAATGAAATTTTTAATTATTAAAGAAAATATTTGAATAAAATAAACAAAAACCAGCCTATGTTAATTTGAGGATTACAATCAACCTATATGCAAAAATACAGGATCATTAAATGCTCCATTTTGACGCTGGCTTCAGCCTAACATTTGCATGCACACAATGAGATTTATAATATTACTAGCTGTTACCCGTGACTTCGTTCACGCAACATTAAAAGAAGAATAAATAAATTATTTAAGAAAATATTTCACTCCCGATAGTTAAAAACGTTAAAATTAACTAACTATTTATCACATTTCATAGGCGACAATACGGTATTTTTTTGTTATAAGGACCTTGACATAACTCAGTCTTTAAAAAGTGAAATTTTGTGCCAAATAATCGCGAAAATGAAATTGCAACCAATGCAAAAAGGAGTGCCAAATAAAATCGTGGAAATAGACGAACTGGGTAAAAACAAATGTCAATTTTACCTGATAAACAATTTTACTTCTAACGCCTTTGTGAAACGTTTTAACAGCCATTCTTCAAAAAAACATTAATTGGAAATAGTACATGCTTTTTCTTTAAATTCAGTTCTGCCTCCTTGGTTTAATGTATAGCTGAAAAAAATCTTATTTTCTAAATGACAGTATGTTGACAGGCAACTTTTGTTCTCCAGAATAAATTGATTCATGAAATTTGAATATGTGAAAATATGTTTTTATTTTTCGGATAATTTACTGAAATCAAGATTTTGTTCTCACCATCTATTCAAAGTGAAAATCAATTCTGTTTTTCAGTTTTAATGAGAAAATGGTGTAAAAAATATACAGATTTATTTTATTTCTCCTTTTTTTATACACAAATAGGGAGTAATTTACTTTCCGTTTTTAGAGAAACTTCGTTAAAATTAACAAACAAGAACGAAAAATCATGCGTCAAGCATAGATTATGTAACACTTTCCAACGCTTCCAAAATAATTTTACGAATCATACTCTTCAATAAGCTAAAAGATAACATCTAAGTAATCCAAATACTTTTATTCAGCCCTGTATAGGATCTATAGATTTGTATATATACTACATAGGATGCTAAATTTTAGTTCAGTTAGGAAACACGTAGCACAGTTTAAAATTCTCCGTCTGGAGTTAAATAATACGGAAATGTTTTCCCGAACTTTTGTGCTTCCCTGTATAGGATCTACAGAATTTATACACACCACGTAATAGACAAAAAGCGATTTAAAATTAAAATCGCGTTTAGTAACTTAAAACGCACTTCCAGGAATTATTGTTAACATACAGTAGAGAATTCTTTTGTGTGTCCCTGTAAATGAACGATGACTGCTATACACACAATATTCTGTAGTAAGTCTCTTGTAATGAACCTTATATAAATTTCAATGCGTTTAAAATAGGGAAACATTGTTTAAATAAAGCGCAGACGATTTTTCTCCATAGACGTAATGTAACGGAATTCTTTTGACTGTCCCTGTAAAGTAAGTATAAGTGCTATGCACACCCTATTCCATATTAAGTTTCTTCTAATGCACCTTAGTGATATATATAAATTTCAATGCGTTTAAAATAGTGAAACATTATTTAAATAAACCGCAAATGATTTTTCCCCATAGACCGCAATGTAACGGAATTCTTTTGAGTGTCCCTGTAAAAAAACTATAAGTGCTACATACTTCCGTTGAAATAGGGAACATGCTATAGATAATGATTATAACATATAAAAATTGCAGGGCAATCCGAGCATATTTACGGGAGTTAGAGCACGGACAGACGGCAGACGGCAGACGGCAGACGGCCAGACGGCCAGACGGCCAGACGGCAGACGGCCAGACAAACCGAAGTCATAAACACTTTTCAACTAGGTTGGAAAGTGTTAAAAAGAAAAAAAAGAATCTTGGCATCTAATTTAATTTTTTAAATTCTGACAGTTTGTGTAACATCCTCGGATCAATGATAACCGGTATAAAGTAAATCACGTTGCGTTCGATATTCTGGCACTGTAAAAGGAAATTGTAAATGCACGGGCATTCTCTGTGAATTGCTGCCGTAATTTTACGGGAAATGCTCCCTTTTCAAGGTAAACGGTCCATTTCAGTAAATTTCACGTTTTTACGGGCAAAAACCGTTTATCTAATAACAAAGCTCGTTTATCTAGTCACAAAACCGGTTTTCTTATGGACATTGCCTGGAATCTCTGCTGCAGTAATTTTACTGCAGCAATTTTTTACAGTGAGGAGTAGTTGCGAAATACAAATATAGATTCGTGTTCATTTTCCTTTTCTTAAAATTATGATGCGATTTTTAGCAGAAAATTCTCATCTGTATATAACGGATATTCATGCTTAATAATCAGTATAGAAAAAAAAAACATTTAAATTTTTCGTTATAAATATGGCGTGAAACTCATCTACTTTCTATACTTACGGATCCTTGTATTATTAATGTAAGGAATTGATTCACACTCATTTTAAAACACATTGGAAAATTCCCGTTTTATTTCAAATATGACGCCTATTTTTCCCGCAGAGAAATCCCTTTTTAATGACATAATTCTTGTTAATTTTCTTTTCCAGGCAATTAATTTCAGTACTGGCATAGGGGAAATTATGTTGCTTTAACGAAATAATATTAAATCTTTAGTTTTTATCAACAAAAATGGAACTATTAACATTCGTCATTTTTTTTTAGGTAATCGAGTTATTTCTTTTAGTTTTAAGAATGAAAATAAATATTTCTCCCTATCCATGACATCATTTTCGATATGGATAATTTTGCGGAGCATATTATTAACATTTGCTGACCATTTTCTTTTGAAACTTCTTTTTACTTTTTTAAAATTTAAATAAAAAACACGGTATAGTTATATTAGCCCTGCGCAGACGGTAAAACGCCAAGAATTATTACCATACAAAAGAAAAAAGCGAAGAAAAAAAAACCCAAGATCATTTTATTTCACCAATCAAAGATATCCGCTTTATTTTTTATGTATGGCGTCATATTCGCCTGTTTCCTATGGTTACTCATATTGAAACCTTGTATTATTATCAAAAACTAAAAAAAAGTTCGTTTTATTTCTAATAATATTATTTAATCTTCTTTTTAATTCTTTAATTTTTTTATTTCATTTTTATTTTTCACGTGAACATTTTTCAATTGAAACTAAATTGTTGACTAAAAATTATTATTCCGGAATTTGAATTAGTTTTGGCAACGATAAAGTAATAGCAACGGTAAAGTAAATTTAACCATGTTAAAATATTATACGAAAAAAATGGTCATTTACTCTCTATGAAAAAACGAAATTTTGAATTATTAAGAAAAATATTTGAATAAAATAAACAAAACCCAGCCTATGTTCAAATGAGGGTTATAATCAATCTGTATGCAAAAATACAGGATCATTAGAGGCTCCATTTTGACGCTGGCTTCAGCCTAACATTTGCGCACAATCAGATTTATAATATTATTAGGACTAGCTGTTACCCGTGACTTCGTTCACGTAACATTAAAAAAAGAATAAATGCATTAATTTATTAAAACATTTCACTTGATAATGAACAACATATATAATTAACCAAAGCTTTATCACATTTTCTAGGAGAACATACGGTATTTCTTTGCTATAGGGGCCTTGACATAACCCAGTCTTAAAAAAGTGAAATTTCATGCCAAATAATATACACAATCGCGAAAATGAAACTGCAACTAATGAAAAAAGGAGGACCAAGTAAAATCGTGAAAATCGAGGAATTCCTCTCCGTAAAACGAAAAACAACACTGGCAGAATTCTTCTATACAACAGTGCATTTTAGGTGGTATTTGGTGTACAATTTGTATATGTGTGCATTGCTAAATGGGCATTATTAAATTGTTTATTTGCATAGATATATGTTATATATTTCTTACTACATTATTTTGTTTATGTACAGTGTCTCACATAAGTGATGGGACACTTGTGCTTTACAAAAGGAAACTAATCAAATAAATTAAAAAAACATGTACACATTTTTTTGTGGGTGTGTTTCATACTTAAATTTAGTAAAGATTATTACATAACATACATTTTGTCAAAATATTAAAATATTAATTTAATAAAAATACAAATGTTTAGAACGGAGCAAAAAATAGCTCACATAAGTGATGGGACACCATTATATACAGTGTCTCACAAAAGTGATGGGACACTTGTGCTTTATAAAAAGAAACTGCAATAAAATAAATAAACAAACATGTGCAAAAATTTTTTGGGTGTGTTTCATATTTAAAGTTAGTAACAATTATTACATAACATACATTTTGTCAAAATATTAAAATATTAATTTAGTAAAAATACAATTGTTCAGAACGGAGCAAAAAATGGCTCACATAAGTGATGGGACACTTACTTTTCCATCAAATATTTATCCAAAAATTTTACTTTTTAAAAGGTTTTAATATTTTGTTGGATTTTCTTTTACTTTTAAAACATGATTTAATCTTTTTGGGATGGATTCGACTAATTTTTTTGTGATTTCTGGAGTGATTTTACCCCATTCTTTTTGAAGCACCGATTTTAGTTGTTGTTTTGAAGAAATGGTGTGTTTGCGAATTCTTGATTCCAATTCTTGCCAAATATTCTCTATGGGATTTAAGTCTGGAGATTGTGGTGGTGTTTTTATTATTTCAGGACAGTTATATAGCAGCCAGAGTCTAACGTTCAGAGCAGTGTGCTTGGGGTCATTGTCCTGGTAGAATTTAAAATCGTTATGAAGGTTCAATTTTCGTGCTGAAGATTTCAAATTTTGCTTTAAAATATCAATATACTTGTACTGATCCATTATACTGTCAATAAAAACAAGATTACCAACTCCAGCGGACGACATACACCCCCATACCATAACTCCTCCTCCACCATGTTTTACTGTTGGTACCAAGTTCTGTTTGTGAAGTTCTTCCCTGGGTTTTCTCCACACCAAGATTCTACCGTCAGAACCAAATATATTAAATTTACTCTCATCAGCAAATATAACTTTATTCCAGTAATCAGAATTCTTATTTATGTTGGATTTTGCGAAAGCTAGTCTGAGTTTTCTATTCTTTTACTTACGAAGAATTTTTTCCTGGCTACTCTACCGTGATATCCAGCAGATCGAATTACCCTTCTAATAGTTTCAGGATTAACAATTATTCCATATAATGCTTGTAAATCAGCAGCAACTTTTGAAGCACTAATTCTTGGATTTTTTTTAATATTTCGAACGATAATTCGCTTTATTCCATTGGATAGCTTTGATGGTCAGCCAGGTCTTCTTTTATCCTGAATCATATGATTCTTTTTATATCGTTTAATGATATTGAAAACTGTTGAACGACTCAAGTTAACTGTTTCAGCAGTTTTTCTAATAGATTTTCCACGTTCAATATGCAAATTAATAACTAATTTTCGAATTTCAGGCGAAGTTTCTTTTCGTTTAGCATTCATGACTACACAGAGCTAAAAAACACAAAAATTCCAAAACAAACTGGAGTGAAATACTGCAGACGATTTTATAAATTATTGCCAATTGCTTTTAAGTAAAAATAAAACCCCAAAAAATATTTTTATTGCTTATTTCAGACGATTTTTGTTGCATATATAATGGTGTCCCATCACTTATGTGAGCTATTTTTTGCTCCGTTCTAAACATTTGTATTTTTATTAAATTAATATTTTAATATTTTGACAAAATGTATGTTATGTAATAATCTTTACTAAATTTAAGTATGAAACACACCCACAAAAAAAATGTGTACATGTTTTTTTAATTTATTTGATTAGTTTCCTTTTGTAAAGCACAAGTGTCCCATCACTTATGTGAGACACTGTATGCAACAGAAATCGTCTGAAATAAGCAATAAAAATATTTTTTGGGGTTTTATTTTTACTTAAAAGCAATTGGCAATAATTTATAAAATCGTCTGCAGTATTTCTCTCCAGTTTGTTTTGGAATTTTTGTGTTTTTTAGCTCTGTGTAGCCATGAATGCTAAACGAAAAGAAACTTCGCCTGAAATTCCAAAATTAGTTATTAATTTGCATATTGAACGTGGAAAATCTATTAGAAAAACTGCTGAAACAGTTAACTTGAGTCGTTCAACAGTTTTCAATATCATTAAACGATATAAAAAGAATCATATGATTCAGGATAAAATAAGACCTGGCCGACCATCAAAGCTATCCAATGGAATAAAGCGAATTATCGTTCGAAATATTAAAAAAAATCCAAGAATTAGTGCTTCAAAAGTTGCTGCTGATTTACAAGCATTATATGGAATAATTGTTAATCCTGAGACTATTAGAAGGGTAATTCGATCTGCTGGATATCACGGTAGAGTAGCCAGGAAAAAATTCTTCGTAAGTGAAAAGAATAGAAAACTCAGACTAGCTTTTGCAAAATCCAACATAAATAAGAATTCTGATTACTGGAATAAAGTTATATTTGCTGATGAGAGTAAATTTAATATATTTGGTTCTGACGGTAGAATCTTGGTGTGGAGAAAACCCAGGGAAGAATTTCGCAAACAGAACTTGGTACCAACAGTAAAACATGGTGGAGGAGGAGTTATGGTATGGGGGTGTATGTCGTCCGCTGGAGTTGGTAATCTTGTTTTTATTGACAGTATAATGGATCAGTACAAGTATATTGATATTTTAAAGCAAAATTTGAAATCTTCAGCACGAAAATTGAACCTTCATAACGATTTTAAATTCTACAAGGACAATGACCCCAAGCACACTGCTCTGAACGTTAGACTCTGGCTGCTATATAACTGTCCTGAAATAATAAAAACACCACCACAATCTCCAGACTTAAATCCCATAGAGAATATTTGGCAAGAATTGGAATCAAGAATTCGCAAACACACCATTTCTTCAAAACAACAACTAAAATCGGTGCTTCAAGAAGAATGGCGTAAAATCACTCCAGAAATCACAAAAAAATTAGTCGAATCCATCCCAAAAAGATTAAATCATGTTTTAAAAGTAAAAGGAAATCCAACAAAATATTAAAACCTTTTAAAAAGTAAAATTTTTGGATAAATATTTGATGGAAAAGTAAGTGTCCCATCACTTATGTGAGCCATTTTTTGCTCCGTTCTGAACAATTGTATTTTTACTAAATTAATATTTTAATATTTTGACAAAATGTATGTTATGTAATAATTGTTACTAACTTTAAATATGAAACACACCCAAAAAATTTTTGCACATGTTTGTTTATTTATTTTATTGCAGTTTCTTTTTATAAAGCACAAGTGTCCCATCACTTTTGTGAGACACTGTATATATTAAATTAAGTGCTTCACGCTAAGTGGTGTAAATAGTGAACAAACTGCTTGTGGATTTTATACATTGATAGATATTTCACAAAGATATAACAATCTGATGCGATTCTAAAATGTAAATAAAGGTTGCTAGAAAGTACTTTAAATTCTGCCCAATTTAACCTCGATATTTTCTCTATCGCGTCAAGAACACTATAAGCAAATAAATACCGACGACACAAATCTGCTGATCTAAATTTACATATTTTTGTTAGTATATATTGGATTATTTTGATTTATTTCATGCGCTTGAAATTTTTTACGCTTTCTCTAGGGTTAGGTGTCGAATAAATGTACTTTCTTGTTATTTTATTTTACCATTTCTATTTATTCTATTTTCCATTCATTCCATTTATGGATATTGATTTAATTTACATATTCGTGTCAAAGAATATTCTTTAAAGTTATTATCAGGATTAGGATAAGATACGATTAGGGTTAGGATTAGGAATAAAAATTGAACGACAATGGCATGACCGATTCAGGTTTAAAGTATGAACCAGGAAGTCTATTTACATCATGAAGCAATAAGAAAATTAGAAAATTATCGGCTAATATTTTTTAATATGTTTTACAGTCATAGTTGGCATCAAAGGTGAGCGGGGAAATGATCATATAAAATACCATTAAGTGTTTACCACACAAAAAACAAATCTGGCTACAACAATGTATTTAATTTTGCGCCAAATTTCACTTGATAAAAAAAAAAAGAAAAAAAAAAAAAAAGAAAATTGACTATGGACCTAATTGCAGACCCCTAACCTTCCTATTCTCGGAAATGTTCTACCTATATGTAAAAAAAAAAATTCTACTATATAGAACGCGCTTTCACGTTTATAATGTTATGAATTGGCACGATCGGCTTGTTCAAGTTTACACAATTCGGCTGGAAGAAAAGATTCATTACTTTTTAGCTCGCAGGCTATCAAAGCCTGAGAGCTTATGTGCCCGGCCGTTCTGTATGTATGTATGTATGTATGTATGTACGTATGTACGTACGTAACGCGATAACTCTTGACAGAAATAACCGTTTTGCTTCCAATTTTGTTTATAGGTTCCTTGTGATAAGGCGCTTCCCTGATTAGTTTTGGGGATTGATTGTTTAACTATAAAGGGGGGAACGGGGGGGCTAACCCCCCTTAATTAAGATAAATGTTTTTTTCATGCAGAATTGTCCAATTTTCTTCAAATTTTGTATATAGGTTCATTGTAATAAGGTTCTTTCCTGATTAGTTTTGGGGGTTAATAGGTTAGGTATAAAGGGGCTAACGGGGGGGGGGAATCCTCCCCCTTAATTTAGATAAATGAATTTTTCATGCAGAGTTATCCGATTTTCTTCCACTTTTGTTTATGGGTTCCTTGTGATAAGGCGCTTCCCTGATTAGTTTTGGGGATTGATTGGTTAACTATAAAGGGGGGGGGGGGAACGGGGGGCTAACCCCCCTTAATTTGGATAAATGGTTTTTTCATGCAGAATTATCCAATTTTCTTCAAATTTTGTATATAGGTTCATTGTGATAAGGTTCTTTCCTGATTAGTTTTGGGGGTTCATAGGTTAAGTATAAAGGGGGTAACGGGGGGGTGTTAATCCTCCCCCTTATTTTAGATAAATTATTTTTTTCATGCAGAGTTATCCGATTTCCTTCAAATTTTGTATATAGGTTCATTGTGATAAGGTTCTTTCCTGATTAGTTTTGGGGGTTCATAGGTTAAGTATAAAGGGGGTAACGGGGGGGGGTTAATCCTCCCCCCTTATTTTAGATAAATGATTTTTTTCATGCAGAGTTATCCGATTTTATTCAAACTTTCTATATGGGCTCATTGTGGTAAGGGGCTTCCCTGATTAGTTTTGGGGGTTCATTGGTGAAGTGTAAAGGAGGGAAACGGGGGCTACCCCCCCCCCCTTAATTTTGATAAATGGGTTTTTCATGCAGAATTATCCAATTTACTCCAAATTTTGTATATAGGCTCATTGTGGTAAGGCACTTCCCTGATTAGTTTTGGGGGTTCACTGGTAAAGTATAAAGGGGGGAACGGGGGGGGGACTAACCCCTTGATATAGATAAATGGGTTTTTTAAGCAGAATTATCCGATTTTCTTCAAATTTTATATATATGTTCATTGTGATAAGGCGCTTCTCTGATTAGTTTTGGGGGTTCTTTGGTTAAGTATAAAGGGGGGACGGGGGGCTAACCCCCCTTAATTTAGATAAATGGATTTTTCATGCAGAATTATCCGATTTTTTCAAATTTTGTATATAGGTTCATTGTGGTAAGGCGCTTCTCTGATTAGTTTTATGGGTTCATTGGTTAATTATAAGAAGGAGAAACGGGGGATGGTTCCCCCCTCTTAATATATTGTCGATTTCTTCATTTTTCGAGGGCTTATTTCAAATTCTTTGAAATAAGAATATAATTTACAGTTAGTGTGAATAGCCTGTGAGCTCAATGCCGTCAGTTTAACTGGGCAGTTTTCTTTTATTAGCTCACAGGCTATCAAAGCCTGAGAGCTTATGTGCCCGCCGGTTCTGTATGTACTTACTTACGTATGTATGTATGAATGTATGTATGTATGTACGTAACGCGATAACTCTTCATAGAAATATCCGTTTTCCTTCAAATTTTGTTTATAGGTTCACTGTATTAAGGCGCTTCCCTGATTAGTTTTCGGGATTGATTGGTTGAGTATAAAGGAGGGGGGACGGGGGGGGGCTAATCCCCCTTAATTTATATAAATGGGTTTTGCATGCAGAATTATCCCATTTGCTTCAAAATATGTTTATAGGTTCATTGGGTTAAGACGCTTCCCTGATTATTTTTCGGGATTGATCGGTTAAGTATAAAGGGGGGGAACGGGGGGGAATACCCCCCCCCCCCCCTAATTTAGATAAATGAGTTTTTCATGCAGAATTATCCGATTTTCTTCAAATTTTGTATATGGGTTCATTGTGATAATGCGCTTCTCTGAATAGTTTTGGGGGTTCATTGGTTAAGTATAAAGGGGGAAAGGGGGTGGCTAATCCCCCCTTAATTTAGATAAATGGGTTTTTCATGCAGAATTATCCCATTTTCGTCAAATTTTGTATATAGGTTCATTTTGATAATGCGCTTCTGTCAATAGTTTTTGGGGGTTCATTGGTTAAGTCTAAAGGGGAAAATGGGGGATAATCCCCCCTAATTTAGATAAATGAGTTTTTCATGCAAAATTATCCGATTTTCTTCAAATTTTGTATATAGGCTCAGTGTGATAATGCGCTTCTCTGAATAGTTTTGGGGGTTCATTGGTTAAGTATAAAGGGGGAAAGTGGGGGCTAATCCCCCCCTTAATTTAGATAAATGGGTTTTTCATGCAGAATTATCCGATTTTCTCCAAATTTTGTATATATATTCATTGTAATTAGAGACTTCCCTGATTAGTTTAAGGGGTTCATTAGTTAACTATGAGGGGGGTAACGGGGGATGACCCCCCTCTTAATATATTGTTGATTATTTTTTTTTCGAGGGGCATACTTCAAATTCTTTGAAATAAGAGTATAATATACAATTAGTGTGAATAGCCTGTGAGCTCAATGCCCTCAGTTTAACTGGGCAGTTTTCTTTTTATTTATTTCTTCTTTGTTTTTGCATTATGCGAATTTGTTGGTAAAATCGATTTTCTTTTCGATAACATTGTTGTTTTTTAAGTTTAAAAAATATTGTAATTTTACTTAAACATTGCTTTAAAATCTATGCAATTTTTCTTATCCTACAAGACTTTACAAAAATCCATTACGAAACAACTTTAAAAAAAGCTATATTTAAAAAAGACAACAAAGTTTTTCCTATTTTAAAACTAAAACAAATGTAAAATTAAATTCCGGTTTGAAACGACGATTTACAAATGTGTTTCGATTGTGGGAAAATGATAGAGGAAAAATGCTGTTACTTCGACACAATCATATTAAATCTTTAGCTTTTATGAGAAAAGCAACTTTCTTTTAAAAAATATAGTTATTTTTATTAGCTCACAGGCTATCAAAGCCTGAGAGCTTATGTGCCCGCCCGTTCTGTATGTATGTATGTATGTATGTATGTATGTATGTACGTATGTACGTACGTAACGCGATAACTCTTGACAGAAATAACCGTTTTGCTTCCAATTTTGTTTACAAGTTCCTTGTGATAAGGCGCTTCCCTGATTAGTTTTGGGGATTGATTGTTTAACTATAAAGGGGGGAACGGGGGGGCTAACCCCCCTTAATTAAGATAAATGGTTTTTCATGCAGAATTGTCCAATTTTCTTCAAATTTTGTATATAGGTTCATTGTGATAAGGTTCTTTCCTGATTAGTTTTGGGGTTTCATAGGTTAAGTATAAAGGGGCTAACGGGGGGGGGTATCCTCCCCCTTAATTTAGATAAATGAATTTTTCATGCAGAGTTATCCGATTTTATTCCACTTTTGTTTATAGGTTCCTTGTGATAAGGCGCTTCCCTTATTAGTTTTGGGGATTGATTGGTTAACTATAAAGGGGGGGGGGGAACGAGGGGCTAACCCCCCTTAATTTGGATAAATGGTTTTTTCATGCAGAATTATCCAATTTTCTTCAAATTTTGTACATAGGTTCATTGTGATAAGGTTCTTTCCTGATTAGTTTTGGGGGTTCATAGGTTAAGTATAAAGGGGGTAACGGGGGGGGGGGTTAATCCTCCCCCCTTATTTTAGATAAATTATTTTTTTCATGCAGAGTTATCCGATTTTCTTCAAATTTTGTATATAGATTCATTGTGATAAGGTTCTTTCCTGATTAGTTTTGGGGGTTCATAGGTTAAGTATAAAGGGGGGAACGGGGGGGGGTTAATCCTCCCCCCTTATTTTAGATAAATGATTTTTTTCATGCAGAGTTATCCGATTTTCTTCAAACATTCTATATGGGCTCATTGTGGTAAGGGGCTTCCCTGATTAGTTTTGGGGGTTCATTGGTGAAGTGTAAAGGAGGGAAACGGGGGCTACCCCCCCCCCCCCCTTAATTTTGATAAATGGGTTTTTCATGCAGAATTATCAAATTTACTCCAAATTTTGTATATAGGCTCATTGTGGTAAGGCACTTCCCTGATTAGTTTTGGGGGTTCACTGGTAAAGTATAAAGGGTGGAACGGGGGGGACTAACCCCCCTTGATATAGATAAATGGGTTTTTTAAGCAGAATTATCCGATTTTCTTCAAATTTTATATATATGTTCATTGTGATAAGGCGCTTCTCTGATTAGTTTTGGGGGTTCTTTGGTTAAGTATAAAGGGGGGACGGGGGGCTAACCCCCCCCCCTTAATTTAGATAAATGGATTTTTCATGCAGAATTATCCGATTTTTTCAAATTTTGTATATAGGTTCATTGTGGTAAGGCTCTTCTCTGATTAGTTTTATGGGTTCATTGGTTAATTATAAGAAGGAGAAACGGTGGTTGGTTCCCCCCTCTTAATATATTGTCGATTTCTTCATTTTTCGAGGGCTTATTTCAAATTCTTTGAAATAAGAATATAATTTACAGTTAGTGTGAATAGCCTGTGAGCTCAATGCCGTCAGTTTAACTGGGCAGTTTTCTTTTTTTTTATTAAGATTTTCTGATTTTCGATACGCATAATTTTGCGATGCATATTGATGGTGAGAAATACCACCATCTAGATCTAAACTAGCACACACTATAAAAAAAAAAGTATTTGGTTTTTTTTCTGCATATTAACAGAGTATTTGGTATCATTTTAATCAGTGAACAGTGAACAATACAAATTAATGATCCATTTTAGGATCAGCGCATACAGATAGATAATTATGGAACAAAGTGAACCACGGCAGTCAAGGAAATATTTGGTTTTCCGTTCCCACGAATGATTTAACTACACCTAATAAAAATATCATGGAGAAAATTGTCAGAACAATAATATGACACATTTATTTATGAGAGCTTAAATAGGCACGAAGACCTCACAAGTCAAAGCATCTTTACCTCCTAGACACAGCACGGCGTCAAGAGGAATCGCTATTCTACCGACGGACCTATGAAACACTCAAGGGGAGTACCAAATTTCTCCCGCCGGCCAATGGTCATCTCTCTAAAATCAGAGGTATGGCCGAAACATGCAAATTTTCAAGAAGTTAAAACGTATAAGGCCTTAATTTTATGTGAAAAGGGAAAAATGGTTCCATCCCTTTTTTTTTTTTTGCTCCACGAAAAGAATGTGATTTTTCTTGAGAGTACAGATTCAAAAAAGATGGAAAAGTAGAAGGTTGACTGCTCTCTAACTAAAAAAACAGATTTTGAGTGTGTGTGCCAATAGATGGAAATGTACGCGCTAAGAAAAAGCGAAAACGCGTCAGCCATTACCTCCTGCTGTCAACGTTATCTAGTAATATAAGGTAACAAACAATCTTCCTTCACCATTGTTCCATTTTATTTAATTAAGCTATATTCTTTTAATAATACGAATTTAAGTGTGTATGAAGATCCTACCCCGATCTAAACATAAAAAGGCTAATCAAATAAATACTTCTAGGGTATGGAACTCTGCCTTTCAAAATCGAATTTGTTAATTCGGTAAGATAAACTGTAATTCTCAGAAAATAAATGTTGAGAATACAATTCTCAACTAGGATTGAATATTTTTTTTTAAACATTCATGTTTGTTTTTAATTACATGATTATAATTACCTTGTAAATAAACTCAATTTTATATTCAATTAATTTTAGTCAGTTTTCCTTTTGTTTACTTAATTTATTGAATTAATATTAAGTCTTTTATTTTAGGAAATGTTTTCTTTAATATTACAATCTAGGTTTTAAAATAAGCCATTATATATTTAATGTTACATAACTCTCTGCAGGTAACCTTTGATGATTGTAATTGGCTCAAAGAGGATCCGAACTTCAAAAATAATTCACAACGCAACTTTTTCTTTTCTATAATTAATTGATAATTTGTCTAATAAAATTTTCTAAGTATAAATTATCATATCAGATCCTTAGAGTCATAGGTGCAAAATAAATACTATACGTCTCGGATAATTTAAAATACTCATATTAATCAATTAACAGCAATATAGTGGTAAATCCTATGCAGTCAGACTTAAATTCAAATAATTTAATTGATCACTCTGTAGCATTCCATCATAGGGTTTACCGAATTAGAAGTGGTCCATCATAGGGTTTACCGAATTAGAAGTGGTACCGTTACCTCTTTCTAAATTATTTTAATATATTAATTTAATTTTAGAAATAGAACTTTAGGTTATTGTATAATTTTTTAAATATAAAAATATATATGCAATATTAAGACTAACAAAAAAAATTTTTTTTTGCTAACATAAATGTTCTTAATTCTAATTCTTTTGAAAAATTTTTTTTTTCCTCTTTTCAACAACTAATTAAAAAAAAAAAAAAAAAAAAATTTAAGCATTCATTGGGGAATCTTCATACACTCTGTAACATGCATATACCTGGCAATTCTTTTTGGGTACCTCACTAAATATATAATGATATATTAAATAATAATAAGTGTTATTGGATTGATTTGTATTAACAAAGAATTGAAAATATGACTTGTGTTACATATACTGCAACAGCAGCAAATATAAAATACATACATAATAATGCTCAAATATTGAAATGATATATATTATATATAATTAATTTCTCGAACAGTGCATAACAATTCACCATTGGGTATCTTTTATTTTATGTTAAACAATTTTTTTTTGCTCTCTCTCTATTTTATGATTTTTGTACTTTAATTGGATGAATAAGCGTAAAAGTCAAAGAATTAGTAGAATAGATACTGGTGTCAAAACTAGACAACAATTACGCGAATTAAATAATCAAACTGTAGACACTAATATTATTTGTAATAATAGTAATAATAATAATAAGAAAAAAAAGAAAGAGAAGAAAATTATAAATTCTGAAAAAGCTACTCCTAAAATTACTACAATGGACACCCCAAATGCAGATAGCCTAATTAATCTGATTCCATACTATGATGGAAAAAAGGAAGCAAATATTAACCATTTTTTCTTACAATTTGACAATCTCATCAATAAAACTGAATTGAATAATGATTCTAAATTAACTATATTAAAGGCGAAAATTGTAGGACCTGCTAAAGATAAATTGATGAGGGATCAAAATTTGTTCGTGGAACAGAACTTAGAAACCTTTAAAACAAAGTTAAAACAATTATTCGAACCCAAAACCACATTTCTAGAAGCGCAAAAGAAATTTTGCAATCTCAAACAAAAACCGGAACAAAACATGAACGAATTTATATTAGAATTTAATGCGGCAGCAGACCTTTATCTAAAAAAAAGTGGGCAAGATATAGGAGCTAACAACAGCTCTACATTCATGGAAATGATCAAATTATCCCAGTTTTTGGAATCAATTCGTAGTGATTTAAGTCTGGAAGTAAGAAAAAACTCTCCGCCGGACTTTAAAACAGCGTGCAACATAGCCTTAAAATTAGAGGAGGCTTATTCACATGTCAATTTAAAGGACATCAACAACATTTCCAAAACTAAAGATTCTGATTTGTTAAATGAACTGCTTAAACTCAATGTAGAAAGTGCAGAGAATATAAAATTATTAACCGCGGAACTAAATAACATAAAATTAAAGGTAAATGCCACTAACAATGATACAACTAGGTTTTGCAAGTACTGTAAATCCACATCCCATACGAACCCACATTGTTGGTTTTACAAGGGCAACGAACAAAACAGCAGTAATTACGTGGACGAAAATAAAAAAATTCCTGAGAATATTCAAATCGAAAAACCAAATTTTTATCAAGGGGGAAACCAACAAGCTCAGGGAAACTTTCAGCAAACCCCAAATTACACGCACCAAAACTTCAACCCTATGCAATATTCTGCTCCTCAGTACATGTACTATGCACCACCCCCACCCCACCAACAATTTATGCCGATATCATATCCCAGTTTCGGAAATTATGGAGGCAATTTCAACGAACAGAGATCATATGACCAGCGAAGAAATTATAGAGGGCATAGAGGGGGCTACAAGCAAAATAATTATAAAAAACATGATTATACAAAAAAAAATAATTCACAGCAGACATTTGAAAACAATAAACAAGATAAAGATCATGATCAGAATTCTAGTAACAATAAGGGAAACTAAAGTCGGGACTTACATTCTCAAATACAAGGCACCCGCGTAAGTCTCACTGCGGGTCTAAAAAAAATAACAAAATTATTGCTAGTGTCAAAAGTAATGACAATTCTCAACTTCCGATTATTACTTTTGAAATTAATGGTGTTAAGATTAATGCTTTGACAGACAGTGGGGCGGCAGTAACTTTGGCATCACCTATATTGTTCGAACAATTAAAGAATGCACACGTAAAATATAAAAATCTCTGTAACCAGGTAAAAATTCAAACATTAACAAATTCGACAATCTCTTTTAAGCAATGCATTAAATTAACTTTCAAATTGGAAAACGTTTTTGTATCGGGGGCATTCTATGTTACAACTCAAGATTTTGGTCGGAACTACAATATGCTATTGGGATTCGATTTCCTCAAAACAAATAATATTATCCTAGATTTTGAAGATAAAACCATGAAATTAAAAAACAAAAACATTGCACTTCAATTTCTAGAAAATGAACCTCAAAGTCTGATAAGTAACTTAACTGCTAACTCTAATGAGAATCAAAATAAAGAAACAATACGCAAAAAGAAAAAAAAACGTATCTCGCACAAAAATTTTGTTACAGCAAAACTAACACAGACAACGGAGTTACTACCAGGCGAAAAAAAAATTGTTGCATTACTATTAGATCCAGATAAATTCGCAACTACAAATACAATACTCTTGGAACCGATTAAACATAATATGAAAATTTATTATAAAACATCAATTCACGAAATTGCCAAGGATAATAAAATTCATATAATAATCACTAACAAATCACAACAAAAATTAATCTTGACAGAGGGAATGAACATTGGCAAAATTTCTAAACATTTTGAAATAAAATCAGTTGACACTGAGGGTCAAGAAGTAACGAAGCAGGTAGTGCACATTAATAATCTGAATTTAGAGCAAGTTCGTGAACGGAGAAAAGCAGAACTTAGATCAGACGACTTTAATTTACAACATTTAGACTCGGACACAGCAGAAAAATTAAAAAAAATACTTCTAAATAATGCACATGCCTTTTCTAAGAATTACGATACACTCGGACAATCTTCATTAGTCGTCCCAAGATTTAATTTAATACATAATTATCCTCTGCAGACTAAACCATACAAAACTGCACACAATGTTAAGGAGTATGCTAAAAAAGAAATTGAAAAACTTTTGAGAGCAAATATCATTCGTAAATCCAACTCTGATTACGCTTTCCCTGTTATTTTCGTTAAAAAAAAATCTTTGCAGAAAAACGAACAGGCTAATGAAGTTAAATATCGTATGGCGGTCGATTATAGACTTTTAAATGAAATACTTCAAAATTATGCGTACCCCATACCCGAAATTAAAGAGATTCTGCGGAGAATGAGTGGAAAAAAATATTATACAGTACTGGATCTACACAGTGCGTTTTTCCAAATAAATTTACGTGAAGAAGACACTGAAAAATTAGCTTTCATAACGGAGCACGGTAAATTCTCCTTTTTAAGATTGCCTTTCGGAACGCGACTCAGTACTGCGGTGTTTGCAGAATTAATTGATAAAGTGTTGGGCCACTTTAATGAAGATCAAGTCGCTTATTTTATTGACGATGTGATCCTAGCAGCCGACTCACTCGAAGAAATGTTAGATCTGTTAGACAAAGTCCTTAAAGCTTTTATTGAAAATAATTTAACTATTGAGCCTACTAAAATACAAGTCTGTATGTCAGAAATCGAATTTCTCGGTTTCACCCTAAACAGCGAAGGATACTCTCCTTCAAAAAGAAACATAGATAAAATTCAAAATTTAGTTAAACCTAAAAATAAGAAGGGAGTTAAATCTCTACTTGGTCTTTCGAATTATTTTAGATCGCTTATTAAAGACTATTCTAAAATAGTTGACCCATTAATTAATCTTACTAAAGACAAAGTGAAATTTAAATGGTCTGACATAGAAGAAAATGCTTTCAAAGAAATCCAAGCAGCGATAGTTAAAAATCCCACATTAAAACCCCCGGATTTCTCAAAAGATTTCATTTTAATCACAGACGCTTCTAAAACAGCTATTTCTGGAATTTTAGCACAAGAATACGACGGAGAACAGCTGCCAATTGAACATTTTGGGCGAAAATTAAGGGATCCCGAAAAGAACTACCCCAGTTTCAAACTCGAACTACTGGCAGTTCATGAAGCGGTGATGTATTTCAAGCATATTCTCGCAGGGAGAAAATTTAATATTTATACAGACTCCAAAGCGCTAACGTATTTTTTAAATTTGGAAAAGCAACCAGACATTGTAGCAAGGTGGTTGGACAATTTGTCCCCTTTTAACTACTCTTTTCAGCATATCGAGGGATCTAAAAATCCTGCTGATTATGTTTCGAGGAACATTAATAATATAATTTCAAGAGAAAAATTGCAAAATTCATTGTTTACGGTAAACAAAGCTCTATCAGATGAAAACATTAAACTACAACAATTAGAAGACGAAAAATTAAATAAAATAATAAACAAAATTAAAACTGACAAACAAAACAAAACCACAAAAAAATTCACTCTCAATCAAAAAGAAATATTAATATTAAAGCCAGGCTCTGATACAAATGAACTGTTAATTGCTCCGGATAAACTTAAAGCTGAAATAATACAGGAAGCTCATAAACCACATTTCGGATTTTTTAAAACTTATCAAATAATAAAAGCTAGATTCTACTGGTACGGGATGTACAGGGATGTAAAGAATTATTGTACTAAATGTATACCATGTAACACGACTAAACAACATCAAACTATTAAAGTTCCCACACAAAAAATAATCAAAGATAAAGAAATCGGATCAGTTTTGCATATAGATTTAATTGGTTTGCTTCCAATGACGCTACGCAAAAATAAATTTGTATTTATGATTATTGATTCCACATCAAGATTCTTGGAGGCTGTACCGGTTCGCAATTGTGAATCACAAACACTTCTAAATGTATTGAATCGCTATTTTAGTAATTTCGGATTGGCGCGATCCATAAAATTGGATAATGGCCGGTATTTTCACTCTGATTTATTCAAAGAATACATGGATTCTCTTAACATAGACCTAGATTTTACGTCCGTGAATAATCCACGCAGTAATGGGCTCTGTGAAATCAGTAATAAAATATTAAAAAATTCAATTGTGGCTATGTGTAAAAACTCTTTAGAATGGGATACCAGGATTGATTTTTTTAAAATTAATTATAACAGTACGCCGCACAGAGCTACGGGATTTTCTCCGGCACTTCTATTTTTCGGTAGAGAAATAAGAACTCCTTTTTCCATACACTTGCCTGACCAAGACATAATTGTCAAAACCTACGTTAAAAATAGAGTCCAACATATTGAGGAAATAAAGAAATTAGCCTTACAAAACCAAAAAAAAATGATGGCGGAGTACATCGACAGTACTCCAGTCCAAAAAGTAAAATTTCTACAAACGGGACAAGAATGCTACTTAAAAGTCGTGGGTAAACCAGGTGTACTTCAGCCAAAATTCTTGGGACCATTCGAGGTGGTAAGGAAGCTTAGGAATAACAATTACCTATTAAAGGAAATTGCATTCCCAGATAAAGCGACTATTAAACGCCACATAAATAAATTATTCTCACCAACGAAAGTGGAATCACAGACTATACACATAAATTCCTAGATAGGGAAGCGAAAAATGTTTTTTCTCTTTTATTGCTGTCGAGGCAATATGTATATATTTATTTTAAATTTTTATCGTTTATAGATGTCTTATTTTTCTTTAGTTTAGTACACATTTTATAATTTTCCATTATTGTTTATTTACAGTACATTGAGGACAGGTTACTATTTAAAAAAAAAAAAAAAAAAAAAAAAAAGATCATTTAGGGAGGATACTGCAAGTTTTTTTTTCTTTGCTACACAGTGTACTACTGAGGGATTTGGCTCGTCAGAGGGAGTTATGAATAAACATGCACGTTAAATAAAAAAATAATAATAATTACGGTAAAAATAAAAACAGAGGCAGCCTTGCCAGGGTATCACCCTTTCAAACCCATTTTATACTAATTTATATAACAAAACAAAAAAATTTTTTTAATATATAACCTTACCCCCTCTACTAAAAGTGAAAATAAAAGTCTTTATATGTAGCACAAAACATATAACTAATCGATTTAAAATTACAAGTCAACATCTATTCACTCGGCGACACAAATATAAATAATAATAATACAACATTTTATATTGACCAATATTTATAATAATTCATCCTTTGCTTAAAGCCACGGATTGACGAATCCACTTGAATTATTATAACAAAAAAAAATCGGTCAGATTTTACAAAATTATTTTAGTTTAATATTTGATATAATCTATAACTTGGTTAGAACAACGCGTTTCAATTTTAATTTTAGAATAATCGTACGATTTCATATTATAAAACAAACAAGTAAAAAAAAAAAAAAAAAAAAAAAAATTATTAGTTGTCCCTAAGGATTAACATTTCAGATAATTTAAAAAAAAAAAAATAATAATAATAAATAAAAAAAAATACCATTGAACGTTTCAATTATTACAAAACATAAATTGGATGTTTAATTTATACCTTAAATATTTAGGTAAATTATTTCATACTTAAAAAATAATAATAATAAAAAGGTGTTGGATACATGTCAATGATCATTTCAGCAATTTATTGGATGTTAAAGTCTCGTTTTTGCAGGCGAAATTGAGACTATCTGCGCAGAGCATCTAATAATGCATTTAGCTGAGATATTTCTAATTAACTAAATTTCCAAACTTTACAAAAAAAAAGAATTTGTTTAATTTTTTTTTTCTAACTATATGTAATATTTTATAAAACAAAAAATAATAAGAGAAAAGAAAAGCGAACGCTCGCTTTCGATTCCTTAAATATGTATATTTACACGTTAATATATTTTAAAATAATAATAAGAAGAAGAATAAATAATTAAATAAATATTTTACAATTGCATGCACATTTTCGTTTGTGCAAAGCAACGCTCGCTTGTTCTCGCTAACTTAAATTGTAACTAGAAAATCAATATTATATTAAAAAAATATATATATTATAATACATTACGTTTTTATACACAATATAAATAAATAAGTAAATATATAAATTGACGAGAAGATAGTGCGATGCAAACGGATTTGACCACGTTACACGTGTACCGATTTTTTTTTTTATAGAAAATATTAAACAGATATACAGATTTAAACATACCCCTTTTTTTTTAAAATCCAAGCCGGGTATACACGACTTTTTTTTATTTTAATCACACATGTAATCTTATTTCAACAATAAAATACAGATAGCTGAATTTTGGCGAGTAATCCAAAATCTGCACAGACACACGTGCAATCAAATCGTTTCACTGATTTTTTTTTTTTTCCCCACTGTCAGTAATACAGGAGTTTAGTAAACGTCACCCACAGGTGAGGAAAGATACCTAATACACGGCTTATCATTTCGCAAATCGTCCCCTGGGTACAACTGAATCCGAAGGTAGGGAGATGAGTCATTGTCCACAGGTAGGGTCATCTAGCTGTCATTCTCTATCCTTCCGCTTAGCGGTGATGGATTAGAGGGAGAAAAGATTACTGTTTTTTTTCTTTTTCTTCTTCTGCCTTGTTTTTTTTTTTTTTCCCAACCCCGTCCATTCCAAGGCAGGCAGTTTAAAAGGGTATTGTGTTTGACTTTATAGATGGATATTTAAATTTTTGGTATCGAAAGAAGAAAACAAATTTTCATTTTTTCGATCTGTTTCTTTTATGAAAATATATTATTATTGAGAATATCTTTCATTCAGAAAAGTAGCCTTTTCACATATTCCAAAACAATTGTTTTAGTAAGAATGATAAGATTTTTTTTTTTTAACATAACATTTTCTTTATATATATATAAAAAAAAATAAAGAAGTTTTCCTTTCTGCTCAAGAGAAAATAATTCATGTGAGAATTAGATTATAATGTTTATAATACAGATTGTAGTACAACAGACATGTGATTATATAGATGTGTTTTCTCTCAATGTTTTTCATATATTATATAATTTTTTTTTTAATTGTATGGTATTCATTATCAATGCATACAGCTTACTGATTATATTGAGTATTTGTTTTAAATGATTCTGTATATTGTGTTTCAACGTATGGGTACCTAATTAGCCTGTAATAATTAAAATAAAAGATTTGCCAATTTATATGTATGTAATAACTAAAAATATAAGAGTGGAAAAGAAAATTAATTTTTTTTTCTTTCTTCTCTCGGGCATTTTATTTTATTATTTGGCTTATTCAAATTTTCCTGCTTTATTTGGATTTGGACCTATTAAAACTCAAAATTTTAATAAATGTTTTTGGAACAATGGAAATTGAAACCAACTACACATGATAACTTGCTGAAAAAGTCATGTCTTTCATCAGATTTTTCAACAGTGAACTTTTGATTACGCTTTATTTCACCAATGTGTAAAACTTTTTTCTGGTGTTGCAAACCTACTTACACTCCAAACCTAGTGACACCCCAGCTTATCCCAAGTTCCTAGACTTTTCCATGTGAACATTTTCAGTTTTGATCTTCAATATAATACGACGATGGACTTTCATCGAGTACTTTGTGGCTATATATATATATAAAAAAAAAGATACTGTGGACCTTTTTTTTTCTAATGTCGGGGGAAGAGATGATGGTGAGAAATACCACCATCTAGATCTAAACTAGCACACACTATAAAAAAAAAAGTATTTGGTTTTTTTTCTGCATATTAACAGAGTATTTGGTATCATTTTAATCAGTGAACAGTGAACAATACAAATTAATGATCCATTTTAGGATCAGCGCATACAGATAGATAATTATGGAACAAAGTGAACCACGGCAGTCAAGGAAATATTTGGTTTTCCGTTCCCACGAATGATTTAACTACACCTAATAAAAATGTCATGGAGAAAATTGTCAGAACAATAATATGACACATTTATTTATGAGAGCTTAAATAGGCACGAAGACCTCACAAGTCAAAGCATCTTTACCTCCTAGACACAGCACGGCGTCAAGAGGAATCGCTATTCTACCGACGGACCTATGAAACACTCAAGGGGAGTACCAAATTTCTCCCGCCGGCCAATGGTCATCTCTCTAAAATCAGAGGT
Source organism: Maratus michaelseni (assembly GCA_963931845.1). Taxonomy (NCBI): domain Eukaryota; kingdom Metazoa; phylum Arthropoda; class Arachnida; order Araneae; family Salticidae; genus Maratus; species Maratus michaelseni. Next base: position 36,433,619 of record OZ007591.1, on the reverse strand, counting down.
ATGGCCGAAACATGCAAATTTTCAAGAAGTTAAAACGTATAAGGCCTTAATTTTATGTGAAAAGGGAAAAATGGTTCCATCCCTTTTTTTTTTTTTTGCTCCACGAAAAGAATGTGATTTTTCTTGAGAGTACAGATTCAAAAAAGATGGAAAAGTAGAAGGTTGACTGCTCTCTAACTAAAAAAACAGATTTTGAGTGTGTGTGCCAATAGATGGAAATGTACGCGCTAAGAAAAAGCGAAAACGCGTCAGCCATTACCTCCTGCTGTCAACGTTATCTAGTAATATAAGGTAACAAACAATCTTCCTTCACCATTGTTCCATTTTATTTAATTAAGCTATATTCTTTTAATAATACGAATTTAAGTGTGTATGAAGATCCTACCCCGATCTAAACATAAAAAGGCTAATCAAATAAATACTTCTAGGGTATGGAACTCTGCCTTTCAAAATCGAATTTGTTAATTCGGTAAGATAAACTGTAATTCTCAGAAAATAAATGTTGAGAATACAATTCTCAACTAGGATTGAATATTTTTTTTTAAACATTCATGTTTGTTTTTAATTACATGATTATAATTACCTTGTAAATAAACTCAATTTTATATTCAATTAATTTTAGTCAGTTTTCCTTTTGTTTACTTAATTTATTGAATTAATATTAAGTCTTTTATTTTAGGAAATGTTTTCTTTAATATTACAATCTAGGTTTTAAAATAAGCCATTATATATTTAATGTTACATAACTCTCTGCAGGTAACCTTTGATGATTGTAATTGGCTCAAAGAGGATCCGAACTTCAAAAATAATTCACAACGCAACTTTTTCTTTTCTATAATTAATTGATAATTTGTCTAATAAAATTTTCTAAGTATAAATTATCATATCAGATCCTTAGAGTCATAGGTGCAAAATAAATACTATACGTCTCGGATAATTTAAAATACTCATATTAATCAATTAACAGCAATATAGTGGTAAATCCTATGCAGTCAGACTTAAATTCAAATAATTTAATTGATCACTCTGTAGCATTCCATCACATATCATTGACATTTGCCATCCAATTTTTTTTTTTTTTTTTACTTTTTAAAATTTAAATTAAAAATATGGTATCTTTATGTTAGCCGTATGCAGACGATAAATCGAAAACCTATCCCATCATTCATATTGAATTCATTAAAAATATAAATCTTTCACTCATTTCATTTAAAACACAGAACTTTAATTTCCAACACATACATTTAAAATACATACATTACGTACATTTAAAATAATTCCTTCCATGTGAAAAAGAAAAAGAAAAAAAAAAGAGAAATTAATCACAAATAATTTGATAACCCAAGATAATTTTATTTCAACATCAAAAGAAATTTGTTTTATTTTTCTATATATGACATCATATTCGCTTGCTTTCCATACTTTCTCGTATTTATACACTTTGTATTATTATCAAAGATTTGAAAACGCACGTTTTGTTTTTAATATGACATCATTTCATATTCTGTTTAATTCTTAAATAATTCATTTCCTTTTCATTTTTCACGTGGAAAATTTTCACTTGAAAATAAATTGTTGATTAAAAATTATTACTCAGGGGTTTTATTTTACATTGGCAACGATAAAGTATTAGCAACGGTAAAATAAATTTAACCATTTTAGAAAAAGCTGCAAAACCGGGCCCCTTGGGCCAAACCAACCAACCATTTTAAAATATACGAAAAAATGTCCATTTATTCTGTATGAAAATAATGAAATTTTTAATTTTAAGAAAAATATTGAAATAAAATAAACAAAAACCAGCCTATATTCATTTGAGGGTTATAATCAACTTATATGCAAAGATACAGGATAATTAAATGCTTCATTTTGACGCTGGCTTCAGCCTAACATTTGCACACAATCAGATTTATAATATTACTAGCTGTTACCCGTGACTTCGTTCACGTAACATTAAAAAAAGAATAAATGCATTAATTTAGCAAAACATTTCACTTGATAATTAACAACATATATAATTAACCAAAGCTTTATCACATTTTATAGGAGACCATTCGGTATTTGTTTGCTATAGGGGCCTTGACATAACCCAATCTTAAAAAAGTGAAATTTCATGCCAAATAATATATACAATCGCGAAAATGAAACTGCAACTAATTAAAAAAGGAGGACCCAGTAAAATCGTGAAAATCGAGGAATTCCTTTTCGTAAAACGAAAAACAACACTGGCAAAATTCTTCTATACAACAGTGCATTTTAGGTGGTATTTGGTGTACAATTTGTATATGTGTGCATTGCTAAATGGGCATTATTATATTGTTTATTTGCATAGACATATGTTTTATATATCTTACTACATTATCTTGTTTATGTATATATTAAATTAAGTGTTTCACGCTAAGTGGTGTAAATAGTGAACAAACTGCTTGTGGATTTTATACATTGATAGATATTTCACAAAGATATAACAATCTGATGCGATTCTAAAATGTAAATAAAGGTTGCTAGAAAGTACTTTAAATTCTGCCCAATTTAACCTCGATATTTTCTCTATCGCGTCAAGAACACTATTAGCAAATAAATACCGACGACACAAATCTGCTGATCTAAATTTACATATTTTTGTTAGTATATATAGGATTATTTTGATTTATTTCATGCGCTTGAAATTTTTTACGCTTTCTCTAGGGTTAGGTGTCGAATAAATGTACTTTCTTGTTATTTTATTTTACCATTTCTATTTATTCTATTTTCCATTCATTCCATTTATGGATATTGATTTAATTTACATATTCGTGTCAAAGAATATTCTTTAAAGTTATTATCAGGATTAGGATAAGATACGATTAGGGTTAGGATTAGGAATAAAAATTGAACGACAATGGCATGACCGATTCAGGTTTAATGTATGAACCATCATGAAGCAATAAGAAAATTAGAAAATTATCGGCTAATAGTTTTTAATATGTTTTACTGTCATAGTTGGCATCAAAGGTGAGCGGGGAAATGATCATCTAAAATACCATTAAGTGTTTACCATGCAAAAAACAAATCTGGTTAGAACAATGTATTTAATTTTGCGCCAAATTTCACTTGATAAAAAAAAAGCAAATTGACTATGGACTTAATTACAGACCCCTAACCTTGTTATTCTCGGAAATTTTCTACCTATATGTAAAAAAAATTCTACTATATAGAACGCGCTTTCACGTTTATAATGTTATGAATTGGTACGATCGGCTTGTTCAAGTTTACACAATTCGGCTGGAAGAAAAGATTCATTACTTTTAGATTTCTTCTTTGCTTTTGCATTACGCGAATTTGTTGATAAAATCAATTTTCTTTTCGATAACATTGCTGTTTTTTAAGTTTAAAAAATATTGTAATTTTACTTAAACATTGCTTTAAAATCTATGCAATTTTTCTTATCCTACAAGACTTTACAAAAATCTATTATGAAACAACTTTAAAAAAAGCTATATTTAAAAACGACAACAAAGTTTTTCCTAATTTAATTTTTCCTATTTTAAGAAATGTAAAATTAAATTCCGGTTCGAAACGACGATTTACAAATGTGTTTCGATTGTGGGAAAATGGTAGAGGAAAAATGCTGTTACTTCGACACAATTATATTAAATCTTTAGCTTTTATGAGAAAAGCAACTTTCTTTAAAAAAATATAGTTATTTTTATTAAGATTTTCTGATTTTCGATGCGGATAATTTTGCGATGCATATCATTGACATTTGCCATCCAATATATATATATATATATATATATATATATATATATATTTTACTTTTTAAAATTTAAATTCAAAATATGGTATCTTTATGTTAGCCGTGTGCAGACGATAAATCGCCAACCTATCCCATCATTCGTATTGAATTCATTAAAAATATAAATCTTTCGCTCATTAATTTACAACATATACATTTAAAATACATATATTACGTACATTAAAAATAATTCCTGTCATGTCAAAAAGAAAAAGAAAAAAAAAGAGAAATTAATCACAAATAATTTGATAACCCAAGATCATTTTATTTCAACATCAAAACAAATCTGTTTTATTTTTCTATATATGACATCATATTCGCTTGCTTTCCGTACTTACTCGTATTTATGCACTTTGTATTATTATCAAATATTTGAAAACGCACGTTTTGTTTCTAATATGACATCATTTCATATTCTGTTTAATTCTTAAATAATTCATTTCCTTTTCATTTTTCACGTGGAAATTTTTCACTTGAAAAAAAAAAAAAGTTGATTAAAAATTATTACTCAGGGGTTTTATTTTATATTGGCAACGATAAAGTATTAGCAATGGTAAAATAAATTTAACCATTTTAAAAAAAAGCTGCAAAACCGGGCCCTTTGGGCCAAACCAACCAAACGAACCAACCATTTTAAAATATACGAAAAAATGTCCATTTATTCTCTATAAAAATAATGAAATTTTGAATTATTAAGAAAAATATTGAAATAAAATAAACAAAAACCATTCTATGTTCATTTGAGGGTTATAATCAACTTATATGCAAAGATACAGGATAATTAAAGGCTTCATTTTGACGCTGGCTTCAGCCTAACATTTGCACCCAATCAGATTATTATTAGGATTAGGATTAGGATAATAATATATTTGCTGAATCACTTATTTGTTTACTTTTTCATGCATTATATTATTGAAGGTTGTTAGTTCTCTTATTCTTTTAAATACCCCCTACGTATATAAAAATAGCGTGTGTTCTCTGTGGTGTTTCGCATAAACGTTGTAAAATTCAGGTTATTAGATTTTATCCACATTTGCTGTCATAACTGCGCTGATGAAGCAGTCATTTTTGACGATTTTTCTGTTACCTGTAAAGTGTTTGTTTTTGGTATAGCCCGAACTAAGAAAAACTTGGGTACTTTTCCGTTATAGGGACATCATTGTCGCCAAGCATACATTTACATACATTTACATGGCGTCCGTATAACGGAAAAGTACCAAAATTTGCGATCGATCAAATAATTGAATTTCGTTAAGCATTAAATTTTCTTATTTTTAATCTGAGAAATAAACAATAATTATGGATTTAATTAATTTTGCAATATGCGGTGCAACCAAAACAATTTTGATTCAATCGGTACAGATATCGCAGACGCACCGGGGTTAATTTTTGGCGCCTAAATGACGATTTTTGCTTTGTAATGGCAACCTGGTGTTTTATAATAAAATTGAATATGTGTGTAAATAAATAAAATAAAATTGGTACTTTTATGTTAGCTGGGCGTCAGGGATAACTCTCCAAAACTTATTTTAATTGGAATAATTTAAATTGCAACATTTTACGTGAGATTTGTTATTCATATTGATATGTTTATGTTTAGTTATTTTCTTATGATTATATTTTAGCTAATTTTAAGTATGTTTTTTAAGATTTTATATTACAATGTTAAAATATTACCTAATTGATATTAGCTAATGTCAAAAGATTGGCGAACCTCAGAGTTTAGAGAATAAACTCTATGCCTCGCAACAGTGGGAGTTCCCGACTTTATGACGTCATAAGCAGATGTAAAAGTTTAATTGCAAATTACGGCTAATTAATTAAATTTTCGAACAAACGAATGCACGATAACAAATCTGTGTCCAAATATCTTTCATTAAAAAAAAGAATGGTGTAATTTGATGCAGTAATTTGTTCTCACGAATTGTCGAAAGAAAACGCTTAGCGTTTTTAATATATAGATAGATATAGAATAAACATGTGCGGAGATGTCACACTTTATCTTTTTTGTGCTATTTATTTTTTAATAATCATTGTTGAGCGTGATATAATCCGGAATTTTATTTTTGTGGCAACACTAATTTGAAGGAAACTTTTCATTTCATTTATGAAAACAATGCTGATTTAATTTTTAATTATCAGCAAATTTTAATCAAAAAACATGTTTTAGGAAAATGTAAGTGTCCTATGTCAGAAGCCTGTTCAAAATCCTTTCATATGGTATCTCATTCGTCGTTCTGCGTTTCGTATTTTCTTAGAAAAAGGGATGTTGACAGGAGAAATAATATGTTGATGATGATGATGATTGCTTGTGTAAAAGAAAATGGGAATAGATTGCCAGAAAATATTTTGCCAAATTTTATTCTCTCGCCACGGTCATTTCTCTAGGTTGCCAAGACCCCTATACTGGAAAAAAAAAACCTAATTATAAAAAAATTTAAACACTGAATCAGACGTTTAGGGAATTCATAAGAAAGCATTTTCTCAGATTTTGCAAAACTGTTCCAGAAATGTCTTAAATATATAAATCAATATTTGGTACACCACTTTTTTGCAAGCCTATGGGAACTTAAACATGGGATGTTCAAACTTTGTAGTCCAGCAGCCATTTAAGAGACGTCAGACTTCGCTGGCGTATTAACAGCTTAATGAAATATTAAAAAATAAATACTTACAATTTTTGTTAATATTAATGAACTGTATATCTAAATGGAACCTTAAATTACGTAATCTACTGATGCTTCGATACAGTACGCATATATACAGTCATGATTAAACAAAGAAAACAAAAATAAACAATATGTGATGCACGCGTAAAAATTAAATAAAAACCCGATTAAAAGCTCGATATTTTTTCAAAAAGTACGCGCAAGAAATAAATTAACAATTGTATTTTAATTGCATTATACGTCAGCTGATAATGCGGTATTTTATTTTTGTGGCAACACTGATTTGAGAAAAACCTTTCATTTCATTTATGAAAACAATGCCGATTTATTTTTTCAATTAACAGCAATTTTTAATCAAAATACATGTTTTAAAGAAATGTTAAGTGTACTATGTGAGCATCTTGTTCAAAATTCTTGCATATGGTATCTCATTCATCGTTCTACGTTTTGTATTTTCTTAGAAAAAGGGATGTTGACAACAGAAATAATATATGCGATTACTTACTCATCATAAGTAGTATAGGGTAAATCTTGTAATCGTTTTGAAAATCGAAAAAAAAAATTTTTTGACGGATTTACACGTTTCAGACACTGGAGATTCCGAAAAACATATTTTTAGAAAAAAAAAAAAAAAAAAAAAATTGCCGTCCGTCTGTGTGTGTGTCTGTAAACTCTCTGTCTCCCGAACAAATTGAGATCGAGACTTGAAATTTGGTATGTACTTAGTATGTAATAATGGGAAGAAGCTTATTAAACTTCAGTAACCTCGATTATCCGGAACTATTTTTTTTCGGACTCTTGAAATATTCGTTCTGATAAAAGGCATATAAAAATTTTCGAAATTGCTTATTTTAAGGAGGGAATATAAAAGACAATAAAAAAAAAAACATAAATTTTGCATAAAGAATGAAGTCGATCGAATAATTAGTTGCCAAGATATTTGGAATCCTATTTTCCACACTCTTCCATTTTTTGTGACCCTGTATTTCATTCAAATTTCAATTCAAAGATATATTTTAATTGGAAATGAGACACTTAATCCGACGCAGTAAACCGTTAGTTAATACGATTATCAATTTTGGAGTTATAAGGATGTTTCTTTTACGCAATTTAGCAATAGAGCATTTAAAGTTTATGACGTCATCAAGCGACGATTTTATTCGAATTGCAATGCATTTTGTAAATAGTTTACACATGTTTTATTTTCATATTTTATATTATGCATATCCATGATGGGTAAGTATTACGGTGGCCCCCAACGACTAGCTTTAAACAATCAGAAATAATTATAATTTAGTTAATTGAATTGCAATATCTAACGACGGGCAATGGCCGTCTTCTCCGGGCTTATACTGATTATTAATAGTATAGGTACCCTTCCCCCTTACGAAAATCATGGGTTTACGCTCGTGGTATTCTCCCGAATAAGTTATACTACATACAAAGCTCAAAAACGAATCAGTAGCTTCGATTTTAAGACTCGATTTTCGAAATTCACAAATTCCGGACTGATTTTAAGACAGAGATCAAATGCAAGAACAAAGTATAATACAGAGGGACAATTACTAAGAGGAATTTCTTACTGATGTCGTGTTTTAAATCTGTTACATGTCATATCAGCTGCTCATTTTAGAGCTTAGCATAAAAATGAGCTCTCCAACTTTTATCTTCTCGAAATGAAACATTACAACTGTAACTTTTAAAACTGTTTCATAATATGTATATGCAGATTTATTTTAGTGAATCATTATAGATACAGTCATACAGAGCCGGCTTCTCTAAGCATTTTCTTTTATGTGCATCTATTACATAATACGTAATATGGCTTTTGCCAGATATCTGCGCCACCACGCCGCGCCATCGCCCCCGTCTCCAAAACCGGCTCTCTCGGCGCGACTTAATAAATTCAAATGATAACGACTTTTCCTAGTTTTAATTTTGCATAATATTTTTAATACTGACAGAAAATTGGGCAACCAAAGAAATGCTTTATTTGTTTTCCCTTTTAACACTTTCCAATATAGTTAAAATAATTGTTTATGAATTCGGTTTGTCTATCTGTTTGTATTCTGTCCGTGCTCTAATTCATAAATATACTCGGATTCCTAAGTAAGATGCAATTGATATATGTTATTGAGATTTACTATGGCATCTTCGGTATTGAAAATGAAGTGTGTAGCATTTACAGTTCGTTTACAGGGATACTAAAATGAATTCCGTTACATTACGGTCTATGGGGGGAAAGACGTTTCCGGTGTATTTTAATGATTTTAGACTATTTCAAACATATTAAAATTAATATATATCACTGAAGTGCAATACAGAACATGGTGTATTCGTTCATTTACAGGCACACACAAAGGAATTCCGTTACAAGTAACGCGAGCAATAACTATTAGAAGTGCGTGCACTCGTTTGTAAATTTAATTATTTTGTTACATATAACTTGGTGTGTATCAATTTTGTAGATCATATACAAGACTCCACAAAAGATTTCGAGTACATTTCCGTTAATTGATGGATAAATAAATTCATATACAGGAATATAAATAAAATCACACAAAGGGCTTACACAATAAAGAACTGGGTGCATTGCCTTCCATAGACGGCAATGCACCCAGTTCAAACTATGCCTAGATACCAAATTTCAAGTCATTTGAATGATACGTTTTTGAATTATAAACATTCCAAATTTAGAACTTCTAATGTTAAATTACACATTTTCATATTTTTATCAATATTTCCTGAAATTATAATCCTAATGAGCTAATTTGTTTTTGTTATAATACTAAAACACCCAAACATAAATACGTTGAATTTGTAATTTTTATAATTTTATAATATGAATTATGAAATTAATATTCGAAAAAAATCTGAATTGCAACCTACAATTTTTTGAAGAATTTATATTTATAATGTTCTGCTTTATGCACATTCAAAATTTCAAAATTTTATCCCAAGTAGTTTTGAAATTATGCTTAAACAAGCTGGAAATTGTACGTCAAACGTGACAAATGAGGTGCGTTCGTACTATGGCTAGTTATATAAATATTCAGATCGTGATGATTTTTAATTCTGTGAAATGAATTCTATCGTCTGCAGATTAATTTCTGTCATAAAATAAGTATCTCAGTCTCTTGACGATTAAACCTCGGAAGCTCCTATAACAAAAAAGCACCGATTTAAAGAAAAAAAATTAAATTTCTTAATAAATGTTTTTATTAATATTTCCTAAAGTTTTAAATTGGATTTTAATAAAATTTGAAATGTCTCGACAAAATTCTGCAAAGATAATATATCTTAAATTTCAAACCATTCGGTTGGGTAGTTTTTGCGTTGTTATATGCGGACGGACGAACAGACAGACGGACGGACGGACAGACAGACAGACGGACGGACCATACGACGACAATAGATGCTACGTATTTATATAATTACGAACGCACCTAAAAACGGCAAGATGCTGACTTAAGGGGTCGTCTATGCTGCGCAGAAAAGCGTAATTTGAAAAAAATATTTCACTCAGTTTATTTTTGATTAGAATAAGAAATTTACTTTTCTGTGCCTGCTTTTAGTTTTTTTTATTAAAATTACGTAAATCGTATTAGCATGAAATATAATTTTACGTCAGTTATGTAAATTAGTTTAGCTTTTATTTTTAAATTAACAAAGCTCATAAAAAAAAATGAACAGTCATACCTTTGAAAAAAAAAATTCTAACCCATTATTATTATTATTTATTTACCTTTAATTGAATATCTAGCTTCTTCTCCAGTCTAATAGACCTTTTTTTTTTTTTTTTTTTTTTTTTTTTTGCCGTATATATATGTTTGAAGTAAAGTTTCTTATAAATGCATATATCATGTGTTGTGTATTTGCTGAAAAAGTTTTAAAAATATGCCATTAGCAATCGAGTTAAGATTTATATCCGCAGACTGAAAACAATTTGTCTGGGTTTTTGCTACATCGCTCACTTTATAATGCTTCATTCTATTTTTTATTCTAAATTTTGTAGTCGCTGACATTCTTTACATATAAATTTAGAAAAAAGCTATAAAATAAATTCAAAATCTAAGAAAAAACATTATAAAAACACCTATAAAATTTCAATGACATTCACACACTGCAAAAAATAATTGTTGATTTTGCAGTATAAAACTGGCACCCAGCTGCCAGTATTATACCGTAAAATTAACAGTATTAAACAGTAAAATAAGCAGTAATACGCTGCCGTGCAAGCAGTAATACGCTACCGCAATACTGGCAGCTGGGTGCCAGTTTTATACTGTAAAATCAACAATTATTTTTTGCAGTGCATATTCGAAAACTATTCTAATCACAGATAACCTTGCACATTTTTTAATCGGATAATTCAACTCTTGTAAACATAAAATTAACATTGAAAAGGATTTTACCGTATATAATAATAGCCGAAACATATGAACACTAGAACGACCATGAGCGGTCATTTTGACCGCTACCAAATGAATATATTCCAATTCAAACCTGAAATTTCTTTTTAAATTAAATTAAATATATATCTCTCAGAAATATGTTAAATGAATAAGTTAAACAGTTTTAAATAAAAATTCTGGTGTGAATTAGTTTTTATAAAACTTGAGTAAAATTTCCGGTCGTTATAGTGTTAAGCGAATATAAAACTTTCATACTGGCCTGAAATAATACATTAATAGAAATGACTTTGTCATTCTACAGCATTTCAGCAATCGAGTAGCGAACTTCAATTTGGATACAGCCCCTAAAATATGTTCATTTTAAAATAAATTAATTTATCTAAAACTAATCATATGAATTTCATGAAATTTGGTATCAAGGCATAGTTTGAACTGAAGATTTAAAATATCTTGTCAAAAATGGGTCTTGCTATTGAAAAATACAAAGTTTGGATTTGTTTTGATATGTAGATGACTCCCTAAGAAAAAATTATGAACATCATTTAAAAGTAGACTTTATTTTCATTCGTTTGGTACCAGTAACATTCTTCTACAATAATTTGTTGCTTAGTTAGTAGGGGGTGTTCACTTTTTTTTCCACTACTGTACCTGTATGGAAGAAGTTTTTACAGGATCTGCAGCATCATCAATAGTACTATTTGGAACCATGGGTTTTGGAGCGAAAGGTATCAAATCAGAGTCAATTGGTTCAGGACTTGGAGTATTTGGGAGGACAAAGTCAGCTGGTTTATGATTTGGAGTATTTGGGACAACAGAGTCAGCTTATTTAGGATTTGGAGGGGATGGGAGGACAAAGTCAGCTGGTCGAAGATCTGAGGCAAGCATTCGCTGAGAATCACGTTGATTAACAACTATATTATTATTTCTGTGACTTTCTGTGAATCATTAGTTAAATGTACCTATGAACCGACATTAGTTATCTGATCAGCATGTATTTTCCAAATATTTGAAACAACTTGAATTCTATAATGTAACTTGCACTTTCTTGCAATAATGCGACCAATTTTCCACTTGGCTTCAGAAGTATAATTTATAACAGCCCTTTTCTGATTAATTTGAAATTCTTTTAATTTAGTATTGGAATTTCTCGCATTTTGCTTATTATGAACAAAATTTGTAACAAAATTTGGAAGTATCAAATCTATTTTTGTTCTTATATGTAGCTTTAAAAATAGAGATGCAAGACTGCCCCCCGATGTAACATGAGGCATCTTTCTATACTGTAAGAGAAAATTATTTAATTTTATTTGTAAAGTACCAGATTCTGAAGATAAAGCTGTGTGATCAAACGTGGATTAAAAATCCACGTTTGAGAATTTGCACATATCTCTCAGCCTGACCATTTGTAGCTGGATGATATGGAATGGAGTACTAAACCTATGTTTTACACCACGATTCTTTAAGAATATCTCAAATTCTTCAGAAGTAAACTATTTAGCATTATCATATTCCAGATATATAGGATACCAGTATCTGGCAAAAAGAGAAGAAAGACAAGTAACTGTATGTTCTGAAGTTGTACTAGGAACAATGAAAACTTCTGGTTATTTGCTATGAACATCAACAACAAGGAAAAGCATTTTAACCATAACAGGACTAAAGTAATCAATATGAATTATTTTCCATGGAGCTGTAGACCATTCCCAATGATGAGTATCTACCTTGGGAGGATTATTTTTAGGGTTTCGTTCATCTCACGAAACCCTATTACTCCCGCTCAGTTGTCTGTCTGTCACAGAGCTATTCTCAGAAACTATGTAACTTACAGAGTTGAAACTTTGTGTACATAGATGAATACCAGCTATAAAGAGCTCAAAATATTAAAATTTGAAAAATTCGTAATTATTTTAATAAATAGAGATAAAAAAACCAAAATTCTAACAGCCTTTTCCTATTAAATTTAAACATTTTTCGTTATAGTAGATGCCAAAAATTAAAAATCCACGATGAAATTCTTTCTACAATAATTAATTTTCTATCAGACGTTTTCCACGTGAAAAATGAAAATGAAATAAAAAGTTTCACCAATTGAAAAAAAGATTAATATGAAATAAAAATGATTGACGTCATAGTGGTAATAAAATTGAAATTTTCAAAGATTTCTCAATAATACAAGGAGCATGAGTATGTGTATATACACAAAGCAGATTAATATCACGTCATTAGAGAATTAAAAAGAAAATCTGACGTCATATTGGAAGTTTTACGATTTTTTCAGATGTTTGAGAATAATACAAAGCGAGTATCAATATGAGCAATAGAGAATAGTAAATATATGAGTTTGAGAAATATATTGAATCATGATAAAAATCCGATTATGGAAATATTCGCATATTTTAACATTTTGAAGGTGTACAACATGTTTAATTTTGAAATTATTTTTTTATATCGCATTTAGTCCGCGTGACAGATATTATTATGACAGAATATAATGGCCGGCTTCGCCCGCTATCGGGCTGGTTTGGATACTCGAAAAAACGAAAAAATAGACCGGTAAATTTTTACTTTATAAAAAACGAAAAACAATTTTTTTTTTTGGTTGCTAAATGAAATTTATTTGGATTTATTAAAGAAAGAATAAAGTGTTTTGAAAGGAATATTAAACGAAACCCTTTGAGCGATCTTCGATCACACTCACCCACTTGTTTAAATTGACACAAGTAGTGCAATTCCGTGCAAGATCTTCAATATCTTGGCCAATTCCTGGCCACCATACAAAACTGTGAGCTAGATACTTCATTTTCACTATACCGAAATGTTCAAAGTGCAAATCATTTAAAATTTGTTTCCTGTGAATTTCAGGGATAATTACTCTACATCCCTTTAAAATTTGTTTTCTGTGAATTTCAGGGATAATTACTCTACATCCATTTAAAATTTGTTTTCTGTGAATTTCAGGGATAATTACTCTACATCCTTTTTGTTAGTTAATTTTGAAGGTAGCCAGTAGCTATAGCGCGTTCTAAAGTAATTAGCAATATATATAAACAATTGTATTTTATCAAAAGATAGGTAAGATATTTGATTACCTCCTTTTTTCAGCAATCATCCTCATGGTGCCGCAAGCCAGGTCCTTAAGGGTATCCATGTCAATTAATCCATTATTGGTACGATGCACATTAATATGATCATTGCACTTACACTAGTAGTTTGATGTTCATGAATAATTCCAACAATTTGGTATATCCATTTTTATGCTGTACTCGTTGAAGTATTAATTTCTTGTGGAATAGAGAAATTATAATTAATAATAATACAATATTCATAATTAATTTAAATTATTTAATTATCTTTTAATTACATTTACTTTTACATATCTTTTAATTTAAAAATTAGTTAAATTTAATTTAATTTAAGGGAGAACGAAATTACATGTTCGTTTCCAATACGCGTGAAAAAGCTTCTATTAAAGTTCTATATAGCAGAAAGAAAACAGTCTTATAGTCCCTTTCAGGTGATGTCATCTTTTAGTTCTTTGATTGGTTTTACATGACGTAAAGTCAAATCACGTCATTCATACGAAATTCTGTTTCTTACTTCCTTGTTCAGTTCAAGAGTTTGTAAAAACCTCTTCATATTGCATCATGGATTTCATTTCCTCTTTGAAATTGAGTTAAGTACTTTTGTACTTGTATGAATTTCGTATAAATTGTTTTTTCTACTTCCTTCTAAGCGAATTAATCCTTCATATTCTAGAAAACATTTGTTGTCTTCAAACGTTAATTTGCATCTGTTTTTCGTAGCTTTAGCTACCGAAAATAAATTCGTTTCAATTTCGGGTACTAGTAGAACATCTTTTAATGTAATGTAATGTTGTGTGTTTTTCCGTCTGAGGTTATCGTGGTAATGTTTACATTACTTGACCCGTAGGATTTTAGTTTATTGCCGTTGGCAATTACGACGTTAGATTGTTCTTTATTTATAAATTCAGAAAATAAGTTTTCATCATTTGATATATGGGAGGACGAGCCAGAATCTATGATCCATGCTTTATTTTGCGATTTGTTAGTTAAAAATTCGCAATTTTCTTTTCTTCGGTTCCAAGATAAGCTGTGCTTTTATTTGGGTTGTTCGGATTATTTGAGTTCCCGTTTTTTGACTTGTTTTCGTCTTTTTGAAAGACTAATGAAGAAGAGAAATGTTTTTTGTTGTTTTGTTTAAAGTTAGTTGTTTTATGTTTATTGTTCCAGCAATTAACTGTGTTATGATTTTTCATACGACAAATCGTGCAATATTTTTCTTCTTTTTTAAAAACCGTGGGTTTAAATTTTCTTTCGGCTCTAAAAGCTTTGTTGGAATTATCACTGGTATTTGAATGTTCGTTTCTTTTATTGAATTCATCTGTTAATTTGCTCTTTATAAACTCTGGAGTTAATTCGTCTTCGTGCCTGGCTTCTAATGCGGTTAGGAGGGTGTCATAAGAAGGTGGCAAAGAGCAGAGCAACATTCTGCTCTGAAATAATGCTGAAATATGATTTGTTTTAATTTCTTCGCCTATGGCTGATAACTTATCTATGATTTCTAATATCTTTGTTATATGCGTTATCATGTTGCCTCCTTCTGATAATTTTGTTCCGTAAAGTTTCCTAAGTAGGAAGAGTTTGCTGGAGAGATTCGATCTCTCATGGATGTTTTTAAGCGTATTCCATGTGTCCCTTGCATTTTGTAAATGCTTAATATGGATGATTTGGTTATCCTCAATACTTAAATTAATAAGAGCCCTTGCTTTTTTATCTTTTTTCAACCAATCGGGCGTCATTGGATTAGGTGGGTCGTCTGTGACGACTTCAAAGAGCTCTTCTCTTATTAAGAGCATTTCCACCTTAAATTTCCAATTTGCATAGTTACTTGAATTTAATTTTTCAATTATACTACCTTCTTTGAAGGTTGCCATTTTTCTATTTTAGAATATATCTAAAATTAATTTATTTTCTTTTAAGTATTCGAGGATTCTAGGACACTATTTTTATTTTTATTTTTATTTTTACCCTTTATATACTTTAGAATACTTTCGAGCTCATAATCTTGTTAGTTAATTTTGAATGTAGCCAGTAGCTATAGCGCGTTCTAAAGTAATTAGCAATATATATAAACAATTGTATTTTATCAAAAGATAGGTAAGTTAGTTGATTACCTCCTTTTTTCAGCAATCATCCTCATGGTGCCGCAAGCCAGGTCCTCAAGGGTATCCATGTCAATTAATCCATTATTGGTACGATGCACATTAATATGATCATTGCACTTACACTAGTAGTTTGATGTTCATGAATAATTCCAACAATTTGGTATATCCATTTTTATGCTGTACTCGTTGAAGTATTAATTTCTTGTGGAATAGAGAAATTATAATTAATAATAATACAATATTCATAATTAATTTAAATTATTTAATTATCTTTTAATTACATTTATTTTTACATATCTTTTAATTTTAAACATTAGTTAAATTTAATTTAATTTAAGGGAGAACGAAATTACATGTTCGTTTCCAATACGCGAGAAAAAGCTTCTATTAAAGTTCTATATAGCAGAAAGAAAACAGTCTTATAGTCCCTTTCAGGTGATGTCATCTTTTAGTTCTTTGATTGGTTTTACATGACGTAAAGTCAAATCACGTCATTCATACGAAATTCTGTTTCTTACTTCCTTGTTCAGTTCAAGAGTTTGTAAAAACCTCTTCATATTGCATCATGGATTTCATTTCCTCTTTGAAATTGAGTTAAGTACTTTTTATCTTGATGAGTTTAAATGAAGTAAATAAACTGTCATAGAAAATCAATTTGCGGAGATTATTTTCATGATGTATTACCAACACTTTTAAAATACAACTATGTTGAGAAGTAAATTCTTCTCGTTTACCACCAAGAAGTAATTTTTTTGGAATTAGAGAACCAGAAATTAATGATGAAAAATTTGACGTAATGAAGGAAAAGATTTTATAGCTACAACAATTATTTTGGAATTTAAAGGTAAAGTAGAAATTTGATTAATTTGAAAAAATTCAGATTCATCAATTACATTACTTGAATTTAATTGTGGAGGTAAATCTTCACTACGTAATGAAAGTCGTGAAAGAGCATCGACATTACTGTGTTCGGATGTTTCCTGATAACGAATATCATATTTAAACGCTTGTAAATATAATGCATATCTTTGCATTATAGCAGTTGAAAGTACAGGAATGCTCTTAGTAGGAGAAAACAAGTTGGAAATTGTACGTCAAACGTGACAAATGAGGTGCGTTCGTACTATAGCTAGTTATATAAATATTCAGATCGTGATGATTTTTAATTCTGTGAAATGAATTATATCGTCTGTAGATTAATTTCTGTAATAACAAAATAAGTATCTCGATCGCTTGACGATTAAACCTCAGAAGCTACTATAACAACAAAGCACTGATTTTTAAAAAAAAATTCAAATTTCTTAATAAATATTTTTATTAATATCTTCTAAAGTTTTGATTCGATTTTCATAAAATTTGAAATGTCTCGACAAAATTCTGCAAAGATAATATATCTTAAATTTCAAACCATTCGTTTGGGTAGTTTTTGTGTTGTTATATGCGGACAGACGGACGGACCATAGACGACGACAATAGGCGCTACGTATTTATATAATTACGAACGCACCTAAAAGTAGACACAAGTGTTTTACTGTCCGTAAATAAAGTAAACTTGTTACCATATAAATATTGAAATAATTTATTTACACCAAAGATAATAGCTAGTGCTTCCTTACCCATTTGGCTATACCTATTTTCTGCATTAATTAGAGTTCTGGACACAAAACCAATTGGTTTTTCCACGTTATCTGGCATCACATACGAAAGAACTGCAGAGATATCATATCGACAAGCACCGGTTGCTAATACTAAAGGTTATTTAGGGTTGAAATGTGTAAGAACTCTTTCAGAAATAATATTTTTTTATATTTTTAAACGCTTGTCCACAAACAGGAGAGCATGTAAAATTCACATTCTTTTTGAGCAATTGGTTTTAAAGGATGAGCACTTATAGATAAATTTGGTACAAATTTAGAATAATATGTAACTAAGCCTAGAAAAGCTTTAACTTGTGACACATTTATTGGTCTAGGAGCATTTAAAATATATTGTGTTAAAATCTTGTGTTTTATGAATACCTTCCTTATCAATTTTATAACCACAATATGTAATATGATGAGCCATAAAAATTGATTTATTTATCCTCATATTATATTCACGTAATCTTTCTAACACTTTTTTTAGCCTTTTCAAATGTATTTCATCAGTTTCCCCTGTAACACCAATATCATCAGTAAAAACAGTAACACCATCAATACCACTTAAAATTTGTTCAATTTTTCTTTGCCAAATCACTGGAGAACTAGTATGACCCATTGGTAACTTTAAAAATTGGAATAAGACCTTAGGAGTGTTTATAGTTAACAACTCTTGTGACTTTTAGTCTACAGGTAACTGAAGATATGCTTGATTTAAATCAATCTTTGTAAAATGTAAACCACCACTTAATGTAGCTAGAATGTCCTTTACCCTAGGCAAAGGATATTTTTCAAGCTTCAAAAATTTATTTACTGTAACTTTAAAATCACCACATAAACGAATTTTACCATTAGGTTTAACCACTGGAACTATAGGAGTTGCCCACTTACTATTAGTGACAGGTTTTATAATACCCTCATCTTCTAACCTTTCGATTTCCTCATTTACTGCTCCACGTAGAGCATAAGTAATAGTTCTAGCTTCGCAAAATATGGGCGTAGAATCTTTTTCTAGATAAATTCTGCTTTCAAACCTTTTATTTCCCCAACTTTATTGGGAAACAATTCAGAAAAATCATTTAAAATTACTTTCAAATTTTCAGCAGAATTTGAAATTTCATTTACGTATACAGATTTCAAATTAGAGGGAAACAAATTAAATGCAGATACCCAATCTCTACCAAATAAAAGTGGGAAACTATCTTCTTTAATCAAATATAATTTAAGATTTTTAGTTTTATTTTCATAAGGAACATCTACATTAACCTATCCAACAGATGTAAACATTTCACCAGTTGCTTTTCATAGTTCTTAACTGAACATCCGGCGGAAAAATTTTATTATTTGGAAAGATTCTCCGAAAACGTTAAACAGGTACTGCAGAAATTCTGGAGCTGGTATTTAACTTCATTTTAGCTTTAGATTTATTTTCGATTCTGTTTGTCGACCACAAGAATAGCTCTCGCCTAAAAGTCTGGTTAGTGGCGGTCGCTATAGTAACAAGACCTATCCATTTCGAATGGGGAATATGCGTGTGAGGAATTGGCGGAATAAAAGGTTATCCCACATCATTTTTCTTCTCGGATCAGCAGTTGCACACGTTATCTTTTTTTTTATTTAATTTTACTTTTGCTTTTTAGATTATATGTTCCCATTTCTTTAAATTATTTTGCTAATTCCTTAAACTGGAAAGATGCCCTTTCAGTTTAGGAAAGTTGAAGTCTTGAAATCGCAAGTACGTAAAATCGTATATAATGTTGCGGAATTTTGTTCCAGTGAAGCTTCATCTAAAACTGTATTAATTCGGCCCCCACAAGCTCTCAAACGGGCTTCTCGAGCAAGTGGAATTTCTGAAGCTACAATAAAAAAAAATAAGAAATGAAGTTACTGCATTGGGTTCATCGACAGTTTTAAAATCACCTACTAAACATAGCAAAAGACCTAGTGAACGAAACTGCTTTGACAAATGACAAGTACGTTATACGTCAAACGATTCAAGACTTTTATATAAGAGAAAGAAAAGTACCATAGACAGTAATCGTCCAAAGAAAATCATCTATAAAATTGATAATTTATTAGAGAAATAAAGACATGAAGTTGTACGACTCTCCCCTTATCAGAGCCGTCCTTAGGGGTGTGCGACAGGTGCGGCCGCACAGGGCCTCGCGCCTAAAGAGGCCTCGCACCCGGACGCAAAATATTTTTTCTTTAATAAAAGGAAGAAGGTATAATAGAAAATCTTTAATATAAATTTATGATTTTAGTTAAGAAAAGATAGTGATCTTGACATAAAATATAGCCTATGTTGGAAGAGGGACTTCCACCATTAATTTGCCACCATTACTTTTGAAATTGGTTTAGTAGTTCCAGAAATTATCCCTACAAACACACAAACAAACGCTACTTCTTTATAGTAGCTAGGGGGTCGAACCCGGCTCCCCGGGTTACAGTACATAGGTGAAAACCATTCTTTTTTTATTGATAGTATAGATAAGATTATGTTAAGAATCTGGAAGGAAAGGGCCTCGCAAAATCCTTGCACCGGGCCTCGCTTTAAGTCGTCCTCGCTAAGGACGGCTCTGCCCCTTATCACTGCGATCTAAACGCAATAGAATTTGTGCCTCTGTGAAAAGAAAAGTCAAAGAACGAAATGTTACTGTTGATTCAAGTTTGGACAATCTAAAATCTCTACTTCAAACAGCTATCACTGAGGTTACTTCGGCACAGTGTTGAATTCAGACACTTTTCTCCGGGAGGGATTACTGTGGCTCCGGGGGGGGGGACATTATTGAGTTCCGGGAGGAACTTTCGGGGGATTCCTGGGGGATTCCACTTTTTGATCATTGAAAGCATAAAATCTCACATCTTCCGGGGGGGGGGACATTTCAATGCTCCGGGGGGAATGTCCTCCCCGGGCCACCCCCTGGATTCAACACTGCTTCGGCAGAATGGGCAGCGCATTGCAAATATGTGGATAACGTTGAAAATAATTACTGGGAAAAAGATGGGCTGTTAGAGGATTTATTGGACGAACTGTCATTTAACATTAATACCGGCGATTCTGATTCAGAAGAAACCGAGACTTTTGAGAGTGATTTGAAGAACTTTCACATCCTTGAATAAAATGCTAAAAGTTTAGAATTTATTATTTTTTATATTTTTACTGATAAAAAAATTCCTCCGTTCTTGCACATTGTTTGAAAATACATGCTGAAATTTATAATAATCACTGAAGTTCGGACATTGTATTAATTATTTAAAGTCATTGATAATTATTAATGGCTATGAAAATATTAATTTTGAAACAATTATTTAAGTTAATTTCATTAAATTTTTACTGTAATAAATTTCATTAATTAATTCCTATTAATTCATATTTTATTTTCATTTGTAAAATCTATATATTATCATATAAATAATATATGAAACAGTTTTCTTTCACTCGATGAATTGATTAACATCGCCAAGACGCCCTCAAGGCGCTCAGTAAGCCAATGTGAAGGCCTATCTTCTGGCTTCCCCTGTCGAAAATAGAGCGAGTCTTGTTTCCACGGCAACAGACAGGCACAGACTTTTAGGCGAGAGCTATTCTTGTGATCGACAAACAGTACCTATGACTCAAAGATAAAATATCAACTGTATGCAATACTGTTTGTCGACCACAAGAATAGCTCCCGCCATAAAGTCTGGTTGGTGGCGGTCGCTATAGTAACAAGACCGGTCCATTTCAAATGGGGAATACGCGTGTGAGGAATTGGCGGAGTAAAAGGTTAGATCACGTCATTCGTCTTCTCGGATCTACAGCAGTTGCGTTATCTTATTTTTGATTTAATTTTGCTTTGCTTTTTAAAAATTATTTGTTCCCATTTGATTAAATAATTTTGCTAATTTGTTAAACTGGAAAGATGCCCTTTCAGTTTAGAAAAGGTGAAGTCTTGAAATCGCAAGCACGTAAAATCATATATAATGTTGCGGAATTTTGTTCCAGTGAAGCTTCATCTAAAGATGTTTTAATTCCACTTCCACAAGCTCTGAAACGAGCTTCCCGAGCAAGTGGAGTTTCTGAAGCTACAATAAAAAAAATAAGAAATGAAGTTTCTGCATTGGGCTCATCGACAGATTTAAACCTGAATCACCTGGTAAACATCGTAAAAGACCTAGTGAGCGGAACTGCGAAATAGATGACTTTGACAAGTGCGTTATACGTCAAACGATTCAAGATTTTTATATAAGAGAAAGAAAAGTACCATCTCTCAGAAAATTATTACCCGTGTTGAAAGAAAAAATTGGATTTTCGTGGAAAAGAGACACATTGTGCAAAGTCTTACATTCAATGAATTTTCGATGGAAAAAGTGCGTGAATAAAAGAAAAGTTCTCATAGAAAGGCCAGATATTGTTTTTTGGAGACACAAATATTTGAGAGAAATGAGACGTCATAGGAACACTGGACGACCGATTGTCTATATTGATGAAACTTGGGTCGATAGCAACTTGACATTTAAGAAATGTTGGCAAGACGACACAGTTTTGGGAGTTACAGCAAATGTTAAGGCGAAAAATAGACTTATAGTTGTTCATGCTGGATCATCAACAGGTTTTCTTACGGATGCTCAACTAGTATATAAAGCATCGACAAAAAGCGGTGACTATCACGGGCAAATGAAATATGAAAACTTCAAAAAATGGGTGTTGGAAAAACTTCTTCCTAATTTGCAACCAAACAGTGTCGTATGTATGGATAATGCTCCGTATCATACAACTGTTGAAAACCTCACTCCTACAAAGTATTCTACAAAAAAAGTTATGATTGACTGGCTGAAAAACAACAAAATATACTGCGACGAACAAATGCGGAAAGCGGAACTATTCTCTCTTATAGACAGCAATCGTCCAAAGAAAATCGTCTATAAAATTGATAATTTAATAGAAAAAGATGGACATGAAGTTCTACGACTCCCCCCTTATCATTGTGATCTAAACGCAATAGAATTTGTGTGGTCCTCTGTAAAAAGAAAAGTAAAAGAACGAAATGTTACTGGTGATTTAAGTTTGGACAATCTAAAATCTTTACTTCAAACAGCTATCAATGAGGTTACTTCGGCAGAATGGGCAGCACATTGCAAACACGTGGAAAACGTTGAAAATAATTACTGGGAAAAAGATGGACTGTTAGAGGATCTATTAGACGAACTGTCATTTAACATTAATACCGACGACTCTGATTCAGAAGAAACCGAGACTGCTGAGAGTGATTCAGAAGAAACCGAGACTGCTGAGAGTGATTCAGAAGAAACCGAGACTGCTGAGAGTGATTCAGAAGAAACCGAGACTGCTGAGAGTGATTCAGAGAATTTTCACATGCTTGAATAAATTCTAAAAGTTTAGAAGGTATTATTATTTTTTCTATTTTTAATGATAAAAAAAAATTTCCGTCCTTGCAAATTGTTTGAAAATACATACTGAAATCTATAATAATCACTGAAGTTCGGTCATTGTATTAATAATTTAAAGTCATTGATAATTATTAATGGTTATGAAAATATCAATTTTTAAACAATTAATTAATTTAATTTCATTTCATTTTTACAGTAATAAATTTCATGATTAATTCATATTGATTCATATTTTATTTTCATTTGTAAAATCTAAATATTATCATATAAATAATATATGAAACAGTTTTCTTTCTCTCGATGAATCGATTAAAATAATTACAAAAAAAAACAAAACAATAATAATAAAAGCGTTTAGTAAACTATTGTGAATGCCTATCTTTTGGTTTCCCCTGTCGAAAATGGAGCGAGTCTTGTTTCCACGGCAACAGACAGGCGCAGACTTCTCGGCGAGAGCTATTCTTGTGATCGACAAACAGTACATTCGTTTGTTTCTGAGAACTATTATTTTTACTTTTACAAACCTTACTCAAATGACCTTGTTTTTGACATTGGTTGCAAATTGTATTAATATATCTACATGCATTTGCTAATTGTGATGTATTATCATATCTGTTACACTTCAATTTATTTTTATTTACCTCGGAATTTCCCTTAAATACATTATTGTTACTTTTCTGTTTTTGAAAATTATTTGGAAATTTATTGGGTTGTACATTTTTAGAACACGCACGTTTACTTACATTAAATTTTTTATGCTTCAATTCAGAAATATCACAGTTTCATTATTTTGCAAAATAATTGTTTTTCAATGGCTTTATCAAAAGTTAAATCATCAACTTGCGTAAGTAATTTACTCTGAATAGCTTCATTTTTTTAACTTCTAAGAAACTATTCACAAAGATTTTCATTTAATGTTTCACCCGAAAATGCACAAAAAGTTGTCAATTTTTTTTAAATCTAGCAGCAAAATCTTGTATCAATTCATTTTCATTTTTATAAGAAATACGAAACTTTATTCTTTTGAAAAATTGTATTAAGGGCGGGGTTTAAGTGCTTTAAAAGAATATCAACAATTTCCTCATATTTCAAAGATTCAGCAGATTTAGGAAAAGATGAATCGCATAACAAATGATACAATTTTGGGCCCATACACGATGTAAGTGCAGGAACCTTCTTTCCCTGTTTAACATCATGAAGGATAAATGCCTGTTCCAGTTTATTAACATACGCCTGGAACGTCTCAATTGTATCATTAAACTGTTTGAAACATGATTGCACTTTATTTACTTCAGAAAAGAAGAAAATATATAGACTTACTATCCCCGTAATTGACGAACTTTGTGCAGAAAATGAATTTATATCATAACTTTAGCAGGATGAAACATCACGGACTTGCATAGTGAAAACAGAAGTAAAGCCATTTTGCGTTCGACTCGGTATTTCTTTTTAAATGTTTTCCGGTAAGAACATTTCCGCTCGTCGTCACTTTTTTTAAACTTTGAATATTAATTAATTAAGTAAGCACCAATACTCAATGAGGTGGACGAAATGAATTACTTTTACACGTTTAATGAACATCACAATACCAAGTACTTACATCACAAGACAC
Source organism: Maratus michaelseni (assembly GCA_963931845.1). Taxonomy (NCBI): domain Eukaryota; kingdom Metazoa; phylum Arthropoda; class Arachnida; order Araneae; family Salticidae; genus Maratus; species Maratus michaelseni. The sequence continues at coordinate 36,408,929 of OZ007591.1, read as the reverse complement.
ATAAAAGAACTACATATATAGTGGCTAATCGCAGTAGAAAAAGAACTTAGGAACATACCGGGTGTCCCAAAAATGACTGATGGATTTTAAAATTTAATAACTTGCAAACGGTGACAGATATTAAAAAAATTCTTGCAGGAGGGTTATGTATGATGCCAGGAGTTTTTTTTTACTGTGATTCTTGATTTTAGTTTGAATTTCAAGCAATAGATGGCGCTGACAGCGATTGGCATTCAGTCGAGGCCGAAACTGACGCCAGTCAGCATTGATGCACCGCCCCCTGAATACTAGATGGAGGCTGTCGAAGGCGGATTTTTTTCATTGAACGGTCCATCGAACTTCAACACCGATAATTTCTAAAAGTTTTCTTCGCCTAGTGTTTCTAAGATCAAATAAGTCAAAGAAAACTTTTAGATATTGTTGGTGTTGAAATTCGAGGGACCGTTTAAACGCTGAAAAAAAATCCGCCTGCTACAGCCGCCATCTAGTATTCCTCATTGTATTCCACTAGTATTCCACTAGTATTCACCATCTAGTATTCCACATTGCATGCGGGCGACTGTGGAGAATACAGCCGAACGTAACATCGCATGAGGGTTGAGGTATGTTTGCAATCTCACGTTTGATAGAATCTTTCAAATCCGGCAAAGTTTGCGGATTGCACATGTACACTCTAGATTTGAGATATCCCCAGAACCAGAAATCCACAGGAGTGAGGTCGGAGGATCGCGGAGGCCACGGAAATGGAAAATGGCGTGAGATGACACGGTCGCCAAAATACTGTTCTAGGACCCTGCGAAAAGACTTCGCTATATGTGGAGGTGCACCATCTTGCATCCAAATGAAGTCATTCAGTGCATTTCGCTGCAGCAATTCTGGTATGACGTAATTTTGCAGCATTGCCGTATAGCGGGAGCCTGTTACAGAGCAAGTTACAAATCCCGTTGGTGTCGCTTCCTCAAAGAAGTACGGCCCGAGAATAATTGTGCCTGCAATGCCGCACCACACAGTAACTTTGACGTCGTATAAAGGTACTGGTACCACAGCGTGCGGATTCATGTCTGCCCACCCAGTGCACACAATTTTTGGTGTTGACGTTGCCAGTTAAGGTGAAATGTGCCTCGTCCGTCCATAATATGCTAAGAGGCCAGTTGTTATCTCCATCATATCGGATAAGAAATTCATTAGCAAAGTCTATACGTTGTTGATGGTCCCCCACTTCCAACATCTGGATGCGCTGGTACCGGTAAGGAAACATGCGGATTACACAGCGTAGTAGCTTTAGGACTGTTGATTTCGGTATATCCAATACACGAGATGCACCTCTTGCAGTTTGCATGTGTCCTGTAGTCATTGTGCGATGCACTTCCATAACAGTATCCTCAGGAACAGTTGGTCGTCCGGATCGCGGTCTATCACAGGTGCAACCAGTTTCTTCGAATTTCTTTACTAAATCACGAAGAGCTTGCGGGCTACATGGGCCACGTATTTGGCGATGGTTTCGACGGTAAACATGCAAGGTTTTCGCAGCATTCATACCATTTTAATAATAGAGTTTTACCAATTCACCACGAACTGTCGCTGAAAGAGTCATTTCGTCGACATGTGCGTGCTCCCGACTGAAGAACTAACATTCCCACCCCACTTTTTATCCGTTTTCTATGCTGACTATCTGGTGAACGGCGTTCCGTGATTGGTGTTTTGCCTCTGTCATGCAAATTTCCTTCGTGCGCCCTGATCGTGTTTTTTTTTGGCCGTTCGCAGAGCTGTTTTTGTGCGTGCATAACGCGTCCGTTTATTGCGATACACGTACCGTTCCAACGCTCTTTAGGGTTTTCGCATGCGCTGAAAAAAAAAAGGGCGTTGCCATTTGAAAATTTCGAGTTTCTGTAGCTATAACCGTAACCGTGAGCGCCAATTTGTTGCCGTTCACAGAATACTGAGCTCATACCTGTGAATAAATATATCTGAAATCTCATCTCGATCGGTCCGCTAGAATTCGATATATCGGCAAAGTTTTTTTTATGACCACCCTGTATATTTTTAATCATTTGGTTGCTGTTCAAGCATTGACTCGTTTAATTAAAAAGAGAAATAATGTTCTTTGGAAATTTGCAATCCAGTTATGAATGTACTAAAATACTACATTTTTCTGTGAATAAAAAAAAGGAAATATTCCTTTTAAGGGATTAATAATCAAATAAGAAGATAGATTCCTGTATAGATTTAAAAGCGGTGTATTATGATTCGCCTCCGCTTTGTCCCGAGTACTGGTATAAGTTTTCGCTCGCACTGAGTATGACTGGGAGTTGGAGGTAATGATTTGTTGATAGATATGGGTGTGTGTATGTATAGTGGAATGAAGCACGGCCGACTTCAGTACCGGCCGAGGAAGCTCTTGTTGTTAGGATGGTGGCTTAGGACGGAGTTCATGAGTGATTTGGCAGTTATCACTGCCAGTGATGACGTTAGATGAGTGATGACGTTAGATCACGTGATGTCTGCCAACTCAATCCGCCGAGAAAGCTGTCCTAGGGAGGAAGAAAACAAATAAGAACTTTCTCAGCCTATTGGGTCATCCGAAGATCACGTGATATGACGTCATGAATTCCATCCTAAGGCGGGAGGAACAAACAAGAGCTTTCTAGTCCGCTACTGACTGAAGTTGGACGTGGATGAAGTCGCGGATGTTTGTTTGTGAAGAGGAATTAAGGAGTTCGCGTCAATTAAGTATTATACAGATATTTGGGATTGTTGTCGAATGGGATACGCTAGCTGATTACAGAAATGTTTTTTTGGCTGATTCTGGCCGAGTAGCAATAATTTATTTTATTTAGAGCGTATGCTCTATGTTATTAAGGAATCGTGTGCAGTAGTTAATTTTATTTAGAGTTTTATCTCTTACGTCGAGCTTGAATTTAAATTTTTATGACCATTTTTCGCAAATAATTATCACATTTCTTTAAATATGAGTCAAAATAAAGAAAAAGGGCAGGACTATAGGAGTTTTCTAAAACTATTTTACATTAAAAAATTCCGAAGAAAATGCTTCCAGGGATTTTCGTAGGCAATGTTTAAATTTTGCATTTAAAATGTTTACGAAATTAAAAGTTGTAAATATTCCCTGGGTCCAATAAGTTTTTCTGAACGCGTAGAAGGGAAGGAATCAAATGCAGTTTAATTTCACAGTTTGCCTTAACGTCCATCAGAAGAACCCTTCGTGATACGAAACTAGTCGTTGGGGGCCACCGTAATACTTACCCATCATGGATATGCATAATGTAAAATATTAAAATAAAACATGTGTAAACTACTTATAAAATGCATTGCAATTCAAATAAACTCGAGGCTTGATGACGTCACAAACTTTAAAGGCTCGATTACTGAATTGCTTGAAAGAAACATCCTTATAACTCCAAAAATAATAATCCTATTAACTAGCGGTTTATTGCATCTGATTAAGCGTCAAATTTCCAATTAAAATATATCTTTGAAGTGAAATTTGGATGAAATACAGGGTCATGAAAAATCGAAGAGTGTGGAAATAGGATTCCAAATATCTCGGCAACTCATTATCCGATCGACTTCATGCTTTATGCAAAATTTATGTTTTTTTATTGTCTTTTATACTCATTTCTTAAAATAACCAATTTCGAAAATTTTTATATACCTTTTATGAGAACGAATATTTCGAGAGTCCGAAAAAAATAGTTCCGGTTAATCGAGGTTATTGAAATGAAATAGGCTTCTTCCCATTATTACATACTAAGTACATACGAAATTGCAAGTCTCTATCTCAATTTTTTCGGAGATAGAGCGTTTAAAGACACACAAACACACAGACGGACGGCATTTTTTTTTTTTCTAAAAATATGTTTTTCGGAATCTCCAATGCCTGAAACGTGTAAATCCGTCAAAAAAAATTTTCGATTTTCAAAACGATTACAAGACTTACCCTATACTACGTATGATGGGTAAGTAAAAAGGAAGACATATTCTTAAATTTCGTACTGTTATGGCGTAAACGAAACATAATCAGTTCGAAAAAATATTATTGTTAACCTTTTGAAAAAAGTTTTTTCTAAAAGGGTCGTTTTCACGATTGACTTTTTCTCCCTTTCAGAAGCCCCACCAGTGGCTGAGAAGTTCTGTTCTCAAAGCTGGTAAACGGGCGGTGCTGGGTTCAAACCCCTGTCGCGCTCGCCGACCTAACCGTTCGGAGTTTTCCGTAGTTTTCTTCTAACCTTGCCGTAAATAAGGGTTAGGATCCCCTGAAAGACCTCCACGGAGGGCACTCCCTCTAAGGCTTATAGCCCTCGAGTAGATAATCGGCCGTTATAAATCAACCAACCAACTATCTCTCTTTCAGGAACGCCCCCCCCCCCCCCAGGTTTCGATTTCTAAGCTACCAATTCACAAAACATATGTATTGAAAGATGAGACCTTTTTCTTTTCGACTGTAGAATCGGTTTTCAAAAACACGAATTTTAAGCCTTTCAAAAAATTGGAGACTGCAGGTCACTTCGTGCCTCTCCGAGACGATATATTTTTTAGAGCATCTCGACAAACCAGATTTACATCATCTACAAAAATTTTGAAACGTTCACATACGAGTAGAAGTTCTTTAAAAATATTCTGAGAAACTTTCGATGAAAACGGTAAAATGTGCGGGCTGCATTCGCGTGGCTTCGGTTCATGTTTTCACTCCTAAATATGTATATTTTTTTACTCGAAATTTTAAAGAGGATTTGGATACCATTATATTTATAATCAATTAAAATGTCAAAGAATTCGGACGATAAGAACTATGTAAAAAGGACCCGATCCGAAAACAAACAAACAACAACAATAGCAACAAAAAAAGCGAGAAGAAAGCATATTTCTTTTACAAGCAGAAATCAATATTTTTGTTAAGAAATTTTTACACGGGCTGCAAAACAGTTATTTTTATAACCGATAAAAATTAAAAAGAGTTCGGACAAAGAAAAACTACATTTTTTTTTTAAACTATCGAGAGATCCTACGTAACAAAAAATTCCTTTCTTACTTTTTCTTTTACCACTAAATATCAATAATTTTTCGCGAATTTTTCATTTAAAAATATAAATTCAGACAAAATCAGGTTAAAGACATAAAAACCTAAAAAAATTGAGATTTATTTAAGATTATAATCACGGGCCCGGAAACGCCGAGCGGGTCAGTTAGTTATTAATATTTGAAAATCGATGGAAAGAGAAATTGTGTAATGCATTTTTTAAATCATAAAATGTTTTTGTCTTATCATCGCCATTGTGAAAATATCTTAAATATGACAATGAACTTAGGTAATGGGATTACGTTGTCTTTTAAAAAGTATTTTTAACTATTTTTATCATTGATTAGCAAAACCCGCGGTTTTGCACGCGTGCTTATTGAAATATGCCAAGTTGTATTTTTGTGCCGCGGTCTATATTAGGGGAAATTATACTGCTACGGATAATTTAGATATTATTAACTAGCTGACCCGCCCGGCGTTGCTCTGGCCCGTGATAATAAAATTAAACAAACCAAAAGTTTGTATGATTTTATATCTTTAACCCGATTTTGTATAAAATTATTTATTTAAAAGTGCTTTGCATGGCGACTGAAAATCCTTTATTTCCATTTTTCGCCGATACGGGCGCATTCTGATAAAAACGAACCTCTAACACGTGTTCCCGCTGCCTGCAGACCGTATAGTAGGTATGCAGCGCACGCGCTGCAAACTCTTTTAGTTCCACCTTCCGCCGTCAGGAGTGCACTTTGTTCCAAAGAAACCACCTTCACAACGAAACTCCAAACCGTGTCCCTGTTGCCTCCGCACCGTATAGCAAGCCTGCTGCGCACGCGCTCAAAATCCTTTAGTTCCGCTTTTCACCGCCAGGGGCGAAATTTGCTCCATGCGAACATCCAACACGGGTACCCGTTGTATAAAGGGAGTTGAATGAACCAATTCCCGTTGAAATCAGGTCCATAGAACTCTAGAAAATAATACATCGCCTGGAAGGTGGAACTAAAATCTGTAACACAAACGAAAACCAAGTCGAATCATTCAAACGCCGTTGTGAACGGCCCCATAGAACCCGAGAGAAGAATGCACAGTTAGATAAAGAAACTTGTAGGATTGCCCGCCAGGGGGCACTTGGTGAAGTGCTCAACAACAATTCATTTACTTTGATTGTTGGTATCCATCAGGTATGTACGGGTCAAGGGCGGATCTAGAGAGTCTTCAAGGGGGGGGCGATATCAGAAATTTGGAGATTAATATCCGACCCGCAATCTTGGTCGGGTCGGGCCTTTTTTTTTAATTGCGGGTCAGGTTTACTTCTATTTTTTTGCTATGGGTCGGGTTTGGGTCGGGTGGACTCCTACTTGTTTACTGCGGGTCGGGTTAACTTGTTTTTTGGTACGAGATGCGTTCGGATTGTGTTAATTTTTACTTTTTTTGCTGCGGGTCGAGTTGACTTCGACATTTTTCTTGCGGGTCGGATTGACTTCCATTATCGGGTTGGGTTTTTTCACTCTTGCGTGCCGTGTTCAGATTGACCCGATTTTTGAAAAGAATGTATAATTTTTTTTCCCGATAAAATCTGTATACAGTAAAAATTTCATAACGGACAGTCCCAAATAGCGGAAAGCTTTATGTAGGGAATACTTTTATTTAGTAAAACCTCCGAATTACGGATACCTTGGAGCCGTCGATTTTATCCGCAAATTCAGAAGAAATAGCATGGAACTCCGTATGGTCACCCCTGAAGAGTGGAGACAGTCCCCAATACAATTATTTGCATATTTTTTGTGCACTCCTCAGAGTAACAGATAAATTCGATAGCACCGAGGCGTCCGTTATTTTAATGTTTTACAGTATTTGAATATTAATGAGTATATATATAACATATGTTTATATTTCTACAAAAAAAAAATTGAAATTAGAGATATAATTGCATACTACATTTTATAATTCTATTAAAATTTGGATTAATTTTCTTTCATTTTGGTTTCGGGAGGACGAAGATATTTTTTCGGTGTTCGGTTTTGCTTACAATAGAATTTTCGGGTTCGGTTTAGGATAAACAGATCCGCGCAGGTCTCTAGGTGGAATTTTAAGATGTATGTTCAAAAGCTGGAGTTCTTTTAAATGGGATTTTGTAGTATCTTAAATATTGCCCAGTGCGCTAAACTCCAAAACATCGCTGTATTAAAAAATACGGTATAAGAAACTACAGTAGTCTCTAGGGAGCGAGAGCAAATTTTGGAATTGCAACGGGCGCTTAAAACACAGCCTTTGCCACTGTTTCTTGTATTCTTATATGTGTATGAATAGCAATGATTTTGTAAATGTGTCAGAAAAAAGTGAGTTTGTTTCTGAGAACTAAACTTACAATTCATTAAAGCTTATGGCCTATAGTACCAAGCCCTGTTATTATTATTATTATTATTATTATTATGGGTCCTGGGGTGCTATAATGCCCCTGTCAAGTTGTCAGCCTAACGCGGGAGGGACCATCAATGTTTAGTCCCCAAGTATGCTTGGTACTCAATTTATAGACCCCGAATGGATTAAGGCCTGAGTTAGCCTTGATCAGTCCGCCGTCGAACTGGGGACCTGTAGCGTCGTAGCGAGAAAAGCTGAGCATTACACTACTGGGCTTACTGTTGTTGAGAGTATTAACAAAAATAATAAACAAATGTTTTAAATGTCTTTACCTTTTAATCTTTATCACCCTTTTTTAAGCGTATTTTTATATAACGGAAGAAGCCCAATTTACTTCGACATTTCGTGCCTTGTTCTGGTTCTGTTTTAAATAAAATGTTGCTTGTTTTTTTTTTCATTTTCCCCCTGAATTACATATGCTTCGCCAGTTTTACTCGCTTTTCGCAACAAACACATCAAATTTTGAATGTGAACCTCTGTTACCTACCATTTTGCATATGTAATCATTTTCTGTATATCACTAGACTCTTTTTACTCTCACTGCTAGTAAATTAGGGGGTGTGGAGGGCCGGAGGGAGCGAAAATTATCGTAGGTTACGCTAAATTGAAAGTTATCGCCAACTAGACATGTAGGGATAGGTACAGTGAGACTGGGCGAGCTCTTCTCCCTGTAACATCGTCTATGACGCAATCGACGTACTGGACCTTGTAATAAAACGCCCAAAGAAACAACGAACACTTCGAAGATAGAACTATAGGGAAGAACGACATCACATTACAGTACTAATAAAAAAGTTGTCCAAATTTTTATTAATTATACAGCGGTAGGACGAAAAACATACAAAGAATTCATACAAACTTTTTTTAGAGGCAATGTGTATCTCTGTGCACTTGGGGAGATACCTTTCAGAAGTTGTATAAGGGCTCAATTGTTTGAAGGCTAATATAATCAAAGAGACAATTTTAAGCTTTGATTGATCGACACATTTCAGAATTCTGTAAAAAAAAAGTACTATCTGGGTATAAGACTGCTTGTTTTTTTATATCAAAGATCAGTTCTAATTCAGCAAAGACTGTTTTGAAACTTATTAACGAAATATATATTCAGTAACTATGGGACGCTGGCTGAAAAAGGCATTTAGAAAAAATATTAAAACTAGCTTAGATATCTCAGTTAGAGGTCTACACTTGCCGAAATTTCCAGCCTACGGCTAGCAGGTCGTACTTAAATTTTGGGATATTCCGCCGGATGGGGGCTCTGTAATAGCGATTTTTGTGCCATTTTTATTGTTGTATCATTAAAAAGTGTATGAAGTTATGCATAGAATTGGACCAAATTTTATTTATAGGTTTTCGACTATGGCCAGCAGGTTCTAATTGAATTTAGGGACATTCAACAGGAAGGGGGCACTGTGATAGCGATTTTTGTTAAATTTTTCGCAGTTTAAGGCAACCCGTTAGAAGGTAACCCGGTGCTTTGCAAGCAGCTGACGTAACACCGAATTCCTTGATAGCGAATTTTGAAGTATTAACATGCATGCGAGATAGAAGAAAGTTTTGGGATTGGCACATCCCACTAGTTAAAAATATATCACTTTGATTTATTAAACCAAATTAAATTTCTAAAAATTATTCTAAAAAAATGCACAACATCACTACAATTTTTACGAAAACAAATAAATACTAGTATCTTGTGACTATCGCAAAACTTTCTTCTATATAAATCAAATCGTCTGCAATAAAAATTAAATGACAATCTATTCGTTCTTGAGCTATAGCTAACGCGGAAATCGTGAAAAACTGATCATAGTGGCAACATCTGTTGGGCATAAAGATCTATTTATACCAAAGTCAAACATAATCTAAAGTTTAATGAAATTCCGTGCGTTAATTCTTGAGATATAGCTATTGCGGAAATCGCGAAAAATGCAACATAGAAGCACCACCTGTTGAGTAATTTAAACGAAAACCTCAGCAGCAGCAATTTATGTCAAGGTCTAACTGAATATGAATTTTTATTAAATTCCGCTCATTAGTTTTCGAGATAGAGCCCCCACAAAATTTGTGTCACATATGTATAGACAGACAGACATTTTCTAAGAACAGCCAATTCGTGTTCAGGACCTCCTAAATTGTAGAAATAAATTCGTCGAAAATTTTTACCAATCTAATACTTTGTTCTTGTAAAGATGGAAGAAAGTAAAAAATACCACCCGAACATAGGCTCGGGAAGAAGAATTTAGAGGTATGTATGCACGAGTCAATAATGGATTTCATACGGGTTGAGTCAGAAACGGGCCGAACTCTTAACTTTTATACCGGGTCGGGCCCGGATCTGGAAATTTCGGCTCGTGCAGATCTCTATGAAGAATGAATTTCATACCAAACTCGTCCCGGAAAAAAAGAAGTCTAGCCCGGCCCGGCTCGAGTCTACAGAATAAAGGAATACCCGGCCAGGAAAGAGTGGAGAACAGGCAAGGTCCGAGTTTGCAAACCTTTTATTAGCGAAAGGCGGAGGGGAGGGTGGGGGGCGATCGATCCGCCATTGGTCGCAACCGGGCCAAATTTTCAGCTTTTAGGCCGTGTCCAGTCCTGAAAATTTCGGCCCGTGCAGACCTCTAGAAAGAATGAAATCTAAGAAAGGTTCCACCAGAAAAAAAAAGAAGTCTGGTCCGGCCCCAGTCTTCAGAAAAAGCGAGGTCCGGTCCAGGCCCAAGTCTCTAGAAAAAAATAAGGTCCGGTCCTGACCCGACCCTTAAATAGTGAAGACCTGTCCCGGCCCGGCCCACGGATCGGGCCGGGCTTCGCCACAGGCCTTTTCCCGTAGAGGCCTCTAATGTCGGTTTACCGACCCTTTTTTAGCCCAAGGGGGGGGCGATCGCCCCATCGCCCCCCCCTTAGATCCGCCATTGGTACGGGTTGTGTACTTTTATTAGGAACATAAATTTAATTTTTACGAAAATCGTTATTTGAAATTTCTTGTATTCTCTATACATAACATTTATAAAACGCTACGTTAGAAGCTAAAATTGTTAAATTTCTTAAATGGAATTTGTTTTGTGTAAATCAGAGCAAGGCGTTAACCCCCTCCATCTTCATACCCGAAAATATAGCGAATAACTTGTTCAAGAAAACTACCTTAACCTACATTAACGCGATCATTAAAAAAATAATTAAATTTTTCTGATAATTAGAACATAACGAAGACGCTACGCTAAAATAGCCAGCAGATGACACCTCTTCCCATCCTCAATTTCAAATCTATATCTTAATTAGTTATCTAAATTTTTGTTCATTAGTAAAAATTGGCAATTATTACTTTCATTTTCGCAAACTAAATGGAGGGATCGGCCAGAGAAGATATTAATAAAAATATTTATTAAGAAACTAGCTGTTACCCGTGACTTCGTTCACGTAACATTAAAAAAAGAATAAATGCATTAATTTAGTAAAACATTTCACTTGATAATTAACAACATATATAATTAACCAAAGCTTTATCACATTTTATAGGAGACCATACGGTATTTCTTTGCTATAGGGGCCTTGACATAACCCAGTCTTAAAAAAGTGAAATTTCATGCCAAATAATATATACAATCGCGAAAATGAAACTGCAACTAATGCAAAAAGGAGGACCAACTAAAATCGTGAAAATCGAGGAATTCCTCTTCGTAAAACGAAAAACAACACTGGCAAAATTCTTCTATACAACAGTGCATTTTAGGTGGTATTTGGTGTACAATTTGTATATGTGGGCATTGCTAAATGGGCATTATTATATTGTTTATTTGCATAGACATATGTTATTTATTTCTTACTACATTATCTTGTTTATGTATATATTAAATTAAGTGCTTCACGCTAAGTGGTGTAAATAGTGAACAAACTGCTTGTGGATTTTATACATTGATAGATATTTCACAAAGATATAACAATCTGATGCGATTCTAAAATGTAAATAAAGGTTGCTAGAAAGTACTTTAAATTCTGCCCAATTTAGCCTCGATATTTTCTCTATCGCGTCAAGAACACTATAAGCAAATAAATACCGACGACACAAATCTGATGATCTAAATTTACATATTTTTGTTAGTATATATAGGATTATTTTGATTTATTTCATGCGCTTGAAATTTTTTACGCTTTCTCTAGGGTTAGGTGTCGAATAAATGTACTTTCTTGTTATTTTATTTTGCCATTTCTATTTATTCTATTTTCCATTCATTCCATTTATGGATATTGATTTAATTTACATAATCGTGTCAAAGAATATTCTTTAAAGTTATTATCAGGATTAGGATAGGATACGATTAGGGTTAGGATTAGGAATAAAAATTGAACGACAATGGCATGACCAATTCAGGTTTAAAGTATGAACCAGGAAGTCTATTTACATCATGAAGCAATAAGAAAATTAGAAAATTATCGTCTGATATTTTGTAATATGTTTCACAGTCATAGTTGGCATCAAAGGTGAGCGGGGAAATGATCATCTAAAATACCATTAAGTGTTTACCACGCAAAAAACAAATCTGGTTACAACAATGTATTTAATTTTGCGCCAAATTACACTTGATAAAAAAAAAAGCAAATTGACTATGGACCTAATTACAGACCCCTAACCTTCCTATTCTCGGAAATGTTCTACCTATATGTAAAAAAAAAAATCTACTATATAGAACGCGCTTTCACGTTTAAAATGTTATGAATTGGCACGATCGGCTTCTTCGAGTTTACACAATTCGGCTGGAAGAAAAGATTCATTACTTTTTGATTTCTTCTTTGCTTTTGCATTACGCGAATTTGTTGGTAAAATCAATTTTCTTTTCGATAACATTGTTGTTTTTTAAGTTTAAAAAATATTGTAATTTTACTTAAACATTGCTTTAAAATCTATGCAATTTTTCTTATCCTACAAGACTTTACAAAAATCTATTATGAAACAACTTTTAAAAAAACTATATTTAAAAAAGACAACAAAGTTTTTCCTATTTTAAAACTAAAAGAAATGTAAAATTAAATTCCAGTTCGAAACGACGATTTACAAATGTGTTTCGATTGTGGGAAAATGATAGAGGAAAAATGCTGTTACTTCGACACAATCATATTAAATCTATAGCTTTTATGAGAAAAGCAACTTTCTTTTAAAAAATATAGTTATTTTTATTAAGATTTTCTGATTCGATACGGATAATTTTGCGATGCATATCATTGACATTTGCCATCCAATATATATATATAATTATAATATCTATGAATTTCAAAAACATATCAAGTTCTAATATCATTCTACTAAAATCTACAAAGAGATAATTAATGATATTGTGTAATCAGAATACGACATAGCTAATAATTAACTTGTGCAGTCATAAAATTACCATAGCATGTGCTTCAATGGTAATTAGCCAAATTTACTCATACCTGAAGAACATTTAAAAAGAAAGAGAGAGAAAGGGGAAAAAAATTATAAATTGGAGTTGCTATTAAGTAAACACAAATGGATTAATAAATTAATTATGAACATTATTCAGTGGAAAAACTGGACCACAAGAGAACCAATCAAGAATTGGATATGAAAAAACATATGTGGATGTACTCGTCAGCTTGGTTGCACCCACATGTGTTTTAAAAATAATTCAGTATTTCATAATTCTACTGGCATGATGCTAAGAACAGTAGAATCAGCCAAGTATACTGAATTATTACCAGACAACAATTGGAAAAATTTAAAATTGGAAATATGTAAAATGTAAATAAAAAACCATTAAGAAATATATAATATATCACTTACAACGATTATCCTAAAATCTGTATAAATCACCACACTAAATTACCACCAGATATCATTTTTGAAATAATATTGGAAATTAGAACCCTTAAATTGTAGAAAAAATGTTTTACTCACAAGAATGATCCAGAATCCTCAAAATATAGCAACTTCTGCATAATGATCAATTCCACATGGCACGTATCAAACATGTTGACATTCGAGTCGAGTTGAGAGAAATGATTTGAAAGACAAGTTGAGAGCTCATTTTTTTTTTAACACAACTCGATCAATGACACCCCAACACAAAATAATTCAAAAAACACACAAAACTATTCTGTTGATAATACTCTTATAACAAAATTGTATCCGTGAATATATAATTACTCCATCTAATTTTAATTCCTGAAAGTAAAATTAATATACAAGCAATAGCTCCCTCTATAGTTAAATTAAAAATAATATCTATAATATCATCAACTAACTAAAACGTAAAGTGTCGCCATCTGTTGGTATTATAATTATTCATAATTAATATTTAGTTACATATCCATATTATTATTAACATAATCACTTCATTAGATTTAATCAATATATAAATTTTAATAAACAATACTTCCTTGTAGTTTTTACATTAAATTCGAATAAAATCCTACAATATGAATAAATATACACAGAATTTATTCATCCTGCACAGCATTTCAGATATTCTTAACAAGAGTATATTTTGTAAAAGAGATATTATTTTAAAACAAAGTGCTATGCTGGCAGCTGTGTTAAACCACTGATATATATTATAAACTTATAATTAAATTATTAATTTTTTTATTGTTACTTCTACTTAAATATATTTTAGACTTGTTATTAAATAATTAATGTATTTTTTATACATATACTTAATTATATTTTAGATTTCAGAGATTAATTTAATATCAAATTAAATTATTATTATTATTACTACTGTGCTTCAATCAAATTTATGCTATGCAGTAATTAAAAATACTTATTAAAGTTAATTTCATAGATAAAAATAAAAAACTATATATATATTTATACACTTTGCAAATAGATATGTTTGTGAGTTATAATAACCAATGTTATCCATGTATAAATTTATGTGTTATTGTATAAGTTAAATTATAAATGTATGAAAACTGCACATCAAAGACACCCTAAACATATGTGATCGGCAACGCACAATCACATACTATACAGAGTGTATATAATGTTCAATCAAATTTTAAATTTCCTAATATGTTATAATTGTATTAATGTATGTTATAATTGTAATATTATATCTATTGTTATATGTTATCGCACATTAAAACAAAAATTTATTACATACAGTGTTAATAATTAAATGATATAATAAATGTTATTTAAAAGAGTTGATAATTGAATTTATCATAAAAATTGGATAACCATATATTTTTGCTTGATCTCGAATAAATCTAATATTTTTGTTTTTATTTATATCTGAGCATAAGTAATTTATACGATGTAGATAATTGATAATTATATTTTTATATACAGATTTATGTAAACATGAAGCATAATTGGTAAAAATATTTACTTTAAATGGAAAATCAAATCTCTTATCATAAATATCAAAAATTAATTTATAATTATTATTAATATTGATTTTTAAGTCAAGAAAGTTAATATTATTATTAATTAAATCATTTTCGCTTAATTTAAGTTGAGTAGGATAAAAATTGAGTGGTGATGTGCAATTTTTTTCATTGAAATAAAATATGATAATGTCATCAATATAGCGATAAAATACATAATCATTGTTCGTACTAATATTTCTTTCATAATAATATAAGTAAAGGTCAGAGAGAATACTAGATGCTGTTCCGCCCTGCGGAATTCCCTGGCATTGTTTATAAATAATATTGTCATATATGATGTAATTATTATGCAATGTAAAATTCAGTAAAGTTTTAAAAAAATTTACTGAAATATGTTCTTTTAATTTTAATTAAGTTTTAAATTCTTTAAATAATATACACATTGTTTTATGTAAGTCTTTTATATCAATGTTATTAAATAAATCATTAAAATCCAATGTTTTTATGAATTTTACCGGATTGATATTATGTATTTTATTAATGAGTTGAAAGCTGTTTTTTAGGCAATGTTGGTTATTATGTTTTAACGTTATATCATATATCTGCTTTAAAATATTAAGTAGTAAATTACTTGCATTATTATTATATGTGTTACACCCGATGGTAACAGTGCGAAATTTAATAGGATTTTTATGAAATTTTGGAATTATAACAAGATAAGGATAATTTAAATTATTACATTTGATTTTTAGTAATTTGTGATAATTTATTAATTTTCTATTATTTATTTCAATATTTAATTTAGTTTTATTAAAAATATTACTTGTGTTGATTGCATTGTGAATTAACACTTTATAGTATTCTTTACAAATGATAGCATAATTATTTGGAGATTTATCTACATAAGTAATTATAAATTTGTTTTGTAATTCTGATATATGTTTATTTATATTATCAAAAGCTGCATGTGTAATATGATGATAATTTTTTATAATTTCATTTTTCATTTTATCTATAACAGAAAATCTCCATTCACTAAAATACTCGATTGGTTTATTGTAATCAATAGCAATTTTATATATAAATAAATCAATATCTTGAATAAACTGCATTATTATGGATTTGATATTACACTTATATGGAAGGCGAAATTTTGTTCCATTATGCATTAAGTTTTGTAAAATAGGTTGTTCTACAATATTAAGATCACCAGTAATGATATGACCATGTGTTGTATTTATGTACTTTTGATATTTTGGGTCATTACAATAACATGGGTAATTATTTGAAGAGACCATTTGTTTTGCAAAAGAATTGTAATTAAAAATTTACGTCCAAGTGTGCGATTATATTTGTATGTCTTGTGAATGGTAAAATTTTTTATTGGAAAATTGTTAGTAATGTTGTTTATTATATTGTGTAAATTTATATTATTAAATACATGATTGGAAAAATTTATAATTAATTGTGTATTATTAGTTTTATATTTAGGTTTATTAGAAAGACATGTATTTAATAGGTTTGCTCTATAATGTAGAATATCATAAAAGATATCACAAAAATGTGTAGAATATTGATTCTTTTTAAATACCTTGAAATATTGGTTCAAATATTTCTTTTTTATACTAAAAACATGTTTTCTTATATCAAGCCAACAATAATCATTACAAAATTTTGCCTCAAGATCATCAAGCTCCTTTTGAATCACAATAGCATCAGTGTATTTTTTGTTATTATGTTTACCTCTACCAGATCTTGAAGTTTTTTTTATGTTTGAAAAATTTAATCCTGAATAAAGATTTTTATAATTTTCATATTTAGTTAAATCTGAAAATACAGGATGTGATTTTTTGTATACTAATTGATTTAATCCATAAGGATATGTAGTATTAAAATGTCTTATATATTTAGATTCTAGAAAAAGTCGTTCAGTAAAATTTTTTTGTATTTTAAGTATTTTAATAGTAATATTTTTAAAATCATGATTTTTTAAATGCGTATATTCAATATTATGAGTTGTTTGAAATTTAGATTTTTTATATTTATCAATATGAGAACGATGTAAATTTAGCCGCTTATGTAATTTTTGTTGAGACTGTTCTATATATTCCATATTACACGAATTGCATTTCAATGAATAGATTACATTGTATGCTTTGCAAAATTTTACCAAATTAAGATTGTTATTATTTGAAATCTGTGACTTATCAGCTAATGGACATGTAAGGCAACGCTTTGATTCACACTCACGAAAACATAGTACAGGCTTGGGACAATAGAATAGGTTATCTGATAACGATCCAGGAAGATCCCTAATAATCTTCCTGTACCGAGCATTATTCCTGCATCCACCAAGGCCTAAATTGCCAGTATCTAACATTTTACTAATAACTGCCATAATTGTTTGAAAGCAATAGAAATTGCAAGAGATACATATAAAAATATATTTAAAGATAAAAAATGTTTTGAATCAACTTTATTGTTATAAAGTACTTGAATATCCATAAAAAATAAAATATAATAAAAATAAAAATAATAAGATTGACTTTTTAATACTTGATTAAATATAATAAGGCTATATTATAAAACTATATACATATATACATAAAGTCCCATTAAGCAAGCTAACATCAAAAGACAACAATATAGAATCCCCTAGCATTCATAAGTCAATACAAAATTAATGTTGGTAAAAAAAAAAATTAAAAGAACCTGAATCAGATTTTTAAAAAATGCATTTGAAATTTCAATAGATAAATAAATGATACCAAGAAATAATAGTAATATTCTAAAATTATTATTATTAAATTATTATTAAATACACCATTAAAAGCGCAATGCAGCTATACTAACTATGTATTTTAAACAGAAGTTAATCAAAGTGATTTATGTGCCAACTAGGCTAAATTATGGTATCATAAAACTCAATACTTTCAACCAGCTATAATTGAAAAGAATATTGAAAAGAATATGTAAAAACCATTCCATACCAATTTGCGCAATGCAGCATAATTTTATAGAATGTTAAATAATTATAATATCTATGAATTTCAAAAACATATCAAGTTCTAATATCATTCTATTAAAATCTACAAAGAGATAATTAATGATATTGTGTAATCAGAATACCACATAGCTAATAATTAACTTGTGCAATCATAAAATTACCATAGCATGTGCTTCAATGGTAATTAGCCAAATTTACTCATACCTGAAGAACATTTAAAAAGAAAGAGAGAGAAAGGGGAAAAAAAATTATAAATTGGAGTTGCTATTAAGTAAACACAAATGGATTAATAAATTAATTATGAACATTATTCAGTGGAAAAACTGGACCACAAGAGAACCAATCAAGAATTGGATATGAAAAAACATATGTGGATGTACTCGTCAGCTTGGCTGCACCCACATGTGTTTTAAAAATAATTCAGTATTTCATAATTCTACTGGCATGATGCTAAGAACAGTAGAATCAGCCAAGTATACTGAATTATTACCAGACAACAATTGGAAAAATTTAAAATTGGAAATATGTAAAATGTAAATAAAAAACCATTAAGAAATATATAATATATCACTTACAACGATTATCCTAAAATCTTTATAAATCACCACACTAAATTACCACCAGATATCATTTTTGAAATAATATTGGAAATTAGAACCCTTAAATTGTAGAAAAAATGTTTTACTCACAAGAATGATCCAGAATCCTCAAAATATAGCAACTTCTGCATAATGATCAATTCCACATGGCACGTATCAAACATGTTGACATTCGAGTCGAGTTGAGAGAAATGATTTGAAAGACAAGTTGAGAGCTCATTTTTTTAAAAACACAACTCGATCAATGACACCCCCACACAAAATAATTCAAAAAACACACAAAACTATTCTGTTGATAATACTCTTATAACAAAATTGTATCCGTGAATATATAATTACTCCATCTAATTTTAATTCCTGAAAGTAAAATTAATATACAAGCAATAGCTCCCTCTATAGTTAAATTAAAAATAATATCTATAATATCATCAACTAACTAAAACGTAAAGTGTCGCCATCTGTTGGTATTATAATTATTCATAATTAATATTTAGTTACATATCCATATTATTATTAACATAATCACTTCATTAGATTTAATCAATATATAAATTTTAATAAACAATACTTCCTTGTAGTTTTTACATTAAATTCTATATATATATATATTACTTTTTAAAATTTAAATTAAAAACATGATATCTTTATGTTAGCCGTGTGCAGACGATAAATCGCCAACCTATCCCATCATTCGTATTGAATTAATATATATTACTTTTTAAAATTTAAATTAAAAATATGATATCTTTATGTTAGCCGTGTGCAGAAGATAAATCGCCAACCTATCCCATCATTCGTATTGAATTCATTAAAAATATAAATCTTTCACTCATTTCATTTAAAACACAGAACTTTAATTTACAACACATACATTTAAAATACATATATTACGTACATTTAAAATAATTCCTTTCATGTGAAAAAGAAAAAGAAAAAAAAAAGAGAAATTAATCACAAATAATTTGATAACCCAAGATCATTTTATTTCAACATCAAAACAAATCTGTTTTATTTTCCTCTATATGACATCATATTCGATTGCTTTCCATACTTACTCGTATTTATGCACTTTGTATTATTATCAAATATCTGAAAACGCACGTTTTATGTCTAATATGACATCATTTCATATTCTGTTTAATTCTTAAATAATTCATTTCATTTTCATTTTTCAGGTGGAAAATTTTCACTTGAAGATAAATTGTTGATTAAAAATTATTACTCAGGGGTTTATTTTATATTGGCAACGATAAAGTATTAGCAACCGTAAAATAAATTTAACCATTTTAAAAAAAGCTGCAAAACCGGGCCCTTTGGGCCAAACCAATCAAACCAACCAACCATTTTAAAATATACGAAAAAATATCCATTTATTCTGTATGAAAATAATGAAATTTTTAATTTTTCAGAAAAATATTGATATAAAATAAACAAAAACCAGCCTATATTCATTTGAGGGTTATAATCAACTTATATGCAAAGATACGGGATAATTATATGCTTCATTTTGACGCTGGCTTCAGCCTAACATTTGCACACAATCAGATTTATAATATTATTAGGATTAGGATAGGATTTGAATTAAAAAAAAAATCGGTGCTTTCTTGTTATAGGAGCTTCCGAAGTTTAATCGTCAAGCGACCGAGGTACTATATTTTGTTACAGAAATTAATCTGCAGACGATATAATTCATTTCACAGAATTAAAAATCATCAAGATCGGAATATTTATATAACTAGCTATAGTACGAACGCACCTCGTGTTTGACGTACAATTTCCAACTTGGGATTTAAAAGATGGCATTTTCGATACGATGTTTAATGAGATTATAATTAATATGTTGGGTAATTATCAAAATATTAAAATTCTGAGACTCAGATGCACATGGCTAGACCTTGGACTATCCACACCTAAATTTTCAGACTTCTAGGTGGGCTAGATTTTGCTAGCCATCGCCAACAGACACACACACACACACACACAGGGCGAAACTTTATTTTATTAGTATAGATTAAATCACATTTGGAGGAAACCTCGCTCTTATATTGCATTAGATTAGATGAACATGAGATTTGAATTAGTGAGAAATTTATCATTCCAAAATCCAGCCCTTTTGCAGCCATCCTCTTCCGAAAAACGGATACATTGCAGACTATACTTGGAAACTCTGTTTATCATCTGTCATACAGTGAAAGAAGTTTTAATGAAGGAAGAAGGGATGAAATTAAGAAAATTTGAAACTAATTCCGAGGAGCTTAGGAAAAGATGACTTGGTGAAAATTTGCCCGTTTCTAATTCCGATCCCCCAAATACCTCACTAAAAGTATTAGACTTAACCTGGAACAACGGAGGAGATAATTTGGGACTAGAATTAAGCCCATTGTTATAAAAATTCAATAATAATTCGTGTACTAAACGCAATGTTTGGAAAATTGCAACTGTGTTACTTGATCCTGCCGGATTTATTGCCCATTTTATTATTCGCATTAAATGTTTAGTGTAACAATTATAGGAAAAGAGCATATCATGGGATGAAAGCTTTTCTGTTGAGCTAGAAAATGATTGGAAAACTTGGTTTTCAGAAATACAGGAGCTCACACACTTGAAAATTCCCAGATATTATTTTAGCACTCTGATCATGGAAAATGAGCATCTCCAGTTGCATCTTTTTATAGATGCTATTGCGAATGCCACCTTGGTTATTAGCCAGATTTTGTCGGTTACCAATGGCAACAGCATTTTTTGTTTTTCTCTGATTTAATCCTTTTCTGTCAGATCTAAATTTGTTTATGAACCGATTGTTCGGTAAAAATTTGGAACGCTCAAACGAGTGTAATAAAATAATAATATCCTATATATAAATGTAAATAAATAGTTTATTAAGTTTTTAAAGAAGAAGTTTTGATTATCTGTTGAAACATTTTACAATAAGTGAACAACTTTAACTTATTTGATCAAGTTTGATTATCGATTGAAAGATAGAATGAATGGCATCGTTTTTGAATAGAAGAATCTGCAGTCTGAACAAAATTTCAAGCTACATTTTTTTGAC
Organism: Maratus michaelseni; assembly: GCA_963931845.1. Classification (NCBI taxonomy): domain Eukaryota; kingdom Metazoa; phylum Arthropoda; class Arachnida; order Araneae; family Salticidae; genus Maratus; species Maratus michaelseni. The sequence goes on along the minus strand of OZ007591.1, from coordinate 36,387,474 downwards.
ATCTCTAGTTGCATATTTTTACAGATGCTAACCCTAAAGCGTATGGCGCAGCAGCATACTTGCGTTATTAAGCATGTAAAGATAAATTTAAAACTAGTTTTATAATGTCTAAGTCTAGGGTTGCCCCTTGACCTTGAAGAAAGTGACTCTTCCCCGGTCCGCGCCTTGAATTGATGGGAGCACTTATTGGTGCCAGAGTTGCCAATTATATTAAAAATATTCTCCAGGTATCTGACTTTGTTTTTTTGGACTAATTCTGAAATTGCTCTTCATTGGATAAATAGTTCGAAAGAAAAATGGAAACCTTTCGAGGCAAATTGAATTTCGGAAATTCATGAATTATCCGATCCTAGTTAGTGGAGACATTGTGACGGCAAACTTAATCCAATCGATTTAATAACAAGAGGTTGTTCTGGAAAATAATTAATAAATTTTCAAAAATGGTGATATGTTCCCTAATTTCTTTCTTTGCCAAAAGATCAGTGGCACAGAGTTAAAATACCTGCAACGCAAGTACCTGATGTTCCTGAAGAGCTATCTCGAAAGGCAGCAACCATTTCTTGTGTAGTTCACACAAATAATTCTGATAAAATTCCAATTTCAAATTTATCAAGGTATAGCTCCCAAAAGAAATTATATCGAGTAACTGCATGGGTATTTAGATTTATTTCTAATGTCAAAATAAAAACAGAAAAAAAAAAGAAATATTTCGGAATTATCAGTTGACGAAATACTATATGCCGAAAATGTTTGGCGAAAGCTTGTTCAGGAGTTCAGGTAGTAAGTTTTCCTGAAGTTTAAAATGCTTGAAACCTAACAAAAATATCCCTAAATGATCAAATCTTCTGCAGTTAAATCCTATGATGTCAGAAGAAGGATTGCTATTGGTACGAGGACGGTTACAAAAGGCTAATTTCCCATTTTACGATAAACATCCTATCGTGATTCCTGACAAACATAAACTTACTGAATTAATTATAAAAGATTCACATAAAAATATTTTGCATGCAGGAGTGTCAGACACACTGGTACAAACTCGTGAAAAAATTTGGATTTTAAGCGATAGACATTACATAAAATCAGTTCTCAACAATTTTACAATATGCAAGAAATTTAGCATACGTCCTGGTTAACTAGTAATAGTACCTCTTGAAGGTGGCCGCATTTACGAAGTACCACCGTTTTCTGTTACAGGTCTTGATTATGCGGGGCCCCTATATGTGAAGGAGATTGAAAATAAATATTATATCTTATTATTCACGTGAGGTATCAGAAGAGCACTTCATTTGGAGCTAGTAAAGGACATGACAACTGCGGAATTCTTGTTAGCATTTCGCCAATTCATTTCAAGAAGAGGGCTTTGTGCCATAATCTACTCAGTTAACGCTAAAACATTCGAAAGAGAGCTGATCTCGAATTAAAAGAAATGTAGAAAGCAATGTACCGTCCTGATGTTAAAAAGGTTTATGCCAGTCATGGAATTTCCTGAAAATATATTATAGAACGTGCAGCCTGGTGGTGTGGTTTCTATGAGCGAATGGTTCGCTCCATGAAAACTAGCTTACGTAAAATCATCGGAAGATCTTCTTTAACGTTGAATGAATTAGAATTGCTTCTAAGTTGAAGTAGAAGTTATTAACTCTCGTCCATTGACATACATTTACTCTGAGCCTGAAGAACCATCTTCTTTTACACCTGCTCATTTTTTAATCGGAAAAAGAGTTGTGTGTTTACCAACTGTAAAAGTGAACGATTTAACCTTACCTGCAACCAAATAAATTTTAGTGAAACGCTTCCGTTTGCGAAAGACTCTTCTAAATCATTTTTGGAAGCGCTGGGAAAATGAGTAATTTTCTGAACTCAAAATCTGCTTGTTACACGGATTAAAATAAAACACCTGACTGCAAAATAGATTATGTGTTGCTTGTGCATGATGAACATTTACCCATAAGTTTGTGGAAGTTGGGAAAAATTACAAAAACAATTGTTAGAAGGTATGGAAAACTAAGGTAATGTGAAGTAAAAACAAAGAATTTCATTATTAAAAGACTAACAAATCTCTTATATAATTTAGAACTGAGATGTATTAAGAACCGATAAACTCTTATTTGAATAGAGACTCTAAAAATTTACTTGGTGATATTTATATATGACATTAATTTCTTTTACTTATTCTTATTAAATTTCTCTAGAATAATTCTTTACTTGATAATAAGTGTACTCATAGATGAATAATTTTCTTTTTCTCACTTTTTAAATCCTGTCTTAAATTTTTGTTTTGAGTGGATTTGAAATATTTCATAAATAGTTTCTTTAAATATTTCTTTTATATTTTTAGTAGGAAAATTCAATTACATAATTTAGTTTTTCTTTCATTGAAAAAAGTATGTAAGTACATATTTTGGTTTGTATTGAAATTGATGAAAGTACACTCCTGGCCATCCAAAATGCTACACCATGAAGGAATGCAAATAACAGAATGATATTTATTGGACAAATACATTATAATGGGAAGACAGGTGATTACATTTTCAGAAAATTAGGAGATATAGATCCTGAGAAAACACTGTCCAAAGCATCCACCTCTGGCCGCAATAACAGCATTTATCTGCCTAGCCAATGAGTCGAACAGAGATTGGATGTCATGTACGGGTACATCAGTCCATGCAGCTTCAACACTATGCCACAGTTCATCAACGGTAGTGACGGGCGAGTGGTGGCGGTCCAGTTGCTCAGAAGCCATTGACAGGACATTTTCAACTGGTGAGAAATCAGGAGAACGTGCCGGCCAGGGCAACAGTCTAACATGTTCTGTATCAAGGAAGGTGAGAATAGTACGACCAACATGCGGTCGTGCATTGTGCTGCTAAACCTTAGAGTTGCGGAGGCATCGAAGATAAGGCAGAACCATGGGCCGTAATACATCAGAAATGTAACGGCTGCTGTTGAAATTGCCCGCAATGCGAACAAGAGGTTACCGAGACGTATATCCAATGACACTTCATACGTCACACCAGGTGATATGACAGTATGGCGATTCGAATGCAAGCTGGTAATGTGCGTTTTCCACGATGCCGCCAAACATGAATGCTGGCATCATGATGCTGTATATGACGCAGAAATGACGTCTCACGTCGTCTTTGATGAATCCAGGCTCTGTATGGAGTGTGGGGGGAGGATGACAGAGATCAAAATTATTTTGTGTAAATCTCTAAAATAATTATAAATGTTATGTGTATTATTTTCTGTAGGAAATGAGCTGTAGTCAGCTATAATAAAATATTTCAATTTAGCTGTGTTTGAAAAAGTTTCAACATTTTAAAAAAGCATTTGTAATATCCATTGCTCATACACCATTCTTTTGTGTGTGTGCGCTATTACAATAATTAAATACTAATAAAAAGTTAAACTACCCCCCCCCCCCAAAAAAAAAAAAAAAAAAAAAAAAGTTTTAATTCTGATTGCCATTTATGTATATAAAATTTGCCTTAAAAGGAAGGTTGGGGGAGGGTATGACAGAGATAAAAATTATTTTGTGTAAATCTCTAAAATAATTATAAATGCTATGTGTATTATTCTCTGTAGGAAATGAGCTGTAGTCAGCTGTAATAAAATATTTCAATTTCGCTGTGTTTGTAAAAGTTTCAACATCCTCAAACGGCATTTGTAACATTCATCGCTCATACACAATAATGTTTTTTTCTGTGTGTGTGTGTGTGTGTGCGTGTGCTTTTAGGATAATTAAATACTGATATCCCCTCTCACCCCCCCGCCCCCCCCCCAAAAAAAAGCTCTTAGTTTAGTTTATTTCATGTTTTTATTCTAGACTGTGCCATAGGCACATCAATACAATCTTGCACCTAGATTTGATCTTTCCGGTGCCCATATTTCTTAGTATTTGTCAGCAGAGTCAGAAAGTTTGGCGTTGTTGAGAGAAGCGAGAACTTGTGATCATAAATTGTAAACTAAAGTGAATTTAATCGCAGAATTCATATAATATATATATATGTGTGTGTGTGTGTGTGTGTGTGCGTGCGTACGCAAGGCCGTAGCCAATGGGGGGATCACCAGGGTTTGATCCCCCTCCGAAATACCTGTCAGGATGACTATAAAAAAAAAGCCATTAGCTATCAATCAAGATGGCCAAGATTCGAAAATTAACTATAGTCCAAATTCAAAACTATTTGCTAGCATATCTTTACTGTTTACTTCCGTTAGTATGTAGAAAAAATGCATTTTCTAAGAAATCTTTAAAATTAATTCTAATTTTTTTTATTGGATCAGTAAAAACTGAATGTCAAAATAAAATAGCTACAACAGTCGTTTCAAGCTGTCAGTCTTGTTTAGCTCAAATTCTTGAAGAATGCAATGAAAGTTTAAAATATCTTCAAACTTAGATGTTCGAACCTATTCTATACTAGGAAAGCATTTTCGGCAATAAAACATTTGAAAACATATCAAATATTGATTCGGCTGACAATAAAGTCCATACCTCGCTGAAGAAGCATTTAAATGAGATTATAATTTTATTTGCAATGAAAAAGGCTTAAATTTTCTTTTGTAATTACATTAAATTGGATTATTTGAATTCACAATAAAGCGTAATAAAATCTCTTAACACGTCTTCTATTCAATTAGTAAAAAATTAATCTAAAATAAGATAAGAATAAAATTCTGGGCCTCATATCCCCTTCCGAAATATTTTTCTGGCTACGGCCTTGTGCGTACGTACTTTATAATATATATATGTTATTAAGATATATAATATATAAATATACACTAAACCGGTGCGGGGCGTGTGTAAAGTGTGCCACGCCTTGGTTCAATGGATGACTCTCTCTATATATATAAAGAGAACATTACATTTGAAAAAACTCAGAATTTGTTTGTAATATTTGAAAAAAAAATTAAACTTTAAGCCAGAATTTAAATATATTTCAGTTATATTAAGAGCAAATGCGTTATTTCATTTGAATAGGACAAACGCCGACAGAAAATTCTACGTGGATAAAAAAAAAACCTACGTGTAATTACAGTTGCAATACTATTTCAAACCAAAATTTATACTGTTAAAAGCTTGATATTTTACTAAAATTAAAATTAGTTCAAGTGAAAAATTTTAAGAATCTTACATTAATTGTACGTTTTTTTATATACATTAAAAGGTTGTTAATTTCATGCACAAGTCACAAATTAGATAAGTCTGATGGTAATGAAGATGATAAACCTTGGACTATAAAGACTTAAAGACTTTTTTTCTAAGTTTTGTAGAATTTCACAATAACAATATAGATATGCTGAGACACCCCTTAAAAAATATTTTAAAAATTCAAAAAATTACAGAAGGGAATTTATTGACTCAATCTTGCTTCACTACATCATGCAAAACATACCCTTAAAATAAAAATAAAGTATGTTTTTAATTTTATTTATTGATCAAGCGCATAAATCCAATCTGCGAATAAGATAGTAGTAGTAGGAAAAGGACAGTTCGAGGTCAGCTACACCGATCCTCCGGCTGCACTGATCCTCCGTCGGGGAAAAATAATTTTCTACTGTAACACGAGGGGTGAAAATAAGAACTCTAAGAAGAGGTTAAATGAACAAGATTATCATACTATAAGATGAATATTGATTTTATATACTAATTTTAAAAGACAAACACCTTAATGAGTATCACTAATTAAGCGAAACAATGGAAAAATATTAATTTTAACGGAAAAAGCTGATTTCTTAAGAATTTTTCAACTATAAGACGAGGATATCAACTTATAAGAAGAAATTTAAACTTACATTTTAGTTTTTGAACAATCATCACATTAATGAGTACTGACAATTAGACAAAACAATACAAAATATCAATTTTAACGAAAAAACCTTATTTCTTAAGAATTTTTCAACTATAAGATTAGAATATCAAACTATAAGATGGATGTTAAGCTTATATTGTAGTTTCTGAACAATGGACACCTTAATGAGTATAATAATTAAGCAAAAGAAAATATTAATTTTAACGAAAAAAAAAAGCTGATTTCTTAAGACTTTTTAAACTATAAGATAAGGATATCACATCATAAGCCGGAGATTAAACATATATATTAATTTTGAATGACGAACATCTTAATGAGTATTACTAATTAGACGAAACAATCGAAAAATATCAATTTTAAGGTATAAAGCTGATTTTTTAAGAATTTTTCAAGTATAAGATGAGACTATCAACTTATAAGAGGAAATTGCACTTATATTTTTTAGTTTTTGAACTTTAATACATAGAAAATAGTCAACATTTGAATGATTTTTACCAAATTAATTGATTTTCCATGCAATAATAAGTGTTTTAGCAGCAATTATATAATTTTTATTGTATATAACTGATAACTCTACATAATATAATCTTTTTACATCATTTAGACTTGGAATAAGGACCATATGTAAGTTTTAAAAAAAAAACAGATGTTTCTTTATTTTCAATACGCAAGCTTTTTTTTTTTCATTCCCCAATTGTAGCCTTATGAAGGATGGCAATAATCCAACCCCCCACATTCTAAGAAAAGGGGAGACATAACAATGACCGTCTAGGTCACAACTTTTACTATAATATAAATATTATTCACTATCAATTTTTACAAAAAATCCATGTTGGGGGATAGATATGTGTTATATTTTAATAAAGATTACCCTCCATCTTCTTAACGATTGCTAATAATTATACAAAACAAAAGAAATATCGATTTTTAACGAAAAAATGTGAATTTTAATGAATTTTACGCAAATTTAAGGTATTATTATATACTAACACATAGAATTTTATTTCTCAGGTGATTACAATACAGAGAAAAGTATTCACCTTTAGATTACTTTTCGTGAAAAATTTAATAGTAATTATATAAAATCCTGTTTACATCACTAATTTATATATGAAAATAAGGATTTATAGGTTAAAATAAGTAATCTTAACTTATATTTAGTAATTTTTACGCAATTACAATGATTTTATACCATGTTTTTCCCGAGTTTTATATTAATTAGTAATTTTATATTAATTAACTTCCAATATTTTCCACGATAAGATTAAATCTTTTCTATCACAAAAATAACACTATCTAAATTTTCACTTAAACGATTATTCTAAGTATTGATATTCACTTATAGCTTTACTTAAACTTTTACCTGAAATCATGTGAACTTACAGAATAATTACACTGCTTACACATATCGAATTTAGTAAACAACATTCTTTTCTACACGAATACACGAACCTTTTTTAAATTTTCCAGTTTTAACAGAATATGCCTAAATATAAACTTTTATTTCAAATAGCCTAGTTTATGAAAACAATACGTAGTACCAAATATTAGGCAACATTTTAACCCGAACTTAGATACTTTTCACATACCTATTTTAACATAACTTAGATGATTTAATATTATTTTACCCATTTCTTTCAGAAATATACCTATAATATTATGGATTTACCGAGTAAATATCCAATTTTAGCTTTCACTTAGCGATTTTTTACACCATTTCAACGATTTCAATCTATTTTCATGTCACAGAAACGGAAAAAATAATTGAATACAGACGCGGGTAAATAATATTTGTATTGTATTTTCCATTCAAAGATTTGAAACTCAAGTTAAAATTTATGTTATAAGTATTGATATTCACTTTTAGTTATACTTTTACTTGAAACCATGTGAACTTGTAGAACCTTGCTTACGCATATGGAATTTAGTACATCACACTGTTAGCTAAATGAATATGAATACCTTATTGTTTTAAATTTTCCAATTTTAACAGAATATGTACGAATATAAACTTTAATTTTATCCAAACATTTTATTTCAAATAGCCTAGTTTATGAAAACGATACATATTACCAAATATTAGACAACATTTTAACATGAACTTAGATACTGATCACATACCTATTTTAGCATAACTTATTAACATGCAGTAACATTTTATCCATTCCTTTCAGAAATATACATATAAATATATGGATTTATCGAGTAAATATCCAATTTTAGCTTGCATTTAGTGATTTTTTACACCATTTCAATGATTTCAAGCTATTTTATATTACAGAAACGGAATTATATTTGAACATAAACGCCTGTAAAATAATATTTGAACTGTGTTCCCTACTCAAAAATTCAAATCTCAAGTTAAAATTTATGTTCTATCACTTATCAACTATATATCCTACATATTTTTTACCATACAAACATCGTAGAAATTAAATATACGTTAAATGAAAAAATAATAAATTGTAAGTATCTAAAAATATGAAACACAAAAACTATTAATATAAAAAAAAAAAATAGAAGTGTTTACAAAGTTAAAAAAAATTGTTGTACAAATTAAAAAAAAAGTTTTACAAATTTAAAAAAAAAGTTTTTACAAAAAATAGATTTTACAAAAAAAAAAAAAAAAAAAAAAAAAAAGTTTTGACAAAAAAAATTACAAAAAAAAAATTTAAAAAATTACACAAAAAAAAGTTTTTCTTCTATTTTGTACTTTTACAGTGCTAACACTATGATTTTAATAATTGAAGTCGAAAAAATGCTATGTTAGACATAGGTCTGGTCCCAACTTTTGTGTAAATTTTTGTTTATAAGTAAATATTTTTAGAAAAACTTGGAATTATTGTAATTTTTTTTTGTTAATTTTTGAAAATTTTGTAAAAACTTTTTTTAACTTTGTAAAAACTTTTTTTTTTGTAAACTTTTTTTTATTTGTAAAAACTTTTTTTTATTTGTAAAAACTTTTTTTTATTTGTAAAAAACTTTTAAATTTCTAAAAACATTTTTATTTTTTATTTGTAAACATTTTTTAATGACTTGCATATATTTTTCATTCATATGTATGTGTATAAACTGGATATTCATTGGTGAAAATGTTGTTTTGTTGAACAAGTTATGATAAATCTCAAGTCTTACGTAAAGCAGAATTAGTTATTTACTATCATGTAGAAATTCCATGTTAAAAATCATACAATATATTTTAATAATGAAATATGTTTTATAAAAATAATCACAGATATGTATAGATACATTTTTTATTATTATTATGGGTATTTAAACAATACATTGTGAATATTGTCTACATTTATATCAATTTCTCTTCAATACATTTTATCAATTATATCAATAAAATTCTTTACAACACTTTGGATTTTTCTTTACAAATTTCACTTTTTGGATATCATATGTCAAATCTATAATTCTGCGTGAATAGTGTGGGTAAATGTTCTAAAATTATAAATTTTTATAATAGAATAATTTAATTCAGTTATTAAAGAACGTATCTTTTTCACTATGTAGAGTCAATTTTTAGCTAGAAGGTTATATATTACTAGCAAGCTACGCCCGCTGCGCTGGTCGGTTTCTACAAATGAACCTTGAATCAAACGAAATATATCGATTAATTTGACCTTGTATTTGAAAGCAATCTGTATATTTACCTGGAATATCCTTCCACATTACTGAAAAATGACGTCATTCCGCTATTATATTTTCTAATGTGCAGTCAACATTTTAGCTGGTAAGGACCAACTCTTTTATTTGGTCATTTACAGTTAGGGTTTGCTAAAGAATGATAAAACTATATGCAATATACTAAAACCATCACTAAAAATTATCGAACTAACACTGCAAACAAATTACTAACAAAATCCATTCAATAGAAGTTTTTATAAATGCTAATCCTTAATAATCGGGTTCATCTGATTATAGAACTTTTCCACATAATTCTAAAACTAACAGAACGATATGAAATATACTAAAACCATCCTTACAAATTATCTACTTAACAATGCAAGTCGCAAAAAATACGCCCTGTAAAAGCTTTCAAAAAGGCTAATCTTTCGGAATCGGTTTCACCTGACTATATAACCTTCACACATAACTGTTTGACTAAGCAACGTAGAACAATATGTAGTACACTATAACCATTCCTGAAATAGCATATAACTAACTAACAATATAATTCTCATCAAAATCCGCCCAGTAGAACTTTTTCAGAAGGCTAATCTTTCATAATCAGAATCAAATATTGAAAAGGCTAATATTTTATAAAAAAATGCTCACCCGATTTTCGAATTTCCCCCTATAATTCTAGAACTAAGCAACATAGAATAATATGTTATATAATAAAACTTTCCCTAGAAAATTATCTAACAGTGTAGGTTCCATCGAAATACATTCGGCAAAATCTTTTAAAAAGGCCAATCTTTCATAATCGGATTGATCTGATTGTAGAACTTCCTTTAATAATTCTATAACTAAGTTACGTAAAACGATATGTTATACAATAAAACCTTCCCTGAAAAATTATCTTACAGTTTAAGTTCTACAAAAATACATTCAGCAGAACTCGGGTTATCAGCAGCCGGAACGAAATTTCATATATGTAGAAGTAAATAGAAGTATATTGCCATTAATATAGTTTGCATTTGAATGAAAAAAAGGTACTTTTCTGTTAGCCAGGCGCCAGTGATATATGTACATATATAAATATATATGTATATACATATATATATGTATATATTCATACATATAAGTGTATATATATGTATGTATATATATATATATATGTATTTGTGTAGATATATGTGTATATACATATGTGTGTGTGTATACATGTATGTATTTGTGTAGATAGATGTGTATATATATATGTGTGTGTGTATACATATATATATCCATCACTGACGCCCGGCTAACCGAAAAGTACCAAAAAAAAAAGATACTGCAAAAATGCTGTCGTACACTTGAAAAAACACCTTTTGGCTTAAAATCTCTCCTCAAAACTGTTTTTCTTTTTATTTCTTTTCTTTCTCTTTTTAAATAAAATTAGTAACAGTTTTTTCTTTTATTTTTCCAGATGTATAGCCATTTCAATTCTTTCTGCAACAACAACAACAACAACAACAAAAAGACATTTTGGCTTAAAAGCAAATTGTTTGGGGTCAAAAGTAAAATCAAAATCGCCAAAAATAAAAGATAAAGCGCCAAATTTTGTTTCAATTGCCCCTTCAATAAATTTTTGAGCATTACGAACATTTCTAATCATGTTTAAATTAAATATTTTCGTTGTATAATAAGTATCTCTCATTAAAACTCTTTTCTTTTTTTTCTTCCTCTTTCTTTTTACTTTTTCTTTTTTCTTTTCTTTTTTTTATTAAAATTAGCAACAGTTTTTCTTTTATTTTTCGAGATGCCTTTTCATTTCTTTCTGCAACAATAATGGTCGCCAAAAAATTAGCAATGGTATCCTTTTCGGCCAAAATAACAGAACTTTCTATCATAATTCTGTAACTAATGTACGTAGAACAATGTGTTATATACTAAAACCTTCCCTGAAAAATTATCTATCGAACAGTGCAAGTTCCATCAAAATTCATTCAGCGGAACTCGAGTTATAAAGGAACGGAACGAAATTTCAGTTTGTGTTTTATATATATAGTAGATGTTCTATACATCACTCTAAGAAATTTCACTGCTAAATTACGGTCAGTGACTGGCAAAATGTGTGCCAGTCACTGACCGTAAAGCTGTCATGACCATAAAAATACAAGTTTATCCGTAAACTTTTGCCCGTAAAATTTAAAGTCACTGACCGTAAATTAACTTTATGCTCGTAAAAATTAGCTTCATTTTTTAAAGGCCAGTGACCGTAAATTAATATTATGCTCGTAAAAATTAGCTTCGTTTTTTAAAGACCAGTGACCGTAAATTAATATTATGCTCGTAAAAGACAGCTTCATTTTTTTATGTCCAGTGACCGTAAATTAACATTATGCTCGTAAAATATATCTTCATTTTTTAATGTTCACGGACCGTAAATTAACATTGTGCTCGTAAAATATATCTTCATTTTTTAATGTTCAGTGACCGTAAATTAACATTATGCTCGTAAAAGTTGTCTTCATTTTTTATGCCCTCTGACCATAAATTAATATGGTCCTTATTAATTTAAGATTACTGCCCGTAAAATTAGCAAGTCGTTGGACTTACATAGCCGAGCTTCACCTGGGCAATTCAGAGACCTCAAATGGGTAGTTTGGGGACTCTGCTGCCTTTGACAGGGTATAAACTGGGCTCTGCTCAGCTTACTTCTTCAAGCAGTTATACTCTGATCGGATAAATATATGACTGTTATGAGTAGATTAGCAATGATGTTAAATTTGTTATTTATCGCTGGGAATCAGATTACAATACATGTGGTTTTTTAAACAACTAAAAAGTTACAGGATGCAGCAATCTGTTGTTTTGAATCTGCTTATTTAAAGCTTCTAGAAATCTATTTCTGCAATCAATATATATGTGTGTGTGTGTGTGTGTGTGTGACAATTCATGTTTATTTCAAAATTTCCAAAAACAGACATTTAAAAAAATATTTGAATTGTAACCTATAAAAATGATTGATAAACTTTTTAGAAGCTTTAAATATGCAAATTAAAAATTTCAACTCATTATATTCATTAATTTGTGTTTTATGTTGAAAAAAAAATAACCACATTGCAATCAATTTTCCCATGATAATTAACAAATTCAAAATGAGAGGGTCCGAACATTAAACATGCATAAACAACTTTAATCAAATGACTTGAAATTTGATATACTGGGGTAAAATTTCATGTAGAATCCCAATATGATGGGTTAGGAATAAAATTTGTGTTTGGAGCAATTTTTATTTATAGACACCCTCTAAGAAAAAAAATTTAAGCATAGCATTAAACCACAAAAATTCCTTTTCTTTACATCCCCACATAATTTGTTTACTGAAAAAAATTGTTTCAATTTAAGAATCAGAATTTTAAAATGTTTTATTATAGCCATATAAACATTATGCATATTTAAGCAGAAAATATATCCCAACAATTAGAAAGAATCAATTATGGAGTTCTTTTAGCCAAATTAATAAAAAAGAGAATCAGATAAGGCTTAACATGTACTTCACAACTATTTTATAAATTTTGGTTTTAAAACAAATTTTTTAGAAACAAAATATTGTTAAATTTCTGAATTTTAAAGTGTTAATACTTTTTTTCTATTATGTTATTTAACTAATATGTAGAAAAACTTTTATTAAGATCTCAATCGTATTTACCATTTGGACAAGATGGATGTAATTAAAAAAAATTCACAACAGGAGACAAATGGTAGTGCCTGTAAATTTTTAATTAACCTCTCTCCCAAATCAGGTGAATGTGGGACAAATCCTTTCCAAAGCGATAAGACTTTTCAAGTTTCACTTCTTGCTATTAGGATTTTTTGTCTTTGCAGTGAAATAAAGCTCAAATTGTACATCCATTGCAAAGAATAAAGCATGCAGCATCTATTGTGCTGTGCAAAACATAATTGTAAAAACTTCCCTTTTTGGTTAACCCCTTCGCAACGAGCACACTTTACAGAACTTTTAATCTTTTGCCATTGATTTTTGCAAACAATTTTTTTACAAATTGAATTGCAGAAATGCTATGATTGAATAAGCCAAAGTTTACAATAAAAGATAACTGTTGAGAGCAATCAAGTATTCTGATATCTTTAGCAGCATGTATACCGGGTTGCTCGTCCCCAAAGGGGTTAAGAGTTCAAACACTAATGAAGTTCATGTCTAGGTATTTTAAATTTATTAATGATATAATGAGCATAAAATATTGGAGCACAATTCACTGAGCAGTCTACTTTTTTTCAGTAGATTGTGCTCCTTAATGTTATAAATACCTAGATACGAACCATCTTTTATGTTGCAAAACTAATTGGTTAATTTAACCATTTAAAAAAATTATTGAATTTAAACAATTCACTGTTAATTAATTCATTCAACAATTTCACTTTTGTGTAATAATCTGACAGAAATAGAGATGTTTCGGAATATAATTATTAAAAATGAAAATTAATATTTAGGAATGTGAAAGAAAATACAATAAAATCTTCTGATATGGAACTATCAGAAAAAAGTACTAGATAAACGTATTTGTTTGAAACTGACAAATTAAAATCTGGACAAAATTTCTGAAAAATGATGAGTATTTTTCATTTAAAATAAATTCTTTCAGAAAAGAAGTAATATTTCTATATATATGAACAGTAAAAACAAATAATTGAAAGTGACAAAAAAATTTATTTACAATATTACAAATATGATAACTAGTATGGATTTGTATATGTTCTTTTAAATTCCCTTTACTTGAAAAGTATTTGTTACAAGTGGAACACATCTGAAAGAGAAATAAATGCATATATTTAGAATTCCTTCTACCACTATAGGCGAAAAAATATCACATTTTATAGAACACCTGATACAATATTTTATTGTAAATTCACTCTAATTATGTTTAATATATGTATTCTAATATATCACATATATGTACTGACATGTATATTATTCTTTAACTCTATATGTGTTGACGACGAATCATCCGGGGTATCCATTTCTGTTAAACAGTGTTTCTGCTGTTTTGATTCATCTTGGTGCAACATCTATACAATAAAAGAAATATAATTAGATACTTAGAAAAGAATTAACAGATAAATAATAATTTATTGATGTTTTACAATGATATAGTACAACTTACTTTATTCGTTAACAGAGAAATTGTTTCCCCAAATGGGTTAAAATCAGAAAATTTACTGGAGCTACACATATACAGTCATCTTCATGCAAGAGTTTGACTGGGGAAATGAGAATCTCTGCATCATTTTTCAAAATTTTATATTATCATCAGTTAAAGTGATCATGTGACAAAACTGCGCATGCATACGTAATACAAATAATCAGTGTAATAAGCTTTATCATGGAATCTTGGTTAAATATGATCTTATATTAAAATGGTTAGTAAGGTCTTAATTCTGAAATATTAATTATATATATGAAAGTAGCAGATATAAACGACTTCAAATGTTAGAGGAAAAAGTTACTCTACACGGAAGATATTAATTGGAAATTCGCTAAATATAGTATAAAATTTGGTTTATGCGAACTTAATATTAGTGTTGGTACAATTGCAGTTGAAATTTTCTTTATAGTAAAGTCTAGACTGCTATATTCTGAGAAGTAATAGTGGAAATGATAGCAGTTAAATTTCTAATTTTTTTTAAATTTTGTAATTTTTTTTAAAATTAACTTTTATAAAAACTTTTTTTTTTGTCAAAACTTTTTTTTGTGTAATTTTTTTTATTTTTTTTGTAATTTTTTTTTACTTTGTAATTTTTTTGTAAAAACTTTTTTTTTTTTTTTTTTTTTTTTTTTTTGCAAAATCTTTTTTTTTGTAAAAACTTTTTTTTTTAAATTTGTAAAACATTTTTTTTTAATTTGTAAAACAATTTTTTTTAACCTTGTAAACACTTCTATTTTTTTTTTTATTAATAGTTTTTGTGTTTCATATTTTTAGATACTTACAATTTATTATTTTCATTTAACGTATATTTAATTTCTACGATGTTTGTATGGTAAAAAATATGTAGGATATATAGTTGATAAGTGATAGAACATAAATTTTAACTTGAGATTTGAATTTTTGAATGGGGAACACAGTTCAAATATTATTTTACAGGCGTTTATGTTCAAATATAATTCCGTTTCTGTGATATAAAATAGCTTGAAATCATTGAAATGGTGTAAAAAACCACTAAATGCAAGCTAAAATTGGATATTTACTCGATAAATCCATATATTTATATGTATATTTCTGAAAGGAATGGATAAAATGTTATTGCATGTTAATAAGTTATGCTAAAATAGGTATGTGATCAGTATCTAAGTTCATGTTAAAATGTTGTCTAATATTTGGTAATATGTATCGTTTTCATAAATTAGGCTATTTGAAATAAAATGTTTGGATAAAATTAAAGTTTATATTCGTACATATTCTGTTAAAATTGGAAAATTTAAAACAATAAGGTATTCATATTCATTTAGCTAACAGTGTGATGTACTAAATTCCATCTGCGTAAGCAAGGTTCTACAAGTTCACATGGTTTCAAGTAAAAGTATAACTAAAAGTGAATATCAATACTTATAACATAAATTTTAACTTGAGTTTCAAATCTTTGAATGGAAAATACAATACAAATATTATTTACCCGCGTCTGTATTCAATTATTTTTTCCGTTTCTGTGACATGAAAATAGATTGAAATCGTTGGAATGGTGTAAAAAATCGCTAAGTGAAAGCTAAAATTGGATATTTACTCGGTAAATCCATAATATTATATGTATATTTCTGAAAGAAATGGGTAAAATAATATTAAATCATCTAAGTTATGTTAAAATAGGTATGTGAAAAGTATCTAAGTTCGGGTTAAAATGTTGCCTAATATTTGGTACTACGTATTGTTTTCATAAACTAGGCTATTTGAAATAAAAGTTTATATTTATAGGCATGTTCTGTTAAAACTGGAAAATTTAAAAAAGGTTCGTGTATTCGTGTAGAAAAGAATGTTGTTTACTAAATTCGATATGTGTAAGCAGGTAATCCTAATAATATTATAAATCTGATTGTGTGCAAATGTTAGACTGAAGCAAGCGTCAAAATGGAGCATTTAATGATCCCGTATCTTTGCATATACGTTGATTATAACCCTCAAATGAATATAGGCTGGTTTTTGTTCATTTTATTCAAATATTTTTCTTAATAATTTAAATTTCATTATTTTCATAGAGAATAAATGGACATTTTCCCATAAAATTTAACCATTTTACTTTATCGTTGCTAGGACTTTGATCGTTGCCAATAAATGAAAACACGGAAAAATAAATTTTCCTAAACAATAAATTTTCAATTGAACGATTTTCACGTGAAAAATGAAAATGAAAAAGAATTCAAAAGAAGATGAATTTCCGTGATATTTGAAACACAAATTGGTGTATTTGTTATTATACATGAAGTATGAATATCGGTTACATTAAAAAGATCTTTTTCTGTCAAAAAACTGCGTTATAGTTAGAAGGAAAAATGAACCATAATTATATTCTTAAAAATAGATTTTGCTTGGACCATGGAACTATGAAAAGGATCCTCCTCGGCTTGGACAAATATGACGTCATAAATAAAACATGTATTTTCAAATAGACGTAATAATACAAGGAGCATGAATATCAATGTATAATGAAAGTAGATAGATAATGGACGTAGTATTTAAGATGAAAAACTGAAATATTTTTTATCGATACTGATTAATAATTAGCTTGAGTACCAGTTACATACAAATGTGAGTTTTCCGCTAAAATTTACGTCCTGATTGCCAGAAAAAGAAAATTTACTAGAATTATGGCATTAAAAAGAGATTTCTCTGAGGAAAATGTGACGTCATATTTGAAATGAAACGGGAATTTTCAAATGTGTTTTACACGGAGTGGGAATTAATTCCGTACATTAATAATACAAGGATCAGTAAGTATAGAAACTAGATTAGTTTCACGACATATTTAAAACGAAAAATTGAAATGTTTTTTTATCTATACCGATTATTAACCATGAATATCAGTTACATACAGATGCGTTTTTTGCCAAAAACAACACCATGATTATTAGGAAAAGAAAAATAAATACGAATCTATTATTTTAAAATCTGACCGCCTGTTTGTATTTCGCAACTACTCTTTTCAGATTGTCGAACGCAACGCGATTTACTTAACACCGGTTATCATTCATTTATCATCAGAATAAAAAAAAAATGATTTAAATTCCGAGATATTATTATTATTATTATTATTATTATTTATTTATTATTATTATTATTATTATTATTATTTGTAAATTTTAACGAAGTTTCTCTAAAAATGGCAACTAAATTATTCCATTTTTGCGGATAAAAAAGAAGAAATAAAATGGATTAATATATTTTTTCTCATTAAAACTGAATAAAAAAAGAATTTATTTTCAATTTGAATAGATGGTGAAAGAAAAAAAAATCTTGATTACAGTAAAATTTTTGAAAAATAAAAACGTATTTTCACATATTCAAACTTCATGAGTCAATTTATTCTGGAGAAAAAAAATCGTCTTTCAACATATTTTCAATTAGAAATAAAGATTTTTTTTTCAGTTAGAGATTAAATCAAGGAGGCAAATTTAAGCTCCTTGCATTTACGTCTACTTTAATTGCTCCCTATTCACAAGAATTGAATTTAATGATAAAGAATATACTATTTCCATTATCTTCGAAGGATTGCTATTAAAACGTTTCACAAAGGCGTTAAAAGTAAAATGGTTTACCAGGTAAACTTGACATATATTTTTATATAATTCGCCGATTTACACGATTTTATTTGGCCCGCCTTTTTTCATTGGTTGCAGTTTCCTTTAAGTGATTATTTGTCACAAAATTTCACTTTTTTAAAACATAGTTATGTCAAGGCCTCTATAACATAGAAATACTGTAGATCCTGTGGAATGTGATAAAGAGTTAGTTAATTATTTACGTTTCTAATTATCGGGAATGAAATATTTTGCTTAGTTAATGCATTTATTCTTCTTTTAATGATATGTGAA
Organism: Maratus michaelseni; assembly: GCA_963931845.1. NCBI lineage: Eukaryota > Metazoa > Arthropoda > Arachnida > Araneae > Salticidae > Maratus > Maratus michaelseni. The sequence goes on along the minus strand of OZ007591.1, from coordinate 36,368,967 downwards.
CGAAGTCACGGGTAACAGCTAGTTATTCTATAAGTTCACATGATTTTAGGTAAAAGTTTAAGTAAAGCTATAAGTGAATATCAATACTTAGAATAATAGTTTAAGTGAAATTTTAGATAGTGTTATTTTTGTGATAGAAAAGATTTAATCTTATCATGGAAAATATTGGAAGTTAATTAATATAAAATTACTAATTAATATAAAACTCGGGAAAAACATGGTATAAAATATTGTAATTGCATAAAAATTACTAAGTATAAGTTAAGACTATTTATTTTAACCTATAAATCCTTACTTTCATATGTAAATTAGTGATGTAAACAGGATTTTATATAATTACTATTAAATTTTTCACGAAAAGTAATCTAAAGGTGAATACTTTTCTCTGTATTGTAATCACTTCAGAAATAAAATCCTATGTGTTAGTGTATAATAATACCGAAAACTTGTGTAAAATTCATTAAAATTCACCCTTTTTCGTTAAAAATCGATATTTCTTTTATTTTGTATAATTATTAGCAATCGTTAAGAAGATGGAGGAGGGTAATCTTTATTAAAATATAACACATATCTATCCCCCAACATGGATTTTTTGTAAACATTGATAGTGAATAATATTTATATTATAGTAAAAGTTGTGACCTAGACGGTCATTGTTATGTCTCCCCTTTTCTTAGAATGTGGGGGGTTGGATTATTGCCATCCCTCATAAGTGCTACAATTGGGGAATGAAAAAAAAAAAGCTTGCATATTGAAAATAAAGAAACATCTGTTTTTTTTTAACTTACATATGGTCCTTATTTCAAGTCTAAATGATGCAAAAAGCTTATATTATGTACAGTTATCAGTTATATACAATAAAAATTATATAATTTCTGCTAAAACACTTATTATTGCATGGAAAAATCAATTAATTTGGTAAAAATCATTCAAATGTTGACTATTTTCTATGTATTACAGTTCAAAAACTAAAAAATATAAGTGTAATTTCCTCTTATAAGTTGATAGTCTCATCTTATACTTGAAAAATTCTTAAAAAATCAGCTTTATACCTTAAAATTGATATTTTTCGATTGTTTCGTCTAATTAGTAATACTCATTAAGATGTTCGTCATTCAAAATTAATATATATGTTTAATCTCCGGCTTATGATGTGATATCCTTATCTTATAGTTGAAAAAGTCTTAAGAAATCAGCTTTTTTTTCCGTTAAAATTAATATTTTCTTTTGCTTAATTATTATACTCATTAAGGTGTCCATTGTTCAGAAACTATAATATAAGCTTAAAATCCATCTTATAGTTTGATATTCTAATCTTATAGTTGAAAAATTCTTAAGAAATAAGGTTTTTCCGTTAAAATTGATATTTTGTATTGTTTTGTCTAATTGTCAGTACTCATTAATGTGATGATTGTTCAAAAACTAAAATGTAAGTTTAAATTTCTTCTTATAAGTTGATATCCTCGTCTTATAGTTGAAAAATTCTTAAGAAATAAGGTTTTTCCGTTAAAATTGATATTTTGTATTGTTTTGTCTAATTGTCAGTACTCATTAATGTGATGATTGTTCAAAAACTAAAATGTAAGTTTAAATTTCTTCTTATAAGTTGATATCCTCGTCTTATAGTTGAAAAATTCTTAAGAAATCAGCTTTTTTCGTTAAAATTAATATTTTTCCATTGTTTCGCTTAATTAGTGATACTCATTAAGGTGTTTGTCTTTTAAAATTAGTATATAAAATCAATATTCATCTTATAGTATGATAATCTTGTTCATTTAACCTCTTCTTAGAGTTCTTATTTTCACCCCTCGTGTTACAGTAGAAAATTATTTTTCCCTGCCGGAGGATCAGTGCAGCCGGAGGATCGGTGCAGCCGGAGGATTGGTGCCTCCTGCCGGTGGCATGGTGCCACAGTGCCACCGACTGACCTCGAACTGTCCTTTTCCTACTACTGATAGTTTTCTTATAGTTATTTTCATCCAACAATCTATGTTTTCTGCCCAATACTGGGGGAAAGAAAACCAAATACCTCCATCGTGAGATACATCGTTACCGACTCTATTATCTACAATAGAATACGGTAATGGGTATACTGATTTTCATTCAAATGGAAAAAGTAAGCATGGAAGAAGTATAAAAATAGAAAATAAACATAAAATTTTACATTTAAATTTCCGTTTTTATTTTTTCCCCTTGTAATATTTCCGTTGAAGATAAAATCTAATTTTATCAAAAATTACACAGTCTGTATGCATATATAAGCCAAGATTTGTACAAAATAAACTGTCTTCAAACATAATTATTATATTTATACTAGGGGGCCTACCCCCTGGGAGCTACGCTCGCCAACCCCCGCTCAGACTTCGAGGCCTCTAAAAACATGACAGCGTGCTTTATTTTAATAATATTGGTAAATCTGTAATTGGGTTGCCATGCTTTTAACATTTTAATGGGACATTTTTCGATTATCATGGCCTCATACACAGCTGTTGCGACAACTGACGACTGTTTTCGGGATTGATAAATAAAATCAATTACTACTTGAAAACCAGCTTGTATAAAATGGTTAGGTTTAAATTGTGACTACCTCTCGGACTTTTATAACAACAATCTCTATTCTATTCTTCCTTTGCGTTTAAGGATCAGAAAAATTCCATCTGCTTGTGAATAACATTAAGGTATTGAACGGTATTGAAAAGTACTATGTTATAGACATTTTCAGTAACAGGTTTTAATTTTCTCTCTATTTTAGTGCACCATCATGCATATTTTCATGTTATTTTAAATATGTAAATTATTTTTTTTAATTAATATGTATATACGAATTTTCTAATAATTATTTATCATACAAAATTAATTAAATATTTTGTGCATGCATGCCTGCATTTATTCGGCATCAATTGATGAGATATTTAAACAAATTTGCTATCCGCGGTAATTTTACACCATGTTCTGTCACTTGAATATTGTCCATAAGAAAATCGGGTACTTTTCCATTATAGGATCCTTTGCTTTTAGGTTTGGCGTAATTCGAGCTTCAAAAAGGGATAGATTCGTTAATATACATAGATTTGTTGCCAAAAGTTATGAAACTAAACCCAATGAACTTTTGGTGCTTTTCTATTATAGGGGTCTTGACGCTTTTTTAAAAAGCTTGGCGGAAAAAACCAAGCAGGATAGAAAACCAAGCAGGATATTTTATTCTTCCGTTCAATTGGGCAATTATTATTTTATATATTAGTTTCAAATATCCGAATTAATGATTTTATAAATTCGTTTAGTTAAATTTTACAAAAAAATAACAAAATGATATCAATAAATAATAATTACTATTAATTGCTTTTCCTCCCTTCTTTTGCGTTTACCTAAATGACGTCATTTGGACGAATTTATTCAAAATATTTTCAGTTTATAAATTAAATTAAATGCTGACAGACGATTGAATCCTGACGATAGAAATGTGATTTTTTTTTTTTCAAATTTTCCTGAAAGACATAATTTAATCACAATCTTGTCTTCATTATCGATTGAAATAAAAGATAAATTCAATTTCAATTTGAAAATGACGAATAAAAAGAAATCAATAATCCCTATCGGGATCCTTTTCAATTTTTTTCCCTTTTTTGTCACAAAAAAACTGAGTAATTAGTTGCCATCATTACAGAAATGTCATTAAAATTAGAAAAAAATTAATATCTCGAAAACTAATTCCAATTTCAAAATTCTATTACCAGTTTTGACATCCGCGGATTTTTATGAACAATTGGTCTTAATTTTACCATCAAGCGTTTAATATTTTATTAAAAATAGCTTTGAAACATAATCAGTCGTTTAATCAGTCGTTTCATAAAATCGTTTCATAAATTCGTTTCATAAAATCGTTTCACAAATTCGTTTCATTAGGATTTTATATATATAGGGTAGATTACCATATTTATGTACTCATATTTATGTCGTAGGCTAATTGCGAAATCCGGCTCTTTGCAAAGAGTTGGTTGGTTGGTTGATTAATGACGGCCAATTATCTACACTTGGAATATAGGCCCGGGGGGGGTGCCCTTCGTGGGGGTCTTTCTAAGGGAACCTAACCCGTATTTACGCATGGATAAATCCACGGCTCGAAGAAAACCACGAAAACTCCGAACGATTAGGCCGACGGGCGCGATTGGGATCGAACCCAGCACCTCCCGTCTACCAGCTTCGAGAGCAGAACCTCTCAGCCACTGGTGGGGCTAAATTTGCAAAGAGACTAGGCTATTTTCAAAGAGCCGGGCCTAATTGGAGAATGATTTTCCTTTCTCGAATCAGCCTAATGTTTTTCAGGCATATTAAAAAGAGCCTAGAGAGAGTTAGGGTAATAGGAATATGGTCATTTATTTCTCAACCAGCCTGTAATTTTTTAGGCTTATTTCAAAGAGCCTAGATACCGCTAGGCTAATTGAAAAATGACCCGAACCTGAAAATTGAAGTTAACCAGATACCCGACCTGAATCCTACAAAAAATTCCACCGAACAGCAATACGATCCGAAGACGACAAAATTATTTCCGTCGACATGAAACCAAAACGTGAAAATTGAAGTTAACCCGAAACCCGACCCGAACCCGACAAAAAATTCTAAAGAACCGCAATCCGATAAGAAAACTCACAAAATTGTTTCCGGCGAAATGCAACCCGAGCCTTTTAAGGCAAATTTTATATACATGAAGGTAAAATAGCAACCTGAATTAAAACTTTCTTTTTTTTTTTGGGGGGGTGGGGGGTGTAGTTTCACTTTTTATTAGTATTTAATTATTGTAATAGCGCGTGCACACACACACACACACAAAGAATGGTGTATGAGCAATGGATGTTGCAAATGCTTTTTGAAAATGTTGAAACTTTTACAGCGAAATTGAAATATTTTATTACAGGTGACTACAGCTCATTTCCTACAGAGAATAAAACACAACATTTATAATTATTTTAGAGATTCACACAAAATAATTTTGATCTCTGTCATTCCCCCCCCCCCCCTCCCCCAACCCCAACCTTCCTTTTAAGGCAAATTTTATATGCATGAAGGTAAAATGGCAACCAGAATTAAAACTTTTTTTAGAAGGGGGGGGGGGGGGCACGCAACTTTTTATTAGTATTTAATTATTGTAATAGCGCGCACACACACAAAAAAAAGAATAGTGTATGAGCAATGGATGTTACAAATGCTTTTTGAAAATGTTGAAACTTTTTCAAACATAGCGAAATTGAAATTTTTTATTACAGCTGACTACAGCTCATTTCCTACAGAAAAGAATACATATAACATTTATAACTATTTTAGATATTCACACAAAATAATTTGGATTTCTGCCACCCTGCCCCTCCCTCCCACCTTCCTTCTAAGGCAAATTTCAGATACATGAAGGTAAAATGACAAACCAAATTAAAACTTAATTTTTTCATCTTAGGGAAATAATACATGGAGATTTTATTATCATCTGGATCAAAATAGTCCGCTCTACTGTTGATATTGCAGAAAGGCACGCAGCACCTCATATTTGTTAAGATATAAAGCCAAAATTTAAAAAATTCAAATCACAGCACGCATTCCTCAAAGAGCAGTTTGTTGTATTCACCACGAGATGTCAAACGCTTGCTTCGAAAATCAACACGCAGAAATCGGGGAATGGTCCCGGTCATTCTGAAATGTCAAGAGGTACCTATTTTGGGGTTACTTATTAAAGAGTTTTTGTGACAGGGGTCTTCCCGTGCAAGAAGAAGTTAAAAAACACGCACTCATCTTACTTAAAACGGCCTATAGAGGCGCTGATTGCAGCCGTCGGTACAGGAGAATTGGCCCTTTAACTAATGCTAAAGTGCCATTGAAACCATTATTTACTGTAAACGCGTTTAAAAGTGTTAGACATTCAAATTCGGATAATTTTTACTTTGACTTATAAACGCAGAACACAAATAGCACATGAAATCTGAAATTGTGCATAAAAATAATCATTATGAACAAATTAATAATGCATGTAACGCAATGGGATTGCAAGGGATTTTCCTGAAGGGAGCAGTTATATCCTTTTTCCACCAGATGGCGTATTCGAGCGCTTGAATTCCCATTTTTTCACCCTGATTAGGTGCAAAATTTCCTCAATGCAGCGCCTTCCCCTGGTGGCGATAGCTTGAAAGGAATTTCTAAAAGACGGCATCGGTAAAAAAATTTTTTGAGGAGAGGACCCTTAATCAGAAAATGGGAACCTTGCAAAGTGTTTATGAAGTAGGAATCTGCTGCACATCCGATGTGCAGTTGCATATTGATCGAGTGCCCCCTGTGGCCGTTGAACTCTCCGGTATTGAAAATGAAGTGTGTACCATTTATGGTGAGTTTACAGGGGTACTCAAAAGTATTCCGTTACATTACTGTCAATGAGGAAAATATTTATTCGGTGCATTTTAATGCCGTTACACTATTTCAGATATAATAAAATTGATAATGCATCATTGAGTTGTATGACAACGTGTTATCTGTAGAGTATGGAATAAGTAGCAATTATAGTTCGTTTACAGGGGCACTCAAAAATATTCCGTGACATTACAGTCAATAAGGAAACATCGTTTTCAGGGCATTTTAATAATGTTACACTGTTCCAAACCAAACATAATGGGCCTCATGATGATAAGCCTCATTGAGGTGATGATGGCAATGTCCTTTCTATCCAGTAAGTAACAATTATAGTTCGTTTGCAGGAACGCACAAAAGAATTCTATTATATTTTTATCTGTGGAAAAAAATCGTTTGCAATGTATATTAATGACATTAAACTATTTTAAACATAATGAAACTGATATACATTACTGAGGTGCATTACAACATGTTTTCGATAGATTATTGAGTACGTAAAAATTATCGTCTATTTACAGAGACACTCATAAAAATTCGGTTACAGGACTGACTATGAGTCAAAATTGTTGGATGTACGTTTTCATGTGTGATATGCATTTTAAAACTAACTTCCAGGTGTGTAGATCCTATACAGGTACTGGCGTAGCCAGGATTTCTTTTCGGAGCGGGTCCAGAATTTTCCGTCATATTATCTATATAGTAAAACCTACCAAGATAAAATCGCAAAGAGCGGTAAAAAATTTCGTTTTAGACAGGTTTTCGTCTTAGCAAGTGTAATTGTATGGTATTCTTTTAAATGGAACCAAGGAATATTTCCGTTTAAGTCAGCATTCCGTTATAGGTATGTGCCATTTTCACAAGTTTTGCTGTATTTATATAAATATACTGTTTTATGTTATAAGGATAATAAAACCTGTGAAAACGCAACCTGTCTAAAACAGAATTCTGCCTGAAACGAAAGCATTACATGCTCCTGATAATAGATTGCCATACAATTAAATCCACTGAAAGTCTATATGAAACGGGATTTTTCACAGCATCGATTACGTCTTAATAAGTTTTATTATACTTATTATAAACACACATTAGAATACAGTAAAACCTGTAAAAGCGGAACCTTTTGATAACGAAATACTGTCTTAAACGGAAAAGTTTCAGAATCCTTACGAAACGAACAATACGTCTTATTGAGGTAGTGTACCTTAAAGGTATAATTAATTATACTTCTGTAAACGGAAAACATTCATAGCCCTTTCGAAAGACATATCTATAAATTATACCTTCTAAGACGAACAGCTGTCTAAAGCGCAAAATTTCATAGATTCTTTGTGATTCCGTCTTAGCACTTTTGCTGTTTTGTATTCCTGATTCAGTAAACCAGTCCACCGTTCGAAAGGGGTCCGGACTCCCTGGACCTCCCCCTTGGCTACGCCACTGTATACAGGGCTGAACAAAAAAATTGCACACATTACCGGCTATGGACAGCAATTCCTGAAAACGAACTTTTACTGCGTTGTGGTTATTTTTTAATGTTTACTTATATATCGCATTTCATTGTATGATAAAAAATGATAATTTTCAACAATGTTCTGATAGTGTTGGAAAGTTTTTCATAATCTATGGCGTGATGCATGATTTTTCGTTCTTGTTTAATTTGGCTGCAATTTTTTTTTTTTTTAATGAGGATAATTTTAGTTCCGGAACAGGTTTCGAAATATAAAGTGACCTCATAAAAAATTCTGCAATCAAAATTGAAAAAGTATAAAGGGGGCTGTTTAGAAATCGACGTAATCTATCCAATGCCAAAAAAAAAAAAAAAAAAAAAAAAAAAAAATCCCTGACGGCTTGGCCTACAGGCACCGGTAGATTTCGAAGGCGCAGACCGTGGGGCTCCTGTTTGTCGGGCATTGCGGAAGAAATGACCTTTTTACGATGATGCGGCAGTTGGAACCGCCTACTTCGAAACCTAACTTGCTTGCAGGCGGAGCCGGCAGGGATTTTTTTGTTTTTATTTATTTTATTTTTTTTTGCTATAACGGTTGGTCCTATAAAAAACTTGCCAATATAAAAGTTTTAGATAATATTAAGAGGATTTATAATAAATTTAAGCGGATTTGAAATCTTGGGAATTGACGAAGTTATGAATTTTTTTCTTCTAAACCCCCCTTTCCCCCCTTAAGGCAATTTTTAATTATATCAAAAATCTGTCATACATAAATTTTCGGCCCTTTTCCTACAAGTAATAATAACTTTAAACGGATTCGATACGTATAATAATTAAGAAATTATGGAGGTTTTTCTGTTTTCACAAAAAGCCCCCCCATATTCCCCCCCCCCCTTGGTTCGATTTTGCCCATTAACGAACTTGACCGAGATTTTATGCCCCTTGATTTTATGTATCAGTTTGGAAGAGATTTATGCAGAATTTTTCCAGTTATCGTGTCCATAAAAAAGTGATATAGATAGATAGATAGATAGATAAATAGATAGATAGATAGATATAAAATTTTGAACTGGGGGTGGTTTTGGGTTCTGGGAGTCATGATCGGCGTAGATCTGCAAAATTTTTTCAAAATTTCCAACTTTGTAATAGGTAGTATTTCTTACGAAATCTACCTAAAAAAAAAAAAAAAAAAAAAAAAAATTGAATTGCAAACGAAATATTTCAAAATGACACTTTACTTTAATCGGTTCAACGTTAGCTTACGAGGTGTTCGTGTGAGTGCAGTAGGCAGCTTTAGGTGCTTTCTTTGTATAAAAATTTTTCAGAGGTAAAATAAATAAATAAATAAATAGGCTAAAACTTTTCCGTACATTAAATTTATTAATTACTGTTTATTATTTAATAAACTACTACTACCACTAATTTTTTCATAATTTTAGTTTCAGTAGATTCGGAAATAGGAGAGAGGGGGGGGGGGCATATCTTTCCAGTATACTTACGACGATATTTCTGAAACTATAATACCTAAAATTAAAACAAATATATTTTTGAGTTCGATTTTACGAGATCTTTCGAATGATGCCCTTAGAAAGTTTCTTTTTCAAGTAACTTAATTAATATATCGGCTAATTACCGACAACTTCTTTCGAAAATCCTTATAAAATATCCTTGGCTGATTCTGCGTCGATAGTTACCTTGAGCGCCCGTCAACTCCCCCGCTGACCGCCCGAAAAGTAAAGTTTGTGTGTAACAGAAAAATGCGTTTTTCTCAGAAACTAGTTACCTATGAAAATCGCTATAGTTTTCCTGCAAGGTTTAAATAAACTCCTACTAGCCCTAATTTTTTCATAATTTTAGTTTCAGTAGATTCGGAGACAGAGGGGGTGGGGGACATATTTTTGCAGTGCATTTTCGACGATATCTCTGAAAATATACATACCTAAATTTAAAACAAATACATTTTTGAGTTCGATATTACGAGATCTTTCACACGATACCCCACATGATATGCAAAAATAAAACTTTTTTTTTTCAAGTTGACTTAATTAGCCCCCTAATTTTTTCCTAAACATATTTGTGAATGGCTAATAATATGAAAATATGTGGGTAAAAAGGCTGCATAACTTTCCCAAGTTTGAACTTTCCACGTCCGATTGTTTTCGAGAAAAATGGCTCTCACAGACGGACAGACAGACACAGAAGTGATCTTATAATGGTTCCGTTTTTACTTTTTAAGTATGGAACACTAACAAAGACGAGAGGGAGAAAGAGCAGTAGCAGTAACATACGTACTACTTTGCTCCTATTACTCCTAACTTTTTCTTTCATTAATTTGTTGTTGTAATAGAAGCTTCTATTATGAAATCTTGAAACAGTTGAATGGTAAATATTTTATGCTTTTCTATACTTTGGTTTTTACACATTATACAGGGTGTTTCAGTTAAACGTTTCAGAACTTCTAAGAGGGGTAGAGTACATCCTGACAATTCGAAATCATACAACAATGTGGGGTCGGAAATGCTTTCCTGAAGCGGTGTTGTACACAGAAGCACCATAAAGAAAAGAGACCGTAAGTGAGAAATCGATTTAATAATACATGAAAAGAAGCAAAAGGTACATGGATTAAAGTAAGTGTTCGAAGTTGCTTCCACGGGCTACAATGCACGCCTCACATCTCCGACGCATGGACATCCGAACATTCTGGAATACTCCAGGCGAATTTCGAATTTCTCCTGCAGCTACTGCGATTCTTGCAACCAGCTCCTCAGCATTGTCAACAAGGTTATCATAAACTAGCGATTTCATATGACCCCAGAAATAAAAATCAAGACATGATAGGTCAGGTGATCGAGCAGGCCAATGCACGGGACCACCACGTCCGATCCACTGTTGACCAAATGTGGCATCCAGGTAGTTACGAACAGCTCCGCTATAATGGGCAGGGGCTCCATCGTGTTGGAACCACATTGTCTGTTGCGTCGATGCAGAAATCTGTTCATCTCTCAAAAGTTGTGGCAATACTTGCTGCAGAAAGAGCAAGTAGTTATCTCCGGTTAGACGACACGGTAACAGGTAAGGTCTGATGAGGTGATCTTTCATAATACCGGCCCATACATTGACCGAAAATCGAATCTGTGCTGCACGACGTCGTATTGCATGCGGGTTCTCGACCGCCCAGATATGGTCGTTATGCGAGTTGAAAATTCCTTCCCTTGTGAAGGATGCCTCATCGGAAAGCAACACTTCAGCCGGAAAAGTGGGATTTGTAGCACATTTTCCAAGGTACCACTGTGCGAAAGCAATACGAGGTGCATAATCCTCCGGTTGCTGTGCCTGTGCCTGGACACGCTGCACGTGAAACGGGTGCATGTCTTGTTCTCGGAGAATCCTCCAGACGCTGCAAGGGGAAACCCTGAATACGTTTGCTAGACTTCGTGTACTCGTTCTTGGATTCTTCTGTACATGCTGCAGCACATTCTGTTCGACGGCTGGAGTCCGTGCTGTTCTTACCCTGACCCTGTCAGCTCTTTCAAATGAACCTGTCTCAGCTAACCTCTGGTGCAGTCTTGCAAATAAATTATGACTGGGAATACGCCTCGTCGGATATCGTTTCGCGTACAAACGCTGTGTGGCTGGCCCACTACAATTTGCAGCCCCGTACACCAAATGCATATCGGCTAATTCTGCGTTCATGTAATCATCCATCCTACTAACTTGGCGTTCTTGTGCGAAATGAAGATTCCCTGCACGAAAGCTCGGAACTTTCGCACAACGCTATCTACCGGGTCAGGAAAGCATTTCTGACTACCCATTGTGTATGATTTTGCTTCGTCAGAATGTACCCTACCCCTCTTAGAAGTTCTGAAACGTTTAACTGAAATACCCTGTATATTTTTATTTGAACATGGGTTTTGTATGCATGTTATCGGTTTTTAAATGCTCTTATTAGGGGGGGGGAGTAACCCCGAAATCCCCCCCCCTCCTCCTTCGCTTGCACCAGTAAACTACAGTTTACACTTCCGAATAAATATATGCTTGTCTTTTCATAAATTACATAAAAGAAAAGTGATAAATTTACATTTTTTGCTAAGTTTTCTTAAAGTTCAGTTATTCAACTGTACTATTAAATTTTTAAAATGTGGTGGTTAGAAGAAAAAAAAAATCACGATTTGTTTCCATTTTTATTTTAACATGGGTTTTGTATGCATGTTATCAGTTTTTAAATGCTCTTATCAGGAGGGGGGAGTAACCCCGAAATCCACCCCCTCTTCTCCTTCACTTGCGCCAGTGAACTACAGTTTACGCTTCCCAATAAATATATGCTTGTCTTTTCATAAATGACATAAAAGAAAAAGTGATAAATTTACATTATTTGCGAAGTTTTCTTAAAGTTCAGTTATTCAACTGTACTATTAAGTTTTTAAAATGTTGTGGTTAGAAGAAAAAAAAAATCCATGATTTGTTTCCTTTGACAAAACCAAATTTTATTTTCAATAAAGCAAAATGCTTAAAATGTTCGTTCTGCTTCAATAATCAATGGCAGTAATATTAAGAAATATTGTTAGTTCAGTTCTCTATGGGAGGCTGTTTAGCCTTGTTACTAGCATGCTTATAACCAAGATGAAAAATTCGGTTTCCCCATTGATTTCATGCTATTAATGTAAATGAGTAAAATTTTCTGTCTTCTACTAAATAAGAATTTAAGTATTCTCTCTTCAGACGGATTTTACTCGACTGCCTGAAAGCGACTGCTCAGACTAGGAAACCAAGTCTATAGAGCATAGATGTCACTCTCGGTCTCCTTTATTGAGGTGAAAAAAAAATTCAAAATTCAGGCGAAGCTGAGCCCGCTGATAAGCGCGATAGAGGGCGGGGTGGTGAACAGTTAGATAAATAAATGCAACGAAAACAATATTTAGGAAAAAGACAATAGTACAGTGTAATATCACTGCCGGAGAAGACAAACCTCGGACCCGAGACTACTTTCTCTTCAGAAAGTCCTCCGCAAAGACAATTCCTAGCAATTTAGCTACTGCGAAAACACATTCGCATATGCTTAGTATAATACATTTTAGATTAATAAATTAGAATAAGCACATAAATAAATGAGTGGTCCGAATTAGCCATTTTAACTAGAAGTTTAATATACAAACAACAAGACACGTTCAACAGCACAAACATTACATCCAGAGATTCAATACAGTACAATACGAATTAACGCATATAGATGGCGTAACCGTACAGACTTTCTTAAAAATTTTAGTGCTGCCATCTAGAGACTATTAACTGAAGTACAAATAATAGGCATTCAAATTCTACATAATGGTCACAAGCTCATTTATTATCAAAAATACTATCTCACTCTGAAAATTCAGATTGCTTTCGTTATAAGTTACAAAATTTTCAGCATTTTCCTTCTTTTTCTTAGTTTTTCTTTAAATGATATTTCATTGAAAGACTAAAAAAAATTTCTTCTATCTGGGCACTCCGACTCCCTACTTTTTTAAAATCTGACCAAGATGTTTGATAAACAAGAACGAAAAATCATGCGTCAAGCATAGATTATGAAACACTTTCCAACATGTCCACAGAGACGGATCTAGACTAAATTTTAGCCGGGGCAAGCTTGTAGATTTGCGCCCCCCCCCCCCCCCCCCTGCTCCCAAGAATTACTGACTTTTAAACATTTCATCGCTTTTAATTAAAAATACTTTTTTTTTTTTTTGCATTTTTTAAAAAATTCCTTTAATGAACGAGGACTATGTAAAGTGAACCATTTGAATTCAAGTCACTTAGATTTGTCTAACTCTGTATACGGGCGTTTCTTTTTTCATTTTATGTGTTACAGAATTTCTCAAAAATATGCACAATGTTCTTATTTATACAAACAATGTACTATAAATATAAATACATCAGTTAGAAACAGTAACTTTATCTACGTATAACAATGATGGATTCAAAGGAGCGGCGATGTGGCGATCGCCTCCCTCTTGGGCGCTGATAAAAGGTCTCCAAGTCAACATGTGCAGGCTTGTTTTTTAAAGTCACATAACAGAACTGCGGTAATGGGTCATTGATGAGAATCATTACCAAATAAATACACGTCGATTCGTATCAGGAAACTCTTCTTTATAAAATAAGTATAAGTTAAATGTATATTTCTCAGATTCAGCTAGGTGAAAAGGCCTACCCACGAGCTAAAGTTTAATAAGCCCCAACCATGTATGCTTTACAAAAATAAATTCAATATGCAAGTTAAATGGCTTTAGATAAAAATTCTGATATAAAATATTTTTCTAAAACTTTAGTAAAATTTCCCGCGGTTATAATAATAATCTTTACATGCAAAAAACTGTTCTATGTAAAACAACATAGAACAATATTAGAAAAGAGATGACGCAAAATCTTTGAATTTTAAATAAATAAAAATTTCTTAAAAATACTGGTGGCAATGTGATTTTTAGATAATGTAATACAGATGAATTTAGTTTTTATTTCTGATCCTTATGCAATGAAAGTAAACCGCCGTTGAACAAAATAAAATTGAATGTCTTTTCATGTGAATTTTTAATTTTCCTCTATTCTTAATCTTTTATGATTCCTCATTTTTGCGCCCTTCTAAGTCTTGCACCCGGGGCAACTGCCCCGGCTACCCCCCCCCCCCCCCCCCCTTAGATCCGCCACTGTGTCCAGAAAATTGTAACGAAACTTAAAGAAGATATGTAAGTAAACAGTATAGGAAATATAACACATTTAAAAGTCCAGTTTTAGGATATATACCTTCCATAGTCAAAAATGTAGTCGAATTTTTTCGTGCAGCCCTGTATATAATCTATAGATGTGGATATATACTACATAGCTTGATAAAATTTAGTTCATTTAAAAAAAATCACATATAGTAATTTTCGCCAATCCATGGAAATGCACTCGAAATCTTTTGTACAACCCGGTATATTATCTGAAGACCTTTGTACTCACCCCATATTAAGCTAAAATTTAATTTAGGTAAAAAGCGCATAAGGCAACTTAAAACAAACTTCCAGCAATTGCCCACCATAAACGACAATGCACATTTTTCTTTGCGTAGCCCTATATATGAATTTATTTTCCACAAACTTCTATAAGTCTACTAACTGCAGTTCAACAGAAAAATGCGCAACACAATTAAAAACTACCTTAAGCAATTCACTACCATACTCTATAATACTTACGAATTCCCTTGTTAGCCCTGTATATGATAAACCGAATTTATACACACCACGTCCTATGCAAAAATTTAGTTAAACTTAAAAACGCAAACCAATGTTGGGAACGCACATATCAAGCATAGACTGTAATTATCGCACAAAGACTGTAACTGAATTATTTTGTGTGTCCCTGTAAATGAACGATAAACGCAATGCACACCATACTATTCAGTGAGCAATTTATAGTGCAACTCAGCAATGCACATAAATTTCATTATGTTTGAAATAGTGAAACATCATTCAATTACACTGCAAACCATTTTTCCCCTTTTATCAATGTGCAACAGAATTCTTTTGTTTGACCCTGTAAATGAATAATAAATGCTTTATACCCTATATTCTACAAAAAGCATGTTTTAGTGCGCTTAATAATTGTATATCAATTTCATCATGTTTCAAATGGCGAGCATCATCCAATTGCACTTGTAACGATTTTTGCCATTGACTGTAATGTATCGGAATACTTTAGACCAGCCATACTCAACCTGCGGCCCGGCGACCATTTATTTGCGGCCCGAGACACAATAATTAATCCATATTTATAAAATTAATTTAGATGTGCATAAAATGTATTCAAGGCTTTAACTGTTGTTTGATATATTTTGATGGGAAGGCAAAATCTATCTTGTTATTTATAATTAATTTTAAATCATAAATACTGTTTTCTTAGTCAAAAGTTCTTTTTTTTTTACTTGTGCTGTATACATTTCTTAATATTCAACACTTATCAAACATTATTCAAAATTACATTTACACTATATATTTCTACAATTAAAAGAAAAAGGTTTTCATTGAGCAAAAGACTGATTTATTAGAGAAAATCTTTGTTTCCCCCCCACTTAGAACATGGAAATGCCGCATTGTTATATTATAACGTTTTATACTTATTATATAGCTAGCTCTGATTTTTAGAGTTCAACGTTTGTCGTAATAAAAATTGGCCGCAAATTTTTTTTTTACACTGCTATTTCCAAACAACACACTTCGCGGCCTCTTTATGCAACATTTGTAATAGAAATCTATCCCGATGTTTATTGTTTGGAAATAGGGGTGTTAAAATTTTTTCGTAACATTTCTTCCGCTGCAAACATTTAATCCTTCTGATAACATTAACTTTGTTATATCGTTTTTTTTCCTATTTTTGTTGTCTTTCTATTTTTAATTACCCTTTTTACGTGTGTTGCGGCCCGCGTAACGTCGCAAACATATGTTTGCGGCCCGCGAGAAAGTAACGTTGAGTATGGCTGCTTTAGACTGTCCCTGTAAAAAATCTATAAGTGCTACACACTTAATTTTCAATAGAGATCATGTTATAGTAAACGACAGTAACATACAAAAACTTCAGGGCAACCTGAGTACATTTACGCGAGTTAGAGCACGGACAGATGGATATACAAACCGAAGTCATAATCACTTTTCAACTAGGTTGGAAAGTGTTAAAAAAGGAATTTGAATAAAACACAAGTTAAAATATTATTAAAAAATATATTTAAAAGATAATTTTTAAAGTTAACAAATTTCATTATTCGGTTTCAAAGGTCTGTAATAGCTTATTACGGGGCCCCTCACTTTGCCGATCCTCTACCCCAAATTTCCCAAATGGTGGAGATGGAACGAGGAAACTATGAATAATAATTTTTAAATAACTTGAAGGGTTTCGAGAGATCTTAATTAAAAAGACATATTTGAAATACTTCTAATATCATCTTACCCCTATTTGCCAACTATGTGCGCAGTACCAAAAAAAAAAAAAAAAAGTTCAAGCACTTCTTGAAGTTTAGTTGGAACTGAAAGTACAACTTTTTCATCCAATTACCATTAGAAACGGAATAAATTGAATCCGCTGAAGATGATGAAATATAAATATTTTATAAAATTTACTTCAGAAGCCATTGCAGCAAACAAAGTATACAAACCGTAAAAATAATACTTTTCAAACATCAGGATGTAAATTTTGTACTTGAATATTTTAAATTTAAATTTTTGATAATATATATTTTTAATCATTTTATTATTTTTATTATAAATAGGAACTAATTATAATAAAAATAGGATATTTACTGTTCAAATATTTATTTCGATTTTAACTCATTTTAAAATAGGTTATTTTAAATTGAAACCATGAAAAAAAAATATAAAAGCTTAACAATTCGAATTTCTTGAATTTTAAATGCTTGTCATGCCGACACTGCGTGACATATCGATTAAAACATTATAATTTTTTTTATAATTACAATCCTAGTTCATTTCATAAAAATTTACAGTTATTAAAAAAAAATTATCACTTTCAACTTTTTTTTGCAACTATATTTTAGTGGCGCCATCTGTAATCGCTTCTTTTAATGTTTTGCGATTAAAACAATTGCTTTATTTGTATTTAAAAAAAGATTCTTGTGAGGTAAAAAAAACAGTTACGATATTCAAAATCAGCAAAACACATATTGTATTTGTTATTTGATAACAAACATGCACCTTTTTCCTAGTTTAATTAAAAAATGGTTGAGAATATCCCTATCATGCAATAATAATAATAATAATAATTTAAAATTTACTATTTATAACTGTCAGAATAAGAGACCATGAGAAACCCGGAGCAACTCTTATAGTATTAATTCCATTCACTTAAAAAAAAAAAAAAATGCTTATTAACCACATTATAAAATTTTTTGATTATTTTCCCTTATTTTGATATACTTTTCCTTAAAATAACAGAAATATAATAGCCATACACAAAATTTTTTGTCCATACTAATAACATTTCTGAATCTAATAATGATAATTTTATTTATAAAGATGAAATTTATTTAAACAATGATGGATTTGGAAAATGATTATGGAATGACATGCTATTTAGTAAAACACTCAAAATTTAATTTTCTAAGAATGTATTTTAAGCAGCATCAGTAATTTTTAATAGTGAAATAATATTGCTTTCTGATTATTATGTAAATTTTCAATTATTTAAAAAATATTTTTAACTTTTCTTTTTTTAAATGTGTATGTTCTTTAGCATACAGTAGAAATTACTCGATTAGGAACTGGCACGGAGCTGTAATGCTTTGAACACTTTGTGTATAACTTCATTCAGAAAATGGTTTTATTATACCCCCAAGAAACTAAATTTAACCACGTTTGTACCAGAGATTTTTTTTATGAAATCAGTAAGCTGATTCCATTTCCAAATTAAGAAATTTGCATTTTGTTCCTAATTTATTTTAATATCAGTTTTAATAAAAGCTACTGATTCTATTAATTATTGATTCATATAAACAAGTCTGTTCTAGTTTCATACTCTGTCCTAGAAATAATTGAATGTTGACCATCTGTGTATATCCAGTACGTTTTCTCATCTTGATCACCTGTTGATATTTAGTTTCGAATTGTGACAGATGTTTAAGAACATCGAGAATTACACGAACCTTATAAACGAATATGCAAGTTCGAGGGGGGGGGGGGTGTCATTTCTAATTTATGAAGTATCTGATTCGGAAAATCAGTTTCTGCTTTGTAAATAGAAAAATTCTTAATGTAAATACTAACTCCCTTTTTACAAATATTAATACGAGATGGCGACAGATTTGCCAGCAAAGTCATAGCAACACTTCAAAGCGTCATTGAAAGTCCTGCACCCTCATTGGATGGTTTAAGAGTTATGTGGGTGAGGCTTGTATTTCTTGCCGTGCTGTAGCTGTCTTTTGCTACGGAGTCTCGAAACGTGATTGAAGCAAGAGGTAGTGTTTTCATATTATATTTTGTGTTTAATGATTGAAATTGTTTTCAGATTTTGTAAATTTCCGAATTATACGTACATATACATCTAGCGTTTACATCGTTAGGTGTGGAATTTGCATTGCATTTGTTTGTTACACAAATAGTGCATTCGATTTTGACAGATGCATTCTTCACGTGTGTTGGATATGTGATTATGAATTTAAATAGCTGATACTTCATAGCTATGTAAACTGATGATACATATCTGTGTATGGTTTTATGGCTAAAATAGGAAAGTTATTTGATCATGATGATTGTGTGGATAAGCTTTCGGGATATTTAAATCATCTGAAATGTGTCAGTTTGCATGTTTTGGAAAAATGAAGTAAGTTACTTGCCGGATTTTAAACCACAGATGATCAGATTTGATTAATATAATGATCTAACAAAGGGATTTATTTGATTTCTGTATTCTGTTGGTAAGTAAATGAATATCACTACTGAAGGTAAGTATAATTATTGCATATTGCTTTGATTTTTCGAGAGATTCTTGAAAAAATCTGATGAAATTGAAGTTTGTTTACACTTCTTAGGTAGCTTATCTGTTGCGGTATTATGTTATACATTATCATGAGTATAAAAGATAAGGTATGAAAATTGTAAATTTCCCTTTTTCTCCTTTTAGATTACTTTCAAATCCGTGCAATTTCAAGTTGCGTGTTTGTTTTGACGATTTTATTAATTATTTCTGATATAGTGAGATATATTTTAACCTGATTGTAAAAGAAAGAAAATATTTTACATCGTAAATTCTGCTTTATTTACCGTAAGTTATCATTAATGCAAAACATATTTATTTATTTTTAAATGTTTGCATTTAAAATCTGAAAATTTGTAAACAATTTCATTATAAAGCAATTCGTTAGTTAAATAAAGATTTCATTCAGGGAATCAAATAACAAGAATTCCCTTTCTAATGTTCCTGTATTTGAATAAGTTTAACTTTAGAAGCGAAATCTGCATCAGCTTTCTTCCGAAGGCCATCTTCTTGTTCTAAGTTTAGAATTGGGTCTGCACTGTAAATAAAGTGCTTAGTTAAGTGCTCCATTTCTGTGGATAATATGCAGTTGAAACGAAAATATAGTTCAGTGACACTTTTTCTCATTTTTTAAAGTCAAAAGTGTATTTAGTATAAAATGAATGCTAAAGATTTAATTTAATTAACTCTGTGCAATATTATTTTCACAAAAGAAAACTAAGAGATCACCCATATTTTCTTTTAAATTTTATACACCTGAAATTCATTCAATACATTAATTTAATAGCGAATTTTTTAATATAAAATAACAGTTAAATTATTGAATTTATAAAAAAAAAAAAAAAAAAATGAAGCTATCAGGTATCTCTTGCACTTTTTGATCTATTTTAATTATTCTGAATAAACAATACTCAAATAAATCTTTCTTTCTTTTAAAGAAACAAGCAGGTGGCTTTTATATAAACCTTTATTCAAAAAAATTTTATTTATGCAGTATTTTATAAAAATTTAATGAGGTGAATTAATGCATTTTTATTGGGATGAGGAGGGGAATAATTTATATTAAAAAGAAAATGCTTGAACGAATCAAGAGTAGTAGTAAAATCAAATATATACAAGAGCAAAATTTTTAAATGTCCATTGCCAAAAAATAAATTATGCAAAGAAGTATTTAAAAATCCTATTGATTATATTTAAGTTTCTCATTCATTTATATAAAAATTTGTTCGAGGATACCAAGAAAATTAATAAGCACTCAAATTAAAACATTTTTTTCATAAACTTAATATATAATTTTGTTCCCTTCCTAGAAAAAATGTAAATAATGTACAACTGTTAAAATTGTAGATTTCTTAATTGTAAATTTGGTCTTATCATTTTCAGTCTCTTTCTCTTGTACTAAATTTCAAAATCAAACTCTGTCTTATATTCTGTTTATTGAGTTACTTATAAATTTATTCCACTGAGTGATTATTTAAATTTAAGGTCAAATAAAAACGTAAACTCTAAACTTTTAGTACTAGTATTATACATCTTTAAATCAATCATATCGGGTGTTGAAAATAATTTGAAGAGATAGCCATATTAAATTTTATCCTGAGAAGCTGAGATATTTCAGATTTTGCTTACAATATATATATATGTATATTTTCAATTTAGATAGTTATGATAAACATACATGCAGAGTTTCCCCATGTTTAAAAAAAGGCAGGGTACTTCTGGTGGGAATGGGGCACTTTTTACATTCTTAAGGATACATTTTAGATCTTTTTAAAATTCTAAAATTGTTTTTATTTTTAATGGACTTTTAATATTTAAAAGTTAGAGCACTCTTTTCACGACACAACAATGAGTTTTCAGGGATCTGTTTAGGAAAAAATCGGGTCCTTTAAAGGACCCTTCACAATTTTTTTTATTTCAAAACAGGACCCTTCACAGAACTATTTTCCCTAAAACAGGACCCTTCACAAAACTATTTTTCCTAAAACAGGACCCTTCACAAAATTCTATATCTTAAAAATAGGTTTTTCACAAAATTTTTTCATCTTTAAACTGAACATTTCACAAATTAATCATTTAAAAGTAAAATCTGACCTGTCACTTTTACACATATAAAGAAGATATATGTATTTTACATCCATATATCTTCTTAAAAATGTATAAACAAGAACCTGAATATAACGATAATTTCAAATTCACAAAATTATGATTAGATTTTTCACAAATATAAAAAGCTGTTCACAATTTCATAAAAACAGGACCCTGGGAAAAAAGTCTGAACAGACCCCTGGTTTTCATTATACAAGGAAATTGTTTAGTACAAAAGACAGTAATGGCACAATTTTTTTCGCTGAGTATCAAAAGGGTGTTATTTTTGGATGAGGGGCAAGAAGGTACTATTTTTTAAACCAAAGGGCAGGCAGGGTGCAAGACCCTCCTGAAACTGCCTGGAGAAAGCTCTGATACATATGTATAGGGAATAGAAATATATATTGAATTTGTTAATAAGAAATGAGTATTGGCAATTTTTTTAGTCAATTCCAGTGAAATTTAAGGTGTTTTTAATTTTTTTTGGCAGATGAGGGGATGGGGTGGGGAGGAGAGGAAAAGTATGGTGAGAGTGTATAAAGTATAAGTTTGATAGATTTGTTGACAGAAGTATTTATTAGCTTTATTATCTTCTTAAATGTTTTGGGAATACTTTTGAGACAATTTCACAGATTGATTCAATAGATAAACTTTTGTGTTTAAATTTTTATATTTAAATACGAAAAAGTAAATATCCATGATGCAAATAACTAATTGCTTGATTTTATGTTCAAATAATTTCATTTTTTTTTTCAAAGTAGATAAATGCATCATTTTATTAAACTATAAAATGATAATTTTTCTTTAAATTTGCCTAATTGAATGTGAAAAGGAATAAATTAATTAATCTTTTTGTTTTTTCAATGGAAAGATTGTATTGAAGACTTAGAAACCTTACTTTTCTTGTGTAAAGCTTTCCAATTATATGTACCTTTTTTGTCCAACTATTATAATTAAGACTTTAAACTATTTTTAAGTTGTGTAATGATATGATTTATTTATTACAAACTTTTTCTTATTTTTAAATTTTTATTTAGAGGGTCAATCACTTATCATCATGCATTTTTTCAATACAATTAAATTTCTAAAAAATTTCACCACCCAACAATTTAAAAAATCCTTGTATTAAAATGTGCAAAATTATGATATGTGTGTATATATATATATATTAGGAAATTTTTAAATCATTAAGTTTGATAACCAATTGGGCTAAATATCGTAATTCATGAACTTTGTGTAAATCCATATTTTGAAATGATCAGGTTTTAACAATTTCTTTCATCATATCAGCTGTGAAATAAATGAGGAAACTGGGATAATTTTAAAACTGCTTGTTAAATTAATTATTGTGTATATCATTAAAAAGATGATCTATTACACTATTTAATACAATAGTAAAATTAAAATATTCTTTTGTATTTCTAGTGTCAAGGCTAATTAAACACATGCAATTAATTAATGGATATTATTTATTTATTTTTAACTTGGAAACACAATGTAGTATTTATTTATATGAAATGCACAGCAAAAGAAATATTTTATAAATCAAATATGTATGTAATTAACAGGGTTTGATGATATTACCAATAGATCTTGATATATATCCAGTATTTATTTTCAAAATATCATGATATTTAATATTTTCGATATTTAAACCAATAATTATGTGGGACAATATTTACTTAGAACAATCATTGAAAGATAAACTGTGTGTAACTTAGATAAAAAGTTATTTACAGCAGAATCTTTTCTGATTTGGTTTTGTGCAGAAACTGCACAACAGGTTAGGGGATGAAAAGAAGACAAGCTTACATTTAAATATTAAAAAATTTCAATAAAATAAATTATTTTGTATTTAAAATTTTGTTGTATAAAATTAAAATTTTCTTGATACTGGGTTCTAAATCCTATAGTTTGTTTTTTGTGAGTGTAAAAAGCAAATTATGCATGCTTATTACTTGATCTTCAATTTTGTCACATAAAGAAAAAATACAGTTAGAATATTGTTCTATTAAGTTTTCATGCTATGTGTAACATGATTTAGCTTCTAATTTATATTATGTCTCAAAATATTTATAATAAAGGGCAAAACTGGGAAATTTCATTAGTGGCCAGTAGTAGCAGATAAGTGGCAACTTTCTTTAAACTAGTGGCCACTTTTTGTTTAAAAATTCTAAACAGTAAACTTTTGTTAAAATTTAAATTAGTATTAACCAGGGTCGATCCAGGAAAAATTTGGGGCCTATTTAGGGCCCCTTCACAAAAATCAATTTAATACAATGGGCCCTTTCACAAAAATAAATTTGGTAAAATGGGTCCCTTCACAAAAATAAATTTGATTAAATGTTTCCCTTCACAAAATTCTATTCCATAAAAACTTACTATTTATTATTTTATGATGTTTTAAAATGCGTAATTTGTAAACAAGCAATTTCACTAGAGAGAAAAACTTCAGCAAAAGGGTTTTAAAAAAATTTTGTTTATAAATGCTTGGTTCGAATTTGATTAACTGGATATCAACTTTCGTTGCAAAATGTTATTTTTCACAAAAATATAATAAATTTCACAAAAATAACCTTTACTTTTCACAAAATGGGCCCCAAGAAAAAAAACCTGCATCGACCCCTGATTAATCTAAAATTAAATAGCCTTTCAGTAAATATTTTAATATAAACATACTTCAACCAGTATAAAGTAAAATCCTTGATGAAATTCAAGAAATTTACTCTTTCCTTGTATGAAAGTGGCCATAAGGTGGCCACTAAAAATTTCTTAATAGCTACTTTTTTTCATTTAGTGGCCAGTGGCTAGTGCTAATTTTGCCCTTTATATATATAAAATATAAAATATTAATTTTTTTTTTGAAAATTTCATATTTAAAAACCCTGGTAATTTATAAAGGTTACCTAAATAAATTGAATTACTTTAACAGAATTGTTTTTTCTTTACCTTAATTATTATTATTATTATTATTATTATTTGAAAATTTGAAAAAAAATAAAAATAAATAAACATCTAGAAAATATTTTTTGAAATAAGCTGAGTTATTTGTGGAAAATTTATCAAAACTTCCTAATTTTTTCTGAAGACGAAAAATTGAGCTTTACATAGATGAATAAAATAAATAATGTTTTCAATATAAGAGAAATAGAGCGGAAAGGAGTAATCAAGTTCATTTTCTTTTTGGATTATTTGAAAATTTTCTGTTTGTGTAAATGAATACAGCTAGACATCTATTATGTTTTTTCTACTGCAATTATACAATTTTTAGCCTGTAGAATTCGATATAATGTTAAAATTAATATTTTTTTAGGGTTCATACTTAAAAAGTTAAAACGGAACCATTATAAGATTACTCGTCTGTCACAACCGTTTTTCTTGAAAACTATGGAATGTGAAAAGTTTAAACTTGTCAGAGTTAATAAAGGCTAATGATCCACATATTTATAGATTATTAGCGATTCACAAATATTTTTAGGGAAAATTTAAGAAAGCCGATTATGTTACTAGAAAGAAAAAAAAAATGTATATTGTTTGGTTCAAAAGATCTCGTAATACCGAACTCAAAAAAATATTTGTTTTAGTTTTAAGTATTTATATTTTCAGAAATATTGTTGAAAATGTACTGCAAAATTATGTCCCCTCCCTCCACTGTTTTTAAATCTTCTGAAACTAAAATTATGAAAAAATTACGAGCTGTAGGAGTTTATTTAAACATTGCAGGAAAACTATAGCTATTATCTTAGATCACATAGTTTTTGAGAAAATCTCATTTTTCCATTACACACAAACTTTACTTTGCGGGGAGGGGTGCTCAAGTTATCTATCAATGCAGAATCATCAAAGGATTGTTGATAATGATTTTTGAAAAAAAATTGTCAGTAATTAGCCGAGATATTAATTCATTCACCTATCTTGAAGAACGTGGCATGGACCAAGGCACCATTGCAACTTTGCGACCTTCTTTTGAAGCACACTTGGCACAATACCAAGTTTAAACTTTGTACAAGGTCTTTGTGTTAGGTAAGGCGAATCATAGTGATAAAAAGCTAACGTTTTTCATTCCAACTGAATTCAATTATTAATGGTTAATATTAAATAACATAAAATGCTTTATTTGGGGTCCTTTACATTTAATCTGCTGATTAATTGATATATATAAAGATTTTACTTTTCAAACTTGAGTTTGATTAATTACATTAAAATATATTTAATAGCATTTTATCTATTTAAATAACTTTCATTGAAATATTTAGTGAATGTAAAGGGAAATAATTTAACATTGGAATAAGTTTGAGAATAGTGTGATATTAAAGAAAAAGTATTGAAAAGTTTTCTAGTTAAATAGTTTATTTTATTTTAATAGTTTTAAAAATATTTTTTCGATTCGTTAATTGTTTCAATTTATATTCTGGCTAGTTTTTTAACACTTTCCAACATAGTTGAAAAATGGTGTATGAATTCGGTTTGTCTGTCCATTCTGTAATTCTCATAAATATATTTGGATTGCTATCTAACTGATATGTTACTAAAGTTTACTATGACATGCAGTGTTGAATTCAGACACTTTTCTACGGGAGGGATTTCTGGGGGGGGGGGGGGGGGATTTCACTTTTTGACCATTAAAAGCATAAAATTTTAAATTTTCCGGGGGGGGGGGGGGGGAATGTCCTCCCCGGGCCACCCCCTGACTTCAACACTGATGACATGTTTGTTATTGAAAATAGTCTGTAGCATTTATAGTTCGTTTACAGGGACACCCAAAATAATCCCTTTACATTATTATCAATTGGGAAAAATTGTTTGCAGTGTATTTTGATGTTTTTATACTATTTCAAACATAATGAAATTGTCATGGATTTACAAAGTGCACTAAAACATGCTTTCTGTATAATGTGGTGTGCAAATCATTTATCACTCATATACAGGGTCACTCAAAATAATTTGTTTTATGTGATGGTCTATGGGAAAAATTGTTTGCTGTATATTTTAATAATGTTTCACGATTTCAAACATAATGAAATTTATGTACATTGAGGTGCATTACAAGACGCTTACTGTAAAATTGAGGAGCATAACAATAACAGTTATTGTTCATGTTCATGTACAGGGACACACAAAAATTTTGGTTACAGTACTGTCTATGAGCAATAAAAGCTGGAGATGCATTTTCTCATGTGGTGTGCATTTTTTGTTTTATCTAAATTTTTTTATGCTACATGGTGTGTATAAATTCTAGAGATCACATACAGGATAATATAAAATAATTCATAAGCATCACTGTGTAGAAGCGTGAATTGCTAAATGATATATCTTTTGAGTTATAAATTTTCCAGCTGAACTATATTTAGTGTAGTAAGATATTAAATATATAGTATAGATATAAATAAATTCATATACAGGGCTACACAAAGAACCTGATATATTGCCGTCTGGATAGTAATTTATGAAAGTACATTTTAAGTTTCATTGTGCGTTTTTTCCCTGATATAAATTTTAGTGTAGTGTGAGAAGTGTATAAAAATCTGTAGATATTATGCAGGGCTGTATAAAATTATTAGAGTGTACACTGGCCATCAAAAGTTAAGGTACAACCAGTCTTTTGTGTCTAATTTGAAAACAAATGAAGATGAAAACATGAATACATGTGCTTTAAATAGTTATTTATCAAATTTTACTTAATTTTAACTGCAAGCATGATTTACAAATAAAATATTGCATTTCTTGCAAAAGTCCACTGTTTAATGAAAAAATAAATAGCAGTTTTTTGTGAAAAAAAAAATTAAATAAACGGATTTTAATAAGGCAGCTTTACTTGACTATTATAGTAATAGCCTTACAGCAGCCACCTGTCTATATAGGATCAAAGTCCGAAGATTGTGCTGGCCATTCCATAAGCCAATTTTTTTTCATTTAGTGGGCCGGTGGCTAGTGCTAATTTTGCCCTTTACTGAAAAGACCAATTTATTTTTGTTTTGAATAACAATTTGCACTTACTTTCTAGTTATAAAAATAGTTTTTTACGGCTTATATAAAAATTTTGCCCTTTTTCAGGGAAATTGTACCTAATAAAGAAATGAAAATCCATGTCTAAAACTTTGTATGTGGTACCTAAATAATTACTGCACATTCTAAATTTTCATTAAATTTATTAATGGTTTTGTATTATTTAATAATTCCGAGTCCTTAATATTGAACTGAATTATTTATTTTTATTCCTGAAACTAATTTTCAATATACAGTCTCGATACATATTTGCCCCACCAGTGGCTGAGAGGTTCTGCTCTCGAAGCTGGTAGACGGGAGGAGCTGGGTTCGATCCCAATCGCGACCGTCGGCCTAATCGTTCGGAGTTTTCGTGGTTTTCTTCGAGCCGTGGATTTATCCATGCGTAAATACGGGTTAGGTTCCCTTAGAAAGACCCCCACGAAGGGCACTCCCCCCGGGCCTATATCCCAAGTGTAGATAATTGGCCGTCAATAATCAACCCAACCCAACTCGATACATATTTTACATTACATGGAATTGTGCTTTTTATGCGTGCGCATGTTTGTCACATAAAAGAACATCTGTCATTGGCGTCTCAGGGGTATTGGTCCCCATCAGGATCTACAAATTTGGAAGAATCTGGTAGCTTACAAGAAATTCTAACCGCCAGTAAAATATACCAGTGGTGCCGTGCGAGGATTTCGCACTGCAATCTAATATTGTTTAGTAATGTCTAATAATTTTTTAAATGCAGATTAAAACTTTTAAAGAAAAATTAAGTATAAAAAATCTGCAAACAACATTAGTGAAGTCAGAATATAATCTCGTTTATTCCATCAAAGTTATAGTAAAAACACGCGAGAAAAAAAATAATTGTATTTTAACTGCATTAGATGAAAGATGATGACGTCATCGGCTTCGGGAAAAACATGGGACAAAGAAAAATATATTGAATACATATAAAATATAATTTAATCTAATATAGCAAAATTTAGGTTACACGTGAAATAACACTGCTTCGCTCGATCGATGGTATCCTTTTCTTCTAAACATTGCAATTTCAATTTTGCTTTTTATTCATAAATATAGAATAAACTCGTGCGGAAATTAACACTTTATCTTTTTTGTATTATTTATTTTTTTTATAATCATTGTTGAGCGTCATATAATGTGGTATTTTATTTTTGTGGCAACACAAATTTGAGGAAAACCTTTCATTACATTTATGAAAACAATGCCCATTTAATTTTTAATTAAACAAACATGTTTTGACGAAATTTGAGTGTACTATGTCAGAAGCCACTTCAAGAACCTTTCGAATGATACCTCATTCGTTGTTGTGCGTTTCCTAAATTCATAGAAAAAGGGATGTTGACAACAAATAATATATATGATTTACCCCTCCACTCTGTTGCTAGTTCCTGTATTTTAAATGTAATCATCGATTTTAAAAAAGCAAAAAAGTTTTTATGAAATGAGACAAAATAATAGAATAGTATAGTACGTAATTTAGAAACTAAGTTTTCGCATATTTATCAAAATTATGTAACTCTGAAAAAAAAAAAAGTAAAAGTTTAATTAACCGGCATGTTTGGAAAACGCCGATTTCTGGATACTTCAAATGTCTGGTTAGTTGAGCGTTTTAAAAAACATGAGCGCGGAGGGGGACATCAATGTAATTAAGCAGAAGAACAATATTTTCGCCTATTTTTGTATCGAAGTCAATTAGCTCTGTTTTTATTATTTTAAAATTTGCATTAGACAAATTTTGTCGGATTAAAATAAAGATAAATTTGTTATTTTAAACTTTCAAGTTTATTTCTTAATATTTTGTAACATTGCAACATCTGTAATCATCTCATAAGGATTGCCGAGCCCCGGCTGTAATGATATATTTCTACAAAATACCTTCGTATTAGTAGTGTACATCAATATTGAAATAATCATTAATTAAATCTAAAAAAGTACATTGAATATATTTGCTCATTAAGCCTTAAGAAAGTTTTTTTCCCATTTTAAAATAATGATTGTTTTAAGTATGCAAATTCTTTTTAACTAAAAAATCAGAATAAAGATTAAGATAAATGGACTAAATTTAAATATGGAAAGAAATATATTTTTGCGTTATCACCTTTTCAAGATTATTTTTTTTATTCAATGTAGTAACATTGCAAACCTTGCAATATATATTTCAATTTTTGCAAACCTTGCAATATATATTTCAATTTATCCGCATAATCTACTATATATCCAAACATAATATAATAAAACATCCAGTGTAGCTGGAGATCTTCATAATTTAATATTAAAGTATGATAGTCTTTATATCTCAAAATCAATGGCTAACCAAAATAATAATAATAATAAATGTAAATATTTAACGCCCCTCCCCTCTCCCCTTATATATTCTCTCCTATATTTTTATTGTATGCTGATGAATTACATAGTGATGTCGCTAGGCTTTTGGGTTTCTGGGACCCAAACACTTCCAAAATAGTGGGTCCCCTCCTTTTTTTTTTTTTATACAAAAGTGGGTCTTTTTTATAGAAATGAGAAATTCAATGTATTTAATACAAAATATGCTATTTTGCGAATATCCAAAAAATATTTTATTTTTATACTTTGCAAGAAAAAAATTATACATCCTGAAGGTACACATCGCAATTTTTTAATCCATTCTTTCTCTAATTTTTTGCTTTAGTGATGTGCTATAGTGCATCCCTGTTCCCCGGCATCACTGATTACAAGTGATAATTCTTAATTTTTGCTCTACATTTCCGTTTATCAATATTGTCTTTTACAAAACAGGGTGAACCTATTGCACGCGACAGAATATTTTCCTGACAGTAAAAATCCCGATAAAAAATTGAGCTCCACTTTTTATATTAATTTATTTTAACAAAATAGTACAGGGATGGTGAGCCTAATAGCACGCGACAGAATATTTTCCTGACAGTCAAAATCCTGATTAAACAAGTAATTTAAAAACAATTTTTTAAGCCAATTCCTACTTTTTAATCATAAATATATAAAATAAACCCGTGCAGCATTAATGTCCCACGTTATCTTTATTGAACATTATTTTATAATCATCGTTGCGGTATTTTATTTTTTGTTGGCATCACAAATTTGAGATAAATCTTTCATTTCATTTATGAAACAATGGGAGAAGTTTTTTTCTCCCATGTAAAAATTAAAATTAATTAATTAAATTTACTGAATGAATTAACATTTGAAAAAACTGTATTAACTTCAATTGTCATCCAGTACAAGTTTAAAAAAATTTATTTGAACTTGAATGGATCAATAGAAAATATTTTATTAACGATTGAAAATTCCAACAATATATATATACTAGCCGCCACTGGCGACCAGTTTGGTCGCCCTTAAATGTATGTTAAGCATTGTAACAAATTATTTTTATTCATAATTTATTTTTTTCCTTAATCCTTCGCCAAACCGGAAAAATCTAATAGACAAATCAAGAACTTTTGCGATCGTGGTAGCATTTCGAATATTTTTTGTTGTTATGTATTTCATCTTTCTTGACAAAAACCGCTTAACCCACTTTATAATAAATTAATCATTGTGTGTGTGTTTTTAATATAAAATAAACTATTTCATAATAAAATAAAAGTATATGCTGTTTTAGTAATATCTAATAGGTACCTGAAAATGGGATTTTCTCGCCAAAATGGCGCAAAACAAAAATTCCGCCAACCCTGGTGCGTCCGTGACAGCTGTTCCAATTTAAAATACATGACGTTCACATTTTTCTTTAAAATAGAAAATAGATAAATAAGAAATATTATCATAAATCAAAACATTTGATTTCAAAATTAAAATATCGTTTCTAATTAATACACACGAAAAATAAAAGCTGACAATTTGTTTCGAAATTTGATCCATTAAATATTATTACATGAGTTCAACCACGGAGTTCAACTTACATCAAGAAAAGATCCGAAGGAAGTTGAGTTGTATGGAACAGAATTATGGTAAACTTTGACTGTCTCACTGGTGCTGATTATTTTTTTTTTTTACACCAGGCAGCGGTCCAAAAATTCATGGTTTAATATTTTAAACGTTCACAACGAATGAATCTTTTTTTTTTTTGTTGTTGTTTACTTTCATGGATAGAGAATTTGAACAGCGAACCTAATTGAAACTGAAGTTATTGCATAATGTATACATAATTGAACGTAAGTCATCTCTCAAATATTAATTTATTTTGAACGATCTTTCTAAAAATGTAACTTTTATGCAGTTTTATTAGAAAAAATAATTTTGAATAAAAATGGCTGCCTGGCATATGAAAAAGTGAAGCGGCATCCCGGAACTGTTGAGGACAGTCACATGACATACGGTTTTATTATATAGATAGAGAGAGAGTGTGAGCTAATAATAAGAATTAAAAAAAAAAAAAAAAATCGAGCTCCACTTTTTATAATAATTTATTTTAACAAAATAGTACAGGGATGGTGAACCTATGGCACGCGACAGAATATTTTCCTGACAGTCAAAATTCTGATAAAAAAAAAAGAGCTCCACTTTTTATAATTTATTTTAACAAAATAGTGCAGGGATGGTGAACCTATGGCACTCGACAGAATATTTTCCTGACAGTAAAAATTCTGAAAAAAAAAATTTGAGCTCCACTTTTTATAATAATATATTTTAACAAAATAGTACAGGGATGGTGAACGGGTGAACCTACGGCACGCGACAGAATATTTTCCTGACAGTACAAATTCTGATAAAAAACATTTGAGCTCCACTTTTTATAATAATTTATTTTAACAAAATAGTGCAGGGATGGTGAACCTATGGCACTCGACAGAATATTTTCCTGACAGTAAAAATTCTGATAAAAAAAATTTGAGCCCCACTTTTTATAATAATATATTTTAACAAAATAGTACAGGGATGGTGAACGGGTGAACCTATGGCACGCGACAGAATATTTTCCTGACAGTACAAATTCTGATAAAAAAAAAAAAAAAAAAAATGAGCTCCACTTTTTATAATTTATTTTAACAAAATATACAGGGATGGTGAGCCTATGGCACACGACATAATATTTTCGTCACGGCGTTGATCGATGTTCTAAAACAAAATAGAATAAAATTAAGCAAAATTCATGAATAAAAATAATCGGGGCGTTTCTGATTTTTATTTTTTTTTAATTGAAATGTAACTTAATTGAAGTCCAGTCTATTTTAATGTGGGATCAATAATTTACCAAATTAAGAGAAGGTTTGGAGAAGATCGAAAAGATCATCAGGCATTATAAGCAAAAATGCCAATGATAAAATTATAGCGACTATGTATGAAATTTGCATTTTGACAGATTTCCCTTTTACCTATGCCTGCGAGTCATGATTTTCGGAAATGAATGATGTGAAAACTCAAATAGAAACCTCTTGTCAGATGACTCCAATTTAACTTGCATCCCATTAAAAGTAACTAGGATCAACGCGATGTTAATTATTTGGCATCCAAGATGCAATGATGCAGAAATAACATTTCCTTTTTAATAATAACATTTTTATTACTTTCTACAACGTAATTGTTACTATAATTACAGTGTAATACTAACATGTATGTTAAAGGGTAAAATTAGCACAGGCCACATTACCATTAAGTGAAAAAAAAATGTGGCTACTAAAAATTGTCTGCCAGCGGCCACCTTGTGGCTGAGAGGTTCTGCTCTCGAAGCTGGTAGACGGGAGGTGCTGGGTTCGATCCCAATCGCGCCCGTCGGCCTAATCGTTCGGAGTTTTCGTGGTTTTCTTCGAGCCGTGGATTTATCCATGCGTAAATACGGGTTGGGTTCTCTTAGAAAGACCCCCACGAAGGGTACTCCCCCCGGGCCTATATCCCAAGTGTAGATAATTGGCCGTCAATAATCAACCCAACCCAACCCAGCGGCCACCTTAAGCTTTCTTTAAAGCATAAAGTTTTCGTTCCTTCGTTTTTGGCACATTATGGTGACTCAAAATTTTTTTTCGTAAAAAATTGGCACGCGAAAAGGTTCGTCGTCTCTAAAATAGTGCATTTCTAACAGAATTTTGATTTCGAAAACATTGTAAGTTACAATAAAGTAAATAACAATAAATGATTCTACTTTTGCTGGTTGCAATATGTTAACACATTTGTTTGGTCTATTTAAATTTAGAATAATAGAAATAGAATTTTTAACAAAAGTTTATTGTTTAGCAATTTTAAATAAAAAAGTGGAAAACTACTACTATTGGTCACTAGCCACTAACAAAATTTCCCAGCTATGCGCTTTAATGTACTTTACCCCCATATTTAAATCCTAACAAACAAAAGTTCAAGCAATTTCTATTCATTAATTTTGATTCATGGAATTTTTCTTTTGGTTTTTGGCCCATTATGGTGACTCAAAATCTCTTTCGTAAAAAATTGGCACGCGAAAAGGTTCGCCGTCTCTAAAATAGTGTATTTCTAACAGAATTTTGATTTCGAAAACATTGTACGTTACAATAAAGTAAATAACAATCAATTGTGTTTTCTTCAATTTCAAGTTAATTACAGAAAACAATTTACCATTTAGAATAACAATTAGTTACAATTACAAACCGACAATGTAAATGCTTATATTCTCTTAAATAATTTCTTTCTCTAAAATATAAACTTGTAGCTTTTTTTTTTCATACAAAGTCTTTTCTTTACTTATAAGAGACGTCTGAAAAATTCTATTAGGTGGTTTAGCTGATAGTATTTATCAGTTTTGTAGTTTTTATTCGTAAAATGTATTTCTTTTTTTAGGTGCGTTCGTAATTATATAAATACGTAGCACCTATTGTCGTCGTTTAGTCCGTCTGTCCGCATATAACAACGCAAAAACTTCCCAACCGAATGGTTTGAAATTTCAGATATATTATCTTTGCAGAATTTTGTCGAGACATTTCAAATTTTATGAAAATCGAATCAAAACTTTAGATGATATTAATAAAAATATTTATTAAGAAATTTGAATTTTTTTTAAAAAATCGGTTCTTTTTTGTTATAGGAGCTTCCGCGGTTTAATCGTCAAGCGATCGAGATACTTATTTTATGACAGAAATGAATCTGCAGACGATATAATTCATTTCACAGAATTGAAAATCATCAAGATCTGAATATTTATATAACTATCTATAGTACAAACGCACCTCATTTGTCACGTTTGATGTACAATTTCCAACTTGTTTCTAAATGATTTTTTTCCTACAATCTATTCATTCACCCATATCTTTATTATTATTTGTTATATGTTAGATAGTTTAAAGAAAGAAAGAAAAAGCAATCTTTAAAGTTTATAAAAATCGCCGGAAAAAATCGAATTTTTCTTTTTGCCGCATTAATATCAAAACTACAATCTGAACAGTATGTTAAAATCTGCAAGTGTTTAACTTAATATTTTAGAAATTAAAGAAAATGTATATTTATAAAAATTTCCACCAACATATTAAATCATTTTACTTCGTTACATAATTTTATAATTGTGAAAAATGCTAAAGTTTTAATAAGATTAAATTTGTAGCGTTAATTAAAATAAGATTGTTAAAGTATTTCGAAGAAAAATACTCTAAATAATATATTCTCAAAACTCTCTGCACGCCTTAATTTTGGCTTAATTGTATAAAATTTATTATAAAGACTATTGTTACCTTCCTATAATAAACATGTGTGTCAGTTTAACATTTTGTTTAAATTTGGATTGTGAAAACTATTTTTTTTTTTTTTTAATAAGCATATTTCACAAAAATATTTTTTAAATTACATTTTCTAGTGAATTAAAAAAAATAATAATATATTTTCTGTAGATGTATTTATAAATAATAATGTAAAATTAAGAAAAAATAAAACGCAAAAGCGTTTGATTATTTTTTATATAAAAAAGTTACTTGTTTTAAATATTTTTTTAGGTATGTAAAATATTTATGCCATATTTATATAACATTTTACTATCCTAGTTGTTTTAAATAAATAAATAAAAAAATCCTTTGCAAAGTGTAGGTCTTTCAATAGAATAGTAAACCATCACTAACATAAAAGCAAATGTGCAAATAAGATTTTTTCTACCCCCCCCCCCCCCCCCCCACAGATCGGGGAAAAAAAATTCCCTTTAAATTATGCGTTGAGTCACCATAATTTATAACCCAGCGAATTGGTTGAAAACTTCCAAGTTTTAGAATTTCTGTAAAAAAATTGTAATATTTTGGTTATCACACGTGCATCTTTAAATCGTTTATCTGTTTTATATCTAAATATCTTAAATATCTTATCTGAATGTTCAGTATATCTGATTGTAACTATTACATGCGTATGTCTGTGTAAAATACCTGCGTCAGTGTTAATCATCCAACTTGTAGATTTTATTGCTGTTTCAGTCCTTTACTCATTTAGGAGCGTAAGTGTTTCTCTGTTTTAAAATTGTTTCTGCTAGGTTTTGCATTATTCCAATGGAAATTGTGAATTTTTATGTCGTAAATAAACCCTTTATGTTCTAAATTATGATTTGAGAAATATTACATCTCGATTTCCCCCAAATATCATGAGGGTAGAAAATTTAATATAAATTTAAAAAAAAATTGTTTATTAAAACTGACTTTATTAATCAATAGTAATTAGTAAAATATTTACCATAGTACTTAAAGTAATTAACAAATAAAATTGTAATTTTGAAAATCTTAATTTTTGTAAACTAATATCTTGTATATAAATGTAAATATATTGTGGTTTTATCTATAAATGAGTTTTTTTTTTTTTTTTTTTTTTCTGTTTTTAATGAAAGAAATTCCACTACACATCTTTTAATAGCATAAAAAGTTATCCGTACATTTAGAAAATATCTATTTAAAAAAAAAAAAAAAAAATATTTTTAAAAATTGGCTATGCTTTCTAAACATGGCAATTTTCATGAAATATAAACTAGTATGTTGTGGATATCACAACTTTCTCCTATATAAATGAAATCAATTAAATTATTTAAATAGAATGACAATGTATCGTATTCAGGATGCTAAGCGTGAAGTTCCGTTTAATTCTGTGCATTTAAACTGGTGATATAAGCATCGCATATTTCGAAAAAAATCTTCGAATTTCGCCCCCCCCCCTCCCCTCCGCTTATATGACTGCAACCAAAATTGAATGACGATATATTCCTATTACGGGGATTCTAAATTTGATGTTTCGTGGAATTCTGCGCATATAAACTGGAGTAGTATAAGCAACTTTGTGTCCGACTTTCTTTAATTAGAATTTAAAGTCTCGTCTGAGCACAAAAGTTTAAGAATATGAAATGGCTCCAGTAGCAGAAACATTGCAGCACGGTAGCGGGCGCTGCAGATCAATTGAACAGCATCAGGCTAAAAAAAAAAAAAAAAAAAAAAAAAAAAAATATATATATATATATATATATATATATATATATATATATCTGGGCTAAGAAAAATTGCTAAAATTTAATTATTGTCTCTAGATTTATTGTATTTTCTTCTTATTTTTTCTTTGAAAATGCAAATTTTGCTTATTTTATGGGTTACTACTATAATTTCTTGACCCAGCATTCTTGGGCGGTAGATACATTTTGGTTTACTGCAGATTAACATTGAAAGTTCTGCTTAATGCTTAAATTTTAAGCGCTCTGTCGAAATCAAATTTTGCGATTTGAAAAAAAGAAACTGTTTTTTGTGTATGTTGATACTTAAGTGATTAACGTCCGCTTCTCTTATGTAAATTATTCATTCAGCTGCTGCAGTCGAAATGGTGAATCCAGATATTTATCTCTGGGACGAATTTTTGCAGTTCCAGGGAAAAGGGAATTTGCTCTTTTAGATCGTTAACGAGCAGGGAAGACCGAGCTATGCTCGGTCAAAATTAAATTTGAGTTCAAATATCATGACCCATGACCAAAATGACCCACTAATTGAATTTTCTCGAACATGTGACTTAGCCCTACAGTTTTCTCGTGCCCGAAAACCATAGGATGCACAATTTAGTGTAAATTGAGCCGCTTTTTAGATCTTGACCCACAATGACCCAGAAATGATACACTAATCGAATTTTCTCGAACATGTGACCTAGCCCAATGATTTTCGCGTGCCTGAAACACGTATTATACAAAATTTAATCAAAATCGTTAGAGCCGTTTTTTAGATAAAATTAATTTGACCCGCTTTGACCCAAAAATGACCCACTAATCGAAAGTTCTCGAACATGTGACCCAGCCCAATTGTCTTATCGTGCCCGAAAATAGTCGGATACAAAATTTCGTTAAAATCGTTTGAATC
Source organism: Maratus michaelseni (assembly GCA_963931845.1). Lineage (NCBI taxonomy): Eukaryota > Metazoa > Arthropoda > Arachnida > Araneae > Salticidae > Maratus > Maratus michaelseni. Next base: position 36,331,260 of record OZ007591.1, on the reverse strand, counting down.
GTTTTTTAGATACAATTAGCTTAACCATGATCCAAAATGACCCACTAATTGAATTTTCTCGAACATGTGACCTAGCCCAACAGTCTTCTCGTGCCCGAAAACCATTGGATGCAAAATTTAGTGTAAATTGAGCCGTTTTTTATATCTTGACCCACAATGACCCAGAAATGACCCACTAATCGAATTTTCTCGGACATGTGACCTAGCCCAATGCTTTTATCGTGCTCGAAACTCGTAGGACACAAAATTTAATCAAAATCGTTAGAGCCGTTTTTTAGATAAAATTAATTTGACCCGCGTTGACCCAAAAATGACCCACTAATCGAAAGTTCTCGAACATGTGACCCAGCCCAATAGTCTTCTTGTGCCCGAAAATGGTCGGATACAAAATTTCGTCAAAATCGTTTGAACCATTTTTTAGATACAATTAGCTAGACCATGACCCAAAATGACCCACTAATCGAATTTTCTCGAACATGTGACCAATGGTTTTCTGGTGCCCCAAAACGGTAGGATACGAAATTTCGTCAAAATCGTTAGAGCCGTTTTTAAGATAATTTTTGCATATATATATATAACCACACACAAGATTTGCTCGTATTAGAATATATGATAAGCATTAAATCCCAGGGAGTGCAATTCTATGCTTCGGGTGGGGGGGGGGGATGCACCCCCCTGAATTCATCGCTGAAACACGTAATTCGTTCACCTGAAATTAATACATATTTTAGATCATAATTATGAGTTATTGGATTATGTTCCGGATGTTTTGGTCTTAAAAAAAGTTTTGTTATTTGCTTAAATACATAATATTTCACGAATGAGTATTAACATATCTTTAGTATTACACATTGAGAAATAATGATCGTTAAGTAAATTATTTTTCGTACGTGTTTTTATTTTTAATATTTTATTAAAGAGAATCGCAAATGTGCTTTAATAATCATGAGGTATTATCGCTTAAAAATCGAATAATAATTCTACAGAATTTTGAATTAGCAGAAAAAGATATTATATATATTTGTAAACCTTTTATTATGCTGAATTCAGATCCGGGTATATTTGTAATTAGTTTTTGATTATTTTGTCTTCTAATGCTTTAATTTGAACACACCAATCTTTGAAAAAAAGGGAGAAAAATTTATATGCATGATTTGGTGTCTTTAATTTTGGAGGCTGGCTTCTCCTCTTTATGGGATTCAACCATGGAATCGAGTGCTGAGGTAAAAGCAGTAAGAACATTTTGAAATATAATGTACTTTATGACTCTATTTCAAGTTTTATCTGTATATTATAGGTATGGTTTCTTTCTTTTTTAATATTGTATTTATTTTTTATTTTTGCACAGGTTTGATTCATTGTTTATGAGTGGTAGTCCAAAAATCATATTCTTTAGCAATGTTATGGCTAATATGATGATGAAACCACTCATTTTATTTGTGGTATTTAGGCATTTGGGACTTGATAATTCTGTCTAAATTCCACGAATTTCATTTCATTCATTCAGTTTTTAATTTAATTTCTTCTTCTTTTAAATAAGTTTTTGGTCTCTATATTCTGTGTGTTGGGGAATACTTTATATTTCTTGGTTTTCATTTGGCATATTATAAGGGATATACATCATCATAATATTGTCATTTTTAGGCTTAATGCTGACAATATTTGAGGAAATAACATAACTTTACTATGAATTATACTTATGACAAATCCATAAGTTATTTATAGTATTTCACTTTTAGGTGTGTTCATAATTATATAAATACGTAGCACCTATAGTTGTCGTCTGGTCCGTCTGTCTGTCCACCCGTCTCTCCGCATATAGCAGCGCAAAAACTACCCAACCGAATGGTTTGAAATTTAATATATATTAGATGGAACCCGTCAAAACTTGACGGAAAAAATACTATAACAATATCAGTAAAATAAGCTTCTTTATTATTTAAGATGAGTTGCGTATGAAACAGTCTGTCAAATATTATATTTTAAAAGTTTTTTCCCCAGTCAAATACAGTGCTATTTCCGATGCAAACTCCAAACAAACAATCCATAAACAAATGTGTAATGCAAATCAGTTTGACATTATCGCCATATTCCCCGCGGCAAGAAAAAAAATTTCATGGACCTATGAAGTATCATACAAATAGTATATTCCTACGTTCATCTCATATTCAGTAAATAAAAGAACATAGTAAATAAAGCACACATCTCCCCCCGCCCCCCCTCTTTGATAATGCAACCGAATGAGCTGCTATGCGCATGTGCATTGTATCTGCCCAAAAGCACCGTCGAAATTCGATGTTAAAAAAGTTTTAAAATGTCCTCTTTAATCATTGTTCATTACAAATCCATATCTTCTAAAACGCATCCATTATTTTAAGCTAATCAATTTTTATGTAAATATGAAGAACTTTTTTACAGTAATTAATCAATCTGCAGATCAGGGAGATTTTTAATGTTTTCATGTGTAATTTATTTGTATGGTTTCTTCGGTTCCTTTACATAAACAGGGTGATTATCCCTTTTCCATCACAGTTGAGCATATTTTCCCTCTTATACAGTTGACAAATGGATCTTTAAAAGAAATTTAAAAATGCAATTCCTAGTATATTCTGATATCTGCTGGAACATATACATCAACGAATTCAACATATCAAATTTATGTTCAACATAACTAAAAATAGTTTTTTTTTTTTTTTTTTTTTTTTTTTTTGACAGATTTTTGTTTAGCGCCAAAATGCTCTATCTTATGGATAGTCTGATCTTATGATGTATCACTGTTTTTATTATTATTCACTTTTTATGATGGTTAGGGAAATATATATTCAATTGTGGCAACTTTCCCAGGAGCTATTTTACATTATTGAAGCAAACTGGTGGTCATTGATAAGATAGAATTGAAAAACTTTTTCATGCTTGAAAATTATTTAAAAAGTCGTTAAATTAAGCGGCAATTTTCAAATAAACTTCATTCGAAAGCTATTTTTTTTTTTTTCTAATTGATGATGTAAGAGTTGAAATTGTAAAATGTAGTAAAAAATAGTAATTTGTAGTATTTAGAAGTGATGTAAGCGTGATGAAAGCTAAAGCAATAGCACCGTTTGTTGTCACAACAGTTGTACATTTCTAAAAATTGCCACGGTATTTTGGCTGGCGTTCAAAAGTAGAAAATCTATATTTTAACATCGGAAGAGAAATTCACAGTGAAAGAAATGAGACTTTACGCTAATAAGGAACTGTTAAATGAACTTATAATAAACCTACCAAAATAATTCCTATAAAATATTAGTCTTACATTGTTTATTCTAGCTAAAAATACAATCAATATTTCAAGGGGTTTTTTTTTCTACCATAACACTATTTTTAATAATTTTAAATTTCCTGAAATCCTTTACTTTTGTGATTTTTTGTTTTATTAAAAAGGGGAATTTCTAACCTATAATAATAATAACAAGAACGAAAAATCATGCTTCAAGCATAGATTATGTAACACTTTCCAACGCTTCCAAAATAATTTTACAAATCATACCGTTTAATAAGCTGAAAGATAACATCTAAGTAATCCGAATACTTTTATTCAGCCCTGTATAGGATCTATAGATTTGTATATATACTACATAGGATGCTAAATTTTAGTTCAGTTAGGAAACGCGTAGCACAGTTTAAAATTCTCCGTCTGGAGTTAAATAATACGGAAATGTGTTCACGAACTTTTGGCTTCCCTGTATAGGATCTACAGAATTTATACACACCACGTAAAAGACAAAAAGCGAGTTAACATTAAAATCGCGATCAGTAACTTAAAACGCACTTCCAGGAATTATTGTTAACATACAGTAGATAATTCTTTTGTGTGTCCCTGTAAATGAACGATGACTGCTATACACACAATATTCTGTAGTAAGCCTCTTGTAATGCACCTTAGTGATATATATAAATTTCAATGCGTTTAAAATTGGGAAACATTATTTAAATAAACCGCAGACGATTTTCTCCATAGACGTAATGTAACGGAATTCTTTTGACTGTCCCTGTAAAGTAACTATAAGTGCTATGCACACCCTATTCCATATTAAGCTTCTTCTAATGCACCTTAGTGATATATATAAATTTCAATGCGTTTCAAATAGTGAAACATTATTTAAATAAACCGCAAATGATTTTTCCCCATAGACCGCAATGTAACGGAATTTTTTGAGTGTCCCTGTAAAAAAACTATAAGTGCTACACACTTCCGTTGAAATAGGGAACATGCTATAGATAACGATTATAACATATAAAAATTGCAGGGCAATCCGAGCATATTTACGGGAGTTAGAGCACGGACAGACGGCAGACGGCCAGACAAACCGAAGTCATAAACACTTTTCAACTAGGTTGGAAAGTGTTAAAAAAGTAATTGGTAACATGTAATCAAGGTATGCATTCAAGATGAAGCAATCAATGACGGCTCTAATTCTAATCTTTGTAATTAAGAATTGAAAAATCAGTTAAAATTACGTCATGTTGACGCAATCATATACATTTTTCTCTTTAATTTTATCAATGTTAAAATGCATTTCAAGCTAAGCATAACGTCATTTTCACCGGGGCAAACTTTTCATGCGTATTTTATATACATTTCTTTAATGCTTGAACACCATGTATACAAATAAAAAGTATTTTCTGTATTTAACTGTAATGAAAAAAACGGCATCAACAATGTTATAATGCATAAAGATAAAATAAACCCAATGGACAATATTCCCGTGACGTCACAATAAATATGAATTTTTATTCGCTTATAAAACACGCGGATAAATATTTTTACCGAAATTTAACTTGCAAATTAAAAAATGTGGCCTAAAAGCCACGTTCTTTTAATATTTATTATTTCTGTTTTATCCTCACAACCATAGAGTTCAGATAATAAACTCTGTGACTCGCAACAGTGGGCGTTATCCGATTATGACGTCATTTGCAGAAGTAAAAGTTTAATTGAAAATTACGACTAATTAAATTTTCGAACAAACGAATGCACGATAACAAATCTGTGTTCAAATATCTTTCATTTAAAAAAAGAATGATGTATTTGATGCAGTAGTTTGTTCTCACGGATTGTCGAAAGAAAACACTTAGCGTTTTAAATATATAGATTATCGTTGCAGAATTTTGTCGAGTCATTTCAAATTTTATGAAAATCGAATCAAAACTTAAAAAGATATTAATAAAAGTTCTTTATTAAATTAAATCCTATCGCACGTAATCTATATAATAAAAGCGCAAGTCATGTGACTGAGGAAACAAATACGGGCAAACCACTTCTTTTTTTATATATGCCAGGCGGCCATTTTTATTCAAAATTAATTTTTCGAATAAAATTACATAAAAGTTAAATTTTTAGAAAGATCGTTAAAAAAAATTGTTTGTTTGAGAGATGAGTTATCTTCAAAAATGTGTATATTTTGAGATAACTTTAGTGGAAATTAGGTTATCAGCCGAATATCTCAATCTATTACAGTAATTAAACACAGGAGATTTGTTTGTTATGAGTCATAAAAATATTAAACCATGGAGGTAATCATTCTCAAAGCAAGATCTCCAAGGTGAATTTTACAGAACTGTCCCCGCCTTTTTGTTTTTGTGGCAGGGGGGGGGGGGGGGTGTTGCAGTATTATTAATTACTCCAGTCTTGTAACTTTCATACGTTTTTAACCCCATCGATGCCAGAATCACCCATTTTTGACGCCAACTTTTGGCCGTGGGCCCGATTACGGAATATCAACCCTATGTTTTTTTGCGATGAACATTGCTATAGCTGTATCTTATTTTCCATTGTATAGAAATGCATCAAATTTTACAGTTGAGTTTAATGATTAAAAATATATGATTTGGTCTAATTTTAAATTTTAATACCCAACAGGGGGCACTATTGTTGGGCTCTTCTTTTAATTCTCGTTGATGCTATTATATATTAATATATATTAGAATATTATAGAAGAAAGTTTTGTGATGGTTTGGACCCAGCGTACTAATTTATTTTGTTTTATTGATAGTGTGTGAACATTTCTAATTCTTTATTGATTGTTATTGAAGCTTATATCTTATGCGTCTGTGAATGTCTATGCGTTGACATTTTGTCGTCTTCTTGCTTTCAGTGCCAAGATGATGATGATGGACGGCGGGTATATGGAGCAGGAGGAAGAATGGGAGCGAGAAGGATTACTCGACCCAGCTTGGGAAAAACAACAGCGAAAGGTAAGGAGAAAATCACTCCCTTTTTTATTGCATTCTTCACATTCTCCTTGAACCGTCGGACTTATGGCTGAAGCAATTTTTCTCTTATTAGCCACGGAAATAAACAAAAATCACACAGGAGCCTATAGTCGCTATTGACTTATTCAAAAATATTGCGGTCTTATTAAACCATATAATCTAAACATCTTTGTTAGAAAAAAAAAAGTTTGCCATCTTTAGCAGAGATGATAGTTTTGCTTCTCCATAAAAAAGACGGAAGAGGGAATCACCTTAAACCTATAGTAGTGGTTTTTCCAGATTTTTTATTTTTGGTTAAATTCTTTCTGTCTTATCTGTTTTTAATTTACTTAATTTTATGATGTCTTGCCAAAACGTTTGACATCAGTATTTTTCCCTTTATCATATTTTTTTTTGTCCCATTTTATTTTATATTGTCTTATAGCCTTTAAGTTATATATATATATATATATATATATATATATATATATATAATTGAGTGACTCTGGGGCCTTTTTCACCCATACCCTCAGTGTCTTTTGAGGTTCTTCCAATTCCAATGCTTCAGGTTTTGCCTCCCCCACCCTGCTAAATCCATCTATACATCAAGATAATTCGACACCACATCTTCGGTGGAAGATTCACGAAGGTATAGCAACTTTCTTATGTACTTCATCAACATCTGCATTGGCTCATTTAAAGCTAAACCTCAATTTCCTCTCAAAACTTCAATGATAATGAAGTCAGTTTAATTATATTTACAAAAGGTTTTCTTTGTTTTTGCAAAATGTGATGACATCACGAAAATTATTCATTCAGTCATTGACACCATGCAATACTGGCAGCTTACATTCCGATCGATATATAAATCACCTGGCTCAGTGTTGCTCGGACACAAATGGTGGCCACATCTAGCATTTATAGTAATGTCATCACATTTCTCATGAAGCAAAATAAGTCTTTTGAAAAATTCGTTAAAATATCTTCATGAACGAATATTCAGATGAGATTTTGATTGAAACATCCTGTATTTTTGACTAAAAAAGGTGAACTATGATCAGAGGTTGGTTAATTCCATTTGGGGGGGGGGGGGGGGGGGGCTGGGACACACATACTATATAGCTCCCTTCCTCCTTCTCTGTATTACAAAATTCATACATTACAAGCATGACATCGAAGCGTTTTATGCGCAGTTTACATTTTAAATCATGGCTTAATATTTTAAAAAAGTAAAATTGTATCAAGTGTCAAAAGTATAGATTTGTAAAGATTCATTAAATCATGCAACAAAATGTCATAATCTACAGTAAAATATTATCATTCACAAAATTCTGTGTTATAATGTTATAATTACTTTCTCACTAGTGGCAAACTGTTAAAATAGTTCAGTGATGACGTTTTTTTTTTTTTTTTCCCTGTTAAATGTAAATGTAAAGTTGTTTTAATGTGTATTTTTCAGGCAGTACATAAAATGCATCTCCCACCCCCCACCCCCCCATCCAACAACAATTTGGGGCCCTGGCTACGTGCCTCGTATAACCCTTGTGTTTCCGTACGTCTCATTTGCCCATTACTTTTTCGTCACATATTTTAGAATCGCCACATGTATTTATTAAAATTTTTTATGTGTGTCTGTATGTTTTAAAATGGTCTTAGAGTATTAACGTATCTCGAAATTTTTGAAACCACAAATAAATCTTTAATTATCTATTGCTGTAATCTCATTTGCAGTGAGCAATGAATAGCCATCATAATTCTTGGCATCAGAATGCCATTTTTGAACCAGACATTTGTCGGTGCATCTTATCTAAAAGCCAACGCGAGTGTTCTTAAAATCGCATTAACGTAATCAGAATTGTAAACAGCTCGTATCTAGCTTCGCTGGTATTCAAAATTAATCTTTGTCAATTGCAGAGAACCAGTATCTCTTTGCTTGGAGCATTTCGTCTTCTTTTCTGATGGAGAGAATGCTTTTAGTATGTGCGCGTTTGTGTGGCATCTTGTATTGATGGGTACAAATATATAAAATATAAACTATACGCTCCCAGAAAAGAAAAAAAAAATAATAAAGCATTTGGATAATGCAATATTTTTTACACGCTGAAATAAAAACACTCATATTTGTCACCTAAATGAAACTAGGTGTTTTTAATATATTTTCGTCAAAAATTGACTTTTCTTCTATCAGTCTCATTTTTAGGTGCGTTCGTAATTATATAAATACGTAGCACCTATTGTCATCGTCTGGTCCGTCTGTCTGTCCGTCCGCATATAACAACGCAAAAACTACCCAACCGAATGGTTTGAAATTTAAGATATATTATCTTTGCAGAATTTTGTCGAGACATTTCAAATTTTATGAAAATCGAATCAAAAGTTTATAAAATATTAATAAAAACATTTATTAAGAAATTTGAATTTAAAAAAAAAAAAATCTGTGTTTTTTTTTTTTTTTTAGGAGCTTCTGAGGTTTAATCGTCAAGCGACCGAGATACTTATTTTATGAGAGGAATTAATCTGCCGACGATATAATTCATTTCACAGAATTAAAAAATCATCAAGATCTGAATATTTATGTAACTAGCTATAGTACGAACGCACCTCATTTGTCACGTTTGACGTACAATTTCCAACTTGTTTAATACATTAATGCAGAAAATTTGGGTGCCAGTTCCGTAAGTAATGAAGACAAGAACGAAAAATCATGCGTCAAGCATAGATTATGTAAACTTTCTAACACTTCCGAAATAATATTACAAATATTTACCGTTTAATAAAGTGAAAGATGATGTGTAAGTAAGTTAGAAAACGCATAACACATTTAAAAATTCAATTTCAGGAATTATTAACATTATTCGGAAAATTTTCCTAATTATTTTGTGCAGCCCTGTATATGATCTATAGATTTGTATACATACTACATAGAATGCTAAATTATAGTTCAATTAGGAAACGCGTAGCCCAGTTTAAAATTCCCCTTCTGGAATTTCCGTCAGTAAACGGAAATGTACTCGATAACTTTTGTGCTGCTCTGTAGGGGAGACCGGGGTACAATGGACCACCCCCTATTATTCATATTATTTCTGTTTTTGAATACTTCATATTTTGGTATATAGATGATAGCACTACAGTGGTGAATCAAAGTGTAAAATTATGTGTCCAACTGACAAATTAGCCATTTTATTCTAGAAATATGGTTTGTGGCAGGTAGAAGTAAATATTTTCAGCGAAACACGTCTTCTTTTCTTCATTAAAGAATTATGATTTGAAAGACATTGCTGAGCACAATTAAAAGCTAAGATAATCTATTCTTATATTAAATATAGCTAAAATAATTGAATATAAAATTTGTTCTTTTTTTTTAAACTTTTTTCTGTCAAACTTTCATACGGGGAACAATGGACCACCCTAATAAATTGTTTTATTTTTAGTGAGTAATTTAACCATGATTCACGTAGTTCACATTTTTTAAGTATTTTACTTATTCATTTATTTATTTATGGTTTCTTCACTTTTTTATAAACATTCAGTTAATTTTAAATTTCTATACTTTTACAAACCTGCAATTATATTAAACAAGTACATTAAAAAATTAATATATCTATTAGTCTGTATCTATTTATATTAGTGTAGATAAATTATAGGTGTTAAGTAAAATAAAACAGTGCTTTATTTATTTTATTTTCTTTTGGATGGTTTGGTAACAGGATTATGATTATGTTTAGTCAGATTCATGCAGTGAAAACCTAATCAAAATATGTTCATTTTACCTGATCTTGTTGATGAATCTCTTGTAAATGTTCAAGATATTGCAATGAGTTTGCCGAACTCTACATATTTACAAGAAAACAGCATACCTTCAGCGACACAAAAATGTTTTAGTATTTGCTAACTTTAATATTTATTAATCTTATATGTTTGAACTGAAGCCACTAATAAACAAGTATAATACAGTCTATGTTTGTGTAATTAAAGAATGTACTACATAAATGTTTTTTTTTTCTTAATTTACTTGTGGTCCATTGAGCCCCATGCTACGGACCATTGTACAACGACCTTGGGGTACAATGGTCCACTTTGTCACTTGTTATTTAAAAAAAATAGTAAAAAAAGTAAACATAATTATTGATTTTGAGTGAGTGCAACTTAAACCCTAATATATACATAATATGCACACATTTTTTCAAACACAAAAAACCAGTATTTTGAGAGTAAACAGTCAAAATTTACAAAAGTGGTCCATTGTACCCCGGTCTCCCCTATATGACCTATAGAATTTATACACGCGAAGTAATAAGCAAATAAATTAAATGTAAAAATTCTTAAAAAAAAAAAAAAAAAAAAAAACATGCTTTCATTAAAATTCACAAAAAAAGTAAACTTGTATAAAACACAAATCTGTGCTTTGCTCAATGCTGGCGTCATAGTTATTCGGGCAACAAGGTAGTTAAAATAGATGAATGTTGCAATAATGGAGCTATTTTTTCAATTACTATTAAACAATTGTAACATTATTTATATAGAAAAAATGCAAGTTTTGGGCCGATGTTGCCCCCCCCCCTTAAGTATCGAATTAAAAAAAAACCAATGTCCAATTTATGTATTACCCCCAGGAGTACATATATATTCCAAATTTCAAAGCTCTGTGTCAACAGGAAGAGGGTGAAAATTGAGTTAAAAGATTTGACTGACACATACATACAGAAATCTAAGTTGAAAGAAAGCATGTAAAAATGAGTTAAATTTAAAAACGCGTTCAGCAACTGAAAACGCAGTACCAGTAATTATTTTTAACAGACAGTACCGAATTCTTTTGTGTGTCCCTGTAAATGAACGATGAATGCTATACACAAAATATTGTATAGTAAGCCTCTTGTAATGCACGTTAGTGATATATATCAATTTCAATATGTTTGAAGTAATGAAACATTATTAAAATAAATCCCAAACGATTTTTCTCCATAGACCGTAATGTAACAGAATTCATTTGACTATCCCTGTAAAGGAATTATAAGTGCTATGCACACCATATTCTATAGCAAGCCACTTGTAGTGCACCTCAATGATATATATCAATTTCAATATGTTTAATATTGTGTAACATCATTAAAATAAACCGCAAGTGATTTTTCCCCATAGATCGTAATGTAACGGAATTCTTTTGACTGTCCCTGTATTAAAAAAAAAAAGTGTTAAACACTCCATTTTCAATACCGAACATGCCACAGTAAGCCTCAATATCACATATCAATTGCATGACGATCCCAGCATATTTACGCAAGTTAGAGCACGGACAGATAGACAGACAAACCGAATTCATAAACACTTATGTTGGAAAGTGTCAAACAGACTGAGATGATTCACGAATTCACCGATTGAACGGTGGGAAATTGACGAGAAAAGAAAATGCCAGACTTCCTTAAAATGAAGTCAACTGCAGTCTCCTCTGCAGTCTGCAACCATTTATATTTCTAGTCAATGTCTGCAACACGAAAGAGATTCCAGGGTTATTCTTATGAGAGCCACACTGTAGTTAGGTAGAACTACCTTTGAACCGAATATTGAAGTTTGTAATTAGGCTTGACAAGTGTAAGGAAATTGTCAGTTCCCTTTCTTCCTCTTCCTCTTTAAAATATATAGTACATTCTTGTCAAAGTTACGATTTCATAAGGTTGAAATTAACAACTCAGGCTCATGTGAAGCTCAACTCAGGTTCAAAAAAACTATAAGTGCTACGCACTTCATTTTCATTACCGAACATGCCATAGTAAACCTCAATAACATATATCAATTACATAGTAATCCGAATATATTTACGCGAGTTAGAGCAGGGACAGACAAACCAAATTCATAAACACTTTTCAACTATGTTGAAAAGTGTTAAAAATTAATTATTATACCAGGTTATAGCCATCATTAAACATAAAAAAATTAGATGCAGAATTAGTCACTTAGGATGAACTTATATCAGACGTTTTATTATTTTAAGAAACGTTTTGTAGTAAATATTTTTTAGTTTATCTTCTAAATTTTAAAAACAATGTGTTAGGTATTGAATAATAATATATCATTTGAACTTTGAATACATCATACTATAAAAATTATACTTGACAAGAAAAAAAATTATTGTATGTTTGAATTCGGAACATCTTGTTTATTTAAAAATCATCTGGTTTCATTTAAGATATTTTTTTAAAAAAATTGTTGTGCTGTGTAATAATTATTTATTTTATTTATTTATTTTATTTTTGAGGGGGAAGGTGGTAATAACTTAGTTGCATATGTTCATTTTCGTTCAACTAGTTTCGTTGTTCGTTCATTTGAAACAAAATGGTAGAACGTTTTACTTCATTTAGGACGATGCCTCAAGAAATCAAATGTTTTTAAAACGGCCAAAAAGGGATTTTTTTTTTTTTTCCCTTGCATTAAAATTTAGTTAATTTGTAACATTTTAAGCATAATGGCATTCATTCAGAATTTTACGTAAAAACAAAAGTTATGATTAAGAAAAATTCCAGTTATTCCCTTATACGACATAACAAATATCCATTTTTAAAATAATTTTATTCGAAAATATTATTTTGCTTATGAATTTTCGAAAATGGATTGTTAGATTTTCCTGAAATTTTAATATCTTGTATAATAAATGATTGTACACGAAATTATCTATAATTTTTATCCTTTTCTTAAAATAGTGTTTACTTATGCTTTTAAAAAAGTTCCAAAATTTCCGGCTATTATGAAATACCTATTTACATTTTATTATTGAAAAAATTCAAATTTCGCATCTATAGGTCATTTTAATTTGACATTATTTATGTCAAAATAATGTAATAATGTCTAAATATTTGACGTGCAGGAAAGAGTTCCTCCAAAAGGTGAAATTCTGCCTTTTTGAAAACAATTTTGGACAGTCTCTGAATGAATGCAAATATTGGAAGCATATAAAAGGAAATACTGGAAGCACATAAAGAGGAAAATCTTGAAAATTTAATCCTCAGACTTTTTTTTTTTTACCCCCTACTCAAAACCCTTAGAGTTAGCTTTTTGAACTGCTGTGCAAAAAAGCTATCTAAATCAAATGTCAACTGATGTTATAAGCATATGGAAAATAATGTAAATGAAGTTGTTTAAAGTGTCTTTCCAGAATGGAAAAATTTTAAACTGTAAAAGGGAAAGGAAGTTGCATAAGGTTATTTTTTAAGTAGAATATTTTGTCCCATTTATATATAACACTTTTGGGTCATTTCAGTGATGTATTTTTGGAGCATGTTAGCATAGAGATTTTTTTCTCCTTTAAAAGCAGGGTAAAAATCTTAAACAACCAAGCCATCCAGAATAATATTTGTTTTGGAAAAATAATCGCTGCACTTCACATAATTTCATCAGATATATTTGGATTTACACCTTTAGAAAACTGTCTCCCATTCTCTTTTTTGATTCAATGAATCTGTGCATATTTATTTTAAGTTTAATTCTTTTTTAAATATTATTATGTTCTAAATAATGAAAAGAAAATAACAGTCATAAGTACAATTATATTTCTTTTTATTTTATAAGTATCTGTTAAAATGCGTCGAAATTACAAGAATTTGTCGCCCTTGTATCCATAGAAATTGTCTTCCACTTTTATTCTATTTCCCGCTTTCATGCCTGAAGTAATTAAGACTTCAAGGGATTGTATCAAACCGACTCGAACCCCAAAATAATCAGTCAACCCGTACCGCAGTGAATAAATAAATATATATATAGTTAACCTGATCCACCCGAAAAGCGGGTCAAGTCGGGTTCTGGTAAAATAAGGTTACCTGACTTGATGTGTAATCTCATTGTTGTCAATATCGCTTATTTTGATGCACGCTAGGTGATGATATATGAAACTTTTCGAGATGCCCCCTTAAAAACCATAAACGATACGACGCGACGGCTGTTTAAAAACTTAAAATAATGCTGTGTACCTCAACATATTGAAATTTTGTGACGATTTGTCTATTTTTACAAAAGTTAAAGCCTGTAAAGTAAAAAAAACACGAAAACAGGCTGACAAACAATCATTTTTTAGATCCTAATGATATCACAAGAAATTTCAAAGATATCTGCATAAGTTAAGTGATTTCGGAGGTTCCTGAACTTGAATGTACAAATGCAAACTCCTAAGCGCTATCGCGAATACCATGTGTTTTAATCTAGCCTAGCATTTTTAGTTCTTTCTGTGATACTGTCTTCTAATTCATATTTTCTGCTCAGGAATATTATTAAGAATTTCACTCGACAAGTTGTCATCTCTTGTTGTTGCCGCCGCTATGCAAAAATACTCTGGCAGTAAATCACTCTTCTGTGAAATTTTTGAAGTTGATTTTGCTAATGAACGTCAGCTCTCAGCGTTGAGCCAAGTTTCTAAACAGGCTGCTTGGACTAGATCGTTAGTGTTGTATTATATTCTTTTTCTTGTACCCTTATGTGTTATGACAATTCTATTGGATTTCGTATGAATTGCTGGATTCTGTTTGCTACTTTTCTTCCTTTCCTCTAAGAAAATTCTGGCATTTGTTTAATATTAACCAATGGTGTTAAAGTGTTTATTATTATTTTATTTTATTTTTTTGGAGGTACTGCAGCTTTGTATGTGATATTGAAAGATAGTCGCCGCATATTTCTTTTTGTCAGAAAACGGGGGACTTTACATCGATCTTTTGTATGAATTTTTCACGTTAAGAAAAAAAAATGAATGGATTCAAGAGTGCATTTTATTTTATTTTCTAGAACATGTTAAGCTTATGTGTTATTGTCCGTATTTTTAATGGAATACTGATCTGAAGTTAGAAATTATGAACTGTATGGAAATCTCTTTTGCTGAAACGGCCACACTCTAAAATCGATAGTTATTGCAAACCAGAGTTTAAAAATACCAATTAAAAAAAAAAAAAAAAAAAAAAACCGCTAAAAAAAAAAAAAAAAAAAAAAACCCGCTAAAATTGCAAAGCTATGCCGATGTCTTTTATTGGTTTTAACTGGTTTTTATTGACCAAAATTAACTTTAATATGGTGTAGTATTTTAATTTTAAACTGCAAAGTTTTAAATGTTTTTTAAACTATCTTTAAAGGTATTTTATAGAGTTATAGTTTAATAACATTGTTTCTCAATAATGAAAACATCAATATTGTAATAACCCGGTTCTTGTTAGTGATTTGTAATCAGGGTTGCAAAAAAAATTTAGCTAAATTTTAAAAGGCATATAATTTGCTTTACTTTATTTATATTGGCCTTTAACACTTTCTTTTTTTTTATGTTATTGCTGTTATTAAATATCTTATTTTAGGATAGTAATTGGTTAATGATATTTTATTACTTAAATAATTTTAAGAACTTTATTGATAAGTTATTATATAGTATACCCTTCTTCTTTTTTTCTTTTCTTATAAATATTTAAAATCATCATATAAAGTAATTTAATAAAAAACGTTATTTCTCATTGGTGAAATCAGTAATAAGAATAATGTAGCATGAATAACTAACTTTTTCGAGTAGCAACAAGATTTTCAAAGTTTTATTTTAACAAGTTTTATTTTGAGAACAATTAATTTTTATTTTGTTCTTTTTTATTCTGAATTTAAATGTACCAAAATCTCCTCAAAACATTATCTTTTTACCAATTCCCTTTGAAACATTGAACATTCTTAACAGGAGAATTTTCTTTTCATATGGACTTACCTAGAATAAGTTATGAAACCGCTTAGGAGCAAAAAAAAAAAGGGGGGGGGGACTTATGTATGTTATATATCAATAAATTGTCATTTTCATAAGTCATCAAATTTCACTGTTTGCTAGCATATGGATGATATCTTGTCAGATACTTTCAATTATTAAATATAAATACATTATTTTGCTTTAATCACTATTAAAAGTAAATAGCAATATGTAAACAAATGTTTTTTCTTTTAGAAATATTTTTTTTTCTCTTTTTGAAGTGTGGTTTGTCACTGCTTAATTATATAAGTAAAATTAGGCCTTTTATTATTTTTTTTTCCCTGTCTAAAATTTGGCAACATTGTTACATATATGTTCTTTTTCTTTTCTTTCTTTTTTTTTTTACTTTGCTGATTTTCTGAACCCAAATTGATTTTTCTTATTTTAATACTATTGAAGCAAGGTTAATTTAAACCCACACTAACTTCTATCTATCCTTTTTAAAAAAAGAAAAAAAAAACCACTTGTTTTCATATCTTTATCTGAAGTAGCCAAAGATATTTGTTCTTGCCCCTTTACAAGCGAAGAGCTGTAACCGGTCTGATACTCAAGATAACGATTGCATTTCTTAAATCATTCATGATTTTGAAGATTATTTCTCTGTTCTCTTTTTGCTTGTCAAACCTGATAGATGAATACGCTGTATTCCGAATTTCTAACTGTATCAGTTCACCTAATTTAAAATCTTAGCCCATTTGTGAAGTGTAACACAAGACCAGAAGTCCCTATTTCCTTCTATCTTTAAATTTTACTTGAAAATAAACTGCGATACTTTGACAAGATATATTCTGTAGGCTCAGGTATCATCAGCATAGGGAAAATAATATTTTTCTATTTTCCTCTTGCGAATGCCGAAAGAAATTGAACGGGTTAGTGGAAAAAGATAACATTCCAGAAATATGAATAATGATCTGAGATAGTATAATTAATAATAGCTAATATATTAATCATCATTTTTTAAAAATTTGTAAGATGAACCCTCATTGATTAGACCTACAATCGAATAATGGTGAACATTTCTCTAAAGTTGGTAGTTTATATATACTAGTATGTGTGTGAGTGTGTGTTTTTTTCTTTGTTTCCTCAACATTTACATCAGCTGGAATGTTATTATTTTTCCACTCACCCGTTCATATTTTTTTAATTATTATCATTTTTTTTTTATATATACATAATAGTTCATCCAGTTTTTTTATATATACATACAGTCCATCTTTTCTAAAAGTGACTAAATCGCAAAACAAAATGTGCTCTGTAAAGATGGTTGTTAATAGAGAAATTTCTCTATTTCTTTTTCCTTTTTAGTTAAGACCCCCAGCAAAGAAGGTTATTAAACTCGTTTCTATACATTTTTTAATGCATACTCGTCCACGCATAATTTTTGAACAAATGCTCAGAATTTTTTTTTTTTTTTTTTTTGGAAAGGTCTCTGTCTGCTGGTGGCCCCGTTTCAATATCATTAAGATCCAAAAATACCTGCCTGTCTGTTTTCTTGTCTTTTTCTAACTTTGTAGACTGTAACTTACATAAATTGTTAAATTGTCATGAATTTTAAATATGGTATTAAGATACACATAACTACTTTGCATTTTTAAAGCAATCAACCTATCATGTACTTTTTTTTTTCTGTACAGGGACCCGTCAAAAAATTTAATATCATCATCTGCTATGCATAAAAAGGGATGCTACAGTTTTTTTTCTGTTTTTTTTTTTTTTTTTTTAATTGAAATTTTATTAGTTGCAAAATGTCAAGTTTTTATATACTTAAAAAGCAATACTGTGTAGAGGGGATATATAATGCAGTTTAAATTTGCTTTCAAACTACAGTGATATATTGGTTGAAAATCATAAAACTCTTTGTTGCTGTTGTTATTTTTTAAATTATCTCTACTGGTAACTGAACAAATGCAACTGAAAAATCATTTCTACAGAGGCATGATATATTACAAACAATGATGTTAAATTAAACAAGAAAAGCTGCTGTCAAAATTCTGAGACTGAAAGGCTAAGTTTTTTAAGCTGACTTTATTTTTATTTATTTATTTTATTTTTGTAATATATTCATGTAAAATGAAAATATTTTTTTTTAGTATGCAGAAATTCAAAAAAGTTTATTATATTTTTTAAGAAAATGTATTTTTGAGAAACACTTGTAAAAATTAAATTTTTCCAGAAAAAAACTTTTTTTCCACCACTTCAAAATTTCGAGAAATTTTACATCTCTAGGTGTGCAAAGCATTTATTTATTCATTTACAGGATCACACAAAAAATTCTGTTACACAATGTTCGACAAGGAAAAATCGTTTGCAGTGTAAGTTAAATGATGTTTCATTATTTCAAACAATGAAATTCATACGTATTACTGAGATGCAGTATAAATTGGTCACCGAAAAGTATGGTGTGCATTGAGTTTCTCGTTCATTTACAGGGAAACACAAAAGAA
Organism: Maratus michaelseni; assembly: GCA_963931845.1. Taxonomy (NCBI): domain Eukaryota; kingdom Metazoa; phylum Arthropoda; class Arachnida; order Araneae; family Salticidae; genus Maratus; species Maratus michaelseni. Next base: position 36,312,837 of record OZ007591.1, on the reverse strand, counting down.
TTCGCTTACAATCTTAGTGCGATAATTACAGTGCATGTGTGTGTGATAAGTGCGTTTTTAAGTTTAATTAAATTTTTGCATAGTACGTGGTATGTATAAATTGTGTTGATCATATACAGGGCAACATACAGGAATTCGTAAGTATTACTGACTATGGAAGTGAATTGCTTAATGATATTTTTAATTGTGTTAAGCATTTCCCTGCTGATATTTAGTAGACTGCAGTATTTAGTAGACTAATATAAGTTTGTAGAATTGAAGTAAATTCATATACAGGGCTACTCAAAGAACTAGTTACATTGTCGTTTATGGTTGGTAATTGCTGGAAGTGAGTTTTTAGTTGCCTAAGTGTTTTTTTACCTAAATTAAATTTTAGCTTAATATGTGGTGTGTACAAAAGTCTCAGGGATTTCGTGTGCATTTCCCACGATTGGCGAAAATTGCTGAATGTGAATTTTCTAACTAAACTTAATTTTATCATGTTATGTAGCGTATATCCAAATCTATAGATCATATAAAGGGCTGCACAAAATAATTTGACTACTTTTTTGACTATGGAAAGTAAATGCTAAAACTGGATTTTTAAATGTGTTATGTTTCCTAAACTGTTTACTATTTTCTTTGTTTTGTTGGAAAGTGTTTCATAATCTATGCTTGACGCATGATTTTCTGTTCTTGTTTTTTTCTTTCTTTGCTTGAAAGATTTCAAATCGCGTGTTCGCGTGTATTTATTCGAGAAATAAACAATTTATTTCAGTTCCAATATTTACAGTCGTTGCAGTCTTGCAGTGCAACCAGCGTTCTGTTATCTTTCGCCTTATGTTTCTCTTGTAAAATTCTAGTTTTTCGTATTGTGGCAGTCCTCCAAGTGAACTGTATTATGTCTACTGTACAGCAAGGATATACTCTTATTACTCTTGTACTCTATGTACTTGTTTTCTAAACCAAATTTAGTAACTTTTCAGAAGTTTTTAATCTGAACAGTAAAGAAACTGTTCAGAAGTTTTTAATCTGAACAGTAAAGATACAGTTTAAAACGATCCATTGTTTTTCACAAAAAGTCTTGGCAAAATCAAACCCTAGTGTATTTTTTAATGTTGTTAAAAAATAATAATTATAAATAATACTTGCAACCAGCTTATTTTGGTTTTATCGTACAGACACTCCTCTGCTATGTGGTATTTTCGCTTTTTTTATGCATTGTATTCTCATTTCCTATGTCAACGTTATAATGTTACCGTGTTTATTTTCAACAAAATATGTCGAGCTTCTCGCATTTCTCTGTTTTGATGCAGATCATTGAAAAACCAGAGTTCGTGTGAAATCGATCATTGCCTCTACAACGTTATTTCTTTTTGGGGCAACTGACCGGAATTACGGTATCTTGTAGCCGAGCGGATGCGTATTTCGCACTTATTCGCGCATCATTTGATATAATTGACTGTCATTGCCAAGGTCGATTCTTACGGCGTTCTTTCATGAGTTATTTTTTAAGCAAACGGCCTAGGATTTTTTTTTTCCTTTTTAAATTTAGTAGATACCGTTTACATGAATCGCTGGTAAAAAGGATCAATCGCTTTTGTAGTGACGCAACAACTTACGCAGGCACTTGTGGCAAATATTGTTCTGGAGTCTCCCCATTACCCCATTCTTGACAGTCTTAATTCTTTAATTTTGATAGACAGTTATTGACCTTCATTCAAAAGAATTTAATTTAAAGAAAAAACATATGCTATTTTCAATTGCTTAGTTTTGAAAGAGGGCGATTTAAACCTTTCACAAAAATGTTAAAAATTAGAATAATTTATCGGATAAAAATGACATTTATTTTTTTCTTCTAAAGCATTTTCTTTAATTCAAAAAGATAAAGTACTTTTTAAGTTTGTCAAAGTGACGTCATTTTTATTTCACCAGCTCAGAAATTAAAAACAAAATCTTAAAAAAAAACATACTTTTGCGACAGTTTTACATTAAAAAAATCACGTAATCTGCAAAATATAATGTTCGCAATTGCTATTAAGCGTACATTATAAATACGATTTCTTACTTGACATTTAGTATTTAACAAAACTAATGTTATAAGGTTTTTCTAAATATACAGCAATGTTGGATTTCTCCCCCCCCCCCTTCCCCTAAAAAATGACCATCCATTGTAAATGCAACACATCGGGTTGCCACGTAGATTCTATTAATTAATAAATACTTTTGATTGTAGATTAAAAAGAAAATAACTGTTGAATAATGTTTTGGCTTTTGAAAAAAAATGCATATACAGACATATGTATAAGTGTCTTTGTAGACAGGTATGTGCGTGTGTGAATAATTTATATATTTGCATACATGCATACATTAATAGCTTGAAATTTTCGTACGAGATAGTTTCGTTTTGGTCCGAAACTCTGACATGGTCCTGATTTCGGCTTGAATAACTTGTTTCGGTCGTTCACTACGTTAAATATATTGTTAGAATTTCGTCGGAAAAAACTTCACCCGCTTTTAGGCGACTTGTTTTTGAAACAGGTAGACAGACATATTAATCTATTATAAATAAAAATTTACATGGGGCTATCTCAAAACGAGCTCTTGGAGAGGGAGGTATCAAAATCTTCCAGCCATTTAAGAAATTATGCATAAACATGCAATAAAAATAAGAAAATCACCTATTTACTATTATAATATGTATGTATTTGAATAAAGTAACATTTTTTTCTTAATCTCTCTTTCTTTTTCAAAGTCTATTACAAAACGAAACCAATTCTGTTTTTCTTAAGTATAAATAAAAAATAGGGCGGTAAACTTAATTGTCTGACGTCTCTTCATTTGAAGAGAAAAAGAAAATGAAATTCCTGAGCGGTTTTACTATTTGGGTCAACCTGCCGAGAGAAGTCTCGACTTCGCCAACACAGGTGACAAGAGATTAGACTTTTTTTCGTTCTCTTCCCCCCTGCGTCAGTAGACTTTTATTTAGCTAATATTCTTCTGAACTTTTGCCAAACGAATTCGCTTGTGAGGAAGAATTGTCCCATTCAGAAGCTAATTAGCTTTGTCATGAATAGCAGTTCAATTTTTAGCGGAATTTTTCTAAAAATTTTTGTTTACCATTTGACTAATGATGTTTTCATGAATTTTTGAGGCTTTGATTTCGAGAATTGCAGCTGTGACTCAAGTTGCGAAAATAGTCTGCCTGATTTGTGTAATACTACAGTTAGGGCTGACTAGGATGTTTAAGATTCTTAACTTACATTTTTGAACCAGATGATCCGGAATTATAAATTTAATCTGTACTTGCATTGTTAAACTGTTTTAAGTGGTTTTTATGCCTCTAAGGTCGTCTTAATATAGCGACGGAGCTTGTGTACATTTATCAGCAATTTTTCTGATGTGGATAATTAAAATAAATATAGCATTATATCCAACAATAACTATTATTATCATTCAGAATTTGTTTCAAAGTTTTAAACATATTCAATGAAGGGGGGGGGGGGGGGGAAACCTCGGCTAACAAAATTCAACTCTACATTTACTTAAAACTGGTTCTGAATATTTGAAGACGTTTCCGAAATATTCTTATAATCTTCTTAAGTGGTTTATCTTAAATACACAGTTTTATCTAGAGTCAAAGTTAAAACACCTTGATGTACCATATACGTCACATCACCAAGTCACTTATTGTAACAGCAATTAAAATATGTAAGTTTTTGTTCATTCAAGTAGTAAAAGTTTTCTTTCAAAAACAAATATTCTATGCTATATTATATGTATGCATTAGAAACAGAAATGGAATCATTTGTGCATATTATTTTTGTATATAAAATCTTTGTCACTGAGATCTATGTCATTTTCCTGGTCTGGACATTTTTAATTTTCTATTATGGCAACAGCTGGAACTAATGAATAACAAAGGTTCTCACTAGAATAGTTTAAAACAGAATTACTGGAAATACGGCTTTAAGAAGCAGCATTTAGATATTATTTCTATTGCAAACTACATTAATTGAAACTTAAAGATGTGTAGACTTTTAAGGTGTTTTTCCTCTGGCTTTATTATATTATAAATTATGTAAATTTTAATTAAATTATATATTGTAACACACAGGAAAAGTGTTTCTTTATACAGCTTTAAACATGCTAAGTCTAGTCATTTTCCCAGCAGTCAGTGTCCTGGCATGTACAAAACTATAATAATGGTTCAAATACAAGGAGACAAAAAAAAAAAAAAAAAAAAACTGTAATAATAAACATACATCAAACAGAAATAAATTAAAACAAACGTAAAAATTTTAACTTAAACATCTTAAAGAATTGTCAATTTAAGTTTCTCATTTTGAAATTACATTTTTTGAAAATCACCCATAAACGGTAATTCATCATGCAAGAGGCAATCCAGACACAATTTGGGGTCTATTTATGTTTAGGTTCACGAAAATCGTTTAATAAAACAGGTTCCCTTCACGAAAATTGTTTAATAAAATAGGTCGCCCTTCACAAAATTCTTCATAATAAAATGGCCTCTTCACAAAATTCCTTTTAATAAAACAGGCACCTTAACAAAATTACATTTCGTAAAAGCATACTATTCATTAATTATTTTTGTTTTGTTAGGTTTTAGAATGTGTAATTTGCAGACAAAACAAGTTCTCCAGAAAGGAAAACTTCAGCAGAAAAAGACTTAAGTTATTATTAATAAATGTTTTGTTCTAATTTGAGTAATTGGATTTCACCTTTTATTACAAAATGTTATTTTTCACAGAAATATAATAAATTACACAAAAGTAACTTTTATTTTTCAGAAAATGGGCCCCGGGGAAAAAAAAAAAAAAAAAAAAAAAAAAACCCTGCATTGACCCCTGTAATGTAAACAAAATCTGAATTGAAATCAATTTACCTCACTCACTCAGTGATGGCTTAATTTTTGCTAAACATTTTCATTTTTGGATTTCTGAATAATTAGAAAGCCATCGAGTCCTTCTTTTTACGTGTTTATTTTGGGAGTCTTGAATTAAAAGATAACTGATATTATAATTTATATTTATAAATTTTTAATATTTTAAGAATTCTAAGAAAATAAAACTTATCATTTAATGAATCGCTGTAAAAAAGTGTTCAAATTTTAGTATTTTTGACTGACGCGAAGAAACAAATCTAACTTGACGTTAAAGTGATGTTGGTGAACAAACTACGTAAACTAATTTTCTCATTTATCATGTAATATTTATCATGGCAGTTTTGTTTATTTCAATTTTTCAAAAGTCATAATGAGTTCTATGTACTGTTGGAAACATCAGTGAAAAAGAGAACTCTTCGAGTCAGGCGCATGGAATTCATCCAGCGAAAATATATTCCCTCTTTTCATTTTATTTTAACATTTTAATTTTGATTCGATTTGTGCTAGATAGTATATAAAATATCCCCGTTTGTACAAAAAGAAAAATTGTCTCCCCCAAAAATCTGTATATAAATTATGTAAAATATTGAATGTTTGCCACCAATTTCACCCTCGGTTACAAGAATGGCGTTGATTTTGCGCCAAAACATGACCGACAAAATATGCCAGTATGACCTGAGTTCCGATAATAGATTTCCAGTTTTGATCAATATCGAATTTGAATAGGAATTTGTGAAATTAGCCAAATTGGGTTTGTTTAAAACAACATATTTTTAACACCAAACTTGGCTCTATTTTTCCAAATATAACTAAGTTTGACGACAATTTGGCGGGCACATGTCTGTGTGTGCATTTCTAAGTGGTATTATTACTGTACTAAGCATATATCGCATTTAAATGTTGCATTAAACCGTTTATATATTCTTTATACGTATAAGGTATTCTGTATATATGTACTAACTGTGTAACTCTGTATTCTTCTGTGTACAATATTCTGCATATTCTGTATACAAACTTTGGAATAATATGTCACACTGGATGTGACATATTATTCATCATCCTGTGTTTTTTTAGTCTTTTTATTATAAAAGATTTTGTTTATTAGTTTCAAGTAGAATAAATTTCTTTTTACCTATGCTTTTTTTTCGTTGTGTGGTTAACTTTAGTGAATTCGAAATAAATCATTATGATACTTCTTTTCTTCACTGAACTTCGTCCTTGTATATTTTTTCCCGATTTCATGTTTATTCTAAACGAATTTCAATTTGTTGACGTCAGCGTTCTTTCTACATCTAGGAAAGATAAGTCTTCGTGGATGCATATTTAAAAATGAAATGGTCCACGTTAAAATTACGACCGTCGAAACACACCGGTGACTTTTCCTGCCATTCACTATCGTGTTAAATAACTATTTTTTAGTCTTAAATGCTCCTCATTTTCTTCATATTAAATTGTTTTATGCCATGTAACAAATCCATAAAGATTGTTTCTTTGTTAACTACAATTAGTGCCAAATCATTGATTCTGAAAAATTGTTATTTGAATGGCAAAGACAAAGGATGAAGAGAAAAAAAAATATGTAATTTTTTTTTTATCCAGTTTTTCTCTTTTTCTGCTTTAGGAGAAACCTTTTAATACGGGCAAGTATGGCTTCGTTCACCCTTTTTCCCCTTAACTTGTCAATTAAATGTCTGAACTCCTCTAAGTCGTAGTTGGAGCTGTATTGGGATTTTGTCATTCCTTATCAGTCGAGGGGGAAAATGTGCATGGAATTAATAAAATGCTTTACGTAAATCATCGAAATAAAATGAGCCATTTTCTTTTGTAGTTGTATTAGAGTTGTGTTTAGTCGTTTCCATTGTGAATTATGTATATCTCTTAAAGATTCGGCTGATCGTTTTCGTGACCTTTATATCTAATCTATCTCATTTAACATCCAGTTTGTTACAACGTAATCTGAATCTAACAAACTTGGTTAAGATAACTTACTTAAAGTGACAACTTATTGTAGTTCATTGGACGGATTTAAATCATGTAAATTTGTTATAGTTTTAAGTGTCCCTGAATTTCTTTTGCAATATTTTTAATGATCTGCTCAAAGTTCTGTAATTTTAGCTGAAAGAGGCGAAGTTTATTTATTAAAATCAGGCGTGAAAGAGTTCCTTCTAAACGAAGAATTCCACTTTTGGACATTCTCTGAATTGATGCAAAAATACAAAGAAAATATTGGAAGCATGTAAGAAGTGGAGGGGGGGGGGGGGAAGCATGGGTGCATGGCCTTGGAAATCAGTCTCAGGACTGATTTCAGTTTTGGGGATTGATTAGTGATATTAAATTCTACTTTATATACTTAAATAATAGTAATTTTACTGTCATGAACTTTTAATCACTTTCTTTTATTGTAAGAGATCAATTTATAGCCAAATAGAAATCTTCTAGCCCATTTCTATTTGATTACTCCTAATACTCACAAGGAAACCACTTTTGGTGCAGCTCTCACCTAGCACCGAGACTGGTACATTTTGTAGTCCTATACGTAAAAGTTTTGTCTCGATACAGAATAACGAATAGCCATGGAACTAAAAGAAATTTAAAATAATTTGTGCATCATGAAAACAGTCGGGAATTTCAGCGTCCCGCGCAGTGGTTCCACGAGACGAGTCTTGAAGACCCTGAAAATCGGGACCTGGCTACACTACCCCTAATCCACCCCAAACTCGAACCGAAATGAAAGAAAATTAATACCTCATTTCCATACAATTATGGGAAGGAGTCAATCATGTATGTCTCTTATATTAATTTAATTTTTTGTAAAGTAAAATGAATAGATATAATCATTCGTATTAAAATATATAGTATTTTAAACGTAGGTATTACTTTTATCTTGGCATTATTCACTTTTTCTTTTTTAATTCACCATTTTGAAACATTTATTTTGTTAATGGACCCGTTGTTTAAAAATATTTATTTTTTGAGGCAAATACATATAAACCATTCTGTATATCTAGAAATATGTAGTAAAATGGGGGGGAAACTTCCGATATATGAGCCATTGATTTTGAAAGAGGAGCCAGTCCATTTTTGTTGTTGCTAGATATTGAATGGGGTTAAAAATATTCGTAAAAATATTTTACGAATATTTTTAAACTCATCGGATTAATTTTCTGGTCTTATTTCATGTAAATTTAATATGCAATAATGGTTATCCGTGTTAGTTTGAAAAGAAAATCATGATTTTGGTATGTGCCAATAGACTTTGCCTCACTTTCAAAAGTAATGATTTGTTGAAAACGTTGATTTTCTTTGATGTAAATTTAATATGCAATAATGGTTATCCGTGTTAGTTGAAAAAAGAAAATCATGATTTTGTTATGTGCCAGTGGACTTTGCCTCACTTTCAAAAGCAATAATTTGTTGAAAACGTTGATTTTCTTTGATGTAAATTTAATATGCAATAATGGTTATCCGTGTTAGTTGAAAAAAGAAAATCATGATTTTGTTATGTGCCAGTGGACTTTGCCTCACTTTCAAAAGCAATAATTTGTTGAAAACGTTGATTTTCTTTGAATGGAGTATCATTATAATAACAAAAATAAATAAATAAATAAAAATAAATAAATAAAATGGATGTTTTATTTTATTTAACTATTTATTTTACTTCAATATCTTATTCTACTTTAGAAAAGTTGCAGTGAAACAAAAAATAAATTTAATTTTATAGGAAGAGATCGAAATTATATAAAAAAAATATATATATTCAGTAATAAGTTGTATGCATGCGATTATAAATTATGATACAATAATGTTTTACCAATGTTGCCAATTCTCCACAGTTGTAGTAGAACTGCTAAATTCTGATTGTGCTTTGTTAATATTATGCAAAATGAAAAATAATTCTATTCAAAGTGGACTTGATCCACTTTCAAAATCAACACATTTGAAATATCGTTGACCCAATAAATTACTATAGTAACAAATTTATACTGATATTAAAAGCTATTTATCGTGAATTGATTAAAAACATAAATTTTATGTTATTTTGTAATAAGATTTAGCTTTTTAAACATTTTATTTTTATTATTTTTCCCCCACAATATGTACTTGCCCCACTTTCAAAATCAACACATTTGAAGTATCGTTGACCCAATAAATTACTATAATAGTAACAAATTTATACTGATATTAAAAGCTATTTATCGTGAATTGATTAAAAACATAAATTTTATGTTCATTTGTAATAAGATTTAGCTTTTTAAACATTTTATTTTATTGTTATTATTTTTTTCCCCACAATATGTACTTGCCCCACTTTCAAAATCAACACATTTGAAATATCGTTGACCCAATAAATTACTATAGTAACAAATTTATACTGATATTAAAAGCTATTTATCGTGAATTGATTAAAAACATAAATTTTATGTTCATTTGTAATAAGATTTAGCTTTTTAAACATTTTATTTTATTGTTATTATTTTTTTCCCCACAATATGTACTTGCCCCACTTTCAAAATCAACACATTTGAAATATCGTTGACCCAATAAATTACTATAGTAACAAATTTATACTGATATTAAAAGCTATTTATCGTGAATTGATTAAAAACATAAATTTTATGTTCATTTGTAATAAGATTTAGCTTTTTTAACATTTTATTTTAATTTTTTTTCCGACAGTATGTACTTGCCCCACTTTCAAAATCAACTCATATTATAAATATCAACATTTTGAGACCAATAACTTGGAAGTAAGGAAATTTAAAAAAACCTCCCAGATATCTAATGAAAAATCTTCTGAAACTAAAAAACCTCTTTTTCTTCAGTTTTGTTTTCTTTCAGTATTATCGTACGTGATTTATCAATGAAAAATACTGATGTTGAGTTATTCATTCCGGTCTGTTTCCGATTTGCGCAAATAAAAAAACGTAAATAAATAAAAATAAAATCAGCTGTTAAAGAAATCCTTCCTTATAGTAACGGTGTATAAGCAGAAATGGCGCTTCCGCATGTTGCATAAAATTAGCCGGCTCCTTACTTTATTCATAAAAATCGGTCGTTAGCTGCTCTTTAAATCTGCAACTCAGTAGAAGATAAAAGAAGAGAAAGAGAGAGAATTAAAAGAGAAAAAAAAAGCGAACTATGATAGGCAAGAACAGAGAGTGATGTTTCAGCTGCCCGAAAATAGACGGCACACTTTCCGAAGGGATCTCCCCTCACCTTCTTCTGGGAAGAGAAGAAGGATGAAGGTGCTCTCCTTTATCCCGGATCATATGACTTTTTACCGGTCGCGCGTTTGAACACTTTCCGCAGATCGATATTTATTCTCATCTGTTTCTGATAAATTAGTTCGTCTGCTGAGTAGGGAAGTTCGTTGACCTCTTGAGTCGGGAAATGAAATGATTTTAATATATTAAGATTTTATTTTCTGATTTAATAGAAGAATGATTATAAGCGCTTTCCGAGTATTATATAAAGTATTGCACTGGCGGCTGGATATTCAGTAAATGTTTTAAGATCAGCAGGAATAATGTTTTCATTTGATAGCAATACTGTTTAAAGCTGAGTAAATACTTATCTTATTATTTGACTTTATAAAGGATTTAAATCCTCATAGGTTGAACTTTTTTCGCGGAAGAAATGGCACCAAAAAGTATTTAACAGCACTATTTCCAAACAACAATCTTCCATTGCAAATGTTGTAAAAAAACTAACACGAAGTTTTTCGTTTGGAAATAGTGTTATAATTTATTGGTGCCCTTTTTTTCTGTGACAAACATTCAAACACGCATAACTGTTGATGTTGAAATGAAGTATTTAAAGCACATTAATTAAATATTTTAATTTTAATTAGCTTACGAAAAGAAACAAAACATATCAAAGATCTGATATCAAAGAAAACCTATTTATAGTAGATATATTGGTGAACAATACTAATAATATTAATAAGTACATGTATTGACATCTGTGTGATGCATCACCATGCGTTTCAATGTTTAATTACCAGCTGGCACTTGTTTGAAATTAGATTTTGTGATATTTGATAAAATTAAAGATGAACCCTGTACTTTCCAAAGCACTTTGAAATGTTATTTCGCCGAATTATTTAGTGGTAGAGGGAGGGTACATTACACACTACTACATTTGATTTTGATTAATCTTGGCATATAAAAATTAAATATTTTTCTTTTTTTTAATTAACACTATTATTTTCGATATACTTTATTCCATTAGTATGTTTTAAACGTTATGATAATAAATATAAACGGAATTTTTGTACACATTTTTTTTTTCATTTCTTTGACACCTTTATTATTAGAACAAAAGTAATTATCCAAAAATAGTTGAGCAGGGGGAGGATGAAACAGGAAGAAAGCGAACCACATCCAAAATTAAACTACAAACATATCTCTCCCTACGGTGAAAAATCTTTACCAGATATTTGGTTTCATTTGTATTATTCTTTAGTGAACAATTATGTAAATGCAATACGAGTGTAATAGAGCAGGGCTGTCAAACGTGCCGCCCGCGGATGAATTGGCGCTCTTTCGAATATTTCCTATTACTACCCCCCATCCCCTCTTTTTTTTTAATAATAATTAATTAATATTCATTTTAACGGATGCTTTCTTTAAATCAATTATATTTGCATGTTTATTATTATTATCATAGGCACGGATAAGGTTTCTAGCTTCTTTTCCTACATTTTTTTTTCTTTTTTTTTTTTTAGATAGGCGGTCTCAGAAAAGTATGATTACTTGTACTAAATTTACTTTGATTTTTTTTTTCTTCTCAGCAAATTATTTTTACATCTTGAAATGGATTATGTGCATCGTGTAAGACGTGTGTATCGCTACCACAAATACAGTGAGATAATATTGTTGCATGTTTCCAACACATGGCCTTTCATTCTTTTCCATCAACTGAGGTGCGCCCTGCTTACTGAAAGGTTGGACATCCCTTGATACGTCTACAGGACGGTGTGGGGAGAGGCATGGTGAACAATTGTGCCATGCCCTGAGTTAAAAGGTGGTGGTGGTGTGTGTGTGTGTGTGGGGGGGGGGGGGGGGCTTCGTAAAAGGCATCTTAAGATTCCATTTGCATATAGTGAGCGCAAGTGCAATTTGTACCGGGAATCACAATTTCTATCGAACTTTATTGTTAATTTTAATAAAAGCAAGACCTGCATTGCCGATATCTTAAATTTATGAAGTAAGACACTATTGCTGTTTGTTCCCCTTATAATCGTATGTATTTTTTATCATTTACACAGAAATTTACATTATGATACAGACATCAATTTTTGGCGCAAAATTACAAAGGTCGTTTCAGGTAAAATTTGGGGCCTATTTTGGGCCCCTTCACAAAATTCATTTAATAAAACAAGCTCCTTGACAAAATTCTTCTTAATAAAACAACCCCCTTCACGAAATTTCTTTTAATAAAACAGGCCCCTCCATGAAATTCCATTCCATAAAATCATTCTCTTCATTAATTATTTTTATTTTGTTAGGTTTTAAAATGTGTAACTTGCAAATAAAACAAGTTCACAAGAAGGGAAAACTTTAGCAAACGGGTTTAAAGAAGTTATTGTTAATAAATGCTTGGTTCGAATGTGAGTAACTGAATTTCATCTTTCATTACAAAATGTTACTTAAAACAAAAAAATACATATTATAATAATACATGTAATAATAAATTTCACAAAAATAACTTTTACTTTTCACAAAATGGGTTCAAAGAAAAAAAACCCTCCATCGACCCCTGAATTATGAAAACATTCTATTTTTAACAATTAAGTCAAGTCAATCTTAGGGGGGAGGCTAGGAAACCATGCTTTTAAAGTCATATTAAAACTTATTGCTTTTGTAACACTTTCAAATTACTGAATACATTACAGCTAACCCTGTTTTAGCAATAATAAAAAAAAAAAAATCTATATCTTAATCACCCCTTCCCTCATTTTAAAAAAGGATTCTTCATTTTTTGCTTATGCAGTTACTCATAAAAATGGTTTTCTTAAGTAAAGTTTTTTTTTTCCTCAAATGACCTGCTCAACAACGCGCAACTTTCTGACACATTTTTAAACGCAAAGGCATAAAAATGGCAGGCCTGACTATTGAGACGATTTGGAATCGAAATGAGTTTTCCATTTTTTGATAAATTACTTATTGAGTTATAAGCGATTCGTGTTACGTGACGTCACGATTTTCCCTTTTCTCCCTCTGCTGCCTCGGGAATTCGGTTCAAAACGCCGACTTTGACAGTATTTTTTGAAAGATTTTCTACCTTTACCAAACAATAGAAAACGTATTTTGATTGCAAAGTTTCCGAAACAAAAGCCAATTTCATGCGTTTCCAAACAAAAATGATTAAAAAAAGTATGTCATAAAGTAGCCAGTTTGGACTTGAGGAACAGCTTTAAAGAGTTTTACAAATCTCTAAATATCAGTTTGAAAGGGGATTGAATTATTATTCATGGGATATAAAAAGAAACATTCTATCTGATTCTGAAACCTCTGCACATTCAGTATTCGTCAATTACATAAAAAAGCCGTGGAATATCACTTGTCTATCCTCTCTGTCTGTTTGAAGTCCTTTTTCTGAATAACTGGAAAACAAAATTCGTGTTTTTCTGCCAAAGTTTTACAATGATATTTTAAAAGAATAAGATTTGCTATTTTCGTAGATTTCTGCCAGTGGTTGAGGATAAATAACAAATTTGCTATTTTAAACATATTTTCATGGACATGAAACGACGTCACGGAAGAAAGAGTATTTAGAATTTATAGTTATTTCTGTGGAAGAAGATATTTTTAAATGAGTAACTTCTTCCTTAATTTACTCATTTAAATTGAAATTGTTAATAGCAATTTACAAATGTTATTAACAGTTTTCTGCTCTGTACTTTCTGTATCAAGCTCATGGCTCCGAAAAAAGAGCCATCTCTACTAGAGATGAGTTCGGTAAAATATTTCAACTGAAATTAAATATAGTAAAGTAGTTTAATTATAGATATATAGATTTGCATATAAAATATAGTAGAGTAAATTGTTTCAAATTTTCAGATTTCAAATCGGCGTGCTCAGGCTCAAAAAAAAAAAAAAAAAAAAAAAAAAACACACAACACTTTCCCTGATTCGTTGCCGTTCAAAAAAAGGAAGTTTATACTATAAAAGTGTATTGGGAAAACTTTTCCAGAAAAATGTGTGCAAGAGGACACAAGTGTGGTTTTATAAAAAGAAATTTAAAAAGCGTAATTGAAAATGCTACTTATTACACATCAGGAGACTGAGGAAATGCTATTTTTTATTGAAGGGAATCGATATGAAAAATGTGTATCGTATAGGTTTGTGAATCAGACTGCTATGCGTCAGAAGACTGGTTCCAAATGACCTTGAATTGATATTTTCTTTGGTCAGGTGTCGCAGACTATCACCGAAGTCATACTTAGACTAACTGAACCTAAATGGCCGATACATAACTAATATTCGCTGCGATCTATCTTTTATCAGCATACTTCTTTATTTTTAAAACCACAATTCAACGACTGATCAAGATCACGCACAGCGGAAGTCATAACGACACGTACTGAATAGAGAGCAATGTGGTCACTTCACAGTAAAAAGGTAGAATAAAAGCTTGCGACATGATTCGGTTCAGTTGCATAACAAATGTGGATTTTTTTTATATTATTCAACGAGAAACTTCGAACTGATGAACAAAACTCGCAAGCTAATGTTAATCCCGCATGGGAGCGTTCTTTTCAACTTAGTCGTTTGTAATTTCAATATTTTAAAATGAAATTTTTGCATACGATATCTCAGGTTGATGTTTAACCGGGTGCTTTTTACTTTTTCAAATTTGGTTGCCCTTGTTTTTCTGAAGACAGTTTTAATTTTCGAAACTGAAAGTGCCGTCCATAAAGAAATTTTTAAAAAAAGAAAAAACTGCTACCGAAATCAAAAAAAGTAAAAAAGTACCTGGTTAGAGATTAATCTCAGCTATGCTATGGAAAAAATAAAACACAAAGTACTGAAATGCAAACTAGAAATTTTAAAAGAATGCCGCCATTGGTTTAACATTAGTTTCACAGTGTAGGCTCTAAACCAATTTATATAAGCTGATAGGATGTTGCAGCTGCCGAGACCGCATCCACCGCTACCGCGACAACTGTTTCCGTAGTTAAATAAGATCAGCTTCTATAAAATGATTAAGTAAAAAAAAATGCCCTGTCTCTCGGACCATAGCCACTGGTCGAGAGGGATGTGATTCAAATCCCTGTAAAAGATTAAAAATTTGTATAGTACTAAATAAACTTCAAACTGAAAGTCCCGGTTTGTTTAAGCTCTGGTATGCAAAAAGAAACAGAACCTTTTTTTTTTCTTCTAAACAATTTAAAGATTTTTTTTTTTTTTTTTTAATATAACATATTACAAATAGATTATATTTTTAATCTATTAGATAAAAAATTAAAATAATAGCCTCAAGAAAGGAAGTCAGCTACAATTGAATTACGAACATTAATATTATACAAGATAACTATTAACATATAGATGAGAGACGCCGGCAGAAATCGGCAGTACGATAAATCTCCATGTACCCTCGTTTTGCCTAATTCACAGGTAGGTAAAGAAATGCGAGAGACAGAAAATTTGAATTTTATTACTAGCCGCATTTAGATTTAAAATTATCAAATATTTTCAGGCTTACAAATGTCAGAATCAGCAATAATATAGACACAATATACATGTTATAATCACTATGACAAATAATTCACAAAACAATTATTTGAATTTAAAAAAAAATCATTTAACCAGAAAAAAGTTTTATTTTTATATAGATAATGGATTTCATCAATACAATAATTTTTTAATTATAATCTCAAATGACATTCACAATATAATAAATAGTATGAAAGAAGCAAAAAAAAAAAAAAAAAAAGGTGATTTGACGACATAGAATAGGAAGTTAAGAACACGTTTCCAGCGAAAAAAGAAAACGAAAAATACAGCTGGAGGCATTAGTAATCCATGAAGTGTGAAGGAAGCGATAGTAGTAGTTTTGAAAACTATCAAGGTCACAGTTAATTCCGAAGGTGTGTGCGAAGTTAATTCTCGGTTTCGTTTTCAATTCAATTGCAGCGAATGACCGAGAGAATGCTTTTAATTAAGGAAAGAAAAAACATTTATATTAAACGAAAATATTCAGGCATTAAAGAACTGTATAAATTAATTAAATAATTAAAATTTAAATAGTATTATTAAGATTTGGTTTTTGGGATAGGTTTTTTTGATTTGTTGCGCTACGGTCACCTTCTACACAAGTGTTAAACGAGGGCTAAACAGATCAATTTTCTTAAAGAAAAAAATGCAATAAAAATAATATTCCATATTGCTTCTATTGGTGCATATTCATATTTAAAAAAATCCCTGACGGCTCGGCCTACAGGCACAGGTAGATTTCGAAGACGCAGAACGTGGGGTGCCTGTTTGTCGGGAATTGCGGAAGAAATGACCTTTTTGCGATGATGCTGCAGTTGGAACCGCCTACTTCGAAACGAAACTTGTTTGCAGGCGGAGCCAGCAAGGATTTTATTTTATTTTTTTTTTTATTTTGCTATAAGAGTTGGTCCTATAAAAAACATGTCAATATAAAAGTTTTAGATAATATTAAGAGGATTTATAATATATTTAAGCGGATTTGAAATATTGGGAATTGACGAAGTTATGAATTTTTTTCTTCTAAAACCCCCCTTCCCTCCCCCCCTTAAGGCAATTTTTAATTATATCAAAAATCTGTCATACATAAGTTTTTGGCACTGTTCCTAGAAGTAATAATAACTTCAAACGGATTCGATACGTATCATAATTAAGAAATTATGGGGTTTTTTTTTTTCTGTTTTCACAAAAAGCCCCCCCCCCCCTTGGTTTTATTTTGCCCATTAACGATCTTAACCGAGATTTTATGTCCCTTGATTTTATGTATCAGTTTCGAAAAGATGCGGGAGTTGGAACCGCCTACATCAAAAAATAACTTGTTTGCAGGCGGAGCCGTCAGGGATTTTTTTTGTTTTTAATTTTTTTTGCTATAACGGTTGGTCCTATAAAAAACTTGTCAATATAAAAGTTTTAGATAATACTAAGAGGATTAATAATAAATTTACGCGGATTTGATATCTTGTGAATTGACGAAGTTATGAATTTTTTTCTTCTAAAACCCCCCTTTCCCCCCCCCTTAAGGCAATTTTTAATTATAACAAAAATCTGTCATACATACATTTTCGGCCCTTTTCCTAGAAGTAATAATAACTTTAAACGGATTCGATACGTATAATAATAAAGAAATTATGA
Organism: Maratus michaelseni; assembly: GCA_963931845.1. Lineage (NCBI taxonomy): Eukaryota > Metazoa > Arthropoda > Arachnida > Araneae > Salticidae > Maratus > Maratus michaelseni. The sequence goes on along the minus strand of OZ007591.1, from coordinate 36,295,602 downwards.
GGATTTTTCTGTTTTCACAAAAAGCCCCCCCCCCATTTCCCCCCCTTGGTTCGATTTTGCCCATTAACGAACTTGACCGAGATTTTATGCCCCTTGATTTTATGTATCAGTTTCGAAAAGATGCGGGAGTTGGAACCGCCTACTTCGAAAAATAAGTTGTTTGCAGGCGGAGCCGGTAGAGATTTTTTTTTTTTTTTTTTTTTTTTTTTTTTTGTTATAACGGTTGGTCCTATAAAAAACTTGTCAATATAAAAGTTTTAGATAATACTAAGAGGATTAATAATAAATTTATGCGGATTTGATATCTTGTGAATTGACGAAGCTATGATTTTTTTTCTTCTAAAACCCCCCTTTTTCCCCCCCTTGGGGCCATTTTTAATTATATCAAAAATCTGTCATGCATAAATTTTCGGCCCTCTTCCTAGAAGTAATAATAACTTTAAACGGATTCGATACGTATAATAATAAAGAAATTATGAGGGTTTTTCTGTTTTCACAAAAAGCCCCCCATTTCCCCCCCCCCCCTTGGTTCGATTTTGCCCATTAACGAACTTGACCGAGATTTTATGACCCTTGATTTTATGTATCACTTTGGAAGAGATTTCTGCAGAATTTTTCCAGTTATCGTGGTCAGAAAAAAGTGACATAGATAGATAGATAGATAGATAGATAGATATAAACTTTTGAACTGGGGGTGGTTTTGGGTTCTGGGAGTCATGATCGGCGTAGATCTGCAAAAATTTTTCAAAATTTCCAACTTAGGTGAGAATGTAATAGGTAGTATTTCTTACGAAATCTACCTAAAACAAAATATGAAACATTCCATATTTCAACATTTTGTTTTATTCAGTAACATAAGCAGACGATTGGCAAAGGCGTTGCCTTTTACTTTTGATACCAAATAATATAACGCATTTCATTTTTGTGTCTATATTGGACTTTTTTTTATATTATTATTCAAAAGACTTTTGTGACATAATTTTATATCCATTTCAAACAAATTAGTAATTTTAAGAATCCAATATTTTGTCACCTTAAAAAAACAAAGACGAAGATGTAAACAATTTATTATAACCGAAGAAATCATCATATTTTAGTATAAATTATTTTAGTGCATTTTAATTACATGATAATTCTGAAATTTCTAAATGTCCGCTCGCTTTTGTGAGCGACTGTATGTGCTTTTTAACCATTGTCATTTTCTTTGGAAAAAAAAAGTGCACAGAGTGGTGCTCAAAGATTTTTAGTTGGATTCTATCACGTGCCGATAGACGCTGTAGTTGACTGAGTGTACACTGCAAAAAATAACTGTTGATTTTACAGTATAAAACTGGTACCCCAGCTGCCAGTATTATACCGTAAAATTAACAGTATTAAACCGTAAAATAAGCAGTAATACGCTACCGCGCATCGTAAAATTAACAGTATTAAACCGTAAAATAAGCAGTAATACGCTACCGCGCATCGTAAAATTAACAGTATTAAACCGTAAAATAAGCAGTAATACGCTGCCGCGCATGCAGTAATACGCTATGCGCGGTAGCGTATTACTGCTTGCGCGGCAGCGTATTACTGCTTATTTTACTATTTAATACTGTTAATTTTACGATGCGCGGTAGCGTATTACTGCTTATTTTACGGTTTAATACTGTTAATTTTACGATGCGCGGTAGCGTATTACTGCTTATTTTACGGTTTAATACTGTTAATTTTACGATGCGCGGTAGCGTATTACTGCTTATTTTACGGTTTAATACTGTTAATTTTACGGTATAATACTGGCAGCTGGGGTACCAGTTTTATACTGTAAAATCAACAGTTATTTTTTGCAGTGTACACTCAGTCAACTACAGCGTCTATCGGCACGTGATAGAATCCAACTAAAAATCTTTGAGCACCACTCTGTGCACTTTTTTTTTCCAAAGAAAATGACAATGGTTAAAAAGCACATACAGTCGCTCACAAAAGCGAGCGGACATTTAGAAATTTCAGAATTATCATGTAATTAAAATGCACTAAAATAATTTATACTAAAATATGATGATTTCTTCGGTTATAATAAATTGTTTACATCTTCGTCTTTGTTTTTTTAAGGTGACAAAATATTGGATTCTTAAAATTACTAATTTGTTTGAAATGGATATAAAATTATGTCACAAAAGTCTTTTGAATAATAATATAAAAAAAAGTCCAATATAGACACAAAAATGAAATGCGTTATATTATTTGGTATCAAAAGTAAAAGGCACCGCCTTTGCCAATCGTCTGCTTATGTTACTGAATAAAACAAAATGTTGAAATATGGAATGTTTCATATTTTGTTTTAGGTAGATTTCGTAAGAAA